>CM060902.1:268572294-273572294 GCA_030737815.1 Allium fistulosum | reverse complement strand
TTTGAACTCCGTTCACAAAACTCTAAATATGAAAGTTGCTCAGAATTTTCCACGAACACAATGGTGCAAGTTTTATAGTCAAATTCTATCGTTTGCACAAATTCTATTTTTTAGCCTAATTAATTAACTAACTAACTAAATAACCAACGCCAGATTACGGAGTGTTACAGCATTGTGCCCGGAAGGCAATGTTAGCATTCCAAGTGGTAATTGCTAGAAAGATAAAATGTAGCATCTAGCCTTAACGACCGAGAATGACTAAAACAGAGGACATGCACCAGGACTATGTGGGTCGCACCTATTAGGGTATTGTTATCATCCTTTTAGAGATATATATATGTATGAATATATATGTATGTATATATATACTTATGGATTTTGTTATGCATGAGAGCTCTCGGGAAAAGGTTACAAAGCAATCGAGGAAATGAAATATTTGGTACTATCCAGTAAGGGGTAGGCCGGTCATGTATTGGCGGGGGTCCATATGAGGCCCTCGATACATTTTTCTAGAAGTGTACTATGGCAGGAGGTACCCCCACCCTTGTCATTGTATGGATTCCATTCTCCAATAAGCACCGTACGGACTTAGTCGTGCCCAACTATGCTGGAACATGAGATGCAAGCATTCCAGCTATACTTATAGTTTATTTTAAACTCTAGATATTAGTATAATATCACTGGATTTTCTATAATATAACTGGATTTCTATAATAAAAAGTTCTCTTTGTCATATGATATTTTTGTCTATATTCACTTTTGTTTTTTTCAAATCATCCATTGCTTTGGTGGAAGTTAATTGGCATTTTGGGATGCTAAAAATAATAATGCTATTAGACAAATATATATTGGGCATCGCGGTTATTGTTAAAAGATTTTAGTTTTACACAAATATTCTTTTTTGTCTTCCACTTCCCTATACCAAGTTATATTTGATTGCTCAGACTATCGGTGCACCAGAAGTGAAGTGAAGTAAATTTAAAACATAAATTATTATTATTGTTAGAAGAAGTTTTATTTCGAACAAACTGACGTTTACTCTATTGTATCTTAGAGCACAACCGACAATGGCTTGTTCACTTGAAAACTAGCCACGGAGCAACCGGGTATGGCTTATTCACTTTCCCATGACTGGTTTTGAGTGACTTCGTCGCTATTGAACTGAATAGGAGACCACTTTTCATAACGGGGAAGACTTTGCAATTATAATATTACAACGGCGAGACTTCACTGTTATAAAACTTAGCCGTTGCATAGCCAACGACTGGTGCAACTGCTAACTTCAACTCCATGTAAACACAACCCATCTCCTTCCTCCTCCGCACAAACATTTCATCACTCCTTTCTCCTCTATTTACAAATTCATCAATGTCTTCTTCAACAAAACGTTTGGCAAAAAGGGTTGTGAGCAAAAAAATCTGTATCATGGAGTCATTTACTTGATCCATCTTACCCTTGTACCGGCTTTCCCGAGCTTCATCAACGTTCACCAAATCAATAACAGACACTACGATCACAACACAAATATGGCTACTCGCTGTATTCAAACATTTACAGTCAACCCTACTTACCTTATGCCTCTGCTATACCATTCCCTCGTCAAGAACCACCATACTACCATTCCACCGCTCCACAACCATACTATTAGCAATGAACCCTTGGCACATATGAAGATCATTCATCGTACATGTCGTTAATGATTCAAGGTGACGATAACAAACACCATTATCTTAGTGCGCAATAGTTAGAGAAACGTGATCGAGAGGCTATACAAAATCTCTTGCGATAATATTCTTATGCGGGCAACGATCCTACCTCTGTTGATGATAGTAGCTCTATTGAAGCAGGAGAATAAGATCAAGAGGCCGATGCAGAAAATACGAAAGATTCCAGTGATGAACCCATTGAAGAGATAAATCCACCTTAAAGTCTGAAATACAACATAAAGAAGAAGAAGTGAAAATCTTTAAGTGGTATCTATCGTAGGGGATCGACTTCAGCTGAATTTGACGCTGGAATAGAGGATATTGAAGTTAAACCCACCCAAAATGACGTTGGAGGAAGTGAAGGCAAAAAAAACAAGTTAAGTATACTCCGCAATAGTATGTTTGCTTGCTAAATCATGGATATAAATTTCTAATGATAAAATCATACGCAACAATATGAAAGGCGAAAAGTTTTGGCAGAGAGTTGCAAATTACTACAACACTATGGAGTTGTTCAAAAGAACGTGGGCTTCTCTAAGAGGAGGATATCGTATTATGAACCATGCCTGCCAAAACTATTTGGCAATACTAACCAGGCTACAGAATTGACAACAAAGTGGTGCTGCTCCTTATGATGTTGTAAGTTTGATTTTATTTTTGTTGCATAGCTTTCAAAGTGTATTGTATATTCATACACCTTTGTCTGCTTTGGAAAGATAGAAGAAGCGCGCAAGACTTGTCAAGCGCAATATGGTCAACTGTTCAAGTTTCAAGAATGCTTTGACCTTTTATCCTCTCTACCGAAATGGAAGAACCCAAATAATGTCGTGTTTGAGCAGCATAATGAGGCTAGAAGAATGAATTACTCTGATTCTAGTCCACGGAGCAATCCAAGTTCTTAAGATAGATCACCGTTATATGAAAATGCCAACGACCTTCCAACTAGTAGAAACATGTCAATTCAATTAGAGCAGCGAAATACAATTTTTTCTAGATTCTTAGAGACTCAAGAGTAATTTATTGGCGAAACAAGACAGCATAGAGCTAAGCAGTCGGCAGAACGGCAGCAGTGAGATTTGGAGTTTCAACAAGCCCAAGCATGAAAGGAACCTCTGATGAGGGAGAGGAACATGATTAAATTGATGACTTGTAATTTTAGAAAGCTTTATCCTCTACAAAAAGAATGGTAAACGAATAACTGGAAGCCTATAAGAGAGAGAGAGAGAAAAGCAATGCAAGTGGAAGTGGGAGTGAAATGGGTATTAGGTGTGTATTAGTTGTGTATTATGTTGTATTAGTTGTTTAGTGGTTATTGTAGTGGTTGTTTAGTGGTTATTGTATTTGTTATTAAGTGATTGTTGTATTAGTTTAATATTTTTGTCTATTGCATTAGCTATTATTGTATGATTTGTATTTTGAACTAAGTTGAAATGTGTTGTAGTACATAATTGCAAGCAACTCAAGTAAACAACTTATGTAAACAAGATTTACTACACAAAACACGTAATTACACAAACCTTGTACATAAAACACTTTAGCAAACAACTTAAACAATATACTCAACCAACTCGTAAACTACTTCAACAAACCTAGTACAAACAACATCAACAAACAACTTAGAAAAACATCTTAGAAACCTAGCATAAACCACTTCAACAAACGACTTAGACAACCAGCTCATAAAATACTTTGTTATTTATGACTAAGTAGTTCTCACGTTCCTTCCTCCATGGGCCCATAAGTGGTCCACCAATTGGTTACGTAATTAGAAATGTGCATACTGATCTTCAATATGCTGCACCATTGAAATATATTCCTCCATCGAGTTAACGTTTCTTTTAGGTCAAGTATTTGAACCCTTAAACATGTCTAGGTAATTAGTTCTTTGGTTCTTATACCCACCTCTTTCAGACTCAACAATCATGTTGTGAATTATGATACACGTATACACAATATCAGAAAGAACTCTTGGATCATGAAATCGGGCAGGGTTTTGTAAAATCAAAATCTTGCTTGTAAAATGATGAACATACATTCGAGATTCTTTCTATAGCTTGCCAATTTCTCAGTGAATAATTCTCCTTATCGTTGCTTGGGACTTTAAACCCTTGTAATAAGGTTCTCCACTTTGGATATATGCCATCCACGAGGTAGTATTCCATTCGATGAACAACATTACCAACGTTGTATTCAACTTCCGTTGACGGTCCGTTGGACAGTTCTGAAAACATGTATGATTTCTTTAAACCATTTACATCATTTAACAAACATGGAACTCCAAAAAGGGCATGCCAAATCCATAAGTCATCGGATCATACAACTTCTAAAATCATTTTTGGCACGTTCTTATGTCTAGTGAACATCCCTTTCCAGCCGGTTGGGCAATTTTTTCATGCCCAATGCATGTAGTCCGAACTACCAAGCATACTTGGAAAACCCCAAGCTTCTCCTCAAACTAGTATTCTGGCAACTTCATTTGGTCCCGGTGTACATAAGTATTCATTGTCGAACTGTGAGATTATCGTTGTGTAGAATTCCTTCATGCACTCTATCGCTGTTGATGATGCAATCCCAAAATATTAGTCTAATTGATCACTAGATGTTCCGTAGCTTAACATTCGCAATGCAACCGAGATATTTATATGTGGTGAAATTTTGGGATCAAGTGCTCCATTTAATCTGTAAGTAATATAGGGATTGTTTTCATGGAGTGCGTCAAAATTTTTGGTGAAAATATCGGGGCTCATGCAAAATCGAGGACGGAACAATGTGATATCGTAGGTTGGATTTTCAATGAAGTAGTCATTTATCAATCTTTCATGTCCATCTCTATAGTCTCTTTTATAACGACGGTCAATTCGTCCAGGCATACTACCACGTTGGTAGCTAGTAGATCCTTCCCCAAAAAAGTAGGAATATCCTACTTCAAGCTGTTGCATTTCAAACTCCACGCTTTCATCATCTAGCCCTTCTTCCTTGTTAAAGTTTCAGTTCCTATTTTTGTTGTAGTGGTGGAGGCAAGGATCCATTTTTTGTTCATAGAAATAAGTAATTTGATTATTGTTTTGGTTGTAGTAGTTGTGTCCTGAGTAGTTCAAAAGCATACAATATGTAGGATAGAACAAGGCTTTGAATGGTTAAGAATTGCTCCGTGTGGCTAGGATTGGACATGGCACTAATGGATACATTGTACGTATTGCTACAGTGTAGGATAGGACAAGGCTTTGAATGGTTAAGAATTGCTCCACGTGGCTAGGATTGGACAAGGCACTAATGGCTATAGTGTACATATTGTTACAGTGTAGGATAGGACAAAGCTTTGAATGATTAAGGATTGCTTCGTGCTGCTAGGATTGGACGGGGCACTAATGGCTACAGTGTACGTATTGCTATAGTGTAGAATAAGACAAGGCTTTGAATGGTTAAGGATTGCTCCACTTTGCTAGGATTAGACAAGGCACTAATGGCTACAGTGAACATTTGCACATCAATGCGAATCAATGATTACGGATTGCACATGCCAATGTATGGTTAAGGACGACATCTTTACTATATATACTACAAGATCTGTTATGAGAAGTTCGTAGGATTCCAAATGGCAAATCAGACTTGGACTCCCCATGATTATTTGGTATTAGTTAAAACTTATATTTAGGTCGATTAGAAGCACATGGAAGGAGAGGTCGATGAAGATTTTTGGATAACCGTCAACGAAGCTTACAATAACCGTCTAGAATATAGGTTAAGAAGAAGAAATTTCGATACTATAAGTACATTTGTTACGTCTACTAGAGCTTACCGAAGGTATCAGAATATTATAACTGATATGGAAAAAGAAAACGTGTTTCAAATGACTCGGTCAACTTTTGACTTGCTATATTTTATGGATCATCAAACATACTTTGTTGGTCATGCTGCGTATGATATTTGGTTGAGTTATATTAGACAGTTTGAATGAGTTCTATCATTTGTGGGTGAGTATATATCACGCTCTCTGTATTCTATGTGTCTATAACTTTGTCAGGTATTCCTATGAGTTGTGCTTGTTCCTATGTTACTATTTTATGAGTTGTATTAGTTCAGCGTATTTCTACGTGTATTAATATGAGGTGTGTATGTTCTATGTATTTTAGGATTGTACTATGTATGTTTTGAACAAACAACATACTTAAACAAACAACATAGCTAAACATCCACATACTTAAACATACAACATACTTAAACAAGCGACATAGCTAAACATCTACATACTTAAACATACAACCTACTTAAACATACAACATGCTTAAACAAACAACATAGCTAAACATCCACATACTTAGACATACAACATACTTAAACAAAAAACATAGCTAAACATCCACATACTTCAAAATACATCAGATAAACGAAGCCTAGTTTCGTCCTCCACCTTGCTGAAATTCCAGTGAACTTAGCCTGTTGCAAAGTGTGGCTATTTTTGTTCTAGTTTCTTTGCATATTCCATTGCTCGACATGGGAATGGATCGTCTATTTCCCATAACCCACAACCATTTGGAAAATTGTGGCAACTATAATGGCACCATCCAGTGTCGTTTCCGCTTCGTACGATGGAATACATAACCGAAACTTCGCAAACACAAAATATTGGAGGAGAGTCAACCTCCTGCTTCCGTTAAATTCGTTAATTACGGACTTCCCAGCGTACTTGTATGTTTCTACGTTGAAGTCGACGTTCATCTGTAGGTATTCTTCTCTTCTCTCTTAAATGACGCTCCTGCTCCTCTCTTTCATGCTCCCTTAGATCCTCGTAGTGCCTTTCCTGCATTTCCATATACCATTCCTTCGGGGGACGCGGAGAAGAAGGATTATGAGGGAGTTCATGATTCAATAAACCAGCGTATGAATATGAAGAAGGCAAGGAAATTTGGCTGTAGTCCACCATCACTACGCCATAGATGACCTTCTGCAACACAAAAAAAATGTTGGCTCAGGCCCGAAAAATGTTGCCATAGGTCTATGGCAACACTTTTAGGGTGATGCAATTTTTGCCGTTGCCTTAGACCTCAAAGGCAACATTTTGACTATCTAAGGCAACATAAGTAATATTGTTGCAATAGAACCCTATTTGGGTCTATGGCAACACCCATAGGTATCTGTAGCAACATTCCAAAATGTTGCTATAGATATTAACTTTCTGAATTTGTGGGGCCCACAATGTAGAGCATATTTGGTTTTTTAATAAAAATAAATATTTATTTAATAAAATGCTATCGCACAGAATTTGATATTTAAACAGTAATTTATTTAAATAAATATTTTATTTCAACATTTGAAATAGTACAAATTCCTGACTCCACTATTTTACAATTCAATGATATATAACACTGATATTCACATATACAGATATTCCTCACTACATCACTCAGTTCACTCATTACATGTGCAGTTTCAATTTATACAAACACCGACACTGACAAATATATGCCGAGCCGAAGGCGAGCCGAGTGCCGAGCCGAAGGCGAGCCGAGAAGCGGGTCCGGGCGCAGCGCCGGCGGGGGTCCGGGGCACCGCAGTCCCGGCGGTCATCCGATTTTGGAAGATTGAGCCTTCTTTGAAACCTGTCTTCAGCTCATGCACATTTGATTTGACTCTGTCTTCAAGCTTATATCCAGCTGTCCAGTCTTTAATACCTGTCACATATAATTCAAAAGCAGTAATCTGGAAAATAATATTTAACTCGAACAGAAAATGAAAATATTTTTGTTATATTATTTGCCTCAGGTATTTGGGTTGTTTCTTTTCATAAGTGCATAAGCCAAACATGAATGCAACACATGGATACAAGGCAGTATGGAAGACAGCAAGCAACAGTTCAAGCAAAAATGCACAAAGGAGAGGCCAAGTGCACAAAGTAGTACTCAACACAGCAAGCAACATAACATGACCAAGAAATGCATGTACATGGATGAACATACATGCATCATAAGGCTTGGTACAAGAAACTACTCAAGTGCAACTACTCAAGTGCAAGTTCATACTCAAGTGCAGCCAGATATGTAGACAAGCCAAAAAAACGGACACGGCACAAGGTCAAACCCGAGTCATCGACTGGATTCAACTCAGGGCCAAGCAACCAACAAAACAAACAAGAACCAGGTTCAGCAAAATATAGACAAGCCAGTGCAAGAAACACAGCAGTACACATAGGCAGCCCATCAAGCAAAAACAGTGAATGCGTCAGGCATGTACAAGAGAAACCTAGGCAGTAACATGATATACAGAGGACTTGGAGCATCAGTTCATGTTAAAGAACAAGGTTAGCATGGTACCAGTTCAGTCCAGACCAAGCAAAACCAACAAAGCTCAACACACATATGTTTGTATTCATCATTGCAATCCAACATACCAGATTTCTCAAAGTCCAACAGAAAGATTAAACACGAGATTATAGGAAATAAAGCCTATAAATAAATCCCAATTCATCATCGGCAAAAGCGTGCGAGTGTAACCAAAATCAAGAATATTCAAGTAAACCAGAAGGCAGAAAACATACCAAATAATATCACATCGTACCCGACGACGAAGTCAAAGCAATTCGAGCAATCAATCAAGGAGAACGAAGGAGCAAGCTACCAGGAACGTTTCTCACACTAGATTCGATCAATCAGAGCATCAAAGAAACTGGAATCGCGTGCCCTAGTTTTCACCGAAACTAATTCGACTACCCCCTGCCACTCTGACATCAGGCCCCAACCACGAAATTGCGACCAAATCAGCAACTCCTTGAACCATCGCAATCCCACAGCCTTACCTCGAATCACCAGAATCGCCAAAAACCTGAACAAAATCGCAAATCCGGAAGTAGTGAGGAAAACTGACGCGAGGCGAAAGAAAATAACGGAAATTGATATGGCCGACAAGGGATAAAATCAAAGCCAGTTATTCTCCAGATCGAAGAAACAAGGAGGAGCGGCGTCATTTTTTTTAAAGTTGGAGGAATAAAAATTAGGGATTGGA
This sequence comes from Allium fistulosum, assembly GCA_030737815.1. Taxonomy (NCBI): domain Eukaryota; kingdom Viridiplantae; phylum Streptophyta; class Magnoliopsida; order Asparagales; family Amaryllidaceae; genus Allium; species Allium fistulosum. The sequence goes on along the minus strand of CM060902.1, from coordinate 273,563,589 downwards.
AAATTGGGGGTGAGAAACGAAAGCGGATGAGTGAAAAGTAAAGCGGGAAATGGAAATTGGTAAGGTGTGGATCGATGGTGTGAATCGACGGTTGAGATTTTGTTTTAAATGGTGGTGTGGATCGCTGAGGTGTAATTTTTTTTTTAATTTTTTAATCTGATAACATCTATGGCAACACTATATAAAAATGTTGCATCGTGTTACACTTGTTTAGCTAGAGCAATACATTTCTATGGCTAAGGTAACACCAAAAATACAACGTTGCAGTAGGACCAAAATTCTATAGCTATCGCAACATTTTAGCTGGCAACACCTTGCAAAAATGTTGCAGAAGGTCATTTATGGCGTAGTGGAGCGCAGCGCCGGCGGGGGTCCGGGGCACCGCAGTCCCGGCGGGGATCAACCTAGTGGGCACATCACTCAATCCCGGCGGGGGTCCGGTTAGGTCGAACAAGTGGGCACCGCCCGATTCATCCGATTTTGGAAGATCGAGCCTTCTTTGAAACGACGTAAAATGATGCACAAATGAACACCTCCTGCGAATTTGAACACCTCCTCGATTGACATTTGCAACTCTTTCATGGCTTCTTCTGAATCATCCGACCTTTTTCCAGCCATCATTCTTAGCAAATTGTTCAGTGAAAACTGAAATAACCTTGCTTTTAGCTCTGCCTTGGTAAAAGACCTGAAACCATGATAAATAAAAATTGACATTTCATCGAACAGGTTGCGTGTTTATAAGTAATACATTACCCTTCTGAATTGGAATCACGAGAAAGCTTCTGAATGAGCTCACAGACTTCGGCAACACGAACCTCTACACTGCCACCATCCACTCCCCAAACTGCTACAACTTACATCCCCTACCGACCTTAACCTATGCCAAAACACTCACCAAATCTCATTACCAACCCGCTGCCGCTGCCAACTAAAATCTCACAGTTCCAAATCTTCACCCAAACCTACACATACTTCTAAACCACCAGCCTCCATCCTCTAATTGCCTCACCAACAAACTATTTCAGTTGCCAAATTCGACTTCAGGTCGCCAAATCGCCTAATCACCTAATCACAATCGCTGGTTACCCATTCCGACAACCCAAACAGACATTTCCAGATCTCGGCAACAAAGCAAACGGCGCTCGACATGTAGGCAAACAGCAGCGAAATTGGAGGTGAGAACGAAATGGGAACGAAGCTTGTCTGAGATCACTACCAAACTTTGAAAAAAGGACGAGATTTTGTTTTTGGAAGAAAAAAAAAAGAAACGAAAATATGATTTGGAAATTAGTGATTTGGAAATTGGGGGTGAGAACGAAAATGATATGAAAAGTAAAGCGGGAAAACAAAAATTTGGGGCAAATTGTAGCGGTGATCCAGTTTAACAATCAGATTAAATGTAGACCGTTGGATCGTATTCACGCGGATTACTAATTTTATTAATTTTTTAATTTGAATACATCTATAGCAACACTATATAAAAATGTTGCATCGTGTTACACTTTTTTAGCTAGAGCAACACATTTTTATGGCTAAGGTAACACCATAAATACAACGTTGCAGTAGGACCAAAATTTTATATCTATCGCAATATTTTAGCTGGCAACACCTTGCAAAAATGTTGCAGAAGGTCATCTATGGTGTAGTGCATTATGATATACTATATGGAAAATTGGAAGAAGAGTTTGTGTATACATAAATTTCACAAGGCATTTTATACAACAACAACATGGCTATAGAAATTTCACAAGGCAACTCTAGCAGAAACCTGTCCTACTTCCTTGTGCGTTTTGCTTGCTCGACCACCCCTGCAGCCTCCACGACCCCGTTGACCGCCTTTTCCTTCGTCTTTGCCCTGCTGCTCGAGGGTTTCGACGGCCTCAAGCAGGTCTTCTATACCATACTTCTACTCATATGGTGCAATAATAGTATCCTCTCTACACCGACCACTACCACCACCATCGGCGCCACTGCCGCCACTACTACTTTCTCTGTGCATAAACTTTTTAGTGAAATTTTTAAGGAATCTAGATATTTCAACAGGTGTAGATCTCAATAGCAAGCTTCAATTTGTGTATAGATGTATGAATTTAGACAATTGGAGGTTGTAAATTTTGAAATGGGATGGTGAAATTTGTTCTTGGCTAGATGAAATGGTGAAGGAAGTTGAATTGGGGAAGGAGAGTGGCGGCTGTGTGGTCTAGGATTTTATGTTTACAACGACGAAGACTTCGCCGTTATATATTTACAACGGCGAAGACTTCGTTGTTGTAAATATAACAGCGAACACTTCGCGGTTATAAAACAAGGATTTTATTTTTTTATTATTATTTATTTATTTTTTAAATAAGTTCTGTGTGATTGATTCCGCGGTTATTTGAGTACGCAGCTCGTTCATTTAGCCCAAAAGCACGAAAGAAAGTGAAGTTGAACAAATGGGATGGTTGGCAATGGTCTTATAGTACCTATGCATCTTGAATTTGGACGCGGAAGTAAAAATACTCTTTATTAGGTTACAAATTGGGTACAGATTAATATTGTTGAAAAGTTAACTATTACGCTAAAATAAAATAAGAGCAAAATGGAAATCTTCCGTAGAATAACATGTGTTACAGGACCACCCATGCCAATTTTGAAGCTGCTCTTAGATGATATTGCATAAATTAAATGATTGAGAAAAGAATGACTAATCTACATATTCAATTCAATTGCGAATGGAATTGTATAATACACCAAAGACAAAGTCATGGCAACAGTATTATTTTCCTTTTGCCACAGAAGTTAAAGAAGAAGGTGAGTTAGATGAACATAGCTTCAATCCCTCTATAAATCTGTCATTTCTCTTATAGGACACCGAGCTTTTAGGACACTTCATATCATGACATCTGCTTTGAGAAGTATGAAACGCGCAGCTACAATTGCGATGATAAGGCCTTCTTCTAACATCTGTGTCAAGAGTAGAAGCTGCAGCATACTGCCTCAGATATCCTTGTGCTGTAGTACTTGCCATTACAGAGACAATATCTTGCTCGCTGCTCAAAGTTAATTTTGCTGCAATAGCAGAAAAGTACAACTACTGCTCTTTATATATATACAGGAGGAAGACAAGATTTGATTTGATTTGCCGTCACGAGTGAGCTGATTATACCATATATAATATTAAAAGTATGGAGTGACGGTTGAGCTAGGTTGCTGGTATTGGTTGGCTATATATAAATATAACGCTGTTTTTTGTTTACTATGTATTTATTGGACTTTTAAGGTTTGACCAACTTACAAGTTCCACTTATTTGACTTATTATATTATGTTCATTTTTAAATAAAAGAAGTCAATCTACGACTTAGTTCAGGATAAGAAACTCGTTGGAACGTATACTCGAATCTCCATGTGTTAACCTGTTGAGACTAAGGATTTAGCACCAACACCAAGGGTCTTATATATAGCAAGGTAAACTAGTGTAAACAGACAAAAGAAACACAACAAAATGTAAACTTCAATTGACCAAATATGGTCCCAGACATCTATCTAAGCCTACCATTCTTATTGGTTTCAATATTCACCTACACTTCCCATTCCAAATCGTGATTGTCGTTGAACTTACATATCAACTCACTGATATGCATAACGCACAGTAATAGTATTATTATTATTTTTCTCTATTTTTTTTATAATAATTACTACTGTGTACAAGTCGTTTCCTGCTATTTTTTTGGCTTCTGTAACATTCAGTGTTATTTTCAACATTTTGGTTCCAATTCTTCATCCACCAGTCGTGTGTATCTTTGAATTGTTTAACGATAGAAACACTACAAACCCGTTTACTATTAACCATGTTTAAGCTTGCGATTTTACTTAAATTCCTTGAAATGTACCAAACAAACTAGCGCTACTTAATAGTACCTCGTACAAAATAATCAAATGGTTTATATTTTCCTATTTACAAAGTTGTTTGTTCTATGTGGGGTAATAAAAGTAGCATTTTGATATGTGACCTTTTTTTTTCCATCTTTCCTATGCATGTTATAAATAACAAATGAAATCCCCTCTCCCGGTTTTCCATGTCTCCATGTATTTAAATAAATACCAATCATTAATTAAAATAATGTTATTAGTACGTGGGGTGCACTGAATCAAATCTAATGATTATAACATAAAAATCAGTGTTTGATGGTAAGTGGACACATGGAAACATTGATTTGAGGACATGAGAATTGATACTTCTCCACCTTGGACCCACGCCCCCACCCCTCCAAACCACAATTCAACTCTTAAGCCCAACCGTTCAAGGCATTCACACACAATCAATTTTCTTCCTATGCGGAAGAGCACCAATAAATTTAATTTATTCAACTATCAACATCTAATATTTCGATCCAATCTCCTTTCTCGATCACTTACAAATTTTATAACTATGGTTATGTTTTTGAATTTTTCGATCGAATTTGAATTTTAGTATTTTCTTCCCTCGTATTTTAACTATATAAATACATTTATAAATATTGCAAATAATACGTACATTATATTTACAAAAAATTTGAGTGTTTAAAAGTTTAAATTGATTAGGTCGAAAAAATATTCAATTTTGTTCTAGATAATAAATATTTCATTATCGCGTAGAATTCGACTTCAATTCTTCTGTCTCCTGTATCACAAAGAAATTCAGTCATTCTTCACAATAGATGAATTATTGAGATCCACCATATTTGATGAATGACTCATGATAAAAAAAATGAATGCCGAGGTCATTGTGGCACATGAGAACATGCATGAGAGAGACAGAGGATTTGGTCTGGCAGAATTCAAAGTCACTAATGCTTTTGCTAAGTTATTTGATAGAGAAATGTTTCTTTATCTTCTTTGTACTGTAACCAAAATTTCATTGAATTTATTTCGAATATATCAAAGTCGAAATAGAATCTTCAAAATTCCAACGTATTTGTTGGAATTTTGAACAATGATTATTGTTGGATTTCCTGGATCCGTCCGTACACTCTACCGTGGAGGCAACATAGAGTTTGTTCAACATCTTTTAAGAGGATTCCTTGTTGTTACATGCGACCAAACTCATATATATACTACCCCATCTCCGTTATGTTTTACGATGTGAGACTATTCTTCTTTTCAATGTGCGCCCATTACCCACACACAATGCGAGACACCCCAATAGATCTCCACCATGGCTCGTATCCATATATGCGTCTTCTTTTACGCTAACACGATGCATGCACCATATCGAGACTTTGTTCCCGTGGCATTCTACCAGATCCAACGTACCATGATCTAGCTTCACCTTAAGTCTATCTACTTAAGACTACACCGCTAGCCACGATTTACAAATTGCTTGCGCATTGTCCATTATCTTAGGCATTACCATTAACTCTGATACCATGCTAAAATCCGTCCGTACATCCCTCCGTGGAGGCAACATAATGTTTGGTCAACATCTTTTAACAAAAGGAATCCCTTATTGTTATATGAGACCAAACTCATATATATAGCACTCTACCTTCATTATTTTTCACGATGTGAGACTATTATTTTTCCTAATATATGCCCATTACCCACACACAACGTGAGACACCCCAATAGACCCCTTGTTGAAATCCTGTCCACACATCACTCTGTGTGGATAACATAGAATTTGGTCAACACCCACCTTCGCTCGCATCCATATATGCATCTTCCCATACGCCAACACGATGCGTACACCATATCAAAACTTTATTCCTATGTCATTCTACCAGATCCAACGTACCATGATCTAGCTTCACCTTAAATCTGACTACTTAAGCTTACATTACTAGCCACCATGATTTACAGATCTCTTGCCAATTGTCCATTGTCTCAGGTGTTACCATCGGCTCCAATACCATGTTGAAATTCCTGAATCCATCCGCACATCCTACCATGGGGGCAACATAGAGTTTGGTCAACATCTTTTAACAAAAGGAATTCCTTATTGTTACATGCGACCAAACTCATATATATACCACTCCACGTCCATTATTTTTTCACAATGTAGGACTATGCCACTTTTCGATATGCGCCCATTACCCACATACAATGCGAAACAACCCAACAGATCTCCACTTTGGCTCGCATCCATATATGCATCTTCCAATATGCCAACACATTGCCTACATCATATCGATACTTTTCTCCTGTGTCATTCTACCATATCCAACGTACCATTATCTGGCTCCACTTTAAGGCTGACCACTAGACTACACTGCTAGCCACCACGATTTACATATCTCTTGCGCATTGTCTATTGTCCCAAGCGTTACCATCGGCTCTGATACCATGTTGAAATCCTGTCTACACATCCCTCCGTTGGAGAAACATAGATTTTGGTCAATACCTTTTAACAAAAGAAATCCATTGTTGTTACATGAGACCAAACTCATATATATATCATTCAACATCCATTATTTTTTACAGTGTGAGACTATTAATTTTTTTGATATGTGCGCATTACCCACACACAATGAGAGATACCCCAACAATTATAAACATAACATTTGTAAACCAAAACATAAATAATAAAAACAATAAGATGAATAATCTAAGTATATCAATTATGATAGGCCTATTTTTGCACATGCACTAGACATGTCCACATTAAATTTTTTTGGAAATCAAATTAAGTTAAATTACCAACCTACTTTATCATTATAGAGTTATTAAACATAAACATAAGAATTAAATAACATACCAAAGTATGCACGTAAAACAAATTTGTAAAGAATGAATGCCTCAGAAAAACATGTATTGATGCTACACATATAACGAACATGAACTAGTTAGAAATATAAAAGAAAGAGAAAAAACTTTTATCTTGATTCAAATTAGGATGCATAATCCAACGTTTACATCGGAGGTATTGTATAAACTTCAAAATTGATAAAAAACGTTGCATGAATATTTCACCAACTTCGTAGTCAATCCACTTAGTTGCTACAACTGTTATCTAGACTGGACTTAAGTGAAAACAAATCTACTATGGTTTTTAGTAAAGGAGCAAATCACAAATAGCAGATTGCAGATATGTTAAACATCAGTATCAGTCGACTTCCTGTGGTTTATTTAGGCATTCCATTATCGAACAACAAACTTAAAGCAAGATATTTTGGATGTTTAATAGGCAAAATAAATAAAAAATTCAATCATTGGAACAGTAAATTGCTCAACATAAGTGGTAGAATAGAACTTGTAAAAATTGTTATTCATCCAATGATTCAATTTTGGTTCCAATTCTCCTATCTACCTGCTGCTGTTACACAGAGAATTAACTCTATCTGTGCTAATTTTATATGGAAGTCTAAAGCCAACAAGATGTGCTGGGATGATGTTTGTAAAACTAAAAATGAAGGTGGCTTTGGTATCAAGAAAATCGATGATATTGCTAAAGCTGTTGCAATTAAACTGCTATGGAAATTTATTTAGGGTGATTCATTATGGTCAGGTGGACGTATAAAAAATACTGCAATAACAAAAAATTTTGGACAGTTGCAATGGATAATAATGCCTCTGCTACTTGGAAATCTCTACTTCGAGCTAGATAATGATGCAGAGGATTAATTGATAGAAAAATTGCTAATGGTGATAATACTAATGTTTGGTTTGACCCATGGCTTAATGGATACTCTCTGGTGGACAAGTTGGGATGGAATTTCATGTCAACTGCTGGTAGTTATAATAGAAAAGTTTCATCTCTTATAACAGTTAATAAATGGAAAAATCAACTTGACGGTGTTCCTATCCAAATTTATCAAACAGTTCATAACATCAAATTTCTCAATCACATGCAACATGATCATTGGTTCTGAATTCCTAGCAATAATAGCCAATTCACCCTGAAATCGGCATGGAACCAAATCAAAGACAAACATGCAGAAATAAATCGGACCATTATAATATGGGATAGACTCTGTGCTCCAAAAATGTCTATTTGTGCTCTTATGGTCAGATTAAATAAATTGAATACTAAAGATAGGATTAGAAAATGGAAACCTATCTTGTGTGTTGTGTCAAAATCAAAATGAAGACAGAGACCACTTATTCTTCAACTGCAGTTATTCGAGGGAATTAATTGATGATATTAAGAATAAGCTTAAAATTAATCCCGGAAATTCTTATGACATCAAAAATCATGGAGATAATGTGTCAAAATCAGAAAAGTAGTATACTTCACTATCATCTCATTAATATAGCATATACTTCTATGATTTTGCACATTTGGTGTGAAAGGAACACCTGTATATTCAAAGGACTCGAAATGGCAGCTCAAGTTACGAAATTGCTTATAATTCAAGATTGTAAACATTTAATTCAGCATAAAGTGGATACTACTACGAAAAGCAAGGAACTTGAACTTATCTTGACTGATTTCGGCATCGCTATTGATTCCAACTCCAACCACCGGCCTCCTTAAGCTCGGTGATGGTATAGATCTCACTATAGCGGACATGTACTCCTTTTTCCTCCAGAGTTCGACAATATAGGCGAATCTGCCATTTTGAGTTGGCGATGATGTTTTCTCAGATCTGAGTTTTCTTTTCATTTAAGTGGTTTTTTGCTCATTCTCTCTCTAGAAGATGCGGTGTAATGACACCCTGTTCGAACCTGGCTTCATTAATTTCTTTTGTATTTATTTTTTACATGTGGCTTGCCATTTTGTTTTATTTTTGCTTTAGCTCCAAGTTGATCGGATGGATGGTTTTGAGTGTGGCTCCACTTTGATTACTCCTCCATCTATTTACAACTTGGTTTCTGGCTTTGTTTTTCTTTCCATTGTATTGTTAATATACGGACATGATATGTACTCTTTTCCCTGGTGAGGTACCCATTTAAGTTAGGGGGTTGCAAGGTTTTAATGAGGCATATTATGGAAGTATATGTGCACTAGTTTGTTTTTTAAAGTACCTTTTCCAAAAAAAGCGTATAAATTTTTTGTAGGGACTAAGGTATAAGCTTGTTATCTTATTTTTATATAACAATTTTCAACTAAAAATAAATGATAACATAACCAAAATTAAAACTTCCATCGATATTTGCGTATACTGAAAACTTTGTGGTAAAATAAAAATGTTGCGGGCATATTACAATTATTATTCTGAGTCCTTTAACACATGTGAAATCACAGGATATGTGCATATAGAATTGTTCTTGGAACACTAAATTTAATCTTGTTAGAATTTAAATTTGAGTTTGTAGCCTCAGCTATGAATCAAAATTTTCAACTAAAAATAAATGCAAGCTTTTACCATTATTCAAACTCATGAATCTCGTTTGCATGCAACTGCATTTTGAGAAGAGTACTATCGAATCAAATATTATTAACCTTTTACAAATATTAAAAATTGAGTTGTTTCTGGAAACCAACATATACGTAGAGCCTTACTAATAGTAATTAATGGTCATCGTCTATAAAATAAAAGAAGTGATCAGATATTTCTATTTACATAGGTACACACACAAATATATATATATATATAGCATAAATCACATGCATAAGGAATCATCCTATTATTCATTGGCTCCTCCATCTACTTGACTACTCTTATGCATAAGGAATCGGATATTTCATTGGCTCCTCCAAAGTAACCACTATTCAGATGTGTTACTAATCATCAACGTAGCATTAATGTCTCATTTCCATACCCTAACATAATGGTAGAAATAAACACATTTTAACTTCGTAAAAGCACCTTAATCGAATAATAAGTAATGTTTAAATTTGACCAAATACATCATTCTTCACAATGAATAAGAAACACTGTGGAAATATTAACCATACAAAGAAATATAAAGGATTTCATTATATAAGTGAAATTTAAAGAAGAGCCAGATCACTATAAACAATAGGATTTAATAAGACGACGAGTACTAAAAAGGTATAACATATGTGTGGCACCATTAAAATGTTATATTGACCAATGCATTAGATTTAACATGTGAAAATGATGCCAAATCAATCTCAGTGTGCACTCATTTATTTCTCATACAAAAATATATGTAAAAAATGATATGTATTTGAGAATGTCTATTAAGAGGAGTATCCAAAAATATCAATTAACAACTTCAATTGTCTACTAGAATGTCCACTATAGGTGTTGGGATCAAATTTCATATGCATCAATTAAATATGACTGGGAAAAATCTCACGTTACATATACTACAGTACTACACCTTAGCCAACATGAATGAAGTTACGCACTACTTAAGAAATATGCAATTGGTTTTGCTAGGTTGGGAGAATTTTGGGTTTTTCAAAACTCTCAAAATTAATCGTTTTTATTTTTTGTCGAAATTCATTTTTCAAAGAACTTTTACATGAAAACTCAAAATGATATCTTATTGGTTTGAGTGCTTTAATTACTTTATTTAAAGTTACTTTTATTAACAAGTTTAGAAAAATAAAAAATACTAAAAATATTGAGAAAATATTTAATAAAAAATAAATTCAAATATTTCAAAAGCATCATTCTTTTTTCAATAATGATGAATATGTTTGAATTTAAAAAAAAAGTGTACAAAAATGATGAAATTTACAAAATGAGAAATAAATAAAACCAAAAAACTTCAAAATTTTGAAAGAGAAAACAAAGAAAAATGGACTTCATTAAGAAATTTGAAAAGAAGATTGAAAACACTCAAATAGTTCCTACATTTCAAAAAAAAATATTGTAATTTTGAGAACTTAAAAAATATCAGAAGATGAAAAAATTCAATAAAATTCAATAAAATTGAAAATTTAGAATTAAATAAAGACGTAAACATATTGAAAAAAGTAATCAAAATTTGTACAAATTAGACACACAAATTTTTTTAAGAATTTGAAAATCAGTATAGAAACATTCATTTGATATAGTTTTTGAGTTAAGAATTCAAAATTTCTAATTATTCATTGTTTTTGTATATAGATTGCATAAACCTTATTAATGTTACAAACGAATTTTTTTAAGAAACGAACAGAATGTCATTATCTTCTTGAACTACAATTTAGATAATATAATTTATGATAATACTAATTTATGTTGAATGGAATTGAATTTTTTATAAGAAGTTCAAAGCAAGAACATTCCCATCTTATAGATAAACATGTGAAATAGCTTTAAAAAAGAAAAAACTAGTTTCTTTCATCAAAATATATAATGATAGCTACATGGCACTACTAAATACTTTGAATTAAAGGCTAAAAGGTCTTAGTATCTATGTAAAGACAATATGAACAGTTCAAAAAAGTGCGAATCTGACTTGATATGAAGAAGTCATGGGTCGATCATTCTTTCTCTCTTTAGATCATTCTTATTGGTCGACCCATATGGGTAAGTACGCCATCATGGCCAAGTACCTCAGATGATTAGCAAATGAAGTAACGAAGGGTGTTGAAATATTCTATATAATGATACAATATGAATGGTTCAAGTCTTTGGAGAATCTGATTTAAAAAGGAGTTACGGATCGATAATCCTTTTTCTCCGTAGTCTGTTTTGATGGATCAATCACGGTCGACGGGGAGGAGTAAATTTCGATCGATAAGGATGGATCAACCTCAACTTATATTTTTTCTCGATTTCCTAGCAAAAATCTATTCAGGCTTATCAGTTCAAAGTCCAATAGCCTAGGCCCGCTACAACATCCCAACCCACACGAGGACTTGACAGCCCCTATTCCTTAAAGCCAACATCAAAACATCCGACCCACTGTATTCTCTTGATCACAAAAAGCTTAAGCCTCATTGATGCAGCGCGTACCTTCCTAGGTCGCGAAGAAGAAGAAGCAAGCTATTCCTCCAGCCGATGCCACGAGCAAGCCCTAGGTCGTGACGAACGACCTTCCCTAGGTCGCGGTGAGCCTAGGTCGCGAACGACCTTCTCTAGGTCGCGAGCGACATACGGTAGGTCGCTTTCCCCTCCAGAATTACATCGCAAACTCCAGATTTCCAATGCCTTTGCCTTAAGTCGTGAACAAGCAAACGACTTACATCGCTCCAGCCCTAGGTCGCTATCGTGCTTTTTAGGTCGCAAATCATTATCTCGCAAAGCCCTAGGTCGCTGCCGTGTGTCCAGTTGAGTCGCTCCATGATTAGGTCGCGAGCGAACATTTCTGATGCCGTGTTGTTTCCAGTAGGTCGTTGAAGTTAAGTCGCAAAGCTTTAGGTCGTTGATGAATTATAAGTCGTGAACTTCTTTAGGTCGTTGAAATTTGTAAGTCACGAAGCAGAGCAGAAGAGTTAGGTCGCAAACGAGTTTCTTAAGTCGCAGAAGGTTACTAGGTCGCTGAAGCACTGTTTGATAAGTCGTTTGTACTTTGTTTTCTTATGTCGTTTGTGTAAAATGTTGTAAGTCGTGGTGAAGTATTGTAATTTTCTTAAGTCGTTGTGTCGTGTTGTAAACCCTATAAATAGGGACGGGATGTCATTGTAAAAAGTTAGTCAATTTGAATAAAATTTCTGTTGTGTGCTCTTGTGCCACCATTAAAATTGGTAGTTGAGTGTTATCTCCTATCTCCACCTTCGGATATTCGAGTGCGCTCGAATCAACGATTGTTGAAGCCGATTCATGGAATCTAGTGTGCTAGATCAACGTTCGAAGAATCGTAAATCTTCTCTCACGGCATCGTGCGCGATCAACGTGTCGAAGATAGCTAAAGTCAGGCATCTCGCGAGATCAATGGATTTGGGCGTTTGGTATCATTAATTCATCGATTCATATTGCTTCATCTAATCGTTTCATCGATTAGTTTGACATGAAATCTTCATTTCGTTGTCGTCCGTTATCTCCATTGCGTCATTTGGTATCAGAGCTAGATCGCAAGGAGTTTGCGTAGATTTTTGGAGTTTGTGCGAGATTTGCATCATTTGGAGAATTGGGTTCTCGAGATTTTGAAGAGATTTGTTCGTTTGGTGATTTTTGAAGATTTCAACAAGTGGGTAGTTTTGATTTGAAGATTTTTAGATCGAAGTGAAGTTTTTGTTGGAATTTGTTGAAGAGTGATCATGCCTCCGAGAAGAGATAACCGTTATCGCAACATTGATGCTTTGTATGGGAGAGAAGAGGCCGATGAGATGGAGCAAAGAATTAACGAAAACTTTAATGAGAAGATTAATGAAGGGATTGGTTGATTAGAGAGGATGATGTTGGAGATGAATCAAAATCAGAGAAGGGTTTCACCTGAATCTAACCATGGGGGAAGTAGAGTTTCACCACATTCAAATTGAGAGAGAAGTGTTGATAGTGATCATAGAAGTGTGGATCGAGATTATGATAGAAATGTTGATGATCGAAATCGTGATAGAAATGTGAATGATCGTGATCGGAGGAATGTAGATCGAAGGGATGTTGGTGGAAGAAATGGTGGTAGTAGAGATGTTGGTGGTCAGGATCGACATCGATATGCATCAGATTTTGAGGAGGAGTTTGATGGTGGTAGTGTTCATGGACGAGGACGAGGTCAAGGAAGAAATCATTCGGAGTATGATCACAAATGGGAGTCCGGGATGAAAACTGAAATACCGGAATTCAAGGGAGGTATGCAGGCCGAGGAATTTCTTGATTGGCTAGCTTATGTTGAGGAAATTTTTGACTTCAAGGAAGTTCCCGAGCATCGGAGAGTTAAGTTGGTTGCTACTCGTTTGAGAGGGAGAGCTATGGCATGGTGGCAGCAAACTAAACTTACATGGGAGAGGATGGGAAAGTCAAAGATTGAGTCATGGGAGAAGATGAAGAAATTAATGAAGGCTACATTCTTGCCGTATAATTATCAATCTCTTATGTATCAACGATTGCAGAATCTGAGACAGGGAACAAAGTTAGTGACTGATTATGCGGATGAATTTTATCAATTGATTACGAGGAATGATATCATGGAGACAGAGGAACAGTTGACAGCTAGATTTGTTGGAGGGTTGAGAATGCAGATTCAAGATATGGTGAATATGTTTGATCCCAGATCTGTTGCGGAAGCACATCAAAAAGCTCTAGCTTGGGAGAAGCAAGGTAGGAGAGGAAGTGGTGTGTTTACGAATACCAACAACCAGAACAAGGATGTTAGTAGCAGTGCGGATGTTTCCAAAGTCGTCAGTAAGCCGATTATGAATGAATCCAGCAAAGCAAAGGTCAATAGTAATCTCAAATGCTTTAATTGTCAAGAGTTGGGCCATAAAAGCAATGAATGTATAAAGCCAAAGAAGCGAGCAATGATTGCGGAGATTGAGAATGAAAATGTGGAGGAAGGGTGTGTCAATTCAATACTAGTTGAAGAAGAAGAATTATTGACAGGAGATGAGGGTTGTAGTTTGTTGGTGAGGAGATCCTGTTTAACGCCAAAGCAAGAAGATGATTCTCGTTGGTTAAGGAGCAATATTTTCCAGTCGACATGTACTATTCTGGGAAAAGTTTGTAAATTTGTCATCGATGCAGGAAGCTGTGATAATATCATTTCTTCATAAGCTGTAAAGAAGTTGTCATTAAAAACAGAGAAGCATCCAAACCCCTACAAATTAGCTTGGTTGAGGAAAGGAGGGGAAGTGAAGGTTAATCGAAGAGCTTGTGTTAATTTTTCCATTGGGAAGAAATACAAAGACGAAATTTGGTGCGATGTGGTTGATATGGATGTATTCCATATGTTGTTGGGGAGACCATGGCAATATGATAGAGCTGTGCAACATGACGGTCGAACCAACAACTACAGTTTTATGTTCGAGGATACACGAATCACTTTGGTTCTACAAAGGCATCTATAAAGTGAAAACAAATTGGAGGAAATCGAGGAACTAAAGACTTTGTTGTCTTTGAAGGAATTTGTTGATGTAGAAGATGAAGTCGATTGTTCACAATCACCCAAGTTTGATAAAGATGAAGTTGATGATTTTCAACCAACAAAATCTGATGAACATGAGGTTGAAAATTCACAACCAGCAAAGTTTGATGAAGATGAAGAAAGTGTGTCAGGAGCTGAAGGGGGTAATTCATTGGTGAAGGAAGTATATTCGACTAGTCTACAATCTACAAGAGAGTTTGTTAAAGAAGTGGAGGATAGTGTAGAAGTATTCCTGTTAAATGAAAATGAAACCAGTGAAAGTGTTGAAATTCTCGAAGAGGTTAAGCCAGTGGTGAATGAATGTGAAGATGTAGCTCCTACAGAGTTGTCCAAGGAATTACTGCCACTGAGGGACGTACAACATCATGTTGATCATGTGCCAGGTGATATTGTACCGCATATGCCACGTAATCATATGTGTCCGACAGATCAGGTAGAGTTGAGAAGACTTGTTGATGGGTTTTTGTTCGAAGGAAGGCAATTGTATACGCCTGATTACAGTTGGCAAATAAGGGTTATCAAAGACTTACATGCAGAAAGACACGAGGACTGTGATCGTACCATGCAGTTGATTACAACGTCTTGTTTTGGGCCGTCAATAAGGAAGGAGGTTGAAATTTTTGTTCAGAATAGCCATAATTATCAAATTTTGAAAGAGACTGCGACAAAGACAGGTTTATGCATGACATTACCTATACATACTAGAATATGGGTGGAGGTAAGTGTGGACTTTGTATGGAATTTGATGAAGACGCAAAGTGGCAACGAATCTATCTACTTGATGGTTGAACGATTTCTTGTTGGTACTTACAACAAGCTAGATGCTAGAGGGATGGGTCGTTTGGAAGTTGTGAAGGGAATTAATGAGAATGTTTGTAAGTTGAGTTTTCCGGGTCATCTTCCTATTGCCAACGTTGACAATATCAAACACTTGGTTCCATTTCACGAAGATAAGAGTGTCAAAGAAGAAGAACTTTTCAATTCGAGGATGAATTCTTTCCAATAAGGGGAGGATGATGCAGCGCGTACCTTCCTAGGTCGCGAAGAAGAAGAAGCAAGCTATTCCTCCAGCCGATGCCACGAGCAAGCCCTAGGTCGCGACGAACGACCTTCCCTAGGTCGCGGCGAGCCTAGGTCGCGAACGACCTTCTCTAGGTCGCGAGCGACATACGGTAGGTCGCTTTCCCCTCCAGAATTACATCGTGAACTTTAGATTGCCAATGCCTTTGCCTTAAGTCGCGAACAAGCAAACGACTTACATCGCTCCAGCCCTAGGTCGCTACCGTGCTTTTTAGGTCGCAAATCATTATCTCGCAAAGCCCTAGGTCACGAACGAGGGTCGCTGCCGTGTGTCCAGTTGAGTCGCTCCATGATTAGGTCGCGAGCGAACATTTCTGATGCCGTGTTGTCTCCAGTAGGTCGCTGAAGTTAAGTCGCAAAGCTTTAGGTCGTTGATGAATTATAAGTCGCGAACTTCTTTAGGTCGTTGAAATTTGTAAGTCGCGAAGCAAAGCAGAAGAGTTAGGTCGCAGAAGAGTTAGGTCGCAAACGAGTTTCTTAAGTCGTGGAAGGTTACTAGGTCGCTGAAGCACTGTTTGATAAGTCGTTTGTACTTTGTTTTCTTATGTCGTTTGTGTAAAATGTTGTAAGTCGTGGTGAAGTATTGTAATTTTCTTAAGTCGTTGTGTCGTGTTGTAAACCCTATAAATAGGGACGGGATGTTATTATAAAAAGATAGTCAATTTGAATAAAATTTCTGTTGTGTGCTCTTGTGCCACCATTAAAATTGGTAGTTGAGTGTTATCTCCTATCTCCACCTTCAGCTATTCAAGTGCGCTCGAATCAACGATTGTTGACGCCGATTCACGGAATCTAGTGCGCTAGATCAACGTTCGAAGAATCGTAGATCTTCTCTCACGGCATCGTGCACGATCAACGTGTCGAAGATAGCTAAAGTCCGGCATCTCGCGAGATCAATAGATTTGGGCGTTTGGTATCATTAATTCATCGATTCATATTGCTTCATCTAATTGTTTCATCGATTAGTTTGACACGAAATCTTCATTTCTTTGTCATCCGTTATCTCCGCTGCGTCACTCATGCATAATGCCTTCCAGCCCCGTTATTTAGTGACCAAGTCGCCACAAGATAACACCTCCCATGCCGCTTGGCCGTCCATCGGTCCTGCCTATATCCCTCCTAGTTCGCTACCTTCCTGAAGACTTAGCTCCCCACCTACACTATCTAATCATGATTCGACGGCTTTCTGAATAGAGCCCCTAGCCGCCTCTATAAAAATTGTCGACGACCCTGTATTGACCCTTCGACAATAACATCATAAAATGACACTTTTCGTTTGATAAAAACGTTGTTGTGCAACACCTACCTTTTGTACTTCATTGCCAAACTAGAAAAAGCTCCACTATACCTTAACCACTTCCTACTTTATGTTTTCCACTTGACACAAGCACGTTATTGTAAGATCCGCTAATTGGCCCATATTCGAGCCATTCTTTCGACCTAGCATCCGAGCTGGTCGCCATCTAGATTGTATATCATTATCAACGATCATAAGGAAACTTACACTCAAGGCATAAATTTCATTAATCTATGCCCTTCAAAGTATGACCTCTATAGCAATAAATAGGGATATCCATGCACTTGTGTCAAGATCAAATTTTTTACTTCCATAAGAAATATTTGCTATATCTTGTAATAGCTAATATAGCTCTCTTATAACCAAAATACTAAGCAATAAGATCATCAAACCATAGTGGAAATGGGTCTTTGCAAAGATCTAATCACTTTACATTGTATGTTATTCACTTTACTTTCATTACTTGTAGCTCTTTTAAACATTCTTCATTTTACATTTTTAACCACGGTTTTAGTGAGTAATCTTTGCTAAAAACCACCTATAATCATAGTTTCGAGGTTGGTCAGAAATTACTACTTCAATTCAACTCTTTTTAACATTTAATTTTTGCAATTCGTAATAGTTATTATCGTTACCAATTCTGAACGTTTTTTCATTGCTTCATATTTGTAACACTTGGATAATTTGCTCATTCTACAAATCAATCAAATTAAGTATGGTAGGTTTGTAATTTACCTTTAATGTTCACAATCCCCCATTCTCACCCTTCTATCACGCTTCTAATCTTGCTAATGTTTTTCTGTCCGCCTCTTTTCGTTCAAATTAATTTTTTGTGATAAAAAAATTCAGATATTTCCTTTGGTGATCAATTATTTGAATTCAAATCACTAGGCACCGTTGTTTCTAGTTAGACATCATGATGAGTAAACCAGCATTTTAAGTTGGAGAACTATTTGGTTCGTATTGGCCATTCCACTCAGATATTGTAAATCAGCGATACATTTGTTACTTATCTGGTCACTTGTCCTCATTCGAATTTGCAAATCAACTAGGAACTTTTTTCTTTTAACTTTTAATTTGATTCATCCAAATATGTTTTCGTTGCTTAATGATGTGATAGTTAAAGTATTTATGAACTGTTTTGATACTGGAAACTGACTACAATGATAGAAATTTCCAAGTTAAGAAAACTTAAGTAATGCATATGATATTAGTTATGGACTCGGTATAATGATTTTAGGAATTGGTAGAAATGAAAAAGAGCACTAATTTGAGTCCACTGTATTCGATTTATGCCCTGCAATTCGGTGAACACCATGATCATGCATGACTCATCTAATTTACTTGTAGGATGTAATATCATTGACATGTATTTTGGTCCAATGGAGACACATTTATTGCAAGCAAAAGAAACCTAACTAAGGACACCTTTCTTGGTTAATTAATCTTGACTAACATAAGGGTGATTTTCTTTTTTGGTTAGATTGCTTTCTTTTGAAAATTTTGTTATTATATAGTTGTGATAACTACATCCACATTAT
Organism: Allium fistulosum; assembly: GCA_030737815.1. Lineage (NCBI taxonomy): Eukaryota > Viridiplantae > Streptophyta > Magnoliopsida > Asparagales > Amaryllidaceae > Allium > Allium fistulosum. The sequence continues at coordinate 273,544,844 of CM060902.1, read as the reverse complement.
ATATAAACCAAGCCTCTTCCATGAGCAAAAATTTGGTAAGAGATACATGAGATTTTAAACTCAGCTTGTAAACTTCATAGATGGGATAAAAAATTGCATTGTAAAAAATGTATTTTTGAAATTGTTTTACTTCGATAGTTCTTTGAGAATAAAAGTGACATTTTATTTAAGGAGATTACTTATATGTTTCAAAAGCACAAACTCAAGAACTCTAGTACCATTGCCTAGAGACCTTACCGTTGTTGGAAAGAATGTTTTACTTTGAATATTAAATTTAGAGGGTTAATAACACTTTTGTTCCCCTTACCATGTTACGTATAAATACCTAGTTCTATTTATACTATTAGACTACTTGTTTAATTATGTTATAGTTGAAGATGCTATATTTCAGATTGCTATTTTTTCTATCCATTTGTTTCTTTCTATCCATAAATACTTTTCATGAATTTTGAAGTATTTTTATGTTGAAACTCATTTTTTAGTAAATTTTTTGCAAAATAACATGGGTAACTTGGATTTTATTCAGCGTTATGAATTATGTACATAAATTCAACTAGCTCGACTTAACTTATAATTTGGTCAAATGAAAGATGCTTATAATATAACCATGCATTGTGTAACAATTGGTTTCATGAATTATTGCTGTCCTTTACTGGTTTCATGAATTTATTATTACCTCTAACATAACTACGCATTATGTAATAATTAGAAAGGTTGGTTATAAGATTATTTTTGTGTTTGGAGCTTTTATTTCTTTCTTTTAGATTACTATATGCATGCTTTAAAAGTAGCAAGTAGGTAACAAAAAATTCAAATATTTAACATAACCATGCATTATAGATTTCTGCAATGACATAAATGAAGAATGTTAATATGGGACACTATAGCTTTAGGAGAAGAAATACATGTTTAGGAATACATATTTACTTGATTTTGGAGAAGAGAGTCTGTTAAGATGAAGAAGAAGAAATGATTGGGTGCATGATGTGTTTTAGAGAGAGAAAGGGAAGAGGAGGAAAGGGTAAATGCAGTAGCTTCCATGGTGGATATATTGAAACTGAAGAAGCAGAAGATGATGATGGGTGGTTTATGGATTGAAAGAATGGAGTAGAAGGAGGGAGTTGTAAGCATTTGACTCAAACCACTATTTCACTTTGGAAGGGGAGTCAGCAAAAGAGTAGGTAGGCTAGAGTGTGGTTTTGTTGTGGTTTAACTCAAACCACTAGTTCACATTGGAGGGGATACAACGAGAACTCATTGCATTTAGATTAAGAAATTTGATTGGCGAATGATGATCACTTTTAATCTTTTTGCTTTGGGTTAGTCTTTTGTGTTTATTGACTTTTTATAATGTAATTAAATACAAAAAAATCACAAAACACTTATTATTGCAATAATTGGTTAATGATATTGAACTTTTTTCTTTAAAATAGAATTCTAGTTAGTTGTTTTAAAAAAGAACATGTAGAAATTGTTCCCTTTGAAATTTTAATTATTACGTTTCTAGTTTTTGCATTACATTAGATATTGATTTCCTATAGATAAATTATAATAATAGAAATACATATCTATTATATAGTATACAAATTTCATAACATACCATTTATTAAAGTCTTCTTTCTACCTTTCCTATGTTACTTAAAAAATGTAATGATTATTACTATTGTAATTGAAAATTTACACCCGTAATAACCATTATAATTTTTTTATAATGGTAATAACTGTTGCACTTTTCATGACAAAGAATTTCCATGCGTTGTATTACCATGGGTATTTCAATTACAAATTTAATTTCCAACGGTTATAACTATAACAAAAACTCCTGGTCTGGTGTTATGGATCTATTGGTGCTAGAAGAAAGGCCTGCCCTAAAATATGTCGACTTTCATCACTTTTATATCCGTAAAACCTCTATCCTACACTAGAAAGCATTCAACATGCAAATTAATGATGAAAACTGATGCTGAAAATTCCAATGACAATAACACTAATGGTTGTACTGGGCCAATGCCATCAGTTCCATTCTCGGCAGGATAAATGGGATCACAAACATTAGGAAGATAGCCTAAGACCTGAATGATCTTTGCATTACGATAGACCCCCAAGAAACCATCAATGAAAATCTAAGACTTACTACCATAGTGGACACTGCCTCTATCCCTCCTACGATCCCTAGTGCTATCAACATCATGCATTATGCTAGTGAAATGGTCATACTCAAAACCCTATTGGGGTTGATCTTGCCTGTAAAAGGGATGCACATGCCATGCACACCCATGATTTTGTTTACGATATTCCTATGCCCAAACAAGCTCCACTGCCCATCGCGCGCGCGTGCACCACACACACACACACACTCTCTCTCTTTGGAGAGATTATTTTCCTTTGAATGACTTAGGGAAATGGACTTTTAACATAACTTGTGCGTTGGTTACTTAAGCGGTGAAGGAAGTGATAGATTTAGGGGTATGATGGGTAATTATGTAATTTGTTACATATATCTAACTTAATAACTAATCTTGTTTATAACAAAGGTATTTGATTTCTAATATATACTTTGTTATATAGTGATATGATTGATTAAGTAATTAATTTAAGGTATATTAATTAGAATATACTTAAATTATTTTGTTACGTGATAGTAGTTATAAAATGTTGTAATCATAAGAAATTTATCACATTGTATAATAACATATTGTTTTAAATATTCCTTGCCAAGATGTTTTGAGAAAGGATATTGATACATCAGTTGAGACCAAAGTACATAATGCTTTCTAAATGTTGGGCGGTGTATTACTCATGACTTTTGGGGGGCACCAAGGGGTTATGTACTGATGGTTAATGGATAACCGTGGAATGACTCCTCTGAATGTTTTCCTATTAGTTATTAACGACTATGTCAAATAGAAAATCTCGAGTGACAATATTACACAATTCTCTTGAATTGAGAATAATGTTGAACAGTAATGTGGACACTTCACTTTGATGATCCTTAAATCATGGCATTGTGTCCGTTGAATAACTTTAGTTGGGTCTGAGTTGAAGAATTGAAAGAGAAACACAATAAACAATTTGTCTCCTCAACTATATGAGGCTAGTATCACTGTAGTAAGCAGTCCTTGCATTGAAGATTTTAGAATGAAGGCACTACTGCCACCATATATGTAATATGAGAATCACCCCAGCGGCTAGTGGCAAACATCCCTTCATTATGAAGACCTCTGTCTTCAAAATTATTATCTCTAACATGTTTTCAATTTCGAACGCGTGTGTTGGTTTGAAGTGGTTTTCAAATAGCAATAACCTAAATCCAATCTCGGTCTCTCTTAACCAATTATCGGTAAAAGAGGTCTTTAGGTGTAGAAGGAATTATCAAGCCTTTTTTATTAATTAAACCTCTTTATCCAAATTTCGGTATAATTTTTTAATCTAAAATCTTTAATGATGGTTCCTTATTTCCAAATCATAGCTAGATTAGGTCAAAAACAATGTTATTAAAGACATTGTTTACTGTAAACCAAAAAACATTTTAGTGTTAAGTAATGAGACCCATAGAAGCTAGACTAATTATACTCAGTACCAATTTCTGTATTCAACTTGTATTATCCGTCGAATAACGACGAAGTCACCTTTTAAATTCACATAGATAGTATGAGTTCCCTCCTCGGAATTGAATACAGAGTTTAACTAGAATATTCTCTATTCCACAAAATCCTATTTTAAAATCTTGCTTAACTTTTGGGAAAAACTCCAAATCACTTTTTCTTTTATCTTTGGAAAATGCGGTCCGAGTAAATCTAACTTACTATCCCCTCCGTCGGGCCAAACCGGAAAGCTAGGGAGAGCACGCAATTGGTTTTCCAAACTTGAGCCTAGGGATTATTTCTTTGTCACATATAAGGAGGTTAAGATATTTAATCAACCCTAACCCTAAAAAATATTTAATTAACTTTTCCCTTGGTAAATGTTTTTTGGAGCATTCGGGCTTTCCTTTCAACTTGTTCCATTCCTCATCCAAATTTCCTTGGATATCACAGATGGGACAGGCGTGCTAGTCATTTACGCATACTCAGTTTATTTTTCTCACTTATTTTCATAATCAATTTAGTTCCTATACGAAAATATAATTTCATAGACTTAACATCAAATTTCCATATTAAACTAGTATTATTCATTGAATAGTGGTGAAAGCACACCTTTGAAATTCATACAAATAGTACGAGTTTCCTCCTTGGAATTTTAATGGCAAATATATGGATTATAAATTCCATATATTTTTATAAAATTCAAATTGTTTTTATAATACATCTTTCACTCTTCTTTCAAAATTATTCCCTTCATTAATTTAAAATAAATCTCTTAAAATTAAAATTAAATTCCAAAACATCTTAAAAGTCATTTCAATATATAAAGAAAAAGATTTACGAAAAGTTAGTGGGAAAAAGATAAGTTAAACGTTTTAAAATTCACTTAAAATTTCTATATAGAAATAAAGCATTTAAAAAGTGTTGTAAAAGATCAAAAATAAGACTACCACTACTTAGGGTGTAGACAACCAATTATAGCACTTCTGGGTGCTATAATAGGTCAAAATCATACTCAAATGTCAAAATAGTTTATACTAGCAGATTCTGGGTGCTATAGAAAGTTTCAGATAACATTTTCTAATACTTCCATGTTCAAACAGATTTTGCAACACTCCTCTAGGCTACAAATGGAAATTGCAATGGTTATAAGTGTTACTAATTAGTGGTCCTATTGATTTTCTTAATTGAAATAGCAAGTTTGCGACTCTTTTAGGACCATCAAATGAATTTATTTTTGAACCAAATTTTTATGCAAGATAATAGGGATATAGTACAAGACATTCATGGACAAAAATCTTCAAAATCACTTCTAGATATTTTTATTGAAAATCGCAAAGTGGGCACTTTTAAATTCAGATTTTTATGGTTCTTACCATTTTAAAATTCAATCTTTTCCATTTTGAAACTCTTTTTAACCAAAACCACTTTATTTAAATTGAAGAGTGACATCTTTAAACATTTTAAAAGACATAACCTTTTAAAAACATAAACTTTTTTCAAAAACATTGCCTCTTACTTTCTCGTTTTCCAAAATCACAAATGTGTTATAAAGATGGCACCGTTTTAGACTTTAAATTAAAATGAGGCTTGCTAAGTCCATGTAAAACCTTTTGGAACAAAATGGAGGTGATTAAAATCAAACACAAGTCCATAAACCATATATATATGACTGTTACCACTAGTTGATACCATATCACAACAAAGCGTTATTTTCGCATCATAAATCCAACCGTTCACATATTCTATAACACAACCATCAATGCAGCCATATCAACAACCAAATCATGTCTAAGCAGGCATAATAACATAACATATGGATTATGAGCATCATAACAATAAAAAAGAATATGATTTAAAAATTAAGAGCTCACTTTCATTTTGCAACTCCTTAAGCACTTCCACAAAATATATAAACACTTCAACTTTTCACCTAAATACTACAAGGACTTGGCCTAAAAAGAGGAAGGGGGCGTACGGCTTGGAGACGGAGGAGAGGGGCTACGACTAAAGTGGAAAAGGAGGGCGGGGGTGTACGGAAAGGGGGTGAGGGAGGTGTTTTGCACTTGTTTTGTTATTTAAGGAAGTGGAATATGTTTATATATATTTGATACAAATTTTATTTAAGAGGTAGGGGCTATTATTGTATAGGTGTTGGAGGCCATGGAAACTAAGGAAAAAATGGAGAAAGAGTGTAGACTAAAAATGGGAAAATGGAGAGAAAGTGTTTTATATTTATACATGAAGCTTCCTACCAAATGACCTTAATACCCTTCCCTCAAAACTCATTTTTAACAATAAATATTCTCCTCCTTTCCAAAAAAAGATTAGACCCTTAAGTACATAGCATTTAATGTAGAAGAGATGTTGTAAATGTACTTGAATATCCTTATGTAAAAATCAAACATATGTTAAGTACTTTTGACATGATTTGACTACTAAGTACTTAGCATTAAACGAGGAAGGGATTTTGTAACGTACTTAAATATTCTTTTGTAATAATTATGTTTACAAAAGTATCTTTTGTTTTAAAAATTAAAATAAACTCTTTTGTCTTCACATGCTAAATGCATAAGTTTACAAAATGTGTTAACATGCATGTGTATGTTTTTGAAACCATGATGCAACCATATTAAAATAACCTTCATTCGAAAAATGGTTGAAAATCCAAAAATTATATTTCAATCATATTTTCGCTTTTTCATCAAACTAATTATTTGTGTAAACAAAACTTAAAAATAGATTTCTATCATTATTTAATAATGAAATGAAGTTTATTAAGGCTATAAAATTATATTTACAACATTTATTAAATTTCCAAAAACTTATATTTTCAAACTGCAAAAACACGACGTCGAACTGCGAAAGCACGACGAAGCTGATTTTTTGTAAAATGAGTTCATATTTTTGTAGAACCTTTATAAATGAATTAATATCACTAGATAATTAATTAAAACGAATTATTTAACATTTAAAATCAATCATTTGAATATTTTAAATTAATTAAATATTCTAGATTTAAGTGATAAAATCCCGGGTCGTTACAATCACAGTCAACTCAATGTCAAAATCTCTAGCCAGAGTAGTACGGTTAATAATAAATGTTATTATTGAGTCAATAATTTTTTGTTGACTAACCGAGTTGAATGTGGGTGATATTGGAATTTAGGCCAAAACCAAATTACATATGTTCTAAAAGTGATATAGTGTTGGCAAAGAGAATTGGTGTAAATAATCGTTACTAAAAGGTATCACTTAAATTGTAAAATCAGATTTTACCGATGAGATTTCTAAGCAATGAATTAAGTCAAACTGTCACACCAATTGGTAAGGTAACGTGTGAACATTAGTATTTAAATTCTTTAAACATAAAGCACAGGCTGAATTTAGACTTGTGAGTTGCATAACCGAATCTATTTAGTCTTGGAAGCACCGCTAGATTTAATTGATTTAATATAGTTATAAAATAATAAAAGAAATTATATTTGTGAAATATTATTTATTATTTAGTTATCTTACGGGCTTTGTTTAGAAAAATGGAATGGTCTCTACAATTGTTCGAGGTGCTATTAGTAATTTATTAGGTGTGTTTATAAATGTTATAAATGTACCAATCGATATAAAATACCGATAAAAAATTAAGATAAATTTAAATTAATTAAATTACTACAAGAGTTGATAGGGTTTTGCTTCATTAAGGGGTCATGTATGATTGGCCATGAAGAGGGTCAAAGTGAGGTTCTTTGTGTTTGAATTGGTAAGATGAATTTGAGGAGATATTTATTCCTAGATCTCAATATATATTCAAACCATAAGCCTCCGCTTTTAGTAGATTTTTACCCTCCTCCCTCTTCTACATTTAGATTGAAAATACCAGCCCTCCCCACCTCCATCTTCACTACAAACACATCCAATCAATAAAATAAAATAAAATCCAGTGTTGTACGCCTATCTCTTGCAAAGAAGGGTGCAGATTTAGGAAATCTAAGGTGCTTGGATAAACGTGTGTTTCTACGGCCTTATCTCCTAAGGTACAATTCCTTTATTTATAAATTATACTCTGTCATTGTTAGTTTAAATCTATATTATCATTGAATGAATTTATAAATTAGCTTATTTTTATCCGGCATTTTGACCCAGCTATATTCGAACTGATTTGACAAGTTAGATTCGACTATCATCAAGGCCGGTAAGTTTAGAGCGATGACTGTGGGGTCCAAAAGTCGAGTACAAATGGTAATATGAAGCCGCGATCGAATGAAATTGAGAGATACGGGATGTAAAATGTTTAAAGTATGGAATATGGTTCAACATATAGGAGGGATCGGCTATAACCAACCTCCAAAATAGGGATCAGCATGTTTCAGGAAGCAAGTGCACTTCAATAGAAAAAAATTAGTATCCCAAGATCCATAAGTCCAATGCATATGAAATTTTGTGAGCAAGATGTAGGGACCCTATGGAGCCTACTCTAGGGATCACACCTCAAAAAGATGAAATAAGAGGGATCGACCTACTTCCCTTAATAGGTATCAGCTGAAATCAAAAGGAAATTTACACTGAAGCAAAGATCGGACAATAACTTAAGTTCTACTAATCCAATTAGCATGAAACTTGGAGGCTAAGCACATTTCAACATGGGGAAGCTACCATAAGGATCGCACCCCTAAATGCCTCCAAAAGGGGGATCGGTACCAATCCCTATTCTTTAGGATTTGGGCCATGCGATCCCTCTTACAGGTCTATATGGTTTTGGAGATCCTTCTGCCGAATTTTCAAGGAGATATTTCACCATCTTCATCTATAATACAGGCTTGGACATTCATTTTGGGGACCTTTACACTACTAGTTGCTTTATACTCTATTATAACTAAGGATTATCATCTGATCCCTATTGTACTCAATTTACAAAGTGATTAATAAAGCAATCTATTCAAAGTGGACGTAGGCAAACACCGAACCACTATAAATCGCTATGCTCGTGTTATTGTTTTGATTTTCTGCTAATTCATTACCATTTCCCTCTGTTTACATTATAATTTCTTCATTTATTTCTCTATAAAACTCTCTATTAGGTGTTTTCTCTAACTTTTGGTGCAAATATTTTGGTGCTTTCACTGACAAACTAGATTCTCAGCCCTATTTGGATCCCTTTGTTGCTACTAGATTGCATAAATCCCCCGAAGGGATCCAGAATTATGTTCAAGAAGCTTGTTATTCTATTCAAATTTGCAAAAGTCTAAGAAAAACTATCAATAATGGCTAAGAATACCAAATCTACATCTCAAAACGCTGAAGGAAACGAGAATGCTAGCATCTAGTAGGATAGCCCAAGTAATCTACTAGTGGATGTGAATGCTACCCATCCAGATGATGTCCAGAATCTGGTTGATTCCATCATAAGAGATGAATTATAGAATCTGATGGAAGAGCTAGTGGATAGAGGCCAATAGCTGAATCAGCAAATTCAAGCTAATATCGATTCAGTGAATCAACTCAGTCAGCAATAGCACGGGAAACCTTGAAGGAGCCCTACCCCTTATTCTACATCAGAGAGTCTTAATTCATCAGACGATTATCATAGGCGTAGGCATTGTAGAATTAATGGATATAACGCAGAAGCTTCAGGACATCAATAGGCAAACTCGCCTGGTCTACTGTGACTGATCGGTAGTGATCCCTCCATAGGGATCTGTACCAATCCCTCCTCTAGGGGAAGTAGCATACCTTTCCATGCTGGAACCTAAGCTGGAGCTGCTGCGATTGATTTGGATGCTGGATTTCAAATGGATGCAGAGCAATTGCCTCCCCGGAATGATGATGAAGTGAATGTACATGAAATACATTGAGAGGATGTTGAGCCAAGAAGGTGTGGAATGGCCTGTAGACATCGACCGGACCATTCACGTGAGGTGGAGCACGACCACCACTTGGCTCCAACTATCTAAAAACCGGACTTGTTTGCTATGGATAGATAGCTGGTGAGGATAAATGGGTACCTAATCCTATACTTGTGAGAAAGGCAAACAGAAAGTGGCAGACGTGCATTGACTATTCGGACTTAAATAAGGCGTGTCCAAAAGACAGTTTTCCCCTTCTAAGGATCAACCAGCAGGTAGAGTCAACCGCAGGACACGAGTTCCTATCTTTTATGGATGCATACACTGGATATAATCAAATCACGAAGCATATCCTTGATTAGGAGCAAACCAGCTTCGTTATCGATGTTGGATTGTATTGCTATGTGGTGATGCCATTTGGATTAAAGAATGCTGTAGCGACCTATCAACGTCTAGTCAACAAAATGTTTAAAGATCGGATTGGAAAGACAATGGAGGTATACGTGGATGATATGCTCATGAAGTCACGACGATCAAGCAACCACATGAAAGACTTGGCAGAAATGTTCGATATCCTCTAATATTACAAAATAAAGATCAATCCTCTGAAGTGTTCTTTTGGCATTGCATCAGAAAAGGTCTTGGGTTTCATCATTAATACCCGCAAAATCGAAGCTAATCCTAAGAATATTCAAGCAATTCACAAAATCCAAGTGCTGAAGACCATCGAACAAGTATAGAGTCTAAATGGTAAGGTTGTCGCCTAAAGTCAATTTATTTCTAGAGCCACTGATAAGTCCATCGCTTTCTTCGACTTGATTAAAAGAGGGAAAAGGAACTTTGACTGGACGTCGGATTATGAAGGCGCATTTCGAGCTTTTGTGAATCATTTGGGGAGGCCTCATATCTTGTCAAAGTCTGTGGATTGTGAAGACTTGTATATCTACTTATCCATGTCGGTACATGCTATAAGTGTCGCACTACTTCGCGAAGAGAATCAGATCGAAAGACCGGTCAATTATGCTAGCAAACGATTAACAAAAGCTGAAAGGAACTATCCAAGGATAGAGAAACTAGTGTACTGCTTTTTGATCGCTTTAAAATGCTCTGCCCCTATTTTCAGGCTCATCCTATCAATGTTTACACAGACCAGCCATTACGACAGGTCCTATAGCGACCTGAGATGTCTGGGAGGTTACTCAAGTGGAATATTGAGCTAAGCTAATTCAACATCGATGTTCTTCTATGGAGGACTATCCAGGGGCAGGCACTGGTGGACATTATAGTATAATTCACTGCACAAGATGATCTCTTAGAGAGCGGTGGAACTTTTACCATACGATAGAAGATGTATACGGATGGAGGATCCAACGATCGTTGTTCATGAGCTAGAATTATGCTAGTAACTCTAGAAGATCTTTTAATTTGCTATGCTTTAAAGCTTGATTTCCCTGCAACGAACAACGAAGCAGAGTATGAAGCTCTAATTGATGGACTTAAACTTGCCAGAGAACTGGGAATAAAATTTCTTAAAATCTTTTGCGACTCATAGTTGGTAGGTAGTATATCAAGTCGGGGGAGATTACCAAGCTAAAGGACAACGAATCGCCCCGTACCTTATCCATGTCCAAGAGCTATTGACTGGCTTTGAGTATTATGACATCAAGCACATTCCCCAGGATCAAAACAAAGAGGTAGACTCATTGGCAAAGTTTGTTAGCACTGGGGATGCACAATAGATGGGCTTGGTTCTAGTTGAAGTACTAGAAGCTCCAAGCATAAACCTGATGGAAATCGACCATGTACTAGAGACGGATCCTGAGAAGGAGTCGTGGATGTGACTCCGATTAAAGGCTATTTGCTACGGGGAGTCCTTCCCGAGCGAAGGAATGAAAGGCGACAGGTCCTTTGCAAAGCTTCATGATATATCATTCAGGAAGGAGTCATGTATAGAAAGGGTTTTTCCGTTCCCTTGCTCCATTATATCACTCACTATGAAATAAAGTGAGCCTTAAAGGAAGTCCACGAAGGGGAATGTGAGGATCACACTAGGGGGCAAATCCTAGCAAAGAAATACTCTATTTGGGTATTATTAGCCGATTGTCAACTAAGATGTTGTTGTTTACGCTAGGCGATGTGACAAGTGCCAGATATACGCAAAAGTTCCGAAAGCTCTGCCGATGGAAATCACATAAATGGTCGGTCCATGGTCATTTGCCATATGGGGCATAAATATTATCGATTCCTCACCGATCTCTAATGGTGTTGTGAGGTACGCCATCATCGCAGTTGATAACTTCACTAAATAGGCCGAAGCGGAACCTTTAGCCACGTTCACGACAAATAAAGTAATCAAATTTATTGTCCAAAACATCATATGTCATTTTGGCTTTCCATGAACCATTGTAACAGATAATGGGACTCTATTCGATAGTGTTGAATTCAAAGATTTCTGCCATCGACATAATATTGAGAAGAGATTTGCGGCAGTTACTCACCCTCAAGTAAATGGACAAGTCGAAGCTGCGAACAAAATCATAAAGTCCATTCTGAAGAAGCATTTTGTAAAGGCTAGAGGCAAGTGGGTGGATGAACTCCCAACAGCGCTATGGGCTTACAGAACTATGCAAAAGTCCACGACTGGCCATACTCCATTCGCTCTTGCTTACAACTCCGAAGCCATCATTCCTATTCCACTTGAGGTTACTTCTCATTGAGTGACCTATTACGATCAAAAAACGAATAGAGATCTCCTCTTGGAATCTCTAGATTTTATGGATAAGAAGTGCGAAGAAGCTGATTTGAGGGCATATGCACATCGACACCAAGTCGGCCGATACTACAACACTAAAATTCGACCTAGAACCTTTGAAATCATTGATCTCATCTTGAAATGGGTTTTTCCTTTCCCATCATACATGAATCCTACTTGGGAAGGACCGTATGTCATTGAAATAAGGCTTAGAGAAGGAACTTTCAAGCTAGTGTCTGTTAATGGCATCACACTCTTAAGGGTGTGGAATAGCAAGCATTTTCGACACTATTTCATTTAGTTTATTTCTTTTTTTCATTTGGTTGTATGCAATTTCTGAATTTGCTTCGGCATTTGGTTTTCCTAGATATGTAATAAGACAAATTATGTCATTTCTTTCCATTTGGAAAATAAAGTTTGAAGTTTCCTTCATATCTGTGATTGCTATAGCATTACCTATCAGTTATGATACCCACTAACCAATATTGACATGTCTGAGCAGGTTCCCGGAGTTTAGAGCTAGCCAATTACATAAGTCCACAATTGAACTAAACAAAATGAATGTTGTCTGACCGTTCATTGTATGATTCTCGCTCACAACCCAAAAGACGTAGCACATAACGAGAAGTGGATGCGACTTGACCATCCGATAATCAAATTAATCTGATCGAGTGATGGATAAAGCAATCGTGATACGACCGATCGCTCGCTAAATTAAACCCCGGACTTGGGAGTAAACCAATCAATTAAGGAAAGTATGGTCCGACTATTTTCCAAAATAACTCTAAGTCCCCAGAGTGTGGACTGGAGTATAAATGTAAGACGGGTACGATTCTACCACCCACCAACTAACTCTTATCCACAAAGTGCGGATATGAGTATAAACACATAGATGAGTGCGGTTCGACCACTCACTATTCCATTAACTTTAACCTGAAATCAACAGGAGGAGTATAAACTCGCTAAGGATGGAGTTCGACCATCCACTATCGAACTCCGCTAACCCGAGACTAGCGGCAGGAGTATAATTACCTAGACTGCTGAATCTGATAGCGTAGAACTAGGGTTTGAGCCTAGTGACTGATACAACTTGAGGCCACGACCACGTGGAGGCCTTGAGTGAAAATTGATGGATAATTGTCCGAATTAACGAGCAATGAATTACAAGTTCATTGAATGGAAAAGTAATAGCTCGATTACTTAGGAGTTCGATAAAAGGCAAAGAACATTTATTTGCATGCTAAACTTCAAAATTTTGATATAAGTTTATTCAAAAATGGCGGTCGTACCCACACAATCATGTCAAAAAAAAGTGAAACGGCTATAAAAGCTATATACAAACTAAGCTGAGGCAACGACTATTTCTTCCTCTCTTTCTCCCTTCTAGATTTCTTAGAAGTGCCACCACCCGAACTTCCTCCTGTCTTTTTCCTTGATCCTTTGCCGCCCTTAGCAGGAGAGCTCTCAGAGGTTGGAGGGAGTTCTTTGGGAACCGACCGATCGGGTGGAATGTTTTGATGTGGGATGATATGTGGATCATCGATGTCCATGTTAGCGGTTTCAGCCTTAGCTTTTTTCTTCCGCAACTTCTTTCTCTTGAGGCGCACTTTTAAGCTAAGGTCATCGGTATGTTTGGTTGCACCAGTGATCACAACGTCATCTGATTCATCTGGAAATAGTGGGTCATCAGCTTTTTCATCATCTAGTGCTCCGATAATTTGAGCATCGGGCCCTTGAATATCGGTGGCCGCCGGAATTTCTATAGATGTCGATTATTGCTCTATGGCGGCACCTCTTCCTGAAGTCTAGTTGGGACCCGGAAGAGCTACAGATTCACGAAAACAAAAGGATAAGCCCATGACTATTAGGCATGAGGAAATAAATCTCTCGAATAATGGAGAACAAAGCGGGATACCTGTATACGGCTAACTTTCAGTTGTTGCCGGAGTGCTCCCCTCTAGAATAGAGTCAGCACCTTTGATTGATAGCCAGGTCTGTTCGAATCGTAGCTTAAATCTTGCCTTGGGCGAAGAGAAACTGACGTTCCAGCCATTTGAAGTGCACGGGACCTTTTGGATTGGATTTCAAAGGCTCGGCAATGTTTTTCCCTCTACCGGAAGGTGCTAAAATGCCAAAGTATCAGAATTTTGTAGCAAGAAGGTCTAAAGGTTCATCCCCACAAAGAATCTCCTGGACCAGCTTCTCTTCATCAAAATCAGGCTCACCGAGGGCTTTCTTCTTCATTTCAACAATGTATTCCCAGGCCTTGACGAGCGATTCAAGATAGCCCTCTCAAAGGAAACTCAAATCGTGATAAATTAAGACTTTAGCATTATATTCCACGATCAGAGGATCGAACATGTCCTTAATTTCATTTTGATCGGCTTCTTAGGCATCTTCTAACCGGGCCTTGGTCTGCTCTCTAATCTCATTGTGGCCCGCTTCTCTCGCCTCTTCTTTGAGGATTTCAATTTGAGTGAGTTGCTTGTCAAGCTTCATTTTTAGTCCCCTAACTTCGATAGCTTCTTTACAATAACTCTACGACTCCTCCTGGGCTTCGAGCTTCTCTTCCTTCTCTTTTTTAAGGATTTCTTCGACCTCCTCAACACGGCCGGTCAAAATAATTTTCTCTATTTGTAGTTTATCTTTTTCCAAAGCAATCACACCACTACGGTTGAGGGCAGCATCCAATTCCTTTTTATAAGCCAATTCTAAATGACTAACCGCCTCAGATGTTTCTTTGGCTCTCTTTTCTGTTGCAGTCGGCTTCCTTGTCAATTTCGAGATCTCATTGTCTTGATTTTTAGTTATACCTTTGTCATGGATCGCCTCTAGCTTGAGACGGTTGATTTCATGTTGTCTCTCGAAAGACATCTTGGAGATTTTTTTGGCTAAGTGTTGAAATGCTTCACGCTGCACAAAAATGTCATTGACACATGTTAGGGAACTCGCTTTCGCACTCCCTAGAATTGTTTGAATGGAAGGAAGAAACTTAAGCCCATTGAAGCTAATTTTTGGAAAGTTGACCTTAAGTTCGGCCAATTTCTCTACCGTGGAAGCCTTAGGGGCTGCAATAGGCAATGAAATATCAGAATAACAAGTGGCATTTTCTTGACCTACGATCTTGAGACTGGCTGGAACCAGATGAACCATAGTTTGCTCAAGTGGCATAGCAACTTGAGGGGCATGGAAAGAAGTCTGATCACCGCTATGTTTGGGCTGAACTTCTTGATGAGATGATTGAGAGTGGGACTTATGTTTGGAAGATGAAGACTCGCTTGAATGACGACTTCTTTTCCATTCGTTATCTCTCTCCCTACACCTGCAAACCAAACAAGAGTGTATAAGTGGTCATCGAATAAAAGATAGACGAAAATCGTGCAGTGAAGTGTGCATGATTCTGCGTATCACAGTGTTCCCCCAATGTACCAGTTGCTGCAGCCTTGGTCATAGGAATTTTATCCCCTTTGCTAGTAGGAGGAATATAATTACCACTCCTGGTGGGAGAATTGAGCCCTCCAATACTGATGTTGGGAAAGTCATAAGTCATGATAGCATCATGAATCGGAATATTCAAGAACCGTTCCATTGAACTTTCTAAATGTTGGGAAGAAGACTCTCCATCAAATAAAGTGGTTATAAACTCGGGCTCTTTAGCGGTTTTTATATGCAAGATTTTTTCCTTTCCTTGTTGGCATGTGAGATTGTGCGCCATGTGATGGTTCGACCACGGGCGCATTGCCCGGACCTACATCAACATCGCTAGGCTTGTCAATTTCGACACCTCTAATTTTGACCTCTTTGGTGTCGTCCCGAGCCCCCTCGAATGGGGCACGACAGAGTTATCAACGCCGCCTTCTTGTTCCACTACATTTTTGGGTGGTGCAGCGCTTGCTGGAAGCCCGATGTTGTGGCCTTCTTCTAACAGCCCAAAGAGGGATAACCATTCGTCGGTTACAAGGGATCTTGTTTGTACCAAAATTGGGCACAACACTCTTCAGATGTGTTTGAAGAGATAAAATGAAGAAAATAAATGTAAAATGAAGCAGATCTAACAAACACACCAATAAACAGATAAGAAAATGCACATAAACACACGGTTTTAGAGTGGTTCGGCGTGTTTCCTACGTCCACTATGAAATGATTGACTTTTATTAACTTTTTCTTGCTGGTTACAGCGGATTACAATAGCAAATTTCGAGTACAACAGTGATTTCTGAGTGCATCAATGGTTTCGGCAGAGTGGACGTCGAGGAGTCAAAAGATCCTTTTTCTGTTGGCTCTGGGATGCTATTTATATGCGTAGGGTGCAAATATCTCGCTCAGATCTCGGGAGACCTCTTCTAGCACATGGGTGGGCCCATGCGATCGATCCCATGTGGTTTGCACTCGGTCCGTGATCGATACGAACGAATTTCGTATCAATCAAAATTTGACCCAATCGAGTCGAAATTGGGCATGAACATTCTTTAGGTCGTACGTAAGTTCTTGTGAAAATTTGGTGGCACTTGGACTTGTAGGTTGTGAGTTATGATCGATGCAAATTCGATTTTTCGATAAGCTGTGGGATTCATATCGATCTATTCATATCGATCCGGGCACGTGCCTGCAAGTTGACGTGGTGCTATCTCCTCGGATCGATCCACTTTTTATGCCGAACGATCGAGTCTTCCCTATGTATACGCCTTGTTCATACCGATCTGGTTGAGCACCATTTCATATCGACCCAGTTCGCCTCGGCTCGTATCGATTGTAACTATTCTGCTTTGTTCGTATCGATAGCAACTACTCTGCTCTGTTCGTATCGATGGCAACTACTCTGTTCGTATCAATCACTAGCTGATCGATACAAATTAGTGGCTTTGTTTGGTTTTAATGGATACAGAGTCAAGTTGGTTGATCGATGCGAATGGGTTAAAGATTATGAATACGAAGAAAGTCACTTCCTATGGTACGAAGTATGTGAATGTGGATGGATACGAAGTGGACTTACTTGCTACTGATCGATACGAAACCATGCACAGTTGATGGATTCGAACAGGATCGATGGGAAGGAGGTCCATTTCTGTTTGTTTGATGGATACGAACAATGGTTGCCTGATGGATAGGAAGTGATGCTCATTGATGGATATGAAATGAGCATGCTTTTCACGAAACTCGCATCGATCATATCTTGAGCATACGAACTCGGTTTGGCTTGAAATTTGGAACGTTGGTTTTCATAGCTTCGCTTGTCATGTCTTGTCAATTGTAGCTCGATCCGGACTCAAACAAAATTCGTCGATATTCATAGTGAGCCTGCATACAACCGGTCTTCGAGACGGGTTGTCCTTGGTTTCCAGTTAAGTTCTTGGTATCACGGCCTTGCCAAAAGGCGGGATAACATTTGCCCCCCAAAGTACGTCTTGTGAGAACACGACGTGCTTTGAAAAGCTGCAATCTTCATTTTGAAAAGTTCCATCTGACTTGTTAAATGGTTGTTGTCTTCTGGTCGAAAGTTGAGACATTTGATTGATTTGTTAGAAACATAAATCATGAACTGTTGACTGTCAGTTGTTGTACTATGTACTGTTGTGACTGAGTGCTGAATGATAGCAAACTGTTGTTGTAATCGTCATCAAACGAGTACTCAATTCCTACGAATTTTTAAAATTGGACGTTAGCCCGTTATACATGTATGTATGTTAACCTGACTCTCGTTTACGTTCATAGGTTGACAAGTCGTTGTCAGTTTTTTTGTATCGAATTTCGTATCGATCCTCTCCTGAATAGGTGTGAAATTCGATTTGGAACAACGCTTGATGGTTGTTTTGGAGTGTCCCTTCGTATCGATCCTCTCTTGGATCGATGTGAAAAGTTAAAAGAGGAAGTCGTTCTTCGTATCAATGGAAAATGATATAAATCAATTTGTTCTTTGAATCATTTCGTATCGACGGATACGAACCCAGACAGTCTTCATAATGATGGACACGAACTTGCCATTCTCCATCGATAGATGTTTGATGGATGCGAACAGATGGAATCAACATTCATAGTAATGTTCGTTCTTCGTATCGATAGCAGTATGGTCCAGATACTATTCTGCAATGATCTTCGTATCGAGGGACTTATGATGGATACGAATAGCCATCATCGTATCGATTTGAGGAGAAACCTATTGAAACCGGTTGAGATGACTGGGAGTCGAATCGTTTTTTCTTCTTGGTTTCACATCCATATAAATACGTTTTGGACTTAGCCGAATTTTCACTTGCTCTCATTTCCGTACTTTGCCTTCGTATCGATAAGTGTGTGAGAATGAAGAAACTCCATTTGTCTTCGAATCACTTAACCCGTTAATCTTTTGAACTAATTGCTCAAATTAGGCAATTGATCAATTAAAACCATCTCAAAATGATAAGACTAGAGTTTTAGGCTGATTTGTCTAAAGCCGTTGCCGATTCCGGTTACGTTGATGCCGAAGTTGGGTTGGAGCAAGGTTGAGGAAAGAGGAAATGACGTGCTATCTGCTTGGGGAAGAAGAATGGATAATGGATATGAAAAAACACTGGAGCGAATGGAAATGGCTCATATCGATCCGGAGGCAATGGAAGTTCATATCGATTGGAAATAGTAGAAATTCGTATCGATGGAGGGAGTGGCTTCGTATCGATTGGAAATGCGACAGACCTGATGATCGATACGAATATGCGGCCTACGATCGATACTAAACCCGGGGTTTTGGATCGATACGAAATGATCTCCATGTGATTGATATGAAACCCTACTATCTGTGATCGATACGAATTGATCTTCTAGTGGACCGATCCAACTTTGAACATTGATGGATATGAAATCTTGCATAATCAAACATTTAACTCCGACGAGCTTCAACCTTGCATAATTGGACTTAACTGTGTAATTGCATATTTGACTGCCCTTCGAAGCTCATTGATGGAACTATAATTTGACAAACTTAATGAACTCTAACATGGATCGTTCTCCGAAGTCAGGATAACACAGTTGTGACGGTCAGTCCGGTTGAATCTCGAAGTCTTGTCATTTTAACATCTTTAGAACTTGAAGAAATTTAAAGCATTATGTAGTACTGCACTACACAATACATTCACGCACTTCACACTGGGGAACACACGGGCTTATTATTGTCTAATGATGGATTTTGATAAGTTGATTAGCTATGGGATCCGCAAGCTCACAACAGCAGGAGCTTCAGAGTTCATCTCCTTTAGTCATAGAGATACCGGTCATCGCGGTCGAAGTTATAGATCCAGCTCCGGATGAGATGCCTGGTGCCAGGTTTATCATGAACCCACATGATTATGTGCCATCCAACATCTCCGAAGATATGCTTGGGCGGATATGCCTAAGGCATGGTCTATCGTTGGACGACGTCTTACTACCAGGGTCGAATGATAGACCGCATGCTCCTCCAAAAGGGTTTACTGCCTTCAACAGGCATTCATGTATAGCCGGGATGCTCCCTCCATTCAATCAATATATTCGGGAAGTGTTGTCCTTCTTTGGAATTGCCCCTTCACAGCTACATCCCAATGGACACGCGTTTTTGAACAGTCTATTCGTTGTATTCATAGAGCATCTTTTCAGACCCCCGACCCCTATCGAAATCAGATATCTTTTCAATGTTAAGAGTCGGGGAGATAGCCCTTCTTTCTCATTTATGGAGGCAGTCAGGAACTGTCAAGTTGTGACTGACACTTTGACCAGGTTGAGCTACTTCAAAACTGAGTGGTTCTACGTCCGATGCCCACCAGGGTTTGCTAGTCGATGGTTGGCTAGACGTAAGTGCTTCTACTTTTCGGGTAGTTAACAATATAGTCACAACTGGTATTGGGACTAATACTATCTCTCCATTACAGCCACAATTCCTCGACCTGATGGCGCACACTTTAAAGAAATAGTACGGGTCCTCCAAGAAGTTCCAGGCGAGATGAGAGAAATCGAGTCGGTGCTCACCGACATGAACTTAAGAATTCTTGGGTTAATCGAACGAAAAAAAAGCATAAGGATTGAAGGAGTGCTTAGGGAGTCCCCGACGAAGCGGGTAAAGCGCAAAGCGCCAGAGTCGTAATTGCCGAGGAAGGTGACGAAGAACACATGCCTATAAATGACGAACCCGTAGCTGGGCCTTCTGACAGTTTTCAGGGTTCAGAGGGAAGCAGAAAAGGCAAGGTAGTTACACACAAATGTCACAAATCTTCAAGATGGAAATCCGTAATAGTGTCCCTGCCAGCCTACAATGTTAGAATTTCGGAGGCTCCTCCCTCGCCAGTACAGAATCCTTTCGAAGGACTTGCTGATATTCTGATTCCGTACTATGTGTCACTTCAACACGACACCGGATTGGAGGGGCTTCAAAGTGCTCTAGATTTAAGCGAGTCTCTACCCATCAGTGCATCCGACATTACAGGTTGGTAGGGGGGTTGCACACACACATACACTTTACGGCACTACACGGTTTCTAGCCTTAAGTTGCCTGCTTCGAGAATTCACTAATTTCGTTCTTCTTTTACTTTACGGATACAATGAATAGGCGAGATTCTATGCTCGGAAGTCTCCGTTCAGCACGCCAATCATCGAGCTCGTATTATGAGTCCCGTCGGAGGGAGGATGGTAGAAACCGTGATCGCGGTTATTCTAGTTAGGAATATTACGAGAGGGATAAAGATAAAGATTACAGAGAATAGAGATATCGACCCCGATCGCGCTCTCCACCTCACCGACTCCCTACACAACCTTCTATTCACAGCTCACATCCCCCGGAGCCTCAACGCCAAAAACCATCTTCTCATGCTCCAAGGTCTAAGTCTCAGCATCGCCGGACTGAGGTCGAACCTCCCATTGTGGCTGAAAAAGCCATCTCTGAGCCCATTGGGGAAGGGGCTATCAGAATTGCCCAGTTAAGAAAAGATTTCCCGAACATATGTCGCGATGGCTTTATCTTCCCTCCTCACCTAAAGAAAATCCCGTCGGAGGCAGAAACCACGATGCATGACTATATTCATGACATTTATACATAGTATAAGGAGTGGATGAAAGCCGCAGACAAAGCATCGGCAGTGTCCTTCGAGCGGGCAAAGGCAATTGAGAAACTAGAAACTGAACTCGCTCAGAAGGACCGGATTATCCAAGTGCTTAAAGATGAAGCCAAATCCTCTCGAAAATCAGAATCAAAGGCCACTCAAAAGGCCGACGAGGCGAACTTGGCTATGGAGAGGATGAGGCAGACACACTTTGCTTTGGTGGAGCAGATGGGCCATCGAAACACCATAGTTACCGCTAAAAGTGATGCTGCTTTGAAAGAACTCAACGAGCTAAAAGCCCAATTTTTTGAAATCATCAAGGAAAAGGATGATGCAAATAAAGCATCTCAGGAGGCATGTGAACAGGCCGTAGTGCTTCGGGGCGAACGGGATGCGGCAACGGCTAAGGTTTGGGAGGTGGAGACTAAGGTCGAGGAGGAAGTCCAAATGGCGGAGTCTAGGCTAGAAGCTGATATTGAAGATCTCCTCATTGTTTATAATGCTAATGTCTTGAAGCATAGAAATCTAGCATGGCTCGATAATTATCCGACACATCTATACAATGCCTGGGGCCGATTAGTAGGAGATGAAAAGGCTGCGCATCAGGGCGAATCAGTTGATGAATTTGAGCTTGAAAACCGAATGCTGAATGAAGACGAGCGAAAAGTTCTCCACGATGCAATGATTTCATATGAGAAGGAGAAGCTCGGCGCTCAGCATTTGGAAGTTGGAGAAGGTTCTGGTGTCGAGCACCATGATACAAGTCCTGAAACTCTTGTGCCGACCCAGCGTGAACCGACTTTCGAGGTTGATTCTCAATCCGTTCCTGCTTACAACCCGGATCAGCCACACTTACCTCAAGCTAGCAAGCAAATCTCTGAGGTCGTTCAGCCGCTCACAAGTCAAATTGAGGAAGGTACTCTGAACATTTTGAATGTTTGTCCAAAACCAGAAGCGTACATGTAGTGATTATTAAAAGTTCTTTTTTTGCTTTTATCCAGTGATTAAAGCTACACTAGTCGTTCCTCCTGCAACTCAGGAACCGCATCATACGCAAGAGGCCATTATAACTGAAATGACCACTACAACGACCACGACACCGATTGATGGAGCGTAGGGGAGCACACTTATTTTTGATGAGCAGATGATGGAGGAACTCCTTGGTCATCACAATGACCCTTTTGCAGACTTTTCGTTCGTTGTGGGTGGTAGCATTCCAATGACAAGTTCCTCGGCCCCAACTACGGGACTCCAGTGGTGCACAAACACTTCAAGAGGAGGAAATCCTAGCTGAAATCAACGCTAAGATGGAGGCAGCCGCGCGGGGCAGCGATTTTGGCGGTGGAATGGCTGGACCTGGTCTGACTCCTTTGCGGATGATATCTCCGGGAGGGACGGTCGTTGAGACGAGTGTGCCTATCCCACCTCCTTCTGTTGATCCTGTCCCTAAAACTCCGCCTGCAGGAAGCGTTCCAATACATTTGAGTTAGAGGAGGATGTTGATATAATGCCCCTGATTGGAGATCGGTCGCCGAAAAGCAAGGGCTCAAAAAGAAAACGAGTGAGAGCTCTAGCGGGTCCACAACGTAGAGGAGACCGAAGAAGAAAAGAGAGTAGATACGTCTCTTCGGCTCGTTTTTGTGTAGATAGGAATTTCTTTTGTTCTTTTTGCTAGCCGTGTATAGATGCGGGTTCGGCACCTGCTAGTAGGATTTTTGTGATAAACTTGTACTTAGTTTTCTTCCACAAATAGTTGAAATGAAATTCCATTTTGTCTTTAACTCAATTTTCGTTCATTTGCTTAAGTGTTTCAGCATTTGAACTCTAGTCTAGTATATTTGTTGAGCTTCGACCTTTGGATTGGACCCAAGTTTAGTCATTAAGTCCTGAAATCACGACTATGAGTGATGACTGAACGTCAAGCTGGATGTCTCAATTAGTGGTTGATGCTTAAGTTCTGCCCCCAGTTTCAGGGACGAACTGTAAGATCAAGTGGAAATTGCACTCCGCTTTCAACTCATTGAGCTTAACGTCGTCGAATTGATGCTGAAATAAAGAAATTCGAGTGGTCGATTCGCATTCGGTCATCCATTGACGATTGCATCCACACTCCGGGGATTTGCATTCGTACGTTGGCGGTCGGGCTCGCCTGCTTGAGTTTCAAGGATACGTCCACGCTTCGGGGACTTAAGTCATTTTCATGGGTGGCCAGTCACACCCGCTTAATGTTTGTAATGATGTCCACACTCTGGGGACTTTAGATGGATTCGTGGGTGGTCAGTCACACCCGATTTGCATTTACAGTCTAACCACGCTCCGGGGACTTAGAGTTGTTTTACGGACGGTCAATCCCAATCCGGTTTGTGTTCAAACTCCAATCCACTCTCCGGGGATTTTGAGTCAACGTTTATACTCCAATTCGCACTCCGGGAATTTGGAGTTGGTGTTTATGTTGACACTCCTGTTCACACTCTGGGAATCCGAAGTTAGTTAATGTTTATACTCTAGTTCGTGCTCTGGGAATTTGGAGTTGGCCGACAGATGGTCAGTCACATCTGTTCAGGCTTTAGGATTTCATTCACATTCCGGGAATGACGAATCTATTAGGATCATGGATGGTCGGTTCACATCCACCCCGAGTTAACAAGTGAGGTCTTTAGATGGATGGATCCATCCTCCTCAAACTTGGTCAAGATACGAGCGAAGTCGTTAGGTGGATGGATCTACCCTCTTCGAGATCGTATTTGTAAATTTATACTCCAGTTCACACTTTGGGAACCTGGAGTTGGTTAAAGGATTGACGTGTATCAATCCTTTTTTGACTTCAGTGTGATGACTTGCCCCCGAGCTCGGGTATCATTTAGTGAGTAACCAGTCGTATCACAATCACTCCCTATTTGAATAAATTCCACCGTCGGGTGGAATTTAGCTCTCCATGTATAGTGATAGTTGTATGACGCATTCAATAACTCATAGCTCTGGCTTGAAGAGATTGCATTTTATTGCTGAAATAAGAAAATACGGCAAAATCAGTTGCCTTATTAGAAATTCAAATTTCGAAATGCAGAAACAAATTGCGAATGAAAAATAGACTGAATAAATAAACAGAGCCTGTCATGTGTAGTAGCGACGAAGGCTTTCGCTGTTCCAGGCTCTCGGTAGAGTGAGACCGCCAATGGTCGATAATTTGAATGTATCGTCTCCGAGCTTTCATTCAATAACATACGGCCCTTCCCAATTTGGCTTCATATGCGAAGGGACCGGGTAAATTCTCTTAAGGACAAGATCGTCGAGTTCAAAGGTTCGAGGTTGGACCTTGGTATTGTATAATCGGACGACTCGACTTTGGTATGCGGCTGCTCTCAAATTAGCCTCTTCACGCTTCTCATCCAATAAATCCAGAGATTCGGCAAGTAATATAGCATTCGTCTTCGGGTCATAGTATGTCACACGATGACAAGGCACTTCTAACTCGATTGGAATAACAGCTTCTGAATCATAAAAAGGAGAAAACGGAGTGTGGCCGGTCGCGGATTTGTGGGTTGTTCGGTAAGCCCATACAGCCATAGGAAGTTCATCGACCCACTTGCCTCCGGCCTTTTCCAGTCGTTTATTCAGAATAGACTTTATAACTTTATTAACGGCTTCGACTTGTCCATTCTCTTAAGGGTGTGCAACGACAGAGAATTTCTTCTGAATGCGGAATCGTTGATAGAAGTCTTTAAATTTAGCACTGTCGAATTGGGTCCCGTTATCAGTGATGATAGTATATGGGAGACCAAATCGGCAGATGATGTTGCGCACTACAAAGTTGATCACCTTCTTTGTTGTAATTGTAGCAAGGGGTTCAGCTTCCACCCACTTGGTGAAGTAATCAACTGCTACGATGGCGTACTTCGCACCACCTTTGGCTAGAGGTAGAGAGCCAATAATGTCAATGCCTCATACTGCAAACGACCATGGACTAATCATCTGAGTTATTTTGGTAGGTGGGGCTCTTGGAATCCGAGCATGCTTCTGACATTTGTCACATTTTCTAGCGTAATCTGATGCATCTCGATTTACGGTCGGCCAATAATATCCATATCGAAGCACTTTCTTGGCAAGGGCTTGCCCCCTGGTGTGATCGCCACATTCCCATTCGTGCATATCATGCAATACACGTTTGATTTCGTCATGAGCGATACACCTAAGTAAAGAAACAGAGTATCCTCTTCTATACATGACTCTGTTCTGAATAGTGAACCACGAAGCTTTTCGAAAAATCTGTCTCTTTTCACTCCTATGCTCTGGCACGATCCCATGCTCGAGATAATTTCTGAACGGAGTCATCCATGACTCCCTATCGCGAACAACCTCAAATATCCAATCCATCTCCATTCGGTCGATGCTCGGGGAAGCTAATGTCTCCACGGGAACGAGTCCCATTTGTTGTGCCTCACCTGTGATGGCTAACTTTGCTAATGAATCGGCTTTTTGATTATGCTTTCTGGGTATGCAGTAGATGTCATAATAATCGAACTGAATTAATATTTCCTGAACCTGAGCAAGGTAAGCAGCCCGTCTTCGGTCCTTGGCCTGGTATTCCCCGAACTTGACATACGACCAATTGCGAATCACAATAAATCTCCACAGCAATGATTTTCAAATCTCTGGCAAGTCTCAGTCCGGCAAGTAGGGCTTCATACTCAGCTTCGTTGTTGGTCGTGCGAAAATTAAACTTTAAAGCATAGCATATAGATCGACCTTCAGGAGTTTCGAGCACAAATCCTGCATCGGAGCAACGGTCATTAGATGCACCATCATTATGCAGCTTCCAGATATACTTGGGAGATTCACTAGTTTCAGGCAAGTCCTCTGGGATGGTAAATTCAGCTATGAAATCTGCTAGGACTTGTCCTTGAATGGCTCGCCTTGGAGTGTAGGTAATGTCAAACTGGCTTAACTTAATATTCCATTTGAGTAACCTACTAGACGTCTCAGGCCGCGTAAGGACCTGTCGTAATGGTTGGTCGGTGTAAACGGTGATAGGATGAGACTGGAAATACAGACGAAGCTTCCTCGAGGCAATAACAAGACAATAAGCCAACTTCTCTAGCTTCAGATAATTTCTCTCAGCTTCGGTCAGTTGTTTGCTAATATAGTAGACCGGCTTTTGTATTCAGTCTTCCTCTCGAATTAGGGCAGCACTGATTGCGTTTTCTGATACCGCCAAGTAAATGTACAATTTCTTGTGATCAATAGGCTTTGACAGAATAGGCGGTGTGGAGAGGTGCTGAATTAGCACTCGGAATGCGCCCTCACATTCCGTAGTCCATTCAAAATTCCGTTTCCCTTTTCGGATCAGATCGAAGAAGGGAATGCATTTGTCAGTAGATTTTGAAATGAACCTGCTCAGTGCTGTTACTTTCCCATTGGCGCTCTGGACTTGCTTTATAGTTCTCGGAGTTTCAAGGTTTCTAATCGCCCAAATCTTTTCAGGATTGGCTTCGATTCCTCGAGTGTTGATGATAAACCAAATGAATCTTCCTGATGCAACCCCAAAGTGACATTTCAACGAATTAAGCTTCATTCTGTACTCTCGGAGAATATTAAACATTGACTCGAGGTCCTTGACGTGGTCAATGGAGAATCGTGACTTGACTAGCATGTGGTCCACGTATCCCTCCATGGTTTTCCCAATCTGATTGACGAACATTCGATTAACTAATCGTTGATAAGTTGCGCCAGCATTCTTGAGTCCAAAAGGCATAACCTTGTAGCAATAAAGTCCCATCTTGGTTACGAAGGTGGTATGCTCCTAGTTGGGTAAGTGTATAGGTATTTGATTATAGCCGGAATACGCATCCATGAAGGATAGGAGTTCATGCCCGGCCGTTGAATCTACGAGTTGATCAATTCGAGGAAGTGGAAAACTGTCTTTAGGGCAGGCTTTATTCAGATCAGAGTAATCGATGCACGTTCTCCATTTCCCATTTGGCTTTCGGACAAGTACATGATTTGACACCCATTCCGGATATAATGCATCTCGAATAAATCCATTCGATTTAAGCTTGTCTACCTCTTCCTTAAGGGCGGAAGATCTCACTGGATCCATACCACGCCTTTTTTGTTTGACCGGGACGTGCCGCGGGTCAATGTTCAATGCGTGGCTCGTGATGTCCGACGAGATCCCACACATGTCAGAATGCGTCCAGGAAAACACGTCAAGGTTTGCCCCTGAGAAATTCAACCAATTCCTCTTGCATTTGTTGGCTTAACTAAGATCCAATCTTTATCATTCTAGAATCATCGCTATCATCGATCAAGACATCGATCGTCAGTTCGGCCGGAGAAGCTTGATTGTCTTTACTTTCGTCTTCACTTTCGGTGTCTCTCGGGTCAAGATCTCTTTGGAATTGGTTGGGGTGCCCAGGCCTAGGCCCAGGCGTCATTGTCAATTATCAACAAAACGGGCGCAGAGAGATTCCTCAACGCCCTTTCCTTTGTCCTTTCGATGCGCCTCGCACGGTTCAGCAACATAACAGGCTCATCCAGCAGCCTGATCTCCTTAAATGACTCCCACTCCATGATCGGTAGGGAACTTTAGAGTCAAACACAATGGGGGCAATAGCAGTCCTGAACTCAGCTAGGGCCGGTTGGCCCAAGAAAGCATTATATGGCGAGTCTATATCCAAAACAACAAACTGCAGCATTCGGACTCTCCGGCATTCTCCAATTCCTAACTCCACTGGCAATTCCACTACTCCAATGGGTATAGTTGCACTCCCATTGAAACCATGGATACAGTACTGACAAGGTTTCAAATCTTTAGTCTCCATTTTCATCTAGTCATAGGCTCGCTTGAACAATATATTCACAGAACTTCCACTGTCTACCAAGATCCTCTTCATCCAAGCAGGACCTACTTGAGCTGATATGACAAGTGGATCGATGGTTGGGGCTTCGATCCTATCGACATCACTGTCTTGGAAGACGATGTCGTCAGTCATCATTTTTTGTTGCTTGGCCGGAGCGCCATCTTCCAAACTACTACAACACTCAAAGCTCGCATGCCTCATAGAGCTGGCATACGACTCCATTTCCTTCCAGCTTCGGTCTGCTAGATGAGGACCACCACTAATGGTATTTATCACCAACCTCCCGCCAGTACTAGCGGGTTCCTCCTATCTTGCCTGATTCTGTGTATGGTTCTGATTCGATGGGCCCGCATCTCCAGACTGCGCCCGCACAAACTGTTCCAACTTCCTTTCACCTATCAACTTTTCAATGAGATCCTGCAAATGACGGCACTCATTTGTGTTATGGCCATAGCTTTCGTGGAATCTACAAAACTTCCCTATTTGAATCTGTTTCTCCGATGACTGTTTCAGAGCAGGTTTCTTGTACTGAATAGTATTACAGGTCTGTAAATACACATTCTCCAGCGACGTATTCAAAGGATTGTAGTTATCAAACATAGGAACCCTACATCATGGACCACTGTTCTGATCTCGTTTTCTGTTCTGATTCCCATTGCCTTTTTGTTGAATCTGTTTATTTTGTATGTTCAACTGTACTTTTCCGAAACTCTCCCCGGTTTGTTTTATAGCAATATTACTCTGAATCCCTTCCATACTAGGCCCTGCATCATCCTGTTTCCTAGATTGTTTCGCATCCTACCTTCTCAAGAATTGGGCTGCCTTGGAATAGAAACGGTCCAATGACAAAGGGGGTTTTTCGGCCAACCAGTTGCCGAACTCAGAATCGAGGTCAATCCCCTTAGTCAGTGCCATAAGAATAGAGTTATCATTTAGGTTGCTGATCTCAGCGCATGCAATATGAAATCTCTCTAAATAACGCTTGGGTGTCTCTCCAGGAGCTTGAATGACACTAGATAAAGTATTAACATCCTTCGGTCATGCGACATGCATACGAAATTGCTCAATAAACTTTGTTGCCAACTGATCAAAACATGAGATAGATAAAGGCGGCAGTCGAGTAAACCGCATAGTCGCTGTGCCCCCTAGAGAGATCGGGAAGCTTCAGCACTTAACTGCATCATCAGCTCGTGCAACATTCATCAGCCACTCATACTTTAAGATGTGTTGATTGGGATCGGAGCTTCCTTCATTAATCGGTAAAGTCGGCATCCTGAATCTCCGAGGTGGTTCAGCATAGAGTATCTCATCAGTAAAGGGAGTATGACTCCGGGAGATTCCCCAGTCGTCATTAGTGAGGCCTTGACTTTCTCGGATCATCTGACGGATCATCGTCGGGATGTCCGGCATTTGTACATTTTGAGCACGCTGGGCTAAGGTGTGGTTGGGTTCCAAAATGCGAGGAGGGGCCAATCGCTGTCGACGGTCCATGTCTTGCCTCCTTGATTTGAAGTTCTTTGGAACATATGGTTCAGGAGTATGTTAATGTTGGTGATGGTTCGAATCTGTCCGATTTCAGGCATCAACTCTCGGTTCAGTAGAAGTGGTGTTAGTGCGGTTGTCTGTAACATGATATGGAATAGTACCTTCTCGAGAGGAGGGTCCGGTCTGATGCTGGTTGACAGGCCAACTCTCGGTTGCCCAAGGTTCAGTGCATGTTGATGTCCAGTTGCTTGAGTGTAATTCCCATCAAGCGTTGGGCGTGTAGATCTATGATGGTAATCCGAAGAGGCTGAACTTTCGGTGGAGGAATAGGAAGCTTGATCCCTCGTGGATTTCCTTCGTCATTGACGGTTTAGCTGGTTGGTCAATTCTACATTTGCATGGAGCTATTTAGTGAGCTGTTTCTGGCTCTGAGTCAGTTCTTGCATTAGCATCTGGAATTCTTCCCTGGTGACAGGGCCTTACGGATCTAATGGTCCGGCAGCATTCTGGTCGGCTGAAGGTGGTTGTACGGGGTTCTGTCTATCCCATCCCTCTGGATCTGTGGCAGTTGAGGTAGTCCTTGTGTTAACCATGATGGATAGCGAAGCTCTTTCCTAGATTTGATGCAAATCTAAATAAGATGGAAGAACTTCAACTTTAAATCTGGATCTTCTTCTTAGATTTGTGCAATCCGATATCGATAGTAGATCCAACGAGCAGGAGAAAAACTGTGTTCTCTCTGTGAAAGCACCAAAGTGTTTGTACTAAAATTGGGCACAACACTCTTCGGATGTGTTTGAAGAGATAAAATGAAGAAAATAAATGTAAAATGAAGCAGATCTAACAAACACACCAATAAACAGATAAGAAAATGCACAGAAACACACGGATTTAGAGTGGTTTAGCATGTTTCCTTCGTCCACTATGAAATGATCGACTTTTATTAACTTTTGCTTGTTGGTTACGGCGGATTACAACAGTAAATTTCGGGTACAACAGTGATTTCTGAGTGCAACAATGGTTTCGGCAGAGTCCGGACGTCGAGGAGTCAAAAGATCATTTTTTTGTTGGCTCTGGGATACTTATTTATAGGCGTAGGGTGCAAATATCTCGCTCAGATCTCGAGAGACCTCTTCTGGTACGTGGGTGGGCCCATAGGATCGATCCCATGTGGTTTGCACTCGGTCCGTGATCGATACGAACGAATTTCGTATCGATCAGGATTTGACCCAATCGAGTCAAAATTGGGCATGAACATTCTTTAGGTCGTACGTAAGCTCCTATGAAAATTTGGTGGCATTTGGACTTGTAGATTGTGAGTTATGATCGATGCAAATTCGAGTTTTCGGTAGGCTGTGGGATTCGTATCGGTCCTTTCGTATCGATCTGTTCGTATCGATCCGGGCACGTGCCTGCAAGTTGACGTGGCGCTATCACCTCGGATCGATCCACTTTTTATGCCGAACGATCGAGTCTTCCCTATGTATACGCCTTGTTCGTACCGATCTGGGTGAGCCCCATTTCGTATCGACCCAGTTTGCCTCGGCTCGTATCGATTGTAACTATTCTGCTTTGTTCGTATCGATGGCAACTACTTTGTTCGTTTTGATCACTAGCCGATCGATACAAAGTGGTGGCTTTGTTTGGTTTTGATGGATACGGAGTGAAGTTGGTTGATCGATGTGAACGGGTTGAAGATTGCGGATACGAAGAAAGCCGCTACCTATGGACACGAAGTATGTGAATCTGGATGGATACAAAGTGGACTTACTTGCTAATGATCGATATGAAACCGTGCGCAGTTGATGGATTCGAATAGGATCGATGCGAAGGAGGTCCATTCATGTTTGTTTGATGGATACGAACAATGGTTGCCTGATGGATACGAAGTGATGCTCATTGATGGATACGAAATGAGCATGCTTTTCACAAAACTCCCATCGATTATACCTTGAGCATACGAACTAGGTTTGGCTTGAAATTTGGAACGTTGGTTTTCATAGCTTCACTTGTCACGTCTTGTCAATTGTAGCTCACTACAAGAAAAGTTGGTTTTTATAACGGAATTAGATAACGCTTCATTTTGTAGTGTTATTATTTGCTTTAATTTGTTCATCTGGAGTAGCCACTGCGTATGTAACGCTCTTACAAAGAGCGAATTATTTGGATGGCTGCGTCCTCCTCAAATTATTTCACTTTCCCTCTTCCTCGGTTATTTCCCTCCTCCTGAATCATTTGCTCAAATTTTATTCTCTTTTCTTCAATTACCTACCCGTTCGGATAATTTCCTCTTCCTTCCAAGTCTAGGGTTTCAAACCAAGAACAGGTAAGTTGATTTTATCTTCCATCTTCTGAATACTGATAATATGATAACACACTGCTTGCTTACTGCTAATTTCTTCTCCAACTTTGTTTTCTTAGTTCCCTAATTTGTCAATTGTTGCCTTATTCTCCCTCACTAATATCATTAGCCATTTAGATCTATAATTCGTACCGCACAAAGGAGTTGAGGGTTCGGTGTATGCAAAGGGATTTCATCTTCCTGCTTCTCCTAGTAAGATTAATTAATGGTTAGCTTATTGAATTACAGATCCCTCTTCTTATATTAAAATATCTGTTCATTTTTTTAAACTGGACGCAGTTAGAGACATCGTGTGTTAACTCGATACACCATTCGCCGTGCGTAGACCTAACGACAACATTCACTTAAACCAACCGCACAATTAAGGCACGGAGGGTCAATCTCCACATCCGCCATCACTCACAGTGTAAGTTTACCGTAGGTGGGTGGTTAGAATGACGCAAGGCATGACGCCCAAACAGACGTCCAGTATCGCTACGAGCCTCCACCAGAGTTTCCTCTGGCTTCGCCCCGCTCAAGCATAGTTCACCATCTTTCGGGTCCCGACATGCATGCTATTCAAGATGAATTCTTAACATGGTTATTGTATACAACAAGAACGATTTTAATTTTGTAATAGCATACGATTGTAAACTTAAGAAATATATACAATTTCAATTTTTTATTCTTACTTTGTTGGCCGTTTAACCTAGAATTCGTTGGTGGAAATAAATGAACACTCTAGTGGCATAGTTGCCATGGTTTTTGCAAATGTAAACATACTGCTTTTGATATCTCTTACCAAATCCTAGCAATGTTAACTATTTTGGCATTGTTTATGTAGCATGATGAATTTAATATCTGAAGGCCTTACATTGACTGAGAAAAGTGGACTGAGCCAACAAACTCTTCTGGATGTTATGGTAAGAATTTGTTGGTAAGAAACACAAAAATCGAGAAACAAAAGGATAAATATTCTAAGAGGCTATGGGTATCAATAAACGGGATCTTGGTACAATTGCAAATCCAATGTTCCGCATGAAGGGACCTTCAATGATAAAGGGCAGTTACTGCGTTTCCTCTTAAGCATCAACAAAAGGATATAAGGTTAGCTCTTGCTCTAGGGGACGAAAACTTTGTATCAATGCCGATTGCTACAGCTTCTAATCAGGTTCTCATTTTTTTCCTATGAATGTTGTATGCTATGTTCTTATAAGCATTAACATAGTTTTTAGTTTATCGTTATATGTCTGTAGTATACAAAAGAGTGTAATCAAAGCCGTAGTCTTGGTATTATCAATTTTGAAGCTTGCTAGATAGGCTTTCTTTTTTTAGTCATTATGAGGGAATGCCTAAACATTAGTATGATATGAGGGTGATATTTAAAGTCTCAATGCTATTGACTGATGTTAACCAATTTTCTCTATTCTAGCATGCACAAAGCTTGAAAAACATGCATACATAGATCAGAGGATATATGCATTTAATAATCCTAGCTATGCTCTTTCATATGATAATATATGATAGTATTTTTGCTAATTCTGATTGGGACCTTTGTTTACCTTAATGTGGTTAGCTAATAACTAGCAAAAGTATCTTGTAGTGAGATATTTTTTTCTTTCTAAAATTCGCTAACTATTTTATACTTCATATCCTACAATGAGACATTGAGACTACTGCTTACAAAAGCAACACTAGTTTAAACTGACATCTAAGGTGTGAGGATACATACCCTCATTTGCTGCTATTGATTGACTTCTGTAAGTATGCTAAATAAATGAACTTCTCATTCGTTTTCAGACATTCTACCTTCCAGATAACATTAATGACTTTGCTTCAGGTTTTTCACATGCACCCATTAAGTCAAAAATCCTAAACCTTATGTTGCCCAGTTTGTTTGTATTCTATGAAGTTGAAACTTCAAAACTAAATTCACGAGTTGATGAACCTTGCAATTGCTGTTATATAGCTATGTCACTTATTTTTGTTAGAATTGGTGTCGGATAAACTTTTTAATATTTGAGAGTCATTTGTTCATTTCAATCTTGCAATTTGTACAAATCTTCTGCTATTGTCAAATTTACATTTCTTTGTTATATATTCTTGATTTTCTGATACTCAATCCACAAATTCTTGCCTCATATCAATACTTTGCACCATTCTTTTTTTTCCAAGAACAAACCCAATCTGTCACTTCTTCATTCAATCCTCCCAACTGTACGACAATTCACCACCTAATTCTCCATTTTCTTGCTGTGTATATGATACATGTGCACACTCTCCCGTGTCAGTGTACATGCATGGTTCCCATTCCTTTACTACTTCTCTATAAACTGTCACCTTACAATCTTCTTCTTCATCAACTCACCACATATCATCAACAGTTCTGCAATCTGCCACCATGAATAAAGAATCAGAGCAACCCACCTCTTCCGAAATCATCTATAGGCTAGAAACAACAAAGTTTGGGCCAATTTTTTTTTATATAATAAAAAATAAATATAATTTGGATAGAAATCAAATGTATCTCCACAGCCATTCAGTGCGCATGTATACTGTAAATGGCAATATAGTCCTGCACTTGAGCAACGGATAAGAAAAGTAATCTGGCACATTACAGAGTACTGCTGCAAATAATTTTATTTTCGAAGATACAACAAATTATTTGATTCTGTATTTATGCTACTCTCCGTGCTTCTGCTAAATCATGCTCAAAATTAGATCCTACTTCCTCAGTTCTGTCTAAATTTGATCTATTTCCCTAATTAATCATTTGAATACTTCTCCGAATCTTGGTTAAAACGGCAACAGTTGCATCCTTTCAGTGTTTCTTCGAAAAACTTGCTAAAAGCTTTACTTGTCAAATTTGCTTTAAACCACCACGCTGTGATGAAAAAAATACCAAACCAAGAATTGTTCTCACTCACATAGTAACGAATGCATGTCTCTTTACATAGAGCTTTCAGTTCATGCCAGCAAAATTGAAAATCAAATGCCTTTCCCATAAATGCATAAAATCCTTGAAGTACGGAAATGCGGATTCACAGTTCAAAGATGATGTGTTCATGCAGTAGTTTACTGTCCTCCACAGTTCAGTTCCATTAATTGGTGAATGTGGAAGATGTGTTGCCAAGAGGATGTTCATAACTGCCTTTTGTTTTTTATATTTGATGTGCTAAGAAGAACAACAATTTTTCATTTGGCCCTGGAACACATCGTCAGTGATAAGTGTTTGATAGGGTCGTATTAGATAGTTTTGTGTAGAGGGGAAGTTATATTACGAGCAAATTACGCAAGGAAATGTGCATGCAAAGTACGTGAGCGGAATCATTGCATTTAAGATTACTTATTTTCATGTCTTTTGGTTGATGTAGTGATTTCCCATGATGGTTAAGCATATATTTCGTTTAATGGTCAACAATAAACTATTTAGCTTGAGTTAAGTGCATACTGAGGAAACTTTAATCATTCAAGCACCCATATGTGGACTATTCGGATGTCACTTTATATTTTGAATTACTTGATTTCAAACTTAGCACTTAGTAGATCTTGCACCTCTATATTGATGTAATCATGTTATTTGAGTAAATTAGGCGATAGTGAGCAGATTATGAAGTTGCGAGTAACTAAGTCGTGCTGGCATACTTCTTAGATGGTTAATTTGGTCTAGTGTTCTTGGGGATGAACATGTTGATATAGATATAGACTGTCACTTCACCAAATTTTTTGCATTTTGGTGGACAAAAAATTTTTGAAGCAATTTCTTTGAATTTTATGAGTAGATTCCATGTACAGGAAGACTTGTAGAATAGATATCATAATGGCCGATATGCCATGCTTTGTAATTTTCACCTGCTTTAAGTAAACAATATCTTTACTACTAAAACATGTGATCTGTACTATTTATTTACGGACAACTTATCTAGATAGGTAAATAAAAAAATTGAGTCATATATTGAAATATCAAGCTACTGACCACTTTATTTAAGGTTGATTCACTGTGTGGCATTATCTTCTTGTATAGGTTATGGTTTTGCATATGGTTCACAAGCATCACAGCTAACGGGTTTCGATTGTTGCTCAGTGGATGGACCATCCTCATGGCTATGGTAAGAAGTTTGTTTTGGGATCCACTTCGGTTTAGAGACGTGTATTTTTTTGGCATGTCAAAAGCTTTTGCATTGAGAGCATTTTTGAGGGACATTGTCATATGTAATATAAAATACTTTGACTAATCCATTGTACATTCGAACTTGAACTATTTTTGGCAAACTAGACTATAAATCAATTTGTACTAGAATTTTTTCAAATTTTGTGATTCGTTTTTTTGCTGTAATTTCATCCACTACAACAAAACAGCCTTTCTACAACGGGCAATGCCCGTTGTAGTATGTGTTTTGCAACGGGCATGCGCCCGTTGTATTAGGCCTCGTTGTAATAGGTCCACTGTATTTTACAACGGGCAATAAACGTTGTAATACACCTTTTTACAACGGTCATTGGCCCTTGCAATAGACTCTTTGACAACATGCATTGACCGTTGCAAAATCCCTTTTGACAACATGCTATGACCATTGTAAAAAGCTTGTATAACAACATGCTATGACCATTGTAAAAAGCTTGTATAACAACATGCTATGACCGTTGTAAAAAGGTTGTATAACAAAAAGCATTTGATTTCAGTTGGTTTTCACATTTCAGGTTAGTTTTCACATTTCTACATTTCATATTGTTCATGTGCTACAGGCACTGTGTCTTTCTGCATTTCCTTTGCTACATTTCAAGTTGCATTTCATTAACTTTAATATCTACATTACATTTCAAGTTGCATTACATTTCATATTGTTCATTGATATTAACTTAAATATCAAGTTACAAACTCAGTTGCTTCAGCACCTTCAACCTCCAGTCCACCTCTTCTCCAAATTCACCCATCAAACCCCTTGCTTCACAACTAGCAGCCTCCATCATCGACCACACTTCCTGCTCTGCTCCTCACCAACATTTATCCAATACAAGAAACCATCTACAGCCAACAGCTTGCATAATACTTCTGCACATTTCCTCTGACCAAACAACTCCACCATTTATCTCCCCTAAATTATCCAAAACCATAGTCTCCACAACCCCATCTCCTCTGCTAAATAATATCCCCTCAACATCACAAACATTCTCTGCCTTCCCACCACTGTCACCCTCCACTGTCATCACATCACTACCTTCCACTTCAACTATACTTCCTCCTCCACAGCTGACACTTCCATCTACTACAACTTCCAACATCTACTCAAACAAAACAAATAATATCACCACCAACAACATCTCTACTCAACTTCCTTCGACCTTTCCACTGCACCAAAACTACAACCAGTCCATCACCTGAAATTACTGCCTCATCAACCCAAAAACCACCACCTTCATCAACTTCATTTCCCCATTCTCCTTTCACTACCTTTCAACACTACCTTTCACCACCCAACACAACAACCAAACACTTCAAACCACCTTAATCAAACCCACAGCGACAAGCACCATCACCACACGTTGTAATCACTTCTATCTCCAGCCTACATCATAAATTCTTCAAGCAACCAGCCTCAACATCGATCCAAGTGCACAAACCTGCATAAACCAGCCTCAACAAAATTAACGCTTGAAAATCAGCTCTCAGCTTTAAAGTGCATGTGGATCAAATTTAAAATAGAAAGAAATCAGTAATTGTGCAAGAGTGATGCAGTAGAAAAGTGACTAAGGGTAAACCCAATACCATCCTAAAATCAGTTCAAGCATAAGAGTAAATTTACCCATATCCAGTTTCATATTTCATATGCATTGAAATCAGTTCAAGCAACATCCTAAAAAAACTTAAAAAAATACCAAACACAATTCACATAAACTCAACAAACAGTAAACCCAATACAATTCAAATTAGGAGCGCAAATAAAATTGATTCTCCAATTACCTGTTAAAAGCAGATGTACGAAGTAGTGGATGAAGTTGTCGTTCGAGACAAAGTTGATGTGCTAGGGTTTTGGTGAGAGATTGAAGCGAAGTCGAACTTTGCGAGCTAGAGTTCTAGGGAGTATGCGAGTTATTAGGGGATGTATAAGGCTCCGCCATAGTTGCCCCGATTATTTTATTGCCCAAAGCAGCTTCTTTTGTAGCTTTGGGCAAAGGCCGGTTCTGATGATGGAACGATGGGTGGCGGCGCAGTGGGAAATAGCGGAATCGGAGTTAGTAGCTGATAGCGGAATCAGAGATAGCGGTGGGATATGGCGGGGTGGCGGCGTGGTGTATATGTTGGTTCAATAAAGCTTTGAAAACTTTATTTTGGGAGACGAGAGGAGAGATTTGGGAATAAGGGTTTAGCAACGTGAGAGGCGGGTTTGGCAACGTGAAAAGCGAGTTTGAGAACTAGGGTTTTAGGAAGAAAGTTTTTCATTTAAGTGGGAAGGAATAGATATGGAAAATAGATTTTTGGGTACAAAAGGCGGGAACTGAAATTTTGGGGGGAAAACAAGAGCAGGGGTCTGAAATGTTAAATGTTAAATGTCACAACGGGAAATGTAGTCTCCCATAATTTTTATTAATAAAAATTAATTATTAAATGTTATTTCTTTTTTTTAATTATTAATTATCAATTGTACTTATTACTTCATAATTATAACTAAATATTAATTATAAACACAAAATATTATGTTTATGTTATTAGTTATTAATTATTAATAATTAATTATTAAATGGTAAATTAATTATTATCATTAATTATTGATTACTGATTATTAAAATATAATAAATTACTAAAATTGATTATTACAACGGACATGAAAGGACCGTTGTAATAGAGTTCCATTACAACGGGCAGTCATTGCCCATTGTAAAAAGGGCGTTGTATAGGACATCTATTACAACGGGCCTGTACGGACAATAGAAACTGGTAGGATTTAGGATTATCAATTCCGATCAATCACTGCATTTAATCGAATTCCTCTTGATTAGCCTATCCACAACCAACCATCGAGCTGGGTTAGGGCATCAGAATACAATTATAAAGAGAGAAAAATAATACCAGATCCGTTAGCACCAATAAGCAAGCATCGAGATCCAGGAGCAACATTGAGATTAAACTTAGCAAAGATGGGAGACTGCGATTCGTATGCGAAGTGGAGCCCGCTCACCTCAATTCCGCTGCGGTGGTTGCATGTTGGTGGCAGGCGGTTGCGAGGTGGATGTAGGCGGCTACGCTAGCAAGGCGGTAGTCGAGTTTAGGTTTTAGGGATTTTGTTTTGGGGATCTACTTTATGTCTGGTTGCGTAAAATGAAAATAAGAAAAGAAGTAGGCGGGGGTTTATTTGGGTACGAGGACAAAAGCATGAAAAATTACCACAGGCATCTATTACAACGGTCCTGAATGGACCTTTGTAATAGCCTTCTATTACAACGGCCAGCAAATGCCCGTTGTAAAAAGGTATTGTATATGGCATCTATTACAACGGTCCTGAATGGACCATTGTAATAGCCTTCTATTACAACGGGCAGCAATTGCCCGTTGTAAAAAAGTATTGTATAGGGCATCTATTACAACAGTCCTGAATGGACAGTTGTAATAGACTTCTATTACAATGGGCAGAAAATGCCCGTTGTAAAAAGGGCGTTGTAATAGGGTATTTTTGTTGTAGTGATCTAGTTTAAGTGGCTTGCCAATACAACTAGCTAATATTGACAATGCATCAGTTGCCCATACTCCATGTCAATTTTGTGTATTTTTACCCAAATATCAACATAATCAATAGTTTTGTTATCAAAGGAATTGTCAGGTATCCATTCATTGACAACAAGTAATTTTCCGTAATATGTGTAATTTTTACATATCAATACTCTCTGGAAGTCTGTAATTACATTAAATTAAACAACGTACCTGTTTCTTCAGTATGAATTTGGAAACAATGCTTCGGTTTCATTACATTGGCAACGTAAGATCTGAGTTGAAAGTAATTTAGTTTAAAACCTATTGAGTTGCCAAAACCTAAGGCTACCCTTACATCCAACTAGCTCCATGCGCATTACTACATCTCCTAATGCATAACATAATAGATTTGACGTTTAATATTCTATTAAGGAGCTGGATTGCTTAGTTTCAGTTCACATATTGAAACTTCTATGACCTTTGAAACTTGGTTTGCTTAGTAAGAACATGCTGCAATCATTTTTCTATATATTAGTAGGAACACATAGATGTGCAGTGTGCGGTTATTGTCCCTGAATTGAATGCTTAAATTATGATGAAATGAATACATGAATTTAAAAATTATGATGCATTTAATCAATCATAGAATGGTGAAATGAATGGAATTATGTGCTTATTTTTTTACTTCTATTGATAATCTTTTTAAATTTTGTAGAAAAGGCTACTCTATGATCCGATCAGAAGATTCTCTACAAGTCAATGTTTTACATAGGACATGGATGTTGATTTGCGGCAATTGGAAATGATCGATCATGCAAACACCACAATGTTTCATTTTAGTCTGTGTGCAATAGAGTTTAGTATGGATCTATAGTATTTGATTCAAATACTTCAAGACTTTAGAGGCAGAGAGTGTTAGATTTGTTATTTTGCACTTACCATTTTACTGTCACCGAGTTTAGCTATTTTGACTGGGGAACTTTGTATTTACTGTTGGTATGTTGCTAAGTGCGGTAGCCCCATTTATTTTTAAAGAAATAACGGTATCCTTTGGATTTTAGTAAGAGAGAATATATTAAACAAAGCTTTAGTATATATATATATATAAGATACTTATATGCTAAGTTTCTTTTGCAGCGAATCAAGTGACTCAGAAGATGAAGAATCAGATTCTTGCTCCTGCACTATAATGTAAAGAACTTGGAGATTTGTGCATAAACATATAGTTTAAGAAGAGGTCAGTTGCTGAAGAAAAGACTATATATAGGCAAAACATTTCTCATTTTCAATGAAATAACTTCACTACCTTTTCATTATATATATCTTTTCTACAGTTGAGACTATAAGGCACTGGCTAATTTTATAATGTCCACTTTTTTCATTTCATTTTGCACCGCTCTAGTGCACTGTTTATTTTATGTACTGTTATAATTTTTACTGTTCTTTAGTTGGCAAGGTTAGTAATAGAATTAACTATATAGTGCTATAAAACCAGAAAGATTTTAAGGTATCAAAACTAGTTACATAAACTGAAATTAGATCATCGGTGCATGCATGATCAAACTAAATTAGCATATGG
This sequence comes from Allium fistulosum, assembly GCA_030737815.1. Lineage (NCBI taxonomy): Eukaryota > Viridiplantae > Streptophyta > Magnoliopsida > Asparagales > Amaryllidaceae > Allium > Allium fistulosum. Next base: position 273,503,675 of record CM060902.1, on the reverse strand, counting down.
CGGGTGGGCAATGTGCTTAACGTTTCTCGTGTATTTGGTGATAAACCCCTGAAGCAATATGTTGTTGCAGAGCTTGAAAGTAAGGTATTTTCTTCATCATGTTATATTCTAGTTGTGCACATTTTTGCAATTAAAGTGCATATACTGCTTATTATCGAGTAATTCCTGTGAGTGAAGGACTTTTATTGTGCTAATGCAGAATGAGGTGGTTGATGGATCACTTGAATTCTTCATTCTTGCAAGTGATGATTTATAGGATGTGGTATCAAATGAGGTATTGTTATAAAAACTAAGTGTATAATAATAATAATAATAATAATAATAATAATTAACAAAATATTAACCAAGTTAACTAAGTTTTATAAAAAATAATTAAATTTATGTAAAATAATAATATTAACTAAGGTCAAAAAATTAACTTCGTTAACTAATTTATTTATTAACTAAATTAACTAAGTTTTATAAGAAATAACTAAATTTATTTATATAATAATAAAAATAATAGATTAACTTAATTTATTATGGTCTTTGGGTGTCAATGTGAGTAGAGGACCATGGTAAAATAACTAAAATGTATTAGAGTTGTCAGTAATTGAATAAAATATTAAGTTGTTTATTTATGTTTGTATTCTTATTTTATTGACAGTTCGATTTTTGATTTTGGTTCACCAAATATGTGGATAAAATCATAATACACAATACTACTATGAAGCTTTACACATAAAGTTCATCATTTGACTATACTATATTTGTTTTTAATTTCCTTATTTAATTTTCTCTTTACGGATCAGATCCAATGTTTGTCCCATGATCATTTTTCTTACCTTTATAACTTATTGCTATAGTTAATAAATATAGTTATGCTCATGGATATCCACAATTGAGCATATATACTACCTTTTATTTTATGGCAGTATGATATAACTCATTGTTCCTTCTATTTATGATTAATAAAAAGACATAGATGCCAAAGATAAAATGTGTAATAATCTTTTTTATAGCACCTGTGCAAAACTAAATGGTTCATCACTTCTTCTTTAGGCAGAAAAACTATATTTTAAAGATAGAGATAATTGCGGTATTATAGCGGCAAACTACATTGAATTCCCTATATTCCTATTACTTTCATAGGGGAAAAAGGAATATTTGCACTTGCTTTTTTGGTTTTGTTTTTTCAAAATACCATTTATTGTTAAGGAGAGTTCTTATTTATACATATAGCAGTAGCTGAAGTAATATACTTAGTACTAAAGACCCATCATTTCTTTTGTACTCTACTAAAAACCTAAAAAAATAATACTATTATTTGATTAGTAGGTGATAATATAGTATTAACGTGGGGTGATAGTGTAGAGAGTGCGGACACGTAAAATAATTGAAATTGGCAGCAATGTATTAACAAAAGGGAGTAGTAGCAGACTGAATGGGTCAATGTAATTTATGGCCATGGGCGTTGCGTGCATTCTTGTTTATATATTTGACTTGCAGGTCAGTCATTTTAGAAAAGCAGTCCGCAATAGACTCGATGCTACTTTTCTTATATACCTCTTTGAACGTGGAACATGGATTCATCAGATACCAAGAAAGAGGGAGAGGAAGACTGCCTTTGTTTGATGCTAATTATGATGTTTCCTTTATCAGGCACCCTCCTCATAGAAGTGACGTTTTGACTCTTAAATTTTTGTTTGCTGAATTTTGAATGGTTCCACATTAGGGAAGTTATTGTTGAACTATTGTTACTCAAGGCATCATCCCCTGATTCTTATCCTATAAGGACTGGTCAGATCCAATCCTTAGTGCTACCTCGAGCTATCCAAGCAGGTCAAGGCCAAGCTCAGCAAGGTCGACCCTTACTTCAGCAAGCTGGCCGATGCCATGGTTACATGGATCCAGGCCTAGGACGAGCTCAACCCCTCTGTCGCTGCTGTTAAGGAAGAAGCTGCCCCCAACGGACCTACTGCCAAAGCTAAATAAGGGATTACTGCTGCCGCTGCTACCACTATAGTTTTTCTCTAATGCTATACTGATGAACTCTTTACTTTATTATATCTTCTATTTTTAGTATCGAGTCTTTCTTTTTTGGAGGATGATGGTTCAGTCTTATTTATTTCAATTTTTAATTGTTTGTATTCCCTTTGAGTTTCTTGTTATTTACTATAAACTATTTTTCCCCCATGTTCTTTTGTTAATTTGATACTAGATTTGTTTCTGTGACATGCTTTTGTTGGCGATAAAGTTTGCACTGTTGCTGCTAGATTTCTGTTGTACGTTTCAGTAGACAAAATGGAAGAGGCGCTATTTCAGGATATGCGAGTAGTAGGAGATAATTGTACGTTTTGTAGAAAAACAATCAGCTGTATAAGATGGTAAAAAGGATCTAGATAGGCGAAATATGATCTAAATAGGTAGAAGTAAATATTTTATAGCGGCAAAATGGTGTTATAAAGATTTCCAATTCCGTTGAGATTTAGCTGTATTATAGCGGCTATAATGAGCTATTGAATAAATATTTTATAGCGGCAAAATGGTGTTATAAAGATTTCCAGTTCCATTGAGATTTTGCTGTATTATAGCGGCTATAATGAGCTATTGAATTAACGTACCATAGAGGCGAATTTGCGTTATAAAACTAAGCTCAACCATAGCGGCATATTTTGTGTTATAAATATTCAACAGTTTTTTATAACATGTCGATATACAGCGCTTATCAAACCGCTATGGTTGTGATTAATAGCGGCTATATGCCGCTATAAAAGACACTTTTTGTTGTAGTGGCTCGATCCGGACTCGGACAAAATTCGTCGATATCCATAGTGAGCTTGTGTACAACCGATCTTCGAGACGGGCTATCCTCGGTTTCCAGTTAAGTTCTTGGTATCATGGCCTTGCCAAAAGGCAGGATAACAGATCTAATGTCCCAGTCTTCAATCGGGGTGGCATGAATTGAAGAAACCGCCCTTGAGAAACTATCGCCTTTTGGACATGGATGAACACCTATAGATTTTCAAAGTATTAGTTAGTTCAGGATACCACATGTGCTAAAGAATTCGAGAATAAAGTCAAGGCAACACTTACGTCCTTTCAACATCGCCTTGCGAGCTAGGGACATCCGACATAGAACCATTCACGTTTAAAGAGGCTGAGTTTGTTCTAAGCGCCAGTTAAAACTTGACAGTTGGGCGAAGTCTCGAGGAAAGGTTAGGAAAGGATCCTTATTCGTCGTTTGAAATTGTAAATAAACCCGATGTCCTCAGGAGATGGTGGGCGGAACGGAACATCCATGAATAGCAAAAAAGTGCCATAAAGGAAGGCATATCTGTTTGAGTATAGTTGAGCGGGAGCTATTCCAAGCTAATTTAGCATCTCCTAGATAAAAGAATTGAAGGGCGACATGCATCCGGGACAGCACATGAATTTATTGCATGTTATATACCCCTCTGGGGGAAAATGAGCCTCATCGTTCACCGAAGGGACCAAAATATCTCTAAACGGAATCCTATGTTTAGAGCATGGTCTGCAAAGAGCGGCCTCGCCAATTCTAGAGGCTTGGGAATTCGTTGGGTTATATAAAAATATAGCACTTTCTACAACGTCAGGGGTAGGCCTTATATCTTCTGTCGGAAGGACGGGAACATCAGAGAAAAGGTCGGCCGACGGGCCAGAAACCTCTGTTTTCTCAGTTTGATGATCAAGGGAGAGTCTATCAGAAACAGTTGCGGAACTTAACTCGGCTTCGGAACTACTGTGTTGTGAGGATTGTCCAGAAGGCATTGCAGCTAAATGCTCTGAACGTTTGGAGCTCATATCATCTAAACTCAGTAGATAATCGAGATTAGAAAATTTTACCTATCTCCCCGTGCTAAGTGTAAACTAGTGTGGTGCAGTGTTGTGTAGAGACAAACAATTCAAAATTAAAAGAAAAAACTAAATAAGGAGATTTTGGATTCCAACCAGAGTAGCCATGACCGCTGGCAGTCTCAACTGGAATTTGATTGACCGGTTGTGTAAGTTCTGGGATCAACCATTGGCATGCCAAAGTATGAAGTCCATTATTAAAGCCTATATGCTAAGGTTTAGTTCATGTTCTAAGTTCCAAGAGTTTGGTCGTTCAATTTCAAGATCGATATTGGATATGCAAGTCCTATTGTTCATTATCGTCATATATTCGAGTTCATTGGAATGGGATTGATTCCAATTGTTCAAACAAGTGAATATGGATTGGTTTTCAAGTTCAATTCAAAGCTTGGGATAGGCCAGGTACAAATACCCGACCCTATTTATGCCGATCCCTATGTATGTTGATCCCTCTCCCTTATAACAACCGATCCCTCTTGATAAGCCAATGACCGATCCGTCCATCTACGACACACCAACAAAGCAACTGATCCCTCCATACTCTAAAACAACCGATCCCTCATCATACGCTCAACTACCGATCCCTCATCCGGGTGATACTCCAACCGAACCCTACTTCGCATTAGTAACTGACCAACCCCTGTGCCTAAACCAACATAATCGATCCCTCTTCAAACTTCAAATATCGAACCCTCTACTTCAACTCTTTCACACTCCTATCAAGCATCCACTCTAATCTCTTTCCTTCATCAACGCACGACCGATCACTCCACTCCTTCGTGCTTCATTCTTTTCTTTTCCTCCTCCACTACCTCGTCAAACCTTGCATCGGTCATCATCCATCTCCTCCCTTCCTTAACCCACGATAAATGCAATCGATCCCAATTTTCATCACAAATTAAAGTTTAAAAACAAGAAACCCTACTTATATATACATGTTAGGAGTGATGAGGAGTGGCCTGGAGATGATTGAGATTGAAGGAAGAGGGAATGGGATTCATAGAGGTATGTTGGATTGCAATAGATCTTGTTTCGAAGCTAAGGAAAGAAGAGAGGGGGAAGGGTTTAGTTTTAATGGAGAAATAAGGAGGGTTCGGTATTTAAAGGAATAAGAGAAAATGGAAGTGAACTAAAGTAAAGTGTGGGATGGCAAGTGTTGGCTTATATATAGAGCTAGAGGGGTCGGCCTGCCTTGTTTTCTTCACGAAGTCAGAAGAAAGGAAGAAGGGATATGTGTAGAGAATTTCGATCCCTATTGTTATACCCTCTTTTAACTAGGTAATATATCATAAAAGTTGGCTAAATGGCTTCTATGATCATCAAGTCATGAAGCCTGGAGAGATGGTTATCAGGCTTGAAAATCGATGATATTTGAAACTATGGACAATAGTTTGGCGGATCCGGACCAGGTCCCAATCAAGATGCAATTAATATGAAGTGACAAGGAAGGCCTTGTGAGGCCACATTTCAAATTTCAAGTCAATTGGATTTCGTATGCTCGAGTTATGGGCAAATGAAGAATTTATATGGATCGATCTAGAATGATCCATAAAACAGCGTAAATCGACGAAGATCATCAGTATCTCAAGATCTACAACTCCATTACCCATGAAACTTTAGGAACATCAATATATTGAAGAAAACAGTCCCCAAAATCGATTGCACATCAAAACTCACAAATATCAGAAAAACATACCGATCGTACAGAATTAACCAGAACGATCCATAGTTTCACAAAAAATGAGATATCTCACAAAAGGTATGTCAAAATTGCACAGAATTTAGAGAGAAATTAGCTTAAATGATGGGAAACCCACATGATCGATCGCAGCTTAAAATTCACAAATATTAGAAAAACATAACAATCGTTCCATAGCGATCGTACAAAATCAGCCAGAACAATACATAGTTTCACGGAAAACGCGATATCTCACAAATGGTATAACAGAATTGCATGAAATTTGGAGAGAAAGTAGCTTACATTATGGGGAACCTAGGTGATCAACCACGGCTCAATTGGATGGAGCATGGAATAATCGCACTTGATTTACTACTACTCAACTCGACTCTATGAAAAATGCAATATCTCACAAATGGTAAGTCGAAATTGCACGAATTTTGGAGAGAAAGTAGCTTACATCATGGATCACCCTCACGATCAATCGCAGATCCATTGGAGCTCATATAAATGATTGGCGCCGATCATTGCAATGGTTTGCGATCGATCAGAAAATTGGTGGACCGAGTCATACGAATATTGAGGTTCTTCTGGTGAAATTTCAGCCCGATCCATGCATGTCTTCACATATAAATACAGCGGACTTGGCTCATTGCAAAGGACCTTTTTCGGTTGGTTCTCCTTCATCACTTCTTATCTCTTCCTGCATTATTTTTCTAAGGAAAAAACAACTATACTTGTAATCTTACAATATAAATAAAAGATTATTGAAGTGGACGTAGGCGGAGTTTGTCAAACCACTATAAAACTTGCATGTTCATTTACTTTTCTATGATCTATTCTTTGATTTGTGAATCTATATTTCTCTGTTTGGATCTAAATATAGGACATTGGTGCTTTCATATACAACAGGGTGTTTGTGACGATTTTTGACGCAAACATTTTGGTGCTTTCACTGAGAAAGCTAGCCTCCATGAATTTGGAGCTCATATTTGGAACTGAATAGAGAACTTGGAATTAGAGCAATGGTGAAACCATCAATAATGAGATAGATAGCGGATAGAAGCCATAATGAAGGGAGTCAAGAAGCTTCCTCATAAGCTAATCAAACCTCAGTCTACGTTACCAGAGATGAGATGGAAACGATGATGGATGCTATGCAGGAAAAGACGCTAAAGAGACAAGAGGAGATAATCCAGAATCTCCATGGGCAGATGAGACAAGCTGGAGCACAAAAACAAGGAAACGGAGTAGCAAAAAATAATGGAAATATAGATCATGGAGTTGGAGCGGCACGATCTGAGAAAAACCAGAATCAGGACCAAGGAAACAGAGCTGTAACATCCCATATTTGAGGCCCGAAGTCAAGCGCTACGGATGCTGCAGTCATCTATAGTATTAACTTACGGTGACAAAATGCAGTAATGTTAATGGTACCCATAATATCAAAAGCACATAAGTATGATATAAAGTCAACAATGATTTCAAAAACTGCTGTTCTGGTTAAATTTCAAATCAATATTTCATATTCAATTACATAATCCCCAAAATGATTCCTAGGTTTTGATTAAATATAATTATCATAAATTGCGCTAAGAGCGACATATGAAGATGCCTCCTTGGGTGATCGGAGTACTAGATAGATAAACATATCAGTCATAAATACATCATAGTGGAAATAATACTAATTAACTCTTGCAGAGCTAGCTTTGCCTCCTGCACGTCTTCGTAATTAAGCTTATTCGTCCAACCTACTAAACTTGAAATGTCCTTATCTCTCAATATACTCAAATTTAATTTTGAGCACCCGAGAGTTTAAGGGGAAAACATAAAATTTGAGTCAGATATAAAACCTGGTGAGAATAATTCAATTACATCTCGGTACACTGATATTAAGTGAGACCATGCTGCTTAGCAGAATGGGTTTCCCCTCACTAGTAACCCTTTAAAATCATATCATTTGCAAATCAAAATCCTGCAATCAAACTGATTATAACAACAATAACAATAACATATATGCATATGCATATAAATGGTTAATCAATGGACTATCTGTTTGAACAATATAGTTTTATTAGGCTGACTATTAACCACTGGCTGACCGGGCCTACTAGACATAATAAATATTCAAACTTATGTTAGATACAATAGTGGACGATCTGTCCTTAACTTACTTCTCCTAGGGTCAACTAATCCTAATGGTTTTGCGGGCTTACCAACAACCTATCTCTACTACGTGTATTCCTTTCTGTGTGTAACATCATTTTAGTCTTGCCTATGACAAAGCCCTACACACTGGAATTTTGGACTTATATTAGCTAGAGGCTACTAGCTAAAGTATAGGGCACGACCCCACACTAGTCCCATCTGGTTTTCTAATATCTGGGTCATATACTTATGGTTAACTACCCTATTTAATTTTCCTTGAAAACATTTCTTCCAAATTGGTTTAACCTTTTTAAATCATACTTTAATAAGGAAAATATGCTCATTGCTTTACTCATAATATATATGCCATGATATATAATTTACACAAAACAATGTTGGTGAAATCTAAATCAATGGGATTATCTATCCCTTCAAATATGTTAAAGCCCCTTTTTAACTGAGAAAACTTTAGGCTATAAAGCCAAAACAACACCTTCGAAACCAGTGTTTAAAACCTAAAACAATCCATTTCAACATCATTCAAAGCATCCCTTTCGAAATTATTGCTTAAAACCTTAGACATCCTCTTTTGAAACAATTAAACATATCTTTCGAAAGTATTAGAAACATTCCTTTAGAAACACTTAAGAATATACCTTTCGAAAGCATTGGGTTCAAGTAAGAATTTATGGAAACATAGCTTCGAAACCATTAAAAAGTATTTCTTTCGAAATCATTAGGTTCAACGTTAAATATAACTATAGGGTCAAAGAGAACAGAAGCGAAAGCATCACTTTTGAAAGTATTGACCATAAGTAAAAGAATGGAAGAGAGCAACTTCGAAAGTACCCTTTCGAAACTATTACCTCCAAAACTATTAGTAAAAGCGGCTAAGCCACCCCTTTCGAAATGAAAGCCTTCCTTTTGAATACATTGTTTTAAGATTATAAAGAAAAGCGGCATCTAACTAATGCAAAATATATAAATGCGGCAGTTAGGGTATCGAAGGGGTTTAAAAGCGACAACACTTTCGAAAGCTTCTTTTAAAAACAAAGGCAAGTAATTGAATTTGAAATCTAATAAAAATGGCTTCAACCCTTTTAAAAGCATACTTTTGACACTGTCCTTTCCTTCTGTCTTTCTCCAATCCACTATGTACAATTGCTTGGTACCATGTGCATTGGTTTCGAATAGGTGCGGTTATGGTGATGGAAGCAAGCAATGGAAGTGGCGAAGTTGTAATACGAAATAAAATCTATTTTATGCTTTTTAAAGTAATTCCTTTTCACCTAACTTGCATAATTTTCCAAAATATGATTGATTAACAATTCTTTACCAAAATTCTTTTCAAAAAAAGCTTCCAAATTTGGCATTTAACAATTGAAACATTTTAAGCAAATAAGTCCTTCTCCTTAGTAAAATATTTAAAACAATTAAGTCCTCTAACTTAAATAATTTAATAACCATCGTAAAACACTTAGGAAAAATCCCCAAAAATCACAATAATTCATTTTAAATATGTTTCCTAACATATATAAATTTTAGAGCCGAAAACATTATTTAATTTCCTTAAATAAGTTAAACCCAAAATTAACTATTTTCACTCGTAGAAAATTCATAATAAATCAATAATCACTTACAAAATTATGAAACTTGAAACCATTCTAAAATAATGTTTTTGACCATATATCAAAAACGCAACTCATTTGGATGTCATTTAATTGGTTTTCTAATCAAAACATGTCATAAAATTCTTATTAAATCTCGATAAATCGTCAACTTAAAACATATAACCATTTAATCACTATAACATGGCATATAGTTGCAAAAGAAAACAGGTATACCTTTAAACCGAAATCATTCATCCAAAATAGAGATGTAAACTAATTATTCGCCTTGGCTTTGTGTTAAGAAGGTTGAGATTTTTCTTTAGATTGATTTGCTTATGCTTTCTACTTGAAAGCTTTTCTTTTCCTTGAATCTTCTTAATGGTGGCCGATCGAGTTCTTTAGGCTTTTAGCTTTGTTTGTGAAAGTTAAAATGAATGAGGAATGAAGAATTGATGGGTTTAGGGTATAAGAACAAAGGCTAATTCCATTTTACCCGTACCATATTCCTCTCACCTACTTATTTTTTATTCTCTTTTACTAATACATTCATAAAGGCATGGCTCCTTCTTAATTAACAAATCTCAATCCCTTAACTATCTAAATTATTTTATTTTATTTATCCAATTAAATGTTCTAAATAATGTTAGTCAAAATTAGGATCATTACAGACTCCCATCCTTATAGAATTTCATCCTCGAAATTACGATAAGGTACCCATAATAACCAAACATAAAGGTAAAACATACCATCAAACCAGTCAGGATAAGTGTCCTTAATCTTGCTCTTGGTTTCCCAAGTACAGTCTCTCTCGTCGTCACTCCATTGGACTTTGACTAATCTGACTATCTTGTTCCTTAGTCTTTTCTCATCTCTTGTAACCATGTGAACTGGTTTTCTAACTATGCTCATATTTGGTTCTGTTGCTGGATCTTCTAACACAGTCGGTGGATCTCGAATACACTTCCTTAGATGAGAAATATGGAAAACATTGCGGACTCCTGCCAAACTATTCGGTAACTCTACCCTATACGTGAATTTCTCGATCCTTTCTACAATAAGAAATGGCCCAACAAATCTTAGTGCTAACTTCGCTGATGTATTGAATTTGATCGAAAAGTGACCCAATGTTTTTGAAGTTAGCACTAAGATTCACTGCCTCGATCTTAGCCAGATCTACTGACAACCCTTTCTCTGAGACTACATGACCAAGATTTCACATCCTTCTTCCAAAAGTGACCCTTCGAAAACTTTGCCTTCAGCTGATGCTGTCTCAATGTCTCAAACACTATTCTAAGATGAACTTCATGATCTTTTTCATCCTTGGAATATATCAATATGTCATCTATGAATACTCATACAAACCTATCAAGATGCTCCCGAAAGATTTTGTTCATCAAGTCCATGAAGAATGTTGGTGCATTAGTTTAGACCAAATGGGATCACTGACCATTCATATGATCCATATCTAGTCCTAAACGTCGTCAAAGGAATACTACCCTCTGCTATGCTAAGTTGATGGAACCCTATAGCCAAATCCAATTGAGAAAATACTTTAGCTCCACTCAACTGGTCGAACAAATCGTCAATTCTAGGTAATGGATATTGGATCTTTAACGTCTTCTCATTCAACATACGATAATTGATACACAACCTCAACGATCCATCTCGTTTCTTAACAAAAACTACGGCTACTGCCCAAGGCGAACTGCTTGGTCTGATAAAATTCTTACCTTCTAAATCCACCAACTGTACCTTTAGCTCCTTCATATCGGTAGGTGTCATTTTACTTAGCGGTCTACTCATAGTTTTAGATCCTGGTACTAAATCTATCTGAAACTCAACGGCTCATTTCGGTGGTAGTCCAATCACGGGCTCAAAGGCATCTGCGAATTCTCTAACAATGAAAACTTGATTCAACTTGTCTTCTTCGTCCATAACACCCTACAAAGCATTAACCTCAAGACTATGGTTTTCTACGGAGTATATAATCCGATCATTACAACTAGGGTGTCTAATTGATATTTTTCTATCATGGAAAAATGTCCTAACATCGTACTTACTTAACCAATGCATACCCAAAATAATCCTGAAACCTACAAAATCAAGCAAATGCAAACTGCAAGAAAATATATGACCTAACAACTCAAACTCTAAGTGGTCACATCTCATCCCAAGAGCCACACACCCTCCCATCAGATTCGCAACCCTTAAGGATGTAACTAGGTATGAGGGTTCAAGGTTAAGCTTATTTAACAAATAATGAGATATAAAAGAATGCGATGCACCAGTATCAAATAGAACTCTAACTGACACACCCAAAATCAAAAGCATACCTCCAAACATCGCTTTCCCTTTCTCCCATGTTGTTGGTCTTGAGGTAGCTGGTTCTAGTGCAAACACTTTGCCCTTTCCATCCTTGGTCAGTTCCTTGCATTGGTTCTTATAATGTCCAATCTGATCATAGTTGAAGCATTTCACTCCTTTCTTGTCAGCAACCTTCTTTGCTTTTCCTGAGTGGCATTCATTAGTGAAATGCCATTTCATATCACACTTGTAACAGATAACTTCTGTCGTTCCTTTCTTGGCAGCTCCACTCTTCTGAGCTCCCTTATTATGGAAAATCTTTCTCTTCTGGTTCTACTCACCTTGAGTTTCCACTACTTTGTTACCATTAAAGAAAGTGAGTATCTCCTTATTCCTCATAGCCATCTCAACAACTATATCGCACAGATTGCTAATATGTGGTAAAGTTGCTTTGGCAAGCTCGGGTCTCAATCTACAAGTGAACTTCTCATTCCTTTTGATAACTGCATCAACCATAGCATATCCGTATCTCGATAATTCCTCAAATTTGGTAGCATACTCAAGCACTATCATGTCTGCCTACACCAACTCAGCAAACTTCCTGAGTAGAATTGACTTAGCGATCTCCAACATGAATCTTTCCTCAAACCTACTTCTGAATTCTGCCCAAGTCATAGACTCTTCAGACACTCCTACAGTAACATTGTTCCACTAGTACAGTGCTGCACCTTGCAACTATCTGGGTGCCAATCTTCTTTTCTGCTCATCGTTAGGTCCGAAATCAGCAAAAATCCTTTCGCAATGAAGCAACCAATTCTCTAATTCAATTGCATCCTCGGTGCCAATAAATGGCTTTCCTCCAAGCCTAGCATAGTCTCTACTAAGCACTGCATAACTGTTGACCACGGGAGCTCCTCGATTTCCTTCTCCAACATTTCCTCCAACTAATCTCGTAGCAGCTCCATCTTGCATCATATTGACGAAGAACTGGTACATAGCTCCCATATCAACTTGAGGCGCTCCAGCATGCACATTAGAAGCTTGTGCCCGACCTCATTCCTTCTAGTGTTTGGTCTGGCATTTCTATTGGTTGTGGTACTTCCTCCACCAAGTTTAACTCTTCCATTCCTAGCATCCATATCTTACTTCCTTAAAATCTGCATTCGAGTCTTTGTAAGATTCAGAAGAATAGCCTAAGAGAGATGAGAGAATAGAGATAAAGCGTATACTTATATATAGCAAATACAAGTACGTTACTATAACATTATCCTATACCCCCAATCTTTTCCCTAGTTATTTAGGATTATGTCTTCAAAAATCATTTAAGTTTAATTTTTTTTAGTTTTCATAAACTTATGCTCATATACATGTAACATCCCCTATTTTGAGGCCCGAAGTTAAATGCTACAGATGCTGCAGTCATCTATAGTATTAACTTCTAGTGACAAAATACGGTAATGTTAATGGTATCCATAATATCAGAAGTACATGAATATAAAATAAAATCAACAAAAATTTCAAAAACAGCTTTTCTGATTACATTTCAAATCAAAATTTCATATTCAATTACATAATCCCCAAAATGATTCCAGGTTTTGATCAAATATAATTATTACAAATTATGCCAAGAGCGACATATGAAGATGTCCCCCATAGATGATTAGAGTACTAGATAGATAGACATATCAGTCATAAATACATCACAGTTGAAATAATACTAAATAACTACTACATAGCTAGCTTTGCCTCCTGCACATCTTCCGAAGCTTATTCGTCTAGCCTACTAAACCTGAAAAGTCCTTAACTCTCAATATACTCAAATTTAATTTTGAGCAGCCGAGAGTTTAAGGGAAAAACATAAACTTTGAGTCAGACATAAAGCTTGGTGTGAATAATTCTATTACATCTTGGTTTACTAATATTATGTGAGACAACGCCGCTTAGTGGAACAGGTTTCCCCTCAATAATATCCCTTTAAAATCATATCTTTGCAAATAAAAATCCTGCAATCAAACCGATTACAACAACAATAGCGATAACATATATGCATATAAATCAGGTAATCAATTCACTATCTGTCCGAACAATATAGTTTTATCAGGCTGACTATTAACCACTAGCTGACTCGGGCCTACTAGACATAATAAATATTCTAACTTCTATTAGATACAATACTGGACGATCTGTCCTTAACTTACTTCTCCCAAGGTCAACTGATCCTAATGGTTTTACGATCTTACCAATAATCTATTTCAACTATGTGTATTCCTTTCTTTGTGTAACATCATTTTAGTCTTACATGTGACAAAACCCTACATACTAGAATTTTGGACTTATATAAGTTATGGGCTACTAGCTAAAGTATAGGGCATGACCCCACACAAGTCCCATTTGGTTTTCTAATATCTAAGTCATATACTTAGGGTTACTACTGTTGAATATGCTAGTATATGATTTTTGTTTGATGATAATAAACATATATATATATATATATTCATTTAAATGTATTTTTTATTGTATATTTTATTTTCACATAATTAAATAAATATTTGCCGAATAAAATAAATAACGTAGAGTTTAAATTAAAACAGATATTTTATTCAAACAAATATTTTATTACAATTTTGAATAGTACAAATTTGAGCTCTCACTACATATATACATTTTTCAATTACAATACAATTTCGATTACATCTCAAATTTCACTTTACATTGTTCACCTCACTACATATCACTCATTCACTCATATTTTATTTTCGACTTTGCTCCAGCCTGAATCCAGCTTCTGAGTTATCTGCAAAATACACACTGACGTAGTAAAATTGAAAAAGAAATATTTTTTGCAGCGTAAAATAAAATGTGTATTTTGAAAGTATTATTTGCCTTAGTTATTTAGTTTGTTCGTCATCATTTATTTTGGATTCATCTTACACGAACAGCTTGTGACATGCACAGTGAATCACTATACATGCCACAAGGCCGTGCACACCGATATACACTTGATAAAACTATAGGGACAGGTGAGTACAAGGTAAAACCCGAGCCAAGGCTGGATTCAACTCAGGTGCAATACAAAAACATCACAAAATTGTCAAGTACAAGTTCTCATGCAACAAGAAGCCAAAACCAGACCATGCTAACAAATGCACAAATGTGTACATATGAGAACAGACTCGACAGTGGAGTCAAAGCAATATGAGAATTCAAGTGAAGACCAGAGAATACAAAACTACAGTGAATTAGATTGCACATATTCAAGACTCAAGTCCAAAACCATATTCCAAAATACAGTGAACTAATGAATGCAACTGAATACAAGTGAAGCCTCAACAGTCAATGGTTCAAATGTCAAACAATAAAGACTGAAAGAAACTACAACAAGCCTCAACTGTCAATGTGTACACATGTGGTCAAAGAACACAAAAAACTTTTTGAAACAGCATACACATATACATGCATATTCACACATGTATACACATATATGAGTTCAAAGAAACATCAAATTTAACTTGTATCAAAGGCAACAACAAGTTAATAGACAATCAAGTATAGGATTCAAATGTCAATTGCATCAGGGCAGTGCACAAGAGCACAAATGTAGCATGGTCAGATATGGAACCAGATACAAGTGGTCAAGTACAAGTTTCAATGACTGAAACAAGACCACAACAATGAATTGATCAGAAGCAACAAAGATCAGGTATAAGCATGGATGTGATAAGCAGTGATGACACAAGTGCACCATACCAGAGGCATACAATGGCATAAGACAGTGAACAATGTAATGCAATCAACTGAAGTGCAGACCACAACTGAATGCACACCTCAAATGCTACATGAAACAAGACCGCAACAAGATCCAGACCAAAATCAAGATGAAGCCAGTGAAACCAGAATAGACTCCAAACAAACACAGACATGAAGTGGAGCAAATAAACCAGTTCAATGTTTTCAAGTTGACATGCAATCAGACAAAAAAAAATCCATACCATCAATAAACACTTCAACGTGTACAAAGGATGATGCCCGGAAATGGACAGTGCAACCAAGCAGCAATAATCCAAAGCAAATGCAGACTAGCTCGAAGAAACAACTCAATCAAGCCCCACATAAAATTAGACTACATGAACATACTAACTTCAAGTCTAACAAGGACAGAAGCAACACGACAGTGGACAGAGTAGTGCAGATCAACCCAGACCAATATCACACAACAACTACAAGCATCAGGTTGCAAATGTTACAGGCATCACAACATACATATATACATGCGTAAACACACATATATATGCAATGGAAACCAAACAGCAGCTCAAATGAGCTATTTCAGACAAGTGCACAAATCAATGGCTCAAGTTTAATCGAAATGAAGTGCGACCAGATCAACTCAGTACAGCGACATGTGCAGAGAATCAAGTGCAGACTCTACATATACAAAACTCAACTAGGCTAGAACATACTCAAGGAAAACCATGAACATAGCGACTTCAACCAGACAAGTGCAATCAGTTCAAATTCAACAACAAAGCCCCAAGCAGTCAAAATAACGTCATGTTTCAAAAGGAAATGAAAGAACAGCTGTCAACAAAAAATTGAATCAAAACTGTGGTGAATATGGTAGAGTTCGAACAAGTAAGAGTAAAAGGCAGGTGATAACGCAAATTGAACAAGTCCAGATTAACACAAATTTCAAATGGCCGAAGTCAAATCTTAGAAAAGAATGGAACAAAATCTAAAGCAAATTCATGAAGCCATGGTGACCAAGTAAGCATGACATCAGAAAATATTTGAATTGAACTAGTCTAAAGAAATCACAAGCATTCAAGCATAATCGAATGGCCGAGCTAAAGTAATAGACGAATTCAAAAAGATAAATACGAACGTTAATTTAGGGTTTTCAACCCTATAAAACCCAATCATCATCGACATTATCAAGCATCGAGTTCAAGCATATCAATGAGAATAACAAAGGAAATCACATACCAGATTTAATAAAATCGAACTCGACGAATTGAAGCAACTGCACATGTGCTTAAGCTAGAAGATGATTGAGAAAGCAACACAAGGACAATCACTCAAGTCAACCAATTTATTATAGAGTAGCGGCTTCACTTCATAAAGCCCTAATTTCAGATCGAAGAAGAAACGAGGCAGCCATTTTTCAACGCAAAGGATACAAGGCCGATAAAATAAAAAAAGAAAAGGGGGAATTCTTTTTACAGTTTTTTTGTTTTGGGCCGGCATAAAATTTCTTTGGGCTTTTAATTATAAATTAGGGTTTCTATTATTGTTTTAGTTATTTTTATCTTGTAATCTCTTTTAAACTTTTGTAAAATTCTAGTCGTGTGACTAGGGGACGAACTATGGTGGTGTAGTTCAAGAATTCGCAACTCAGTGGCTGAGTTGTGGCAGGGTTTTGAGCGTAGAGTTAGGTTAGTCGATAGCGGGTGTCACGAGTTTACGGGTGTAAGCGCCCGACTGCTTAATTTCTAGTAGAAACCTTGGGGGCAGTACGTAGGCAGGGTTTTGCCAAAGCTGGGTAAATCTGTGTTGTTCTATTTCTGTTTTTATTATTCTGCTATTATCTGTGCTGCAATTATTTTATATACTTCCTCATTAATTTTTATAATTATTAGTATCACCCTATTCACCCCCCTACGGTGAAATCGATCCTATAAGTGGTATCGGAGCTAGGAACAAAAACTAATTTTGTTTTAAAGAATTCAATTTTTTCAAAAACCAATTTTTGTTTTAAAAATTTGAATTTTTAAAATGGCTTCTTTTAATAATGCTTTTGCTGAGGGTCAGTCCATAGTTAGACCCCCAATGTTCAATGGTGAATATGCTTGCTGGAAAAATAACATGAAATTTTTTCTAAAAACCATTGATGCTTGGAATATTGTTGAGATAGGTTATAGAGCACCAACTATAGTTGTAGATAATCAAGAAATTGAAAAACTGATGGACCAATGGACAGATCTAGAAAATAAACAACAGAATGCTAATGCTAAAGCTATGAATTCTATTATTTGTTCATTGGATCAAATTGAATTTAATCGTGTCTCACATTGTCTAACTGCGCAGGAAATCTGGCACACACTTGAAGTGACTCACGAAGGAACATTTCAAGTCAAGGAATCTCGCTTTGCCATGCTTAGTAGTGAATACGAGAACTTCACAATAGCCAAGGAAGAAAATGTCAAATAGATGTATGGATGACTTTCTAATCTCGTATACAAATCAGAAGCTCTCGGAAAATCATACACAGAGTTGGAAATAGTCCGAAAAATCCTCAGAGTCCTTCCACGAAATTTTGAAGCAAAAGTTACTGCCATTCAAGAATCAAAGGATTTGAAACAAATCAAAGTTGAAGAACTCATCGAAAATCTTACCACTTATGAGCTTGAAATGAAACTAAAGGAAGAACGAGAAGGAGGTGATACTCGAAAGAAATCAATAGCTCTTAAAGGAACAACAGAAAGTGATGATGATAATGATGATGATGATGATGGAGCAGCTTAGCTGGTGATACTAATAAAGAGATTTAAAAAGTGGAATCGAAAATATGGAAATCCAACTCTAAATCAACAATTGAAAAGCAGAATAGTCAAAGCACTAGACAACTCAGAAGAGCAGGAGATCATTTGTCACAAGTGAAAAATCCTGGTCATATCAAGCTAAATTATCCTCAGAATCGACTCAGCCATGGAAAGAAACGGAAAAGGAGAAGTTTTGCAGCCACTTGGAATGAAACTGATGAAGATGATAAAAGCATTGGCAGTGAGAGTGAAAAAGAAAATTTGTGTCTTCAAGGAGAAACAACTGACAGTGATGATGACGAGCCAAGCGAGGTATCAAAACTTACTCATTCGGAATTACTTATATATTTTCATGAGGTAAATGGCTGTTTTGAACGACTTAGGGAGAAATACGCTAAAATTGAATCGCAAAGATATACTTTGATAGAGTTAAATAAACAACTTGACCAATTAGTCAAAAACTATCGAAATAAGAGCCCTAAGTGTGATAAGTGTCTAACATTTGAAGAAGAAATTAAAAAATCAGAAATTAAAACTAAATCACTTGAAAATGATATTCTGATTTTGAAAGAGAGTGAAAACACTAGAAGAGAAAATTCTATTAAAAGTGCACTCAATTATTGAATGAAAATGAATCCCTCAAAACACAAGTCCAACAGTTGTCTACGACTTTAAGAAAATTTTCAAAAGGGAAAGATCGCTAAATATGTTATTAAGGAAACAAACTGTTAATATTGTTAGACAAGGACTTGAATATAATCAATCTGAACTTGTTAGAATCGAAAATAATCAAGTCAAATTCGAGTGCACAATATGCAGAAAAATTGGACACAATCAAAACAATTGTTGGTATAGACCCAAAAATGTGAAAACCATTCCAATTTGGGTTCCAAAAGGCACAAATATAAAATCCCTTAAAGTTAAACAAATCTGGATGCCAAAAGGAACAAATATAAATAGTCTTGGGTCTACACAAACATATTTTTCAGAGTTTGTTGCCACTAACAACTACGGACCTATAAAAACAAATAGGTCACAAAAATCTTTCCTCGTGTAGGTATGGTGGCAAGCTAAGGAACAACAAAAGTGTTACCTGGATTCTGGCTGTTCCAGGCACATGACGGGTGACAAATCAAAGTTCCTTAGCCTAGTATAAAGGTGGCAGAATCACAATGGGCAACTATGAAAAATTACCGGCAAAGGTAAAATAGGTAATGGTACATTTATCTTGAACGATATATTAAATGTGAAAATCTGCACCATAATTTAATTTAATTCAGCCAGTTATTTGATAAGGAGATGAATGTTGATTTTGATTCTAACTTATGCAAAATTGTTGGCCAATTATATTCTTATGCCGAGAACACTATAAGTACCTCTAGAGTCTTTGAACTAGTTTGGACTAATGATGTTGCTTTATTGGTGGATGATTATTCTGGATACACATGGATATATTTGACCTGACATTATATTTTGTGTTTGCTTGTATACATTGTTTCAATTCAAATCCAAAAGAATTTCATTTAAAAGCTATAAAATGATTATAAGGTATATGTTGCACATCTCACGATTTGGTCTTTGATATCCATCTGATAATTTTGAGTTAAAGCGGAATTTAGATGCAGATTACACCGGTAGTCAAGTTGATAGAAAAATTACTAGTAGGGCGTATTTTATGTAGAGACATCACATTTTCAAAGAAAATATCTGCATATTTTTCATTTCAACCGATTTTAAATTAGCAGACATTTTTCTTATAAAACCCCTTCCAAAAAATAGTTTTGTTTACTTCGTTTTAGATTAGACATTTTAGAAATTTGATTTTATATTTATTTTTAGATTTGATCTTAAATGATTACATTGACTAATCTGACTCCCTACTAATTATCAAAAAGATAAATAGTGATTGAAAAAAAGTGATGAGTGTTGATATTAATCATATATTATGACTTGAGACAGTATATTTAGTAAATTTCTTTAAAAATTTAAACAAGATTTATAATAACTTCTGTTGGTAAAAATTCAATGACCATCTATATTTCTATCATATTTCTAAAAACCATCACTCATCAAAATCCAATATAGTATGTCAAAATGTGGTATTTTTAACAAGAAATTATTCGTTTTTTAAATAAAAACATCCAAAGTATTCACTCTCATTTAAAAATCCTCATGGTTAAGCATGGGTGAATTACTTGGAATATTTGATTATGTGCTTTCATGCTCATTTAAATGTCCTCTCGGTTATGCATGTATGGAACACATATCAAAATTGGTTATTAAATAGACGAGTTAATTCTAATCCCATTTAAAAGTCCTCACGGTTATGCGTGGTTAGAAGATGCTTGAAATTCATTTTTTTTAAATTTGGGAATACTACTAATCTCATTTAAAAGTTCTAACGGTTATGCATGGTTAGTAGATATTCAAATTCCTGATATTAATATACCACAAAAAGACACAACTATATGGTTTTATATACCAACATCACCCCTATCATTCTAAAGTGGAATATGCGCCTAACAGAGTATTTATTATTTTTGTTTGATTTTTTATTGAAATTTAATATTTCTACTCGATTGGGTATTAATATTGTATTAGTGTCTATCACTATATCTCTATTTTTCTAACACTATTACTCTTTTGCTGATAACAAAAGGGGGTGATAAAAGTTAAGATTTTGGCGAGTAAAGGTCAAATATTTTATATTATATTTGCATTCTAGGTTCATTTTCATATTTTTATTTATTTTCATGCATATATGAAGGGAGAGTTTTGTTGTAGAGAGGGAGCATTCAAATAGGAGGAGAAAATAGAGTTCATCATTGACCAAATACATTTAATAAATTCAAAATCTTAAATATATGTTTGTTATCATCAAAAGGGGGAGATTGTTGAATATGCTAGTATATGATTTTTGTTTGATGATAATAAACATATATATATATATATTCATTAAAATGTATTTTTTTTATATTTTATTTTCACATAATTAAATAAATATTTGCTGAATAAAATAAATAATGCAGAGTTTAAATTAAAACAGATATTTTATTCAAACAAATATTTTATTACAATTTTGAATAGTACAAATTTGAGCTCTCACTACATATATACATTTTTCAACTACAATACAATTTCGATTACATCTCAAATTTCACTTTACATTGTTCACCTCACTACATATCACTCATTCACTCATATTTTATTTTCGACTTTGCTCCAGCCCGAATCCAGCATCTGAGTTATCTGCAAAATACACACTGACGCAGTAAAATTGAAAAAGAAATATTTTTTGCAGTGTAAAATAAAATGTTTATTTTGAAAATATTATTTGCCTCAGTTATTTAGGTTGTTCGTCATCATTTATTTTGAATTCATCTTACACGAACAGCTTGTGACATGCACAGTGAATCACTGTACATGCCACAAGGCCGTGCACACCGATATACACTTGATAAAACTGTAGGGACGGGTGAGCACAAGGTCAAACCCGTGTTGAGGCTGGATTCAACTCAGGTGCAATACAAAAACATCACAAAATTATCAAGTACAAGTTCTCATGCAACAAGAAGCCAAAACCAGACCATGCTAACAAATGCACAAATGTGTACACATGAGAATAGACTCGACAGTGGAGTCAAAGCAATATGAGAATTCCAGTGAAGACCAGAGAATACAAGACTAAAGTGAATCAGATTGCACATATACAAGACTCAAGTCCAAAACCATATTCCAAAATACAGTGAACTAATGAATGCAACTGAACACAAGTGAAGCCTCAACAGTCAATGGTTCAAATGTCAAACAACAAAGACTGAAAGAAACTACAACAAGCCTCAACTGTCAATGTGTACACATGTGGTCAGAGAACACAAAAAACTGTTTGAAACAGCATACATATATACATGCATATTCACACATGTATACACATATATGATTTCAAAGAAACAGCAAATTTAACTTGTATCAAAGGAAACAGCAAGTTAATAGACAATCAAGTACATGATACAAATGTCAATTGCATTAGGGCAGTGCAGAAAAGCACAAATGTAGCATGGTCAGATACAGAACCAGATACAAGTAGTCAAGTACAAGTTTCAATGACTGAAACAAGACCACAACAATGAATTGATCAGGAGCAACAAAGGTCAAGTATAAGCATGGATGTGATAAGCAGTGATGACACAAGTGCACCATACCAGAGGCATACAATGGCACAAGACAGTGAACAATGTAATGCAATCAACTGAAGTGCAGACCACAACTGAATGCACACCTCAAATGCTAAATGAAACAAGACCACAACAAGATCCAGACCAAAATCAAGATGAAGCCAGTGAAACCAGACTAGACTCCAGACAAATGAACATAGACATGAAGTGGAGCAAATAAACGAGTTCAATGTTTACAAGTTGACATGCAATTAGACATAAAAAGAACCCAGACCATCAATAAACACTTCAACGTGTACAAAGGATGATGCCCGGAAATGGATAGTGCAACCAAGAAGCAATAATCCAAAGCAAATGCAGACTAGCTCGAAGCAACAACTCAATCAAGCTCCACATAAAACCAGACTACATGAACACACTAACTTCAAATCTAATAAGGACAGAAGCAACACGGCAGTGGACAGAGCAGTGCAGATCAACCCAGACCAATATCACACAACAACTACAAGCATCAGGTTGCAAATGTTACATGCATAACAACATACATATATACATGCGTAAACACACACATATATATGCAATGGAAACCAAACAGTAGCTCAAATGAGCTATTTCGGACAAGTGCACAAATCAATGACTCAAGTGTAATCGAAATGAAGTGCAACCAGATCAACTCAGTACAATGACATGTATAGAGAATCAAGTGCAGACTCTACATGTACAAAACTCAACTAGGCTATAACATACTCAAGGAAAACCATGAAAACAGTGACTTCAACCAGACAAGTGCAATCATTTCAAATTCAACAACAAAGCCTCAAGCAGTCAAAATAATGCCTTGATTCAAAAGGAAATGAAAGAACAACAGTCAACAAAATTTTGAATCAAAACTGTGGTGAATAAGGTAGAGTTCGAACAAGTCAGAGTAAAAGGCAGGTGATAATGCAAATTGAACAAGTCCAGATTAACACAAATTTCAAATGGCCGAAGTCAAATCTCAGAAAAGAACGAAACAAAATCTAAAGCAAATTCATGAAGCCGCGGTGACCAAGCAAGCATGAAATCATAAAATATTCGAATTGAACTAGTCTAAAGATATCACAAGCATTCAAGCATAATCGAATGGCCGAGCTAAAGTAACAGACGAATTCAAAAAGATAAATACGAACGTTAATTTAGGGTTTTCAACCCTATAAAACCCAATCATCATCGGCATTATCAAGCATCGAGTTCAAGCATATCAATGAGAATAACAAAGGAAATCACATACCAGATTTAATAAAATCGAACTCGATGAATTGAAGCAACTGCACATGTGCTTAAGCTAGAAGATGATTGAGAAAGCAACACAAGGACAATCACTCAAGTCAACCAATTTATTATAGAGTAGCGGCTTCACTTCATAAAGCCCTAATTTCAGATCGAAGAAGAAACGAGGCAGCCATTTTTCAATGCAAAGGATACAAGGCCGATAAAATAAAAAAATAAAAGGGGAATTCTTTTTACAGTTTTTTTGTTTTGGGCCGGCATAAAATTGCTTTGGGCTTTTAATTATAAATTAGGGTTTCTATTATTGTTTTAGTTATTTTTATCTTGTAATCTCTTTTAAACTTTTGTAAAATTCTAGTCATGTGACTAGGGGACGAACTACGGTGGTGTAGTTCGAGAATTCGCAACTCAGTGGCTGAGTTGTGGCAGGGTTTTGAGCATAGAGTTAGGTTAGTCGATAGCGGGTGTCGCGATTTTACGTATGTAAGCGTCTGACTGCTTAATTTCTAGTAGAAACCTTGGGGGCAGCATGTAGGCAGGGTTTCGCCGAAGCTGGATAAATCTGTGTTGTTCTATTTCTACTGTTATTATTCTTCTATTATCTGTGCTGTAATTATTTTATATACTTCCGCATTAATTTTTATAATTATTAGTATCACCCTATTCAACCCCCCTCTAGGGTGAAATCGATCCTACAACTACCCTATTCAATTTTCCTTGAAAACATTTCTTCAAATTGATTTAACCCTTTTAAATCATACTTTAACAAGGAAAATATGCTCATTGCTTTACTCATAATATCTATGCCATGGTATATGCTTTGCACAAAACAATGTTGATGATATCTAAATCAGTGGGACTATTTATACCTCCAAAATAAGTTAAAGCCCATTTTTAACTTAGAATACATTATGCTATAAAGCCAAAAGAACACCTTCGAAACCATTATTTAAAACCTAGAACAATCCCTTTCAATGTCATTGAAAGAATTCCTTTCGAAATCATTTCTTAAAACCTTAGACAACCTCTTTCGAAACCATTAAATATATCTTTCGAAAGCATTAGAAACATTCCTTTAGAAACACTTAAAAACATACCTTTTGAAAGCATTAGGTTCAAGTATGAATTTGTGGAAACATAGCTTTGAAATCATTTAAAATTATTTCTTTCGAAATCATTGGGTTCAACATTTAATATAACTATAAGGTTAAAGAGAGCAGAAGGGAAAGCATCACTTTCGAAAACATTGATCTTAACTAAAAGAATTGGGGAAGATAGCAATTTCAATACTACCCTTTCGAAACCATTGCCTTCGAAACTATTAGTAAAAGCGGCTAAGACACTCCTTTCGAAAACATTGGGAAGGCGGCTTCAATATTAAGAATAGGAAAGCCTTCCTTTTGAATCCATTGTTTGAAGGTTATAAAGAAAAGCGGCCTCTAACTAATGTGAAAGGTATAAATGCGGAAGCTAGGGTATCAAAGGGGTTCAAAAGCGCCAACCCTTTCGAAAGCTTCTTTTAAAAACAAAAGCAAGTTAATGGATTTGAAAGCTAATAAAAGTAGCTTCAACCCTTTCGAAAGCATACTTTCGACACCGTCCTTTCCTTTTGCCTTTTTCCAATATACTATGTACCAATTGCTTGATACCATGTGCATTGGTTTTGAATGGGTGTGAAAGGTTTACTGGGTATGGTGACGGAAGCAAGCAATGGAAGGGGCAAAGTTGTAATTCGATATAAAACTGATTTTATGCTTTTTAAAGTAATTCCTTTTCCCCTAACTTGCATAATTTGCCAAAATATGATTGGTAGCCAATTCTTTACCAAAATTCTTTTTAAAAAAGCTACCGAATTCGGCATTTAACAATTGAAATATTTTAAGAAAATAAGCCCTTCTCCTTTATAAAACATTTAACTCCTCTAAATTAAATAATTTAATAACCATACGAAAACACTTAGGAAAAATCCCAAAAAATCACAATAATTCGCTTTAAATATGTTTTTTAACATATATAAATTTCAGACCCAAAAACATTATTTAATTTTCTTAAATAATTTAAACCCAAAATTAACTATTTTCTCTTATAGAAAATTCATAATGAATCCACAATCACTTAGAAAATTATGAAACTTGAAACCCACTTCTAAAATAATGTTTTTGACCATATATCAAAAACGCAACTCTTTTGGATTTCATTTGATAGGTTTTCTAATCTAAATATGTCATAAAATTCTTATTAAATCTCCATAAATCATCAACTTAAACATATAATCATATAATTACTATAAAATGGCATATACTTGCAAAAGAAAACAGGTTTACCTTTTAACCGAAATCATTCATCAAAATATAATGTTTAGAAGGTTTAGATTTGCCTTTAGATTGATTTTCTTAAGCTTTCTAATTGAATCCTAGCTCTTCTTCTCCTTGAATCCTCATAATGGTGGCCGACCGAGTTCTTTAGGGTTTTAGTTTTGTTTGTGAAAGTTAAAATGAATGAGGAATGAAGAATATAAGAGTTTAGGGTATAGGAACAAAGGCTATTCCCATTTTACCGTTACCATATTCCTCTTACTTACTTATTTTCATTCTCTATTACTCGTACATTCATTAAGGCACGGCTCCTTCTTAATTAACAAATCTTGTAGCGACCCGCAGTACTGTACCCCTTGAGTTGATAATAATTCTTCCTACTTCAACCCAAAGTGTACGAAAGAGCGAATAATCATGGTTAAAGAAGAAGGAGGTAGAAGAAGAAAATATAAACAACATCAACAGAATCTCACATCGCAGCGGAATAATATATAATAGTTAATAACTGATCCTTTACACAAAAGAAACTATATCTGTTTTATAATTACATATCAGAGTACAACAAAATCAGAACCAAATACTGGACAGTTATATTAACTTGTCCCACAAACAGAATACACAGTACACACAACACAGTGGAATATACATCATGTATGAGTGATAGGTCTCGCCATCCAGCTCGTCTCCTGAGCTCCTCAGCTTCCTATCCTATATCTGTAATACTCGATCTGACCCGATCATTATAATAAAATAACACCCGAGTCAGTCTGAAAAACCAGCGTGAGAAAACACACTCAATTGGATTATTAAAGTTTTCCAAGCCCTTTGAAATCAAAAGCATCTCGTAAGACCACGCCACAAATAAACATGTCCGGTTTTTACCTTACGATAGCCAAAACACTTTTTATCAAATCCGTGTGATATTATAATAGTGTCTATTGAAAATAAAATAGAATCTAGCTGAAATGCTTGCATCTCACGGTTCAGCAATAGTTGGGCACAATCAAAACCGTACAGGCGCGTAGGGAGAATGGGTTTCCAACTAATGACTAGGCACTGGGGTACCACCTGTCATAGTACCTCGTCTAGATCACTGTACCGAGGACCACGCCCGATCCCCTGCAACACAAGGCCGGGACTTCCCTTTACCGGATAATCCCGAGTAAGATCACTCCACGGTTGGGATCAGCAACCGCCCACTAAGCCGAAATAAAAGGGACATGTAGACAGGGATGACCTCACCCTAATGGGTACTACCCACATAGCCTTGCTGCATAACCCCTGATTTTCAGTCATTCCCGGTTGATGAGGCTCGAGGCTAAGCGTTACCCTTTTAGAACATTTCACTTAGAATGCCCACCGTAACCTGACGATGTTCCGAAAGCATTCATCCATACAAGTCCATTTCGGGTTCGAACGGAACCGAAGGCACTATTCCTACTACATCCAATTTGGAATCACCCTTAGGATTAGTAGCGACTAGCCCTTGCACTTCATTGCTCCATCTTCGACTCCAAACTCGTTTTCCCCACGAAAACGTATAAACCGGATCGAAGTGGTTTTCGGGAAATAAATCCCGATCCCGGTCTCTTCGAAACGATCAGCGCATTGTCCAATATTGATAGTCAGTGATTTAACTATCAATTAACATTCACAAACATCCATCAAACAATAAATAATTTTGCAAATTATTTATTTAGCTCACAAATATCTTCGCAGGATATATCTCCATTTTCAATCCTTTTGAAAACGGTTTCAAAAACTACCTTTCTCTCACGGAGTAAATTCCCCAAATATTTTCTATCTCCACTGAAATCACCAAGTACAATCACTTTAATTTGTTTTTAACATAATTTTAAAACACTATATTATAAAATGTACTTTGAACAAAACATTTAAATTAAAACCACTTTAATACTTTATTCAAAGATATATACTTTAAGAATATTTAAAATAAACTACTTTATAAAATATAAAACTACATTTTTATCCTTTTAAAACACAATACCAAGTTACCTTTAAATAATTACTACTAAATTAAATTTGAGAAATACTTTTATAAAGCCAGTTTATAAATTTCATAGTCTCTCTTCCTTTTAAAATCCCAGTTTCAAACACTTAGTCAATTTTCAAATTGATTTCTAAAATTTACTCCATTATGAAATAAATCCCTTTACTTACTCAATTTATTTCAAAACCCATTAACTTCCGATTTTATTTCTTTATTATTATTTAAAACCCTTTTTATCTGAAAATACCAATTCCGTATATTTTTTCCAAATTTCTTCTTTATCCTTTTTAAATAAATTTAAAACCTTGAATTTTAAAGTAAATTCTTTATTACTTTAAATAATATCACTTAAGTTTAAATTTCCATTATTTCTCTGTTTGCTCAAAATCCTCTTTTCCCATATTCGGAATTTATTTATTAGGATTTTAAAATCACTTATATTCTTTTCCAATTCATTCTTAAATTCATTCAAATTCTCTAAAATTATTTTACTTGAAAATTTACTCTTTTATTTCTTTCTAAAAATCCAATCTATATATTTTGGTAACACAGTATACTCAAATATATTCTTTCAAACCATAGCATCCATCATCTCCAATTATCAATATAATTCATCAGAATATCAAATAATCATATCACAGAATTATTAGAACAATCTAAATAATTTTGAGGAATCCAGTTGGATCCCTCCAACCTGTTTCCTTGCATCCACAGAGGTTAGCACAATACCCATTTCACTTCAAGGTGGAATATCACGGTATATAGGTTTATAAAATATCATCCGCTATTATGCGGCGCATAGGGTCTCATCCGCTATATAATGCGGGAAATCAATCACTCCAATATATATATATATATATATATATTGCTATATATAATATACCACAACCAATCAATTCCATCATTCAACCAAATATTTAAATTTAACCATTTAAATTTAAATAGCAATCCAGAAGAGTGAGATTAACTCACCTTTGTTTTTTGTTTTGCAATTCGACCCAAACCGGCTTGCCTCTCCCCGATTTTAGACCTTGTATAAACATTATACGGTTTATTAACATTAACATTTTAAATAATCGAACAATCAATTATCTTTTAATCAATTTAATTAACTAATAATTTAATTAGACGAATTTTCCTTTAAAAATCCTTTAGTAACTAAAATAATTAAATAGGTTAATCACCGTAATATGTTACTATAAAATAAACTAGAAATTGAAAATATGTATGTATGTATGTATATTTATTCCCTTTTCAATTTGAGCTGCATACATATATATATATATATATATATTTATAAAAATAAGCTAAGTAGACTTCATAAAAATCTAATTTATATAAACCCTTTCATCCTTTAAAATTCCTACTTTTTTTTCAAACTTTATCCATATAAAAATAATTTCTATTTATCTATATACTTTTAAACCAAAATAGGTATGTGTGTGTATATATATATATATATATTTATACTAGTATCCTACCCTTCCTTTACTATATACATATACAAATGTGTATATACATCTTATCTATAAATATTTTTCTGCTTTCTGTTTTACCTAACCCACAAGTATGCATATATTAAATTCAGTTAAAAAAAATAAAATTCCCCAATACCTTACTATTTAAATTCTCAGATGAATGAAGTGAAAATCAATAGTTTTGATTAAAGGTTTAAACTTGAGTAAAAGTAAAAAAAATGTGTAAACCAAATTTTCCTCAAAATCGAACCTGAAATAAAATCGATGAGCTTCTGCTTGAATGCTCAGAACGAGATCGAACTCGACGCTCAACTCCCCTGCCGTCGACGCCGCTCTTCCCCATCACGAGCAGAGAGCACCAAACCCAATGCCTTCGAAACCGCCTTCTCCTAAAGCCGAAGTTGAAGTCTTCGACCTCCAGATCGAGATTGCCTCGTCCAGGCGTGATACTCCTCTTCGCAAACTCCCCTGTAATACCCCAAAATTTTGTGAAAAATCATTTTTGTAAAATGATTTAATTTTTGAAATATTTAGATTTAAATATGGTGAAATTTCTGGAATAAATAGTGTGCAAGTATATGTGTGCACGTGCACACTGAAATGGCACAAGGAAGAACTCCAGATTTCTTGGATTTAAAACAAGAATTAAAGGGCAATACAAACATGATTTGGCAACATGGTTGTTTGATTTCTGAAATTATATGGATCATCTTAGAAAATAAGAAAAGTAGGTTTTACTTTAAATCAGTAAACAAAATTTTATTTAAAACCCAGAAGAGAAAATTATGTAAAACTGTATACATATAGGTACATATGCTTCTGAAATTAAAGAGAAATTAAA
Source organism: Allium fistulosum (assembly GCA_030737815.1). Taxonomy (NCBI): domain Eukaryota; kingdom Viridiplantae; phylum Streptophyta; class Magnoliopsida; order Asparagales; family Amaryllidaceae; genus Allium; species Allium fistulosum. Next base: position 273,473,452 of record CM060902.1, on the reverse strand, counting down.
ATAAGCTTAGATAAAATATGTGTACAAATATATATATTTTTAAGCACTGAAAAGTGTATATATATATATATATATAAGCAAGTAAAAACTATGACATTAAAATGACATGAAATGTGATACAAGTTAATGAGCTTGTATAGGCAAAAATAGCAAAGGGGATTTTCAGAAATAATTAAAATAAAAATAGGATAGTCACACCTTTAACATGACTAGGAGAGTGGCCATTTTCTGAAAAGTAAAAGAAAGAAAATGCAGCCTTTAAATTGGTTAATATGGCCGGGGTATTATGAATGAAAAATGCATGATGCTAGCCAGGACAGAAATGGAATTCTGTTTCAACAAAACCCTAGAGGAAAAATGTTTATAAATAGGCAGTTTAGCCAGTAGAATCATTTTTACCCCGAGCTGCACAAAAATAAGAAAAGAAGGAAAATATTGGAAGAAAGGAGAGAACACTCCAACAAGAATTTTCTGGATTAAACATTTAGGTGAGTAATCTCACTGAGTTCATGGCATTAAGACCTGAGTTGAGGCAGCCACTTTCTATATTGCTATTTATGTATTTCTGGTTTTGATGTATATGATTTCATCAATGCTTTTTGGATGTCTTATTTTAAATCTGATATGATTTAATATGGATGATATTGGATGATCTTTGATTGGTTGAGACATTTGTCTTTGGATGAGTATTATACTGTTTTATTTATTCTCATAAATGTTAAAGTTTAGGATCTTAAAAATTATATAGAGAATACTCTCAACTGTTATAGATCTATGGCATGGAAACTTTATAAAAATAATTGGAGCTGCATTATACTTGGTATAAGTGCTGAGGCTTGAAAAGAAAAATGTTAAGGGTGCAATAGAAACTTTCTAAGTGCTGAGCCCTTAATCAAATCAAAAAAAAAACCCACAAGCAAAAATTATGATTGAACCAGATCTTGAATCTGAATCAATCATAAAGGCTTGCAGATCAATATAACATGCCATGCCTCTTTTACAGTTGAAAATGTTCTTATATTTTACCAAGATAAAGACATATTGACCCCATTTAGGAAATAACTGTCTGATTATTTCTGAGGAGAATTATGCTAGAAGAAATTATGGATGTTTCCATGTTTGCAGTGATATGTTCACTTAGCATATTTGATGATAGGATTTAAGACAATACACTAGTAAATAAACTAGGGAAGGGAAGGCCAAGAAGACTGCTAGAATGCTTGTCATATTTGAGGTATGCAAGTTGGCACATGGTTTGTTTAAGCCCTGAGATCTTTGTGCAATGATGTGAATTAGTTCATTGCAATGTGTCCCAGTGATTCCTAAATAGCAGATGAGGCAGGGATTTAAATTGAATATTACAACCTGTAAATGAAGAAATAGGAATATGGATATTTCTTAGGTTGAATGGTATGGAACCAAGATGATTCCAGTAAATGAAATTGTTGCAAATAGATAATTATGTTTGCATGATTATGTATGCAAGTGAAGGAATGATAAATGAATATATCATACCTGAATCAACTTAATTATATTATGTTAAAATAATTGATTGCAGAAATTTGCTTAAATAACAAGTTAGTACCCTTATATTCTCTATTGCTTAATATCATGAATGAATTGATGTTACTCATACCAGATCATAGATCTGACCCTTGTTTGCTCATGGCATCTGGGGTGTCTCATTTTAAAATGAGGCAGCCACTTATGCTCTTTCAGGTAACCCAGGCACTAAGTAAAATGAAGTAATGGCTGTTATGGAGGAGTGAATGAACATGCTAGCTAGTTTCAATAAGAGCTTAAATTGATTATATCTGCATGTATTCAGGAAAAAATATTATGTTTCTAAGATTTCCAGTCATGTATTGAATATTTTATGGTTAGTGATCAAGTTGCCCTTATGATCTGTAAAGTGTCAGATTAAAATTTGTTGTTCTGTTGAAATGGTTGTGTGTTAAGGTTTGATTTGTTTTTGAGGTGGTGTCTGAAATATAAACAAAAAAAAAATATGCTCAAGTATGTTCATATAAATAAAAATCTGGAAGAAATATACAATTATGTGATAGCATAATTTATATATGTATTAGCTAATCTTGTGACATAACAGAGCACTGAGTTTTAGAACAAAATCTGGATTTAGCAAGAAGTAAACTTAAAAGGATTTTATTTTCTTTTTACTGAAATGCTTTGTAAATAAGTATGAATTCATTTCTGAATTGTATTGAGAAAAGTAAATTGTTTTTCTAAAAAGCTTCAGACAGAATGCAATAAAAAGGTATCTCCATTGCTTTGAACTAGTGTGGCAGATACAGGATTCATGAGTTAACCAGCTCCAAATGAATGAAGTATTGGTTGATCATGATAGATTGTATTCTGAAAATAAAAATGCATTTCAAAGCATAGTACATTTAGCAATTGTTTCACTTAGTTTTCTGGAAACTGAGCAGAGATATTGACATGTACATGTATATCTGTGTACATGTTGATATTTGAGCAAAAAAAAATATGATTATAATTCCTAGATCAGTTGTAGGAATGGGATACAAAAATAGTAAAGTAAGAAGAATTGTTTTGTATGTTAGGTTATAGGCAAACATTAGATATATATGTACAAAGATAGGTAGGTATCAGATTTCAAACCATACAGGAAAAAAAAAAAGAAGAAAAACAAAAATTGTGTTTGAACCGACCAGCATAGTACTCGAACTCGTGACCTCTTGTGTATAAGTTAGGCGCGTTTCCATTACGCCTAGATGTTGCTTGTGTACACTTAGGATCCACTTTCTTTTATACTGAATTTGATACTATGCAGACTTTAACACAACCATCTATATTAAAAGCTTGTTTACCACTGATTATTACTTGATCATTTCTTGATCCTAATGACAGACTAAAGTACATGTTTCTAGTGGATTTCATAGCCAAAAATCTGAATACAATAATGTATCTGAATTACTAAATCTCTAAATCAAACAGGATGTTATTGAACAAAAAAAATAATAAAGTATATACTCTGAATTTAAACAAGAAGAACACATACATCTTCATATGTATGTGTATGTTATTAGATATACACTGATATATTTATATTGGTAAGTTATTTTGATCCTGGATATATTTTGTTTATTGGAAAAAAGAAAATGACCTTGGAAAACATATTTGTAATGAATGATATATCTATATATCATCTCTAAGTAAAAAAAAAATCCTTATGAAATTAGGGTGGAAATAGGAGGGTCATTTCAGTTGGTATCAGAGCTATGTTATTCAACATAGTAGAAGTAAGGATCAAGTTCTTAGATAGAAATAAAAATTAAAAGGAACTAAATATCAAACTAACCAGCTATGTAAATTATTATTAGCAAACTATGGTAGGGAGACCACCAAATCAGGGAGCAGGATCTTCCCATGCACCACCAATGGTCAATCTGCAAGACTTGGTGAGAGCATTCAGGGATGGGGCAGGACAAAGGCAAGAAAATCCCTATGAAGAACTCTCAAAACTGCTTAAGACATATACTCATTTAGGAGGCAAAAGCTTTGAAGGGACAGAGAGTATCATGGAAATTCAAACATGGTTGAGAACATTGGAAAGAATTTTCAATGACATGCAACTTGATGATCAAAGAAAGAGGCAAGTGGCTTCAAGACAGCTAAAAGGAGTAGCTTTAGGCTGGTGGGAAGTAATCATTGCAGGAAGGAATGAGAATGAAATCACTTGGAATCAATTCAAAGAGATGTTGGAGGCAAGGTTTGTACCAGCATCAGCAAAGACTACCTTGCTAGAAGAATTCATTAGGCTTAGACAAGGAACCATGACTGTCACAGAATACACTCAAAAGTTTGAGGGACTTTCCACATATGGAGCAATGCTTGTGGCAGATGAAGCATCTAAAAATGATAGGTACATAAAAGGTCTAAACCCAGGACTTAGCAGAGCTATGTTACCTTATGCAGACAAGACTTTTGATCATGTGATAGACTTAGCTTTGAGGTTGGAGCAGCATGACAAGGAAAGGGAGAAGTTCAGAAATTTTAAGAGCAATAATAACAAGAAAGGTAAAGGGGAGGTATCACCCTTATGATAAGAAGAAAGAAGAGGCTAGTAACAAAAGCACTGGAGATGTCAAAGCTAAGGAAGACAAGAAGAAAATTGTGTGCCATCAGTGTGGAAAGGAAGGGCATATCAAACCAAAATGTCCAGAGTTGAAAGGAGGAGCTTTCAAATGCTATCTATGTGGGAAAGAGGGACATATGAAGAGGAATTGTCCTGAGTATAAACAGCAAGGCAAATTGGCAAATTTGGAAGGAAAAGGCAAAGCCACAGTGGAAAGTAACACTGTAAACCATAGCCAAGTGGAAGGTACATTACTTATTTGTACCATACCCATAACAGTAGTGTATGATACTGGGGCAACTCACTCCTTAATTTCTTATGAATTGGTTAAAATGCTAAAACTGAATTGCATATTAGTTGAAACCCCATTGCATATACACAGTCCATTGGGGAGTTCTAGTGTTTTAAATATGATTTGTGTGGATGTGGAGTTAAACATAGGAGGAAATATTTTTATTTCCAATTTATATGTTTTGAATTACCCAAATATAGGTGTTATATTGGGGGTAGACTGGTTAAGGCAATTTAAAGCCATAATTAATTTAGACTCATCCACCATATCATTGCAAAATTCTAGAGGCCAGAGAATCACAGTTTTATGTGAGGTAGCTAAGGAAGGAAAACTATATCATTTAGTTGACTTAGAAAAAGATCTGAGTGAACTAACCATTGAAGAAATTCCCATAGTTAATGAATACTTGGATGTGTTTGGGGAAGTTAAGGGTGTTCCACACCACAGACCAGTTGAGTTCCAAATTAATCTCATTCCAGGAGCAAGTCCAATAATCAAGAAACCTTATAGAATGGGGCCAAGTGAACTGAAGGAATTGAAAAATCAGTTGGAAGAATTAGAAGGCAAGGGGTTTATAAGGCCAAGCAATTCCTGCTGGGGTTCTCCAGTAGTGTTTGTAAGAAAACATGATGGTACCTTGAGAATGTGCATAGATTACAGAGAACTAAATAAAGTAACCATCAAGAATAAATACCCATTGCCTAGAATAGATGATCTCTTTGACCAACTCAGTGAAGCTAAAATATTTTCTAGGCTAGACTTAGCATCAGGATTCCATCAAATGAAGGTTGAAGACTCAAGTGTTAAGTACACTGCATTTAACACAAGATATGGCTTATATGAATTTTTGGTTATGCCATTTGGTTTGACAAATGCTCCTTCATATTTTGTTGATTTGATGAATAGAATATTTAGAGATTATTTAGACAAGTTTGTACTGATTTTTATTGATGACATTTTGATTTATTCCAAGACAGTGGAAGAGCATAAAAATCATTTGCATTTAGTTTTGTCAAGACTAAGGGAAAATGATTTAAAGGCAAAATTTTCAAAATGTGCATTTTGGAAAGAAGAAGTGCATTTTCTTGGGCATGTTATCTCTGCCAAAGGAATATCAGTAAATCCTAACAAGGTAGTGGCAATCCAAGCATGGAAAAGGCCTAGCACCATCAGTGAGATTAGATCATTTATGGGGATGGCAGGATATTATAGGAGATTCATAAAAGATTTCTCAAAAATATCATCACCACTTACCAATTTAACTAGAAAGAACCAAGCCTTTGTATGGACAGAAAAATGTGAGCAAGCTTTTATCAAAATAAAGGAAGCTCTGATTAATGCACCAGTATTGAGAGTGCCAGAAGGAAATGAAAATTTGGTTGTATACACTGATGCAAGTGGCTCTGGGTTAGGGGCTGTGTTGATGCAGCAAGACCAGGTGGTAGCCTATGCATCTAGGCAATTAAAGCCACATGAAACCAGGTATGCAACCCATGATCTTGAACTAGCAGCAGTTGTGTATGCTTTGAAACTTTGGAGACATTATTTGTTAGGTGCCAAATTCATTTTGTACACTGATCATAAGGCACTGAAATATTTATTCTCACAAAAAGATTTGAACATGAGGCAACATAGATGGGTAGAGTTCCTAGCTGCCTATGATCTAGATATACTGTATACACCAGGCAAGGCAAATAAAGTTGCAGATGCCTTGAGTAGACAACATGCCAAAGTAGCCATGTTGATGATGGAAGAGTTTAGGGATTTGTCTATACTTACTGATTTGGAAATTGAGGAAAACAGTGAGGAACAAATGATGCCCATTGAAGAAGGTGAAGGTAAAGGGAAATTAAGTATGATATCTCTGCAATCAGATTTACTTCTTAAGATTGGGCAAATGCAGGAACAAGACCTAAACATGGTGGAAAAGAAAATGCTCATATCAAAAGGGGAGGAAGTAATAAATTATCAAGTTGATAAAAATGGGTATTTAAGGAATAAAAATAGGATATGTGTTCCAGAAAATATAGAATTGAAGGAGGAAATATTAAATGAGTACCATAGGAGTAAATACTCCATACACCCAGGTAGCACCAAGATGTATCAAAATTTGAAAAGAAATCTTTAGTGGAAGGGGATGAAGTCAGATGTGGCCAGATATGTTGCAAGGTGCATGACTTGCCAACAAGTCAAGGCAGAGACACAAAGGCCATCAGGACTATTGCAACCCCTTAGTATACCACAGTGGAAGTGGGAGGACATATCTATGGATTTCATAGATGGTCTGCCTAGATCTAAGAAGGGAAACACAAGTATATGGGTAATTGTGGATAGGCTAACTAAGGTAGCACATTTTATCCCAGTTAAAACAGAAAGAAATGCTCCAAAATTGGCTCAAATATTCATGAAAGAGGTAGTAAGGTTGCATGGCATACCTAAAACCATTGTGAGTGATAGGGATACCATCTTCACCTCAAGGTTTTGGGAAAGTTTTCAAGAGGCTATGGGGAGTGAATTGTGCTTAAGCACTGCCTACCATCCACAATCAGATGGTCAAACTGAGGTGGTGAACAAAGTCTTAGAGGATTTGTTGAGAGCATGTACACTGGACTTTGGAGGCAACTGGGAAGACCACCTCCATCTAGCTGAATTCACATACAATAACAGTTACCAAAGCACCATAGGGATGGCACCATTTGAAGCCTTATATGGCAAGCCTTGTTTATCACCTATATGCTGGGTAGAAACTGGAGAGAGGGCTGTTCTTGGACCTGAATATGTTAAAGAAACTACAGACAAAATTGGGTTAATAAGAAAAAGGATAGCAGCAGCTCAAGATAGGCAAAAGAAATTTGCAGATAGGAAGAGAAAGCAAGTGGAATATGAAGTGGGAGACTTTGTTTTCATCAAGATTTCACCTATGAAGAAAGTCATGAGATTTGGCAAGCAAGGTAAGCTTACACCAAGGTATGTTGGACCCTATAAAATTCTGGAAAGAATTGGTTCATTGGCTTACAAATTAGAACTACCAGAGGAGATGAAAGCAATGCATAATGTTTTTCATGTGTCCCAACTTAGAAAATGGGTACATGATAAGGAAGACATTTTGGAAGAGCCTACCAAAATTCAAATAAATCCTGACTTGGTTTATGAAAAAGAACCAGTAGGGATTGTAGCCAAGGAAGAAAAGAAATTAAGGAGCAAAACCTTGAAACTAGTTAAGATCCAGTGGAGTAGTGATCCTAATGACTGCACATGGGAGTTAGAGGATAAGATTAGAATGGATTATCCTAAGCTTTTTGCAAATTAAAAGGTAATTTTTTTTTCTCTGGAAAAATTATTTGTTATGCATGGTTGATATGGTTGAATTTGTTTGCTTATGCATATGTTTGATAAGTTTTCAGAAAAGAAAAAGATGCTCACTATAAATGTTAGAAAAATTGTGAGGACACAATTCCTAAAAAGAGGGGTGAATGTAATACCCCAAAATTTTGTGAAAAATCATTTTTGTAAAATGATTTAATTTTTGAAATATTTAGATTTAAATATGGTGAAATTTCTGGAATAAATAGTGTGCAAGTATATGTGTGCACGTGCACACTGAAATGGCACAAGGAAGAACTCCAGATTTCTTGGATTTAAAACAAGAATTAAAGGGCAATACAAACATGATTTGGCAACATGGTTGTTTGATTTCTGAAATTATATGGATCATCTTAGAAAATAAGAAAAGTAGGTTTTACTTTAAATCAGTAAACAAAATTTTATTTAAAACCCAGAAGAGAAAATTATGTAAAACTGTATACATATAGGTACATATGCTTCTGAAATTAAAGAGAAATTAAAATAAGCTTAGATAAAATATGTGTACAAATATATATATTTTTAAGCACTGAAAAGTATATATATGTATATATAAGCAAGTAAAAACTATGACATTAAAATGACATGAAATGTGATACAAGTTAATGAGCTTGTATAGGCAAAAATAGCAAAGGGGATTTTCAGAAATAATTAAAATAAAAATAGGATAGTCACACCTTTAACATGACTAGGAGAGTGGCCATTTTCTGAAAAGTAAAAGAAAGAAAATGCAGCCTTTAAATTGGTTAATATGGCCGGGGTATTATGAATGAAAAATGCATGATGCTAGCCAGGACAGAAATGGAATTCTGTTTCAACAAAACCCTAGAGGAAAAATGTTTATAAATAGGCAGTTTAGCCAGTAGAATCATTTTTACCCCGAGCTGCACAAAAATAAGAAAAGAAGGAAAATATTGGAAGAAAGGAGAGAACACTCCAACAAGAATTTTCTGGATTAAACATTTAGGTGAGTAATCTCACTGAGTTCATGGCATTAAGACCTGAGTTGAGGCAGCCACTTTCTATATTGCTATTTATGTATTTCTGGTTTTGATGTATATGATTTCATCAATGCTTTTTGGATGTCTTATTTTAAATCTGATATGATTTAATATGGATGATATTGGATGATCTTTGATTGGTTGAGACATTTGTCTTTGGATGAGTATTATACTGTTTTATTTATTCTCATAAATGTTAAAGTTTAGGATCTTAAAAATTATATAGAGAATACTCTCAACTGTTATAGATCTATGGCATGGAAACTTTATAAAAATAATTGGAGCTGCATTATACTTGGTATAAGTGCTGAGGCTTGAAAAGAAAAATGTTAAGGGTGCAATAGAAACTTTCTAAGTGCTGAGCCCTTAATCAAATCAAAAAAAAAACCCACAAGCAAAAATTATGATTGAACCAGATCTTGAATCTGAATCAATCATAAAGGCTTGCAGATCAATATAACATGCCATGCCTCTTTTACAGTTGAAAATGTTCTTATATTTTACCAAGATAAAGACATATTGACCCCATTTAGGAAATAACTGTCTGATTATTTCTGAGGAGAATTATGCTAGAAGAAATTATGGATGTTTCCATGTTTGCAGTGATATGTTCACTTAGCATATTTGATGATAGGATTTATGACAATACACTAGTAAATAAACTAGGGAAGGGAAGGCCAAGAAGACTGCTGGAATGCTTGTCATATTTGAGGTATGCAAGTTGGCACATGGTTTGTTTAAGCCCTGAGATCTTTGTGCAATGATGTGAATTAGTTCATTGCAATGTGTCCCAGTGATTCCTAAATAGCAGATGAGGCAGGGATTTAAATTGAATATTACAACCTGTAAATGAAGAAATAGGAATATGGATATTTCTTAGGTTGAATGGTATGGAACCAAGATGATTCCAGTAAATGAAATTGTTGCAAATAGATAATTATGTTTGCATGATTATGTATGCAAGTGAAGGAATGATAAATGAATATATCATACCTGAATCAACTTAATTATATTATGTTAAAATAATTGATTGCAGAAATTTGCTTAAATAACAAGTTAGTACCCTTATATTCTCTATTGCTTAATATCATGAATGAATTGATGTTACTCATACCAGATCATAGATCTGACCCTTGTTTGCTCATGGCATCTGGGGTGTCTCATTTTAAAATGAGGCAGCCACTTATGCTCTTTCAGGTAACCCAGGCACTAAGTAAAATGAAGTAATGGCTGTTATGGAGGAGTGAATGAACATGCTAGCTAGTTTCAATAAGAGCTTAAATTGATTATATCTGCATGTATTCAGGAAAAAATATTATGTTTCTAAGATTTCCAGTCATGTATTGAATATTTTATGGTTAGTGATCAAGTTGCCCTTATGATCTGTAAAGTGTCAGATTAAAATTTGTTGTTCTGTTGAAATGGTTGTGTGTTAAGGTTTGATTTGTTTTTGAGGTGGTGTCTGAAATATAAACAAAAAAAAAATATGCTCAAGTATGTTCATATAAATAAAAATCTGGAAGAAATATACAATTATGTGATAGCATAATTTATATATGTATTAGCTAATCTTGTGACATAACAGAGCACTGAGTTTTAGAACAAAATCTGGATTTAGCAAGAAGTAAACTTAAAAGGATTTTATTTTCTTTTTACTGAAATGCTTTGTAAATAAGTATGAATTCATTTCTGAATTGTATTGAGAAAAGTAAATTGTTTTTCTAAAAAGCTTCAGACAGAATGCAATAAAAAGGTATCTCCATTGCTTTGAACTAGTGTGGCAGATACAGGATTCATGAGTTAACCAGCTCCAAATGAATGAAGTATTGGTTGATCATGATAGATTGTATTCTGAAAATAAAAATGCATTTCAAAGCATAGTACATTTAGCAATTGTTTCACTTAGTTTTCTGGAAACTGAGCAGAGATATTGACATGTACATGTATATCTGTGTACATGTTGATATTTGAGCAAAAAAAAATATGATTATAATTCCTAGATCAGTTGTAGGAATGGGATACAAAAATAGTAAAGTAAGAAGAATTGTTTTGTATGTTAGGTTATAGGCAAACATTAGATATATATGTACAAAGATAGGTAGGTATCAGATTTCAAACCATACAGGAAAAAAAAAAAGAAGAAAAACAAAAATTGTGTTTGAACCGACCAGCATAGTACTCGAACTCGTGACCTTTTGTGTATAAGTTAGGCGCGTTTCCATTACGCCTAGATGTTGCTTGTGTACACTTAGGATCCACTTTCTTTTATACTGAATTTGATACTATGCAGACTTTAACACAACCATCTATATTAAAAGCTTGTTTACCACTGATTATTACTTGATCATTTCTTGATCCTAATGACAGACTAAAGTACATGTTTCTAGTGGATTTCATGGCCAAAAATCTGAATACAATAATGTATCTGAATTACTAAATCTCTAAATCAAACAGGATGTTATTGAACAAAAAAAAATAATAAAGTATATACTCTGAATTTAAACAAGAAGAACACATACATCTTCATATGTATGTGTATGTTATTAGATATACACTGATATATTTATATTGGTAAGTTATTTTGATCCTGGATATATTTTGTTTATTGGAAAAAAGAAAATGACCTTGGAAAACATATTTGTAATGAATGATATATCTATATATCATCTCTAAGTAAAAAAAAAAATCCTTATGAAATTAGGGTGGAAATAGGAGGGTCATTTCATCCCCCTCATCACAGCACCCCTCAACTATGTACGAAACCAACGCTGCCCGCGCCTAGCTTAGCACACGCCGGTGAAGTCACGACCCTCCCCTCTCTCAATTGATTCAAATGAAGTCCGCTTTTCGTTTTTTAGGAACGATCGCCATTTTTTCTCGATTCGAATTGGAGAAAGAAAAATGAAGCCTCGTTCATTTGACTAAGTGAAAAAGTAGGCGTGATTTGAAATTAAAGGAGACAGGCACGATTTAAAAAAAAGATGTAAGGGTATCTTCGTACGCGGTAGGTGGCGTGTAGGCTAAGCTACAGTGATCTTGATAGGAAATGGAAAAGTGCTGATGTGAAAATAATTTGACCAGTCAACATATATATACAATATTATTTAAATTTAAATTTGAATCATCTCGAAATCACCACCTAAAATTTTGACATCTTATCGAGGCATGCCGCTAGGCATTTATAATGTTATACCCCTATTTCGAACGCAATAAAAAGGGTTTCGAGTCCTAATTCGATCGTATGGAGAAGATAGCTTTTTGGATTCAATTATTATATTAAACTTTCGATATAAATTTCAGCGCGTTTATCTATCGTACGATCACACGACAACTCCAAACGCTCTGAAATTTGAAATCTGATAATAATACAATATTACGGATCCAACGGAACTGATTTCGTCGAATTCCGAGACTGTGCCCCAGAAGGCTATTTTTAAATATCAATTTAAACGATAAAATTTCAAAACTTAACAAAACACTTCCAAATTCAATTTTAGCACTTTTACTATATTCAGTATTATCAATATAGATTTTACAAGCCTTCAAATTATTTTTAACAAGCTTAAAACTCCAGATTCGACATTGTACCCAACTTCCAATTATTTAATTTAATAATTAAATTACTCAATAAATAATGATATTTGAAATTCAAGTTAAATATTAACTTTTAAATATTTAAAATCAATTAAATATTCCAATTTCAAATATCCAAAAATTCCGGGTCGTCACATTCCTCTCCCATTAAAAGAATTTCGTCCTCGAAATTACTAGTTAGGTAGAATGATCCATAACTCATTAACTACTTTCCCAAAACCAAACTGCTTTAACACTTGCCAAAACAAATCTTTTTATCAAAGACCCACTATCCCTCTTATTAACTTTCCAAACTTATCCATAACTTCCAAACAATATTATTTACTCAACAATTCAAATTTAAATTTAAAATCAAATTTTAAATTACCAAAATTTCCTCAAAAATTTTCTAACTCCTTAAATTTTCGAAAATTTTTGCCAGCGTCTCCTTTGCGCGGCTAGCTCGGTACAACTACAGAATGCCTCTACGGGCCCCCAAATTTCAAAAGAAAACAAAATGCCAAGTGGCTATATCAGAAACCCATCAAATTTCATACAGAAATTTAAATACTTACCTTTTTGTCAGGCAATACAATTTATCTTCTGAATTCAAAAACCCAATTCCTTTTTTCTTTTGAATACTTGTATATATCCTACTTAGCAATACTATCCAATTACAGAATTCAAAATTATTTTATACACTGCTTTTACACATTTTCAATATTTTCTTTACTTAAGCCCGTACGATGCACATATATTATCCGTACGCAAAACCTAATCCGATCGCTCAATCGATCACACAATTTCATTTCAGAACTAGTATCGTCTACCCGATTCTCTAGTGCGGACTCGGATCTGGTTTCTTGATCAGAAACCGTCATTGATGCAGCCCATACAAATTAGCTTGGTTGAGGAAAGGAGGGGAGGTGAAGGTTAATCGAAGAGCTTGTGTTAATTTTTCCATTGGGAAGAAATACAAAGACGAAATTTGGTGTGATGTGGTTGACATGGATGTATGCCATCTGTTGTTGGGAAGACCATGGCAATACGATAGAGCTGTGCAACATGATGGTCGCACAAACAATTACAGTTTTATGTTCGAGGATACACGAATCATTTTGGTTCCTAAAAGGCGTCAACAGAGTGAAAACAAATTGGAGGAAATCGAGGAGCTAAAGACTTTGTTGTCTTTAAAGAAATTTGTTGATGTGGAAGATGAAGTCGATAGTGTTCAATCACCCAAGTTTGACGGAGATGAGGTTGTTGATTTTCAACCAACGAAATCTGATGAACATGAGGTTGAAAATTCACAGTCAGCAAAGTTGGATAAGGGTGAAGAAAGTAAGTCTGGAGGTGAAGAGGTTAAGTCAATGTTGAATGAATGTGAAGATGTAATTCCTGTAGAGTCGTCCAAGGAATTACTGCCACGGGGAAATGTACATCATGTTAATCAAGTGTCAAGTGCTATTGTACCGTATATGCCACGTAACCATATGTGTCCGACAGAGCAGGTAGAGTTGAGAAGATTGGTTGATGGGTTTCTGTTCAAAGGAAGGCAATTGTATACTCCTGATTGTAATTGGCAAATAAAATTTATCAAAGATGTACGTAAAGGAAGACACGTGGGCCGTGATCATACCATTCAGTTGGTTACAATGTTTTGTTTTGGGCCGTCAATAAGGAAAGGGGTTGAAAGGCTTGTTCAGAAGAGACATAATTATCAAATTTCAAAAGAGACCGCGACAAAGTCAGGATTATGTATGTCATTACCTATACATACTAGATCATGGGTGGAGGTAAGTATGGACTCTGTATTGAATTTGATGAAGACGCAAAGTGACAACGAATCTATCTACTTGATGGTTGAACAATTTCTTGTTGGTACGTACAACAAGCTAGATGTTGGGGGGATGGATCGTTTGGAAATTATGAAGGAAATTGGTGAGAATGATTGTAAGTTGAGCTTGCCGGATCATCGTCCTATGACTAAAGTTGACAATATCAAACACTTGGTTCTGCTTTACGAGGATGAGAGTGTCGAAGACGAAACAACTGTAAATTCGAGGATGAATTTCTGTCAACCGGGGGAAGATGATGCAGCCCAGATTGATGAAGTCTTAGGTCGTGAGCGACCTAACATGCTGATAGGTCGCGTGCGACCTAACGATGAATGAGCTAACGATATAGATCAAGCATTGGGAGGAAATACGGCGAGTTATGCAAGAAAAGGGAAGCCAGCGACCTATGATAAGTCGCTCAACTATAGGTTGCTAAGCAGTAATGTTTGCTTAGGTCGTGAGGACTTAGGTCGCTCAACTTTAAGTCGCTTGAAGATTTCCAGAAGCGATATTCTTAGGTCGCTGGATCTTATGCCACTTTCTTTAGGTCGCGAACGACCTACCATAAGTCGTGGGAAGATAGGTCGCTCGACCTTATGCCGTTGGAAGATAGGTCGCTCAACTACTGATGTCGAGCTACGACCTAAGATAGGTTGCTCAACTACTGATTCCGAGCTACGACCTAAGTTAGGTCGCTCAACTATTGATGCCGCGTTCTCAATTGTGCCACCTGACTATAAGTCGCGACCACCTTAGGTCGTAGACCGTATGCCACATTGCCTTAAGTCGCATTGATCATTAAGTCGCTTGAAGTAGTTAGGTCGCCCAAAATCTTAGGTCGCTGATACTTAAGCCGCATGAAGATCTTATGTCGTGGAAGCTTATGACCTTAAGTCGCTGTTTTGTACCACGTTCTTATGTCGCGTGAAGAGATGTAATGTTGTATATGTAAGTCGTTTTCTGTTATGACGTAGGTCTTTTGTGTTAGGTCGTGTGCAACCTAGTGTGTTGTAAATAAGTTCTTGTAATGTGTTGTATTGTATTTGTTTGTTTTGAGGTTGGTCATGTTAGGTCGTTCACGACCTAGGTGTTGTCAAGTTGAGTCGTGTGAGTTGTAACCCTATAAATAGGGATGTTGTGTCATTTGTAATAGTTTAATTGATTTTGAATAAAACTTGTTTATGTGCTTTGTGTCACTTCTCAAATCGGTAGTTGAGTGTGATCTCCTATCTCCACCTTCGGCATTTGAGTGCGCTCGAATTAACGATTGTTGAAGCCGATTCACGGTATCTAGTGGGCTAGATCAACGTACGAAGAATCGTAGATCTTTAAACATGGTATCGTGCGCGATCAACGTGTTTGAGATAGCTAGAATCCGGTATCTTTGGATCAACGGATTTGGGCCTTTTGGTATCTTCAATTCCCCGATCGCTACTTTCACCGATTCATCCATTTTGTTATCCGCTGCTGCATCAGTCATCCTCCTTGCATAGCCACAAAATACGATAGAGAATTTCCAAAATCAATCAAAATCCATATCCATGGTTCGCCGTCGAAAATCGAGTGAAAAATCCTAACTCGGATCGGTATAACTACCTCGAAATTCTGTGCTCGAATCTGGATCAAATCACTATGCGAATAAAATAATATATGTACATCGTACGTAATTAGCCCCAATTGATTTTTTAACTATATCAATTCTCTTTTTTATTCACATTCATTTTGATTGTTATTCACTTATCCACAATTATCCCATTGCACAACTTTCAGTTTTAATCTTCATTCAATTATTCGCTTAGTATATTTCTCCATTCCAAAATTACTTAGTAGATTCCCAATACCAATTTACTTAAGAATTTCATCCTTCATTTCTTAAGTTCAATATAAATATTTCTTATATTTATTTTTACTTCTTCACTGCCGAAGTGTATACTTCAATTGAGTTCCAATTCCATATAAATTCAATTTGCTTCAATTTACTAATTAATTTCAAATATAAATACTTTTTCCCAATTTCCATTCAGATTCATTTTCAATTTTACTTGAATTCAATTTGTCTTCAAACTTTGAATATTGAATTTTATTCACCTTATCTCAACCCATATTTAATTAACCATTTCCTTTTATTAGTTCACTTACTAATTTATTTAAAATCTCAAATAAAAGTTTATTTGCAAACTTTTTCTTCCTTTAGTTTCTTCGAACAATTTCTTCGATTTCACCTTACTTCACATACACAATTTTAAATTTGATTTCAATATTCAGTTTCAATTCTCTTTGTTTACTAATTTTAAATTATTTGTCGTTAGTGAAAAATTTTAAAAATTTCTAACTCCCAAAATTTTCGGAAAATTTTGGCAGAGTCTCCTTTGTACGAAGGAGCTTTTGCAATTTGACAAGAGATATAAATTAATATGCATCGACCCACATGGTCGGAAAAACAAGAAATCAAACAGTAGTTCATATTTCCTGTCTTTTATTGCGTAGGCATACCTCTATTTAGCATTTTTAAGCAAGCGGCTTATTTATTTAGCATTTGCGCGATCAAAACCAGCCAAACGGCTTCCAAAAACCTGTACTTACTCAATTAAAATATGTAAGTGACAAATATATAAAGTTTATTAACATTTCACTTATTTTCAATAGCTAAATACATGCGTAACATAAGCAATAAGCACTAAACACTTTCCATAAGCAATTTATAAGGTTTCAACACAAATTTAGTTGCTTACAACTAAATCACACATCATTTTCATTAAATTTAAGTGATTTACAACTCACTTTCCTACATTCTATTCATTTTTAAACGAAACGAACTCACATCCCTTTCAATTGATTCCATAACCAATTTTATTAACCTTAGAACATTCCACAATTTATTTACAACCAAAACATTTGTCAATTCAAATTGGTATTCAACTTGCATTCCATTTCATTAACCCAACAAGTTTTATTTAGAATCATTTTATAAAATCTCGATAGCAACCATTTCACAATTTACTTAAGTTATTTATTAATTAACAAGGCCATTTCAATCTATTTCTACTCACTTGAGTTTTATTTACAACTCAAACCATCCCTATTTCAATCCAACTCTATTTTATTCAACAACATTTCCAATTATATTTAATTCACCAACAATCCAAGTTGAATTTTATTTATAACTCGAGTTCATTTCCAACTCCATTACTAACTCACAATTCAACTTTCATTTAACCAATTCAAATTCCATTTCCATATTTCATTAACTAATTAATTATCAATTAGTTTATTCCAATTTTATACCTAATATTTGATTTTTATTTCAAAAATCACTTTAACTATTTTACTTGAGTTCAATCTATTGTATAATTCAAGTTTTGGATTTTTATGCACTTTCCAAAATACAAACCAATTTTATTTAACTTTACACGATTCATTTAAATTTTATTAAGTAAGAACTTAATTTCATTTAATGTATCCACCACGTGATACAACTCCATTTCAATTATATTTCAACTTTAATTCAAATCCAATCACAATATTATTAAACTTAGCTTAAGTTCATTAAATTCGACTTACTCTTCTAACTTATTTCATTTCCACACTTATTTTAATTTAGCTCTTCTTCAAGTTAAATTTTATTCTAAACAAATTTCAAATTTTTATAAGTTTTCAAACTTATTTATTATTCCATAAACATTTTTAATTAACTCCCAGAGTTTTAAGCAATTTCTCAACACTCAAAATCACCTTTGAAATCAATTATCCAAAATCCTTTGCATTCCTAAAATCAAACCCAACTTTTGCAAACAGTTCCAATTTAAAACAATTTTGGTAGCAATTCCTCCCCTAGAAACTCGAAAATGAACATCGATAATGCTGCAGTCATCACCGAAGTTATTTTCTAGTGACCGAAAGAGTTCAATGCTTTTACTCTTTAAAAACGATTCAAATATTTTTAATTTCAAATCTCTCCAGATTTCAAATCCAATTCAAAATATTTCCGAATAATATCCTTATTATTCCTCCAAATCTTTAAAAATTGTTTCGAACCCAAAGGAATTAAATTTTCTCAAAATTCCAAATTCCAAATCCCTTTAATTCACATTCAACTATCACTCTGGAATTTTTTATTTCATTTCTAATTATAAATCACATTTATAATTCACATTTACAAATTCCATTCTGTTATATAAATTTATTCCTTAATTTTGGTTACAATTTTCAATCTCTTATTCAATTTCTACACAATAATGATAATAATTTATTATTATCATTTCCTAACAACCAAGTAACCATATACAACTATAATAATTTACGGAAATTATTCCTTTCATATACAAAAATAATTTGGGTAAAATTATTCCATTTACCCTATTTTAAAACAATACTATGTCGAATTGTTCTATTCAAGTGTTTAGAGATCCCTATTAATAACGTTAATTACTCGTATTGACCAGAATCCATAAACTACTCAATAAACCAATCAACACAATATAAAATCATTTTATATTCACTAACAAATACGCGCTCATATCTATTAATACACTCAAACTCATTCTAGAGTACTACGAACTCTATTCTATGAGTAATCCCCACCAGAGCCAAGGTTATCACCAGCCTAAGCTCTGATACCAAATGTAGCGACCCGCAGTTTCGTAGCCCTTGAGTTGATAATAATTCTTCCTCATTCAATCCAAAGTGTACGAAAGAGCGAATAATCAGGGTTAAAGAAGAAGGAGGTAGAAGAAGAAAATAGAAACAACATCAACAGAATCTCACATCGCAGCGGAATAATATATAATAGTTAATAACTGATCCTTTACACAAAAGAAACTATATCTGTTTTATAATTACATTATCAGAGTACAACAAAGTCAGAATCAAATACTGGACAGTTATATTAACTTGTCCCACAAACAGAATACACAGTACACACAACACAACGGAATATACATCATGTACGAGTGATACGTCTCGCCATCCAGCTCGTCTCCTGAGCTCCTCGGCATCCTATCAAGTATCTGTAATACTCGGTCTGACCCGAGCATTATAATAAAATAACACCCGAGTCAGTTTGGAAAACCAGCATGAGAAAACACACTCAATTGGATTATTAAAGTTTTCCAAACCCTTTGAAATCAAAAGCATCTCGTAAGACCACGCCACAAATAAACATGCAGGGTTATTACCTTACGATAGCCAAAACACTTTTTATCAAATCCGTCTGATATTATAATAGTGTCAATTGAAAATAAAATAGAATCTAGTTGAAATACTTGCATCTCACGTTTCAGCAATAGTTGGGCACAATCAAAACCGTACAGGTGCGTAGGGAGAATGGATTTCCAACTAATGAATAGGCACTGGAGTACCACCTGTCATAGTACCTAGTCTAGATCAGTGTACCGAGGACCACGCCCGATCCCCTGTAACTCAAAGCCAGGACTTCCCCTTACTAGATAATCCCGAGTAAGATCACCCCGCGGTTGGGATCATCAACCGCCCACTAAGCCGAAATAAAAGGGACATCTAGACAGGGATGACCTCACCCTAATGGGTGCTACCCACATAGCCTTGCTGCATAACCCCTGATTTTCAATCATTCTCGGTTGATGAGGCTCGAGGCTAAGCGTTACCCTTTTAGAACATTTCACTTAGAATGCCCACCGTCCACCTGACGATGTTCTGAAAGCATTCATCCATACAAGTCCATTCCGGGTTCGAACGGAACCGAAGGCACTATTCCTACTGCATCCAATTTGGAATCACCCTTAGGATTAGTAGCAACTAGCCCTTGCACTTCACTGCTCCATCTTCGACTCCAAACTCGTTTTACCCACGAAAACGTATAAACCGGATCGAAGTGGTTTTCGGGAAATAAATCCCGATCCCGGTCTCTTCGAAACGATTAGCGCATTGTCCAATATTAATAGTCGGTGATTTAACTATCAATTAACATTCACAAACATCCATCAAACAATAAATAATTTTGCAAATTATTTATTTACCTCAAAAATATCTTCGCACGATATATCTCCATTTTCAACCCTTTTGAAAACGGTTTCAAAAACCACCTTTCTCTCACGGAGTAAATTCCCCAAATATTTTCTATCTCCACTGAAATCACCAAGTACAATCACTTTAATTTTTTTTTAAATAATTTTAAAACACTATATTATAAAATGTACTTTAAACAAAACATTTAAATTAAAACTACTTTAATACTTTATTCAAAGATATATACTTTAAGAATATTTAAAATAAACTACTTTATAAAATATAAAACTACATTTTTTATCCTTTTAAAACACAATACCAAGTTACCTTTAAATAATTACTACTAAATTAAATTTGAGAAATACTTACTTTTAAACTTTAAACATTTAAAAATAATAATTTTTTAAAACATACTTTAAAAACAACTTTAAAACCTTTAACTCATACTTAAAAGTTTGCTTTGGAAATGTACTTGGCTATCCAGAGAAATACACTTCTCTTTCACATATTTAAAAATAAATCACTATTTATTTTTAAACAAATTTACCCATTTCTTTAATAAATTTCCACCGTGAATTTATTCTTCCAAATATCCACTGATCTATTATTTCACTTTTATAAACCCAGTTTATAAATTTCATAGTCTCTCTTCCTTTTAAAATCCTAGTTTCAAACACTTAGTCAATTTTCAAATTGATTTCTAAAATTTACTCCATTATGAAATAAATCCCTTTACTTACTCAATTTATTTCAAAACCCATTAACTTCCGATTTTATTTCTTTATTATGATTTAAAACCCTTTTTAGCTGAAAATACCAATTCCATATATTTTTTTCCAAATTTCTTCTTAATCATTTTTAAATAAATTTAAAACCTTGAATTTTAAAGTAAATTCTTTATTACTTTAAATAATATCACTTAAGTTTAAATTTCCATTATTTCTCTGTTTGCTTCAAATCCACTTTTCCCATACTCGGAATTTATTAGGATTTTAAAATCACTTATATTCTTTTCCAATTCATTCTTAAATTTATTCAAATTCTCTAAAATTATTTTACTTGAAAATTTACTCTTTTATTTCTTTCTAAAATCCAATCTATATATTTTGGTAACACAGTATACCCAAATATATTCTATCAAACCATAACATCCATCATCTCCAATTATCAATATAATTCATCACAGAATATCAAATAATCATATCACAGAATTATTAGAACAATTTTAAATAATTTTGAGGAATCCATTTGGATCCTTCCAACCTGTTTCCCTGCATCCACAGATGTTAGCACAATACCAATTCCACTTTGAGGTGGAATATCGCGGTATATGGGTTTATAAAATATCATCCGCTATTATGCGGCGCATAGGGTCTCATCCGCTATATAATGCGGGAAATCAATCACTCCAATATACATATACATATATATATATATATATTACTATATATAATATACCACAACCAATCATTTCCATCATTCAACCAAATATTTAAATTTAACCATTTAAATTTAAATAGTAATCCAGAAGAGTGAGATTAACTCACCTTTGATTTTTGTTTTGCAATCCGACCCAAACCGGCTTGCCTCTCCCCGATTTTAGACCTTGTATAAACATTATACGGTTTATTAACATTAACATTTTAAATAATCGAACAATCAATTAACTTTTAATCAATTTAATTAACTAATAATTTAATTAGATGAATTTTCCTGTAAAAATCCTTTAGTAACTAAAATAATTAAATAGGTTAATCACCATAATATGTTACTATAAAATAAACTAGAAATTGAAAATATGTATGTATATTTATTCCCTTTTCAATTTGAGCTGCATACATATACATATATATATATATATATATATATATATATATATATTTATAAAAATAAGCTAAGCAGACTTCATAAAAATCTAATTTATATAAACCCTTTCATCCTTTAAAATTCCTACTTTTTTTCAGACTTTATCTATATAAAAATAATTTTCTATTTATCTATATACTTTTAAACGAAAATAGGTATGTGTGTATATATATATATATATATTTATACTAGTATCCTACCCTTCCTTTACTGTATACATATACAAATGTGTATATACATCTTATCTATAAATATTTTTCTGCTTCTGTTTTACCTAACCCACAAGTATGCATATATTAAATTCAGTTAAAAAAAATAAAATTCCCCAATACCTTACTCTTTAAATTCTCAAATGAATGAAGTGAAAATCAACAGTTTTGATTAAAGGTTTAAACTTGAGTAAAAGTAAAAAAAATGTGTAAACCAAATTTTCCTCAAAATCGAACCTAAAATAAAATCGATGAGCTTCTGCCTGAATGCTCAGAACGAGATCGAACTCGACGCTCAACTCCCCTGCCGTCGACGTCGCTCTTCCCCATCACGAGCAGAGAGCACCAAACCCAACGCCTTTGAAACCGCCTTCTCCTAACGCCGAAGTCGAAGTCGTCGACCTCCAGATTGAGATTGCCTCGTCCAGGCGTGATACTCCTCTTCGCAAACTCCCCCCATCACAGCACGCCTCAACTATCTACGAAACCAACGCTGCCCGCGCCTAGCTTCACACACGCCGGTGAAGTCGCGACCCTCCCCTCTCTCAATTGATTCGAAACGAAATCCACTTTTTGGTTTTTTAGGAACAATCGCCATTTTTTCTCGATTCGAATTGGAGAAAGAAAAATGAAGCCTCGTTCATTTGACTAAGTGAAAAAGTAGGCGTGATTTGAAATTAAAGGAGACATGCACGATTTAAAAAAAAGATGTAAGGGTATCTTCGTACGCGGTAGGTGGCGTGTAGGCTAAGCTACAGTGATCTTGATAGGAAATGGAAAAGTGCTGATGTGAAAATAATTTGACCAGTCAACATATATATACAATATTATTTAAATTTAAATTTGAATCATCTCGAAATCACTACCTAAAATTTTGACATCTTATCGAGGCATACCGCTAGGCATTTATAATGTTATACCCCTATTTCGAACGCAATAAAAAGGGTTTCGAGTCCTAATTCAATCGTATGAAGAAGATAGCTTTTTGGATTTATTTATTATATTAAACTTTTGATATATATTTCAGCGCGTTTATCTATCGTACGATCACATGACAACTCCAAACGCTCCGAAATTTGAAATCCAATAATAATACAATATTATGGATCCAACGGAATTGGTTTCGTCGAATTCCGAGACTATTCCCCGGAAGGCTATTTTTAAATATCAATTTAAACGATAAAATTTCAAAACTAAACAAAACACTTCCAAATTCAATTTTAGCACTTTTACTATCTTTAGTATTATCAATATAGATTTTACAAGCCTTCAAATTTTTTTTAACAAGCTTAAAACTCCAGATTCGACATTGTACCCAACTTCAAATTATTTAATTTAATAATTAAATTACTCAATAAATAGTGATATTTGAAATTCAAGTTAAATATTAACTTTTAAATATTTAAAATCAGTTAAATATTCCAATTTCAAATATCCTAAAATTCCGGGTCGTCACAAATCTCAATCCCTTAACTATCTATATTATTTCATTTAATTTATCCAATTAAATGTTCTAATAATGTTAGTCAAAATTAGGGTCATTATAGGAGCTAACAGGCAGCAAGATAGAGTGAATGATCAGTATCGATCGTCCTGTAAAGATCAGCGCCGATCGATCTAGACTCGGGGGCATGCCCCCAGGTCATGCTGGATCAATCCCAAGTGGGGTGTTGGACAATGCTGATGAGTATGTTATCGATCAGAATATGGAGGTACGTTCACAGGAGCAGGTTCTATGTTTCCTTCGTGGACTCGGGGGGTAGGTTATAAATAATGATCGAAGGTTTGCGAAGATGATTAGATGAGCTATGCGAGGGAGATTGGTGAACAGAGATCTGCAATATGTAAATAAAAGTCCCTTTACTCCTAATATTAGGAATGCTAGGAGTCCACCAGAATTCAAACTACCAACAATAGAAGTTTATGATGGAAAGTCGGATCCAATTATGCATATGATGAGGTATATATGACACATGGAAGTATTGGGGGCATCGGAGGAAGTCATGGCATGGTGCTTCCCCATGTATTTAACGAATATAGCTAGACTGTGGTTCAGGCAGTTGGAAAGCATTTCTATTGTCACATGGACGGAATTGAAAGGTTTATGAGGCAGTTTAGGGTTCACATCTCGAGACCCAAAAATCCGATGAGTTTGGCAACACTGCAATAGAGGATCGGAGAGTCCCTGAGGAGTTTTCTAACACGATTTAATACCACGGTGGCATTGGTGGATCGTCCAGATCCATTTATGGTTTTGATGGCAGTTGTATCTAGAATTACTGATGGCACAGAG
This sequence comes from Allium fistulosum, assembly GCA_030737815.1. Classification (NCBI taxonomy): domain Eukaryota; kingdom Viridiplantae; phylum Streptophyta; class Magnoliopsida; order Asparagales; family Amaryllidaceae; genus Allium; species Allium fistulosum. Next base: position 273,448,918 of record CM060902.1, on the reverse strand, counting down.
TTCAAGAATTCACTAGTGTGGGATCCACCTATGGATCTCGGGAGTTTTACCATAAAGGAGAAAGGTTCCTGCGGCAGGAAGACGCACTAGCCAACAAACTTGAGGTGAGTGCCGCGCAAAGTGGAGGACCATCGGGAGATGTAAACAAGAATAATAAAGGAAAACTAAAAATGGATGATGGCATTAATGTGTCAAAGAGGCAATGAAGAGAATAAAAATTCTCTTCTTATGCGGATTTGACCAAATCTATAGAAAGGATTTATTTGGATACTCGAGGACGCCTTCAGTACTGAAGAACGGCAAGAAGGGAACCCTCTGAACAGGAGCGGGCATCAGGAAAGCATTGCCTATTTCATGAGCTAGATGGGCATAATTCAAACGGCTGTAGGTATTTAAAGGATATAATTAAGGAACATGTGAGGAGTGGTCATTTGCAACAATACGTGAGGATACGGGCTACAGCGGTGGAACAGGAGTGCTACCATCCACCTCGAATGAAAATGGCACTAGATCAAGGCATCCTCGTCAACTTGTCATCAATTGATTAGGATGGCATGGAATAAGTAATAAACCCTGCAGTAGTACGACTAAGTCACTTACACATGTAGGGGATCAAGGACAGTCCTTAGGCATGCTCTGAGATGATGTTGAACCATAATGCTCGAGTTTGTGAAATTTTGTTTTTTCTTATTTACTTTGAACTCTGGTTTTTCTGATATTTTGGTTTATTAGTTTTTCGGTTGTATAGAGTCTTATTTTATATTTTGGCAAGTGGAATTTGGAATGCTTAAATCTAGATTAATGTAATAAATGACATAGGTCGCGGTTGTAGCCCCGACCGGAGAGACGGGGCAATAACCGCAAGGCGTGAGTCCTTTCACCAGAGAGCGATGTGATGGATTCATACATGGGTTAAGTCCTCGAATGGCGATCGAGCCCAGAGAAGGATACCCCATGGATTAAGTCCACAACTGGGGATTGAGGTCAGAGAAGGATAGCCCATGGATTAAGTCCTCGACTGGGGATCGAGGCCAAAGAAGGATACCCCATAGATTTAGTCCTCGACTAGGGATTGAGGCCGAAGAAGGATCCCCCAAATATCGCGCTATGTCCCGACCGGGGAAACGGGACAAGAAAAAGCAAGAACTAGACCGCTTCATCAAAGAGCGACATGATCGGCCTACTTATCATTGTGTCCTTCTTTCCAAAGAGCGAGTGAAGTATAGCAAGAGCTCGAAGATGCTATGATCGACCCAGAGAGGGCGTAGATTTGGATATTGACCCAGAGCGGTCCCGGATTTGGCTAAGACTCAGAGAGGTCATGGATTCAGATATCAGCTTCGAACAGCAATGAATTTGGCTTTGGATGGTACAAATTTGGATAAAACGGTCCGGAGAGATCGTAGATTTGGTTAGTTAATTTGGAGTGGATTTGGAATTGGATACTGACTCAGAACAGTCATGGATTTCGCTAACGATCCGAAGAGATCAAGGAATTGGAATGGCAACGGATTGGATTCTGGATTGGAATATTTGGCTATCAATGGATTATGGATTTCAAATTTTGGATTTATAGCAATTCAAAACACACCTTCCTACCATAAGGCTTGTTTTGTGAGGCAAATGCTATACCGCCTTTTGACCAAGCAGTATATCATAAAAGTTGGCTAAATGGCTTCTGTGATCATTAAGGCAGGAAGCCCGGAGAGACGGTTTTCAGGCTCGGAAATCGATGATATTTGGAACTATGGACAATAGTTAGGCGGATTCGGACCAGGTCCTAATCAAGATGCAATCAAACTGACGTGACAAGGAAGGCCCCATGAGACCATATTTCAAATTTCAAGTCAATCGGAGTTCGTAAGCTCGAGTTATGGGCAAATGAAGAATTTATATGGATTGATCTAGAACGATCCATAAAACAACGTAAATCGACGGAGATCGGTCAATATCTTAAGATATACAACTCCAGTACCCATAAAACATTGGTTACATCAATATATTAAAGAAAGGAGTCCCGATAATCGATCGCATGTCAAAACTCACGAATATCAAAAAACATACCAATCGTTCTATAACAATCATACAAAATCAACCAGAACGATCCATAGTTTCACGGAAAACGCGATATCTCACAAATGGTATGTCAGAATTGCACAAAATTTGGAGTGCAAGTAGCTTACATCATGGGGAAACCCAATCTATCACAGCTCAAAATTCAAAAATATCCGAAGAACATATCGATCGTTCCATAACGATCGTACAAAATCAGCCAGAATGATCCATAGTTTCATGAAAGACACGATATCTCATCAACAGTACATCATAATTGCTTGAAATTTGGAGAACAGTGGCTTAAATCATGGGGAAACTATATGATAAATCATAGCCCAATTGGATGAAGAATGAAATGATCGCACTTGATTTACTACGACTTAAGTCGACTCCATGGAAGATGCGATATCTCACAAACAGTACGTCGAAATTGTACGAAATTTGGAGAGAAGTAGCTTACATCATGGAGCACCCCCATGATTTATCATGGCTCCATTGGAGCTCATATGAAAAATTAGCCCCGATCATTCCAATGGTGTGCGATCGATCCAAAAGTTGGTAGACTGGGTCGTACAGATCTGGAGGATCTTCTGGCACAATTTCAATCTGATCCATTCACGTCTTCACCTATAAAAATGCGGACTTGGCTCATTGCAAACTAATTATTTCGGCTAGTTCTTCTTCATCACTTCTTATCTCTTCCTTAGTTATTTTTCCAAGGCAAAAAACAACTGTACTTGTAATCATACAGTATAAATAAAAGATTATTGAAGTGGACGTAGGCTGGAGTTTGCCGAACCACTATAAAACTTGTGTGTTCATTTACTTTTCTACAATCGATTCTGTGATCTGTGAATCTATATTTCTCTGTTTGGATCTATATATTAGATATTAGTGCTTTCACATACAACAGGGTGTTTATAACCATTTTTGGGGTAAATGCCTACATTAAAAAAAAGAGGGATCAGCCATAAGCCTATATGTATGCAAACATGGACATGGGAGTTACGTAAAGTACATATATGCAAAATGCAATGAAATTGCATTTAATTAAACAAAAAATGGTGATGACCCATGAGCGTGCAAACGGATCTGAGAGCTAATGACAAGAACGTGTACCTGACCATGTAGTGTATATTCTAAAGTTCAATTTTTGAAATCGACAGAAATTGAATTCAAACCTGAAGCTTTCAAGGTCGAGATCAGATCAGATAGCCAAAGCTTACTAGTCTCGTAGAATCAGACATAGGTAGCAATTGATGGAATATAATCTTGAATTTATACTATTGGAAATCGACCAAGCGTCATGACGATCATGAATATGTCCAACACTTTGGGAAAATAATTCGAAGGAAGGATAGCGACTATTCCGAGAACTGGATGGATTTCTTTCTGACGACTCTAACTTGCTTCGATTCAAAGCACGTCATATTCAGCACAAGACGTACTTTAGGGGTAAGTGTTATTCGATTATTTGACACGCTATATTCGAACTGATTGAATAAGTTAGATTCGACTGTCGTCAAGGCCAGTAAGTCTAGAGCGACGATTGTGGGGTCCAAAAGTAAAGTACAAATGGTAATATGTAGCCGTGATTGAATGAAATTAAGAGATACGCGATGCAGAATTTTTAAAGTATGGAATATAGTTCAACATATAGGAGGTATCAGCTATAATCAACCTCCAAAATAAGGATTGACCTGTTTCAGGAAGCAAGTGCACTTCAGTATAAAATAATCAATATCTCAAGATCCATAAGTCCAATGCACATGAAATTTTCTGAGCAAGATATGGGGAACCTAGAGAGCCTAACCTAGGGATCCACCTCAAAAAGATGAAATAAGAGGGATCGACCCTCTTCCCTTAATAAGGATCGGCTAAAATCAGAAGGCAATTCACATTGAAGCAAAGATCGAGCAATAACTCAAGTTCTACTAATCCAATTGGCATGAAAATGAGAGACTAAGAGTATTTCAATATGGGGAAACTACCACAGGGATCGCATCCCCAAATTAATCCAAAAGAGGGATCGGTACCGATCTCTATTATTTGGGATCTGGGCCATGCGATCCCTCTTATGGGTTCATATGATTTTGGAGATCCTTCTACCGAATTTTCATAGACATATTTCGCTATCTTCATCTATAAATATTGGCTTGGCTATTTATTTTGAGGACCTTTACACTGCTAGTTGTTTTATACTCTATTGTAACTAAAGATTTTCATTTGATCTCTATTATGCTCAATTTACAAAGTGATTAATAAATCAATCTATTCAAAGTGGACGTAGGCAAACACTACCGAACCACTATAAATCGTTGTGCTCGTGTTATTGTTTTGATTTACTGCTAATTCATTACCATTTTATCTATTTACATTTTAGATTATTCATTTATTTCTCTACCAAACTCTCTTTTGGGTATTTGTGCCAACTTTTGGTGCAAACACTTATGTTTATAAATTAGCAGTCTTAGGCTAACTTATTAGATCCTATCCCAGATCAATTTTAGCCTAGGTCCAACGCTTCTCATTTTTCGGTCGTGAAAAATTTCATTACAATGACTCTTCAATGAAAGCTATTTCAATTTCTACTCCAAGGTTTCCTCGATTGGCCATAGGTATACTAATTTTAAGTGAAGGGATTTGGTTGATTCTTATTCCAATGGTTTTTACATCGCTCAATTTCGGGTATGTTTCTTTAGTCCAATTTAACTTCGGTTTCTTGTTTTGCTGGAATTTTTATCTATGATATGTAGTCAGCGTCGTAGTAGTAGATTGATTTGCTCAATATGGCAGAAAATAATTTGATTAAACTCACCAATTTAGGCATCTTAGACAACAGTAATTCACCATATGTTGTAGGTTTAGTTTTCTATAAACATTATCTATTGAAATTATGGTTTTATTTGTTTGGGAACCAAACAAAAATAATTTGAAGGTTTTCCATGTATTTCAGTGTTTTGTTCTTATTATATTTTGTTTATCGTTAATTTTCTTTTAAAAATATATCTAAATATTTTCAGAATTTCTTTAATGAATCTAGAGCTGATGCAAACATGTTTAGGTTATGTTTGCTTTTAATCAAGCAATAATGAGTAAATGTTGAATGACATGGATATTTTTTAAATGAACGGGTAATTTAAGTAAATAACTCCTCTAGTTGGAAATAATCTTTAAAACATTTTGGATTCAATTAGTAAAATGTAATAAGTGATAAAATATCATTTGTTATTTCTTTTGATCATTGGCTTATAGCATTTCTCAAAAATACCCATCTTATTTTCTTCTAAAATAGCAAGTTTTGATTATTATCCATTCAACAAAATCTCACTAATAATTTACATATCCATGCCTTCATTTTTTTCATTTATGTTCATATGATCAAACTCATATATAATGTTGGAGTAAGTCAAGTAATACAATATTAGTTTTATGTTTCCATTCCACCAAAAGACTACAACAAGAGAACTCTCCTGACCATTTTTTAGAGTAAATTAAAGTAATTCAATTTTTTTTGGGCATTTATGATGTATTTATATGGCCATATAGACTAGAAGAGCGAAAATAGAGATGAATCTTTTTTGCCAAAAGTTTAATACACTCCTGTCCATTTTTCAATAGTATATATGTATATCAAGAATCATAGGGTAATAAAGAAAATAAAGAACATAAGTTACATTGAAGGGACATTTCATAGTGCTATTAGAATAAGTAATGTAAATGAATATACTTAAAGAATACTCTTTTCTCTTCTACTATAATTTCCATATATCATGAAATTTTTATTTAAGGGAAAAGAAGAAGAAACAAATGCACATTTTTTGTAACATGGATCTTTAATGTGAATCTCTATTTCCTTAATTGTTTTTTCTTGGTAACAGTTTTAAAACCATTTTTCAAGTATTTTGTGTGGAGTATTTATCTAAATACTGTTGATTGATTATTGATTGTAGGATTCTAGTGAAAAGTTGCCACTTTGATTTGCCGCCTTTTATTAGCATAATAATAATTTTGCCTTGTTCATCATCTCTCCCTGTAGTCTTATTTAGATTCGTACAAGATATTGTACCTTATATTTTACCTAGCCAATTATCTTTTACAATATTTCAGCTTGTATGTTTTCCATTGTCATTCACAAGTTCAAAATTTATTTTAGTTCATTTTTAGGTAAATTAAAAAGAAACAAATATATGTACCTTTGTTAGTATGAAACTAAGTTCTACATTACATAGGCACTAATATCTTTTACAATATTTAGCTTGTATTCTTACATTGCTATTCACACATTCAAATTTATTTTAGTTCATTTTTAAGTAAATTAAAAAGCAATACACACACTCTTTTTAATATGAAACTCGGTTCTATATTCAATAGGCACCCAGTTATGTATATTAATAGGTCCTTAATTCTTTACTACTAATGATAGAAATATTGATGTTTGATGGGTTTTCTATTTCACGTTAGATGTTTGCCTATTATAGTTTTTTAATATAAATTCTACTTGGCAAAGCATATTACCCTTAATTAAATTTTCATATTAGATGTTTACTTGATGGGTTTGTATATCACATAAGATCTTTAGTATCTTTGGCTCAAACATTCTGGTAAGAATTCAATTTTTCATTACACCCTTCTGTTTTTAATGTATGACTTAAATACCTTGTCAAATAAAATCACTAGAGTCAAAATCCTAGTCATGACAAATCTTAGTACTTGTATTTTTTTGACTGTTTTCTTTTTTGATATAATCTTATGTTTTCTAATCTAAATGTACGAGTGTTACGGTACGCGCTTCGCACGTGAATTGTTTTCCTTATAAATTGTCTATGTGTAAATCGGTTAAAAAAATTATTTTTTATTTTCAAGTGATATTAAGATTTGTATATTTGTAAAGAAGTATTTTGATTTTGTAAAGGAAGTTTAATTTTAGATCCTATTTTTAGAACTGTTTTGAATTTATAAAGCATGTTTAATTATTATATCCTACTTTTAAGGGCATTTGAATTTGTAAAAGAAGTTTAATATTAGATCCTATTTTTAAGTGATTAAAATTTGATAATATATAGAGGGGCATTTTTGGTAGTTCACGTTGATACAGAAAAAATGTGACACCAAAGCTATTACAACTTTTATTAAAGATGTATACATAGCTATAATTTTTCAAAAATAAAAAGTGAATAATCATTCTTGTTTAGTTTTTTTTATTATCATACTTTCAACAGTATGATTATTTTACTCTTCTTGTACACTGATTTTTTTACTAACAAGTATTTATGGTGTTAAGCGTTTGTTATCATTTGAAATTTTATGTGAATATATCTACTCATCCATACAATTTAGCTAATTAGTTTAAAAGAACAACATATTAGTATGATTATGTACATATACACATATATATGTGTATGCATGTGTAGCATATCAATCCGTCAAGGTTTGACATGCCTGTAAGTAAGTGTTGAGATTTACACCATAACAGCCATGTTAGCCCCTCTATTATACAAATATATTATCCAAATGTAAACTTTATGCTTTGATTTATGCATACAAAATATTATAAATTCCTATATGTGTATATGTACATAAACCTATATTTTATGTTGAATAATATATACATACATAAATATATTTATGTGTATGTATGGGGACTTTATAAAGTACACACACAAACACACACACACACACACACACACACACACACACATATATATATATATATAATTATGTATATCTATATTTAAAATCATTTAAAATTTTATTTATTTATTTACTGCGAAATCCAAAATAATTTTTTTTATAAAATAAATGTACATATATTTATTTATTTCTTTTAAATAATTTAATTATAAATATATGTATATATATATTAATGCATAAATGAATTATATATAAAACATATAAAATATATGAAAACACACTTGATAATTCTAGTGGAAAATTGTTTTTTATTAAGTTTTATATATTTATTAAAATAATTTTCATACAAAAATTAATGAAAAATTAAAAATAAATTAATTTCAAAAGATAATTTTGTATTTTAATATTTCATTAAAAAACTAAAAAAACATTTTAACATTTAAATATTTTATATTATTTTATAATTTAAAAATCAAGTTTTAAATTTAGTTATTAATTTCACAAGTATTTAAATATTTAACATATATATACATAATGTTTTTTACCTTCCGATAGTATATTAGGCATGAATTTAACTTGACCGAATTTAAAACATATTTTATAAAATATATTTGTTATTACTATGGATTTATGAAATTAATTAATTTAAATAATATTTAAATAATATGTGTGTGTATATGTTCAAAATATTTTATTTATGCCCAAAATTATTTATGTCTAAAACTATTCATATGAAATTTTAAAACTATATTTGGTATAATATAAGATTTAATATTTAAATTAAAGAAACTTATACTTTAAATATATATGTATGTATGTATGTATAATTAATTTAAATAAAAAAATTAATTTTTTTATTTTATGTCGTGAGTATCAAAGACATTTATATGACAAAAGAATTTTTTTGTATATTACACAAGCATATAATTATATACCATTCAGAATGCGATGATATATCGATATATTAGATTCATCACCTAACTAACAATATAGCATATGATATATATAAATTATATAAACATTAATTTATTATTGTAGATCAAAAAATTACCTTATCTCTAAAGCCAATAAGTAAAAGTTGAAATGAAGAGATCGCCTCAAACTAGATTCCAATGTAGCAAGTTGCTGACTCCTAAATAGATGACCACCGGTTATCGAATAGCGTTTGTTTTTTAATTTGATTTTAGTTTGGAAATCGAGGAGGCGATAAGGATATATTTTGGCTAGAAATAAGGTAGACGGAGGCTCCAAAAAGTGACAAATGAGTGCGGGTTAAGATGCTTTTATGGAAGGGAGATTAGAGAGATAAGTTAGGATCAAGATCCACATTTCTCTCTAACTTATTTCCTCCCTCCTATCCATCTAAACCCAAGCCTCTCTTGCCATCATATAGCCTCACCCCACCTTGTCTATTATGGCCGAAATACATATGCACCATATGGGCTTCAAAACCATTTAAAGGCCAAACAAATTATATTGCATTTAAATCCAATTTAAACACGTATAGATGTCGTATATCGATCAACATATTTATAACTTCATAAACAAATTTATTGATTTTGTTCATCAAATCAAAATAAATTTTAATAACTAATATTTCATAAATATTAGTTGCAAATTAATTAAGTCATGTGGTCAAAGGAGTTTTCAACGTTTCGTTTACGTGACTCATTAAGTGTAAATTTGGTCAGCGATTAATATCGAACTATTCGAATATCAACGTTCACACCTCACTTAGCAACTGGTGTGACATTTTGGCCTAATTTATTACTTACTTGGTTTTGGTAAAATCCAATTTTACTTTTTTAAGCTTTCCCGATTGTGACTATTATTTACACCAATTCTCTTCGTCAAAACTATATAACTACGGACTTGTGGAATTTGATAATGGTCAACATTCCAATATCATCTGTATTCAATTCTATAGTCCAAACACAAATTCTTTATTGATTAAAATACTTTGGCTAGAGATTTTGACTTTGAGCAGACCTTAGTTGACTACAATAATAACTCTATATAACCGAGGAGATGACTCCTACCTTGAATGGTATTTCACTTCAAATACTACCACTTGACCCAACTACAGTGACTCGACGGAAGCCGTACCATGGTTTGACTATAACCAATAACTGTTAGTATGTAACCCCTTGGTATCCCCAGTAGTCATGATAATACATTTACCAACATTTGGAGAGCCTTAAGCACTATAGTCTCTACGGATGCATCGATATCCAGTCTTGATGCATCTTGACTAGGAATATTTAAAATGATATGCTTATTATATTAAGATACAATACTCATGATTACAACTATTTGTAATTAATATCACAAACACACTATTTATGCATTTTGTATCAAATATATTTTAATTAAATAGATAGTTATTTATAAGACATTATAACAAATATATAACAGAAAAAAACACCTTTATTACGAATGAGAATTGATAATAGAGTAAAATAATTTACAATAAATTATAGAATTTGCCTTAGGGCATATCTTTAACCCTATCAATTCACACTTCCAATTCTTGTATAACATGAAACTCAACATGGCATGCGATTTATTCATAATTAGATGCTCTTATTATTACTATATCCATTTCCGATCACATGTTCTTCTACTATGGAAAAGAGGAGATGGAGATATCCCCCTTATTAGTGTAACGACCCGGAATTTCAAACACTTCGTGTTTAAATATCTAAATTATTTAAATTTGAATCTAAGATTTAATGTGATTAAAAATGATATATAACCTTATTAAACACTTTTTAATTAATAACTAATGTTAGAAAATTTATTTTTGAAATGTGTTTACAAATTATGATGACCCATTTTCTCGACCCTTAGAAATCGAGACTAATACATCCTTGGTATTAACGTACCGCACATCCAAATGCCGGAGAGGCAGATTATGATGGGTAAGAAAGAAAATAAAGATGGAACAGAATCTCACACGGATGGAATAACATATATTATTGCAACATATAATCTTTACAGCAGTAATTTTAAGTACATTTATCATAGTTAAAAATAGAAAGTTATAAATATATGTCCCTACAAATGCGGAATACAATAGTAAATAAGTGGGGGTGGAAATGGAAAACAACCTGCAGATGAATCTTCTAACTCCATACTTTGAGCTCCATCAAGATTTCTTCTAACTAAACTTGACTACTAGGCTGCCCAGGAAAATTAGGGCACCCAAAGTTTAAAGGAAAGGAAAATAAACTCTGGGTCAGTCATGGGATTGGTGTGAGAAACTCAACATACGCGGTTTGAAAAGAAAAGGTATCTCATAAGACCATGCCCATACATAAATACGGATGGATATTTACCTTGTGATAACCAAAACATTTGCTACACAAAAGTTATTCAATATTATTTTTAATGAAATTCCTTTGAAAACATTTCAAAGTAAAGTTATTAATCTTAGCTGAAATTGTTACCATTATTAAATTCCAGATATGTTAGGCTCTACAAACAAAACACTTACAATGCTCGTTCAAAGAATGGATTTCCATACAATGGCAGGTAAGAGACTACCTTCTTTATGGTACATCTCTAGAGGAATGTACCGAGGATACACAAACAATCCTCCGAATCTGGCAAGACCGGTCTATCCCTATTTGGCACTGATACATGGTCAGGATAGAAACCGAATATTACATCATCTAGGTCGTAACTGACCTATCCGGTGCCCCATAGCATGCACCACATACTTGACAAATAGAGAGTAATCTAGAAAAGTGATGACCATATCATAATTGTTGTGAACCACATAGCCATGTGGCATACCCTATTTAAGCCATTACCAGGTGATGAGGCCTGAGGTAGCGATTACCTTTCACATAACACATTCCACTTTGAATGCGACATTGCCATTCTATTGTCACACAACAGATTTCTACAAACGTATAACTCCTGAGCTCGTACGTCTCAAGAAAGGGTGTTAAGCTAAGAGAAGTTGCCTTTTCCGCCACCAAACAGATGATATGTTCATAGAGGTCAATTTATGTAACTAAAAATGCAAAGTTAGACATTCTTCCATACAAGTTGCCCAGGAACAGGACAAACCGAAGGCACTCTCCTACCATATCCTATCGGGAGTTACCCCTAGGATCGGTAGTGAGAAATTCTTGCATGAAAGATCTTAAATTAAGAACTACTACCATATAATATGATATGGGAAATTTCCCCCGAGGGTCAGTGACAAGCAACCCTGTATTCCATTTTCCAAATCATATCTGTGTCTTCACTTCGAATACGTAAATTGGTTCGGAGAGGCCTTCGGATAGGAATTACCCAAATCCAACACCAGTTCCTTCGAAGTAGTCATCGATAAAAGAGGTCAAGTAAATAGGTGAATGATATTTGATTAATTCATTCCTTTTATCAAAAATATCTTTTAGAGATATATAAGTTTAAAATATTTCTTTTCGGTATATACATAATCAATAAACCTCTCGTATCAAATCCTTTGATTACTAAAAACTTTTTTAAGCTTGGAATAATTCGAAATCATTTCATTTTTCACTTAGGAAAATATTTCCAAATCATTTCATTTAAGTCTTAACATAGATTTCTTAATTCAAACCCCAAAATTTTGATTGAGTTAAAACCATGTTAACTAGGATGTTAATCCAAAACTAGTAAATATTAAGTGAGCAGAATCTATAGAAATCATCTAATTCTACTCAATATCAATTCCCGTATTCAACAAGTACTATGAAAAGAATAATGGTGAAATAACCTTTTAAATTCCATGAAAAGTACGAGTTCCCTCTTCGTGCTTTAACACCGAGTATATGAAGATTATCTCCATAAAATCCAAGTTATTTATATTTGGGAAAATCATATCTTTTTTACTTTGGAAAATTTTGATCCGAGTAAACGAAATTTACTATCCCATCCGTCGGGCCAATCCGAATAGCTAGGGAGAGCAGGGAACTGGTTTGTCAAACTCAAACCTAGACACTATCTCTCCGACACCCAAAAGGCGATCAAGTTATTTGATCGACTCTAAAGCATTTAATATTTAACCATTCCATAAATCCTTCAAATCACCTTTAAAATACTATATTAATCATTTGGAAACATTTACAAAAGGTTTGAAAAAGAATGGTTGCGTTTAAAACTATATATCAAAAATTATAGAAAAGTGCTACGGAAAGTGCTTTTTAAGCTATATTGATCAAAACGACTTTTATCACTTGGAAATTAATTTTCTATAAATTAAATCACTTTTAAAACATTTTAAATATTTTTTGAATTTATTTCATATTTCTAAATAATTTTAAAATATCGTTTTTAAAGAAATCCTTTTATGGATTTCGAACAACAAACCGTGATTTTTCCAAAAACTTGTTTTACTCTATTTCTAAATCTACATATCGAAATCTCGATTTTTTTCTTTGTTTGAAACTGTTTATATAATACTTCATAAAATTCTTATCTCGAAGAATTCCGAGCTAAATTACATTCAATATACTTGTTTGACTTTTACGGCACGAAATCGCGAATTGTCGTTATGCGACGCGCCAAATTTTGACTAAATTTTCAATTACCTTTCAGACTTCACCAAAACACTTTCATATGTTTATAAAACATTTCAAACTCATTTTTAAACCTTTTTAAAGAGGTTTAACATTCCATATGCACCAATTCATTAAATAAAGGAAAGTGATTTCCTTTGTGATCATCGATGTGTATTTCCGTGACTTGCATTTATATTCAACATTCATATTAAAAAACCATCATCAATGATCCTAATCAAACATATATAACACCCAATAGCATATACCACTATAGATTAGTAGTTTCTCACCTTAATTTTTCCCACCGGCTAATCTAAAATTGGCTATAACTCCGCTACAATTGAATTAAAGTTAATGAAATCGAGCTTGAGACCTATTGGAGGGCTCGGACTAGCTTTGTAGGAGGTGGAGCTCACGACCTTGGTGAATGAAGGAGGTGGTCGTGGTCTATTAAGGTGGAGAGGAGAAGATTCGTCTTCGTTTGAAGTGGATTTGATAACATATATATAGTATATGATTTTAATTGCTAAATATTTTGCCATTATTTTGTTAAGCATTGAAACCACAAAAAAAATTGGAAGTGGAGAAGAAGACAATAAGAATATGGTGAAAAATATGAGAAAGTGGATGGGTATTTATAGGTGAAAATTTGGAAAAAATATCTAATGGTAAAATTACCATTTTGCCCTCGACCCACACACCTCATACCCCCCCTACACGCATGGTAGCCCCCATTCCCCCATGTGATGGTGATGAGGTAATGGTGGTGATGATGGTGTTATAAGTTGAGTTGATGTTTGTTTTTTGGTAGCTTAAGTATTAAGTCTTAGGAAATTATTTTAATATTTTGTAATATGTGTATTTTAAGTGTATATGTACACATATATATGTTTTGGTATGCATGTGACATCTATATACATGTACATGTATGTGCACAAGAGGATAACAACATTTCAAGGACTTTGAACAACTTTGTTCGTTAAACCGTTGAAAACCGGTTATAGGTCACATTTTCACTTATTAATTTATATACATATATTTATAAACAAAATTTGAAAATAAATTTCTTATCATTATTAATAAATTAAAATGATCACACTTGAATTATAAAATCATATAAATTAATATTAACAATTATTTACAGTAATTGCTATTATACCGATAAAGCGATATCGATTTTTTTCTTATATTTTCAAATCAATTATATGTCTTTATAAATTTATTATAAATGATTTAATAGAACTTTATAACCATTAAAAATGAATTACAATCATTTAAAACTAATTATTTGAATAATTATAATAATTATTAAATCATTAAATCTCAATTAAATTTGATAAATCAACTTATTAAATATAAAGGCTTAAATAACGATGTCCAAAACACGTTTTATTTCCAAAAACAAATCTATTGATTTTATTTTATATCCTTGTATGTATCTAGCCATGTGCATGACGTTTTACGATTACAGAGTTGTTTATTAATAAAACGCTTTTCGGCCATTTTATCGGTTTAAATTTCAAGGAAAATATTTTTTAAATATTTATTCAAAATAAGATTATTATTATTTATTACCACTCAAAACAATATTTTTGTATTATCAATCCTTTATTGGAATAATGTTTTTAAAAATAAATATAATTTATCAAAGTGATAAATTTGCGGGTCGTTACAGACTTCCCCTTTTAAAAGAATTTCATCCTCGAAATTACTCAAGACAAAAACCCAAAGGTTTTGCCCAAAATATTTATTTTTAAACTTACATTCATACGATGTATATAGATCATCCATACACAAATCTGACTTGATCTATTATTTAAGTTTACAACTTTACATCTGAACTAGTATTGATCCCCCGATCCTTTAGTGTGGACCTTGACCAGGCTTTCCGATCATAATTTTAGTTTTCCTTGCATAGCTCTCAACTATGATAGAAAACTTAAGTATCTAACCACAAACCCTCATCAGTGTTCATCGTTAAGAAACTATTGGTAAATTCTTTTTCGGACTGGTGTAAACACCTCAAAGTTCTATACTCGAATCTTAAATTAAATAGTGCGACGAAATAATACATATACTTCATATGAATTTGTTTCCTGGAGATTTGACCAGGCAACTAGTGCTCGGCATCCAGGGGTACTCGGCATCTAAGAGTACTCGGCATCTGGGAGTACTCGGCATCTAAGAGTACTCGGTATCCCGGGTTGTACGACATTAACAAGCGTTCGGCCAGAAGGCACGTTCGGCCAGAGAGCATCGTTCGGCCAGAGAGCATCGTTCGGCCAGAGAGTATCGTTCGGCCAAAAGGATCGTTCGGCCAGGAGCACTGTTCGGGCAGAAGACATCGTTCGGCCAGAGGGCACGTTCGGCCAAAGGGATCGTTCGGCCAGAAAGCATCGTTCGACCAGAAAGCACGTTCGGCCAGAGAGCATCGACCGGCCAAAAGGATCATTCGGCCAGGAGCATGTGGCTCGGCATCCAAGTGTTCGGCCTATTTGGTTCGGCATACGGCGACCACTCTATTTGGGCCAGGACGTTCGGCCGCCGAGCCCACCTGCGAAGTCAGTCCATCTCTGTCTATAAATAGAGGGGCAGGGGCACAGTGAAAAGGGACCTTTTTTCGGGAACACTGGGGAGACTCTGCCATTTTTCAGACTCATCTTCTTTACTTAGCAACTTCATTCAAGTATCTGATCTACGAATTGTATTTGTAATCAATCATTAAGAAGATCAATAAAGTTAAAACTCGAAGTGGACGTAGGCAATTACGCTGAACCACTATAAATCTGGTGTTCTTACTTTCTGCATTTGAATTAGCATATTCTTCCTTGTTTAATTTATCTTCATCACTTATATCTTGACACAATCTTTCTCTACGAGGTTAGTGACCAATTTTGGTGCTAACACTTTGGTGCTTTCACTAAGAAATGAATTCTCAGACCTTATGGATCTACTTTGAAGCTACTGGATTGAACAAATCCCCCAAAGAAGATCCGACTTATTGATAGGACATCCGTTGATTCTACTCAGAGTTCCTACCAATAACTCTACAAATGCAAGACCACGTACCAGGTCAGCTTCTCATAATGCGGATGCCCATGAGACTGCTAGCGTACAACAAGCAGGACCTAGCAATAAGCCAGCGAATCCGGGTGTAGGAATTGCCGCCTAGGACCAGACTCCAGTTGTCACCAGAATAGAGTTCAACGACTTGATGAGAGAACTCAGGGAAAGCAGGAGACAACTAGGAGAGCAAATGCAAGCTAACGCCAACCTGATGGCACAACTCACTCAACAACAGCAATAGAATGCTGGGGGCAATCCCGCTCCTTATTCCTCATCCGACAGCTCAACTTCCTCTAATGAACCTCCCAGGCGTAGACGCCGTAAGACTGAAGCTACGCGGGCAGGTGCTGCTGTTCAGACAGCTGGAGACCGTGACCAAGCAGGAGCTGGACATTTAGGAACTGGAGTGCAGGTGGAGCTGGAGGCCAAGACCATCAAAACGCTAACGATGTCGAACCTCAAGATGCACGTTTGGCAGATCACCAGGAGAGGAGGCATCAGCATGGACAGTCGCGTAGAACAAACTCTAACCTTCCACCTTCCATACAGACACTAGATCTGACAGCCATGGTCAGGCAATTGATGAAAGAAAATCAGGGCTTATCGAATGACGATTGGGGAGTATCAAGGAGTCATACTCCGTTCACAGATGTTGTGCTGCAGGCGGCGTACCACAAAAAGTTTAGTATGCCAACTATCCCTGCGTATGAGGGAAAGACTGACCCCAGACAGCATGTCACGAGGTACGAGTGGATGATGGATTCAGCTAGAGCAAATGATGCAACCAAGTGTAGATGCTTTCCAATTACTCTATTAGGGATCGCTACTATGTGGTTCACCCGACTTCCTCCGCGGTCTGTATCCAATTTCGAGGAGTTGGCAAAGAATTTTATTGAGCAGTTCAGGATACACACTACTCGTCCAAAGGACGTAATGTCTCTGTCAAGTGTAATCCAAAATCCTGGGGAGTCGTTGAAGGAATATTTACAAAGATTCCATGTTGCGGCAACTGAAGTCAGTAACCCCAATGATCATGCAATTCTAATGGCTGTAATGAGAGATGTGGATCCGGATTCTGAATTTGGAGACTGGTTGGCAGGGAAACCTCCGACTACGCTAGAGCATTTCTACTCAAAGGCACACCAGTTCATAAGAAGAGAGGAAGCTAGGTGGGTAAGGTGAGATAAGGCACCAGGACCTGTCTAAGAGTCCATGAAAAGCAACGTTGCTGTGAAGCAGTCCGGAGACAACTCGGGAAAGGTCCAAGTCAATGACCAGAACAAGCCTGGGCAGCTTAAGGAATCCAGAGGAAGAAATCAAGGGAAGAAGAGAGAAGCGGGGAAGTGGAAACCGAGAATTCCAAGCTACAATGAGTATACCCCGCTGAATGCGTCTCTTGAGAACATTTACCTATCAACCTGCAATACTTTCCAGTACAGAAAGCCACGTCCGAAAGAGTCAACCGAGGAACAGAAGCGGACCGGGAAATATTGCCGCTTCCATGAGACTTATGGGCACAATACAGAAGAGTGCAGACACCTGCACGACGCTATAGAGAAGTTGATCAGGCAGAAGAAGTTACAAGAGTTTGTGAAGGATCCACAGGAAGGAGGACAGGGAACATCCAACCCAGGTCGTGCACCAGCCCCGCGTCATCCCAAGGAGCCTGCCCGAACTGTGGGTAGACTAGTCATAAACACAATCATCAGCGGACCTCACCCCGCGGATAAGAATTGGCAAGAGATGGAGCGGTATGCAAGTTCCCTGAAGCATGCAGATTTCGAATGTTGTTCGAACATGGAGGATGGGACCCCTGCTAAGCAGCTACGCATGATGATAGACGATATAGTGTTCAGAAACAGAGATGCTGACCAAGTGGAGGCCCCAACCATCGACTCGATGGTCATATCTGCGACAATCGGACCGGCTTATGTGAAAAGAATTCTGATTGATTGTGGAAGTTCTGTCAACATCATCTTCAAGAAGGCTTATGACCAGATGAAAATGGAAACAAAGGACGTGAAACCGTCCAAAGCTCGTATACATGGCTTTAATGGTGCAGCGACCGATGCGGTAGGATATGTTGAGTTACCAGTTGAACTGGGACAAGGCGAACGTCGCAGGGTGCGAATCCTGCCCTTCGTAGTTTTGGATGTGGATTCTCCGTATAATGTATTCCTGGGCCGATTGGCCCTGGATGAGTTTAGAGCAGCATTAGCCCTATGGTGCCTGACT
The DNA here is from genome assembly GCA_030737815.1 of Allium fistulosum. Taxonomy (NCBI): domain Eukaryota; kingdom Viridiplantae; phylum Streptophyta; class Magnoliopsida; order Asparagales; family Amaryllidaceae; genus Allium; species Allium fistulosum. The sequence goes on along the minus strand of CM060902.1, from coordinate 273,430,391 downwards.
TTGAAATTCCCAACTGACAAAGGAGTAGGAGTTGTTCATGGCGACCAGGCGATCGGTCGTGCATGTTATGTGGCAGAGCTCAGAGAGGCCCATCGGAGGGAGAAAGGAAAGGTTGCGGACATTCCGGTCCACATCCTTAATAATGATGATTGACAAGTAGTGCCCGAGCCCTGGCTCGGGCATAATTCTCGGATCTTCAGAGACATAGATCCGAGAGATGACGATGAGAAACCCAGGGAAGAAAAGGCAGCGCCGACTGAATTAACAATTGACATTTCAGTCAACCGAGACGATCCATCGCGAGTGCTGAAGATCGGATCACAACTCGGCCCCGCAATGACTGAAGACCTTAGTGATTTCCTCCGGGCAAATCTTGATGTTTTCGCCTGGGTGCATTCTGATATGTGTGGGATTTCTCCTGCCATTACGAGTCATATGTTGAAGATAGACCCGAAATACGTCCCAGTTAAACAAAAGAGGAGAGGAATGGACCCAGAGAGGTCCGCTGCTCTCAGAGAGGAAGTGGACAAACTCAAAGCCAATGGGTTCGTCCGCGACGCCCTCTACCCCGAATGGGTATCGAATCCCGTGCTGGTGAAAAAGGCGAATGGGAAATGGAGAACTTGCGTAGATTATTCCGACTTGAACAAAGCGTGCCCCAAGGACAGTTTCCCGTTGCCTAGGATTGATCAGCTGGTCGACTCCACTGCAGGACATGAGCTGTTATCATTCATAGATGCATACTCGGGTTACATTCAAATCTCGATGCATATTCTGGACCAAGAACACACCAGCTTCGTTACAGATGTCGGGCTATATTGCTATGTAGTAATGCCCTTCGGACTGAAGAACGCAGGAGCGACTTATCAGCGTTTGGTGAATCGAATGTTCAAAGACCAGCTTGGTAGGACGATGGAAGTCTATGTGGATGACATGCTCGTGAAGTCACGACAGTCAAATGACCACATTCGAGACTTGGCTGAAATGTTCGACATACTCAGATATTATGGGATGAAGATCAACCCTCTGAAGTGTTCCTTCGGCGTTGCATCGGGGAAGTTTTTGGGATTCATCGTCAATGCTAGGGGAATTGAAGCTCACCCAGAAAAGATTCAAGCTATTCGAGATGTGCAAGTGCCTAGGACTATAAAACAGGTATAGAGCTTGAATGGAAAAGTAGCGGCGCTGAGTCGATTCATATCCAGGACCACGGACAAGTGCATCCCTTTCTTTGATATAATAAAGAAAGGGAATAGGAACTTCGAGTGGACATCTGACTGTGAGGAAGCATTCCGGGATCTGGTGAGGCATCTGGAGAGCCCACCAGTGCTGTCAAAACCAGTAGACCATGAGATGTTGTACGTATACTTGGCTGTATCCCCACATGCGATAAGTGCGGCTTTGGTTTGCGAGGAGGATCGAATCCAGAAGCCGGTGTATTATGTTAGCAATCGTTTAATGGGGGCAGAAAGAAATTACCCTAAAATCGAGAAACTGGCCTATTGCTTGGTGATTGCGTCACGAAAGCTGCGCCCATACTTTCAAGCACACTCAATCAGTGTTTATACCGATCAACCCCTACGGCAGGTACTCCAACGACCAGAAACTTCTGGAAGATTGCTAAAATGGAACATCGAATTGAGCCAGTTTGATATCGCCTACTTGCCACAAAGAGCCATACAAGGGCAAGCGTTAGCAGATTTCATCGCTGAGTTTACCATACCCGACGAACCAGATAATCACAATGTCATTCCCCCTGTTCGATGGAAATTGTACACCGATGGAGCATCAAACGACCGTTGCTCCGGTGCTGGCGTAGTCCTTGTAACTCTGGAAAATCGATCGGTTTGTTACACTCTGAAGCTCGATTTCCCGGCTACAAATAACGAAGCAGAATATGAAGCACTGATTGCGGGCTTAAAGCTCATTGAAGAACTCGGGGTAAAATCAGTTGAAATCTTCTGTGACTCACAGTTGGTGGTCTACCAGGTGCGAGGAGATTATCAAGCAAAGGGACAGAAGCTTGTCCCGACCTTGTTCTGGTTCAAGAACTGCTATCAAACCTTGAGCGTTATGACATTTCGAATGTCCCGCATGAACAGAACAAAGAAGCCGACTTGTTGGCAAAATTCGCAAGCACTGGCGACGCTCAGCAAATGGGACTGTTTCCCGTTGAGGCATTGCATGCCCCAAGTATAGACGCAATGAAAGTTGATTTTGTGTTGGAAACAGGAATCGAGAGGGAATCATGGATAACCCCGTTCAAACTATACCTGACAACCGGGGCTTTGCCAGAAAAAAGGAGCGAAAGACGACAAGTCCTTCGAAAGGCCGCGCGATACGTGATGCAGGATGGATTAATGTATAGAAAGGGGGTTCTCAGTCCCCTTATTGCGATGCATCGCACATGATGAGACCAAACGGGTCTTGAAGGAGGTACACGAGGGAGAATGCGGTGACCATACAGGGGGGCAAACGCTAGCAAAAAAGGTCCTCCGCTATGGATATTACTGGCCGACCGTAAATCGGGACACTGCAGACTGCGCAAGGAAATGTGACAAGTGTCAAAGATATGCAAAAATCCCGAGGACTCCATCAACAGAACTCACACAAATGGTCAGTCCCTGGCCATTCGCAATCTGGGGAATCGACATAATCGGCTCTTTGCCTATATCCAAAGGTGGTGCGAAATACGCGATAGTTGCAGTCGACTACTTCACAAAATGGGCTGAGGCAGAACCCTTGGCTACAATCACCTCTAAGAAGGTCATTAACTTCGTTGTATGAAACATTATATGCCGCTTTGGCCTCACTCGCACCATCATCACGGACAACGGGACGCAATTTGAAAACAGAGAATTCAAAGAGTTCTGTTTAAAGTATGGCATCGAGAAGAAATTCGCCGCTGTTGCACACCCAAAAGCTAACAGACAAGTTGAGGCCGTTAACAAAATAATCAAGTCCATACCGAAGAAGCGCCTGGAGAAGGTCGGAGGCAAGTGGGTAGATGAGCTCCCGACGGCATTATGGGCTTATAGAACTACCCACAAGTTCGCGACCGACCACACTCCATTCGCCTTGGCATACGGCTCGGAAGCCGTTATACCCGTGGAACTTGAAGTTCCATCACATCGAGTGACATATTATGATCCCAAGACGAATAAGGACCTCTTGCTGGAATCGCTGGACTGCATCGATGAAAAACGTGAAGAGGCCGAATTAAGGGCGGCAGCACATAGGCACCGAGTCAAGCGCTACTATGACGGCAGAGTCCGCCCAAGGATTTTTGATGTGGGTGATCTCGTTTTGAAACGAGTTTTCCCGGTACCGTCGCGTATGAATCCCAGCTGGGAAGGTCCGTACGTCGTTGAACGGAAGCTTGGAGAGGGAACATTCAAGCTAGCGACCGTTGATGGTGCGACACTCCCCCGAGCGTGGAACAGTGAACATTTGCGACATTATTACATTTAGCATGTCTCTTTCCTGTTTTAGGCACAGTTATTTCCTGTATGTTTTCATTCAGTCGTAACTTAGTTTCTTTTTAGCCATGTAATCAAGCAGTTTAGTTGTTTTTCATTAATAAAGGCTTGAAGCCGTATTTTCCACGAATTACTAATGTTTCTATATCTCATAGTCGGGTGACGAATTACTCGAACTACATTATCATGTACGATGTACGAACTTGTATAAACGACTTCAATCTCCGAGTCCCCTGAGCGCGGACCGGAGTACTCTAAGTCCCCGGAGCGCGGACTAGAGTATAAACGACTTCAATCTCTGAGTCCCCTGAGCGCGGATCGGAGTACTCTAAGTCCCCGGAGCGCAGACTAGAGTATACGACTTCAATCTCCGAGTCCCCTGAGCGCGGACCGGAGTACTCTAAGTCCCCGGAGCGCGGACTAGAGTATAAATGATTTCAATCCCCGAGTCCCCTAAGCGCGGACCGGAGTACTCTAAGTCCCCGGAGCGCGGACTAGAGTATAAACGACTTCAATCTCCGAGTCCCCTGAGCGCGGACCGGAGTACTCTAAGTCCCCGGAGCGCGGACTAGAGTATAAACAATTTCAATCTCCGAGTCCCCAGATTGCGGACCGGAGTACTCTAAGTCCCCGGAGCGCGGACTAGAGTATAAACGACTTCAATCTCCGAGTCCCCTGAGCGCAAACCGGAGTACTCTAAGTCCCCAGAGCGCGGACTAGAGTATAAACGACTTCAATCTCCGAGTCCCCTGAGCGCGGACCGGAGTACTCTAAGTCCCCGGAGCGTGGACTAGAGTATAAAAAATTTCTATCTCCGAGTCCTCAGATTGCGGACCGGAATACTCTGACTCCCCAGAGCGCGGACTAGAGTATAAATGATCTCAATCTCCGAGTCCCCAGAGTATGGACCGGAGTACTCTAAGTCCCCAGAGTGCGAATTAGGGTATTAACAATCTCAATCTCCAAATCCCCTGAATACGGGTCAACTTATTATAAGTCCCTAGAACGCTGATTTAGAAAAAATCTAAGTGTTCAAGAGGTATAGAACAAGGAGTATGCCGCTCCGAAGAATGTTCAAGCAATGCAAGAATGGACTGGGAAATATACAACTCATAAGTGCTTGAGTTTTGACCACAGTTATTCAGAAAGCTAAAAAAGTAAGAGAGCCGTTCAAACGACTAAGGAACTAAACTTTATTTAATAGTCCAAAATGAGGTTACACAGTTATCCCTCCAAAACTTGGAGTCAAGAACCCATCTATACAAACTACGGAGACAAAAGATAAAAGTAATTACAAGACTTAAGCATAATCTCGTTGAACGAGTTTAACGACTATTTCTTTGGTTTCTTCTTCTTGTCTTCCTTTGTTTTCTCGGACGATTCCTCTCCCTCATGCTTCTTCTTGGACTTCTTGCTTGCTAAAGAAGCGGAGTCAGGAGTGGGAGAAGGAACATTCAGCGGTTTGGACTTGCCAGAGAGGATGATCTTCAAAGGTCTATTCCGCGGGTCGGTAAGTTCCAGAATTTCAGGCTCAACTTTGATCTCGACTTTCTTTTTCTCCTCTTCGGCGAGACACTCTTTCATGCTCATCTTCGAAGTATGTTCGGAGGCACCAGTGATCTCGATTTCATAGCTCCCTTCGGCAGGAGATGAAGTGTCAAACATCTCATCATCCAGCGCTCCGATCACTTGAGCGTCAGGGCCAAGAGTTACTCCCGCATGAGCAACATCGCTTGCTTTCTCTGCCTCCTCCTTGGCGTCATCGCTCCTCAGAGTTGGCTCGAGGTCAGAGCAGCCTGCATGAAAACATAAAGAATGAACATTAGAATGAATACCCACTGCTGGAAAGTAACAGATCTTTAAACTTCTAAAAATGAAGAGTTTCATACCGGGTTCTGGCTGGCTATCAGTTGCGCGTGGAGTTTCACCCTCCAGATTAGGAGATAGCACATGAACGCCGAGCCCAAGATCTTTAGGATCGTAGCCGGCATGCTGCTCGAATGGGTCAAGTGCCGGCCGACCAGCCGTTTGAGTAGTAGGAGGAGTAGTAGAATGAGGAGCCGTAGTCTTAGCCCCAGATGGGCTAGCTTCATCACTTTTCTCTATTGAAAGGGGAGAGCCTTTGCTATAAAGCGCCAAAGCTGCGGATAAATCCGTTGGCTCGTTCCCTTTAATAAACTCCTTCACCAGGGCATCCTCATCAACCTCCTCAGAGCCCGACACGATTTTCCTGATCTTCACTAAAGTTTCCCAGGCCTCGGCTAGGGATTCGAGATAGCCCTCGCCCAAGAATGTCAAGTCGTGATGCATAAGGACGTGGGCGCCATACTCAGCAATCAACGGGTCAAACATACACTTGACCTCTTCCCTACCGGCTTCTACGGCCGCCTCGAGGCGAGAGTTAATCTCCTCCGCAGCTTTTCTTTTGCCCTCCTCACGGGCTTTGTCCTTCATTTTTTCAACCCCGGCAAGTTCTTCATCGAGCTTCGTTTTCAGGAGCCGAGTAGCAACGATTTCATCACAATATCGTTGTGACTCTTCTTGAGCAGCTACTTTATCCTCTTTCTCCTTGGAGAGTAATTCTTTCAACTCTCTGACTTGTATAGCAAGCGCGTCCCTTTCTTTTTGGATAGAATCTTTTTCTAGAGCAAGGGCACCGCTACGCTGGACCGCTTCATCAAGTTCCTTCTTGTGAGCCATCTCTAAACGAGTGACTGCCTCAGCAGTATCTTTTGCACTTTGCTCAGCGGCTTCCAGCTTTGACTTATACGAAGCGAGCTATTCGTCTTGATGCTTGATGATGTTCTTGTCACAGCCAGCCTCCAATTTCAGACGATCAATCTCATATTGTCGCTCAACAGACACCTCCGAGATCTTTTCAACCAAGTGTACAAACGCGTCATGTTGAACATAGACGTCGTTGTTACAGGCAATGGCACTCTGCTTCACGTGCCCAGGGATATGATGAATAGCTGGGAGGAATTTCTGACCATCAAAGCAAATTTTTGGAAATTTGGCCTTAAGATCGAACATCTTTTTTGCTACAGTTGGGTCAACCACGGGAGCAGGAGGAGGAGGCCTTGGAAGTTCTGTTCTTTTTCATTGCTCCCGAATTTTCCTTGTACTCGATGAACCGGAGTGTTGTTCTCGAGGAGCATCAGGTTGGGACCCCTTCTATGAAGACTTCTCTCTATCCGACTCAGTTGGAGGAAGAGGATCACGGGACTATGAAGATTGGGAATATGCCTTCTTACGATAAGACGAATCGCGGGGACAGTTGTCTCTATCTTCGTAATCATCTCTGTCCCTGCATCTGCCCGAACCTGAATCCCGTCCGGGATGATGAAATATGGAAGAGCCGTGAAGGCGATCAAGTCCGTGAGAGCGCCCCATGTCACCTACAAGGAATAGAGATAACAACGAGTTAAGAAAAATCCGGGAAATAAGAAAAAACTTGAAGTGTATGATGGAATGCGCATGTGCATGTGTGTCCTAGTGTTCCCCCCGACAGACCAGTTCTTTTGTCTTTACTAATCAGAGTATTATCTCCCTGGACTGGGAGTTGAACTCCCGCATTGCCTCTAGCGGGCGAAGAAAACTTGAGGGCTTCAGGATCGTCAAACCCGTAATTAAGTATATCGTTGAGGATGGAAAGATTCGACAAACCCCTTAGAGAACTTTCCATGTGCTGTGAGGAAGCCTCTTTCTCTGGCGGGATAAGCGTAACTTTTGAAGTTCCTCCAACTTTTTCCTTTCGTATCTTGTACGTCATTTTCTTCTTTCCCTTCGAAGGGGAAGACGACGTTTCAATGTCGTGCACTTCAACCGCCGGATTCCAAGCGGGACCCATATTCTCGCCTTGAGTCTCGGGAGCTTCATCCTCTTTGTGCTCACCCTCTTCGTGCGCATCGGGAGTGTGGCGTGATGACGATCCAGCTTGTTTTTTCCCTTTATCGGATGCTGGCTTGGGAATGGAGACGCCCTCCGGGAGGCTAATCCGACGATCAGGGGCTAGCAAGCCGAACCTTGACAATGACTCATTCGAAATGATGGTTCGGATGTCTCGTTCCTCGGCAGGAAGAGCTCTAATGGCCTCAACGGCCTCAGAATATCCTCGGCCCTTCGGACGCGGGTTGATACCTGAAAAGATGAAACGAGGAGTTAGGAAAAGCATAACTCCAATTAAACACGAATGATGACTCAGCGAAGAGACTTACTGCCTTCGACCCATCTCCTCACAAAACCAGGAGGGCAACGCACATAAAACCATTCCTGTTTGTACAGGGCAAATTTGCTACATGCTCCTGTCAAGATTTGGCATTTGTGGTACGGCTTGAGGAACATGAAGGAGGGGCTATCTTTCCGTTTCTTGATCATGTAAATGTATCTGATGTCGCCAGAAGTTGGAGGCCTAGAGAAGACGGCCATGAAGAGTAAGTAGGTCCTGTATATAAACGCGTGACCATTTGGGTGCAGCTATGACGGGGCGATGTCTATGTACTGCAACACGTTCCGAAGAAATAAATTGAATGGAGGCACGCTGCCCATCCAACACATAAACTTGTTGCAGGTGGTATATCCGACTGGGGGCAGGTGAGGACGATCGTGACGCGACGGGACTAACACATCGGCGAAAGGAATCCCATGGATGGAACATATTCGTCGAAGTGCGGCTTCATTGATCTTCGAAGCTTGTGAGTCGATCAGATTGTCTAAAAGAATTGTTACCTCCAGGGCATCGGGTGCTAAGTTATGGGCAGGGGAAGTCGATGGATTTGAAGTATCAGCGGCTTCATGCCTTGATGACGGCCTAGGCCTATCAGATATAGTGGCGGAGCTAGACTTCTTAGACATTCCCAATAAATAATGAATCTGTCTAAGTACATGTGAAAACTATACTTGAAAAATGTTCAATGTTAGAATTAACAACACGAATATTCCCCCATGTGGTGTGTTAACTAGTGCAAGCAATCGTGTAAAAGCGTTGAAAGTTTGAAGGTCGCAAAGTTGTTGATATAAAACTGAGCGTCAAGTCATCGCCTTCGAAGACCGTCATCGCTGACCGTCCCCAGAAGCCTGCCTTTTGGTGATTGCAATTCCAGATCCAGAAAACGTATGATAATCTAAGTTCAGATTTATGTTTACTAAAGCTAGGAAGTTAGTGATCCGGGTCGGCTTCACATATGCTAGAATGCTTGGGCCCTGTTTCTTGTTTTGCTATACGAGTAGATATAGTTAATAAGTGTTCAGCATTTGCGACTAGTCGGCTAAGTCATTGTTCGGCTAAATCTTTGTTCGGCTAAGTCTTTGTTCGGCCAAGTCATTGTTCGGCTAAGTCATTGTTCGGATAAGTCATTATTCGGCTAAATCTTTGTTCGGCTAAGTCTTTGTTCGGCTAAGTCTTTGTTCGGCCAAGTCATTGTTCGGCTAAGTCATTGTTCGGCTAAGTCATTATTCGGCTAAGTCTTTGTTCGGCTAAATTTTGGTTCGGCTAAATTGTTGTTCGACATGTAAGTCGTGTTCGGCCTCGTTTTGTTCGGCATGTTTTAGCCTAAGTATGGTACGGCGTTTGCGACTGTTCGGTTGAGACGACCATCGGCACGCTGTCCTTAACAGTGGCTTCATCTCTTCCTTTATCCACACCGAACCACGAGGGCAAATCGTTCAGCAAGTCGTACCAGACCATACCGCTCGATGCCCCTAATCATCTCCTACTTCCTCTATGTTTCTCCTTCCTCCAATCTGGTCCGACATAAAATACTTATGCCGAACCACAGTACGTCTACCAATGACTTCCTAGAAAACCCATCTCTATTCACTCTTCCTTCCACCCTCGTCGCGTGACTCTGGAAACTTTTTAGACACTTTAGTCAAGGCTTGATTCATCCCATCAATTAAGGGAGTTCGAGCGTAAAGACTGTATTTAGGTGAAAGGATCGGTACCTAGTTGGTAAGGTGAAGACTTGGGAAAAATCGGCGAATTGTATGTTGGCTAGTAGCTTCGGCAGGTGCAAGGCAGAGGTGTTAGATGTGTGAAAAGGGAAAGAAGGATGGAGGTGCTGGCTTATATAGGGAAAACGAAAGAAGTCGAAAAGGTTACATCCGGTGGAACCGGTCAAAGTCACGTCGTTCGGCATCGGCATATAATGATGTCCGGCACTGAAGGATCGTTCGGTTACGAATGTCTTGTTCGGCATTTAGAACACGCTCGGCACACACATAAACCACTGAAATTCTCAAAAAGGCATCTCCGTTCGAGGTTAGTCAAGGATTTAAAACGAGACGAGAAGGTTACATGACTCAAAGCGTACCACGTTCGGTCACGTGATACACTTTCGGGGGCAAGTGTTTCCTGGAGATTTGACCAGGCAACTAGTGCTCGGCATCCAGGAGTACTCGGCATCTAAGAGTACCCGGCATCCGGGAGTACTCGGCATCTAAGAGTACTCGGTATCCCGGGTTGTACGACATTAACAAGTGTTCGGCCAGAAGGCACGTTCGGCCAGAGAGCATCGTTCGGCCAGAGAGCATCGTTCGGCCAAAAGGATCGTTCGGCCAGGAACATCGTTCGGGCAGAAGACATCGTTCGGCCAGAGGGCATGTTCGGCCAAAGGGATCGTTCGGCCGAAGGGATCGTTCGGCCAGAAAGCATCGTTCGACCAGAAAGCACGTTCGTCCAGAGAGCATCGACCGGCCAAAAGGATCATTCGGCCAGGAGCATGTGGCTCGGCATCCAAGTGTTCGGCCTATTTGGTTCAGCATACGGCGACCACTCTATTTGGGCCAGGACGTTCGGCCGCCGAGCGCACCTGGGAAGTCAGCCCATCTCTGTCTATAAATAGAGGGGCAGGGGCACAGTGAAAAGGGTTCGGGAACACTGGGGAGACTCTGCCATTTTTCAGACTCATCTTCTTTACTTAGAAACTTCATTCAAGTATCTGATCTAAGAATTGTATTTGTAATCAATCATTAAGAAGATCAATAAAGTGAAAACTCGAAGTGAACGTAGGCAATTACGCTGAACCACTATAAATCTGGTGTTCTTACTTTCTGCATTTGAATTAGCATATTCTTCCTTGTTTAATTTATCTTCATCACTTATATCTCTACACAATCTTTCTCTACGAGGTTAGTGACCAATTTTGGTGCTAACAGAATTTAATAATCTTTACAAAATTCTTATGAGAATACTTCATAAAACTTCCATCTTTTATTCAAAATTTTATGAAGATACTTTTTTATACATAACTATTTTACATTTTTTACTTCCAAATATTTTTTCTAAAAACACATTTCTCTTTAAAAGATTAATATCGTTTTATTATAACCTATCTCTAAACATATTTTAATAGTTTCTAAAAAACTCATTTTCAAAATAATTCATTAAATTACTATAAACTTCCTTTACTAGTCAAGACTTAACCTTTAATTATTTCAAAATACCATTTCTTCATGAAAGAAAAATCCTTTATTTAACATTTCTTACTCTTTTCCCCAAGAATTCTTATTCAAAAGATTCATATAAATATAAAGTCAGAACAAACATCATATTGTAGATTTTCATACTTTTACATTCATCATTTCAATTTAAACTTTGGTCAAAAAGAAAACCCCTCCCTTACACTGATACAGTACAAAATACTTGATCAAAACAACATTCCAGCCGAACTTATATATATATATATGTATATATAATAGAACTACTCTTAACTACCCGACCTCACGTCTCTTTTACTCCTCTGAGTCTGAAGTCGATGGTGGACTCCAGTTCCCAAGGTTTATCATAACTTCTCCCTCTCCTTCTTCATCACTATCTAGCTCATCGTCCGCCTCATTGCCATCTTCTTCTGGTTGCATTTCTCCCTCAACCTAGGGTAGCCATGGTTGGTTCCATGGGACATGTCCCATGCTAACCGGTATTTCAGGAACTATCCCGCCCTCTTCTAGTTCTTTGAGGCCTTGCACACCCTCTTCCTAAAGATTTTTAAACTCTTCGAGTTCTTCTTCTTCTACTATAATTCCTTCATCGTTGCTGTCCACTTCGCCCCAGTTTACGTAGGAACTGGATGATCCCTCCTGCCATACAATATGTTCTCCTTCCAACTTCCATATCACATTACTACACTCGCTTGATATAATGGCATCTGGGTCTTCCATTGGTTCTGATTCTTCTTCCATAGGCTCCACCTCTTCTTCCGTGGGTTCCGATTCTTCTTCCATGGGTTCCACTTCTTCTATAGATTCTAATGCAGAGCTAGCGGGATATGTTATCCAATTTCATTTTGAGGCCTGCCGGATTCGTCATCACTAGAAATCATAATTATTTCTGGATCCGTGGGTGGTATAAGCATTCCGTCCATTGGATATATGTCTTCAACCCTTCGAGTATATGGGGAATGCTTCTCCTTAATCGGGAACCTACCATTGTTAGGTGGATACTTCGATTGCTCCTCTTCGTCACTAGAGGGAATAATGATTTTGTCCTTCTTGCCCCAATTTGCTCTAGAAGACCCCTCTTTGGAGTAATTTCCTTCATATGGTTTCTACAAGGTAAACAATATTTCCTTAGATAAAAGAAATAGGTAATTTTCTTAATCTAACATATTCTTAGGTAGAGAGGTTTACTAGTTGCTTGGTATTATTTTTATCAAACCAAGGTTTGGTCAATACTCGAAAAATGACTCGAGATCCATTTCTAAAGATAGCTTCTAAAATTCTTTGTATGACAAAAAAGGTTTATTTTTCCAAAAATCCTTTGAAAATTTTATCAAATATTAATCTTTATTGCTTATAAATTTTTTTAATCATTGCTTAAAAATATAGTTTTAGGTAAAATGATTTTATGTACAAATTTTCAAAACCAAATTCATTTTTATATAATATTAACAAATACGCACACATATGTACTAAAACTCGTTTTAGGATTTTACTAACCCTATCTCTAATGAGTTACTCTCCCAGGGTATTACTAACCCTATCTCTGATGAGACTTTTACACGTACCAAAGCCAAGGTGTTCGCTCAACCTAAGATCTAATACCAAATGTGATGACCCATTTCCTCGACCCTTGGAAACTGACACTAATACATCCTTGGTATTCACGTGCCGCAAATCCAAGTACCGGAGAAGCGGATTATTATGGGTAGGAAAGAAACTAAAGATAGAACAGAATCTCACATGGATGGAATAACATATATTATTTCAACATATAATCTTTACAACAGAAAATTTAAATACATTTACCAGAGTTAAAAATGGACAGTTATAAATATATGTCCCTACAAATGCGGAATACAACAATAAACAAGTGTGGTGGAAAGGGATAACAATCTTCAGAAGAATCGTCTAACTCCATGCTTTGAGCTCCATCCAGATTTCTTCTAACTAAACCTGACTACTAGGCTGTTCGGGAAAATTAGGGCACCTAGAGTTTAAGGAAAAGGAAAATAAACATCATGTCAGTCATGAGACCGGTGTGAGAAACTCAAAATACACGGTTTGAAAAGAAAAGGTATCTCATAAGACCACGCTCACACATAAATACAGACAGGTTTTTACCTTATGAAAACAAAAACATTTACTACACAGAAATCATTTGATATTATTTTTAATGACATTCCTTTGAAAATATTTGCAAGTAAACTTATTAATCTTAGCCGAAATTGTTACCATTATTAAATTCCGGATATGTTAGGCTCTACAAACAAAACTCTTAAAATGCTTATTCGGAGAATGGATTTCCATACAATGGTGTTCGAACGACAGAAATTCTATCGGATTAGAAAACCGTCTAACGAATTTAGAAATAAAATTTAACCGCAAGCGCACGGCGTACACTTGTAGTACATGGCGAATACTGGTCGATCCGTAGGGAATTGATGATTTTAAAAATTTATTCAATCAAATTAAACCAAAGTCGAGTGAAAGTTAAGCTAGAGAATTAGAAAATTAGCTAACTAACTAAAAGAAAAGAGATGCAAATATAAGGGTTAAATAACAATTTAGAGAATAAATCCACTCTCTAGATTATGTAGTTCAACAGATATGAAATCATAATCTCTCTTTTATGGTCATTAGTGCTTTAATTGATGTGCTTATCATAAGTATGTCATATTTGTGCTATTGATTAGCTAACATTAGTCATCAAACTATAACACACCCCTTAAACCACTTACTAACTTTCATGAAATTTGACAATGAAAATAAAAATGAAATCTATTTTAAGTATAGCTTATTAACTATTGATTAGAAATATAGACCATCAAATTTTAATTTCAAATCACTTTCTTTTGCCAGAATCATATTTTGATGAAGAGGCAATTAGTGTTAGTGATTGTTTAAGCATAGCATATTTGATGTCAACAATATAGGCTATCAAATTCAAGGCAAAAACAATAATTAAACCACTTCAATCATCATCGTTAAGCACAAAAGGAGAGCATGAATTAACAAATAGTTGAAGCTACATAATTAGAGAGCTTCATTACCCCTAAATTGAAGGGGTTTAGCCTCTCATATTTGTCATTTGATTAACAAATGTAGCTAACAACATGAAAGCAAAATGAAAGGAAAAATTATTCTAATTGCATAAAAGAAAATCTACACTACTTGCATAAGTAAACAAATCTACACTACTAATATGAAAGGAAATAAACAAACGAAGAAAAGAGCATGCATTGAAAATTCCAAAAAGAAAAGATTACATAAAAGAAATGGCTAAGTAGCCATGAAAAGAGAAAGAGAACTTGTCTTTTATTTTGAGCCTAAACTAAACTAAGAGAGACTAAGGGAGAAGAGGGTTACATGAAACATAAGCGGTCTTTATACATGTATGAAACCCTAATTCATATTTTTGGGTAATTCCCAAAATACCCTTGAGAAAGTGTGGAGGCCAAGTAATCATTAGCTTCTACTAATCAGCATTTAAGTGTACATGAAGCCATTAATTCCATAAGCATGTGCATTAGCCTGTAATTTGTACATTAAGGTAGGTGGGTAGGTGGGGTCCTCCATTATCATGCCTTTGAATTATTTCCATCTTCATTTCTTTATCTTCACTCTTGTGCATGCATACATCTTCATGAAACCACTTGTATATGAAGCCAAATTCCTATAAAATAATATATAAATTTCCATTTAAATTTACTCAAATTAATATATGCACAAAAATGACCATTTTGCCCTTAGATGAAGATGAATATGTGACGATTTGAAAATAATATGAATTTTGGTTTAAACAAGTTAAAATGCTCGATATGATCATTTATTTAATTTAAACAGATTAAATATGGTGGTAAAAATATGCACATTTACGTGCACATCAAATACCCCCACATTTATTTTTTTATTCGTCCTCGAATAAAGGAAAACTAAGATAAATCCGTTTTCATAGGGAGCACGATTGCATTGAGCATATGCAACAAGCCGTTAAACCTCTGGGTGTCCCCAGTAGGACGAGCGTTGTCTCATGAGGGTTTTCAGCGGATACTACCCACAAAATCCAAATGCAGGATGCAAATATATACAAAATGCAAGATTTATTTACAAAGATGTGAATGCAAGTTTTTGGAAATATTTACAAATGAAAGATTTACTTTTAAATAGTCACAAATAAGTTAAATATAAGTTTTGGTCATTATCTTGATAATTTATGTCATTCACTTATCAAAATTTCCAATAAAAACGAAGTTATCAAAGTAAATATACTATAGTTTAACTCGTTGTTTCGGTCGATAACACAATGTAACTATGAAATGGATCCTTAGTTGATTATCAAAGTTTATCAAAGTGGTATTTTCATTTTATTTCAATAACAAATCAAATCAAATAAGTTAAAAGTATTGCTTGGATTTCATTTGCTTACTCTCTCCAAAAAAATTTCCTTTGAAAATTTTATTGATATTAATAATATTTACATATGCCTAACTCAGATAAACTGAGGCCAGATATATTACCCATGCACTGCCTTGCGGACTGATGTGAGGGGAATATAGAGCGTGGCGAGTGAACACACAAGTGTGAACACTTATTGACTGTAGGCGTTATTAGTAAAATAATTTTTATGTACCCACCTAACTAAGGTAAACTGAGGCCAGATATATCGATCGGGCACTGCCTTTCGGGCTTACATGAGAAGGGTACAGAGCATGGCGAGTGAACACACGAGTGTGAACACATGACTCTAGGTGTTTATTAAGAAAATATATACATATACACAAGAAATATTATTATTATTTTGTGTTTTTGTTTTGTTTTTTTAGAGAGAGAGTTTCGCAAAATCATCTTAGCATCATTTAACTTGGAAGACAAAAAAATGTTATATGCTTTACTTTAAATCAACCACTTTTTAAAACAAAGATTTTCAATTAGGATATATTTCATAATTATCACGTATGAATCTTCCTATATACTAGTTAAACCATTTTTATTTGTAATCGAACTTCATTTTTATTTTTGTTAAGACAAATAAATTTTCAAAAATTTCAATTTATTAAACCAAAACCATATGTTTATCCTATAGTGTTTCTTTAAAAATAAATCAAAAATGCTTAAAAAAACAATTTTTTTTGAGATTTTTTTTCTATGTTTTGGAAAGAAAATGTAAAAATAAACCATGAAAAGTTAGCAAGAAGACGAGACTCCCCCCATACTTGATTTTAACTGTGTCCCTACAGTCAACCCAATTGGAAGGAGAAAAATAAAAACATAACCTTTATTTAAATGAAAATGAAAAGATGATTATTTACATGACATCAGAAAGTATGCCGTTAAAGAGTAAATGAACCGGTCTTCCAAAAACCGATTTATTTGTCTCGCTAAGTATGCGAGACATAGCTTAAGTGCAGAAAACCAAATCGTAAAAGATTTTGGAATCGAATGTGGATTTGGAAAAACGAATGTCGTTTTATTAAAAATCATACGAGTTGTTTTATTTTCGATGATTTTTGGGGTAGATATAACGATTGATTGAAATTCATGTTTATATTCACCAAATTAAAATTCAAGTTTATCATTGAAAAATTCTTCAAAATTATTGATTTCTGTAACGACCCGTAAATTTTAACTATTTTGATAACGTAATTAGTTGAAATTTTGTGAAATTTTAAACGATAAAATTTTGAAATACAAATTTGATATTTGGAATGCGTCTAATTAAACATAGCAACTGGTAAATTTTCATCCGAAAATATGAAAGTTTATTTTCGTGTGTAATTTTATTTCAATTTAATCAGTTGGTAATTGATGAAAATAAAATGTTTTCGAAACCCAAATATTTTTATATAGAAAAATTCTAAATCATCTTCTGGGAAAGACGTCATTTTTCGTTTTTCCAAATTCGGACTTCTTTAGCTCCGTCGATCTTATTTTTCTGCGTTTTTGCTGCATTTTACGCTAGTAGAAAATTCGAATTTTTATAATTCGATCGCACCACTGATATTTTTATACCGTTTAGATCGTCCCGTCGTGATGATCTCCACGGTATATTCAATGCTATGTTTTGAAGTCCAGTACGCAGTAGAATCCACGAAACGATTTCGTATCGGTACAGGTTCTAAAGTCTTTTGGTTCCTTGTCCATTCTTTTGCCCAGCCTTGGGAAAATATATAGACATTAGACTTTATTAATCTTTGAATTCCACCTCTTGACGTTCCTACTTTCAAAAAAAAATTATTTGCTTTACGTCCCATATTTTTACTATTCCTGTTTTTCAAAATAAGGGAACAGGTTTGTAACAACCCGCATATTTATCGATTTTATATTTAAATATTTTATCGTCAATTGGATTTTAGTCCGAAAACCTACTTTTTGCATACGGTCAAATTAGGACTCGAGACCACTTCCATTGAGTTCAAAATGACGCTTGCGATCTTTTTAAGTATAAACTTCGATATGTTTAGAGATAGTAGAATTTTGCTACTTTTTCCACTTAGAACTTTGGTCTTGTTTCAGCTCATTAGACCCAAGCCTCACCCCTCCTCTCTTCATTACCTTACTTCTATTTCCTAATACTCAAGCTTTTACAACAATGGAGAGAGGAATGGAAATTAAAACTCCAAGCCCTAGTTTTCTTTTGCAAATCAAGTTCTAGCTTCAAACTAATAGTAGAAGCTTTGGTAAGCCTCCTCTTCTTCTTCTCCAACTCATTCTCTTATCAATTTCAGAAATTCCTAAACCTGACTTAGGAAATGTTTCTCTTTTTAGCCTCGATTCAAGGTTGTTGAGTTGGAATTGAAGTGTGATTGCTCTTGCCATTGCTCTATAGCTTCTTCTTCATTTGTTTTGGGTTTAAAGGTGAGATTTTTATCTCACGTCTTTGTCTATATCTATCTTTGTGATTGGGTATGAATTCCTAACACTTATTTATGTACATTTCCTTTTGTTTGGGATTGAATTGGTGAATATCCTAATTTCTTGGTTTTTGAAGTCCAATTCTTGTGAAAATCCTTCAATGGATGTTTGGATATGTTGTTTGGGGTGTATCGAAGCGCCTATAAGACTGGGTTGTCGCTTGACGTAAATCCTTAGTTGTCATTGCTTGCTCGATCGCTTCCGAGAATGTTTTGGCCATCTTAGCCTAGGCAAATTTAAGCCCAGATTAGGTGTTCAGACGTTTGTAGATTAATGCCAGATGTCTGGTTTTGCCTCCTGGTGAAAAATAACAAACGGCAGAAAAATAAAAAGGGCAGTGACTAATTTCAGACGTCTGAACTATTGTTCCAGACGTCTGAAAAGATGTTAGACGTCTGATTCGTGTTTTCAGACGTCTGGTTGGTTTTCTGGAATATTTCCAGAAACCAAATCCAGACGTCTGGACTTTTCCCCAGACGTCTGAATGCTTTGAGACGTCTGATTTTAGGTTTCAGACGTCTGGATAGTTTTCTGGAATATTTCCAGAGACTAAATCCAGACGTCTGGACCAACCCCTCAAACGTCTAGAAATTCCCAGTTTTGCCTATCTGCCTAATTTTGAGTAAAACTTCCAATGTTAATCGAGTTTTATCGATCCGATTAGACGTTATCACTTTTACCGATGTTGATGACTTCTTTCTTTGGATTTTATGTGAATATCCATTTTGATGGATTTAGTATCGATTTCTTTGGATTTGATTCACGTCTTCGTATGTGAATTTTGATGATTGATTGTTTCTACAATCGTTTTTGTGATTTGTCACTTCAAAAATATAAAGGTTTCAATACTAGTAGTAAATATCAAAACTATTTCATCAAAACGATTTCAACTCTATTTTATTACAAAGCTCTTTTTCCTAAACCGTTTTCCAATCTATTAGTATATACAAGCCTTTACTTCACTCAGATGAGAAATCTAATTAAACGGCTTAGCAAAATAGGTGGTATGAAACGCTTGCGTTTACTTCGTCGGTTAATTCTTGGACTTGTTCGACTGAACATTTTGTGACAATTTCCTAGTGAAGATCTACAGTTTGTTCGTAAATATTTAAGTTAAGCTAGTGGTTATGGGACATGAAGCTAAACTCATATATTTACTAGCTTGGTGTAATTGACACTTCTTGATGATCATTGACGATCATTTTTGTGATTTAGACTTGTAATTGTGCGATGTCTCTTTGTCTACGAGTGAGACTAAACCATGTTTGTGTGATGTTTCGACTCACATATGTGGGGTAGCAACCCATGGTCTTCGGGCCGTTCGTGTGTTCAAAAATTAATGGATAGCTTCCATGAGATAGCTTCTCGTTCGTGTGATACATATGTTGGTGAGCTTTCATGCTCCCGTTCGTGTGATAGGCCTCCCTCTTTTTGTGATTTATGGATTTCGTGTGTTGATTTCTGGAATTTGTGCATCACCAATTTTCGTGATTTCCATTGATAAGTTTTATCAATTTTTGTGTATTGGTGAATTCGTGCGTCATTGACTTGTTATGAATACAAGTTTAGGGTATGATACCCCATTTTATCTTTGAGAAGATTCTTGTGATATTGATTAATCTCTTGTTGATTTTCAATTATATACTTATAGTAGTATGCCATTATGGTTATTACATGTTCATGCCATGTCTTTTATTCTACACCATATTATATGATATTTATAGCTAGACTGATCCGTTTATTATTTTCTTATAAATAATACTCGGGTCAGACCGAGATGTTATAGGTGCTTCTGCTTGACTTCTCTTCTGGGATTACTCTGACTTTTGGCTAACTACTTAGATTAGTTGTTTTTGGTTGTATACATTTGAGATATAGACTCCGTGATGTATACTTATTCTTTTGTGTAGCTAGTAGCTATTCTTTTGTATTACCGTGGATCTTTTAGACCACACTCTGATGTACACTTTCATGTGTTATATATTTATTCATATCTTTTTCTTCCTTTGTGATATGGATGTCTGTGACTGATTTGTGTTATGTTTATTTCTATATTTGTTTCTGAAGATTATATATAGCCACTGTGTGATAGCTTTGAGTTTGTATCGGTATGTCGGATTTTCCTCCCACTACTACAAAACAGGCCATTTGCATCGGTTGTTTACCCCCCTTTTGCATCAGTTCAACAACCGATGCATATGCAACCGATGCAACAGGCTTAACACTTTTGCATTAGTTCTGAAACCGATGCAAAAAGGTTCTTTTTGCATCGGTTGTTACTAACAACTGATGCAAAATATCATGGTTGGTTGCTTGGACACAGCCCCCATATTGCATCGGTTGTAATGAAAACCGATGCAACAAAGGAACTTGTTGCATAGGTTGTTGTTAAAAACCGATGCAAAGTAATCCCACTATTGCATCGGTTTTTTATAACAACCGATGCAACTAATCCCTCTATTGCATCAACTATTTATACCTGATACAAAAAAGTCATTCTCAAAAACCATTATTACAGTACTCAAATAGACTATATATATTATTGATTATAACAAACAATTATTGCATGCAATATTACAATCATTCAAAATTAAATTTGTTGGCAAATACAAACTGAATAACATAATACCAAAATAAGCATATATCAATTACAACGTTAATAATCTATGCAAAATAAGTGTGGATACATCGAACTGTGCAACCATCAACCAATTCCTTCTCAACCAATTGCCGTCATCACTATTTCTCCTCATCCAACAGCAAATAACAAAACATCATCACCTCTGCATTCTACCCATACCATCATTTCACCACTGCACAGTTTACTGCCTATCATCCTTACCACTGCTACATTCCCATTTCAAACCATACAATCCACCACTTCACAAACACACTGCCTTTCAACCTACTTCACCTCGAATCTCTTCCACATTACCAACCTGTTTCACAATAGTTCAAACCACCAACAACATTGCACTCAAACATCTTCATACATATCTCCAAATCCCTGTACCTCATAACCACCCTTCACTGCAATCAACATCACTACTACAATCAACATTCACAATAGCAAAAACTTTTGTCTAAAACTGCCAACTATCAAGTCTTCCTCCTTCTGCCAACTATCAATAGCATAAAACATAATGGCAACAGCAAAAATTACAGTAAAATAAACATAAGCCCAAAGGCAAACCATGTAAATGAAGTAAGCAAGCATATTGGAAAAGCAAAGAATGCACAAATGCCAAGCATACCTATTAGGAGACTCAAATCCGAGGAGAAGCTTTTGAATTTAAAGCAACCTCTAGTCAAGTCATTGATGATCCAGCATGGATTAACTTGGCTTCACAAATCGAAACAAAAGGGGTAAAGTGAGTGGATTCCTTAGCAACTCTAGAACTAAGGGAAATTAAAATACTAAGAATTAAATGACGTTGCTAATATGGAACATAAGGAGGATTGACTCCCCTATCAAAAAATATGACAAAGCTAAGCACATATACAGACTCAGCCCTATTTTTGTTAGTTTACTCGAATAGAAACCAGAAGAGAATACTATTCATACTTATATTAAAAGTATTAAACCGTAGTGGGCTAATGCTTAGCCTAAAGAAATGGATAACAAGAGCAAACTGATCATACTCTGGGACCTTAGCATATGGTGTAGCAGCATATTCTTCAACAACAATCAAGCTATATCATCGCTATTACAAAATAAAGAGGATTGAGAATTATTATCACAGTGATATATGGACTGCATACTGATGTACAAAGACAAGAAGGTGGGCCTGTATAAAAGATGCATGTAATAATATAAATATTCCATGGATAATCACTTGTGATTTTAATTGTATACCACTTGATATTGGCAGAACCGGGCTTAATGACAACAACAAGAATGCAAATGGTGACTTTTACAAGGCAGTTGCAACCGTAGGCTACAAAAATCACAATATATTGGTAACTATTTTACTTGGAGTGGTGGTAAAAAATCCTAGACACATAATAGGTAACAAACTAAGGAAACAAACATGATCAAAAATGTTACGGACCATCAATATTGTTAATGCAAGTTGCAAGAAAGAGGAAAAAGAAGACGATTGTAAAATAGTTACAACAGAAGGCATCTACTGCTTCTTCGACACAGACTGCCACCCTCCAGACCATCGAACAGACCACTGATACAACCATCATTCACTGCCACCCTCCAAACTGCTGCATAAGTGGACATAGTAGTTAGTATAGATTAGAATGTACAAAACATAAAACATGAAATAGTAATGAAAGAAACAATACAGTAAGTGGGTTCAGGGTAAAAAGAACATAGTTTTTTGCGTGGCTCTAATGGTTCATATAAGAAACTCTGATTAAAAAAAGGGTAGATTGCAAATAAATACATTGCTTGTATGAAACTATTTTAATAAAAATAAGATAACTTAACTACTAAAAGAATTTAACTTTCTTCATATGGAATTACTGTTGATAATAGCATGTCATCAACATAACTCCATCCCTGTTTCATATGAAACATAATTAATTACATTATTCTCATTAACAAATATATCTCATATTAATGTGTAATTTAAATGCAAGGTACCAGATATATTCGAAGTACAATAAGAGACACGAGGAGAAGTGTTCCGATCCCTGCTGCTAGAACAAACCTCACTGGATCCTGAAACAAACAAGTAGAACAATTTGTCAGTCATTCAAATAGAAAATGGAAAAAATATTCTAAATATTTTGGATTATTTTCAATTCTGAAAGCTACCTTAGAATGGTTGAAACTTGCAGCAGAGATAGGTGTTGGTAGAACTGTGAATGTTACTAAATATAAACCAAATGTTCCCTTTTATAAATTATGACAGTCAGAAAATTCTCAACTCATGCACTTGTTGTGGTATATATGCCACCATATTTGTAGAAACAAGTTACTATTATTTGTATTCATGTAGTAAGTGCCATTTGAATAACATATAAAACCCGAGTTTATATTAAAGGGTTGTCATTTTCTAACTTATATAAATCATCAAAATAAGTTTCTATAACAATTATGGAGTTCAATTCATAACATTCGTACTCAGATTTGTATGTTTTGTTATATCTACTCATGTAAGAGAAAATCAAATCATGTACAATTTCATTTTATTATTCAGATAGACAATGCGATATAGCAAATTACAAGGGAAAAATATAGCTAACAATTACCCGGTTCTACTTTATTAATTGTATTTTGTAGATTAAGAACAGAGTGCTTAATGATATACTCATGTAAGAGAAAATCAAATCATGTACAATTTCATTTTATTATTCAGATAGACAATGCGATATAGCAAATTATTACCCGGTTCTGCTTTATTAATTGCATACTGCACCTGAATCACCTAACCATCATCAAATACAACAATTTATACCAAACCGATACCTTATTCATCTTCTACAACATAACTGCACATTGACATCAGCACTGCCCACCCAACCCCCTTCTATACCAAACTGCCATCAGTTCAAAATCCACAGCTTCATCACCGGACTGATACCTTCAACACATCATCTTCAAAAAAAAACTGTCACCACCACTTCACAGCACTTCTTCGATTTCAGCAAACCATTTCAGCAACATAGAAGCATACCCCCTAGTTTGCATCTGCTAAATTGAGAAGGTATATAAACAATTACCTATACTAAAGATATATGGTACATCATAGAAGCATACCCCCTAGTTTGCAGTATTTGAACACATAACAAACTTGGCAAAAAATTTGTAAAAATATTACCTTGACACGTCACACTTGAGTAAATACATCATAGATGGAGAGAAGAATTTAAGTGGATGACATAATTCCTAACTCATACTTGTAATACTCCATCATTCTTTATTCAACTACCTAAAATAAAGAAAGTAATGCATATTATCTCTTTAAATATGAACAGACCGTAATCGTAGGCAATGAAAATTCACATCTCAGGTAAAGAACAAGCCATGCCAGAATAGAATGAGCAAAATGTATAAATAAAAAACAATATTGAAGAGAATGGAATGAAGACAAAATATAAAATTGCTTAAAATGGGACAATAATGACATTATATTTAGATTAAAGTGTGTAAAAGTCTCAAAGGACATCTCTCATGAAACTAACATGTGATTACATCAACAGTAAACTGTCTGCTAAATACATTCTGTCAAGACAATTACAATGGAAATATATCTTCTAAACTATATCTCATCACAACCTTTATAGAAAATTCCATTTCAAGTCTGCATGAAAAATAAGACACATGAACCAATAACCTGAACCCTTCAGATTAATCTTCATATGATTAGCTGGAATGAAACAAAATGGCAGGTGATCACAAAAAGGAGTGTAACATTCTTGAGATAATTGAATAGATAGTGCATAGTTTATACCAGTGATATAAGCCAAGTATTCACAGTAATAAGTTTACGAAGGCCTAATGGCTTCCTCTCCCTCTCCTCTCCCTCAGCCTCCTCCTTCTTTTGCCCCCTCATTATCCTTTTCTGATATCTCCTTCGTCCCCCCTTTTTACCTTCACCAGCCTCCTCCTCACCATGCACATGCTCCGCCCACTGCCTCCCCCCGGAACCCTCCTGCCCCCCTCCGTCCATCGTCCCCTACCCCCAAAACCTATGCGCAAGTAGCGGCTATCCCGGCCCCCCCCAAACAGAAGCCCCTTCTTCCGACCCCTCGTAACCTTAACCGTAGGCGCTTAATTCCTATTTTCAAATCCTGCCGCCTAATTCCCGATTTTTTAAAACATAATAAAAGGTGTTTCCATTGTGCCGGTTTAGGCCATGTGGCGACAAATTGTAGGGAACCAAAGATTTGCTTTTACTGTGGATTTTTTGGGCATCATTACGCCAGCTGTCCATCCAAAGCTCCTATATCGGGACCCGCTAATATCCACTCAGATAACCCCTCGTTTCCCCCACGCACTCATTCCCCCCTCGATTCCAATGCTGTTAAAGTACCTTTTGTCGTTTCCTCTGCCCCACGTGCCCCTTTTTCCAAGCCGTCTTCTCAAATCCCCTCCAGTCACATCGATAATGCCACTGTTCACCACACATCCAATAGATTTCCTTCCCGCTCTCCTCCTTTTTCTCCAAACCATTCATCTTCTCCTCTACCCAAAGCTACTCCCACCCTCATTCCTATGGCCGACTACTCACTGTACATCACTGCCACTATTATCGATGGAGCATGGACAGTCGAGGTCCTCAGCAGAGTCCTAGATTCTGCCTTCGATCATTCGGACTGGGCTATCTGGCTTCTAGACAACAGCCGCTTCCTCATCGCCTGTCCCTCTGAAATCCTAAAATACAGAGCTCTTAACCGAAAAATCCTCACTAAGGCTGGGGGCTCCATATATCTTGAAGCCTGGCCGGACTACGAACAACCAGCTCCTATCGACTTAGAGCCGCCCAGTTGGGCCACAGTCAAAGGAATCCTTGAGCCCTTACGAGACAATCCGGATGCAGTACAGACTGCTATCAACCCGGTGGGGAGATTCACCGAGTTTGATAGATGTGAATGGTCTGAACTCGACCGTAGGCTTCTTTACATCAAAATGCAATTCTTGGTAGGGGTTCCCTCTTCCTCCTCCTATAGGGTCCAACTCAACGACGCTGAATACCTCATAACCGTTTCTAGATGGGATCACTCTCACCCGCGCAGTAGACCTGAAGCTTTCCTCCTGGGACTGGACTATGAAAGAGATATGAAGTGCTTTAGTGACCCGATGAATGTGCAATCAGATGAACTGGATTCAGACGACCGCTTCGACGTTATGAACTATGAACCGGCTTCTCCAACCCCGCCCTTTCCCGGACCCCAACTGCCTAACATTGAGTTTGATGATGCAAGCATTCCGGCCCCCTTTGCAGATCCAGCTCCCCAGCGCTGGGACCCCCTTTTTGACTTGGACCTCTCGGTGCCTCCTCAGTACCAAGCTCCCAGCATTGACCCTGCGTCCCCCCCATCCCAAATGCCAACCTGGGCCCGAGCCTTAACCTGACCTCTCCCCCATCCCCGCTGCCGTTGCACCTTGCGAGGCAAGACCTAACCCCAGCTCGGGTGAGGAGAAGTGCGCGGAACTCCAGATCCTTGCCTGGTCATGCAGGTAGCATCTATAAAACTGTAGTATTTTCTTCTGCTAATTCTAGACTTAACAGAAAACTAGCGCATTGCATGGGAGTTAATATTCAAGACGAACATTACACTGCCATGCAAACCCTAGAACAGGAGAGATTGTCCTTCTCCCAATGAAAATCATCTCATGGAATATTCGCGGGCTAGGGGACCCCTCTAAAAGACACTCAATCTTCCTTACACTGTCCCCCCTAAAAATCGACATTCTCCTGCTCCAAGAATCTAAACTGTCTGATCCAACCCCCCTCATCATCAAGCAACTAGGTGGCTCTCATCTCATAGGCTGGGCCCATTCCAACTCTATTGGTTCCAGAGGAGGCCTAATCACCATGTGGAACGAATCTGTTTGGTCCCTTTGCCAAATCATTCCTCACTCCTCTGTCCTCCACGTAGCTCTCAGACACGTGCAGACCAACACTATCTATTTTTTTCTCAAACATTTATGGTCCCCAAGCAGTGCAAGAAAGACGGAACCTTTGGTCTGATTGCTCGAATTTTGCGTCATCTATCCAGGGACCTTGGGTAGTGGGTGGTGATTTTAACACAACTAGATACTCAGATGAAAGGAGCTCGGGATATATTTCACTTGACTCGGAGGACTTCAATGCTTTCATTAACTCCTGCTCCCTTATCGAACCCCCAATCAACAATCGTCAATTTACCTGGTCCAATAAGCGCCTTTCACCTGCCTTAGCTAAACTTGATCGCTTTCTTTTTAGTCCTGCCTGGGAAGACATTCACCCCCTCTCTTTTTGCCTTGGCCTCCCTACCATTCTTTCTGATCACTGTCCCCTCTACCTTGATTCCGGTACCCCCCCGCCCTCCAAGCGACCATTCCGTTTCGAGAGGCTCTGGCTCCTAGAACCTTCATTCGATGATTTTATCAAACTGGCTTGGAGTCAGCCTTCTAGATCCACCTCAGCCACCTCTCGGGTTGTTTGCAAACTCAGATCCCTTAGAAAACTCCTCCGGCCTTGGGCTAGGTCGATCTGGGGTTCCATCCGTACTCGCATTGCCACCATCCAGAATGACATTCTTGCTCTAAATATCCAAGAGGAGTCTCACCCCCTAGACGAAGGAGACTCAGCCACCCTTGCAAACCTTGAATCTGAACTTGAAAGACTTTTGAAACAAGAAGAGATTGGTTGGAAACAGCGGTCTAAAGCCAAGTGGTTTAAAGATGGCGACAAAAACACTTCTTACTTCCACAAATTAGCAAATGGTCGGCGCAGGTCCTTATCCATCCCGGAAATTGTGCACAATAACAACGCCATATCAGATCCTACCTCCATCCTGAACCTCTTTTCCGAATTCTACCGTTCTATGCTAGGAAAGCCTTCACCTCCACTTCCCGTCATCGATTGGAACCTTCTCTATCCTAATCCATTGCCCATCCCCATAGACTCGTCTTTCACGGAGGAGGAAATTCTGGCCGCCCTCAATGATATGGATGACAACAAATCCCCAGGGCCAGATGGCTTTGGCCCTTTCTTCTTTAAGCATTTATGGAGAGTTGTCAGAAATGACGTCCTAGACATGTGTGCCGAATTCTGTTC
Source organism: Allium fistulosum (assembly GCA_030737815.1). Taxonomy (NCBI): domain Eukaryota; kingdom Viridiplantae; phylum Streptophyta; class Magnoliopsida; order Asparagales; family Amaryllidaceae; genus Allium; species Allium fistulosum. The sequence continues at coordinate 273,402,838 of CM060902.1, read as the reverse complement.
CAACCCTATGACTATATCCTGCCTTAACTATGCCAACATCGTTCTCCTTCCCAAATCTGATGGTGCCAACTCCCTCTCCGCATTTCGACCCATTAGCCTGCTCAACACCACTTTCAAACTGATAACCAAGGTGCTCGCTAACCGTCTCCAAACCCATATGGATTCACTGGTGGGAGTGGAGCAATCGGCCTTCATCAAAGGAAGAAGCATACTGGACTGTGTTGCGGCAACACAAGAAGTCATTTCCCACTGCCATTCTTATAACATCCCTGGGGTCCTTCTAAAATTAGACTTCTCCAAAGCCTTTGACTCAGTCAACTGGAATTTCATCCTTGAACTCTTAATGCACAGGGGCTTTCCACCTAAGTGGTGCAACTGGTTAAAAAGTATACTGAACTCAAGCCTTTCTTCGATCCAGATAGGCGGTGTCTCTGGCGGTCTCATAAAATCTGCAAGGGGTCTCAGGCAGGGAGACCCTCTCTCCCCACTTATCTTCGTTCTCGTAGCGGATGTGTTTAACAAAATGATCAAACGGGCGACTGCAGATAACTACTTGGTAGGTATCCGTCCTTCCAATCCCAACTCCAACTCCCCTCCCAGCCCTTCGATTTCTAACCTTCAGTTTGCAGACGACACAATCCTTTTCGTCTCCCCCTCCCCTGAACACATCCATTGTCTTAAGGTCCTCCTGTACACCTTTGAACTCATTTCTGGCCTCTCTATTAACTTTAGCAAAAGCTCTGTCATCATGCTTGGAAATGCTGACCATCTCGGTCCCTCCATCGCCTCTGCCCTCAACTGCAAACTTGACACATTTCCCTTATCCTACCTTGGCATCCCTCTGCGCCCCACCAAGCTTCATCGTTCGGACTGGAATCCCCTTCTATCCAGAATTGAATCTAGACTTGCAGGTTGGAAAGCGAACTCCCTATCGACAGCTGGCAGACTCGTCTTGGTAAAAGCGGTACTCTCTGCAATCCCTCTCTACTGGCTCTCCTTTCACAAAATTCCTAGTTGGGTATCCAAAAAAATTGATTCTATTAGACGATCTTTTCTCTGGAATGGTGGGAGAGCCAAAAGCCTGGTCAGCTGGAAAATCATCTGTTTACATACGGAACATGGCGGCTTAGGCATATCTAACTTGATTACCTTCAACCAATCTCTTCTTGCCAAATGGCTTTGGCGTCTCCTCTCTCCGGGTCAGTTTATCTGGAAAGACTGGATCCTGGCCTATTACTATAATGCGGACCCTTCCCTTGCCCTCCACTTCGCCCCACTCTCCAAACCCTCACCTTTTTGGTCAGGTGTTCTCGCTTCAGTTAATCGCATCAAACCGCTCCTTCATGTGGAACTTGGAGCTGGCACCAACTGCCTCTTCTGGTTCGATCACTGGCACAGCCTCTCCCCACTTCACCGCTCCCTCCTTTCCCTCTTCTCCTCCTCCAATCGACCTCTCTTATCAGTAGCGGACGCTGTCAACCTCGGCCTACCCGGCCTCTGCCCCCCATCTCTCTTCGACACTGACACCCTCTCTGAGCTCCTCTCCGCCCTTAACATCCTGCGCTCGACTGTCCTGACCCCTACCCTGCCTGATCTTCACTCCTGGGCCCTTGCTCCTTCCAGTGGCTTCTCTGTCTCCCAATGCTACTCCTTCCTAAACCACCCCGGTAGACTTTTTGCCTTCCCCCGTGTCTGGAAATGCCATATCCCTCCCTGAATCAAATTCTTCCAGTGGTGTCTCATTCATGGCCGGATTAACACCAAGGATCGCCTCTCCCGCTTCAACATCACTTCAGATCAGATCTGCGTCTTCTGCAACACTGAAATCGAATCTATCAGACATCTATTCCTTGATTGCGATTTATCCTTCTACATTTGGGTTTCAGTCTGTGTCCACAATCTTGGGATAATCTACTTCTTAGAAGACTTCTTTGAACACTGGCAGTATGGATCACCTAACCCTCATCTCGACTCTCTTCTGGCTATCTTCTGCTGGGTCATCTGGAAAGAGAGAAACATTATCATTTTCAACAAACCCACTAGCTCGCGTCTGACATTATGCATTAAAATCTCTAATCTGTTCGATTATTGGGCAGGTCCCTCATCTTCGGCGCCCTTCAGATTTCGCCTTCCAGCGGTGAGGTCCCCCTCGGAAGAATCGGTGGGCAGCGCTTCCTCCGCCGCACCGACAGGACCGCATGGAGCAGACTAAGGGATCGACTGTCCTCTCTCTCTCGCTTGACCCTGCTTTTACTTTTCGCTGCAGTCATTTTAATAATCACTGGCTTAGTATGTATATTAATCTTTACCTATAACCTGATGCAATGACTGTAATCTAAACACTTTTTTGCTGTAATGCTGCTTTAGCTATCGATCAGGCATGTTGATCGAACTATCACTATATATTTATATTTAGCCTAATCGGCTGTGTAGTCACCTGCTACACAACCGTTCTTCTCAAAAAAAAAAGTTTACGAAGGCCTCCAACAATTAAGGACAGGACCTTCATAAAACCTACTTGAAATGGTTTTAACAAAATATTGTAATCAGTTTTTTGGATTATATTGAACATAAAACCTACTTGAAATGGCTATACATAGATGGTGGTGGTGCCTACTTGAAATATGCATTATATACATCTATGCCAGCTACAATTAATTAAGGCTACCAAGTAAGTCCATAGAACCTAAAACAACTACAATTAATTAAGGCTACCTAGACATATGAACTTAAAACAACCATCAGACAAAAATGCAAAAAATGGCAAATAAAACCTAAACATAGAACAACTACGAGAGATGTAACCAAAGTAAATAAACCAGACATTCGAACTATAATATAAATACTAATTATAATATAAGATAGAATCGAAGATAAATAATGTTGGAATACTTAGCTTTTTAAGCCTACTCGAACGTATCATCAGCCTGCATATCAACGAAGCAAAGTATATCAGCATGCATATGTTCCAGAACTTGATACATTTATCGTTTGCACCGCCTACAGAAGCCAATAAGTTGCTCTCAAAAGGGCACCAAACTAAGGCCTTCACTGCTGCATTGTGATCATCAAATCTGTGCATGTATTGGTTTTGGTTTCGGGGCGCATTCGATGATGACATGGAAATGTCCCATATGTGCAAAAGGTCGTCATTTCCTCCACTTTTCAATTGTCGACCAGAGTTTGACCATTTTAGGCCTCATACTTCTAGTGTGTGACCTCTATATGTTTGCACTGATTGTTACCTTGATTGCCACTGCCTGGTTTTTGTTAAACAGTTGATTGTTGTAAGGCTGCTAAGATTGTTACCACACTGCTAAGCTTGCATTTTCTTCAATCAGAGCCACAAACCGCCACAGTAACCCTACCACATACACATACATCTACAAACAAACCCATCAGCCTCCACTGTGCTACATAACCACCGAGACAAACTCATCACTGAACCAGACCCACTGTCCACTGCACACATATCCACTACAGAAACCCAAATCCTTTTCATCTCCTAAAACCACTCGGCAACCTTCCAAACTTCTGCATTTACCGGACCATAATCCTCGCATTCAATAGTCATCCAACTACCCATCAACACTTTTGCCTCACTGTTCAACAACCATAACTTCACATTGTCAATTACCACAATAACACCCAGCTGCAAGCAACAGTGCAGGATCACTTGCTCCGGTTCAAAACAACATTAGGAAAACATTCGTCTGAACTTGATCTATATAATGGTTAATGTTTCTTTATCAAAGCATATGATCATATCCCATTAATTACCAACTAGCTAAAATAATTACACTGACTTGATTTCAAATCATTCTAGTAAGTGATTTAAGTTTGTAATAAGTTTAGAAAATGATCTGTGTCAGTTATTCTTGGCTGAAAGTGACAAATTTGAAGAAATTTTCCATCCAAGTTTACTTCATTCTATGTAACAAAAACCACATACTGACCTCATTTGCAGTTCCCATTGCTGAGCAGGAGTGAAGTCCTACAAACCATGATAAACAAATTCAAAAGCGAAGACGGCAAAAGCAACTGCCTCCTCCACCTCAATGATCTTCCAGGCGGTCCAAAAGCCTACGAACTCATCGCTAAATTCTGCTATGACATAAAATTCAAAGTAAACACTTACGCTGCGCCTCCGAGCACCTCAAAATGACAGAATCCTGCATAGAAGAGAACCTCATCAAGCAGACCAAAACCTTCCTAACCGAAGTGTTTGAAAACAACTGGAAGGAGTCCTTAAAAATCCTCGAATCATGCGAGCAGTTCCTTCCACACCGAGACAAACTTCATAAGATCCGGAACTGAAAACCAATCTCCGATGCTGTAATTGTTTTTGTTGTTGTTTTTCTTTGCCTTTTTGATTTTGTGTAATGAGAAGCGGTGAAAATAATTTCTAGGGTTCTTTTTTTTGTTTTGGAGGAGGCGAAATCCTAAAAGAAACTAATGGGAAATAAGTGGCATAGAAATTTGAGATGGCGGGAATTGAAACTATTTGCATCGGATGTTGGTGATAACTGATGCAAATTTGATTTTTTATGACCTATTGCTTTCCACGTACCAATTGCATCGGTTATTAAGATAGAACTGATGCAAATAGTTCTATTTGCATCAGTTTTTACTTCAACCGATTCAATTGAGGCGATGCAAATGGCCTGTTTTGTAGTAGTGTCCTTAAATGGAATGCATGCTATACTATCTGACATATCGGTGCTCGCACAAAGAAGTTACATGGATGGTCGCTCCTCAACAGCCTTATTCTATGTGCTAGTCGACAGCATTACTCCGTAGTGTTCTTGGCTAGCGTGGGCATAGAGGTGGGGCGTCACAGGCTTGGTATCAGAGCCAAACTTCGGAACAATGTAGAATAACTTAACAAGGATCATCGTCCTAAGTCCAACTTAGGAGTCGTGCCTTAGGATTTAATTCGAGTCTTCGTACCGATTCATCCTATTTCTTTTTTTTTGTATCCTTGTTTTATCTATCAAGATTTGCTTGATATTTATTTAGAGAATAAGTTTTCTTCTTTTCTCTTTCTTAAAGAAGAGAATGTCTAGACCAGGCCATCCCAGAGCCGGACCATCTACTGTTACTCCCCAGGATGGAGTTTTTATGACCACTCAGCAGCTTCTTGATTTAGTAAAGAATGCTCAAGCAGCTGGTCCTAATCAGGAACCTACTCATCCTAAGTCTGGATTTGCATGCTTGTGCAACGATTATACCAACTTGGGTGGGAAACCATTCAAGGGTTCCGAACTATTATTGAGGTCCAGGCTTGGTTAAGAACATGCGATCGAATCTTTTCTCGCATGAATCTTATCGATCTTCACCGCGTTTAGGTGGCTTCCAGTATGCTCCAAGAAAGAGCATTGGAATGGTACGAACTTCTTATTTCTGAAATTAATGAAGCGGATCTCACCTGGGAGCAATTCCGGGAACGCTTCGAATTAAAATTTGTACCAGAAGCAGAGAAAGTGACATTGGCTCGACGTTTCATAGACCTTGTTCAAGGTGAATCCCCTATGACAGATTATGTCGCATCCTTCGAGTCACTAACTAAATATGGGGTTGAATACATCAACACTCCATTGAAGAAGAACCAAAGATTCGTCTATGGCTTAAACAAGAATCTCAAAAAACCATTACTTCTAAAATTAGAAGTTTCTTTCGATCAACTCATTGATATCACTCTTTGACTTAAAGAGGCGGATAGGGGAAGTGATGTTGAAGTGGTAGGTGCCAAACCAAACTTTAACAACAAGAAGAGGCCAAAAAAATCCAAAGGCCCTTATCCCAATAAAAAGGGGGAACAAGCAACTCCTACTGCAAAGACTTTTTCCTCTAGTGATGGGAAATGCTTCAACTGTGGTTCTATGGACCATTTTGCGAACAAGTGTTCAAAGCCCCGTTCTTGTCGCTATTGTAAAAGTCCAGATCATTATATGCATCTATGCCCTAAGCTTCAAGGCAAGGAGGGAAAGTTAAACGTTGCTCAAGCCACTGGCAACACATCCCGTGGTCAAAGTATGTCTCATTCTGTCCTTGATGGCATTATTATATTTCGTGATCAACCTATTAGAGTTCTCTTTGATACGGGTACATCCCATTCTTTTATATCAAAGGAACTTGTCGATACTTTTTCCTTAAGTGTTGTTGCGCTAATGACTTCTTTAAGAATTTCGAATCCGGTTGGTGGATCCGCAACTCTTAGTTTGCTTTGTGAAGATGTGGAGATTATTTTATGTGATTTTCCTTTTCTAGCCGATTTGCATGTCATGCGTTATTTAGGCTTTGGAATGATTTTGGGTATGGATTGGCTTAACCGTTATGAAGCTCATATCCTATGTCCTGAGCGGACTATTTATCTCCGACATCCGCAATCTATAAAGCAGATTTCTATTATTCTTAAAGATTCGGATTCCACTTTGGCTGCATCTTTATATTCTTTAAATCCTCGTGATGATGATAATGATGATGAGGAAGATGTCATTTCTCGTATTCACGTCGTTCGTGAATTTTTTGACATATTTGAGCTCGTTTTAGGACTACCACCTAAGCGAGCAATTGAGTTCAAAATTAATCTTATACCTAGAGCTCAACCTATTACTCGTCCTCCTTATCGCATGTCCAATAAGGAGAATGAAGAGATGCGTAAGCAATTATCCGAATTGGAGACGAAGCAATTTATTCGCTCTAGTTCCTCGCCTTGGGGAGCTTCAGCAATTTTCGTGAAGAAATCCGATGGTACACTTAGGCTTTGCATCGACTACCACAAGCTTAATGATCTTACTATTAAGAATAAATATCCTTTACCTCGGATTGATGATCTATTTGATCAACTTAGTGGTGCTAGAGTCTTTTCACAATTGGACTTGGCTACCGGTTTTCATCAGCTTCGTATTGCAGAGGATAGTATTCCTTTGACTTCGTTCCGAACTCGATATGGATCTTATGAATGGATGGTTATGCCATTTGGTTTAACGAATGCCCCTGCTTATTTCGTTGACCTTATGAATCGAGTTTTCAAAGATTTCCTCGATCGGTTTGTTCTCATCTTTATTGATGATATCCTTGTGTATTCTAAAATCGAGGAGGAACATGAAAAGCATCTTCGGGTTGTATTGGAAACTCTTAGGAGTAATCAGTTAAAAGAAAATTTTTCTAAATGCCACTTTTGGCAATCTAGTGTGAAGTTTCTCGGTCATATTATTTCCGAATCCGGAATATCAGTGGATCCTTCAAAGATTAAAGCGATTCAAAATTGGAAGAGACCGGAGAGTGTCACAGAAATCCGTAGCTTCCTTGGATTGGCGGGTTATTACCGTCGTTTTATCAAGGACTTTTCTAAAATTGCCGTGCCTCTCAATATCTTAACGAAGTAAGGTGTTAAATACATTTGGTCGGACAAATGTGAAACTTCTTTTCAGAAATTAAAGGAACTCCATTCCGATGCTCCTATTCTTGTGATTCCCGAAGGGAATCAAGATTTTGTTGTTTATACCGATGCTAGTCGCGTTGGTTTGGGTGCCATTCTTATGCAAAAAGAACGTGTTATTGCTTATGCTTCTAGGCAATTGAAGCCGGCTGAGACTAGATATGCCACACATGATTTGGAACTCGCGACTATTGTTTTCGCCCTCCGGATTTGGCGATATTATCTTTTGGGAGAGAAATTTATACTTTATACCGAACATAAGTCTTTGAAATATTTATTTTCTCAAAAGGAACTTAATTTGCGTCAACAGCGTTGGCTCGAATTCCTTGCCTCTTATGATCTTGATATTCTTTATACTCCCGAAAAGGGAAATCGAGTTGCCGATGCACTTAGTCGCAAGCAACAAGCGGTTGTTTCCATGATGATATCCGAATGGAATGATCTCGAGGTTTTATCCACTTGTGAAATTCGAGATCGTGTTTCCGATTTATGTTCATCTCTTGTTTTATGTAGCCTTGAGGCTCACCCTTCTCTTTTAGACCGCATTCTTGAAGCTCAAAGGCTAGATCCCGAATTGGCTCTTCTTGGCCAAAATATTAAGGATAAAGTTGATATTGAAGGTTTGAAAGACTTTGATATTGATTCTCGTGGCGGCATTCGAAAATTTGGTAGACTTATCGTACCAAATATTAGTGATCTTCGTAAAGATATTCTAGAAGATTCTCATCGTTCCAAATATTCCATTCATCCCGGTAGTAGTAAAATGTACGCGGATATTAAGCGACTTTATTATTGAGAGGGAATGAAATCTGATATTGCTAACTTTGTTAAGTGTTGCATGACTTGCCAACTTGTCAAGGCCGAACACCAAAGGCCCGGTGGGTTATTGCAACCATTAGAAATTCCAATTTGGAAGTGGGATCAAATTTCCATGGATTTTATTGATGGCCTTCCCCATTCTCGTTCGGGTCATGATAGCTTATGGGTGATCGTTGATAGACTTACTAAATCCGCCCCTTTTATTCCCGTTCGGTCGAACCGAACCATTCCTCTTCTGGCCAAACACTTTATCAAAGAAATTGTTAAATTGCATGGAGTTCCTACTTCCATTGTTACTGATCGTGACCCATTATTTACTAGTGGATTCTGGAAGAGTCTTCAAAAAGCTTTGGGAACGAAGCTTAATTTTAGCACCGCTTATCACCCCCAATCCGATGGACAAACTGAGCGTGTGAATCAAACTCTTGAAGATCTTCTTCGTTCTTGTGTGCTTGACTTTGGTGGAAGTTGGGAAGATCATATTTCACTAGTTGAATTTTCCTATAATAGCTTCCAATCTAGTATTGGTATGGCACCTTTCGAGGCACTCTATGGAAGGCCATGCCGATCTCCTTCTTGTTGGCTTGAGGCCGGTGAGAAGCTGGTTTTAGGTCCAGATTTCATTCGTGATTCCACAGAAAAGATTGAACTTATTTGTCATAGGATGAAAGAAGCCCAGAGTAGACAAAAATCCTATGCCGATAATCGAAGAAGAAAATTAGAATTTTCTGTTGGAGATCTTGTATTTATTCGTGTTTCCCCTATGAAGGGCGTTGTACGTTTCAGTCGATTGGGAAAGTTAGCGCCACGATATATTGGGCCATTTCCTATCACCGAACGTATTGGTTCCATGGCTTATCGCCTTTCATTGCCGGCTTAGTTTTCTGCCATGCATGACGTGTTTCACGTTTCTCAATTACGGAAGTGCCTTCGGGATTCCGATGCTATTCTTGAGCCTGGTGTTGTGGAAGAGATTGAAGTTTCTCCTAATTTAACTTATGAGCAGCATCCTATTCGAATTATTGCTTCGGAGGTTAAACGACTTCGAAATAAAGATGTTCCGCTTGTGAAGGTTCAATGGTCCTCAAATCCTAAGGATTGCTCTAGGGAATCTAGAGAATTCATCGAGCGTACACATCCGGACTTACTTTCTCATGCTCTTTAAGGTGAACTTCTTATTTCAAATTTCTTTTGTGTTAATATGCTTTTATGGTTGTTACTTTTTATTTCCATCTTATATATTGCGAGGACGCAATTTCTTTAAGGAGGGGAGTCTGTAACAACCCGCATATTTATCGATTTTATATTTAAATATTTTATTTAAATATATTATCGTCAATCAGATTTTAGTCCGAAAAACTACTTTTTGCATACGGTCAAATTAGGACTCGAGACCACTTCCATTGAGTTCAAAATGACGTTTGCGATCTTTTTAAGTATAAACTTTGATATGTTTGGAGATAGTAGAATTTTTCTACTTTTTCCACTTATAACTTTGGTCTTGTTTCAGCTCATTAGACCCAAGCCTCACCCCTCCTCTCTTCATTACCTTACTTCTATTTCCTAATACTCAAGCTTTTACAACAATGGAGAGAGGAATGGGAAATTAAAACTCCAAGCCCTAGTTTTCTTTTGCAAATCAAGTTCTAGCTCCAAACTAATAGTAGAAGCTTTGGTAAGCCTCCTCTTCTTCTTCTCCAACTCATTTCCTATCAATTTCAGAAATTCCTAAACCTGACTTAGGAAATGTTTCTCTTTTTAGCCTAGATTCAAGGTTGTTGAGTTGGAATTGAAGTGTGATTGCTCTTGCCATTGCTCTATAGCTTCTTCTTCATTTGTTTTGTGTTTAAAGGTGAGATTTTTATCTCACATCTTTGTCTATATCTATCTTTGTGATTGGGTATGAATTCCTAACACTTATTTATGTACATTTTCTTTTGTTTGGGATTGAATTGTTGAATATCCTAATTTCTTGGTTTTTGAAGTCCAATTCTTGTGAAAATCCTTCAATGGATGTTTGGATATGTTGTTTGGGGTGTATCGAAGCGCCTATAAGACCGGGTTGACGCTTGACGTAAATCCTTAGTTGTCATTGCTTGCTCGATCGCTTCCGAGAACGTTTTGGCCATCTTGGCCTAGGCAAATTTAAGCCCTGATTAGGTGTTCAGACGTCTGGAGATCAACGCCAGATGTCTGGTTTTGCCTCCTGGTGAAAAATAACAAACGACAGAAAATAAAAAGGGCAGTGACTAATTTCAGACGTTTGAACTATTGTTCCAGACGTCTGAAAAGATGTCAGACGTCTGATTCGTGTTTTCAGACGTCTGGTTGGTTTTCTGGAATATTTCCAGAAACCAAATCCATACGTCTGGACTTTTCCCCAGACGTCTGAATGCTTTCAGACGTCTGGATAGTTTTCTGGAATATTTCCAGAGACTAAATCCAAACGTCTGGACCAACCCCTCAGACGTTTGGAAATTCCCAGTTTTGCCTATCTGCCTAATTTTGAGTAAAACTTCCAATGTTAATCGAGTTTTGTCGATCTGATTAGACGTTATCACTTTTACCGATGTTGATGACTTCTTTCTATGGATTTTATGTGAATATCCATTTTGATGGATTTAGTATCGATTTCTTTGGATTTGATTCACGTCTTCGTATGTGAATTTTGATGATTGATTGTTTCTACAATCGTTTTTGTGATTTTTCACTTCAAAAATATAAAGGTTTCAATACTAGTAGTAAATATCAAAACTCTTTCATCAAAACGATTTCAACTCTATTTTATTACAAAGCTCTTTTTCCTAAACCGTTTTCCAATCTATTAGTATATACAAGCCTTTACTTCACTCGGATGAGAAATCTAATTAAACGGCTTAGCAAAACAGGTGGTATGAAACGCTTGCGTTTACTTCGTCGGTTAATTCTTGGACTTGTTCGACTGAACATTTTGTGACAATTTCCTAGTGAAGATCTACAGTTTGTTCATAAATATTTAAGTTAAGCTAGTGGTTATGGGACATGAAGCTAAACTCATATATTTACTAGCTTATTGTAATTGACACTTCTTGATGATCATTGACAATCATTTTTGTGATTTAGACTAGCAATTGTGCGATGTCTCTTTTTCTGCGAGGGAGACTAAACCCCGTTTGTGTGATGTTTCGACTCACATATGTGGGGTAGCGACCCATGGTCTTCGGGCCGTTCGTGTGTTCAAAAATTAATGGATAGCTTCCATGAGATAGCTTCTCGTTCGTGTGATACATATGTTGGTGAGCTTTCATGCTCCCGTTCGTGTGATAGGCCTCCCCCTTTTTGTGATTTCTGGATTTCGTGTGTTGATTTCTGGAATTTGTGCTTCACCAATTTTCGTGATTTCCATTGATAAATTTTATCAATTTTTGTGTATTGGTGAATTCGTGTGTCATTGACTTGTTATGAATACAAGTTTAGGGTATGATACCCCATTTTATCTTTGAGAAGATTCTTGTGATATTGATTAATCTCTTGTTGATTTTCAATTATATACTTATAGTAGTATGCCATTATGGTTATTACATGTTCATGCCATGTCTTTTATTCTACACCATATTATCTGATATTTATAGCTAGAATGATCCGTTTATTATTTTCTTATAAATAATACTCGGGTCGGACCGAGATGTTACAGGTGCTTCTGCTTGACTTCTCTTCTGGGATTACTCTGACTTTTGGCTAACTACTTAGATTAGTAGTTTTGGTTGTATACATTTGTGATATAGACTCTGTGATGTATACTTATTCTTTTGTGTAGTTGGTAGCTATTCTTTTGTATTATTGTTGATCTTTTAGACCACTACTCTGATGTACACTTTCATGTGTTATATATTTATTCATATCTTTTTCCGCCTTTGTGATATGGATGTCTGTAACTGATTTGTGTTATGTTTATTTCTATATTTGTTTCCGAAGATTATATATAGCCACTGTGTGATAGCTTTGAGTTTGTATCGGTATGTCGGATTTTCCTCCTTAAATGAAATGCATGCTATACTATCTGACATAGCGGTGCTCGTACAAAGAAGTTACATGGATGGTCGATCCTCAACAGCCTTATTCTCCGTGCTAGTCGATAGCATTACTCCATAGTGTTCTGGGCTAGCATGGGCATAGAGGTGGGGCGTCACAAGGTTGGCCTCCATTTTCATTTCTACTTGATAACCTGACAATGCATGCAAACGACATCATTTTTATCCTTCCTCTACCCATGCTTGCGACGCCAAGACCTCATGTCCTCGTGCCACTCAAGCTCCTCCGCGTGACATCTCAACAGGGGCCAGACTTCGCCTCCTTTCCCACAACCGACTATCACCCCATCCATCGCCGTATCAAACCACATCGTTAAACCTTCCATCCACCAATGAAGGCAAGCTTGGCCATTTACTGATCCACCAGCCCGAGCCCGCCGACCACCACTGCGCCGAGACACCGGAGCCACCCACATCACAACCGCCTGACTCGAGCTTCTCTCCCACTGTCGTACACCACTGTAGTCGCCGAGTCCAGTCACTCACCGAGCCGCCTCCACATGGCTGCTCATCTCTGTGACCAAGTTTGCCACCTTCCCGACCTCCTCCTGTCACCTACACTCGGCCCGCCTCCTTGGCCTTGCCTCGCCAACATCCCGCAACCGGCCTCCGCCTTCAACATCACCGACTCATAGCAGCTGCTCGACCTTCTTCTTCTTGCTTTGAAATGTATAAGGTATTATATTTAAATATAAATATTTTATACTATATAAATCGCGTATATGTATATTCTGTTATTTATAACTGTACAAGTTTTATGGTCTAGTATGTTATTTTTCCTATCAAATTTGATTCGCACTGTACAACTTTTGCATGCTCATATATTGATAGATTCGAAAGTATATAAGCATATATGTTATTTTATGTGTGGAAAATTTTATATGTACGATTATAAAACTGTTATATATATACATAGGTGTATATGTTATACGTCTAAAATAGGTTATAGATTAGTACAGTTCGTCCCTGATTTGTGCAGCTGTGCTGTTTTTTTTGAGTTGTTTAATGCAAATATAAACATGAATAAATTATTATATTTTATAGCATAAGTATACTTTACAGTTTCATCAGTTTCGTGTACGTCTTATACTTCCTTATATAAATTGGGTAACTAATGTATATATATTTTATATAAAGGAGTCATATATAAGCATATATATATATATATATGTATTTATTTCAAAATGTAATGTATATATATTTTTGTTTAAAATGTGTTGTATTTAGAACATGATTGTATATATAATTATATATATGTGTCCACTTATACCATCAATTCAGTTCTGAATTGTTCCATCAATTCCTGTTATCAGCTGTATTTGTCAAATTTGTGTCAATCTTGCTTTACTCTGGAAACTCGTGCCTGGATTTCATAACTCAATTTCATAGTCTATTTCGCTAGCCTCGGAAGGTGAGCAATCACTCACGATTAATGTTCTTTTATTTATTAAATCTGATTTAAATTGAAACGACAATTGAAATATGCTAATGTTAGTTATTTACACTGTTATTTATGCTATTAACTGTACCAGTTCACCTGTGATATCTGACACCATTATCTGTTAATTATACTATGATAATCCCGTTTGGTTGATAAGTGATTGATTGTTTGTTGTTTATATTGGATGTTAAATTGTAATGTATAAAGTGATAAATAGTATGCAATTGAATTTGACGAAGGATAGTTAAAAATTTGAATCGACATATGTGTTGAATTTGATTTGTTAAATTTGTATAATACGACCCCTTGAATGTTTAATTATTTGACACGTAGAAAAATAGTTAATTACCCTTGAACCATTTGAATTTATGTTGTATTAATTGATGAAGTATGAAATTGAATAATTGACGTCAAGTGTAGAATTGCATAGAATAATTAGTATAATAATCTTTAATCTACATGAAATGATAGTGTAGATTCTAGAAATAATTATATTAATTCGCACAAACAACAATGTGAATTAATATGGTTATTTCGGGATTATTTGAATTGATTATTGGATTGTTATTGATTGTTGTTATTGCTTGTTTATTTACTTTGACACCATCCCAGTTATCACACTGCAAGTTCCTTTTGCTATGCTTTGATTCTTGAATTGAAATGGAATCGGGTTGAAATGATAAATACCTAAATAAACTTTGACTTAGGATAGAGAATTAAAATAAAACCCGATTGGTCAAAATTTGATTTAAAAATAAAATAAAGATTTCATTTGAATAAATAATATGGTTTTGAAACGAAGTTGGAATTTGAATTTTAGGAAAGGAAATGTTAATATTTAATAATCTGAGTCAAAATATTAACATAGTAGATGATGAATGAACGTTGTTTAAAATTAATTATTTAATAATCAAATTTGGAATTATTAATAATTAAGTTTTGAAATTAGTTAATAATTAAGTTTGGAAATTAGTTAATAATTAAGTTTTGGAATTATTTAATAATTACATAAGGTTGAATTATTTAATAATTAAATTAAACTGAATTCTTTATTAAGTGAAATTGAACTTCTTGAATAAGTGAAACTAAGTTTCTTTATTAATTGAGTTTTGAAATTGTAACTAAGTAAATAAATTAGTGAAATTGAATTTCTCTAACAAGAAAAAAAGTGTTTTATTGAAATAAATGTAAGACTTGAAATGTAAAGGATTTGATTTGGTGAATTTAATTTAATGCAATTTGTAAGTTTTGATAAGGGAGTTGAACTTAAATAATTGATTTAATAAATTGGAAATTAAATAGAAATTATTTTGAAGGATAAATTAACTTAACGAATATTGAATGAAATCGATAAATGAATTTAAATTGATTTGAATGTTAAATTAAGTTGATTTAAATGATTTCGGAATGAAACTTATATACGAACTTGAATCAATATTTGAATTGTTTTAAATAAAATTGAAATGTTGAATATATAAAGCTTTGAAATATATTGAAATTGAAATGGTCTATTTGTGGTTCAATTCGGTATTTGAAATCGATATAACTTGGAAATGTTTAATTGAATTGGAATTGAAGTTGATGATTTAGATTTGATAAAATTTCAATTTGGAACTCGAATTGATTTGAATCGATTTGTGAAGGTCGATGAAACTATTTTATTTTATAAATTAATTTAAATTTATATTTAAAACTATTGGTATTTTACTTTATAAATTTATTTTAGTATAAACTATTTTAATATAAATCATTTTTAATATAAATTATTTTATAAACTATTTTAACTTATAACTATTTATATAAACTATATATATATATAAACTATTTTTATTCATAAACTATTTTATAAACAATTTTATTATATACATTAATTTTAATATCTAAACTGTTTAAGAGGAAAGTGTTATGAATTCCAAAATGTTATAATTTCAAACTATAGTTTCAAAGTGTTATGAATTTCAAGGTTCTGGTTTCCAAAGTGTTTTGATTTTAAAAGACTTACGATTTCGGAAGCGATATAACTTTGGAAAGTGATATGATTTTGGAAATGGATTTATTTGAAGTGAAATTGATATCGTATGGATATGGTTTTGAAATGGCAATGATATTTCGGTTTTGAAATATGAACTATTTTGAAAGTTATTAAACGACAAATCGGTGTAATAATTACGAAAGTTATAAAAGAGACCGGAATCGGTTATGGACATACTCTCCGTCTAAACCAAAAACCACTTTAATAACTATACGCGGAGTGTGATCCAGAATGAAGTGGTTGGAATGATGTACGTGATGACTGAAGAAAGAGAACGATAATGGATAGCCTTGACACTTGTGTCAAATTGGAAATGACTAAAACAGGAGCCGTGCCGGGGCAAATGGGGTTAGCCACCTCGAGCGAACACACTTCTTCGAAACTACTCATTACTTGTTATCGATTGTGCACCCTCGAATTTTGGGAGTGTTGTTTCGCGGTGTTGCGATCGCTGCGGCGATGCGTTCTCACTAGTCCGGATCAGGCAAACGATAGTTTCACTACCTTGGGTATTGCCTCATGTGCCTTGTCATACTTGTATCCCTATATACGCGACCACTACGATTTGTTTTGTGTTATACCTATGGAGTACTCCCTAATATCCCACTAGTTTACGGTGGAGTTTACAGTGATGTATAAACTATAACGCTTATATATAAATTGTGTTAAGGGGGATAATGGTAACGCCTTAACACTATCTTAATACTTTATATTACTGATAGGCATTATCTACTTATCGTACACTACTACATAGTAGATAGTTTAACGGATCCTTAAAGGATGGTTTTTCCAAATGTCCTTTGAGTTACTTGTATTTCAGTTGCTATTTCACTTGAGTTGGATTTATTGATATAAGAATGTTAATCCTGACTCGAGTGTTTTGTGTTTTGCTTTACGCTCGGGTCAGACTGAATGTACCAGTATTCGAGACTCGCCTTTGGAGTTGGAGCTTCGCTTGGAGATCCAGCTATCTATCCAGTTTCAGATATTCAGTTGATTCTAGTGATGTATTCTGATATTGTATTTGATTATTGTATCCGAGACATCTGTTGTACCTTATTTAACTCTGATATGTATATAGTAGCTTCATGAACTACTATCTTTTGTTTCCGCTGCAATTATTACTCTGTGTTTGTGATATGTGATTATTTATTTACTGTATATGCTCAGTTTTTCCAAATATAAATTAACAATTCGGTATTTTGAATCATTCAAATTCGACATGTGCGGATGCGAATGGTCCAAAATAGTGGGTCGTTATAGTTGGTATCAGAGCTTTGGTAGCTCTAGGCAAAACTTAGCATATAGGGTAAATGTATTTACAGAATCACTCTCATTCAAGTTTCAATCTCTTCCTTTTGACTCGATTCCTTTGAATTTTGGAACGTTCCCCGCGGTTCCGAAATTCATTTGTGTCCCTCACTATTCGTCTTCTCTTAATTCTAGAATATCCCATAACTCCACTTCGAATGATCTTTATAATAAGTCGGCGGTCTTGCCAATCTCAAATTGACTTATAAAGGGTGAAACTCTTTTACAATAGACATCGAATTATCGGAGATTTCTGTATCCTCGGTTTACGGTGCTATCTATCTCCTGTTATACCTGAATTCTATTTCTTGAGATCAAATGTAGATTTGCCTTGAAATTCTGCATCGATCTTATTCTTGATGTCACGGTCGACCCGGTTAAGGTTGCCCGCGATTTATATAAACTTATCCATCTTCCTATTTTGTTATTTAATTATCTCATCTTTGTTTCAAACCTATCTTCGGATCAAAATTCTCTTTGATTTGAGTCCATCAAATTTGAAACCCTATCCTTATTTTGAGAATTCATTCCTGTATCGTCGAGCAAAGAAATGTATTTGTAAACTAATATATAAATGTTTTAATATCTACTGTGTTGTTTGAGTTGTTGATGTTGATTTGGATTTCCGATCGATTCGTCTGATCAATGCTATCGATAGGATTTCCAAAACACTTGAGCAGAGCAAGCTGACACAATATTGCTTTCAAATTTGGAAAATAAAATAAAGCTTGTATGATTTTACTATATATATATAAGTATAAATTTTCTGAAATTGAATTGTTAACTGAATTGGTTGTCAGAAAGGTAATATTTGATTTTCACTATTTTTTTGTAAATCATTGATTATTCCAACATAAAAATAAATTGAATTATAAAATTTGGTTTATAGATTTATTTAGAAATTTAAATGAATTTAAAGTAAGAATTTGAGAATTTAATTTCCTAAAATTTCAAGCTTTGGTTTTAAATTTTTAAAAAAATGTATATTATTGAAGGTATTTTCAAATAGAAACCGTTTTTAAAGAATTTTAAAATGTTGAAATCAGTGCTCTTCTCTTTGTCGCTGGAAAATAATTTCAGTGATGGCGGCTGCATCATCGACATTCATTTTCGAGTTTCGAAGTGGAGAAACCATTCTGTAGCTTTGCTACGGTTTTGTTTGGGAAATATTTTAATTTGAATTTGTTAAGTATGACTTGATTTATATATATATATATATATATATGGGAATATTATCTTAAATTTAATTTGATTTAATATATATAGTATATACATAATTATCTCTAAAGGGTTTGAAATTAAACGGAAATTTAATTCTTAAAATTATGTTAAAGAATGTTTTCAATTATAAATAAAGCTAAATTTTGAATAAGTATTTAAACTTGAAATAATTGAATTTGAAAATTTTATTTGTATAGTACTAAATTGCATTTCAATATAACTTACCTAAATTATTCAGAAGTTAAAATGTAATTGGATAATATACAATATAAAATGATTTTATAAATAAAAATTTGAGTGTTTATAATAAATATTATACACTTAGATTTTAATTATAAAAAAATGCTAATAAAGATGATAGAATAATAAGTTAATTGAATGAGATGAATATAATAAATTTTGTTCTGAAAGAATTAACAAATTGAAATTAGATCAACTTATGGAAATACCTTAAATTTAAACCAATTATGGAATATAAATTAATTTAAATTGAAATTTATATGGTTTAAATTAATTTATATGGTTTAAATATATGTGATAAGATATATTAAGTGGAATAAACTTTATAATAATTTGGAATAAAAGAATTAAATTTGTTGAATAAAATATGAGTACAATAAATGATTATACAAATTGATGATTTAGAAATTGTTAATTGAGGATGACTAAATAATAAGATAATGAATTTACAAATAGATAGATTGATTTAACTTAAGTGAACTCAAAGGGATTTAACCAAATTGTTAAATATTAATTAATTTAAATTGAAATTTATATGGTTTAAATTAATTGTTTTACTTGTATTCCAATCTATTTTCTTTCTGGTTGTTTCTATTCTCCTACCTCATTCCTTTTCGGGGACGAAAAGTTTTGAGTGGGGGAGAGTGTAACGACCCGTAAATTTTAACTATTTTGATAACGTAATTAGTTGAAATTTTGTGAAATTTTAAACGATAAAATTTCGAAATACAAATTTGATATTTGGAATGCGTCTAATTAAACATAGCAACTGGTAAATTTTCATCCGAAAATATGAAAGTTTATTTTCGTGTGTAATTTTATTTCAATTTAATCAGTTAGTAATTGATGAAAATAAAATGTTTTCGAAACCCAAATATTTTTATATAGAAAAATTCTAAATCATCTTCTGAGCAAGAAGTCATTTTTCGTTTTTCCAAATTCGGACTTCTTTAGCTCCGTCGATCTTATTTTTTTGCATTTTTGCTGCATTTTCCGCTAGTAGAAAATTCGAATTTTTATAATTCGATCGCACCACTGATATTTTTATACCGTTTAGATTGTCCCGTCGTGATGATCACCACGGTATATTCAATGTTGTGGTTTGAAGTCCGGTACGCCGTAGAATCCACGAAACGATTTCGTATCGGTACGGGTTCTAAAGTCTTTTGGTTCCCTGTCCATTCTTTTGCCCAGCCTTGGGAAAATAGATAGACGTTAGACTTTATTATTTTTTGAATTCCACCTCTTGAGGTTCCCACTATCAAAAAAATTTATTTGCTTTGCGTCCCATATTTTTACTATTCCTGTTTTTCAAAATAAGAGAACAGGTTGGCCTCCATTTTCATTTCTGCTTGATATCCTGACAATGCATGCAAACGACATCATTCTTATCCTTCCTCCACCCATGCTTGCGACGCCAAGACCTCATGTCCTCGTGCCAACCAAGCTCCTCCGCGTGACATCTCAACAGCGGCCAGACTTCGCCTCCTTTCCCACAGCCGACTATCACCCCATCCATCGCCGTAGCAAACCACATCGTTAAACCTTCCATCCACCGATGAAGGCAAGCTTGGCCATTTACTGATCCACCGGCCCGAGCCCGCCGAACACCACTACGCCGAGACACCGGAGCCACCCACATCACAACCGCTTGACCCGAGCTTCTCTCCCACTGTCGTACACCACTGTAGTCGCCGAGTCCAGTCACTCACTGAGCCGCCTCCAAATGGCTGCTCATCTCTGTGACCAAGTTTGCCACTTTCCCGACCTCCTCCTGTCACCTACACTCGACCCGCCTCCTTGGCCTTGCCTCGCCAACATCCCGCAACCGGCCTCTGCCTTCAACATCACCGACTCATAGCAGCTGCTCGACCTTCTTCTTCTTGCTTTGAAATGTATAAGGTATTATATTTAAATATAAATATTTTATACTATATAAATCGCGTATATATATATTCTGTTATTTATAACTGTACAAGTTTTATGGTCTAGTATGTTATTTTTCCTATCAAATTTGATTCGCACTGTACAACTTTTGCATGCTCATATATTGATAGATTCAAAAGTATATAAGCATATATGTTATTTTATGTGTGGAAAATTTTATATGTACGATTATAAAACTGTTATATATATACATAGGTGTATATGTTATAAGTCTAAAATAGGTTATAGATTAGTACAGTTCGTCCCTGATTTGTGCAGCTGTGCTGTTTTTTTTGAGTTGTTTAATGCAAATATAAACATGAATAAATTATTATATTTTATAGCATAAGTATACTTTACAGTTTCATCAGTTTCATATACGTCTTGTACTTCCTTATATAAATTGGGTAACTAATGTATATATATTTTATATAAAGGAGTCATATATAAGCATATATATATATATATATGTATTTATTTCAAAATGTAATGTATATATATTTTTGTTTAAAATGTGTTGTATTTAGAACATGATTGTATATATAATTATATATATGTGTCCACTTATACCATCAATTCAGTTCTGAATTGTTCCATCAATTCCTGTTATCAGCTGTATTTGTCAAATTTGTGTCAATCTTGCTTTCCTCTGGAAACTCGTGCCTGGATTTCATAACTCAATTTCATAGTCTATTTCGCTAGCCTCGGAAGGTGAGCAATCACTCACGATTAATGTTCTTTTATTTATTAAATCTGATTTAAATTGAAACGACAATTGAAATATGCTAATGTTAGTTATTTACACTGTTATTTATGCTATTAACTGTACCAGTTCACCTGTGATATATGACACCATTATCTGTTAATTATACTATGATAATCCCGTTTGGTTGATAAGTGATTGATTGTTTGTTGTTTATATTGGATGTTAAATTGTAATGTATAAAGTGATAAATAGTATGCAATTGAATTTGACGAAGGATAGTTAAAATTTTGAATCGACATATGTGTTGAATTTGATTTGTTAAATTTGTATAATACGACCCCTTGAATGTTTAATTATTTGACACGTAGAAAAATAGTTAATTACCCTTGAACCATTTGAATTTATGTTGTATTAATTGATGAAGTATGAAATTGAATAATTGACGTCAAGTGTAGAATTGCATAGAATAATTAGTATAATAATCTTTAATCTATATGAAATGATAGTGTAGATTCTAGAAATAATTATATTAATTTGCAAAAACAACAATGTGAATTAATATGGTTATTTCAGGATTATTTGAATTGATTATTGGATTGTTATTGATTGTTGTTATTGCTTGTTTATTTACTTTGACACCATCCCAGTTATCACACTGCAAGTTCCTTTTGCTATGCTTTGATTCTTGAATTGAAATGGAATCGGGTTGAAATGATAAATACCCAAATAAACTTTGACTTAGGATAGAGAATTAAAATAAAACCTGATTGGTCAAAATCTGATTTAAAAATAAAATAAAGATTTCATTTGAATAAATAATATGGTTTTAAAATGAAGTTGGAATTTGAATTTTAGGAAAGGAAATGTTAATATTTAATAATCTGAGTCAAAATATTAACATAGTAGATGATGAATGAACGTTGTTTAAAATTAATTATTTAATAATCAAATTTGGAATTATTAATAATTAAGTTTTGAAATTAGTTAATAATTAAGTTTGGAAATTAGTTAATAATTAAGTTTTGGAATTATTTAATAATTAAATAAGGTTGAATTATTTAATAATTAAATTAAACTGAATTCTTTTTTAAGAGAAATTGAACTTCTTGAATAAGTGAAACTAAGTTTCTTTATTAATTGAGTTTTGAAATTGTAACTAAGTAAATAAATTAGTGAAACTGAATTTCTCTAACAAGAAAAAAAGTGTTTTATTGAAATAAATGTAAGACTTGAAATGTAAAGGATTTGATTTGGTGAATTTAATTTAATGCAATTTGTAAGTTTTGATAAGGGAGTTGAACTTAAATAATTGATTTAATAAATTGGAAATTAAATAGAAATTGTTTTGAAGGATAAATTAACTTAACGAATATTGAATGAAATCGATAAATGAATTTAAATTGATTTGAATGTTAAATTAAGTTGATTTAAATGATTTCGGAATGAAACTTATATACGAACTTGAATCAATATTTGAATTGTTTTAAATAAAATTGAAATGTTGAATATATAAAGCTTTGAAATATATTGAAATTGAAATGGTCTATTTGTGGTTCAAATCGATATTTGAAATCGATATAACTTGGAAATGTTTAATTGAATTGGAATTGAAGTTGATGATTTAGATTTGATTAAATTTGAATTTGGAACTCGATTTGATTTGAATCGATTTGTGAAGGTCGAGGAAACTATTTTATTTTATAAATTAATTTAAATTTATATTTAAAACTATTGGTATTTTACTTTATAAATTTATTTTAGTATAAACTATTTTAATATAAATCATTTTTAATATAAATTATTTTATAAACTATTTTAACTTATAACTATTTATATAAACTATATATATATATAAACTATTTTTATTCATAAACTATTTTATAAACAATTTTATTATATACATTAATTTTAATATCTAAACTGTTTAAGAGGAAAGTGTTATGAATTCCAAAATGTTATGATTTCAAACTATAGTTTCAAAGTGTTATGAATTTCAAGGTTCTGGTTTCCAAAGTATTTTGATTTTAAAAGACTTATGATTTCGGAAGCGATATAACTTTGGAAAGTGATATGATTTTGGAAATGGATTTATTTGAAGTGAAATTTATATCGTATGGATATGGTTTTGAAATGGCAATGATATTTCGGTTTTGAAATATGAACTATTTTGAAAGTTATTAAACGACAAATCGGTGTAATAATTACGAAAGTTATTAAAGAGACCGGAATTGGTTATGGACATACTCTCCGTCTAAACCGAAAACCACTTTAATAACTATACGCGGAGTGTGATCCAGAATGAAGTGGTTGGAATGATGTACGTGATGACTGAAGAAAGGGAACGATAATGGATAGCCTTGACACTTGTGTCAAATTGGAAATGACTAAAATAGGAGCCGTGCCGGGCCAAATGGGGTTAGCCACCTCGAGCGAACACACTTCTTCAAAACTACTCATTACTTGTTATCGATTGGTGCACCCTCGAATTTTTGGAGTGTTGTTTCGCGGTGTTACGATCGCTGCGGCGATGCGTTCTCACCAGTCCGGATCAGACAAACGATAGTTTCACTACCTTGGGTATTGCCTCATGTGCCTTGTCATACTTGTATCCCTATATACGCGACCACTACGATTTGTTTTATGTTATACCTATGGAGTACTCCCTGATATCCCACTAGTTTACGGTGGAGTTTACAGTGCTGTATAGACTATAACGCTTATATATAAATTGTGTTAAGGGGGATAATGGTAACGCCTTAACACTATCTTAATACTTTATATTATTGATAGGCATTATCTACTTATCGTACACTACTACATAGTAGATAGTTTAACGGATCCTTAAAGGATGGTTATTTCAAACGTCCTTTGATTTACTTGTATTTCAGTTGCTATTTCACTTGAGTTGGATTTATTGATATAAGAATGTTAATCCTGACTCGAGTGTTTTGTGTTTTGCTTTACGCTCGGGTCTGACTGAGTGTACCAGTATTCGAGATTCACCTTCGGAGTTGGAGCTTCGGTTGGAGATCCAGCTATCTATCTAGTTTCAGATATCCAGTTGATTCTAGTGATGTATTCGGATATTGTATTTGATTATTGTATCCGAGACATCTGTTGTACCTTATTTAACTCCGATATGTATATAGTAGCTTCATGAACTACTATCTTTTGTTTCCGCTGCAATTATTACTTTATGTCTGTGATCTGTGATTATTTATTTACTGTATATGCTCAGTTTTGCCAAATATAAATTAATAATTCGGTATTTTGAATCATTCAAGTTCGACATGTGCGGATGCGAATGGTCCAAAATAGCGGGTCGTTATAATTTCAAACTCAAAATGGTGATGTAAATCTTCCCCATCAGAGTTTAACAACTCATTTTCCATAAAACTCATGTTCGTTAAATTCGACTTCCTTTGTTGGATTATCAACAACTTCATTATGTATCTCAAGTTCAAAAACCCAAGTTGTTGTATTCAAATTTTCGTAATCGAGAAAAGGAAGATCGAATTTTAAATCTGGTTCCACACCCTTAAAAGAATTGAAATCCAACTCAATTATCGTGTTTTCAACAACTTCAGTAAGATTATTATTTTCAATTTCAAAAGTTGTTATTTGAAAATCGTCGATTTGGGTAAATGATGGATTATTACTTAACTCGTCACACATTAGGATTTGGTTTTGTTTATCATGTTGTTTCATATATGTTTCGAAAAACAAATCCATGTGATCATTGTAGATTTCATCCATTTGTTCAACAAAATCCAATTTATAGTTATTAACTTGAGAATTTTCAATTTGGATTTGTTGAGAACAAAAATTTTCACTCGTATCGTAGTCAAGATTATTACCTTTTCCAAATTCTTTGGAAAAGTTGTTTCCATTTTCATTTTGAGTTTGAAATTCATTTTGGAGTTCGAAATCAAATTGGCATAGGGTATAATCGAAATCTTTTGAATTTTGAATTGAATTCAAATTTTGAAATCCTTGACTCGAGCTATTACATAAATATGAATTACAAAAATCATTTATCATTTGTTTTTGTTGTGTAGAGATTTCAAGTAGAGATGAAATGCTATTTTCGAGATTCGAGGGTTGTTCATCAATTTGAAAATTTTGTGGTTCAAAATTCGAATCGTTTAAACAATAGTTGGTGTTAAAATATCCATATGAATTTGGAGTGAAATTGTATGGATTATATTGATTTTCACAACTATTGTAAAATTCACGTAAATGGGGAAACTCGGGCATTTTCAAGAATTTTTTTTTGTTTTTTGTTTTTTTATAAAGGAAAATATTTACAAATAAAATTTATTTTTCAAAATGGAAAATTGATTTTTGTTTTGTTTTTGATTTTTCAAAATTTTTTTTGAAAATATTTTATTATTATTATTATTTTGATTTTTGATTTTCTAAAAAAACTAAGTAAATTATTTTTTTTGAATTTTGATTTGAAAATTTTCAAAGGAAAAGAAAAAAAACTATGTGAAGAAATATTTACAATTTTTTTTAGTTTTGGATTTTGAATTTTTTTGTTTTTTTTATATGCATGGACTAATGCAACTAAATGAATGCAAGGGTTAATTACAAATGATTATCTTAAGTTAACTCAAAATTGTATAATCACACTTTGTCTTAAATCAACAAGATAGTTCTCAGCCAGGTAACAGGCAGGATTTATCGGTGCACCATGAATCACCGTAGCAATGCAGCCGAATGTTTAAGTAACTTCAGAGAAACAGTTCAGTATAATATTTATGAATCACCGTAATATTTATAACTGATTATTGCTCTGCCGTAGCCCAGACACCAAGAAATTAAATTGTCGAAAGAGGACAAATTGTCAATATACAATTAAGCGTTATTGATGTCTAATTGTTTTTATTAATCAAAATCTAGGATGAAATGCAAAGCACAAAATAAACGTGTATTAACAATGCAATTACAAATGATTTTTTTTTGAATAATTTTTTTTAAATGCAAGCAAACAACAATGCAAGACAAATAAAAACAATAGATAAGGGTTAAAAGAAATTTTTTTGGCAAGCTTAGCAGCGCAATCCTTCTCCTTCTGTTTTTGCAACCTGAAAGATAAAACAAATATATATACACAGATTATATATATATATATATATCAAAGAAGAAACTAAGAAAAATGAAAACACAACAGCAATGAACCTAAAACAAAACGAATGAAACTATACAAAAGAAAACAACATTAAATCTAACTTGTTTGTTTGTTTGCTTTTTTTCATTTTTTTAAGGAAGAAGTAAAATAAATTAAAATGAAACAACTTGGGTTTTTTTTATTAAGAAATAAAACAAACGAAACAAAAAAAAACTTTTTTTAGGGAGAGTTTTCATTTGAAAAGGAAACAAAATTTAAAAGTGAAGTTTTACTTAAAAAAATAAAAAAAATATTGCAACCTCAGCCCATAAGCCCACATGTTTCTCTCAAAGTTTGATTAGAGCCAATTTTTTTCTGTTAATCAACAACAATCGCGACTAAAACTCGTAATTTCTCTACTCACAATCTCACAAATCCAGAAAACAATCCCAAAATAAATAAATAAAATCAACTTCCCAAATTACAAAAAGATTCGTTCAACTTCCATTATTAGTTTTAGGCGATTTAGGTTTGAAGATATTATTGATGTTAGACGCGGTCGATTTGGGAGGGGGCGATTTGAGGTTGCAGGATTGAATTACAATAGTTAGCTGGCGGTTTGCAGTTCAGAGATTGGAGAGGGATTATGGGTTGTGGGTGAAATTCGATTGTGTTGCTTGGAGCTTGCGTCTCGAATTGCCGAAGAATGTCAGGTTCAAGTGAGGGTATGTGATCGGTTTTTGTTTGCTGTTGTGAATGAAGAATGTTGAACAGAGGGTATGTGATGGGTTGAAGAAGTATTGGATGGCCTGAGTAGATGTGAGTGATACAGGGTTGTTTGGCAGGGTAGTAAGCAAGTGGCTAGATGGTAGATGGTTTCAGGTGAACAGTTTGTCTGATGTAGTAGTGGACTGGAGCAGGGGAATGGGATGGAGGCAGTGCAACAGTAATGAAGTAATATAGGCAGTTAGATGGTTGTTTGTGGGTTTTGATGAATGTGTTTGTGAGTGGTGACAGTGAAGGTGTGTGTTTGTGGGCAGGCGTTGGAGGGTTGTTGTAAACTGTGATGGTGGGACCCAAGCTGTAGATGCCACCCGCATCGTTCTCGAGATGGAGAAATGAGGGGGCAGAGGCCTTGTAGGTGGAGGAAGTACTGTGGGAAGTTGTGATGTTGTAACAACAGCAGTTTGCTGTGAGAAGCAGGGTGAAGAAGTAGAGGATAGTGTAGATGTATATGGCGAGGGGAGATGCAATTTATGGTGGCTTGGTTGCACTGCAAATTGAAATTGTAGTGCCTGTTCTTGGTGGTTGGGGATGGTATGGTGTGGATTAGCTGCTGTTGGGGTTGGTGAAGACAGCAGTTATGGTCGAGGGGAGTTGTTGAGACCTGAAGAGTAGCAATGAAGTGTAGTATGTTTGTGATCTGTTATCGGAGGAGGGATGTATGCAATGGAAATATGTAGATGATGTGAATTCTATGATGTGGAGACTGCTGTGTATGACAGTTTCTGGTGTGGGCAGCTTGAAGCAGTGGGTTGGTTGTTTGTTGCTTTGATGTGCACTGTGTTATGTCAGTGTAGTGAAGAGGTTTGGGTTGTGGAATTGATTGGTGATGCAAGGCGCGACAGTTTGATGTATATGGAGGATGGAAGTGAATGGTGACAGTGGTCAGTTGAAAATGTGGTAAAAGGTTGCTTTGTGAGGAGTGTGTCTGGAATGTACACAGTGAATATGTGCTCGGTGTAGAGAAGTGATGTAAGCAGTGGGCAGTGATGTAAAGAAGGCTGTGGGGCTGTTGGTGACTATGTGGGGGTATTGAGGCTATTAGTTGATGGAGGAGGAATGATACTACTGTCAGGAGTTGTTTGGCTGTAGGGAGTTTGTATTGAGATTTTGATGGCAGTTGCAAGGAGTTGCAGTGTGGTTAGCAGAAGAAATGTGACAGTGCGGTGTTAAAGTTGTCGGAAATGTTTGAGAAGTGGTCAAAGTTCCAGTTTGGTTCAAGGAGGTATGTGATATGCTGCACTGTGTTTATGTAAGCAGCGGTTTTGGAGATAAGCAGTGGCAATGGAAGGATGGGATGTTGGACTGTGTTGTATGACAGTTTTGTTTGTTGACAGGGGGGTAGGGGAAATTGCAGAGAGGAGATGAGGCAATGATTGTGGTGAAGTTTGTTGAGTAGAGATTAGATGTGGTCAAAGTTGATGTCAGGAAGTAGTAGACAGTAAGGGCCAGTGGTAGGTTGGTTGGGTTTGTATGCAAGAGAGGTTGGAGGAAATGGAATGGAAATGCACTTTTTTTTTCCTTTGTGTAACAGTATATATGTATGCAGAGAGGTGTAACAGAAATGTAGAAGAAATTGAAATGTAAATGTAAAATAAAATGCAAACAAAATGAAATAATTTTTTTTTGTTTTTGAAATTGAGGATGTGTTGTTGTTTTTTTTAAAAAAAATACGAAATGTAAATGCAAATGCAACTAGAAAGGCAACAAACACACAAACTAAAATGAAAACAAAATTACCCACACAATTTTTTTTAATGCAATTCACACACACAACAAACACACAGTAAAAATCAAATGAAAATAATTCGAAGAACAGAAAATAAAATCAAAAAAATCCCCGACAACGGAGCCAAAAACTTGTTCGAACGATAGAAATTCTATCGGATTAGAAAACCGTCGAACGAATTTAGAAATAAAATTTTACCGCAAGCGCACGTCGTATATTTGTAGTACATGGCGAATACGAGTCGATCCGCAGGGAATTGATGATTTTAAAGATCTATTCAATCAAATTAAACCAAAGTCGAGTGAAAGTTAAGCTAGAGAATTAGAAAATTAGCTAACTAACTAAAAGAAAAGAGATGCAAATATAACTGTTAAATGACAATTTAGAGAATAAATCCACTCTCTAGATTAGGTAGTTCAACACATATGAAATCATAATCTCTCTTTTATGGTCATTAGTGCTTTAATTGATGTGCTTATCATAAGTATGACATATTTGTGCTATTGATTAGCCAACATATGCCATCAAACTATAACACACGCTTAAACCACTTACTAACTTTTATGAAATTTGACAATGAAAATGAAATCTATTTTAAGCATGGCCTATTAACTATTGATTAGAAATATAGACCATCAAATTTTAATTTCAAATCACTTTCTTTTGCCATAATCATATTTTGATGAAGAGGCAATTAATGTTAGTGATTGTTTAAGCATAGCCTATTTGATGTCAACAATATAGGCTATCAAATTCAAGGCAAAATCAACAATTAAATCACTTCAATCATCATCATTAAGCACAAAAAGAGAGCATGAATTAACAAATAGTTGAAACTACATAATTAGAGAGCTTCATTACCCCTAAATTGAAGGGGTTTAGCCTCTTATATTTGTCATTTGATTAACAAATGTAGCTAACAACATGAAAGCAAAATGAAAGGAAAAATTATTCGAATTGCATAAAAGAAAATCTACACTACTTGCATAAGTAAACAAATCTACACTACTAATATGAAAGGAAATAAACAAAAGAAGAAAAGAGCATGTATTGAAAATTGCAAAAAGAAAAGATTACATAAAAGAAATGGCTAAGTAGCCATGAAAAGAGAAAGAGAACTTGTCTTTTATTTTGAGCCTAAACTAAACTAAGAGAGACTAAGGGAGAAGAGGGTTACATGAAACATAAGGGGTCTTTATACATGTATGAAACCCTATTTCATATTTTTGGGTAATGCCCAAAATACCCTTGAGAAAGTGTGGAGGCCAAGTAATCATTAGCTTCTACTAATCATCATTTAAGTGTACATGAAGCCATTAATTCCATAAGCATGTGCATTAGCCTCTAATTTGTACATTAAGGTAGGTGGGTAGGTGGGGTCCTCCATTATCATGCCTTTGAATTATTTCCATCTTCATTTCTTTATCTTCACTCTTGTGCATGCATACATCTTCATGAAACCACTTGTATATGAAGCCAAATTCCTATAAAATAATATAGAAATTTCCAATTAAATTTACTCAAATTAATATATGCACAACAATGACCATTTTGCCCTAGGATGAAGATGAATATGTGACGATTTGAAAATAATATGAATTTTGGTTTAAACAAGTTAAAATACCCGATATGATCATTTATTTAATTTAAACAGATTAAATATGGTGGTAAAAATATGCACATTTACATGCACATCAAATGGCAGGTAAGGGACTACCTTCCGTACAGTGCATATCTAGAGGAATGTACCGAGGCTACACAAACAATCCTTCGCATCTAGCAAGACCGATCTATCCCTATTTGGCACTCATACAAGGTCGGGATAGAAACCGAATATGACATCACCCCGGTCATAGCTGACCTATCCGGGGCCCCATAGCATACAACACTGACTCAACATATATAGAGTAATCTAGAATGGTGATGACCATACCCTAATAGTTGCGAACCACATAGCCTTGCGGCGTACCCTGTTTAAGCCATTACCGAGTGTTGAGGCCTAAGGCAGTGATTACCTTTCATATAGCACATTCCACTTTGAATACTACATTGCCATTCCATAGTCACACAACTAATTTCTACAAACATATAACTTCTAAGCTCATACGTCTCAGCAAAGGTTGTTAAGTTAAGAGAAGTTGCCTTCTTCGCCACCAATTAGATGATACGTTCATAAAGATCAATTTATGTAACTAGAAATGCAACATCAGACATTCGTCAATACAAGTTGCCTAGGAACTGGACAAACCGAAGGCACTCTCCTACCACTTCCTATCGGGAGTCACCCCTAGGATCAGTAGTGAGAAATCCTTGCATCGAAGATCTTAAATGAAGAACTACTGCCATATAATATGATATGGGAAATTTCCCCCAAGGGTCAGTGACAAGCAGCCCTACATTCCATCTTAAAAATCATATCCATGTCCTCATTTCAAATACGTAAATTGGTTTGAAGTGGTCTTCGGATAGGAATTACCCAAATCCGACCAATGTTCCTTCGAACCAATCATCAATAAAAGGGGTCAAGTAAATAGGTGAATGATATTTGATTAATTCATTCCTTTTATCAAAAATATCTTTTAGAGATATATAAGTTTAAAACATTTCTTTCTTGTATATACAGAATCATTAATCCTCTAATATCAAATCCTTTGATTACTAAATACCTTTTTAAACTAGGAAAGATTTGAAATCATTTCATTTTTCACTTAGTAAAATATTTCCAAATCATTTCATTTAAACCTTAACATAGATTTCTTAATTCAAATCCCAAAATTTTGATTGAGTTAAAACCATGTTAACTAGGATGTTAATCCAAACCAGTAAATATTAAGTGAGCAAAATCTAAAGAAATCATCTGATTCTACTCAATATCAATTCCCGTATTCATCAAGTGCTATGGGCGGAATAATGGTGAAATCGCCTTTTAAATTCCATGAATAGTACGAGTTCCCTCTTTGGGCTTTAACACCGAGTATAAGAAGATGATCTCCATAAAATCCAAGTTATTTATATTTAGGAAAATTATATCTTTTTTACTTTGGAAAATTTTGATCCGAGTAAACCAAATTTACTATCCCATCTTTCGGGCCAGTTCGGATAGCTAGCGAGAGCAGGAAACTGGTTTTCCAAACTCAAGCTTAGACACTATCTCTCTGACACCCATAAGGCGGTCAAGTTATTTAATCGACTCTAAAGCATTTAATATTTAACCATTCCATAAATCCTTCAAATCACCTTTAAAATATTTATTAATCATTTGAAAACATTTACAAAATATTTGAAAAACAATGGTTGCGTTTAAAACTATATTTCAAGAGTTATAGAAAAGTGCTGCGGAAAAGTGTTGTGGAAAGTGCTTTTTAAGCTATATTGATCAAAACGACTTTTTGTGACGACCCGGAATTTTGAGCATTTGAAATAGGAATATTTAATTAATTTTAAATATTCAAAAGATAATTATTAACTTTAATTTCAAATATCATTATTGATTAGATAAGTAATTGTTGAATTTAAATTATTGAAATTGGTAAATTATTGAATCTGGAGTTTTAAGCCTGTTAAAAATAATTTAAAGGATTGTAAAAATTTTATTGATAGTACTGAAGATAGTAAAAGTGTTGAAACTGAATTTGGAAGTGTTTTGTTAAGTTTTAAAAATATATCGTTGAAATTGAATTTAAAAATAGTCTTTCGAGGCACAGTCTCGGAATGCGACGAAACCAGTTTCATTGGATCCGTAATATTGAATTATTATCAGATTTCAATTTTCGTAGCAATCAGGGTTGTCGTTTGACCCTGGCAGCCCAAAACGCTTCGAATTATTTTCATCGATTTAATTTAAAATTTATCGTCTACTTCTGTAACTCGCGCGTACGATCGAATTAGCCTCCGGAATACGTTCCGTTGTGTTCGGAATATGAGTAGAATTTTATGAACGTCGGTCGGAATGTCTTATTCAGGGTTCGGGATTTCGCGTTATGTAACGAGATGTTTGGAAGTTATATAGTATAATTTAAGGACAACAGTCAGAGATATTTTATTCACAATCGTTCTCAGGAAGCTTCTCCAACCCTATACCTTACATCTGTTCCCCTCTCTCTCTATTCTCAAGCGAGAAAATCGTTCAAGTTAAAAAAAATATATAGTATAATAATACGAAATCGACGTGTGCCAAATTGCTCGACTTCGATCAACATCTGGAAGGTGGAGACGCTCGAAATCATCTCGAACTGGCAGAGGCGGTTTCGAAGACGATCACAACCGTGTCGCCAAGCAACAGCGAGCTCGAGCACGTCGACTTCGTGGGGTTTTGGGATGCGCAATGTCGCGATTTGATTCGCAGGCATCTCGTTAGGGTTCGACTTCTTAGGCGAGACGCTTGCGTTTGGGGATTCTCGAAGAGAAGGCGAAGTCGCGCTCACACGAGTTGGTATGGAGATGAGATTTGAAGGCAGAGCGCGTTCGTTATCGAGGTCAGGGGGACGAGCAGCTCAAGCTGGGTTCGATTCCGATGGATGTCGCGAGCTCGCGGCAGGGGACTCGAAGAGGTCGCGTTGGTGTTGAACTGGGGACGCTCGAGTTTTTGGGCAAGGCGGATTCGATTCCAGTGAGGTATTCCATACTTTCATTTTAATTAAATATATAAGTAATGGTCTGCATTTGTAAGAAAAAAATAATATATATAAATAATGCATTCAAATTTACAGTTAAGGCAGACAATAGCTATGTTTAATCAAGTAAATATATTTATACACATATGTACATTTTGAATTCACTTGGTTATTTTCAGTAGTGTGTACGGAAG
Source organism: Allium fistulosum (assembly GCA_030737815.1). NCBI lineage: Eukaryota > Viridiplantae > Streptophyta > Magnoliopsida > Asparagales > Amaryllidaceae > Allium > Allium fistulosum. The sequence goes on along the minus strand of CM060902.1, from coordinate 273,369,196 downwards.
ATTACCGAATTGATTATTTTTGTAACTCCAAATTAATTTATTTTAGGAGAAATTGGTTTAAATAAACTAGGTTACTTTTCGGAAGTTAGCTTTAAAATTTTAATAGGTTGTTAAATAAAATCTATGGGAATTAATTATCCAATTTAATTACATATTAATAAATTCCGTAATATTTCTACAAGGTCTAAAATCCTGAAGGAAATAAGCTGGGTTGGATCGATTTGCAAATAAAAGGAAAGGTGAGTTAATCTCACTCAGTTAAATTTAAATTTAAATGGTTAAATTTAAATATTTGATTGGATGATTGCATTGATGATGTGCTATATATATAGTAGTATATACCAATATATACATATTGGCATATGTATATATTTGAGTTGTTGATATTCCCGCATTTATATAGCGGATGAGACCCTATGCGCCGCATAATAGCGGATGATTTATTTTAAATCCCATATACCGCGATATTCCACCTCGAAGTGGAATTGGTATTGTGCTAATGTCTGTGGATGCAGGGAAACAGGTTGGAGGGATCCAACTGGATTCCTCAAAAATTTATTTTATTTTTCTGTGATCTGAATATTGATATCCTGTGATGATTTGTTATTGGATGTTGTGGTTGATTGAATTCCCAGTATAATAAATTTTGAAAATCTATGGAATTGAATTTTTGAAGAAAATAAAGAATAATAATTTAAGTAAATTGGAATAAATTTAAAGGTGAATCGAAAATAAGATAAAATAAGGTGAATTGGAATTGTAGTAAATATGGGAAAAAGGAATTTAAATTTACGAAGGAGTAATAAAAATTTAAAACTCAAGTGATATGGTTTTTAAAGAAATAAAGAAATTATATCTAATTAAATGAGTTAATTTAATTAAAAGCGTTAATAAGGAATGTTGGGGATTTAAAATAGGAATTTTCAGTTAAAGGGGTTTTAACTAGAAATTAAAATTAAAAACCCAAATAATTGTATTGGAAATAAATAAGGTAAATAAGACAATTTTATTTCAAGATAAAGCAAATTTGAAATAAAATTGTAGAATTGATCTAAATATTGAAACTGGGAAATTTTAAAGAGGAATGAGATTTTGAGATCTATAAACTGAGTTTATAAAGTGAAGCGGATTTTAATATAAATTCAAGGTGTGAATTTATAAAGGATTGTGAATCTGTTTTAAAAATAAACAGAGATTTATTTTAAGGTTGTGAAAGAGAAGTATTTTCTGGATAGCCAAGTACATTTGGTTTTAAAAAGAAATTTTAAATATTTGTTAAAGATTTATTGTTATTTTTAAAAGTCAAGTTTAAAAATCTATTATTTCCAAGTGTTAAATTTCTAAAGTAAGTAATTTTCAATCTATTATTGTAGTTAATACAAATGAGATTTGATAATATGTTTTAAAAGGAAATTTGTTTATATTCTTTAAAATGGTTTTATTTAAATATCTTTAAATATATATTTTTAACTTAAATATTAAAGAAGTTTAAAAAGGCGTTCTTATAAAGTATTTTTATAATAAAGTGTTTTAAAATTTATTTTAAAATCTAAAATGGGTTGTACTTGGCATTCCAGTGAAAATAAATATTTGGAAATTATTCCGTGAGAGGAATATAGTTTGAAATTGTTTCCAATGGGAATTGAAATGGAAATAATATCTTGTGAAGATATTTTGAGGGATATAAATAATTTGGAGTAATTATTGATTGTTGATGGTTGTTATGGATGTTAATTGATAGTTAAACAACCGACTATCAATATTGGCCAAATGCGCTGATCGTTTCGAAGAGACCGGGATCGGGTTTCCGTATACCGGGATTCTAGGTCTGGAGATTCGAAAACCACTTCGATCCGGTTTGTACGTTTCGTGGGGAAACGAGGGTAATATTGATAAGGGGATAGTGTTATCAGTTCTGTTCGGACCTGGAACAGACTTGTATGGATGAATGCTTTCGGACATCGTCAGGGGACGATGGGCATTCTAAGTGAAACGTTCTGAAGGTAACGTTTAGCCTCAAGCCTCATCAACCGGGAATGACTGAAAATCAGGGGTTATGCAGCAAGGCTTCGTGGGTAGCGCCCACTGGAGAGTATGATCATTCCTGTCTAGATGTCCCTTTTATTTCGGCTTAGTGGTGCGGTTGCTGATCCCAACCGTGGGGTGATCATATTCGGAATTGCCCATAGGTGATTCCGGTCTTGTGTTGCAGGGGAGCGGGCGTACTCCTCGGTACTGTGATCTAGGCCACGTACTGTGACAGGTGGTACCCCAGTGCCTAGTCATTCGTTGGAAATCCATTCTCCCTACGTACCTTGTACGAGTTTTGTTTGTATTACCCACGTTGTGGCTAGTATGCTGGAATTTAATCATGTAACAATTTCAGCTATTTTAATAAGTATTTGTGAATAGACACTATTATAATATCAGAGGATTTTGATAAAAAGTGTTTTAGCTATCGTAAGGGAAAAACCCGACATGTTTATTTGTGGCGTGGTCTTACGAGATGCTTTGATTTCAAAGGATTTTTGAAAACTTTAATAATCAATTTGAGTGTGATTTTCTCACGCTGGTATTCCAGACTGACTCGGGTATTGTTTTATATGATGCTCGGGTCAGACCGAGATAAACAGGTTTAGGATATGATGCTGTGGAGCTCAGGAGACGAGCTGGATGACGATACGTACTCTCGTACTTGCTATTATTTTCCGCTGTGTATTCAGTTGTATGTTATGGATGTTGATGTACTCTGATGATGTATTCTGATGTATTGTATAAACAGATATAGTTTTTGATTTGTGTAAAGATCTGTTGATATATTATATTTTATTCCGCTGCGATGGTTAGATTCTGTTGTTGATTTTCAGTTTCTTCTTCTTCTACCTCTTCTTCTTTTAACACTAATGGTTCGATTTTCCGGAACTTGGAAAGTCGGGTCGTGACAGTTGGTATCAGAGCAAAGGTTGGCGATAACCTTGGCTCTGGTGGGAATTTTGAGAGTATTAATAGATATGAGCGCGTATTTGTTAGTGAATATAAAATGGTTTTATATTGTGTTGGTTGATTTATTTAGTGGCATATGAACCTTCGTCGGCACAGTCTGCGCAACTGTATCGAAGGGGTTTCTAAACACTCGAATAGAACAATTCGACACAATATTGTTTTGAAACGGGTAGATGAAATAATTTTACCCGAAAAATGTATTTTGATATAAAAGAAATATTTCTTTAAATTATTATATATTTGGATGTTTGGATGAAAATATTCTGACAAATTAAAATTGAAAAAAAATATGGTAAGATTGTAAAATCAGAATGATTTACTTAACCAATGGATATTTGTATAAATATGAATTGTACAAATGAATTATAACTAAAAATTTGATTTAATCAAACGGTAAATTTAAACCCTGGATATTTGGAAGTGTTTTCAAAGTGTTTTGAAGATAAACACAAGCATTATTATTTTGGAAAGTATTTCTGGAAGGGAAATTGTTTCAAATAAATTTTTGAAAGGGATATAGCAATAAATTCACTACAGTCGCTGGAAAATAATTCGGAGGATGACGGCCGCATCTTCAGGATTCATTTTCGAACTCCTGAGTGACGAATTGCTGCCAAATTGATTTATTCAGAAAAGCTAGTTGTTTTTGAAATTTCCAAAGGAAATTTGTTTGAAATAAAGCCAGGATTGGTTTAAAATTCTGAGAAATGTGATTTGGAGATGTTGGAAATTTCAAATAATTTGAAATTTAAAAAGCTGGGTGTTTAAAAAGGGAAATCCTGATGAAATAAGTTGTAAGCTTATAACTTGAAATGATTTTCAAATCAGGAAGGGAATATAAGATTTGAATGTTAGCATTAACCTGTAAAGTGAAAAGTTAAAAATGAACTTAACTTGGATTGAGAAATAAAGATTTGACTGGATTGAAATTAATTGAATAGGTTGAGAATAATATCCAGTTGTATTTGAATAAAATTGAATCGAATTGAATTAAATAAATCTGAGTTAAGTTGAATTGGAAGGAAATAAAAATCCAGTTGAGTTATTAAAGGAATTGGATTGGAATAAATAAATTAGAATAACTTGTGAAAGAATTAAAAATCCATGGAAACGTGTAAAATCATAAGTGGTGACCTATAAAACTGAAAGTGGGATGGAAACCCCAAAATAAATATTTTGGATGAATTGGAAAATAAACGAATAATTCAAACTTGAATTATAAAATAAATTTAACTCAAGGAAATTAAATGAAGTGATATTTGGAATTAAAAACCAAGTATTAAAGTATAAATAGATAATAAATTGGTAAATGAAATATGGAGATGAACCTGAATCGGTTAAATGCAAGTCAGATATAAATTTGATGTGACAAGTATTTTGCTTGTAAATGAATGATGAAATGAATATTCGGAATGTTCCAAGATTAATAAATGAATTTAAATAAATTGAAGATGATTATGGAATGTAAAATAAATTGAATGGAATCAATTAAAATGAAATCGAACAAAATATAAATTGAGTTGGAATTGCTTTTTAAAAGTAGTCATGGGGCTAAAGAAAATATTTGTTTGGATGAATGTCGTCGAATTGCATAAATTGATCGTTCGATGTTAATGGAAGTGAATAAATATTCTATGGGCAAATAGAATAAATTAACCTAAGTTAAAAGTAAAATGGATATGAATAAATTGAAAGGAAACGGAATTAAATAAATTTCTATGAATTAATGGAAGTAAATATAATTGGTTTTTGAATCAATTGTAATAAATATAAGTTCGTTTGGATTCAAATGAATGGGATATAAGGAATTGAATTGTGAACCAATGGAATTGAACGAAATGACACTAAAATTGGTTGGAAGCGAGTGAAACAATTAAATTGGTGGTTGAAACTTTATAAATTACTTTTAAGTGTTATTTGGCAAGTATGACTTGTAAAACCCAGGATTTAGCTATTGAAATGAATTGAAATGCTATAAATTTTGTATATTGTCACTTAACTGTTTAAATTGAGTCAGTACAGGTTCAGGGAAGCCGTTTGACTGATTTCGACTGCGTAAAATGCTAAAATGAATCGCCGCTTGCTTTAAAAATGCTAAATAAAGGTACGCCTACGCCAAAAATTAAAAATAGGAGATATGAACTGTTTTTCTTTGTTTTCCGGCCAGAGGTCGATGTATATATATTTTTGTGCATCCTGCGATATCGCAGAAGTCCCTCCGTACAAGGGAGACTCTGCCAAAATTTTCCGTAAATTTTGGGAGTTAGAAAATTTTTGGAATTTTTGAAAATTTTCATTTAACGACAAATGATTTAAATTGGTTAGCAAATGAAATTGGAACTGGATATTGGAATCTAATTCAAATGTAAATGTAAGGATAAGTGAAATTGAGGGAACTAAAGAAGTGAAGTTTGCGAATAAACTGTTAATTGAAATTTAAATTAATTAGTAAGTGCAACTAATTAAATATTCGGGTAAAAGCCAAATTGAAATCAAATGGAATAAGTATTTATATTTGAAATGAAGTGGTAAATTGAAGTAAGTTGAAATTCATATGGAATTGGAATTCGATTTGAATATATACACTTCAGTGGTGAAGAAGTAGATAAATATAAGAAAATTTTATTTTGAACTTAAGAATTGAAGAATGAAATTCTTAAGAAAATTTGTAGTGGAAAAATACAATATATGTATACTAAGTGAATAGTTGAATGAAGATTAAAATTTAAGTTGTGAAATGTGATAGTTGTGAATAAAGGGATAACAATCAAAAAGAAATGTGAATAAAGGAGAATTGATATAACTGATAATCAATTGGAATTTATACGTAAGATGTACGTATATTATTTTATTCGCATAGCTATTTGGTCCAGATGTCGAACACAGAATTTCGAGATAGTTTTATCGATCCGAATCAGGATTTTTCACTCGATTTTCAACGGCGAACCTGGATATGGATTGTTGATTGATTCTGGATATTCTCTATCATAGTTTGTGGCTATGCAAGGAGAATGACGGTTTCTGATCAAGAAACCAGATCTGAGTCCGCACTAGGAAGTCGGGTGGACAATACTAGTTCGGAAGTGAAATTGTGTGATCGAGTGAGCGATCGAATGTGATATTGCGTACGGATGATATATGTGTATCGTACGGGCTTAAGTAAAGCAAATATTGAAAATTTGTAAAGAAAAGTATAAAATGACTTTGGAATTGTGATTGAATATTATTGCTTAGTAGGATATACAGGTGTATAAAAGCAATGGATAAATTGGGATTTTGATTTTTGAAGATAAAATTTAATGGCCCGACAAAAGGTATGTATTTGAATTTCTATATGAAATTTGATGGGGTTTTTGATCCAGCCACTTGGCTTTTTGTTTTCTTTTTGAGATTGGAAGGCCGTAGAGCCATTTTGTAGTAGTACCGAGCTAGCCGCGCAAAGGAGACGCTGGCGAAATTTTTCGGAAATTTAGGGAGTTAGAAAAATTTTGGAAAATTTTGATAATTCAAAATTTGAATTCAAATTTAAATTTGAATGGATAAGTAGGTGGTATGAGTTGAACTTATGAATAAGTTTGGGAAGTTAAAAGATGATTAGTGTATCATTAATAAAAGATTGTTTGGGTATTGTTAAAACTGTTGAACTTGGGAAATAGTAATGGGTATTGGATCATTCTTCCTAACTAGTAATTTCGGGGACGAAATTCTTTTAAGGGGGGAGGAATGTGACGACCCGGAATTTTGAGCATTTGAAATAGGAATATTTAATTAATTTTAAATATTCAAAAGATAATTATTAACTTTAATTTCAAATATCATTATTGATTAGATAAGTAATTGTTGAATTTAAATTATTGAAATTGGTAAATTATTGAATCTGGAGTTTTAAGCCTGTTAAAAATAATTTAAAGGATTGTAAAAATTTTATTGATAGTACTGAAGATAGTAAAAGTGTTGAAACTGAATTTGGAAGTGTTTTGTTAAGTTTTAAAAATATATCGTTGAAATTGAATTTAAAAATAGTCTTTCGAGGCACAGTCTCGGAATGCGACGAAACCAGTTTCATTGGATCCGTAATATTGAATTATTATCAGATTTCAATTTTCGTAGCAATCAGGGTTGTCGTTTGACCCTGGCAGCCCAAAACGCTTCGAATTATTTTCATCGATTTAATTTAAAATTTATCGTCTACTTCTGTAACTCGCGCGTACGATCGAATTAGCCTCCGGAATACGTTCCGTTGTGTTCGGAATATGAGTAGAATTTTATGAACGTCGGTCGGAATGTCTTATTCAGGGTTCGGGATTTCGCGTTATGTAACGAGATGTTTGGAAGTTATATAGTATAATTTAAGGACAACAGTCAGAGATATTTTATTCACAATCGTTCTCAGGAAGCTTCTCCAACCCTATACCTTACATCTGTTCCCCTCTCTCTCTATTCTCAAGCGAGAAAATCGTTCAAGTTAAAAAAAATATATAGTATAATAATACGAAATCGACGTGTGCCAAATTGCTCGACTTCGATCAACATCTGGAAGGTGGAGACGCTCGAAATCATCTCGAACTGGCAGAGGCGGTTTCGAAGACGATCACAACCGTGTCGCCAAGCAACAGCGAGCTCGAGCACGTCGACTTCGTGGGGTTTTGGGATGCGCAATGTCGCGATTTGATTCGCAGGCATCTCGTTAGGGTTCGACTTCTTAGGCGAGACGCTTGCGTTTGGGGATTCTCGAAGAGAAGGCGAAGTCGCGCTCACACGAGTTGGTATGGAGATGAGATTTGAAGGCAGAGCGCGTTCGTTATCGAGGTCAGGGGGACGAGCAGCTCAAGCTGGGTTCGATTCCGATGGATGTCGCGAGCTCGCGGCAGGGGACTCGAAGAGGTCGCGTTGGTGTTGAACTGGGGACGCTCGAGTTTTTGGGCAAGGCGGATTCGATTCCAGTGAGGTATTCCATACTTTCATTTTAATTAAATATATAAGTAATGGTCTGCATTTGTAAGAAAAAAATAATATATATAAATAATGCATTCAAATTTACAGTTAAGGCAGACAATAGCTATGTTTAATCAAGTAAATATATTTATACACATATGTACATTTTGAATTCACTTGGTTATTTTCAGTAGTGTGTACGGAAGATTACCGAATTGATTATTTTTGTAACTCCAAATTAATTTATTTTAGGAGAAATTGGTTTAAATAAACTAGGTTACTTTTCGGAAGTTAGCTTTAAAATTTTAATAGGTTGTTAAATAAAATCTATGGGAATTAATTATCCAATTTAATTACATATTAATAAATTCCGTAATATTTCTACAAGGTCTAAAATCCTGAAGGAAATAAGCTGGGTTGGATCGATTTGCAAATAAAAGGAAAGGTGAGTTAATCTCACTCAGTTAAATTTAAATTTAAATGGTTAAATTTAAATAATTGATTGGATGATTGCATTGATGATGTGCTATATATATAGTAGTATATACCAATATATACATATTGGCATATGTATATATTTGAGTTGTTGATATTCCCGCATTTATATAGCGGATGAGACCCTATGCGCCGCATAATAGCGGATGATTTATTTTAAATCCCATATACCGCGATATTCCACCTCGAAGTGGAATTGGTATTGTGCTAATGTCTGTGGATGCAGGGAAACAGGTTGGAGGGATCCAACTGGATTCCTCAAAAATTTATTTTATTTTTCTGTGATCTGAATATTGATATCCTGTGATGATTTGTTATTGGATGTTGTGGTTGATTGAATTCCCAGTATAATAAATTTTGAAAATCTATGGAATTGAATTTTTGAAGAAAATAAAGAATAATAATTTAAGTAAATTGGAATAAATTTAAAGGTGAATCGAAAATAAGATAAAATAAGGTGAATTGGAATTGTAGTAAATATGGGAAAAAGGAATTTAAATTTACGAAGGAGTAATAAAAATTTAAAACTCAAGTGATATGGTTTTTAAAGAAATAAAGAAATTATATCTAATTAAATGAGTTAATTTAATTAAAAGCGTTAATAAGGAATGTTGGGGATTTAAAATAGGAATTTTCAGTTAAAGGGGTTTTAACTAGAAATTAAAATTAAAAACCCAAATAATTGTATTGGAAATAAATAAGGTAAATAAGACAATTTTATTTCAAGATAAAGCAAATTTGAAATAAAATTGTAGAATTGATCTAAATATTGAAACTGGGAAATTTTAAAGAGGAATGAGATTTTGAGATCTATAAACTGAGTTTATAAAGTGAAGCGGATTTTAATATAAATTCAAGGTGTGAATTTATAAAGGATTGTGAATCTGTTTTAAAAATAAACAGAGATTTATTTTAAGGTTGTGAAAGAGAAGTATTTTCTGGATAGCCAAGTACATTTGGTTTTAAAAAGAAATTTTAAATATTTGTTAAAGATTTATTGTTATTTTTAAAAGTCAAGTTTAAAAATCTATTATTTCCAAGTGTTAAATTTCTAAAGTAAGTAATTTTCAATCTATTATTGTAGTTAATACAAATGAGATTTGATAATATGTTTTAAAAGGAAATTTGTTTATATTCTTTAAAATGGTTTTATTTAAATATCTTTAAATATATATTTTTAACTTAAATATTAAAGAAGTTTAAAAAGGCTTCTTATAAAGTATTTTTATAATAAAGTGTTTTAAAATTTATTTTAAAATCTAAAATGGGTTGTACTTGGCATTCCAGTGAAAATAAATATTTGGAAATTATTCCGTGAGAGGAATATAGTTTGAAATTGTTTCCAATGGGAATTAAAATGGAAATAATATCTTGTGAAGATATTTTGAGGGATATAAATAATTTGGAGTAATTATTGATTGTTGATGGTTGTTATGGATGTTAATTGATAGTTAAACAACCGACTATCAATATTGGCCAAATGCGCTGATCGTTTCGAAGAGACCGGGATCGGGTTTCCGTATACCGGGATTCTAGGTCTGGAGATTCGAAAACCACTTTGATCCGGTTTGTACGTTTCGTGGGGAAACGAGGGTAATATTGATAAGGGGATAGTGTTATCAGTTCTGTTCGGACCTGGAACAGACTTGTATGGATGAATGCTTTCGGACATCGTCAGGGGACGATGGGCATTCTAAGTGAAACGTTCTGAAGGTAACGTTTAGCCTCAAGCCTCATCAACCGGGAATGACTGAAAATCAGGGGTTATGCAGCAAGGCTTCGTGGGTAGCGCCCACTGGAGAGTATGATCATTCCTGTCTAGATGTCCCTTTTATTTCGGCTTAGTGGTGCGGTTGCTGATCCCAACCGTGGGGTGATCATATTCGGAATTGCCCATAGGTGATTCCGGTCTTGTGTTGCAGGGGAGCGGGCGTACTCCTCGGTACTGTGATCTAGGCCACGTACTGTGACAGGTGGTACCCCAGTGCCTAGTCATTCGTTGGAAATCCATTCTCCCTACGTACCTTGTACGAGTTTTGTTTGTATTACCCACGTTGTGGCTAGTATGCTGGAATTTAATCATGTAACAATTTCAGCTATTTTAATAAGTATTTGTGAATAGACACTATTATAATATCAGAGGATTTTGATAAAAAGTGTTTTAGCTATCGTAAGGGAAAAACCCGACATGTTTATTTGTGGCGTGGTCTTACGAGATGCTTTGATTTCAAAGGATTTTTGAAAACTTTAATAATCAATTTGAGTGTGATTTTCTCACGCTGGTATTCCAGACTGACTCGGGTATTGTTTTATATGATGCTCGGGTCAGACCGAGATAAACAGGTTTAGGATATGATGCTGTGGAGCTCAGGAGACGAGCTGGATGACGATACGTACTCTCGTACTTGCTATTATTTTCCGCTGTGTATTCAGTTGTATGTTATGGATGTTGATGTACTCTGATGATGTATTCTGATGTATTGTATAAACAGATATAGTTTTTGATTTGTGTAAAGATCTGTTGATATATTATATTTTATTCCGCTGCGATGGTTAGATTCTGTTGTTGATTTTCAGTTTCTTCTTCTTCTACCTCTTCTTCTTTTAACACTAATGGTTCGATTTTCCGGAACTTGGAAAGTCGGGTCGTGACACTTTTTATCACTTGGAAATATTTTATAACTCAAATCACTTTTAAAACATTTGAAAATATTTTTAGAATTTATTTCATATTTTTAAATAATTTTAAAATATTATTTTTAAAGAAATCCTTTTATGGATTCTGAACTACAAAACCGCAATTTTTCCAAAAAATTTGTTTCTCATATTTAAAAATATACTTATCAAAATCTCGATTTTCTTTCTTTTTTTGAAAACTATGGATATAATAGTTCAGAATATTCTTATCTCAAAGAATTTCAAGCTAAATTCCATTTTATATACTTGTTTGACTTTTATGGCGTGAAATCGCAAACTACCGTTACGCGACGCGCCAAATTTTGACTAAATTTTCAATTACCTTTCAAACTTCACCAAAACACTTTAATATGTTTATAAAACAATTCAAACTCATTTTTAAACCTTTTTAAAGAGTTTTAACATTCCATATACACCAATTCATTGAATAAAGGAAAGTGATTTCCTTTGTGCTTATCGACGTGTATTTCCATGACTTGCATATATATTCAACATTCATATTAAACAACCATCATAAATGATCATAATTAAATATATATAACATCCAATAGCATATAATACTATAGTTTAGGAGTTTTTCACCTTCATTTTTCCCACGGGCTAGTCTAAAATCGGCTATAGCTCCGCTACGATCGAATCAAATTTAATGAAATCAAGTTTAAGACCTGTTGGAGGGCTCAGCTTAGCTTTGTAAAGGGTGGGGCTCATAGCCTTGGTGAATGGAGGAGGTGGTCGTGGACTTTTAAGGTGGAGAGGAGGAGATTTGTCATCGTTTGAAGTGGATTTGATAACATATATATATATATAATTTTAATTTTCTTTTGCTAAATATTTTGCCATTATTTTTTTAAGCATTAGAGCCGTGAAAAAAACATGGAAGTGGAGAAAAAGATGATAAGAATGTGGTGAAAAAAAATGAGTAAGTGGATGGGTATTTATAGGAGAAAAATTGGAAAAAATATCTAATGGTAAAATTACCATTTTTCCCATGACCCACACTCCTCCTACCCTCCTACATGCACGGAAGCCCCCATTCTACCATGTGATGGCGATGTTGTAAGGTGAGTTGATGTTTGCTTTTTGGTTGCTTAAGTATTAAGTCTTAAGAATTTATTTTAATATTTTATAATATGTATATGTTTGAGTGTATATGTGACGACCGCCCATGATCCCTGCACTGAATCTAGAGATAGTGCGCTGTAAAGTGTGTTAGGCGACCATGGACGATTGTCAGGGTAGGTTAAAACAACAGAATCTATCGTATTACTCACAGCGCATGGACAAAATACAATAGAACATATGTATAGTGAAGCTTTATAGAACAAAATGACATCATATAAAACTCCATAATAGTTGAATACAAGCATCCAAATAGTCAATACATCAAGCCTCACTACATATCTCTCAGAGAATACAAAACAGCGGAATATTCGGTACATATAAGAAGATAATATGCAACCCTCCAGCTCGTCTTCGATATCAGCATCGTGAGAAGAGAACAGCACCTGTCACCTGCTACCTAGTCTGCCCGTCCCAAAATGGACGAACAGCCCAAGGCAATAAGAATTAAAACATAAAGCCTTGAGTCAGACAACAGTCTTAGTGAGCAGTAAATTAACTAACAACATACCAAAAGAGCATAAAGGAAAAGGAATAGGAATACAACCCTCCCTCTCCAACCTCATTCTACAGTGATAGCCCCCAGACACACTCTAAGCAGAAGCAACATAGCAGAGCATACAACTTAAAGTAAAGAAATAATCATTCGAATCAAGGGCGGTGTTTTCCAAGTACCAAGGCCTAAATCAGATAAGCACCCAGAAAATACCGCTCTTGAGTCCGAATGACGATACAACCAAACATCCATGACTCCGGCTATCACTGTTATCATTGCTTCGATATCACCGTTAATTGAATGACCGGCACATTCTTTCAGCCGTCCGTCAAGGGCTAATGGAAACCCCGGTTCTAGACATAACTCCCGCACGTCGTCGCAACCCGTGCCTAGGACTATCGAATCTGCGCAGAGTACTCGACCACCAACAGTTGGCCGTTGGGACTATCGAAACTGCCCAAACGTACTCTTGCTTAGAGCATGCTAGAACCTTCAACAACGATGCTATCCAAGCCTCCTAGTCATCCTCCTCGACGACTATTCTCATATCCATTCATTATCCTCAACTCGAATCATATCACCGAGTTATCAACATGCTTGGAATGATCCCGTCTGGATTAGGCCAAGTCTTCATCACATGATTCTTCGCTTCATTACATCCTCGCAAAGCCTCATCTCAACATCACATCATCAAATCTATGCATAAGAGCTTCATCATCCCGCTACATATGCCACGAGCAGCTTTCCCAATTCAAGAGCCTTTCCCTTAGCTTTTGAATCGTCTTCGGTCTAAATCAAACCATCAATCATCCAATTCATAACAATCAATCAAATCAAACATTAATCCAAACAATCAAGCATTCAAACAAGATCTAAATAGACAATTATCACAATAATGGCATTTTCGTAATTAAAGAGTTGAAAGTCCAATAAGCATGAAAACATGAATTATATCTCTACAAACTTGATGAATGAACTTGCATAGGTTAACATATGATAAAATGGATGTAACATCATCATGAACAATGGATCTATAGGGATCTACACTTAGGATGAAGAAAATGCATGGAAATCACTATTTTAACACCAAAACGAGCCAACAATCCGATATACTCCTTTGGATCCGTGTGAGAGATAATCACCACTCACCAAATCACCAAAACAACCTCAAATCAATACGCTTAAGATCTGGACAGCGAAGGATCAAGCTTGATCTATCACAAATCCGCTTCAAACGAAGAAATCTCTCTTGAAGAGAGGAAGATCTTCAACTTTAGCTCTTGAATCTTCAATCTTGATCTTCGATTTGGATGGAAGGAAGCACTAGATTAGAGTGGAGAAAAGAAGTGAAGAAGTGTAGAAGTTGAGCTCTCAAAATGGCAGCACTTCGTCGCTTCAAAATCCGGATCCCAAAAATGAAGAGAAACTCTCCTATTTATAGCTGAAATCCCTAACCCGTCTGCCTTCATGAGTCGTTCACGACTTACGACTTAAACCCTTCGACTTAACTTCTGGCTTCTACGACCTAACTCTCACCTGCCTACGACTCATGACATAACGGCTATCTCCTAAGTCGTCTCCGACTTATACCCTATACGACCTACGACTTACAGCTATGCCATCCTACGACTTAACCAGAAGCATCTGCGACCTAACAACTCAGGCGCTACAATGACTCTCAACAAAACAGCTATCTCCTAAGTCGTCTCCGACTTATACCATGCGCGCCTACGACTCAACAAAACCCAAATCCCCTACGACTTAAGACTTAGCAAAACCCCCAGTCTACGACTTAATACGTGCGCCTATCTCATAAGTCGGTTACGACCTAACTGGGTATACGACTCAACTACTAAGTCGTCTACGACTTAAAACAGTACGACTTAACACAACACTCCTTAACACGGCCACGACTCAACTAGGCTACAACTTGAAGGATACGACTTAACTGGTTAGACGACTTATCACTTAACTCGGTCAGCTCTTATGTCGTAAATCCCTAGGTCGGTCACTTACTTGAGTCGCCCAATTCCTTAAGTCGGTCATACGACCTATTCTATCCCACGACTTACTTCCTCCACGTCCTAAGTTACCAACCGATCTAACCCACCAACTTAAGTCTATTCCTTAGGTCGCCAAACCCTGGGTCACTCCTATCTCCTAAGTCGTATACGACTCACGACTTATGCTAAGTCGTGAACGACTTAGGACTTAGGCAAAATTTGCCTAAAATCTGAAATGGCTCAAAATGCTAAAACTCCGGATTTGACGAACTTTTCGATCAGTGAAAATACGGGTCGTTACATTCTCTCCCCCTTAGGAATTTCGCCCCCGAAATTCCAAGCAAACAAAGCAATCAAAACTATTCTGTAAGCCTACCATCCATAACAATCAGCAAACCATGCATCCAATTCTAGCTTAGCGTACAGAATTCTAAGATTTAGAACAAGTTACAATATCGTGAGATGAGACGACACCTTAGGGCCATACCTCGAAGAGTTCAGGATGAGCTGCCTTCATCCTCTCTTCCACCTCCCACGTACAGTCGTTATCATTATCACTCCATTGTATCTTGAGCAACTTAACTATCTTCCTCCTAAGCTGTTTCGTGTCGGTTTCAACAACACGAAGCGGCTTACGAGGTCTTCTACCAACAGGATCAACTTCGAAATCTTCACAGCTATCAGCAGAAACCACTGTATTCGAGTCGTGCACATACTTCCGTAGATATGATACATGAAAAACATTGTGCACACCCGACATCTTCTCAGGTAACTCCAACCTATATGCGAGCTTTCCAATTCGCTCGATGATCGGGAATGGTCCAACAAATCTCGGAGTCAATTTTCCTTTCCTCCCGAATCGGATAACATTCTTCAGTGGAGAAATCTTTACAAAAACCATATCTCCTACGTCGAATTCCAAATCCTTTCGACGCTTATCAGCATAACTCTTCTGACGGTCTTGGGTTGTCTTCATTCGTTGCCGAATGATCTCTATACAATCTGAAGTCTGCCGAATCATCTCTGGCCCAAGTATCAGCTTTTCTCCAGTTTCCAACCAACATGTCGGAGAGTTACACGGTCTTCCATACAATGCCTCATACGGTGCCATACCAATACTTGACTGGTAACTGTTATTGTACGCAAACTCCACCAAATGAAGGTGATCTTCCCATGATCCTCCGAAGTCCAAAACACATGCTCTAAGAAGATCTTCTAAAACTCGGTTGACTCTCTCGGTCTGACCATCCGTTTAAGGGTGATAAGCTGTACTCAAACACAACTCGGTTCCCAAAACTTCCTGGAAGCTCTTCCAAAATCCACTAGTGAACAATGGGTCTCGATCGCTCACTATACTCTTCGGAATACCATGGAATCGAACTATCCACCTAACATACAACTCAGCCAACTTTGATGCAGTCCTAGTCGATCGAACAGGAATGAATCGTGCACTCTTAGTCAGACGATCCACAATGACCCAAATCCCTTCATTTCCCGTTCTGGTTCTAGGCAATCCATCGATAAAATCCATCGACACTTGTTCCCACTTCCATGTAGGAACTTCTAATGGCTGAAGCAATCCACTAGGCTTCTTCTGTTCGGCTTTTACCAACTGACAGTTCATACATTTGGAAATAAAATTTCCAACATCCTTCTTCATACCTTCCCAGTAGTAGGTTCTCTTCATATCCCGATACATCTTATTTCCACCTGGATGAATTGTCAACTTCGAGTGATGACTTTCCTTCAGAACTTCACTCCTCAATTCATCTATATCGGGAACAACTAGTCGTCCTTGCTTCCGAAGCCAACCCTCTCGATCGACCTCGAATCCTTTATCCTTTTCTGGATCCAATCCAAATTCAAAATCACGGATAATCCTGACAAGCTTATCATCTCGCTTTTGGCTCTCGCCAATCCTTTCCACAAGAGAAGGTCTTATCGATAAGTTTGCCAACATCTCAGGTTCCAATTCGCATCTAGGCCTGAAGTCCAATCCAGCTAGATACTCGAGATTCTTCCATTCTGAAAACATGGCTCCCAATCCTGCATGTCTTCGACTTAACGCATCTGCCACTGCGTTACCTTTTCCCGGAGTATAAGCTATACCAAAATCATATGATGCCAAAAACTCTAGCCAACGTTGCTGCCGAAGATTCAAATCCTTCTGGGAGAAAAGATACTTCAACGACTTATGATCCGTAAACAACTCGAATCGAACTCCCAATAGATAATGTCTCCACATCTTCAGAGCAAAAACAATCGCCGCTAACTCCAAATCATGAGTCGGGTAATTCCTTTCATGCGGCTTTAGTTGTCGACTGGCATACGCAACAACTTTATCTCTCTGCATCAACACTGCTCCAAGTCCAGTACCACATGCGTCGGTGTAAACCACCATCTCATCATTCCCACTAGGAATAGTCAAAACAGGAGCACTCGTCAATCGCTCTTTCAGGATTCCAAAAGCTTGCTCACACTTATTATCCCATCTGAACACTAGGTTCTTCTTCGTCAATCCTGTTAACGGTGCAGCTATCTTGGAGAAGTCTTTGATAAACCGTCGATAATATCCTGCTAATCCAAGAAAACTTCTCACATCAGATGCATTCTTAGGTCTAACCCAATCCTGGATTGCTGCCACCTTAGCAGGATCAACCGCTATTCCATTTCCAGAAATCACATGGCCTAAGAACCTCACTTCACTCTTCCAGAAGTGACACTTCGAAAACTTAGCCTTTAGCTGATGTTTCCTCAAGATTTCCAAAACAATACGCAAGTGCGTCTTGTGCTCCTCTTCCGTTCTGGAATAAATCAGAATATCATCTACGAACACAAGTACAAACTTGTTCAACTGATCTCTGAAGACTCTATTCATAAGGACCACAAAATATGCTGGTGCGTTAGTCAATCCAAACGGCATTACCAGCCACTCAAAGAAACCAGATGGTGTCCGAAAAGCAGTCTTCGGCACACTATCCTTAGCCACTCTCAACTGGTGAAATCCCGTTGCCAAATCCATCTGAGAAAACACCTTGGCTTTGTGAAGTTGATCAAACAAGTCATCTATTCTCGGCAATGGATACTTGTTCTTCTTAGTCACCTTATTCAGCTCACGATAATCCACACACAATCTCAACGACCCATCCGCCTTGGTTGCGAACACAACTGGTGCACCCCACTCGGACACACTACGCCGAATGAATCCTTTCTGTAAAAGGTCATCAACTTGCACCTTCAACTCATGCTGTTCCCTAGGCACCATCCGCCTAAGAGGCATCACAACAGGTCTGGCTCCTTCAACTAGATCTATACGAAACTCGATCTCTCTATGCAGCGGCAACCCTTTGACTTCGTCAAAGACATCCTCGAATCCATTTGCGATTGGCACTAAAGACAGTCCATCCCGTGGAACAACTAGCGAATACATGAAGCTCATGAAGACGCCTTCCTCATGCTTACATCGTATCACAATCTTTCGCCCCTCCACATTCTCGACTGTCACCTCCAGCCTCTCACAATCAACCTTAGCCGCATACTTCCTAAGCCAGTCCATACCCAAAATAATTCCGAACCCCGCAAAGTTCAGAACAAAACAATCACAAACAAAAGAGCAACCATGACTCGACACAACTAGACCACGGCATAACATACACAAACAAGACGAACCCCCAACTGGATTAGTCACAACCAATGGCCTATCAACAATATCCGGTTCCAAACCTAACCGGCCTACAAGTTCACTACAAACAAACGAATGCGACGCCCCAGTATCAAACAAAACTCTAACTGGAACACCACATAGGAAAAGAGTACCTTGAACCACCACACTCTTTCCCTTCTCTTCAGCGGTAGGAGCTTTCGAAGACGACGGAACAGCTCCCAAAGCATAAGCTTGTACAATCTGCTTGTCCCTTCTCGGTTCTGGACAATTCTTCCTGATGTGCCCTGGCTTGTCACAGTTGTGACACTTCATCGGTGCCTTCGGATTCTTACAATCCTTAGAGAAATGGCCCTTCTGCTGACAATTGTAGCAAGTCACCTCGCCTTTCGGCTTCTTCTGGCCATCCTTACCTTTCTGCTGCTGCTGCTTCCTCTTCTTGTTTCCACCCTGCTGGGGTTTAGACTCTTCCTTGGTCACAGCAACAACAGATCCATCCTTAGGAAACAGACTCTCATGCCTCAGAGCTTTCTCCACAAGCTTCTCAAATGAATCGTCCAAATGATCCACCAACTTTCTCCCAAGATAACTGTCCAAGCCTGTCACAAACTTCTCATTCTTCTGGTATGCAGACTCAATATATGACCGGGCATACTTGGACAACGCTTCAAACTCAGAAACATACTCAAGAACTGATCTTCCACCTTGCTTGAGCTCCACAAACCTCTTGAACAGAACATACTTCTGAGCTGTAGAAATGAACTTAGCTTCAAATCTAGCTTGGAATTGCTCCCAAGTAATCTCTTCCTCCGTAGTATTGATGGTAATAGAGTTCCACCAATCAGAGGCTCTCCCTTGAAGCTGCCTTGATGCCAACTTCCTCTTAGTTGCATCATCAATTCCCAAATCACCAAAGATCCTTCTACAAGCATCTATCCATCTCTGGACTTCGATAGTTGATTCTGTTCCCAAGAAAACCTTCCCTCCAAGAGCAGTATAGTCCTTGCACAGCTTAGCAAAATCCACTGGTTTCGGAGTCTGAACCTGAACTCCAACATCAACTGCCGCTCCCGGAACTGGTATCCTCCTCATGATCGAAGTCATCATAGCTTCGAACATGGCTGCATAATCAGTAGTCTCTTCAGTAGCACGGCCTTCCCTAGCAGCTGGTCTCCCTCTTCGACTCATTCTCAATATCTATAAAAAGGAATGATTAGAACATCTAGAGAAACAACTGCATAAAGGACTCAAACTCTACTAAGCTACTATATTATATATAGTATTCGTCCATCAAAATACAATTACGTCTCTCATACGTAGTTACGTCAGCGAGCGTTGGGTAAAATCGATTAACCAAAGCTCTGATACCAAATGTGACGACCGCCCATGACCCCTGCACTGAATCTAGAGATAGTGCGCTGTAAAGTGTGTCAGGCGACCATGGACGATTGTCAGGGTAGGTTAAAACAACAGAATCTATCGTATTACTCACAGCGCATGGACAAAATACAATAGAACATATGTATAGTGAAGCTTTATAGAACAAAATGACATCATATAAAACTCCATAATAGTTGAATACAAGCATCCAAATAGTCAATACATCAAGCCTCACTACATATCTCTCAGAGAATACAAAACAGCGGAATATCCGGTACATATAAGAAGATAATATGCAACCCTCCAGCTCGTCTTCGATATCAGCATCGTGAGAAGAGAACAGCACCTGTCACCTGCTACCTAGTCTGCCCGTCCCAAAATGGACGAACAGCCCAAGGCAATAAGAATTAAAACATAAAGCCTTGAGTCAGACAACAGTCTTAGTGAGCAGTAAATTAACTAACAACATACCAAAAGAGCACAAAGGAAAAGGAATAGGAATACAACCCTCCCACTCCAACCTCATTCTACAGTGATAGCCCCCAGACACACTCTAAGCAGAAGCAACATAGCAGAGCATACAACTTAAAGTAAAGAAATAATCATTCGAATCAAGGGCGGTGTTTTCCAAGTACCAAGGCCTAAATCAGATAAGCACCCAGAAAATACCGCTCTTGAGTCCGAATGACGATATAACCAAACATCCATGACTCCGGCTATCACTGTTATCATTGCTTCGATATCACCGTTAATTGAATGACCGGCACATTCTTTCAGCCGTCCGTCAAGGGCTAATGGAAACCCCGGTTCTAGACATAACTCCCGCACGTCGTCGCAACCCGTGCCTAGGACTATCGAATCTGCGCAGAGTACTCGACCATCAACAGTTGGCCGTTGGGACTATCGAACCTGCCCAAACGTACTCTTGCTTAGAGCATGCTAGAACCTTCAACAACGATGCTATCCAAGCCTCCTAGTCATCCTCCTCGACGACTATTCTCATATCCATTCATTATCCTCAACTCGAATCATATCACCGAGTTATCAACATGCTTTGAATGATCCCGTCTGGATTAGACCAAGTCTTCATCACATGATTCTTCGCTTCATTACATCCTCGCAAAGCCTCATCTCAACATCACATCATCAAATCTATGCATAAGAGCTTCATCATCCCGCTACATATGCCACGAGCAGCTTTCCCAATTCAAGAGCCTTTCCCTTAGCTTTTGAATCGTCTTCGGTCTAAATCAAACCATCAATCATCCAATTCATAACAATCAATCAAATCAAACATTAATCCAAACAATCAAGCATTCAAACAAGATCTAAATAGACAATTATCACAATAATGGCATTTTCGTAATTAAAGAGTTGAAAGTCCAATAAGAATGAAAACATGAATTATATCTCTACAAACTTGATGAATGAACTTGCATAGGTTAACATATGATAAAATGGATGTAACATCATCATGAACAATGGATCTATAGGGATCTACACTTAGGATGAAGAAAATGCATGGAAATCACTATTTTAACACCAAAACGAGCCAACAATCCGATATACTCCTTTGGATCCGTGTGAGAGATAATCACCACTCACCAAATCACCAAAACAACCTCAAATCAATACGCTTCAGATCTGGACAGCGAAGGATCAAGCTTGATCTATCACAAATCCGCTTCAAATGAAGAAATCTCTCTTGAAGAGAGGAAGATCTTCAACTTTAGCTCTTGAATCTTCAATCTTGATCTTCGATTTGGATGGAAGGAAGCACTAGATTAGAGTGGAGAAAAGAAGTGAAGAAGTGTAGAAGTCGAGCTCTCAAAATGGCAGCACTTCGTCGCTTCAAAATCCGGATCCCAAAAATGAAGAGAAACTCTCCTATTTATAATTGAAATCCCTAACCCGTCTGCCTTCATGAGTCATTCACGACTTACGACTTAAACCCTTCGACTTAACTTCTGGCTTCTACGACCTAACTCTCACCTGCCTATGACTCATGACATAACGGCTATCTCCTAAGTCGTCTCCAACTTATACCCCATACGACCTACGACTTACAGCTATGCCATCCTACGACTTAACCAGAAGCATCTGCGACCTAACAACTCAGGCGCTACAACGACTCTCAACAAAACAGCTATCTCCTAAGTCGTCTCCGACTTATACCATGCGCGCCTACGACTCAACAAAACCCAAATCCCCTACGACTTAAGACTTAACAAAACCCCCAGTCTACGACTTAATACGTGCGCCTATCTCATAAGTCGGTTACGACCTAACTGGGTATACGACTCAACTACTAAGTCGTCTACGACTTAAAACAGTACGACTTAACACAGCACTCCTTAACACGGCCACGACTCAACTAGGCTACAACTTGAAGGATACGACTTAACTGGTTAGACGACTTATCACTTAACTCGGTCAGCTCTTATGTCGTAAATCCCTAGGTCGGTCACTTACTTGAGTCGCCCAATTTCTTAAGTCGGTCATACGACCTATTCTATCCCACGACTTACTTCCTCCACGTCCTAAGTTACCAACCGATCTAACCCACCAACTTAAGTCTATTCCTTAGGTCGCCAAACCCTGGGTCACTCCTATCTCCTAAGTCGTATACGACTCACGACTTATGCTAAGTCGTGAACGACTTAGGACTTAGGTAAAATTTGCCTAAAATCTGAAATGGCTCAAAATGCTAAAACTCCAGATTTGACGAACTTTTCGATCCGTGAAAATACGGGTCGTTACAGTATACGTACACACACACACACATATATATATATATATATATATGTTATGGTGTGCATGTGACATGTATATACATGTACATGTATGTGCACAAGAGGATAATAACATTTCGAGGACTTCGAACAACTTTTGTTCGTTAAACCGTTGAAAACCGAGAAACCGATTATCGGTCACATTTTTGCTTATTAATTTATATACATATATTTGTAAACAAAATCTGAAAATAAATTTCTTATCGTTATTAATAAATTAAAATATTCACACTTGAATTGTAAAATTATATAAGTTAGTATTAACAATTATTTAAAGTAATTGCTATTATACCGATAAAGCGATATCGATTTTTTCTTATATTTTCAAATCAATTATACGTCTTTATAAAAGTATTGTAAATGATTTATTAACACTTTGTAACCATTAAAAATGAATTATTATCATTTAAAAACAATTATTTGAACAATTATAATAATTATCAAATCATTAAATCTCAATTATCAATAAATCAATTTATTAAATATAAGGGCATAAATAACGATGTTAAAAACACATTTTATTTCCAGAAAAAATCTATTGATTTTATTTCATATCCTTATATGTATCCAACCCTATGGGCGACGTTTTACAATTACAGAGTTGTTTATTGATAAAACGATTTTCGGCTATTTTATCGATTTAAATTTCGAGGAAAATATTTTTGAAAATATTTATTCAAAATAAAATTATTATTATTTATAACCATCAAAACATTATTTTTGTATTATCAACCCTTTATTGGACTAATGTTTTAAAAAATAAATATAATTTATCAAAGTGATAAATTTGTGGGTCGTTACATAAAATATACACTTTGGATAAATACTGAAAATGCGACCGGAAAACGTTTTATTAAAAATCAAATTTTCCACAGAATAAGTTGTATAAATAGTTTGCAACTTGAATAGTTATCATATGTAAACAAATGACAAGAATTAAAAAAACTCTTTATATTAACTAAAGATTAACTAAACTAAAGTATTAATTAGCAAAAGTAAGTGGAAACATAAGGACAAAAGGACCCTTAGATCAAAGCACCAAACATGGAAGGTATGGTTATGTAAGAGCATGGTTTCTATGTACTTAAGCATGGCTTTATCATATGGAGTCCTCTTTACTTTTTGGCTAAGGAGGGGTTTTTGTGATCTTTTCCATCTTATTCTCAACTCTTAAATACACACACTGTCAATTATTCATAAACCAAAACTTCCAAACCTTACAATTCTTTTCATGTCTTCTCCTCTCTAACTTTTTACAAGTCCATGAAAATCAACTTCATTCCCTTCCAACTTTCACAAAGGTCTTAGACCATCATGAGAACATGCTTTAACTTCTAAAAGTGAGCAAATGATGGAGTTTTGGGAGATCCTCCTTTTAGGCCGTGAGAAATAATGCCTCTCTAGGCGTAGGCATGAGCAAAAGAGAGGAGAGAGAAGGAATGGCCGTAAGATAGGAGCAATTAGAGGATAGGAGGTTATGATGCTTGTTTGAATGTTGGTAGGAAGTTGAAAGTGAGTTATTCTCACTTTGAATCAAGTTAATAGCTTGATAATATCACTTGATAATTGTTTGTTAAATTACTTGATAAATTGCTTGCATTATATTAGTAATAATAGAAATTAACTACTTAATGTTAAACCCATGATTATATGCTTTAAAACTATGTAAGTTATTAAAGTAGTTGGCTTATGAACCATTAAATTGTGATAGGTTCACTTGCACATTCAAAGTTGACATATTGATTATATGTTAATACATGTTTAGTAATAGTGTGGTTGTAACTTGGAACCATATATGTGTATAAAATAACATGACGCCAAATATTGGATTGAATATGGAATTGTTCGTATAGCGATAGTCGCTATAAACGCACTTTGAATCCCTTAAACTATAACTCGTGAAAATGGTGATCTAATTGATATCTTAATAATAAGTTGTTTGATTATTATTTACACTTCTATAAGTGGTTAGAAATAAAAAGAATATGTTTTGGGAAATTATAGAAGAAGTAAATCAAAGTAACAAAAAATTGTAGTAAAAAGGTTGCTATAGTGACACTGTTTAAAAATAGTCCGTCTTTGAAAATAACGCGCATTTTTTTGGAAACTTTGTTAGGGATTTCTTTAGAAATTAATTAAGGAAATAATGTATTATTCTTATTGGAAAATTTTTGAAGCCTAATTCATTTGGTAGCTAGTCGAACGAAGTGCAAAAGGTTATAGCGAAATAGTCGCTATAAGTGTAGTTCGATAAAATACCTTGTATTCGGGAAATTCTCTAAAATAATTAAAAGATGTTCTTTAGTATTGTTCTTCATAGTTTACAAGTACCCAAATTATACTAACTACTATAAAAAGAACGGATTAAAAATCATTTGTTAAGATGTCGAAATCTAGGTGCAAAGTTGTAGCAAATTCACCTTAAACGACAGCCTAGGACTTTTAGGTGCACTTCTAAAGTGCTATCTTTGCTTCCAAGACACTTTCAAGCTATTGCGAATTATTTTAGTAGCATTTGCAATAATGCTATCTTTGCTGTTTGAAACTATAATTTGTTTAAAAATGGTATTTAAATTGTGTATTTTTCTCTATTGTTTTTAATATTGTTTTCTAACTTATAAAAGAGTGTTTTAAAATTAGTTTCAAGTTTAAATATATCTTTAACAATTAATTATGAATTTCTAAACTAAGTAGCTTTTAGAATTTAAAACTTGTTTTTTTATTTGTTTCAAAATTCCTCATTTTTACAAAATATTCTAGATAAATAAATATCATATATTTTAAGTATTTTGAAAAGTATTTTAACATATTAGTAATTATTTTAAAAATATTTCTATATATATAAGTTTTAAATATTAAATTAAGTATTTTATAAATAGAATAAAGGGAGTTTGGATTTAACACGTAAGTTAAAATAAATTATTTTATGGAATTAACTAAAAGTGTATTGCCTTAATTAATAAGTGTGAATATGCTTTGATCTTTATATAAATGTTTAAAGTTATTAATGGATAAGTAAATAGTTTTGGGTTGTTGTAAATAGTGTTTTTAGCCCTTAATATTAATTATACTTGGAAATATAATTAGATATTCACTAATGGATATTTAGTACAAAAATACAAGTAAATGGTTTTGGGTTTGTTGTGACAAATGTTTTAAGCAACACTTGTCTTTAACCCTTAAATATAAATAAATATTCAAGAAGGGAGTTTTATAAAGGAATGTTTTCAAAGTATTAAATGTTTGGGTTTGTTGTGACAAATGAGCAACACTTGTCTTTAACCCTTAAATGCAATTAAACCATTAAAAGGAAAGTTTTAAAGATAATGATTAAATGGAATGGTTTTGGGTTTGTAGTAAACAATGTTTTAGCAACATTTATTTTTAAACCCTTGAATTATATTTTGGAAGAAATATTATAAATCTTCAACAATGGAATTTTAAAGATTGTAACAAGTATTGAAATCTTTTATAAAGATAGAAAATGTTAATTGTTTAATTTATAAAAGAAAAGGAGTTTATTACAATGTTTTGGTAGTAATTGTTTTAATCTCTTTGATTATATTTCGAGTAAGTAAATCTTATTAAACGATTTGTGAATACACTTATACCATTGGAATAAGTATATGAATACTTTTTTAGTATTGAAAAGGGTATAAGTGAAGAGTTAAACAATATATACAAGTATATAAAGGAAGTCTTAATCAATAAAAGAGTATTAATTAATAAAGGAAGTCTTGATTTATAAAAGAAGGTTTATTAGATAAAAAGATGTTTTACTGATAAAAAGGGTTTTAATTAATAAAAGATAAATTAATTAAAAAGGGATTAAAAGTCATTTATGTGACTTGACCATGCCTTGCATGAAAGGATAGTGCAGGACTATTTACTTGCTTATGAGAAAGTGTTCGAGACTTAGTT
The DNA here is from genome assembly GCA_030737815.1 of Allium fistulosum. Classification (NCBI taxonomy): domain Eukaryota; kingdom Viridiplantae; phylum Streptophyta; class Magnoliopsida; order Asparagales; family Amaryllidaceae; genus Allium; species Allium fistulosum. The sequence continues at coordinate 273,342,694 of CM060902.1, read as the reverse complement.
CCCTTATGCAATCATTCTCATTATTGTTGAATAAGACCAAATTCATCGACTTAATCATGGAGAGACCGGGATCAGTAAGTGTTCTACTTATCGAAAACCACTTCAAGACTGAGGTACGGGTTCTCTATGTTTTGGAAGTGAATGATGGAAACCATGTGTGGTTCTGGAATCTATTGAGGTGATGGAATCTATATGGGATTCATTATGTGATCGAGTTTTGTTGAAAACTCATGTGAAGATGCCAAACGCAGCCTTGACATCGAGAAATGACTAAAGACGGAGTAGGATGCATGATCTTGGGGTTTAGCTGACCCATGAGGAATACATCAACTTCATATCTAAAGTATGCTTATCGATATGTTGTGCATAAGGAGTTGATGATGCTTGGTACATATTGTTCACTCGAGTGTTCGGATGATGGCCCAGTTGCGTTTACCTTATGGTATATTTTATCTAGAGATATACGGTGCTTGGAAGGTACTTTCCGATCCTTGTCATAGGAGATCGGTCTCATTGAGGAGGTCACCATGGAAAATCCATTTATAGGAACGTACCATAGTGGTTTTGTTGTATACCTAAATATGCTGTCAAATGTAGCCAATGTAACCATTTTAGCTATGATTTATATTTATATTGAAAACCCTAGACATTATTATAATATCACTTAATTTTCCTATAAAGTGTTCGGTTATCATAAGGTAAAAACCCGTCCTTGTTTATTTGCGGCGTGCTTTGACAAGGTACCTTTTTTTTTAGGATTATACAAATATAGTAATTCAAATTACTTGAATTTTTATCACGCTGGTTTACCTGACTAATCCGGGTGTTATTCTTTTTATAATGCTCAGGTTAGACTCGTGTATATTTCTAGATATGGCTGATGATTTATTAGAGCTCTAGGAGAGGAGGTGGATGATTACCTACCATCGATTTTATTTCTGCTGCATTACTTTGTTTATTTTTATATTAGCAATTGTGAGGACATGTAGTTATAACCGTCTAGGCCAATGATAGGTTAGTTTACTCTGATTATCGTAACTATACAGTTTTCCTTTGTAAAAGTATCATTTTGATATTATATGTAATCGTTCCGTTGTGAGATTCTATTGTGTTTGTTCTCCTCTTTCCTATCCTTTTCTTCTTTTTTTCTTTACCCTAACGTTTTGTCTTTCCAGCACTTGGGTGCTCGGCATGTGAATACCGTAAATGTATTAGTGTCAACATTTGGGGGTCGAAAAGGCATTCATTACAATTAGGAAGAGCATGCAATTAAGCAATTACGTCTAAAGAGGAGTCGAATACATTACTTAACCTTTGTTGCTATAGGTTGAAAGATATAGAGCATAGATCTAGCCCTAACGTGGAGGTTACTCAATGCTTAATTATAAATTTATCATCAAGACTATGAACTTGATGTATGGGCTTAGGTATTATGATGTTTACTCGGTGTAGTGCAACATAGGTGGTTTACCATTGAGAGTGTTTGCTTAATGTATAATTAGGCAGTTTATTATAAAGACCGTATACTCGAAATATTTATAATTTTATTTAGTTCTCGATATCCAACCTTTGGGTGGGAATCTTCATAGATTATTATTGGATTTAGGCATATTAAAGGTTGTTACTCTATAATGTGTAACGTGACTAATTCTTTATACATAGTAAACACACACAAATAAACACCTAGGATTGTGTAGATTATAACTTCAATTTAATCACTTGTCAACACCATAGCACTAGTGGTATAGCTCTCTTACCAGACCTTGTTCGATCCCCTCCATTTTTCCTTCTTTATATCTATTACAGGAGAATAGGGTAGCTGATGAGGTGACTAGGGTAAGGTGTGTGGAGAAGGCGACAATGTGCTTCAGATATATATATATATATATATATATATGTATGTATGTATGTACGTATGTATGTATGTATGTACGTATGTACGTGTGTATGTATATTCATAGTCATCTTCCTATGTTTCTTATAGTTTATCAGTGGACTTATGTTGTATTTCCATTTGGAGATATTATTTGGACGTTCCTTTTAGGAACTACTATTATTTTGGAATGGTAATAAATTTGGAATATTTTTAGTATTTATATTTTATTCCGTCCGTTATGAGATCTGAAAGCATAAAATGTTAGAGTAAATCCTCCTTGACTAAATTGAAAATACCATTATTATGACGATCCACCTTTTTGGATAATTCAAGTCGACAATAAATCACACATGTCAAACTCAAACCATTCAAAAGGGAAAATTATCAATGGGGTTTAATTCTACAGAAATAAGATATATAAGAATATAAAATACAGAATCTCGTAGTGGAATGACAAAATATAATAATTACATAAACAGTTCATAAAGCTGTTTAACAATATACATTTTATTACACTTTTTACAACATCAATCAAAGTACAATAAACAAACATACCAAATAATGCAGCGGAATAATATTAATAAATACAGTCATCAAACTCCATCTTCATCTTCAACAAATAATATCTTCGAAACACTGAAATACTCAGGCTGACCCGAGCGTAAAGGAAAATAATACACTCGAGTCAGAACTAAAATTCTTATGCAAACTAAATCAAAATCAATGAAATATGAAATGTAGATAACTACACTGTTAAAGTTTCAAATTTTCCAAAATTGTTATTATTTTCATACTCAAAATACAACAGATTTCACAATAGATCCATTCTATTAACTTACAAATTTATAGAAAAATTCCAAATAAAATTTCAGAGTTCAAGAGATTTGATTATAAAAATTTTCCAAAGTTTCAAAATTCAATTTATGAAAACTTCCTAGGGTATCAAAATTTAAATTTGAAAACTTTCAAATAAGGTAACAGTAGTTTATAACTCAAAAATAATTTTCAGGGTTCAAAAAGTAAATCTAAACATACTAAATTTTTTCACATATCAATATATGAAATCTAAGGGTTTTGTACCCTTAGATCAAGTAATCAATATGAAAATTTATATGATTATAATAAGCTATAGGGTAATAACAGATATATCAAAATAAATGAACAAACACACATTCAATCACAATAGCATCCATTGGAAAAGAAAACGGAGATTTGAAGAATAAGAATAAAAATAAAGGAATTGAAGATTAGAAGAAAGTTTGAAAAATAAGAAGAAAATTTAAAGAAGAAGAAGAATTGAAAAGGAAAACGATGCTTTGAAAAAGAAGAAGAAGATTTGAAGAATAAGACTAAAAATAAAGGAAGCTTTGAAAAAAAAGGAGAAAAGGGAGATTTAAAGAAGACAAAATGAAAAAGGAAGGAGGAAGGCGAACAAAGAGAATAAATAGATGGAAGTTTGTTTAGAAAAAATGAAGCTACAGAAGATGAAATTTGAAAAATGAATTGAGGCTACAGGAATGAAGATGGAAACAAATGAAAAGCTAGTAAAGTATATATAAACAAACTAGGAATTGAAATAAAGTAAAAATATTAACAGCCTTTAAAATGGTAGCATTGAAACAGGTGAAGTAAAGAAATAAATATATGAATGAAGATAAAAATAAATCTTCCGTTTTTAAATATGAAGCTTCAGGAGAATGAATTGCCAATAAAAGGAAGCTACAAGAACTTATCATGTGTAAACAAAATGAACTTTAGAAAAGAAGAATAGTAAATGCTAATGAGGTGACATGAATATTAATTTGGATGTTCACACTAAAAATGAAAAAAAAAACTTAGGTAAAGTACTTGTAAAGGAACAAACGAACAAACGAGAAACAAATGAAAAGAATGAGGCAATTATTAATTAGAAATAAATCATATATGGTTAATTATAATGAACAAATAAGAAACAAATGAAAAGAATGAGGCAATTATTAATTAGAAATAAATCATATGAGGTTACTATTAATTAATAAGAAATGAATGAGTAGTACAACAATGAAATGGATGCTCAAGTGGAACCTACATGAAGAACTTAGAAACAAAAAGAAAGAGAATGTGGATGTGATAATAAATATAAAGCAAATGAAGGGCCACTTATATACTATAAACAAACTTTTAGGGTCCAAATTCCAAAACTTACTTCAATTAATTCATTTCAATTAAACCAAATATACATATATTTATATCATTTAATTCTTTATTAAAACATTCATTTTATGTTAATATATGTACACACTCCACTGAAGCAATTAATCAATCAATCAATTATCAACCAATCAATCTATATATCAATATATTTATTTATGTTACTTAAACCAATTTTATTAATTTATGAATATATATCTATCTATGCACTATAAAAACGATTTACTTTACTTTTTAATCATTGTAACGATCACATTAATGCAACCAATTTACAAGTTTTAATCATATATAAAATGGAAAAATAAATATATATGAACCTGTGTGATTAATGTACAACCATTAATACAAAATAATTTCTAATTGACTCCACAACATTTACACAACCATGAACCCTCTGATATTAAAATTTGAATACTAATAAGTGTGTTTATATATATTATTCTAAAATTCAAATTTTTTTTCAAAATCATACTTATTCAAAATGAAAATTTTATTTTTATACGTCTCAAAACATGCAATTATTTTAATTAAAATGTTCATTCCATTTTGAAACAAAAATTCAAGTTCCTATATTAACTCATTCATTACAATTACATTCCTCTCCTTTTAATTGAAACATTTCAATTAATCTAATTCCAATTCATTTCATTACTAATTTCAAATGAATTCTAATTATAAAACACTGGTTCCTTTTCATTTATACCAATTCAAACATTTTTTATAAAATTTCATATACAACAAAATTTATACACTATTTACAAAGTAAATGTTTTATATTATAACAAAATTTTACATTAATAAATCATAAATCTTTATTTCTAACCATTCTTAATCAATAATTTATATTAAATTTAATGGTTGAAAATACGGGTCGTTACAATCTCCCCCACTCAAAAATTTTCGTCCCCGAAAAGGAACAAGAAAGAATTAAATAGGAGATATGATATATTTTATTCAAAATAGTCAATTTATAAACAATTTAATTTACATATTTAAGCTTAATAAAATTTTGAAAATAACTCAACTTTTACAAAATTATCTAAGTCCTAAATTTATGAAAATTTTCGACAGCATCTCCTTTGCGTGGATAGCTTCGAAAAAATAACAACAGGAAATTATTGTCAAGGACAAAATTTCTCAGCATTTTAGCCTCAAGGACAGACCTTCAATATTTTAGCATGAAGGACAACTTTTTTTAGGCATTAGTTTTTAGTTATTGATAGCAGTTTTTAGGTATCAATTTGTAGTTGTGGGTAGTAGTTTTTAGGTATCAGTTTTTAGTTCGGTAGCAGTTTTGGAAGAATGTTTGTCCTTATGAATAATTTTGGAAAAATGTTTGTCCTTATGAATAATTTTTAGAAGAATGTTTGTCCTTGTGGTTAAAATATTGAGGTCGTGTCCTTGAGGCTAAAAATATACAAATTTTTGTACTTTAAATTAATTCCCCCAAATAACAATATCAATAATTACATTGTATGTATCATATTTCAATAATAAAACATTCCAACCCATGAAAACAATAAAATACTACTACAAAAACCGTAATTCGAAAACGTACCTATTTGTCGGGCAACAAACTTTATTTATGAAACCAAAAGCAACGGCTATTGCTTCCATAACCTATATTTTACTTACATAATTCAAGAGAATTAAACATGATAAAAGGACAATATACTAACCATTCTATCATATATATCAATAATACACAATACAACAATCAAATGCAACAAAGCAATGTAACACAACTGATAAGTATGATGCACTTCTGCAAGCAATTCTAATGGAATATAACAGTTACATGCAAACAAAATAGTATAGAAATCAAAAGCAACAATCATAGAACAACATTTAATTATTAAAGTTCGTACGGTGTAAATATACCATTTGTATACAATATCAATTCTGATCACTTGCTTGAATACACAAATTTCACTTTCGAACTAGTATTTTTAACCCGACCACTCTAGTGCGGACTTTGATCCGGTTCCTTGATCATAAATCTCCGTTCTCCTTACATAGCAATAAACTATGATAGAAAACTTCAAATTCATATCAAAAATTCGTATCAGATGTTCGCCGTCAAGAATCGAGCGAAAAATCTTAATTCAGACTAGTGTATTACTACAACTCATGTATTCAAATATGGATCAAAACTATCATGCGAATAAAATCATGTATATACAACTTATGTATTTTATTCTATTCGTTTCTTAACTACACCAATTACTTTATTCATTTTTAATAATCATTTATTTATATAAAGATCAATCTCTTACATAATTTATTTCCCATTAAATATTTAAGTCATTAATGAATAATTTCATAAAATATTACTTAAGCTTCTACTGCTTTACTTAAGTTTATAACTTAATTTGGTTATAGAATAAAAATTAAAGTTTTTGGTATTCGTCTTTGAAAAGAAAAGAGATATTTCAATATATCTAAAAATTCAGTTAAAACATTTAACCTCGTTTACTTTGTAAAAATATAAGATATATTCAAAACATCCTCATAGCATTATGCAAAGATTTTCCAAAAAGTTTAAAACAATGTTAGAAATTTATATCAAAACATTATAATAAGCTTTAAAATAAAGTTCTTTAAATCCGATAATTTATTAGACTCGTTATTTTAAAATAAGTATAAACTCAGATATTACTAAACTGAAACTAATAATATACTCAAATCTTACATTAAATTTCCAAATCAAAGTATAAAATTTCATACCTTCATAATTAATTTTACACACTTGTTTTAAAATAAATATTCAAATCATGGAAAAACATTTATTTTAGTTTAATACAAAATTCAAATAGTAAATAAACTTATAAATTTCATATTACTACTTCGAAAACCAAGTGAATATTTTAAACCATACTTTCGAAATTAGCGATTCAAATTTATTTTCCAAGCATAATACTATAAATAAAACTTCCCAAATCATTTATTTTCATAAAATTTCAAAATAGAAATTTTTTATATATAGTCCATTTATATAATATCTTTAAAGTATATATTCAAAGAAACTTATATAAATTTTATTTGAAACATTCATTTGAAAACTTCATTTGTAAATCAATCATTTTTAATACTTTAATACTTTACAAAAATTCATTTGTAAAATTTCTTGCTTCATTTATAAATACCATTTAAATATTTTAAAATAACATCTTTATAAATATGCGTAAACTGTTTGAAAATAATTATTTACATCATTACTTATATTTACAAAGAAGCTATTGAAAACCTTAAATCCGTTATTTATATATTTATTAGTTTTATCTCAAGATACTTTTCAAACATTATTAATAAATCAATAATCATTAACTTTAAATATGTTTTATTGAAGTAATAACTTCTAAAAATATTTACAACATTGAAAATTCACTATTAAACTATGTCGTACAAAAATAAACAACATTTAAAACATTTTAAAGTATTTAGAAAAGAAAGAAAAATAATCAAAATATCCTTTATATAATACTTTATACAAAAACGTTTATAACTCGATGTTTTAACAAATTTATCTTCGTTCTTACAGACTCTGGTCGTACGTTGATTAGGCGACAGACTAGAAATCTCTAAGTACTTAATAGACCTATTTCAACACCCAGTGAAAACACTTAAAAACAGATATGAAAAGTACCACTCGAACACCGCAGATCGCAGTAAGCAATGGTTGCGTCGCTATCCCAGCAGAATCCATTTGTACTGTAGGTAATCTCTACCCTCGATTTACGCGGCGATCTAATCATAAGACCATAGGTTATGCTACGAAATTCAAAGGAACTCATGAGTTCATGTCCGGATGATCGAAAATCAAATCAAATCAATAAAGTGAACCCACGAAGTGGATTACTAAATTTAATAGAGGGTACTTCCCATATCTTCATTTCAAAATGTGTGATAATATACATAGTACCCTTTTCAAATCATAACTTCAAATATCACACTTATATAAATTCCATTATATATAAGATTTCATTTCCAAATTGAGTACTTTCCAAAATCAATAGTCTCAAATATATCAAATCATTCTTATATAAATTTTGTTATATATAAGATTATCTCTTTACAGATCGAATACCTTCCAAAATTAATAGTTTTCGAAATAACTTCATACTTATACCAACCATTTCATACAAGAATCGAAAACTTCCAAATCAGATATTTATATAGAGTCAAAGGTCTTCGAAATCAATCCATTTTCAAATATCAGTTCTATTTCAAATCCATGTACGTTCTCAACAATCAATTTTTTTTCAAACAATATCATTCACATTCAAAATTTTCCAAATTTCAAATCAATAGTTTTCCACAACTTCTGTTTAATACTTATATCAAATTCAGATAAAATCAAATTTCTTTCCAAAAGAAATACTTTTCAAAACTTTTATTATAAGACATTTACTAAGTTAAAAATGTTTCTCAAAACAAATTCCATTATAAACTTTTCAAAACTATTTTCCATATTTATACAAAGTCAGAACTGCTTAAAAATCAATTTTCCAATCATAAGTTTCTGTAAATATTTACTATGTTCTCAACATTTTTTTAAAACTCTTTCATACAAAACATCTCAAAAATAAATTTCATACTTATATAATACAAAATAATCTTATATAATTTACTTATCAAAATATTTAACAGTTTAAAACTTGTTCAATTTCTATTGGTCTTTACTTTAAAATTTCCAAAATTAATCTTTATATACTTTCCAAAATACTTAACTTTGAAAATTAATTCTCAATTTGGAAGTGTTCGACCCTTCAGAATAGTCAAAAAAGAAAAAAAAACAAATTTCAATTCAAAATTGGAAATCAACAATCAATCATCTCAATAAGATGCATAATCGATCGATCAATCAATCCTAATGCATAAGATACATGTGTTCATAATATTATTCAATAGAATCTCGAGAACTGAACACCGGGTTTTATTTCAATAATTTGAAATTTATACATATCTCTTTCGAATAATAAATCATACTTCATAAATTTGAATCAAATCAGTTTCATTAAACAATCGAGTAGCAAAGCTACTAGAGTGGTCTCCCTACTTTGAAACACCAAAATGAACGTCATTGATGTCGCAATCATCACCGAAATTATTTTCCACCGACAGAAATGAGTTCTCCACTTTATTTCTTTCAAAATCATTTTGAAACATTTCAGTATGGAAAAAACTTTCAAACAATACAACTAATTTTTTTTTCAAAACCTTAGAAACCAATTTCAAAATCTCCCAAAATTCAAACTCACAAATCCAGTTTGAATAATTTTTTAGTTATAAATCATATTTGTATGAGTTATTATCTTATATAATATTCATTTCAAAGATCGTATTCTTTGTTTGGATCAAAATAAATAACTTTAATCTAACAATCAATTTTCAATCCAATATTGTCGTCTAACGCCCTATAGTCAAATTGTGAAACTTAATTCACATGGTGTTTGTTCCAACAATCCCAAAAGATTACAATTTCTACCTTTCCCATGCGTGAAAAGGTAAATTTCTTACAACTTGTTATGCACTATTCGAAAGTCAACAACAAAAGTCAAATGCTCATAAACTGGTCAAGCACAACTAACTAATCAGTAAATGACAATATGCACCGTCATATCAATCAATCAATCAACCAGTAAAGAGATAACATCTAATCATCATCAAATGGTCACAAATGATTTTATCCGTTTATAGAATTAATTCTTTTTCATTCTATATATAATCTAGGTTTCATTTATTAATTTCAATTTTTTTATACCACTAACAAATACGCTCTCTCATATACATATATACACTCAATGAGCTTATCCTACAGGTTTAGGTATACGCTAAACCTAAGCTCTAATACCAACTGTGACGATCCACCTTTTTGGATAATTCAAGTCGACAATAAACCACACATGTCAAACTCAAACCATTCAAAAGGGAAAATTATCAATGTGGTTTTATTTTAAAGAAATAAGATACAGAAGAATATATAAAATATAGAATCTCACAGCGGAATGACAAAATATAATAATTACATAAACAGTTCATGAAGCTGTTTAACAATATATATTTTATTACACTTTTTACAACATCAATCAGAGTACAGTAAACAAACATACCAATAATGCAGCGGAATAATGTTAATAAATACGGTCTTCAAACTCCGTCTTCGTCTTCAAGAAAAAATATCTTTGAAACACTAAAATACTCAGGCTGACCCGAGCATAAAGGAAAATAATACACTTTAGTCAGAACTAAAATTCTTATGCAAATTAAATCAAAATCAATGGAATATGGAATGTAGATAACAACACTGTTGAAGTTTCAAATTTTCCAAAATTGTTATTATTTTCATACTCAAAATACAACAGATTTCACAATAGATCCATTCTAATAACTTACAAATTTATATAAAAATTCCAAATTAAATTTCAGAGTTCAAGAGATTTTATTATGAAAATTTTCCAAAGTTTCAAAATTCAATTTATGAAAACTTCCTAGGGTATAAAAATTTGAATTTAAAAACTTTCAAATAAGGTAACAGCAGCTTATTAATCAAAAATCATTTTCAAGGTTCAAAAAGTAAATCTAAACATACTAAATTTTTTCACATGTCAATACATGAAATCCATGGGTTTTGTACACTTATTCAATGTTCAAATAATAAATACGAAAATTTATATGATTATAATAAACTATAGGGCAATAACAGAGATATATCAAAATAAATGAACAAACACACATTTAATCACAATAACATCCATTACAACATACAATCAACATTATTCTAATCAACCAATTCAACAAATCAACCATTTCAATAACATGTCACAATAATATTAGTTATCACATATTGGAGCTTAGGTATTCAAATTAAATGTCAATTAAAATTCCCAACCAACGATCAATAATTTATCAATATATGACTTGGTTTAACTTGCAATAAAATTTTAGTATTTCGTGAGTTAGTTTAAACACTCACCTTTTGGCTCTCCCTTTACTAGTCAGATTTGGATCTGCTACTACTTTCTCCTTTTGATTTTTTTCCTTGCTATCTTAATTTTTTTTTAGAAAGTTTTGGAAGAGACAGAGAAGTTAGTATAGATCTAGATTTGAAGAAAAAGAATTGGAAAGAAAAGAAAGTTTGGAAAATAAGAAAAAAAATTAAAGAAGAAGAAGAATTGAAAAAGAAAACGAAGCTTTGAAAAAGAAGAAGAAGATTTGAAGAATAAAAATAAAAATAAAGGAAGCTTTGAAAAAAAAGGAGAAGGAGATTTGAAGAAGCAAAAATAAAAATGGAAGGAGGAAGGTGAAGAAAGAGAAGAAATGAGATGGAAGTTTGTTTGAAAAAAATGAAGCTACAGAAGAAATGAATTGAGGCTACAGAAATGAAGATGGAAACAAATGAAAAGCTAATAAAGCATATATAAACAAACTAGGAATTGAAATAAAGTAAAAATATGAACAGCCTTAAAAAGGGGAGTATTGAAAGATGTGAAGTAAATGAATAAATATATGAATGAAGATAAAAATAAATCTTCTGTTTAGAAATGCGTAAACAAAATGAACTTTAGAAATGAAGAATAGTAAATGCTAATGAGGTGACATGATTATTAATTTGGATGTTCGCATTAAAAGTGAAAAAAAACCCTCAAGTAAAGTACTTGTAAAGGATCAAACGAACAAATGAGAAACAAATGAAAAGAATAAGGAGATTATTATTTAGAAATAAATCATATGTGGTTAAGTATAACGAACAAATGAGAAACAAATGAAAATAATGATGCAATTATTAATAAGAAATAAATCATACGAGGTTACTATTAATTAATAAGAAATGAATGAGTAGTCTAACAATGAAATGGATGCCAAGTGGAACCTACATGGAGAACTTGGAAACGAAAAGAAAGAGAATGTGGATGTGATAATAAATATAAAGCAAATGAAGGGCCACTTATATACTATAAACAAACTTTTGGGGTCCAAATTACAAAACTTACTCTAATTAATTCATTTCAATTAACCCAAATATACACATATTTATATCATTTAATTCTTTATTAAAACATTCATTTTATGTTAATATATGTGCACGCTTCACTAACGCAATCAATCAACTAACAATCAATCAATTATCAACCAATCAATCTATATATCAATATATTTATTTATCTTACTTAAACCAATTTTATTAATTTATGAATATATATCTATCTATACACTATAAAAATGATTTACTTTACTTTTTAATCACTGTAACGATCATATTAATGCAACCAATTTACAAGTTTTAACCATATATAAAATGGAAAAATAAATATATGTGAACTTGTGTAATTAATGTACAACCGTTAATACAAGGTAATTTCTAATTGATTCCACAACATTTACACAATCATGAACTCTTTGATATATTTTAAATTTTGAATACTAATAAGTGTGGTAATATATATTATTCTAAAATTCAATTTTTTTTCAAAATCATACTTATTAAAAATGAAAATTTTATTTTTATACGTCTCAAAACATGCAATTATTTTAATTAAAATGTTCATTCCATTTTGACACAAAAATGCAAGTTCCTATATTAACTCATTCATTACAATTACATTCCTTTCTCCTTTTAATTGAAACATTTCAATTAATCTAATTCCAATTCATTTCATTAGTAATTTCAAACGAATTCTAATTATAAAACACTGGTTTCTTTTCATTTATACCAATTCAAACATGTTTTATAAAATTTCCTATACAACAAAATTTATACACTATTTACAAAGTAAATGTTTTATATTCTAACAAATTTTTTACATTAATAAATCATAAAATCATTATTTCTAACCATTCTTAATCAAAAATTTATATTAAATTTAATGGTTGAAAATACGGGTCGTTACAATTATCATATAGGAAATAGCTAAAAAAATCCATGTTGCTTGAATTGAATAGCTAGAGCGATCCTGTATTGGAGTTGGACACTGTATTTTAGGTTAGACATGAGTCAACCATTTTTGAAGAAGATGAGTTAAAACCCTATGCACTTGAAGCACTATTATATGAAGTAGTTGGACATGATTTAAGCTATGTTGTTTTCATATACTCTTATTCAAGTGATAAACTAAATGTTTTCTAAAAAGGTACAAATCTTAATGTTGAGAATTTTGGAAACTACAGAAGTTGAAGTTTGAATAGCGGCCTCTTATTTTAAGCTTCGAACATAGGAAAATTTAATAAACAATAATTTTCCATAGCTATTTTAAAATCTTCTATTATTGTTAAAAAAAATTAGTGTAAGGCACATTGTTGCACTTACCTTTTGATGTGTACTTTTCTTTTCGACAATGAAAGTTTTGAAAGATAAATTGAAAAGTATGCAAAACAAATCTTTTATTATATATATATTTCCGTTACACTTTAAAAAAAAGTCAAAATGTTGCATTCTATTTTAAAATACACCTTTGTGAAAATATATTATTTATAAAAGAAAAACTAGAAAGATACATTTACATATCCACTTTTCTAAGTAAATATGACCCATTTTGGATAAAAATTTAAACTAAAAAAGTGTCATTATTTTTTTTAAAGGAAAATTTCTTTAAAATTAGCGGAGAATTTTATGATTTTTCGAAGCTTACTAGTTTCTATGAAAAATATGATTGAAATTGAAAATTTTTGATTTAAAATGTAAAATGAAATTGGTTATAATTATCACTTAAACTCAAAATTTTGGATTGGAGTTAGATAAATAAACTTACACAACCTACAAAAATTTAATTGATTATGGTAAACATGCTAGAATAGTCAATATGCCAATGTACTAAGGAATCGGTAGTATTGAACATTGTTGAATTATGAAGCATTGGAAGATTTGGGGTAAGGAAAAAAAGGAAAAAAAATCCTAATTACCATAAAGATTGTTGGCTTTTCCAATCCACGTTCGAGTTGGAAGGCAAGGGTACCAAATCAAATTTTCTATGATAATAAAAAGCGTGTAGTGATATTTATTTTCATGTGAGCGGAAGCGAACTATTTGATCAAGATCTAGTATTGTCTATTTAGATATCAATGCAACTTAAAAATCAATTAGGCAATCTCGCAAACATAATCGCAGAAATAAGAGACAAAGAAGAATTAACGTGGTTTGGATATGAATATCCTATGTCCACGGAGACCCAACAACTTCTTTTAATCAGCAAGTACAAGAGATTACAAGCCACTCAAGACTAGAGAGTTAAAACATATGTGTAGATTCTCCCTAATCTATCACTCAATTGAAGAGTTACAAACAGAGCACAAAAATTGGTAGAGTTTTTGCTCTCTAAATTGTCCACCATTAAAGTGTAGAAGCTCCGGTATTTATAGAATGAGAAAGTGAGCAGGGTAGCTGCAACATATCAACTCTGAGATCTGGTTCGGCAAAGATTGGTTCGGCAATCATTTGGTTCGGCATCATTACTTGGCATTTGGATCGGCAAAGCACACCCAAACCAAAAATTTGGAGCGCCAACACTTTGGTTCGGTATTTCTACCGAACCAAAAATCTAGACCGGCATAGCACCTTCAATCTAGAGCAGCATCTTCCCGAACCATAAATCTGAACCGGCATTCATACTTCCCTCTGCTAAAAAAATACTGTCATCACCGAACGAAATCCACTCCTCAACCGAACAAAATATTTGGTTCAGTATCACTATGACTACCAGACGAGATTGCTACTTCATCAAACAACCATCTCTTCTCCTCATTAGCTACTGAGCCAACCATTACTGGATGAGATTTCTCGTCCAACATTCTACACATCACTGCTTCAGAATAAGATCATCACCGGACCAAATTTCTGGTCCGGCATCTCCACCACCGAACGAAATTCCTGGTTCGCCTAGAATCCCTAACACATCACCGGACGACATTGCTTCTTCCTCCTCGTTGACCTAGGGTTTCATGATTTGTCCAATTTGGTATGTACATGTTTGAATCGCACAATTTCACTCCACCTCGATTTAAATATGCATGTCTCATTATCAGACAATCAACATAGAAGTTGTTGGGTCTAGCGCCCCATGGCGCTCAAGTAACAAGAATCAAACTGATTAAGTTTGAGCAATACTCAAACTTGTCCTTTGGAAGTAACTTTGTCATCATATTTGAAGGATTATCCAAAGTACTCACCTTCAATAATTTGATCTTGCTTCGTTCTTCCTCAAGCATAAGAAATAAACCTCTAACATCAATGTGCTTCGTCCGTGAACTATAAGCTTGATTCTCTACAAGATGAATCGCGCTCTGACTGTCTGAAAATAGTTCCACTGTCCGCTGCACTACTGAAAGATCATCCAACAACTAAGGTAAGTATAATCCTTCCTTTGTTGCTTCCAGAATCGGTATCAACTCTGCTTCGGTAGTCGACAAAGCTACAATAGATTGCAGCTTTGATCTCCATGAAATCGAGCCTATGCCAAGTGTAAAAACATAGCCGACACTGACTTCTTAGCATCTCTATCCCCAGCATAATCAGAATCACAGTATCCTCTAAGAGAGATGTCACCATCCACTCCACCATATAACAAGCCCACCGAAGAAGTGCCTCGAAGATATCTAAGAATTCACTTTACTGCTTTCCAATGCTCTTTGCCTGGGTTAGACATATATCGACTTACAACACCTACTGCATGGGCCAAATCTGGTCTTGTGCACACCATCGCATATATAAGACTACTAACAACACTATAATAAGGTATATCAGCATATACCTTTTGTCTTCTTCCAATGAGGGAGATAAGTCTTTTGAAAACTTAAAATGAGAGCCTAATAGAGTGCCAACCGGTTTGGCTTTCTCCATACCAAATCGAGCGAGGACCTTCTCGATGTACTGCACTTGAGTGAGCCTTAACTCTCTCCGCTTCCTATCCCTGCTTATCTCCATACCCAATATTCTTTGTGCCTTTCCCAAATCCTTCATGTCAAACTCTCTACTGAGCTCCGCTTTCAACCCTTAATTCTGACCATACTCCGAGATGCAATCAGCATGTCATCAACATATAACAACAAATAAATCATATCACCATCACATCTCCTAAAATAAACACACTGGTCTTTGAAACTTCTGGAGTATCCCTGTGAAAGCATAAACTTATCAAACCTCTTATACCATAGTCTAGGAGACTGCTTCAGTCCATATAGAGATTTGTTGAGTTTGTAAACATAATCTAGTCTGCTACTATCAATGAACCCTTTCGGCTGCTTTAAATAAATCTCCTCATCCTGATCACCATGCAAGAATGCAGTTTTGACATCGAGTTGCTTTAATTCCATATCATAATGAGCAACTAATGTCAAGAGAATACGAATAGAAGTATTCCTAACCACTAGAGCAAAGATATCATGATACTCTGCTCTGTCCCCTTCTTCTGAACATACCCCTTTGCGACTAATCTTGCCTTGTATCTGATATCACCATTTTCACCATCTTTCACTCTATAGATCCACTTGCATCCAATAGCTCTCTTGTCGGTGGGAAAAGGCACCAAATCCCAAGTATGATTTCTCTACATGATTCAATCTCCTCCTCCATAGCAACTAACCAACTGGAACTGTTAACTGATGCGATAGCTTCTCTATAATCACAGGGCTCATCATTGACAATATTCAAAGCTTATGTTGCCATATCATCGAAGTTAATGTATTCGATGCTCAATCCAGTAAACTCATCAAGCCACTTAGGATTTCTTCTTGTTTGATAGACCTAGGTTCTGAATGAGCTCCACCTTGAGTCTGATCCTTTGTACCAACATCGGTATTATCCTCATCAACCTCGATGTCATCGGAAACACCATCTGAACGTTATGGAAAGAATCAACAGATGACTTGCTTTGTGTCTGGTATTCTTCACATGTCCTCTCATTGTCATCCGATGAGGAAGGCTCCACCTTCAACATAACCTTCTCATCAAAAGTCACATGCCTGCTCATAATTATCTTCTTGTTAATAGGACACCACAGCCTATATCCCTTCACTCCTCTCCTATAACCTAGAAAGATACACTTGCGAGCTCTAGGTTACACCTTCCTTTTACTCTCATGCACATAAGCTGGGCAACCAAACACTCTAAGAAATGAATAGCTAACAGGATCTCCTTTCCATACTTCTTTAGGGATCTTCATATCTATGGCAGTGGAAGGTGTGTGGTTGATGAGTAAAGCCGCCATAGATAAAGCTTCAGCCCAAAATCCCTTCTTCAATTTAGCAGTCAGTCTTAGGCATCTTGTTCTCTCCAATAATGCCTGATTCATCCTTTCTGCAACTCCATTAGACAGGGTCTCTCCTGGTGTAGTGTAATGCCTCTTAATGCCTTCAGACTCACAATAATCGATGAATTCCTGGGATACAAATTCACCGCCATTATTCAGACGGAGAACTTTCAATTTCTTCCCTGACTACTTCTCAACCATAGATTTCCACTTTCGAAACCTGGCAAAGGTTTCACTCTTTGACTGAAGAAAGTATACTCATACTTTACGAGAGAAATCATCTATAAATGAAACGAAATACCTGGTTCCACCTAAAGACTGACAAAGGGAGGGACCCCAAACATCTGTATGAACATACTCCAGGATAGCTTTTGCTTTATGCTCTCCTGTACCATAGAAATCTTTGTTTTCTTTCCAAGAACACACTCTTCACAAAAACCAAGTTTTGAATGATGAACTCCATCAATCAATCCTCGTTTTCTCAACTCATCCATGCTGCGCTCACCGATGTGACCCATCCGTAAGTGCCATAATCTAGAAGAACCCGAATTAGTAGATGTAACAGAAGCTGATTCACCAACTACAGTAGTGCCCTTTAATAGATAAAGATTTCCTGCCCTCACACCTCTCATAACAATCATGAAACCCTTCGATATCTTCATTTTCTCTCCTTCCACTACAATCTTCAAATTAAGTCTACTTAATGCCCCAACAGAAATCAAGCTCCTCTTCAAATCAGGTACATGTCTAACATCAATGATCGTACGAATAACACCGTCAAACATCTAAATCATTACACTACCAAAACCAACCATATGGCAAGAAGCCTCATTACCTATCAGAACTTCTCCTTCATCAATTTCACGATAAGTGGAAAAGCAGTTCTTATCAGGTGTTATATGATAGGATGTGCCAGAATCAATCAGCCATAAGTTGCTCTTCCCAGAAGAGCCAGAAGTTGTAAATACATTAGTGTTACTCTCTATATCTGATTTCTCTTCTATAGAAGCTGAGGCTTGCTTTGGATTTTTTCTTCTACCTTCAAGCTTGGGACATTATGTTATGATGTGGCCTGGCTTCTTACAATAATGACAGGTCGACTTCTTAGGTCCCCTAGACTGGGACCGTGAAGAATTCTGTCCTCCACCTTTCCTCTACCTACTTTGGCCTCTACCTTTCTGAACATATAAGCCTCCGATATCACTATCATGCTAGTGCTCGCCAATCTACCTCTTAATACTTCATTATGAAGACTAGCCTTTACATCAGACAGGCTAATTTTACTGCGGCCATAAATCATTGTTTGTACCAAAAATGGGCACAACACTCTTCGGGAGTTGTTTGAAGAGATAAAATGAAGATTATAAATGTAAAACAGAGATTATCTAACAAAAACTCCAACAAATATGAATGTAAAGTGCACAGACAAGCAGTTTAGAGTGGTTCGGCGTATAGCCTACGTCCACTATGAAGTTTTGATGATTTTATTGATTCTCTTTCAATGATTACAAGCGTTTACAGCGATGAACAGCGGATTACAGTTTAGAATTCGAAATTGACAGCAAAAGTATGGTGCAAATCTCAATCCGGCAGAGTCTGGGCGCTTCAGAGAAAAAAGATCCTTTTTCCGTTGATCCTGGGGCTCTATTTATAGGCGTAGGAGGCTTGGATTTCGCTCAAACCCCGGGAGACTTGGCCTGACACGTGAGGGGGCCCATTCGACCACTTCCAGAGAGTTTCAAGCCAATCTGTGATCGATACGAAATCATTTCGTATCGATCAGGATTACTTCCAATTGAGCTCAAAATTGGTGGAGACATTCCTTGTCATGTGTGCAACCTTCAGTTAAAATTTCATCATGTTTGGATCAGTGGATTATGAGATATGGTCGATACGAACTGGAATTCCTCATAGGCTGTCTGGTTCGTATCCATTGCCCCGTTCTCTGAGCTTCGACTCGATGGTATCATGCGCCTCTGTGAAGACGTGGAACGCATACTTCGCCTCGATCAGGTCTTCACTCCGAATCGACCGCGTCGACTCCATATATCTCGGCGCATTCGCATCAGGAGAAGACGTGGTGCATGCGCTTCTGTGAAGACGTGGAACGCATACTTCGACTCGATCCGGTCTTCACTCCGAATCGACCGCGTCGACTCCATATATTTCGCCTCGTTCACTTCGAGAAATGACACGTTATCCAAGCTGGTTGACCTGATGGATTCGAGTAGGACTTCATCCTGGGATACGAGGCAAACATTGTCTGATGGATACGAAGTAGGCACTGGCTGATGGATACAAAGTAAGCATTGTCTGATGGATACGAAGTAGGCACTGTGTAATATCCCGGAAATTTTAACAATATCAATTTAATAATCCGTTAAATAATTAAATTGATATTGATGATCTTTGATAATAAGATTGGAAAATTAATTTAATAATCTGATTAAATTAGTATTAATTGGTAATTTTATCTTTTAAAAAAGTTAATAAGATATTTTCTATTTGAATATATATATTTATTTATATATATTGTAAATAGAAACTTGGTAAATTGGAAATTTATATTTAATTAAATCTGGACTTTTCAAAGATATTTAAATAAGTAATTTTATAGTTTTAAAATACTTTAAGTAAATATTTAATTGTTTAAGAGATATTTTAACTTAAGTTTAAATAAATAAGATTTACAAAATTGGTTTGTTTTATTTCTTTTTAAATATTTCTTGATAATATAATCTCTTGTTTAAATTATAAAATATGTTATTTTCAAATAACAAGTATAATGTATTATTTTTAATATGTATGAATTTTAATGCTAAAAGGAATTGTTATTTTTAAATGGAATAAATAGTGTATGTAAATATATATAACTTAACTTTTAAATTGAATCTTAGGATTTAATTTTATTTAAACTTGAATTTAAAGTTTTGAAATTCAAAAGAATATATATTTAAATTGTTTTGGATTTTAGAATATTTGTATAAACTTTTATTTATAAATATAGTTAGTTTGTTTCTTTTAAAAAGTAATTTATATATAGATAAGTATTTAATAAAATAAGAAAAAGGTTTATTACATTTAAAATAAACATAAATCAATAAAAAGGACATGTGTAATTCTCTAAAGACTATATTATAACAAGTGTTAATTTATTAACTACTCAATGTGACAAATGTCAAATTTTAGTTTTATTTTTCTTTTATTTTTAATAAATTACCAATTAACTTATATAAGCATATAACTCTCCTCTATTTCTTCCCTTATTTTTCCCATTCTCTAAGTTTTCAGCCTGAGACAAATTTTCAATAATCTGTAATTTGATCTTCCTCTCAAAATTTATCAATAACCAACTACTCAAAACCAAAACACTAAATCCCTGTAATTCATTTCTTCATAAGCCTGTTTTCTTTTCAAATCTGAAAGCCTATATCATTCTTCAATTAGTAATCAAATCCCTCAATCTCCAAAACAAACTGTAATTCACTATCTAAATGAAAACAAAGCCTGCAACATTTTCTTCAATCTGGAAACAAAGGCCTGTCCTTCTTTTCAAAATCTGGAATTTGTCTGGAAGCAAGAAATCTGTTAAAAGCAAGTAAACTGGAATCTAAAACAACATCTCAACAATACAAGATAATAGAGCATGCATGCAAGTTTTATAGCAAGCAAATCAGTTTTCAAAAGAAAAAGCTCTTCAGATTTGTAGCTCTGTTCTCTGCTTTTTAAAACTGGTGAGTAAACTCTTAATTTAAAAAAACAGTTCAAATCTGAGATATAATTTGGATGCATGTGAATGTGTGAGATAATGTTGGATTTGCATGGATGTTTTAGCATGAATATAAACTTGAATTGATATGTATAGTGTGGATATGTCTGTATATATAATTTGGTCTCTGTTGTTTTCACAGTTTCTTGAATTACTTCTAAAAATCCATATCTCCAAATATAAGCAATCTTAAACTTGGATCTTTGAATGAAATTTGATTATAACAACATGATATCAACTCTAAAAATGGTTTCAAGGATTTTAGTTTAATAATTATTTAAGAAATAAGAAAATACTGCGGAAATCAGAAATTGGTCAAAATTTTATGAATACAATTTCATGATTGGATTGCATAAATGGGTTTAGGGTAGGAAATCTTGAATTTTGGTATAAATGTCTGGATTTTTAGGCATGAGTTTGTCGAGGAAACTCGAGATGATCAGAATTTGGGTTTTACTCAATTTATGGTGATTGGCGAAGTAATGGGCCTCGAAATTTTTACTGAAGCATATTTGAGAATAGGGGATCTCGGCAAAAATGATCGGAAAATTTTCCGATCATCGAGATGGTGGCACGATGATGAAATAGGGTTTTAGTGCCAGTCTGGTTGGCATTGGTTCTCGGATTCAAACGCTGACATGGGTGGATCGGGTGCTACCGCACCTGGGGGAATCAGTGTAGGGAACTCCAGCGAGGGTCTGGATGCGATGGTGGAGCTTCTGATCGACGGAGGTGGCGAAGCGTGGAAGCTTTTGGGTACCGTTTGGTTCCAGGTAGAAGTCGTGACGCTCGATTTCAATTTACTGTTGAATTGGATGATCTAGGCGTTCGTGATTGATGAGGAGGTGTTCGTCGATGTATTGGAGGTTGTCGAAATGGCCGGAGGTGACCAAGTCGTCGGTGTACGTGCACGTGTACGTTTGTGATATCTGGGATTGGTTGGTTTGGGGAAGGAAGGATGAGCTCGGGATGGTCTCGGGGAAACGAGAGTGCGACTCGAAGCAGATGGTGTTCGGGGGAAACTCGAGGTAGACTCGGGAAATGTAGGGGTTAACTCGGGTTTTTTTGTGAATGTTATGTTGTTTGGATTTAAAGTTCGAATACCAGATTTTTAAAGTATTTAAATAATTTATTTTAACAACAAAATGGTTTTCAAGTTTAAAAACAAATAAAACCAAGTTTTAAAATGATAAAAGTTTTTTTAGTTATTTAAACCATTTGTTTCCAAAGGAAAATCATTTAAACAAGTTTAAATGTGTATTTGAAATAATATTTAACTAAGTTTTAAATACATTTAAAATAAATATGTTTAGAGAAATGTTAAATTTAAGAATAGGAAATTATAAACAAGTTTGAACGAGTTTCAAAGAATTTAATAATTTTTAAGATTTGTTTTGTTTAAAGAATATCTTATATCTTTCAAATATAAGATTGATTTGCAAAATGGTTTCAAATGGAAGTTTAATGATGTAATTAAGAATTTAATAAAGATAAAGAATTTATCTTTAAAATTAGTTAAAGTTGTGATTAATTAAGAATATTTAATTAGTGAATTAATTAAAAGAGTCATCACTTAATAAAATTTATTAGTGTAATTAATTGAAGTTGAGATAAATTAAGATATTACTTAGAGTAAGTAATTAGTGGGTAGTAATAATGGAACATTATCTAGTGATTAAGAAGTGATTAAATTGGGTAATTAAATTAACTTAATTAATTAAGGTAATTAATTAAGGATAAACTTTGAATTTAATTAAGTGTTAATTACTTAATATAATTAATTAATATAATTAATTAAGTGAATTACTTAGTATAAGTAATTAAGGGGTAATTACTAAATGTAATTAATTAAAAAGAATAATTACTTTTTGGAAGTAACTAATGGAAGGTAATTAAGGATTAATTACTTAGACAATTAATAAAAGTTAATTAATATGATTAATTAAGGATAATTAATGTGATAAGTTAAGGTTAATTAATTAATAGATGTGATTAATTAAAGTTAAATTAATTAATGTTATTAATTAATAGAGGTGATTAATAAAAGGTTAATTACTTAATTTAAAAGTAATTAGTGGATAATTAATGAAAGTAATTTATGGATAATTACTTAATGGAAATAATTTGAGGTTAATTAATGGGAGTAATTAAGGAATAATTACTTAGTATAATTAATTAATTAAGGTTTAATTAATTAAAGGTAAGTGATTAATAGTTAATTGATTTCTGTAATTAATTAAAGAATAAATTACTTAATGTAATTAATTTAAATGGAGTAATTAATTAAAGAAGTAATTAAGGATCATTAATTAATATAATTAATGATGTAATTAAGGGTAGATTAATTAAGACTAATTATCAATAATAAGTAATAAAAAAAAAAGTAATTAATGTAATTAATTAAGGATTAATATAATTAAATATAGTTGATTAACTTAATAGATTTTAGTTAATTAATTAATGAAGTAATTAAAGGTTAATTACTATAAGTGGTTAAGGATAATTAATTTAAATAATTAATTAAAGATAAATTACTTGGATGTAATTAAAAGATAATTAATCAAAGATGATTAATTGAAATGAATTATTAGAGGATAATTAATTAATTGATTGTAATTAATTAATGGTTAAGTAAGAAGGATTTATAAAATAAAGTAATTAATTTAATTCACTTTAAATTAATTAGAGATGATATAAATCATTACTTATGAATGGGTGTTAGTATTGAATACTTGGCATTGATTGATATCTCTGATGAGATATATGCTGTATGATATGGATGTTAGTTGAATTGTATGGATTATCTGATAATGTTGATTATCTGTTGTGAATTATCTTTCTTTGTGTATAAAGATAATGAATTGAATTTGTTTTAACCTTTAAAACAACTTGGCCTTAAAGGATACGCTTTGGATTTCGATGAGACCGGGATCGGGTTTCCGTATACCGGATTTCCAGGTCTGGAGACCCGAATACCACATCGATCCAAATTAACGATAGGTCGTGAATCAAGTGAAGATGAAGATTCAGAGTGCAAGGGTTATTGTCGTTAACTCTGAGGGTGATTCCAAAACGAGTGTAACGAGATAATGCCTTCGGTTTCGTTCGAACCCGGAACGAACTTGTATGGATTGAATGCTTTCAGAACATCGTCAGGTGGACGATGAGCATTCTAAGTGATGTGTTCTTTTCTAAGGTAATCGTGACCTCAAGCCTCACAAACCGGGAATGGCTAAAACAGGGGAGGTGCAGCAAGGTTAGTGGGTAGCACCCAAGTAGGACAAGGTTACCTCTGTCTAGAAGTCCCTTCTTATTTCGGCTTAGTGTGTGCGGTTGCTGATCCCAACCGTGAGGTATCTTGTGCGGGAATTATCCAGTAAGGGATGTTCCGACCTTGTGTTGCAGGGGATTGGGAGTGATCCTCGGTACGGTGATCTAGGCCACGTACTGTGACGGGCGGTACCCCGGTAGCCCTGCCATTGTATGGAATCCAAACTCCAATAAGTGCCGTAAGTATTAGTTGTGCCCAACTATGTTGGAATGTGAGATGTAAACATTTCAGCTATTTCTGTATTTTACTTGAGAACCCTAGACCCTATTATAATACAATCGAATTTCCTATCAAATGTTTTGGTTAGCGTAAGGTAAAAACTTACCCATGTTTATTTGTGGGAAGTCTTACGTGATACCTTTGTTTTCAAAAGGTTTTGAAGTTAAGCAAGTTTAAACCGTTTACTCACACCAGACCCATGTCTGACCCAAGTTGTTTATTTCTGTTTTATAAACTCTTGGGTACTCAAATTTTTACGAGTAGCCAAGGGATTCAGGTTAGCTTTGACGAGTAATCTGGAGGAGCAATGGAGCAGGAGGCTTCAGCGTTGTAGATATAGATAGTAGTTTCCGCTGTGTTGATCTTGTTTAGATCTTTGTTTTGTATTGAGTTGTAATAACTAGACAGATGTTTATAACTGTCTAGTATGTGATGTGTAATCTATGTAACTCTGATAGATGATGTATATGATACTATGTAATATTTATGTGATATAATATATTTTGTTCGTTTCCGCTGTGTGAGTATTTGTGTTTGTTTTCTTTCTCTTCTTCTCTTTTCTACTTCTCACCCCTTTCTTTCTTATCAGCGATATGACTTTCTCTGGAGAGAAAGTCGTGGTCGTTACAGTGGTATCAGAGCAGTAGGTTGAGTGAATACCTAGGCTCTGAAGTGGTGTCTATCTTGAGAGCGCGTAATTGTTAGTTATATAAAAATGGTTTTATATTGTGTTAATTGATCGGTTGAGTGGTATATGGATTCTGGTCAATACGAGTAGCTAACGTTATTGATAGGGATCTCTAAACACTTGAACCAGGCCAACGGACACAATATTGTTTTAAAGAGGTAAATGAAATAATTTTACCCAGAAATAATTTCTATATAAAAAGTACCATTTTAAATATATATATATTTCTACCTATTTGTTGGGTTACCTGTTCGGGTTTTCCAATATAGGATATAAAGGTAGATAGGGTAGTAGTGTGTGTAACATGACTACCAATGGTTGGAGTCTGAGTGTTGAGGTTGGAAGTGTATTTGTCGAGACTGTAGACCCAATACCGTCTCGAGTAAGCTTTGCTGTGGTGAAGTATTTCATCGATCTCTGAAGGAAACCTTTTAAAGGTTCGGAGTTTATTTTTGAAGTTTGGATGAGTAGAGTTGGATCTGTCGATGAGGCAGAAGTGAGTGATGGTACCTTGATACCTCAAGTAATAGTAGCTGTATGATGAGATACAGTGACGATGGATGTTCCCGAAGATGTTTTCTTTGGAACAAGATTAAGGAAGTGTGTATGCTTTGGTATTGTGGCTGAGTTCAGCATGGTGTTTCTGTTTGATTTGGAGTTCGAGTTTCTCGAAGATCTTTGGAGTAGGAAGTCCTTGGCATCAGTGTCAGCAGTGCAGCTCGGAGTATTCTGTGATGGCAGGAAGTTTTCTGGATGAGCAGTTTTTCTGGAAGTGAAGTTCAGAAGCAGCAGAGTGGATCCATTTCTTCGATAAATTGGATAAATAAGTGTAAGCTGTTTTGATTGGTAAAGAGAGAACAGTCTGTTTGGAATTAGGATGGGTTGATCGCAAAAGCGACTTGCGATTGTCTGAGTGTTCTCTTGGGTTGTCAGAATTTTTCTGGATGTCTCCAGAGAAGTCAGAAGTTTGTCCGCATCTGAAGGTTGAGTTTTCTTATCGACTGGGATTCCAGGAGTGATACCGGTGGTTCAGTCTAGTGGAAGGATGTTTCCTAGAGATGGAGTTGGTGAAGCAGCTCAAGTTTTGCTGGAGTATCTGAGTTTTCTTTATGGATCAGTGAACCTTATTTCTGGAATGAGTTGTCCAGTCTGTGCTTGTGTTCTACCTCAGATCAGAGTTGAGCAGCGAAAGCAGTTTGGAGTGTATCTCTGGATGAGGAGTAAGTTTGGAATCTACTGATATTGTGAAGTAGAGTTGTGTTTGGATCTCGTCTGTATTCTGACTTGGATAAGTATTTGGACTTCTGAATTGAATGGTCAGTTTGGATAACTGGAATTCATTGAGTTTTACGTATCTCTGAGGGAATACGTATTTGATCTATCTTTGGTTTTAGAATCTGCAATTTTGGGAAGTTTGGTAGTTGAGTCAGACTCGTCTGTAGTCTGATATTCTGTTTAGTTCTGTAGGTCTAGATGAATAGGAGATCTATAGCTTAATAGTTTAGATTGTTTGTAGAGCGAGTATCCCGGTATATATATATATACTTGGGGAAACTCGAGGAATTTTATCTAGAATTTAGTCTAGATAGTTAGAATTGTTTGATTGAATGAATTGGTTGCTATGGTTGCTAGCATATGGATGATAGTATATGCTTGTGTTTTAAATTAAAATCTTTAATAAGATTATTAAATTACCTTTGTTTAAATTTCGGGGACGAAATTATTTTAAGGGGGAAGGAATGTAATATCCCGGAAATTTTAACAATATCAATTTAATAATCCGTTAAATAATTAAATTGATATTGATGATCTTTGATAATAAGATTGGAAAATTAATTTAATAATCTGATTAAATTAGTATTAATTGGTAATTTTATCTTTTAAAAAAGTTAATAAGATATTTTCTATTTGAATATATATATTTATTTATATATATTGTAAATAGAAACTTGGTAAATTGGAAATTTATATTTAATTAAATCTGGACTTTTCAAAGATATTTAAATAAGTAATTTTATAGTTTTAAAATACTTTAAGTAAATATTTAATTGTTTAAGAGATATTTTAACTTAAGTTTAAATAAATAAGATTTACAAAATTGGTTTGTTTTATTTCTTTTTAAATATTTCTTGATAATATAATCTCTTGTTTAAATTATAAAATATGTTATTTTCAAATAACAAGTATAATGTATTATTTTTAATATGTATGAATTTTAATGCTAAAAGGAATTGTTATTTTTAAATGGAATAAATAGTGTATGTAAATATATATAACTTAACTTTTAAATTGAATCTTAGGATTTAATTTTATTTAAACTTGAATTTAAAGTTTTGAAATTCAAAAGAATATATATTTAAATTGTTTTGGATTTTAGAATATTTGTATAAACTTTTATTTATAAATATAGTTAGTTTGTTTCTTTTAAAAAGTAATTTATATATAGATAAGTATTTAATAAAATAAGAAAAAGGTTTATTACATTTAAAATAAACATAAATCAATAAAAAGGACATGTGTAATTCTCTAAAGACTATATTATAACAAGTGTTAATTTATTAACTACTCAATGTGACAAATGTCAAATTTTAGTTTTATTTTTCTTTTATTTTTAATAAATTACCAATTAACTTATATAAGCATATAACTCTCCTCTATTTCTTCCCTTATTTTTCCCATTCTCTAAGTTTTCAGCCTGAGACAAATTTTCAATAATCTGTAATTTGATCTTCCTCTCAAAATTTATCAATAACCAACTACTCAAAACCAAAACACTAAATCCCTGTAATTCATTTCTTCATAAGCCTGTTTTCTTTTCAAATCTGAAAGCCTATATCATTCTTCAATTAGTAATCAAATCCCTCAATCTCCAAAACAAACTGTAATTCACTATCTAAATGAAAACAAAGCCTGCAACATTTTCTTCAATCTGGAAACAAAGGCCTGTCCTTCTTTTCAAAATCTGGAATTTGTCTGGAAGCAAGAAATCTGTTAAAAGCAAGTAAACTGGAATCTAAAACAACATCTCAACAATACAAGATAATAGAGCATGCATGCAAGTTTTATAGCAAGCAAATCAGTTTTCAAAAGAAAAAGCTCTTCAGATTTGTAGCTCTGTTCTCTGCTTTTTAAAACTGGTGAGTAAACTCTTAATTTAAAAAAACAGTTCAAATCTGAGATATAATTTGGATGCATGTGAATGTGTGAGATAATGTTGGATTTGCATGGATGTTTTAGCATGAATATAAACTTGAATTGATATGTATAGTGTGGATATGTCTGTATATATAATTTGGTCTCTGTTGTTTTCACAGTTTCTTGAATTACTTCTAAAAATCCATATCTCCAAATATAAGCAATCTTAAACTTGGATCTTTGAATGAAATTTGATTATAACAACATGATATCAACTCTAAAAATGGTTTCAAGGATTTTAGTTTAATAATTATTTAAGAAATAAGAAAATACTGCGGAAATCAGAAATTGGTCAAAATTTTATGAATACAATTTCATGATTGGATTGCATAAATGGGTTTAGGGTAGGAAATCTTGAATTTTGGTATAAATGTCTGGATTTTTAGGCATGAGTTTGTCGAGGAAACTCGAGATGATCAGAATTTGGGTTTTACTCAATTTATGGTGATTGGCGAAGTAATGGGCCTCGAAATTTTTACTGAAGCATATTTGAGAATAGGGGATCTCGGCAAAAATGATCGGAAAATTTTCCGATCATCGAGATGGTGGCACGATGATGAAATAGGGTTTTAGTGCCAGTCTGGTTGGCATTGGTTCTCGGATTCAAACGCTGACATGGGTGGATCGGGTGCTACCGCACCTGGGGGAATCAGTGTAGGGAACTCCAGCGAGGGTCTGGATGCGATGGTGGAGCTTCTGATCGACGGAGGTGGCGAAGCGTGGAAGCTTTTGGGTACCGTTTGGTTCCAGGTAGAAGTCGTGACGCTCGATTTCAATTTACTGTTGAATTGGATGATCTAGGCGTTCGTGATTGATGAGGAGGTGTTCGTCGATGTATTGGAGGTTGTCGAAATGGCCGGAGGTGACCAAGTCGTCGGTGTACGTGCACGTGTACGTTTGTGATATCTGGGATTGGTTGGTTTGGGGAAGGAAGGATGAGCTCGGGATGGTCTCGGGGAAACGAGAGTGCGACTCGAAGCAGATGGTGTTCGGGGGAAACTCGAGGTAGACTCGGGAAATGTAGGGGTTAACTCGGGTTTTTTTGTGAATGTTATGTTGTTTGGATTTAAAGTTCGAATACCAGATTTTTAAAGTATTTAAATAATTTATTTTAACAACAAAATGGTTTTCAAGTTTAAAAACAAATAAAACCAAGTTTTAAAATGATAAAAGTTTTTTTAGTTATTTAAACCATTTGTTTCCAAAGGAAAATCATTTAAACAAGTTTAAATGTGTATTTGAAATAATATTTAACTAAGTTTTAAATACATTTAAAATAAATATGTTTAGAGAAATGTTAAATTTAAGAATAGGAAATTATAAACAAGTTTGAACGAGTTTCAAAGAATTTAATAATTTTTAAGATTTGTTTTGTTTAAAGAATATCTTATATCTTTCAAATATAAGATTGATTTGCAAAATGGTTTCAAATGGAAGTTTAATGATGTAATTAAGAATTTAATAAAGATAAAGAATTTATCTTTAAAATTAGTTAAAGTTGTGATTAATTAAGAATATTTAATTAGTGAATTAATTAAAAGAGTCATCACTTAATAAAATTTATTAGTGTAATTAATTGAAGTTGAGATAAATTAAGATATTACTTAGAGTAAGTAATTAGTGGGTAGTAATAATGGAACATTATCTAGTGATTAAGAAGTGATTAAATTGGGTAATTAAATTAACTTAATTAATTAAGGTAATTAATTAAGGATAAACTTTGAATTTAATTAAGTGTTAATTACTTAATATAATTAATTAATATAATTAATTAAGTGAATTACTTAGTATAAGTAATTAAGGGGTAATTACTAAATGTAATTAATTAAAAAGAATAATTACTTTTTGGAAGTAACTAATGGAAGGTAATTAAGGATTAATTACTTAGACAATTAATAAAGGTTAATTAATATGATTAATTAAGGATAATTAATGTGATAAGTTAAGGTTAATTAATTAATAGATGTGATTAATTAAAGTTAAATTAATTAATGTTATTAATTAATAGAGGTGATTAATAAAAGGTTAATTACTTAATTTAAAAGTAATTAGTGGATAATTAATGAAAGTAATTTATGGATAATTACTTAATGGAAATAATTTGAGGTTAATTAATGGGAGTAATTAAGGAATAATTACTTAGTATAATTAATTAATTAAGGTTTAATTAATTAAAGGTAAGTGATTAATAGTTAATTGATTTCTGTAATTAATTAAAGAATAAATTACTTAATGTAATTAATTTAAATGGAGTAATTAATTAAAGAAGTAATTAAGGATCATTAATTAATATAATTAATGATGTAATTAAGGGTAGATTAATTAAGACTAATTATCAATAATAAGTAATAAAAAAAAAAAGTAATTAATGTAATTAATTAAGGATTAATATAATTAAATATAGTTGATTAACTTAATAGATTTTAGTTAATTAATTAATGAAGTAATTAAAGGTTAATTACTATAAGTGGTTAAGGATAATTAATTTAAATAATTAATTAAAGATAAATTACTTGGATGTAATTAAAAGATAATTAATCAAAGATGATTAATTGAAATGAATTATTAGAGGATAATTAATTAATTGATTGTAATTAATTAATGGTTAAGTAAGAAGGATTTATAAAATAAAGTAATTAATTTAATTCACTTTAAATTAATTAGAGATGATATAAATCATTACTTATGAATGGGTGTTAGTATTGAATACTTGGCATTGATTGATATCTCTGATGAGATATATGCTGTATGATATGGATGTTAGTTGAATTGTATGGATTATCTGATAATGTTGATTATCTGTTGTGAATTATCTTTCTTTGTGTATAAAGATAATGAATTGAATTTGTTTTAACCTTTAAAACAACTTGGCCTTAAAGGATACGCTTTGGATTTCGATGAGACCGGGATCGGGTTTCCGTATACCGGATTTCCAGGTCTGGAGACCCGAATACCACATCGATCCAAATTAACGATAGGTCGTGAATCAAGTGAAGATGAAGATTCAGAGTGCAAGGGTTATTGTCGTTAACTCTGAGGGTGATTCCAAAACGAGTGTAACGAGATAATGCCTTCGGTTTCGTTCGAACCCGGAACGAACTTGTATGGATTGAATGCTTTCAGAACATCGTCAGGTGGACGATGAGCATTCTAAGTGATGTGTTCTTTTCTAAGGTAATCGTGACCTCAAGCCTCACAAACCGGGAATGGCTAAAACAGGGGAGGTGCAGCAAGGTTAGTGGGTAGCACCCAAGTAGGACAAGGTTACCTCTGTCTAGAAGTCCCTTCTTATTTCGGCTTAGTGTGTGCGGTTGCTGATCCCAACCGTGAGGTATCTTGTGCGGGAATTATCCAGTAAGGGATGTTCCGACCTTGTGTTGCAGGGGATTGGGAGTGATCCTCGGTACGGTGATCTAGGCCACGTACTGTGACGGGCGGTACCCCGGTAGCCCTGCCATTGTATGGAATCCAAACTCCAATAAGTGCCGTAAGTATTAGTTGTGCCCAACTATGTTGGAATGTGAGATGTAAACATTTCAGCTATTTCTGTATTTTACTTGAGAACCCTAGACCCTATTATAATACAATCGAATTTCCTATCAAATGTTTTGGTTAGCGTAAGGTAAAAACTTACCCATGTTTATTTGTGGGAAGTCTTACGTGATACCTTTGTTTTCAAAAGGTTTTGAAGTTAAGCAAGTTTAAACCGTTTACTCACACCAGACCCATGTCTGACCCAAGTTGTTTATTTCTGTTTTATAAACTCTTGGGTACTCAAATTTTTACGAGTAGCCAAGGGATTCAGGTTAGCTTTGACGAGTAATCTGGAGGAGCAATGGAGCAGGAGGCTTCAGCGTTGTAGATATAGATAGTAGTTTCCGCTGTGTTGATCTTGTTTAGATCTTTGTTTTGTATTGAGTTGTAATAACTAGACAGATGTTTATAACTGTCTAGTATGTGATGTGTAATCTATGTAACTCTGATAGATGATGTATATGATACTATGTAATATTTATGTGATATAATATATTTTGTTCGTTTCCGCTGTGTGAGTATTTGTGTTTGTTTTCTTTCTCTTCTTCTCTTTTCTACTTCTCACCCCTTTCTTTCTTATCAGCGATATGACTTTCTCTGGAGAGAAAGTCGTGGTCGTTACACACTGGCTGATGGATACGAAGTAAGCATTGTCTGATGGATACGACGCATGCATTGTCTGATGGATACGAAGCTGACACTGGCTGAAGGATACGAAGTCCTTAAATTGCTGGCATGTGTGAAGTCCATCGATACGAGTTCGATGGATACGAAGAAAATCGAGTCGAACCTGGGTGCCTCGATGGATCCGGAGCTGATCGATGCGAAGCATGACGGATTCGAACCGGGACTTCAGCGATGGATACGAAATCGCCCAGAGTGATGGATACGAAATCTGGGCTCTCTCCCTCCAATTTGACTCGATCATAACTTGAGTGTATGAGTCCGGATCGACCTGAAATTTGAGGTGCTGATCTCTATGGCCTTTCTTGTCGTGTCCTATCAATTGTAGCTCACTCTGGGCTCGGACAAAATTCAGTGATATCCATGGCGCGCTATCCTTGTTCCATAGTCGGCTCCTTGATGTCCTGGCCTTGCCAAAAGGCGGGATAACATTTGCCCCCCAAAGTACGTCTTGTGAAAACATGACGTGCTTTGAAAAGCTGCAGGCCTTCTTCGACTAGCTTTTGAAGTCGTACCCCTTAGCCATTCTCTCGTATCGGTCCTCTTACGAATCGATGCTCAAAGTCGAAAAGCCTTCTTTCGCATCGACGTGGGTTGACTTGATGGATATGAAAACAATCATTCGTATCGATGGTCACAAATCGCGGTGAATCCTAATTCGAATTGGTGATATCTGGTGGATACGAAATGGATGTTCGCATCGATAGATACTGATGGATACGAAATTGAAGCTCGTATCAACGGGTCTGCTCTGTTTCGAATCGATGACCCACACTCCGAATGTTTCAAAACGATGGTGTTTGGTGAACATTTCGCCTCTACGTATGTACAGCTTGATGGATACGAGGAAAGCGCCTGCATCTACCCATCGTATTCACCTGGCCTCCCTGTGCGCTTCGAACCGATAAAGGTTAGTGGGTTCGATACGAACGCTCGCATCGATGTGCTGTTTGACTGGTTGCGACCGGTCAGATTGACTGGGAGTCGAATCGACTCGGTTCCGTCCTAGGCTTCATATAAATATCTGGGACTTTGCCATTTCTCACTTTTTTACCTTTTACTTTTACTGTTGTCTTCTGCCTTCTCGTATCGATTCACAGACAAGCAAGAGAGAAAAATTACTCCAATCTTCGAATCGATCAAACATCATCTTATTATTTCCCAAACTCCAATTCGATTCAGGTAAATAAGTAACCACGGCTATATTCGAGCGACGAAGTTCAGATCTCAGATCCATCGTGCTTTCGCTGATTATCGATTTTGGTGGTGCCAAGGCCAGATCTGGACCAGAGCTTGGTCGAGGATGGCCATGGCCATGCTCGCTTCAATCGGAGAAGAAAGAGTTCTGGAGTGATTGCTTCACCACTAGTTCGTGTCGATCTGGGATAGGAGGATTCGACTCGATCCAGATTTCATGATTTCGCATCGATCGATGGGTTAAAGGGGATGCAGAGGTTCGCATCGATTTAAGGTGGTAGGGGCTTGTGTCGAACTGAGATGACCGATGCAAGCGCTTGGCCAGCGTGATCGATGCGAAAATCTATCCCTCTTGATCGATACGAAGACCAAGAGATCTCATCGGTCCCATATCGATAACCACAGATCGATGCGAAGTTATTGCATTTTGTTGTCTCACAGCCGTTACCCTTGGCCGATGCGAAGTAAACCTACCTGATCGATACGAAATCTCCTCCTCCGATCGATACGAACTGTCATCGATACGAAAGGTATCGAGTTGACTTGATCGATACGAAAGTATCGATTCGAACTGGATCGATACGAAAGACATCATACCTCCGAATGAATTTGAACTTGAACTACGATCGATTCCATGCTGAAATTTGACGAACTTAGCGAACTTTTGCACGTTCTTACATTCGATTCCGACGAGCTTCTGCCTTGCATAATTGGACTTGATTACAGGATTGCATATTTGACTGACTTTCGAAGCTCGTCGATGGAACTGCCTTTTAATAGAAAAGTACAACGAACTCTTTACCCTGGAATCGATTGTTATCATCTGGATGGCGCAGTCATGACGGTCAGCGATGACGGTCATGTTTGTCTGACTTCCAGAATCTCGTCGCTTGCACATTTTCTTTAACTCTGCAGAATTTGCTCAAGTCATGCACAGCACTCGCACTACACAACACATTCACGCACTTTACACTGGGGAATGCACTGGCTTTTTGTCACCTAATGATGGTTTCTCGTGAGTTAGCTAGTGATGGAACCGTCAAGCTCGCAGCAGCAAGAAACTCAGAACCCTATCCTTCCCAGAATTGAGATTCCGGTCATCGAGACCGAAGCTATTGGCCCGGCTCCGGACGAGTTGCCCAACGCGTCCTTCATTAACAGTCCACCTGATTCCGTCTCATCCAATATCTCCGAAGACATGCTGGGGAGGATATGCTTAAGGCATGGTTTATCTTTGGATGAGGTGTTGTTGCCTGGACCGGATGATAGGCCACATAATCCCCCGGAGGGGTATACTGCTTTCAATCGGCATGCGTGTGCAGCCGGCACACTTCCTCCATTCAACGACTATATAAGAGAAGTGTTGGCTTACCTGGACATCGCTCCATCCCAATTGCATCCGAATGGGTATGCCTCACTCAACAGCTTGTTCGTTGTATTCATGGAGTACCTCCATCGTCCTCCCCGTATGACCGACATAAGATTCTTGTTTAACTTCAAGAGTCGGACTGATAGCCCATCTTATACGTTCTTGGAGTCTGTAAGGAACTGCCAAGTTGTCGTGGGGTCGTGGACCAGGCTAAGCTATTTTAAATCGGAGTGGTTCTATGTCCGATGTCCTCCGGGGTTTGCCAGAAGATGGCTATTCAGACGTGAGTATCGTCTCTTTTCCCAAGTAATTGACAGGGCAATCTTCGGAGTGAAATTAAACTTACGTCTTCTTCTCTTTTTCTTTCAGCTATCATCCAGCGGCCTGAGGGTGGCTATTACAAAGAGATAGTTCGGGTCCTCCAAGAGATTCCTAGCGAAGAAAGGAATATTGAGCTGTTACTGACAGATCGGAATCTCAGAGTCCTTGGGCTGATTGGTCGGAGGCAGAGCATAAGACTCGACGGCGCATTAAAGACCGTCTCCAGGAAAAAGGTCAAGCAGATGAAGCCCAGGGTCGTGATAATCGAGGAACCCGACTCCGAGAAAACCCACACTGACGAAGAACCATTGGCCGGACCTGCTAATGCAACCCCAGAGTCCGATGCTAAGAGGAAAGGCAAAGCTGTGGCTTCGAAACAGCCTAAGTCTGGGAGGCGGAAGTCTGTGGTTTTGCACCGCCCTTCGTCAGGAGTTTAGATTACGGAGGCGTCCTCCCCGCAAGCTGGAGATCAATTTGAAGGGCCTACTGACCCTCCAGTCCCTGACATCGAGCCGGAGCAACACGATGTTGGGTCGGGTGGACCGCGACATATCGCCGATGTCAGCGAGTCTGAGTTTGCCGATGCGACTGACACTTCTGGTTGGTCCGGGGGGTTACACATTCACACACTCCTCACGGCACAACACATTTTTCTAACCACAATCAACACATCGCAAACGGTTACTGATTCTTTGTTGTTTTCTTTTCAGGTACGATGTCCGGGAAAGGTTCCGTGCTTGGTAGTTTGCGTAAGCGCCGTTATCACGAGCCACGCAGGAGAGAGGGCGAGAGGGATTATGACGCTGGACACTCTGGTCAGGAGAAGTCTGACAGAGATAGGGGACATGTTCACCGATCCCGATCTCGTTCTCCTCCCCCCAGGACCTCTGCACCTCCTGTGGTCGCCGTTACTCGTCCCTCCGAAACTTCACGGTCTAGGCCGCCTTCCCAAGCTTTGAGGTCCGACCCTCCGCGCAGGACCGAAATAGCCACCTCTTCGGCTACTGTGTCGGTCCCGACCGAGGCGTCTAGCGAGGGAGCGCTCAAATTGGCACAGATGAGGAAGGAATTTCCTGACATCTGTTTTGATGGATATGTCTTTCCCCCGCACCTGAAGAGAATCCCGCCAACCGCGGAAACCACTATCCACGATTATGTCGCGGACATCTTTTTCCAGTATAGGGAGTGGGGACGGGCCGCGAGGAAGGCATCTAAAGTGGCGTTTGAGCGGGGCGTCACCATCGAGAAACTTGAGAAGGAGCTGGGTCGCAACGACCAAATCATAAAAGCGCTTAACTCTGAGGCCGAGTCTTCTCGTAAGTCTGAAATGGAGGCCTTAAAGAAAGTTGACGAGGTGACCGCTGCCATGGCCAGGATGAAGCAAGAACATTACACCGCTATTGAGGACATGGGTCACAGGAACACTTCCATTACGGCCGAGAGGGATGCCGCTCTCAAGGAGCTTAATGAGCTGAAGTCAAAATTTTCAGAGATGGCTAAGGAAAAAGACGCAGCTAATGTCTCTGCGCAGGAAGCCTGTGACCAGGCAGTGACACTTCAAAAGGAGAAGGAGGCGGCCGTACAACAAGCCCGTGAGGCTGAGGCTGGAGTTGAGGAGAAAGTACGGCAGGCGGAGGCCAGGATTGAGGCCGAGGTGGAGGAGCTACTCGTCACTTACAACGCCAATGTGCTAAGGCACCGAGACCTGACATGGCTTGACGAGTACCCCACACATCTCTATAACGCCTGGAACCTACTGGTGGATGAGGAGAGATCTGGGCACCCTGATGAAGCCCCTGATGAGTTCGAGCTGGAGAACCGCATCCTTAATGCTGACGAAAAGAAGGTTCTCCATGACTCCATGATTTCCCATGACAAGGTGAGGCTTGGTGCTCAGGTCCCGGAAGTCGGAGAGAGCTCTGGTGTGGAACACCATGTTACAAGTTCTGAGATTGTCGTGTCATCTCAGTCCGAGCCAACTTCAATGATCTATTCCCAGCCTATCCCGGCGTACGACCCAGATCAACCGCACTTATCTCCTATTAAGGAACATCCTTCTGAGGCGGTTCAGACGACCTCGAGCCAAACCGAGGAAGGTACTTTGAACTAACTTCCAGTATATTTGGATTGAAGATCCCGTGTTGAAATGTTGCTAATGACATGTCTTTTCCTTTGATCAGTGACAGGAGTTGCACCAGCCGCGCCTCTTACCACCCAAGTACTAAGTCGAGCGCCAGGAGCCATCGTTTCTGAGGCGACCTCCGTCGCAGCAATGGCACCAGTTGGAGTGACGGAGGGGAGCTCACTTTCTTTCGACGAGCAAATGATAAACGAGCTCCTTGGCCGTCAAAGTGATCCTTTTGCGGATTTTCCATTTGGCTTGGGTGGATTCACGGCTACATCTGATACCCTGTCCCAAACTACTATGGCTCCTAGCGAGGCCAGGGCACGGCGGGAAGCGGCGATGTTAGCTGAGATCAATGCCGAGATGGCGGCTGCGGCGCACGGAGGCGGTGATGCAGATGACGGAGCACCAGCACAGTGCCCCATTCCTCTTATGACTATGTCTCCTGAGGGCACACTTACTGATACTGGTGTACCAGCCCCTCCTCCGGCTGCGGAGTCTGTTCCTCCCACTCCTCCTGCGGGAAGCATCCCTATAGAGTCCAGCTCAGACGAGGATGTTGACATCATGCCTTCACCCGGGGGGAGCCTGCCTAGGGAGAAAGGCTCCAAGCGGAAGGGTACTGGCGGCTCCAGTAGTTCCTCGAAGAAGAAGAAGAAGCTGAGGAAGCAGAAGGAGTAGACATCCTTTCCATAGACAGTTAGGGACTTTTGTTATTTTTTCTGTCTCTTCCCTTTTGTAGGCCGTGTTTAGATGCGGGTTCGGCCCCTGCTAGTAGGAACATTTTAGGAAAGATCTCATGTATGAAGCATTGTTTTTGAGTTTAGTTGGAATAAAATTTTGTCTTTTAGCTTCAGCTTGCGTTCCTTTCTATGCTTGAATATTGCAGTGTCCGGACTTTGGTCCAGTGTATTTGCATTTTTTGATTGCTTCAAGAATAGCTCATTTTTACTTGTTAAGTATGGAACCTTCGGACTCGAGTTGTGATAGGGAATCGCATCGGAGCTGAACATCGTATAGTTTCGGGCAATGACTAACATTTGCTTCTGCCCCCAGCTTCGGGGTCAAGGTGTGATGATCAGCTTGCGATGGTACTGAGCGAGGACCGAGTGGTCGAACTACGCTCGTTCTCTTATGAACCGTTCCATCCATACTCCGGGGATACGCGTCATCTCGTAAGTGGTTGTTCGCACTCTGGGAACATGGAGTTGACTGTTTATATTCCGCTTCGCACTCTGGGAATGCGGAGCTGAATGTCTATACTCCATTCCGCACTCCGGGAATATGGAGTTAAGTGTGTATACTCCGCTTCGCACTCTGGGAATATGGAGTCGAATGTTTATACTCCATTTCGCACTCCGGGGATATGGAGTTAAGTGTTTATACTCCGTTTCGCACTCTGGGAATACGGAGTCGGATGTTCATACTCCATTTCGCACTCTGGGAATATGGAGTTAAATGTTTATACTCCGTTTCGCACTCTGGGAATACGGAGTTAGATGTTTATACTCCATTTCGCACTCTGGGAATACGGAGTTAGATGTTTATACTCCATTTCGCACTCTGGGAATATGGAGTTAGATGTTTATACTCCATTTCGCACTCTGGGAATATGGAGTTGGATGTTTATACTCCATTTCGCACTCTGGGAATACGGAGTTAGATGTTTATACTCCATTTCGCACTCTGGGAATATGGAGTTAGATGTTTATACTCCATTTCGCACTCTGGGAATATGGAGTTAGATGTTTATACTCCATTTCGCACTCTGGGAATATGGAGTTGGATGTTTATACTCCATTTCGCACTCTGGGAATATGGAGTTAAATGTTTATACTCCGTTTCGCACTCTGGGAATACGGAGTTGAATGTTTATACTCCATTTCGCACTCTGGGAATATGGAGTTGGATGTTTTATACTCCGCTTCGCACTCTGGGAATACGGAGTTGAATGTTTATACTCCATTTCGCACTCTGGGAATATGGAGTTGGATGTTTTATACTCCGCTTCGCACTCTGGGAATACGGAGTTGAATGTTTATACTCCATTTCGCACTCTGGGAATATGGAGTTGGATGTTTTATACTCCGCTTCGCACTCTGGGAATACGGAGTTGAATGTTTATACTCCGCTTCGCACTCTGGGAATACGGAGTTTAATGTAGGATTGTCGTGTGTCAATCCTATTAATATCGGTGTCATGGCTTGCCCCCGAGCTCGGGTTTCGCCTAGTGAGTGGCCGGTCGTATCACAGCCACTCTCCATTTGAATAAGTCCCATTGTGTGATGGGATTTAGCTCTTCGTGCATCGTGATGTTGTATATCGTACATAATGAATCACAGCTCTGGCTCGAAGAAGTGGCATTTTATTGCTGAAATAAGAAAATGCGGCAAAGTCAGTTGCCTTATTACAAAATTCAAATTTCGAAATGCAGAAACAAATTGCTAAATAGAGCGAAATAAATAAAGCCTGTCATATGTAGTAGCGGCGGAGACTTTCGCTGTTCCAAGCCCTCGGTAAATCGAGACCGTCAACAGTCGACAGCTTGAATGTACCATCTCCGAGCTTTCGTGTAATTACATACGGCCCTCCCCAGTTTGGTTTCATGTGTGAAGGAACTGGGTAAATTCTCTTGAGCACGAGGTCGCCGAGTTCAAAGGTTCGAGGTCGAACCCTGGTGTTGTACAATCGGGCGACCCGACTTCGATGTGCGGCTGCTCTCAAATCAGCCTCCTCCCGTTTTTCATCCAATAGATCCAAAGACTCGGCTAGGAGTATAGCGTTTGTTTTTGGATCATAATAAGTCACGCGATGAGAGAGCACTTCTGTTTCGACCGGAATAACGGCCTCTGAGCCATAAGATAGGGAAAACGGAGTGTGTCCGGTCGCGGTTTTATGGGTCGTTCGATAGGCCCATAATGCCATAGGAAGTTCATCGACCCACTTGCCCCCAGCCTTCTCTAATCGTTTCTTCAGGATCGATTTTATAACTTTGTTGACAGCTTCAACTTGTCCATTTGCTTGGGGGTGTGCGACAGCCGAGAACTTTTTGCGGATATGAAACCGTTGACAGAAATTCTTGAATTCTGCGCTCTCGAATTGGGTTCCATTATCAGTGATGATAGTATGCGGGAGTCCAAATCGACAGATGATGTTGCGAACCACGAAATTTATCACCTTCTTTATCGTAATGGTTGCTAGGGCTTCGGCC
This sequence comes from Allium fistulosum, assembly GCA_030737815.1. Lineage (NCBI taxonomy): Eukaryota > Viridiplantae > Streptophyta > Magnoliopsida > Asparagales > Amaryllidaceae > Allium > Allium fistulosum. Next base: position 273,301,744 of record CM060902.1, on the reverse strand, counting down.
TCGGCCCATTTTGTGAAGTAATCAACTGCGACAATGGCGTATTTCGCACCGCCTTTTGCTAAAGGTAAAGCGCCGATGATGTCAATGCCCCACATTGCGAATGGCCAGGGACTGACCATTTGGGTTATCTCAGTTGGCGGAGCTCTCGGAATTCGGGCATGTATCTGGCATTTATCGCATTTCCGGGCATAGTTTGCCGCATCTCGGTTCACCGTTGGCCAGTAGTACCCATATCGAAGTATCTTTTTAGCGAGAGCTTGCCCGCCGGTATGATCACCGCACTCTCCTTCGTGCACGTCATGTAGCACTCGCTTGACTTCCTCGTGGGCGATACATCTGAGGAGAGGAACGGAATAACCTCTCCTGTACATGACTCCGTTTTGGATGATGAACCGCGAGGCTTTTCGCTGAATCTGTCTCTTCTCATTTCTAGGTTCAGGTAGCACCCCATTCTCAATGTAATTCCGATACGGAGTCATCCAGGACTCTCTATTGGGAGCGATTTCAAATACAGAGTCCATTTCTATCCGATCGATGCTTGGAGTGGCCAAAGTTTCAACGGGGACAAGTCCCATTTGTTGCGCTTCGCCTGTGCTGGCTAACTTCGCTAGTGAATCGGCTTTCTGATTGTGTTCCCGAGGCACATAATAGATGGCATAATAATCAAACTGGTTTAGGATTTCCTGAACTCGTGTCAAGTAAGCGGCCAGTCTTCGGTCTCTTGCCTGGTATTCTCCTCGCACCTGGCATACCACTAACTGCGAATCGCAATAAATTTCTACAGCGACAATTCTCAAATCTCTGGCAAGCCTTAGGCCGGTCAGGAGGGCTTCATATTCGGCTTCATTATTAGTTGCACGAAAGTCGAATTTAAGAGCATAACATATGGATCGGCCCTCGGGAGTCTCAAGTACAACCCCCGCGCCCGAACACCGGTCATTTGACGCACCGTCAGTATACAGCTTCCAGATGTATTCGGGAGATTCACTGGTTTCGGGTAAGTCTTCCGGGACGGTGAATTCGGCTATGAAATCAGCCAGGACTTGTCCTTGAATGGCCCTCCGCGGAGCGTATGCGATATCAAATTGACTTAGCTCAATGTTCCACTTGAGTAACCTACCGGACGTCTCAGGCCGCGTAAGGACCTGTCGTAATGGCTGGTCGGTGTACACAGTAAGCGGATGAGCCTGGAAGTAGGGACGGAGCTTCCTTGAGGCAATGACCAAACAATAAGCCAGTTTCTCCAGCCTTGGATAATTTCTTTCAGCTCCTGTTAGTCGCTTACTAACATAGTAGACCGGGTTTTGCACTTTGTCTTCTTCCCGGACTAGGGCAGCACTGATCGCATGTTCTGATACTGCCAGATAGAGATATAATTGCTCGTGGTCAACCGGTTTTGACAAGATCGGAGGCGTGGAGAGATGTTGAACTAATGATCGGAATGCGCCTTCACACTCCGTGGTCCATTCAAAGTTTCGTTTGCCCTTCCGAATCAGGTCGAAGAAAGGAATGCATTTGTCGGTGGACTTTGAAATAAACCTGCTCAATGCTGCGACCTTCCCGTTTAGACTCTGGACTTGCTTTATAGTTCTAGGGGTTTGCAAATTTCTAATAGCCCAGATCTTCTCAGGATTCGCCTCTATTCCTCGAGCGTTGACAATGAACCCAAGGAATTTTCCGGATGCAACGCCAAAGTGACATTTGAGTGGGTTGAGCTTCATCCCGTACTCCCGGAGGATGCTGAACATTGAACTCAAATCTCTGACGTGATCTGTGGAGAATCGGGACTTTACCAGCATGTCATCCACGTAAACCTCCATAGTTTTCCCAATCTGATCAGCGAACATTCGGTTGACTAAGCGTTGGTATGTTGCTCCAGCGTTCTTTAGACCAAACGGCATGACTTTGTAACAATAGAGTCCCAGGTCGGTCACGAAGCTGGTATGTTCCTGATCAGGCAGATGCATGGGTATCTGATTGTAGCCGGAATAAGCGTCCATAAAGGATAGTAGTTCATGCCCGGCCGTCGAATCTACGAGCTGATCGATTCGTGGAAGTGGGAAGCTATCTTTTGGACAAGCCTTGTTTAGGTCAGAGTAATCAACACAAGTTCTCCACTTCCCGTTAGGTTTCCGAACTAGTACAGGGTTGGACACCCATTCTGGATACAAGGCATCTCGAATGAACCCATTCGATTGCAGTTTATCAACTTCCTCTTTAAGGGCGGCAGATCTCTCTGGATCCATACCGCGCCTTTTCTGTTTCACCGGGACATGTCGTGGATCTATATTCAGGGAGTGACTTGCAATGCTCGGCGAGATCCCGCACATGTCAGAGTGTGTCCAGGCGAAGACGTCGAGATTCGCCCGAAGAAATTCGACCAACTCCTGCTGTGTCTGCTTGTTTAGTTGGGACCCAACTTTTAGCATTTTTGAATCATCATCCTCACTGATTGGGACGTCCACAGTCAGTTCGGCTGGAGAGGCTTGGCTCTCCGTTGATTCGTCTCTATCCTCGTTGTCCCTGGGGTCCAGGTCTTTCAGGAATTGGTCGTGGTGCCCGGGCCGAGGCCCAGGCACCAATTGTCAATTGTCGATAGAACTGACGCAGAGAGATTCCTCTACGCCCTTACCCTTCTCTTTACGTTGCGCCCCGCGCAGCTCAGCAACATAACAGGCCCTTCCCGAGGCCTGATCTCCTTGAACAACTCCAATCCCATGATCAGTGGGAAATTTCAGAGTCAGACACCATGGGGCGATCGCCGCCCTGAACTCGGCCAAAGCTGGTCGTCCCAGAAACGCATTGTATGGCGAATCTATCTCTAACACAACAAATTGTAACATGCGGACCCTCCGGCGCTCTCCAACGCCTAACTCGACTGGGAGTTCAGTTATTCCGATGGGTATCGTGGCACTTCCATTGAAACCATGGATTCTGGATAAACAGGGTTTCAAATCCTTTGTCTCCATCTTCATCAGATCGTAAGCCCGTTTGAGCAAGATGTTTACAGAGCTCCCACTGTCAACCAGGATCCTCTTCATCCAAGCAGGACCTACCTGGGCGGATATGACTAGTGGGTCGATAGTAGGGGCTTCAACTTTATCAGCGTCTCGGCTCCTGAACACGATATCATCGGACATTATCTTTTGTTGTTTTGCCGGGGTCCCATCCTCGCAATTACTATAACATTCGAAGTCCGCATGCCTGATAGAACTGGCATACGACTCCATTTCCCCCCAGCTTCTGTCTGCCGGATGGGGACCACCACTTATTGTGTTGATAACTAATCTCCCGCCCGCACGAGCGGGTTCATCCTCTCTTTCCTGATTCTGTGAACGACTTTGATTTGAGGGGCCCGCTCCGCCAGGCTGCGGCGCCCGTACAAACTGATCTAGCTTCCTCTCTCTAATCAGCTTCTCGATGAGGTCCTGTAAGTGTCGACACTCATTGGTATTATGTCCATAGCTCTCATGGAACCTACAGAATTTTCCTGTCTGAATCTGTCTCTCCGATGAGGGCTTCGGAGCAGGCTTCTTATACTGTACGGTGTTGCAAGTCTGTAAGTATACGTTTTCCAATGACGTGTTCAGCGGTGTATAACTGTCAAACATCTGAGCTCTACGTCGTGGACCTCGGTTCTCATCTCTCTTCTTGTTCTGGCCATTGTTTCCTCTCTGCTGGGTTTGCTTGTTTTGTATGTTGAGCTGAACTTTCCCGGAACTCTCGCCGGACTGTTTAACTGCCACATTGCTCTGTATTCCTTCAATGTTAGGCCTCGCATCGTCCTGCTTCCTAGACTGTTTTGCATCCTCCTGCCGCAGGAATTGAGCGGCCTTGGAGTAAAAACGGTCCAACGACGCGGGCGGTTTTCCAGCCAGCCAGTTTCCGAATTCAGAATCAGGATCAATCCCCTTGGTCAGAGCCATTAAGATTGAATTATCGTTGGGATTGGTGATCTCGACGCATGCTGCGTGGAACCTCTCCAAGTAACGCCTGAGTGTTTCTCCAGGAGCTTGAGTGACGCTGGACAAGGTGTTGACGTCCTTCGGCCTAGCAACATGCATCCGGAATTGCTCCACAAACCTCTTGGCCAATTGGTCGAACGAAGAAATCGATCTAGGTGGTAGGCGGGTAAACCACATTGTCGCGATTCCTCCCAGAGAGATGGGGAAACTCCGGCACTTCACTGCGTCGTCGGCCCTTGCAGCGCTCATCGACCATTCATACTTCAGAATATGCTGGTTGGGGTCACTATTCCCTTCATACATCGGGAGAGTCGGCATTCTGAATCGCCTAGGGGGTTCGGCATGTAACACTTCGTCTGTGAAAGGGGTATGACTACGGGAAATTCCCCAGTCATCATTAGTGAGCCCCTGACTCTCGCGGATCATTTGACGTATCATGGTCGATATATCCGAAACAGGCGGATTCGGAGCGTGATGGGCTAAGGCGTGGTCGGGTTCCACGGCGCGAGTAGGGATCGGGCGTTGTCGACGACCCGTATCTCGCCTCCTTGGCTCAACGTCTTCTGGGACATAAGGTTCAGGAGTATGTCCTCGCTGTTGATTGATCGGCTCAGATTGATTTCGGGTATCAGCCCTTGTCTCTGCTGCGGCAGTTGTGGCGCGGTTATCGGTGGTGTACTGTGGGGCAGTACCTCCTCGTGTTGAGGGACCGGTTTGGAAACTAGTCGACGGTCCTACCCTCAGTTACCCAACAGTTAGGGCAGGCTGATATTCAGCAGCTTGAGCGCGATTCCCCTCTAGTCGAGGACGGGTATTCTGGCGGTGGTAATCAGATGAAGCTGAGCTTTCGGTAGACGCTCTGGAGACATCATCTCTCCTGGACCTTCTGTGCCCCCGGCGGTTTAGCTGGTTGGTCAGCTCGATATTGGCGCGTAACTGTTCTGCCAACTGCTGACGGCTTTGGGTCAGCTCCTGGAGCAATACCTGAAACTCCTGTCGGGTGACTAGCCCCGTTGAATCTGACTGAGTGGCATTGTCCTGATTGGAAGAAGGCGGCTGTATTGGATTTTGCCTGTCTCTGCCTTCCTGCTCTGTGGCGGTGGCGCCAGTTCTTGTGCTGACCATTGTCGGTGGTGGAGTCCTTTCCTAGATTCTGAGCAAATCTGAATAGAATGGAAGGATTCCGGGCTGGATATCTGGATCTTCCTCTTAGATTTGTGCAATCCGGTATCGACGGCAGATCCAACGAGCAGGAGAAAAAGCTGGTTTTCTCAGTGAAAGCACCAAAGTGTTTGTACCAAAAATGGGCACAACACTCTTCGGGAGTTGTTTGAAGAGATAAAATGAAGATTATAAATGTAAAACAGAGATTATCTAACAAAAACTCCAACAAATATGAATGTAAAGTACACAGACAAGCAGTTTAGAGTGGTTCGGCGTATAGCCTACGTCCACTATGAAGTTTTGATGATTTTATTGATTCTCTTTCAATGATTACAAGCGTTTACAGCGATGAACAGCGGATTACAGTTTAGAATTCGAAATTGACAGCAAAAGTATGGTGCAAATCTCAATCCGGCAGAGTCTGGGCGCTTCAGAGAAAAAAGATCCTTTTTCCGTTGATCCTGGGGCTCTATTTATAGGCGTAGGAGGCTTGGATTTCGCTCAAACCCCGGGAGACTTGGCCTGACACGTGAGGGGGCCCATTCGACCACTTCCAGAGAGTTTCAAGCCAATCTGTGATCGATACGAAATCATTTCGTATCGATCAGGATTACTTCCAATTGAGCTCAAAATTGGTGGAGACATTCCTTGTCATGTGTGCAACCTTCAGTTAAAATTTCATCATGTTTGGATCAGTGGATTATGAGATATGGTCGATACGAACTGGAATTCCTCATAGGCTGTCTGGTTCGTATCCATTGCCCCGTTCTCTGAGCTTCGACTCGATGGTATCATGCGCCTCTGTGAAGACGTGGAACGCATACTTCGCCTCGATCCGGTCTTCACTCCGAATCGACCGCGTCGACTCCATATATCTCGGCGCATTCGCATCAGGAGAAGACGTGGTGCATGCGCTTCTGTGAAGACGTGGAACGCATACTTCGCCTCGATCCGGTCTTCACTCCGAATCGACCGCGTCGACTCCATATATTTCGCCTCGTTCACTTCGAGAAATGACACGTTATCCAAGCTGGTTGACCTGATGGATTCGAGTAGGACTTCATCCTGGGATACGAGGCAAACATTGTCTGATGGATACGAAGTAGGCACTAGCTGATGGATACAAAGTAAGCATTGTCTGATGGATACGAAGTAGGCACTGGCTGATGGATACGAAGTAAGCATTGTCTGATGGATACGACGCATGCATTGTCTGATGGATACGAAGCTGACACTGGCTGAAGGATACGAAGTCCTTAAATTGCTGGCATGTGTGAAGTCCATCGATACGAGTTCGATGGATACGAAGAAAATCGAGTCGAACCTGGGTGCCTCGATGGATCCGGAGCTGATCGATGCGAAGCATGACGGATTCGAACCGGGACTTCAGCGATGGATACGAAATCGCCCAGAGTGATGGATACGAAATCTGGGCTCTCTCCCTCCAATTTGACTCGATCATAACTTGAGTGTATGAGTCCAGATCGACCTGAAATTTGAGGTGCTGATCTCTATGGCCTTTCTTGTCGTGTCCTATCAATTGTAGCTCACTCTGGGCTCGGACAAAATTCAGTGATATCCATGGCGCGCTATCCTTGTTCCATAGTCGGCTCCTTGATGTCCTGGCCTTGCCAAAAGGCGGGATAACAATCATATAATTAACAAAAGCAGTATACTCCTTATTCAAGGAACATAAGAAGATCACAACTTGAGCCTCATCAATAATATCAACATCCGCTGCCTTCAGGTTCATAATCAAAGTGGTCAAAGCATCTACATGCTCCATAAGATTGGCTCCAGGCTTCATCTTGAACGAATAGAGTTGTTGCTGAAGAATAATCCGATTAGTGAGAGACTTGTCTTTATATGCATCCGATAATGCATCCCATAGTCCCTTCGCCGTCTTCTTCTGAGAGAATTCTCTAAGAACTTCATCTGAAAGACTCAACTGAATTGTTGTGAGAGCTTCATCTTCCATCTCTTTAAAATCAGCTGCATCAATATCTTTCAATTTCTCAGGCGCAGACACAACCTTATAAGTCTTCTCCTTCTTTAATACGGCCTCCATCTTCATCTTCCAAGTACCAAAATCTCCCTTTCCGTCAAAACGTGTTACTCCATAATTGACACTAGATCTACCTACAGACTTACTAAAAGTAGCCATTAATATCCAAACAGGAACAATAACACTAGCTCTAATACCAAACTGTAGTGAAATTTATTTTAATGTGAGCGGAAGAAAACTATTTGATCTGGATCAAGTATTGTCTATTTAGATATCAATGCAACTTAAAAATCATATATACAATCTCACAGACACAGTAGCAGAAATAAGAGACATAGAAGATTTAACCCGGTTCGGATATGAATATCCTACGTCCATGGAGACCCAACAACTTCTTTTAATCAACAAGTACAAGAGATTACAAGCCACTTAAGATTAGAGAGTTAAAACATATGTGGAGATTCTCCCTAATCTATCACTCAATTGAAGAGATACGAAACATAGCACAAAAATTGGTAGAGTTTTTGCTCTCTAAATTGTCCACCATTAAAGTGTAGAAGCTGCGGTATTTATAGAATGAGAAAGTGAGCAGGGCAGCTACAACATATCAACTCTAAGATCTGGTTCGGCAAAGATTGGTTCGGCAATCATATGGTTCGGCATCAGTACTTGGCATCTGGATCGGCAAAGCACACCCGAACCAAAAATATGGAGTGACAACATTTTGGTTTGGTATTTCTTCCGAACCAAAAATCTGGAGCGGCAAAACTTGGACCGACATGGCACCTTCAATCTGGAGCGGCATCTTCCCGAACCACAAATCTGGACCGGCATCCATACTTCCCTCTGCTAAAAAAAATATTATAATCACCAAACGAAATCTACTCTTCCACCAAATTAAATATGGTTCAGTATCGCTATGACTACCGGACGAGATTGCTACTTCATCAAACAACCATCTCTTCTCCTCATTAGCTACCGAGCCAACCATTACCGAATGACATTTCTCGTCCGGCATTCTACACATCACCGCTTAAAAATTTCACCAGACAGATTTCTAGTCCGGCATCTCCACCACCGAACGAAATTCCTGGTTCGCCTAGAAGCCCTAACATATCACCGGATGACATTGCTTCTTCCTCGTCATCGACCTAGGGTTTCATGACTTCTCCAATTTTGTAACAACACAATATTTTGGAAATTATTTTTAATTTGCATTTATTTCATTTTAAAATATTTTTATAGTGAAGTAGAAATTTTTCTAGAATTTATGGAATTTTTTTGTAATTTTCATGTTCTGTTTCCTATTTTTAAACAATTTCTTCAGTTCTTTTGCTATTTTCTCTGAATTTAATTATTTATTTCACTTTGAAAATGTTTTAAAAATCATTTTATTTCAAATTTTGTTTTAGAATAATTTTAAAATAAAGTAAATAATTTTCCAAAGTAAATAGTGATTTATTTGTAATTTCTGGACACTGTTTGCATTTTTAAGCTATTTTCTTAATTTAAATTCTATTTAATTAAAATTTAATTATTTATTTTCTTATTTACTTTATTTATGAGATTATTTATCTTTATTTATCAGCCATTTTAATATATATATATATATATAAGTTAAAAAGAAATAAATAGAAATTTGAAAGGTTTTAAACTCTTGAAATCCCAAAGTCTTTTTATCTTCCGACCTTTCATTTTCTCAACCTCCTCTTCAATGCTTTGGCCGTGCATTTCCTCTATTCTTTCAGCCAACTCCTTCTCATTTTTCACGCAACAAATATTCTTTCTCAAACAAGAAAACTCATGGCCATCTCCATTGTTGAAAGTTTGGTAAAAACTTCTTTTCTCTCCTATTTTTTTATGTTTTCCATTGAAATTTTGTACTTGTTTTATACTTCATGGCTCCACTCCTCCTCAACCAGATCTAGGCCGACCTCCACCACCTTGTATTCTGAACAACCACCCCCTAGTACCCCACCATGGCCAGGCCAAACCATCTAGGCTAGAGATCACCACCAAAAATCCAATAAAACCATCACAAACTATTCAAACCGAGCCACCTTTGTCAACATGACCTTCTACCACCTTTAGCCGCCACTACCACCACCACCACCTCTGACCTGACCTCCACCCTCTGCCACATCACCCACCATCACCTGAACACCAGGCCGAGCCCCTATAGCCTCTGGCCGAGCCCATCCATTGCATAGTAATGATGTATGTTGCCTTGGAATTTGTAGTTTATGCACCTAGACTTGTTCACCTTCAAAACACATGTTGACCGACCACTTGCAAACCCAAACCAGACGCTATAGCACACCTTGGCTGAGCTTAACAACTACCTAGCTGAAGCACATGAGGTTGAGAACAAGTGCAATGCAAATGGATATTGTTTTGGGTATCGTTTCCAATGTTATTTGATGTTTAAATCGTGTTGAACTTATGTATACTTGTATTGTTTTATGTAATGTTTTCAAGGGGTATAGCTTTGACTCTCCCAATCTCAAATCATATTCGTGTTGTCGTGCTTTTGAAGTTCTTTGTTGTGTACTTTTGGTCTATCATCTCCAGCGTAAACATGTGAGTAATTCTCACCAGACGATGTGTACTTATATAACTAGTGAACTGACACCTCTTGAATCTGTAAATTTATACCATCCTGTTATAACTGTTATATTATGATTTTATGATGTTCATCCCTGTTTATACACATGTTATATCATCTGTTACTGTTATATATTATGTACTGTTCATTTTTATCAGTTTATCACACTGCAAGTTCCCTGTAGATTAGGTTCACTATGGGTTGAAATGATACATACCCAACCGGACTTTAGAATAGGGAAAGATCGTTATGGGCTGAAATGATAAGCCTGAGCGACTTTTAATTAATTTTTATTTACTTGGGATTGCGGGTTTGAAATGATAAAACTCAGATTTTTCTTTGTAAACTATGGATTGAAATGATATATTATCCGTACCATTTGACTTAGGCTAGAAAATATTATACAGACCCGTGGTTATTTTATATATTTTCTGGAAAATTTTAAATGTTTTAAAATGTAAAAATATGATAAATTTATTTAAATTGAATTTTTAATGATTTATTAAAGTGGCAATGTTTTTCTATGTTTTAAATGAAAAATAAATGGATAAGAAAATAGTGATTTTAAAGTGTAACTTAAATTGGAAATTTGACTGACTTTAAAAATGGAAATGTAAGTTAATTAAATTAAAATGAAAATTAAGTTTTAAATGGTGTAAAATGGAGATTTAAATTTAAGTGTTGAAATAAATTGTTTAAAATGAAAATGGAAATTGACACACTTGAATTTAATAAGTGAAGTTTGGAAATTTTGATTTTCATTTGTAAAAATTTTCTTTATAAAATCATAAGTTAAAGGATTTAAATGAACATTGTAATGTGAAAAAATATGTTTTTTATAAGTTTAAATGATTTAAATTGAAGTTTATTTATGGCTGGAATTGCACTTAAAACCTGGAAATTCAATTTATAGCGCTTCAGAAATGCTATCATTTCTGGAAATGAACTAATTCTGAACTAAGTAGAATCTGCAGCACTTGGTAAGTGCTGTCGTTGCATAAATGAACTTAAAGACTAAAATGAACTAAGGCTATGACAGCACTTGGTAAGTGCTGTTGTCTGTTGTGGCAGGAACTAAAATTGAAACTGAAACTAATGAAGAGGCTACTGTAGCACTTGTTAAGTGCTGCAGTAGGCTGAAATATGATTTTTGTATGTAACAGAACTTCTCCAACAATTTTGAAACGTTGTCTTTGCTGAATTGAAATAAAACCTTTAATTTGAACCCTGAACTATTACAGCAGTTCTGTAAATACTGCCTTTTCTGAATTGAACTATTTTTCCTTTTAAACTGAACTATTACAACAGTTTATAAATGCTGTCTTTGCTGAATTGAATTATTTACAAATATAACTTACCGCGGCACTTTTTAAATGCTGCGAAAGCTGAATGTTAATGTTTTAATGTTTTTAAGTGAATAAATGAACTCAGAAAAGGCTAAATTTTTGGGAATTGAATATTTGATTTAAAAGAATAATGACTGTGTTTTTAAATGGTTTAATTTAAGTATTTTGATTTGAAATATAAACTAGTTTTAAATTTATAACCATGGGTTATAATAATGATTGGTTGTTAAAGAGACCGGGATCGGATATGGACATATTCTCTGTTGATACCGAAAATCACTTTGACAACTGTGTACACGGTGGAGTTTCCAGAATGAAGTAGGATGGTGGCGAGGATCCTAAGGTATATACGTGGACCCAACTCCCATGAGTTGGCATAAGGTGGCTAAAACATGAGCGATTGACGGACCAGTGAGGTAGCACCTCTGATCGGACACACTTCTTCGATACCATTCTATTACTTGTGATTGATTTGGTGTGCACCCTTGATTTGGGAGTGTTGTTCGAGGTGGGCGGTAGTGGCTGCTATGCGTCACCACCAGTCCGGATGCGTAATTGGTATATCTACCCTGGCATTGCCTAGTTGTGCCGTGTCACCTACCATAGCGAGCTTTACTACGAGTTTGAATTTCTCCCATAGCCTGTGGAGTATCAAGGATAGCCCCTATTTTGGGAGTATGCTAATACTGAATAGACTACTGGGACTATTACGTGTTAAGGGGAATATTGGGTCACTCCTTAATGCTATTTAAAAGTATGTGTATTTTATATTAGACATTATTATAATAGCGAATATTACTACATAGTAGATAGTTTAACGGATCCTTAAAGAATGGGCGACCCCAAGTTTCTTTAAGTTACTTGTACCTTTATTACAGTTCACTTGAGTTGGTTTACATTATATAAGTATGTATGTCCGGACTCGAGTGTTTGTGTTTTATTTACGCTCGGGTTAGCCTGAGTATTCACAGCTTTGGATTTCACTTTATGGAGCTAGGAATCACTGGAGTTTCAGCTTATCTAGTTATCTATCTATTTCACTTTCGGTTGTTCTAATTCAGCTTTTGTATTTGAGACTTATGTATTTGGGATTTTATTTGTACTTGTTTCAGAATTGTATTGATTTTTAGACTATGTATTTTGTATCTGCTTTTGAGACTATGTATTGTAGTGGCTTCATGAACCACTATTTATTTTATTTCCGCTGCGAGTTGTTCTGATATTTCTGTGTCTGTGATTCTGTGAATGATTTTATTTGCTCCAAATTTTATTACAATATGTTATTTTGCATTATTCAAGTCTAACATGTATGGATTATTGTTGATTTGAATAGTCCAAAATAGTGGGTCGTTACATTTGGTATCAGAGCTTTGGTTTTAGGCAACCCTTAGCCTATGGAACAAGACTCATTAGAGATAGGGTAGAAATACCTAGAATGAGTGAAATCAAACTCTGAATCATTTCTTTGTGAGTGAACGTATTTTCAAAGTATAAAATGATTTTAAAATGAATTTTCAAATGATTTTCAAAGATTATTTTGATATAAAATTTTCTTGTTTTTAAAAGCAATTTTTCTAAACTTCCTTCTTTTCGTATCTACCTTGTTAGAAATTTTGTTATTAGGATATTCATCCAAGTGATCTTATTTTGTCTATCTTACCTTATCTTTGTTTTCTCTGTACCTTTGTCCTAAAATTCATTCTTGATATTTTTCAGGATGAATCGTGGAAATGCTAGAGGTAGGGGTCGTGGTACTGCCCCAGCTCCTCAACCTGTTGCACTTGTTAGGTTTACTGTTCTCTGTAAGGAATTCTCTAAGCTCGGTGGTACTAAGTTCACCGGTTCAGAGAGCATTATCGAAGCCCAGCAATGGTTATGGAGTTTAGAGAGGATCTTTACTGGTCTTGAGATTACTGATGCCCAGAAGCGTCAGTTAGCAGCTTGGCAGCTACAAGAGCCAGCCTTAGATTGGTGGGAGTCTGTTACAGCTCACACTAACGAAGGTGATCTTTCGTGGGAGCAGTTTAGGTATCCTTTGTGTTATCTTGAATTTTCCCCATTTTTCTTTTCTTTTGAATCTATCTTAAGTTTTGTTTATCTTCTTTCCAGGGAGGCTTTTGTGGCAAAATGGATGCCTGAAGCCAGGAAATCTCAGCTTTATCGAGAATTCATGGATCTTAAGCAGGGTACCATGTCTTTTTCGGTGTATGAGCGGAAGTTCAATGAACTTTCCAAGTTTGGTCCTGGTCTTATCGACACTCAGCTTAGGAAAAATGAGAAGTTCATAGCTGGAGCTTGCCCAGAGTTCTACGATCATCTTATTTCACATGTTCATGGCACTTTTACTGAGCTTATGGATATGGTTATTCGTTATGACAACCCTACTTCCAAGGGTCCTTCTGCTTCTGGTGCTCATGTATCTCAGTCTTCCTCTGCAAATTCTAAGAAGAGAAAGCCTAATTTCCACCAATAGAAGAAGAATTGGCTCAAGCATCCGGGTTTGGGATCTTCATCATCTTCTCCTTCTCAGAGGCACCCTATTGATCTATCCACCATTACCTGCTTCAAATGTGACCAGAAGGGACACTATGCTAATAGTTGCCCTACTTCGGTTAGTGCTGTTGTTCCTCCACCTCAGGTTACCAGGAACAATCTTTGTCATGTTTGTCTTCAGCCTGGTCATTTTAAGAATGACTGTCCTTTGTATCAGAAAGGAAAGACATCTGGTGTTTTTGCTGTCACATCTGCTTCTTCTCCTGCTACACCTACTCCTGCTCCTAGTGATGATCAAGGTACTCTTCAGGGCACCTTTACTTTATTTCATCATCCTGTTCGTGTTTTATTTGATACTGGAGCTTCGCATAGTTTTATTTCTGATGATTTGTAGTATGCTTCTGTTCCTTTATGTGTTTCAAATCCTATTGGTAGTCCGGCAAATCTTGATAAGATTTGTAAGCAAGTGAGACTCTTTTTTTCTGGCCACAAATTCTCTGGTGATTTCTATGTTCTTCGTTTTGATGCTTTTGATTTGTTGCTGGGAGGTGATTGGCTTGATGGGCATGATGCCCGTATCTCTTGTAAATCCCGAATTGTTTCTCTTAAGGATGATCGGGGTAATTCTTTGGTTATTCAGGGTTGTATGCCCCATGATTATGCTGGTAGCTTTATCTTTTCTCTGGATGCTACTCCTGTTGATCTTCAGTCGACTCGTGTATTCAAACTCTATTCCGATGTATTTGGTGAAGTTACTGCTTTACCTCCTAAGCGGGAAATTGATTTCCGCATTGATCTTATTCCTGGAGCTCGACCTGTAGTTCTTCCTCCTAGAAGAATGGCACCCCGCGAGAAGGTTGAGTTAAGGAAGCAAATTGAGGATCTGACTTCCAAGGGTCTGATCAGACCTAGCTATTCTGAATGGGGAGCAGCGGTGGTCTTTGTTACCAAGTCTGATGGTTCTCTCCGTATGTGTGTTGATTATAGGGAGCTGAACAAGCTCACTATGAAAAACAGATATCCAATGCCTCGCATTAATGATATGTTTGATCAACTTTATGGTGCTACTGTTTTCTCTCAACTTGATCTTGCCACCGGTTTTCACCAGCTCAGAGTTGCTGAGGAAAGTATTCCCAAGACTGCTTTCCGTACTGAGAATGGATTCTTTGAATGGTTAGTCATGCCTTTTGGTTTGACTAATGCTCCTGCTTTCTTTGTTGATTTGATGAACCGTGTTTTTCGTGATGTGCTTAATAAATTTGTTCTAGTCTTTGTTGATGATATTCTCATTTTCTCGAAGTCTGAGGAAGAGCATGAGTCACATTTGAAATCTGTTCTTGAAACTCTTAGAAATCATCAATTGAAGGCTAAATTTTCTAAATGCCATTTCTGGAAGGATGAAGTCTGATTCCTCGGGCATATTGTTTCTAGTAATGGAGTTTCTGTTGATCCAGTCAAGATCGCTGCGATCAATGTAAGTCTTTCTTTCCTTCTCTTTCCTTGTTCATTCAATTAATTCTATCTTTCTTGTTGTCCTTATTTATCCCATTTCTGTACAGGATTGGGAAACTCCTAAGACTCCAACTAATATCCGTAGTTTTCTGGGCCTTGCCGGTTATTACCGGAGATTCATTGAGAATTTTGCTTGGATTGCTGCACCTCTCACTACTTTGACTCGGAAGAATGCTAAGTTTATTTGGAGTGATGAGTGTAAGACCGCATTCAGTGAGTTGAAGCACAAGCTTACTTCCGCACCAGTTCTTACCGTTCCAAATGGAAATGAGGGATTAACGGTACACTAATGCTTGTCATGAAGGTTTGGGAGCTATTCTGATGCAGGATGGTAGGCTGATTGCTTATGCTAGTCGTCAGTTGAAGACCCATGAAGCCAATTATGCTGCCCATGATTTTGAGTTGCTTGCTGTTGTTTTTTCTTTGAAGCTTTAGAGACATCATCTTTTGGGTACTAAGTTTGAGCATTTCACGGATCATCAGTCTTTGAGGTTATTTTCTCTTAGAAGGATTTGAACCAGAGACAAGTTAGGTGGTTAGAGTTCCTTGCTTCTTATGACCTCGACATCAACTATACCCCTGGGAAAGCTAATGTTGTGGTGAATGCTTTGAGTCGGAAGAAGGCTTTGTTGTGTCAGCTTGTTATTTCTTCTCCTCTTGTGGATCGTATCATGGCTAAGCAGGATGAGGATGAGATGCTTAGGTTGATGAAGGAGAATGTTTGTAGCAGAGTTGGTAGTAGTAGTCATGATGGTATTGGAGCTCACATTGATGATAAGGTTATTTTAAGGATTAATAATAGGATTTGTGTCCCGAATGTTGATGGTTTGAGACAGGAGTTACTTCGGGAGAATCATCAGCCCAGACTTTCGATTCATCCAGGTGTGACCAAGATGTATCAGGATATGAAGAAGTTGTATTGGTGGAGAGGTATGAGGCGAGATATCTCCATTTTTGTTAATAGATGTGTGACTTGTTAGCAAGTCAAGGCAGATCATAAGAAGAACCCTAGTTTGTTGCAGCCTCTTGAGATTCCCAATTGGAAGTTGGAACAGGTTTCTATGGATTTCATTGATGGATTACCGAGGACTAGGAAGGGTAATGAGAGTATCTGAGTTATTGTGGATAGATTGACCAAATCAGCTCATTTCATTCCGGTCAAGTCTACCCGTTCTGCTTCTAGTTTGCCTGAGATTTACATGAGGGAGATTGTTCGTCTCCATGGTGTTCCTCTCAGTATTGTTTGTGATCGTGATCCTATCTTTACTAGTAGGTTTTGGAAACCCTTTCAGGATTCTTTGCGTACTCGTATGAATCTGAGCACTGCTTACCATCCACAGACCGACGGTCAAACGGAAAGGGTAAATCAGATTCTAAAAGATCTTCTTCATGCTTGTGTGCTTGATTATGGAGGATCTTGGGAAGATCATCTCCATCTTGTCGAATTCACCTATAACAATAGTTATCAGGTATAATTTCTATCTTTTGTTTTAATCTTATCTTAATCTTTTATCTATCTCATTTCTATCTTTGAATTCAGGCCAGTATCAAGACGTCTCTGTTTTCTGCTCTTTACGGACGACCTTGTAGATCTCCTTCTTGCTGGATTGAATCCAGTAATCGTTTGCTTCTTGGTCCTGATATGATTTTAGAGGCTTCTGAGAGAGTTGAGGAGATTAGGAGGAAGATGAGGATTGCTCAGGATAGGCAGAAGAAGTATGCTGATAGGCGTAGGCGGAGTTTAGAGTTTGCTGTTGGTGATTTGGTTTTCCTTAAGGTCTCTCCCTTAAGGAATGTTATTCGTTTTGGTCGTAGAGGGAAGCTTTCTCCTAGATTTGTTGGTCCTTTCCGCATTGTGGAAAGAATTGGTTCCTTGGCTTATCAACTGGATTTGCCCGAGAAGTTCTCTGGAGTGCATAATGTATTCCACGTTTCTCATCTTCGTCGCTATCTGCATGATCCATCTCTTTTTGTTCAGCCTTCTGCTCTTGATAGTTTGGATATTGAGCCTAATCTAATTGTTGAGAGGAAGCCACTTCGTATTGTCGACAGAGGTACGAAGTAGCTAAGAAGGAAATCTATTAATCTGGTCAAAGTATAGTGGAGTACAGATGATCGTGATTGTACTTGGGAGACGGAGGAAAGCATTCGTGCTTCGAATCCGGAATTGTTCGTTCCAGGTACTATTTGCTTTCCACCTTGTTTTTCTTATTTTCTTTGTTTCCGTTCTTTTCGAGGACGAAAAGGTTTGAATGGGGGAGAGTGTTTTTAATTTGCATTTATTTCATTTTAAAATATTTTTATAGTGAAGTAGAAATTTTTCTAGAATTTATGGTATTTTTTTGAATTTTCATGTTCTGTTTCCTATTTTTAAACAATTTCTTCAGTTCTTTTGCTATTTTCTCTGAATTTAATTATTTATTTCACTTTGAAAATGATTTAAAAATCATTTTATTTCAAATTTTGTTTTGGAATATTTTTAAAATGAAGTAAATAATTTTCCAAAGTGAATGGTGATTTATTTGTAATTTCTGGACACTGTTTGCATTTTTAAGCTATTCTCTTAATTCAAATTCTATTTAATTAAAATTTAATTATTTATTTTCTTATTTACTTTATTTCTGAGATTATTTATCTTTATTTATCAGCCTTCTTAATATATATATATATAAGCTAAAAAGAAATAAAAAGAAATTTGAAAGGTCTTAAACTCTTGAAATTCCAAAGCCTTTTGATCTTTCGACCTTTCATTTTCTCAACCTCCTCTTCAATGCTTTGACCGTGCATTTCCTCTATTCTTTCAGCCAACTCCTTCTCATTTTTCACGCAACAAATATTCTTTCTCAAACAAGAAAACTCACGGCCATCTCCATTGTTGAAAGTTTGGTAAAAACTTCTTTTCTCTCTTGTTTTTTTATGTTTTCCATTGAAATTTTGTACTTGTTCTATACTTCATGGCTCCACTCCTCCTCAACCAGATCTAGGCCGACCTCCACCACCTTGTATTCTGATCAACCACCCCCTAGTACCCCACCATGGCTAGGCCGAACCATCTAGGCTAGAGATCACCACCAAAAATCCAATAAAACCATCACAAACTATTCAAACCGAGCCACCTTGGTCAACATGACCTTCTACCACCTTTAGCCGCCACTACCCCCACCACCACCACCTCTGACCTGACCTCCACCCTCTGCCACATCACCCACCATCACCTGAACACTAGGCTGAGCCCATATAGCCTCTGGCCGAGCCCATCCATTGCATAGTTATGATGTATGTTGCCTTGGAATTTGTAGTTTATGCACCTAGACTTGTTCACCTTCAAAACACATGTTGACCGACCACTTGCAAACCCAAACCAGACCCTATAGCACCCCTTGGCTGATCTTAACAACTACCTAGCTGAAGCACATGAGGTTGAGAAAAAGTACAATGCAAATGGATATTGTTTTGGGTATCGTTTCCAATGTTATTTGATGTTTAAATCGTGTTGAACTTATGTATACTTGTATTGTTCTGTGTAATGTTTTCAAGGGGTATAGCTTTGACTCTCCCAATCTCAAATCATATTCGTGTTGTCGTACTTTCAAAGTTCTTTGTTGTGCATCTCCAGCGTAAACATGTGAGTAATTCTCACCAGACCATGTGTACTTCTATAACTAGTGAACTGACACCTCTTGAATTTGTAAATTTATATCATCCTGTTATAACTGTTATATTATAATTTTATGATGTTCATCCCTGTTTATACACATGTTATATCATCTGTTACTGTTATATATTGTATACTGTTCATTTTTATTAGTTTATCACACTGCAAGTTCCCTGTAGATTAGGTTCACTATGGGTTGAAATGATACATACCCGAACGGACTTTAGAATAGGGAAAGATCGTTATGGGCTGAAATGATAAGCCTGAGCGACTTTTAATTAATTTTTATTTACTTGGGATTGCGGATTTGAAATGATAAAACCCGGATTTTTCTTTGTAAACTACGGATTGAAATGATATATTATCCGTACCATTTGACTTTGGCTAGAAAATATTACACAGACCCGTGGTTATTTTATATATTTTCTGGAAAATTTTAAATGTTTTAAAATGTAAAAATATGATAAATTTATTTAAATTGAATTTTTAAATGATTTATTAAAGTGGCAATGTTTTTCTATGTTTTAAATGAAAAATAAATGGTTAAGAAAATAGTGATTTTAAAGTGTAACTTAAATTGGAAATTTGACTGACTTTAAAAATGGAAATGTATGTTAATTAAATTAAAATGAAAATTAAGTTTTAAATGGTGTAAAATGGAGATTTAAATTTAAGTGTTGAAATAAATTGTTTAAAATGAAAATGGAAATTGACACACTTGAATTTAATAAGTGAAGTTTGGAAATTTTGATTTTCATTTGTAAAAATTTTCTTTATAAAATCATAAGTTAAAGGATTTAAATGAACATTGTAATGTGAAAAAATATGTTTTTTATAAGTTTAAATGATTTAAATTGAAGTTTATTTATGGCTGGAATTGCACTTAAAACCTGGAAATTCAATTTATAGCGCTTCAGAAATGCTATCATTTCTGGAAATGAACTAATTCTGAACTAAGTAGAATCTGCAGCACTTGGTAAGTGCTGTCGTTGCATAAATGAACTTAAAGACTAAAATGAACTAAGGCTATGACAGCACTTGGTAAGTGCTGTTGTCTGTTGTGGCAGGAACTAAAATTGAAACTGAAACTAATGAAGAGGCTACTGTCGATACCGAAAACCACTTTGACAATTGTGTATGCGGTGGAGTTTCCAGAATGAAGTAGGATGGTGGCGACGATCCTAGGGTATATACGTGGACCCAACTCCCATGAGTTGGCATAAGGTGGCTAAAACAGGAGCGATTGACGGACCAGTGAGGTAGCACCTCTGATCGGACACACTTCTTCGATACCATTCTATTACTTGTGATTGATTTGGTGCGCACCCTTGATTTGGGAGTGTTGTTCGAGGTGGGTGGTAGTGGCTGCTATGCGTCCCCACTAGTCCGGATGCGTAATTGGTATATCTACCCTGGCATTGCTAGTTGTGCCATGTCACCTACCATAGCGAGCTTTACTACGAGTTTGAATTTCTCCCGTAGCCTGTGGAGTATCGAGGGTAGCCCCCATTTTGGGAGTATGCTAATACTGGATAGACTACTGGGACTATTACGTGTTAAGGGGAATATTGGGTCACTCCTTAATGCTATTTAAAAGTATGTTTATTTTATATTAGACATTATTATAATAGCGAATACTACATAGTAGATAGTTTAACGGATCCTTAAAGAATGGGCGATCCCAAGCATTCTTTAAGTTACTTGTACCTTTATTACAGTTCACTTGAGTTGTTTTACATTATATAAGTATGTATGTCCTGACTCGAGTGTTTGTGTTTTATTTACGCTCGGGTCAGCCTGAGTATTCACAGCTTTGGATTTCACTTTCTGGAGCTAGGAATTGCTGGAGTTTCTGCTTATCTAGTTATCTATCTATTTCACTTTCAGTTGTTCTAATTCAGCTTTTGTATTTAAGACTTATGTATGTACTTGTTTCAGAACTGTATTGATTTTTAGACTATGTATTTTGTATCTGCTTTTGAGACTATGTATTGTAGTGGCTTCATGAACCACTATTTATTTTATTTCCGCTGCGAGTTATTCTGATATTTCTGTGTCTGTGATTCTGTGAATGATTTTATTTGCTCCAAATTTTATTACAATCTGTTATTTTGCATTATTCAAGTCTGACATGTGTGGATTATTGTCGATTTGAATGGTCCAAAATAGTGGGTCGTTACAAATTTTGTATGTACATGTTTGAATTGCACAATTTCAACAAAGCGAACATGACTTTGTGTTTTTCTACTCAAATATGGTTTGAGTCATCGAATCTTAGCACAAGATTGTTTGGAATATGTGATTTGGCTAAAACTTATTTAATTTCAAAGAAAGGAAAGAGTAAGCCTCGCTCCTTTCAATCTAAAAACCAAACCTCTATCCAACCAAAGAAAACATAGATCTAAATTTATCTTTTTGGTTCTATCTGCACGAATCTCTATGAAACAAATAGTAAATCAATTCCAACAAAACAAAGTAAGAGAATCAAATAAAAAAAGAGAGGAAGAAAATCAAAACAACTTCAAGCTAAATAAAAGGAGGAGAATGCCAAATCAAATTGAAGCAAAGAGGGGAATTTCTACAAAACAACGTATAAGGTGGTTGAGTTTATCTACGATATGACTATAATATAGATAAGCATTTAGATTTCATTTATCTATCTATTTAGGATTAAAAATATAATTTTAGTTTAATAGATAATCATTGTTAAAGATCTATATAAATTGAGATAATTAGAAAAAGCTAGGAAATAATTAATAGTTGGAAAACCATAGGCAACAATTGATGATTGAAAAATCCTAGGAATAAATGGTAATTGGAATATCCTTGGCAATAATTTAATAATATAACTGGTTAGGATTCACCTTTAAAACTGTGTAGACTTGATTTATGAGGTAGCTTTATATTTATTTAGATAGATAAAAAGTAAATCTATATATACATCCCTTAAAACTCACGTAGATTTGATTTTATCAAATTTGGATAAAAATTAAATGTACATGTATGAATCATTGAATAACTATATACAATAAATTTGATAAACTATGCAAAAGTTTGGGAATGAATAAAAATGAATTTGTATATAATTAATTGTTTAAAAAGGTGAATTTTATAAATTTAAAGGTCCATAAAATAAAAAGAAAAATAAATCGAAATACAACTAATTTAGCCTTTTGGAATCGATGTTCAAACATATGAAAATTTGCTTCATACGTCTGAATTAGGGCACCAGATTCTGAAATTGAATAGAGCAAAACCCGAAAGTATCAAACTGAAATCTGATTATGTTCAAACATCTGAAAATTCATTTAAACATTCTAAAGTTACAGTCGGATGTCTACAATTAAATTCAAACATTTGATTGCCTATAGTTATTTTAGTACAGGAAGTCACACGTTTGAACCAAAAGTTTAAATGTCTAAAAGATGTCCATATGCATGAATGACATGTTCAGATGTTCGAATTATTAAAGGAAGCCCAAGTTGAATTTAGATCTAGTGCAAGCCAAGTAGGATAGTTGAGGAAAATATATTCCCACTTCCTTAAATTTTGAGATTTCACGTAACTGCATGGAGCTATGTGTTTCCTGGAGATTTGACCAGGCAATTAGGTACTCGGCATACAGCAGTACTCGGCATCCGAGAAGTACTCGGCATTCAGGAGTACTCGGCATCCAAGAGCACTCAGCATCAGAAGACGTTCGGCGTGTACAATTGCTCGGCATGGCTGTATTGTTCGTCACAAGCTATCGTTCGGCCAGAACCATCGTTCGGCCAAAGGTATTACTCGGCTAAAGGCAACGTCCGGCAGAGCCCTCGTTCGGACAAAGACATCGTTCGGCCAGAAGCATTGTTCGGCTAAAGCTCTCGTTCAGCCAGAGACATCGTTCGGCCAGAAGCATTGTTCGGCTAAAGCTATCGTTCGGCCAGTGCCAACGTTCGGCCAGAGACAACATTCGGTTAAGAGCTTCATTCGGCCAAAGGTATCGTTCGGCCAGAGGCACGTTCGGCTTCGACTGATATTCGTTCTACTCTTCCCACGCAGCAAGCGCCTCGTTCGGCATGGAGAGTGTGGTTCGGCATCTAACCGTTCGGCCTATTTAGTTCGGCATACGACGACCACTCCATTTGGGCCAAGGTGTTCGGCTGCCAAGCCCACCTGGGAAGTCCAACCCATCTTTGTCTATAAATAGAGGGGCAGGGGCACGGTGAAAAAGGACCTTTTTTGGAGAACACTGGGGAGACTCTACCATTTTCAAGACTCATCTTCTTTACTTAGCAATTGTATTCAAGCATTTGATCCACGGATTGTATCTATAATCAATCATTAAGAAGATCAATAAAGTTTAACCTCAAAGTGGACGTAGGCAATTACGCTGAACCACTATAAATCCGGTGTTCTTACTTTCTGCATTTAAATTAGCATATTCTTCCTTGTTTAATTTATCTTCATCACTTGTATCTCTACACAATCTTTCTCAACGAGGTTAGTGACCATTTTTGGTGCTAACACTTTGGTGCTTTCACTGGGAATTGAATTCTCAGACCTCAAGGATCTGCTTTGAAGCTACTGGATTAAACAAATCCCCCAAAGAAGATCGGACTCATTGATAGGACGTCCGTTGATTCTACTCAGAGTTCATACCAATAACTCTACAATGGCAATACCACGTACCAGGTCAGCTTCTCATAACGCGGACGCCCATGAGACTGCTAGCGTGCAACAAGCAGGACCTAGCAATCAGCAAGCGAATTCAGGCATAGGGACTACCGCCCAGGACCAAATGCCAGTTGTCACCAAGATAGAGTTCAATGACTTGATGAGAGAACTCAGGGAAAGCAGGAGACAACTAGGAGAGCAGATGCAAGCTAATGCCAACCTGATGGCACAACTCACTCAACAGCAGCAACAGAATGCTGGGGGAAATCCCGCTCCTTATTCCTCATCCGATAGCTCAACTTCCTCTGATGAACCTCCCAGGCGTAGACACCGTAAGACTGAAACTGCTCAAGCAGGTGCTGCTGTTCGAACAGCTGGAGACCGTGACAGGGTCGGAGCCGGAAACTTAGGAGCCGGAGTGCGGGTGGAGGCTGGAGGCCCAGACCATCAAAACATTCACGATGTCGAACCTCAAGATGCACGTTTAGAAGATCGCCAGGAGAGGAGGCATCAGCATGGACAGTCACGTAGAACAGACTCTAACCTTCCACCTTCTATACAAACACCAGACCTGACATCCATGATCAGGAAATTAATGAAAGAGAATCAAGGCTTATCAAATGACGATTAGGGAGTGTCAAGAAGTCATACTCCATTCATAGACATTGTCCTACAGGAAGCATACCCCAGAAAGTTTAGTATGCCAACTATCCCTGCTTATGAGGGAAAGACTGATCCCAGACAGCATGTCATGGGGTACGAGTGGATGATGGATTCAGCTAGAGCAAATGATGCAACCAAGTGTAGATGCTTCCCAATTACTCTATCTGGGATCGCTACAATGTGGTTCACCCGACTTCCTCCGCGGTCCGTATCCAGTTTCGAGGAGTTTGCAAAGAAGTTTATTGAGCAGTTTAGGATACACACTACTCGTCCAAAGGACGTGATGTCTCTGCCAAGTGTAATCCAAAATCCTAGGGAGTCATTGAAGGAATATTTACAAAGATTCCATGTTGCGGCGACTGAAGTCAGTAATCCCAATGATCATGCAATTCTAATGGCTGTGATGCGAGCTGTGGATCCGGATTCTGAATTTGGAGACTGGTTGGCAGGAAAACCCCCGACTACGCTAGAGCGTTTTTACTCAAAGGCACACCAGTTCATAAGAAGAGAGAAAGCTAGGTGGGTAAGGCGAGATAAGGCACCGGGACCTATCCAGGAGTCCGTGAAAAGCAACATTGCTGTGAAGCAGTCCGGAGACAACTCGGGAAAAGTCCAAGTCAATGTCCAGAACAAGCCTGGGCAGCTTAAGGAGTCCGGAGGAAGAAATCAAGGGAAGAAGAGAGAAGAGGGGAAGTGGAAGCCGAGAATTCCAAGCTACAACGAGTATACACCGCTGAATGCGTCTCTTGAGAACATTTACCTATCAACCTGCAATACCTTTCAGTACAGGAAGCCACATCCAAAAGAGTCAACCGAGGAACAGAAGTGGACTGGAAAATACTGGCGCTTCCATGAGACTTACGGGCACAATACGGAAGAGTGCAGACACCTACACGATGCTATAGAGAAGTTGATCAGGCAGAAGAAGTTACAGGAGTTTGTGAAGGATCCACAGGAAGGAGGACAGGGAACATCCAACCCAGGTCGTGCACCAGCTCCGCGTCATCCCGAGGAGCCTGCCCGAACTGTGGGTAGACTAGTCATAAACACGATCATCGGTGGACCTCACCCCGTGGATAAGAATTGGCAAGAGATGGAGCGGTATGCGAGTTCCCTGAAGCATGCAGATTTTGAGTGTTGTTCGAATGTGGAGGATGGGACCCCTGCTAAGCAGTAGCGCGTAATGACAGACGATATAGTGTTCAGAAACAGAGATGCTGACCAAGTAGAGGCTCCAACCATTGACCCAATGGTTATATCTGCGACGATCAGACCGACTTATGTGAAGAGAATTTTGATTGATTGTGGAAGTTCTGTCAACATCATCTTCAAGAAGGCTTACGACCAGATGAAGATGGAAACGAAGGATTTGAAACCTTCTAAAGCTCGTATACACGGCTTTAATGGCGCAGCAACTGATGTGGTGAGGTATGTTGAGTTACCAGTTGAACTGGGACAAGGCGAACGTCGGAGGGTGCGAATCCTACCCTTCGTAGTTTTGGATGTGGATTCTCCGTATAATGTCTTCTTGGGCCGACCAGCCCTGGCTGAGTTTAGGGCAGCATTAGCCCCGTGGTGCTTCACTTTGAAGTTCCCAACAGACAAAGGAGTAGGTGTCGTTCATGGCGAACAAGCAACTGGTCGTGCCTGTTATGTGGCTGAGCTCCGAGAGGCCCATCGGAGGGAGAAAGGAAAGGTTGCGGACAATCCCGTCCGCATCCTTAATACTAATAATTGACAAGTAATGCCCGAGCCCTGGCTCGGGCATAATTATCGGATCTTCAGAGACATAGATCCGAGAGACGATGATGAGAAACCCAGGGAAGAAAAGGCAGCATCGGCCGAATTAACAGTTGACATTTCAGTCAGCCGAGACGACCCATCACGAGTATTGAAGATAATTGGATCGCAACTCGGCCCCGCAATGACTGAAGACCTTAGTAATTTCCTCCGTGCAAATCTTGTTGTTTTCGCCTGGATGCATTCTGATATGTGCGGGATTTCTCTCGCCATTACGAGTCAGATGTTGAACATAGACCCGAAATACGTCCCTGTTAAACAAAAAAGGAGAGGAATGGACCTAGAGAGGTCCGCTGCTCTCAGAGAGGAAGTGGACAAACTCAAAGCCAATGGGTTCGTCCGCGGCGCCCTCTACCCCGAATGGGTATCGAACCCCGTGCTGGTGAAGAAGGCGAATGGGAAATGGAGAACTTGCGTAGACTATTCCGACTTGAACAAAGCGTGCCCCAAGGACAGTTTCCCGTTGCCTAGGATTGACCAGCTAGTCGACTCCACTGCAGGACACGAGTTATTATCATTCATGGATGCATACTTGGGCTATAATCAAATCCCGATGTATATTCCGGACCAAGAACACACCAGTTTCGTCACAGATGTCGGGCTATATTGCTTTGTAGTAATGCCCTTCGGATTGAAAAATGCAGGAGCGACTTATCAGCGTTTGGTGAATCGAATGTTCAAAGACCAGCTTGGCAGAACGATGGAAGTCTATATGGATGACATGATCGTGAAGTCACGACAGTCAAACGACCACATTCGAGACTTAGCGGAGATGTTCGATATACTCATATATTATGGGATGAAGATCAATCCTCTGAAATGTTCCTTCGGCGTTGCGTCGGGGAAGTTTTTGGGATTCATTGTTAACGCAAGGGGAATTGAAGCTTACCCAGAAAAGATTCAAGCTATCCGAGATGTGCAAGTGCCCAGAACTATAAAGCAAGTGCAAAGCTTGAACGGGAAAGTGGCTGCATTGAGTCGATTCATATCCAGAGCCACGGACAAGTGCATTCCTTTCTTTGATATAATAAAGAAAGGGAAGAGGAATTTCGAGTGGACATCTGACTGTGAAGAAGCATTCCGGGATCTGGTAAGGCATCTGGAGAGTCCTCCGGTGCTGTCAAAGCCAGTAGACCATGAGATGTTGTACATGTACTTGGCCGTATCCCCACATGCTATAAGTGCGGCTTTGGTCCGCGAGGAGGACCGAATCCAAAAGCCGGTGTATTACGTTAGCAAGCGTTTAACGGGGGCAGAAAGAAATTACCCTAAAATCGAGAAATTGGCCTATTGCTTAGTGATTGCATCGCGGAAGCTGCGTCCATACTTTCAAGCGCACTCAGTCAGTGTCTATACCGACCAGCCCCTACGGCGGGTAGTCCAATGACCAGAAACTTCTGGGAGATTGTTAAAATGGAATATCAAGTTGAGCCAGTTCGATATCGCCTACTTGCCACGGAGAGCCATACAGGGGCAAGCATTAGCAGATTTCATCGCTGAGTTTACTGTATCCGACGAACCAGATAGTCACAACGATATGCCCCCCGTTCGTTGGAAATTATACACCGATGGGGCATCAAACGACCGTTGCTCCGGCATGGGCGTAGTTCTTGTAACTCCAGAAAATCGATCGATTTGTTACGCTTTGAAGCTCGATTTCCCAGCCACAAATAACGAAGCAGAATATGAAGCACTAATTGCTGGCTTAAAACTCATTGGAGAACTCGGAGTCAAATCAGTTGAAATCTTTTGTGACTCGCAGTTGGTGGTCTACCAAGTGCTGGGAGATTACCAAGCAAGGGGACAGAAGCTTGCTCCGTACCTAGTTCTGGTTCAAGAACTACTGTCGAACCTTGAGCGTTATGATATTTCGCATGTCCTGTGTGAACAGAACAAAGAAGCCGACTCATTGGCGAAATTCGCAAGCACTGGCGATGCTCAGCAAATGGGATTGTTTCCCGTTGAGGCCTTGCTCCAAGCATAGACGCGATGAAACTTGATTTTGTGTTGGAAATAGGAATCGAGAGGGAATCGTGGATAAGCCCATTCAAACTATACCTAACGACCGGGATTTTACCAGAAAAAAGGAGCGAAACACGACAGGTAATTCGAAGGGCCACGCGATATGTGATGCAGGATGGACTAATGTATCGAAAGGGGTTCTCGGTCCCCTTATTACGATGCATCGCGCATGATGAGACAAAGCGGGTCTTGAAGGAGGTGCACGAAGGAGAATGTGGTGACCATACTGGGGGGCAAACACTAGCAAAAAAGATCCTTCGCTATGGATACTATTGGCCAACCGTAAATCGGGACGCTGCGGACTACGCAAGGAAATGTGACAAGTGTCAAAGATATGCGAAAATCCCAAGGACTCCACCAAACAGAACTCACACAAATGGTTAGTCCTTGGCCATTTGCAATCTAGGGAATCGACATAATCGGCTCTTTGCCTATATCCAAAGGTGGTGCAAAATACGCGATAGTTGTAGTCGACTATTTCACAAAATGGGCTGAGGCAGAACCTTTGGCCATAATCACCTCTAAGAAGGTCATTAATTTCGTTGTACGAAACATTATATGCTGCTTTGGCCTCCCGCACCATCATTACGGACAACGGGACGCAGTTTGAAAGCAGAGAGTTCTGTTTAAAGTATGGCATTGAGAAGAAGTTCGCCGCCGTTGCGCATCCAAAAGCTAACGGACAAGTCGAGGTCGTTAACAAAGTAATCAAGTCCATACTGAATAAGCGTTTGGAGAAAGTCGGAGGCAAGTGGGTAGATGAACTCCCGACAGTATTATGGGCTTATAGAACTACCCACAAGTCTGCGACCGGCCACACTCCGTTCGCCTTGGCATACGGCTCGGAAGCCGCTATACCCGTGGAACTTGAGGTCCCATCACATCGAGTGACATATTATGATCCTAAGACAAATCAGGATCTTTTGTTGGAATCACTGGACTACATCGATGAAAAACGTGAAGAGGCTGAATTAAGGGCAGCAGCACATAGGCACCGAGTCAGCGGTATTACGACGGCAGAGTCTGTCCCAGAATTTTTGATATGGGTGATCTCGTTCTGAAACGAGTTTTCCCGGTACCATCACGTATGAATCCCAACTGGGAAGGTCCATACGTCATTGAACGGAAGCTTGGAGAAGGAACATTCAAGCTAGCGACCGTTGATGGCGTGACACTCCCCCGAGCATGGAACAGTGAACATTTGCGACATTATTACATTTAGCATGTTTCTTTCCTGTTTTAGGCACAGTTATTTCCTATATGTTTTCGTTCCATCATCACTTAGTTTCTTTTTAGCCATGTAATCAGGCAGTTTAGTTGTTTTTCATTAATAAAGGCTTGAAGCCGTATTTTTCATGAATTACTAATGTTTCTATATCTCATAGTCGGGTGATGAATTACAAGAACTACATTATTATGTACGATGTACGAACACGTATAAACGATTTCAATCTCTGAGTCCCCAAAGTGCGGACCGGAGCACTCTAAGTCCCCAGAGCGCGGACTAGAGTATAAACGATTTCAAACTCCGAGTCCCCTGAGTGCGGATCGGAGTACTCTAAGTCCCCAGAGAGTGGACTAGAGGATAAACGATTTCAAACTCCGAGTCCCCTGAGTGCGGACCGGAGTACTCTAAGTCCCCAGAGCGCGGACTAGAGTATAAACGATTTCAAAGTCCGAGTCCCCTGAGTGCGGACCGGAGTACTCTAAGTCCCCGGAGCGCGGACTAGAGTATAAACGATTTCAATCTCCGAGTCCCCAGAGCATGGACCGGAGTACTCTAAGTCTCCGGAGCGCGGACTAGAGTATAAACGATTCAATCTCCGAGTCCCCAGAGCACGGACCGGAGTACTCTAAGTCCCCGAAGCGTGGACTAGAGTATAAACGATTCAATCACCGAGTCCCTAGAGTGCGGACCAGAGTACTCTAAGTCCCCGGAGCGCGGAGTAGAGTATGAACGAATTCAATCTCCGAGTCCTCTGAGCGCGGACCGGAGTACTCTAAGTCACCGGAGCACGGACTAGAGTATAAACGATTCAATCACCGAGTCCCCAGAGTGCGGACCGGAGTACTCTAAGTCCCCGGGGCGCGGACTAAAGTATGAATGACTTCAATCTCCGATTCCCCTGAGCGCGGGCTGGAATACTCTAAGTTCTCGGATCGCAAAATTAGGAAAAAATTCTAAGTACTCAAGAAATATAGAACAAGAAGTATGCCACCCCGAAGAATGTTCGAACAACGCGAGAATGGATTGGGGAATATGCAACTCATAATACTTGAGTTTTGACCGCAGTTATTCAGAAAGTTAAAGAAGTGAAATAATCGTTCAAACGACTAAGGAACTAAACTTTATTTAATGGTCCAAAATGAGGTTACACAGTTATTCCTCCAAAACTTGGAGTCAAGAACCTATCTACACAAACTACGGAAACAAAATATAAAAGTAGTTACAAGACTTAAGCAAAAACTCGTTGAACGAGTATGGCGATTATTTCTTCGGTTTCTTCTTCTTGTCTTCTTTTGTTTTTTCTGACGACTCCTCTCCTTCACGCTTCTTCTTGGATTTTTTACTGGCCAGGGATGCAGAGTCAGGAGCGGGAGAAGGGACATCCAACGGTTTGGATTTTCCGGGGAGAATGATCTTTAAGGTCTGTTCCGCGGGTCAGTAAGTTCCAGTATTTCAGGCTCAACTTTGATCACGACTTTCTTCTTCTCCTCTTCGGCAAAACGCTCTTTCATGCTTATCTTCGAAGTATGTTCGAAGGCGGCAGTGATCTCGATTTCATCACTCCCTTCGACGGGAGATGAAGTGTCAAGCTTGTCATCATCCAGCGCCCCGATCACTTGAGCGTCAGGGCCAGGAGTTACTCCCGCATGAGCAACATCGCTTGTTTTCTCTGCCTCCTCCTTGGCGTCATCGCTCCTCGGAGTTGGCTCAGGATCAGAACAGCCTGCATGAAAACATAAAGAATGAACATTAGGACGAATAACCGCTACTAGAAAGTGACAGATCTTTTAGCTTCTGAAAGAAGAATTTCCTACCGGGTTCTAGCTGGCTATCAGTTGCGCATGGAGTTTCACCCTCTAGAATAGGGGATAGCACATGAACGCCAAGCCCGGGATCTTCAGGATCGTAGCCGGCATGCTGCTCGAATGGGTCAAGTGTCGGCCGACCAGCTGATTGAGCAGTGGGAGGAGCAGCAGTATGAGGAGCCATAGTCTTAGCCCCAGATGGACCAGCTTCATCATTTTTCTCTTCTGGTAGGGGAGAGCCTTTGCTATAAAGCGCCAAAGCTGTAGATAAGTCCGCTGGCTCGTTCCCTCTAAGAAATTCCTTCACCAGAGCATCCTCATCGACTTCTTCAGAGCCCGACTCAATTTTTCTGATCTTCACTAAAGTTTCCCAGGCATCAGCTAGGGATTCAAGATAGCCCTCGCCTAGGAATGTCAAGTCGCGATGCATAAGGACGCGGGCGCCGTACTCAGCAATCAGCGGGTCAAACATGCATTTGACCTCTTCCCTGCCGGCCTCTGCAGCTACTTCGAGGCGAGAGTCAATCTCCTCAGAAGCTTTTCTCTTGCCCTCCTCGCGGGCTTCGTTTTTCGTTATCTCAACCCTAGCAAGTTCGTCGTCGAGCTTTGTTTTCAAGAGCCGTGTAGCAACGATTTCATCGCAATATCGTTGTGTCTCTTCTTGAGCAGCTACTTTATCCTCTTTCTCCTTAGAGAGTAATTCTTTCAACTCTTTGACTTGTATGGCCAATGCGTCCCTTTCTTTTTGGATAGAATCTTTTTCTAAGGCAAGGGCTCCGCTGCGCTGGACTGCTTCGTCGAGTTCCTTCTTATGGGTCATCTCTAAACGAGTGACGGCCTCGGCAGTATCTTTTGCACTTTGCTCCGCGGCTTCAAGATTCGACTTATACGAAGCGAGCTCTTCATCTTGATGCTTGATGATGTTCTTGTCACAGCCAGCTTCCAATTTCAAACGATCAATTTCATATTGTCGCTCAACAGATACCTCCGAGATTTTTTCGACCAAGTGTACAAATGCGTCATGTTGAACATAGACGTTGTTGTTATAGGCAATGGCACTCTTCTTCACATGCCCTGGGATATGATGAATAGCTGGGAGGAATTTCATACCATCAAAGCACATTTTTGGGAATTTGGCCTTAAGATCGACCATCTTCTCTGCTACAGTTGGGTCAACCGCGGGAGTAGGGGGAGGAGGCTTTGAAAGTTTTGCTCTTTTTCGACGCTCCCGAGTTTGCCTTGTACTCGACGAACCGGAGTGTTGTTCTCGGGAAACATCGGGTTGGGACCCCTTCTGTGAAGGCTTCTCTCTATCCGGCTCAGTTTGAGGAAGAGGATCACGGGACTGTGAAGATTGGGAATATGTCTTCTTTCGATAAGACGAATCGCGAGGATGGTTGTCTCGATCCTTGTAATCATCTCTGTCCCTGCGTCTACCCGAGCCTGAATCCCATCCGGGATGGTGAAATATAGAAGAGCCGTGGAGGCGATCGAGTCCGTGGGAGTGCCCCATGTAACCTGCAAACGATAAAAATAACAACGAGTTAAGAAAAATCGGGGTAATGGAAAAACTTGAAGTGTATGATGAAGTGCGTGTGTGCGTGTGTGTCCTAGTGTTCCTCCCGATGGACTGGTTCCTTTATCTTTACTGATCGGAGTGTTGTCTCCCTGGACTGGGGGTTGAACTCCCGCGTTGTCTCTAGCGGGCGAAGGAAACTTGAAGACTTTCGGATCGTCAAAACCATAATTGAGTATATCGTCGGGGATGGAAAGGTTCGACAGACCCCTTAAAGAACTTTCCATATGCTATGAAGAAGCCTCTTTCTCTGACGGGATGAGTGTAACTTTTGAAGTTCCACCGACTTTCTCCTTCCGTATCTTGTATGTCAATTTCTTCTTTTCCTTCGAAGGGGAGGACAACTTTTCAATGTCATGCACTTCGACCGCCGAGTTCCAAGCGGGACCCACATTCTCACCTTGAGTCTCAGGAGCTTCATCCTCCTTGTGTTCACCCTCTTCGTGCGCATCAGGAGTATGGCGTGACGACGATCCAGCTTGTTTTTTCCCTTTACCGGATGCAGGCTTGGGAATGGAAACACCCTTCGGGAGACTAATCCGCGACCACTTGCTAACAGTCCGAACCTCGACAGTGATTCATTTGAAAGGAGGGTTCGGATGTCTCGTTCCTCGGCAGGAAGAGCTCTAATGTCTTCAACGGACACAGAATATCCTTGGCCCTCAGGATGCGGGTTAATGCCTGAAAAGATAAAACAAGGAGTTAGAAAAAGCATAGCTCCGATTGAACACGAATGATAACTCAACGAAGATATTTACTGCCTTCGACCCATCTCCTCGCGAAACCAGGAGGGCAACGCACATAGAACCATTCCTGTTTGTACAGGGCAAATTTACTACATGCTCCGGTTAAGATCTGGCATTTGTGGTACGGCTCGAGGAACATGAAGGAGGGGCTATCTTTTCGCTTCTTGATCATATAAATATATCTGATGTCGCCAGAAGTTGGAAGCCTAGAGAAGACGGCCATGAAGAGTAGGTAGGTCCCGTATATAAACGCGTGACCATTTGGATGCAGCTGCGACGGGGCAATATCTATGTACTGCAACACATCCCGAAGAAATAAATTGAATGGAGGCACGCTGCCCATCCAGCACATGAACTTGTTGCAGGCGGTATATCCGACTAGGGGTAGGTGATGACGATCGTGTCGGACGGGACCAACACATCGGCGAAGGGGATCCCATGGATGGAGCATATTCACCGAAGGGTGACTTCATTAATCTTCGAAGCCTGTGAGTCGATCGGATTGTCTAAGAGAATTGTTGCCTCCAGGGCATCGGGAGCTAAGTTATGGGCAGGGGAAGTCGACGGATTTGAAGTATCAGCGACTTCTTGCCTTGATGACGGCCCAGGCCTATCAGATATAGTGGCGGAGCTAGACTTTTTATACATCCCCAATAAATAATGAATTTGTCTAAGCGCCTGTGAAACTATACTTGAAAAACGTTCAACATTAGAATTAACAGCATGAGAATCCCCCACGCGGTGTGTAAAACTAGTGCAAGCAATCGTGTATAAGCATTGAGAATCTAAAGGTTACAAAGATACGAAAATGAGCCTCGAATCGTCGCCTTCGAAGACCGTCATCGCTGACCGTCTCAAAAAGCCCGCCTTGTGGTGATTACGGTTCCAGATTCGGAAAACGTATGTTAATCTAAGTTCAAATTTATGTCTACAAAAACCAAGGAGTTAATGATCCAGGTCAGTTTCATATGCTAGCACGCCCGGGTCCTTGTCCTTGTTTTGTTAAGTATAGTTCGGTATTTGTATTGTTCGGCCTTGGTGTGGTTCGGCATTTATGATGTTCGGCACTTACAATTGTTCGGCATATGCATGGTTCGGCATTTGTATTATTCGGGCTAGGTTTGGTTCGGCATTTGTATTGTTCGGCCTAAGTGTAGTTCGGCATTTGTATTGTTCGGCCTAAGTGTAGTTCGGCATTTGTATTGTTCGACCTTAGTGTGGTTCGGCATTTATGTTTGTTCGGCCTAAATTTGGTTCGGCATTTGTATTGTTCGGCCTTAGTGTGGTTCGACATTTATGTTCGTTCGGCCTAAGTGTCATACGGCGTTTGTGACTGTTCGGCAAAGCATCGTTCGATCAAAATCTTGTTCGGCCGAGACAACGCTCGACACACCTCCCTTAGCAGCGACCTCATTCCCATCTTCTTCCTCCATCCACACCAAACTACGAGGGCGGCTCATTCGGCAAGTCGTACCAGACCTTACCATTCGACGCCCCTAACCATCTCCTACTTCTCCTATGCTCTTTCTTCCTCCAATCTCGTTCGACACAAGAGATTTATGCCGAACCACAATACGTCTACCAACAGCTTCCTAGAAGGCTCATCTCTACTCACTCTTCCTTCCACCCTCATCGCGTGACTCTGGCAACTTTTTAGATACTTTAGTCAAGGCTCGACTTACCCCATCAATTAGGGAGTTCGAGCGTAAAGACTGTATTTAGGTGGAAGAATCGATACCTAGTTGGTAGGTTGAAGACTTGGAAAGAATCGACGAATCGTTGGAGAATGTTAACTGGGAGCTTCGGCAGGTGCAAGGCAGAGGTGTTAGGAGTGTGAAAAGGGAAGAAGGAAGAAGGTGCCGGCTTTTATAGGGAAAAAGAATAAGTCGAAAAGGCTACATCCGGTGGAACCGGTCAAAGTCACAGCGTTCGGCTTCGGCATACAATGACGTTCGGCACTTAAGGAGCGCTCGGTTTCGAATGCCCCGTTCGGCATTTATACCACGATCGGCACACGTCTCAACCGCTGATATTCTCAAGAAGGCATCTCCACTGAGGTTTAGTCAAGGATTTGAAACAAAACATGGAGGATACGTAATTCAAAGCGTATCACGATTCAGTCACGTAATACACTTTAGGGGGCAAGTGTTTCATGGAGATTTGACCAACCAATTAGGTACTCGGCATACAGCAGTACTCGGCATCCGGGAAGTACTTGGCATCCAGGAGTACTCGACATCCAGGAGTACTCGGCATCCGGGAGCACTCGGCATCAGAAGACGTTCAGCGTGTACAATTGCTCGGCATGGCTGTATTGTTCGTCACAAGCTATCGTTCGGCCAGAACCATCGTTCGACCAAAGGCATTAGTCGGCTAAAGGCAACGTCCGGCCAGAGCCCTCGTTCGGCCAGAGATATCGTTCGGCCAGAAGCATTGTTCGGCTAAAGCTCTCGTTCGGCCAGAGACATCGTTCGGCCAGAGACATCATTCGGCCAGAAGCATTGTTCGGCTAAAGCTATCGTTCGGCCAGTGCCATCGTTCGGCCAGAGACAACGTTCGGTTAAGAGCTTCATTCGGCCAAAGGTATCGTTCGGCCAGACGCTTCGTTCGGCCAGAGGCACGTTCGGCTTCGACTGATATTTGTTCTACTCTTCCCACGCAGCAAGCGCCTCGTTTGACATGGAGAGTGTGGTTCGGCATCCAACCATTCGGCCTATTTAGTTCGGCATACGGCGACCACTCCATTTGGGCCAAGGTGTTCGGCTGCCAAGCCCACCTGGGAAGTCCAACCCATCTTTGTCTATAAATAGAGGGGCAGGGGCATAGTGAAAAAGGACCTTTTTTGGAGAACACTGGGGAGACTCTGCCATTTTCAAGACTCAACTTCTTTACTTAGCAATTGTATTCAAGCATTTGATCCACGGATTGTATCTGTAATCAATCATTAAGAAGATCAATAAAGTTTAACCTCAAAGTGGACGTAGGCAATTACGCTGAACCACTATAAATCCGGTGTTCTTACTTTCTACATTTAAATTAGCATATTCTTCCTTATTTAATTTATCTTCATCACTTGTATCTCTACACAATCTTTCTCAATGAGGTTAGTGACCATTTTTGGTGCTAACACTATATAACAAGATGGATCCATTTCCCACTTGGTGATGTACCTATGTTCATACTGCAAGATGTCGTATAACATGACACTCAACGTGACGTGCGATTATATCGCAATTAGATGCTCTTATTGTTAATGTAGCCATTTCATCTCAATTAGATGCTCTTATTGTTAATGTAGCCATTTCAAGTCACATGTTTGTCAACTACGGAAGAGAGGAGATGGAGTTGTCTACCGTAGAAGGAAGAGTGTGATTAAGCGGCTGCACCTATAGAGGAGTCGAAATCGTTACTCAACCCTTGTATTATAGGTCAAATGATATAAAGCATAGGTTATGGGTTCTAACACAGAGGTTACTCAATGCTTAGTTGCAAGTTATCATCGAGGCAGTGTACTCGATGTGCGGGCACGGGCATTGTAATGTATACATGTTGCAATGCAACTTAAGTTACTTACCATTGAGAGTGTTTACTTAATGTATAGTTAGGCAGTTTATTATCGAAACCGTGTACTCGGAACATTCCTAGGATTACACAGTTTTTGGATGCACAACCTTCAGGTGGAAATATTCGTAGATTTTTGTTGGATTTTGGCGTATTAAAGATTGTTAGCCTAGATTGTATAAGTTGAATAATTCTTTATACATTGTAAATGCACACAAATGAACAACCTTAGGTTTTGTATATTGTAACTGCAATTCAATTACTTGTCAAAACCATCCCTCTAGTGATATAATTGTCTCGCCGGATCTTATTTAATCTCCTCCATTTTCCCTCTTTATATCTATTACATGAGGGCAGGGTAGTAGATGAGGTGACCAAGGTAAGGTGTATCAAGAAAGAGACATTGGGCTTTGGAGATATATCTATTCACCTTCATTTTCTTATATATCTTATTGTATTAATCAGTAGACTTATGTTGTATTTCCACTTGAAGACACTATTAAGGTATTCCTTGTATGGACTACTATTATTTTGGAACGATGATGAATTTGGAATATTTTCAATATTTACATTTAGTTTCTTCCGTTATGAGATGTGAAAGCATAAAATGTTTTTTAATTATATTTGTCTATGTATCATGCAAATCATTAAAACCCTAACGATTTGTACTTCTTGGCACGACACGAGTTCAAATGCCACTTTTGGGCTTTGGATCGGTGTGTCTGGAGGTGCGGGTTGTTACAGTGTAAAATTATCACATTGAGATTTCTTATTTGACCTAACTGTTAATTTCTATGTTTTCTCTTATGGTTTTGAGAAACATAAAATTCTAGTGGGAGCTAATTAGAAAAATGAAATGAATACATTTAACCTTTGTAATATTGTAAGAATACATGTTATACAAGTTAAAATAATCTACTTTGATATGCTTGTGCAACTAATATAATTAATAAAATGTTTATCAGTTCAAATATACAATTGAATTGAATTATGATTGACATAGAAATATAAAATACACTTATCGATAAATCTTTGGCATTTATCACTTCAAGACCCATGAAAGAGACAAATAATACAACTACATAAACATTCACACCTTGGTCACATAAGTATTTATTTGCCCGAAATTGGATATTGCTTCTATGGGTTTTGAACTCTATAGCAATATAAGAATATGTATACTTAGTTCATATTCAATCACATACAAAAATTATATGGTGAACAATCGCGATTCATAAGGTATGATACTTTAATAAAGTTAGTCCATTTGAAATAAGCAAATAACTACAATGCGAGATCGTACAATCAATATGATTGATTACAATAAGGATATTGTTGTATTAGATGTAGAACTAGACCAAGGACAATATGATGTACCTAGGAATTCAATCACTGAAATGTCAGCTTGATCAGTTTATGTGAAGTGCAACTTATTTGATATCCTTAAATGTTAAGGACGTCAGAATGCATTTTTGTAAAGAATTCGTTACAGTCTTATATTCATAATTTCCTTTTGAATGGTTTGACCATTTGAAAGGAAAGAGAATTTACTAGAGTAGATCTAACTTAGGCAAAGTTGAGATGAAGAAAGAGGATGGTCACCTCTACTTCACGAAGAGATGTTGGAAATAAAAACTGCGTAAAATACTAAAAGATATTATATATGGAATGAGAAATGTGGTTTCTATTCAAATGTATTTTCATATAGAAAATTGTTTCTATGAAAGTTATTTCTTCGACTTCAAGATATTTGGTCTGAATTTCTTGTATATTACTTACAGTGTATGAAATAAAAAAACCTATAGTAAGTCGTTTAATTAAGCTTCTTATTTCATTTTCTATTATAGTGATGGTAGAAATAGTGGGATCATACCATAAAACAATTCTCAACGGACGCATCAAGCGAAAACAGAATAGAATTCCCCGGAGAATGGACTCTGGGAAGATAGAATAAAAATGAATTTAAGAAATTAAAAAGAAATTAAGATAAGTAGTGGGAATGAACGAATATCTTTCAAAAAAAAATTTCTTCTTTCCCTATTTGTTATGAAAAATTATTTTCGCAAATGTACCAAATATTATTTATGAAATAATAGCTATTTTCAGTATTAACTAAAAAATTATATAGTTTTATTTTGATATGAATATTGTGAATATTCATCATAAAATAATCTATATTAATAATAGTATTCGTAAAAAAAGTGATGCATTAGAAAATACAAATGTATATTATACAATTATTTTGGAATTATGAAGTAAGCCATAGTTTTTGGGAATAATTCTTTAATCGTATGATTATGAACCATAAGGTGCTAGTGAATTATATCTCAAATGATTAAGGGCAAAGCATCCTTTCAGTGGAAGTGACAACATAGTTGGTGAACACTTCGGATTGATGCATACAAATGTATACGGTCTAAAATGTTAGTGAACTCTTCGGATTAATGCATCTAAATGTATACGGTCGAAAGTCTAATAATACCAAAACATATTCAATTACTTCATTTAATTCACAGATAAATTATCATAAAAATGAACATGTGTATTTGATACATAAGAAATGTATTTATGATAAGTTCATTGAATATAGAACAGAAGTAGAAAATATAACATGCAAATGAAATAAAAGAATTCGATCTGATCGAATGAGTGAGGCATTGGAAAGAGTTTCAAAAGTACCTAAAATAAATAAGATTCAAACTCAAAAGTCACTCCTCCCTGTTATACATAATGATGTAATAATAAGGAGTTGGACTTTGTTGGACAAAGTATGATTGATAATAGGTAAAGTTGAGTTAACTTCTTTCTGTAAGGTCATGTACTTAAGGGTTCGTACATATGGATAAAATTGTTATCCCGCCTTTTGGCAAGGCCGTGACACCAAGGACTTGACTGGAGACCGGTGACAGATCGTCTTGGAAATCAGTTACGCACAAGGATCGCGATGGATATCGATGAAATTTGTCCGAGTCCAGATCGGGCTGCAATCGATAAGGCACGTCAAGCAAAGTAGTAAAAACCAATGTTCCAAATTTCGGGGCAATCCGAGTTCGTATGCTCAAGATATCACCGACAAAAAATGGAGTAGACAGTCCTTAGTTCGAATCCATAGGCGCAGCCTATGTTCGAATCCATGAAGTTCGTATCCACCAGACCGGCATCACCTCAGCATGGTCGAATCCATCAAACGTGTGTTGCCTCGAATCCACGGAGCATAGCCTTGCTTCGAATCCATGGAGATCACATTTACTTCGACTCCATCATGCGTGTCCTCTCTTCGAAACCAACAAGGTAGGGGATCTTCGAATCCATACAGCTAAGGGTGCTTCGACTCCATTACCTCGAGTCCATTGGAGCACTCTCCTCTTCGAATCCATTCAGCAATAGTGTCTTCGTATCGATCGACTATGGGGAGCCCTGATCGATACGAGGGAAGCGGACGACTCGATCGATTCGAAGGAGCATACCTTCGAATCCATCACCTCGAATCCACCAAGTCGTAACAAGCTGAAACCAAGGGATTCGAACCAGTCAACCCGGAGTGAAAAGCGGATCGATGTGAGAAGCACGCGCACCACGTCACAGCAAGCATCGATTCGACCCAATCGAGTCGAAGGATCGATTCGAAGTGTCCAAATTCACTAGAAATGCAATCTTGGATCGATCATAACTCGAGTTCTACAAGTCCAAATGCCATGAAATTTTCACAGAAGCTTAAGCACATGATGAAGAATGTCCACACCAAATTTCAGCTCGATTGGATGATTTCTTGATCGATTCGAACCAAGGGTCGAATCGATCCCAAAGTGGGCCCGGATCTCCAGATTTCGGCCATGTGGGCCCCCTGACGTACCAGAGCTGGTCTCCCCTCATTTTAGGCGAAATATCAGCCTCCTACACATATAAATAGAGCCCCTAGTCATTCAGAAAGGGGGTCGGATAATTCTAAGTACTGAAGAGCGCCCAGATTCTGCCAGATTTACTCCAGAACACCGCCGCTGCTTTAGATTGAGACTTAGCATATAAATTCAGTTGTATTACAGTATAAAGAATTGTAATCTTCAAGTATCGAGCAATAAAATCATCAAACTTCATAGTGGACGTAGGCAAAAACGCCGAACCACTCTAAATCGCTTGTCTTTACAATTTACTTTCTGTTATTTGGAGTTTTTGTTAGATAACCCACAGTTTTAATTTTCATTCTTCACTTTTATCTCTTCAAAAACTTCCGAAGAGTGTTGTGCCCATTTTTGGTACAAACACTTTGGTGCTTTCACTGAGAAAAAACCAGCTTTTTTCTCCTGCTCCTTGGATCTACCATCGATACCGGATTGCACAAATCCAAGAGGAAGATCCAGATCTCTAATTCATCATCCTTCCATTCTATTCAGATTTTCATAAAGTCTAGGAAAAGGATTCATCATTCAAAATGGTTAGCACAAGAACCACTTCTACAGCTGCTGGACAAGAAGGTAGGGATGGACAGAATCCTGCTCAACAGCAGCCATCCAACCTAGACAACACTGCCCATTCAGATCCGTCTGGGGCAGTCACTAGACAAGAATTCCTGGTGTTGCTTCAAGAGTTGACTCAGAGTCGGCAACAATTGGCCGAACAGTTGCGTGCTAATATTGAATTGACAAACCAACTGAACCGCCAGGGCCGTAGGAGGTCCAAAAGGGATGATGTTTCCCGCTCATCCACTGAAAGTTCTGCCTCATCTGACTATCATCATAGATCTACCCGTCCCCGATTGGACGGAAGTCATGCTCAAGCTGCTGGATATCAACCCGCCCTGACTATCGGACAGTTGAGGGTAGGACCGTCAACCAGCTTCCAGGCTGGGCCATCAGCACGAGGTGGTCGTACTCCACAATATACTACGGACAATCATGTCACAGCTGCCACAGTAGAAACAAGGGTTGATACCCGACATCTTCCAGATTCAAGCAATCAACAGCAGGGACGTACTTCTGAACCATACGGCCCGGAAGATGCTGAGCCAAGGAGGCGAAACTTGGACCGTCGACAGCGCCCGGTCCAAACTCGCACTGTGGAACCCGACCACACCTTAGCTCAGCTTGCTCAAAATGTAGCAATGCCTGACATCTCGACTATGATACGTCAGATGATCCGCGAAAGCCAAGGTCTTACCAACGATGATTGGGGGATTTCTCGGAGTCATACTCCTTTCACGGACGAGATACTATACGCTGAACCTCCTCGGCGATTCAGAATGCCAACTCTCCCTATGTACGAAGGAAATTCTGATCCCAATCAGCACATATTGAAATATGAATGGTCAATGAGCGCCGCAAGGGCCGATGATGCAGTGAAATGTCGAAGTTTCCCCATCTCACTGGGAGGAATTGTAACAATGTGGTTTACAAGATTACCTCCAAGATCTATCTCTTCATTTGACCAATTGGCTAAGAAATTTGTTGAACAATTTCGCATGCATGTCGCTAGACCCAAAGATGTTAACACCCTGTCCAGTGTTACCCAAGC
Organism: Allium fistulosum; assembly: GCA_030737815.1. Taxonomy (NCBI): domain Eukaryota; kingdom Viridiplantae; phylum Streptophyta; class Magnoliopsida; order Asparagales; family Amaryllidaceae; genus Allium; species Allium fistulosum. The sequence goes on along the minus strand of CM060902.1, from coordinate 273,259,431 downwards.
TCGTGGGGAAACACTAAGGCGTTACTTGGAGAGATTCCATGCGGCATGTGTGGAAATTAGTAATCCCAACGACAACTCAATTTTAATGGCATTGACAAAGGGAATTGATCCCGATTCTGAATTTGGAAACTAGTTAGCCGGAAAACCACCCGCATCGTTGGACCGTTTCTACTCCAAAGCTGCTCAATTCTTACGGCATGAGGACGCGAAACAGTCTAGGAAGCAGGACGATGCGAAACCCGGAAATGAGGGAATACAAAGCAATGTAGTAGTTAAACAGTCCGGTGACAATTCCGGAAAAGTTCAGTTAAACATACAGAACAAACGAACTCAGCCAAGAGGTAGCAATGGTCAAAATAAGAAGAGAGATCCGAATCCAGGCCCACGGCGTAGGGCTCCGATGTTCGAAAGTTATACACCATTAAACACATCGCTGGAAAATGTGTACCTACAAACTTGCAACACTGAACAGTATAAGAAACCCGCTCCGAAGCGGTCATCAGAGAGGCAGATTCAGACAGGAAAGTTTTGTAGGTTTCATGAGAGTTATGGCCACAATACTAATGACTGTCGTCATTTGCAGGATCTCATAGAAAAGTTGATCAGGGAGAGAAAGTTAGATCAATTCGTGCGGGCACCGCAGTCTGGTGGTGCGGGCCCATCAAACCCAAACCGTGCGCAAGACCAAGAAAGACAAGAGGAACCCGCTCGTACAGGCGGGAGGCTAGTTATCAATACCATAAGTGGTGGTCCTCATCCAGCGGACAGGAGCTGGAGGGAAATGGAGTCGTATGCTAGTTCTATCAGGCATGCGAGCTTCGAATGCTGCAGTAATTGTGAGGATGGAACCCCAGCTAAGCAACAAAAGACGATGTCTGACGATATCATATTTAGAAGCAGAGATGCTGACAAAATCGAAGCCCCAACAATTGACCCACTAGTCATATCTGCCCAGGTTGGTCCTGGTTGGATGAAGAGGATCCTGGTTGACAGTGGGAGTTCTGTAAACATTCTATTCAAACGAGCTTACGATTTAATGAAGATGGAAGCAAAAGACTTGAAACCATGCCAATCTCGAGTTCACGGCTTCAATGGGAGTGCAACAATACCCACTGGGATAGTGGAACTACCAGTAGAACTAGGGATTGGGGAACGCAGGAGAGTCCGACTACTGCAATTCGTTTTTCTTGACATCGCTTCACCGTACAATGCATTCCTGGGTCGACCAGCCCTTGCTGAATTCAGGGCAGTCATTGCCCCGTGGTGTTTGACTTTAAAATTCCCAACTGACCATGGTATAGGAATCGTTCAAGGAGATCAGGCAGCAGGAAGAGCCTGTTATGTTGCTGAGTTGCATGAAGCACAGAAGAAGGAGAAAGGAAAGGGCGTAGAGGAATCTCTCTGCGTCCGTTTTATTGATAATTGACAACTAGAGCCCGGGCCCCGGCCCGGGCACCACTACCAATTCCTTAAAGATCTTGACCCTAGAGATAACGAAGATAAAGATGAAGTCAAAGAGAATCACGCGTCTCCAGCCGAACTGACTGTGGACGTCCCAGTCAGTGAGGATGACGACTCAAAAGTACTAAAAGTTGGATCTCAACTGGGAAAACAGATACAACAGGAATTGGTTGAATTTCTTCAAGCGAATCTCGATGTCTTTGCCTGGACGCACTCTGACATGTGCGGAATCTCACCGAACATTGCAAGTCACTCCTTGAATATTGATCCGCGACATGTTCTGGTCAAGCAAAAGAGGCGTGGTATGGATCCAGAGAGATCTGCCGCCCTTAAAGAAGAAATTGACAAGTTGCAATCAAATGGTTTCATCCGGGATGCTCTATACCCGGAGTGGGTGTCAAATCCGGTAATGGTTCGAAAGCCGAATGGGAAATGGAGAACTTGTGTCGACTACTCTGACTTAAACAAAGCTTGTCCAAAAGATAGTTTTCCACTTCCTCGAATTGACCAACTCGTATACTCAACTGCAGGCCATGAATTGTTATCCTTTATGGATGCTTATTCCGGTTATAATCAAATACCTATGCATCTACCCGATCAAAAACATACCAGTTTCGTGACCGATCTGGGACTCTACTGTTACAGAGTCATGCCTTTTGGTTTAAAGAATGCTGGAGCAACTTACCAACGCTTGGTTAATCGAATGTTCGCTGACCAGATCGGGAAGACCATGGAAGTTTATGTGGACGACATGTTAGTTAAGTCCCGATTTTCCACAGATCACGTCAGGGATTTAGATTCAATGTTCCGCATCCTACGTGAATATAGAATGAAGCTTAACCCGTTGAAGTGCCACTTTGGCGTTGCATCCGGGAAGTTCCTCGGTTTCATCGTCAACGCTCGTGGGATAGAAGCAAATCCCGAAAAGATCTGGGCAATAACGAATTTGCAAACTCCAAGGACCATAAAGCAAGTCCAGAGTCTCAACGGGAAGGTAGCAGCGTTAAGCAGGTTCATTTCAAAATCCACTGATAAATGCATTCCTTTCTTTGATCTAATCCGGAAGGGAAAACGAAACTTTGAATGGACCATGGAATGTGAAGGCGCATTCTGATCGTTGGTTCAGCATCTCTCTACACCACCAATCTTGTCAAAACCGATTGATCACGAGCAATTATACCTTTATCTGGCAGTATCAGAACATGCGATCAGTGCTGCTCTGGTCCAAGAAGAGGATCGAGTGCAGAAACCTGTCTATTATGTTAGTAAACGATTGACCAGAGCTGAAAGAAATTACCCCAGGTTGGAGAAACTGGCTTATTGCTTGGTCATTGCCTCAAGAAAGCTTCGTCCTTATTTCCAAGCTCATCCGCTTACTGTGTATACCGATCAGCCGTTACGACAGGTCCTCACGCGGCCTGAGACGTCTGGAAGGTTACTCAAGTGGAATATCGAACTGAGTCAATTTGACATTACTTATGCTCCGCGGAGAGCCATTCAAGGGCAAGTCCTGGCTGACTTCATAGCTGAATTTACTGTTCCAGACGACTTACCCGAAACCAGCGAATCTCCTGAATATGTCTGGAAACTTTATACAGACGGTGCATCAAACGATCGGTGTTCGGGCGCTGGTGTTGTACTAGAAACCCCCGAAGGTCGATCCATATGCTATGCTTTGAAGTTTGATTTTCACGCAACCAACAATGAAGCCGAATATGAAGCTCTATTGACTGGGTTAAAGCTTGCCAGAGATCTGAGAATTATCGCTATAGAAATTTATTGTGATTCACAGTTGGTTGTGTGCCAGGTACGGGGAGAATACCAAGCGAGAGACCGGAGGTTAGCTGCTTACTTGGTTCGAGTTCTAGAAATACTGGATCAATTTGATTATTACGCCATTTACTATATACCTCGAGATCGCAATCAAAAGGCCGAATCCTTGGTAAAGCTGGCCAGCACAGGTGAAGCACAGCAAATGGGACTTGTCCCGGTCGAAACTTTGTCCTTCCCAAGCATCGATCAAATAAAAACGAATGATGTGTTGGAAACCTCTCCCAGCAGGGAATCATGGATGACTCCGTGTCGAAATTATATTGAGAATGGGATATTGCCTGAGCACCGAAATGAGAAAAGGCAAGTTCTACGAAAAGCTTCGCGGTTCATCATTCAGGATGGGATCATGTATAGAAAAGGTTATTCTGTTCCACTCCTCCGGTGTATCGCTCACGACGAAGTCAAACGAGTGTTACATGACGTGCACGAAGGAGAATGTGGCGATCACACCGGTGGACAAGCGCTTGCTAAGAAAATACTCCGATATGGATATTACTAGCCGACAGTGAACCGAGATGCAGCCAATTATGCCAGAAAGTGCGACAAGTGCCAGAAACACGCTCGAATTCCAAGAGCCCCACCTACCGAGATAACTCAAATGGTTAGTCCCTGGCCGTTCGCTATATGGGGTATTGATATCATCGGCGCTTTACCTCTGGCAAGAGGTGGTGCGAAGTATGCCATCGTCGCAGTTGACTACTTCACGAAATGGGCCGAGGCCGAAGCTCTCGCAACGATTACGTCGAAGAAAGTGATAAACTTTGTAGTCCGCAATATCATTTGTCGATTTGGACTCCCGCGTACCATCATCACCGATAATGGAACCCAATTCGAAAGTTCGGAGTTCAAGAATTTCTGTCAACGATTTCATATTCATAAAAAGTTCTCTGCAGTCGCACATCCACAAGCAAACGGTCAGGTCAAAGCTGTTAACAAAGTTATCAAATCCATCTTAAAGAAGCGACTGGAAAAGGCTGGGGGCAAATGGGTCGATGAACTTCCCATGGCATTATGGGCTTATCGAACAACTCACAAGACCGCAACTAGACACACCCCATTTTCCTTATCCTATGGCTCGGAGGCCGTTATTCCAGTTGAGACAGAAGTATTTTCTCACCGCGTAACTTATTACGATCCAAAAACAAATGCTATATTACTCGCTGAATCTTTGGATCTGTTGGACGAGAAACGGGAAGAAGCTGATTTGAGAGCGGCCGCATACCGAAGTCGGGTCGCCCGGTTATATAACACCAAAGTTCGACCCCGAACCTTTGAACTCGGTGATCTTGTCCTCAAGAGAATCTACCCGGTTCCTTCACACATGAAACCAAATTGGGAAGGACCGTACGTGATTACACAAAGACTTGGGGATGGCACATTCAAACTATCAATCGTGGACGGTCTAGTTTTACCAAGGGCCTGGAACAGCGAGAGTCTCCGTCGCTACTACATATGACAGGCTTTATTTATTTCATTATGTTTTTTATTCAGCAATTTACTTTTGCATTTCGAAATTAGAATTTGTAATAAGGCATCTGATTTGCCATATTTTCTTATTTCAGCAATAAAATGCCATCTCTTCGAGCCAGAGCTGTGATTCATTAAACACAATGTACAACATCACGATGCACGAAGAGCTAAATTCCATCATACAGTGGAATTTATTCAAGTAAGGAGTGGCTGTGAAGCAATCAACCACTCACTAAATGAAACCCGAGCTCGGGGGCAAGCCATCACATCAGGCCAAGAAATGGGTTGATACACGACAACCCTTCACTTAACTCCGTACTCCCAGAGTGCGAGGCGGAGTATAAACATTTAACTTAACTCCGTGCTCCCAGAGTGCGAGGCGGAGTATAAACATTTTCTTAACTCCGTACTCCCAGAGCGCGAGGCGGAGTATAAACATTTTAACTTAACTCCGTGCTCCCAGAGTGCGAGGCGGAGTATAAACATTTTCTTAACTCCGTACTCCCAGAGCGCGAGGCGGAGTATAAACATTTTCACTTAACTCCGTACTCCCAGAGTGCGAGGCGGAGTATAAACATTTAACTTAACTCCATACTCCCAGAGTGCGAGGCGGAGTATAAACATTTTCCTAAATCCCAGAGTACTCCGAGAGCGCGAGCTGGGTACAAACTTTTTACTTAACTCCGTACTCCCAGAGTGCGAGGCGGAGTATAAAGTTTTCCTAAAACCCCAGAGTACTCCGAGAGCGCGAGCTGGAGTATAAACATTACTCAACTCCGTACTCCCAGAGTGCGAGGCGGAGTATAAACATACGTCAACTCCACACTTATCCCCAATACTGGGGGCAGAACCATAACACATAACAAGTTGAAGACAAAAGGGAATACATTCTCATTTCCACTATCAACAAAAAGAATCTGATTACAAAATGGTTCAAAAAATTGCTACTAGTGGGAGCTGAATCCACATCTATACACGGCTATAGAAAAATCAACGAAATGCTACCCTATGCAACAGAGATTTAAAGAAAGAGTTCAATCTTTCTTCTTCCTTATCTTCTTCTTCGGGGTAGCTCCACCAGATCCGCTGCCTGATTTTCTCCTCGACCGCTTACTCTTTTCAGGCTTGCCCTCCGGCAGCGATTTAATGTCAACGTCTTCCTCAGAACTGGAGGCGACGGAAATTCTTCTAGGAGGTCGAGCTGGAGGCATAGGAGTAGTAGCAATAGGAGGGACAGGAGCAGTTTCAATCACTACAGTACCGCCCGGTGAAATCACCATTAACGGGGCAGGCCCGGGCGGATTCATACCAGTATTCCCAACTGCCATCTTGGCATCAATCTCAGCAATAATGTCGTCCTCACGGGATACTTGGGCCGCATCGGATGTGCCAATAGCTGGCATAGATGAACTAACGGCCGGAGCAGCCCCACTCACAGCATCGGACGGGTTGACAGAGGGATCGATGGGTTCATTGAGAAGCTCCTCGATCATTTGAGCGCTGAAAGAAAACATGTTTGCATCTCCCTCTTCGCCAACCAAGGTAGAAGTCGTGATGGCTTCAGTAACAACAGCCCCTTGCATTTGATATGGAACTGATAGTGCAAGAGGCGCAGAAGCGACGACTTCAGTCACTGAAATGCGACAAAACGAAGATTGTTAGCCAAGTGCGTTGCTTAAGGTTCTTCACAACTAAAATACGGGAAGCGTTCAAATACCTTCCTTAGTCTGGACCGAAACGTGGGCAGAATCATCGGTAGAAGATAATAGCGGTTGGTCAGGATTATATGCAGGAACTGACTGGGGATCTACCGCACCAGTGGTTTCGGGCAATGTTGGAATTACAGCTCCAACACTTGCCTCGTGATGCGCGATCTCCGAGCCTTCGCCTGTCTCTAGAGATTGAACGCCAAGCTTTTCTTTCGCCATAGAGATCACCGCCTCATGAAGGATCTTCCTCTCATCCTCGGTGAGCAAACGCATCTCCAGCTCAAAGTAGTCAAGTGTTTCATCTGGATGCGCTGCTCTCTTCTCATCCACCAGCCGGGTCCAGGCATTGTACAAGATCATGGAGTCATCTCCCAGCCACGCTAAATTTCTGTGTTCCAGCACATTAGCGTTGTACGTGACTAAGAGATCATCAAACTCAGCATCTAGCCTAGACCTCTCCTCCAAGATCTTTTCTTGAATTTCTGCTTCCGCAGACTTAGCCTTGACCGCCACCGCAGCAAGTTCGGCCCTGAGAGATACTGCTTGGTCGCAAGCCTCTTGAGCAGTGGCGTTTGCATTGTCCTTCTCCTTCACCATTTCAGTAAATTTGGCCTTGAGCTCGTTCAGCTCTTTAACGGCTAAGTCTCGCTCAGCTGCAATGGTGCTGTTTCGGTGGCCCATCTCTTCTACCGTGGCGCAGTGTTCCTGTTGCATCCTCGCCAATTTGGCCACGACATCCTCATGTTTCTGAAGTGTTTCAAGTTCTGACTTCCGGGATGTCTCCACTTCGGATTGAAGAACCTGAATGATGCATTTCTGTTTAACAATGTCAGCATCACGTTCAGCAATGATCTTCGCCCGGTCAAAAGCTACTCTAGAAGCCTTCACGGCTGCCTTGTACCACTCCTTATACTGAGCGTAGAAGTCGCGGATATAACTATGAGCAGTGGTCTCAGCGTTCGAAGGAATTCTTTTAAAGTTAGGAGGGAAGACATAGCCATCCATGCAAATTTCAGGGTAGTCATTTTTCATTTGGGCGAGTTTAGCAGCTCCCTCGCTTGTCAACTCAGCCGGAGCTTGTTCTATTATAGCGGCTGCTGTCGGTTCAATTCTTGGCCGCTGAGCATCAGGCCGAGAAGATTGAGAAGGCAGCTGCTGCTGATGAGAAGGCCCTGGGAGGTCTACTGGGGCCCTGGGAGGCGGAGGAGAGCGAGATCGGGGTCGGTACTGGTATCCCCGGTCTCTGTCAGAATAATCATAGCCAGAACGACCATGCGAGTAATCTCTGTCTCTATCATAACGTTCTTGACTTGAATAGCTTCGCCCATGATCCCTATATGTCTCTCTCCTACGGGAATCGTAAAATGGAGAAGATTGGCGCACATTCCGAAGCCTATCCAGAGTAGAGCCACGTCCTAACATCTCACCTGCGATAAGAAAGAATTACGGATTAAGATCCCATAAAGCAATGTTTACTATGCAAAAGCCATGAAGTGCTGTGGAAGTGTGTGTAAATGTGTAAAACCCCAAACCAACCGGAAGTGTTGACCGCACTTAAAGGAAAGGGCTCGTTCATGTTTAGGACATCTTGAAATTCCTCCAACCCAGGATTATGAGAAATCGATATATAATCTGGGATGGGAATATCGTCAAGCCCTTTGAAAATGTCTCTCGAATGAGAAGTGGCAGCCTCAGAAATCATAACTCCGGAAATGGGAGGAGACACATCCACAGATTTCCACCCCTTAGACTTAAGTTTTTTGGAAACGGCGGCTTTGCCTTTCCGTCTTTCTCTCGACTCCTCCAAGTTTCCCGAGAGGTCAGCCATCGGCTCCGAATCCGTGTGGGTTCTTTCTTCGTCACTCGCCTCGATTATTCTGATTCCAAGTGACTTCTTCACCTTTCTCTTCTTGGTTTTCTTCTTATCTTCCTTCTTGGAGGCGGGCTTTGCCAATCCCTCGACGACTATACTCTGGTTGATGTCGATCAAACCAAGAATTCTTAAGTTATAATCGTTCAGCACCGAGTCAATATGTCTCAACTCGCTTGGAACTTCTTGAAGACTTCGGACGATACCCTTGAAACGCCCTCCATCGGGTCTGGAAATAATGGCTGTAAAGGGAATGAAATGTCAATTTTAACACCAAAAAGCTATTGGTCAAGAAAACAGGTTAAGGCACTTACGTCTAGACAACCATCGCCTAGCGAAACCCGGAGGACACCGAACATAGAACCACTCGTTCTTGAAATAACTCAGTCGGGTCCAAGCTCCAACTACAACTTGGCAATTCCTAACTGCCTCCAGAAATGTAAAAGACGGGCTATCACCCCTACTCTTGAAGTTAAATATGTGTCTGATCTCGGTGGGCCTTGGCGGGCGAAAGAGACAGTCCATAAATATGACAAAGGCACTGTTCAGCAACGCGTGCCCGTTGGGATGAAGTTGTGAAGGAGCGATTCCTAAATATGATAGCATCCCTCTGATATATTGATTGAAAGGAGGGAGAGTTCCGGCCGCGCAAGCATGGCGATAAAAAGCCGTATATCCATCAGGCGAATTGTGCGGTCTATCATCGGCATTAGGTAATAACACATCATCCAGAGATATATTATGCTTTAAGCATATTCGTCCCAATAAGGATTCGGAGATGTTAGATTGAACCGAATCAACAGGGTCCTCAATAAATATAGCCTCTGGCAATTCATCTGGAGCTGGATCGATTACATCGGCAGGAATATCGGGAATCTCAAGCACCGGAGGAGTCGAGCTCTGTACCTCTTGTTGTTGGGAGCTCGAAGATTCCATAATTAACTAACTCATCAGAAAGCAACGTTAAGTTCATAAACAGCCCGTGCATGCCCCAGTGTAGTGTGTATGAACGTGTCGTGCAGTGCAAGTGCTATGCGTTACTTAAGCAGATTCTACAGATCAAAGCAAAATGTCCGTACGACAAAAACTTGGGGGTTTGAGAACGAAGATGACCGTCATCGCTGACCGTCACTTCCACACCATCCAGACGCTACTGACCACTTCAAGTATAAATCAGTTGTATTATTGGTTAAGTCATAGTTCCATCGACGAGCCTCAAGGGAAATTTAAGTATAATCCTTCAATCAAGTTCGATTATGCAAGGCCGAAGCTCGTCGGAGTCAAGTATGCTAAAGTTCATTATGTTCGTCAGAGTACAAACTTGAAGATTGGTCGTAGTTCAGATAATGAAACAACTCAAAACAGCAATGGTATCAGGGGACGAAGACGTTCGAATCCATCGACTTCGAATCGGTAAGGGTCGAATCGATGGAGTTCGATTCCGGGTGCTTCGAACCCATATGATTCGACTCGATGTAACTTAATGATAGAGGAGCACTTCGTATCCATGGGCTCCACACTACTTCGAATCGATCAGTATTTAATTCCTTCGAATCGATCTAGATAACATCACTTCGAATCGATCAAATCGATACCCTTTCCCTCCAAGTCATCGATTCGAAACCTTGCTCTCGAGATCGATTCGAACCGGTCATTCCTAGATCGATGCGAAGCAACGGGAGATGGCACTCTAATCGCTGTAACACGAATGGCATCACTCCTCAACTCCATCGAGTTGACCCACTCCATTCAGATCTCATCACTCCTCGACTCCGTCGAGTCGACCCATTTCATTCAGATCTCGTCACTTCTCAGAATTTTCTAAAGACGAAGATAGTTCTATTTTCCTCATCTCGAATCGATTCCTTGAGTACCTGATTTGATTGCGAGTGGAAGCGTGGACGTGTTCGATCAATTCGTGGTAAGCACGTCAGTTATAGCTCTGGGAAGTCGATTCGAAGAAACAGCTAAAGCAATGGTAAAAAGTAAAAAGTGAGAAGTGAATAGGACCCCGGTATATATAGGGGAAATATGGCGATTCGCCTCCCGGTATACCTGACCGGCTTCTACAGGTGAGGGAATCGAATCGAATCGATTCGTTGCGGCAAGTACGAATCCATTGTGAGCCACTGCTTTGAATCCATCACAACACAGAGTCGTTCCACCAGTTCGAATCCATCCCTTAGTTCGAATCCATCCGGTTTCGAACCCTTTACAACGTCGAATCCATTCATGCAAGTATCGATGCAAAGCATCATCGATTCGAAGGAGTAGCCGAACAAAGGCTGGGATGATAGTCTTATCAACTTGAAGCACGAAGTCCCTAGGGCCATCGATTCGGAAGCCATCGATTCGAACATACATAGCTTCGAATTCATCACAGACCACTGACGAAAATGGACGAACCATTTCAATGTGAAGTTTTTTGCTTATCTACTCTTTATACCGATTCAGGAGAGGATCGATACAAGAGGATGACCATAGACAATCATAAAAGCGATGTTTTAACTCGAGTCTCAAATCGGTTCAGGAGAGGACCGATGCAGATTTCGATAGCAAACCGAACTGACAACAACTTGCGATCACGCAACGTTAACCAAAGTCAAGATAATACACGTATGCACGTATTTCTGACTAATGTTTTGGTCTTTAGCATCTACAGGAATCAAATGTTCATCTCGTCATGACTCAAAAACCTAACAGCCAGTCACAATTATACGACAGTCGATTACTGCGATACAGAATGCAACTTTCGGTAAAGCATGTCATAGCCGTCCAGTAAGAGACTGCAGCTTGTCAAAGCATGTCATGTTTACACAAGACGTACTTTGGGGGGCAAATGTTATCCCGCCTTTTGGCAAGGCCGTGACACCAAGGACTTGACTGGAGACCGGTGACAGATCGTCTTGGAAATCAGTTACGCACAAGGATCGCGATGGATATCGATGAAATTTGTCCGAGTCCAGATCGGGCTGCAATCGATAAGGCACGTCAAGCAGAGTAGTAAAAACCAATGTTCCAAATTTCGGGGCAATCCGAGTTCGTATGCTCAAGATATCACCGACGAAAAATGGAGTAGACAGTCCTTAGTTCGAATCCATAGGCGCAGCCTATGTTCGAATCCATGAAGTTCGTATCCACCAGACCGGCATCACCTCAGCATGGTCGAATCCATCAAACGTGTGTTGCCTCGAATCCACGGAGCATAGCCTTGCTTCGAATCCATGGAGATCACATTTACTTCGACTCCATCATGCGTGTCCTCTCTTCGAAACCAACAAGGTAGGGGATCTTTGAATCCATACAGCTAAGGGTGCTTCGGCTCCATTACCTCGAGTCCATTGGAGCACTCCCCTCTTCGAATCCATTCAGCAATAGTGTCTTCGTATCGATCGACTATGGGGAGCCCTGATCGATACGAGGGAAGCGGACGACTCGTTCGATTCGAAGGAGCATACCTTCGAATCCATCGCCTCGAATCCACCAAGTCGTAACAAGCTGAAACCAAGGGATTCGAACCAGTCAACCCGGAGTGAAAAGCGGATCGATGCGAGAAGCACGCGCACCACGTCACAGCAAGCATCGATTCGACCCAATCGAGTCGAAGGATCGATTCGAAGTGTCCAAATTCACTAGAAATGCAATCTTGGATCGATCATAACTCGAGTTCTACAAGTCCAAATGCCATGAAATTTTCACAGAAGCTTAAGCACATGATGAAGAATGTCCACACCAAATTTCAGCTCGATTGGATGATTTCTTGATCGATTCGAACCAAGGGTCGAATCGATCCCAAAGTGGGCCCGGATCTCCAGATTTCGGCCATGTGGGCCCCCTGACGTACCAGAGCTGGTCTCCCCTCATTTTAGGCGAAATATCAGCCTCCTACACCTATAAATAGAGCCCCTAGTCATTCAGAAAGGGGGTCGGATAATTTTAAGTACTGAAGAGCGCCCAGATTCTGCCAGATTTACTCTAGAACACCGCCGCTGCTTTAGATTGAGACTTAGCATATAAATTCAGTTGTATTACAGTATAAAGAATTGTAATCTTCAAGTATCGAGCAATAAAATCATCAAACTTCATAGTGGACGTAGGCAAAAACGCCGAACCACTCTAAATCGCTTGTCTTTACAATTTACTTTCTGTTATTTGGAGTTTTTGTTAGATAACCCACAGTTTTAATTTTCATTCTTCACTTTTATCTCTTCAAAAACTTCCGAAGAGTGTTGTGCCCATTTTTGGTACAAACAAAAATTAATTTTATTTAAAGCATAGTTTATGAGACCATACATGATAAGAGTTGGTAACAAATCCCCACATATCCTAAATCAAGGACTTGATTGGTTGTGTGAGTCAAGAGGTTGTATGTAGTACTTGCTCATGAGAGTTCTTGTTTCGATCACCCAAAGGACTTTGGGACTGTCCAAAATTGGTTGACTTATTTATGTTATGAACATAAATTTTCATACACTCAAAACTAAATCGGTTTGTACAAATTTAAAGGAAGTTCATAAAATATTTATGAGCACCTGTTCCGTTGTACATAGAAAAAACCGTTGTTTTAAGAAATGCCTACTTCTTGATGAAGGAATTTCTTTTAAAAATTACTGGTAGTAAAATGGATGTGGATACAATCCAAAGATAAAATTGATTTTATAAGATGAAATGAAATCAACCAGGCCTAAGTTGACACAACATGTAGAATCTTTAATAAGTATTCTCACACATAAAAGAAAAACTATGAGTTTCTTTTTAATTTCAAGAAAAGAATTTCCTTAGTTGTCAATAAGCTATAAAAAGTATTGACTTACCATTTGGCATGATGAGCAAATCTGAAAGAGTATCCAAGTACATTATTAAAATATAATTTTGATAATTGTACCTAAAGAGAAATGATCCATTAGCCGCAAAAGTGACTTCAAGAAGAGGGCCAATACGGTTGGAATATAGTAAGCTTCATTGATTGATCAACATCGTATTGAAATTAACGTAACTGCTTCAACATTTAACGTGTTTAAATTAATTCGGATTTTACTCGCAAAATTATTGCTCGATATGATTTTGAGTTTTGGTACATATATGTTTAAACAAAGATTCAAAATAATGATTTAGAATATAATATTTGCACATAGCAAACAAAGCATTTCAAAGTCAGTGGGGGCAGTATCGAGTTTGTTGGTTTTGGATAGGATCCAAGAAATGATACGAAAGTATTGTTAAACAAGCATTAGAGTTAAGTAAATATTTTAATAGAAATTTCAAATAGTTTTAATTTTAGTCAAAATATAAAGGAGGCATGCATCTATCAGAAAGAACTCTAAAGGGACCAGAGTATTTCTAAACTGTAAGTAAACAACAAACATATGTTTGTTAACGATATACCCGTTTTATAATCATTTTCATTTAATTATTTAATACTCGACATTGGATTTGAAAATGACATCTTTTATGCACTAAATAAAAGGATGTTGTGATTTCCCTATATGATATAAATAGATACCATACTAAAACATTTAATCTGGAGCATATGAGATAGATTCTGCATGCATTAGCAATAAGAATTGTCATATATGGTATGATGTCTACTATATCGCTAATCGCTTATGTAATTGGTACATTGAACGAATATCAAATCTGAATTAAAATCACTAAATGGTCGGTAAGGGTATTCTAGAGTATTTGTGAAATACTAGAGAATTATTTATAGAAATAATAAACTCCTTAATGAAGGAATATTCGGACTCAAATTTCACAAGTGATATCGAGCATAGCTTGTCAATCCAAAATTCGTATTCAACCTTAGTTAAGGATCTTTAAGGTTGAAATGATCCAAACATGAGTTGTGGATGGTTCAACCATAGGATATATATGTCGCCTTGAATAACACTACAATAAAAGCAATGTATACATATATAAATGCACAAATTTATAACTGAGCTAAGGGTGATTCCAAATGTTGAGAATTCCATAATACTATAATAAAATAACAATAATATGGTACAGATCATGAAAACTCTAAAGAGTTAGAAATGATAAAGGAACTTTATCAACGTCGAAGAGAGTTAATTAACAGAGTAGATAATTAAAACAACATAGCATATTCGTTCACTAAGGGACTAGCTCAATCGTTTTGAAAAATTGATCAAAGAAATGAGAATAAGATTCCATAATTAACCTCCAGTGCAAGTCAGAGATTGATAAAGTTAGGGATATTCCTTTGGTGCAATATGTAATTTTGTTACATATGTCTAACTTTATGACCAATCTTGTTCATAATAAAGATATTTGATTCACATACTTTGCTATATAGTGATATAATTAATTTGAAGTATACAAATAAGAAAAATCCTTGAATGAAATTTTATGTGATTTAGTTGCAAATAGTTGCTTCGTGAGTAATTAATAATAATATAAAATAAACATTTATTTTAAATATTTTTGGTTAAGAAGTTTTGAGAAAGGATATCGATACACTCATTGAGACTAGAGTACATAACACTCGCCAAATGTTGGGTTATGCATTACTCATGGTTGCTAGGGGAACCAAGGGTTACATACTGATAGTTATTGGAAAACTATGGAAAGACTCATCCGAGAGTTTCCTGTTGGTTAGTAACAACTAGATCAAATGAGAAATCAAAGTAACGATATTAAGCGGTTTTATTGACTTGAAAATATAGTTGAACTTCAATGTGGAAACTCTACTTTGATTGTATTTAAATTATGGCATGTCGTCTATTGAATGACTAAGTTGTGTCTGAGTTGAAGCATTGAAAATGAAACATTATTCAATAGAAAATTTGTATTTTTAGTTGTATGAGGTTAGTATCATGGTCAACTGTAGTTAAGTTAAAGTCAAAATCTTTGGTTAGAGTAGTACAAATAATAATAAATATTAGTATTGAACCAAGGACATTATTTATGAACTAACAAAGTTAAACAAGGAGGACACTGGAATTTTAAACAAAACCAAATTTCATAAATCCTTAAATGACGTAGCCTTGGAGAAGAGAGTGTTTGTAAATTATCGAAACTAAAGGTACCGTTTAAGAAATTGTGAAACTAGATTTTACCAAAAAGATATGTAAGCAATGTTTTCGAGCAATCTATCACACCACTAGTTAAGGTGACGTGTGAACGTTAATATTTGAATTGTTCAATCTTAACTGACTGAAATCACACCTCTGAGTCACACAACTGCATTTTTGATTTCTCCACAAAACTACATAATTTAATTAATTTTTAAAATGTTATAAGTTGGTTCAACTATTTAATATTTGTGGAACACTAACCAAAATTAATTTAGTTGATGTTTTGACTGTTGTTGATAACTATCTAAATGCACGTATAGAAGTATATTTGCAAATACTGATATTCAATGTCGGTACACCTCTTAAATGGGGTTTACAAATAAATAACTACAAGGAGAGTTTTGAAAACTTTTCCCACTATGGATGCATACTAGGGTTGGCCAACATATTGAAATGAAGGGATTGGTCGATTGGAATTAAAAAAGAAGACGGGGTTCGGATCTATCTATCCTATTAAAATCAAAATCCTCTACTCATATTTCCTTAAAACACAAATAAAATTCAAATCAAATGTCAAATTAAATTAAAACAAAGGCGGTTCATTGTAACAACCCTGGTATTGGTGATTACCTGTAATATTAAATTATAACGATAGTTATAATTTAATATTGAGAATAAAATAAATCGAAGAAGATAAATTTTGTTAAAAATTATTTATTTTAAATAAACAATGTGTTTGAGAATAAATATTGGGTTTAAAATTTGATTGGATAAGTATTTGGTTAAATAAATTGCAAATATTGGGTTTTTATTAGTTTGGAGCTAATAAATTAAATAAGTGATGTATTTCAACATTAAATTGTTGAAATAAATCTAAATTGATGAAAATAAAGTTGTAAAAACTTTATTTTGATAATTTGGATAGAAAATGATCAATTATAGATTTTTGTTTGAGTAAACCAATAATATTGTAAGTTATTGCTTTATATTATCCTTTTATTGAATTTAAAATAAGAAATTTGAAGTAATTATGTAATTTATTAATATAAAAGATGAAATATTGTTTAAAATGATATTTTGATGACTAAATAATGTTAGAATGATTTATTGTAATTTATTTGACAAGAAATCAATTTTCGTATAAAATTTTATGTTAAAAATGGTGTTTTATAAGATAAAAAGTGTAAATTGTCATATTTAAGTAAAAATATGATTTTAATATTAGAAACTAAATTTTATAGCTAAAATCATTTAATTTGTTGTTAAAAACATTTTTGTTTACATAAGAATGAGTTATAGAAATTTATTTGGTTTTTATAAGCATGTATATATGTGTTATATTAAGAAAAGAAGAGAAATATGCATTTGTACTTAGGAATTTTTCTAAACATTTACAATTGGGCTTGGTAGACAAAGAAGAGGATTCAAACCCATTTTCTAGAGACATCAGGAAACCTGTACGTAGATTTCCTTTGTTTCTTCTCAACCTAAAGAAATAAAAGAAAAATACTTACAGTAAAACAATAATGGCCATCCCTCTTTCAAATTAAGTTCTTACATCAAAATTTGCTGAAACTAAAGAGAAATTCAAGCTAATAAAAGAGTAATACAGGTAATCAAAGCCAAAACTCTCAACAATTTCATCAAATTAGTGATTTCGAATTGATACAGTCTTTAACTTTTTGTTCTCTGTTTGCATGCTCTAGTTTCATCTTCTACAGGTCATTGAGAGCTTCCTTCCAGCTAAAAGTTAGCATCTTTCATTGCTTATCGCTACAAATCCAAGTATAGGTGAGTAAAAACTCACATTTGCTAACTGTAAAATGCTGCCTATAAAGAAATCGTTTAGTAAAAAGTTTACTGTATACATTTATCTTGTTGTCTGTGTTTATTTGAATTCCTTGTTTCTGGTTGCCACTTTGAGTGGCCATAACTTCTTGATTTTAACTCGAATTGCTGCCGGACATTTTCTGGATTGTATTTTAGATGTTAAACTATATGCATGTCAATTTTTGTTGCAAAACTTGATCGTTTGATACTCCAATTTGCTGTTCAAAGTTCAGTACGAAGCAGAAAACACCCAGGGAAGAAAATCTGTAGCCTGGGTCGACAGGCAGGTCGACCCAGCAGTCTCCAGGTCGACCTGGCCACTGGTTGGGTCGACCCCTGTCGACCCAGGTATGTGAGCGTTCTGCCCCTTTTTGTCTGAGTCTTTTTGCCTTGTTTAATTACCTATTTCTATAGTTTTGTGGCCAATTTTTATAAAAAAATTTGAGATGTTTTTTATGATGATTATGGGCTATAGTATCCATCAATGGATTAGCCAAGTTTTGGAGGAATTTGAAATTTAAAAATTTGAATTTAAATTCTATTTGAATTTGAATATCGATTGTGTAACGACCCGTATTTTTAGCTATTTTAAATTATTAGATTTGATGTAATTACCAAATAAAAATGGTTAAAAATAAAAATTTAATGATTTTGAATGTAAAGTATTGGATATGAACTTGAATAAAATTTTGAAATAAACTTATTTTGAAGTTTTGGCGATAACAAGATTGAAATGAAATTATATATATATATAACTGGGTTTATAATCAATAATTAAAGTTGAATAATAATTGTGAGTTAAGTAGATAGAAATAAAATGATGTTGATAACTAAAATTCGTTTAAAAATCCAATATTAAAATTTGTTGAATATTGAACAATTAAATTGTTAAATTCAATATTGGGAAATTATTTGAATAATTGAATAACGGGAATTGAATGACTGTAAAATAAAAATAGTTGTTCTATAATTTGAATTCGGTTTAAAAGTTAAATCTTATCAGTTCATTAACTTATATTTCAAAAGATAGTGATTTATTTAATAATCAAAATTGTTTAAAATTCAATATTGCCATTATTTGAATAACTGAATTCTGAATTTAACATGATTGAAAATGATGTTGGAAGTTGATTTAAATTTTATTTAAACAAAAATGAAGATTGTTAGGACCTAAAAATTTAATATAAGTGATTAATTTAAATTTTGAAAAGTTTATAATTTAATTGACAAGTAAAAAAAGCCTTCCAGGGCACAGTCTTGGATTTCGATGAAACTAGTTCCATTGGATCCGTAATAGTGTATTATTATCGGATTACAAATTTCGTAACGTTTGGAGTTATCGTTTGGTCATACGGGATAGAAATGCACTGAAATTAGTATCGAAAATTCAATATAATAATTGGGTCCAAAAAGCTATCTTCTCCATATGATCGAATTAGGACTTGAAACCTTTTCCATTGCGTTCGGAATAGGGGTACAACATTATAAACGCCAAGTGGCACGCCTCTATAGGGGTTCAAGGATTTAAGTTACGTAATCGAGATATTTTGAATATATATATATATATATATTGGTTTGACTTGGCTATATTTTTCACATCAGCACCTTTATCTCACCTCAGATCATTGTACCAAGCCTCCTACACGCAAGGCATCTTTCTCCCACTTTTAAAATGCATGAAATCTACAGAACAGCGAGGAAAAAACATAAATCGAACTTTAAAAATTTATTTCTCGCAAATTACTCAATGGAAAAATCCCAAACTATTTCCTAAAATCTAGTTTTTCCATCCTCTTCGATTGGGTATATGATTTGTATGGTGCGGCGCCTTTGTCTGAAGGTCGACTGTGAAGGGTTCATCTAGGGTTTGGGTTTTGGGGCGAGATAAGCATCGATGGGAGGAAGCGACATCGTTTTTGAACTCGTGGTGGAAAATAGCAGCTCGATGGTGAGTTTTCTGGTGTGTGGCTCGACATAGGGTAGTGCGACTTTGGTGTGCTCGGTTGAAGATAGCTATAGGTCGCGAGCGTACGGTGATGGTCGAGCTTGAGGATTTTGGTATGGGGAGGTCGAGTTCGTCGAGGGGAAGCCGATGGCGAAGGCAGAATTTGATTCCGTCATGCGTAGCTCTGTATCACCATATAATGTGCACGTGCGTGAATGGGTTCGTGGAAGATTTCGTGTACATGCATATGAATATGGGAAGAGAAGGTAGTGGAGGCTAATTTGGTTATTTAAATATTAGCTTTTGATTTAAAATAAAATGATTGATATCTTATAAAATGTATAACTCTCACGTACGAGGTTGGATTAGGACAAGAGTTTTTGCATTGCGATCGTGGTGACGAGAGCTTCGCAATGAAACTGGTTTGGATGGGTTTGGAGATAGCTAGAATTTGGGCTAAAATTGGACTTTGTTCGGTTTTAGTTCCAAACCGGAACGTCTCGGCGACAACGGAAAATCAAGGTGAGTGTTTTATAATGCTCACAACGTACTAGAATATTTTTATGCTAGTTAAATTTAAATTTATGAAGTGATATGAATATATTGTTCGTTGTTTTATAAATTTGATTGTCATTTCAATTAACCGTTATAAATTAAAATTGACAGTTAATTACCCAATATTAATAACTATGAAACTGTTATGAATTATATTATTTGTTTGTATGATTGATTGTGATGGATGTAAATTGGTTGATATTTGGATGTTTGGATGTTTATTTGTTTATATATATCCTGCTATCACCCTGTATATTATTTACAGTGTATAAAACTGTAAATTGAATTATTCCGAATAAATTAAGAAATAGGTTGAAATGATATATATACCTATGACATTGTGATTTGGATTGAAAAGATATATATCCATCCCTGAAACTAAATTGAAATAACTGAGCACTTGGCCATAGGATAGAAAATCATAAACGAACACCAGATTGGTTAAATTAAATGATTTTAAAATCTTTGATTTGAAATTATTTAAATGGTTTTGATTTAAAAGAAATAAAAATCAAATTTATAGAAATCGAATTAATCACGAATTCGAGCTTGAAATGTTGAAACAAAATTTTGGTTAAAAGAAATTGTTAAATAATTGAAGTTGAGATTTTGAAGTTAAAATCGGAATATGATTGAATCTCATAAATTGATTTGTTTTAAAAGATGGGATTTTTATTCAAACTTTGGATTATTGTCAAATAAAAGCGTTAAAAACAATATTTTGAAATTGAGCTCAGAATTGAATTTTATTTGAAAATTGGATTTTAAATTGAACATTGAAGGTAAATTTGATTAAGTATTTTAATTGATATTTTTGAAAATCAAACTCGAACTTATATAGATCGAAATAATTTAAATTGAGAAGTGAATTAAAATTAATTCAAATTGGAATTGAATTGATTGGAATTGAGACCGAAATTGAATTAATTGGAAATGAAATTGGAATTGATTTGAATATAGACTGGAATCGAAGTTAATTTGAATTGGAATCAAAATTGAATTGATAAATCGAAATGGAAAATTGAAGGGATTTGAATTGAGAAGATTTGGAACCTGAATCAGTTTGACTTTGAAACTATTTTCAAATAAATTACTTTAGTATAAACTGTTTTATAAATCTATATTCTTTTAATATTCAAATTATTATACTATAAACCATTTTAATATTTAAACTATTTTAACTATTTTGACCATTTAAACTATTTTTAACTATTTTAACCATTTACACTATTTTAACTACTTTAATTATCTAAACTATTTTAAAACTATTTAAACTATTTAAAAACCATTCAAACTATTTTTCAAAAATCCAAAACTGGTCAAGGATGGAAATGTTTATATTTAAATCATGGATTTAAATAATTGAATCGAGTTAAATTGAAGTTATAACTCAAGTTGAAATTCAAACGATTTTTGGAACTGAAATCAAGGTATTAAGGCGAAGTAATTCTTGAAATAAAATCGTATATTTTTAGTATATATGATATTTCGAAATGGGTTTGATTTTGAAGCGGATATGATATTTTGATATCAAGTATGAACTGTTTTCGAAACATAAAAGAACCAACCGATGTGTAAGACGACGTTTGGTTGTTAAAGAGACCGGAGCCGGATATGGGCATACTCTCTGTCGATACCGAAACCTTTTTAACAACTGTGTACATGGAGTGATGATCCAGAACGAAGTGGTTGGATTTGGCATCGTTTGCTGGATTTGAAGAAAGAGAACGATGATGGATTAGCTTGACACTTGTGCCAATTTGAAATGACTAAAACAGGAGCTGTACCGGCCAAGTGGGCAAGCTACCCCGAGCGGACGCACTTCTTCGAATTACCATATTATGACTTTGTAATTGATTGGTGCGCACCCTCCGAATTATGGGAGTGTTGGACGCGGTGGTGCGATCATAGCTATGATGCATTGTCACCAGCCGAGAAGGGTAAACTGGTAGTATCCTACCTTGGGCATTGCCTCACGTGCCTTGTCATACTGTTATCCCTAAACGAGACCCATATGATTTTGGTTTGGTGATGTCGTATCACGGCGCATCCCTATCCATCGACCGTCTACTGTGTTTTATATGCGAACTGTACGACAATGCTTAAAAACATGTTAAGAGGGATCAATGTAAAGCCTTAACGCTAAGAAAAATATTTATTTTATTGATTAGACATTATATATGTAGCATATTCTATTACATATAAATATTTTGATGAATCCTGAGGAGATGGAAAATCCTATAACATCTCTTGAGTTATTGCACGCATGTTATACACTGGATAGGAGATGTGAAAACCCGTAAGCATCTCTGATACTGTGACACTCATTTTATATGCGATATCTATTTGACTTACATAAGGTTATTCTAGTCCTGACTCGAGTGTTTTGTTCTTTTCATTAAGCTCGGGTCAGTCTTGAGTTTTTCAGCTTATTGAAGACTTATTTTGGAGAATGAAGACGAAGATTTGGTATATTATTACTATTATTATTCTTGCATCATGTTGTCTGCTGCATTACTTCTGTATCTCTGATATGTATATATAACTCTGATAAATGTTGTATTGAATATAATCAAATGTATTGTATAAACAGCTTCATGAACTGTTTATTTGATTATTATATTTTATCGTTCCGTTGAGAGATTCTATGTTTGTTTTCCTCTCCCTTTTCTCTTATTTTCTTATTTACCCCTTTAACAATCTTTCCTTTTGAATGGTTTGAGTTGACATGTGTGGTTTATTGTCGATTTAAACTGTCTAAAAAGGTGGGTCGTTATAGATTGGGTGTATTTTCAACGTTTTTCTCGATTTTCAAGCACTATTTCTTCCAAATAAATTTTGGGAAAATTTCTAAATAATTTGGTTTTTGAAATCATTATTATTAAATATTTTCAAATTATTTATAAATTATTACGAAGTATTTTAAATATATTTATTTCCTATAATAAGGAGAAATTTCAATAAAATGTCTTCAAAATGATTTCAGAAAATTATTTAAAAATCCCGTTTTCTCAAGTAATATATTTTATATATAATCTATATTATTTTTACACTTTTCGAACATATGAGAAAGAGAATTAAATGATTTAATAAAACACATGGTATGGGACACATGAGTTTATTTAATCGGTTAATTCCGGACTTGTGTTGATTGAAACCACTCGAGTATATTTATTTGAGATGATTTCTGGGAATTGCCGTATTATGGCGTATTTTGAGAATTTTAATTCCTATATTTATGAATCTTCCGAGATGGCCAATATTTGGCGAACTTTATGGTTCGAGATCTCCTATTTAGGAGTATAATCGATGAGAACCATCATGATGTATTTTATTGGTCGATGAAATGAGGCAAGTTTTAAGATGGAGATTTCCTTTTTGGGAAGTATGGTTTATATAAAACTATCATGATGTCTTATACTTGTCGATGAGATGAGAAAAGTATGATGCTTTTTACTACTCGCCAATGAGATGAGGCGAGATATGATTTTTCTGAGGATTTTGATTTAATGATGTTTTCTAGTGTGGCATCGACAAGCAGTTAGTAAACCGATAGGTGCGAACATGTGGTATGGGACGTACGTTAGCACTTTTTGGGTTCCTATCTGAGAGTTTGTGATGCATTCACGATGTTTGCCAGTACTATAGACCTTCGGGTCATCACGATGTTCTACGACTTCGGTCGTCATGATGTTCTACGACTTCGGTCGTCACGGTGTATTACGACTTCGGTCGTCATGATGTATTACAACTATAGTCGTCCGAGATGGGTACCTAATATATATATAGTATTGGTCTGAGTTTGGCACGTTCAGCGTTGCTTCGGCAAGCAATCAGGGATTTAGCCAATTCGGGGATTTTATAAGTTTTGATTTACTTCAATTTCACCATTTTGAGATGATGATTTTGCTGTAGCCTTGAGTTAGAGATAGGCTTATAGATATATGCATTTTTATTGTAATTTCAATAATGAGGTTTTGAACTCATTTTAGAGTTCCATGATATTTGATTTTGAGGATTTTGATGCTTCTGCTATGGCTCATGAGTTTGCTAGATTCACTTATTTTGAATTCCATTGAACATGAACCATTTATGACATGTTAAACCTTTATGAGTTAACTATGGGTTCTATGAAGCTTCCACCCTCGGATGTATAAATAAACTTTACTTATACTATTCCTTTAGAATTAAAGGAATACTTCCATTATGCATTAGTATCACTTTATCTTATGCTAATATCAAGTTCTAGTTAGCCTGACCCGTGTATTCATTACTCGGGTCAAACCGAGTTGCATGTTAAATTGTTGGACCCTTTTGCTTACGATGTCTTTTGGACTTCTCCTTCGCCTTTGGATAAATGGTTTTGTTTTGAGTTGTAGTCTTTTTGTTGGGAACTTGTGATGTATTTATTCTTTTATGTGGATGTATGTATATATTGTGGTTGAATACCACTTGTGACAGGTTGTATTACATTTGATGTATGTGTATGTATATTATCTGTGTTGTTGTTCTGTGACTTGTAATTGATGTTGTTATTGTGTTTTATTTCTAAATCGATCCTATAGCCACCATAGTAGTGTATTAGATAATAATTGAGTATGTCGAATACTTAAGACAAAATGGAAAGAAAAAGAAATGAAAAAAAACGAGTACCAAATCGACATACTTAGCTCTTATTTAATGCAAGACTATGATGGTCACCCTTAACCAGCCATATTCTCCGCATTAGCAGACAGAATTACCCAGTAATTCTCTTTGTTAATGTGGGTCTTGGGGTGGGGCGTCACATTCATCCTTCTCTTGCAAGGTGAGATGCAGATTCATTTGGAAATCTAAGGAGAAGTCATAAATTAAGGTCTTACAAAGGGAAAGTTTTTTGGTATGTTTCTTTTATTTATAATTTATTCATGATATTCAAAATGATTTTGTTCACATAAACGTGTATTGTAGCAAGTTATTAAGATCCAATTTAAATTTCTTATATATATTATAATTAAATGTTAATTCTACTTGTGTATGGTTTTATTTGAATGTTGGTATCTTGATTGGATCTGAAATGATTAATTGTTGTAGACTTGATTTATTAGAATATTTTCATCTATTATCATAATTAATCAATTTTATGTCAACTAAAAAATTTATGTTTTATTTCTTTCGAGATCCAAAACAAATCCTTTTATTTGTTGGATCTGAGATTGTATGTTGTCATAAATCAGTTTTGTCATAATGAATTCCTGTTGTCATTGTAGTTTATTCCTTTTAAACATGAATCTAATTTTTGGTAGATTGAGTTATGTATCTTATGTATACATACATACATATAAACACATGTAGGGATATATATATATATAATTCATCTTCATATTTTGAAAATGTATACCAACATCAAAATAAAATCTTTTGCTAGTCTATTTGTTTCAAAGTAATTCATGTTTATGTTTTAAAATTAAATCCCAATTCATTATATATGTATGTATGTAAATATAGTGTAATAATTTATATCTAATCATTCCATTATGGTCAATACTTCAAACTATAAAATTTTAATTTGTTTATGTTGATTCAAATAGTTTCAGATTTACAATTTTAATGTTTTGATATTTTGTTATAATTAAGTTTTGAATTTATATGGTATTAAATTAATTGTTAATTGATGGTTATAGAAAAAGGTAAAGTAAAATTTCATTTCATGTTAAATCCTCTTTAATTCAGATTTGAACAGGTTTAAATATATAAATTTACTTTCAATCTTCATTCTTCCAATTTTCTCTTATTTTGTAGATATTGCAGAATGACCTGGTTCATTCAGAAGTCATAAAGACTATCGCATGTTGAAGTCAAGTATTGTAGATGGAAGTCATACTGCTATATCATGTTGAAGTCAAGCTATCGCAGATTGAAGCCATCGCATGTTGATAACATTGACGATATTGGATGTTAAGAAACTGCTATCGTATATCAAAAAATCAATGCCTAAAGCATTCTAATTAGCCGTGTGGCAACCCCTCATTAGTCTAGGCATGTCAAATCTTGGAGGGAACAAAAGTAAGTTGTCCCGCATGTCAAATCGGTAATGTGTCACGTCATCATAATAGCAACCATTCGTGTCATATGAATGCCACCTGTCCAAAATCTTAAGGTACGGTTTCCTTATCAAAAGGCACGTAACCCCTACTAAGAAGTTGCAAATTCCGAATTTTACCTCTTCCTCATTCTCATTTTTACTCAAGCACTTAGGTCAAATTCAAATTAGGACTTTGCGACGAATGAC
The DNA here is from genome assembly GCA_030737815.1 of Allium fistulosum. NCBI lineage: Eukaryota > Viridiplantae > Streptophyta > Magnoliopsida > Asparagales > Amaryllidaceae > Allium > Allium fistulosum. The sequence goes on along the minus strand of CM060902.1, from coordinate 273,233,453 downwards.
TTGCATAATTACCTATTCGCATAATTGACTACTTGACTATATGGTGACTTGCATACTTGCCCAAGAGCAAACCCTCTTGCCTAAGTACCATTGATTTACTTGACTTAAGCATATGAGTTAGGCCTAATTTTTGGTTTAATAGGTGATACTAACATTTTATAACAAAGAAAATGAATTCTCTCTTGAGTAGTGTCTTATCTCAACATATACCTAACTATGGTCATAAGGTTGCCAGGCTAAGTATTTACTATAATGAAAGTATAGCCTAGCTACTTAAGAATGGTAGCACCCTCTAGTCAGAAGACTGCGTGTACATTGTTACAATGAGATCTTTTATTTTGTTTTAGTTATATCAAACTATAGAAGACTCTCATCGAGTAGTTCTGTGATTGTTTCAAACAACCATAAGTATGTAACCTCTTGGAGCCCCTAGCGGTCATGAATAAATCACTGTCCCCTATATGGAAAGCATTATGTAAACTAGTCTCAATGGATGCACTGATGCTATTATGCATATGAATTACATTCTATCGAGTGCACGCTATCATGTGCATGAATTTACATGTTATCGTGTGCATGTTATCTTGCTTACGAGATAACGAGCTATTGTAGCAACTGTGACAACCTTGGACTTTACTTTAAAACAAGTTTATTTCTTTTTAAAGCAATTACTTTTGATTAAATCATACCATATGTTAAATTTCTATTGGTCAATCACCTCCTTTATAGATTTTTTCTAGAAAATTTTCAGAGAACGTCTCTTTTTTTTTAACCAGATTAATTTGTTCCATAATTATTAAATTATTTATTATTATTTTCCCGTTTCACTCTCATTCAAATACTTTATATTAATTTGAGACCACATGGGAAAAATCATAAAAAATTCCTATAGTATAATTTCATCGTTTTCTACCACATAAAATTTTTTTAGATAAAAATAATAATTTAATATCATAATTGAATATTTAGGATGTAAAATTATACCATTCTCCTAACTTCGAAAATTAATATTAATTAAGAAAATCACAAATTAAAAATTCAAGTCTAGATTAATGTTATTAACAACTTATCCAAATTTCAAATCATTCAGATATAATTAGCTAAGTTTTAAATTTGAAAACCTCTCTTTTAGCTTTAAAACTGCACATATAAATTCATAGAGTATTTAAATGATCACAGTTATCAAACCCATGTTCTTATCATCACAAAACATCACAATTTCATGCAAACTAGAAAATGAAAACATCAAATAAAAGAGATTATAATATCATTCATCTTGTTTTGCCTAAGTATGGGGGGAGATGTGCCTAACTTTTTCCTAAAGCTTTTAGATTCTTCTTTTTTAATGGAATAAAACTTTATAAGGGGAGTTTTCTTCTTTTTCTTTCTAAGGTGAAAATGAATGGATTGTTACTACCAAAAATCACTTCAACCCTATCGAAGCCCAAAAGATAATGAAGGATAGCTTCATGAAGAACAATAATGATAGCAAGGCCTTCGAAAAAGTCGAAGGGATGCTTCTGCAAGTATTAAATGAATTACGAACTTCCAAAGTGGTCGAAAGGGGTCAAGACTACCCTTCCGCTTCAGTTGATACCTTCCATAAGAGATGAAAGTAAGGGCTTCCTTTGACATTAATCCTTCCGCATATATCAAACATTTCAAAACGATTGGTTCCACCACTATCCACCTTCCATAGGAGAAGATTCTACCAAAACTTTTCGAAAACATGGTTTTGCAAAGACTAGCATTTCAAATCGGTTGAGCCCTTCCACAAGTATTAGGGAGATTTCACATATGTCAGTATTGCTTACGCAAGCGTCAAAATATGGACTTCCGCATTAATCAAGGGGATTGCCTTCGAAAGCTATCTTCCGCAACCAATGAAGCAGATGCTTTCGAAGTAGTTGAACCTTCTGTGGGGGTTACATCATCATTTACCATTCCTTCCTCAATGCATGCTTCCGCAACCATCAGAATAAAAGCTTTCGAAAGCATCATCACCATTCACAAGTATTGTTTATATACCTTCTGCACATGTTGGGACACCCTTTCGTACTTATCCAAGACATCTAGAGCAATAAATGTACTGCTTCCATACCTACCGATGGAGTCGAAGGCTTCCTGTTTTTATGCAAAAGCAACATTAGAGAGGCACTTAGGTGTCAATAGCGACGGAAGGTCATAAAGGCATCCTTTTGACTGAGTTGAAAAGGCGGATGCAAAAAGGTCCAGCCTGCGCCTATAAATAAGACCCTAGGGTTGCTGTTTGAGGGATTCGATTTGATTCCTTCCGCACTTGTACTTTTCTTGAGTTTGCAAACCCTAATTTCTGAATCAAATTGGGGATTTCACTTCATTGTGATACCTAAGCCCTTGTATTTATAACAATTATCAATAAAGTAAATACATGGCACTTTCGAATGCATGGATTCTGGTATGCTGCTTATATGTGGTTTCATTTAAGGAACATGCACATCTATACCTTTCGAAGGGGATCCTTTCGAAGGAATAGGAACCTTTCGACTCAGTTAAAACCTTTTGTTCCCACTAGGTTATGACCGTAGGTTACCCCAACTAATTCGAAAGGATTTTCGAAGGGGTTATTCACTCCTCTAACCTTGCTTTGGGGTATTGACAAGATTTTTTGTTAACATTTTTTGTGCTAGAAGGAGGACCTGAGCTTCCGACCTCATTGAATTACCAACACCATCTTTTCGTAACTCAATCTATTCTACACCTACCCTTGGCCATTATGATGAATCACGAATGGAAAAGGTCATAACAAGGGTCTTCAAAATCACAAGTAACAAGGTCAACTCTTCAAATTAGAAATGACTCCCGAAGTTATCAAGGGCAAGTGCTTAGGATGGAAGCACTAAGGATTGTAAATGAGAAAAAGCAAGTAGATTTATACGATCCCGATAATTGGAGCATCAACCCATTTCATGTTAGGCCTACACCCATCTTTGCTTTAGGGGAACAAGATCTGGGGGTGATAATTTTCTTGTCCAGGTCAAGAAGGCTATTCAATTCTATGCTAAAGGAACTATATTTGTAAAGGGGATGATGGCTGATTACTAAACATTTGCTTAGAAATGGCATAGAGCAACAAGTGGGCCATTAACTCCATACGAGCTTCGAAAGATTCTAAAAAGGAAATTGGTCAGCAAGGGTGAAGTTCCTTAATCAAGCAACAAAAGATCTCAAAATCAACCTCAAAAGACAGATTTCAAATCAAGACTCCCTAAAGAATGCAACTTGACTGCATCAATTGAAAACATTTACTTACTAACAAAAGAGGAACTCAATTACTGGCCATCCAAAAAGAAAGAGCCCAAGTATGAAAGAAATCTAGGAGGACTTACTGCCATTATCATATGATGAACGGACACGAAACCAATCAATGCAGAGCTCTTGAAGGGATGATTGTCAACTTTTTCAAACAAGGAAAGATCGATAGATTTGTAAAGAAATCCTAGATGAATTCAATAAAAACTCATTCCAATAAGAAAATCTACAAGGTTGGGAGTAAGATTCTCCTTAAAATTGAGAATTACCTTAACTGGTCAAAAAGCCTTTGTCCGTGCCAAGATGGCCAGGTCAAAGTGCCTCGTGGAGGAAGGTAAGAGTAATCCTTTATCCACGCCACGCTATGGCCAGGTTAAAGTATATGCAAGCCCTTGATTGCGCCACGTTATGGCCAGATCAAGGCACCCCTTGGAGGGGGGATGGAGTAAGACCTCGAATACACCACGCTATGGCCATTTTAAGGCACCGACCAGCCTTTAGTCCTTCCTATAAGGCCTAGTTGGAGCACCTCCGGAAGGGAGGAAGGAGTAAGCCCTTGATCCTGCCACGTCATGGTCTGGTCAAGGCACTAGACAAGCCTTCAGTCCCACCTATAAGGCCTGGCTGGAGTGCCTCCTAGAGGGAGGTTTGGTAAGTCCTTGTGTCATGCTTGTGGATAAGCTAACCAACCGCACCAAACAACAACGGACTAAGGCGTCCAAGCCCATGGAGTGGCGCACAAAGCATTAAATACGAAGCCTAAAGGGTGGCGCATATTGAAAGAATCAGATACTTGGAACCAGAGAGGTAACACAGAAAAATATTCAAACAATCAAAGCCCAAATAGTGGTGTAGAACAAAAGGCTCAGATGAGAATTTTTGAACTTCTATTATTTGGATAATAATTTCTAAACTTTTCTTTTTATTGCCACGAACGGATTTCTAATCTTATTTTCGAACGATAATTCCCAGATTACATTCATTATTAGATATGAATTTATGGCCTTCGGCTAATTTCCAAAAGATGACTTTTGGACTTCACTTATCAATACCTGAATCTAGGTTTCAGGTTTTCTACTGTGAATTCATGGTCTCCACTATATCTAGAAGATGATTTATGGACTTCACTTATCAATAACTGAATCTAGGTGTTAGGTCTTCTACTATTGATTTCTAGACTTCACTCATTAATGCCCGAATCTTGGTTTCAGGTAATTCCGTTATTATGGATCTATGGTCTTCTGCTAACTTTCAGATGATGATTTCTCTCACAAATACCCAAATCTGGATCTTGAGACTTCTACCATTAGCTTTGGACTACACTTATCAATACCCGAATTTGGGTTTATGTCTTCTATTATTTCCACATAAGGGTTTCTGGACTCCTATTATTTGTCCCCAAATGAGTATTCCTAGTCTTATATGACTTATTTCCAAATGATGATTTCTGGGCTTTTATTATTATCAGAGAATTGTTCTTGGTCTTATATCAGTTATTTCTAGAAGAGGGTTTCTAAATTCTATTATTAATGCCAGATTTTGATTTCTCGCCCTCTATTATTAATTCCATAATTAGATTTCTGGTCTTCTATTAATATAACCAGAGTTGAATTTCTGGCCTTCTCTCATCATTACTAAAGTTGGAACTCAGGTCTTCTATTATTGTCGGACATGAATTTCCAGTCTTTAATCATTCCTAACGTGGATTTCCCATCACTTATTATCTTCGAATGAGGATCTATTAATTTCCATCATTCTTAGATTTAGATTTCTAGAATTCTATTATTAGGAATTCTAATACTATCTCCAATAATATGGACAAACTACCGAACATATTCTTACATAAATCTCAAATTAATGATAAGAAATATTGTCTACTTTGTACTTTGTAGGAAAATAAGATTGATAAAAAAGGCCAAATGATTCGACAAACAAAAAACCTTAACTAAAGTTATCAAGAAGAAGATTCAGAAACAACAAAACAAGTACTGATAAAGGCTACAAGCCACGTTTTATTTACGTAATCCATAAAATTATTTACAAAGTATATTATACAATACATTGAGATATTGGTACCAAAAGATCAAAAACAAGTGTGAGCCTCAAAGGTCTTGTGCAATCTTATCTAGATTCTTAAAAGTTAAGGGATCGACAATTTGGCGCATTGCTACACAAAGAGTTTCTTTAAGTTTCTTTTCTTTCTTCCTAATCTCATCAGCATCATCGATAGACTCGATAAAAGTCTTCAAAGCATGATTGAAAGCGTTATTTGCACCTCTAAAACTCATGTTCTGTCTATCCAATTCAGCAATATATTTTTGAAGAAGATATCTTTCATGTTCGAGTTTTTGAATTTTGGTTGCATACTCATTGATGCGTTGTGAGTATCTTATTTTTTGTTGATTGCCAAAATATTTCATCATTTCAAATTTGACTTTTCTACACCATTCATCCACCACTTTTTTATCCAAACTCGGAGGAGAGTTTGTTGTAGCAGAGAATTTTTGAATAGCTAAGGAACAAGACCTTGTTGATTTCCCAATAGTTGGAGTGATTGGAGAAATCGGTAAATTAATATTCGAAATATCACCTCCCATGATAAATTCCAAAGATTTAACTGTGCTTAACTATCATTTAGATTTATTTCCAAATCACTTACATGTTGGTAAAGCTTGGACATCCCATGATCAAAGCCGATCGAAGGATTTGATTTAATTTGACATTTCAATTGAGAAACCATCTCATCTTTCTTCTTAATGTCCACATTGAGACTGGTAATTTGACTATTAAGGCCTCTGATGATCGCCTTTTGAAGCAAAAATTTCCTACGCCATTCCAACACTTGAGTATTGCTTTGGAGTTTGGTAGACAAAAGATCTTTAGATAAGCTCCTCTTTTCAAGATTCACAATCAATCTATCCCTAAGACTAGTGAAATGAGAAGAAGGATCTGATGACAGTGATGTAGTCATTAACTGTGTTTCCTATTCAAACAAACAAAAAAGAAATCAATACTCAAAGAACAAATTTCTTTTATTACAATAGTAGGGGTTACAACTCAAGAACAAATAAAACAGAGGGTATAATATCATTGTTATAATCAGGTTCTCTCTTTGCCCTATCACTCTTAAAGTCTATAAACAACATTTTTAACTTTGTCTAAAGAGTTAGCCGAAAGAGTAATTGTTAATTTAAAAGTGGCATTAAATTCTTCGGGGGTAACAACTGGAGGGCATTTTCTATAATCCCATTCTCCAACTGGAGGACTATCATGACCATAAATTAGTTTTGTATGATATATCCGAATTTCCTTAGGAAACTTTTCCTTTTCCTCACCTAGAATATCAACGTGAAGTCGGGGATGTTGCATGTAAATCTTTTGCGAATCTCTAACAAAGCAATATCTAGCCAATCTTAAGGATTTCAAGAGCGAGGACTTTTCTAAGTAGTCTCTTCTTAACTTGACAAATTTTCCTAAGTAATCCCTAGTAACAAGGCTGCTTGAGTGTAACGACCCCGAAATTTAATTTTATTTAAATTGATAATTAAATCAATTTTTGAATTAAATTGAGTAATTAAATAAATTTTTGGATAAAAATTTGTAAATTAATTGATAAAGTAGGCGAGTTTCCCCGGGATCCAAATTAAAGTTTGTTAAATCTTCAAATTTAAAATATTATACATATAGGTGATTTGAATCTTAGATAGATGTTTAAAATATAAATAATAATAATAATAAATAATTTTTAATTTATGGTTTAATAAATATTTGGGTTAATAAAATATATATAAGTAATTGAAAATACAAACTCATTTAAAAAAAATGTACAAATAAATAAGGTAAATATATTAACTAAAATATAACATAACTAGATATAAATATGTAAACAAATCTATGTTTAAAGCAATTAGACTAAGCAAAAGCAACAAAATAATCAAAAACAAATGAAGACAGCCAAAGTGAAACTATACTTTCACATACTTTCTGCAGCTAAAATAAAAGAGGGAAGTATATATATATTGCACATGTAATTAATGCAAGTAACAATTCAAGTGTATAAACAAAATAATATCTCTTCATATTGTACAAGATAATAAATGCTTGGCCACCACCATATCACTTCAGCCGAGCTAAAAAATTACAGGCAAACATAAACAAATAGTATTGTAAACATGATTGTACAAAGCATGAAATACAAGTATAGAAAAGCAAGATCCTTAGTACACGAGAAAACATCACCAGCCTCCACAAAGAAGAAAACATCTCTGATATATTTGTACAAGCCAAAATATGGTGTTACCTATTGTACAAACAATATAATACCCTGTACAAACTTGTAAGGTTTTCTTTGATAAATATTAGCCTCCCCATTTCATTTTCGTTCCTCAAAGTTAAGCAAACCAGAAAGAAAAAAATAATAATAATATAGCATATGTATTCTTCTTCAAACTCAAGATCATCTGCATACATTCAAGTTTGAAATCATCTGCATGCATTCTTCATCTGAGTTTCAAGTGTCAAACCAAAGTTCATCAGCAATTACAGTTTCAAGTTCAAAACTGCTTTCAAAAACACTATCTCTATTCTTCTTCCAAAAACATCCAGGTGAGCAAACTTTTAAGACCAAATTGTTTTCTTTGATCAATGATCTGCAAGGCACAAGTGAGTAACATCACCTTATTTAAACATAAGTTTCTGAATTTGTTGCTTATGAATATCTGGGAATGTATATAGGTATATGTGGATGGGTGGATCTGTGTATGTAGTATATATATCTGTACATCTCTGTTTTGAGGTTACAGAACTAAAATCTTTGATCAAAATTCCTATCTTCTTATTGAAATCTCTATTAGGTTATAATTTTCAAACAATTTATGTTTGTCTAAACAAAGGAAAAAAATTTATTTTTGTAAGGTCAGTTGAAATAATTTTCTGGAAATCCAGAAATACAGTAGAGATACCTTAAACATGAAAAAATCGATCATCTTAATTCACTGTTTTAATATTACAAGTTGAATACGTGTTGAAAGTTATGATTTTTAAAACAAACATTATAATTTTTAGTGTTGAAATGGGAGAGTATTTGGGGATTTTCTGGAAAATAGATTTTGATCATTCTCTGATGATCGGCTGATTCTTGAAGATTGAATTTTGGCATGGAGATGCTAGTGTGATCATAGGTTATGGGAAAAATACTCACGAATTTTTCTGATGGGTGTGGTGATTACGGTGGATCAATGTAGGGTTTTGTAATGGTTTTAGATCATCGGAGTGTCGAGGTTGTTGCGGCAACTATGGAGGATCGGAGTGGTTCGCTTGGTTAGGGACGCAAGCTAGAAGGTCTGACGAAGTTTTGGGAAGGATGGCGAGGCTTCTCGTTGGTCGGAGGCATTGGGATAGTGGAGTTCTGGCCATGGTATTTCTGTTGGGTCGAAGTTTTCAACTCGATTTTGATTCGAGGCTGATGGTGATGTTTTTGGGATCGGAGATTGGTGTGCTGGTGGTAGTCGACTTGCTCGACGCGTCAGTGTTGACCGGAGGTAGGCGCCGGAGCGGTGCACGTGCACATGTTTACGTTTATGTGTCAGGTGATGATCGAGTTCCTGAGTAACTCGGAGGAGTACTCGAGCAAGAAGGCTTTCGACTCGAAGCAAGACTCGAGTTCGCGTGAGTATAACAGTTTTTATAAAAAAAAGAAAAAAAACTTAACTGGGAGAAAAATGAGGGAAGAGGAAGAAGGTATGTGAAGTAGGAGAGAAAGACTCGGGGAAATGGTGAAGAAACTCGAGTGTTTACTCGAGTAAACCTGGGGATGTTCTCAGTTTGGTTTTCAACTTGCAGCTGATATAAGTGAAGTTCCAACTAATCATTTCAGCAAATTTAAGTGTTATGACTAAATTAGTGTCTGATAATTTAAGTAAAGAATTTTTTTTAAGTTTAATTATTTAAGAGAATACTTAAGAATGGTTTAAGTCTGAATTAATATTTTAGTTAAGTAAATAATGTAAGATAAGTGCTTTGAAATTTAGCTAACCTTCAAGCTTTTTAAGTTAGTAATAATTTGATTTCAAAGATATTAAGGAAGATTTTTAAATGTTAAGATAAATAAGTAATAATTAATTGTTTAAAAGGGGTAATTAAGAAGGGTTAATTAATTTGTAATTAATTTAATAAGTAATTTGAGGTTTAACTTAAATTAATAATTAGAGATTAATTAATGGGTAATTACTGGTTATAATTGGTTGATGAATTACAATTAAAGGTTAATTAATTATTGATGGTTAATTTATAAATGATTAAAGAATAATTAATCAAAATGTTTTGTAATTTATTAATATTAATTAACCAGGATTAGAAATTTTCGTATGTAATTAAAACTGATTTGGATTACTTAAACAATTAACTGATCTTACTTATAGATGTTTAATATTTTATTACATGCTATGTGATGGATTGATATATTGGTTCTGCGATATGATGCTTTGTGATATAAATTGCTTTGTATTGAGCTGTTATATCTGTGATAAATATACTGTTATATGAATATGAAACCCTTGACCCGTAAACGACATTTGAATTTCGATGCGACAGGGAGTCGGATTCCAGTTGGTTATTCGAAACCCACATCGAAGTGTAATAATGAATCTTTGTGACTGATAAATTTATTTTATCTATGAATCTGTGAATGAAGATAAGCGTTATCGATTTTACCGCTTATCGATATTGATATATCTGTGATGATTGATGGTGTTGCACTATTGTGTAAAACCCCTGGACTACACCTTTACACACACAAATATGGATTTCACGTGGAAATCGGTTAAGTCACAGATGATGTAAATTCAATGTTTTGAAATTGAATTTTTAATTTCAATTGATTTTGAAATTTGAAATTTGGATTTAAAGTGAAAAGCTTTTGAAATGGGATTTCAAAGATAAAAGTTATTTTGAATAACTTAATCGAGTTTTGAAATTTAAATAATTTGATTTAAATTTGAATTCAAGTTTTAAATTGAATTCTATGATTTGAAAATAGGGATTAAAGATGCTGTACAAGTTATATATGGGTTAAACCATTTTAAAGGTATTGATTTGGGAATTTGAATTTAATTCAAGGGTTTTAACTCGGGTAAATATAACTGGATTTTTCTGAAACGAAACTATTTGTTTTCAAATAGTAAAAGCTTTCACATAAGTAATGAACTTCCAATTTGTGTTGAACGGTTTCAAGTTTGAAATGGAATTGAAATGTTTTAAAAACTATGAAATGAGTCTTTGATTTCAAAGACCGAATGAGTTAATCTAACTTGAAATAGAATTGTTTTGAAAGGCTATGAATGAATCTTTGGAAACAAGTTTTGAAAGCTATAAGTTAAATCTTGATTTAAATATTTAACGAGTTAATCCAGTTGAAATGGAAATTTTTTTGAAATCCATGAATGGATCTTTGTGAACGGGGTGAACTTCGTGAATTAAATCTTTTGTTTAAAAGATTAAAGTGTGGAATTTGTTTAAACCATTGAAGGTTTTTGAAATGAATCTTTTTGTTTAAAAGATTAAAAGTGTGGAAATTGTTTAAACCAGTGAAGGTTTTTGAAATGAATCTTTTTGTTTAAAAGATTGGAAATGGTAATTTGTTTTAACCATTCGAATGAAAAGTTTTGGGCTTTAAGCTGTGATTTAACTGAGACCCCAGTATCCATATGATTTTTAATTGCGCTCGTTATTCGGTTTAGCCGGGAAAGGACCTTTGTGTCGTATAACCCATTCCGAATAATGATACGACGTATATGGATAGCATTTGAAGACCGGTGGTGAAGACCGGGTATTTGCGAGAGCGATAGGATGACCTATCGATTTTCTCTACATCATGGCTCCGGTATAGAGATTCCCTAAGTGATGGGAAGTCCGATCGAGATTGTGAATACCCGGATTTGCAAGGGCTTCTTCGGAAGTGCCTTCGGTTCTGTTCGAACCCGGAACAGACTTGTATGGATGTGTGTCTGACGTTACACTTTGAGATGTAAAGCTGGTTTCTATCAAATACATTTCTGTTGGTGGCGGAGAATTTATTCTCTTAGCTTAACACCCTTCTCTGAGACGTACGAGCTCAGAGGTTATGTAGTTGATGGGTACTAGTGATACATTCCCAATTTGGTAATGTGGCATACGAAATGCTGATGATCAATTATTGATCAAAGCGTGGCTTTGTGAAAAAGCGTGGCTTTGTGAAAAAGCGTGGCTTTGTGAAAAAGCGTGGCTTTGTGAAAAAGCGTGGCTTTGTGGAAAAGCGTAGCTTTGTGGACGAGACTTCGTCGAGCCTCACAACCTGGTAATGGTCGAAATAGGAATGTTGCGGCAAAGGTTTGTAGGGGTAGCGCCCCTAGGGTATGTCATTTGCTTCTGGATAAAGGGTGGTATCATGGTATGGAGCCCAGATACTTAACTCATGTGGACACGGTAATTTATTACTGTATGATGTTGCTTTGTTGGTTTTCGGGATCCCGGGATAAAGGTCGGTAACGACCGGGGGATGACATAGCTCGTGTGTTAGTTACCTAGTTACAGCTGTACAGCGTGAGGTAGCGTCAGTGTGTTAGTTACCTAGTTACAGCTATACAGCGTGAGGTAGCGTCGGCCTTTTGTTTGCAGAGATCCGGTTAGGATCCGGGGCGTCTTTCCAGAGGCGTTTCTATTTCGGTAAGGAAGTTCCTTAGCCTGATCATTTGTTGGAAATCCAAAGAAACAATACGAACCCTGTACGGTTTTAGTTGTATTACCTGCTATGGAATGTGGCGGTAACCTGCTATTGAACATGGTAGCTATAGTAGGCATACGATGAAATGTTGTATGCTGGCTAAGATTAATATTATATTTTCGAAATGTTTTCGACACTATGCACTAATGATAATAATATCGAATGATTTTGCATAGTAAGCATTTTTGACTATCATAAGAAGAAATCTCCTCCAATTCTGCGATTGCATTGTGTGTGTGGTGGGAGGTCTTATGGTAGTTTCATTTTCGAAAAACATTGCGGATTTCAATGTTTAAAAGCCTTTTGTGCTTGTATTAAAGATAAACTGTTTTTGTTGCTCACACCAGTCCCATGACTGATCCGGAGTTTATTGTTCCCTTCCTAAACTCTGGGTGCCCACTATTTTCCACACGGGCAGTCTAGAGTTGGGTTTTCTCAGATATTCAGGTTTGGTAGATTATCTGGAGCTAGTCAGTTCTTGGAGTTCATGGATTGACGTTGCTTATCTTGGAGCATTCTATTGGGGATATTCTATCCGCTGCTGGTGTTATCTATTTTCTTTCCGCTGCTATTTCTTGTATCATATCTCTGATGTATATTGATATCTGTTGTATCATTCTGTTGTACCTGTCATTGTATCAATGTTATGTAATTGATATATTCATCTATCGCTGTGTTGTTATACTTAATGGTGTTATAAGCTCCGGCGACTCGGATTTGAACGGTCGAATCTATGGCATTCGAGTACGATGTAAAGTATGGATGTCGATTTTCGAACGTGAAAATCCATAGTCGTTACATTTGGTATCAGAGCTAAGGTTGAACTTTAGCTTAGGAGTATAACACGTTAAGTAGCTCATTAGAGATAGAGTGAAGTAAACTCTAGAATGAGTATTCTCAGATATCCGTTTGAATGCCTCAGTAAATTCTCTTACTATCCACTGATAGTGAGTATGAGTGCAAGAAGAGGACGAGATAGGGGACAAGGGAATACGACTACAAATGGTCAATACCCTGCAACTGTGGAAACAATCTTTCTCTATCAATATTCTTTGATTCGTCTTTCCAAATTCTTTTGATTTCTTCGTATCAGCTACAAAAAGAAGTTTCGGTGCGATGATGGCTCTACGAATCGTTGCAGAAAATTCTTACCTCGTATCTTCATCGGTTTCTTATCAGCTGTTCGATTAAACCTTAATGAATTTGAAATTGGAAATTTGAAATTGAATATAATTTATTAATAGAATATGAGGATAAAATTGAATTGAATCGATAAAACGATATCGTTTGAAACCAAAATTTGAAATTCTATTGTAATTTCTTGTGGATACCAAAGTCCGAAGAGAGACGAATTGGTATGTATTCTGAGATATTCCGACTTGAATTCGGAATCCGTATCTTGTGTTTGAGGAATTATAGGAGATCGATTCTATCTATCTTTGTTGCTTTCGTGCCTGCGAATTTCGAGGACGAAATTCTTTTAAGGGGGGAAGTATGTAACGACCCCGAAATTTAATTTTATTTAAATTGATAATTAAATCAATTTTTGAATTAAATTGAGTAATTAAATAAATTTTTGGATAAAAATTTGTAAATTAATTGATAAAGTAGGCGAGTTTCCCCGGGATCCAAATTAAAGTTTGTTAAATCTTCAAATTTAAAATATTATACATATAGGTGATTTGAATCTTAGATGTTTAAAATATAAATAATAATAATAATAAATAATTTTTAATTTATGGTTTAATAAATATTTGGGTTAATAAAATATATATAAGTAATTGAAAATACAAACTCATTTAAAAAAAATGTACAAATAAATAAGGTAAATATATTAACTAAAATATAACATAACTAGATATAAATATGTAAACAAATCTATGTTTAAAGCAATTAGACTAAGCAAAAGCAACAAAATAATCAAAAACAAATGAAGACAGCCAAAGTGAAACTATACTTTCACATACTTTCTGCAGCTAAAATAAAAGAGGGAAGTATATATATATTGCACATGTAATTAATGCAAGTAACAATTCAAGTGTATAAACAAAATAATATCTCTTCATATTGTACAAGATAATAAATGCTTGGCCACCACCATATCACTTCAGCCGAGCTAAAAAATTACAGGCAAACATAAACAAATAGTATTGTAAACATGATTGTACAAAGCATTAAATACAAGTATAGAAAAGCAAGATCCTTAGTACACGAGAAAACATCACCAGCCTCCACAAAGAAGAAAACATCTCTGATATATTTGTACAAGCCAAAATATGGTGTTACCCTATTGTACAAACAATATAATACCCTGTACAAACTTGTAAGGTTTTCTTTGATAAATATTAGCCTCCCCATTTCATTTTCGTTCCTCAAAGTTAAGCAAACCAGAAAGAAAATAATAATAATAATAATAATATAGCATATGTATTCTTCTTCAAACTCAAGATCATCTGCATACATTCAAGTTTGAAATCATCTGCATGCATTCTTCATCTGAGTTTCAAGTGTCAAACCAAAGTTCATCAGCAATTACAGTTTCAAGTTCAAAACTGCTTTCAAAAACACTATCTCTGTTCTTCTTCCAAAAACATCCAGGTGAGCAAACTTTTAAGACCAAATTGTTTTCTTTGATCAATGATCTGCAAGGCACAAGTGAGTAACATCACCTTATTTAAACATAAGTTTCTGAATTTGTTGCTTATGAATATCTGGGAATGTATATAGGTATATGTGGATGGGTGGATCTGTGTATGTAGTATATATATCTGTACATCTCTGTTTTGAGGTTACAGAACTAAAATCTTTGATCAAAATTCCTATCTTCTTATTGAAATCTCTATTAGGTTATAATTTTCAAACAATTTATGTTTGTCTAAACAAAGGAAAAAAATTTATTTTTGTAAGGTCAGTTGAAATAATTTTCTGGAAATCCAGAAATACAGTAGAGATACCTTAAACATGAAAAAATCGATCATCTTAATTCACTGTTTTAAGATTACAAGTTGAATACGTGTTGAAAGTTATGATTTTTAAAACAAACATTATAATTTTTAGTGTTGAAATGGGAGAGTATTTGGGGATTTTCTGGAAAATAGATTTTGATCATTCTCTGATGATCGGCTAATTCTTGAAGATCGAATTTTGGCATGGATATGCTAGTGTGATCATAGGTTATGGGAAAAATACTCACGAATTTTTCTGATGGGTGTGGTGATTGCGGTGGATCAATGTAGGGTTTTGTAATGGTTTTAGATCATCGGAGTGTCGAGGTTGTTGCGGCAACTATGGAGGATCGGAGTGGTTCGCTTGGTTAGGGACGCAAGCTAGAAGGTCTGACGAAGTTTTGGGAAGGATGGCGAGGCTTCTCGTTGGTCGGAGGCATTGGGATAGTGGAGTTCTGGCCATGGTATTTCTGTTGGGTCGAAGTTTTCAACTTGATTTTGATTCGAGGCTGATGGTGATGTTTTTGGGATCGGAGATTGGTGTGCTGGTGGTAGTCGACTTGCTCGACGCGTCAGTGTTGACCGGAGGTAGGCGCCGGAGCGGTGCACGTGCACATGTTTACGTTTATGTGTCAGGTGATGATCGAGTTCCTGAGTAACTCGGAGGAGTACTCGAGCAAGAAGGCTTTCGACTCGAAGCAAGACTCGAGTTCGCGTGAGTATAACAGTTTTTATAAAAAAAAGAAAAAAAACTTAACTGGGAGAAAAATGAGGGAAGAGGAAGAAGGTATGTGAAGTAGGAGAGAAAGACTCGGGGAAATGGTGAAGAAACTCGAGTGTTTACTCGAGTAAACTTGGGGATGTTCTCAGTTTGGTTTTCAACTTGCAGCTGATATAAGTGAAGTTCCAACTAATCATTTCAGCAAATTTAAGTGTTATGACTAAATTAGTGTCTGATAATTTAAGTAAAGAATTTTTTTTTAAGTTTAATTATTTAAGAGAATACTTAAGAATGGTTTAAGTCTGAATTAATATTTTAGTTAAGTAAATAATGTAAGATAAGTGCTTTGAAATTTAGCTAACCTTCAAGCTTTTTAAGTTAGTAATAATTTGATTTCAAAGATATTAAGGAAGATTTTTAAATGTTAAGATAAATAAGTAATAATTAATTGTTTAAAAGGGGTAATTAAGAAGGGTTAATTAATTTGTAATTAATTTAATAAGTAATTTGAGGTTTAACTTAAATTAATAATTAGAGATTAATTAATGGGTAATTACTGGTTATAATTGGTTGATGAATTACAATTAAAGGTTAATTAATTATTGATGGTTAATTTATAAATGATTAAAGAATAATTAATCAAAATGTTTTGTAATTTATTAATATTAATTAACCAGGATTAGAAATTTTCGTATGTAATTAAAATTGATTTGGATTACTTAAACAATTAACTGATCTTACTTATAGATGTTTAATATTTTATTACATGCTATGTGATGGATTGATATATTGGTTCTGCGATATGATGCTTTGTGATATAAATTGCTTTGTATTGAGCTGTTATATCTGTGATAAATATACTGTTATATGAATATGAAACCCTTGACCCGTAAACGACATTTGAATTTCGATGCGATAGGGAGTCAGATTCCAGTTGGTTATCCGAAACCCACATCGAAGTGTAATAATGAATCTTTGTGACTGATAAATTTATTTTATCTATGAATCTGTGAATGAAGATAAGCGTTATCGATTTTACCGCTTATCGATATTGATATATCTGTGATGATTGATGATGTTGCACTATTGTGTAAAACCCCTGGACTACACCTTTACACACACAAATATGGATTTCACGTGGAAATCGGTTAAGTCACAGATGATGTAAATTCAATGTTTTGAAATTGAATTTTTAATTTCAATTGATTTTGAAATTTGAAATTTGGATTTAAAGTGAAAAGCTTTTGAAATGGGATTTCAAAGATAAAAGTTATTTTGAATAACTTAATCGAGTTTTGAAATTTAAATAATTTGATTTAAATTTGAATTCAAGTTTTAAATTGAATTCTATGATTTGAAACTAGGGATTAAAGATGTTGTACAAGTTATATATGGGTTAAACCATTTTAAAGGTATTGATTTGGGAATTTGAATTTAATTCAAGGGTTTTAACTCGGGTAAATATAACTGGATTTTTCTGAAACGAAACTATTTGTTTTGAAATAGTAAAAGCTTTCACATAAGTAATGAACTTCCAATTTGTGTTGAACAGTTTCAAGTTTGAAATGGAATTGAAATGTTTTAAAAACTATGAAATGAGTCTTTGATTTCAAAGACCGAATGAGTTAATCTAACTTGAAATAGAATTGTTTTGAAAGGCTATGAATGAATCTTTGGAAACAAGTTTTGAAAGCTATAAGTTAAATCTTGATTTAAATATTTAACGAGTTAATCCAGTTGAAATGGAAATTGTTTTGAAATCCATGAATGGATCTTTGTGAACGGGGTGAACTTCGTGAATTAAATCTTTTGTTTAAAAGATTAAAGTGTGGAATTTGTTTAAACCATTGAAGGTTTTTGAAATGAATCTTTTTGTTTAAAAGATTAAAAGTGTGGAAATTGTTTAAACCAGTGAAGGTTTTTGAAATGAATCTTTTTGTTTAAAAGATTGGAAATGGTAATTTGTTTTAACCATTCGAATGAAAAGTTTTGGGCTTTAAGCTGTGATTTAACTGAGACCCCAGTATCCATATGATTTTTAATTGCGCTCGTTATTCGGTTTAGCCGGGAAAGGACCTTTGTGTCGTATAACCCATTCCGAATAATGATATGACGTATATGGATAGCATTTGAAGACCGGTGGTGAAGACCGGGTATTTGCGAGAGCGATAGGATGACCTATCGATTTTCTCTACATCATGGCTCCGGTATAGAGATTCCCTAAGTGATGGGAAGTCCGATCGAGATTGTGAATACCCGGATTTGCAAGGGCTTCTTCGGAAGTGCCTTCGGTTCTGTTCGAACCCGGAACAGACTTGTATGGATGTGTGTCTGACGTTACACTTTGAGATGTAAAGCTGGTTTCTATCAAATACATTTCTGTTGGTGGCGGAGAATTTATTCTCTTAGCTTAACACCCTTCTCTGAGACGTACGAGCTCAGAGGTTATGTAGTTGATGGTTACTAGTGATACATTTTCAATTTGGTAATGTGGCATACGAAGTGCTGATGATCAATTATTGATCAAAGCGTGGCTTTGTGAAAAAGCGTGGCTTTGTGAAAAAGCGTGGCTTTGTGGAAAAGCGTAGCTTTGTGGACGAGACTTCGTCGAGCCTCACAACCCGGTAATGGTCGAAACAGGAATGTTGCGGCAAAGGTTTGTAGGGGTAGCGCCCCTAGGGTATGTCATTTGCTTCTGGATAAAGGGTGGTATCATGGTATGGAGCCCAGATACTTAACTCATGTGGACACGGTAATTTATTACTGTATGATGTTGCTTTGTTGGTTTTCGGGATCCCGGGATAAAGGTCGGTAACGACCGGGGGATGACATAGCTCGTGTGTTAGTTACCTAGTTACAGCTGTACAGCGTGAGGTAGCGTCAGTGTGTTAGTTACCTAGTTACAGCTATACAGCGTGAGGTAGCGTCGGCCTTTTGTTTGCAGAGATCTGGTTAGGATCCGGGGCGTCTTTCCAGAGGCGTTTCTATTTCGATAAGGAAGTTCCTTAGCCTGATCATTTGTTGGAAATCCAAAGAAACAATACGAACCCTGTACGGTTTTAGTTGTATTACCTGCTATGGAATGTGGCGGTAACCTGCTATTGAACATGGTAGCTATAGTAGGCATACGATGAAATGTTGTTTGCTGGCTAAGATTAATATTATATTTTCGAAATGTTTTCGACACTATGCACTAATGATAATAATATCGAATGATTTTGCATAGTAAGCATTTTTGACTATCATAAGAAGAAATTCCTCCAATTCTGCGATTGCATTGTGTGTGTGGTGGGAGGTCTTATGGTAGTTTCATTTTCGAAAAACATTGCGGATTTCAATGTTTAAAAGCCTTTTGTGCTTGTATTAAAGATAAACTGTTTTTGTTGCTCACACCAGTCCCATGACTGATCCGGAGTTTATTGTTCCCTTCCTAAACTCTGGGTGCCCACTATTTTCCACACGGGCAGTCTAGAGTTGGGTTTTCTCAGATATTCAGGTTTGGTAGATTATCTGGAGCTAGTCAGTTCTTGGAGTTCATGGATTGACGTTGCTTATCTTGGAGCATTCTATTGGGGATATTCTATCCGCTGCTGGTGTTATCTATTTTCTTTCCGCTGCTATTTCTTGTATCATATCTCTGATGTATATTGATATCTGTTGTATCATTCTGTTGTACCTGTCATTGTATCAATGTTATGTAATTGATATATTCATCTATCGCTGTGTTGTTATACTTAATGGTGTTATAAGCTCCGGCGACTCGGATTTGAACGGTCGAATCTATGGCATTCGAGTACGATGTAAAGTATGGATGTCGATTTTCGAACGCGAAAATCCATAGTCGTTACATTGAGAGATGTTTACTCTGTAATAACAAAATAAAATAAAACTAAGGACAAAAAGGCTAATACAGTAAGGTCCATAGATTAGTATAATTACATGAGTTTAAATTTTGTTGCAGTTCATACAAGATTGATCTTTTAAATATTTAGAAACGAACTTATCCTTATAATATTTGAGTTTTTCTGCAGGCAATGTGTGAGGAATTGAGTAGACCCGTGGTAAGTTCCAACAAGCCCTCGGGTGGGGATCAGACCCGTGTTCGTCCATGTATCTCTTATGTAGATATTTAAGCAGACCCCACTGAAATCACCCAAATATGAGTAATCCTTAGTTGAATGTCTGCAATAAGCTTTATACAAAAATTCTACCAAGATATCTCTGTCTTTGATTAACATCCAAAAGAGTGTCATCAATTCTTTGTTTTCCTCCAAAAGCTTGTCATAGTGAAGACGTGCTCCTTTCAGTCAAGGGGTCGCTTCCTTGTCTTTGAAAGATATCAACACCGCAACACTTTTATTAAGCTTATAATACTTATCAGATAGTGCATTATGTTCTTTTAACTATTTATCTAACTTCCTATATAGGCCATTTATTTCTGCCTGTTTCTTTTCAAGCTTTGTTTTATAAAGGTGTATGTTTTTCTTCCTTATCTAAAATGTTAAGATATTTACTAGGGTTATCTTGAAAATGAGAGCCATTTTGATAAAGAATCCCATACCTAAGAAATCAGAATCGAGATTAGTAAAATTTGCTTCTCCTTTTCTCCGACGCAAAAATCAACTTCTTTTCTTTGCGGATTAGAGGAGTCGAGGAAGTCTGATCTGCTTCGTGGACTGTAGGATTAGGGTTAACTTTTCTTGATCCATCTTTATTATCTAGAGCCCTAGAAGTGTCACCGCCATCCCCTTCAGAAGTATCGTCACGATCGCCCTCATTGTTGCCAGCACCTTGACCTTTGTCAGCATCATTATGGTTATCATCGTCCGTGTCATCTTCATCAAAGACGTCTTTATTACCCTCTTTGTCTTCCTCCTCGTTTGAGTCAGAATCCTCTTCCACAGGAGGAACCTCAAAAGATAGGAGCTGGGTAGCATTAATTTCCTCTCTGTCAGGAACCTCAATCCCTTCCTCTATTTCCTTAATTTTAGCCATAAATCATCCAATTAGCACAGGGTCAAGAGAAGGAAAACTTAAATCTAGGCACTTTTCTATGTTATTGGAATAGGCTATCACGAGCACATCCTCATAAGAATTTAAATAATATCATTCAAAGAAGTGCTCAAAACTGAGACACTTTTTGCTTAGCCTCAAAAATAGTGTTGCTAGCTTTGGATAAAGAATACTTTTTCCTCTTTAACCTCTATTTAAGAGAAGTACACTTCTTCTTAAATGAAACATGTCTAGCATTAACCCTGGCTTTTTCATCCTCGGGCTATTTCAAATTCATTTCTACAGCCAAAATTTCATCAGCTAAAATCGGTTTAGCCTTCCTCTCGTTAGAAATTATATACTCTGCCTAAGCAAGAGAAGCACTCAACCTATCTTGTTCACTCACTATGTTATCTTTGGCAGTAGTCAGGGTAGTGATTTGATTTTTTAAAGTTGAGACTTCTTAATGTTTTAGCAGAGGACATAGGGAACATCTTCCTAAAGAGAGTACCAGCTTTTGGTGATCTAACTGGAAAAGTAAGACATGAGTCAGGATTCATAAAAAATAGTAATAAGAAAATCAGGCAGTGTAGAATATAACAAAAGTTGTTGTTCGATAAGAGATCAACAATGACTCAATGAATCTGGTACAGAGGTGGGTGTCTTAATAGTAGAAACCAATAAAGAGTGCATAATCGACTGCACAATATTCTCAAATTCAGTAGGAGGCACTGGTGACGAGGGTCTTGAGGGATTTAATTCTTGGAAAGGAGTTGAAGTGCCTAGATCCTTCTACATTTTATCAATAACACTGGGAGAATCAGATACAACAATATGAGATATAAAGTCATCCTTCGAAGGAACCATTTTAGTTTGATCAATAGTTACAAAAGGTAAGTCATCCACAAAAGAAGTGGGATTAGGGTTAGGAACCTCTAAAGCCTTTTCAGCACCAACAAATTCACCCTCTTTTTGGGGTAAGAGAAGACTAGATATCAGTAGTCTTGGCTTTCTTAGGAGCAGAGCCTGTGGCATTTACTCCGCTTAATTTCCTTTTCGCAATCATTTGAGACCTAGCAATGGCCTGTGTCAGAGCCAAAGCATCAGATTCCAAAGATTGAGGGAGTGGATCATTTGTAATTATTTCAGCTGGAGGAGCGGCTGTTGAAACCAAAAGGCATAGATTAGCAAAACAATTTAAGCAATAACATGACAGCAAGTTACAAACAATACACTTAGGTTTACCGGGTAGATCTAGACAAATTGGGGACAAGGATGAAATTTTTTTGGGATCACCCAAAGCTAAGAAGCATTTTCTTTTCAAAGTGTGTTGGACAAGAAAAGGTTGTCAAAGAATCTCTGGCCTTCTAGTACGAGGGAATGTTTCTGCAGGTTGTAAGGAATCAACAACATAAGTATATTCCCAATACGTTTTGAAGCAGCAATCATCAACTTTATGATTCCTTACCTTCTTCGTTGAGATCCTTAGGAGCGGGGCCTAATAAGAAAACATTATTCAGCAAAAGAAAACAAGTTAATATAAATAAGAGCAAGGGTCTACTTACGGGAATTTGTTTATTCCCTACGAAACCATCTTTTTAGGGGGATTAATCTGGAAAATCTGGCTGTTCAAATTACTGAGTTTGACAAGGCATGCTAAATAGTTAAGAACTTCAGCACTTAGAGAAGGAATTCCTGACTCTAGGGCTATGAGCTCCAAAGAGATAAGGTATGTGTATACATTGGGTGATAGCTGGATAAGAGCAATGCCGAGATGACTTAAGAATCTCGATGAGAACTTTGGAAATGGGATGAAACCCCCATGCCAAATATGGATGGTGGTATAAGCAAAGAATCCCTTAGAAGGATTTTAAATTGTATCATTATCGCCAGGAGGGGTAGCTTAAACCCTTGTAATCCCAAAATCATTGAGGATCGCATCTACTTCATCTTGATAAGTTATGAGAGAGTGCCTTGAAACTGCCTCAACCTTTTTTGAAGAAGATTCTAATTCTGGAACAATATCCATGTCAGATTTCTTAGAGGTTCTTTTAATACCAATGATTATGCTAGGTGATATAATTTCATTAAAGTTATGATTTATTCAACTACTAATACCTTTGAAGGTGCCGGAAGCCTATTATGATGACTTGAGTACCCACCGTAGCACTTGGTTCCATTCCTTCGAAAAGGTCAAAGCTAATTAGAACTGTGTGAATCATTGAGCTTTCAACTATGTTGAAACCATTATCAACATCCCTTATTTTATGCCATACATTCACCTGGACTTACCCTTCGACAACGTCGAAGCCCATAGATTTTACTCTATTTTATAATAAGTGTAGCTATCTATGTAGTATCTATTTGAAAAAATGCACCGTCGAAACACCATACTTCGATTAAGTCGAAAGACTTGAAACAAAGTGGCATTGACACTAATGAAAGGACATCGAGACATTTCGACAATGTTTGTATTGGAAAAGTGATAATAGCTACATTTCTATCGACTATTGTGGGTTTCGAATAAGTTGAAAAGGCATAATAGTGTTTTGAAAGTGTCAACACTAAATTGAGATAATGCAAACAACCGTGCTTATCTCAGTCTTGGCGTTTCGACTAAGTCGAAAGGTTAATTAACGGTTTCGACGATAACAGAAAGTATATGTTTCTTAACTTAATTTACAATAAGAGTCGTTAATTATTAACTCTTAGTATCCTTCAAGATAAATTAAAATTGGGCATAATGAGTTTCGAGTTTGAATCCGGATCCAACAACAGCAAATAACACAAAACTAGGCAAATTCACGTTCGAACCCGAATTGTTGCCATGGATTAATCAAAATCAGCATGAAATTCGAGTCTAGGATCGTCTTACATGGCTGATTAACTCGAATCATTTTCAAAATTCAAAATAGTAACACGAACTTAAACCTTAGAAATTTGAATTTAAAAAAAAAACTAGTTTCTAATTTGAAATCGTAAATACTCACCATAAATCTGAGAGTTTTGCCTTTTAAATTTTGAGATTGATCGAAATTTTAACAATATAATTCTTGCTTTAGAAATTTTCAATTGCAGGTGAAGAGAAAGGAAAAAGAGGAATGCAATTTATATGCTGAATGAATGGGAGGACGACCATCGATCGGATTCAAGTAAACGGTTGAGATCATTTCAGGAATACCAATAGGTGGGAAAGTTTTGTGCCGAAGCAATAGAAAGTGCCATATCAAAACAGTTGACTTGAAAAGTCAAGAGCATCCCTTCGCATGGGGGGAAAATTTTACTACCAAAAATCACTTCAACCCCATCGAAGCCCAAAAGATTATGAACGAGAGCTTCATGAAGAACAATAATGATAGCAAGGCCTTTCGAAAGAGTCGAAGGGATGCTTCTACAAGTATTAAACGAATTATGGGCTTCGGAAGGGGTCGAAAGGGGTCAAGACTACCCTTCTGCTTCAGTTGATACCTTCCGTAGGAGATGAAAGTAAGGGCTTCCTTTGACCTTACCCCTTCTGCATATATCAAACCTTTCGAAACGATTGCTTCCGCCACTATCTACCTTCCATAGGAGATGTAACGACCCAGAATTTTGGTCGTTTGATTTTGAACGTTTAATCTAATTTTAAAGGTTGAATTTGAAATATTAATTTGTTTGAATATGGAGGTTTTGATTGAATTAGTGAAATAGTTTAAAATTTTCAAATATATTGATTTAACGAATTGGGTGAATAGTAAGTTAATATTTGAAATTGGGTAAATATGTGAATTTGGTGTTAAATGTGAATGGAAATGATTTCTAAGTTAATTTAAAACTCTTTTTAAATTAGAATGACGATAATGGACTTTTGAATGGAATTAAAAATCGATAAGTTAAAGTTTGAAATTTTATATATTAATTTGATAGTGAAATTAATATATATAGTAATAGTGTAAATAATGGAATTTTGATTTAATATAAATCGTAATGATTTTTAATATGGGTATAAATTCTATTTGAATTATATTTGAGTTAGTAAATTTTTAAAATTAAAATTTCAAGCAATTTCGTCGATTTTGAAAATCGCTCGATTTAATCGACGAGTTAAAATAGCATTCCGGGGCACAGTCCCAGAATTTGATGAAACCAGTTCCATTAGATCCATAATAGTTTATTATTATTGGATTTCAAATTTCGTAGCGTTTGGAATTACCGTTCGGTCGGGCGGGATAGAAACGCGTTGAATTTAATTTCGAAAATTTAATATTTTAATTCGATTTGAAAAGCTATCTTCCACATACGATCGAATTAGACACTGAAACATGTTCCATTGTGTTCGGAATAGGGGTAAAACATTATAAACGCCTGGCGGCACGTCTCGTTCGGAGTTTGTTCGGAAAAGCATGTAAATTGTGGAAATAATATTAATATAATATGTTTGTACACATATATATACCCCTACACAGTAAAACCCTAACTAAGTTATTTCCAGTCGCCATTTTTATTTCCCAAAACCCCAGATCAATCGGCCGTAGTTCGATGGAACCACCAGAGGCCGATTTAGGTCAAGACTCAACTAGCAAAACGTGGAGCATGGCGAGATGTTGAAGATCAACGGTGGATCTTCTTTGAAGGTGACGGAGTTGGCCTCGAATTGCCTCCGTTCAGGTGACGTTAAGGCTCGGTTTTGGCATCGATGGAGGCGAATTGGGTGGAGTCATGGGTACTGGAAGGAGGAGGGAAGTTAGGCACGTTCGTGGGTGGGTTTGGTTGGGGTACCGGCGTGCTAGAGGAGGCGCGGTGATAATGGAAGCTCGCGTGCACGTTTTGTGTTCGACCTGGTATGAGCGGTTCGAACGGAAAGGGGAAAAGGAATTCGCGGCCAGATTTCCTCAAGGTCAGATCTACGGCCAGATTTAAACTGAGGTTTTTAAAAAAAAAGAAATTATTTATATAATTTATATTCAAAACTTTAAAAATCCATATCTTTGTCATACGAGGTCGAAATTGGACGAAACAAGCGGCGACGGAATCATGGCGACGAGCACTACGCTCTAGAATAGATTTGGAGGCGATTGGAGTGAGCTAAAATTTTAGGTTAAATCGAACGTGTTCGATTTAATTTAAAATTGGAACGTTTGTTAAATTTAAAACTCAAGGTGAGTTAATCTCACTCAATTTTGGACTGCTGGCTTTAATTTTAAATAGTTAAAATTAATTATTGATCGATTGGTTGAATTGATACATTTTTATCAGTTGAATGTTGTATCATATATATAGTAGTGTGTGTGTGTGTGTGTATTGGAGTGATTGATATTCCCGCATATATATAGCGGATGAGACCCAATGCGCCCCGTATAATAGCGGATGACCCTATATACCGCGATATTCCACCTCGAAGCGGAATTGGTAATTTTATGTTGTGTTAACATCTGTGGATGCAGGGAAACAGGTTGGAGGAATCCAACTGGATTCCTCAAAAATGTTGAATTAAATTTAATATATAGTTATATATGTTTTGTTGGAATAATCTGTGATAGGATATTGTGTTATTTGAATTGATTGGATGTTATGGCAGTTTTAGCCTGGATTTTGGTATTTTTAAATACCAATAAAATATGGTTTTAAATTGGTAAAGAATTGTAAATAGGGATTTTGAAGTAAAATATTTATATAGAGTTTTGGATAAATCAATTAGATAAAATAAAAGGTTATGAAATTGTATTTAACTATTTCGGGATATGGTGAATAGGGATTTTGGAATAAAATATATATAAGGATT
The DNA here is from genome assembly GCA_030737815.1 of Allium fistulosum. NCBI lineage: Eukaryota > Viridiplantae > Streptophyta > Magnoliopsida > Asparagales > Amaryllidaceae > Allium > Allium fistulosum. The sequence continues at coordinate 273,206,985 of CM060902.1, read as the reverse complement.
TTTAAATGATAACTTCTTAAGCGGTACTTGTCTAAATGTGAAAGCTTTTTAAATCGAGATTTTTAATAGATTGGAAGGATAGAAGTGAATTTGGAAATAAGTATAAATTGGTTATACTGGAGCTCAAGTAAGATTTCCAAATTTATGAAAATGAAAATAAAATCGAGAAATTTGGCTTGTTTTAAAAAAGAGGATTTTTAATTTTTAACTAGGTAACTTTAAAAGTGTTTAAAATATTCCAGAAACTAGTTATTTAATTATTTTAAATTGTTTAAAGCATATTTAATTATTAATTAGTTACCTTATAAAGGTTGTTAAAGATTTACTATTATTTAAGAATTAGTCAGCATTATTATTTTAAATGATAAATTATTAAATATTAATATGGCTTTGTATAATAACTTTTATTGAAGTATATTTTCCAAGATTAAACTTGGAAATTTATTTTAGAAACTTATAAGCATTATTTTGAGATAATTTTTAAATAAAGTTTACGAAGTAATGGTATACTCGCATGGCGTAATCAGAGGCAGTGAGTGCATGCAGTTAAGTTTTGGATTTCTCTAGGATAGAGACGTAACCATTGAGATGTGAATCCATGGTTGATACCGAAGTGGTACTTTCCACATTATTTTCAAAAAGGGTTTCAAATATTTTTGAAGGATAGTTTGTGAATTTATTGAATTCAATAAGATAAGTGCATATATTTTGGATAAAGAGATTTAATTTATATAAATTAAATTAAAAAGGAGATTTGGTATTTTTTAATGGAAAATGGAATATTTGGTTGAATGATTATTTATTTGATAGTTAAATAACCGACTATCAAATCTGGACCCAAAATATAACTTTGGAAATATCTAGGAGGATGATGAGGATTATATGGTACAGTTGCCGTTCGAGGTGTTATACTGTACGTGTAAACTCGTTTCGTTCTTCAAGGACGTTGATAAGGAAATCCGTCCACTAACGGTTAGGAGGTGATCTCCGACCTTATTTTCATCTGTTTATTTCCTAAAGAACCAAGGTTGAGTTCACCGGAAATATCGAACGTTGTTTCGAAGAGACTGAGATCGAATAAGTTATCCGAAAACCACTTCGATACAACGAGTATGTTTTCAATGTGAAAACAAGAGCATGGAGTCGAAGAAATGGCTAAGTAGCCATGAAAAGAAAGAGAGCTTTGATTTATTTTCTAAGCTAAAAACTAACTAAAGAGAGACTAAGGGGGAGAGGAGGAATTACATGAACATAATGGGTTATTTATACAAGCATAAAACCCTAATCCATAATTTAGGGAATGCCCAAACTACCCCTTAGGAAGTGTGGTGGCCAAGTAACCATTAGCATCCATTAATCATCATTTAAGTGTACATGAAGCCATTCATTCCATAAGCATGTGCATTAGCCTCTAATGTGTACATTAAGGTAGGTGGGTAGGTGGGGTCCTCCATGTTCTTCACTTTGAATTATTTCCATCTTCATTCTTTTATATCTTCTTTGTGCATGCATATTCCTTCATGAAACCACTTGTAATTGAGTTTAAATTCCTACAAAATAATATAGAAATTTCCAATTAAATTTTCTCAAGCCAATTTATGCACAAAAATGTCTATTTTGCCCTTGGATGAAGATGAATATGTGACAATTTGGAATTAATATGGATTTTGGTTAAAACAAGTTAAAATACCCAATATGATCATTTATTTAAATTAATTAGAATAAATATGGTGGTAAAAATATGCACATTTACGTGCATATCAAATACCCCCACACTTATCTTTTTATTCGTCCTCGAATAAAGGAAAAGTAAGATAAATCCGTTTTCGTAGGGAGCACGATTGCATTGAGCGTATGCAACATGCCGTTAAACCTCTGGGTGTCCCCAGTAGGACGAGTGTTATCTCGTGAGGGTTTTCAACGGATACTACCCACAAAATCTAAATGCAGGATGAAAATATTTACACAATGCAAGATTTATTTACAAAGAGATGAATGCAAGTTTTTGAAAATATTTACGAATGAAGGATTTATTTTTAAATTAACACAAATAAGTTAAATATAGGTTTGGTTATTATCTTGAAAATTTAAGTCATTTACTTGTCAAAATTTCCAACAAAAATCAAGTTATCATAACAAATAGACAATAGTTTAACTCGTTGTTTTGGTTGATAACAAAGTGTAATTATAAAATGGATCCTTAGTTGATTATCAAAGTTTATCAAAGTGGTAATTTTATTTCTTTTCAATAACAAGTCAAATCAAATAAGTTAAAATAGTGCTTGGATTTCAATTGCTTACTCTCTCCATTTTTTCTTTTGAAAATTTTGTTGATATTAACAATATTTACATATGCCTAACTCAGATAAACTGAGGCCAGATATATTACCCATGCACTGCCTTGCGGACTGATGTGAGGGGAATACAGGGCGTGGCGAGTGAACACATGAGTGTGAACACCTATTGACTGTAGGCGTTATTAAAAAGAATTTTATATATATACACCTAACTCAGATAAACCGAGGCCAGATATATCGATCGTGCACTGCCTTTCGGGCTTACGTGAGAAGGGTACAGAGCATGGCGAGTGAACACACGAGTGTGAACACATGAATCTAGGTGTTAAAAATATATACATATATACAAATGTTTTTGTTTTTGTTTTTTTTACTTATATTTTTTTTTTGAAGAGAGAGTTTCGCACTATCATCTTAGCACCATTTAACTTAGAAGACAAAAAAAATTGTTATATCATTTACTTTAAATTCACCACTCTTTTAAACAAAGATTTTCAGTTAGGATATATTTCATAGTTAACACGTCTGAATTTTCCTATATACTAGTTAAACTATCGTTATTTGTAATCAATCTTCATTTTTATTTTTGTTAAGACAAACAAATTTCCAAAAATTTCAATTTAATAAACCAAAACCATATATTTACCTTATAGTGTTTCTTTAAAAATAAATTAAAATGCTTAAAAAAAATTGTTTGTTTTTTCTGTTTTAGAGATTTTTTTTAAAAAATTTTGGAAAAATTGAAAATGATGGTGAGTCTCCCCCCACACTTGATTTTGACTGTGTCCCCACAGTCAACCCAAGTGGAAGAAGAAAAATAAAAACATAACCTTTATTTAAATGAAAATGAAAAGATGATTATTTACATGACATCAGAAAGTATACCGTTAAAAAGTAAATGAAACGGTCTTCCAAAGACCGATTCATTTGTCTTGTCAAGTATATGAGACGCAGCTTAAGCTCGAAAAACCAAACCATAAATGATTTCGAAATTGAATGTGGATTTGGGAAAACGAATGTCGTTTTATTGAAAATTTTATGAGTCGTTTTATTTTCAATGATTTTTAGGGTTGATAAAACGATTGATTGAAGTTCAAGTTTATTTTCACCAAATTGAAATTCAAGCTGTTCATTGAAATTTTTTTCAGAATTATTGATTTCAAAATCAAATTGGTGATTTAAATCTTCCCCATCAGAGTTTAACGACTCGTTTTCAAAAAGTCCATAAAACTCGTGTTCGTTAAATTCGACTTCCTTTGTTGGATAATCAACAACTTCATTGCGTATCTTAAGTTCAAAATCCAAAGTTGTTGTATTCAAATTTTCAGAAAAAGGAAGATCGAAATTTAAATCGAGTTTCTCACCCTCAAAAGAATTGAAATCCAAGTCGATCACCAAATTTTCAACAACTTTGTTAAGATCGTTATTTTCAATTTCAAAAGTTGTTATTTGAAAATCGTCGATTTGGGTAAAAGATGGATTATTGTTTAATTCGTCACACGTTGGGATTTGGTTTTGTTTTTCACGTTGTTTCATGTATGTTTCAAACAACGAATACGTGTGATCATCGTAAATTTCGTTCATTTGCTCAACAAAATCCAATTTATAATTATTAACATGAGGATTTTCACTTTGAAATTGTTGAGAACAAAGATTTTCAATCGTAACGTGGTTAAGATTATTCCCATTGCCAAATTCGTTTGAAAAGTTGTTTCCATTTTCATTTTGAGTTTGAAATTCATTTTGGAGTTCGAAATTGAATTGGCATGGGTTATAATCGAAATCGTTTGAATTTTGAATTAAATTCAGATTTTGAAATCCTTGACTCGAGTTGTTACACAAATATGAATTAGACAAATCATTTATCATTTGATTTTGTTGTGTAGAGATTTCAAGTAGTGATGAAATGCTATTTTCGAGATTCGAGGGTTGGTCGTCATTTTGAAAATTTTGTGGTTCAAAATTTGAATCGTTGAAAGAATAGTTGTCGTTAAGATATCCATATGAATTTGGAGTGAAGTCATATGGATTATATTGATTTTCACAACTATTGTATAATTCAAAGGAGTGGGGAAACGCGGACATTTTCAAGAATGTTTTTGTTTTTGTTTTTTTTAAAAAAAATATTTACAAAAAGAATTTATTTTTCAAAAGGGAAAATCGATTTTTGTTTTGTTTTTTATTTTTCAATTTTTTTTTGTTTTTTGAATTTTTGTTTTTCTAAATTTTTTTTTGGATTTTTGAAATTTCAAAGAAAAAGGAATATATACAATTTTTTTAGTTTTGGATTTTTGAATTTTTTTTTAAATATGCATGAACTAATGTAACTAAATGAATGCAAGGGCTAATTACAAATGATTTATCCTAAGTTAACCCAAAATTGTATAATTACAAAATTGTCTTAGTTCAACAAGATAGTTTTCGACCAGGTAACGGACAGGATTTATCGGTGCACCACGAATCACCGTAGCAATGCAGCCGAAGGTTTAAGTACCTTCAGAGGAACAACCACTATAATATTTACGAATCATCGTAATATTTATAAATGGTTATTACTCTGCCGTAGCCTAGACACCAAGAAAGTAAATTGTTCAAAGAAGACAAGTTGTCAATATACAATTAAAAGGTATTGATGTCTAACCGTTATTATTAATCAAAATCTAAGATGAAATGCAAAACAGAAATTAAACGTGTATTAACAATGCAACTACGAATGGATTTTTTTTTGATGTTTTTTTATATACAAATGCAAATGCAAGCAATCAACAATGCAAGAAATAAAAAACAATAAATAGGAGTAAAAAGCAACAAAAGTTATTTATAAGCAAGCAGGCAATTATTATTTTTTTGGCAAGCACAGTGAAGCAATTATTTTTAGCAAGCAGCTCCTTTCCTTTTTCTGCTTTTGCAACCTGAAAATAAAAACAAAATATATATACAGTTTTTTTTATATTGAAGAAGAAACTAAAATAAATGAAAAACAAAAAAAATTCAAAACAACCCTCGTTTTTTTTTGGGAAGAGACTATTTTTTTTTGGAAAGGGAACTTAAAAGTACTGTTTTACTTAAAAAAAAATTAAATATCAAAGAAGAGACTAAATTAAAGGAAAGCAAAACAAGTGAAAATAAAACGAACAATTTGAAACTTGTTTGTTATTTTTAGAGAGGAGAAAGTCCTAAAGCTTAAAAAAAAAAGGAGTAAATAAAACAAGAAAAATAATCCCATAAACAGCCCGGCTTAAAAAAATAATAAAACAAAAACCAACCCAAACTTTTTCGTTCCTAAAACATAACACAACTGTCTATACACAAAGGTCTCGTTCGCTCCCAAAAACAAAATCGAAATTCCCCAAACCTCGAAATTATGGCGACTGCGAATCGAGAATTAGAAATTCACAAAAGAGAAATCGAATTCGCAAAGGCACGTTTAATTCGCAAAGGCACGTTTAATTCAGGCGTTCGATGATAGGAATTGGTCACGGCGGTTACGGTAGTAGGCGATTTTAGGTGGTTGTTCGAAGTAGAGGTTGGTCAGAGGGGACGAGGATGTGGGCGATTGAATGGGGCGTGCTCTCGGGTCGTGTTCAAGTTGGTTGCAGAGGTGGTTTGGATGGAACTGCTAGTATTTGGTGGTGGTAAGGAGTTTATGAGGTGGAGATTGAGGTGTCGAATTGATGTAAGTTGTTATGGTGGGGTTTGGTATTGGGTTAGCAGTTTATGGAAGTTGTGGTGGGTGTTCTAATTGTCGATTGCGATGGTGCTCTGCTGCAGTGATGGATTAGGTCTGGAGAAGGTGGTTGCAGCAACTGTTGATGTTCAGGTGAGGATGCGGGTTGTAGCAGGCGATGTTGAGTTGTGAGGTGAGTGAAGTCGCGATGGTGGTGGCGATTCAGGGAGGCAGGCTGTTTTGGAGGAAGTGCAATGGTGTTCTGCTGAGATTTGGATGTCGCGGTTGTGGAAATCGAAGTCGTTTCAGTGATGAGGCTGCGATGGTGATATGCTCTGGTGTTATGGTGATGGAGACTTCGGGTGAAGGGAGTGATTGGCGATTGCTGGTTTTGTGGCACTGTTACTGTCAAATGTTTGCAGAGGTAATTCAAGGCTGTGGTTAAGATGTGAGTGGAGTGTTATGGAGTGAAGGCAATGGTAACAGGGTTTGAAGGGTGACAGGTTGTGGCAGTTTTGTAGAGGGCTTATTCTGACTTAACTGTTTCAAAGCAGTGCGGGGTATTTGGCAGAGGAGAAGGATGGTTCGTTGCTGTGATGAGAGGTGATGTTAGAGGAGTATGTAAGGAGATGGTGATTTTGTGGGTTGCACTTTGAAGGAGATGCAGATGGTTTTGGGGATTGTTTTGTTTGGTGGATTGCAGGGACTGTTGTAATGGGATGATGAGCAGCAGTGTTGTCTGGAAGATAGTGTAGATGGCAGTTTTGTAGGCAGAGGTGTGGAGAAGGCAGATTGCGGATGGAGGAGTAGGGAGGCAGTGTGTTCAGGTGAGTTTGTTTCAAGTTGATGAGTGGATGACTGGTAGGGAAAGGGGAACAGAGGTGAGTTGCTGTGATGGTGGCCCTATGTTGCAGAGAATACAATGCAACAGTGAATTGTATACAGTGCAACAGTGAATTGTAAATGTAGAAATTTGAATGCAAATGTAGTTGAAAATGGAAAATAATAAAGAAAAATTTGTTTTGAAATTGTGATTATCTCTTTTTTTTCTTTTTGAATTGAAATGCAAAGCAACAAGAAGAACAAAAGCACACACACAAATGGAAACAAAAATCAAAAGACAATCACACAACTCTTTTTTTTGTAAGGAAAACAAACACACAAAATAAAACACACACAAATCAAATGAAAATAATTCGAAGAATAGAAAAACAAAATCAAAACTAATTCCCCGACAACGGCGCCAAAAATTTGTTCGACGACGGAAATTCTATCGGTTTAGAAAACCGTCGAACGAATTTAGAAATAAAATAACCGCAAGCGCACGGCGTACACTTGTAGTACGTGGCGAATACGGGTCGATCCGTAGGGAATTGTTGATTTAAATTTCCTATTCAATCAAATTATACCAAAGTCGAGAGTGAATTAAACTAAAAATGTATGAAAACTAGCTAACTAACTAAAAGAAAAGAGATGCAAATATAAGAGTTAAATGACAATTTATAGAATAAATCCACTCTCTAGATTATGTAGTTCAACACATATGAAATAATAATCTCTCTTTTATGGTCATTAGTGCTTTAATTGATGTGCTTATCATAAGTATGTCATATTTGTGCTATTGATTAGCCAACATAAGCCATCAAACTATAACACACACCTTAAACCACTTACTAACTCTCATGAAATTTGACAATGAAAATGAAATGAAATCTATTTTAAGTATGGCCTATTAACTATTGATTAGAAATATAGACCATCAAATTTTAATTTCAAATCACTTTCTTATGCCATAATCATATTTTGATAAAGAGGCATTTGTGTTAGTGATTGTTTAAACATAGCCTATTTAGTGTCAACAATATAGGCTATCAAATTCAAAGCAAGAACAACAAATAAAACACTTCATTGATCATCATTAAGCACAAAAAGAGAGCATGAATTAACAAATAGTTGAAGCTACATAATTAAAGAGCTTCATTACCCCTAAATTGAAGGGGTTTAGCCTCTCATATTTGTCATTTGATTAACAAATGTAGCTAGCAACATGAAAGCAAAAAGAAAGAAAAATGAAAGCTAATGGAAAAGAGAAGCTAATTAACAAGAATTAAAACTAATCTACTTTGCATGAATATAAATCTACACTACAACATGAAAGGAAATAAATAAGAAAAGAAAAGGAACATGTATTAAATTGCATAAAAGAAATACATAAGAGAAGAAATGGCTAAGTAGCCATGAAAAGAAAGAGAGCTTTGATTTATTTTCTAAGCTAAAAACTAACTAAAGAGAGACTAAGGGGGAGAGGAGGAATTACATGAACATAATGGGTTATTTATACAAGCATGACACCCTAATCCATAATTTGGGGAATGCCCAAACTACCCCTTAGGAAGTGTGGTGGCCAAGTAACCATTAGCATCCATTAATCATCATTTAAGTGTACATGAAGCCATTCATTCCATAAGCATGTGCATTAGCCTCTAATGTGTACATTAAGGTAGGTGGGTAGGTGGGGTCCTCCATGTTCTTCACTTTGAATTATTTCCATCTTCATTATTTTATATCTTCTTTGTGCATGCATATTCCTTCATGAAACCACTTGTAATTGAGTTTAAATTCCTACAAAATAATATAGAAATTTCCAATTAAATTTTCTCAAGCCAATTTATGCACAAAAATGTCTATTTTGCCCTTGGATGAAGATGAATATGTGACAATTTGGAATAAATATGGATTTTGGTTAAAACAAGTTAAAATACCCAATATGATCATTTATTTAAATTAATTAGAATAAATATGGTGGTAAAAATATGCACATTTACGTGCACATCACTAAGTACATCGTCTTGAATATTGCCGAAATAAAAATAATGTATACAAAATTTAAGTGCACAATTTATAACTGAGCTGATTCCAAATGTTAAGAATCTCATAACATTGTTATATGATAACAATGTCGTGATATGGTTCGTAATAGAACTTAGAGCTCACTAGAGGTTGAGAGACTTACTTCGAATTGTTCCACATGATAAAGCAGTTTATCACCGTCGAAGAGAGTTGATTGACAAATTAGATAATTAAAACATAATAGCATACCTGTTCACAAAGGGACTGACCTAATTAGTTTTGAGAAAACTAATTGGAGAAGTTGGAATAAGATTCCATAGTTGACCACAAGTGCAAGTGGGAGATTGATAGAGTTAGGGGTATGCCTTAGGGGCAATTATGTAATTTGTTACATTTATCTAACTCGTTGACCAATCTTGTTCGAAATAAAGGTGATTTATTTCTATTATATACTTGATATAATGTGTTTATATTAATTAATCAATTTAATTAAAAGTATATTTAATAGAAAATCCATAAATAGCATGTTTTGTGATAGTAGTTGCAAAGTGTTGTAATCGTGAGTAATTTATCACAATGAAACAAATATACCATTTTAAATGTTCCTAGTCAAGATGCATCGAAATTAGATATCAATGTATCTGTTGAGACTAGAGTACGTAACGTTCTCCAAATGTTGGGCAGTGTATTACTCATGACTTCTGGGGCACCTAGAGGTTATGTACTAATAGTTATTGGATAACTATGGAACGACTCACTTGATAGTTTTCTGTTGGTTAATATAACTAAGGTCAAACAGAAAATCTTGATGTGATTGATTTACACAGTTCTCTCGACTTGAGAATACCGTGGATGTTCAATATGAAGCTCTACTTTGATTATAGTCAAATCATGGTATGGTGTTCCATTGGGTGACTATAGTTGGGTCGAGTGAAAGTATTGGAAGTGAAGGACTATTTAAGAGAGGATTCGTCTCCTCAGTTATATGGGGTTAATATCATGGTCAACTCAAGTCAACTCAAAGTCAAAGTCTGTGGCCGGAGCATTTTGGTTAATAATAATTGTTATTATTGAACTAAGGGCTTTGTGTTTGGACTATAAAGTTGAATGTGGATGACATTGGAATTCTGACCATTACCAAATTCCGTAAATCCAAAGTGATATAGTTTTGACGAAGAGAATTGGTGTAAATATTGTCACTATTAGGTACTGCTTATAATAAGTAAAATTGGATTTTACCAAAAGATGTGTAAGCGATGAATTCCGCCAAAATGTCACACCACCTGCTAAGTGACGTGTGAACGTTAATATTTAAATTGTTCAATATTAATTACTAACTGAATTTACACCTTTGAGTCGCACAACCGTAATGATGAATTCTCCGAAAACCACCTGATTTAATTAATTTATAAAAAGTTTTAAATTAATTAAATTAATTATTATTTGAGAAATATTAATTATTTTTTATCTTATTTAATGTTTGGGAGTTATTTGTAATTATTTGAATGCATTTATAAAAGTTATATTTGAGCGCATTGATATATGATATCATTGTTACTAAATAAACGATAATTACATGCGTTAATTTATGGAATCTTATGTCATTTGATGTCATGTAATTTTCAGCCATACCTATAAAGAAATATGAGTGAAAAGAGAAAGCTAATCAAGAGAATTAATTAGAGAAGTTTTAATTAAAGAATGGGAAAGGTTTCCTTCTTTCAAAAAAACATATTCTCTAATTCATTCTGTACGTACAATTCATTCTTTCTCATTCATTCTTTTTCTTTCTCTCCTCCTAACTTTCATGGCAGAACAAAAAATTTCCAAAATTCTTTCAACTCCATATGAAAACATCAAAAATAAATAAAACAAAAGTGGCTCATCCATCTCTTGCAAGGATAGGATAGGGATCTTGAAGATCTGAGGAGATATCATCATTCAAGGTGTGACTTCTAGGCAACATCCTAAGGGGAGTCCATTTTTAAGATGTGCTTCAAGGCTTTGGGTAATAAGGTTTGTTTTTCATTAATAGATAATGATATTTGATGTAATGTTTATTGAAAGAGAAATTTGATCATCATAATTTGTATGTACATATCATTGCCTCATTTAAGTTGAGAATTGTTTATGTAGCTTGTAATGTTTGTTGGATGAATCAATTGGTGTTTTATTTAATAAATCAAAACTAATATTTGTATATGTTTAAATATAATGTTTTGTTTTGGAACTATGTTGTAAAGATTCAATTGAAAGTCTAATTTTTAGATCAGAAATTTTGTATGTTCAATTTATCAATTGGGTTTTTATTTTGTTAAATTAGAATTAAAATTTATATATGCTTGAATACAATGTTTGTTTATAGATCTATATTGTAAACATTTAATTCAAAATATAATCCTTTAGATGTAAAATTTTGTATGTTCATATTGTTTTGATTGGATTTTACTTTAACAAATTAAGCTAAAATTTGTTTATGAATTTTAAAGATTTTATTGAAAATTCATTTTTAAATCATATAAAAAAATGTAGTTCTGGATTTGAAAGTTTACATGTATATATTTTGTGTTTGTATTGTTTTGGAAATTAAAAGAAAAAATAGGAAGATGTTTTGGCGAGAAATCTAAATTTTAACTTGATTACTATAGTCTCTAATTTGTATTAATTAGAGATATTTTATTGTATATTAGATACATACAATTAATGTTTTGATAATAAATGTAACGACCCGGATTTTTCAACGATTAATTTTAAATATTTAAATGGTTTTAAATATTGAAATTGGAATTTTAATTTAGTTAATAAGTTTTTAAAATTGAAATTTTGAGCGATATCAAAATTTTGGAATCGTTAATTTAATTGACGCATTTAAAATAGCAATCCGAGGCACTGTCTCGTAATTCGATGAAACAAGTTCCGTAATAGTATACTATTATTGGATTTCAAATGTCTTAGCATTTGGGGTTATCGTTTGGTCGTACGGGATATAAATGCGTTGAAATTAATATCGAAATTTAATATGATGATTTGGTCCAAAAAGCTATTTTCTCCATAAGATCGAATTAGGACTTGAAACCTTTTCCATTGCGTTCGGAATAGTGGTATAACATTATAAACACCTAGCAGCACGCCTCGATAGGGGTTCGAAAATTTCGAGCTGTGTAATCGAGACGATTTGAATTTAAATAATAAGCATATATTTATTTGACTTGACTTTCTTTTTCACATCAGCTGTTCTTTTCCTCACCTCAAAACACTGTACACCCATTCAACACGCAAGGATCACCTTATCCCCACCTTTTTAAAATCGCACGCAACAGTTGAACGAAGAAAAAAAAAAGAGCGATGTCTTTAAATTAAAATCGCGAGCCTCTCCCCTTTCCTTCTTTAGTTAAACAAAATCACGTATTCTCCTACCATCTTCTTCTATATGGAATCGAAAACCAAAATTTGCTCAGGAAAGAAAAAAATCAAATCCCATTCTTTCGGCCTTAATTCTTTTCCCCAAACTGATTTTTAGCTACGAAAAAAAAATTGGCGAAAGGTAATTGAATTCGTGCTCGCCTATGACTTTGGAGCTCGCGCATAAAGGAGAAGGGTCCGCGAGGTGGCGACGTGTTGATGGAGGAGGTCTGGGGGGTCGCAATTGGAGATGGATGCGATTTTGGGCATCGCGATTGCGTGAGCATGACACGGGGGAGGCGGTCCCGAAGGCGACTGCAAAATGGAGGAGCCCACGGCAGTGGGGTGGGCGATCCCTAGATATGCGTGTGCACGCATGCGTGCACAGGGGAGATTGGCGCGACAGTCTCTGTGGCTATGGTGGTTTCGGCATAGATGGTGGCCGGTGGTGGAACTATAGGCGACGACGATTGTGTAAATAAAAAAAGAGAGAACGAAGTCTGTTTTGGAGAAGACGGTCTTAAGGGTTAGGCGGCTGCTAGTGACGGCGATTGGAGTTTGGTTATTTGGCGTCCAAGAGGTGTTGCGAAGAGGAGGACGTGATTGTGGAACTCGCGTCGGAATCTGGGTCGAATTGGTAGATTGGGAGGCCAAGAAACGTTCATATGATGGTTGAGTAACATGTTGGAAGAGAAGCTCGCTGGATTCGTCAGTCTTGGATAATATCGTAAGATAAGGGGGTAGATGGGAGAGAAGAAGCGGCAATGGGGTTGCGTTCGCTGTCACGAGCGTAAAGAAGGATTTGGGAAGACGAATTACTGTTGGAATTTAGGGGTAAGAGTGTAGTTTAAAATTTTAATTAAATTAAAATTTAAAATTAATTATCTCGTATAGTAATTAATAAATATTTTTTCTTACGAGGTCTAGAAATCGTGAAAGCAAGTCGAGATGGAAATGGTTTGCAAATAAAAGTCAAGGTGAGAAATTCTCACTCATTTGGATTGCCAAATTTAAAATTTAAATGTTTAAATTTAAAATATTTGATGCTTGATTGGATTGATAAATTATAGTTATCTATTGGATGATCATATGTATAGTAGTATATATATATATTAGTAGTTGGAGTGATATTCCCGCACATTATAGCGGATGAGACCCTATGCGCCCCGCATAATAGCGGATGACCCTATATACCGCGATATCCCCATCGAAGTGGGATTGGTATTTTTATTTGTTGTCTAACATATGTGGATGCATGGAAACGGGTTGGAGGGATCCAACTGGATTCCAAAAAAATATTAGTGTTTTTCATATATATATATATATATATATATATATAAATATGATGTGATTGACTAATCTGTTGGATTATTGTGTGTTGTAAATTTTTAAATGTTAAATAGCATGGTAATTAACTTGGGTTACTAAATACCATAAATATTACTTTAAATTTTTAACGAATTAAAAGGGGATTTTAATATAAAAGTATATTTATATATATCGAATTTTGGATTATTTAAAAGAGATTGATTTGAATAAGCAATTAGTTGTATTAAATAACGCGGGAAAAATATTTTACATAGAGATTTTAAAATAAATTATACAAAGGAATTTTTAAGACTAGAGTTTTAAAATGATATTCGGAAAATAATATGCAAAGAAGTTGAAAATCGATATTAAAAATAGATTGGCAAAAATAAATGGAATGTATAAGGAATTGAATTTATAAAAGGAAATTTTATAAATGAGATTATTTTTAGTGAAACTCAAAGGGGTTATAAAAATTTATAAACGATGTTTATAGATAAAGGAATTTGATATCAGATGATAAATTTTGAAACATAAATTTATAGGGATAATTTATATTTGAATATGGAAACAGGGTGAGAGAAAATAGTGGATACTATTTTTGAAGTGAAAATGGTTAAAGAGATCGAAATGGAAGTGATGTGATGGAAATCGAGAGGGATTTATAAATTGAAAACTGGTTATTGAGATTTAAAAATATATTTTTATTTATAAATTACGTTTTAATTTTAAAAAGGAAAATTTTATTTCTTAAACTATGTAATTTAAAGTCAGTTAGTATTTAAATACTTCAAAAGTTAATTTTTCAAATGCTTAATATTTGTTTTAATAAATCCCAAATTTTTTAACCTGCTTTGAAAAGTGATGTATAAAGAGTATTTCAATATTTTAGATAATTATTTGAACATGCCTTAAAAGTAAATTATTATTATTCTTTTAAATACTTATTCCCATATATACAGAGTTTTGAAATGTTTTAAATTATTTATAAACCTTCTCGGAAGGTTGGAATGGGGTTATTCAGTATATGGAATTTATAAGAAAATCCTTAAAAATGGAATTGGGAAGAAAAGTAAGGGAAGTTCCGAAGTAGTTAAATAAAAGTGAACTTAGAAAAAAGAAATAGAATTCATAAAGAAGTACAAAGGGAAGTTGAAATTATAAGCAAGTATAATTGGCTTTTGAAATATTAAAGAGAATTAAATAAGGAATTCCGGAATTTATAGGATTCGTTAAAAACTAGTCAAGGAATTTACAAATAAAATTGTAAATGATTTCGAGAAATAGGAAGTAAGGAAATAGATGGGATACTTCCTAAGTGTGAATATAAATGAAGTGGGGAAAAATATTCTAAGTATTGGAATAGGTGGAAATATTCCGTTAAGAATATAAGGATTTGAAACTGTTTTAAAATGTTGAGGTACTGAACGTATATCTTGTAAAGATATTTTGAAATGAGTAATTTGGAAGAAATTATAAATAATGGCCTAGTGATTGCTTATGGATGTTATATTGATAGTTAAATAACCGACTATCAATTTTGGCCAGTTTCGTTAATCGTTTCGAAGAGACCAGGATCGGATTTAATTATCCGAAAACCAATTCGATCCGTTTGAACGTTACGAATGAATACCGTGAAGATGATGAAGATGGTGATTCGGTTTGTCCAGACCCAGGACAACTTGTATGGTTGAATGCTATATCAACACATCGTCATTGTAGGACGATGAGCATTCTAAGTGAAATTATTCTTGAGAGGTAGTCGTAGCCTCTAGCCTCATCAACCGGAATGGCTGAAAATCAGGGGATATGTAGCAAGGCTAGGTGCGTCATACCCACTCACCTTTCTAGATAACCTCGAATATATTATATTAGATGGATACAGTGCATGCGATATAGCTCTCGGTAAGGGTGGGAACACCGGGATGATAACATATTCGGTTTTATCTAGGTTAGGGATAGGGCTGGTCTTGTGTTGCAGGGGATCCCGGTGAGGTCCTCGGTATATGCTTCTAGAAGTGTACCATGATAGGTGGTGCCTCAGTGCCTAGTCATTGTATGGAATCCAATCTCCAATAAGCGCCATATGGTTTGACTGTGCTCAACTATGCTGAAACTTGAGATGCAAGCATTTCAGTTATTTTCTATTTACTTGATTTAGACACTATTATAATATCAGATAGATTTGATAAGAATGTTTTGGTTATCGTAAGGTAAAAACCCGTCGGGTTTATTTGTGGCGTGGTCTTACGAGATACCTTTATTTTTCAAAGGGTTTTTGAAAAATAATAGTAATAATTCAAATTGAGTGTGTTTTCTCACGCTGGTTTTCCAGAATGACTCCGGTGTTATTTTTTATAATGCACGGATCAGACCGAGTATTATAGATTCAGGATAGGATGCTACGGAGCTCAAGAGACGAGCTGGATAACAAAGGTGTATTTCCGTACTTGATGTATATTTTCCGTTGTATGAGGACGAATTATTATAACTGTCCAGGTTTGATGTAGTGATTGTTATACTCTGATGATTGTATGTATTAAACTGTTACATATTCTTTTGTATAAAAATATGTTATTATATATTATATTTTGTTCTGCTGTGATTGTGAGATTCTGTGTTGTTCTGTTTCTGTTCTTCTATCTTTTTCTTCTTCACCCCTAATGAACTAGTGTTCCCGGCACTCGATTGCTCGGCATTCTATACAATGGACGCATTGATGTCAATTTTCGAAGGTCGAAAATCCCCGTCCGTTACATTTGGTATCAAAGCGAGGTTAAACGAGAACCTTGGCTCTGGTGGGGATTACTCATTAGAGATAGGGTCAACAGTACCCTAGAATGAGTTTGAGTGTATTAATAAATATGAGCGCGTATTTGTTAGTGAATATAAATTGTTTTATATTATGTTGGTTGATTTATTGAGTGGCTTATGAACTCTGGTCGGCACAATCAGTACAACTGTATCGATAAGGTTTCTAAACTCTTGAATAGAGTAATTCGACACAGTATTATTTTGAAATGGGGTAAATGATATAATTTTACCCAAGGATATATTTTGATATAAAAGAAATAATTTTCTGAAATTATTATATATAATTGGAGTGTTTGGATGATAATATTATAATCAATTAAGATTCAAACCAGAATCTGGAAATTAAATTCCCGGGAAGTTTGGAAAAATGTTTTTCAAAGTGGTGTGGAAAATAATAATAAGAGTATTATTTTTGGGGATATTTTTGAAAGAAATTATTTTAAAATGGATTTTGGAAGAGATATAGTACTGAACTCACTTCAGTCGCTGGAAAAAAATTCTGGTGATGTGCAGCATCACCAGTATTCATTTTCGAGTTTCTAGGTGATGGATTGCTACCATAGTAATTTGATATGGAGATTTTTGAGAAAAACAAATGTGGTTTAGAGAATTCCGAGGGGAATTGTTTAAAAATCAAGTTGATTTTTGAAAGTTGAAGGAGATGGTTTGTTAAAACAGAGTTATATATTTATATATATTATTATTATTTCAAATGGTTTGAAATAAGTACCGGGTGTTGAATTCTGGAATTTCTAATTAAAATGAGAAGTGAAATCAGAAGAGGGTAGGATTTGAAATAAAACTTGAAAAAGGTGAACTTCGATGAAGTTAAAAATTTAACTTGTGTAAGTTAAACAAATTGAATTCGTAAAAGAAAATTTGGAGGAATTGGAATTTAACTTAAGCAAAAGTTAAAGAAAATAAATTAAATAAAGTGGTTATATAAATAAGATGAAATGAGTAGAATGTAATAGACTAAATAAGTATAAAGTGTAAGTGAATGTGCAAGTAAATGGAATAATAAATATAAGTAAGGAAGTGTGGAAAATTTGAAATTGGAATTAAATTCTTTCTTGATTAAATGGAATGAATTAAAAATAAAATTGTTTGGAATGAAATTAATTTAAGTATGGATAAATTCGATTATGGTTCAGAAATATTGGTTAAAGGGAATTGAAATTTAAATTGAATTGAATTGGATTGGATTTGAAACCATATTGAATGGAATTAAATATATAAATGTGAAGTGTAAATGACTATATAATTGTAAGCTATAAAATTTAAATAGAGTAAAAATTTGAGTGAAAATTTGGGATTGTGAATAAATAAATTTGAATAGCTTATAAAAATTCAAAATTAATGGAATAAGTATATATTTAAGCCATAAAGTGATGTACAATCCTTAGTTAAAAATAAAATGTGAAAAAAATAAGTTGTGTAACTTATGAAAAAAATTTGAAAAGCGAAATAGAAAACCAAAGACAAAAATGGTTTGATATTTTAGTGAAGGAAATAAAATCCGAACCTGGATTATAAAATAAATTTGAACTCAAGTGGATTAAATAGGATGATTTTTGGAATAAAAATCAGATATTGAAATTGTAAAATGGAAGTGAACTAATTAGACAAATTAATTAGTAAATTGAACATGTGAATGGATTTATGCTTGATTAAATAGAATGGATTGTGGGCTGAAACTAAAGTTGAATATAGAACTTGAATAATAAATAAAATTCGACTTATATATATAAGCTGATTAAATATATGTGGAATGTGATCAAATAAAATTGGATTGAAATAAAAATGGCTTGATTTATAAATAAATTCAATGTGAGTGGAAATAAATTAAATATGGCCTTGAATATTATTTTAAATGAATTCAAGAATGAATTCGAGTTTGAAATTGAAATTTGAAGTGAAATAAATGAATGAACTAATTAAATTAATTAGTGAAATGGAATGAAATTTGATTGAATGAGAATCAATCTGAAAATGAAAATGGGTTTGGTTGCAAGGGTAATAAACTCAAGTTACAGAGTTGAAATAATTTGAAATAAATGAATTAACTTAAGTTTATATTGCTGGATGAAAGCTTGCTCGAATAAATTTGTGAAATGGGTATTTAATAAATTAGCATGGAGTGATTTCAAGCTAAATAAAATGGATTTGAATATAATATGAATGGAAGGCAACAAAATTGATTGAGAATCGATCTGAAATGGAATAGAATTGAATAGAAATTGATTTGTAATCAATATAAAATAGCTATGAACTGAAATGGTTATTTTATCGCCGAATTTGCTTAGAAAATTTGTCGTTGGCGTAAATGGAAACAAATAAAATTATATGAATTAATAGAAAGTGAATAAATTGATCAATTGGGAATGGATGCGAGTTTGTTCGGTATAAATGTGAATTAAATGCAATAAATTGAGTTGAAGATCATTTGAATTGAATGAAATGATATATAAATCGGTTGAAATAAATAATTGAATTTTAGGACCTTGTGGTTATATATTCATGCTATGAAAATGATGTGCTTAATTAGTTAATTGAATGAAATGTTAGTGCTTATGTGCTTTAATTGAGTAAGTACAGGTACCCGGAGGCTGTTGGGCTAGAGTTGGGTCACGTAATTGCATATTATATAAGCCGCTTGCTTAAAAACGCTAAAATAAGGTAAATTTTCGGATTAAATACCGCAAACATATAAATATTGATATATTTTTTGTTTTTCGACTGTGTGGGTCGATGTATACATTTTTATATCTCTTGTCATATTGCAAAAGGCTCTCCGTACAAGGGAGACTCTGCCAAAAAAATTCGGAAATTTAGGGAGTTAGAATTTTTTTTTGAAAAAATTGAAAAAAAATTTGTTATCTAAAAGGTTGGTGTTCAAATTGAAATTTAAATCAGAAATTTTGGCTGAAAAATGGAAACTAAAAGTTTTGGATAGGAATAAAGGGTTTAGAAAAGTGAATGTCAAGTTTTAACTAAGTGGGTTTTGAATAAGTAATGGGTTTGGAGCATTTTCCTGCCTTAGCAATTTCGGGGACGAAATTCTTTTAAGGGAGGAGGAATGTAATGACCCGGAATTTTCAACGATTAATTTTAAATATTTAGATGGTTTTAAATATTGAATTTGGAATTTTAATTTAGTAAGTTTCTAAAATTGAAATTTTAAGCGATTTCAAAATTTTGCAATCGTCAATTTAATTGACGCGTTTAAAATAGCGATCCGGGGCACAGTCTCAGAATTCGATGAAACCAGTTCCATTGGATCCGTAATAGTATATTATTATCAGATTTCAAATGTCGTAGCATTTGGAGTCATCGTTTGATCGTACGGGATATAAACGCGTTGAAATTAATATCGAAATTTAATATAATGATTGGGTCCAAAAAGTTATCTTCTCCATACGATCGAATTAGGAATTGAAACCTTTTCCATTGCATTCGGAATAGGGGTATAACATTATGAACGCCTAGCGGCATGCCTCGATAGGTGTTCGAAAATTTCGAACCGCGTAATCGAGACGATCTGAATTTAAATAATAAGCATATATTCATTTGACTTGACTTTCTTTTTCACGTCAATTGTTATTTTCCTCACCTCAAAACACTGTACACCCATTCAACATGCAAGGATCACCTCATCCCCTCCATTTTAAAATCGCACACAACAGTTGAATGAAGAAGAAAAAAGCGTTGTCTTCAAATTAAAATCGCGAGCCTCTCCCCTTTCCTTCTTCAATTAAACGAAATCACGTATTCTCCTACCATCTTCTTCTATATGGAATTGAAAACCAAAATTTGCTCAGGAAAGAAAAAAAATCAAATCTCATTCGTTCGGCCTTAATTCTTTTCCCCAAACCGAGTTTTAGCTACGAAAAAAAAAATGGTGAATGGTAATTGAATTCGTGCTCGTCCACGACTTTGGACCTCGCACATGAAGGAGGAGGGTTCGCAAGGTGGCGACATGTTGATGGAGGCAGTCTAGGGGGTCGCGATTGGAGATGGACACAATTTTGAGCATCGTGATTGCGCGAGCGCGACAGGAGGGAGGCGGTCTCGAAGGCGACTACAAAAGGGAGGAGCACGCGGCAGTGGGGTGGGCGAACCTTAGATACGCGCGGGCACGCGTGCGTGCACATGGGAGATTTGCGCGGCAGTCTCTGTGGCTATGGTGGTTTCGACGTAGATGGTGGCCGGTGGTGGAACTATAGGCAACGACGATTGTGTAAAAAAAAGAGAACGAACTCTGTTTTGGAGGAGACAATCTTGAGGGTTAGGTGGCTGTTGATGACGATGATTAGAGTTTGGTTAATTGGCGTCTAGGAGGTGTTGCGAAGAGGAAGACGTGACTGTGGAACTCGCGTCGGAGTCCGGGTCGAATTGGCAGAATGGGAGGTCGAGCAACGTCCGTATGATGGTTGAGTAACTTTTTGGAAAAGAAGCTCGCTGGATTCGTCAGTCTTGGATAATATCGTAAGATGAGGAGAGTAGATGGGAGAGAAGATGCGGCAATGGGGTTGAGTTTGCTGTCATGAGTGTAAAGAAGGATTTAGGAAGACGAATTACTGTTTGAATTTAGAGGTAAGAGTGTAGTTTAAAATTTTAATTAAACTAAAATTTATAATTAATTATCTTGTATAGTAATTAATAAATATTTTTTCGTACGAGGTCTAAAAATCGTGAAAGCAAGTCGAGATGGAAAAGGTTTGCAAATAAAAGTCAATGTGAGAAATTCTCACTCATTTGGATTGCCAAATTTAAAATTTAAATGTTTAAATTTAGATTATTTGATGCTTGATTGGATTGATAAATTATAGTTATCTGTTGGGTGATCATATATATAGTAGTATATATATATTAGTAGTTGGAGTGATATTCCTGCACATTATAGCGGATGAGACCCTATGCGCCCCGCATAATAGCGGATGACCCTATATACCGCGATATCCCCCTCAAAGTGGGATTGGTATTTTTATTTGTTGTCTAACATCTGTGGATGCAGGGAAATAGGTTAGAGGGATCCAACGGGATTCTTGAAAAATATTAGTGTTCTTCATATATATATGTATAAAAATATGATGTGATCGAATAATATGCTGGATTATTGTGTGTTGTAAATTTTTAAGTGTTAAATAGCATAGAAATTAACTTGGGTATACTAAATATCATAAATATTACTTTAAATTTTTAAGGAATTAAAAGGAGATTTTAATATAAAAATATATATATCGAATTTTGGATTATTTAAAAGAGATTGAATTGAATAACCAATAATGGATTTTTGATAGTATTAAATAATGCGGGAAAAATATTTTAAATAGAGATTTTAAAATAAATTATATAAAGGAATTTTTAAGACTAGAGTTTTAAAATGATATTCAGAAAATAATATGGAAAGAAGTTGAAAATCGATATTAACTTGGCAAAAATAGATGGAATTTATAGTTGGAGTGATATTCCCGCACATTATAGCAGATGAGACCCTATGCGCCCGCATAATAGCGGATGACCCTATATACCGCGATATCCCCCTCGAAGTGGGATTGGTATTTTTATTTGTTGTCTAACATCTGTGGATGCAAAGAAACAGGTTGGAGGGATCCAACTGGATTCCTCAAAAATATTAGTGTTTTTCATATATATATATATATATGATGTGATTGAATAATCTGTTGGATTATTATGTGCTGTAAATTTTTAAATGTTAAATAACATGGAAATTAACTTAGGTATACTAAATACCATAAATATTACTTTAAATTTTTAAGGAATTAAAAGGATATATATATATATATATATATCGAATTTTGGATTATTTAAAAGAGATTGATTTGAATAAGCAATCAGTTGTATTAAATAACGCGGGAAAAATATTTTAAATAGAGATTTTAAAATAAATTATTCAAAGGAATTTTTAAGACTAGAGTTTTAAAATGATATTTGGAAAATAATATGGAAAGAAGTTGAAAATCGATATTAAAAATAGATCGGCAAAAATAAATGGAATATATAAGGAATTGAATTTATAAAAGGAAATTTTATAAATGAGATTATTTTTAGTGAAACTCAAAGGGGTTATAAAAATTTATAAACGATGTTTATAGATAAAGGAATTTGATATCAGATGATAAAATTTGAAACGTAAATTTACAGGGATAATTTATATTTGAATATGGAAATAGGGTGAGAGAAAATAGTGGATACTATTTTTGAAGTGAAAATGGTTAAAGAGATCGAAATGGAAGTGATGTGAGGGAAATCGAGAGGGATTTATAAATTGAAAACTTGGTTATTGAGATTTAAAAATATTTTTTTATTTATAAATTAAGTTTTAATTTTAAAAAGGAAAATTTTATTTCTTAAACTATGTAATTTAAAGTCAGTTAGTATTTAAAT
The DNA here is from genome assembly GCA_030737815.1 of Allium fistulosum. NCBI lineage: Eukaryota > Viridiplantae > Streptophyta > Magnoliopsida > Asparagales > Amaryllidaceae > Allium > Allium fistulosum. The sequence continues at coordinate 273,184,236 of CM060902.1, read as the reverse complement.
ACTTCAGAAGTTGATTTTTCAAATGCTTAATATTTATTTTAATAAATCCCAAACTTTTAAACCTGCTTTGAAAAGTGATGTATAAAGAGTGTTTCAATATTTTAGATAATTATTTGAACATGCCTTAAAAATAAATTATTATTATTCTTTTAAATACTTATTACCATATATACAGAGTTTTGAAATGTTTTAAATTATTTATAAACCTTCTCGGAAGGCTGGAAATGGGGTTATTCAGTATATGGAATTTATAAGAAAATCATTAAAATGGAATTGGGAAGAAAAGTAAGGAAATTTCTGAAGTAGTTAAATAAAAGTGAACTTCGAAAAATGAAATAGAATTCATAAAGAAGTACAAATGGAAGTTGAAATTATAAGGGAGTATAATTGGCTTTGGAAATATTAAAGGGGATTAATTAAGGAATTCCAGAATTTATATGATTCGTTATAAACTAGTCAAGGAATTTAGAAATAAAATTGTAAATGATTTCGAGAAATAGGAAGTAAGGAAATAGATGGGATACTTCCTAAGTGTGAATATAAATGAAGTGGGGAAAAATATTCTAAGTATTGGAATAGGTGGAAATATTCCATTAAGAATATAAGGATTTGAAACTGTTTTCAAATGTTGAAGTACTGAACGTATATCTTGTAAAGATATTTTGAAATGAGTAATTTGGAAGAAATGATAAATAATGGCCTAGTGATTGGTTATGGATGTTATATTGATAGTTAAATAACCGACTACCAATTTTGGCCAGTTTCTTTAATCGTTTCGAAGAGACAAGGATCAGATTTAAATATCCGAAAACCACTTCGATCTGGTTTGAACGTTACGAATGAATACCACGAAGATGATGAAGACGGTGATCCGGTTTGTCCAGACCCAGGACAACTTGTATGGATGAATGCTATCGGCACATCGTCATCGAAGGACGATGAGCATTCTAAGTGAAATTATTCTTGAAAGGTAATCGTAGCCTCTAGCCTCATCAACCGGAATGGCTGAAAATCAGGGGATATGCAGCTAGGCTAAGTGGGTCATACCCAATTAGGGTATGTTATCACCTTGCTAGATAACCTCGGATATATTATATTAGATGGATATGGTGCATGCGAAATGGCTCTTGGTAAGGGTGGGAACACCCGGGGTGATAACATATTCGGCTTTATCTAGGTTAAGGATAGGGCCAGTCTTGTGTTGCAGGGGATCTCGGCGAGGTCCTCGGTACATGCTTCTAGAAGTGTACGGTGATAGGTGGTGCCTCAGTGCCTAGTCATTATATGGAATCTGTAACGATACGGATTTTTCGCGCTCGAAAATCGACATCCATACTTTACATCGTACTCGAATGCCATAGATTCGACCGTTCAAATCCGAGTCGCCGGAGCTTATAACAACATTAAGTAAATAACACAGCGGAATAAAAAGAATATAGATATACAACATCTGATACAATATCCAGATACAATGATGATACAATGAATATCTATATACATCAGAGATATGATACAATAAATAGCAGCGGAAAAGAAAACGATAACATCAGCAGCGGATAATCTTCATCTTCAGAATGCCAATCCAGAAATAGCTGGAACTCTCAATAACGATGCACAAAGATAAGCAAGTGCAGTCCATATCCAAAGACTGAACTATCTCCAGATAAATCTACAAATCTGACTATCTGAAAAACCAAACTCTAGACTGCTCGTGTAGAAAAATTTTGAGCACCCAGAGTTTAGGAAAGAAACAATAAACTCTGGATCAGTCATGGGACTGGTGTGAGCAACAAAAACAGTTTATCTTTAAAACAAACAACAAAGAGTTTTAAAGTCAATTCGCAATGCTTTTGGAAAATGAAACTACCATAAGACCTCCCACCACACACACAATGCAAACGCAGACTTGGAGGAGATTTCTTCTTATGTTAGTCAAAGATGCTTACTACGCAAAATCAAATCATTTTTGATATTATTATTAGTGCATAGTGGAAAACATTTCGAAAGTAGAATATAAATCTTAGCCAGCATAGGTACCATTATATTATGCCTGCTATAGCTGCCTCCTGAGGAGACAGGTTATACAATTGAAATCGTAAAGGCTCGTATTGTTTCTTTGGATTTCCAACAAATGGTCAGGCTAAGGAACTTCCTTTTCCACGATGGGTACGTCCCTGGAATAGACGACCCGAGAACCTAACCGGATCTCTGCCAACACAAGGCCGGGTTACCTCTGCAAAAATAGGTAACTACTGACACGCGTATGCCATCCCCCGATCGTCACCGATCTTCCCGAGGATCCTCGATTTCCAACAACCACATAATAATAATAATGCAGTAACCACAGAGGTTAAGTATCTGGGCTCCATACCATGATACCACCTTTATCCAGAAGGAATGACATACACTAAGGGGCGCTACTCCCTAGAACCTTGCTGCATCCTTCCTGTTTCGACCATTTCCGGGGTGTGAGGCTCGACGAAGTCTCGTCCACAAAGCTACGCTTTGTCACAAAGCCATGCTTCGGGTCAAACAAATGATCAACCTATGATCACAAAGATATAAAATCAAATAAATGATCATATCGCAAATGATCAAACACTGATCATCACACAGCAACACTCAGCATGTCACATTACCAAATTGGGATATATCGCCGATAAATTTCAACTACATAACCTCTGAGCTCGTACGTCTCAGAGAAGGGTGTTAAGCTAAGAGAATAAATTCTCCGCCACCAACAGAAATGTATTTGAAAGAAATCGGCTTTATATCTCAAAGTGTAATGTCAGACATGTAACCATACAAGTCTGTTCCGGGATCGAACAGAACCGAAGGCACTTCTTACGAAGCCCTTGCAATTCCGGGTAATTTCCAATCACGTCCGGACTTCCCGTCACAAAAGAGTGATATAAATCTCTATACCGGAGCAACTCAGTGCAGAGACATTCGACAGGTTGTCCTTTCATTTTTGAAAAATATCCGGTCTTCAACACCGGTCTTCAAATGCGATCCATATACGACGTATCACTATTCGGAATGGGTTATACGACACAAATGTCTTTTCCCGGCTAACCCGAACAGTGAGCGTAATATTCGAAAACATATGGATATTGGGGTTTCAATTAAGTCACAATTTAAACCCAAACTTTCTTTAAATGGTTTAAACAAATTACCATTTTAATCTTTTAAACAAAAAGATTCAATTCACAAAGTTCACTTAATTTCACAAAGATTCATTCACAGATTTTCCAAATCGATTTCCATTTCAGTGTGATTAATTCGTTAAATCTTTAAATCAAAGATTTAACTAATAGCTTTCAAAGCAATTCCGTTTCGAATGGGTTAAATGAATCATCATTTTAAATCTGTTAAAAATAAACAGATTCAATTCATAGCTTTCAAAATAATTCATTGATAACTTGGAAAATCCATTTTCAATTCATTCTTGAAATTCCTTTAAATTAAACTGGAATTTCAGTTCTTATCTAAAAGTGTTTATCATTTGAAAACAACAGTTTTCATTTTGGAAATCTGATTCATTCATACGAGTTTAAATCCTTGGGTTAAACTCAAATTCTCAAAATTATACTTTTAAATGGTTTAACTTCATATAAACACCTTTATATCTTCTTTAATCCCTAGTTTCAAAATCATAGATTTAATTTCAAACTTGAATTCAAATTTAAATCAAATTATTTAAATTTTCAAAACTCGATTTAAGTTACTCAAAATAACTTTTATCTTTGAAATCCCGTTTCAAAAGCTTTTCATTGTAAACCCCAAATTTCCAATTTCAAAATCAATTGAAATTAAAATTTCAATTTTTAAAACATCAGATTTAAATTATCTGTGACTTAACCGATTTCCACGTGAAATCCATTTGTGTGTGTAAAGGTGTAGTCCAGGGGTTTCACACACAATAGTGCAACATCAATCATCACAGATATATCGATAAGCGGTATAACCCATAACGCTTATCTTCATTCACGAATTCATAGATAAAATAAATTTATCAGTCACAAAGATTCACTATTACAATTCGATGTGGGTTTCGGATAAGCAACTGGAATCCGACTCCCTGTCGCATCGAAATTCAAGTGCCGTTTCACGGGCCAAGGGTTTGCATATTCAGATAACAATATATACATCACGGATAAGTAAATTACAGATTACAATACAAATCAGGATGTATCACAAAGCATCATATATCAGGAAATATCAAACAATTCAACATTCAATAGAATCCAGACATCCATAGGTAGGGTCAGTTAATTTTCTGATTTATGCAAGTCAGATTTAAATTCTACGAATAAATTATTAATTTTGGTTAATTAACATTAATGTATTATAAATCATTTTGATTCATTATTCTTAAATCATTTATTAATTAACCTTTAAACCAATTACATAATTAATTGACCCCTTATTTCTTAATTTAGTAAATTGTTATTACAATTTAATTAATTTCTAATTGTTAATTATTCAATTAAAACATTCTTTAATTACCATATAAATCTTTAATTACTATATTCATTACAAATATAAATTAGTTAATCCTTCCTAATTGCTCCTTTTAAAAACAGTTAAATAATAATGATCACTTAAAATTATTTAAGTGGTATAACTTCAATTCTTTACTTTGCTGAAGGTCTCAAACTACACCGAGAGACCCCCCTGATTTTCTCGAGTCAAACTCGAGTTCCTCCCACATATTTCCCGAGTCATTCTTCTCCCCTCGCGTACATTCTTCTTCTTTTTTTTTTCTTTGTTTATTTTTAAGTTGAAACCTGGAAAACATGACAACTACTCACGATTCTACTCGTACCCATACCTGAGTTTCCCACCATGCTTCACGAGTTCTCCCCCGAGTATTCACTCGAGTCCCTGCCATGAAGTCCTCCTGATACTCATCCAACGCCGTGCACGTGCACGGATCATCGGCGACCCTTTGGTCATTGCCGCCACCACCAGCACATCGACGACAGCCCCCTCTAACTATTCTTCCACCCAGATTTCCAAATTGCTCACGAAATCGAATTCGAGCTCGATCGAACCATAACTGGAAACAAAAGAACAGGTTCCACTCGAAACCTGGAAACGCCACCTCCCTCCAAACTCTGACCATCAGCACGCTTCCGCCTCCGGCTACATCATCGTCTACCCTTCCACCTCCATCTCCCAAAAACTGGTAGCGTCCGATCCCCTTTAGAGCCCGCGCGAGATCGAACAACACACCCCCTCAAAACTAGGGTTTAAAATTTCAAACCAAAATCCTAACTGCCTCGATGCTCAGATCCATCTACCATTATTTTTCCCATAGACTACAATCATCACTCCATCATCAAAGAAAATCACGGCCACTCTGACCTTCTAGATTGACAGTTCCAACCTTAAATGTGATTTCTGGTTAAACCAGAGTTACCCAGTCAATTTCAAACTATAAATTCCAATTTTAGTTTTAAAATTCGAGTTTTTGTTTATGTTATCGATTTATAATCTTGGATCAAAGAAACTGGAAATCAAATTTCCACTTACAACTAGTTTGTCCTGTTTGTTTTGTTTCCAGAGACCTCACAGTTTTAATTTATACTAAATAAAATTCCAAACTATACTTATGTTATATACCCATACTTTGTTTTAAACCTTAAGCCTTAACAAGGATTGAACATGAAATCATGGTTTTGATTTGGGTTTAAAACTGGAACTCTAGAACAGGAAGAACACATTAAAAACCCAAACATGTATTCAAGAACCATACATATTACAGAGAATTCCATCACCTTCATCCACTCCAAACATGATTATCACAGAATAATTTAGCAGCTATAGTTACTGGAATTAGCTTAAATATAGATGTTACTCACCTGATTTTTTTAGGAAGAAGAACAGAGTAGTTTATTTGAAACAGGCTTAGGAATTTTTGCAAGCTGAAACTCCTCTAGTTTGCATTTGCTTTGTTTTGATCTAAGTTGTTTGCTGTTGATGTTTGTTTTGGTGATGAGATGTTGTTGCTTTTAATTTGCTTGCTGTTAAGTTGCTTCTCAGGTTTGAAGACTCTGGCTAGCTTCAGGTTTACAAAATAAATGTAGTTTTGATTTTTTTTCTTTCCTGTTCTAATTCTATTTTGCTTCGAAACTTTGCTTTTCACTTTCCTCCTTTGATCAGATTTTCATTTCGGCTGAGAAGATGTTGGTAAGTACTTTGATTTGTTTTCTAAGTCCACTTATAATTTCATTTGTACCCACTTGAATATATTTTACTTTATTTGTTTGTACAATAAGCATGGCTGATAATGCTTTTATTAAATGCTAAAGGTATGTTGCAAAATCATGTTCACTTCAGCCATACTTGCTTGTCTCGGCTGAGATGTGGCATTAATTGCTTAAGTACATATGTTTCCATTTTTGTTTACATGCAACTTTGTTTCTTTTATCTTGTCCTATACACTTTATTTGCTGGTTGGAACTTGTATTTGTATTTGTTTGTATATAAATGAAATCCTATATTTGTTTGGTTTGTACATTGCTTTACAATATCTCTTTTACTTTTAAAATGGTGGCTGCATTAAATTGCTTAAGTCCTTATTCCTCAGCCTACATGCTTAGCTTCATTTGCTTGTACATTTGTTTTGGTTTTGTTTACTTGTTTTAGTTATGTTATGTATATATTTCTTTTGCCTTGACTTATGTTTATTTTTGTTACATGAAGATTAAGTTTTGTTTTAGCCTTGTTACTCAGGAATGTAAATGAAATTCTATATTTTTAATATGTTGTTAAATTTCTTCTAAGTTATTTCTATTTATAACTCAATTATTTATCTTACTTAAATTTTTATTGTCTTTATATTTAATTTATAAATTCAAACCATCTTTAACCATCAATTTCAAATATATATATATATATATATTAAATTTGCTCGTATATACCTAAATATATATATATATACATTCAATATACACACATATACTCACATATACACTATTTACAATATTTTAATCTCAAATGATTTATACAGAATATACTTGGATATCGGGGAACTCGCTCTCAATTTATCAATTAAATTTACAAATTTTTATCTAAAATTTATTTAATCATAAATTTAACTCAAGAATTCATTTAATTATAAATTTAAATAAATTTAAATTTCGGGGTCGTGACAAATTTCCCCCCTTAAAAGAATTTCGTCCTCGAAATTCGCAGGCACGAAAACAAAGACAGAGATAGACAGATTCGATCTTCTATAATTCCTCGAACACAAGATACGAATTCCAAACTCAAGTCGGAATATCTCAGAATACATACCAATTTGTCCCTCTTCGAACTTTGGTATTCAAAAGAAATTTGAATAGAATTTCAAAATTTGTTTCCAAACGATATCGTTTTATCGATTCAATTCAATTTAACTTCATATTCTATTAATCAATTTAATTCAATTTAAAATTTCCAATTTCAAATTTATTAAGGTTTAAATGGAAAAGCTGATAAGAAATCGATGAAATACGAAGTAAGGATTTTCTACAATGATACGTAGAGCTACCATCATATCGAAACTTCTTCTGGAGCTGTCACGAAGCAATCAAAAGAATTTTGAAAGACGAATCAAAGAAAATTGATAGAGAAAGATTGTTTCCACTGTCGTAGGGTATTGACATTTATAGTCGTATTCCCAGTCCCCTATCTCGTCCTCTTCTTACACTCATACTTACTATCAGTGAATAGCAAGAGAATTTAATGAGACATTCAGACGGATATCTTAAGGATTACTCATTCTAGAGTTTACTTCACTCTATCTCTAATGAGCTACTTAACGTGTTATACTCCTGAGCTAAAGTTCAACCTTAGCTCTGATACCAAATGTAACGATACGGATTTTTCGCGCTCGAAAATCGACATCCATACTTTACATCGTACTCGAATGCCGTAGATTCGACCGTTCAAATCCGAGTCGCCGGAGCTTATAACAACATTAAGTAAATAACACAGCGGAATAAAAAGAATATAGATATACAACATCTGATACAATATCCAGATACAATGATGATACAATGAATATCTATATACATCAGAGATATGATACAATAAATAGCAGCGGAAAAGAAAACGATAACATCAGCAGCGGATAATCTTCATCTTCAGAATGCCAATCCAGAAATAGCTGGAACTCTCAATAACGATGCACAAAGATAAGCAAGTGCAGTCCATATCCAAAGACTGAACTAGCTCCAGATAAATCTACAAATCTGACTATCTGAAAAACCAAACTCTAGACTGCTCGTGTAGAAAAATTTTGAGCACCCAGAGTTTAGGAAAGAAACAATAAACTCTGGATCAGTCATGGGACTGGTGTGAGCAACAAAAACAGTTTATCTTTAAAACAAACAACAAAGAGTTTTAAAGTCAATTCGCAATGCTTTTGGAAAATGAAACTACCATAAGACCTCCCACCACACACACAATGCAAACGCAGACTTGGAGGAGATTTCTTCTTATGTTAGTCAAAGATGCTTACTACGCAAAATCAAATCATTTTTGATATTATTATTAGTGCATAGTGGAAAACATTTCGAAAGTAGAATATAAATCTTAGCCAGCATAGGTACCATTATATTATGCCTGCTATAGCTGCCTCCTGAGGAGACAGGTTATACAATTGAAATCGTAAAGGCTCGTATTGTTTCTTTGGATTTCCAACAAATGGTCAGGCTAAGGAACTTCCTTTTCCACGATGGGTACGTCCCTGGAATAGACGACCCGAGAACCTAACCGGATCTCTGCCAACACAAGGCCGGGTTACCTCTGCAAAAATAGGTAACTACTGACACGCGTATGCCATCACCCGATCGTCACCGATCTTCCCGAGGATCCTCGATTTCCAACAACCACATAATAATAATAATGCAGTAACCACAGAGGTTAAGTATCTGGGCTCCATACCATGATACCACCTTTATCCAGAAGGAATGACATACACTAAGGGGCGCTACTCCCTAGAACCTTGCTGCATCCTTCCTGTTTCGACCATTTCCGGGGTGTGAGGCTCGACGAAGTCTCGTCCACAAAGCTACGCTTTGTCACAAAGCCATGCTTCGGGTCAAACAAATGATCAACCTATGATCACAAAGATATAAAATCAAATAAATGATCATATCGCAAATGATCAAACACTGATCATCACACAGCAACACTCAACATGTCACATTACCAAATTGGGATATATCGCTGATAAATTTCAACTACATAACCTCTGAGCTCGTACGTCTCAGAGAAGGGTGTTAAGCTAAGAGAATAAATTCTCCGCCACCAACAGAAATGTATTTGAAAGAAATCGGCTTTATATCTCAAAGTGTAATGTCAGACATGTAACCATACAAGTCTGTTCCGGGATCGAACAGAACCGAAGGCACTTCTTACGAAGCCCTTGCAATTCCGGGTAATTTCCAATCACGTCCGGACTTCCCGTCACAAAAGAGTGATATAAATCTCTATACCGGAGCAACTCAGTGCAGAGACATTCGACAGGTTGTCCTTTCATTTTTGAAAAATATCCGGTCTTCAACACCGGTCTTCAAATGCGATCCATATACGACGTATCACTATTCGGAATGGGTTATACGACACAAATGTCTTTTCCCGGCTAACCCGAACAGTGAGCGTAATATTCGAAAACATATGGATATTGGGGTTTCAATTAAGTCACAATTTAAACCCAAACTTTCTTTAAATGGTTTAAACAAATTACCATTTTAATCTTTTAAACAAAAAGATTCAATTCACAAAGTTCACTTAATTTCACAAAGATTCATTCACAGATTTTCCAAATCGATTTCCATTTCAGTGTGATTAATTCGTTAAATCTTTAAATCAAAGATTTAACTAATAGCTTTCAAAGCAATTCCGTTTCGAATGGGTTAAATGAATCATCATTTTTAAATCTGTTAAAAATAAACAGATTCAATTCATAGCTTTCAAAATAATTCATTGATAACTTGGAAAATCCATTTTCAATTCATTCTTGAAATTCCTTTAAATTAAACTGGAATTTCAGTTCTTATCTAAAAGTGTTTATCATTTGAAAACAACAGTTTTCATTTTGGAAATCTGATTCATTCATACGAGTTTAAATCCTTGGGTTAAACTCAAATTCTCAAAATTATACTTTTAAATGGTTTAACTTCATATAAACACCTTTATATCTTCTTTAATCCCTAGTTTCAAAATCATAGATTTAATTTCAAACTTGAATTCAAATTTAAATCAAATTATTTAAATTTTCAAAACTCGATTTAAGTTACTCAAAATAACTTTTATCTTTGAAATCCCGTTTCAAAAGCTTTTCATTGTAAACCCCAAATTTCCAATTTCAAAATCAATTGAAATTAAAATTTCAATTTTTAAAACATCAGATTTAAATTATCTGTGACTTAACCGATTTCCACGTGAAATCCATTTGTGTGTGTAAAGGTGTAGTCCAGGGGTTTCACACACAATAGTGCAACATCAATCATCACAGATATATCGATAAGCGGTATAACCCATAACGCTTATCTTCATTCACGAATTCATAGATAAAATAAATTTATCAGTCACAAAGATTCACTATTACAATTCGATGTGGGTTTCGGATAAGCAACTGGAATCCGACTCCCTGTCGCATCGAAATTCAAGTGCCGTTTCACGGGCCAAGGGTTTGCATATTCAGATAACAATATATACATCACGGATAAGTAAATTACAGATTACAATACAAATCAGGATGTATCACAAAGCATCATATATCAGGAAATATCAAACAATTCAACATTCAATAGAATCCAGACATCCATAGGTAGGGTCAGTTAATTTTCTGATTTATGCAAGTCAGATTTAAATTCTACGAATAAATTATTAATTTTGGTTAATTAACATTAATGTATTATAAATCATTTTGATTCATTATTCTTAAATCATTTATTAATTAACCTTTAAACCAATTACATAATTAATTGACCCCTTATTTCTTAATTTAGTAAATTGTTATTACAATTTAATTAATTTCTAATTGTTAATTATTCAATTAAAACATTCTTTAATTACCATATAAATCTTTAATTACTATATTCATTACAAATATAAATTAGTTAATCCTTCCTAATTGCTCCTTTTAAAAACAGTTAAATAATAATGATCACTTAAAATTATTTAAGTGGTATAACTTCAATTCTTTACTTTGCTGAAGGTCTCAAACTACACCGAGAGACCCCCCTGATTTTCTCGAGTCAAACTCGAGTTCCTCCCACATATTTCCCGAGTCATTCTTCTCCCCTCGCGTACATTCTTCTTCTTTTTTTTTTCTTTGTTTATTTTTAAGTTGAAACCTGGAAAACATGACAACTACTCACGATTCTACTCGTACCCATACCTGAGTTTCCCACCATGCTTCACGAGTTCTCCCCCGAGTATTCACTCGAGTCCCTGCCATGAAGTCCTCCTGATACTCATCCAACGCCGTGCACGTGCACGGATCATCGGCGACCCTTTGGTCATTGCCGCCACCACCAGCACATCGACGACAGCCCCCTCTAACTATTCTTCCACCCAGATTTCCAAATTGCTCACGAAATCGAATTCGAGCTCGATCGAACCATAACTGGAAACAAAAGAACAGGTTCCACTCGAAACCTGGAAACGCCACCTCCCTCCAAACTCTGACCATCAGCACGCTTCCGCCTCCGGCTACATCATCGTCTACCCTTCCACCTCCATCTCCCAAAAACTGGTAGCGTCCGATCCCCTTTAGAGCCCGCGCGAGATCGAACAACACACCCCCTCAAAACTAGGGTTTAAAATTTCAAACCAAAATCCTAACTGCCTCGATGCTCAGATCCATCTACCATTATTTTTCCCATAGACTACAATCATCACTCCATCATCAAAGAAAATCACGGCCACTCTGACCTTCTAGATTGACAGTTCCAACCTTAAATGTGATTTCTGGTTAAACCAGAGTTACCCAGTCAATTTCAAACTATAAATTCCAATTTTAGTTTTAAAATTCGAGTTTTTGTTTATGTTATCGATTTATAATCTTGGATCAAAGAAACTGGAAATCAAATTTCCACTTACAACTAGTTTGTCCTGTTTGTTTTGTTTCCAGAGACCTCACAGTTTTAATTTATACTAAATAAAATTCCAAACTATACTTATGTTATATACCCATACTTTGTTTTAAACCTTAAGCCTTAACAAGGATTGAACATGAAATCATGGTTTTGATTTGGGTTTAAAACTGGAACTCTAGAACAGGAAGAACACATTAAAAACCCAAACATGTATTCAAGAACCATACATATTACAGAGAATTCCATCACCTTCATCCACTCCAAACATGATTATCACAGAATAATTTAGCAGCTATAGTTACTGGAATTAGCTTAAATATAGATGTTACTCACCTGATTTTTTTAGGAAGAAGAACAGAGTAGTTTATTTGAAACAGGCTTAGGAATTTTTTCAAGCTGAAACTCCTCTAGTTTGCATTTGCTTTGTTTTGATCTAAGTTGTTTGCTGTTGATGTTTGTTTTGGTGATGAGATGTTGTTGCTTTTAATTTGCTTGCTGTTAAGTTGCTTCTCAGGTTTGAAGACTCTGGCTAGCTTCAGGTTTACAAAATAAATGTAGTTTTGATTTTTTTTCTTTCCTGTTCTAATTCTATTTTGCTTCGAAACTTTGCTTTTCACTTTCCTCCTTTGATCAGATTTTCATTTCGGCTGAGAAGATATTGGTAAGTACTTTGATTTGTTTTCTAAGTCCACTTATAATTTCATTTGTACCCACTTGAATATATTTTACTTTATTTGTTTGTACAATAAGCATGGCTGATAATGCTTTTATTAAATGCTAAAGGTATGTTGCAAAATCATGTTCACTTCAGCCATACTTGCTTGTCTCGGCTGAGATGTGGCATTAATTGCTTAAGTACATATGTTTCCATTTTTGTTTACATGCAACTTTGTTTCTTTTATCTTGTCCTATACACTTTATTTGCTGGTTGGAACTTGTATTTGTATTTGTTTGTATATAAATGAAATCCTATATTTGTTTGGTTTGTACATTGCTTTACAATATCTCTTTTACTTTTAAAATGGTGGCTGCATTAAATTGCTTAAGTCCTTATTCCTCAGCCTACATGCTTAGCTTCATTTGCTTGTACATTTGTTTTGGTTTTGTTTACTTGTTTAGTTATGTTATGTATATATTTCTTTTGCCTTGACTTATGTTTATTTTTGTTACATGAAGATTAAGTTTTGTTTTAGCCTTGTTACTCAGGAATGTAAATGAAATTTTATATTTTTAATATGTTGTTAAATTTCTTCTAAGTTATTTCTATTTATAACTCAATTATTTATCTTACTTAAATTTTTATTGTCTTTATATTTAATTTATAAATTCAAACCATCTTTAACCATCAATTTCAAATATATATATATATATATATATTAAATTTGCTCGTATATACCTAAATATATATATATATACATTCAATATACACACATATACTCACATATACACTATTTACAATATTTTAATCTCAAATGATTTATACAGAATATACTTGGATATCGGGGAACTCGCTCTCAATTTATCAATTAAATTTACAAATTTTTATCTAAAATTTATTTAATCATAAATTTAACTCAAGAATTCATTTAATTATAAATTTAAATAAATTTAAATTTCGGGGTCGTGACAGAATCCAATCTCCAATAAGGGTCGTACGGTTTGATTGTGCCTAACTATGCTGAAACGTGAGATGCAAGCATTTTAGCTATTTTCTATTTACTTGATTTAGAAACTATTATAATATCAGACAGATTTGATAAGAATGTTTTGGTTAGCGTAGGTAAAAACCCATCGTGTTTATTTGTGGCATGGTCTTACGCGATACCTTTGTTTTTCAAAGAGTTTTTGAAAAATAATAGTAATAATTCAAATTGAGTGTGTTCTCACACTGCTTTTCCAGACTGACTCGGGTGTTATTTTATTATAATGCTCGGGTCAGACCGAGTATTATAGATTCAGGATAGGACGTTATGGAGCTCAGGAGACGAGCTGGATGACAGAGGCGTATTTCTGTACTTGATGTATATTTTTTGCTGTATGAGGATGAATTATTATAACTGTCCAGATTTGATGTAGTGATTGTTGTACTCTGATGATTGTAAGTATTAAACAATTACATATTCTTTTGTATAAAAAGCTATTATTATATATTATATTTTATTCCGCTGCGATTATGAGATTATTTGTTGTTCTATTTCTTTTCCTCTATCCCCTAATGAACTGGTGTTTCCGGCACTCGATTGCTCGGCATTTTATACAGTGGACATATTGATGTCAATTTTTGAGGGTCGAAAATCCCTGTTCGTTACAATAAACCTATTTTTGACTTGATTGCTAAAAATTTCTAATTTTTATCGAGTAGAAAATTTTGATTTAATCTTATATACACAGGATTAAATTTATATATATATATATATATATATATATATATATATGTTTGCATATATAAAATTTATTACATGTATTTCATACTGTCAAAGTATGATTAGATTTCTTTCCAAATGGAGGAAACAATTTAAATAGGGCAATAATATATACATATATTTATTTTCTTCTGTTTATATTCCTATATTATGATGCCTATAATTTGTCATTATGCTGCATTAATTAAGTTTGTAAAATGGGAAATTGATTCAATCATCGTTGTTACCATTTATTTATTTCCCATTTTTCCTTTATGTAATTAGCTATCCATTTAATTTTGTTTATATCCTACACCTTGCCATCAATTGATAACACCTATCATGTTGCACTTACAGATTTTACACTATAAAATATTTGTTTAAACTTATATTCATCATATATATGTTGCTAATTAATGACATTCATATGATCAATCAACTTAATTAAAGTGAGAGAAATGAAAGGTTTCTCTCTCTATAAAAATTTATGCCCATCATTAATTGAAGAAGTTAAGGAGAATGAAATAAAAAGTTTCCTTCTCTATATAAATTTATGCCCCGTTATTAATTGAATAATTTAAGAGATAGGGAATGAAAAGTTTCATTCTCTAAATAAATTTAATAAGTTACTGTTATAAAAAATTCTGTACATAATAATTTAGACTTCATAGGCCCATTAAAGATCCAAAATGGCAAAATTATTGAAATCCACCCATTACTTTCGTTGCGGGCTGGCCTAGTTCCTTCAAGGAGCATAGTATTAAGAAGTGAAATTGATGTTAAGTTATGATATTTTTTAATGTCAGTATTAGGAAGAAGGTTTATGTGTTTTTTTAGCAACACATTTTATTAATAACAATAACAATATGCCCTTTCATTTTTTTAGTTATTCAAAAATGTTCCACACTCATTCCCTCTTCTTACTTTTATGGCTAATTCTATTCATATTCTAAAAATCACCTAACATACACCATTATTTTGCAAAGAAATACAATGACTAAGTTACCCTCTTCTTAAATGAATTTTTTAGCCTTTTTCTTATCAACAATAAATTTTAAACACTACAACTAATGGTACATGATCAAGTTCATACATTTTTGATGAAGTTAATAAATCATAGAATATCAATTGAGATAACTTTACAACTAACTGTTAAACTTAAAATTATTTAGTTTTTTCTTTAAAATTAGAGTTCATTTCGATGAAACTAAGAATTATTAAAAATGGAAAGAAGCTGCAATGTTGATACCAAAAAATGAATTTTATTTTATTAAATTTTAACTTAACTTATTGTTAGGAATTTCTATTTTGCATAAGTGAGTTTTATGTTTAAAAGAGGGTAGAAGATGAGGAAGAAAAATAAGTGGAGTTTTGTAAAAAAGATGGTATATGTAAAGTAATTTTTGGTGTTTAACAAGCTATTCCATTCTCTAGTGCATGCTAAGAGATTAATGACGTATATATAGAATTAGACTACTTTTGTTTTCTCAACTTTATCTAAAACAAATCATTTTCTATTTCAGCTATCCAGAAATGTTCCATGCTCATTTTCTTTTCTTACTTTCATTTTCTCAACTCTTTATCAAAAATAAATTTTTAAATCATATACTATGTTTTTTCCCTTTGAATGCAAGTGGAAAATTTGCTCATTTGGTTGTAATCATAGAATTCCCTCTTCCATTGCTTCATGCTTTTGGGTATGTAATATTTTGTTTGTTTGATTTTATGTTAGTTAATATGAATTAGAGTTGGCTTGGTGTTGGCACTAAAAGGAATTATTATGTTAAATAAAATATTGCTTAATCTTCAAGAAATGGTCTTTTTTATAGATCACTATTAGAAAAATTAATTTAAAAGATATCATTCCTTCAAAAAGTTACTCCAATCGTCTTTCTTTGGTTGCAAGTAAAAGATTTCTATTTTATTTCCTTAGTAACTTTGCAATCAGTTTAAATTATTTATGATTTTATTGATGTATTCCATTGTATTTCTACCTTGCTTTTAATGTTACAAATCTAAAGAGCCCTAAAAAAAACTTGGCCCATTGGACCGATCATGCTCGATTTAAAGGTTTGAATTGTATTCTGTTATTTATCTTTTCATTTAATTCAATATTGAATTTATTATTTTTATTAAAAATTGCTAATATTTTATTTGAGTTTTATGCCTAAATAGGTCTTCTTATGATTTTCGTTTATATCTATAGGATATAAGTTGGTTATTTATTTGTAGTAGGTTACTAGATTTATAAATGTTATTTTGAGAATAAAATCTTATTTTTATAGCATATAGCTCTTTTTTACATATGTTCCCCTTTGTAACATTCTTACAATAATCCTGCATTTGTTTTTCCTTTATATCCTAACAGTAGTTGTTTTCCTCTTCTCTTCATTTATAATACAAGAATTTTTGTATTTTCTTAGTTATTTCCCATGTTCAATAGTTTCACTCACATGTTCTATATTATCTATCTAAACCAAATTCAGAATTTTTTGCAAAAACCTTCATCAATTTTTATTTCTTTAATAGAGTTCAATTTAATTTACTAATAGTTCTTTTATTTCTTTTAGTATGCTGCTATGGACACTCAATTTATTTCTTTCGGCCACCATTGTAATTCTATATGATATCATTATTTTCTATGTACTTCTGCCACCATATTATATTCTTTCACTCAGTCCTACATAAATCAGCTCTACAAAATATCATCTTTAATCCCTTCTTAACAGCAAATCTTACGTACTTCTCAAAAGTTCCAAACCCTAAAAAAATCTTTTTGCCTAATAGATGATGAAGGTGAATATTTAGTGGATAATCTCAACTGTAATTATCACAAAGAGTTTATTTTTATTTTCATGTGTTAAAGTTTATTTTTTTCAACAAATCAATCATAGATATGTTGCTTAGGTTTTATGAATGTTTTTAAGGATATGTCTAACGAACACGTGATTAATACATATTTAGAGGTATAAAATTTGATGATGTTGTAAATTGTAATAGAAAATGTCAATGTAAGTTATTTAATTATAATTTTTTATCTTTTAACATATATGTCTTATTTCTCTTTTATTTTATTTTTTTGGTTCTCAGATGGAGGATACCAAAAAATTATTGTTTTGGATGCTAAATTTGTCGATAATGAAAACATGGTACAAGATAATCGATCAAATGCTTCAAAAGACATAAAAGTTGATTTGATAAATCATTAGCAACTAAGTAAGAAAAACAATGGAGTGAAATTTACGTTGACCGACAAATTGAATTTGTGAAACTTTATTCATCGGATATGTCAACAATGGATGCTCATTTTTAACTTGAAATGTAAAGAAAATTTGTAATATGAATGGTATGTATGTTGACAAACTTTCCTTATGAAATGATTGAAATGTAAAAAAAACTTGAATATTTTATGTGATTGATGATTCAAGTTAATTTTACTTAAAATGAATTGTCAGGTATTTCTTATCTCTTACTCGTATCATAAATCTTGTTGAAGTTGCATCATGCCTTTTTTTCAAAATTTATTGTCCAAATAATAGCACATATCAAGAGTTCGGCACTTTGAAACCGCGTAGGCAATGGAAAGCATGATAGTTCACAACCGTATGTTTTAAACTACGGTCGTGCAATGAATCAACACATTATGACAATTCCTTTAGCTGTGATATTATGTAGAAGAATGGTGGTTACCTGCCATGATAAATTCAAAACATCGGTGAAACACCACCATTGTAAACTTTTTAACTTCACAAGCTTGTTTCAATTTTAGATGCCTAGTGAGATGAATGAAATAATAGACGGTGTTAGGAAGTAGGGAAGTATACTTTTCAAGGTGGCCTTTAGTTTAGGTGGCCAGAGAAAAAATAACTAGGTGCCAATAATAGCATACTTCTTTTGTTTGTCTTTTCAATTAATTCAGTGTTAAATTTGTTGTTTTGTTTGATTCCACTGAGATCGATTAAAAAAGTTGACTTTATTGTTTACTTGTTTGATGATATTATTCCTTTCATTTGTAAAATTAACAAATTTATTGGTTTGTTGTTTGATTATAGTAATCCATTCATTTGTATTAATATATCTTATTTTCTCAAAAAATTCATTTCAATTACTAATAAGAATATCTACGTTCAATGGAGTAGTACATTCGAACATTATCTATTTTGAAGAAATTATGAAAGTTTTGGATGTTATGATTGGTTGTATCAATCAAATATAGTGTGCGACATATTTTATATGTACCCGCCAAATATATGTTTTTTTCTAGTAATACTAACATTCCATTCTATAATATACATACTTTAATGTATAACCATTCTTCTTCTTTTTTTCTTATAAGTTAGACAATTAGATCCTATTTTTTGGCAATTAAATTCTTTGTTTTACATATCTACCATTCTTACATTAATTACCATATTTATAACTATTTTGTAACCTACTCACTTCATTTTATCTTCCTATCACTTTCCTAATATGCTTTTATTACATAATATCAAAAGTGCATTCAACTTTTTCATATTCATCCTTCTTTTTATTTTCTAAACCTATTGAATTAATGTCTATATTATACTCTAACTATTCATGTTACACCCTTTAAAATCCATTTCACCATTATTTTAATTCACATCTTCCACATTTATCTTCATTCTTCATTATTGTAATATTCTTCTTTACGTTAATCCAAACATTAATTTATAACTTATTTAACTTATTTTATTATCTTCTAATTTATTTATCCAATATATAACCATGATGAAAATATTAATTCTACTTATGTTGTTGATTGTTTAACATCTATTTGGACATCCTAATAATTTTTTTATTGATTCTACCAATATTGTAAAATTATTACTTTTGAGTACGTTTCTATATTATGATAAAAATTTACTTTTATGTTTCATAATTATGAATCTTATATTATTTTTTTCTAATTTTTTTTATCATACCCATACATTAATTGCCCATGATGGTTCAATGTTTTCTTCTCTTTTAGGGTATTTAGGTTTTGAAACTTAATTTGGCTTAACCTCGAAAAGTATGATTTGTTATATAAAAGAATATATGAATGCATTATTATTTTAAATGATTTGAAATGAAAATCCGATGTTAAGTTCAAAGGTTTTCTTTAAGGAAATTTGATATTGAAATAAAAGTTGAATTATTAAAACTCTTAATTTGAAATGATAGTAAATTTAAAAAAGTTTAAACGTTTTTATAACATCTTAAAATTTTTTAAAAAAATTGATGTTTGTATATACTCTTAGGATGTAGCAGAATATTATACAAGTATGAACTTAAGTCTTATGGTGTTTTAAAATGAAATATTGTTTTAATGAAATGTTTTATAAATGTATATAAATCTTTATAAAATGTTTATGAAGTTAAGTAATATTTTAAGAAATAGACCATAAATGATTTTAATATTAAATTGAGAAACAATTCGTGAGAATAAATGTAATTTAAAATGTAAAGTAATTGGTGTAGTTAAGAAACCAAAGGAATAAAGTATGTAAGTTGTATGTAGAACATTTTATTCGCATGACAGCTCTTGATCTAGGATTCGAGTACATGTTTTCGAGGTAATTTACACTGGTCCGAATAAGGAATTTTAACTAGATTCTTGATGGAAAACACTTATATAGATTTTTGATATGATCCCAAATTTTCTATCATGATATGTGGCTTTATAAGGAGAATAGAGATTTCTAATCAAGGAACTTGATCGTAGTCCGCACTAAAGATGTCAGGTAATTTATACTAGTTGTGAAGTGAAATTTATGTGATCGAGCAAGTGATCGGATTTGATATTGCATACAGATGGTCCATGTATATCGTATGGGTTTTAGTGTATTTGTATGCTATGTTTATTGGATGAAGAGTTTGGAAAAATAAATCTTTGATTTGTTTTGAGGTAGCATGGATAATCGACTAAGTATTAACCTAGGGCTGTTAAGCAAAGGTAGGCTTAGTAGTTTATTTA
Organism: Allium fistulosum; assembly: GCA_030737815.1. Classification (NCBI taxonomy): domain Eukaryota; kingdom Viridiplantae; phylum Streptophyta; class Magnoliopsida; order Asparagales; family Amaryllidaceae; genus Allium; species Allium fistulosum. The sequence goes on along the minus strand of CM060902.1, from coordinate 273,163,756 downwards.
TCATCCTTATGCGATGAGAAGGTTTTTGACCTAGGCAAACCATAAGCTATGTTGCTATTGATCATAATACTGTTAGGTATTAATGTATGGTTGTTTCTTTTGTTGCTTGTGTTAAATTTCGAGGATGAAAAATTCTAACTAGAGAGAATGTAACGTCTGAGAATTTTGAACACTTCATATTTAAATATCTAAATTATTTAAATATTTGCATCTAGGATTTAATGTGAATAAATATGATTTTATAACCTTATTGGCCCATTTTTACTTAATAATATAGGGCATTTCACTAGAAGGACAAACTTTGCAGTCCAATTAGTTTCTAGGACACACATACATATAAATTAATTTCAAGGCCAAAGTCAGCAGAATAATTACTTTTAAGGACAAAGTCAGCAGTCCAATTACTTTCAAGGACATAATTTCATTGGTTTCTAGGCCTTAGAAGCTAATTATTTTGCATTTTGTCCTTAAAAGTAATTATTTCAGTTATGCGTCCTAGAAACTAATTGCACTAGCTAAAGAGGCCCTTGTGGCTAATTTCCACTAATAATAAATGATAGGAATTCATTTTTGAAATTTGTTTACAAAAAATAAATAGTTCGAAGAAATACTGGTAATGTGGCCGAAAATCATTTTACCGATAAACGACTTTTTATTTAACAAACATTGTTTGAACTCTTTTGCACTTTGTTGTAACATATAAAGATATTTACAAGTGTTTAAATCACCTAACTTCTTAACCATATATTAATTAAACCTAAGAAGAGTTAAGGGGATAAAGAATCCTAAATCAAGGAGTGATTCAGTTTGTGTAAGGAAAGTATGACATAAATGGAGTGAGTGGAGGCATGGAAAAGCATGATGGCAGAGGAGTTTAATGGTCTTTGCCGCTTCTTTTGCAAGGATATAAATACACACACACATCCCTCTTCATTTTGTTGCTAATTCACATAAGTGAACTCACTTCTTTCTCCTCTTCTTCGTCCTCTTCTCTCTTTCAAAACTCACTCAAAACTTATTCAGTCATAACCAAACTTTAGTGTGTCTCTTAGAACATCTCTACAAAAACTACTAGCAAATAAAAGTTAAAGAAAATGGAGAACAACACCCCCACAAGCCTTAGGTCATGAGCGATATGCCCTTTGTAGGTATGGGCGCACACTATTTTAGGAAAGAGGAGCTCGGACATGTGCTTGGGTTGTATGGTAGGAGGTTTTGATACTTGCAAGGTTGATGGTAGGAAGATGGTAGTCTTTGGGTTTGATATAGGTGAGTTATCTAACCGGTGAAATAAATATAATTTGCTTATATTGTTGATTGAAAATATAATCCGTTGGTTGAATTTATATTGTAATGTCCGATTTTGATATATTTTTTAAAAAGTAAATGACATCTTGTATGACTTTTATGGCTTGTTATATAGCCTTGAAACAAAGCACGTGAGGATTAGTAAGGGACAAACTAGATTAGGGCTTGAAATGGAAGTGTTAATATAGCGATAGTCGCTATAAAAGCACTTTTTTTATTATTGCATTTACTTGCTTTTATACTTGTTTTCTTGCTTATATATGTTGTATATATATTATTACATGCTTCTTGATGTTGTGATATGAACTTGATAATCATATATGCTTATGTAATTGAATGATATTTGAAGTTGAATGTAATACGGAATTGTCTATATAGCGATAGCCACTATAAACGCACTGAAATTCCTTTATCCTATCTCTTCGTTTAGGCTCCATCTTTTGAATATTTTCAAATGAAATGTTTTCTATACTTAGCAATATGAAAAGCAGTAAGAAATGAAGTTTAAAAGCTATTTTTTTATAAACAAAGGTATTAAAATTATGGTCCACATAGCAATAATCACTATGGGTGCACTTTGGAAAAACATGTTTTTGTGAAGTTTTTAAATGTTATACTATTGATATTTTAATGAAATGTTTCCAAAAGAGTTTTATAAAAGATATACAAGTACTTTATAAGAAGTTTGAAGTTTAACTATATTTTAAAGGAATTTGTTTTGAATTTCTAAAGTGGGGTTTTCTTATTATACATACAAAACTTGTTTATTTTGTTAAAGAAAGCAAAAGTTTTCAAATCAATTTCAAGTAACTATTTTTAAAGTATATTTTGTATAACTATTTATAACTTATTTTATAATTATTCTAAAAGGTATTTCATATTATTTCTAACTTATAGTTATTTCAAACTATTTCTAACTTATATTATTTCAAACCATTTATAACTTACGTACTAATAACTTTAAAAGACTATTTTGGAAGAAGGGATAAGAAGTTGCACTTTTAAAATGAACGTGTAGTTAATTTTGCATATATGGAATAGTGGTAGTACTATACTTAACACTAAAAGCCGACAAGGTAGGCTTATCTATCTATGAGATTCAAGAATGAAGTATCTAGGCAAGACTTTGATACGCAACCAGTGCTCTAACTTACCTGGCTTCACCGTTGAACGAGGGATAGTATAAGTCATAACGTCAAAAATATGTTAAGTATAAGAACCTTGATTTCTATAAGAAATCGTTTTTAGAACTAGATACTCAATAAGGCGACTATAGAATTCGACTTAATAAAATAAGTAAATGGATTTGGGTTGTAGTAAACAACGTTTTAGTAACATTTGTTTTTGACCCTTATTAACTATAATTAAGATTTTAATAAGGAATACTTTAATGATATTGTTTTAAGTATAAATTATTTTGGGTTTGTTATGACGATGTTTTAAATAACATTTGTCTTTGACCATTATAAATATAATAAGGTCTTTAAAAGAGAGTTTTAAAGTTGATGATTAAATGTGAAATGTTTTGGGTTTTTATTAAACAGTGTTTTAGTAACATTTTTTTAAACCCTTGAATTATATTTTAAAAGTGGAAAAATATATTTGAACGATTATGAATATATTTAGATCTTTAATAATGGAATTTTAAAGAAAATAACAAGTATGGAAACTTTTGGAAAAAGATAGAAAAAGTATATGTTTAAAAAATATAAAAGGGAGAAGGGGTTTATAGTAACAATGTTTAAGTAACATTCATTGTTAACCTCTTTAATTACATTTTAAAGTTAATAAATTTTGTTAAGTGATTTGTGAATATACATATACCGTTGAGATAAGTGTATGAATACTTTTTGAAGTATATAAAGGAAGATTTAATTAATAAAGGAGTATTAAATAATAATGGAAGTTTTGATTAATGAAAGAAGTTTTATTAGATAAAAAGGAGTTGTACTAATAAAAGGGTTTTTTAATAAAGGATAAATTTATTAAAAAAGGAGTAAAAGTCATTGTGTGACTTGATTGTGCTTTATATGAATCGATAGTGCTTGTATGTTTACTTGCTTATGTGAAGTATTTGGGACTTAGTTCCCTTATGCAATCATTCTCATTATTGTTGAAAATGACTAAATTCATCGATTCAGTCTTAGAGAGACCAGGATCAGTAAGTGTTCTACTTATCAAAACCACTTCAAGACTAAGATACATGTTCTATCTCTTGGAAGTTGATCTGTTCAAGATGTTGGAATCCAATTAGGGATTCATGATCTGTTCGATTTATGGCTCGTGTGCTGGAATGCCGGATGTGACTTCACCAATGGAAATGACTAAACACGGTGTTGGGGCATAACTAGTTGGTTTAGCTAACTTGGGAAGGTACACCGTCACTATATCTAGAGATGCTTTAGATTTTAGGCCTGGAGGCTGGGGGTACTCGGGTTCATGTTTTCTTCGTGGCCCAGCTATGTTAATCTAGTGGTACAATTTATCAAGAGATGTATGTGGCTTGGAATGGAATTCGCAGAACCTTGTGTAGTAGATTGGGGTCAGCTTTCATCCGAGGAGATCTATGTGGAAATCATACACAATTAACGAGCGGGCCCTAGTGGTTTTTGATTGTGTAAATGTTATTATTGTTGTCGTGTACACTTTATACACCAAGATATATTTCATACTGATATTCTACACCCTAGACGTTATTATAATATCACTAGATTTTCCTATGAAATGGTTTAGTTATCGTAAGGTAAAAATTGTCTGTGTTTATTTACAGCATGGTCTTATAAGATACCCTTATTTTCGAAAGGTTTTATAAATATAAGAATCCATATGATTGAGTTTCTCATGCTGGTTTACCAGACTGATTTGGGTGTTATTTTCTTATAATGCTCGGGTCAGCCCCTAGAATATTTCTAGATTTAGTTATGGAGCTTTGGGCTTTTGGAGACGAGGTAGATGATTACCTACCATAGTATTAATTTTTGCTGCATTGCTTTGTGTATATATATCAGCAATTTTAAGGATAGGTTATTATACTGTCCAAGTTGTTGATAGGTTAGTTTGCTCTGATTATTGTATCCACATAGTTTTCTTTTGTTAAGATCATTTTGATATTATATGTTAATATTATATTGTAAGCTTCCGTTGTTTTTTCTCTCCTCTTTCTTGCTTTTTTCTTTTCTTCTTTTAGTTTACTATAACTTTCTATCTTTTTGGCACTTGGGTTCTTGGCATACAAATACCGTGGATGTATTTAGCATCGATAGTTAGCGGTTGAAAAGGCGATAGTTACATCGTGGTATCAGAGTTGAAGGTTAAGTGAGACCTTAGCTTTGGTGAGATATAACTCGTTAAGAGATAGGGTAACGGATTGTCTTAACATGAGTTGGGTGTACCGTATATATGAGTGCACTTATTTGTTAGTGCTATAAAAATGTTTTATATTGTGTTAATTGGTCTATTGAGTGGTTTATGAATTATGGTTGGTACATGGGACACCATGGTATTGATAGGGATTCCTAAATACTTAAATAAGGCAAACCGACACAGTGTTGTTTTTGAAATTGGTAAATGAAATAATTTTACCTAGAATCATAGTTTATACATAAAAGAATAATTTCCATTGATATAATTATTTATGATATTTTTGTTTGTTAGGAAATGATAGTATTCAATTATTATTATTTATTGTTTGATTAGTTGTGCTCGACCAGTTTATGGGAATTGATTATTGTTTGTTGATTGTTGTTTTCTGTTAACGAGTTCATAAGTAATTTGACTTTTTACAACATGGGTTGAGTAGATAGTAACCGCGGGAACATTGAAACGAACACCTAGTGAATTAAGTTTCACAGTTTGACTATAAGGCGTTCGGTGATAATGTTAAGTTAAAATTAAATTTTAATAAAAAGTTGTTTATTATAATCTAAACAAAGATAAACATTTGTGAAATGATTTATATAAGAAAGTGATTTTATATAAATATGATTTATAAACAAAATGGATTTAAATTGAAAATTTGAGAATTTAAATCCCGATGTTTTTGAAAAACGGTTTTTATGATTTTGGAGTAATTAGTAATAGTATTATATAAAACTATTTTAAAGGACTAATGTTTTTAAAAGAGTTTTAAGATTTGTTTGAGTTCGAGGTTACCTTGGGAATCAACAAGTCAATTCGGGAATGAAATATTTTTATGTTAGCTAGTCCGAGTGGCTCGAAAGTGACTAAAAATGGGCCAGAGATGTGTTCGGTTGGTAAGCACTTCTCTTAAGTATTACCATTCTTTATAAAGGGGATAAATGCTACTATTTGGTAGAACCCAGTTCCTTGTATCATTTTGTTGTTACTCGACTGTATGTATATTTTCCATGGATTTTAAAAGAAAATAATTTGGAAATAGGTTTTGAAAATGATTTTGGTTTAATCCCAAAAGGTTTGATATTATATATAAAAGAATATATGAATGTATTATTATTTCAAATGATTTGAAATGGAAATCCAGTGTTAAGTTCAAAGGTTTTCTTTGAGGAAATTTGATATTGAAGTAAAAGTTGAATTTTTGAAACTCTTAATTTTAATAGATAATAAGTTAAAACAAGTTTAAAGTTTATTTGAATATCCTTGAAATTTTAAAATAAATATTGATGTTTGCATATACACTTAGGTTCTAGTTGAGTATTATACAAGTATGAACTTAAGTCTTGAGGTGTTTTAAAATGAAATCATATTTCAGTGAAATGTTTTATAAATGAAGAAAAGTCTTTATAAAACGTTTATGAGCTAAAGTAATATTTTAAGAAATAGTCCATAAATGATCTTAGGATTAAATTGAGAAATAATTTGTGAAAATAAATGTGATTTAAAATATAACGTAATTGATGTACTTAAGAAACCAATGAAATAAAGCATGTATGTTGTACGTAGATCATTTTATTTGCATGGTAGCTCTTGTTAAAGGATTCAAGTACAGGATTTTGAGGTGATTTACACCATTCCGAACAAGGATTTTTCACTATATTCTTGATGGCAAACACTTGATACAGATTTTTGATATGATCCCAAAGTTTTCTGTCATATTATATGGCTATGCAAGGAGAACAGAGGTTTCTAATTGAGGAACTTGATCAGAGTCTGCACTAAAAAGGTCAAGTGATCTTTACTAGTTGGGAAGTGAAATTTATGCGATCGAGCAAGTAATTGGATTTGATATTGTGTATGGATGGTCCATGTACATTGTATGGGATTTAGCGTATTTGCGTGCAGTGGTTCTTGGCTTATGGAGAGTTTGGAAAAAATAAATCTTTTATTTGTTCTAAGGTAGCATGGATAATCGACTAAGTATTAACCTAAGGCTGTTGAGCGAAAGGTAGGCTTAGTAGTTTATTTATCATCCTTGTGCGATGAGAAAGACAGACCATAAGCTATGTTGCTATTAATCGTAACGCTGTTAAGAGTTAGGATCTGGAGATAGTGGTTTTGATGACAACAACCTTTGTAACTTATTTTATTATAACTTATATACTGACGCTATTGTTTAGATATATATGAATGTTATTATGCAGGATATATATAAGGCAGGTACTGATTATTGAAGACGGTACAGTTTAAAGATCAGGAATGAAGAAATCAAGTTTGAAGACTCATGAGTATCAAGATCAAGGTTTCAAGATAAGTGTCTAGTTTTGTTAAAACTTCATAATAGCATGGAAATCTTCATTCCAAATTTCATTTGGGATCGAACCCATTTCTACCTTAATAGTGGCTTACAAACCCACGACAAGTAGCTTACAAACCTACGACAAGTGGCTTACAAACCCACAAACATCCTGGTTTTGTACAAGTTCTCGAGTCCTGATGTTATGAAATATTCTGTAGGAAGAAGCTTGCAAAACTACTTCAAAATGGTTTTTAAAAATGATTTTCAAAACTGTTTTTTTAATGTTTTAGCTTTAAAAATTATCTTTTCAAATGATTTTCAAAAAGATGTTTTAGCCTTAAAATATTCTTTGTTTTTGTTTTTAAATAAACTCTTGTTTTAAAATTCGTTTGTTTTTAAACTATCTTCTAATTTTTAAAAATTCTTTTATAATATATATATACTTGAAATTTAAAATCAAATTTATATATACATTCTAAAAATATATTTTTCTACTCTTCTTTATTTTAAATCATAGGAAAATTAGTTTATTTTACTCCAGAATCATTTCATCTTTTTTTCCTTTCGATACCATTTTCAAAACAAATTTTACATTGTTTTTAACTAAGGGATGTCGACACCATGGGATACCCCATGTCGACATGGTGGCCGTTAAATTCAAAAGTTTCAATTTTCAAAAGAAGTGTCTATTCGTTTAAATCTCTTCGTGAATGGTTATGACCGTTACTGGTCTATAAATAGCCTTCACAAACGAATTTTTTAACTAACTATTTTCTTCACTCCTTCTCCACAAATCCATATTTTAAAATTTTCATATTTTTAAGATCGTGCCGAAATTCTGCCGAATTCTCAAGTGAATCAAATTAGAATCTCATTCTTGTTTGATTCTCTGCCCTCTCTCGAAGATCAAAGTGCTATTCAGAGTTATAGGATCAATTTGTAATCAAAAGTTTATGGAGTCTCTCTATAAGGTGTGGTTGTGCCTGGAAATCAATTGGGTGATCTTGTATCCCGTAAATCAAGAGAGTTTTCCCCAGACTCGTAGACATGAGGGTACCTCAAGGCCTTTAGAAATTGAGGATTGTAATCTCGACATTGGTATAATAAAAATCTGTACGAGGTGTTTGCCTTGGTGCAGGACTGGACGTAGGGTAACTCCGAACCAGTATAAAATCCGGTGTGTTCTTTCCTTTTACTGCTTTTTATTTACTTTCTGCATCTGTGTTTGATTCAGTGATTGTTCTGTGATTAAGTTCTGCATTTTTTTATATCATAATTTTTAAATTAGTCCATATAAGTCTTAGAATCCATTAAACACTATTCACCCCCCTCTAGTGGTAAATTAGCCTTAAGATCCTAATCCGCAATCCCTTTCAATTGGTATCAGAGCATAGGTTTTCATAGTTTTCATAATCTAAAACTTTAAAAGTTAAAAATGGCATTTTTAGGAAATTTTGTTAATACTAGTTTGAATTTATGCATTTCATCAAAGTATCATAAGTCTGCATATAGTTTTTATGAAAAATCAAGTTATCTACCGAATTGGTTTGTTATGCAGGAACAGACATGTTACATGGCTTTTGAAGAATTAACAACTAATGGACAATCTGTGCAAATTGATAAAGATAAATCGATACTTGATAGTGGCTGTTCAAGGCATATGACTGGAAATCCCGAGATACTCAATGACATTATATATCAAGATGGTGGATTGGTCAACTTTGGAGATAACTCAAAAGGATATGTGATTGACATCGACAATGTCGGTAATTCTAAAACTCCTCTTATTTCTAATGTTTTGCTAGTTAGGAATTTAAAACATAATTTGCTTAGTATAAGTTAACTATGTGATAAAGGATTTAAAATTAAATTTGGAAAAGATAAGTGTCACATCGAAGATAATAAGTCAAATATTATCTTTGAAGGAATTAGGAAGAAAAACATTTACATCCTTAGTATGAAAGTTTCAAATGATAACTTATGTCTTTTGGCTAATACAAGTGACCCTTGGATTTGGCATAAAAGATTTGGTCATTTAAATTTCAAACTGTTATCTAGGTTATCAAAACTTGACTTAGTTAGAGGTCTCCCCAAGTTAAACTTTAAAGTAGATAATATATGTGATGCCTGTCAATTAGGAAAACTTATGAAAAGTTCATTTAAACTAAAAGATATGAATTCTACTTCTAAACCTCTAGAATTACTTCATTTAGATTTATTTGGTCCATCTCAAGTTCAATCAATTAATCACAATAAATATGTTTTTGTAATTGTAGATGATTATTCTAGATACACTTGGACAATTATTCTTAAACTTAAAAGTGATACTTTTGAATTATTTAAGAATGTTGCTAAAAGAATTCAAAATCAACTTTCTTTAAAAATAAAAACTATTCGTAGTGATCACGGTGGAGAATTTGAAAATGCAAATTTTGAGAATTTCTGTAATCAAAAAGGAATTACTCATAATTTCTCTTTTCCAAGAACTCCACAACAAAACGGAGTGGTAGAACGTAAGAATAGAACAATTCAAGAGTGTGCTAGAACAGTGCTTTCTGATAGTAACTTACCTAAAAACTTTTGGGCTGAAGCAGTCGCTACAGCTTGTTATATATTAAATAGGATTTTAATTAGACTATTAACTAATAAAACACCATATGAATTACTTTACAATAAGAAACCCATAGTAGCTTATTTTAAAGTTTTTGGTAGTAAGTGTTTTATTCTTAATACAAAAGATAATTTAGATAAATTTGAACCTAAATCCGACAAAGTTATCTTTATTGGATATTCTAATAGAAGTAAAGCATTTAGAGTTTATAATTTAAGAACTAACACTATTGAAGAAACAATGCATGTATCTTTTGATGAAAATTTTAAAGATACTGTACAAATAGAAGATGAAGAAGATTTTATAACTTTAAATAATGAACATAATGAAACTAATTGTGAAATCATTCAACCTAATAAAAGAATCAGGCTATTTAAAGATCATCTTGTAGAAAATATACTAGGAAATATTGAATCTATAGTTAAAACAATAAACCAACTAAATTGTATGAGTAATGTAGCTTTTATATCAACTATTGAACCTAAAAATCCAAAGGAAGCATCATCTGATGATTCATGGATTCTTGCTATGCAAGAAGAATTTAATCAGTTCACCAGAAATGATGTTTGGGAACTTGTTCCTAGACCTGAGGATAAAAGTATAATTGGAACAAAATGGGTTTATAAAAATAAAATGAATGAACTTGGTGAGGTCGTGAGAAATAAAGCACGTTTAGTCGCGCAAGGTCGTGAGAAATAAAGCATCATCTGATGATTCATGGATTCTTGCTATGCAAGAAGAATTGAATCAGTTCACCAGAAATGATGTTTGGGAACTTTTCCTAGACCCGAGGATAAAAGTATAATTGAAACAAAATGGGTTTATAAAAATAAAATGAATGAACTTGGTGAGGTCGTGAGAAATAAAGCTCGTTTAGTCGCGCAAGGTTATTGTCAAGAAGAAAGAATTGATTATGACGAAACCTTTGCACCCGTAGCAAGACTAGAAGCTATCAGGATTCTACTTGCATTCGCAAACTATAATAATTTAAAGTTATATCAAATGGATGTTAAAAGTGCTTTTCTAAATGGTTTTGTAAAAGAAGACGTTTATGTTAAGCAGCCTCCACTTTTTGAAGATAATAAATTTCCAAATCATGTATATAAATTAAAGAAAGCTTTATATGGTCTGAAACAAGCTCCTAGAGCCTGGTATGAAAGACTAAGATCTTATTTACTACAATCTGGTTTTGAAATTGGTAAAACAGATACAACTCTTTTTATTAAAAGAAACAAAAATGATATTCAATTAGTACAAATATATGTAGATGATATAATATTTGGGTCAACTAATAACATAATGAATAAAGAATTCTTAGATATAATGACTAAAGAATTTGAAATGAGTCCTATGAGAGAACTAAGTTTCTTCTTAGGACTTCAAATCAAATAATTAGATAAAGGAATTTTCGTTAGTCAAGAAAAATATGCTAAGGATTTAATTAATAAATTTGGATTGACCACTTCTAGTAGGAAACCAACTCCAATGACAACTAATGTAGCTTTAAGTAAAGAAGATAAATCAAAAGATGTTGATCAAAAATTATATAGGGGAATGATTGGTTCGCTGCTTTATATAACAACAAGTCCTCCTGACATCATGCATAGTGTCTGTCTCTGTGCAAGATACCAATCTCAACCTAAAGAAACTCACTTAAAAGCTGTTAAAAGAATTTTAAGATATGTAAAACATACTTTAGATTATGGTTTATTTTACCCTAAAAATGATGTATTTGATTTAATTTCATATTGTGATGCTGATTACACTGGTTGTAAATAAGACCGAAAAAGTACAAGTGGAACTTGTCACTTTCTAGGACATTCTCTGGTTTCCTAGATTAGTAAGAAGCAAAACACTGTATCCTTATCAACAACTGAAGCAGAATATATATGTGCGGCTTTGGTTTGTTCTCAAGTTATATATATGCAACAAACTTTAAAAGATTTTGGATTAACTAACTAAATCACCAATTTATTGTGATAATACTAGTGCAATAAACCTATCTAAAAATCCAACTCATCATGCTAGAACAAACATATTGATATTAGACATCATTATCTTAGAGATAATATAAGTAAAGAAGTCATAACTCTTGAATATATTAATACTGAAAAACAAATTGCTGATATATTAACCAAACCATTAAATGAACAAACCTTTACTAAATTTAGAAGAGAATTAGGTATATGTTCATTAACTGAAATATAAATTTTAAATAATACAAGTATAGTTAATAATTAATATAAATAAAAATTTCTCAAAAATTGAACTGGGCATGTCGACATGACCCATCCCCCCATATGGACGAAGACGATGGCGTGATTTGCATTGGAGAGGTCCTTTTTGACGCTAATGGGAACTAGGTCGAACAACGTGGAAACTTTTGTCTCCACTATCCAAATTGTTCGGTCCATAAATCACCAATAGTTAAGGGTCCTTGTTAAGTGGTTTTCGTTTTTCTCTTTCTTGATTGTATATTGGTTTGTTAATTTGTATATAAGTGTTATCCTAATTAATGTTCTTCTAAAAACAATCTTTGGTGTATAAAATCTTGAATTCCATTTAACTTAGGATGCTATATTTCACTCATACATAGTTATTATTTTTATTTCATATGTTGGTTTATCTCATTTTCTATTAAGTTCAAGGTTTATAGGTTATTTTTGTTGATGAAAGAGGGGGAGAAGTTGTATAAAATAGTAAGCTTAGAGTAAGGGGGATTTTTTGGTGTAAGGGGGAGTTATGGTATGATCGAAGTGGTAAGTATATTTTATAAGTTTATCATCATCAAAAAGGGGGAGATTGCAAGGAACTGGAGATAGTGGTTTTGATGACAACAACCTTTGTAACTTATTTTATTATAACTTATATACTAACACTATTGTCTAGATATATATGAATGTTATTATGCAGGATATATATAAGGCAGGTACTGATTATTGAAGACTGTATAGTATAAAGATCAAGAATGAAGAAATCAAGTTTGAAGACTCATGAGTATCAAGATCAAGATTTCAAGATAAGTGTCTAGTTTTGTTAAAACTTCATAATAGCATGGAAATCTTCATTCCAAATTTCATTTGGGATGGAACCCATTTCTACCTTCTTAGTGGCTTACAAACCCACGACAAGTAGCTTACAAACCTACGACAAGTGGCTTACAAACCCACGAACCTCCTGGTTTCGTACAAGTTCTCGAGTCCTGATGTGATGAAATATTCTGCAGGAAAAAACTTGCAAAACTACTTCAAAATGGTTTTTTAAAATGATTTTCAAAACTGTTTTTTTAAATGTTTTAGCTTTAAAAATTATCTTTTCAAATGATTTTCAAAAGGATGTTTTAGCCTTAAAATATTCTTTGTTTTTGTTTTTAAATAAACTCTTGTTTTAAACTTCGTTTGTTTTAAAACTATCTTTTGATTTTAAAAAATTCTTTTATAATATATATACTTGAGATTTAAAATCAAATTTATATATACATTCTAAAAATATATTTTTCTACTCTTCTTTATTTTAAATCATAGGATAATTAGTTTATTTTACTTCAGAATCATTTCATCTTGTTTTCCTTTCAATACCATTTTCAAAACAAATTATACATTGTTTTTAACTAAGGGATGTCGACATCATGGGATACCCCATGTCGACATGGTGGCCGTTAAATTCAAAAGTTTCAATTTTCAAAAGGAGTGTCTATTGGTTTAAATCTCTTCACGAATGGTTATGACCGTTACTGGTCTATAAATAGCCTTCACAAACGAATTTTTTAACTAACTATTTTCTTATTTTCTTCACTCCTTCTTCTCCACAAATCCATATTTTAAAATTTTCATATTTTTAAGATCGTGTCGAAATTCTACCGAATTCTCAAGTGAATCAAATTAGAATCTCATTCTTGTTTGATTCTCTGCCCTCTCTCGAAGATCAAAGTGCAATTCAGAGTTATAGGATCAATTTGTAATCAAAAGTTTATTGAGTCTCTGTATAAGGTGTGGTTGTGCCTAGAAATCAATTGGGTGATCATTTGTCCCGTAAATCAAGAGAGTTTTCCCCAGACTCGAAGACAGGAGGGTACCTCAAGGCCTTTAGAAATTGAGGATTGTAATCTCGACATTGGTATAATAAAAATCTGTACGAGGTGTTTGCCTTGGTGCAGGACTGGACGTAGGGTAACTCCGAACCAGTATAAAATCCGGTGTGTTCTTTCCTTTTACTGCTTTTTATTTACTTTCTGCATCTGTGTTTGATTCTCTGATTGTTCTGTGAATAAGTTCTGCATTTGTTTATATCATAATTTTTAAATTAGTCCATATAAGTCTTAGAATCCATTAAACACTATTCACCCCCCCTCTAGTGTTAAATTAGCCTTAAGATTCTTAATCCACACTCCCTTTCATTAAGAATTAATATATGGTTGTTTCTTTGGTTGCTTGTGTTGGAATTTCAAGGACAGAATATTCTAAATAGGGAGAATGTAACGACCCGCAATTTCGAACACTTTGTATTTAAATATATGAATTATTTAAATCTTTGTATTCAAGATTTAATGTGGATAAATATGATTTAATAACCTTATTAGCCCCTTTTTCATTAAAACTAATGATAGAAAATTCATTTTTGAAATTTTTTTACAAAAATAAATAGTTCGAAGAAATATCGGTAATGTGGACGAAACTCGTTTTGTCGATAAACAACTTTTTACTCAACAAACGTTGTTCAAACTCTTTTGCACCTGTGTTGTAACATATTAAGATATTTACAAGTGTTTAAATCACCTAACTTCTTAACCATAGATTAATTAAACATAAGAAGGGTTAAAGGGACAAAGACCCTTAAATCAAGGAGTGATATAGGGAAGGTATGGTGTGTGTAAGAGAAGTATGGCATAAGTGGAGTGAGTGGAGGCATGGGCAAGCATGATGGTGGAGGGGTTTAAGGGTCTTTTGCCACTTCCTTTCAAGTTTATAAATACACACAAACATCCCTCTTCATTTGGTTGCTAATTCACATAAGGGAAATCACTTCTTTCTCCTCTTCTTCATCCTCTTTCAAAACACATTTCATTAACAAACTTCCATATTCATTAAACAATCCCATCGATTCCTTGTTCAGAGAAAATATAATAATTAAAAATATATCCAAGAGTTACATATGAATATGTCTCCTTAGATGATCAGAGTCTAACTACTTCACAGTAATAGATCCTGTCACTTCATTCATTCAAACAAAACATAAGATTTGAAAAACATAGCAAAAATAAACTCCTAACATTAGTTAGCTTGCCTTCTGCACGTCTCCGGAAGATTATTCGTCTAATCTGAAAATCCCTAGTCCTAACCTACTCAAATGAGTACCAGAGTGCTTAGGGCAAAAACAAAAACTTTGGGTCAGACAAAATATCTTATGTGAATAATAATTGCCATCCTAAACTAAAATAGATATATAGTGACACCACGCCACTGAGTGGAACAGTTTTTTCCCTCATTAGTATCATATCAAAATATGTCAATCTGTACATAAATCATGCACCTGCAACCACAATGGTTAAAACAAAACATGATATAATCATATGCATGCATGCAACATGGGTAAGTCTAAATAGTCTGTCATGCTAGGGCTATGTATACCCAATGTTTACCCTTCCCAAAAATAGACTGACTGTCTCAAATCATAATTTTCCTATGATTACTATGAACCTAATGGTTTTGCAGGACAACCAATAATCTATCGGGCTGACTCGGGCCAAAACTTTAACTAGATATTCCAAAATCTTCGGATACGGTTAGGGGTTTCTAAATACGGTTAGGAGTAAAACAACTTAAATATTCTAGTGAGCATGTAGAGCTACGAGTTCCTTTCTATATGTAAACATCCTTTCGTCTCACTACTGACAAGCCCTACACACTGAAATCGCGGACATTTACCAACCAAGGGCTAACGGTTGAAGCATAGGGCATGACCCTACACCAGTGTAACAATCCGTACTTCAATGTGTCCAAATTTCGACAAAAATCGAAACCCATGTCCATCAAACACGGATAATTGGATTAGGTACCTACAAATAAGCATGAGCATTATCAGAGATTTAAAGAAATCTAAACTTGCAGTGGAAACAATAATAGGATAAGAATACTGATTATGATCACTACCTTGGAACTAATGGTATCCTTTGGATAGTAGATTGTCACATCAGCATCGAGCATGAGAGAAAAGAAGACTCTCCACAACAAAGCACATCCAGCTCCAATGACCTGTTCCTCTAAATTCTATCATGTGAGTTGTAATATGGAGTGGGTCAGAACAACGTTCTGGTGACTGGAAAATAATACGAACTGTCCATAACATAAACTTATACCAATAGGTTTCCATTTAATTGTTATGTCCATTAAGGTTAGCTATTCTATTCTATGCATTGCACACACGATTACTTACTTACCCATTCCCAACGTACGAAATACTAATGAAGCCGTATCAAACACCCAATACTTCAAAATCCATTAGCCACATAGTAGTTCCAAATACGAAGCAGGCTTCTATAATACTTTTAAAATAGAAATAGGCAGACTCTATCATTTATGACCTTAATTGAGGTAGACCCCATCATTTAAGATCTATTCCCAAGGTGGTTTCCTACCAATGTTGTCAAAGGTCAGTGGGTCCTAGCTACAATACCTTTATCCACTATTTAAGGCTTCTGACATTTAATATCATTCTAATACCACATCTATTGCTTATAAAATCACAGTGATGTAATAAATAGTACCCAGTCCACTTAATATCTTATATTAGAATATAGGCAGACTTTGGTCACTTAAAACCTTAACTAAGGCAGACCCCGTCATTTAAGACCTATCCCCCAGGCTTGCTCCTAAACGGTAATATTATTATTATGGCCTTAGCAATGTAAGAGACTGTACCTAAGCCACTTAATACTTCCTAGTGGAAAATAGGTAGACCTCGTTATTTAAGACCTACTTCCAGAAGCGTACTCCTCAATGGTACTATCTAGCAGTCATTGCTTGGAAATCTCATTGGGCTACTTAATACTTCTTTTATAGGAAAGAGGAGGATCTTACAGTCACTTAAGACCACGAACCTAAAGCAAACTTTTCCCAAGGTATCCACCTTTCCCAAGATATCCACCATCAATCTTTAATTATAAATATGGCATCTCATTAGGTTACTTCTTTCGGTAGGGAGGTGGACCCTTCAGCCACTTAAGACCTTAACACTAAAGTAAACTCTTTTTTAGAGACATCCTTATTTATTTATTTGGAATCTCACTAAGTTACTTAATACTTCCATTTATGAGAGAAATAGACCCTTCAGCTACTTAAGACGTCAAATCAAAAGCGAACCCCCATGGAGATATCCCTCACCGCTCTTAATTCCAAATTTGGACTATTTAACACTTTCCAATTAAGAAAGCAAGCCTAATCTCTCACATCATCATGGGTTCTAGGATTAGTGATATCTTACATCAGTAGTAAGTACACTCAACTGCTAGTAGAAGTGAAGGGCGGTTTTCCATCGAGTGACTATACTGACTTTGCATCACTAACCTACTAAGTTCAATTAACCATCCTAAGTCTTTATTTATACTATCTTAGGTAGACATTGGACTTAGCTTACTAATTCTCTTTTTAGTTAATGCAATAAGATTTACCTTAAATATTTATCTACCCATATCCTCGTTCAGTACTAATAAATGTCAATTTGTCCACAAAATCATAATGAACATTTCCTAAGACATTTATGTATGGTTACTGATTTCAAATTAGCAACCTTTTATATCTATTCCATTTTTATCAGTCCCATTAATCTATTTAACCTATCAAATTATTGCAGCTCCCATATTTATTACCATTTATTGGAGTTACAACCTTTTAAATTCTTTTCCTATTAGTTAATTATCCTAAATGCAAATATTACGTGTAAGCAACATTATTTGCTTTTTATTTAATTATCATAAGCGTAGTAATTACGTGCAACTATTTACTATTAAATACATTCTAGTTATATAACTTCACTAGAATATAATTTTCCATGTTAAATTGTTGGAGTCATATCTAAAAAGATTATCCACTATAATTTCTATAAATTAGTCCAAAACAAAATGTTTAGCTTTAACATATAAATGGTTACATCATTTGAAACTACAAAGAATAATCATTTCTTTTTGTTATTGAAATAGACAGTGTAAACTACAATGAATTCATACTTTACATATCTCTTTCTCTTTTTATTTGCATCTATTCCTTGTTAGATCAAACACTATACCTTTCTAAATGGGGAAAAAATCAAATTAATTTACAAATATTAAACGGATCTAAATTCCAACAATTCCAAATGTAGAAATTTTTATATTCTAACAAGATTAGGGTAATAATCCAAATTTATAACTTTCTTATACAATCTATTTCAGATCTGAAATAAATTACATTTAAATCAATATTCTAAATTCATACTTTTGGGACAGATTTCCAAATCATGTTGTATACAATGCTAAACAAGAATATGTAGGTGATATTTATTATATCCAGATTGTATTCAATTCGTTGCCCACAACTTATATATAATTATTCAATTAGGCATAAAAATCAAATAAACATCAACTGTATAATTTTCATATTATAACAATCTATAAAATTTCCCATTTACCTTTAAAACCGATCTAAATTTTCAGATCTTAAGTAGAAACTTTGATTCATCTCCAAATCCTTTTAATCCAAGAGATATGTATAAAAGAGTATATACATACATTATAATTATAGATCTGAGAAAAGATTTGGGATCAGGAGAGAAAATAGATACAAATATATATATAAATATATAAATTACCTCAAATATGCATATTGTTGACTCTTTTCTCTTCTCCTTTTTATTAGATTTCTACTCTTTTTCGATTTGTATGAATATAGATACAAATATCTTATCTTTATAATTTAAAAGAAAGTGAAAAAGAAGAAATGGCATAGCTTCGCTATTGCCTCTATAAAAATATGAGAAGAGAAGGGAGGGCTAGGCCTGAATTATACACGCTAGAATCAACAAGAACCGTCAGATCGAAATATATTAAATCCTCGTCGTTACGCCTTAGGTTTATTGGAGCAGCCAAGTCGCCACCGGTCGACTGCCCATGGGTCACCGGTGGCCACTGAGGGTCGAGCGTCCCTAATGATGGGTCGGCCTGTGGGCCCAGATAATTAATATAAAAATGTTAATTTCTTTTTATTTAACTATTTTCGTTTTGAATTCGTTTTTCATCCGTAACTTCTTCGTTTGGGCTACGATTGCAGAACTGCAAATATGAAAGTTGCTCAGAATTTTGCCATAAATGCAATGGTGCTAGTTTCGTGATCAAATTCCATCATTTGCACAGATTCCACTTTTGGAGCCTAATTAATTAACCAACTAACTAATTAAATAACTAATGCCAAATTATGTGATGTTACAACCAGTCCCACCTACAATCTTATTTGGTTTTTAATCCATGAGTCCTACCTTTTGAATAGTTTAGGACATCCTAACACAATTGGTCTATCTAATCTATTGATGTAATTCTACTCACTTAAGAGTTTAGTCAACCTATACTCACTACTGGAACAACCTAACTGGTAATTGTGTTTTCAAATCCAAGGTTGCAATGTTGGGTAATGAAAATATTAGTATGACAATGGTAAATATGCAAATTTAACTGATCAAATGATAACAAGAACATATAACATCATCCCTCAAAATATGTTCAATCAATGGTCACATTCATACAAAACTACTTAAGTTTAAGTAATATCTTTCTTTGGAAAATTCATATAGAATTAGGCTAAAACACCATTTTATTTCCTTGAAACCATTTATCTTTAGAAATGATAAACCTTCTGAAATCATTCTTAAAAACAAGAAAAAGATAGCCTATATGCTTAGCCAAAATCTTGTGCCAAAACACTATCTTCTTTACATAGCTTCTAAAACATTAGCTGTCAAACATGGATGTCGACCCGTTAGAAAACATGGCTATCGAGCTTATAAACATAGTTATTTACTTTGTAAAACATACTGTCGAGCCTATAAACATGGCTATTTAATTTATAAAACATAAGGCTATCGAGTCTTTAAAACATAGTTTTTGAATTTATAAACATAGGGCTGTCGAGCCTCTAACACTTAGCCTTCATGTTTGTAAACATAAGGCTATTGAGCCCCTAAAACAAGGTTATTGAGTTTATAAAACACACGGCTATCATACCGCTAAAATATAGTTATCGAATATCTATATAAGAGATGTCAAGTTTGAACAATACATAGGGTGTCGAGTTTCTCAAAAACATGAGGTGCTGAGCCTCCAAAACATTTAGGGTTATCGGCCACTTTACTTGAGGGTGCCAAGCCCATAAAACTTAAGGGGTGTCGGTTTCTAAAAGACATAAGCAAATAAGAGCTGCCGAACCTCTAAAATACTTAGGAAAAAATGAGGTATCAAATCCCCTAGACACAAGGTGTCGAATTCGTCACATAGCTATTGTGTAGCTATTCCATGCATATGCCTTTATAATTATCATGCATCTAAGATATTTGGGGTATCAAGCCTCTAAGCTATTGAGCCAATGGCATTTCTGTAAATACTTTAAAACTGATTTATTTCCTTTTTAAGCTAAAGCTTTTTACTGACTGTAGCCTTATGTCAAATTATCATTGGATATTAAATTACTCTTCCTTTTTTCTTTTCGGAAATTGTTGGTAGATCACATTCTACCTTCTCAATTATCTTTAAAAACCTTATAATTAATATATTTTACTTATATTATATTAAACACTATTTTAGAATAATAAATTCATATAAAATCATAACCATTAGAGAAAATCACCAAAAATCCGAAATTCCATCTTCTTCCTTATACAAAAATTTCTTGGCAAAAATATTAATTTAATTATTTTTAATAATTAAAACCTGAAACAAACACCTTTTCTCTCTTAGGAAATTCATAAAATATTCATATGAACTTGAAAAACTATGAAATTAAAAACCTATCTCCGAGATAATGTTTTACATAACCTATTCAAATTCCAAACCAATTAGAGGTTAAAATCTAAGGTTTTTTCTTTTAAAACCCATAAGAATAATTCCATACTAATTCCAATAAAGCATCATTCAATCAAACAATGTTATAAACCATCCAAGAATGACATATTATAACAACAATTCACAAATCAAACATAGATTCGAAAACAAGTAAAAATAAATGAGATGGATACTATTTGTGATGGCCATCTTATACCACCGGCACCAAAAGTATATAAATAGTGCGCTACTATTGTGCTCGGCTGATGTAGGACGATCATCAAGGTTGAAATAAATCAATATAGCATATAACATGTCGTATACCTCACAGCGCATGGACAAAAATATTATATCACATATACAACAGAAGAGATAGTAATATAAATGTGAACAGATCATCATCATCAGAGTATAATATCCATAGAGTTATACATCAATAGTAGAGGTAATACAACGAAAACAAACTCAATAACTGTCTCAAATACAAATAGTAAGCAGTCACTGCTAAGGATCCTCAGTGTTGCATAGCGGAATAAGTATAGGCTCCATATATGTATATAATATGGGATAACTCCATCTAGCTCATCCTCTTAATAGCTACTGCATCACCTAGACCTATTATCTATCTACTCATTTAAGATTACCCAAGATAATAAGAAACAAAGCATAAAACCTTAGGTTAGACAACAATTTGGCGTGAGCAGTAAATGAGTCTCAAAATACTATATAGGTAAATATGGTAAGGAACAAGAGTACACGAACCATACCTGACTTGTCCCTGCAACCAAAGAGTTAGCATATAACAATAATATGCTACTCTAAAATATCATAAAGATATATCACAAACCAAATAAAGGATATTAGTCTTCTAAGTATTCCTATCTCTAATACCTACTTCCCCTGATACTATGAGTGATAGCTTACTAAAGAAAACAACCAAAGCATCTATAGCATCCATCAACAATCCTAGCTATCACTCCTTGTGCTCTTAATATATGATAGCTCGCATGGCCTCATCCCTACATAGGACTAATGGAAATCTCGGTTCTTTGTTGTACTCTTATATCTCGCAGCCCAAAGTTGGACACTAGATCCAGAGCCACATGTCTAGGGTATACGAATTCTCACTACTAATCCATGGGCGTCTCCACTTATAATACCCTTGCTTCGAGTAAAAGGAAAACACTTTGAGCATCAATGATTCCTTAGCACATACTCCCGAGCCCACTTTTGCTCCATTTGGACATCAAGCCCTTCCTGCTAAATCCAGTTTCCATTATTCACGAGGAACCCTTCCACATTCCTTGATCCTACGGCTTAATCATTTTACGAGCCGACATATTTGAAACCTACTCCCAACACGAGCCAACATCCGAAGACTGTAGCTTTTCATTATGCTTTTACATCACCATCCAACCTAATGCGAATGAGCCAACACCTCCAGCATGATCGACATGACCTCTACTTCACCTCCCAGAAGTTTCACCCTCATTGGACTCACCATGGTAAGTAGGCACCTACCTCTCATGTAAGTACCAACCTCTCCCCTTATCCAATTATTGGCCATGTTCTTTCCTTCCCTTCCTTACTTCTAATGATCCATGCCTAGATACTTTGACCCCAATCTTTCCATCCAAACAACTCGGTTCTCACTCTAAAGCACCTACTTCAAATTCTAGAAAACAAGTCGGTATAGCCTTCAACCTCTAGCCAATCACATATCTCTTGACTTGGGTCACCCTATTAGCCTTGCGCTTGAAATCTCCAAAATCCTCAACTTGTTTGAACCAACTCATAGAATTTAGTACTAACCTCTAATGTAGGTACCGACTTCTGTGCTTAAGAATCTAGACCTACGACTTGAACCACAAGCTCCTCCCATACTCTAGATCTTCCCCTACAAGTTTCGTCCAATTCCAACTAATTTTTCCTTTGATTTGCCCAGATCACCAACCTATCTTCCTATACATCCACAACACTAACAAACAATACCAAAGCAAAACGTCCAATCATAGCATAATATGCAATTTCATCCATTCAAACATGCAATTCATAGAAATAAGACAAACAAGTTGATCTCTATCACAGAACTACATATTATCATGAATATATGAAAAATAATAAGATGAATTCTAACTCAATTTAGGTCATATGCATAGTTAACATTTAATTAGGGTTTTAGAAAAGGTTTTACTACCAAAATCATGTTAAATTATGCAATTCTACCATATAAACATGTATAGGATAGTGAGAAGGCATAAACCACTCACCAATTACTAAATTCAACCAATTTGTATGTAGATCTAATCCAGATAGTGAAAAAAATCACCTCAAATCAAGCGAATTGATGACCTCTATCTTCTAATTGACGATCTAATCACTAATCAACGATCTAGTTTGATTTAGGAAGAAATTTAGATGAATTAGGATGAATTAAGGGCTAATTATGATTTAGATCTGATTTAAAATGAGAGGGAAGGTTTTCATTTGACTCCTACAACCCCTATTTATAGTGATTCTCTAATTAGACTAACGAGCCAAATAATGGGCTTCACTAATTACACACTAATTCTGACCAGTAATTTCCAAATTTTAAAACAGGGATAACTCCCTAACTGTAAGTCTGTATTATGACCACTCTACGAAATGGGAAAACATCATTCTAAAATAATGGAACTGGTTTGAGCCCTAATCTGACTTCTATCAAAACTTATAGCCCTAATAAGATTTTCAAGGTCAAAATGGTCACATAGAAATTTAGGAAAAATCATAGGTGTGTAAAATGTCCCTATGAGTTATTTCCTAAAATTATAGAATCATACGATCTCGTACAAATAAAATAAAAATATTTTACGATCCTCCGATATGTAAAATACTAGTCGTTACATTCTCCCCCTTTAAGAATTTCGCCTCCAAAATCCCCAAAAAAGCCAAAATATAAGCAACCATGGTCATCCTGCATGCTTATCAATCATAAGCAACCATCACACATCCCAAACAAGCAACCATGTGATCAATAATATAGTTAATCTATCCTAGCATGCGAAATACTAACCTATCAAATATAGTATATAACGGTGGAAGTAAACAAGATAAACGATGGGTCTTACCATTCAAAGAGCTCCGAATAAGAAGTCATTATCCTCTCTTTCGTCTTCCATATACAATCATCCTCACTTCCGCTTCATTGTACCTTAACTAGTTACACCATCTTTATCCTAAGCTATTTCATATCGTACCCAACAATAAGAAGTGGCCTACGAGGTATAGAAACTTCTGGTTCTACCTCAACATCTTCTAGTTGATCCGAGGTGATCTTCAAGCCCGAGTCATGAACAAACTTCCGTAGACAAGGGACATGAAAAAAATTGTACACACTCGCCATCTTATAAGGTATGTCTACCTTATATGCTAGCTTCTCGATTCTCTCGACTATCGAAAAGGACCTACGAATCTCGATGCCAACTTCCCCTTTCTACCGAATCAAACTTCATTCTTCAAAGGAGAAACCTTTACAAACACCATATCTCTGATAGAAAACTCTAAATCTCTTCATCTATTATCCGTGTAGTTTTTCTATCGATCCTGAGCAGCTTTCATTCTTTGTCAAATGACCTCAATCTTCTTCGAAGTCTCTCTAATCATAACTAGCCCAAGTAGCAGTTTCTCACTCGCTTCCCACTAATATGAAGGAGCATTACATGGTTGGCCATGCAATTCTTCATACAGAGCCATACCAATACTCGACTAATAACTGCTGTTGTATGCAAACCCTACAAAATGCAAATGATCATCCCATGATCCACCAAGTCTATAATGCATGCTCGCAAGAGATCTTCCAATGTACGATTTACTCTTTGGTCTGGCCATCCGTTTGCGGGTGGTAAGCTATACTAAGATGCAGCTCCACACTGAACGCCTCTTGCAAGCTCTTCTAAAACCAACTAGTGAACAAACGGGTCTCGGTCGCACACAATGCTCTTTGGCGCACCATGAAATCATACTATCCACTTTACATACAACTCCACCAGCTTGGATATCGTTCTACTTGACTTGACGAGTATAAATCTTGCACTCTTGGTTAATTAATATACTATGACCCAAATGCCATCATACCCTGCTTGAGTCCTCGACAATCCATCAATACTTATTCCATTTCCATTCAGGAATCTCTAATGGTTGCAACAATCCACTAGGTTTCTTCTGCTCTGCCTTTCCCAACTTATAATTTATATACTTTGAGATGAATGCCATAACATCCCTCTTCATACCTTCCTAATAATAGGTTCCCTTCATATTTTGGTACATCTTGTTACCGCCGGGATGAATGGTCCACCTAGAATGGCTACACTCTCTTAGCACTTCATTTAGTAATCCATCAACATCAGGAACAAATAATCTTACATCCTTACGAAGCCAACCCTCTCGGTCGAGTCCATATTGCTTCATGTCTTCATATTTTACTCCTTCCTCTGTCCTTGTTATGATCTCCGCTAGCTTAGAATCTTGCTTCTGACTAGTGTCGATCCTTTGAAGTAGATTAGGTCTAATCGATAAGATTGCCAACATTTCAGGTTCTAGCTCGTAGTGAGGCCTGAAATCAAAGCCAGCAATATACTCTATCAGCTTACATTCCAAGAACATTGCTCTCAACCTAGCATGTCTTTTACTTCATGCATCGATGACTACATTCCCTTTTCCTAGAGTGTAGGAAATACTAAAATCATAAGAGGCCAAGAATTCCGACCACTGTTGCTGTCGAAGGTTGAGATCCTTCTGAGAGAAAAGGTTTTCAAGGACTTATGGTATGTAAACAGCTTAAAACTTTCTCCCAAAAAATAGTGCCTCGTATCTACAAAGCAAAAAATGATTGCCACCAATTCCAAATCATGAGTTGGGTAATTCCTTTCGTACAGCTTTAACTGTCGACTCGCATAAGCGACAACCCTTCCCTTCTGCATTAACACCACACCCAATCTAGTACCACAAGCATCAATGTATACTATTAACTCTTCATTTCCACTTGGAATGGTCAACACCGGTGCACTCATCAACCTCTCCTTCGGACTCACAAATGCATGCTTACACTTCGCGTCTCAAACAAAAGTCTGGTTTTTCTTTGACAAATTGGTCAACTGTGCTACTATCTTTGAGAAGTCCTTGATGAAGCGTCTATAGTATCACACCAATTTTAGGAAACTCCTCACATTTGTAGCATTCTTGGATTGATTCCAATCTTGGACAGTTGCCACCTTTGCATGATTCACTGTTATACCCTATTCCGACACGACTAACCCAAGAATCTCACTTCTTCTCTTCAGAAGTAACACTCGGAGAACCTCGCTCTCAACTTGTGCTTCCTCAATATCTCTAGCACAACCCTCGGGTATGTCTTGTGCTCCTCTTCAGTTCTGGAGTAGATCAGAATATCATCCACGAACACAGGCATGAACTTACTCAGCTGGTCTCTTAAAACCCGATTCATGAGACCCACAAAGTATGCCGCAACATTGGTCAATCCAAATGGCATCGCCAACACTCATAGAAACCTGATGTGTACGAAATGCAGTAATAGGCCTACTCTCCTTCGCTATTCTAAGTTGGTGAAATCCGATCGCCATATCCATTTGAGAGAACACCTTTGCACCATGCAACTGATCAAACAAGTCATCAATGTGTGGGAGTGGACACTTGTTCTTCTTCATCACTTTATTCAGCTCATGATAATCCATACACAACCTTAAAGAGCCATCCTCCTTCGTTGAGAATACTACAGGTGCGTCTCACTCAAATACGCTCCTTCAAATGAACCATTTCCTCAATCGGTCATTCTCTTGCACCTCCAATTCCTTCTGCTCTCTGGGTGCCATACACCTTAAAGGCATAACTATCGGTCTGGCTTCCTTCACCAAGTCTATACAAAAATCGATCCGTCTATGCGGCGGTAATCCAGTCACTTCCTCAAAAACATCCGGATACTCCCTAACGATAGGATCTGATGACAATCCCTTCTGTGGAACCTCAAGTGAATATAGAAAACTAACCATCACCCCATCCTTTTATAGTCAGCTAATCAGTACCGCTCTCCCATCCACATCTCTGATTGCTACAAATAGCTTCTCAAAGTCCACTACGGTCGCATACTTCTTTAGCCTATTTATTCCCAAGATAATCCCGAACCCGACGAAATCCAAAACAAAGCAATCACAAACAAATGAATATCCATGACTGAATGAAACTAAACCACGACAAACCGTGCAAAGGCTGGTGGAGCCTCTAATAGGGTTTGTTGCAATCAAAGGTCGGTCAACTTTCTTGAGTTCCAATCCTAATCTATCTATTACGTCACTACAAATGAATGAATGAGAAACACTAGTACCCAACAAAACTCGAACATGAACATCACCAACAGAAAGCATACCATGAATTACGACTCCCTTCCCCTTCTCCTTCGCTGAGAGAGCACTCGACGAAGTTGGGACTACGTCTAAAGCATATGCTTTCACCACCCACTTATCCTTCACCGGTTTTGGACAATTCTTCTTCAAATGTCCAGGCTTATCATAATTTATAACATTTCTTCTTCTCACTCATCTTGCAGTCCCTAATTAGATGACCCTTCTCGTTGCATCCGAAGCAAATAGGTTCCCATTTACCCTTCTTCTTACCACCCTTTCCTAGGGGATGCTTTCTCTTTCCATTCCACTTCTTCTTGCCTTCACTGCCTTATTGTGACATTGGCTCCTCTCTCTTAGCAGAAACAACAATAGCAGTCTTAGCCTTAGGGTACAAACTCTCATGGCGAAGCGCCTTCTCTACTAGCTTTTCAAAAGACTCGTCAATATGATCCACTAACTTCTCTTCGAGATAGTCATCCAACCCTATAATGAACTTCTCATTCTTCCTCAAGGGGGTGTCGATGAATGACATCCTATACTTAGACAAAGCATCAAATTCTACCACATATTCCAAAACTGTCATCTCTCCTTGCTTGAGATCAACAAATTTTATGAACAATACCGACTTCTTAGCAGCCAGTATGAACTTTTCCTCAAACCTCATCTTAAACCGATCCTAAGTGAACTAATCCTCTAGAGTAGCAATCATAACAGCATTCCACCAATTTATGGCTCGACCCTGAAGTTGTCTCGAAGCCAACTTCCTCTTCATAGCATCTTCCACCTCCATATCACTGAATATGCGCTCAGAAGTACCTAACCAATCTTGCACTTATATGGTTGACTCTATCCCATGAAAGGGCCTTCCTCCAAGAATATAATAATCTTTGATCAGCTTAGCGAAATCAGCTGTGACGACCCTGAATTTTGGATATTTGAAATTGGAATATTTAATTGATTTTAAATATTTAAAAGTTAATTTTTGAATTGAATTTCAAATATCACTATTTATTGGGTAATTTAATCATTAAATTAAATGATTTGAAGTTGGGTAAAATATTGAATCTGGGGTTTAAAGCCAGTTAAAAATAATTTGAAGGCTTATAAAATTCATATTAATAATACTGAAGGTGATAGAACTTTTAAAATTGAATTTAAAAGTGTTTTATTCAGTTTTGAAAATATATCGTTTAAATTTGATATTTAAAAATAGCCTTCCAGGGCATAGTCTCGGATTTCGACGAAACCATTTCTATTGGATCCGTAATATTGTATTATTATCAGAGTTCAATTTTCGTAGCATTTGGAGTTATCGTGTGAGCATACGGGATATAACGCACCGAAATCTATATCGAAAATTCAATATAACCAGGTCCAAAAAGCTATCTTCTCCATACGATCGAGTTAGGACTCGAAACCTTTTCCATTGCATTTGAAATAGGGGTATAACATTATAAACGCCTAGCGGCATGCCTCGATAGGAGTTCAAAATGTTGAGTTGCATTTATCGAGACAATATAAAATTGAATTCAATTTAAATGTATATATATTTATATACTAGTCAACTTCAGCTGAATTCTTTTCACATCAGAGCTTTTTACCACTCATTTCAATGTTACTATAGCTTGTTCATTTTGGCATGCTAAACATCTCATCTGGTCTCCCCTTTCCTTTTCAAAACGTACGTGGTGGTCAGTTCAAGAAAATAAAATAAAATGAACATCGCCGCTTCGAATTGTAATGGCAACAAAATCAGTCTCCTCTTCCTTCGTAAGCACGAGAAAAAAAAAACTTTTTCCCCTTTCAGTTTTAATTCGCCAATCAAAATTAAAAATACGCAACTCAAATTGAACGTGTAGCTTCCTTCTTACTTGAAGTGGATTCGAGTATCTCTACTCATAAATAGCCCAGCTCGATTTAGGATCACATCGATTTTTGGAAGCTCGCATGGGCAGGCGGCGTTGATTGGCGAAGGCTAAGTCGCGATCTACCCAAGGGTTCGAAGGCGATGCGGTTCGGAGATGTCTTCGTTTGGTGGTGTTTGCTTGGGGCTCGCGGTGGAGCAGTTCGACGAGCGGTTGTGAAGTTGCGACTGAGAAGCAAGGAAGAGCAGAGCCTGGGGGGAACTCAACGATCTACTTTTGGTCGGCTGGCCTCGTGGGTAGACATCGCGGTGCTTATGACAGGGAGAGGAAGAGTTCGACGTGGGCGCTCCGAGCTCGGCGAAGTTGGGCTTTGTTCGGGTGAGGTTCAAGGGGAGTGCAGGTATTTCCAAAATTTATTTTATTGGGTTATGTATATACAGAGTTGAATATATATATATATATACATATATATTTCAATTTAAGTATATATATAGGCAAACAGAAATTTATACAAAATGGCAGTAAGGTTCGAATTTATTTTCCAGTTATTTCCGATTTCATAAATATATATGTAGATATATATATATATATATATATGCATGCCTATTTTAAATTGTAGGAAGATAGAAAATACATACACATATAAGATTTGGGAAAAATTTTATAGGAATTTTAAAGGATTGTAAAGTTTAATTATTTAGTTATAAAAAAAAATTATTATAGGAAGGTGAGTTTAAATTTAAATTGTTAAGTTCAAAACCAAATTATTAGTTTAAAATTAAATTAATAAATGATGATTAACTGTTGATTTATTCAAATGTTAATAAATTGTAAATTGTTATACAAGGTTCAGAATCAAAAGATACAAGTCGAATTTGGATCGAATTGCAAATTAAAAATGGCAAAGGTGAGTTAATCTCACTCATCTGGATTGTTAGTAAAATTTAAATAGTTAAATTTAAATTTTGGTTGAATGGTTGAATTGATTGGATGTGGTATATTATATATAGTAGTATATAGTATATATTGGACTGATTGATATTCCCACATTATATAGCGGATGAGACCCTATGCGCCGCATAATAGCGGATGATATTTTATAAACCCATATACCGCGATATTCCACCTCGAAGTGGAATTGGTATTGTGCTAACATCTATGGATGCAGGGAAATAGGTTGGAGGGATCCAACTGGATTCCTCAAAATTATTTAGATTGTTCTAATAATTCTGTGATATGATTATTTGATATTCTGTGATGAATTATATTGATAATTGGAGATGATGGATGCTATGGTTTGATTGAATATATTTGGGTATACTGTGTTACCAAATATATAGATTGGATTTTTGGAAAGAAATAAAAGAGTAAATTTTTAAGTAAATAATTATAGAGAATTTAAATAAAGTAAAGAATGAATTGGAAAAGAATAAAAGTGATTTTAAATTCTAATAAATCAAATTCCAAGTATGGAAAAGGGGATTTTTGAATAAATGGGAATAAGTAAATTTTAAAAACTTAAGTGATGTTAAGTTAAAGGAATAAAAGATTATTTTTAAATTTAGAATTTAAATGGAATGGGAAGAAATAAAAGGAATTTTATGAAATTGGTATTTCCAGTTTAAATAAGATTTTAAATCCTAATTAAGAAGTTAAGTTTGGAATAAATGGAATTAATGGGTTTTGGAATAAATTTGAGTAAATAAAGGAATTTATTATAAAATTGGTTAATTTTGGAAATCAAATTGAAAATTGATTAAGTGTTTGGAATTGGAATTTTAAAGGGAGATGAGACTATGAAAATTATAAACTGGGTTTATAAAGTGAAGTAATATATCAGTGGATATTTGGAAGAATAAATTCACGGTGGGAATTTATTAAAGAAATAGGTAAATTTGTTTAAAAATAAATAGTGATTTATTTTTAAAGATGTGAAAGAGAAGTGTATTTCCCTGGATAGCCAAGTACGTTTCCAAAGCAAACTTTTAAGTATGAATTAAAGGTTTTAAAGTTGTTTTTAAAGTATGTTTTAGAAAATTTATTATTTTTAAATGTTTAAAGTTTAAAGTAAGTATTTCTCAAATTTAATTTAGTAGTAATTATTTAAAGGTAACTTGGTATTGTGTTTTAAAAGGATAAAAATGTAGTTTTATATTTTATAAAGTAGTTTTATTTTAAATATTCTTAAAATATATATTTTTGAATAAAGTATTAAAGTAGTTTTTAATTTAAATGTTTAAAGGATATTTTATAATAAAGTGTTTTTAAGTTATTTTTAAATCTAGTATTTATACTTGGTGATTTCAGTGGAAATAGAAATTATTTGGGGAATTTATTCCATGAGAGAAAGACGGTTTGAAATTGTTTTCAAAGGGTTAAAAGGTGGAAATATATCTTGCAAAGATATTTGAGATAAATAAATAATTTGGGAGAAATTATTGTGGCTTGATGATTGGTTGTAAATGTAATTGATAGTTAAATAACCGACAATCAATATTGGCTAATGCGCTGATCGTTTCGAAGAGACCGAGATCGGGATTAATTTCTCGAAAACCACTTCGATTCGGTTTGAACGTTTTCGTGTGAAAAACAAGAGTTTGGAATCGAAGATGGAGCAGTGAAGTGCAAGGGCTAGTCGCTACTAATCCTGAGGGTGATTCCAAAATGGATGTAGTAGGAGTAGTGCCTTCGGTTCCGTTCGGACCCGGGACGGACTTGTATGGATGAATGCTTTCAGAACATCGTCAGGTGGATGATGAGAATTCTAAGTGAAATGGTTCTAAAAAGGTAACGCTTAGCCTCGAGCCTCATCAACCGGGAATGACTGAAAATCAGGGGTTATACAGCAAGGCTATGTGGGTAGCACCCATTAGAGTGAGGTCATCCCTGTCTAGATGTTCCTTTTTATTCGGCTTAGTGGTGCGGTTGCTGATCCCAACCGTGGGGTGATCTTACTCGGAATTATCCAGTAAGGGGTAGTTCCGGCTTTGTGTTGCAGGGGATCGGGCGTGGTCCTCGGTACGCTGATCTAGACCAGGTACTGTGACAGGTGGTACCCCAGTGCCTAGTCATTAGTTGGAAATCCATTCTCCCTACGTGCCTTTACGGTTTTGTTTGTATACCTATTAGCTGGAATTTAATAGATGTAACAATTTAGGCTATTTGAACAAGTATATGTATATAGACACTATTATAATATTAGAGGATTTGATAAAAAGGTGTTTTGGCTATCGTAAGGTAAAAACCCGACATGTTTATTTGTGGCGTGGTCTTACGAGATGCCTTTGATTTCAAACGGTTTGGAAAACTTTAATAATCCAATTGAGTGTGTTTTCTCACGCTGGTTTTCAAGACTGATTCGGGTGTTATTTTATTATAATGCTCGGGTCAGACCGAGTATTACAGATACAGGATAGGATGCTGTGGAGCTCAGGAGACGAGCTGGATGGCGAGACGTATCACACATATTTGAGGTATTCCGCTGTGTAACTTAAGTTGTATAGTCAGCTTTGTGGGGACAAGTTATTATAACTGTCCTGAATTGTGATGTTGATTGTATTATACTCTGATGTTGTATTCTGATGATGTATGTATAAACAGATATAGTTTCTTTCTATAAAGATCAGTTATTATCTATTATATTTTATTCCGCTGCGATGTGAGATTTTGTTGTGTTGTTTTCTATTCTTTTCTTCTACCTCCTTCTTCTTCTTAACCCTAATGGTTCATATTTCTGTTCACTTTGAGTCGATATGTTGGAGAATAGTGTCGATTCAAGGGGTACGGAACTGCGGGTCGTTTCATCAGCCCTAGGCACCTGCACTAGAGCACCACCATCTATCACCACTCAGGAGCATTCCTCATCATATTAGCCATCATAGCATTGAACATGGCTTGGAAATCAGGCATAGCAGATCCTGATCCTGCTCCTTCCTCTACTCTTAAAGCAGAATTCCTCATAGCGTTCATTGTATGGTGGCTAATTCCCATTTGTAACAAGAATAATCAGTCTCTCATAGAGAAAACTGTGTCTATAGTGCTCATGTGCATTCGGCTTATACTATATAATATATTACTATAGATCTTTGAAAACCAAACTTATAACAAGTACGCACTCTCTCATATACATCCGTAGTCTTCTCCAGTCTAAGGCGATAACACCTTCCTATCTCTACTGGATCACGGTATCAACTCTAGTTAATCATGTAACTAAATCTCTTATACCAAATGTGACAACCACCCTATACCAATAGCACCAAAAGTATATAAATAATGCACTGCTGTCATGCCCGGCTAATATAGGACGATCGTCAAGGATGACATAAATCAATATAGCATATAACCTATCATATATCTCACATCGTATAGACAAAATATAATATCACATATACAACACAAGAGATAGTAATAAAAATATGAAAAGATCATCATCAACAGAGTATAATATTCATAGAGTTATACATCAATATTAGAGTTTATACAACAGGAAAAAACTTAACAACCGTCTCAAATACAAATAGTAAGCAGTCACTACCAAGGTTCCCCGATGTTGCACAGCGAAATAAATATAGACGCATATATATATATAATATGGGATAACTCCATCTAGCTTGTCCTCCAAACAGTTACTGTGTCACCTAGACCTGTTATCTAATCTACTCATTTAAGAGTACCCAAGATAATAAGAAACTAAGCATAAAACCATGGGTCAGACAACAGTTTGGTCTGCGCGGTAAATGAGTTTCAAAATACTATATAGGTAAATACAATAAGAAACAAGAGCACAAGAACCATACCTGACATGTCCCTGTAACCAAAGAGTTATCATATAGCACTATAATATGCTACTATACAATATCACAAACCAAATAAAGAATATCAGTCTTCTAGGTATTCCTATCTCTAATACCTACTTCCCCTGGTACCTATGAGTGATAACTTACAAAAGAAAACAAACCAAAGCAACCATAGCATCCCTCAACAATCCTACCATTCCTTGTTCTCTGAATATTTGACAGCTCGTATGGCCTCCTTCCTACCAGGGACTAATGGAAATCTCGATTCTCCGTTGTACTCTCTTATCTTGCAGCCTAAAGCTGGATATGTGTCTCGCAGCCCAAAGCTGGACACTAGACCCAAAACCACAGTCTAAGGTATACGGATCCCCGCTACTAGTCCATGGGTGCCCCACTTATAATACCCCTGCTTCAAGTACAACAGAAAACACACTGAGCATCAATGATTACTTAACACATACTGTAGAGCCCACCTTTGCTCTATTTAGACACCGTTCCCTTCTTGCTCAATTCAGATTCCATTATTCACGAGGAACCTTCTATGTTCCTCGATCCTACGGCTCACTCCTTTTATGAGCCGCTATCTTCGGAACCTACTCCCAACATGAGCCAACATCTGAAGACTCTAGCTTTTCATCATGCTGTTACATTGCCATCCAACACTGATGCAAATGAGCCAACACCTCCAGCACGATCTACAGGACCTCTACATCACCTCCTAGTAGTTTCACCCTCATTGGATTCACCATGGGAGTCGGCACCAACCTCTCATGGGTACCAACCTCTCCCCTTAGCTAATTATTGGCCAAGTATCTTTCCTCCCCTTCCTTGCTTCTATTACTTCATGCCTGGATGCTTTGACCCCGGCATATCCATCCAAACAACTCGGTTCTCACACTAAAGCACCTGCTTCAAATTGTAGAAAACAGGTCAGTGTTGCCTTCAGCCCCTAAACAATCACCTATCTCTTGACTTGGGTCACCTCTAATAGCCTTGCTCTTGAATTTCCCAAAACGGACGACTTGTTGGACCAACCCACAAACTCAGGACCGACCTATTATGTAGGTACTAACTTCTATGCTTAAAGAATCCAGATCTACGACTTGAACCGCAAGCTCCTCCAATGCTCCAGAGCTTCCCCTCCAAGTTTCATCTAACCCCAACCAATTTTTCCTTCGATTTGCCGAAATCACCAACCTATCTTCCTATACATCCACAACACTAAAAAACAATACCAAAGCATAACATCCAATCATAACATAACAAGCAATTTCATCCATTCAAACATGCAATTCATAGAAATAAGACAAACAAGTTAGCCTTTATCATAGATCTATATATAATCATGAATATATGAACATGAATAAGATGAATTCTAACTCAATTTAGGTCACATGCATAGTTAATATGCAATTAGTGTTTTAGAAAAGGTTTTACTATCAAAATCATGTAATCTACCATATAAACATATATAGGATAGTGAGAAGGCATAAACCACTCACCAATTACAAAATTCAACCAATTTTTGTGTTGATCTAATCCGGACAATGAAGAAAAGCGCCTCAAACCAAGCAAATCGATGATCCTTATCTTCTAATTGACGATCTAATCACTAATCAATAATCTAATTTGATTTAAGGAGAATTTTGGATGAATTAGGATAGATTTAGGGCTAATTAGGATTTAGACATTGACTTAGAATGAGAGGAAAAGTTTTCATTTAACTCCAATAGCCCCTATTTATAGTAATTTTCTAATTAGACTAATAAACCAACTAATGGGCTTCACTAATTCTAACTAACAATTTTCAAAACTTAAAATAAATATAACTCTCTAACCGTAAGTCCGTTTTTTATCAGGACCACTTTACGAAATGGAACACCATCATCCTAAAGACATGGAACTAATTTGAGACCCTAATTCGACTTCTATCAAAAGGTATAGCCCAAACAAGATTTTTAGGGTCAAAATGATCAGCTAGAAATTCGGAATAAATCATAGGTATGTATAATGTCCCAAAGTGTCATATCCTATTATAGAATCATACGACCTCATATAAATAGAACATAAATATTTTACGATCCTCTGATACGTAAAATATGGGTCGTTACACTATTATTCGCCTTAGATTGGATAAGAGAGGTTGAGATTTAATATTTATTAATTCCTTTAGTTTTTCTCTTTGATTTCCTCTTCCACGTCTACTAAGTATTGACCGGCCACTTTAGGTTATGTTTATGATATTTTGAAAAATGAAACAAGAATGAATGAGAGAGGGAGGGTTTAGGGAACGAATAAAGGGATTATTCCCATTATGCCCCTCTCATAGGTTCCTTTCTATTTTATGTTTAAAAAAATATTCTCAATTGATTAATTAAGGCACGACCTAATTAATTAACAAATCTCATTCTCCTTGTCTCATCACATCGCATTATTCCATTTAATTTATTTAATCCCCTAAAAAATGTTAAAAAAAATTAGGGATGTTACAATGGTTTTTGACTTTGATATTTGCTTTGGAAAGCAAATGAAATCTTGTATGACTTCTATGGCTTGTTATATAGCCTTAAAACAAAGTGCATAAGGATTAGTAGGTTACAGACTTGATTTAGGCTTGAAATTTGAAATTTCGTATAACGATAGTCGCTATAAAAGCACTTTTGTTATTATTGCATTTACTTGCTTTTCTACTTGTTTCCTTGCTTATATATGTTGTATATAAATTATAACATGCTTCTTGGTGTTGTGATACGAACTTGATAATCATATATGTTTATGTGATTGAATGGTGTTTGAATTTGAATGTAATATGGTATTGTCTGTATAGCGATAGCTGTTATAAAGACACTTTGAAATCCCTTTCTCCTATCTTTCTTTTTAAGCTCCATCTTTTGAATATTTTCAAATGATATATAGTAAGAGATGAAGTAAGAAAGGTAGTAAGAAATGAAGTTAAAAACTATTTTGTTTGTCAAACAAAGTTATTAAAGATATGGTCCATATAGCGATAGTCGTTATCTATGTGTGCACTTTGGAAAAACAAGTTTTTGTTAAGTTTTTAAATGTTATATTTTGGATATTTTTATGAAATCTATCCAAATGAGTTTCATAAAAGATTTACAAGTATTTTAAAAGAAGTTTAAAGTTTAAATATATTTTAAAAGAATTTATTTTGAATTTCTAAAGGAGGGTTTTATTATATACAAAACTTGTTCATTTTGTTAAAGAAAGCAAAAGTTTTCAAATCAATATCAAGTAACTATTTTTAAAGTAATAATTTATAGAACTATTTGTAATTATTTATAAGTATTATAAAAGGTATTTCACATTTCTAACTTATAATTATTTCAAACTATTTCTAACTTATATTATTTCAAAACTATTTATAACTTACATACTAATATTTTAAAAGACTATTTTGGAAGAAGGGATAAGAAGTTACACTTTTAAAATGAACGTGTAGTTAATTTTGCATATGGAATAATAATAGTACTATGCATATCACTAGAAGCATATGAGGTAGGCTTATCTATCTATGAGATTCAAGAATGAAGTGTCTATACAAGGCTTTGATATGTAGCCAATACTCTAACTTACCCGTCTTCACTCTTGAATGTGGGATAATATAAGATGGAATTTCGGAAATGTGTTAAGTATACGAATCTTGATTTCTATAAGAAATCATTTTTAGAACAAGATAATCGATTGGTCGACTATAGAATTTGACTTAATAAAATAAGTAAATGGATTTGGGTTGTAGTAAACAATATTCTAGTAACATTTGTTTTTTACCCTTATTAACTATAATTAAGATTTTAATAAGGAATACTTTAATGATATTATTTTAAGTATAAATTGTTTTGGGTTTGTTGTGACAATATTTAAATAAAACCTGTCTTTGACCCTTATAAATATAACAAGATTTTTGAAAGAGAGTTTTAAAGACGATGATTAAGTATGAAATGTTCTAGATTTTTAGTAAACTGTTTTCACATTTGTTTTTTAAACCCTTGAATTATACATTTAAAGTGGAAAAATATAGTCAAACAATTATGAATATTTAGATCTTTAATAATGGAATTTTAAGGATAATAACAAGAATGGAATCTTTTAGAAAAAAGATAGGAAAAGTATATGTTCAAAATATTAAAGAGAGAAGGGGTTTATCGTAACAGTGTTTAAGTAACATTCATTTTCAACCTCTTTAATTATATTTTAAAGTTAGTAAATCTTGTTTAGTGATTTGTGAATATACTTATACTATTGAGATAAGTGTATGAATACATTTTAAAGTATATTAAGGAAGTTTTAATTAGTAAAGGAGCATAAATTAATAAAGGAAGTTTTGATTAATGAAAGAATATTTACTAGATAAAAAGGAGTTTTACTAATAAATTGTTTTTAATTAATAAAAGATAAATTAGTTAAAAAGTGATTAAAAGTCGCTGTGTGACTTGATTGTGCGTTGTATGAACTGATAGTGTTTGTGTGTTTACTTACGTATGGGAAGTATATGGGACTTAGTTCCCTTATGCGATCATTCTCATTGTTGTTGAAAATGACCAAATTCGTCGATTCAGTTTTAGAGAGACCAGGATTGGTAAGTGTTCTACTTATCGAAAACCACTTCAAAGCTAAGATACATGTTCTATCTCTTGAAAGTGGATCTGCTCGAGATGTTGGAATCCAATTGGGGATAAGTGATTTGTTCGAGTTGCGGCTCATGTGCTGGAATGTCGGACGTGACTTCACCAGTGGAAATGACTAATCACATATAAGGCATAGTTAGTTGGTTTAGCTAACCTGGGAGGGTACAATAGCTCCATATCTAGATATGCTTTCGATTTTGGGCCCTAAAAGCTGGGGGTATTTGGATTCACATTTTCTACATGGCCTAGCTATGTTATCCTAGTGGTACATTTTATCTAGAGATGTCCGTGGCTTGGAAGGGAATTCTTTGACCCTTGTAGATTGGAGTTGGCTTTGATCTGAGGAGACCTACGTAGAAATCCTACACAATTAGGAAATGCGCCTTAGCAGTTTTCAATTGTGTAAATATTATTATTGTTGTAGTGTACACTTCACACACCATAGCTATATTTCTTACTTATATTATACACCCTAGGCATTATTATAATATCACTAGATTTTGCTATGAAATTATACATGGTGCTTTTTAGAAATGGTCTTACGAGATGCCCTTATTTTCAATAGGTTTTATAAATATTAGAATCATATGATTGAGTTTCTCATGCTAGTTTACCAAACTGATGTAGGTGTTATTTTCTTATAATGCTCGGGTCAGCCCTGAGTATATTTCCAGATTTAGTTATGAACGCTTTAAAATCTTGGAGAGGGGATGAATGATTATCTACCGTAGTATGTATTTCCACTGCATTGCTTTGTGTGTGTGTGTATATCTGCAGTTGTAAGAACATGCTGTTATAAATATCCAGACCGATGATAGGACAGTTTACTCTGATTATTGTATCCATACAGTTTTCTTTTGTAAAGACCATTTAGATATTATATGTTATCATTTTGCTCTGATATTTTGATGTTTTTGTTCTCCTCTTTCTTGCTCATTTTATTTTCTTCTTTTATTTACCCTAATTTTCTGTCTTTCGGGAACTAGAGTGCTTGGTATATGAATACAACGGATGTATTTAGTGTCGACATTCGAGGGTTGAAAAGGTGATCGTGACATGTATATTACTTACCAATGGTGGTTCGATGTTTTTACTCTTTCTTTTAGGATATTTAGTTTCAAGACTATCCATAGTGGTTCAATGTTGCACAAAAGGTACAAAGCTTATGAGCATGGTTTAGTGGTTGATATAACTTATTTTAATTATACTAAAGCATTTTAATTGTTGTCAAAAAAATTTCTTCCTCTCTCTATCTTTTTGGGTATTGGATTTCAAAACTATCCATGCTGATTGAATGTTGCTCTAGAGGTTAAAAAATTGCATGATTTTTAGTAGTAGATATGGATTCATATCCCCACTTTTTATTTATGTGAGCGAATTGTGATTTTACTAAATAAGATCAATAAAAGTAATAATTCCTTATAATGGTAGAAGAGCAACAATTATTTTAATGAAATAGTGAATCATTTTGACCAAAGGGAATAGAAATAGCTAATTTTTTAACCAAAAGGGTTTTGTTGAGCGAAGAGTCAAATATCACATTCTCCTCTTATAAAATCTTATTAAAATTACTAAATTGACATTGATATAATGCATTGCTACAAACATCTAAAAATGTGCTTCCTAATACCATTTCTAAAAAGCACCATGTATAATTAATTAATACGCTACTTAATACCGTAATAGATAATTACAATGCACCCAAAATAAATAAACCCTAATCATAGTACTTCTTCCTTTTCGATAAAATCCACAGGCAATAATCTCCCAATAATGAGGAAGTCAGCCAGACCCGCCAAGCAATACCAAAGCTTGCAACAATCTCTCAGCCAACAAGGGAAGAAACTTTTAGTTTTTCATCTTTTGATGTTTACCTTCCTCCTCAAATAGTGCTCTTCCTCCATGGATACTATCTAAAATTGAAATTTTGATCAATTTTGTAAAAGTGATTTTGAATTTTAAAGTTTTACATGTTTGAGATTAAACCGAGATGTTTAACACTCACTAAAAATTTTGATAATTAATTACCAAGTGAAGAAATAAACGTGGTATTAAGTAGCATGTTTATTTATTAAACTTGATTAAAATTTTATACAATATTAGTAAGCACATTTCTGGATGCTTTTAGCAACACGCTTTATATAATCTATCTTTCACTTTCTTCTTGGTTTCCATTTCATGTACATTATTGCATCATAAAATTTGTCCTTTTCATTTCCAAACCCTAAACCCTAAATATTTAATTTTATGACTATGGAGGAAAACTTATCTCAATCTTAGTCTTAATCTTAATTTTCTCAATCTTCTTCAGAATTTTAAATTGACAAAATAATATGGGTTTTAATTTATTTCCTTCTATTCAAGATTTTAATTATGTTTTCGAAGTAATTTTAGTATCTTTCATTTTGTTGAATTTCAAATTAAGGTTGAGATTTTATATTAAATTAAGGTATAAGATTTTGAAAAGGTATTATTGATGTACAGAGTTATAACTTTATACTAAAAATGACTATAGGTTTGGAGATTCTCCATTTGACAATTCGTTTTTTATGTCATTTTTATTTTTATAGGATAATATGTCACAAGAAATTGATTTGATAAAGTAGCTAAGTTCAGTAGATTAATCAAAATAATATGTATCTATTTTTTTTAAGAAATTAAGGAAAGGACCTGTATTTTTTCTTATTCTTTTTTGATTATATTACCTTTTTAACAAATGATTATATAAGAACTGTCTAACGAAAATAGGATTATTATTTTAGAAAATTAAGCATAATCTTTAATATTTGAGCTAAAATTGATTTAGTGTGAGTTGTCACTAGTTTAAATTCAATCAAACTAAATTTAGAGCATAAATACAATTGATAAATTCATTAATAAACGCAATTAATATAGTATCTAATGAGGTAATTAACATCAATACTTCTCCATTTATTTTGATTTAACTTGATCTTTTATAAAGTATTTTGAATAAATAAAATAAAAGAATTAAAAGACATAAACTTTGTATGTGGAAAAAATGAATAATGCTTAAGAGAATATATATTCAAGTTGGTTCAATGACCTTGATTTTCATAATCATATAAAAAACTAATTTATTCCTTCTTAAATTACCTTTTACATGGTGTGTGTGTGTATATAGCTCAAAATACTATTTGATTTTGTTTTTATGATTTGGGACTTATACATATGTGTTCAAAGTGACTTTTAAACTCAAATCATATTATATAATTGTAAAATAAAATAATTACTCTTCTTCTATTTCTCTCATAATATTTTCATTTACATTATCCATATTTCCAAAAACTTTTATGTTTTCTTGATCCACTCGTTAATTTTTTAATACCAAATTCTTCATATTCTAAATTTCTTTCCAATCACCTCAAAATCATTATATATTTTTTTCACCTAAGCGTTTTCAAGTTTAAAGTTTTAAGTACTTGAGTAATGTTAACATTTCAACTATAAACGTGTCATTCATTTATCCAAACAAATTTGTAATGCATGACTAAAAAACCTAAAATTTATTGAAATAATTATTTACTTAAGGAAAATAATAATAAGTTTTAGATTCAAATTGAATAATAACGTGATAATATTCATGTAACGAATAAAAGCTTAATAAAAATATTAACAAATTCAAATAATATCATACTTGCCTAATGTAATTTATTTCACGTATGCAATCCTAATAAAAATTAAACCTATATATATATATATGTGTGTGTGTGTCTATATATATATATATATAGTCCAGATTATATTCTACATTCTAGCCATGTTAAACCTTAGCTAAACATGGATATTCCTCAAAAACCCATATACACTAAGTCTATTACCGACATATTGTTTTTTATACTTTCCTATAAGACTGTGATGAATTTTATAAATTTTGAATATTGAATAATTTCCACCAGTTTCACCTGATCTGGTAATTGTTTTTTCTTAATTCTTTTGTTATTTACTTGATACTAATAAAGACAAGAAAGCAGTAAAAGTGAAATGGGAGATTGATCCAATTTAAGGATTTAGGAAGTTCCAATGTCGTTATTTCATATTTAATTTGTTCTTTAATCTATACTATACTATTAGTATCGAGTTACATCTCTAGAGCGTAGAAGCCCCTTTAAATTTTATGTGGATTTTAAACTAAAGGGCCACCTTTTTGCTTTCTTTGTTCCTTCTATCTTTTATCGTGCCACTTCCTCTCATCTCCATGATTAGTATTTCATTTTCCTTTGCTTCTCTTCTTCCTCTAATCCTAATTTCACTTTCCTCAATACATGTCGAATCAACCCTGCTCGATTAATTAATCCCAAACCCTAATTTCATTTTCCTCAATGCCCACGGAGTCGGTTGCCTTTCTATTCCAAGTCTGAAGAAGGCTTCCCATGTAATGACCCACCTTTTTGGACGATTTAAATCGACAATAAACCACACATGTCAACTCAAACCATTCAAAAGGGAGGATTGTTAATGGGGTAAATAAGAAAATAATAAAAAAGAAGGAAAAACAAAACACAGAATCTCACAGCGGAATGACAAAATATAATAATTAAATAAACAGTTCATGAAGCTATTTACAAATAACATTTGATTACACTTTTACAACACAAATCAGAGTTATACATACACCAGGAATAGACAAATAATGCAGCGGAACAACATGATGCGGTGGAATAAATAGTAATAATATACTAAATCTTTGTCTTCGTCCCCTAAAAAGATAGTCTTCAATGTGCTGAAATACTCAGGCTGACCCGAGCGTAATGAAAAGACAAAACACTCGAGTCAGAACTAAAAGATCTTATGTAAGTTAAATCAACAGTATATAAATATGAGTGTAACGGC
Organism: Allium fistulosum; assembly: GCA_030737815.1. Lineage (NCBI taxonomy): Eukaryota > Viridiplantae > Streptophyta > Magnoliopsida > Asparagales > Amaryllidaceae > Allium > Allium fistulosum. The sequence goes on along the minus strand of CM060902.1, from coordinate 273,120,563 downwards.
TTCAGAGATGTTTGCGGGATTTACATCTCCTATCCAGTGTCTAACGTACGTGCAACAACTTAAGAGATGTTCGAGATTCCAACTCCTAAGGATTCGTTAAACTATCAATATATATAATACAATACACTATTATAATATGTCTATAGTAAAGTAAAGTATTAAAATAGCGTTAAGGCATTACCCATATCCCCCTTAACACATTTTTATAAATGTTGTAGTATATACAGTAATGTAAACTCCACCAAACCGATGAGCTATCAAGGAGCACTCCATAGGTACGACACAACCAAAGTCATAGTGGGCGTGATCAGGAAATATATGACAAGGCACGCGATGCAATGCCCAGGGTAGGATACTACCGTTTTGCTGATCCGGACTGGTGGTAACGCATAGCAGCTACTACCGCCCACCTCGAGACACACTCCCATAATCAAAACCGAGGGGTGGCCACCAAATCAATCACAAAGTAATAAATATGATACCAAAGAAATGTGCCCGATAGGGGGAGCGACCCCACTTAGCCAGGCATGACTCCTGTTTTAGTCATTTTAGTTATGACCCGAAGGTCAAGGCTATCCATCATCGTTCTCTTACTTCATTCCAGTAGCGTTCGCCAAACCATCCTACTTCATTCTTGATTCTCCACCACATGCATAGTTGTTAAATTGGTTTTCGATATTAGCAGAGAGTATGACATATCTGATCCCAATCTCTTTAACAACCAAAATCTTATTTCACACCGGTTGGTTCTTTTACATTTCCAAAATCGATTCATAATTGATATCAAAATATCATATTCACTTCAAAATCATAATTCACTTTCGAAATCAGTATTCACTTTAAATCATATTCATTTTCAAAATCATAACCACAAAATAGGTTAAACCATCATATCAAAATATTCGCATTTAAAACAATTAAATCGAAATCATAACAGTTCCAATTTTAAACAGTTTGAATATTGAAAGTAGTTTATATATTGGAATAGTTATACATTAACAATAGTATAGATATTAAAAAATATATATGTATGTATATATATATATATTAAAAGTTGTTAATAAATTTAAAATAATATGTATTAAAATAGTTTATATTTTAAAAATAGGTTATAAATTAAAATAGTTTATATATTAGAAATAGTTTATATATTAAAATAGGTTATATATTAAAAATAGTTAATGTATTAAAAATTATTAATATATTAAAATCGTTTATGTGAGAAAAATAGTTTATATGTTTAAAGAGTTTGTATATTAAAATAGTTTATATCGGAAATAGTTTCAAATTAGAATTGTTTCTTCCAATTTCACAAATCAATTCAAATCATCTTTAGTTCCAAAAATTCAATTTAAATCAATCTCAGGTCAACGGTTTCAATTGAAAAGGCTAAAGGTTTCAATTCAAATTCTCATTAAAAACCATTTCACTTTATATCGATTTCAAATCCATGTTTGAACTACAAATTTAAACCACTTCAAATTCAATAGGTTCAAGGTTTTAATATTCAAACGTTTACAATAACTCAATTTTGATAAATTTCATTTATATTTCAAAATTCAACTTTAAGATTTCAATTTAAAGTCTTTAAACAATCCATTTAAACCAATTTCAATTTCAATATTCTAAAGCTTGGATTGTGAAAATAATTAGTTCGTATAAATCTAATTTTTATTTCAAAATATCATTTAACTTGATTCAAAATTTAAGGATTTAAAATCATTTAATTTTACCACTCCGGTGTCCGTTTATAATTTTCTACCCTATGGTCAAATGATACGGATATATATCATTTCAACCCGCAATAATTTAAATTTCCAAATATATATCATTTCAACCCGTATCCCGAATCATAATTTCCAAATCCATAAAATCGCTCGGGTTTATTATTTCAACCCATAACGATTTTTCCCTAATCTATAAGATCGTTCGGGTATGTATTATTTCAACCCATAGTGATTTTCCTAACAATAACTAAGGGAACTTGTAGTGTGATAACAACATATAAAATAAACATAACATCAAATCATCCAGAATGTCAACAATTAAGCATCCATCACAATCATCATTCAAATCAACCAATAAATCACAACAATTAACTGGTTATCATTATCAGGCATTTAACTAGCAATTCAATTCCAATATTAATTCAAATGGCAACCAAATTCAATATAAATTCAAATTAAATTTGAATGACAATTTAAATATATCAAACAGCAATCAATAAATTTCTAATCATATCATAAATTTAATTTAACCAACAAAAGATAGTTTAGTATTCGTGAGTGGGTTAAATCACTCACCTTTGATTTATCGTCAATTAAAAATCCAATCAAGGCCCAAAAATTGAACAGCCTTAGAATCCAATCAAACCAGTTCCATATTATTTGGAATTTCAATACGATCGTAAAGGACAAAACTGCGCGTGAATCTGAACTCGTATGAACAAGTTATGATAATTAGAAGATTGAAAAATTAAATTAAATTGAAAATAAAATAAAGGGCAATTTAGTAAATTTAATTACCTCAGAAACCCTATTGTAGTCGCATACGCACGCGATCGTTGAACAGCCGCCACCCTACTTTGACTTGCCGCACCGCCTACGATGACTTCTACCACGATCGAGCCACACAAGCGTTCCCCTCGCCCACGGCCGCACCCAACCATGCCCCTCCGATCGCCACCTTCACCTCCAGTTCGCTGCGCCGCCTCTACATACGCTCACCAATTCAGGTGATTCCAGGCACATCTGGGATGAAAGATCACCCTAGATCGACTCCTCTCGGCTTCCTCTACATTCCAGCACCACCCGATCGACCTATAGTTGCAGATCCACCATCGAATCCAAAAACATAATATGAACTACCGAGGATAAATCGATGATTTCTGGCCAAACCGTGACTCAAATCGAAAAACGAATTGCAGCAGTAGGTCGCGCTCGTCGAGAGCTTTCCTACGATATATAATATGACATAGTTTGAGGAGTTTAAATTTTCAATTTGATTTGATTTGAAATTGAATTTGGGAATTAGGTTCTAGTTTGTCTGCCATTGGAAAGAGAAGATGAGATAGAAATGTACGTACAGACATAAAATAAAAGAGCCGTTAGGGTTTATAACAGATATATGGCAAAGGAAGATAAGAACGAATGGACATATCGAATTGGGTCGAAACGATAACGATGTCCCGAAAAGCCTGTTTCATTTCCGAAACGAAAATGGGTCATCCAATATATCAAAATATAGGTTTTCGATAATTTTAAAATCAATGGAACTAGTTTCAAGCACCAATTCCATTGTATACAAAAGTTAGCTTTCAAAATCGAATTATATTCATTTAAATTATATTAATTGATTTCTACGCGTTTCAAGCTCGCACGATCAAACGATAAGTTCGATCGCTACGAAACTGGAAATCCTACAATAATTCACTGTTACGGATCCGATGAAACTGGTTTCGTCGAAATTCGAGACAATTGCCAAAATGGCTAATTTTTCACGTTAATTAAATAAATTATTATGAAATGGATTTAATCACCTTTTAAATTCTAAATTAAAAGGTAAACCATTTTATTATTCTTGATTACATAGAATTTATAATCTTTTAAAATAATTTTTCCATGTTAAATCCATACACAAATTTCAGAGTCCAATTGCAATTGTAGTAAAATTCCAATTAATTATATTTTAATTTCAATCAAATTCTTTTATTTTGATTTACACTCTTTTATTTAATCATCCAATACCTTATGAATATAATTAACATTAGTTTACATTTCTGTACATTCATGTTCTAAAGTTATCATCTTTTACCATATTAATTATAATGTTTAATTACATTAAGTTTCAACAATTGATTCTAACAATTATTTTATTCCTTATTATAACCAAATTAACTTTACAATTATTTCAATTGATTGAAATTACTTAAAAATAGTTGTCAAAAACATTCAAACAATATATGAAATCATATTCTAATTATTTTTCTCATTAATAAATCATAAATTTTAATTTCTCACAATATTTAATTTCAAGATCTTATTTAATTTAATAGTTTTTAATTATCGAAAAATGCGGGTCGTTACATCCCAAGCATGGATAGGTCATCATGCGTGCTAGGTATATTTTTTTGAATGTTATTCATCATCATTTCTTGGTCCTAGGTGTGGAGAGTCCCTGATTTGTCTCGATTTTTAATACTTTTTTATGCCTATTTTGTTATAGCGGTTAGTACGGGGGAAAGTAGCTAAAAATGTACTTCGATGATTCTTGTTAGATTTCATTATTGTTACTCATCATATTTTTTTGAGGCGGTCTTATTATTGTAATTGATTATAGCTTTTTTTTGATTTAGTAAAAAAGATACAATGTGTGGTTGTTGTTAATCATGGATTTTTTCCTAACAGCTAATGTTTTATAACTGGTTTTTTAAATGAGTTTTGTTATATTTTAAACATGTATTTGTAAGTTATGACCAACTAAGTGGAAGCACGTGCTTTGATGCTTAAAGTGGTCATTGAACTTGCTGGGTTTGTCACGTTTGTACTAAATCTATTTAATTCCTTTTAACAATTGGGTAATATAGTTGGTAATAATGACAAATTAGTCCGCAACTAAATTTTGTAACAAATGATTAAGCCTTAATTTCCATATGAAGGTAGTGTTTTTAATATCTTTTGTTTATCATTAATTATGCATTACTTTTGGGACATCTTAATGAAGCTATCTGTGTGATTACACATAGTCCTATTGATAGTCTTGCAATAATGAACTTAGGCTTGAGTGATATTCTTTAAAAAAAATACGACCATAAGGGTTTCATGCCTAATAATTTGTATTCTATAGCTAAATCTAGTAAGTTTAATGTTTTATTTTTCATATTTGGTAATGTAGAAGTAATTTGTTTTGTTTATTAACAAAATATCTAAGAGTTGATGTGTTAACCCAAAAATGGATCAACACCCTGGATCAAGTGTGAAAGCACTAGTGCAGATAATCAGCAACACAAATCTCAGATAAACAATAAATAAAAAGCAGAAGTAAGAAAAGAGACACATAATTTTTATAGTGGTTCGGCCGACTCTAACCTACATCCACTTTAATCAATCTTTATTATGATTATAATAGTTGAATCTCTCTGGATATCAACTAGTTATTCCTTAGATCTAAGCTACAATAAGTTAGAATAAGTCACAAGCAAAGGGTTAATTGGAGAAGCACAGTAACTCCTTTGATGACTGTTGTGAGGGAGAAGAAAGTTGAAGAAGTGAAGGAATTCCAATGGAGTAATGGCGACTCTCTCTCCGGAAAAGAAGCATCTCTAGTTGCAGGTAGGTGAGTATTTAATGGGGAATTCAGTGAGTGTTGGGCCAGAAGTCCAAGTGCAGAAGAGTCAGTTGTTATGCCAAGTCATTATCGAAAATCTCAAATCAATCTGAGTCATTTCTATGGATCGCTAGCTATCCATAGGCGATGGATCGCTAGCTATCAATCAACTTAGCATATTTTTCTATCAAAAGCCTTATTAGCGCTACGAAGGAGATCGGAAAGTTTGAGGGCGATCCGACCTATTTTGATGGATCGCTAACTATCCATAGGGGATGGATCGCTAGCTATCCATAGGGGATGGATCGCTAGCTATCCATCCACTTAGCATATTTTTGAGGGATCTTTATTTGGTTTTCTTCCTATCTTCTATTTAAGTGCCTTGTCCAATAACAAGTCGTTTGGACTTAGTTTGATCATTCGTCTTCATAGGTCATTTGGTCTATAAGAATCATCCATAACTCGCTCATATCATAAAGAAATCGAACAAATTTTTGCAGGAACATCTATAGGGTGTTAAGGATCCACTATAAAGGTGGTGAGGCCCAATCTAGATGGGTCGCTAGCGATCCATCAAATCAACTCCAAATTCTCTTTTTTTGTGAGCCTTCTTCTATGTCTTCTAAATGTTCTCCCAAAATTTCAAGTCAATCCTACTTTGTATGAGTTCTGTAGGTCCATTTTAAGTTAGAGACTTTTGGTCAAACATCTTGAATCAGGTGAGTCTTCACTTCTCGAGCTAGATTGTTTGGCATGCTATGGAACTTGGCAGGCATCGCTTGGGAACATATTAGATCATGATGCAAGAGTTTAGCGGCTTTTGGTCAAACAGCTTGAATTCACTTCTCAAGCTAGATTGTTTGGCATGCTATGGAACCTTGCAGGCGTCTCTTGGGAACATACTAGATCATGATGCAAGAGGACTGGAGGATCCACGAGCAAGCTATATGGATCGCTAGCAATCCATTGCCTTAGCTTGTTTTGGAATTTTTCTTCTTTGGACTTTCTCTTCTTTTCCTTCTGATCTTCTTGGTCGATCCTTGAGATATTTTGACTTGTTGTAGATGTTCTAGTTCTCTTTGAATTCTATTAGGTTAAAACCCTATTTAACACTTGCCTCCCAAAGTACGCCTTTTGAATGAAAGGTGTGCATTGCTCTAGAACAAGTTCCAATAACAAGTATTTGATTGTTGAGCTTTCCAGCGGCTTTAGCCTTGGCAAACTGTCCAGTTCCTTTGGATTGTTTGGTCAATTACAAGTCGCTCCAAACCTGTTATAGCCTAAGACTCTAAACTATACCTAATTGCAACCTATACATCACAATCATTCAAGTTTCATTCGAAGTTATTACATCACATGTCTCTAACGACATTACACATCTCTAATCCTCCCGTGTTTATCCGGGATTTACATCATTACTGCTCAGATTTAATTCATAGTTATAGTATCATATATCAAAATCACATCACATCATGTCACATTATATATCAAAATCACATTATACATCATATATTAAAGTTGTGTTGTGTTCATATATGATTTATCCGTTTTATACTATTTATAAGGCATTCAAATCCTTTTTGCAAAATCAAATCTGTTTTAAGGTTCGATCTCTCCATACCATTTAAGTTTAGTGCGTGACCTCTCCGGATTGATTAATGTTTAGTGTAATGTGCGATCTCTTCGGATCGTTTAATGTTTTTTTAATATGCGATCTCTCTGGTTAGTTTAATGTTTTAAGTTAAGGGGTCGATCTCTCCGGATCGTTTATTGTTTCAGTTCAGGGAGATGATCTTTGGATCATTTGCTTATTAAGGTAAGGGGGATTAAGTAAGCCCATCCGCTCACTCTCCGGTGAGGGGACTTACTTATTGCACTTCGGTCCCGTCTCTTTGGTCGGGACTCTATGGCGTTCAATATCGTACAAGTCCATCCACCTGCTCTCTGGCAATGGTACTTGCACCTTGCACTCCGGTCCCGTATCTCCGTTCAAAACTCTATGGCATTCAAAATTAGTTATCACATTAAATATGGATTTTACAAAATTCAAATTTCAAATCAAAGAAAATAAGTAGAAATCCTGAATGTTTATCCCAAACATCCGACTGAGAGCGTGGCAAGGGACCAATCTAGGTTTTGTGCATGTCCAAACGATCTAAGAATATTATCCAAAGCAATCATCATAGATATCTGTAACGACCCGTATTTTTACGGATCGAAAAGTTTGTCAAAATCTGGAATTTTAGCATTTTTGAGCCATTTCAGATTTTAGGTAGAATTTTTCTAAGTCCTAGGTCGTGAACGACCTAAGTGATAGGTCGTGACCGACTTATAGAATTGGCGACTCAAGGGTAGGCAGACCTAGTGGAGTAAGCTGTTCAGGGGATAGGTCGCTATGTGTTAGGTCGTCTGGTAGCTTGGTTGGTTAGGTCGTGAGCGACCTAAGGGTTAAGTTGTTACCAAGTTAGGTCAACTGGGTGGGTTAGCGACCTAAGGAGATAAGTCGTAGCTGGGCTAAGTTAGTAGGTCGGAGTTAACTCGGCAAGTATTAAGTCGTAGGTTGTAAGTCGTTGCCGAGTTAAGGGATAGACAACCTAAGTAAGTAACCGACCTAGGGATTTACGACATAAGAGCTGACCGAGTTAAGTAATAAGTCGTCTAACCAGTTAAGTCGCATCCTTTAAGTCGTAGCCTAGTTGAGTCGTGGCCGTGCTAAGGAGTTAGCGTGTTAGCGACCTAAGGAGTTGGCGTGTTAGCGACCTAAGGAGTTAGCGTGTTAGTGACCTAAGGAGTTAGGTCGCATAAGTGCTAGGTCGCGTGAGTGATAGGTCGCGTAAGGTTTAGCTGTTAAGTCGCGTGGGCCTATAGGTCGTATGGATGCGGTTCTGCTAAGTGCTAAGTCGTAGGTCACGCGCATTCTTAAGTCGTAGGCTGGTGGAGTTAAGTCGAAGCCTTTAAGTCGTTGAAGTGCCTGAGTTGTTAGGTCGCTGGGTTTTGTTAAGTCGTAGGGGGCTTAGGTCGTAAGTCGGAAACGACTTAAGGAGATAACCAAATTTCGACTTAAGGAATTTTCTGCTATAAATAGAGGGGGTTGTTCTCACTTTTTGGGATCCGGATTTTGAAGCGACGAAGTGCTGCCATTTTGAGAGCTCGACTTCTACACTTCTTCACTTCTTTTCTCCACTCTAATCTAGTGCTTCCATCCATCCAAATCGAAGATCAAGATTGAAGATTCAAAAGCTTAGATCGAAGATCTTCATCTTTTCAAGGGAGATTTCTTCGTTTGAAGCGGATTCGTGATAGATCAAGATTGATCCCTCGCTGTCCAGATCTGAAGTGTGTTGATTTGGGTTTGTTTTGGTGATTTGGTGAGTGGTGATTATCTCTCACACGGATCCAAAGGAGTAGATCGGATTGTTGGCTCGATTTGGTGTTAAAATAGTGATTTCCATGCATTTTCTTCATCCTAAGTGTAGATCCATATAGATCCATTGTTCATGATGATGTTACATCCATTTTATCATATGTTAACCTATGCAAGTTCATTCATCAAGTTTGTAGAGATATAATTCATGTTTTCATGCTTATTGGACTTTCAACTCTTTAATTACGAAAATGCCATTATTGTTATAATTGTCTACTTAGATCATATTTGAATGCTTGATTGCTTGGATTGATGTTTGATTTGATTGATTGTTATGAACTAGATGATTGATGATTAGATTTAGATCGAAGATGATTCAAAAGCTAAGGGAAAGGCTCTTGAATTGGGAAAGCTGCTCGTGGCATATGTAGCGGGATGATGAAGCTCTTATGCATAGATTTGATGATGTGATGTTGAGATGAGGCTTTGCGAGGATGTAATGAAGCGAGGCAATCATGTGATGAAGACTTGGTCTAATCCAGACGGGATCATTCCAAGCATGTTGATAACTCGGTGATATGATTCGAGTTGAGGATAATGAATGGATATGAGAATAGTCGTCGAGGAGGATGACTAGGAGGCTTGGATAGCATCATTGTTGAAGGTTCTAGCATGCTCTAAGCAAGAGTACGTTTGGGCAGATTCGATAGTCCCAACGACTAACTGTTGATGGTCGAGTACTCTGGGCAGATTCGATAGTCCTAGGCACGGGTTGCGACGACGTGCGGGAGTTATGTCTAGAACCGGGGTTTCCATTAGCCCTTGACGGACGGCTGAAAGAATGTGCCGGTCATTCAATTAACGGTGATATCGAAGCAATGATAACAGTGATAGCTAGAGTCATGGATGTTTGGTTGTATCGTCATTCGGACTCAAGAGCGGTATTTTCTGGGTGCTTATCTGATTTAGGCCTTGGTACTTGGAAAACATCGTCCTTGACTCGAATGATTATTACTCTACTTTAAATTGCATGCTCTGCTATGTCTTCTTCTATTTAGTGTGTGTGTCTGGGGGCTATCACTGTAGAAAGAGGTGGAGTGGGAGGGTTGTATTCCTATTCCTTTTCCTTTATGCTCTTTTGGTATGTTGTTAGTTAATTTACTGCTCACTAAGACTGTTGTCTGACTCAAGGCTTTATGTTTTAATTCTTATTGCCTTGGGCTGTTCGTCCATTTTTGGGACGGGCAGACTAGGTAGCAGGTGACAGGTGCCGTTCTCTTCTCACGATGCTGATATCGAAGACGAGCTGGAGGGTTGCATATTATCTTCTTATTATATGTACTGGATATTCCGCTGTTTTGTTTTCTCTGAGTGTCATGTAGTGAGGCTTGATGTATTGGCTATTTGGATGCTTGTATTCAACTATTATGGAGTTTTATATGATGTCATTTTGTTCTGTAAAGCTTCACTATACATATGTTCTATTGTATTTTGTCCATGCGCTGTGAGTAATACGATAGATTCTGTTGTTTTAATTTACTTTGACAATCGTCCATGGTCGCCTGGCACACTTTTTAGCGCACTTTCTCTAGATTCGGTGCAGGGGTTATGGGCGGTCGTCACATTTGGTATCAGAGCCAGGTTAATCGATTTTACCCAACGCTCGCTGTCGTAACTACGTATGAGAGACGTAATTGTATTTTGATGGATGAATACTATATATAATATAGTAGTTTAGTTGAGTTTGAGTCCTTTATGCAGTTGTTTCTCTAGATGTTCTAATCATTCCTTTTTATAGATATTGAGAATGAGTCGAAGAGGGAGACCAGCTGCTAGGGAAGACCGTGCTACTGAAGGGACTGCTGATTATGCAGCTATGTTCGAAGCTATGATGACTTCGATCATGAGAAGGATACCAGTTCCGGGGGCAGCAGTTGATGTTGGAGTTCAGGTTCAGACTCCGAAACCAGTGGATTTTGCTAAGTTGTGCAAGGACTATACTGGTCTTGGAGGGAAGGTTTTCTTGGGAACAGAATCAACTATTGAGGTCCAGAGGTGGATAGATGCTTGTAGAAGGATCTTTGGTGATTTGGGAATTGAGGATGCGACTAAGAGGAAGTTGGCATCGAGACAGCTTCAAGGGAGAGCTTCTGATTGGTGGAACTCTATTACCATCAATACTGCGGAGGAAGAGATTACTTGGGAGCAATTCCAAGCTAGATTTGAAGCTAAGTTCATTTCTACAGCTCAGAAGTCTGTTCTGTTCAAGAAGTTTGTGGAGCTCAAGCAAGGTGGAAGATCAGTTCTTGAGTATGTTTCTAAGTTCGAAGCGTTGTCCAAGTATGCCCGGTCATATATTGAGTCTGCTTATCAGAAGAATGAGAAGTTTGTGACCGGCTTGGATAGTTTTCTTGGGAGACATTTGGTGGATCATTTGGACGATTCATTTGAGAAGCTTGTGGAGAAAGCTCTTAGGCATGAGAGTCTGTTTCCTAAGGAAGGACCTGTTGTTGCTGTTACTAGGGGAGAGTCTAAACCACAGCAGGGTGGAAACCAAAAGAGGAAGCAGCAGCAGCAGCAGAAGGGTAAGGATGGCCAGAAGAAGCCGAAAGGCGAGGTGACTTGCTACAATTGTCAGCAGAAGGGCCATTTCTCTAAGGATTGTAAGAATCCGAAGGCGCCGATGAAGTGTCACAACTGTGACAAGACAGGGCACATCAGGAAGAATTGTCCAGAACCGAGGAAGGACAGGCAGATTGTGCAAGCTTATGCTTTGGGAGCTGTTCCGTCGTCTTTGAAAGCTCCTACCGCCGAAGAGAAGGGAAAGAGTGTGGTGGTTCAAGGTACTCTTTTCCTATGTGGTGTTCCAGTTAGAGTTCTGTTTGATACTGGAGCGTCGCATTCGTTTGTTTGTAATGAACTTGTAGGCCGGTTAGGTTTGGAACCGGATATTGTTGATAGGCCATTGGTTGTGACTAATCCAGTTGGGGGTTCGTCTTGTTTGTGTATGTTATGCCATGGTCTAGTTGTATCGAGTCATGGTTGCTCTTTTGATTGTGATTGCTTTGTTCTGAACTTTGCGGGGTTCGGAATTATTTTGGGAATGGACTGGCTTAGGAAGTATGCGGCTAAGGTTGATTGCGAAAGGTTGGAAGTGACAGTCGAGAATGTGGAGGGGCGAAAGGTTGTGATACGATGTAAGCATGAGGAAGGCGTCTTCATGAGCTTCATGTATTCGCTGGTTGTTCCACGGGATGGACTGTCATCGGTGCCAATCACTAATGGATTCGAGGATGTCTTTGACGAAGTCAAAGGGTTGCCGCCGCATAGAGAGATCGAGTTTCGTATAGATCTAGTCGAAGGAGCCAGACCTGTTGTGATGCCTCTTAGGCGGATGGCGCCTAGGGAACAGCAGGAGTTGAGGGTGCAAGTTGATGATCTTTTGCGGAAAGGATTCATTCGGCGTAGTGTGTCCGAGTGGGGTGCACCAGTTGTGTTTGCAACCAAGGCAGATGGGTCATTGAGATTGTGTGTGGATTATCGTGAGCTGAATAAGGTGACAAAGAAGAACAAGTATCCATTGCCGAGAATAGATGACTTGTTTGATCAGCTTCACGAAGCCAAGGTGTTTTCTCAAATGGATTTGGCAACGGGATTTCACCAGTTGAGAGTGGCTAAGGATAGTGTGCCGAAGACTGCTTTTCGGACACCATCAGGTTTCTTTGAGTGGCTGGTAATGCCGTTTGGATTGACTAACGCACCAGCATATTTTGTGGATCTTATGAATAGAGTGTTCATAGATCAGTTGAACAAGTTCGTACTTGTGTTCGTGGATGATATTCTGATTTATTCCAAAACGGAAGAGGAGCACAAGACGCACTTGCGTATTGTTTTGGAAATCTTGCGGAAACATCAGCTGAAGGCTAAGTTTTCGAAGTGTCACTTCTGGAAGGGTGAAGTGAGGTTCTTAGGCCATGTTATTTCTAGAAGTGGAATAGCGGTTGATCCCGCTAAGGTGGCAGCAATACAGGATTGGGTTAGACCTAAGAATGCATCTGATGTGAGAAGTTTTCTTGGATTAGCAGGATATTATCGACGGTTTATCAAAGACTTCTCCAAGGTAGCTACACCGTTAACAGGATTGACGAAAAAGAACCAAGTGTTCAGTTGGGATGCTAAGTGTGAGCAAGCTTTCGGAATCCTGAAAGACAGATTGACGAGTGCTCCTGTTTTGACTATTCCAAGTGGGAATGATGAGATGGTGGTTTACACCGACGCATGTGGTACTGGACTTGGAGCAGTGCTAATGCAGAAGGATAAAGTTGTTGCGTATGCCAGTCGACAACTGAAGCCGCATGAAAGGAATTACCCAACTCATGATTTGGAGTTAGCGGCGATTGTATTTGCTCTGAAGATGTGGAGACATTATCTATTGGAAGTTAGATTTGAGTTGTTTACGGATCACAAGTCATTGAAGTATCTTTTCTCCCAAAAGGATTTGAATCTTCGGTAGCAACGTTGGCTAGAGTTTTTGGCATCATATGATTTTGGTATAGCTTATACTCCGGGAAAAGGTAACGCAGTGGCAGATGCGTTAAGTCGAAGACATGCAGGATTGGGAGCCATGTTTTCAAAATGGAAGAGTCTCGAGTATTTAGCCGGATTTGACTTCAGGCCTAGATGCGAATTGGAACCTGAGATGTTGGCAAACTTATCGATAAGACCTTCTCTTGTGGAAAGGATTGGCGAGAGCCAAAAGCGAGATGATAAGCTTGTCAAGATTATCCGTGAATTGGAATCTGGATTGGATCCAGAAAAGGATAAAGGATTCGAGGTCGATCGAGAGGGTTGGCTTCGGAAGCAAGGGCGACTAGTTGTTCCCGATATAGATGAATTGAGGAGTGAAGTTCTGAAGGAAAGTCATCACTCGAAGTTGACAATTCATCCAGGTGGAAATAAGATGTATCGGGATATGAAGAGAACCTACTACTGGGAAGGCATGAAGAAGGATGTTGGAAATTTTATTTCCAAGTGTATGAACTGCCAGTTGGTAAAAGCCGAACAGAAGAAGCCAAGTGGATTGCTTCAGCCATTAGAAGTTCCTACATGGAAGTGGGAGCAGATATCGATGGATTTTGTTGATGGATTGCCTAGAACCAGAACGGGAAATGAAGGGATTTGGGTCATTGTGGATCGTCTGACCAAGAGTGCGAGGTTCATTCCTGTTCGATCGACTAGGACTGCATCAAAGTTGGCTGAGTTGTATGTGAAGTGGATAGTTCGATTCCATGGTATTCCGAAGAGTATAGTGAGCAATCGAGATCCATTGTTCACTAGTGGATTTTGGAAGAGCTTCCAGGAAGTTTTGGGAACCGAGTTGTGTTTGAGTACGGCTTATCACCCTCAAACAGATGGTCAGACCGAGAGAGTCAACCGAGTTTTGGAAGATCTCCTCAGAGCTTGTGTTTTGGATTTCGGAGGATCATGGGAAGATCACCTTCATTTGGTGGAGTTTGCGTACAACAACAGTTACCAGTCAAGTATTGGTATGGCACCGTATGAGGCATTGTATGGAAGACCGTGTAACTCTCCGACGTGTTGGTTGGAAACTGGAGAAAAGCTGATACTTGGGCCGGAGATGATTCGGCAGACTTCAGATAGTATAGAGATCATTCGGCAACGAATGAAGGCAGCCCAAGACCGTCAGAAAAGTTACGCCGATAAGCGTCGAAAGGATTTGGAATTCGACGTAGGAGATATGGTTTTTGTGAAGATTTCTCCACTGAAAAATGTTATCCGATTCTGGAAGAAAGGAAAATTGACTCCGAGATTTGTTGGACCATTCCCAATCATCGAGCGAATTGGAAAGCTCGCCTACAGATTGGAGTTACCAGAGAAGGTGTCGAGTGTGCACAATGTTTTTCATGTATCATATCTACGGAAGTATGTGCACGACTCGAGTACGGTGGTTTCTGCTGATAGCTGTGAAGACTTAGAAGTTGATCCAGTTGATAGAAGACCTCGTAAGCCGCTTCGTTTTGTTGAAACTGACACGAAACAGCTTAGGAGGAAGGTAGTTAAGTTGCTCAAGATACAATGGAGTGATGATGATAACGACTGTACGTGGGAGGTGGAAGAGAGGATGAAGGCAGCTCATCCTGAACTCTTCAAGGTATGGCCCTAAGGTGTCGTCTCATCTCGCGATATTGTAACTTGTTCTAAGTCTTAGAATTCTGTATGCTAAGTTAGAATTGGATGCATGGTTTGTTGATTGCTATGGATGGTAGGCGTACAGAATAGTCTTTGATTGCTTTGTTTGCTTGGAATTTCGGGGGCGAAATTCCTAAGGGGAGAGAATGTAACGACCCGTATTTTTACGGATCGAAAAGTTTGTCAAAATCTGGAATTTTAGCATTTTTGAGCCATTTCAGATTTTAGGCAGAATTTTTCTAAGTCCTAGGTCGTGAACGACCTAAGTGATAGGTCGTGACCGACTTATAGAATTGGCGACTCAAGGGTAGGCAGACCTAGTGGAGTAAGCTGTTCAGGGGATAGGTCGCTATGTGTTAGGTCGTCTGGTAGCTTGGTTGGTTAGGTCGTGAGCGACCTAAGGGTTAAGTTGTTACCAAGTTAGGTCAACTGGGTGGGTTAGCGACCTAAGGAGATAAGTCGTAGCTGGGCTAAGTTAGTAGGTCGGAGTTAACTCGGCAAGTATTAAGTCGTAGGTTGTAAGTCGTTGCCGAGTTAAGGGATAGACAACCTAAGTAAGTAACCGACCTAGGGATTTACGACATAAGAGCTGACCGAGTTAAGTGATAAGTCGTCTAACCAGTTAAGTCGTATCCTTTAAGTCGTAGCCTAGTTGAGTCGTGGCCGTGCTAAGGAGTTAGCGTGTTAGCGACCTAAGGAGTTGGCGTGTTGGCGACCTAAGGAGTTAGCGTGTTAGCGACCTAAGGAGTTAGGTCGCATAAGTTCTAGGTCGCGTGAGTGATAGGTCGCGTAAGGTTTAGCTGTTAAGTCGCGTGGGCCTATAGGTCGTATGGATGCGGTTCTGCTAAGTGCTAAGTCGTAGGTCACGCGCATTCTTAAGTCGTAGGCTGGTGGAGTTAAGTCGAAGCCTTTAAGTCGTTGAAGTGCCTGAGTTGTTAGGTCGCTGGGTTTTGTTAAGTCGTAGGGGGCTTAGGTCGTAAGTCGGAAACGACTTAAGGAGATAACCAAATTTCGACTTAAGGAATTTTCTGCTATAAATAGAGGGGGTTGTTCTCACTTTTTGGGATCCGGATTTTGAAGCGACGAAGTGCTGCCATTTTGAGAGCTCGACTTCTACACTTCTTCACTTCTTTTCTCCACTCTAATCTAGTGCTTCCATCCATCCAAATCGAAGATCAAGATTGAAGATTCAAAAGCTTAGATCGAAGATCTTCATCTTTTCAAGGGAGATTTCTTCGTTTGAAGCGGATTCGTGATAGATCAAGATTGATCCCTCGCTGTCCAGATCTGAAGTGTGTTGATTTGGGTTTGTTTTGGTGATTTGGTGAGTGGTGATTATCTCTCACACGGATCCAAAGGAGTAGATCGGATTGTTGGCTCGATTTGGTGTTAAAATAGTGATTTCCATGCATTTTCTTCATCCTAAGTGTAGATCCATATAGATCCATTGTTCATGATGATGTTACATCCATTTTATCATATGTTAACCTATGCAAGTTCATTCATCAAGTTTGTAGAGATATAATTCATGTTTTCATGCTTATTGGACTTTCAACTCTTTAATTACGAAAATGCCATTATTGTTATAATTGTCTACTTAGATCATATTTGAATGCTTGATTGCTTGGATTGATGTTTGATTTGATTGATTGTTATGAACTAGATGATTGATGATTAGATTTAGATCGAAGATGATTCAAAAGCTAAGGGAAAGGCTCTTGAATTGGGAAAGCTGCTCGTGGCATATGTAGCGGGATGATGAAGCTCTTATGCATAGATTTGATGATGTGATGTTGAGATGAGGCTTTGCGAGGATGTAATGAAGCGAGGCAATCATGTGATGAAGACTTGGTCTAATCCAGACGGGATCATTCCAAGCATGTTGATAACTCGGTGATATGATTCGAGTTGAGGATAATGAATGGATATGAGAATAGTCGTCGAGGAGGATGACTAGGACGCTTGGATAGCATCATTGTTGAAGGTTCTAGCATGCTCTAAGCAAGAGTACGTTTGGGCAGATTCGATAGTCCCAACGACTAACTGTTGATGGTCGAGTACTCTGGGCAGATTCGATAGTCCTAGGCACGGGTTGCGACGACGTGCGGGAGTTATGTCTAGAACCGGGGTTTCCATTAGCCCTTGACGGACGGCTGAAAGAATGTGCCGGTCATTCAATTAACGGTGATATCGAAGCAATGATAACAGTGATAGCCAGAGTCATGGATGTTTGGTTGTATCGTCATTCGGACTCAAGAGCGGTATTTTCTGGGTGCTTATCTGATTTAGGCCTTGGTACTTGGAAAACATCGTCCTTGACTCGAATGATTATTACTCTACTTTAAATTGCATGCTCTGCTATGTCTGCTTCTATTTAGTGTGTGTGTCTGGGGGCTATCACTGTAGAAAGAGGTGGAGTGGGAGGGTTGTATTCCTATTCCTTTTCCTTTATGCTCTTTTGGTATGTTGTTAGTTAGTTTACTGCTCACTAAGACTGTTGTCTGACTCAAGGATTTATGTTTTAATTCTTATTGCCTTGGGCTGTTCGTCCATTTTTGGGACGGGCAGACTAGGTAGCAGGTGACAGGTGCCGTTCTCTTCTCACGATGCTGATATCGAAGACGAGCTGGAGGGTTGCATATTATCTTCTTATTATATGTACTAGATATTCCGCTGTTTTGTTTTCTCTGAGTGTCATGTAGTGAGGCTTGATGCATTGGCTATTTGGATGCTTGTATTCAACTATTATGGAGTTTTATATGATGTCATTTTGTTCTGTAAAGCTTCACTATACATATGTTCTATTGTATTTTGTCCATGCGTTGTGAGTAATACGATAGATTCTGTTGTTTTAATTTACTTTGACAATCGTCCATGGTCGCCTGGCACACTTTTCAGCGCACTTTCTCTAGATTCGGTGCAGGGGTTATGGGCGGTCGTCACAATATCCAACTCAGAGTGCGACTAGGAACCAATCAAGGTTTAGCACACGTCTAAGCGGTCTGGGATCATTATTGTCCTAAGTAGTCATCTCAGGCATCCAACTCAGTGTGAGAAATGCGGATTCAGATCTTAAGGCTGGAATAACACTAGAGGGGGGAGTGAACAGTGTTTTGTGGATTTTGTAAATCTTTTTGAAACTTATGTAAATTTAATCACCAACAAATGCAATTCACAAACACAGATATAATCACAGAATCGGACACAGATGCAAATAATAAATAAAAGCAGTAAAGGAAAGAACACACCAGGATTTTATGCTGGTTCGGAGTTACCCTACATCCAGTCCCGCACAAATGTACGGATTTCTTATCAAAAATAATCTCCCAAATTACACCTTCGATTTCAAGGCCACGAGGTACACCCTCCTGTATTTGAGCCCGGGGCAAACTCTCTTGATTTACCAGGCCACAAGATCACCTAATCGATCTCTGGGGCAACAATCACACCCAATTGATTTCAAGGCTCAACCGCGCCTTTTACTCAACAGTTTGATTTACAAATAATCCTATAAATCTAAATAGCACTAAGATCTTATAGAGAGAGTGGCAGAGAATCAAACAAGAGATAATCAAGTTTGATTCACTTGGTATTTTGGCAGAGTATAGTTTGGCATTCTTTAGGATAAATGTGGAAGATGAAGAGAATAGAAAACAATTGAAATCTGATGATAAATTCATTTGGAACTACTGGTATTTATAGGAAATCAACAACCATATCTATTCGTAAAAGGATACGACGAATATACACTTCTTTTGAAAATTTGAATTTTGAATTTAATGGGCACCATGTCGACATGGAGGGTTGAGGGATGTCGACATGCTCTAGGCAAAATTGGTGATTTTGATTATCTTATTAAAATTTGTTTCTATAATTTGTCAAAACGATTTCTATAACTTTGTAAATATATTTGAATATAGTTTAAACATATAAAAGAGTTTAGAAAGTAATTTTTAATATATATAATCTTAATATATAAAGTGATTTAAAATCTGAGTAAATATTTTAAAGCTAAATATTTAACACAAATTTAAAACAAGATATAGTTTAAAATCAATGAAAATTTTGAAATCAAAATATTAAGAATGATAAAGATAGTTTTGAGGCTAAAATATTTCAAACAAGAGAGATGTCTTTTTGAAAAGAAGGTTTTGAAAACATTTAAAATAAGAGATATATTTTTGAAAAACATTTTTATAAAATTAGTCGATATCAAAATAGGACCACTATATGTTCCACTAGATATTGTCATGGGTTCCATCCCACTAGGGTTCCATCCCTTTAACAGGCTCGAAGTGGATTCCATTCCACGAATAAATTTCGAATAAAGATGTAAGTGCTTTCAAGAAGTTTTAACATAATTCTAGACTCAATACTTGTCTTGTACTATTAAAATCTTGAACTCTTGATAACTTGATTTCTTGATACTCATGAGTCTTTAATATTGATATCTTTGATCTTTAAATTCATCAGTCTTGTATCTCTATACTGTACAGTCTTCATTCTTGGTACCCGCATGTTTATATCCTGCATATACATATATATCTAAACTATAATTTTAGTATTTATATTTTATAACAAGTCCTAAGGTTGTTGTCATCAAAACCATCCTTCTCAAGGACTAACACTCAGAGCGTGCCTAGAGACCGTTCGGGATCCCATACACATGTAAGCGACCTAAGGTTATTGCATGCAAAAAAGCAAAAGGCAGAGAGTAAGGGACAAACCTGCCCCCTGTTCCAACTATGGGCTTCTGGTTTTGGCTCATGATGCCATGTATTTGTACTCTGATTTGCTACTATAGCTCCAACATCACCTGTTCCAGGCGTTAAAGCTTATCCTAGATCCAAATCTGCTGTGCCCCCAAGTCATGTGGGCATTATTTCAGCTTGTTTTGCTCTAACTCCAAATGCTCCTGCATTGGGTCCTATTATTGATTCCTATGTTGCCCCCAAGTATCGGTTGCTCTGGGCCTAGTGGCAAGACTCTACCTCGTTCCAATCCAACTCCAGCAACTCTTGTGTTGTTCCCTGGAGTTTGATTCCTATTCCCTGCAGATCTAGCTATCCCTTGTTGCTCCATCCTCTGGAAGAAGCTATCCATCATCTCTTATTGCCTAGGCAAGATCCCATATTGCATCTCCTTCATCGTCCTTTCCGTTTCTTTTCTAATTGCATAGATGGGTTGATGAGAAATTAAGGACACCTCTTGGGTGCCCCTAGGCTCCGGTTGACTTGCTATAGCTCTAGGTCTAGTATTAGGCCTACTCATCTTCTCTAAATCTTAGATTCAAACTTCAGTTCTTCAGATCTCGTTCAAGGTTCTTAGTGAATGCACCAAAATGTTAACCTAAGAAATGGATCAAAGCCTTGGATCAAGTGTGAAAACACAAGTGCAGATAATCGGTAGCACAAATCTCAGATAAACAATAAATAAAAAGTAGAAGTAAGAAAAGAGACATATAATTTCTGTAGTAGTTTGGCTGACTTAGGCATGCGTCCACTTTAATCAATTTTTATTATGATTATACTAATTGAATCTCTCTAGATATCAACTAGTTATTCCTTATATCTAAGTTACAATGAGTTAGAATAAGTCACAAGCACAAGGTTTGACTGGAGAATCAGAGTAACACCCTTGCTAACTATTGTGAGGGAGAAGAAAGTTAAAGAAGTGAAGTAATTCCAATAGAGTACTGGCGGCTCTCTCCGGAAAAGATGCATCTCTAGTTGCAGGTAGGTGAGTGTTGGGCATGAAGTCCAAGTGTAGAAGAGTCCAGTTGTTATGCCAAGTCATCACCGAAAATCTTAAATCAATCTAAGTCATTTCTATGGATCGCTAGCTATCCATAGGCGATGGATCGCTAGATATCAATCAACTTAGCATATTTTTCTATCAAAATCCTTTACTTAGTGCTACAAAGGGCTCGGAAAGTTTGAGGGCGATCAGACTTATCTTGATGGATCGCTAGCTATCCATAAGGGATAGGGATGGATCGCTAGCTATCCATAAGGGATGGATCACTAGCTATCCATCCACATAGCATATTTTCGAGTGATCTTTATTTGGTTGTCTTTCTATCTTCTATTTAAGTGCCTTGTCCAAATATTAAGTCATTTGGAGTTAGTTTGATCATCCGTCTTCATGGGTCATCTGGTCCAGATGAATCATCCATAACTCGCTCAAATCTTAACAAAATCAAATGAAACTTTGCCGGCATACTCTATAGGGTGTCAAGGACCTACCAGAAAAATTTGAGGTGGTGGAGCCCATTTTAGTTGGGCCGCTAGCGATCCATCTAGATGGATCACTAGCGATCCATCAAATCAACTCCAAATGCTCTCATTATTTTTGTGAGCCTTCTTCTATGTCTTCTTAATGTTCATCAAAACTTTCAGGTCAATCCGACTTTGTATGATTTCCGTAGGTCCAATTTAAGTTAGCCGCTTTTGGTTAAATAGCTTGAATCAGGTGAGTCTTCACTTCACGAGCTAGATTGTTTGACATGCTATGAAACTTGGAAAGCGTCTCTAGGGAACATATTGGATCATGATGCAAGAGGACTGGAGGATTCACGAGCAAGCTTTATGGATCACTAGCGATCCATAGGTCTAACGATCCATCGCCTTAGCTTGTTTTGGCATTTTTCTTATTTAGTCTTTCTCTTCTTTTCCTTCTGGTCTTCTTGGTCAATCCTTGAGATACTTTGACTTGTTGTAGATGTTCTAGTTCCCTTTGAATTCTATTAAGTTAAAAACCTAGTTAACATGATGAAACCACCAAAAGGTTGTCAATTGTACACCTTGAAGTTCACTAATTCACATCTAAATAAGAAATATCTTCAACTACCTACTATTTTTTTACGCATTAGAAGATGTGATCTATATTCTACCATTGAAAGATGTTAAAGGTTTTTGAGAATTTGTTAATGATAGTAAGAAGTAAACATTATTCTTACTCCAATAAGATTGGTGTATATGGTTTTGTTCAATGTTCAAAGTGTTTTTGGTTTCATCTATCCAATTCATACATACAAGTTATGTGTAGTTAGTAGATATATACATGTATTATTCTGGAAATTAATATTGGTATATTAATTAATTTTTTCAATGGGAAGAATATAACATCCACTAGATGGAGAACTAACTCAAACTACAGTAATAAATAAATTGTTGTACTTAATAATTGATGTTTGGTTGTTAAATAACTTTTGATACTTGATATAAAAGGCTAAAATATTAGATCATTAGAAAGCCAAAGCCGAGGAAGTGGAAAAATTTCATTTGTTATGCACTAAAATAAATCAATCTATGGTTCATATTTCTAACATTATTAAGAATTAAGGTGGCTATGAAAAATATATTTTTAAACAATATCATAATTTTTAAATCATATTTTTTGTTTAAGGGAGTACTTTATTTTTAATATACTTGACTTTTTTTACAATGACCGAAGCTAATATTTTTTACCTTTGCCTCAATTTATTATTGACAACTATAGTTATCAAAAGCAGTACAGTTTAAAGTTAATTCCCTCATGGATTAAATCTGTGTATTACCTTATGGATTAAAGCTATCCAGTTAGAATTTTTTGTTTTTTGCTCAAGATTTTTTTCTCAAACTTCGTACAATTTTTATGTCTTTACATGAATTATATAGTCTCTTATTAATATCCATTTAAAACATTTAGAAGTATTATTGAAACCATTAGTTATGATGGAATAAAATGCTATAATTTAACCATAACAATACAAATATAGGGATGTATTATTCTACATACAATCTTATAGGTATTTACTTTTGTGCTTCTTGATATTTTTCAGATTTGTAGTCCTTCTTGGAAATTCTCATAGAATTGGTGGCACATTTTTCGACAGTCCTCTTTGAATTAATTTGATTATTCTCACACACTATCAGGTATTCCATTTATATTTCTCATTGAGCTAAATATTTTTATATGTCTGAACCAGATTAAACCTTAGCTCCTTTTAAATCTTAATTTGTCTATCATCACTTCAAAGCTACTTGATTGATTCAAAATTGGTTGCAAAACTGTATGAATGTTGGAACAAGCTAGCATGTGAATTTGTATGCAATTTTTACTAGAATAGTGCATAAATGAATGAAACTGATTGAAAATGTAACAAATAAATTATGTTCCAAATTTAACTTCTAAAATATACTTTTAGCACTTTTTTCCTTTCCCAACATATAATTTGACTCTGGTTAGATCAGACGTTAGGTTTACTTATGCACTTTTCATAGTTATAAATGTTGAGTCATGATAACTTTTAGGGAATATGTGTTCACTTACTCCTTTTAAAAATAAAGGCATCACAGTTGACACACTTTATGTTTGATTGCCTTTCGGTATCCTTTTTTGGGTGTAGATAATGATTTTAATGATTACGGCACAAGTTTTGAACTACTAATTTGGCCATACTTACTGTTTAAGCAACGACATAAATGCTTAATAAAGAAGTGACCTATATCTCATAATTTAGACCAAACCCGTATGGATTTTAATTTCGTTCTTAATATCTTACAGTGTTTTCTTCCTGAAAGTCATACATTTTAATCTTACAACTATAGAATAAAAGAGAAGAATAATTATGTGGCTAACAATCTCCTATATGTAGATTCGACACAGACCAAATTACATATACCAATTAATCAAGATTACATATAAATTTACAAGACCCTTGCTGGAATTAGAGTCCAAATATTTTGTACTGGACTACTTTTGTTATAGTTAGTCTGTGAAAATGGACTCTTACTTATTTTCTTATGTTCACTGGTACACAAATTTTAGCCAAAATATTACATATACAGTGTTGCTAAATTTGAAGTTTTTATTGAATTTGTTGCATTATACCGACCTCAATTAAATCTGCTTGAGCGGTCTAAGGTAGTGGGCTTTATAGTTTTCAACACATTAATTATAATATTGTTTGTTACGAATTGCAGTTTACTGAATTCGATTATGGGAATAAATGCAATTCTTTGGTTTAAATGATTGCATAGATAAAAGGGTTTTTTTTACTCTAGCCATCTTTGTTGTCCAAGTGCTTTTTGAGTTGTTCTAACCCATGCTACACTACATACGACTTAATTTATTTCTTTATAACTTGATCTATGGTGGTCAAAATTTTGTGTTAGACGTTCTCTATTTATTATTAGGTTATATAAGCCTTTTCATTTTCAGTTAATGTAGTTTGCAAAACGTCCAAATTCCTGTTAACTTGAATTCCTCCTCTTCACTATGATATACTCTCACATTGGTTACAATACTTTAAATAATGCAGTATTGTTGATCTCATATCTAAACCTTACGTGGTATTTTCTTATTAAGCCTGTTTATATTTTAATCTTCATTTATTATGAATTTCGGTTTACTAAACTCGATTAGGGGAACAAATGCATTTCTTTGGTTTAAATGATTGCATAGGTAAAAAGGCTAATTTTTTACTCTAGCAATCTCTGTTGTCCAGGTGCTTTTTGAGTAGTTATGACCCATGATATAGTGCCTAAGGCTTAATTTATTTCCTCATAACTAGATTTATGGTTGTAATACTTATGTGTGTTGGCATACTTTGGATCTTACGTGTTATTTTACTCTCTCATACAGGGAAAAGGTATTCTTTTTTATTCTTCAATGACTTGATATTTATATAATATTGATTTAAATGATAGTATTAAGAGTTGTTTTATGTAGGAAACAAGTAACTACTTCTACTCAAGTTGAAATACAACTTCCGAAAACCTAATTTTTAGAGTAATGATAATTCATGCACCCAGTATAAGCATATGTCTTTTATGAAAATATTGATATGCCTAACGTATTCCTCATAAAATCAAAACATGTAATATGTATTTTAAAACCTTACTAATGACTATATCTGACTACATAACTCTGTAATATGGTTTAGTTGTTGGAAAAATGAGAAAGTAATCAAATAGAAGATTTGACTCGGATCATTAATTACTTTGTTGCTGTTGTAAATTAGTAAGAAAATTGATAAGAAGTTAACATTTAGTTTTGAATAAATGTTAAGAATAAATGTTAACCAGTGCAGTATTGAATAAAATTTTAAGTTAGTAATAGTTTATTCTGGTTTTTCCAAATGAGATAGTCCTTTGGTTTCATGATCGGGGGCTCTACAATTACATTTCATAAGGGTCCAATTAAGGGAAGTATTTGATAATTTAGTCGATAAATAAGTATGTTTTTCTGCTGAGATATTTGAACCGTCGTTATTGAATTTTTAGGAAAATGCAATATAGACATTGTGCATTTGTGCTGATGAATTAATAACGAGTTAATGAGGAAAAATATTTTTATCAGCTTATCAAATTTGTTTTCATAGGCTTATATATTAATAAACCAACGAATTTTCTTTCCATGCAGATTCACTACACTTTATTCATTGCTAAGATGTTAAAACGTATATGAAGATTTATAAACATATATGATACCACATGTAGCGACCCGCCATTCCACTTTATTTATAAACATCGTTTATAAATTTTATAAACTCATTTAATAATCCATTGTTTTAAAAAAATTATCAATTTAAAATTCTCTCTTTGAAACCATTTTACGAATATAGCTAAATAAATATCCAAAATCAAATTATTTATTTTATCCCACCCAATTCCTTTTAAATAATCCCAAAATTCAATATAAATATTTTTCATTTCAAAATCGCCTTTTAATTTCCTCACGTTTATAAGTTATACAACTTAGTATTCATAATTTCATAAATTCCATGCTGGAATTCATTTTAAGGTTCCTCTTTTGTAAATTTTTAAAGTATAATAATTTATTTTCAAAACAGGTTTAGATAATTATTTAAAATATCCAGGTGGGAAGCTCCAAAATAGTGAGGGTTAGAAATTTGGTCTTAATGTAAATAAACTAAATATTTTTCCTAAATGTTTAACTCAAAGACCCACTTCTTATAGACTTTATTTTGCATGCAATTTAATAGCTTTACATATTTTGTTTGGGAATTTTTTGTTCAGTTTATGTAAGTTACTTTATGTTTCCATCCTTCGTTTGTTGAATGAATTGCACTATCATCTTTTATGTAGGTTCTTCTATAATAAGAAATTGGTGCTTCTTCTGTATATATTTAAGGCTGTCACGGTTGTGTGATCCTTGGATCATGCAAGAACAAATTTGATGAAGAAATATTATGTTAATAACACAAAAAGGTTCCTTTGCAATCATTTCTATCTTTCATGTTAAATTAGTTCGATTTTTATGTTCTTTTGTGCAAGAAAAATAATTTATACGATAATATTTATACTATGCTCTTAATTTGTTTATCCTTATGTTTAATACATAGGTAGATTTAATAAAATTGTGTTCGCAAATGGTTACGTTTATTCTGAGTTCATATAATTATTGAGATTGTGTTAAATTAAATGTTTTTCCTTCTACTAAAAAGTCCGTCGGTTTGAGTTAAATAATATTATCGAAAGGAAAAAAAATGAAGATTTAGTTATAGTTGCAAAAACAACATATTGTTATAAACCATGTGCATAGCACAGATTCGTACTAGTATTTTAATATTTCCAACTCTTTATATTGTAATATCAATCTTTGTACTATAGTTTCATCTTGGTGAATAGCAATATTAGTTTTCTTAGGAACTGAAGTTGTGGGATATGAAATAGTGCTTAGAAGAGTAAAGTGGATAATTATCTATTATCACTAGTGAGTGGCCCGTGCTACGCACACGGGCAGTTTTCTAATCTATTATTATGAACATTATTTTGTGTAATGTTAAATTTCTTTTCTCTTGTTTTTTCTCTCGTGATTGAAATACAACTGTATTTCATTATATTTTGCTATGTTACAGACAGATTTAAAATGTAGACTTTACCTATGTTATAGTTTTTCTTTGGAGAAAGAATATATAAGTTTAGATGGTTTGTCCATACAAAATGAAAAGTTTTTTTTTGAAAAAGGTACTTTATTAACAGAAATAACATATACTTCAATGATATGCCTCGTTAAAACCTTTCAACCCCCCTAACCTAGATGGGTGCGTTGAGAAGGAAAAAGAGTACATATCATTTCCGTATATTAACAGTACAACAGACCAACATCTGTGCAAAACTGTCAAACGGATGGAGGAGTAAAATAGATAAATACACTCAAAACCATCCGTACGATCAGCTTGCACAAAGTAAAACCAAACAATAGAAATAAAAGTAGCTAGAAGCTACTACAGAGAACAAAGACCAAAAAGTAAACAAGAAAAGACGACAATCTTCTCGACACAACCGACACCAGGAGAGAGAAAGCAGGGCTAATCTTCACCGGAGCAGATGTAAGTCCACCAAAATCTTGGCTGAAACAGATGGAAGAAACTCTACAACTCCACGAAGGCAAGAAACAGCTGATTGACCAACAACAGAGCGGAATCATGGAGGACGAAAACAATTTTGGAGACCAAGCTCAGGAGCAAACTTCAAAACGATAAGCTTTTCTTCTTCGTTTACATTATGAGCTTGAAATTTAACTTGCAGCAGTTGTTTGCTTTCGATAATTGTTTGTTTGGTTCTTAACTCAAAAGGTTGTTCAATTCCTTTAAAAACACGGTTGTTTCGTTCACACCAAATATTCCATATGGTAGTTGTAAGGAAAATACTAAGAATGCTTTTAATTGGCGATTTAATTTTTTCCTGAGCTTGTAAAACCAGATTCAGTAAGCAATTAATGTCGTAGTTCATATCAAGCTTTATGTTAAGCTTGGGCATAATCGCATCCAGAACATGTCGAGAGTAAGTGCATTGGAAAAACAGATG
The DNA here is from genome assembly GCA_030737815.1 of Allium fistulosum. Lineage (NCBI taxonomy): Eukaryota > Viridiplantae > Streptophyta > Magnoliopsida > Asparagales > Amaryllidaceae > Allium > Allium fistulosum. Next base: position 273,092,846 of record CM060902.1, on the reverse strand, counting down.
ATTAATATCCTCATTTTGATTAGCACACAGCACACACTTTTGATCAATGTTAGGAGACCACTTACTGATTTTAAACTTGGTTGGCAATTTGTCTCTTATGGCCAGCAAAGAGCATGTAGACATTTTAGGGGCACAGCCCTTATCCCAAACAATGGTGGTCCATTCGAAATCATTATGCCTGGTTCTGAAAATGTTCCACGCAGATTTTAAAGAAAATTGGCCTTGCTTAGTAGGCAGCCACCACCAGAAATCATGTTTCATATTTTGATATATGGAAACTTTTCTCACCTCTGCATGTGAGTTCATAGGAATGAAATTGAGTCTATTTTTCCATCTGTAATTAGAAATAATCCTTGAGACAGTTTTGTCATAACCATCTAAAGTGTTCATGGTGTTCCACCCATAAGTGTCAATTAGGTTGGAACCCTGAAGCCAAGGGTCAAACCATAAGTCGGTGTTTTCACCGTTAACAATTTTTCTGTCTATATGACCCTTGCACCATTGTCTAGCACGCAATATAATCTTCCATGTGTGTGATGCATTATTATCCAGTCTGGCTGTCCAGAAATTTCCTTTTTTGCAATATTTGTTGTGCATCCATTTTGCCCATAAAGATTCACCATTAATATAATTCCATAGCAGTTTTGCAGCAATGGCTTTTGCTATGTCTTCAATTTTTCTGATTCCCAAACCCCCTTCTTTTTTTGTTTTGCAAACCTCTTCCCAACTCAATTTGTGAGATTTTGATTTCCACAAGAAATTAGCACACATTGAGTTGATTTTTTGTATAATAGAAGCAGGGAATTGAGAAATTTGTAACCAGAACTGCAATATAGGGTGTATAACAGTTTTGATGAGTTCTACCCTGCCACTTATATTAAGAAACCTGCTATGCCAATTGTTGAATTTTTTATTGATTTTGTCTATGAGCACACCAAAGTCTCTAGCTTTCAAAGAATTATTTGAAAGAGGGATTCCAAGATATTTAATAGGAAGATTATCTGGCTTGATTTTGATAATGTCAAAAATTTGTTGCTTAAATTTTGCCCCTTTACTGAAAAATAAGCTGCTTTTTCCTGAGTTTAATTCCAGTCCTGTAAGATTTTTCATGCTCTGGAAAATAAGGTGGATGGTTTCAGCATTATTAGTAGTAGCTTTCATCAGAACCAGAATATCATCAGCGTATAATAAATGAGTAATAATTGGCTCCACTTGATAAATAGGGCTGAGATTTCCTTTAAGGAATTCAGTCTCCAAATTCAAAGTCAGGAATTCCATAGCAATTGCGAATAAATAAGGGGATAGAGGATCCCCTTGCCTGAGACCTCTCGAGCTATTAATAAATCCATAAGGGGAACCTTCTATTAAAATCGAAAACGATGGGGTGGAAATACATTCATATATGAGGTTGGCAAAGGAAAGTGGGAAACCCATGGCGATCAACATATGATGAATAAATTCTCTATTGATTTTGTCATAAGCCTTATGTAAATCAATTTTTATACAAACATTATTTGAATTTTTCCTGTTAAAACTTCTGACCATCTCATAAGCAAGAAGAGAGTTTTCTGAAATTGATCTATTTGGGATGAAAGCATTTTGGTTATATGATATTAAATCATTCATGTAAACTTTCATTCTGTTGCAAAGAAGATTGGCTAGAATTTTGTAAGTGACATTACAAAGTGAAATTGGTCGAAAATCAGACATGTTATACATAGATTGGGAATTTTGATTGTGCAATTTTGTTTTTCAATATTTAGTAATTAACCATAAGTTATTTGTTCTACATACATTGGGAATTCAAAAATGGTGTACTTTGGAGTAAATAGAGATGTTAGAATTGAAATTAAGTAGATTCATAAAGCATATACGACAAATAATTTGAAAGTATATTATATGATACAATAATAAAGTTGATATTAAATTGAATAATTGTTAGTTTGAAGTGAATTTTTAACTTAGTTGAAATGGCAGTGTGTATTTTGCTTTTTTCGAACTGCATTAGTGCTTGTGTTGCTAGAATGAATGGTAGAACCAAACTCGTTAGATATAATATTTAACATTAATGTGAGTGAGAAGGTGCATGCATGTGATGCGGGTAAACGATCCAATAAGAACATAGTAAATGCTATTTTCTTTGGTTGAAGCTAATATAAATCTTTTATTTCAATGTAGCATCATCTTGCTTTTTACTTTTAAATCTTTACTCATAGTCGCCGCTACCGCAATAGCATAAGAAAATTGTAGGACATAAATCGCATAAAAACAAATCTCAATGCAATTAATTTCATTATAATAGTTCCCATTAAGTGTTCTTGGGCCAAATTAAAACAACATGAATAGTAAAATAGAACATACAAACCGAAAACAATATGTAAATAAACTGATTTGAGAACATGTTAAAGAATTCAATTGTGTTATCATGCCTCTACCACCGCGATATCCATGGAAAGCACAATCGTTGCATTCACGGCCACTAATTGGAACTAAATTTTCTTTCCATTTAGCACTGTGGATCTTTCATTATTTCACACACTCAGCTTCTGTAACAACATTTGCATAGCTATCTTAGCTATATGGTTTTCCTACAAAATTTCAAATAATTAATGAGTAACCCAACAATGATATTTACACAACAGCATACACTTTGACCAGTTGCATACTTCTGCTTGAGATCGGTCAAAAAAATAGATTGATCAATACTAATATAGTCACATAGTTATTGAATGCGACAACATTAGCAAATAAATTCATAAAAGCTTGATTTTATAGTAATTGCTTGGGTGTGCTGCTTTATATATAATGCTAATCCGGTAAAATTACTTTTCCCTTAATATGCTCTACATCTCAAATCAAGCAATAACTAAACATAGTTTAAATGAATAAGAATTTCTACACATTAAACTGTAGAATAGCTAATAAAATTATTCCTAGGACATGGTTAACAGTTGTTCAACTCTATGAGTTCCTTAGCTTTCCATAAAAAAATATAGATAAAATAAAAGAAATTCTGCATACCCTATAAATTTGCATCACTTTCCTTGTCATTGTTGCGGCTTAGTCATCAAATTAAACATCAAGTTCCACCCAAAAGGAGCATTATTGCAGTCAAAATGATACAGTAACATGAGCCAAAAAAAATGGTCAAGCTTTGCCGTGCAAAAGAGTTGGTATATACGAAAAAATTGAAATATGTAGGAAAGTAAACAAAATAAACATTAATGAATGAAGAGGAGGAAACAAATTTAGTCTGATTTTGAAATCAGCATTATTAGACTACCTGTAGGAACACATGTTCAACTATTCACACCCCTTTTAACTTATCACATGTACATTAAAGAAAATTATAGAGTTTATATACCATGAACATCCTAACGTTTATGTTTTTAGTGAAAAGAAAATGTAACTACAATCCAAAAGGGTAAAATTAAATAGAAGGTTGGTTAGATTAAGCACGTCGAAAAAATTATGTGAATAACCTATTACTTTGGGTCAACTTTTTTACCAACACTTTCTTGAATGATATTCTTTTATTACATGATCTTGATCTACATAAATTGGATGGAGTATTACATTAAAAGAGCATTAATCATATATGTTTGCGTGTTCTTTATTTCAAAACAGACAGAGTAAAAAATATCTCAAGAAAAATCAGTAGCCAATACAAATTATACCGTGGTACGTTACCAAACTGTTCCATCTTACATGCACAAATATTGGAACGTTTAAGCTAACAGTCAAACTGGACCTTATAGAGGAAACAAATATATGTTAAATATATGTATATAACACTAACTTTTTTATAACTGTATGGTACATTGTTGTGAAAACAGAAAACCATACTATCCTCTTCTAGTCCTATGCCTAAAGCTATGAACAACCAAAACAGCCGACCGTGGAGCCCTACCACCTCCCTACCATTACATGGAAGATAATACAATTAGGTTAAATTACAGCAGCAGAGTATGGATAATGGAAACTGATCGTAAAAACAGATCATGGAGCACTAATTTATGAAACAAAAAATTAGTGAAATTTTTTTAACGGCTATTTAACCAACATTTCAAAATTTTAAAACAACATATATACCATTAGTACCATAGAGAAAAGAACACGATATTTCAAAATTTTAAAACAACATATATACCATTAGTTCCATAGAGAAAAGAACACAATATTTCAGAAATCACACCATATATATGCACATATAAATAAATATACAAATACAACTGTCTGCCAACGCACACAATTTTACAATTCATTAAATTTTACTTGTCTGTGTTCATGCACATAACTAATACTGGAAGTAATCTAAAAAAATCAGTAGTCGATATAAATTGTAGCACTGTACAGTACCAAAATAATCCACCTTATATGCACAAATGTGGATTTGTTAAGCTAGCGGTCAAAATGGACCCAACAGAGGAAATAAATATACGAAAACTATATGCATATATGATATAAGAATAACGGAGCATAAATAATTTGAGTTAAATCAACTGAACGACTGAAAACAACAAATAAGTATATTGACAGAATTGATATTTTTCTACAGTTGTACAATACATTGTTAAGAAAATTAGGTAAGCAGATAAGTCTGCAATTGATAACAAACAATAAAATTACCAGGCTGTCCTTTTTTGATATAAATCCAGAGGCTATGCACAACCAGCAAGGATTACGGTGGAACCCTCTGAACTCCCTACCATGACACAAAAGAGAATACAGAAATTAAATTACACTTAAAGTGCATAGGTAGAGGAAGTTGCTCATAAAAAATTGATTAAAATGACTAATTCACGAAACACAAAAATAATCAAAATTTGTTTATAGTTTAACCACCCTTTCCATAATTACTTCATCAAAATTACCAGTTGCAACATAAAACCTACGACCATTGTCGAACTTGGTTATCCCCAAATTAGATGGTTTGGATATTCTGTTGACGAAGTAATCGACGTAAATCCTAATGATTTAACTCTGCAACTATGATAATGTAATCTCAACAGCCAAAAGTTTTGAAACATCGACACATAGGAAATTAAAAATGGTAGAAGAAAAAAAATACAAAGATACACCAGGCGCTCTCTCGCAAATGAGGATGGAAACTAAAATTGGGGGAGTAGTTGTGATTCGGTTTTGATTGGGCAGTAGTAACAGGGTAAACTAATTTTTAAGGCCGCGGTATTGCGTTAATTTAAAATGGTTGCATGCTAATTGTCCACCTCAGCAAGGTTGAGGTTCTGTTTTTGTTTAAGTAAATTATCATTCCTACATCTTGTATTAATTTTCTTCAGTTATGAAATTAAATGTCAAACAATCCCAACTTATAAAGTATATCAATAATCAAAGAACAATCATATATAGGAAGTAGCAACAAACATCGAAGTACAGAAATAAGAAAATAAATGGAAAACATAAAATAAGAACACATGTGAGATAATAGATTGAAGAGTGTTCGGTGAACCGATTGAACTATCAAGGTCAAGAAAAGGTTACAATCTGCCAATTTCATTTTAGGAACGAACTAGTTAAGATGGTACATGTGAATGTTAAATCAAAAGGTATGAAAACTTAAAATCACAAAAGGAGTTGATTAAATTACCGGATCTGAAGATTCGTATTGTCCTGTAATACATCAAATGTGAAGATCCATCAGCAAAATAGCGGACAGAGAACATTAGAGCGTTTGGGTTATACAACAAAGAACGTTGGTTTTTTGACTGAAATTTATTTGTTGGAGGAATAGATGATTTGGGGAGGAAATAAAATTTGTTTGGTATGATTTTAGGTTTCCGAAAGGGGATTTAGAGAAGTGATAATTATAGGGTACCAGAACTTATTAGGGCATCTCCAGTGGATGCAGCTGAATATTCAGCCCTGAATCCGAGGTGGGCACACAATGGCCAGGCGCCCATTAAATGGGTGCCTGAGGCTAGGCTCCCATTAAATGGGAGCCTGACACCCCCCATAATTGGGGGGCTTGGGCGCCCATTTTATGGGCACCAGACGTCTGGCATCCATAAAATGGGCGCCAGGGCTTGGGCGCCCATTAAATGGGCGCCCAACCCCAGTTCAGGATCCTGGATTGGATCCTGAACTTTCAGCTTAATATTAAGTCTGAAGTTGATGATTGGGGGCGTTTTTTTTTCAGATTCAGGATCTAGACATACCATTGGAGATGCCCTTAGATTAACCGCTCTGCTTATTACTATTTGGTACGGTGATATGATTTGATATTAGCGGGTAAGGGACACGTGGTGATAATACAACGCTTGGTTTCTCCTTTCCATTATAAGTAATAGATAGATAGATAGATAGATAGATTTGACATTCCTAAGAATTTTAATTTTGTTGTAATATGTTTTATAGCTATAATTTTTTAAATGCCAACTAATTTATAATTTTTTCCATTATTGTACAGTGGTAGCATATGCATGATGCAATTCTTTTTTATTTTTTATATGTGCACATAGTTACTTGAATTGAGCCATTATGCATGAGTTATTTTATTAATAATGATATCTCAAATCAATATTTTTGCCTTATACCTTCAAATTTGATGTCTGCATCTGCATAATTATTTATAGGTGTATTACAGAATTATTTTAGTCTTCTTTTGTATGGTGCATAAATATAGTTGTATAAACATACATAATGACATACAAATGTGTTTTTTGGATAATCAATTTTGAATATTCAAAATACGAAGAATATTTAAATGTAAAATATATCTTAGAAATAATGGTTTTACTAGAATTAATCATAAAAAATATGCTAAAATAGATTTGCAAAAGATATAGTTGCAATCCATAACATTGGTTCACACTAGTTCAAAATAGTCATAAAATATAAGATTGGATGGTTTGATTTTAGATTTTGGTAGAAATTTTGTAAGTAGGAAGCTATGTAGTACAAAAATATAAAATGCAACAAAATAAGTGATTTTAAAATATATTAGATAATATGATGTCAACTAGATTCCAACATTAGTGCATTAATTTCAAGTGAATGAAGTTAAGTTGGGTTATGTTAAAAAACATTCGATATAAGTTTTATGCGATTTGAACATGTGAACTTCTTGAAAACATACCTAACCAAGAAGATTTGAGTATTTAAATTCTAAAATTATGAGAAAAAAGAAAAATCTCAGTGAAATATGACTTTAAGAAAATATTATCTTTATGGTATTAACTATTGGAAAGATAATAGCCATTTCTGGAAAAGTGGATCTATCATTGTATCTTCAATGTTATATTTTTGAATAAAATATTATCCTACGATGTTAATTATCGAAAAGGTAATATTTCCTCATAAAAAGACTAAAGTAATTATCATTGATTTATAGAAAATGGAAAGTACTAAATTGAACTTCAGAATGGTATTTTCCATGAGGAAAACTAGATTTTCCTATATAGAAATATATATGAAGTAATGGCTTTAACATAAACAATTTGTGAAAAATGTACCAAATGAATTTGGTCCTTCTTGGTGAAATTTACCAAATTGTTTGCAGTCTTTTTGTCCATGGACCTTGAAATATTTTTTATTGGTTGATATTTAGATAAGATTTTCTGGCTAACACTAAATCAAGAAAACTTTTAGAGAAGATTGAGAATAAAGAGTGTTAAGTAAAATAGAAAAGTAGCATAGAAATTATAGAGGAGTAATAGAAAACTAATATAAAATTCAAAAATGATTGAAAATAAATAAAAAGAATAGTAAAAAAGAGATATTAGATTTATTGTGGTTCGATATATGTGGCACCCCACCCCAAGACCTACATTAGTGAAGAGAATTACTAAGTAATCTTGTCTACTAATGCAGAGAATAGGGCTGGTTAAGGGCGACCATCATAGTAATACGTTAGTTAAGAGCTAAGCATGTCAATTTTGTCTCGATCTTTTTTTTCCATTACTTCATAAGTGGTAGACACGCTTAGTCCCTAACTAATGCACACTATGGTGGATTCGGACCATTTCAGAAATAATGTAATATACATGCAGATAGAAAACATCAGTCACAGAACAGCAAAACCAAATCAGAGTATATATATATATAAATACATACATCGCCATACATCTCCATAATAATACATCATACATAAGTAGCAAGGACTAGTGAATCACATATACACCCATCCCACAAAATAATATACAATAAGACGACATAAAAGAAGACGACTCAAAAATGACATCTAAGCCAAAATGATAAGTCCAACAAAAGCTATCAAGCTGATCCAAGAAGTGAAGCAATCCAAACTAACCTGCAACTTGGAATGACCTGAGTGAAAAGCACACGGGTCAGGCAAGCTAAACTTATCAGTAGTAAGGATCTCAGTAGTAAGCAGAAGGGTGAGAATCACTCTGTTGTTGCCAACAGAACGACATATTATTCATCATACCATTCATAAGAAAGGGGACATCAGTGATTCATCTATCTATTTCAAGGGAATTCAATAAGTAACATGCATATGGTTTCTCTTAAGAACATCCATAAGTAAAGTGGATAAAGGATGAGAACCATATAATAACTTCATAAAGAAACATCAAATCATCATAATCTATCATAAGAACTCAATAAGATTTAAAGACAATCATAATCGAAATCACCATATAGCATAATATAAATGTAGCCTATATCATATTCAAGGCCGTATTCAAATAACAACATCACCAAAAAGGTGAAATCGAACATAGAAAACTTCATAGAAAATTGCACGTTCTTTTCATCTTGACTAGTACTACTATTATTTGGTACCATACGTCGTGATGACTTGGGGTCATTAACATCTTAGCATCGTGATCATCTTGATTGACTATAGTCGAATATCGCGATGACACCCAAATCATAAAAATCCGAGCAAAACATCATGATGATTGGAATCTAGTAATGACATCAAGAACATCGTAATGATTCCAATCGTATACTCGGTTTATAGTACTAATAACCTCTTAAATGTGTCACAACTTCTCGAATAGGAACCCAATGGGCGTTAATGTACGTCCCATACCATACATTCACACCTATTGGTTTACTAATCGTCAGTCAATGCCACATTAGTAAACATTCACAAAAAAACCAAATCAACATACACCGCCTCGTCTCATTGGCGAGTGTAAAGCACCCAACTCATTGTGTCTCAGACTTTGATGAGTTTAAAGTGGCATCGAGACTTGTCTCATTTCATCGACAAGTAAAAATCCATCTTAAACATCAAACCATCATCAATTCATCATAATAATCCCGCCTCATGTCCTCGGCAAGTAAAAATATTATAAAACAGTACTTCAAAGCAAATTCGACAGTACAAGTCCGATATTAAGCCATGAGGCGAAAACACATGTCCCATACCACGTATTTCTGCCAAATCGTTTAATTCTAATTCTTATACGTCGAAAATCATCTAAATAGGCTAAAATATATTTGGAATAATTTTATAGAGAAAACGGGATTTTTAAACAATTTTTAGAGATTTTTAAATAAGTGATATAAGGAAAAAAATCCACTTATCGAATAGATTATCTATTTATAAAATACTTTAAAAAAATAATTGCTTAAAAACCCTTTAAAATGTCTTAAAAACATTTATTTAATTAACCACAATTTATAAAAAATTCAGAAACTTATTCGAGCCCAAAATCAATTAAAACCATCGAATTCTTCAAATATCGACATTTATCGATATTTAGATTGAAATAGAATTTAAATAAAATTTAAATTCTAAAATTTTCCAAAATCAAGCCAATTCGTTGTCGGATAAAAAGACTTAAACATTCATCATCAAACTTATTCATACAATATTCGAAATCATCGAAATATGCAGTGAAACAGTTAACGAAAGCGCAAATAGGAGCAAAAGAACAATCTACCAAGCAACTGAGTTTTAGCTGACTTTGGACCGTAATTCGGGGTATAAAAAAACCAGATTTCAGCGAAATTTTGCAACAATATACTACAACACGATGACTATAACATACCCAAAGTTTGGAGCAATTTGTTGCAAACAAAAAGAGTTATGATTTTTTGAACATCGCACTTTTCAGCAAGCCAAATAGAGCAAGATTTTAGGCGGTTTTGAACCAACGATTTTATATAACAAAACAATTCAAAATCCAATGAAAATTTCCAGAAATATTGTACAGTCCAACTACTGCAATATATCAAAAATCGGGAGCAATTGGCTGTAAATTGAAGAAGATATGATTTTTTGAAAATGATACAATTTCAGCCAACAAAAGAGAAAACCTATTCAATAAATTGAGCATTCAAGCAACAAATTGATGGCAAAATTTAATATTTTGCTTTAGCTTGGTGTAAGAAAACTCTTAACTTGCTTATCGAATAGTTTTAGCAAGATGTAGCAGCGATTTGGTAGAAAGTTGTGATCTTTGGTGAAGATGGTAGGCCTAAGAACCTGTAGAAACTTGAAAATGGACATGCAAAACAAACATAAGCAAATAAAAGACAATTCACATCTCAAGTTCTCAAATTTTGATGAAAACTATTTGGTATTGGAAGGATATTACCTTTCTATTCTTAATTTAGATGATTTCCCCCTTTAATTCGTAGAAAAGTTGGGTAGAAATTGGATTTAGGTGAAAGCATCCATTGCTTTCTTTTTTCTTTTTTTTTCTGAATGTTTTGGAGAAGATGAGACAATGGAAAACTACGTACAGTAATTTTTTTTCCTCAAGCCAGAAGGTTCTAGTAAAGTCTATTGGGTCAAGTTTCTACCTAAATAAGCCCAAGAGAAAATATACTTAGTGAAAATGCAAGGTTATGTATACATATTAACCTATTTTACACTATATACATACAATACTACATTTCAAGCCAAATAAAATAGGTACATCAATTTGTTTTGGAATAACATAGTTATTGTGACAAAAAAATTATTTTAACAATAAAAATATAATTTTAACAATAAATCCCCATTTTTAACAATATTCTACAAGTTACACAATTTTAGTGTAAAACACCATTTTTAACATAACAAACTAAAAAAAAATTCTTTCTTTCCAAATAAATTTGCAATAAATCATTCTAACACTTTTTAATCATCAACTATCGTTTTTAAACCATATTTCATTTTTTTTAATAAAATACTTATTTTCTTCATATTTCTTCTTTTAAATTCAATAAAAGCTTTAATATAAGCAATAACTTACAACATCATTGCATAACTCAAACAATAATTAACAGTTGATCATTTTCTTCTCAAACATAATAGAATAAAGCTTTAAAACTTTATTTTCAACTATAAATATTTATTCCAACCATTAAATGTTGAAATTAACACTCAATTGATTTATTAACTTAAAGTTAACAAAAACCCAATATTTATTCTCAAGTCACATTGTTTATTCCAAATAAACAACTTTAATAAAAATTCTTCTTCTTCTCAAATTTATTTGATTCTCAATATTAAATTATAACTATCATTATAATTCAATTTTATAGGTAATCACTAATACCAGGGTTGTTACAGACTCCTCCTCTTATAAAAATTGCGTCCTCGCAATTTCTAGAGGAAATCTATATTCAACACACTTTATTTCATCAATCAAAGGAAATTTAGATAGATTAAAATGGAAAATTCTTACCATCGGAGTGAGAAGATAAGAAATCAGGATATGACCTCTCGATGAATTCACTGTTTTCCCAAGTGCAATCATTGGGATTATCGGACCATTGGATCTTCACGAGCGGGACACTCTTGTTTCGAAGATGTCTAGTTTCCGTAGCAAGAACTCTCTGAGGATGCTGCACATAAGATAGATCAGGAGAGACCTCTAACTCCTCTAAGCACGAGTTTCAAGCATGGAATCAGAATCTCGTAGACACTTCCTCAACTGAGAAACGTGGAATACGTCGTGAACTCCAGAAAACTGATCGGGAAGTGCTACACGATAAGCAACCAGACCGATACGCTCTGTAATAGGAAATGGCCCAATATAGCGTTGTGCCAATTTCCCAGTCTGCCTAAATCGTACCACTCCTTTCAGAGGAGAAGCTCGAATAAAAACAAGGTCACCCAATGAGAATTCTAGAGGCCTCCTACGGTTGTCCGCATATGATTTCTAGCGACTTTGTGCTTCTTTCATTCTCTCACAAATAAGATGGATCTTCTCAGATGATTCTCGAATAAATTTGGGGCCTAAAATAAGCTTTTCCCCCGACTTAATCCAGCAAGATAGAGAATGACATGGCCTTCCATATAAGGCTTCAAAAGGAGCCATGCCGATAGAAGATTGGTAGCTATTATTATAAGCAAACTCAACTAGAGGAAGATGATCCTCCTAGCTGCCACCAAAATCCAAGATACAAGTATGAAGCAAGTCTTCCAAAATACGGTTGACTCGTTCAGTCTGTCCATCAGACTGTGAGTGATAAGGTATGCTAAGATTAAGCTTTGTGCCTAAAGCTTGCTGGAGACTCTGCCAGAAGTGACTCGTGAAAAGAGGATCACGATCACACACATAGATGAAGGGACACCGTGTTATCGCACGATCTCCTTAATATATAGCTTCGATAAAATATATGTCATCCTATTCAACTTAATAGGAATAAAATGTGTGGACTTGGTGAGACGGTCCACAACAACCCAAATACTGCTATGGCCTGACCTCGAACGAGGTAAGCCATTAATGAAATACATCAAAATTTGATCCCATTTCCACAACGAAACCTCTAAAGGCTGAAGAAGACCGGATGGCCGCTAGCTGATGCTCGGCCTTAATAAGCTGACAAGTTATGCAATTAGCCACATAACTTGCGACATCATGCTTCATGCCTTCCCAATAATAAAGGCGACGCAGATCGACATACATCTTATTACTTCTGGGGTGAATGGTATACTTAGAGCGATGACAATCATCAAGAATGTCACGCCTAAGTGCTGAATCAGAAGGCACAACAAAACGGTCCTTCATACGAAGACAACCGTGAGAATCAATACTGAAATCCCTCATCTCAACATCACGGGATTCATATTCACAAAGATGAATAAGGCGCAACGTCTTGGAATCACGCCGCTGAGCCTCAGAAATACGATCTAAAAGAGAAGGTTGAGCTTCCATACTGAATAATAAGACAGGTGAATCGAAAGAAGAAGCTCGATCACGAATATCACAATAAGGTAAAGTTTCAAGGACATCCCATTCGCCTAACATCATAGAAACAATAGCTGAATTCCTGCGACTAAGCGCATCTGCCACACGATTACCCTTCCCTGGGGTATACTGAATATCAAAATCATATGAGGCAAAAAATTCAAGCCAACGCTGCTGCATCATATTAAGCTCCTTCTGAGTGAATAGATATTTCAAAGACTTATGGTCGGTAAAAAGAATGAAGTGCTCTCCCAAAAGATAATGATGCCAAATCTTCAAAGCAAAGACAATGGATGCAAGCTCTAAATCATAGGTAGCGTACCGAACCTCATTCGGACGCAATTGCCTAGAAGCATAAGCAACTACCCGATCTTTCTACATCAGAACAGCACCGAGGCCACTATGACTGGCATCGGTATATACGATAAGATCTTGGTTCCCTTCAGGAACCACAAGGACGGGAGCATTAGTGAGAAGCTCCTTCAATTTCTGAAAAGAAGCCTCACACTTATCGAACCAAATGAATCGAACGCCTTTCCTCGTAAGGCTAGTCAATGGAAGCACGATACGGGAAAAGTCTTTGATGAAACGACGGTAATAACCAGCCAAACCGAGAAAACTACGAATCTCGTGAACATTCTCAGGCCTCTTCCAACTCTGAATAGCCTCGATCTTAGAAGGATCAAAGGAAATACCTTCTGAAGATACAACATGGCCTAAGAACTTCACTTGCTTTTCCCAGAAGTGACACTTTGAAAGTTTGCTTTGAGTTGATGCTTTCGGAGAGTACTCAAAACAATTCTAAGATGTCGAGCATGGACCTCTTCGGACATCGAATACACTAGAATGTCATCAATGAAAACAAGCACGAACTTATCGAGATATTCCTGGAATACTCAATTCATAAGATCGACAAAGTAGCCAGGCGCGTTCGTCAATCCAAACGGCATGACGAGCCACTCATAAGAACCATAGCGAGTGCGGAATGCGGTGAGAGGAATACTATCTTCCGCGACTCAGAGCTAATGAAAACCAGTGGCAAGGTCTAACTGTGAAAAGACTTTAGCACCACTTAACTGATCGAACATGTCGTCGATCCTCGGTAAACGGTAACGATTCTTGATGGTTAACTCATTAAGCTTGTGATAGTCGACGCAAAGCCTAAGAGTCCCATCGGACTTCTTCACGAATACTACCGCGGCTCCCCACGATGAAGAACTAGAACGAATAAAATGCTTGGCTTCAAGCTCGAGAAGTTTCCTTTTGAGTTCCTCATTCTCTCGTGTAGACATCCTCATGGGAGGACAACTAACTGGCTATGCATCGGGAATAAGATCGATACAGAACTCAATAGCTCTCTTATGAGGTAAACCAAAAACGGGCTCGAATAAATCTAAAAAAGCGCAAACGATAGGAATACGGGATACATCATCATCATCGTCTCGAGAATCAAGGGCAAATAAAGAAGCCATGGAATCACAATCGGAATCACGAAGCGAAAGAGATAACTGATCAGAAGGATCAGGATGTCGAATATATAAGACTCGCTCCAAACATAAAATCCTGGCCTCGTATCGAACTAGCCAGTCCATTCCCAATATCATATCAAATCCAAGAAAAGGAATAACGTGCAGATTCACATGGAAAGAAAAGCCACAAATCGAAAACTCAACATCATCACAAAGCAAACTAAGAGTTGCAGATCCTCCAATAGGATTCGCAATCCGTAAAGAAGTAAGCATATAAGAAACATCTAACTGCAAAGCATCAATGAGCTCCTTCGATACGAATGAGTGAGATGCACCCGTATCGAAAAGCACTCGAATATAACGATCATGGAATAAAATAGAGCCTTCTAGAATGGAAGGAAAAGTACCTCGAGACTGAGAAGCATCTCTAGAAGTAGTAGCCACACTAAGATGGCCCTGACGAGAACCCTTCTCCTTTTTGGGACAAGTTGAAACCAAATGTCCCTCCTTCTTACAATAAAGACAACGCTTAGGCTTGGGACACTCCCTCACTGGATGGTCAGGTGCACCACAATTGAAGCATGCAAAAGGCTTAGTTGAAGGAGTAGACTGAGACTGAGAAGAAGATCCTCTCTGTTTCTTCTTCTTACTGGGATGGAATGGCTTCGGCTTGCAGAAAAACTTCTTCTTATTCGGGTTTCCCCGAACATTACCCTCATCATCACTATCTTTCTCCTTCTCGACCGCTTCAAGCTGAAGGGCCGCATCCACAAGCTTTTCAAAGGTGAGCTCAAGGCAAAGCATGAGGGACTTCTTCAGATATTTCTTAAGCCCAGAGACGAACTTAAGATTCTTTTTATAAGGAGTAGAGATGTACTCGAGACCATATTTAGACAAGGCTTAAAAGGATGCAACATAATCAGAAACGGTCAACTTTCCTTGTTTGAAATCAAGGAAACGTCGAGCAAAAATAACCTTCTCGGATTTTGGAATAAACTTGAGTTTGAATCTCTCACGGAACTGATCCCACTCTAGAGTGGACTCATCAATCTCAGCAACAAGTAGATCAAACGCTCGTTCTTGCAACATACTAGATGCTACAAGGACTCGGTGATGACTAGAGATCTCCATACGACTAAAGATACGTTCACAAGAACTGAGCCACGCCTCAACATCTAAAACCGTCTCGGTGCCTTTAAATATCTTGCCACCAAGATGTGTGAAGTCGCTACACATGCGCACAAATGTGGATTTGCATGGAGGAGAAGAGTGAGCTAGAGCGGGAGGCTGCATGCTCCGAATAAGCTCAAAGATCTGGTCAGTAGACATATATACGCCTTCAGGACAAGGACTACTAGACGATCCCGCCGCCGAAGAGCATCCTCTATCTCTACCCGACATAGCTGAAAGATAAGATAAGATAGGATTATTCACAGGGTAAATAGTTATATTAGCAATTCAAGTGCAGAAGTTAAGGAATACTGCGGAATATAATTAACATTCCTAGACATATTCCTTTCTATCTACCCCAAAGGAATTAAAAAGGGACACGATTCAAAACAAGGATAAGGACAAGGCAAGGTCAAGGTGAAACCGATCATGATTAAGGGATGATGTATATAGATGTATTATATCTGATGTATGGTATCTCGTATACTGTTCTATATATATTACATTATATTCTGAAACAATGCTCTGATACCAAGCTGTGACGCCCCACCCCGAGACCTACATTAGTAAAGAGAATTACTAAGTAATCATGTCTACTAATGCAGAGAATAAGGCTGGTTAAGGGCGACCATCATAGTAATACGTTAGTTAAGAGCTAAGCATGTCAATTTTGTCTCGATATAATTTTTCCATTACTTCATAAGTGGTAGACACGGTTAGTCCCTAACTAATGCACACTATGGTGGATTCGGACCATTTCAGAAATAATGTAATATACATGCAGATAGAAAACATCAGTCACAGAACAGCAAACCCAGATCGGAGTATATATATAAATACATACATCGCCATACATCTCCATAATAATACATCATACATAAGTAGCAAGGACTACTAAATCACATATACACCCATCCCACAAAATAATATACAATAAGACGACATAAAAGCAAACGACTCAAAAATGACATCCAACCCAAAATGATAAGTCAAACAAATGCTATCAAGCTGATCCAAGAAGTGAAGCAATCCAAACTAACCTGCAACTCGGTCGGACCTGAGTGAAAAGCACACGGGTCAGGCAAGATAAACTTATCAGTGGTAAGGATCTCAGTAGTAAGCGAAAGGGCGAGAATCACTCCGTTGCTACCAACGAAAGGACATATTATCCATCATATCATTTATAAGAAAGGGGACATCAGTGATTCATTTATCTATTTCAAGGGAATTCAATAAGTAACATGCATATGGTTTCTCTTAAGAACATCCATAAGTAAAGTGGATAAAGGATGAGAACCATATAATAACTTCATAAAGAAACATCAAGTCATCATAATCTATCATAAGAACTCAATAAGATTAAAGACAATCATAATTGAAATCACCATATAGCATAATATAAATGTAGCCTATATCATACTCAAGGCCGTATACATATAACAACATCACCAAAAAGGTGAAATCGAACATAGAAAACTTCATAGAAAATTGCACGTGCTTTTCATCTTGACTAGTACTACTATTATTTGGTACCATACGTCGTGATGACTTGGGGTCATTAACATCTTAGCATCGTGAGCATCTTGATTGACTATAGTCGAATATTGCGATGACACCCAAATCATAAAAATCCGAGCAAAACATCATGATGATTCGAATCTAGTAATGACATCAAGAACATCGTAATGATTCCAATCGTATACTCGGTTTATAGTACTAATAACCTCTTAAATGTGTCACAACTTCTCTTATAGGAACCCAATGGGCGTTAATGTACGTCCCATACCATACATTCGCACCTATTGGTTTACTATTCGTCAGTCAATGCCACATTAGAAAACATTATAAAAAAACCAAATCAACATACACCGCCTCGTCTCATTGGCGAGTGTAAAGCACCCAACTCATTGTGTCTCATTCTTTGATGAGTTTAAAGTGGCATCGAGACTTGTCTCATTTCATCGACAAGTAAAAATCCATCTTAAACATCAAACCATCATCAATTCATCATAACAATCCCGTCTCATATCCTCGGTAAGTAAAAATATCATAAAACAGTACTTCAAAGCAAATTCGACGGTACAAGTCCGATATTAAGCGATGAGGCGAAAACACGTGTCCCATACCACGTATTTCTGCCAAATCGTTTAATTCTCATTCTTGTACACCGAAAATCATCTAAATAGGCTAAAATATATTTAGAATAATTTTATAGAGAAAACAAGATTTTTAAACAATTTTTAGAGATTTTTAAATAAGTGATATAAGGAAAAAAATCCATTTATCGAATAGATTATCTATTTATAAAATACTTTAAAAAAATAAATAATTGCTTAAAAACCCTTTAAAATGTCTTAAAATCATTTATTTAATTAACCATAATTTATAAAAAAATTCAGAAACTTATCCGAGACCAAAATCAATTAAAACCATCGAATTCTTCAAATATCGACATTTATCGATATTTAGATTGAAATAGAATTTAAATAAAATTTAAATTCTAAAAATTTCCAAAATCAAGCCAATCCATTGTCGGATAAAAAACTCAAACATTCATCATCAAACTTATTCATACAATATTCGAAATCGTCGAAATATGCAGTGAAACAATTAACGAAAGCGCAAATAGGAGCAAAAGAACAATCTACCAAGCAACTGAGTTCTGGCTGACTTTGGATAGTAATTCGGGGTATCAAAACAACCCAGATTTCAACGAAATTTTGCAGCAATATACTACGACATGAGGACTATAACATAACCAAAATTTGGAGCAATTTGCTGCAAACTAAAAGGGTTATGATTTTTCGAACATAGCACTTTTCAGCAAGCCAAATAGAGCAAGATTTTAGGCTGTTTTGAACCAACGATTTTGTAACGGCTCGATATTTTCAACCATTCGCATCCATTATAAGTGTATAGGTAGACACTCATGCCAGAATTGAATTGCTCAAAATACCACGTTGTAAATAAAATTTGGCAAATCTCAGAATATACAGTAAATAAATATAATCACAGATCACAGACACAGAGTAAAATAATGCAGCGGAAGTAAAAAAAATAGTAGTTCATGAAGCTACTATATAAATATATCAGAGTTACATAAGATACAACAGGAGAAAATAGAGAACAATAGAAGTTTCCATATGATAACCAAGTACAAGCTGAGTAGGACAACGGAACTGAAGTAGATAGGACAAGACAAGCAGAAAATCTCCAGCGATTCAAATCTCCAAGAGTGTGGAAATCCAAATCTGTGAATAACTCAGGCTGACCCGAGCGTAAAGCAAAACACAAAACACTCGAGTCAGGACAATATATACTTATATAATGTAAACCAACTCAAGTGAACTGTAATAAGGTACAAGTAACTTAAAGAATGCTTGGGATCGCCCATTCTTTAAGGATCCGTTAAACTATCTATTATGTAGTAATATACGCTATATATAATAGTGTATAATTAGTAAAGTATAATCATATAGAAAATAGCGTTAAGGGGATGGAGAACCTTAACGCGGTCGGATCTTAAAATCATAATCGTAGTAAAGCTCGATATGGTAGGTGACACGGCACAACTAGGCAATGCCAGGGTAGATATACCAATTACGCATCCGGACTAGTGGTGACGCATAGCAGCCACTACCGCCCACCTCGAACAACACTCCCAAATCAAGGGTGGCCACCAAATCAATCACAAGTAATAGAATGGTATCGAAGAAGTGTGTCCGATAAGAGGTGCTACCTCCTTGGTCCGTCAATCGCTCTTGTTTTAGCCACCTTATGCCAACTCACGGGAGTTGGGTCCACGTATATACCTTAAGAACGTCGCCACCATCCTACTTCATTCTGGAATCTCCACCGCGTACACAGTTGCCAAAGTGGTTTTCGGTAAGATAGAGAGTATGTCCATATTCCATCCCGGTCTCTTTAACAACCAATCGTTATTATAACCCGTGGTTATAACTTTTAAAACAATACTTTACTTCAAAATAAAATATCATTTCAAAACCATATATTTATCAAAATAAAGATTAAATCAATTCCAAACCATTTCCTTATATTTAAAATATCATATCATTTCAAAACTTCATTTCAAATCATTTCAATATATCAAAATATCATATCTTTCCAAAACTTCATTTCAAATCATTTTAATATATCAAATATCAATCTTTCCAAATCTTCATTTCAAATCATTTTAATATAATAAAATATCATATCCTTACAAAACTTCACTTCAAATCATTTTTATATAGTTTAATATCCTATCAGTTCAAATCCAAATATTCAACTTTAAATACCTTTTATATTCAAAGATATCGTTCATTTATTGTCATTTCAAATCATCTTTAAATAGTTTATATTTCAATCAAAATAATTCATTTAACCCTTTTAAAAGTGTAATTATTATACTTTCAAATTAAATATTCAATTTCCAAAGTTTCAAACCATTCTGAGTTCGTTTACTAAGTCAAAAACCCTAATTATTAAAATTTCAACATTTCACAGCATTTAAAAACAACTGCTATAAGTTATATTTGAAAGCATTTTTATTCAGCAAAGACAGCATTTAAAACTGCTGTTAAAACTCAGTTTTTAGTTAAATTATAGTTCAAAACAGAAAAGACAGCATTTCAGAAGTGCTGCGGTAACTCAGATTTCAAAACAAAGGTTTTATTTGATTTCAGCAAAGACTGCAGACCACTATAGCATTTCCAGAGAATGCTATAATAGACCTGAGTTCAATATTAGCCTATAAGTTCAATTACAGCAACTACAGCATTTCAGAAATGCTGTAATAGCTCTTTTTACACAATTTTAGTTCAATTCAAAAACTATAGCATTTCTGAATGCTATTAAAAGTTAATTCCAGATTTTAGTGTATTTCCAACAACTAAATAACTTCAATTTAAAACACATAAACATTTTAAAAATCATATTTTAACATTTAAAATGTTCATTTACATATCATTTAACATATATCTTTTTCACAATAAATTTCTTATAATTAAATCCAAATTTTCAACAATTTACTTAATAAATTTAAGTGTAAAAGTTTCCAATTCTTCACATTTGAACAAATAACTTAACACTTCAAATTTAAATTACCATTTCACAAATTTAACTAAATTTCCAATTTTATTTAATTAACTTAAACCTTTAATTAAAAACAAATTTCACATTTCCAAGTCAAGTTATATTTTAAAAGATCACTTTTAAACATTCATTTATTTAACCACTAAAACTCATAGAAAAATCAATAATACTTTAATAAATCGCTTAAATTCAAATTTAATCAAATTATCATATTTACCATTTTCCAAATATAATTAAATTTTCATTTTTTATTCATATAACTTAAATATCATTTTTAACCAAAATTCCAAATTCCAAACTTAAGTTATATTTCAATAATCCAATTTAACCATTCATTAATTACATTTTTAACTCATAGAAAAATCATAATTTCTTTATTTTAAAACATTTCAAAATCTATTTAAATCCAATTTCATAAATTTATATTTTTAAAAATACTTAAAAATATCCATAAACACTTTATAAAATAACCATGGGCCTGTATATAGTTTTCTAACCTAGGTCAAGTGATACAGATATATATCATTTCAATCCGCAATTTACAAAGAAAAACCGGGTTCTATCATTTCAAACCCGCAATCCCAAGTTAAAATAAGTTAAATAAAAACCATTCAGGCCTATCATTTCAGCCCATAATGATTTTCCCTATTCTAAAGTCCGTTCGGGTATGTATCATTTCAACCCATAGTGATTCTAGTCTACAGGGAACTTGCAGTGTGATAAATAGATATAAATGAACAGAATACATTATATAACAGTAACAGATGATATAACAGGAGTATAAACATCATATGATCATAACATAGTCAAGTATAACATGATAATATATTTCTACAGATTCACAGGGTGTCAATTTACTAGTTATATAGGTACATATTGTCTGGTGAGAATAACTCACCTGTTAAAGCTGGAGATTAGCGATCAAAACACACAGAATAGATTCCAGAAAGCACAACAAGCACGATATAGCATGACTTTTGATTTGAATGAATGGAGAGTCTTGATATTTATCTTGTAAACAATAACCAAACAAGACAATATACACATAAATATTCAACGCAAACAATGTTGAAACAATGAAGATAAGAAGCAACAACGGAATAGATTACTTGACTGTGCTTTAACCATTCAAAAGCTCGAACAAGGGGTTCATTTTCTCAGCCATGATGATGATGAGTGTGGGAGAGACAAGGTTAACTTCCTCGAATACATAAGACAAAACAATACAAACAATATGAGTTTTCAAATGCACAATACGATAGAATAATATAGAATCAACTGCACGAATCAAAGTAGAACTTTGCACTTGCTTCCAACAACCTTCAGGTTCAGCCATATGGTGTACTACAGGTCTAAGGCAATATTTGGATCAGGTTTTGGTTGCCTAAGGATCGGCCAAACATGTTTAGAGGATAGCAAAAGGTGAGTATGCATGAAACAACACAACAAGGCAAAACAATGTCACTTTAACATGGATTCAAGGCAATTCAAGGCTCGACCAAGGCTCATGGGGCACGGCCAGAGGAGTGGGATCCAAGGTGATGATGTGGCAGAGGGTCTAGGTGGTGCTGGAGGTGGTGTTGGTGGAGGCCATGGATGGTGGAAGGTGATGGTACCAAAACTAGGTCAGCTTGAGTGCATAGGTGATGGCTAGTGCTAGTTTAGATGGATTTTTGTGATGATCTTCATCATGGCTTGGCTTGGCCTGAGGAGGAGAGGTGTTAGGCTGTGTGATGGTCAGAGAAAAGTGGTGGTGGTGGTCAGCCACAGCTTGGAGGAAGGGGAATACAGCTATGAAGGTGGAGAGCATGTGCAAATTTAAGTAGAAAATCATAAAAAGACAAGAAGAAGATAGAATTTTTTTACCTAAGCTTCACAAGGAGAATAGCCGTGATTTTTTTGTGAGAGGAGGAGAAATGAATTTCGTGAAAGTGAAAAAAAAATGCAGCTGAAATGAGTAGATTACACGCCCAAAACAATTAAGAGAAGAGTTGGGAAAATGAAAGGTCGGGAGATGGAAAGCCTTAGGAGTTTCAAGAGTTTAAAACTTTTCAAATTTCCTCTATTTCTTTTTTATAAGTTTAAATATCTGGAAATACATATAATTTCAGTTAAAATTCGAAAATGTAATAAATAAATAAAATATAAATAAATAAATATTAATTATAAATAATTAAATCAAGAAAATAGCAAAAATTGTCAACTAGGCTAGAAAAATTGAAAATAAATGGTATAAACTTTAGAAAATTCATATGATCTTGTAATATATTTTTAAACATAAATAATAACATAAAATAAAAATATATCCACAAAATAAATATTTAAAATTTAATTTACATATAATTTTTAATGAAGAAAATAGCAGAAAATAGGAAAACAGCCTTTAAAAATAGGAAATCATCATAGTAAATTTTGGGGAAAATCTATTATTATTTTTAAAAATATTTAGAGATGAAAATATACATAAATTAACATATTGACACATATTCAAATAAAATATAAGAAAGAAAATATGATTTATAAAATTTAAAATAGGCAAAATTGCACAATAAAAAAAATTATACTAAAATTGAAATGTACATAACTTTTACATTTTAACTCCGTTTTCAACGAAACGAAAAGTAGTGTTCAAGTTATTAAATCTATTTTCATAATAAAAGATAAAATTTATAATTTCAAACTATTTAAAATTTAAACTTAAAAGTCAAAGTTTGACTATTGACCAAAATTCACATTTTCAGGAAATATTAAGTTTAGCCATATTTGGAATTCTAATCCACATCAAAATCAAAGTTTATATTTAAAATAACAAAATTTATTCCTTTTCATAAATAAAGCTTTTGAATCTGAAAAAAATCAATTTAAAAATATTTGTAAAATACAGGGTTGTTACACTCTCCCCCACTCAAAACTTTTCGTCCCCGAAAAGGAACGAGGTACGGGAAAGCACAAAAAAAGATAGAATGAAATAGAATTAAGACAAAATGATAAGACGATTGGAATCACACCTAATAACTATTGTTATAGGTAAGTTTAACAAGATGGAGGTGATCAAATCAAGAATATAAGCACGAAAAAGATCCTCTAGAGTCTGAATCTCCCTTTTCACTTGACCGACGGTCTATAAATGGAAAAACAGTGTTCAGATCCAGATGAGTAACAAAGATTATCAAAGATTACAGAAAGATTTCTAAACAGACTGGTATAAGCAATAGCGTTTCCATTCTGTAACAAGATAAGAGAAATAAGGACAACCAAAAGATAGTTTGAAAAACAAAATAAGATAATAGATTTGTAACCATAATGTTTTGAAATCATAACAATTTAGAGATGTTTATCATTTGGAAATCATACTACTAAAATCATAACACTTTGGAAATGTTATTCTTTAAAAAAAACATAATACTTAGAAAATCATAACACCTTTTAAAATAATCTTTATTTAAACCATTTTAATTCAAGGTCAAATAATATTCATTTTAAAGTTGTAACATTTCTAAGTTCATTCAATTATAAAAACTTCCAAAACATTGTTTTTTCAAAATAGCAGCACTTATAAAATGCTAAGTAGATATATTAATATTTCAAATCAGTTTTATTCTAGAATATTCATTTGGATATCATTTAACTTATGACTTATTAAAACAAACTTTTATGAATGGAATATCCAAATTAAACTATACTTCCTTTATTAAGTCAAAAGCTCACTATTTTACTTAGCTCTAAATTTAACACATACCCTAACACTTTATTTAAAATACCCATTTCATAAATAGATATTCCTTTAATAAGTTACACTTAAATTTTCCATTTGAAAACCAAATTCTCAATTATCAAGTTTTAGTGATGTTAAAATACATTTTAACTATTTAAATCATAATTATTCATTTTTCAAGACATATCAATTTCATAAACAAAATATTTATCATAGCAAATATAACAATCAAATTTCTTTACACATTTATTCATTTAGACATCAATTACTATGAATTCAGGTTAAATAAACTTTATTACAAAATGTCCAATTCAAATGTATTTTATTTTATCTATTCAAAGATACATTATTTATTATACAACACATTCATTTCAGGAAATAACCTTTATTAAAATTCCTAGGTTAGACTTAAGGTTCCATATTAAATCAAATTTGATTATTAAGTTATTTAAATAAAATCTCTTTAAATTCCCTTTTCACTATTTACCTCTGTTAATATTTTATAACTAAAATTTAAGTGTATAACATTTATTATAACCACTCAAATTTTATTTAAAAAATCCTTTCTATATTGTATATTATCCAATTTCATATTCAACTTCTGTGTAATTTAGGTAAGTTATATTGGAATAAAATTGAGTGTTATACAAATAAAACTTTCCAATTCAATTATCTCAATTTTGAATCATTTATCCAAATTTTTTATTTTTTTTCTTCTTATAATTGAAATTATTCTTCAAGGTAAAATTTAAGAATTAATTTTCCAGTTTCCTTCAAACCAATTAGAGATAAATAAATATATGTACATAATATGTCAAATCAATTTAAATCATATATCTATATATTTTATAAATCAAATCATCTTTTAGAAATTCAAATCAATTAAATTCCCCAAAATAAAGCTGTAGCAAGACTACAGAACAGTCTCCTCACTTCGAAACTCGAAAATGAACGTCGATGATGCTGCAGTCATCACCAAAATTATTTTCCAGCGACAAAGAGAAGAGCACTAAATTTTTAAACTTTAAAATCCTTTAGAGACAAATTTTTATTCAAAAATACTTTATATAATATATCCTTTTAAAACTTTAAACACAAGGTTTGAATCCATCGGAAATTAAATTCTTAAATTTCTTGTTTTAAATTCATTTCAGTTCCCAAATAAATTTATAAACAACTATTTATAAATTCATTTGCAGAACAGTAAATGATAAATCAAGTATTATCATTTCAAATTATCAATTTAAATCAATTTATTAAGTTCCATAAATTTACTTATATACATCAAAATTTATTTCATTAACCAATTTTTTTTTTATAATATTGTGTCAGTTTGTTTTGTCAAAGTGTTTTAGAAATCCTATCGATAGCGTTGATCAGACGAATCGATCGGAAACCCAAATCAACATCAACAACTCAAACAACACAATATAAAACAAAATATTAATTACAGATTTACAAATACAATTCAAAATGTTTTGAAGGTAGGTTGGACACAAAAGACAAGATGGTTAAATAACAAAGTAGGGAGATGGGTAAGCTTAGATAACCGCGGCCAACCTTAACCGGGTTAACCGTGAGTTAAAGAATAAGACCGATGTGGATTTTCCTGGGACAAATCTACGTTCGATCTCAAGAGATAGAGTTTGGAAAAATAAAAGATATTAGCATCTAAACCAAGGATAAATATAAATCTCTGGTGAATCGATGCTGATTGTAAAGGATTTTCACCCTTTTACAAGAAAATTTGAATATTGGCGAGACCGCCAATTCACTATAAAGACCATTCGAAGTGGAGTTATGTGATACTCCAAAATCAAAAGAAGATGAATAGTGAGTGACAAGAATGAATTTTGGAACCGCAGGGAACGTTCCAAAAATTCAAAGGAAATTCGAATCAAGAGGAAAAGATTCAAACTCAAACGAAAGTGATTCTGTAAATAAATCTACTCCATATACTGAGTTTTGCCTCAAAGCCAAAGCTCTGATAACAACTGTAACGGCCCGATATTTTCAACCATTCGCATCCATTATAAGTGTATAGGTAGACACTCATGCCGGAATTGAATTGCTCAAAATACCGCGTTGTAAATAAAATTTGGCAAATCTCAGAATATACAGTAAATAAATATAATCACAGATCACAGACACAGAGTAAAATAATGCAGCGGAAGTAAAAAAAATAGTAGTTCATGAAGCTACTATATAAATATATCAGAGTTACATAAGATACAACAGGAGAAAATAGAGAACAACAGAAGTTTCCATATGATAACCAAGTACAAGCTGAGTAGGACAACGGAACTGAAGTAGATAGGACAAGACAAGCAGAAAATCTCCAGCGATTCAAATCTCCAAGGGTGTGGAAATCCAAATCTGTGAATAACTCAGGCTGACCCGAGCGTAAAGCAAAACACAAAACACTCGAGTCAGGACAATATATACTTATATAATGTAAACCAACTCAAGTGAACTGTAATAAGGTACAAGTAACTTAAAGAATGCTTGGGATCGCCCATTCTTTAAGGATCCGTTAAACTATCTACTATGTAGTAATATACGCTATATATAATAGTGTATAATTAGTAAAGTATAATCATATAGAAAATAGCGTTAAGGGGATGGAGAACCTTAACGCGGTCGGATCTTAAAATCATAATCGTAGTAAAGCTCGATATGGTAGGTGACACGGCACAACTAGGCAATGCCAGGGTAGATATACCAATTACGCATCCGGACTAGTGGTGACGCATAGCAGCCACTACCGCCCACCTCGAACAACACTCCCAAATCAAGGGTGGCCACCAAATCAATCACAAGTAATAGAATGGTATCGAAGAAGTGTGTCCGATAAGAGGTGCTACCTCCTTGGTCCGTCAATCGCTCATGTTTTAGCCACCTTATGCCAACTCACGGGAGTTGGGTCCACGTATATACCTTAAGAACGTCGCCACCATCCTACTTCATTCTGGAATCTCCACCGCGTACACAGTTGCCAAAGTGGTTTTCGGTAAGATAGAGAGTATGTCCATATCCGATCCCGGTCTCTTTAACAACCAATCGTTATTATAACCCGTGGTTATAACTTTTAAAACAATACTTTACTTCAAAATAAAATATCATTTCAAAACCATATATTTATCAAAATAAAGATTAAATCAATTCCAAACCATTTCCTTATATTTAAAATATCATATCATTTCAAAACTTCATTTCAAATCATTTCAATATATCAAAATATCATATCTTTCCAAAACTTCATTTCAAATCATTTTAATATATCAAATATCAATCTTTCCAAATCTTCATTTCAAATCATTTTAATATAATAAAATATCATATCCTTACAAAACTTCACTTCAAATCATTTTTATATAGTTTAATATCCTATCAGTTCAAATCCAAATATTCAACTTTAAATACCTTTTATATTCAAAGATTTCGTTCATTTATTGTCATTTCAAATCATCTTTAAATAGTTTATATTTCAATCAAAATAATTCATTTAACCCTTTTAAAAGTGTAATTATTATACTTTCAAATTAAATATTCAATTTCCAAAGTTTCAAACCATTCTGAGTTCGTTTACTAAGTCAAAAACCCTAATTATTAAAATTTCAACATTTCACAGCATTTAAAAACAACTGCTATAAGTTATATTTGAAAGCATTTTTATTCAGCAAAGACAGCATTTAAAACTGCTGTTAAAACTCAGGTTTTAGTTAAATTATAGTTCAAAACAGAAAAGACAGCATTTCAGAAGTGCTGCGGTAACTCAGATTTCAAAACAAAGGTTTTATTTGATTTCAGCAAAGACTGCAGACCACTATAGCATTTCCAGAGAATGCTATAATAGACCTGAGTTCAATATTAGCCTATAAGTTCAATTACAGCAACTACAGCATTTCAGAAATGCTGTAATAGCTCTTTTTACACAATTTTAGTTCAATTCAGAAACTATAGCATTTCTGAATGCTATTAAAAGTTAATTCCAGATTTTAGTGTATTTCCAGCAACTAAATAACTTCAATTTAAAACACATAAACATTTTAAAAATCATATTTTAACATTTAAAATGTTCATTTACATATCATTTAACATATATCTTTTTCACAATAAATTTCTTATAATTAAATCCAAATTTTCAACAATTTACTTAATAAATTTAAGTGTAAAAGTTTCCAATTCTTCACATTTGAACAAATAACTTAACACTTCAAATTTAAATTACCATTTCACAAATTTAACTAAATTTCCAATTTTATTTAATACCTTAAACCTTTAATTAAAACCAAATTTCACATTTCCAAGTCAAGTTATATTTTAAAAGATCACTTTTAAACATTCATTTATTTAACCACTTAAACTCATAGAAAAATCAATAATACTTTAATAAATCGCTTAAATTCAAATTTAATCAAATTATCATATTTACCATTTTCCAAATATAATTAAATTTTCATTTTTTATTCATATAACATAAATATCATTTTTAACCAAAATTCCAAATTCCAAACTTAAGTTATATTTCAATAATCCAATTTAACCATTCATTAATTACATTTTTAACTCATAGAAAAATCATAATTTCTTTATTTTAAAACATTTCAAAATCTATTTAAATCAAATTTCATAAATTTATATTTTTAAAAATACTTAAAAATATCCATAAACACTTTATAAAATAACCACGGGCCTGTATATAGTTTTCTAACCTAGGTCAAGTGATACAGATATATATCATTTCAATCCGCAATTTACAAAGAAAAACCGGGTTCTATCATTTCAAACCCGCAATCCCAAGTTAAAATAAGTTAAATAAAAACTATTCAGGCCTATCATTTCAGCCCATAATGATTTTCCCTATTCTAAAGTCCGTTCGGGTATGTATCATTTCAACCCATAGTGATTCTAGTCTACAGGGAACTTGCAGTGTGATAAATAGATATAAATGAACAGAATACATTATATAATAGTAACAGATGATATAACAGGTGTATAAACATCATATGATCATAACATAGTCAAGTATAACATGATAATATATTTCTACAGATTCACAGGGTGTCAATTTACTAGTTATATAGGTACATATTGTCTGGTGAGAATAACTCACCTGTTAAAGCTGGAGATTAGCGATCAAAACACACAGAATAGATTCCAGAAAGCACAACAAGCACGATATAGCATGACTTTTGATTTGAATGAATGGAGAGTCTTGATATTTATCTTGTAAACAATAACCAAACAAGACAATATACACATAAATATTCAATGCAAACAATGTTGAAACAATGAAGATAAGAAGCAACAACGGAATAGATTACTTGACTGTGCTTTAACCATTCAAAAGCTCGAACAAGGGGTTCATTTTCTCAGCCATGATGATGATGAGTGTGGGAGAGACAAGGTTAACTTCCTCGAATACATAAGACAAAACAATACAAACAATATAAGTTTTCAAATGCACAATACGATAGAATAATATAGAATCAACTACACGAATCAAAGTACAATTGCTTTGCACTTGCTTCCAACAACCTTCAGGTTCAGCCATATGGTGTACTACAGGTCTAAGGCAAGATTTGGATCAGGTTTTGGTTGCCTAAGGGTCGGCCAAACATGTTTAGAGGATAGCAAAAGGTGAGTATGCATGAAACAACACAACAAGGCAAAACAATGTCACTTTAACATGGATTCAAGGCAATTCAAGGCTCGACCAAGGCTCATGGGGCACGGCCAGAGGAGTGGGGTCCAAGGTGATGACGTGGCAGAGGGTCTAGGTGGTGCTGGAGGTGGTGGAGGTGGTGTTGGTGGAGGCCATGGATGGTGGAAGGTGTTGGTACCAAAACTAGGTCAGCTTGAGTGCATAGGTGATGGCTAGTGCTAGTTTAGATGGATTTTTGTGATGATCTTCATCATGGCTTGGCTTGGCCTGAGGAGGAGAGGTGTTAGGCTGTGTGATGGTCAGAGAAAAGTGGTGGTGGTGGTCAGCCACAGCTGGAGGAAGGGGAATACAGCTATGAAGGTGGAGAGCATGTGCAAATTCAAGTAGAAAATCATAAAAAGACAAGAAGAAGATAGAATTTTTTTACCTAAGCTTCACAAGGAGAATAGCCGTGATTTTTTTTGTGAGAGGAGGAGAAATGAATTTCGTGAAAGTGAAAAAAAATGCAGCTGAAATGAGTAGATTACACGCCCAAAACAATTAAGAGAAGAGTTGGGAAAATGAAAGGTCGGGAGATGGAAAGCCTTAGGAGTTTCAGGAGTTTAAAACTTTTCAAATTTCCTCTATTTCTTTTTAATAAGTTTAAATATCTGGAAATACATATAATTTCAGTTAAAATTCGAAAATGTAATAAAAAAAATATAAAAAAATAAATATTAATTATAAATAATTAAATCAAGAAAATAGCAAAAATTGTCAACTAGGCTAGAAAAATTGAAAATAAATGGTATAAACTTTAGAAAATTCATATGATCTTGTAATATATTTTTAAACATAAATAATAAAATAAAATAAAAATATATCCACAAAATAAATATTTAAAATTTAATTTACATATAATTTTTAATGAAGAAAATAGCAGAAAATAGGAAAACAGCCTTTAAAAATAGGAAATCATCATAGTAAATTTTGGGGAAAATCTATTTTTATTTTTAAAAATATTTAGAGATGAAAATATACTTAAATTAACATATTGACACATATTCAAATAAAATATAAGAAAGAAAATATGATTTATAAAATTTAAAATAGGCAAAATTGCACAATAAAACAAATTATACTAAAATTGAAATGTACATAACTTTTACATTTTAACTCCGTTTTCAACAAAAAAAAGTAGTGTTCAAGTTATTAAATCTATTTTCATAATAAAAGATAAAATTTATAATTTAAAACTATTTAAAATTTAAACTTAAAAGTCAAAGTTTGACTATTGACCAAAATTCACATTTTCAGGAAATATTAAATTTAGCCATATTTGGAATTCTAATCCACATCAAAATCAAAGTTTATATTTAAAATAACAAAATTTATTCCTTTTCATAAATAAAACTTTTGAATCTGAAAAAAATCAATTTAAAAATATTTGTAAAATACAGGGTTGTTACACTGCTATATCAAAACAATTCAAAATTCAATGAAAATTTATAGAAATATTGTACAGTCCAACTACTGCAACATATCAAAATTGAGAGTAATTGGCTGTAAATTGAAGAAGATATGATTTTTTGAAATGATGCTTTTTCGGCCAACAAACAGAGATTTATTTTTAGCCGATTTCAAGCAACAATTTTATATATCAAAACAATTCAAATTCAATGAAAATTTCCAGAAATATTGTATAGTCCAACTAATGCAAGATATAAAAAATTGGGAGCAATTGGCTATAAATGGAAGAAGATGTGATTTTTTGAAAATGATGCTTTTTCGGCCAACAAACAGAGATGGATTTTTGGCCGATTTCAACCAACAATTTTCTATATCAAAACAATTCAAAATTCAATGAAAATTTCCAGAAATATTGACAGTCCAACTACTGCAACATATCAAAAATTGGGAGCAATTGGCTGTAAATTGAAGAAGATATGATTTTTTGAAAATGATACAATTTCAGTCAACAAAAGAGAAAACCTATTCAATAAATTGAGCATTTCAAGCAACAAATTGATGGCAAAATTTGATATTCTGCTTTAGCTTGCTGTAAGAAAACTCTTACCTTGCTTACCGAATAGTTTTAGCAAGATGTAGCAGCGATTTGGTAGAAAGTTGTGATCTTTGGTTAAGATGGAAGGCCTAAGAACCTGTAGAAACTTGAAAATGGACATGCAAAACAAACATAAGCAAATAAAAGACAATTCACATCTCAAGTTCTCAAATTTTGATGAAAAATATTTGGTATTGGAAGGAGATTACCTTTCTTTTCTTAATTTAGATGGTTTCCCCCTTTAATTCGCAGAAAAGTTGGGTAGAAATTGGATTTAGATGAAAGCAGCCATTGCTTTTTTTTTCTGAATGTTTTGGAGAAGATGAGACAATAGAAAACTACGTATAGTAATTTTTTTCCTCAAGCCAGAAGGTTCTAGTAAAGGTTATTGGGTCAAGTTTCTACCCAAATAAGCCCAAGAGAAAAATATACTTAGTGAAAATGCAAGGTTATGTATACATATTAACCTATTCTACACTATATACATACAATACTACATTTCAAGCCAAATAAAATACGTACATCAATTTGTTTTGGAATAACATAGTTATTGTGACAAAAAAATAATTTTAACAATAAAAAAATAATTTTAACAATAAATCCCCATTTTTAACAATATTCTACAAGTTACACAATTTTAGAGTAAAACACCATTTTTAACATAACAAACTAAATAAAAATTTCTTTCTTGCCAAATAAATTTGCAATAAATCATTCTAACACTTTTTAATCATCAATTATCATTTTTAAACCATATTTCGCCTTTTATTTTAATAAAATACTTATTTTCTTCATATATCTTCTTTTAAATTCAATAAAAGCTTTAATATAAGCAATAACTTACAACATCATTGCATAACTCAAATAAAAATTAACAGTTGATCATTTTCTTCTCAAACTTAACATAATAAATTTAAACTTTATTTTAAATATAGATATTTATTCCAACCATTAAATGTTGAAATAAACACTCAATTGATTTATTAACTTAAAGTTAACAAAAACCCAATATTTATTCTCAAGTCACATTGTTTATTCCAAATAAACGACTTTAATAAAAATTCTTCTTCTTCTCAAATTTATTTGATTCTCAATATTAAATTATAACTATCGTTATAATTCAATTTTATAGGTAATCACCAATACCAGGGTTGTTACAGACTCCTCCCCTTATAAAAAATGCGTCCTCGCAATTTCTAAAGGAAATCTATATTCAACACACTTTATTTCATCAATCAAAGGAAATTTAGATAGATTATAATGGAAAATTCATACCATCGGAGTGAGAAGATAAGAAATCAGGATACGACCTCTCGATGAATTCTCTGGTTTCCCAAGTGCAGTCATTGGGATTGTCGGACCATTGGATCTTCACGAGCGGGACACTCTTGTTTCGAAGACGTCTAGTCTCCGAAGCAAGAACTCTCAGAGGATGCTGCACATAAGATAGATCAGGAGAGACCTCCAACTCCTCTAAAGCACAAGTATCAAGCACGGAATCAGAATCTCGTAGACACTTCCTCAATTGAGAAACATGGAATACGTCGTGAACTCCAGAAAACTAATCGGGAAGTGCTACACGATAACAACCAGACCGATATGCTCTGTAACAGGAAATGGCCCAATATAGCGTGGTGCCAATTTCCCGGTCTGGCTAAAGCATACCACTCCTTTCAGAGGAGAAGCTCGAATAAAAACAAGGTCACCCAATGAGAATTCAAGAGGCCTCCTACGGTTGTCCGCATAGGATTTCTGGCGACTTTGTACCTCTTTCATTCTCTGACGAATAAGATGGATCTTCTCAGATGATTCTCGAATAGATTCGGGGCCTAAAATAAGATTTTCCCCTGACTCAAGCCAATAAGATGGAGAACGACACGGCCTTCCATTTAAGGCTTCAAAAGGAGCCTTGCCGATAGAAGATTGGTAGCTATTATTATAAGCAAACTCAATAAGAGGAAGATGATCCTCCCAGCTACAACCAAAATCCAAGATACAAGCACGAAGCAAGTCTTCCAAAATACAGTTCACTCTTTCAGTCTATCCATCAGACTATGGGTGATAAGCTGTGCTAAGATTAAGCTTTGTGCCTAAAGTTTGCTGGAGACTCTGCCAGAAGTGACTCGTGAAAAGAGGATCACGATCACACACAATAGATGAAGGGACACCGTGCAATCGCACGATCTCCTTAATATATAGGTTCGATAAAAGAGATGCTGTCATATTCAACTTATTAGGAATAAAATGTGTGGACTTGGTGAGACGGTCCACAACAACCCAAATACTGCTATGGTCTGACCTCAAACGAGGTAAGCCATCAATGAAATCCATCCCATTTCCACAACGGAACCTCTAAAGGCTGAAGAAGACCAGATGGCCGCTGATGCTCGGCCTTAATAAGTTGACAAGTTATGCAATTACCCACATAACTTGTGACATCGTTATGTATTTCAAAATCATACACTACTCATATATACGTACTCGGTATCGGCATAAAGTAATAAACACGAGCATTTCTAGGTCAATACAATAAAATAAATAACAGAGAATACAGAGTCATAAGGCAGCGATAGAATATAAGAAGTAATTATACAAAGCTAAGTGGGTTTACAAAAGTATAATGCCCACTAACTCTCAAATATACATATCTTGCTCAATACATCCATCACAATTCTACATGCAAACATGAGACTAATAAAATACATAATGATATTCTGCACTGCTATTAATCAAGCCACCAACTAAGCCAACAATCACTAACTGGTCTCTTCATCACTGAACCTAAAATGTCTCGGGCTGATCCGAGTATTATATAAATAACAAATAGGTTAGATTATATCTAGATGTAGATGTCAGCACATAATAATAACTAGCATGGTGCAAAAAATATATCTCATAATAGGCTTGAACATCTCAAATATACCTATATATCATATTAAATGCAAATCATCACCCTTTAAAACACTTTCCATAGGTTAAATATGACATTCCATGATCAAAACATCCAACAATAACACAGATCAATAGATCCATAACATAGTGGGTAAATCAACCTAATATCGATTCATCATCCTCCAACACGCTCCTAGCACAAAAGGGAATCAACTATCAACATGCACACGATCAAGTGAGATGTTATAAGTATGGTATCGTGTGTGTGTATCAAATCACATATTACAGTTGGGAGCCTCAGAGCACACAACACATTCTAAGAGGCAGCATACAGCACACCCCATAGTCTTAGTTATTCTTGCTCATCATGACTCTATATTCATTTATATATTATGGTCACAAGCCTACTACCCAATGGTAATAGACTGCTTGGCTAGTGTGGCATTTGGGCATATCATACACAATCTAAATAACAGCACACATCACGTATAACGGTGATGCCACAGGTACAGGGAACGACCCTACGATCAGCCAACTAGAATGGAATCTAGTCCCTTTGGATAATCAGCACACAACACAAATTGGCATGTCGTCAATAGACATACTTAACCATCAGGCACGCGGCAATGGTAACACGCAGCTACCACATCTCATATATAAGCATCACCCACATTCAAGAGGTAATCAAATAAATAGACACTCGAGTGTCCCATACCACTCAATGCTACTCACTTATTTACCTAATGTGAATCCCCCTCAACTGAATATAAAATTCTATATAATAAGTCTAAAAAATAATTGAAGAAAAATTATCAAATATCACATACCATACGGAATTATAACTCCGTTTAGTCAAACTCCTCGTTACACAGATCCACATCCAGCATGATTATAAATTTCACACAATAAGTCAAAGAAGTAATTGGAAAAGTATTATTGAATGTCCCATACCATTCGATATTACTAATATATTTACTAAAATCCTCGTGATATAGAACTACACATCATTCACCCTATTATTGATTAAAAAAGGGGTTTTATTAAAAATTACTCATTTCCTAAATTCCTATATTAAATTTCAAACATTAATATAAAATTTCAAAGAGGTTTTATATTAAAAAATTATCATTCTATCCAAAAAAAATTATTAAATCCCAAACTTGAATATTTTAAAACCTCTCATTTAATTACAAATAAAATATCCTTTTAAACCCTCATTTAATTTCAGAGTTGCCAAATTACTTTCTGGAATAATTCATACAATATGAAACCAACCTTTAATACTTTAAAACATTTATAAAGGAAGGTTATAATCTAATTTCATTTAAAACCAAAATTTCAAATTGTTATCCCGCCTTTTGGCAAGGCCGTGATACTAAGGAATTGGCCGGAAACTGAAGACGATCCATTCTGGAGATCGATTGTACATAGGTCTATTATGAATACTGGTAAACTTTGCCCGAGTTCGGATCAAGCTACGATTGATATGACACGACGATCAAAGCTATAAAAGCCAACATTTCAAATTTCAAGTCAACCGGAGTTTGTATGCTCAAGGTATGATCGATGCAAACCGAGGAAGTCAACTCATTCATATTCATCGTTCTGCATCCTTTGCATCGCTTCCTTTCGTACCCATCCAGAGCGACGTTCTTCGCATCCATCCTCATTCGCATCCATCCATAGTGGCCTCCTTCATATCCATCGGAGTCGAACTCGTTTGCATCCATGGAACAGACATGGTTCGTATCCATTCATCCTCATATTACTTCACTACCATCATCCCCACCTTGTTCGTATCGATCAACCAATGTCTATTTCGTATCCATCAAATCCATAAAAACCCATCATTTCGTATCGATCCATCGATGCGCCCTGTTCATATCGATCGGCTAGTGATCGATGTGAATAATGCAAGATGGACCGGTATGAATAACACTTTCGTTGATCGATATGAAATGGGGGCAACAACGATCGATACGAACAGCATAGCAATTAATGGATGCGAACAAGGTTAAGTCGAGTCGATACGAACAAGGCTAAGCCGGGTCGATACGAACGAGGCGCATCCATAAAAAAGACTCGGTCGCTCGTCATGAAAAGTGGGTCGATCCTAAAAGATTGGCGCCACGTCACGTAGCAAGCATGCGCCTAGAAGTAATACGAACAAGATCGATGCAAACAGAAGCGATACGAACTTAGCGTCCTTCAACAAATTCAAACTTGCATCGATCATAACTCGAGATCTACCAGTCCAAATGCTACCAAATTTTCACAGGAGCTTGCGTACAACCTCAGGAACCTTCATGATCGATCTCGGCTTGATTGGGTCAAATCTTGATCGATACGAATTTCATTCGTATCGATCACGGATTGAGTCCAAAAGACTGGGGATCAATCACGTGGGCCCACCCACATGAGAGAAGAGGTCTTCCGAGATCTGGGAGAGATATTTGTTGCCTACGCCTATAAATAGTAGCATAGGATCTACTGAAAAGATACTTTTTGGCTCTTGTACGTCCAGACTCTACCGAAATCACTATTGAACTTGGATTGTATCGTTGTAACTTATTGTAACCAGCAAGCAAAAATCAATAAAAGTTAGCCATTACATAGTGTACATATGCCATACGCCGAACCACTCTAAATTTGTGTGTTTCTATGTGATTTTCCTGTTTATCGATTGGTGTGTTTGTTAGATCTTCTTCATTTTCCATTTATATTATTCATTTTATCTCTTCAAACACATCCGAAGAGTGTTGTGCCCAATTTTGGTACAAACACTTTGGTGCTTTCACTGAGAAAACCCAGTTTTCTCCTGCTCATTGGAACTACTACCGATATCGGATTGCAAGAATCTAAGGAGAAGATCCAGATTTCAAGTTCAGTAGTTCTTCCATCCTATTCAGATTTGTACAAGTCTAGGAGAGAGCTTTGCTATCCACTATGGTCAACACTAGGACTACTTCAACAGCTGCAGATCCAGAAGGACGGGACAGACAGAACCCTGCGCAACTTCCTCCTACCGACTAGAATGCTGCCGGACCTTCGGATCCGCAAAGCCCTGTCACAAAGGAAGAGTTTCAACTTTTAATGCAAGAGCTGACATAGAGTCGTTAACAGCTTACTCAGCAACTCCGTGCCAACGTGGAATTGACCAACCAACTGAATCGTCAAAGATGAAGGAGATCCATAAGGGATCAGGCTTCCTATTCATCCACTGAAAGTTCATCCTCTTCTGACTTTAATCATAGATCCACACGCCCATTGCTGGATGGAAGCTATACACAGGCTACTGGACATCAGCGCACCTTGAACCTTGGGCAACCGAGAGTTGGCCCATCAACTAGTCATCAGACCGGACCCTCCTCCCGAGGAGGTACTTCTCCCTATCACACTACTGAAAACCGCACTGCTACCGCCGATGTTGAGTTGGGAGCTGATGCCCGAAATCGGACGGATCCGACCCACCATCAACGCAACTATACTCCTGAGCCTTATGTCCCAGAAGACGTAGAACCAAGGAGGCGAGACGTGGACCGTCGACCGCGACCGGCACATCCTCGCATTGTGGAACCCGACCACACCTTGGCTCAGCATGCTCAGAACGTCCAGATGCCGGATATTCCGACAATGATCCGCCAGATGATCCGCGAAAGTCAGGGCCTCACCCATAACGACTGGGGAATATCCCATAGTCATACCCCTTTCATTGATGACATCCTCTACGCTGAACCACCTTAGCAATTCAGGATGCCGACTCTACCCGTTTATGAAGGGAGCTCTGATCCTAACCAGCACATCTTAAGGTACGAATGTTTGATGAATGCCGCATGAGCTGATGATGCGGTCAAGTGTCGAAGTTTCCCGATCTCCCTAGAGGGCATAGCAACTATGTGGTTTACCCGTTTACCACCTCGGTCTATCTCGTGTTTTGATCAGTTGGCCACAAAGTTTGCTAAACAGTTCTGCATGCATGTCACAAGGTCGAAAGATGTTAACACCTTGTCTAGTGTCACTCAAGCTCACGGAGAGACACTTACGTTATTTGGAGAGGTTTCATGCTGCATGCACTGAGATTAGTAATCCCAATGACAACTCAATTCTGATGGCACTAACTAAGGCAATCGATCCCGATTCTGAATTTGGTAACTGGTTGTCCGGAAAACCTCCTGCGTCATTGGACCATTTCTATTCCAAGGCAGCCCAGTTTTTGAGAAGGGAGGATGCGAAACAGTCTAGGAAAAAGGATGACGCAGGACCCAGTGTGGAAGGAATTCAAAGAAATGTTACTGTTAAACAAACGGAGGAAAGTTCCGAAAAAGTACAATTGGACATACAGAACAAATAAAATCAACGGAAAGGCAATGGAAATTAAAACAGGAAACGGGATCAGAATCGTGGGCCATGACGTAGGGCTTCCATGTTTCACAATTATACTCCTTTGAATACGTTGCTGGAGAAAGTGTACTTGCAGACATGCAATACTATTCAATATAAGAAACCTGCTCCGAAGCAATCATCAGAAAAACAGATTCAAACGGGAAAGTTTTGTAGATTTCATGATAGCTATGGTCACAACACAAACGAATGTCGTCATTTACAGGATATTATTGAGAAGTTGATACAAGAGAGAAAGTTGGAGCAGTTTGTGCGGGCGCCGCCGTCTATAGGAGCGGGCCCATCGAATCAGAACCAAGTACCAAATCAGGCAAGAATGGAGGAACCCGCTCGTACCGGCGAGAGGCTAGTGATTAATACTATTAGTGGTGGTCCTCATCCGGCAGATCGAAGCTGGAAAGAAATGGAGTCGTATGCCAGTTCTATTAGGCATGCGAGCTTCGAATGCTATAGTAATTTGGAAGACGGGGCTCGGCCAAGCAACAGAAAACGATGACGGACAGCATCGTATTTCGGAGCAGCGATGCCGACAGA
Source organism: Allium fistulosum (assembly GCA_030737815.1). NCBI lineage: Eukaryota > Viridiplantae > Streptophyta > Magnoliopsida > Asparagales > Amaryllidaceae > Allium > Allium fistulosum. The sequence goes on along the minus strand of CM060902.1, from coordinate 273,052,741 downwards.
GTCGAAGCCCCAACCATTGATCCACTTGTCATTTCAGCTCAAATAGGTCCTGCTTGGATGAAGAGGATCTTGGTAGACAGTGGAAGCTCAATGAACATATTGTTTAAGTGAGCTTATGACCGGATGAAGATGGAAGCAAAGGATTTGAAGCCTTGTTAGTCTCGCATTCATGGCTTCAATGGAAGTGCGACTATACCTACTAGGATGGTGGAGCTACCAGTGGAATTGAGAATTGGAGAACGCCGGAGAGTCCGGACATTACAGTTTGTTGTTTTGGACATAGACTCGCCGTACAATGCTTTTTTGGGCCGATCGGCCCTAGCCGAGTTCAGCGCTACCATTGCCCTTGGTGTTTGACTTTAAAATTCCCTACTGACAACGGAGTTGGAATCGTTCAGGGAGACCAGGCTGCTGGACGAGTCTGTTATGTTGTTGAGCCGTGGGAGGCACAGCGAAAAGAAAAGGAAAAAGGGCCTAGAGGAATCTCTCTGCGTCCGCTTTGTGGGAAATTGACAGCTAACGCCTGGGCCTAGGCCTGTGCACCCCAACCAATTCCCAAGAGATCTTGACCCGAGAGATATCGAAAGTGAAGACGAAAGTAAAGACAGTCAAGCTTCCCCGACCGAGCTGACGATCGATGTTCTGATCGACGGTAATGACGATTCTAAAATGATAAAGATTGGATCTCAGCTAAGCCAACATATGCAGGAGGAATCGGTTGAATTTATCCGGGCAAACCTCGACGTGTTTGCCTGGACGCATTCTGACATATGTGGAATCTCCCCGGACATCGCGAGCCACACATTGAATATTGACCCACGACACGTCCCAGTCAAGCAAAAAAGGCGTGGTATGGATCCAGAGAGATCTGCCGCCCTTAAGGAAGAGGTAGATAAGCTCAATTCGAACGGGTTTATCCGAGATGCACTATATTCGGAATGGGTATCCAATCCTATACTTGTTAGAAAGCCTAACGGGAAATGGAGAACATGCGTTGACTATTCAGACTTGAATAAAGCTTGCCCTAAAGACAGTTTTCCAATTCCCCGAATCGATCAGCTCGTAGACTCAACGGATGGATAAGAACTCTTATCCTTCATGGATGCGTATTCCGGCTACAATTAGATACCCATGCGCTTGCTCGATCAACAGCATACCAGCTTCGTCACCGATCTAGGACTTTACTGCTACAAAGTCATGCCATTTGGACTCAAGAATGCTGGAGCAACCTACCAATAGCTAGTTAATCGAATGTTCGCTAACCAGATCGGAAAACCATGGAAATATATGTGGATGACATGCTTGTGAAGTCGTGATTCTCCACTGATCATATCAAAGACCTAGAATCGATGTTCAACATCCTCCGAGAGTACAGAATGAAACTCAACCCGTTGAAGTGTCACTTTAGGGTCGCGTCTGGAAAATTCCTTGGATTTATATTCAACGCCCAAGGAATTAAAGCCAATCCCGAGAAGATCTGGGCAATCAGAAATCTTGAGACTCCAAGGACTATAAAGCAGGTTCAGAGCCACAACGGGAAAGTAGCAGCACTGAGCAGGTTCATTTCAAAATCCACCGACAAGTGCATTACCTTCTTCGACCTAATCAGGAAAGGGAAACAAATTTTTTAATGGACTGCATAATGCGAGGGCGCGTTCCGAGCATCGGTTCAACACCTCTCCACACGACCCATTCTATCAAAGCATATTGATCATGAGAGATTGTACGTCTACTTGGCAATGTTAGAAAATGCAATCAGTGTTGCCTTAATTCGAGAGAAAGACCGAATACAACGACCAGTATATTACATTAGCAAGCGACTGACCGGAGCAGAGAGAAATTATCCAAAGCTAGAAAAGCTTGCTTATTGTCTTGTCATTGCCTCAAGGAAGCTCCGTCCATATTTCCAGGCTCATCCTATCATCGTTTACACCGACCTGCCGTCACGACAGGTCCTTATGCAGCCTGAGACGTCTGGTAGGTTACTCAAGTGGATTATTGAACTGAGTCAGTTCGACATTATTTACACACCCAGGCGAGCCATTCAAGGACAAGTCCTAGCAGATTTCATAGCTGAATTCACTATCCCGAAGAACTTGCCCGAAACTAGTGAATCGCCTAAATATGTCTGGAAGATACATACTGATGGTGCATCAAATGACCGTTGCTCAGGTGTCGGAGTTGTACTTGAAACTCCTGAAGGCCAATCTATATGCTATGCCTTAAAGTTCGATTTCTGTGAAACTAACAACGAGGCAGAATATGAAGCCCTGCTCGCCGGATTGAGGCTTGCCAGAGATTTAAGAATTATTGATGTGGAGATTTAATGTGATTCACAATTAGTCGTGTGTCAAGTTCGGGGAGAGTACCAGGCCAAAGACCGAAGACTGCCTGCTTATCTTGCCCGGGTTCAAGAAGTATTAGATCAGTTCGATTATTATGCCATCTATTGCATACCCCGAGAACGCAATCAGAAAGCCGATTCCTTAGCAAAGTTAGCCAGTATAGGTGAGGCACATCAAATGAGAATCGTTCCCGTAGAAACATTATCTTCCCCTAGCATCGATCAGATGGAAACATACTGGGTATTTGAAGTCATTCTCGATAAGGAGTCATGGATGACCCCGTTTAGGAACTATCTCGAGCATGGAACCCTGCCGGAGCGCAGGAGTGAAAAAAGACAAGTTCTTCGAAAGGCTTCGCTGTTCACTATTCAAAATGGAGTCATGTATAGAAGAGGGTACTCTGTTCCTTTACTCTGGTGTATCGCCCACGATGAAATCAAACGAGTATTGCATGATGTACATAAAGGAGAATACTGCGATCACACCAGAGGGCAAGCTCTTGCTAAGAAAGTGCTTCGATAAGGATATTATTGGCCGACTGTAAATCACGATGCATCGGATTACGCCAGAAAATGTGACAGATGTCAAAAACACGCTCGGATTCCAAGAGCCCCGCCTACCGAAATAACTCAGATGGTCAGTCCATGGTCGTTCGCAATATGGGGCATCGACATTATCGGTTCTCTACCTCTAGCTAAAGGTGGTTCGAAGTACGCCATCATCGTGGTTGATTACTTCACCAAATGGGCAAAAGCTGAGCCCTTGCTACTATCACAAAAGTGATCAACTTTGTAGTACGCAACATTATTTGTCAATTTGGTCTCCCACATACCTTCATCACCGACAACAGAGCATAATTCGTCATTGTTGAATTTAAGGATTTGTGTCAACGATTCCATATTCAGAAAAAGTTTTACGCAGTTGCACACCCTCAAGCGAATGGACAGGTTGAAACTGTTAATAATGTTATAAATTCCATTCTAAAGAAACGAATGGAAAAGGCCTAGGGAAAATGGGTCGATGAACTTCCTATGGCTTTATGAGCTTATCGAACAACCCATAAATCCGTGACCGGCCACACTCCATTCTCTCTTTCCTACGGATCAGAAGCCGTTATTCTAGTCAAGATGAAAGTACCTTCTCATCGTGTGACATATTATGATTCGAAGATGAATGCTACAGTACTTGCCGAATCTCTGGATTTATTGGATGAGAAGCGAGAGGAGACTGATTTGAGGGCAGCCGCATACCGAAGTCGAGTCGCCCGATTATACAATGCCAAGGTCCAACCCGAACCTTCGAATTCGGCGATCTCGTCCTTAAGAGAATTTACCCGATTCCATCACATATGAAACCAACGTGGGAAGGACCGTATGTCATCGAATGAAAGCTCGGAGACGGCACATTTAAATTATCGACCGTTGACGGTCTTACTCTACTGAGAGCCTGGAACAACGAGAGTCTTCGTTGCTACTACACATAACAGGATTTTTTTATTCATTCGGTCTCCTTTTCATTTGCAATTTGTTTATGCATTTCGAAATCTGAATTTGTAATAAGGCAACTGACTTTGCCGTATTTTCTTATTTCAGCAATAAAATGCAATCTCTTTGAGCCAGAGCAGTGATTTCTAAATGCGTCATACGACCATCACAATGCACGCAGAGCTAAGTTCAATCCAACAGTGGGACTTATTCAAATAGGGAGTGACTGTGGTATGACCGGTCACTCGCTAAGTCATCACATAAAAGCCAAAGAAGGATTGATACACGACAATCCTCTAACTAACTCCAGATTCCCAAAGTGCGAACTGGAGTATAAACTTGCAAATGCGAGCTTGAAGAGGGTGGATCCATCCACCTAACGACTTCGCTCGTGTTTAAACAAACTTCAAGGAGGATGGACCCGTCTATCTAACGACCTTACTTGTTAACTCAGGGTGGATGTGATCCAACCATCCACGATCCTGATACATCCGTCGTTCCCGGAGTGCGAACGAAATTCTGAAATACACCACAGATGTGATTGACCGTCTGTTAACTAACTCTAAGTCCCCAGAGTGTGGACTGGAGTATAAACATTAACTAACTCTAAGTCCCCAGAGTGTGGATTGGAGTATAAACACAAACTGAGTGTGAAACGACCACCCGTAGGACAACTCTGAGTCCCTGGAGTGTGGACCGGAGTATAAATGCAAATCGGGCGTGGCTGACCACCCACGAATTAATCTAAGTCCCCAAAGTGCGAACAAAACTCTAAATATCAAACGGGTGTGACCGACCATCCATAAAATAATTTAAGTCCCCGGAGCACGGACATATCTGTAAATTTTAAGAGGGCGTAACCGACCGTCGACAAACAAGTGCAATCCCCAAAGCGTGGATGCTAACACCGATAGATGAGCAGGTGTGATTCGACCACCCGAACTTATCTTTTTTCATTCTTAATTCAACGAAATTAAGCCTAATGTATTAAAGGCGAAGAGCGATTTCCGACCGATCTTTTCTAGTTAACCCCCGAAACTGGGGGCATGACTTAAGTATCAGCTACTGATTGAGACGGTGCAATGTTGGAATCCGACTTCACATTCGACCGTGACCCGAAACTGTGGCTTCAGAACTTACCAACTAAATTCAGGTCTGATTCAAAGATTGATACTTCACAAATACATTGAGTGGAAGCTCGAACGCTGAAATACTTGAGCAAAATAAATGCAAACAACGCTGAAAACAAAATGAAATTTTATTTCAACTATACTTTGGAAGAAAAAGGTAAGTACAAAATTATTCCAAAAAATCCTACAAGCATGGGCCGAACCCGCATCTATACACGACCTACAAAAAGAAAAAAGAAATTCCTATCTATCTACCAAAAATTAGCCGAGAAGACATGCCTATTCTTTCACTTTCTTCTTCTTTCCCCTCGGCGTTGACCCACTGGAGCTACCACTTGGATGCCTCTTCGAGCCCTTGCCTTTTGGCGGCTGATCTCTAGTCGGGGGCATTATGGTAATTTCTTCCTCCGAACTCACATGGATTGGAATGCTTCCTGAAGGCAGAGTTGGAGGGACATGATCAATGTTAGAAGACGGAGGGGGCACACTGGTGTCAACGACCATGCCACCAGGAGAAATCATTCGCAAAGGGGATGGACCGGGTCCCGCCATTCCACCTCCAAAGCCACTGGCCTGGGCGGCCGCTTCCATCTCAGCATTGATTTCAGCTATTATTTCTTCTTCATGAAGTGTTTTGGGCATCTGAGGAGATGCTGGGAGTTGTGCCTGAGGAGCTGGTCCCAGGTGCTCCTCCACCCATGACGAATGGCAGATCGACAAAGGGGTCACTATGATGACCGAGAAGTTCCTCCATCATCTGCTCATCAAAAGTAAGCGTGCTCCCATGTGTTCCGTCGGTTGGTGCAGTAGCCGTTGTAGTGGTCGCTTCTGTTATGATGGCCTCCTTCTCCTGATGCGGCTCTTGAGTTGCAGGAGGCGCGGCAGATGTAGCTCTTATCACTAAATAGAGACAAAGAGAAAGAGTTAGTGATTACTTCGAGCAACACTTTCGACCTTGAATAAGCATAACAAATGTTCAAAATACCTTCCTCAGATTGGCTCGCAGGTGTCGGAGCAGCTTCAGAAACATGCTCGCGAGCTGGAGATAACTGTGGTTGATTAGGGTTGTATGCAGGTACGGACTGAGGATCAACCGCAGACGAAGGTTCGGACAGGGTTGGCACAAGAATTTCGGAACCCGCATCATGGTGCTCAACACCAGAACCTTCTCCAGATTCTGAATGTTGAGTAGCGAATTTCTCCTTTTCATATGTGATTTTGATGTCGTCGAGAACTTTTCTCTCATCTTCACTCGGCACCCGGTTCTCTAGTTCAAATTCATCAACAGATTCGGCTTGATGCTCGGCTTTCTTGTCTTCCACCAAGCGGCCCCAAGCATTATACAAGTGCGATGGATAGTTATCAAGCCAGGTTAGGTTTCGGTGCTTCAACACTTTAGCGTTGTATGTGATAAGAAGATCTTCGATGTCAGTCTCTAACCTGGCCTACGCCTCTTTCACTTCATTCTCAATCCTGGCCTCGGATTCTTGAATTTTAAGCGCTGCAGCATCCCTTTCATCCTTAAGCACCACAGCCTGTTCACACGCTTCCTGGGCAGCATTTTTTGCGTCATCTTTTTCTTTGACGGTTTCAACAAATTTGTCCTTAAGCTCCTCAAGCTCCTTCAGCGCAGCATCCCTTTCAGCCATAATAGTGGTGTTTCGATGGCCCATCTCCTCAACCAAGGCAAAATGCATCTATCGCATCCTTTCCATACACTAATTTGCCTCGTCGGCTTTGTTGTTGGCCTCTATTTCCGATTTCCTGGAAGATTCGGCCTCATTGTTAAGCACTTGTATTATGCGGTCCTTTTGAGCGAGATCAGCTTCTAATTTCTCGATTATTTTCGCCCGCTCGAAGGCCACCGCCGATGCTTTGTCCGTGGTCTTCATCCATTCCCGATATTGGCTGTAAACATCATGGATGTGATCATGGATAGTTTGTTCCGCCTCAACTAGAATTCTCTTTAAATGCGGAGGGAAGATGAAGCCATCAAAATAGATGTTTGGAAAGTCTTTTTTCAGCTGGGCGATTCTGATCGCTCCCTCTCCAGTGGGTTCGGTGACAGCTTGCTCAGTAATAGTGGGAGTTTCGACTTCGGTCCTCCGGCGCTGTGAATCGGACCTTTGTACTTGAGAAGGCGGTCTTTGACGTGAAGGTTCCAAGGGTTGTTTGCCATGGCCGGAAGGTTGTGTTGGAGCTCGAGGAGGCGGAGAACGTGACCGGGGTTGTTGTCTATATTCTCTATCTCTGTCCCTCTCCCTTTCATAAAGCTCCTGGCTAGAATAACGGCGATCACGGTCTCTATCGGCTTCCCTTCTATGAAACTCATAATATGAACTGGATGACTGGCGTGCCGAGCGAAGGCTTCTTAGCATAGATTCTCGCCTAGTCATCGTATCTATGAAATAGAAAGAGAAGCAGAGTTAATAATCTCCAGAAATGAACAACTTATGATTGGAAATCGTGCGGTGCCGTGAAACTGTATGTATGCATATGCAAAACCCCCCGACCAACCGGTTGTATCAACCATACTCATAGGAAGTGACTCACCTAAATCTAAAGCGCTGTGGAGCCGTTCCAATCCGATGTCTTGTTGGAGTGACACATAGTCCAGAATTGGAATATCAGCGAGTTCTTCGAAGGGATTCTCCATTTGTGGGGGAGGAGCCTCGGAGATAATAACACCGGTGGCTGGCAAGGACATAACCACGAATTTCCATCTTGAAGAATTATGACGCTTATGAGCAACGGCCTTGCCTTTCCTCCTTCCCTCTATATCCCGAGAACTATCTGGGGGCCCGGCTACGGGCTCGTCTTCAGTGGGCATATCTTCTTCATGGCCCTCCTCGGCTATTACAACCATGGGCGCTTTACGCTTCACCCACCTCGCCGAGGCTATCCTAAGCGGTCCCTCAAGTCTTATGCTCTAGTCTTGATCAATCAGCCCAAAGACCCTCAAATTTTCATCTGTCAGCACTGAGTCAATCTCTCTCATCTCACCAGGCACCTCTTGAAGGATCCGTACTATTTCTTTAAATTGGGCACCTTCGGGTCGTGGAATTGCGGCTGTAGAGAAATGGAAATATTAGATTCAATGTCGATTACAACTATCTCGTAAGCCACTAGAGGAATTGCGACACTTACGTCTAACTAACCACCTTCTAGCAAACCCTGGTGGGCATCGAATGTAGAACCACTCCATCTTGAAGTAGCTAAGCCTGGTCCAAGATTTAGTCACCACTTGGCAATTCTTGACTGCCTCTAGGAATGTGAATGAAGGATTATCTCCCCGACTCTTGACATTAAACAAGAATCTGACTTCCTCCAAGATCGGGGGCCATAAGAGATGCTCCATAAAAATAATGAATAAACTGTTTAACAATGCATATCCGTTTGGATGCAACTGTGACGGAGCGATTCCAAAGTAAGATAACACATCCCGGATGTATTGGTTAAATAGAGGGAGTGTTCCAGCTGTGCACGAATGTCTGTTAAAGGCGGTGTACCCTTCTGGAGGAATATGTGGCCTTTCATTCGGTCCTGGTAGCAGAACGTCATCTAACGATAGACTATGTCTTAAACGGATTCTCCCCAACATATCTTCGGAGACATTAGATGGTGCGAAATCTTGAGGATTACCAACAAAGATTGCTCCCGGTAACTCGTCCGGAGCTGGACCTATAACTTCAGCCGCAATGGCCGGCGTCACTATTATCGGAGGAGGTGAACTTTGAGCCTCCTGCTGCTGTGAACTCCCAGATTCCATAGCTAATCAACTCAGTAAAAACCATCATTATATGATAATAATCCCGTGTGTGCCCCAGTGTGAAGAGCATGAATGCGTTGTGCAGTGCAGTTCTACATAATACTTAAGAAATTCTACAGGGTTTGAGAAAATGTTCAAACGATAAGATTTTGAGATTCAACCGGAGCGACCGTCATCGCTGGCCATCACAACCGTGCCATTCAGACTTCAGAAATCGATCCTAGTTAATGTTCATCAAATTTCATCAAGTTACAGTTCCATCGACGAGCTTTGAAGGGCAGTCAAATATGCAGTTTAACAGTTAAGTCCAGATATGCATGGTTGAAGCTCGCCGGTGTCAAATGTTAGATTATGCAAGATTTTGTATCCATTAAAGTCTGAACTTGGATCGATCACCAGAGGTGCAATTCGCATCGATGGTGGAAGACGGCATCTCATATCGATCGCAAGAAGTTCAATTCATGTCGACCCATAACCCTCAGTTTCGTATCAATCAAAAGTAGCGTCTTCGCATCGGTCGCCGGATCCGAGTCTTTGTATCGATACTCTAGATTGATATGAACTCCCATCATCAGTCGATACAAACTACTTGCTTCACCGATATGAAGATCCATTATGCTTGACCGATATGAATTCACCCTCTATCCATAATCGATGCGAGTACGTCCTTCATCCATCATGGATACGAGTAATTCCGTTGTATCCCTCTACCATTCTTCTTCTCCAGATAACATAAGTGCCATTTCAACCTTCCTCTACCTTGCTCCAGTCTAACTCCAACCTCGATACCACCGGAATCGGCCACGAAAATGGATGTGTTGGCAATCAAACTCGAATCTCATCGTTTGATGTGGATTTATAGGTTAATTACCTAATTAGAGCAGTTGGTTCGAGGGATTAACAAATTAAATGGCTCGAAGACGAAGGCAATTTCTTTTTCTCTTTTTTCCTGATCGATACGAAGGAGGTGTGTGGGAGTTAAAGCAAGTGGAAAATTTTCTAAGTCCTAAGCATATTTATATGGGTACGAAACCAAAGGAAAAAGGACGTTTCGTATCCCAGTTATTATACCGAGATAACCGGTTGCCTACATCGATAGGAGGAAAGTCCTTCGTACCCATCTATCCGCATCGGTCAAGATTACAACAATTCATGACCATCAGTTCAAATCGATCCAGAGCATGGTCATTCGTATCCATCGATGACCCACCGATACAACGCATACACAGAGGGCTGCTTGAACTTGTTTAGATCCATCAATGATTCCATCGATACGAAAGGCCGATTTCATATCCATCCCCTTGAAGACTACAAGATATCATATCAACCTCCCGCCATCGATACGAAGCGTTTCAAAGAACAAACTTTTTGTATCGATAGCCATCGATACGAAGAATGCATTCAAACTTCTAAAATTGATCCAGGAGAGGATCGATATGAAAGGATGCCTTAAAACAACCACCAAACGTTGTAACAATTTGGATTTTACATCGATCCAGGAGAGGATCGATATGAAACTCAATTCAAAAAATAAACTTGGCAACGACTCGTGATCGTGCAAACGTTAACGAGAGTCAGGTTAACATACATGCATGTATGTCGGACTAACATTCAATTTTCAAAATTCACAGGATTTGAATGCTCACCTGGTGGCAATTACGTCAACAAACAATAGTTTGCTATCATTTAACACTCAGTTACAACAGCGCACGGTACAACAATTAGCAGCCAACAATTCGTTATTTATATTATTGAAGATCAATCAAAGGTTACATCTTTCGACGAAAAGACAACAACTACTCAACAGATCTGATAGAACATTTCAGAATGAAGGTGGTAGCTTTTCAAAGCACGTCATGTTCACACAGGACGTACTTTGGGGGGAATATGTTATCATGCCTTTTGGCAAGGCCGTGATACCAAGGAATTGGCCGAAAACTGAAGACGGTCCATTCTGGAGATCGATTGTATATAGGTTTACTACGAATACTGATAAACTTTGCCCGAGTCCGGATCAAGCTACGATTGATATGACACTACGATCAAAGATATGAAAGCCAACATTTCAAATTTCAAGTCAACCAGAGTTCGTATGCTCAAGGTATGATTGATGCAAACCAAGGAAGTCAACTCATTCGTATCCATCGTTCTGCATCCTTCGCATCGCTTTCCTTCGTACCCATCCAAAGCGACATTCTTCGTATCCATCCTCATTCGCATCCATCCATAGCGGCATCCTTCGTATCCATTGGAGTCGAACTCGTTCGCATCCATGGAACACACATGGTTCGTATCCATTCATCCTCATATTACTTCGCATCCATCATCCCCAGCTAGTTCGTATCGATCAACCAACATCTATTTTGTATCCATCAAATCCATAAAAACCTATCGTTTCGTATCGATCCACCGGTGCGCCCTGTTCGTATCGATCGGCCAGTGATCGATGTGAATAATGCGATATGGATCGGTATGAATAACACTTTCGTTGATCGATACGAAATGGGGCAACAGTGATCGATACGAACAACATAGCAATTCTTGGATGCGAACAAGACTAAGCCGAGTCGATACGAACAAAGCTAAGCTGGGTCGATACGAACGAGGCGCATCAATAAAAAAGACTTGGTCGCTCGGCATGAAAAGTGGTCGATCCTAAAAGATTGGCGCCACCTCACCTAGCAAGCACGCGCCCGGAAGTGATACGAACAAGATCGATGCGAACAGAAGCGATACGAACTTAGTAGCCTTCAACAAATTCAAACTTGCATCGATCATAACTCGAGATCTACCAATCCAAATGCTACCAAATTTTCACAGGAGCTTGCGTACAACCTCAAGAACCTTCATGATCGATCTCGACTTGATTGGTCCAAATCTTGATCGACACGAATTTCATTCGTATCGATCACGGATCAAGTCCAAAAGACTGGGGATCGATCATGTGGGCCCACCGACATGATAGAAGAGTTCTTCCGAGATCTGGGAGAGATATTTGCTGCATACGCCTATAAATAGTAGCACAGGTCCTACTGAAAAGGGACTTTTTGGCTCTTCTACGTCCAGACACTGCCGAATTCACTATTGAACTTGGATTGTACTATTGTAACTCATTGTAACCAGCAAGCAAAAATCAATAAAAGTTAGCCATTTCATAGTGGACGTATGCCATACGCCGAACCACTCTAAATCTGTGTGTTTCTGTGTGATTTTCCTATTTATCGATTGGTGTGTTTGTTAGATCTTCCTCATTTTCCATTTATATTATTCATTTTATCTCTTCAAACACATCTGAAGAGTGTTGTGCCCAATTTTGGTACAAACACAAATTATATTATTTTTATTTATTAGTTTATTTCCAAAAAAAATTAATCCAAAAACATTTCCAGATTACTTATTTAATTACATGAAAATATATATATTGAACTTCATTCAATTCCAAATTCTTTGAACTCCCTTTAAAAATAATTCATATGTTTTAAAGCTCTTCTCTAATAAGTGAAAATAATAATAACAAATAAATTTTATAATTCTTGATTTCTTTTGAATAACAAATTTAAATAATTCTACTTCTAATAAGGATTTCCAATTTGAAATAATTCCTAAATCCTTGAAATAGAATTCCAACACCATTATGATTTTTAACTTAAAACATTTCCCAAAGGTATAAATAATATTATATTTTATGAAAATCCTTTAAATATTTTTATAATCAACTATAAATAAATATAAATATTCAAAAATTCACTTATTTTAAAAATCCCAAAATTCATCACTTCCGAAATAATTTCTTTCACACAATCCTCAAAATTATTCCACTTCTATAATTTTCCAAAATTATTCCAGTTTCAAAATTTCCAATAGTTACGATATTTTCAATAAATAAGAAAATCATTCCAAAATTCACTATTTATTTTCAAAATAATTTATTAAATTCAAATCTTCACCTTTCAATTCATTTACCCCATTTTCAATCAATTTCAAATGTTGTGTTTGACTAATACATCGCCAGTTCAACCAATATTACACACCATATAACTCAACCAAGGTATACAACACTAATTCTATCAATAACATCCAATAACAATTAAAAAAAGATATGCAATTCAATTTTTTCTAATTCATACTATATCAACCAACATTTCATCAACAGACAATCAAATTCATCACTCAACAATTCAAGAAAATCATAGAAAAAAGTATTCTAAACTATAGTTGTGGGTAAGTAATTTTATTCACCTAATGATGCTTGCAAGGTTGAATCTCATTCAACACTTCAACCTAAATGTGTGCACAACCAACTCAACCATCTCGTTGTCGCTGCTAATGATCTTAACCTCATGTTTGTGCTGCCAGCCTCCAATCACGACACCATGCCCGAGCCTCTACCTCTACATCACGAATTCCACCTCTCTCCTATGTCATCGCCTGGCCGCTCATATGCATGAACCTCTACCAAAGAGTGACATGCTTAAGCCACATACCACATCCCGAGACCCATTTGTCAATGCCAACCCAGGCCTGAAATTGGAAGCAACTGCATCGCGTTCTTCCATGTCGTAGCCAAGCCTGTTCTTGAGTCCCCCCTTGCATCGATCGCCAGCCAACTCGAGCACCTTGTAACATCCCCTACTTGGTGGTCCAAAACTAACGGCTACGGATGCCGCAGTCATCCATAGTTATTAATCCTCGGCGATCAAATACGGTAATGTTGGATACATTGATACACATAAACACATTAATATGGAAAAAAAGTTAAACTATCAAATAAGTTCCACATTCGACTTCAAAACTTTTCAAATTCATTACATAATCCCAATACGAGAACCACGTCCAGAGAAAATATATTTATTACAACATACACCAAGAGCGACATATGAAGATGCCCCCTTGGAAGGTCAGAGTATATACATGCAATTTAATCACTTTGCCTTTACAGTAACAACACAGTGGAATCAAAATAAAAGAGAACTCTAGATAGCTATCATGCCTCCTACACGTCTCCTGAAGCTTACTCGTTTAAAGAGGTACCTGAAAACCTCAACTGTCAAACTACTCAAAATCAATTGAGTACCCGAGAGTTTAAGGGGAAAACATAAACTTCGAGTCGGACATAAAGCCTGGTATGAATAATAATCTACCAAACCATTTAGATATCTAGTGAGACCATGCCGCTTAGCGGAACGTGTTTTCCCCTCACTAGTATCCTAAAACCTTTATAAAACCATATATTATGCTCCTGCATCCACAATGGTTAAAACAATATGATGATATGGAAAACAAGTAAATCAATTTAGGATTACCAGTCCCCATTCATTTTTGACTATTTGTCTTAGTTATAGTTTCTAGGGTCACTATTAACCTATTAGTTTTCATGGACTTACTAATAACTTGTTTAATGTTTATGGACTCTATGTCCAATTTCATAGTTTTCATGGGATCACTAAGACCTACTGGCCCCTGCCAATATCTTTACTGTTTCATAGGTGCTCCTTGAACTTATTGGTAACTCCAATATCTTTTCCCTTATCCAATTTTTCATGGGTTGACTAGGAACCTATTACTTCAGTTAATATCTTAATCCGGATATATTTTTCATGGGCTAACTACAAACCTATTGGCCCCTGCCAATATCAAATCATAGTTTTCATGGGCTAACTATGAACCGGTCTTCCAAACATCTTCATTTCTACGTAGTTTTTATGGGTTTACTATGAACTTATTGGCCCCAGCCAATATCTTTTCCTATACATAGTTTTCATGGGCTTACTATGAACCTATTGGCCCTTGCCAATATCTTCCTTTAATAATTTAGCATCCTATATTCTGGTCTTCCTAACATCCTGAATGCAATTCTACTTATTCAGGAGTTAACTTAATTTATATTCAATACTGGGTCAACCTAGCTGGTTATTCTGCCCTTTCCAAAAATACAGTTTTGGGTCCATTACAATTTGAATATATACATATATGAAGAAGCAAACATAATAACTTGATTAATCCCTTTAACCTATTAATCAAGGAAAACTTCTTAAAAAAATCCATTTCAAAATACTTTATTTATTCATGCCATGGTTTTCCTTTAAAATGAGATTGAGTTATTTGTTTTGAAAACTAAGGCTTTCGAAGCCTTAAAACATCACTTTTGAAACCCCTGGATAACCTCCTTCGAAAGCATGGAAAACCTCTTTTCAAAACATTACATATATACCTTTCGAAGCTCTTTAAATCGTCTCTTTCGAAACCAAAATATACCTTTCAAAGGCATCAAAACATTACTTAATAATCCTTAAAAACATAGCTTCGAAACCAATGGAAGTACCACTTTCGAAATCATTGGGTTTACTAAAAAACATCTTTTGGATCAAAGTGAATATACACGAAAGTATCACTTTCAAAACCTTTAATCATCATATAAAATTGTTTGGGGAAAGCTTGATGGCGTCGACACCATCCTTTCGAAAGCTTCAAAACCTTTAAGTAAAACATTGAAGGTTAGCATAGAAACCCCCTTTCGAAGCCATAGCCTTCGAAACCCTTGAACTCTTTCGAAAGAATTTAGGAAGTGGCTTAGTATAAGTTTAAAACAAAGGCTACCCTTCGAAAGCATTGATGACTTCAATACACTCGAAAGGCAAAAGAATTGCAGTAGGGTTTCGACTAGGTAAGAACCACCATTTTCAAAAGCACTGTTTTATAAACAAGGAACCCATTCGAAAGCTTATACTTTTATAACATAAAATAGTAACCCCTTAGAAAGCTATTAGAAAACCCCTTTCGAAACCTTATGTTTCGACTTCTTCGAAAGCTTTAATAAAACAAAGGCAGGCGCTTAACTTTTTAAAACAAACAAAGGTATCGACCCCATCGGAAACAATGGCTTCGACACCATGCCTTCCGCCCTTTTTCCAATCCACTACGCACCAATCTCATTGACGCCTTGTGCATTGGTTTTGGTATGGATTGGTCTCGACACGAAAGGTTTCGACCTGGTGGAGGCGGAAGCATAGGGTCGAAAGGCAGCTTCTAAAAGAGACGGAACATACTTTTTCTGAATAAATCTATTTTATTGTCAATTAAAGAAAACACTTTCTAACTAACCTGCATACGTGTGAGCATATGATTGGTTGCCCCAACTTTTCAAATTCTTTACAAAAATAACTACCGCTTAATTCCAGATCTAAATCAGGATTAATTTAACAAATTAGCCTTTCTATTAAGCAAAACCAATAATGCAAATAAGTCTTTCTTCTAAAATAATTTAATTTCCGTAGCAAGTCGCTTAGGAAAAATCTCCAAAAATTACAGAAATACACTTTTATAATGTTATGTAACATATCTAAATTTCAGACTCAAATTCTCAATATAATTTCTGAAATAAATTTCTAAACCCAATTAACCATATTTTCCTTTGAAAATTAATAATAATCTTTCCACAGCTTGGAAAATTATCAAAATTAAACCCAACTCTAAAATCATGTTTTACATAACATAAAATTTTTCCATGGCATTCAAGAATCAATTTCAATCAGTTTTGCCCTAAAACCGCATAAATCCCAATTTAAACAATCTTGTTTAGATCAAACAAATTATAATTCAAGCGTATCATCATCCAAAACATCATAAAAATGAATTTAATCTTAAATCTGAAAACATACGATCATAAACAAATAGAGATGGTATAAATTATTATTCACCTTGATTAGGATAAGGAGATTGGATTAAGATCAAGATTTACTCCTCTTGCTTTAATCCTTAGCTTGATTTGAATTTTCTCTTCCTTTTCTTCCTAGTAAAGGCCGGCTCCTCTTCTTATGTTTGCGTTTTATTTTTATGAAACTGAGAAATGAACGTGAATGGCATAAGGAACAAAAATATATAATAGTTATGGTAATAGGGTGCAGCTATTTCCCATTTTGCCCTTGTAATTAAATTAGCTTACAAACCATTCTTAAGCTCATTTAGTTTATTAAGCATGGCCTCTAAGTATTTATTAAAATCTCAATCCCCTTATCACTCTAATTATTACATTATCCTATTTAATTATCTATTTAAATCTCCTGAATAATGTTATCAAAAATTAGGGGTGTTACCGGCTCCCCTCCTTAAAGAATTTCGTCCTCGAAATTCAGTAAGGACTACATACTAAACATATGCGAGCTTTCCAATCCTCTATATAATCTGGAATGTAACATCCCCTACTTGATACACAGGAACACATGAATATGGAAAAAATTTAAACTATCAAATAAGTTCCACATTCCATCAAAACATTTCAAATTCATTACATAATCCTAATACAAGAACCATGTTCAAAGAAAATATATTTATTACAACATACACTATCTCCGGTCTCTTCCAAAAGAAGAGGAGGAATCTGAATCATCCCATGTGACTGAAAAGGCCTTTCTTTTGAATTTGTCCTTCCTTTTATTTCGATATTCTTTCTTTTGATCTGGACAGTCCTTCTGCATATGACCTTTTTTGTGATAGTTAAAATACTCCATAACTGATACAGATGGTTGTTTATTGCTGTTTGAGTTTTTCTTGCCATTAGTTCTATTTCCTTTTCTATATTTCAAGAATTTCTTGAAGTTCTTGGTAATAAAGGCTAAGTCATCTTTGTTTGAATCTGATTCTTCTTGTTCTGCATGGAATGCTATATTCTTTTTATCTTGAGCTTGAACTCGTTTAGCCTGCAAATTCACTTCATAGGACATTAGATTTCCTATTAACTCTTTTGGAGTTATTTTGGAAATATCGTTCGCTTCTTCAATAGCGAGAACTTTTCTTTCCTATTCTTCCGTTAAAGAGTTAAGGATTTTGGAAATAATATCAAAGTCTAAATATTTTTCTCCTAGTCCTACTAATGAATGGTAGATATCCTGAAATCTTGAATACATATCATTTATAGATTCATTTTATTTCATCCTAAAGTTTTGGAACTGACTTTTGAGCATGGATATTTTGTTGTGTTTGACCTTGTTGGTTCCTTCGTGTGTAACCTTGAGTGTACGCCATATTTCATATGCAGTATTACACATGCTAACACGGTTAAACTCATTTTTATCTAAGGCACAAAACAACATATTAAAGGCTTTTGCATTAGCTGTGGCATCTAGTTTCTGTGTATTTGACCAAGAAGAATACTCCTCAGTAGGAATAATGTATTCTTTCTGAGAATATTCCATGAATCAAAACCATTTGCTTGCATATATATTCTCATTCGTGTGGCCCAATAGCTATAATTCATGCCATTAAATAGTGGTGGACGTGCAGTGGATTGTCCTTCAATAAAGCTAGTGTTAATGCTAGTGCTAGTGCTAGTGTTAGTGTCCATATTATTAGATTATCAGATAACTGTGTTACGGTTATATGATGACCTTGCTCTGATACCAAATGAAAGTGTGCTGTGGATCGTGTAATATGGATCTATGATAATACATAGTATAGTGATGATAGTAATATTGTAAATAGTGCGGAATATAAAAGCAGTATAGTAAAATGACACCGGAGATTTTTATACTGGTTCGGAGCACCGTCCTACGTCCAGTCCCAGACTCCTTTTTGAATTTCACTAAAACAACAACCCTCACATAACCCAGAGGAATGGGTCTATACAACCCTTGAGCAGCCGAACAAGGACCTGAGCAGTAGAACAGGATTTCGCCTCAGCAGCTGAAGAGGACTTC
The DNA here is from genome assembly GCA_030737815.1 of Allium fistulosum. Lineage (NCBI taxonomy): Eukaryota > Viridiplantae > Streptophyta > Magnoliopsida > Asparagales > Amaryllidaceae > Allium > Allium fistulosum. The sequence goes on along the minus strand of CM060902.1, from coordinate 273,034,321 downwards.
ACACGCCTGAGCAGCAGAACAGGACTTCAAAAAATACAAAAATACTTTTGAATTTGTGTGTTCTTAATAACATGGATTTGTCACTTGTAGTACACCCTTCCTATAATCTTCTCCTCGAGTATAAATTTATATATTTGAAGTATATGAAGAATAGAAAGGTCTAGTATTGCTTTAATGCAGAATATTTGAAAGTGTATTGCAAATAGATAGAAGAGCAAAGATAAGAGAATTAGATTATGATTCGGTGATTTGAAATGAAGTTGAAGTATGTATTTATAAAGATTAGAAAGCAACGACTGTTGGTGAAGAGTTTCGATCGAAGTGTTGCATCAGAATCTTTTCGTTAGAGGTTCGCAACTCTTCACAAAAAGTCATATCTTTTCGAAAAGTGGTTGTTATAGAAATTCAGTCAACTGAGCCTCTGAGTCAGTCGACTATAGATTCAAAATAATATTTAAATTTAAACTCGTATACTTATGTAACTGTGCATGCTTCACAAAAATCCCAGTGTCAATCGACTGGTTCAGAAGGTGACTCGACTGACCTGGTTAATTTTGTGCAGTTTGCACAATTTACATAGATATATTTATTTCTATAACTTTAAAACACTTTTATAATTTAAATGTATGCTTATATATGTATAGAATATTTAATAAATATTATGATTAAATATATAAGCTAATGTAGATGTAATCGAGGAGAGATTTTAACAATATTGACCTAAGACTTAAAAACAAACAAAATACCATAGTTGATGCACTAGTTTTTAAAGTCTCGTCTCCTTGTTTCTTTTTGTCATAGCAGTCGTCAAATCTGTATGTCGTAGTGATAGCTTCATGTCATGAATCAAAACCAAGTCTCGACATTCTCCTCCTTTTTGATTGATGACAACCTGTAAATAGATATAGATTTCGACTATATATATATAACATAAATACTTACTCCCCTTGAATTTTTGACGCTCTATATCCTGCATTCTCAATGTTAGTAATAATATTTCTCCCCCTTTGTCATCGACAAAAAAGAATAATGAATATAAAAGTATGAAGCCATAATGTCATAGATATGATGAAAGAAATAACCATTCATACATTAAACTTCCATAAACAAGAGTCTTTGAAAAATAATATAGACAAAATGGCTATTTAATAAAAGCCATACGAAATAAAGACTAATTTTTTTATAAAATAAAATAACAACTTACTCCATTATACGCTTACCCCTTAATTTGTGCTTGCATCGGTTATTCCTACAAACAGTGTTAGAGCAATATCTTTCTCCCCCTTTGTCATCGACAAAAAGGAGAGTTTATATGATGACATAAATTATATTCTACATAAGTGTTAACATCGAACAACAAACTAACTACTACTTGTAAGGTATCAAAAAATTTAACAATTAAAGCATGGGATACCCAAAGTTCTTATAATTTCCTAATTTTTAGGAAACCATACCCATTTGAGTGTGGTTGAACCTTTAAAAATATAATTTTTATTATTAACTACCATATCAAAATAATCATCAATGTATTTTTCTCTACTTTTCCAATTAACATGAACCCAAATACTTGGATAATTTTTATTCATATTTCCCATCAATGATTTTGTACTTCTAGAGAAATTATAAACATTATTGGTCATAACAGTGTTTGAATTTCTATGAAAATTTGATTTCGACTTTACTCGAAATTTAGTAGTAGCACTAGTATTTCTACGATTAGTTTTATTATATCCTAAACCATTTTTATTGTTAACGGGTTGTGAATTCTCAATAAGTCTAGATAAACTTTCTCTTCCTTTATTAAAATTTGAAACGTTTTTAGTGATTCCTTCTAGTTTGGTCTTTAGACTTGAATTTTCTAGTTCAACCATTTTAATATTAGTTTTTAAAACATGATTTTCAGAAACAAGACCATCATTCTTTTCTTTTTGAGTTTCAATTTCTTGACTCAATAATATAAGTTGAGAATTAACATTTGAAAGTGATTCTTGAGTTTTCTCAAGTTCTTCTTCCAATATTTTCTTCTCATGTTTAAGCATATCTCTTTCGAATTCTGCCTTGTTCTTATTTTCTACAGCCTCTTTATATTTTCTTTTGAGACCTTTTAAAGTATCTAATAATTCAGAATTTATTTCTATCATATCATCGAAAGTTAAATCACTAACCTCATTATCTTTGGCCATAAAGCATACATTGGCTTGTTCATTATCGCTGTTACTTTCACTTCCAAAAGAAGAGGAGGAATCTGAATCATCCCATGTGACTGAAAAGGCTTTTCTTTTGAATTTGTCCTTCCTTTTATTTCGATATTCTTTCTTTTGATCTGGACAGTCCTTCTGCTTATGCCCCTTTTTGTGATAGTTAATACACTCCATAACTGATAAAGATGGTGGTTTATTGTTGTTTGAGTTTGTTATGAATCAATTTTACCTTAATCTATTCTCACGTGTATCTAGCCCATAAGCCTGTTTAGCCCATCAGTTGTTTATTTCCATTATTAGTTTACTGTTCCACATCATATATATCCGAGTGTATCTGCACGTGATATATAACTTGTATTCTTTTCTATTTTCTTCTGATGATAATAAAATTCATGGCGTCTTCAATAAAGCTTTTAATTTGAGTTCCAGATTTATATGAAAGTTAATAACATGGTATCAGAGCAGACAACATCGATCTAGGGTTTCTATTTCCAGAATTCAAATTCAGATCTAGGTTTATTTCTCAAAATTCATCATGGCCGAAAACAAAAGCTCAGCAATGATTGATGTATTGCCAATCATGTCAAAAATAACAGATCGGAAATTAACAAGCTCGAATTATCTGGAGTGGAGCAAAACTATCCGACTTTATCTTCGCAGTATAGATAAGGATGATCACTTGACTAAAGATCCACCAAAGACACAGGACCAGAATGATTTAATCTGGTTAAGGGAAGATGCAAGACTATTTTTACAGATACGAAATTCGATTGATAACGAAGTGATCAATTTGATTAACCATTGTGAATTTGTAAAAGAATTGATGGAATATGTTGAATTTCTCTACTCTGGTAAAGGAAATTTAACTCAAATGTTTGATGTATGCAAGTCATTTTACAGAGCAGAAAAACGAGATCAAACACTTACAAACTACTTTATGAATTTTAAGCAAACCTATGAAGAATTTAATGAATTGTTGCCTACAAGTACTGATATCACGGTTCAGCAACAACAAAGGGAACAAATGGCTATTATGAGTTTTCTTGCTGGATTATCATCAGAATTTGACTCAGCCAAATCACAAATATTATCTAGATCATCACTCACTTCACTTCAAGAAGTTTTTAGTCGCATACTTCGAACTGAAAGCACATCTGTTCCATCTAATAGCAACATCAGTAATAGTGCTTTGGTTAGTTCTAGCAGCAATCCCACTGCTTATCATACTTCATGGAAACCACCATCAGAGTTTAGACCACCATGGAACTCCACAAAACGACTAGAATCATGGAGACCACCACCATCACAACCATGGAGGCCTCAAAGAAATACATGGAGACCAAATAATAAGGTCTGTTCATACTGCAAGAAACCAGGGCACTTAATTTCTGAGTGTAGAAAACTGCAGTACAATATTCAGAAGAATCAAGGAGTTACCAATACTAACAAAACAGTGCTCATGACTGCCGAAGAATTTGATAAATACTCAAAGTATCAAGAATCATTGCAACAACCAGCTAGTGGTTCTTCATCATCAGTATCAGTGTCTACCCTAGCCAATACAAACAAGCAAACATCCAAATGGATTATCAATTCTGGAGCTACTGATCATATGTCAGGTAACTCTAAATTATTTTCAGATCTTAAAATTCATGATCAAAGTCAAGCTGTCACCTTAGCAGATGGATATCAGTCTAATATTCAAGGCACTGGTAATATAAATATATCGCCACCTTTAAAGTTTGCATTGTTCATACCATCCCTTTCTTATAATCTGCTGTCAGTTAGTCAACTAACCAAAAGTATGAATTGTAGCATATCATTCTTCCCTGAAAAGTGTCTTTTAGGATCTTATGACGAGGAAAACTATTGGTAAAGGATATGAATCTGGTGGTCTCTACATCCTTGACACTATACCAGTAGCATGCTCTAGTGTAGATTCAGCTATCAAAGTTCATCAGCAACTTGGACACCCTTCTCTTACTCTATTAAAACGTATATGTCCCCAATACAATGATATTATTATTCTTAATTATGAACCATGTCAATGTGCTAAACTTCATCGTAGTAGTTCAAAACCTAGAATAAATAAACGTGCAAGTGCACCATTTGAACTTGTACACTCTGATATCTGGGGACCATCATCTACTGTATCTAAATCTGGTTTTAAATACTTTGTAACATTTGTAGACGATCATTCTCGTGTTACATGGTTATTCTTAATGAAGCATAGATCTGAACTGTTCTCTATTTTCTGTGATTTTCATACTGAGATTCAAAACCAATTTAAAACAAATATTCAAATCCTAAGGAGTGATAATGCCAAAGAATATACATCTCATATATTTAGTACATACTTAAGTCAACATGGTATATTACATGAAACTTCATGCGTGGACACTGCCTCTCAGAATGGTGTTGCTGAGAGAAAGAATCGCCATTTACTTGAAACCACTCGAGCACTATTATTCCATATGAAGGTTCCAAAACCATTCTGGGCAGATGCTGTGTTAACAGCATGCTACCTTATTAATAGAATGCCATCAACAGTTCTTGACTTTGAAATTCCATATAAAATCCTATTTCCTAATAAAGAGTTACACCCTATTAAACCAAGGATATTTGGATGCACTTGTTTTGTCAGAGATGTTAACCCCCAACTAGGCAAACTTGATCCTAAGTCGGTAAAATGTATATTTGTTGGATACTCAAGGCTGCAGAAAGGTTACAGGTGTTTTTGTCATAGTTTAAACAAATATCTGGTATCTATAGATGTAAATTTCATTGAAGACTTGTCATTTTATCAACCATCTAATGTGCTAAGTCAGGAGGAGAATGATCTATCATTCAATTCACAAAGCCAGGAGGAGAATGATGATTTCTTAGTTTATTCTACTACTCAGCAAGAATCTGAACCACCTAATGAACCACCTATTACAGTGGAAACCAGACCCACACTTGATCCTAATCTTGATCTTCCTATTGCTCTTAGAAAAGGAAGAAGGCAATGTACCTATCCTATAGCTACATATATATCATATAAACATATTCCCTATCAGTCATTCTCTTTTATTACATCACTGGATTCCATTAGTATTCCCAAAACTATTGCTGAAGCTCTCTCTATACCAGAATGGAAGAAAGATATGATAGAAGAAATGAGTGCTCTAGAAATGAGTAACACATGGGATTTAGTTAAATTACCAAACTCAAAAAAGGCTACTAGATGCAGATGGATCTATACAGTTAAAATGAATCCCAATGGAACAGTAGCTAGATATAAGTCTCGACTTGTGGCTAAAGGTTATGCACAAGTCTATGGTATGGACTATTCAGAGACTTTCTCTCCTATTGCAAAAATTACTTCCATTAGACTATGTATTGCATTAGCTGCTAGGTTTAACTGGAAATTGCATCAATTAGATATAAAGAATGCTTTTCTTCACGGTGATCTTAATGAAGAAATATACATGATTCAACCTCCTGGATTCATTGCACAAGGAGAAGATAAAATGGTGTGTAAACTCAAGAAAACTCTCTATGGTTTAAAACAAAGCCCAAGAGCCTGGTTTGGGAAATTTAGTCAAACACTTGAAAGCTTTGGAATAAGTAAATGCAAGAGTGATCACTCAGTGTTTCATAAAACTTCTGAAAGAGGTATAATTTTATTAGTGGTATATGTGGATGACATTGTGATAACTGGAAATGATGAGAAAGAAATTGCAAGTCTTAAACAATTCATTCACACTCATTTTCAAACCAAAGATCTAGGAGAACTGAAATACTTCTTAGGTGTAGAAGTTATTAGAAGCAATCAAGGGATTTTTCTATGCCAAAGAAAATACATACTGGATTTATTAAAGGAAACAGGGAAACTTGGTGTCAAACCGCAAAGCTCTCCAGTTATACCTAATCTAAAGCTAATGTCTGATGGAGAATTATTGGATAACCCTAAAAGATATAGAAGACTGGTGGGAAAATTGAACTATTTAACCATAACCAGACCTGATGTATCATTTGCAGTAAACTTAGTCAGCCAATATATGGCATCACCAACTAAACAACATTGGTCACTTCTAGAACATATTCTAGGATATTTGAAAGGAACTTCTGGACATGGCATCATGTACACCAATCATGATCATATGAAACTAGAAAGCTTTGTTGATGTAGATTGTGCTGGATCAAGAGAAGATAGAAGATCAACCACTGGATTTTGTGTACTTCTTGGAGGAAATTTGGTGTCTTGGAAAAGCAAGAAGCAAAATATAGTATCAAGATCAAGTGCTGAGTCTGAATACCGTGCTATGTCTAAAGCAGTGTGTGAGGTTATGTGGATTAAACATTTGTTGAAGGAGTGCAAGCTAGAGTTTGAGCAACCTGCAAAGTTATGGTGTGATAATAAAGCAGCTATACACATTGCTTCAAATCCTGTATTCCATAAAAGAACAAAGCATATAGAAGTAGATTGTCATTTTATTCGTGATAAGATTCAAGAAGGAGAAATTGAAACTCGGTATATTTGAATTGATGATCAACCAGCTGATTTGCTTACTAAAGCAGTGAATGGAGATCGGATTAGGCAGTTGAGTAGCAAGTTGGGTTTATTAGACATGTACAACCCAACTTGAGGAGGAGTGTTATGAATCAATTTTACCTTAATCTATTCTCACGTGTATCTAGCCCATAAGCCTGTTTAGCCCATCAGTTGTTTATTTCCATTATTAGTTTACTGTTCCGTATCATATATATCCGAGTGTATCTGCTCGTCATATATAACTTGTATTCTTTTCTATTTTCTTCTGATGATAATAAAATTCATGGTGTCTTCAATAAAGCTTTTAATTTGAGTTCCAGATTTATATGAAAGTTAATAACAGAGTTTTTCTTGCCATTATTTCTATTTCCTTTTCTATATTTCAAGAATTTCTTGAAGTTGTTGGCAATAAAGGCTAAGTCATCTTTGTCTGAATCTGATTCTTCTTGTTCTGGATGGAATGCTATATCCGTTTTATCTTGAGCTTGAACTCGTTTAGCCTGCAAATTCACTTCATAGAAAATTAGATTTCCTATTAACTCTTCCGGAGTTATTTTGGAAATATCGTTCGCTTCTTCAATAGCGAGAACTTTTCTTTCCCATTCTTCCGTTAAAGAGTTAAGGATTTTGGAAACAATATCAAGGTCTGAATATTTTTCTCCTAGTCGTACTAATGAATGGTAGATATCCTGAAATCTTGAATACATATCATTTATAGATTCATTTTCTTTCATCCTAAAGTTTTGGAACTGACTTTTGAGCATGGATATTTTGCTTTGTTTCACGTTGTTGGTTCCTTCATGTGTAACCTTGAGTGTACGCCATATTTCATATGCAGTATTACACATGCTAACAGGTTAAACTCATTTTTATCTAAGGCACAAAACAACATATTAAAGGCTTTTGCATTAGCTGTGGCATCTAGTTTCTGTGTATTTGACCAAGTAGAATACTCCTCAGTAGGAATAATGTATTCTTCCTGAGTAATATTCCATGAATCAAAACCATTTGCTTGCATATATATTCTCATTCGTGTGGCCCAATAGTTATAATTCATGCCATTAAATAGTGGTGGACGTGCAGTGGATTGTCCTTCAATGAAGCTAGTGTTAATGCTAGTGCTAGTGCTAGTGTAGTGTAGTGTTAGTGTCCATATTATTAGATTATCAGATAAATGTGTTACAGTTATATGATGACCTTGCTCTGATACCAAATGAAAGTGTGCTATGGATCGTGTAATATGGATCTATGATAATACAGAGTATAGTGATGATAGTAATACTGTAAATAGTGCGGAATATAAAAGCAGTATAGTAAAATGACACTTGAGATTTTTATACTGGTTCGGAGCACCGTCCTACGTCTAGTCCCAAACTCCTTTTGGAATTTCACTAAAACAACAACCCTCACTTAACCCGGAGGAACAGGTCTATAAAACCCTTGAGCAGCCGAACAAGGACATGAGCACCAGAACAGGATTTCGCCTCAGCAGCTGAAGAGGACTTCACACGCCTGAGCAGCAGAACAGGACTTCAACAAATACAAAAATACTTTTGACTTTGTGTGTTCTTAATAACACAGATTTGTCACTTGTAGTACACCCTTCCTATAATCTTGTCCTCGAGTATAAATTTATATATTTGATGTATAAGAAGAATAGAAAGGTCTAGTATTGCTTTAATGCAGAATATTTGAAAGTGTATTGCAAATAGATAGAAGAGCAAAGATAAGAGAATTAGATTATAATTCGGTGATTTGAAATGAAGTTGAAGTATGTATTTATAAAGATTAGAAAGTAGCGACTATTGGTGAAGAGTTTCGATCGAAGTGTTGCGTCAGAATCTTTTCGTTAGAGGTTCTCAACTCTTCACAAAAAGTCGTGTCTTTTCGAAAAGTGGCTGTTATAGAAATTCAGTCTACTGAGCCTTTGAGTCAGTCGACTGAGGATTCAAAATAGTATTTAAATTTAAACTCGTATACTTTTGTAACTGTGCATGCTTCACAAAAATCACAGTGTCAGTCGACTGGTTCAGAAGGTGAGTCGACTGACCTGGTTAATTTTGTGCAGTTTGCACAATTTACATAGATATATTTATTTCTATAACTTTAAAACACTTTTATAATTTAAATGTATGCTTATATATGTATAGAATATTTAATAAATATTATTATTAAATATATAAGCTAATGTAGATGTAATCGAGGAGAGATTTTAACAATATTGACCTAATACTTAAAAACAAACAAAATACCATAGTTGATGCACTAGTTTTTAAAGTCTCGTCTCCTTGTTTCTTTTTGTCATAGCAGTCGTCAAATCTGTATGTCGTAGTGATAGCTTCGTGTCATGAATCAAAACCAAGTCTCAACACCCTCCTATTGGATTCACAACCCTTAAGGAAGTAACAAGGTATGTGGGTTCTAAGCAAAACCTATCAACCAAACACTAGGATATAAATGAATGTAATGCACCAGTATCAAATAGTACCCTAACTGGTATACTCTGAATTAAAAACGTACCTTCCATCACAGTCTTCCATTTTTCAACTGTAGTTGGCTTAGCAGATGATGATCCGATGGCAAAAACTTTTCCCTTATTTGCCCTAACTAGTTCTGGACACTTATTCTTATAATGCCCAACGTTATCACAGTTAAAGCACTTCACATTCTTCTTATCTGCAGCCTTCTTCCCCTTACCTGACCGACACTCATTCGCATAATAACCCTTCATGTCACACTTAAAGCAAACTAATCAGCCTCTGCCTTCTTGGCAGCATCTCCCTTCTGGGCTCCCTTCTTCTTAAAGAATTTCTCTTCTTTCCTTGAGAACTATGGGTTTCAATTGGCATCTCTCTAGTAAGCATCTCCTCATGGTGGATTGCCATCTCCACAACCACATTACATGGATCACGGATATGTGTCAGCGTCGCCCTAGCAAGTTCAGGTCTCAATCCTCGAATGAACCTCTCATTTCTCCCGATGTCAGTTTTTATAGTAGCAAGTCCATATCGGGATAGCTCATCAAACTTAGTAGCATACTAAATTACCAACATTTGTCCCTACACCAAATCCATAAACTTTCTCAACAATGCTGACTTAGCGACTTCAGATAAAAACAACTGTTCAAATCTCCTTCTAAAATCTGCCCAAGTCAACTCCTCCTCCGGAACCCCGGTAGTAACACTATTCTACCAATGAAGTGCTGCCCCTTGAAACTTCCTAGAGGCCATCCTCCTCTTCTGTACATCATCCAAACCCAAATCAACAAAGATTCTCTCGAAATGTAACAGCCAATCCTCAACTTCTATGGCATCCTCTGTTCCCATAAACGGTTTCCCACCAAGACTGGTGTAATTTTTGCTCAACTTAGCATAATTATTCCCAACTGGAGCTATAGGATTAGCTCCTCCAACATTACCAAAAACTCCAGCAGCAACTCCTGCTTGCATCATATTGATGAAGAACTAATACATCGCCCACATATCTACTGGTGGATTTCCAGTACCCACATTGGCATCAGCATTTTGGTTAGCATTAGACTGTCGACCTTGGTTCCTCCTGGTATTAGGTCGAACATTTCCATTGGTTGTGGTGCTTCTTCCACTGAGATTTCCTCTTCCATTTCCTACTTCCATATCTTCTTTATCGTAAATCTATATACGAGCCTTAGTAAGATACAGAAGAACGTTCTAAGAGAGAGGGGAATACATACTTATATATATATATATATCAAATACAAATATGTTACTATAGCGTTAACTCAAACCCCGATCTTATTTTCAGATTCATTGGATTATGTTTTGAAAATCTTTTAGGTTTGAATTCTTTTAAGTTTTATAAACTTATGCTCTGATACCAACTTGTAACATCCCCTACTAGGAGGCTCAAAACTAAAGGCTACAGATGCTGCAATCATCCATAATTATTAATCCTCGACGACCAAATACGGTAATGTTAGATACATTGATACACAGAAACACATGAATATGGAAAAAATTTAAAATATCAAATAAGTTCCACATTCCATTTTAAAACATTTCAAATTCATTACATAATCCCAATACGAGAACCACGTTCAGAGAAAATATATTTATTACAACATACACCAAGAGCGACATATGAAGATGCCCCCTTGGATGGTCAAAGTATATATAGGCAATTTAACAACATTGCCTTTACAATAAAAACGCAGCGGAATCAAAATAAAAGAGAAATCTAGACAGCTATCGTGCATCTTGCACGTCTCTGAAAGCCTGGTATGAATAATAATCTACCATTTCAAAACATTTAGATATCTAGTGAGACCACGCAGCTTAGCGGAACGTGGTTTCCTGTCAATAGTATCCTAAAACCTTTATAAAACCATATATTGTGTTCCTACATCCACAATGGTTAAAACAATTCAAAACAATATGATAAAATGCAAAACAAGTAAATCAATTCAGGATTACCCATCCCTATTCATTTTTGACTATCTGTCTCAGTTATAGTTTCTAGGATCACTATTAACCTATTAGTTTTCATGGGCTTACTAATAACCTATTTAATGTTTATGGACTCCCTGTCCAGTTTTAAAGTTTTCATAGGATCACTAAGAACCTATTGGCCCCTTCCAATATCTTTACTATTTCATGAGTTCTCCCTGCACCTATTGGTAAATCCAGTATCTTTTCCCATATCCTAGTTTTCATGGGTTGACTAGGAACCTATTGACTTCTGTCAATATCGTAATACAGGTATTGTTTTCATAGGATAACTACAAACCTATTGGCCCTTGTAAATATCAAATCATAGTTTTCATGGGCTAACTATGAACCTATCTTCCTGACATCTTCATATATGCATAGTTTTTATGGGTTTACTATGAACCTATTGGCCCCTGACAATATCTTTTCCTATACATAGTTTTCATGGGCTTAATGTGAACCTATTGGCCCTTACCAATATCTTCCTTTAATATTTTAGCACCCTATATTCTGGTCTTCCAAACATCTTGAATGCAATTCTACTCATTCAGGAGTTAACTTAATTTATATTCACTACTGGGTCAACCTAGCTGGTTATTCTGCCCTTTCCAAAAATACAGTTTTGGGTCCATTACAATGTGAATATATACATATATGAAGAAGCAAACATAATAACTTGATTAATCCCTTTAACCTATTAATCAAGGAAAAATTCTTCAAAAACTCCATTTCAAAATACTTTATTTATTTATGCCATGGTTTTCCTTTAAAATGAGATTCGGTTATTTGTTTTGAAAACTAAGGCTTTCGAAATCTTAAAACACTTTTGAAACCCGTGGATAACCTCCTTCGAAAGAATAGAAAACCTCATTTCAAGACATTACATATATACCTTTCGAAGATCTTTAATCATCTCTTTCGAAACCAAAATATACCTTTCGACGGTATCAAAACATTACTTAATAATAGTTTGAAACATAGCTTTGAAACCAATGAAAGTACCCCTTTCGAAACCATTTGGTTTACTCAAAAACATCTTTTGGGTCAAAGTGAATATATACAAAAGTATCTCTTTGGAAACCTTTAATCATCATATAAAATTGTTTGGGGAAAACTTGATGGTGTCGGCACCATCCTTTCGAAAGCTTCAAAACCTTTAAGTAAAACATTGAAGGTTAGCATCAAAACCCCCTTTTGAAGCCATAGCCTTCGAAACCCTTGAACTCTTTCGAAAGAATTTAGGAAGTGGCTTAGTATAAGTTTAAAACAAAGGCTACCCTTTGAAAGCATTGATGACTTCAATACACTCGAAAGGCAAAAGAATGGCAATAGGGTTTCGACTAGGTCGGAACCACCATTTTCGAAAGCACTGTTTTAGAAACAAGGAATTCATTCGAAAGCTTATACTTTTAAAACATAAAATGGCAACCCCTTAGAAAGCTATTAGAAAACCCCTTTTGAAACCTTATGTTTCGACTCCTTCGAAAGCTTTAATAAAACAAAGGTAGGTGCTTAAGTTTTTAAAATAAAAAAAGGTATCGACCCCATCAGAAGCAATGGCTTTGACACCATGCCTTCCGCCCCTTTTCCCATCCACTATGCACTAATCTTATTGACGCCTTGTGTATTGGTTTCGGTATGGGCTGGTCTCGACTTGAATGGTTTCGACTTGGTCGATCCGGAAGCATAGGGTCGAAAGGCAACTTCTAAAAGAGGCGGAACATACTTTTTCTGGGTAAATCTGTTTTAGTGCCAATTGAAGCAGACACTTTCTAACTAACCTGCCTACGTGTAAGCATATGACTGGTTTCCCCAACTTTTCAAATTCTTTACAAAAATAACTACCGTTTAATTCCAGATCTAAATCAAGATTAGTTTAACAGATATGCCCTTCCATTAAGCAAAACCAATAATGCAAATAAGTTTTTCTCCTAAAATAATTTAATTTCCATAGCAAATCACTTAGGAAAAATCCTCAAAAATTACAGAAATACACTTTTATCATGTTATCTAACATATTTAAATTTCATACCCAAATTCTCAATATAATTTCTGAAATAAATTTCTAACCCCAATTAACTATATTTTCCTTTGTAAATTCATAATAATCTTTACATAGCTTGGAAAATTATTAAAATTAAAACCCAACTCCAAAATCATTTTTTACATAACATACAAATTTTCCATGGCATTCAGGAATCAATTTCAATCGGCTTTGCCCTAAAACCGCATAAATCCCCATTTAAACAATCTTGTTTAAATCAAACAAATTATAATTCCAGCATATCATCATCCAAAGCATCATAAAAATGAATTTGATATTAAACTCGAAAACATATGATCATAAAAAAAATAGAGATGGTATAAATTATTATTCACCTTGATTAGGATAAGGAGGTTGGACTGAGATTAAGATTTATTCCCCTTCCTTTAATCCTTAGCTTGATTTGAATTTTCTCTTCTTTTTATTCTTAGTAATGGCCGGCTCCTCTTCTTATGTTTGCATTTTATTTTTGTGAAAATGAGAAATGAACGTGAATGGCATAAGGAATGAAAATATATAAGGGTTATGATAATAGGGTGCGGCTATTTCCCATTATGCCCTTGTAATTAAATTAGCTTACAAACCATTCTTAAGCCCATTTAGTTTATTAAGCACGGCCTCTAAGTATTTATTCACATATCAATCCCTTTATCACTCTAATTATTGCATTATTCTAAATAATTTATCTAATTAATCTCCTGAATAATGTTGTAAAAATTAGTGGTGTTACCGGCTCCCCTCCTTAAAGAATTTCGTCCTCGAAATTCAGTAAGGACTATATACTAAACATAGAAATCATCTGTAACGACTCCTAACAACCATACTAGCGTACCTGACTAGTAACTATCTATATAAAACTAATATAGACATACCCTTAAAGCAGATCAGGATAAGTATCTCGGAACCTATCCTCTGTCTCCTAAGTACAGTCCTTCTCATTGTTGCTGCATTGAACTTTCACCAACTTGACTGTCTCATTACTCAATCTTTTCTCATCTCTCGCTACAACCCGAACTGGTTGTCTAACAAAAGTCAAATGGGGTCTACTACCAAATCTTCCAACCCTATTGGAGGAATAGTAGTCTCTTGATCATGCACATACTTACGAAGATGAGACACATGCAATACATTATGGACACCTGCCATACTTCTCGGCAACTCTACTCTATATGCGAGCTTTCCAATCCTCTCTATAATATGGAATGGACCAACATATCTCGGTGCCAGTTTCCCCGACTTTCTGAACTGTACCATACCCTTCATCGGTGATACCTTAATGAAAACCCTATCTCCAACTGAGAACTCTAGGTCTTTACGCCTCTTATCTGCGTAACTTTTCTGTGTGGACTGAGCTTCCTTGATCCTTTCTCGAATCAACTCAATCTTCTCGGACGCCTCCCTAACCAAATCTGGACCTAAGACTAATCCATCTCCAGTCTCCAACCAACATGCTGGTGATTTTCATGGCCTTCCATGCAAAGCTTCAAAAGGCGTCATTCCTATACTAGTCTGATAATTATTATTATAGGAAAACTCAACCAAATGTAGGTGATCTTCCCAAGATCCATCAAAGTCCAATACACAAGCTCTTGGTATCCTCGAGTACCTTATTGACTCTCTCTATCTGCCCATCTATTTGAGAGTGATACGTTGTACTCATCTTGAGCGTAGTGCCTTACACATCCTGTAGACTCTTCGAGAATTCACTAGTGAACACGGCATCTCTGTCTCTGACTACGCTACTAGGAACATAATGTAGTCAAACTATGCTCTTCATGAACAACTTAGCTAAATCAGGTGTCATCCCGGTTGACTTAACTGGAATGAAATGGGCGCTTTTGGTCAACCTATCCACTATAACCCATATACTTTCATTTCCTCTATTTGACCTTGGCAATCTGTCAATAAAATCCATGGATATCGAATCTCATTTCCAAACTGGAATCTCTAATGGTTGAAGCAATCCACTTGGCTTATAATGTTCGGCTTTCACTTGTTGACAGTTTGCACATTGCCTAATCCATAACCAACATCCCTCTTCATATCTTTCCAATAGAAGCTCCTCTTCATATCCTGATACATCTTGGTCCCTCCAGGATGAATCGTAAACTTGGATCGATGACATTCTCCAAGAACTTCTTTCCTCAAGTCCTCGACATTTGTAACACATAATCGTCCCTTCTTTCTCAACCATCCCCTCCGGTCAAGACTAAAATCCTTCATATCATCGATCTTAGATCCAATCTCAAACCTTCAAATCCTCTCGGCTAATACTGGATCTTCTTTCTGCTTAGAAGCTATTCTTTTGATCAATACTGGTCGAATTTCTAAACAGGACAACATGGCAGTACTTTGACTCGAACTAGCGTTCGATCTTAATTGCCCACTACAAGTTGTCAAAGCATCTACTTCCATTCTGCCTACATAGCCAACACCACATTCTGATGTTTTCTGCTAAGAGCATCCGATGCTTTATTACCATTCCCTGGTGTATACTCCATACCAAAATCATAAGCAGCTAAAAGCTCCAGCCACCTCTGTTGTCTCATATTCAACTCCTTTTGAGAGAATAAGTATCTTAAAGACTTATAATCTGTGTATAGTTTAAATATCTCTCCTAAGAGATAATGCCTCCAAATCTTCAATGCAAAGATCACCGCAGCCAACTCCAAATCATGAGTAGGATATCATACTTCATGTGGTCAAAGCTGTTTTGAAGCGTAGGCAATCACTTTACCTTTCTGCATCAACACAGCTCCCAATCTAGTTCCATATGCATCGGTATATACCACCAACCCTTGGATTCCGTCTAGAACTACTAGCACAGGTGCATTGGTCAACAAATGCTTTAACTTAAGGAATGCTTCCTCACATTTATCAGGCCGACAAACTTCACCTCCTTCTTGGTTAGCTTAGTAAAAGGCACTGCTACCTGCGAGAAATCCTTATTGAATCTCCGGTAATAGCCAGCAAGTCCAAGAAAACTTCTAATCTCAGTCACCGTCTCTGGTCTCTTCCAATTATTAACAGCTTTGATCTTATCTGGATCGACCGACAAGACCTTCTCTGAAACCACGTGACTAAGAAACATAACCTCTTTCTTCCAAAAATGACACTTGGAAAACTTCGCCTTTAGCTGATGCTGCCTCAGCGTCTCAAGCACAACTCTAAGATGATCCTCATGCTCTCTTTCATCCATAGAGTATACTAAAATGTCATCTATAAACACCAACACGAATCTATCCATATACTCTCGGAAGACTCGGTTCATCAAATCCACGAAGAAAGCAGGTGCGTTTGTTAACCCGAATGGCATTACTAACCATTCATACGAACCATACCTAGTCTGAAATGCTGTCAAAGGAATACCATCCTCTACCGCTCTTAACTGATGGAAACCTGTCACCAAATCCAACTGGAAAAACACTCTGGCTCCACACAACTAATCAAATTGATCATCTATTCTCTACAAAGGATATTTATCTTGATCGTCCTCTCGTTCATTTTACGATAGTCAATACACATCCTCAATGACCCATCTGGTTTCTTTAAGAATACCGCGGCCGCTCCCCAAGACGAACTACTTGGTCTAATAAAATACCTTCCTTCTAGATCCACTAGCTGCACCTTTAATTCCTTTATTTTGGTCGGTGTCATCCTGCTAGGTGGTCTACTAACAGGTTCAGCTCCTGGCACAAGATCTATCTGAAATTCAACAGCTTGTTTTGGTGGTAGTCTTATGACCGGCTCAAAGACATCTGCAAAATCTCTTGCTACTCAAACCTGACTTAGCTCTTCTCCCACTTCCATTGCACTTAACAAAGCACAAATACTCTGGCAAGAATTATCTACTGAGAATAAATTGGGTTATGCCTATCAAGGTGTCTTAGTGATATCTCCCCTTCCTGGAAAAATTTCCTAGCCTCATACTTACTCAACCAATCCATACCCAAAATGATTCTGAATCTACAAAATCGAAAAAATACAGATTGCATGCAAACTTATGACCTAACAAGTCAAGTTCTAACTGATTACATCTCATCCCCAGAGTTGCATACCCTCCTATTGGATTCACAACCCTTAAGGAAGTAACAAGGTATGTGGGTTCTAAGCATAACCTATCAACCAAACACTGGGATATAAATGAATGTAATGCATTGGTATCAAATAGTATCCTAACTGGTATACTCTAAATCAAAAACTTACCTTCCATCACAGTCTTCCCTTTTTCAACTGTAGTTGGCTTAGCAGATGATGGCCCAATAGCAAAAACTTTTCCCTTGTCCGCCCAAACTGGTTATGGACACTGATTTTTATAATGCCTAACTTGATCACAGTTAAAGCACTTCACAATCTTCTTATCTACAGCCTTCTTCCCTTGCCTGACCGACATTCATTTGCATAATAACCCTTCTTGTCACACTTAAAGCAAACTAAATCTGCCTTTGCCTTCATGACAACATCTCCCTTCTGGGCTCCCTTTTTCTTAAAGAACTTTCTCTTCTTTCCCTGAGAACCCTGGGTTTCATTGGCTTCTCTCTAGCAAAACAGCAAGCATCTCCTCATGGTGGATTGCCATCTCCACAACCACAATACAGGGATCACGGATATGTGTCCCGGTCGCCCTAGCAAGCTCAGGTATCAATCCCCGATTAAACCTCTCATTTCTCCTAATGTCAGTGTCTATAGTAGCATGTCCATATCAGGACAGCTCATCAAACTTAGTAGCATACTCAATTACCAACATTTGTTCCTGTACAAAATCCATAAACTTTCTCAACAATGTTGTAACAACCCGCATATTTTATGATTGTATATTTAAATGTTTTATTTAAATATAGCATCGTTAGTCGGATTCAAGTCCGAAAAGCTACTTTTTGTAAACAGTCGAATTGGGACTCGAAACCACTTCCATTGAGTCCAAAATGGCGTTTACAAGTTTTTTGAGTATAAGCATCGTATGTTTGGAGTTGGGTGATTTTGATATTTTCTATTTTGGGCTTTGGGTTTGGGTTTCAGCCCATTAACCCAACTGAATACCCTAACTCCACTCAACTCCCTTCATTCACTTTCATTTCCTACTACATTCAAGCTTAAGCAGAAATGGGGGAAGAGAAAAGGAAATAGAAATTCCAAACCCTATTTTGATTTGTAAATTCAAGTTCTTCCTCCAAATTCAAAGAGAAGCTTAGGTAAGCATCCTCTTCATCTTCTCCATCTCTATCTCTCTTCAGTTTCAGAATTTCCTATAACCTAACTTAGGAAATATTCTTCTTTTGAGCTTAGATTTAAGATTCTAGAGGTATATTGAAGAGGAATTGGCTTTTCCTTTGTTTTCAAGCTTCTCACTTTTGTTTTGAGTTTAAAAGATGAGTTCTTTAACTCACATCTACGTCTATAGCTATCATTTTGTTAGGTATGAATTCCTAACACTTGTGCATATTCATTTGCTTTTGATTTGAATTGATTTGGTGAATTTTCCAATTTTGGTCCAATTTTATGAAAATCCTTCTATGGATGTTTGGACATTGATATTCGGGGTGTTTCGAAGAGCCTATAAGGCCGGGTTGTCGCTTGGCGTAAATCCTTAGTCGCCATTGCTCGTCCGATCGCTTCTGATATGTTTTGGCTACTTTGGCCTAGGCAAAATGTTGCCCAGACCAGGTGACCAGACGTCATACCAAATGAAACCTTTTAAAGTAAATAAAATAAAAACCAATTATATTTAAATAAAATTATATATAGTATATTTAGTCCATTTTTAAATGATAATATAAAACTTTTGTATTTATTACTATTTAATAAACACTATCTTAATTTATATAAATAAAACTCTTTAAGGACAATAAATCTTATTTTAAATAAACTTATTCATATATTTTGAAATCCAAAATATTTTTAAGATATATATCCTTTAATTTCAAGTTTAAATCCAAATTCAACTGCAATTTAAAAATCCAATTAAAAATCAACTCAGACATATATAAAATTAAATAAACACATTATTACTTTGAAAATAATAATTCTATTTTAAAAGACCAAGTCCAGACGTCTGGTGACCAAGTCCAGACGTCTGGTTTGGACCTGGAGCAAAAATGTATGCACGCAAATTATATAAAAAAAAGACAGAACCTAAATTCAGACGTCTGATTTTTAGTTCAGACGTCTGAAAAGGTTTCAGACGTCTGGTTTGTCGAACCAGACGTCTAGAAGGGGTTCTCTGGATTTTTCCACGGAACAAAACCAAACGTCTAGATTCCAAACCAGACGTCTGGTCATGGCTCAGACGTCTTTTTTGCTATTCCAGACATCTAGGTGGCTTTCTGAGCTATTTCCAGAAAGCAAATCAAGACGTTTGGATTCCAAACCAGACGTTTGGAAACGTTTATTTTTGCCTATTTAGGCTGTTTTGTGTGGATTTCCATTGTTTATCGATTTTAGTTGCTCCGATTAGTTGTTTTCACTTTTATCGACCTTGATGACTTCTTTTTCGGGATTTTTTGGGAATATCCATTTTAATGGATTTGGTATCGATTTCTATGGATTTGATTCACGTCTTCAAATGTGAACTTTTGGTTGATCGATTGTTTCTACTATCGTTTTCTGTGATTTGTCACTTTAAAATACAAAGGTTTATATACTAGTAGTAAATATTCAAACTCTTTCACAAAGATGTTTTCAACTCTATTTTAATACAAATCTCGTTTTAAAATCGTTTTCCAATCTATTAGTATATACAAACCTTTACCTCATTTGTATGAGAAATCTAATTAAACGGCTTAGTAAAACAAGTGGTATGAAACGCTTGCGTTTACTTCGTCGGTTAATTTTTGGACTTGTTCGATTAAAACTCTTGTGACAACTTTCGAGTGGAAATATACAATTTGTTCATAAATATTTAAGTTAAGCTAGTGGTTATGGGACATGAAGCTAAACTATTATATTTACTAGCTTAGTGTAATCGACACTTCTAAATGATCGATGATGATCATTTTATGGTTTAGACTAGCGATTTGGGATGTCTCTTTGTCCACGTGGGGGACTGTACCCCGATTTATGGAGCTTCGTCTCATTTTTATAGGCTAGCAACCTATGGTTTTGTGGAGTTCGGTTCATCGGGCGTTCGCTGTACTACGTCGTTGTTCCGTATTATTCGTGTTCAGGTTCATCGGGCATTCACTGTACTACATCGTTGTGCTTGATTATTTGAGTTTGGTTCATCGGGCGTAACACTGTACTACGTCGATGTTCTGGATTATTTGAGTTTCAGGTTCCTCGGGCGTTCGTTGTACTACGTCGTGGCACCGGCTCTATGGTTAGCGGCCATGGGTTAACAACCCGTTTTTGATACACGTGTTGGTGAGTTTTCATGCTCCCGTTTGTGATAGGCCTTCCCCCTTTTCGTGATTTCTGGATTTCTTGTTGTGATTTCTAGAATTTGTGTTTCACCAATTTTTATGGATTGAATTGATAAGCTCTATCAATATTTGTGTTTTAGTGAATAATCTAAAGAATGTGATTCTTTTTGGTGTTTTGAGATGATTTGAGATATTGTATGATTTTTTGTTATTTGATGTATACTTGACAGAGTATGACATTTTTGTTATCATACGTTTTTGGTCATATCTCTTATCCTATCTCATTTTATATGATATTTATAGCTAGACTGATCCGTTTATTATTTTCTTCTTAAATAATACTCGGGTCAGACCGAGATGTTACAGGTGCTTCTACATGACTCCTCATCTAGGACTATTATCTGACTTTTGGTTAACTACTATTGTGTTAGTATACATTTGAGATAGAGACTTCTTGTTGTATACTTATTCTTTTGTCTAGCACTTGTATCTATTCTTTTATGATGTAGTGGATCTTCTATGACCACTACTTTGATGTACACTTTCATGTGAAATATTCATATCTTATTCTGCCTTTATGATATGAATATCTGTGACTGATTTGTGTTATGTTTATTTCTATATTTGTTTCCGAAGGCCACTTAGCCACTGTGTGGTAGCTTTGAGTTTGTATTTGATATGTTGGATTTCCTCTTGAAATGAAATGTAAGTTATATTTTCTGACATATCGGTACTCGCATAAAGCAATTACACAGATGGTCGCTCCTCAACAGCCTTATTCTTCATGCTAGTCGACGACATTGCCCCGTAGTGTCCTTAGGTAGCGTGAGTATAGATGTGGGGCGTCACAAATGCTGACTTAGGGACTTCAAATAAAAACCTCTATTCAAATTTCCCTCTAAAATCTGCCCAAGTCAACTCCTCCTTGGAACCTCGGTAGTAACACTATTCCACCAATGAAGTGCTGCCCCTTGCAACTTCCTAGAGGCTAGCCTCCTCTTTTGTACAACATCCAAACCCAAATCAGCAAAGATTCTCTCGCGATATAACAGCTAATCCTCAACTTCTATGGCATCCTCTGTTCCCATCAACGGTTTCCCACCAATACTGGTGTATCTCATCTCAATTTAGCATAATTATTCCCAACTTGAGCCATAGGATCAGCTCCTTCAACATTACCAGAAACTCCAGCAGAAACTCTTGCTTGCATCATATTGACGAAGAACTAATACATCGCCCCCATATCTACTGGTGGATTTCTAGCACCCACATTCGCATCAGCATTTTGGTCAGCAATAGACTGTCGACCTTGGTTCCTCCTGGTATTTGGTCGAACATTTCCATTGATTGTGGTGCTTCCTCCACCGAGATTTCCTCTTCCATTTTCTGCTTCCATTTCTTTTTTCTCGTAAATCCGCATACGAGCCTTCGTAAGATATAAAAGAACGTTCTAAGAGAGAGGGTAATACGTACATTTATATATACATACATACATATATATATATATATATATCAAATACAAGTATGTTACTATAGCGTTAACCCAAACCCCAATCTTATTTTTAGATTCATTGGATTATATTTTGAAAATCTTTTAGGTTTAAATTCTTTTAAGTTTCATAAAGCTATGCTCTGATACAACCTTGTAACGTCCCCTATATAGAGGCTCAAAACTAAAGGCTACGGATGCTGCAGTCATCCATAATTATTAATCCTCGGTGACCAAATACGATAATGTTAGATACATCGATACATAGGAACACATGAATATGGAAAAAATTTAAAATATCAAATAAGTTCCACATTCCATTTCAAAACATTTCAAATTCATTACATAATCCCAATACGAGAACTACGTTCAGGGAAAATATATTTATTACAACATACACCAATTGCGACATATGAAGATTCCCCTTTGGATGGTCAGAGTATATATAGGCAATTAACAACTTTGCCTTTGCAATAAAAACATAGCGGAATCAAAATAAAAGAGAACTCTAGATAGCTATCATGCCTCCTGCACGTCTCCGGAAGCTTATTCGTCTAAAGAGGTACCTGAAAACCTCAACTCTCAAACTACTCAAAATCAATTGAATACCCGAGAGTTTAAGGGGAAGACATAAACATCGAGTCAGACATAAAGCCTGGTGTGAATAATAATCAACCATATAAAACAATTTAGGTATCTAGTGAAATCACGCCGCTTAACGGAACAGGTTTTCCCCTCATTAGTGTCCTAAAACCTTTATAAGACCATATATTGTGTTCTTGCATCCACAATGGTTAAAACAATTCAAAACAATATGATGATATGCAAAACAAGTAAATCAATTCAGGATTACTCATCCCCTTTCATTTTTGACTATATGTCTCAATTATAGTTTCTAGGGTCACTATTAACCTATTAGTTTTCATGGGCTTACTAATAACCTGTTTAATGTTTATGGACTCCCTATCCAGTTTCATAGTTTTCATGGGATCACTAAGAACCTATTGGCCTTTTCCAATTTCTTTACTGTTTCATGTGTTCTCCTTGAACCTATTGGTACTATGGTATCTTTTCCCTTATCCTAGTTTTCATGGGTTGACTAGGAATCTATTGACTTCTGTCAATATCTTAGTCCGGATAAAGTTTTTATGGGCTAACGACAAACCTATTGGCCCCTGCCAATATCAAATCATAGTTTTCATGGGCTAACTATGAACCCGTCTTCATGACATCTTCATTTATACATAGTTTTCATGGGCTTACGGTGAACCTATTGGCCCTTTCCAATATCTTCCTTTAATACTTTAGCATCCTATATTCTGGTCTTCCTGACCTCCTGGATGCAATTCTACTCATTCAGGAGTTAACTTAATTTATATTCACTACTGGTTCAACCTAGCTGGTTATTATGCCTTTCCCTAAAATACAGTAATGGGTCCAATACAATGTGAATATATACATATATGAAGAATCAAACATAATAACTTGGTTAATCCCTTTAACCTATTAATCAAGGAAAAATTCTTCAAAAACTCCATTTCAAAATACTTTATTTATTTATGCCTTGGTTTTCCTTTAAAACGAGATAACGTTATTTGTTTTGAAAACTAAGGCTTTCGAAAACTTAAAACATCACTTTCGAAACCCGTGGATAACCTCCCTCGAAAGCATAGAAAACCTCATTTCATGACATTACATATATACCTTTCGAAGCTCTTTAATCATCTCTTTCGAAACCAAAATATACCTTTCAACGGTATCAAAACATTACTTAATAATCCTTTAAAACATAGCTTCGAAACCAATGAAAATATCCCTTTCGAAAACATTGGATTTACTCAAAAACATCTTTTGGGTCAAAGTGAATATATACGGAAATATCTCTTTCGAAACCTTTAATCATCATATATAATTGTTTGGGGAAAGCTTGATGGCATCGGAACCATCCTTTCGAAAGCTTCAAAACCTTTAAGTAAAACATTGAAGGTTAGCATCGAAACCCCCTTTCAAAGCCATTGCCTTCGAAACCCATGAACTCTTTTGAAAGAATATAGGAAGTGGCTTAGTATAAGTTTAAAACAAAGGCTACCATTCGAAAGCATTGATGACTTCAATACACTCGAAAGGCAAAAGAATGGCAGCAGGGCTTCGACTAGGTTAGAACCACCATTTTCGAAAGCACTGCTTTATAAACAAGGAACCCATTCGAAAGCTTATACTTTTAATACATAAAACAGCAACCCCTTAGAAAGCTATTAGAAAACCCATTTCGAAAACTAATGTTTCGACTGCTTCGAAAGCTTTAATAAAACAAAGGAAGGCGCTTAACTTTTAAAACAAACAAAGGTGTCGACCCCATCGGAAGCAATGGCTTCGACACCCTGCCTTCCGCCCCTTTTCCAATCCATTACACACCAATCTCATTGACGCCTTGTGTATTGGTTTCGGTATGGGTTGGTCTCGACACGAATGGTTTTGACTTGGTCGAGGCGGAAGCATAGGGTCGAAAGGCAGCTTCTAAAAGAGGCGAAACATACTTTTTCTGGGTAAATCTGTTTTAATGCCAATTAAAGCAAACACTTTCTAACTAACCTGCCTACGTGTGAGCAAATGATTGGTTGCCCCAACTTTTAAAATTCTTTACAAAAATAATTGCCGCTTAATTCCAGATCTAATTCAAGATTAATTTAACAAATAAGCCCTTTCATTAAGCAAAACCAATAATGCAAATAAGTCCTTCTTCTATAATAATTTAATTTCCATAGCAAATCACTTAGGAAAAATCCCCAAAAATTACAGAAATACACTTTTATGATGTTATCTAACATATCTAAATTTCAGACCCAAATTCTCAATATAATTTCTGAAATAAATTTCTAAACCCAATTAACCATATTTTCCTTTGAAAATTGATAATAATCTTTCCATACCTTGGAAAATTATCAAAATTAAAACCTAACTCCAAAATCATGTTTTACATAACATAAAATTTTTCCATTCAAGAATCAATTTCAATCGGTTTTGCCCTGAAACTGCATAAATCCCCATTTAAACAATCTTGTTTAAATCAAACAAATTATAATTCTAACATATCATCATCTAAAACATCATAAAAACGAATTTAATCTCAAAATCGAAAACATATGATCATAAACAAAATAGAGATGGTATAAATTATTATTCATCCTGATTAGGATAAGGAGATTGGATTAAGATTAAGATTTATTCCCCTTGCTTTAACCCTTAGCTTGATTTGAATTTTCTCTTCTTTTTCTTCACAGTAATGGCCGACTCCTCTTCTTTTGTTTGTGTTTTATTTTTGTGAAAACGAGAAATGAACGTGAATGGCATAAGAAACGAAAATATATAAGGGTTATGGTACTAGGGTGCGTCTATTTCCCATTATGCCCTTGTGTAATTTAATTGACTTACAAACCATTCTTAAGCCCATTTAGTTTATTAAGCATAGCCTCTAAGTTTTTATTCAAATCTCAATCCCCTTATCACTCTAATTATTACATTATTCTATTTAATTTATCTAATTAAATCTCCTGAATAATGTTATCGAAAATTAGGGGTGTTACACACATCTTGCGTGAATTTATTTATTTTTTATTATTTTGTCGCGAATATGGATTTAGGGCAGAAATTGGAAGAGTCGGATGAAGTTGGGTTTTGTGTTTAGGAAAAGGAAGGAAGGATGAGATATTTCATTTTAAATGGGCTTGAAGGGTGAGATGTGGAGGAGCTTCTAGAACCAATGAGGAAGAAAAGAATGGGCCCGAGCCTTTATATTCTAATCCATTTTAAATTTAATTAATTTCCTTCACGCTCAAATTTAAATTAAATTTTTGAAATTTATTTATGAATAAATTTCAATCCAATATAAATTGATTTACACCCTTTTAAAAATATTTTATATTTAAGTAGAACATTTTATTCAATTTCAATATATTATCTAAAAAGATTCTGTTAATTTAATTCAATTTATTAAAATAAAACCTTTTATTAAATAGAATTTAATTAACAATAAGTTTATTTCAAAATATTAATTATCACAAGTCCATTTGAACATTTTTATTTTAATTAAATTTATTCATATTTATGCCGTAGAAAGCAGGTTTTATATACACCTCCCCTTTATGAAAATTGCATCCTCATGATTAATTATAGGGAACAAGTCATACAATACCCATACCCTTAACTTTCTTTGCATTTTTTATCTTCTAAAAGCTTACACAATCCTCTATGTGGCTCTCTCCCTTCTTATCTTATCGTATTCTAAATTTAAACACACTCATTCAACAACTTCTATTTTCGCATACGATAAATTTTGTAAAACAATTTGTAGGTGTCGGATTTTTTGGGAAATTTTAGCGGAATATCCTTTGCAGGAAAGCCTTCCAAAAAATAAGAACACACACACATCACAACACACACACACACACATCCCAACACAGGATTCTGAAAACATAAGGAATCGGTATATTAATATACATACAAAGATATATATGTATATGTATGTATCAATAAACATGTAAAACATACCTTATCTTAGCCTTTTTAGTAACTATTTAAGTTTAAAGTGAGCAAAGTGGGCTATGCTCTGCAAATCAATCCAAGCTGACTTCATGTGCCAATTCTTAACTCAAATAACACACATGTGATCATAGATCAAAACATATGGCAACATTACATTAATATTTCAAACGAACAATGTTGCATCTTCACTTTAAGAAACTTCCGCTTAATTTTAAGCTGATAAAACATATAATTATGATATGCTTCCAAAGGTGAAGTTGTAGCATTATTTGCAAGCTTTCCAACACAAATTTCAGACCATAAAAAATGTGGATTACAATTTGAGTTATAGTGTTTTTTCCAAAGGTAGTAAATTTTGAAATGGATATACAAGTGCAGGTCCACTTAACAAATGTGTGTTTTTAGCCTAAAAAACATCAAAAAAATTCAAAACTCTTTAAAAAAAAGTCGTTACTTATCTTATTAGCTTTCCAGAAAGGGAAAAATAATTGAAATCGAACAAACAGTTTGAAAGCGATCAAATGAATTCAATGCTCTTATGTGGGGTTTGCATTTTCGGGATAGCAATATATATTCATTTTAATTCATTTTTAAACCATAGTTAAAATTTTACATTCCATTTCAAACGAAAATGGTTTTCTAATGACATAACATTCTAATGAACTTAAAATTGTCAAAAATAAATTAATGGTCGAAGATTTATAATCAAAACAAATCATAGTTTTAAGACAAAATTTTCCATATTTTGTCAAAACCATTCATTTATTTAAAGCAACACTTTATCATAGTTAATTTTCACAAAATTTCAGTTCATAAAATATTTTGTTTTCCATTCAAAAGAAAAATTACAAGAATCCAACGACTAATCAACTTTCAATTTTCATTTTAAATTTTCCACTTTGAAGTGGAGAATCAAGCAAATTTCATCTACTAATAATAGATGATGTACATAAAACAAAATGAGATTTTCTTTTCTTTAAAATAAAACATTTCGTCTTTCCAGACTTCATTTTAAATTCAATTTACATCTTCATACCAAAATAACCATTTTCTAAAATCTCATTTCTTATGATTCGCATTTATGAATTATTTTTATGAAAATATTCACTAACTCTCGTTAATAATAATAATACACACTTTCCATGAATTTTTTTTTTAATCCCAAAGCGTCAAATTCATATAATTTTACTTTACTAGAATATTTCTTATTTACAAAATCAAAGTATTCAAAATCAACAATTTATTCCAATTGTAAATAAATTATAATTTTATTCTAACTTTCTCTTCAATTTAAAAAACACACATATATAAGCTTATTTTTTACTACACACTACTATACCCATATTTTAACCTCCAGATAAGCCATACTAGTCATACAATCATCCAAAAATTTGACACATGATTTATTTCTAACACACAAAATATGGATATATTTCAAATTTACTAATAATTTAAAATATAATTTATTGAAATTGCATTGCCATTGACTTTAGTGACTTACTTCGTCAATTGGGTACAGTGTTGACCGTGTGATCAAAACATTGCCTCGCCATCGACTTCAGCTATCCACTAATGCTCGTGCTGCAATCCTTATATAAAATATCTAAATATATGAAACTACCTTAGTTAGTTATAAAACATTCATTACTTTACCATAATAGTACTCACATTCATACACACACACACTCTCTCTCTCTCTCAAGTCAAACGATTGCTAAAACTTGAAAGTATTTTCCATATCTTCATATCACTAACTCTACTAAAATACCATTTTAAAATGGTATTTCTCTCATCAAAATATCTTATATCATCTCTTAAACCATTGTCAATATTATTTTCAAAATATAGCTCAAAGTGTTTCTTTAAAATATTGTTTTCTTTTCAAAACACTTTTCACAAAAATATTATTATAAATTTGTTTTCAAATTATCTACCTCTTTTCAAACAATAATCCTTCATTTTCTAAAATATTATGCTTAATGCAAAAATCTTTTTCATACCACTCTAATCTCTTCAAAATAATGAATATAACTTTCTTTGAAATACTATTTCAAAACATTAATTTCTATATAGCTTAAAATATTTTACTTCACTTCAAGATATTATACCAGTTTACAAAATTTGTGTCCATATGGCTCGTCCAAATGTTTAGGAATCCCTATTGATAACGTTGACCAAGTGCATCAACAAGAATTCTTAAAAAACATAATAGACAAATTAACATGAAATCAACTTCAAAAATTTCTTTAAAAAAATATATTTAAACTTTTTCGTATACTTTACATATGAAAACAATTGTTTGCAAAAACCAAAAAAAAATTTAGTATCATATAAAAATATGTACCATTAATTGGAAAGGTACTAATCACAAAATATGATTGCTTAAAATATCATTCTATCTTCAAACCATCTTATTCCAAAATCATTACTAATATTTATCCTCCAAAATTCCAATTTCTTTCAAATTAATAATTAGCTTATCTTAAACTATTACCTTTTTCCAAAATCTCAAACATCACTCAAAAATATAATTTTCAATCACTTTTTAAAAAAAGTCAAAATCATACTTTATTAATCATGTGCTTCTTTGTATAAAAATATTTATTTTTGAAATTTGCACATATATTCACGTCATCAACCATTAACAACAATGCAATTTATCACATACCATCCATACATAATATCAAACAAACATTAATACAACAATACAAAATTTTCAAACAAGCGAACAAAAGCCTTCAGTGGAAAGCAATTAATTTACGCTGCGAACCTCTAATCGCTATTGGATCGTCTTACTCATCTTGCCCAATCAAAATTTGAAATTGTGAAGTATTCAATATGAGATTCAAATTAGGGTCTTTTACAGATTTCTTAACCAAAACACTCCATTTTTTCTTCAAAGCCATGCAAAGGTCTAGCATTCATCATTTATGCCGACACTACTGGTCAGACAATTTACTACTACCTCCATAACCTCTCTTTATATTATACAAAGGCTTAAACTTAGAATAATATAGACAAAATATTTTATAAGTAAGAAAAATACAAATATGTCCCCAAATGATTACCTCGGCAATCATTGTATTCTCCTACTATCGCTTGAGTATATACAAAAGTCTACGATATACCCAGAGGGACATGGACCCTAAGCCTCATTGTAACAACCCAAAATTTTGAGCTATAATAATTAATTAACATATTAATTAAACAATAAAATAAGTTTGTGAATTTTGTCAAAATCGAGCTACGGGAGTTGCTCCATTGGGTCCGTGGTGAATTTCTGATCAATTTCCATATATAACTTGCCGAAATTTGAGTCAGTATGGAGAAGTTATGAGAGAAACAAGAAATCAGAATTAAATAAACAAAAACGAAAAAAAATACAAGGGTATGCGTCGACACATGCTATGGTCTGGTCGACCCCCAAAGATCATAGGTCGACTCGTAAAACTTCCTGGACGTGAAAACGTCCAGGTACGAGCCGAACACCTTAAAATTTGATTTTTGGTTAATCCTGTGCGTTTGTAGCTGCATCTGACGGTTCCTAGTGAACCTATGACGTGGCTGCACTAGATTTAATCTTCAAATCCGACGGCCTGAGATCCCTAAGCCACACTATAAATAGAACCCTAGGCCTAGCTATTTTTCTCATTCAAATTTTCTCCCAATCGGGTTCATTGCTTGAAGCTGAACCCTAAATAGAAATATTTTCTAGGGAGGAAATCTTTTTGATAAAAATATTCTACACCGTAGAAGTGGATCCAGGAAGGCCCAGGACTAGAGCTAAGGACCACAAGTGAGTGTTTTGTAATTATTTTAGATTTAAGCAATTTAAAATAATAGGGTTCACAATAGTTGTAGTTTTTCTACAATTTTGAGACAGTTTTTATGTAAGTTTATTTACAGTCGGTTTTTAAGTAAATTTCAAAAATTCTTTTCAGTCTATTTTTATTCATCTATTTTATTCAGTTATTTACAGTTATTTACATCTGTTTTAAGTTGGAATTTAGCCTGTAAATGTTAGTTTCTTTTTATAGAGATTTAATCCTTTTTGACGCAAATAAAATATTAAAAAGGGAAGAATTATCAAATATGGATTAAAATAGAATAACACTAAATTTACAGAAATCAGATGTAAAATGAGAAAAACTGAAATAAAATGGAGATAGACTCAAATAGGAAAATTTAAGATATTTGCAAACATGATTATAACAAGTGGTTATAACTAAAAAGAGAAAATAGAAGAGTAACAGTTGCAAGAACAATTAAAACATGTAGGCTATAATTAGAAAGAAGAGATAGCAGAAGAGTCTTATTTTAAAACTTAGATCTTGGATTAAGTTAATAAGCAAATATAGAAGTAGGGCACGTACCGCAGCATTCCCTTTCAGGTCTAGGATTGATGGTTTCACACGTAGGTGAGGTTGGGACACGCTTATGCTGATTAGGGTAAATAATTGGCCAATAGATAGAGGCTCAAATTTAGGGATTTGGACAAGTGGTGCAAACCTAGAAGATTTGTTTGTTAGGACCAGTACCGACAGCATTCCCTTTCAGATCGAGAACTGATGGTCTCACACGTAGGTAAGGCTGGGCACGCTTATGCTGATTAGGGTAAATAAAGGGTCAAATAGGGGGCGATGGTTAGTGTGTACCAGCGATGACCGAGCAGGCATCGATTAGGGTAAATAATTCGTTACTACGTCCTAAGTGCTAAAGAGGTGTCTTTTGCTATGACCAACATGATTAGTTCACAGTGGCAAAACAGAGATAGGAAAGGCCGATCAATGGGTAGGATTAGGATTTCAGCCTAATCAAGTTAGCAGTTGAGATAGGATTAGGATTTCAGCCTAATCACAGTAGTTTAAGACAAGTGCAAACAATCAAACAATTAAAGCAAACAGTCAAACAGAATCAGAAACAGTATTTTATACGAGTTTTATCTTTTCTGTATTTTCCTTTCAAGCTAGAACTATTGTTTAGTCTATTATCTTTATCTTGCTTAGAAATGCTAGTAATTACTTTCACTCACTAGACATATTTTCTGACCCACTCCTCTATTTCCTCCTTTTTCCCCCATAGGCCAGCAGAGTTGACGATAGTTGATTCAGGTTGCTTGGAGATTCATTTCCGGAGATTTCTCATTTTAGATGTATTCTTCTGCTTTTCATTTTTTCATTTGACTTATGATGGATTGGCACTTGTGAGAGGGACTATTATTATTGTTATCTTTATACTCTGATTTTATGAGACTGAGATGTATTTTCATAAGACAAGAGACATTTTGAGTTTTTGAGATATGTTATGTTTTTATGACTTATTTTGAGTTGAAGTTTAATTTTGAATGATAAGTTATTATTTAAATGTTTCCGCTATTTTTACTTATTTGTCTTGTGAATCTTAGTCTCTATGATGCTTTAGCTATACCTATAACGCACCACATCCTTTGGTGTGCCCTTTTTAGGAATACTAAGGGGTGTGGGGTGTTTCATTTGGTATCAGAGCCTAAGGTTACAGGATTCCTAAAAACTTGTTTTAAAAGTAAAGTATTTTTAAAAGGTAACATGTCTTCAAACTAAAAGTGTTTTTTAGAAAGAAACTCTTATTATAGAAATAGTTTTCAAGTATAAAAGAATTTTTATAAAAATCCCCTCAAAGTCTAGTTCAACCTTCTTTCGATTCTTTCGAGCCTAAATTTTCTTTTCTTTGCATAGTATGGTGAACGCCCCAAATCTTCTAGAGGGTGTCCAAGTCCCTGGCTGGTTCCGTAGATACCTCCAAGCTACGGCACCAGAGGTGCAAGGGCAAGCGCCAACGCAGCACCGGCGGGTGGAGGACCTATTAATCCACCTGCAGCAGCCAATTTTTCTATGCTATGCAAGGACTTCGCTAGTTTAGGAGGCAATACACTTTCTAGCATGGAGGATTTCATAAAGGCATGAACTTGGTTGAGGAATATAGAGCGGATATTTGGGCTATTAGGATTGGACGACCAGTAGAGAGTTCAGCTTGCATCTTGGCAGCTGAAGGGAAAGGCTTCTTACTAGTGAGAGATTGTAGAAATGGAGGGTAGAGACATTGGTTGGTTTGGATTTCGGGAAAGGTTCGAGAGAAAGTTTTTGTCGCAAGCCGAGGAAAGCATGCAGTTGGAGAAGTTCATTAGTTTGAAGCAAGGGAGTCTTTCGGTGAAAGAGTATATAAATCAGTTTAATGAGTTATCGCGGTTCGGGATGGAGCTTGTTAATACACTGCATAAGAAGGCCGCCAAGTTTGCTAAAGGTTTGAACCAGCCCCTCCAAGGGTTGGTATTGACACATGTACCTATGGGAGCGACGTATGAGTCACTTATGGAAATGGCCCTTATATTAGATGTTGCTAAGGAAGAAGAAGTTAAAGAGGTTCCTAAATCAGAAAACCCTAAGAAGCAGTGGTGGAAGAATAAGAAGGATAAGGACAAGAAGAAAGGAGGAGGACCTCAAAAGAGACAGATCAAGAAGGGCGAGAAATGTCATAATTGTGGATTGGTTGGGCATTACTCAAAGGACTGTAAGAAGGACACGATGAAGGGGAGGTGTTACAACTAGGGGCAGCCTGGATAACTTAGTAGAGCTTGTCCTCAGAAGACGGGGCAGACAGCAGACGCACCTACGGCACAAGTACAGGCTTTGGATGCAGCACCTTCTAGTAGTGGATCGGATCGAGGTAGGAAAGTCTCTGTAGAAGGTTTGATCTCTATTTCAGATTTTCCTATTCGAACTATTTTTGACTCTGGAGCATCGCATTCTTTCATTTCTGGTTTCTTGGTTGATTGTTTGCACTTAGATATTTCTCTAGTTGTAGACCCTATAGTTGTTTCAAACTCTATAGGAGGATCGGCACATTTATCCATGATTTGTAGGGGTTTGAAAATTTTTATACTAGGCATAGAGTTTGATTGTGACGCCTATGTACCAGGATTTTCGGAATATGGAATGATTTTGGGGATGGACTGGTTATCCACTTATGGTGCGATATTGGACTGTGAGAGGAGAGTCGTTACACTAGATACATGTAGCGGACGGACTCTCGAGGTTTCTTATGACCCACTGGGTCAATCATGCTGAGCTTCCTTTATTCCCTTGATTCATCACTTGGAGAGTTAGATTCAGTTCTAGTTGTTAGAGATTTCCCAGACATTTTTGAGGAGGTTAGAGGGCTACCCCCTAAGAGAGAGATCGACTTTAGGATCTATCTGAATGATAATGCTAAGCCAGTGACATTGCCTGTGAGACATACGGCTACTAGGGAGAGGAAGGAGTTAAGTAAGCAGATTGGTGAGCTATTCAAGAAAGGCTTCATTAGACGGAGCATATCTGAGTGGAGAGTGTCAGTCGTCTTCGCTACAAAGGCGAATGGTTCCCTTCGACTTTGCGTAGACTATAAAGAGTTGAATAAGCTCACGAAGAACAACCGTTGCCCACTTCCTAGGATAAAAGATCTTTTCGATCAGTTGGTTGGCTCTTCAGTATTTTCTTACCTTGACTTTGCCACTGGATTTCATTAGCTTAGGGTCGCTAACGATAGCATCGATAAGACAGCATTTAGGACACCCGATGGATTCTTTGAGTGGTTGGTTATGTCGTTTGGGCTGACCAATGCCCCAGCCTATTTTGTAGATCTGATGAGCCGTGTTTTTCAAGATGTCCTAAATAAGTTCGTTGTAGTGTCTGTGGATGACATTCTGGTGTTTTCCAAGAGTATGGAAGAGCATGCTATTCATCTTGAGGATGTTCTTCGCATACTTCGTGTTAATCAGTTGAAAGAAAAATTCTCGACGTGTCACTTTTGGCATGAGGAGGTGCGTTTCTTGGGGCATGTAGTCTTAAGTGAGGGTTTAGCTGTGGACCGCTAAGATAGTAGCATTACAGGATTGGAAGGCCCCCTAGAACGCTACCGAAATTAGAAGCTTCCTAGGTTTAGCTGGTTATTGTAGGAAGTTTATCAGAGATTTTGCTAAGTTTTCAACGTCGTTTACTCGCCTCACTAAGAAGAATGCGACATTCGTGTGGGGCCTGGATTGTGAGGATTCCTTCACGATGCTAAAGAGAGCCCTTACTAGTGCATCAGTGTTAGTTTTACCCAAGACAGCTAAGCCTTTTACAGTGTACACTGATGCATGTGGGACTGGTCTTGTGGCAGTGTTGATATGTAGGAGGAAAGGGTAGTATGCTATGGGAGTAGACAGTTAAGAACTCATGAGAAGAACTACAATACCCATGATTTGGAGCTGGCTACTATTGTTTTCGCGCTCAAGTCTTGGAGACATTACTTGCTACGAGAGAGGTTCGAGCTTTTTCACTGACCATAAATCATTGAAGTACCCGTTCTCACAAAAGGATATAACTTGAGGCAGCAGCATTGGATGGAGTTTCTGGCATCATATGACTTTGAGATAGATTATACCCCTGGCAAGGGGAACGTGGTTGTGGATGCATTAAGTAGGAAGAGAACAACCCTTAGCCTAATGTTCGTGGAGTGGAAAAGCCTATATTTTATTTCAACCTTTGATTTTAAGCCCTCTACGGACATTACTCCTAGATTATTGGCAGCACTTGAGGTTAAGCCTACCCTCATAGATCAGATTGGATCAAGGCTCCGAGAGGATTCAGAGCTTGTGGATATTCGGGATAGGATTAGCAGAGGAGAGGTCTCTAAACATCTCCAACGCTATTCCATCGATCGTAAAGGGTGGTTAAGGAGAGATGGAAGACTTTGTGTCCCCTGCACTGGTGATTTGATGAGTGCAGTTCTAGTAGAAGCACACCATTCTCGGATGACTATTCATCCGGGTGGTGATAAGATGTATAGGGATATGAAGAGAGTGTTTTATTGGAGTGGCATAAAGAAGGATGTAACAGAGTTTGTGGCTAAGTGTCTTGTGTGCCAAAGAGTTAAGGTGGAGCAGCAGAGGCCTGGTGGATTACTTCAACCATTGGATGTACCCGAATGGAAGTAGGATAGTGTTTCGATGGACTTCATAGATGGTTTATTCCGATCTAGGAAGGGGAATACGGTATTTGGGTGATTGTAGATTGTTTGACTAAGAGCGCCCACTTCATTCTGGTCAAGAGTAAGAGGACAGCACCTTATTTGACATCCATATACGTTCGTGAGATAGTCCAACTTCATGGAGTTGCCTCTAGCATAGTGAGCGACAGAGACCCTATCTTTACTAGTGAGTTTTGGAGGAGCTTGCAAGAGGCTTTAGGGACACAACTTAGATTAAGTACGGCATATCACCCTCAAACGGATGGACAAACAAAGAGAGTTAATAGAGTTCTTGAGGATTTGTCGTGTAACGACCTGCGTTTTTAGCTATTTTTAATTATTAAATTTAAGGTTATTATTGAATAAAAATGGTTATAAATAAAATTTAATAATTTATTAATGTAGTTATTGAATACGAACTTGGATGAAATCTTGAGATAAACAATTTCGAAAATTTAGGGATTATTTATATGAAATAAAATTATAACAAATAGTTAGAATTAAATAATAAATATTCAATTATTTAGATAGAAATGAAATATTGTTGATAACTGAAAATTCAAATTGAAATGAATGGTTATTAATGTAATTTGTTGAATAATTTAATTGTTTAAATTTAATATTGGAAATTTTTTGAATAATTAAATTCTAAATTTAATATGATTGAAAATGATGTCGCAAGTTGATTTAAATTTTATATGAACAATAATTAAGATTGTTAATATTTAAAATTGGATTTAAATGTGAATAAATAAAATTTGGAAATTTTATATTTTAAATTAACGAGTAAAATAGCCATTTTGGCAACTGTCTCGGATTTCGATGAAACTAGTTTCATCGGATCCGTAATAGTGGATTATTATTGGATTTCAAGTTTCGTAGCGATCGGACTTGTCGTTTGGCCGTACGAGCTTGAAATGCGTAGAAATCAATTTAAAGAATTCGATAAAATAAATTGACTTTGAAAATCTATCTTCCACATACGATCGAATTAGGCCTCGAAACTAGTTCCATTGCGTCCGAATGGTGGTAAAACATTATAAACGCCAAGCGGCATGCCTCGACTAGAGTTCGGACAATTTTGGACCTAACTATATATATACGACACGCAAAACGAGAAATATTATTATTTTATTTTAGAAACCCTAGTGAAAACATGGCCGCCGTTTTTTATTTATTTTCAATGGCCGAAAATTCACCAACTTCCCTCCTTAATATCTCCCAATTCGTTCAACGAAATCGGAAACTTCCGAAAGCAATGTTGTAGATCTCGACGAGCTCTTCAAATCTATATGGTTGATCTATGCTATAACTTCATGAATTTGATAAGATCTGATATTGAAGGCGTACGGTTTTTCTTGATTTTCTTGATGATGGTGGCACTAGTAGGGGAGGCATTTCAGGCGAAGGAGGAGATGGCCAGGGCGCACGCAATGGTAGTATTGGATCAAACTCCGGTCTCTCCTTGTCGCGTGCATGTGGAAGCAAGAGGGGTGCGTGATGGGTTGGCTACGTACGTGAATTTGGGGAAGAAGGTTACGTTATCTTTTTTTTATTAATTAATTATTTAAATTTTTAAATGTTCAATCGTTTTAACGTATATAACTTTTGCATACGAGCTCGGATTCATGTGCGGTTTTCTCCATCGTATCAGAATTCCGGACAACGTGGA
The DNA here is from genome assembly GCA_030737815.1 of Allium fistulosum. Taxonomy (NCBI): domain Eukaryota; kingdom Viridiplantae; phylum Streptophyta; class Magnoliopsida; order Asparagales; family Amaryllidaceae; genus Allium; species Allium fistulosum. The sequence continues at coordinate 272,996,985 of CM060902.1, read as the reverse complement.
ACTGGTTTGGTCGAGTTCTGAGACTGTTCAAATTTGGTCCTTTATTTGGATTTTAAATTGTCGATAAATCAAAGGTGAGTGTTTATACGCTCACAATTGACTGAAATATTTTTATGTTAGTTAAGTTTATATCGTGAAGTGATTTAAAATTTATTGGTTGTTGCTTGATAAGTTTAATTGACATTTAAATTGACATCTGAATTAATTTACAAAAATTGAATTGACAGTTAAATTTAATTAGAATTTAATTACCCGTAAAATACCCGATATTGATAATTATGAAATTGTTGTGAATTTTATTGACTATTTGGATGATTGGTCGTGATGGATGCTATTGGTTGATATTTGGATGTTTATTTATTTTGATATATCACCTTATCATTCTGTATATTATTTATAGTATATAAAACTGTAAATTGAATTATTTCGAATAAATTAAGAAATGGGTTGAAATGATATATACCTATGACATTTATTTTGGATTGAAATGATATATATCTATCCCTGGAATTAAATTAAAATAATTGATTCACTTGGCCATAGGATAGAGAATTATATACGGACACCGGATTGGTTAAATTAAATGACTTTAAATTTTTGATTTGGAGTTATTTAAATGATTTGGTTTGAAGAAATAAATATTATTTTCGAATTGGAACTTGCAATGTTGAAATTTAAATTTGAAACGAAATGGTTTAATTAATCGAAGGTGAGATTTTAGTTATAATCGGAATATGATTTGAATTTTTCGAAATTGATTTATTCTAAAAGATTGGACTTTTATTCAAATTTTGAATATTGCTAAGTGAAAGTGATGTAAAATGATATTTCGAAATTGAGTTCGGAATTTAATTACTTTTGAATTTAGATTTTTAAATTGGATATTGAAGGAAAATTTGATTTAAGTGTTTTGAATCGATATTTTGGAAATCAAACACGGAATTGATATAAATCAAAATGGTTTAAATTTGAGAATGGAATTGAAATTGAAATTAATTTTGGAATCGAAGTAAAATTCGGCTTAAGATCGAAATTGAATCGATTAATTTGAAATGGAAATTGGAACTGATTTGAATTGGAAAATTTGGAAAGTGAACCGGCTTGACTTTGAAACTATTTTAAATGAATTATTTAGTATAAATAGTTTAAAATCTATATTCTAAAATATTCAAATTATGTTGATTTTCCAAACTATTTTACTATATAAACCATTTTTTTTACTCAAACTATTTTCTATTAAACTATTTTAATTATTTAATTATTTTAAAACTTTTAAAACTATTTTCTAAAAATTCAAATTGGTCAAAAGGGTCGAACGTTTATATTTAAATCTTGGATTTAAATGCGAATTGGGTTTAAGTGAAGTTATAACCTAAATTGTAATTCGAAACAAATTTTGAAGTGAAATCGATATATCAACTCGAATTGACATTTTAAAGTATCACATGATTTTTGAAGCGAATATGATGATTTTGAAGTAAAAATTTGAACTTTTTAAAGCGAATATGGTAATTTCAAAATGGATTTGATTTTGAAACGAATATGATATTTTGATATCAAGTACGAATTGCTTTCGAAATGTGAAAGTACCAACCGGTATTTAAAATGACGTTTGGTTGTTAAGGAGACCATGGCCTCTTATTGGCATACTCTCTGTCAATATTGGAACTACTTTAACAATCGTGTACGCGGTGGATGATATCCAGAATGTAGTGAATTGGTGAACGTTTATTGGAATGAAGTAAGAGAACGATGATGGATAGCCTTGAAACTCGTGTCATAATTAAAATGACTAAAACAGGAGCCTATGTTTGGCCAATGAGGTTAGCTACCTCTAGCGACGTTGATCCCTCGTATTACTATTGTGATTTTCAACTCGATGGGTGCACCTTTTTCGTTTTGATTGATTGTCGCGGTCGCCCACGGATGGGTTACAACTAGCAAGAAAGGTTAAACTGGTAGAATCCTACCTTGGGCATTGCCTCACGTGCCTTGTCATATTTATCCCTATACGAGCCCATTACGACTTTGGTTTAGTACTGTACAAATGTGTTAAGGTGGATCAATGTAAAGCCTTAACACTATTTTGATATTTATTTTACTAATAGACGTTATCTATTATAGCGTATACTATTATATATAGATAGTTTGACGGATCCTTAGGAGATGGAAAATCCCATAACATCTCTTAAGTTATTGCACTCATATTTCATGATATACATTTGACTTACATAAGAGTATTTTAGTCCTGACTCGAGTGTTTTATCTTTTCATTATTCTCGAGTCAGTCTTGAGTTTTTTCTGCATATTGAAGATTATTCTCTAGAGGACGAAGACGAAGATTTGGTATATTACTATTATTATTATCCCTACATCATGAGCTATTCTGTTGTTTATCCCTAATGTATATATATAACTCTAATAAATGTGTATAGATTATAATCAAATGTATAGTAAACAGCTTCATGAACTGTTATTTGATTATTATATTTTATCGTTTCCGCTGTGAGATTCTGTATTTGTTTTCTTCTTCTTTTCTTATTTTTCTTATTTAACTCTATTGATTATCTACGTTCCGGATTGTTTAAGTCGGACCTGTGTGGATTATTGTCGATTTAAACCTTCCGAAATGCAGGTCGTCACAGTTGGTATCAGAGCCAGGTTTCGCGATAACCTTGGCTTTGTGGGGGTGTGACTCATTAGAAATAGGGTAGTAATACCCTAGAATGAGTCTGTTTGAGTGTATATGTATGAGAGAGCATACTTGTTAGTGTTATAAATTGTTTTATATTGTCTTTACTTATCCGTTGAGTTGTTTATGAATTCTGGTCGATGTGTGGGACGTCGTGTTATCGATAGGGGTTTCTACACACTTAAACAAGGCAAGTGGACATAATATTTTTTTCAAAGTCGGCTAAATGAAATAATTTTACCTAAATTATATTATATATATATAAAGTGATTATTAATGAATGTCAGTTGTTAGGAGATGATAATATTTGGTAGCATCAATTATTGGTTGAATTAAAATGAAAATGAATACTTAATGAATTTTATTTTTATGAAGCACTTGATAATTAGATTGGATTGAAATCAATTAAAACAAGAAGTGCTTTGTAACGACCCATAAATTTCAACTGTTTTAATAACGTAATTAGTTGAAATTTTGTGAAATTTAAACGATAAAATTTTGAAATAAAAATTTAATATTTGGAATACGTCTAGTTAAACATAGCAACTGGTAAATTTTCGTCCGAAAATATGAAAGTTTATTTCGCGCGTAAATTTACTTCAATTTAATCAGTTAAAAAGCGATGAAAGTAAAATCTTTCCGAAACCTAAATATTTTTACATAGAAAAATTCTAAACCATCTTCCGAGCAAGATGTCAGTTTGTCGTTTTTCCAAATTCGGACATCTTTGGCTCCGTCGGTCTTATTTTCTTGCGTTTTCTTGCATTTTCCACTAGTAGAAATTCAAAATTTTATAATTAAATCGTATCGATGATATCTGTATACTGTTTTGATTGTCTCGGTGTACTGATCTCGGCGGTATATTTACTTCGGTATTACGAAGTCCGGCGTGCGGTGCAATCTGCGAAACGCCCAGTGCATCGGTTCCGTAACCGAGTCCTTTTAGTTTCCATATGCCCTTTCCATCTACCTACTTGTTGAATTCAAAGCAGCACTTTTGCTTTTCAGATTTCCTAGGTACTCAACAAATTGGGTGTGGCTTTCCATTTTCGGTTCATTCAAAATCTCACCTAAAAAAAAGAAAAAAAAGAAAAAGAGAAAGCAATATCACATATAAACTCTGTAACCCAAAAGTTTATTCGACACTTTCGGTTCCTTTCATTTTCCTTATCCCTTCCTCTACCTTCTTTCCTTCACCTAATCAGTTTCCACGCATGAATCTCCATCACATGGCCACGCGACAGCATGCCACTCCAAACCCCATGACCACACCATGGTAGCTACTTACCCACGCCGAATGCCACTACCTTCTAGTTCGCCACTCGGCCATGACAGCCTTGCCCTCTACCGATTTCTCACGTCCAACCCCTGCCGAACTCGCCTCGTTCCCTGTCGACCAAGCACACCCTCGCCTCCACCCTCCAACAAACGACCACATCACGACCACTGAGCCGTAGCACCGTCCTCCTTCGCGTGTTCGTCAGCCATCGAATCACCCATCCTCTGACAGCAAGCGGCAGGCACCAATTTTGTATATATATAGTATTGTAAGTATATATATAAGCCTTGTTGTCGTATATATATTTTTAGTTGAATGTTGCTCTGTTTCTTTTGGTTTATATTTTATAGTTTTATATATATGTAGTATACACTTATTTTGGAAAAAATAGATTTTGTAACCACTGTGTATATATATATATTGGTCTATTAAAGTGTTTACATATTAAGGCATATATATATATACTGTATGTATAAATAGATGTTTGGGTAAAATATTCTAAGTGCCTAGATATTATCGGTTTGAGTTGATGAGGGTATAAAGTTTATTGATGTTCTGTTCAAACTTATATATATTAGTTAGATATATATTGTAGATTTCAAAGTGAATATGTACATAGGTTTATAATAATTGTGGTGACCGTGAAACTTCTTTCTTTAAAAATAAAAAAAATAAAAATATATATAATAACTATAGTATATGTATACATAGCTTTACATGCTATAGCCTGCCTAGTTATTTTCCTCCTTTCCGCCTGTTATACATATGTAAATATATATCTGTATATAGAGTAGGGGTCTATTGACATTGTATTTATTTTATAATAGGGTGATATATTTTAACATACTATAGTATTTATTTAAACATATGTAAGTCGTTTCAAATATTTGTTACAACTGTAATATATACATGTTTTTCTAAAGTCTAATTTAAAGGTATATGGCCATTTATTGAGTCTGCATGTTTTATATATATTATATTGTATTATAACACGGTAGGTTACATTTAAGTCTAAACCTGTTGTTTTATATATAGGTGTACGGTTTTACATGTGTTTATGTATAATAAAGTCTTACGTTTATATGTGTTTTCAAGGTATATTTATATAATAGCCGAGAGTTGAGTTTAGTTGTATATTGTATATAAGTCAATCGTACCAATTATCTTCCTCGATCCCGTTCTGATTTGATTTCATCTATCCCTTATTTATCAGCTTGTCCATCGAATTCGTGCTGATTTTGGCTTTGCTTCGATTAGTCACTCAAATTCCAGTGTTCGTATCAGTGTGCGTATTCATGGCATCTTCTGTGTTCTCTAGCCTCGAAAGGTGAGCAATCACTCACGATTAATGTTCTTTTATTTATTAAATTTGATTTCAATTGAAACGACAATTGAAATATGCTGCTGTCAGTTATTTACACTGTTATATGTATGCTATTACCTATATCAGTTCACCTATGACATCTGACACCATTATTTGTTAATTATACGATGATAATCCTGTTTGATTGGTAATTGATTGACTGTTTGTTGTTTATATTGGATGTTAAATTGAAATGTATAAAGTGATAAATACTATGCAAGTAAATTTGACGTAGGATAATTAAAAATTTGAATTGACATATATGTTGAATTTGATTAGTTGAATATGACCCCTTTTATTTGTTAAATTAATTGACATATAGAATAGTGATAATTACACTTTGAACCATTGAACGTATATCGGATTAATTGTTGTAGTGTTAAAATTGAAATCGAATGACAAGTGAAGAACCGTATGAATAATTAGTGTAATAATCTTTAATCTACATGAAATGATAGTGTAGATTCTAGAAATAATTATATTAATTTGCACAAACAACAATGCGAATTAATACGATTATTTAGGGATTATTTGAATTGATTATTGGATTGATATTGGTTGTTGTTATTGCTTGTTTATTTACTTTGACACCATCCCAGTTATCACACTGCAAGTTCCCTTTGCTATGCTATGATTTTGAATTGAATTGGAATCGGGTTGAAATGATAAATACCCAAATTGAACTTTGACCTAGGATAGGAAATTAAATAAAACCCGATTGGTCAATAATTTGATTTAAAAATAAGCAAAGATTTTATTCAAATAAATAATATGGTTTTGAAATGAAGTTGAAATTTGAATTTTAATGAAAGGAAATGTTAATATATAATAATCTGAAACAAAATATTAACAATGTAATTGATGAAAGAATGTTGTTTAATTTGAGAAATGATTGAATTAAGTTTGAAAGGATTATTGAATTATATTTGTAAATTATAATTAAGTTGAAATTATTAAACTTTGAAATTATTTAATAATTAAGTTTTGAATTATTTAATACTTAAATAAGATTTGAATTATTTAATGATTAAATTGAATTGAATTCTTTAATATAAAAAATTGAACTTTTGAACTAAGTGAATTTTACTTCGTAAATATTTGAAATTGAGTTCTTTATTAATTAAGTTTTGGAAAATTATTTAAATAAGTAAATAAGTGAAATTGAATTTCTTTAACAAGAAATAAAATGTGATTTATTGAAATGAATGTAAGACTTGAAATTTAAAGAATTTGATTTGATGAATTTAATTTAATTCAATTTGTAAGTTTTGATATAATGAAGTTGAATTTGAATAATGGATTTAATGATTGGAAATTTAATAGAAATTGTTTTGAATGGCAAAATTACTTAATAAATATTGAATGAAATCGATAAATGAATTTAAATTGATTTGAATGTCAAATTAAATTAATTTAAATGTTTTCGAAATGAAACTTATATTCGAACTTGAATCAATATTCGAATTGTTTTAAATAAAATTTGAAATTGAATTATAAGATTTTGAAATGGAAATTTGGAAGTTTTGAAACGGAAATGATGGAAATTGATTTAGAAAGATAAATGAAATGTTGGTTTGCAAATTCTAATTGGAATAGTAATTGATTTGGTTTGAATTATATAAACGACCAATCGGTGTAATAATTACGGAAGTTATTAAAGAGACCGGATTCGGTTAGGGACATACTCACTGTCTAAACCGAAAACCACTTTAATAACTATACGCGGAGTGTGATCCAGAATGAAGTGGTTGGAATGATGTACGTGATGACTGAAGAAAGAGAACGATAATGGATAGCCTTGACACTTGTGTCAAATTGGAAATGACTAAAACAGGAGCCGTGCCAGGCCAATGGAGGTCAACTACCTCAAGTGAACACACTTCTTCGAACTACTCATTACTTGTTGTCGATTGGTGCACCCTTTATTTTGGGAGTGTTGTTTCACGGTGTTGCGGTCGCTGCAGCGATGCGTTCTCACCAGTCCGGATCAGGCAAACGGTAGTGTCACTACCTTGGGTATTGCCTCATGTGCCTTGTCATACTTGTATCCCTTTATTCGCGATCACTACGAATTTGTTTTGTACCTTTAGTATATGGATTGCCCTCTGGTGACTTCCGGTTTTGGGGAAACTACGGTCTTGTATATGCTCTTGGGAATAAAAATGTGTTAAGGGGGATAATGGTAACGCCTTAACACTATTTTGATATCTTTATATTAATGATAGACATTACCTACTTATTGTACACTACTACATAGTAGATAGTTTAACGGATCCTTAAAGGATGGTTATTCCAAACATCCTTTGAGTTACTTGTATTTCAATTGCTATTTCACTTGAGTTGGATTTATTGATATAAGAATGTTAATCCTGACTCGAGTGTTTTGTGTTTTGCTTTACGCTCGGGTCAGACTGAGTGTTCCAGTATTCGAGACTCACCTTTGAAGTTGGAGCTTTGCTTGAAGATCCAGCCATCTATTCTGCTTTCAGTATTCGATGATTCCAGTGATGTATTCTGATTTGTATCTGATGTATCGTATTACTCTTCCGTTGTATCTGGTTTAACTCTGATGTAACTTATACATTTATAAAGTAGCTTCATGAACTACTATCTCTTTTATTTCCGCTGCATTTATTACTCTGTGTCTGTGATCTGTGATTATTTATTTACTGTATATGTTTAGTTTTGCCAAATTTAAAATAACAACGCGGTATTTTGAGCAATTCAATTCCGGCATGAGTGTCTACCTATACACTTATAATGGATGCGAATGGTCCAAAATATTGGGTCGTTACATGCTTAAGATGACCAAGTTGTAAATTAATTAAATATTTTGGTAAATAAGTTAAGGAAATTTGTATGAGTATATTTATAATATAGCTTATATATAGAAATGATTTTAAAAATTGAGAATTTTAGAATTTAAAATCCTTTTGTTTTCAAAATTGCTTTCGAAGCCTTCAAAATTTATAATCGTATTATTTGAAAGTGTTATGACTAGAAATATATTTTGAAAAGATTTTTGAAGAAAATAAAAGCATTAAACTCGCTTTGGTCGCTAGGAAATAAATTTTGGGGATGACTACAGCATCGTCGGTATTCATTTTCGAGTTTCTGAATGAGAATTGCTACCAAAAGAAAAAAAAATTCGACTAAAACAAGTTTTGTTGTGAAAAATATTCTAAATATGATTTGATATATATATGAAAATAGTTTTGAACTTATAATTGAAATGGTATAGATTAAAAATAAGTTTATAACTTATAAATTTGAACAGGAAAGTAAAATTGAAATTTAAAACTGTTGGATATTTTTTATTCAAGCAAATAAAGAAATTTGAATTCGAGAGATGAAATAAATAATAAACTTAAGAAATGTGAATAAATTGAGTTAGTGAAATGAAATAAATAAAATGAAGTAAACTCGAGAAAGCTTAAATGTGATATCCCGGGTTTTTGGTCAGTATAAATTTAATAATCTGTATTGATAATTTAATCTTTTAAAAGTTAATAAATATTTAATCTGGCAATATTGATAAGATTTATTTTCAAAGCTAATAAAGTTTTAATCTATTTATAATATATATATTGTTATATATTGTGAATAGGATATCTTTTGTTTTAAATTAAAGATGAATTTTCAAATTTGTAATATATATGTATATATATGTTATAATTTGGATTGTTTGAAATTTAATTAAATCTATTGATAAATATATATGTATAAATTGTGATTTTAAAAGCTTTGTTTTAAAATTTAACATTTTTCAAAAGGTTAATTTAGATTTAATTCAATTGTTTTCAAAATATAAGACAATTGTTTATTTTTGTGATAGTTTAAAAAGGGGTTTAATCAAAGTTTTATTTTAGTTTTCTTTAAAGTGTTAAATTTTAAATGGTTATATAATGTTCTAGACTTTAAAATACATGAATAAGGAATTTATTTATATTTATAATTAGTTTTAACATATTTTCTTTTAAAGGTAAACTAATATTTATTAATTAAGTAACTAAAAAAGTAAGTTTTATATTAACATTTAAATTAAATAAAAATTTATTTAAAATTACTTAGGACATGTGTTAGTATCTTAACACATGATAATAACAATTGTAAGCATAAGAGCATTTCAAGTTAACAAGTGGCAACATTTTCTTTATTTAAAATCTTATTTTATAAATAATATAGTTAAGAGAAATCTGGTTTTTCATTCTCAGTTCAAAACACTTTTACTATCTCAATTCTTTTCTTCTTATAAACTAAAACCTGAAACCCCATAATCAAAAGAAAGTAAATCAAACAATTATCTCATCTTCAATCTGGGTTCAAGCAACTAAATCAAGCACTGAATCAATCTGCAACTTTCAAACCTGAGCAATTCAACAGCAATTGGAAATCATTAAAATCTGTAAGCATGCAAAGGCACTCAAAATCAACCTACAACAGTTCAACTAAATAATCAAGTAAAGGCAGTTTCAACAACAAAGAGAAATTAAAAGCTTTTTGCCAGAATTCGAATTTCAAAAGCCTGGAAGTATCAAAACTGTCCTCTGTTTTAAGGTGAGTAAATATTTATTTTAAAAACAGTTTTTAAATCTTGATGCATGTGATAAATATATGGAAATTGTTGTATGATGGATTGCATGACTGATCTGGATACATATATGCTTTGAAATTGCTCTGTTGAAATGTGTATATCTGTTTATATATATATATATATATATATATATACATTACCTGTCTCTTTGTTTTAATAAAAAGTGAGTAAACTTAATTTTTTTAAAAACAGTTTTAAAATCTTGTTTCCACTTTGTTATGTGAATAAAATTCATGTGATAGCCTTAATATTTGAATTGAAATGGATGCATGCATGTATATAAGTATTTACTGCCTGTGAATAATTAGTATATGGACTCTGAATATGTTACAGAGTTTGATTTTCTTTTTAAATCTAGATCTCATCATCTAATCACTGTTAGTCATTCAGTTGTGAATGAAATATGTTTAAAATCATATAATATCGCTACTGGAAATAAGTTATGGAATTTTCTCTAAAGTATTTGTCTTAAAATTTTATAAACTGCAGTAAAAATATAAACTTGATAAAAATTGATTGATTCAATTTTAAGTTCTGATTGTACGATTGGATTCAATATAGAAAATCATGAATTTTAATAAGTATAACTCGATTTTTAGTTTGGAATTTAAGGAGCTTTCTCGAGTTGTTCGTTTTGGGCAAGTTGATCGATTGTCGTCGATCAGAGGCGAGAGAAGACGTGATTTTTGGGATGGAGGTAGTTGAGGTGTCGAGGCACTTGGGAAAAATAGTTTAGTAATTTAGCATTTATCGTGGTTGTTAGAATTTGAGGAGATAGGGTTTAATACCCTGGTTTTGACGAGGATGTTCTAATGGGTTTCGCGAAAAAGAGAAGTGACCGGAGTCGATCGCAAGGTGATCTGATGATGCTGGAAGCCGTAATGGAGCTACGGTGAAGGTGGCGCGGAGTCTCGAGGGAGGGATCACCGGCGGTGGTTGATTTCCTGGTGATGTTCGTTCCAGGTGATGGGTTCTAATGGCTCGATTTTGATTCTCGTACGAATCAAGGGAATGGAGTGATCGAACGTGATAGCGTGATGGAGTCTGACTTGCCGGAGGTCGAAATAGTGATCGCCGTTGATCATCGTGGGTGTGCACGTGCACGGCTACGTTAGCGTGCATCTGAGAATTTTTGTTTGGGGAAGAAAGCAGGTCTCAGGATTTCTTCAGGAATTTTCAAGTTTGACTCGAAGCAGAAAGAACGTGGGTTTGGCTCGAGAGTTACTTTGGGAAAATTAGAGTTTTACTCGGGATTTTTGTAGGTGTTGCTCGGGGTATTTGCTGGGTTACTCGAGTTTAACCCGGTTTTATAATTTTAATAACTAAAATTTTACAAAATCAGTGAAAAAATTATGCAGATGATATAGAAATTAATTGGTAATGTTTATAAGGTTTTAAAACAAAAGTTAAACAAGTTATTTATAAAAATTAAATTTGTTTTAAGTTAATGTTTTAAACAAAGTTCTTGTATTTTGAAATGTAAAAGTTTTTAAAATAAAATAAGTGAATTTTTAATAATAAATTTTGTATTAAATTTTATTTGATAACTTTGGAAAGGTTTAAAGATTTAAAGTTTAATTTAAAATGTGTTGATTATTAATTGATTTCTAAAATCTTATATTTTAGATTAATTAAGGTTTAATGATTAAAATTTAGTAATAAGATAAAATAAGAATTTTCTTAAGTATTAAGAATGTTAATAAATTTGAAAAGAGAATTTAGATAAATTATTTTAATTATCAAGTGTTATTGGTAAATAATTGATTTAATTAAGATAATAATCTCTTAATTAAGAACCTTTAATATGGTAAGTTAAGAATCATTTAATTAAAATAATTAAGTTAAATTAATTTGTGATTAATTGAGATAATCATTTATAAATTAATTTAGTATAATTACTTGATGAAGTAATTAAGGAATAATTACTGAATGTAATTAAGAAAAGGTAGATTATTTAATAAAGTAATTAGAGGATAATTATTTTATGAAAGTAATTAAGAGTTAATTACTTAGTGTTATTTAAATAAATTATTTAATTAAGTTAATTAAAGGATTAAGATTAATTATAAGGTAATTAATTATTTGGTAAGGTAATTAATTAAAAGTAATTAATTAAGGAAGATAATTAATTAGAGTTAATTACTGGTTAAGTTTAATCAAAGGTGATTAATAAATTATGGTTTAATTCAAGGTTAATTACTTAATGTAATTAATAAATAATTAAAGGTGTAATTAGGAATCATTAGTTTATAATTTATTAATGATTAAGGGTTGATTAATTAAGATTAATTAATCAAATGATAAATGATTATAGAATAACTAATTAATTGTAATTAATTAAGGATTAAAGTAATTGATTTTAATTAATTAATTAATGAAGTAATTAAAGGTTAATTACTGTATTGGATTAAGAATAATTAATTTGTGAAATTAATTAAAGATAATTACTTAAATGTAATTAAGGAATGATTAATCAAGGTGATTAATTAAAGTGGATAATTAGAGAAAGATTAATTAATTTATTTGTAATTAATTAATGATTATATAAGTAAGATTTATGATAAGTAATTAATTTAATTTACTTTAAATTAATTAAGAAATGAAGTAATTAATTTAATTCATTTTAAATTAATTAAAGATAAAGATAGTTAATTTAATTCATTTTAAATTAATTATGTTGTGATTAAGTAAATCATTACTTATATAAGAATGGATGACATTGATTTGTCTTGAATGAATGTATCTCAGAAATGAGATAAGATGTTGTGTAGTATGAATGTTTGGTTGCATTATGATGGTAATGTAGATTAACTATTGTGATGTTGGTATGGATTACCTACTGGTTATGAATCATCTGTTTAATTGATAATGTGATTATAAATTGTGGATTGTGAATTATCTATCTGTATGAATATAGATAAGTAAAATTGTTTAAACCTTTAAACAACTTGGCCTTAAAAGATACGTTTTGGATTTCGATGAGACCGGGATCGGGTTTCCGTATACCGGAATTCCAGGTCTGGAGACCCGAATACCACATCGATCCAAATTAACGATAGGTCGTGAATCTCAAGTGAAGATGAAGATTCAGAGTGCAAGGGTTATTGTCGTTAACTCTGAGGGTGATTCCAAAACGAGTGTAACGAGATAATGCCTTCGGTTTCGTTCGAACCCGGAACGAACTTGTATGGATTGAATGCTTTCAGCACATCGTCAGGCGGACGGTGAGCATTCTAAGTGATATGTTCTGATTAAAGGTAATCGTAACCTCGAGCCTCATCAACCGGGAATGGCTAAAACAGGGGAGGTGCAGCAAGGCTTCGTGGGTAGCACCCACTGAGAGCAAGATAGATCCCTGTCTAGAGGTCCCTTTTCTTTTATTCGGCTTAGTGTGTGGTTGGTCGCGCCAACTACGGGATTGTCTTGTTCGGGATTATCCAGTAAGGGATGGTTCCGGCTTTGTGTTGCAGGGGAGCGGGCGTACTCCTCGGTACGGTGATCTAGGCCACGTACTGTGACGGGCGGTACCCCAGTAGCCCTGCCATTGTATGGAATCCAAACTCCAATAAGTGCCGTACGTATTAGTTGTGCCCAACTATGTTGGAATGTGAGATGTAAGCATTTCAGCTATTTCTGTATTTTACTTGAAAACCCTAGACCCTATTATAATACAATCGGATTTCCTATCAAATGTTTTAGTTAGCGTAAGGTAAAAACTTACCCATGTTTATTTGTGGGGAGTCTTACGTGATACTTTTGTTTTCAAAGGTTTTCAAAGTTAAGCAATCTAACCGTTTACTCACACCAGACCCATGTCTGACCCAAGTGTTTATTTTCTGTTTTATTAAACTCTTGGGTACTCAATATTGTATTGAGTAGTCAAGGGATTCAGGATAGTCTTGACGAATTCTGGAGGAGCTGTGAAGCAGGAGGCTTCAGCGAGTAGATATATAGAGTTTCCGTTGTGTTTGTATTAGTCTGTATTGTACTGATGTACTTGTGTTGTATAATAGACAGAAGTTTATAACTGTCTATTCTGTGATGTATAAGTTGTGTACTCCGATGTATATGATACTATGTAATATTCTATGTGATATATTATATTTCATTCGTTTCCGCTGTGAGATTCTTTTGTGTTGTTGTTTCTTCTTTTCTATCCTTTCTTCTTCTATCCCTTTCTTTCTTCATGATGATACGACTTTTTCTGTGGAAAAAAAGTCGGGTCGTTACAGTTGGTATCAGAGCTGTAGGTTGAGTGAATACCTAGGCTCTGAAGTGGTGTCTATCTTGAGAGCGCGTAATTGTTAGTTATATAAAAATGGTTTTATATTGTGTTAATTGATCGGTTGAGTGGTATATGGATTCTGGTCAATACGAGTAGCTAACGTTATTGATAGGGATCTCTAAACACTTGAACCAGGCCAACAGACACAATATTGTTTTAAAGAGGTAGATGAAATAATTTTACCCAGAAATAATTTCTATATAAAAAAAATATCATTTTAAATATATATATTTATGTATTTCTACCTATTTATTGGGTTACCTGTTCGGGTTTTCCAATATAAGTTATAAAGGTAGATAAGGTGGTAGTGTGTGTAACACAATTACCAATAGTTGGAGTTTGAATGTTTGAGGTTGGAAGTATATATCGAGACTGTAAACCCAATATCGTCTCGAGTAAGCTGGCAGTATGGAGTAAGGATGTCTCGGATCTCTGAAGAAAATCCTTTTCAAGATTCGGAGTCCATTATTGGAATGTAAGATTGGTTGAGCTCGGGTGAGCAGATTTTCTAGAGTTGAATCTATCAGTTGTGCAGAAGTAAGTGATGGTAGCTTGGCGACTTCAGGAAGGAGCAGTTGTGTGATAAGACGCAGTATCTATGGATGTTCCCGAAGGAGATTTTCTTTTGGAACAAGATTAAGAAGGTATTGGAGGAACAGTTGATGTCTACCGCAGGAAAGACTCGACTGTATAGGAATTCTCTGATATCAAGTAAGAGAGTTTTGTCTATTTTGAAGTATGGGACTAAGGTCGATTAGTTGTTCTTCGGACATGGTCTCATTGTTCCCTTAAGAAGAGTAAGTTATTGGCGATTGGTTTGGAGCCCGAGTTTCTTTTGGATGTCTGCCATCTCGGAGATTCGTTGAGAGGTTTGTTGATGGTTTTAGTTTTGAGAAGCCTTTGGATTAGAAGTTCTTGGTTAGCTGTGATAGCAGTGCAGCTCGGAGTGTTCGGTGTGCTGTCGAGATAGAGTTTGGAAGCAGCAGTGTGGTTCGTTTCTTCGATGGTTCCGGAATCTTTGTGGTTCTTCTATCAGCAGTCCGAGTAGATGGTGAAGTTTTTCTTGAAGGGTTAACCTTGTTTGGAAAAGCTTAAGGCTGTTTTAATTGGTAAAGAGAGAATAGTATCTTTGGAATCCGAACTAGGTAGGATCGCAAAAGTGACTTGCAATTAGTTTGAGAGTTCATCTTGAGTAATCTTTTGTATGGAGTTGAGGCATCTCAAGAGAAAGTAAAAGTTATCGAAGAGGTCAAAGGTTGCCCGTAGATAAAGATTTAGTTTATATCGATTTGTTCCTAGAGAAGAATTGGTGAAGCATCTTAGAATTTTATGGAGTATCTGTGTTTTCTCTTCTGTTTCTAATTTTGAGTTTCCTCTAGCTAAGGATAGCTGAAGACAGTACCATTGACCGAGGACTCGTCCATTCTTTGAGTAGTTGGCTATGTCTTTAAGATAACCAATGTTCCCGCTTGTTTGTGGATCTAGTTTGTGCTCGAGTTCATCGACATTCTCATCTATTTCAAAATCAGAGTTGTGCAGCGAAAGCAAAGGTAGTAGCTGTACAAGAAAGGAAGTAACCTCAGATTTCAACAAGAAGTTTATGTGAATTTCTAAGTGTGTATAGAATTTTCTGGAATCTGGAAGAAGGAAGTTCAGTCTTCTATTGCTTGTGGAGTAGAGTTTGTGGATTTCAGTAGATTTTGGAATATCATCTTGTTGATAGGATCTGGAAATCATTTTGTTCTTGGTCTAATTGTTTCAAAAAGCATCAGCAAAGGTTGAGCTGATCAGGAAGAGATGAGGTAGCTCGGGATCGTCTGGTGAGCTATGCAGATATGAGTCAGAGTTTGGAATTCGGAGTTGGAAATTGGAAACTGTTTAAATTTTTCTCCAATTATAAGAGCTATAAGATTTGATAAGTCGGGAAAGTTAACTCAGAAGTATTTTGGGTATTTTGGATTTTCTTGTGTTCTCGAGAGGAGTAGTTCTTTGTCTACAGGAATGAATAGCCAGTTTGGATATCTGGAATTCATTATATTTCACGTATCTCTGAGGGAGTACGTGTATGGTTCATCGCTGATTGTGGGATCTGCAGTTCAGATGGATTTGGAAGTTGAGCTGCACTTGAGTGTGATCTGATATTTTGTTCAGAATTGGTGAATCTAGAGACGAGAGGAGCTCTGGATTGTGGTGGTGTAGTTTGTTTAGCTTCTGTAGAGCGAGTCTCCCGGTGATTTATACTCGGGGAAACTCGAGATAGTATTATGAAGTCTATTCTGATTTATATCAGAATAGTTAGTTAGATTAGATTGTTTGATGGGTTGCTTTGATTGATAGGAATTGGATGATAGGTTTGTGTTTGAAATTAAAAACCTTTGCTGGATTATTAAATTAACTTTGCTTTTAATTTCGAGGACGAAATTATTTTAAAGGGGAAGGAATGTGATATCCCGGGTTTTTGGTCAGTATAAATTTAATAATCTGTATTGATAATTTAATCTTTTAAAAGTTAATAAATATTTAATCTAGCAATATTGATAAGATTTATTTTCAAAGCTAATAAAGTTTTAATCTATTTATAATATATATATTGTTATATATTGTGAATAGGATATCTTTTGTTTTAAATTAAAGATGAATTTTCAAATTTGTAATATATATGTATATATATGTTATAATTTGGATTGTTTGAAATTTAATTAAATCTATTGATAAATATATATGTATAAATTGTGATTTTAAAAGCTTTGTTTTAAAATTTAACATTTTTCAAAAGGTTAATTTAGATTTAATTCAATTGTTTTCAAAATATAAGACAATTGTTTATTTTTGTGATAGTTTAAAAAGGGGTTTAATCAAAGTTTTATTTTAGTTTTCTTTAAAGTGTTAAATTTTAAATGGTTATATAATGTTCTAGACTTTAAAATACATGAATAAGGAATTTATTTATATTTATAATTAGTTTTAACATATTTTCTTTTAAAGGTAAACTAATATTTATTAATTAAGTAACTAAAAAAGTAAGTTTTATATTAACATTTAAATTAAATAAAAATTTATTTAAAATTACTTAGGACATGTGTTAGTATCTTAACACATGATAATAACAATTGTAAGCATAAGAGCATTTCAAGTTAACAAGTGGCAACATTTTCTTTATTTAAAATCTTATTTTATAAATAATATAGTTAAGAGAAATCTGGTTTTTCATTCTCAGTTCAAAACACTTTTACTATCTCAATTCTTTTCTTCTTATAAACTAAAACCTGAAACCCCATAATCAAAAGAAAGTAAATCAAACAATTATCTCATCTTCAATCTGGGTTCAAGCAACTAAATCAAGCACTGAATCAATCTGCAACTTTCAAACCTGAGCAATTCAACAGCAATTGGAAATCATTAAAATCTGTAAGCATGCAAAGGCACTCAAAATCAACCTACAACAGTTCAACTAAATAATCAAGTAAAGGCAGTTTCAACAACAAAGAGAAATTAAAAGCTTTTTGCCAGAATTCGAATTTCAAAAGCCTGGAAGTATCAAAACTGTCCTCTGTTTTAAGGTGAGTAAATATTTATTTTAAAAACAGTTTTTAAATCTTGATGCATGTGATAAATATATGGAAATTGTTGTATGATGGATTGCATGACTGATCTGGATACATATATGCTTTGAAATTGCTCTGTTGAAATGTGTATATCTGTTTATATATATATATATATATATATATATACATTACCTGTCTCTTTGTTTTAATAAAAAGTGAGTAAACTTAATTTTTTTAAAAACAGTTTTAAAATCTTGTTTCCACTTTGTTATGTGAATAAAATTCATGTGATAGCCTTAATATTTGAATTGAAATGGATGCATGCATGTATATAAGTATTTACTGCCTGTGAATAATTAGTATATGGACTCTGAATATGTTACAGAGTTTGATTTTCTTTTTAAATCTAGATCTCATCATCTAATCACTGTTAGTCATTCAGTTGTGAATGAAATATGTTTAAAATCATATAATATCGCTACTGGAAATAAGTTATGGAATTTTCTCTAAAGTATTTGTCTTAAAATTTTATAAACTGCAGTAAAAATATAAACTTGATAAAAATTGATTGATTCAATTTTAAGTTCTGATTGTACGATTGGATTCAATATAGAAAATCATGAATTTTAATAAGTATAACTCGATTTTTAGTTTGGAATTTAAGGAGCTTTCTCGAGTTGTTCGTTTTGGGCAAGTTGATCGATTGTCGTCGATCAGAGGCGAGAGAAGACGTGATTTTTGGGATGGAGGTAGTTGAGGTGTCGAGGCACTTGGGAAAAATAGTTTAGTAATTTAGCATTTATCGTGGTTGTTAGAATTTGAGGAGATAGGGTTTAATACCCTGGTTTTGACGAGGATGTTCTAATGGGTTTCGCGAAAAAGAGAAGTGACCGGAGTCGATCGCAAGGTAATCTGATGATGCTGGAAGCCGTAATGGAGCTACGGTGAAGGTGGCGCGGAGTCTCGAGGGAGGGATCACTGGCGGCGGTTGATTTCCTGGTGATGTTCGTTCCAGGTGATGGGTTCTAATGGCTCGATTTTGATTCTCGTACGAATCAAGGGAATGGAGTGATCGAACGTGATAGCGTGATGGAGTCTGACTTGCCGGAGGTCGAAATAGTGATCGCCGTTGATCATCGTGGGTGTGCACGTGCACGGCTACGTTAGCGTGCATCTGAGAATTTTTGTTTGGGGAAGAAAGCAGGTCTCAGGATTTCTTCAGGAATTTTCAAGTTTGACTCGAAGCAGAAAGAACGTGGGTTTGGCTCGAGAGTTACTTTGGGAAAATTAGAGTTTTACTCGGGATTTTTGTAGGTGTTGCTCGGGGTATTTGCTGGGTTACTCGAGTTTAACCCGGTTTTATAATTTTAATAACTAAAATTTTACAAAATCAGTGAAAAAATTATGCAGATGATATAGAAATTAATTGGTAATGTTTATAAGGTTTTAAAACAAAAGTTAAACAAGTTATTTATAAAAATTAAATTTGTTTTAAGTTAATGTTTTAAACAAAGTTCTTGTATTTTGAAATGTAAAAGTTTTTAAAATAAAATAAGTGAATTTTTAATAATAAATTTTGTATTAAATTTTATTTGATAACTTTGGAAAGGTTTAAAGATTTAAAGTTTAATTTAAAATGTGTTGATTATTAATTGATTTCTAAAATCTTATATTTTAGATTAATTAAGGTTTAATGATTAAAATTTAGTAATAAGATAAAATAAGAATTTTCTTAAGTATTAAGAATGTTAATAAATTTGAAAAGAGAATTTAGATAAATTATTTTAATTATCAAGTGTTATTGGTAAATAATTGATTTAATTAAGATAATAATCTCTTAATTAAGAACCTTTAATATGGTAAGTTAAGAATCATTTAATTAAAATAATTAAGTTAAATTAATTTGTGATTAATTGAGATAATCATTTATAAATTAATTTAGTATAATTACTTGATGAAGTAATTAAGGAATAATTACTGAATGTAATTAAGAAAAGGTAGATTATTTAATAAAGTAATTAGAGGATAATTATTTTATGAAAGTAATTAAGAGTTAATTACTTAGTGTTATTTAAATAAATTATTTAATTAAGTTAATTAAAGGATTAAGATTAATTATAAGGTAATTAATTATTTGGTAAGGTAATTAATTAAAAGTAATTAATTAAGGAAGATAATTAATTAGAGTTAATTACTGGTTAAGTTTAATCAAAGGTGATTAATAAATTATGGTTTAATTCAAGGTTAATTACTTAATGTAATTAATAAATAATTAAAGGTGTAATTAGGAATCATTAGTTTATAATTTATTAATGATTAAGGGTTGATTAATTAAGATTAATTAATCAAATGATAAATGATTATAGAATAACTAATTAATTGTAATTAATTAAGGATTAAAGTAATTGATTTTAATTAATTAATTAATGAAGTAATTAAAGGTTAATTACTGTATTGGATTAAGAATAATTAATTTGTGAAATTAATTAAAGATAATTACTTAAATGTAATTAAGGAATGATTAATCAAGGTGATTAATTAAAGTGGATAATTAGAGAAAGATTAATTAATTTATTTGTAATTAATTAATGATTATATAAGTAAGATTTATGATAAGTAATTAATTTAATTTACTTTAAATTAATTAAGAAATGAAGTAATTAATTTAATTCATTTTAAATTAATTAAAGATAAAGATAGTTAATTTAATTCATTTTAAATTAATTATGTTGTGATTAAGTAAATCATTACTTATATAAGAATGGATGACATTGATTTGTCTTGAATGAATGTATCTCAGAAATGAGATAAGATGTTGTGTAGTATGAATGTTTGGTTGCATTATGATGGTAATGTAGATTAACTATTGTGATGTTGGTATGGATTACCTACTGGTTATGAATCATCTGTTTAATTGATAATGTGATTATAAATTGTGGATTGTGAATTATCTATCTGTATGAATATAGATAAGTAAAATTGTTTAAACCTTTAAACAACTTGGCCTTAAAAGATACGTTTTGGATTTCGATGAGACCGGGATCGGGTTTCCGTATACCGGAATTCCAGGTCTGGAGACCCGAATACCACATCGATCCAAATTAACGATAGGTCGTGAATCTCAAGTGAAGATGAAGATTCAGAGTGCAAGGGTTATTGTCGTTAACTCTGAGGGTGATTCCAAAATGAGTGTAACGAGATAATGCCTTCGGTTTTGTTCGAACCCGGAACGAACTTGTATGGATTGAATGCTTTCAGCACATCGTCAGGCGGACGGTGAGCATTCTAAGTGATATGTTCTGATTAAAGGTAATCGTAACCTCGAGCCTCATCAACCGGGAATGGCTAAAACAGGGGAGGTGCAGCAAGGCTTCGTGGGTAGCACCCACTGAGAGCAAGATAGATCCCTGTCTAGAGGTCCCTTTTCTTTTATTCGGCTTAGTGTGTGGTTGGTCGCGCCAACTACGGGATTGTCTTGTTCGGGATTATCCAGTAAGGGATGGTTCCGGCTTTGTGTTGCAGGGGAGCGGGCGTACTCCTCGGTACGGTGATCTAGGCCACGTACTGTGACGGGCGGTACCCCAGTAGCCCTGCCATTGTATGGAATCCAAACTCCAATAAGTGCCGTACGTATTAGTTGTGCCCAACTATGTTGGAATGTGAGATGTAAGCATTTCAGCTATTTCTGTATTTTACTTGAAAACCCTAGACTCTATTATAATACAATCGGATTTCCTATCAAATGTTTTAGTTAGCGTAAGGTAAAAACTTACCCATGTTTATTTGTGGGGAGTCTTACGTGATACTTTTGTTTTCAAAGGTTTTCAAAGTTAAGCAATCTAACCGTTTACTCACACCAGACCCATGTCTGACCCAAGTGTTTATTTTCTGTTTTATTAAACTCTTGGGTACTCAATATTGTATTGAGTAGTCAAGGGATTCAGGATAGTCTTGACGAATTCTGGAGGAGCTGTGAAGCAGGAGGCTTCAGCGAGTAGATATATAGAGTTTCCGCTGTGTTTGTATTAGTCTGTATTGTACTGATGTACTTGTGTTGTATAATAGACAGAAGTTTATAACTGTCTATTCTGTGATGTATAAGTTGTGTACTCCGATGTATATGATACTATGTAATATTCTATGTGATATATTATATTTCATTCGTTTCCGCTGTGAGATTCTTTTGTGTTGTTGTTTCTTCTTTTCTATCCTTTCTTCTTCTATCCCTTTCTTTCTTCATGATGATACGACTTTTTCTGTGGAAAAAAAGTCGGGTCGTTACATTAAATAATAATGGAATCCATTTGAAATGAAGTAGATAAAATAATGAAAGGAAATTTTAAGTGAATAAGTTTGTATAGTTTATAGATTTGAGAATATTAAGCTAAATTTTTTTAAAATTTATAAAATAGTAATGATAAGAAATTTAACTTGAATAAAATTAAATAAAATTTCACTTAATGAAGATTAAATGAATTGAATTTGATTTAAATGAAATTAGATAAATTGAATTGGATATTGAATGAAATTAGAAAAATGAGTAAAGTGAATTAATTTCACTTAAGCTATAAAATGAATTAATAAATGAATATGAGCTTGAATTTTTAAAATGAAGTGTAATTTGAGTTGTGAAAGAAATTTGAATGTTAACTAATTTAATATGGAAAATGTTAACAAAATGAATTATAGGATAAAGTTAACTTAAGAGAAGTTAAATGAAGTGATTGTGTATGAATTGAGATATAAAATAAAATTTACTTTGGTAAATTAATAATATGAATTTGAATAAATGAAGTGAATCAATGGATTAATATGAACTTGAGTTATGGAATAATAATATAAATGTTTTGCAAATTTGTAATATGTTTATAATAAACTTAAATGGTTTATAAATAATATTAATATTAAAATACTAAGTGATAATGAAATAAATTTAACTTAATAAGGTTAAATGGAACGAAAATTCATTGGATAAAAAAATAAAATGAATGTCATTAGAAATAAGAAATGGAAGTACATAAATTAAAATGTTGACATTGAATAATAGTATGGTTATGAATAAAACTTGCATGAATATGGTTGTTTGGATGTTTCTTTTATTGCATGGCTATATTTGCTTTTATGGTTGTGTATAGTTGTGTTATATATTGATTTATCTTTCCATATACATATTCTCATCTATTATTGAGTGTTTAGTAGGTACGGAAGGACGTATGCTAGTTATGGAGCTCGCTTGCAGATTTTGTTGCTTTTGCTTGCTTAATACGAGCGAACTCGCTCGTATTATTAATAATAAGGTACGTATCTCAGATTACATACTGCGATTTTATATTTTTGCCCTTCGGGATGCCTCATCATTGAGATGAGATGTATATTTGATATCTATTTGGTATAGTGTGATATATATTGTATTGTAAAAAAATTCCGATCGAGTCGCGTAAAGGAGACTCTATCGAATCTTTCCGTAAATCCGGGAGTTAGAAAATTTTTGAAGTTTTAAAAAATTTATAACTTGTTTTGTTAACTAACTTGTAAATACCGTAAGCCGATCGGAGGGGCATAGTAGAAGCGTAGTAATAGTTTTGCAAATCAGATGCTTATGTTTTATAAATTGACTATTTTTTTAAAAGAAATATTATATGTTAAATTCTTTACTTAACGCCTTTTCGAGGACGAAAAGTTTTGAGTGGGGGAGTATGTAACGACCTATGTTAGCTATTTTTAATTATTAAATTTAAGGTGATTATTGAATAACAATGTTTAGAAATAAAATTTAATAATTTATTAATGTAGTTATTAATATGAACTTGGATAAAATACTGAAATAAACAATTTCGGGAATTTAGGGATTATTTTTATGAAATAAAATTATAACAAATAGTTAGAATTTAATAATAGATATTCAATTATTTAGATAGAAATGAAATATTGTTGATAACTAAAAATTCAATTGAAATGAATGGTTATTAATGTAATTTGTTGAATAATTTAATAGTTTAAATTTAATATTGGAATTTTTTTGAATAATTAAATTCTGGATTTAATATGATTGAAAATGATGTCGTAAGTTGATTTAAATTTTATATAAACAATAATTAAGATTGTTAATATTTATAATTGGATTTAAATGTGAATAATTAAAATTTGGAAATTTTATATTTTAATTTGACGAGGAAAAATAGCCATTTTGGAAACTGTCTCGGATTTCGATGAAACAAGTTTCATCGGATCTGTAATAGTGAATTATTATTGGATTTCAAGTTTCGTAGCGATCAGACTTGTCGTATGGCCGCATGAGCTTGAAACGCGTAGAAATCAATTTAAGGAATTCGATAATAAATTGACTTTGAAAAGCTCTCTTCCACATACGATCGAATTAGGCCTCGAAACTAGTTCCATTGTGTCCGAAATAGGGGTAAAACATTATAAATGCCAAGCGGCACGCCTTGATTGGAGTTCAGACGATTTTGGACCTAACTATATATATACGGCACGAAAACGAGAAATATTATTATTTTATTTCAGAAACCCTAGTGAGAACATGGCCGCCGTTTTTTTTATTTTCAATGGCCAAAAATTCACCAACTTCCCTCTTTAATATCTCTCAATCCGTTCAACGAAATTGAAAACTTCCAAAAGCAAAGTTGTAGATCTCGGTGACCTCTTCAAATACATATGATTGATCTATGCTATTACTTCACGGATTTGGCAAGATCTGAGATTGAAGGCGTGTGGTTTTTCTCAATTTTCTTGATGATGGTGGCACTAGAAGGGGAGGCATTTCGGGCGAAGGAGGAAATGGCCAGGGCGCACGCAATGGTAGTATTGGATTGAACTCCGGTCTTTCTTTGTCGCGTGCATGTGGAAGCAAGAGGGTGCATGATGGGTCGGCTACGTACATAAATTTGAGGAAGAAGGTTACGTTCCCTTTTTTATTAATTAATTATTTAAAATTTTAAATGTTCGATCGTTCTAACGTATATAACTTTTGAATACGAGCTCGGATTCAAGCACGGTTTTCTCCATCGTATCAGAATTCCGGACAACGTGGAACTGGTTTGGTCGAGTTATGAGACTGTTCAAATTTGGGCCTTTATTTGGATTTCAAATCGTTGATAAATCAAAGGTGAGTGTTTATACGCTCACAATTGACTGAAATATTTTTATGTTAGTTAAGTTATATCGTGAAGTGATTTAAAATTTATTGGTTGTTGTTTGATAAGTTTAATTGACATTTAAATTGACATCTGAATTAATTTATAGAAATTTAATTGACAGTTAAATTTAATTAGAATTTAATTACCCGTAAAATACCTGATATTGATAATTATGAAATTGTTCTGAATTTTATTGACTGTTTGGATGATTGGTCGTGATGGATGCAATTGGTTGATATTTGGATGTTTATTTCTTTTGATATATCATGGTATCATCTTGTATATTATTTACAGTAATAAAACTGTAAATTGAATTATTTCGAATAAATTAAGAAATGGGTTGAAATGATATATACCTATGACATTTATTTTTGGTTGAAATGATATATATCCATCCCTAGAATTAAATTAAAATAATTGATTCACTTGACCATAGGATAGAGAATTATATACGGACACCGGATTGGTTAATTTAAATGACTTTAAATTTTTTATTTGGAATTATTTAAATGATTTGTTTTTAAGAAATAAAAATTGAATTTGTGGAAATCAAATTATTTTCGAATTGGAACTCAGAATGTTGAAATTTAAATTTGAAACGAAATTGTTCAATTAATCGAAGTTGAGATTTTAAGTTATAATCGGAATATGATTTGAATTTTTGGAAATTGATTTGTTCTAAAAGATTGGACTTTTATTCGAATTTTGAATATTGCTAAGTAAAAGTGATATAAATGATATTTCGAAATTGAGTTTGGAATTTAATTACGTTTGAATTTGGATTTTTAAATTGGATATTGAAAGAAAATTTGATTTATGTGTTTTGAATCGATATTTTGGAAATCAAACTCGGAATTGATATAAATCGAAATGGTTTAAGTTTGAGAATGGAATTGAAATTGAAATTAATTTGGAAATGAAATTGAAATTAATTTTGGAATCGAAGTAAAATTCGACTTGAGATCCGAATTGAATCGATTAATTTGAAATGGAAATTGGAACTGGTTTGAATTGGAAAATTTGGAAAGTGAACCGGCTTGACTATGAAACTATTTTAAATGAATTATTTAGTATAAACGGTTTAAAATCTGTATTCTTAAATATTCAAATTATTTTGATTTTCCAAACTATTTTACTATATAAACCATTTTTTTAACTCAAACAATTTTTTATTAAACTATTTTAACTATTTAATTATTTTAAAACTTTTTAAACTATTTTCTAAAAATTCAAACTGGTCAAAAGGGTTGAACGTTTATATTTAAATCTTGGATTTAAATGCGAATTGGGTTTAAGTGAAGTTATAACCTAAATTGTAATTCGAAACAAATTTTGAAGTGAAATCGATATATCAAGTCGAATTGACATTTTAAAGTATCACATGATTTTTGAAGCGAATATGATGATTCTGAAGTAAAAAATTTGAACTTTTTTAAGCGAATATGGTAATTTCAAAATGGATTATATTTTGAAACGAATATGATATTTTGATATCAAGTACGAATTGCTTTCGAAATGTGAAAGTACCAACCGGTTTGTAAAATGACATTTGGTTGTAAAGGAGACCGGGGCCTCTTATTGTCATACTCTCTGTCAATATTGGAACCACTTTAACAATCGTGTACACGGTGGATGATATCCAGAATGTAGTGGTTGAATTGGCGAACGTTTACCGGAATGAAGTAAGAGAACGATGATGGATAGCCTTGAAACTCGTGTCATATTTAAAATGACTAAACCAGGAGCCTATATCTGGCCAATGAGGTTAGCTACCTCTAGCGACGTTGATCCCTCGTATTACTATCGTGATTTTCAACTTGATGGGTGCACCTTTTTCGTTTGGATTGATTGTTGCGGTCGGCCACGGATGGGTTATGCCCAGCAAGATAGGGTAAACTGGTAGAATCCTACCTTAGGCATTGCCTCACGTGCCTTGTCATATTTATCCCTATACGAGCCCATTACGACTTTGGTTTAGTACTGTACAAATGTGTTAAGGTGGATCAATGTAAAGCCTTAACGCTATTTTGATATTTATTTTACTGATAGACATTATCTATTATAGCGTATACTATTATATACAGATAGTTTGACGGATCCTTAGGAGATGGAAAATCCCGTAACATCTCTTAAGTTATTGCACTCATATTTCATGATATAGATTTGACTTACATAAGAGTATTTTAGTCCTGACTCGAGTGTTTTGTCTTTTCATTATTCTCTGGTCAGTCTTGAGTTTTTTCTACATATTGAAGATTATTCTCTAGAGGACGAAGACGAAGATTTGGTATATTACTATTATTATTATCCCTACATCATGAGCTATTCTTCTGTTTATCCCTAATGTGTATATATATAACTCTAATAAATGTGTATAGATTATAATCAAATGTATAGTAAACAGCTTCATGAACTGTTATTTGATTATTATATTTTATCGTTTCCGCTGTGAGATTCTGTATTTGTTTTCTTCTTCTTTTCTTATTTTTCTTATTTAACCCCATTGATTATCTACCTTATGGATTGTTTAAGTCGGACTTGTTTGGATTATTGTTCGATTTAAACCTTCCGAAATGTGGGTCGTCACATGTTGAGGATGTGCATTCTTGATTTTGAAGGAACTTGGGAGGAGCACCTTCCTTTAGTGGAATTCGCTTATAACAGTAGTTTCCAGGCTAGCCTTGGGATGGCTCCTTTTGAAGCCCTTTATGGAAGACCTTGCAAGTCGCCTTCGTGTTGGTTAGAGTCTATAGAAAGATTGCTACTTGGTCCTGACATGGTTAGAGAGACTTTGGAAAAGATTGATTTGATTAGAAGAAGAATGAAGACGGCCCAAGATAGATAGAAATCCTATGCAGATAAGCGAAGAAGGGATATTGAGTTCAAGGAAGGAGATTTGGTTTTTATTAAGGTTTCTCTGCTAAGAAAAGTAGTGAGGTTTGGATCAAGTGGGAAACTTGCTCCCAGATTCGTAGGACCGTTACCCATTGTGGAAAGGGTTGGGAAGATGGTGTATCGGATAAAGCTACCGGAGAGGCTCGCGGGAGTTCATGATGTTTTTCATGTTTCACACTTGAGAAAGTGCTTACATGATTCAGCAGAGGTAGTGGAACCTAGCCTACTTGGGAAAGTTAAAATGGAGAGAGAAGCATCGGTTCATCGCATTCCTACCAAGATCGTTGGGCATGATATCAAGAAGCTTAGGAATAAGGAAGTCCCTTTGGTTAAGGTACAATGGGGAGATAGTATTGAGGACGCTACATGGGAGGCTGAGGAGAAAATACGTACCTCTTATTCGCATCTTTTTGATGGTACGTCTTGAATTTCCTATTTCCATCTATAGCTTTGAATAGGTTCTTTCCTTTAGTATCCTTTGGGTGGGTAGATCTTAGGATTTAACCTATGGATGGTAGGACTGAATGTAAACCTGTTACTAGAACATGTTATGTATGATGGGCACAGTGGTTGCAAGTGTTTGCTGGTAGATGTTAATGGACGCATATACACCCACTAGGCACTATTATCTCTTAGAGATCGGCCTAACTGGGTCACTAAAGCATATGCCTATGGATGTGTGTGCACTTGCATTTTTATTTCATGGTTGTTATGAATGGATAATTATCATTTGATTGTTGTATTTGGATGATGATTATAACACACATATAGAACTATCAGTTGTCATTAGAGAGTTTGCATTCATTTGGATACATGGCACGGACATGAACGCATAAAAAGGAGGTCGACTGAATCAGTAGACCACCTAATCTTTTGCATTAGTTAGGGACATTGACACTACACTATTGCATATATCATAAATTGCATTAGAAATCTTAAGGACAATGGATGTAATGGATGATGGTTGAACATATGGTTGTGGAATTTGGATGAAAATATTTTTTCATTCTTCTGTCCTTGGAGATTTCGGGGATGAAATCCTTTAAAGAGGGGAGAATGTAACAACCCAAATATTTGAGCTATAATAATTAATTAACGAATTAATTAAACAATAAAATAAGTTTGTGAAATTTTCAGAATCGAGCTACGGGAGTTGCACCATTGGGTCCGTGGTGATTTTCTGATCAATTTTCATATATAACTTGTCGAAATATGAATCAGTATAGAGAAGTTATAAGAGAAACAATAAATCAGAATTAAATAAACAAGAACGAAAAAAAATACAAGGGCATGGGTCGATCCATGCTATGGTCAGGTCGACCTATAGGTCGACCCCCAAAGATCATAGGTCGACCCGCAAAACTTCCTAGACATGAAAACGTCCAGGTACGAACTGAACACCTTAAAGTTTGATTTTTGGTTAATCCTGTGCGTTCGTAGCTGCATCCGATGATTCCTAGTGAGCCTATGACGTGGTTGCACCAGATTTAATCTTCAAATCCGACGGTCTGAGATCCGTAAGCCACACTATAAATAGAACCCTAGGCATAGCTATTTTTCCCATTCAGATTTTCTCTAAATTGGGTTCATTGCCTGAGGCTGAACCATAAATAGATAATTTTTCTAGGGAGGAAATCTTTTTGATAAAAATATTCTACGCCCTAGAAGTGGATCCAGGAAGGCTCATGACTAGAGCTAGGACCACAGGAGAGTGTTTTGTAATTATTTTAGATTTGTAAGCAATTTAAAATAATAGGGTTCTCAATAGTTGTAGTTTTTCTACAATTTTGAGATAGTTTTTATGTAAGTTTATTTAAAGTCAGTTTTTAAGTAAATTTCAGAAGTTCTTTTCAGTCTATTTTTATTTAGCTATTTTATTCAGTTATTTACAGTTATTTCCATCTGTTTTAAGTTGGAATTTAGCCTGTAAATGTTAGTTTCTTTTTATAGAGATTTAATCTTTTTTTACGCGAATAAAATATTAAAAAGAGAAGAATTCGCAAATATGGATTAAAATAGAATAACACTAAACTTACAGAAATTGGATGTAAAATGAGAAAAAATGAAATAAAATGGTGATAGGCAGGATTAGGCAAATTTAAGATATTGCAAACATGAATATAATAAGTGGTTATAACTAAAAAGAGAAAATAGAAGAGTAACAGTTGCAAGAACAATTATAACACGTAGGTTATAATTAGAAAGAAGAGATAGCAGAAGAGGCTTATTTTAAAACTTAGATCTTAGACTAAGTGAATAAGCAAATATAGAAGTAGGGCACATACCGGCAGCATTCTCTTTCAAGTCTAGGACAGATGGTTTCACATGTAGGTGAAACTGGGACATGCTTATGCTGATTAGGGTAAATAAGTGACCAATAGATAGAGGCTCAGATCTGGAGATTTGGGCAAGGGGCGCAAAGCTAGAAGATTTGTTTATTAGGACCAGTACCGGCATCATTCCCTTTCAGGTCAAGGACTGATGGTCTCACACGTAGGTGAGGCTGGGCATGTTTATGCTGATTAGGATAAATAAAGGGTCAAATAGGAGGCAAATGTTATTATGTACCGACGATGACCGAGCATGTGGCATCGATTAGGGTAAATAATTCGCTACTACGTCAGAAGCGCTAAAGAGATGTCTTTTAATTTGACCAACATGATTGGTTTATAGTGGCACAACAGAGATAGGAAAGGCCGATCAATGGGTAGGATTAGGATTTCAGCCTAATCAAGTTAGCAGTTGAGATAGGATTAGGATTTCACCCTAATCACAGTAGTTTAAGGCAACTGCAAACAATCAAAGCAAACAGTCAAACAGAATCGAAAACAGTATTTTATCCGAGTTTTATCTTTTCTGTGTTTTCCTTTCAAGCTAGAACTATTGCTTAGTCTATTATCTTTATCTTGCTTAGAAATACTAGTAATTACTTTCACTCACCAGACTTATTGTCTGACCCACTCCTCTATTTCCCCTTTTTTTCCCCATAGGCAAGCAGAGTTAGGATAGTTGATTCAGGTTGCTTGGAGATTCATTTCCGAAGTTTTCTCATTTCAGATTTATTCTTTTGCTTTTCATCTTTTTCATTTTTCTTATGATGGATTGGCACTTGTGAGAGGGATTATTATTATTATTATCTTTATACTCTGATTTTATGAGACTGAGATGTATTTTCATGAGACATGGGACATTTTGAGTTTTTGAGATATGTTATGTTTTTATGACTTATTTTGAGTTGAAGTTTAATTTTGAATGATAAGTTATTATTTAAATGTTTCCGCTATTTTACTTATTTTTCTTGTGAATCTTAGTCTCTGTGATTTTTTAGCTATACCTATAACACACCACATCCTTTGGTGTGCCCCTTTTGGGAATACTAAGGGGTGTGGGGGTGTTTCACTCATCAAAGGTCAAGAATCGTGTCTCTTGTACTCTGTGTTGTTCTAAACTTTCTTTGATACCA
Organism: Allium fistulosum; assembly: GCA_030737815.1. Taxonomy (NCBI): domain Eukaryota; kingdom Viridiplantae; phylum Streptophyta; class Magnoliopsida; order Asparagales; family Amaryllidaceae; genus Allium; species Allium fistulosum. The sequence continues at coordinate 272,965,712 of CM060902.1, read as the reverse complement.
AATGTAACGTCTTACCTCTATACATACTACCAAAGAGTATTACTGGGTAACGATATCTGATAATAGGGAGAATGAGGTGATATTGGACTATCGCACATGAATATTCCCTTGGGATAACACCATTACATATTTCAAAATCATACACTATTCATATATATGTATTCGGTATCGGCACAAAGCAATAGACACGTGCATTTCCAAGATAGAGCAATACACAATATAAAATAAATAACAGAAAATACAGAGCCATAATGCATCGATAGAATATAATAAGTAAATTATACAAAGCTAAGTGGGTCAACAAAAATCAAACGTCCACTAACTCTCAAATATACATACCTTGCTCAATACATCCATCACAACTCTACATGCAAACATGAGACTATATAAATACATAATGGTATTCTACACTACTAATAATCTAGCCACCAACTAAGCCCAACAATCATAAACTGGTCTCTTCGTCCCTGAACCTAAAATGTCTCGGACTGGCCTACGTATTATATAAATGATACACGGGTTAGACTATGTCTAGATGCAAATGTCAGTCTATACTAATAACTGGCATGGTGCAACAAATATATCTCATAATTGTGTGGAGTGTGGACATCCCAAATATACCTTTATATCATATCATGCACAAATCATCATCATTTAAAATAATCAACACATCCCATAGGTTAAACAAGACATTCCATACATCCCAACAGCCAACAATAACACACATCAATAGATCCATAACATAGTGGGTGAATCAACCTAATAGCCATTCATCATCCTTCAACGCACTCATAACACAAAAGGGAATCAACTATCAACAAGCACACAATCAATTGATATGTTATAAGTATGGTATCGTCCGTCTATATATATCTCAAATCACATATTCCAGTTAGGAGCCTCACAACACACAGCATGCTCCAAGGGATAGCACACAACACGCCCTACAATGTTAGTTACTCCTGGTCATCATGACTCTATGTCCATCTCTATACCATGGTCATGAGCCTACTGCCTAATGGTAACATACTATTTGGCTACTGTGGCATCTGAGCATATCATTACACAATCTAAATATCAGCATGCAACACATATAATAGTGATGCAACGAATCCAGGATGCGACACCGCGATTGGCCAACCAGGATGGACTCTTGTGTCTTTGGATAATGAGCACACAACACAAATTGGCACGCCGCCAATAGACATACTTAACCATCTGACACACAACAATGGTAACACACAGTCACCATACCTCATATATAAGCATCACCCATATTTAAGAGGTAATCAAATAAATAGCCACTCAAGTGTCTCATACCACTCAATGCTACTCACTTACTTACCTAATGTATGTGAATCTCACTCAACCACGTATAATATTTTATATAATAATTCCAAAGAATAACTAGAGAAACATTACCGAATGTCACATACCAGACAGAATTATAACTCTGTTTATTCAAATTCTTCGTTACACAAACAAATCCAACATAATCATAAATTCCATACAATGAGTCAAAAGAGTGATTGAAAAGTTATTACCGAATGTCATATACCATCTAGTATTAATAATCAATTTACTCAAAATCCTTACGATATAGAACTTCACATCATTCAACCAGTTATTGATTAAAAGGGGATTTTATTAAAATTACTCATTTCCTAAATTTCCATATTAAATTTCAAACATCAATATAAAATTTCAAAGAGGTCTTATATTATAAAATTCTCATTTTATCCAAAAACAATTATTAAATTCCAATCTTAAATATTTTAAAACCTCTCATTTGACTACAAAGAAAATCTCTTTTTAAACCCCTATTTAATTTCAAAGTTGCCAAATTACTTTTTGGAATAATTCGTACAACATGAAACCAACCTTTAATACTTTAAAACATTTATAAAGAAGGATTATAATCTATAATTCCTTTAAAACCCAAATTCCAAATTATATTATTGTTATTTATTTATTTGTTTCCATAAAATAATTTTAATCCAAAAACATTTCTTAAACTCTTAATTAATTGCAAGAAAATCTATATATTAAACTTCATTTAATTCTAAATCCTTTAAACTCCCTTTAAAAATAATTCATACGTTTTAAAGATCTTCTCTAATAATTGAAAATAATAATATCAAATAAGTTTTATAACTCATGATTTCCTTTAAACAAGAATTTAAAATAATTCTACTTTTCCAACTAGGATTTACCATTTTAAATATTCCCAAAGCCTTGAAATAAAATTCCAACACCATTATGACTTTTAACTTAAGACATTTCCCAAAGGTATAAATAAAATTCTATTTCATGAAAATCCTTTAAATATTTTTATAGTCAACAATAAATAAATAAAAATTAAAATATTCAAAAAATCGCTTATTTAATAAATCAAAATTCATCACTTTTCTATTTGCACAATCCTTAAAAAATTATTCCACTTTTATATTTTTCCAGAATCGTTCCACTTTCAAATTTTCCATTAGTTACAATCTCTTCAATATTAAATAAGAAAATTGTTACAGAATTCACTATTTATTTCTAGAATAATTTATTTAGTTCAAATCTTCACCTATTAATTCATTTACCCTCTTTTTGATCAATTTCAAATATTTTATTCGACTAATACCATCAGGAATTCAACTAATATTACACACCACATAACACAACCAAGGTATAAGACAACAATTCTATCAATAATATCAGATAACAATCAACCAAAGATATGCAATTCAACTTCATCCAATTCAAACCATACAAACCAACATTTCATCATCAAACAATCAACTTTATAGCTTAACAATTCTAGAAAATCATAGTAGGAGTATTCTAGACTATAGTTGTGGGTAAGTAATTTTACTCACCTAACAATGCTTGCAAGGTTGAATCCTATTCAACACTTCAGCCCAACTGTACGCACAACTAACTTAACCACCTCCTCGCCGCTGCAAATGGTCGCAGCCCCATGGTTGCGTTGTTAGTCTCTAATCGTGAATCCATGTTCGAGCTTCTGCCTTAACGTCGTGTATTCCACCTCCCCCATGCGTCATTGCTTGGCCGCTCGTACACATGCACCTCCATCAAATTGCAACGTGCTTCAATTGTGTGCCACATCGTGATACCCATTTTTCATCGATAGCCTAGCCCTAATGTAACGACCCATATTTTAACCTGTTAGAATTTATTAAATAAAATAAAATTTCTGAATAAAGATGGGTGGAAATAAATTTAATGATCTATTAATGTAAACTCATTAGATATGAAGTTAAAATGAATCCTTAAATGACAAATTGTGACATGAGGAGTGGGTAACAATTATTGGAATGTGATTCAATGATATTAATCTATAGGTAATAATTAACAGCAACTGAATAATAAGGGTTAATGTGAATAAATAATAAAATGAATGCTATTTAATAGGAGAAACCTAAATTAATTTATTAAATTGTATATGATAACTTGACCTATAATAAGAAAACATTTAATGAGAGAAGTTGACAAGAAACATTTATTTGATAATTAATGTGTGTATTTGTTGTATGAAATAAAATAATAAATGTTGGAATATGTAAAATGTAAAGAAAATAGTGGTTGTATTATTTGTGTTCATTTTTAAATTTAATATTGAGCTTATTAAAAATGAAATTATTGAAAACCTTTTAATTAAAATAAAGAGAAATTAATGGTAAGTTAATGCAATATGAGCATAATCCATTTGTGTTAAATTAGATTTAAACATGTAACGACCTGTAATTTTCGTTAATTAAACATTGTTAAATTAATATGATTATGTAATTTAACGTTGAAAGGAATAAAATTTATAATATAGAAATGATAAAACTATCTAGAATTAAGTTTAACAATGTAAATTTAATGTAATAAATGACTAGAATGAAATGTAAAAGTATTAATTCAAGGTAATTGATAACTACTTTGAATGTAATTCTAATATTGCAATGATTAGAAGTATAATTGGTTATATAGTGTAAATAAGAATAAACCAAGTATTGTATAAATTGGTGGAGTTTATGTAATAAATTGAAATTAATTGAAATAGAATAATTAATCCATATGTGAATTTATTAGTTTTGTTGCTAGCTGGTAAAACTAGAAATGTGTTTGAATTGGTAAGTTATAACAATGGTAATTATAAATTCACTATTTAATTCATTGATAATAGATTGGACATCAATTGCAATTAATTCACTTAATTGGTGCGGTTAATGTAGATTAAATTGATATTTGCAGAATATTAATTCAATAAGATGTAACCCAATGTAAAATTTATTCGTAATATGACAATTGATTGAATAAAAAGAATTGAAATCAAGTTTGATCAATTTATTGGAATTTAAATTATAATAAACGGATTTATAACAATTAAATGTAATTAAATACTACGTTAATGAAAACTAAGATGATAATGATAAAATATTAGTGTAATAAGATATAAACAAATGTTAATTACAGCCATGAGATGCCAATTGATTGAGTGATAAGATGGAAAGGCGAATAAATGAATTTATTAGAACTTAAAGTATTAATCACTGCATTTATGTCAATTGGAATTAAACACTATACTAGTAGAATAATTGACATTGAATTGACATGAGAATTTGTTTTAAATTATTGTAAATGTATAAGTAATCAAAAATGATAAAATTTGTTAATTATAAAATTGGAATTTAGAAAGGTTATTTAATTAATTTAATATTAATTTATTTAATTAATGTTAAAACAACCATTTTGGCCATTATCTCGGATTTCGACAAAACCTGTTTCTTCAGATCCGTAACAGTGAATTATTGTAGAATTTCAAGTTTCGTAGCGATCGGACTTGTCGTTTGATCGTACGAACTCGAAACTAATTGAAATCAATTTGAAATAAATTGATTTTTTTAGCTAACTTCTTCATACAATGGAATTAGGACTTGAAACCTATTCCATTAAGTTTAAATGTTTCGAAAACATCTATTTTTATATATGGGGTGACCCACTTTCATTTCGAAGGCAGAACAGGCTTTTTGGGTCGCAATTGTCATTCGTACCTATTCAATTGGGTTTATTTTTCTTATCGGGCCTTGTTCATATAAATTGTTCTGTTCTAACCCTAGCAGTCTTTCTATTTCTTATTCATGTATGTACATCAACTTCTGTCTGCTCCTTCCATCAATGGCAGAAAACAAATTCCAATTCCAAACCCTATTCCAATTTCAAATTCAATTTCAAAATCAAACTCCTCCAAATCATATCAAATTATATAATGTTTCGAAGCTCTCGACGAGCGTAACCCAGATCTGCAACTCGTTTAACCATCGAATCACAGTTTGTCCAGAAATCGAGGATGAACCTCAACTGTCTATTCTAGGTTTTGGATGATCCAACGGTAGATCGTCGTCCAATTGACGATTGGAAGGTAGTGTCGAGCGGGTCATGGATCATATGGTCGTTCGTCCCCAGGTGTTCATGGATCGCCAGAAAATGGTGATAAAGATGTACGATGGAGGCGAGTTTTGGGGAAGCCGGAATTGGCTGAAACGGCGGCGGAGGTGCGGCGTCAGGTGGGGATGTCAACAGTGAAGGCTGATCATGGTGGAGGTGGCTGATGGCTGGGCGTTCATCGGCTTAAACCTAGTGGCTCTAGATTGGGGCGATCACGTTTCCATGGGTAGGCTAGGGTTCGTTTGTAGAGGTGACATGCTAATCAATTTATTTATTTAATTTTTTTATATTATATATCGTATAACTTCTAATCGACATAACTTTTACGTACGAGGTCATATTTACGCGCGGTTTGTTCCGCTGCGATCGTATCGAAATTCCAGACATTTGGACTCTGGTTTGGATGAATTCTGAGACTATTGAATTTTGGGCCTTATTTTCGATTTCAAATCGATTTGAAATAAAAGGTGAGTGTTTTGACCCACTTACAACTACTTGATTATCTTATGTTAGTTAAATTAAATTTATGATGTGATTAGAAATTAATTGATTGATGTTCGGTTTTTTAATTTGTCATTCTAGTTAAATTTGAATTTTATTGCATTTAATCATCGTTAAATTTAATACTGAATTTAATTGTCAATTTAATATTTGTTATTGATAATCAGTTATCTATTGATGTTATTGATTGATTTGGATGATGATTGTGATGTATGTTTGATTTGCAGGTATTGGATGTTATATTTTATATTGTTATAACACTGCAAGTTCCCTATGGGTTGAAATGATACATACCCGAACGATCATATAGAATAGGGGAAAATCATTATGGGTTGAAATGATAAACCCAAGCGATTTTCATTGAAATAAATTTGGGATTGCGGGTTGAAATGATATATGCCAGTAAATTTAAATATTTCCGGATTGAAATGATAAATGTCTGTATCACTTGACCATAGGGTAGAGAATTATATACGAACACTGGATTGGTTAAGTTTAATGATTTTAAAATCTTTAAACTTTGAATCCAGTTAAAAGATATTTGAAATAGAATTTGACTGATATAAATTGAATTGTTTTAAGTAATTATTTAAAGGATTTAAATTGAAAATTTAAAGTTGAATTCAAAGTATAAACGACATTCATTGAAATTGAGTTATTGAAATGTTGGAAACCGTAACTTTGAAAATCTATTAAAATTGGATAGTTAAATTTGATATTTCAAGATTTGAAATTGGGTTTTGATTTGAAATCTAGACATGGTCCAGATTTGTTGGAATGGAAGAAATGGTTAAATATGATGTTAATTTCAATATTTTATTATCTCAATATAAACTGTAAATGTTCTTTTAAATTCTAATTTAAGATTTTCAACTATTAAAATAAGTTAATCTATTTTAAACCAACTTGACCAAATTTAAACTATTTAATTTATTTTAATCTAATTTAACCTATTTTAAACTAATTAACCTATTTAATCTATCTTAATATAAATCTATTTTAATATATTTAACCTATTTTAAATCATTTAAACTTTATTAAACTATTTTAATTTATTCTAAAACTATTTAATCTATTTCAAATTCTATTTAATCTACTTTAAATTCATTTAATCTATTTTAAATCTAATTAATCCATAATAAACCTATTTAATCTATTTTAAACCATTTAAACTAATTTAAATCTATTTAAAGTAATTTAATCTATTTTTAATGTATTTTAAATTTATTTAATCTATTTTAAACCTATCTAACCTAATTTATAACTATTTAAAACTATGTTGAACTAATTAAACTATTTATAACTATCTATATTATTTTCTGAATTTCAGATGGTGTAAAGTGGAATGCTTATAATTAGAGCCTTAATTTTTAAAGTGAATAAGGTTTAATGATGTAATAACCTAAGTTGGAATTTAAATAACATATTTTGGGTAAATATGATGATTTTGAATGAGGGTTTAACCTATTTTGAAATTATAATTTCAAAAGTGATATGGTTTGAATTGAATATGATATTTTGATGTCAATATGAAATGGTTTTGAAATGTAAAAGAACCATCCGGTGTGAAATAAGCGTTTGGTTGTTAAAGAGACCTGGATCGGATATTTTCATACTCTCTACCAATACCAAAAACCACTTTAACAACTGTGTACGTGGTGGAGATTCCAGAAATGAAGCAGGATGGTTTGGCGAATGATTCTGTATGAGGTATTTACGCGACCCTGACTCCCGTGATTCAGCTTAGATGTGACTAAAAGAGGAGCTATACCGGGCCAAGTGAGGTCGCACCTCCGATCGGGCACATTTCTTCAATACCATACTATTACTTTGTGATTGATTTGGTGGTCACCCCTCGATTTGATTATGGGAGTGTGTCCGAGGTGGGCGGTAGTAGCTGCTATGCATTACCACCAGTCTGGGAGTGCAATTGGTATATCTACCCTGGCATTGCCTCGAGTGTCATGTTCATATGCCCTATCACACCTTCTATGACTTTGTTTTGTACCATACCTATGGAGTGCCCTCTGAGTAAACCTCTTGGAAGAGCTTACGGTACTCTATAGACTATGGGAATATATAAAATGTGTTAAGAGGGTATGGGTAACGCCTTAAAGCTATTTTAATACTTTACTTTACTGTAGACACTATTATAATAGCGTATTATACTATGTATGTAGATAGTTTAACGGATCCTTAGGTGATGGGAATCCCGAGCATCTCTTAAGTTATTGCACTCATGTTAGACACTGGATAGGAGAAGTCAAAACTCGTAAACATCTCTTACGCCGTTACACTCATATTTATTTACTGTTGATTTAACTTACATAAGATCTTTTAGTTCTGACTCGAGTGTTTTGTCTTTTCAATTCGCTTGGGTCAGTCTGAGCTTTTCAGTATATCGAAGACTGCTTCTGGAGGATAAAGACGAAGATTTTGTACTATTATTATGTATTATATTTATTCCACTGCACCATGTTGTTCCGCTGCATTTATTTATTATTTATGCATGTTGTATGTAACTCTGATATGTATTGTAATAGTATAATCAAAGATTATTTGTAAACAGCTTCATGAACTGTTTATTTGATTATTATATTTTATCATTCCGCTGCGAGATTCTGTATTTGTTTTCTTTCTTTCCTTGCATTTTCTTATTTACCCCATAATAATCTTCCCTTTTTAATGGTTTGAGTTTGAGTGTGTGGCTTATCGTCGATTTAAACCGTCTAAAAAGACAGGTCGTTACAGTTGGTATCGGAGCCAGGTTTAGCGATAACCTTAGCTTTGTGGGGTCTGACCCATTAGAAATAGGGTAGTAATACCCTAAAATGAGTCACTGAGTGTATATATATGAGAGAGCGTATTTGTTAGCGTTATAAAAGGTTTTGTATTGTGTTAATTTGTTCTGTTTAGTATTTATAAATTCTGGTCGGTACATAGGACGCTATGGCATCGATAGGAATTTCTAAACACTTAATAGGGCAAACCAACACAATATTGGTTTTGAAATACAAGTAAATGAAATGATTTTACATGGCATATATTTTCTATATAAAAGAATAATTTATAAATAATATAGTTGGTTGTAATATATTTGTTTGTTAGGTAATCAAATTTATAAATATTGGTTGAAAAATGAGATTCTAAATGAAATAAATATAAATTGGAAATTTAGAACTTAAATTTTGGGATTTTTAAGATTTCTTTCAAAAAGATTTTGAAATATAATATTAGCATTATTTGGAAGTATTTTGGATAAATATTTTCAATATGATTGATAAGTTCTGTACTCCCCTCTTTGTCGTTGGAAAATAATTTCGGTGATGAGTGCACGCATCATCGACGTTCATTTTCGAGTTTCAAAGTGGGAAGACCACTGTAGTAGTTTACTACACATCTGTTTTGATAAACAAATCTTAACTTTAATTTCCAATTATGATTTTTTATATATATAAAAGATATGATAGTGTATATATTAATTTGAATTGATTTAAATGGAACCCGGTATTTAGTTCTTAAGTTTCTGTAAATTAGAGATTTTATCAAAGTAATGAAAACAAGAAAATGTAACTATGGAACATTGTGTTAATTAAAATGAATGAGATAACTTGTGTAACTTTCAATTGCATTCTTAAGCATATATATATATATAACTTACCAAAATATTACAAGTTGGAAATGTTAATAAGAACATGTAATGGAAAATTATGCAAGTGAAACTTAGGTAATGAAGTGTTCAATAGAATTTTACTATAAATAAGAATTCTGATATTATAAAATGTTATAAGCTTAAGTTAATAATTTAAAATGCTACTAATTGAATGAAATAGTAAAAGTGAATATTATGTTAATTAAATCATTATAACTTCAGAAACGTTGAAATGATTAAGAAATAGACTTAATATTCAATTGATGTTATAAAAGGAAAGAGTAAATGTAAATAAAAGGTAGAAATACTCAAGTATGAAATATTTTATTATTGGAAATAAAATATATATTTAAATAATAACTGTTGATTACCATGCAATGAAAAGTATGAAATACTTAAATAATGAATTCATTGATTATTTTAAACAATTGAATGGAAATAACTTATGTATGCAATGGATGCAAAGTAATGAAAAGAGAAAAATGGCACTGTATAAATGAATGGAAATGAATTTTGTAAGTGGTAAATGTAAATAAATAAATAAAAACTTTGTATGAATGAATGAAAATTGACAAACAGTAAATAATATGGAAAGAAATTTGTAAGAATAAACTTAACGACATTTGAAATTTATTGTTTGTGGTGGCTTATGGGATGCTTGGGAAGTAATGCTTTAAATTGTTTAGAATATATAAATAATCTATAAAGTTTTATCTATGACTATTGGGTGTATGGTTACTTAGTAGTTTATTTATCATTTTATATGATTAGAAGTTCTAAATCCGAACAAACCATTTGTTTTGGTTGCTATGGATGGATGATTGATTTCTTGGTTGAAATGATATATGTTTGTACTGTTTGTTTGCAAATAATTATTGTTATGTTGTGATTGTTTTATTTGTTATTAATTGAAACAACTTAAATATTTTTCTTTTATATAATTATTAACTACTTTGGATTATATAAGTGAAATACAGGTTATGGAAGCAATTTCTACTGCTTTTGGTTTCATAAGTTAAGCATTGTTGCCCGACAAATAGGTACGTTTTCGGATTTCAGTTTTCTAGCGGTATTATATTATTATCCCGTGGTTTGGGATATATTATTTTGAAAAAATATGATATATATTGTTATTATTGATATTATTATTTCTCCCAAACCTCTCCGTACAAAGGAGACTCTACCGAAATTTTTCGTGAATTTTGGACTTAGAAAATTTTGTGAAAGTAAAAATGTTTTCAAACTTTTATTAACTTATATATGAAAGGAAATTAAGTATTTATGAACTGATATAATTTATTTAAATTATTTAATTATGTAAATTGATTGTTTATAAAATTAATATTTTGAATAAGATATATTAATTTTTTGATTGCTTCTTTCCCTTTTCGAGGATGAAAAGTTTTGAGTGTGGGAGAGTGTAACGACCCGTAATTTTCGTTAATTAAAAATTGTTAAATTAATAAGATTGTGTAATTTAACATTGAAAGAAATAAAATTTATGATATAGGAATGATAAAACTACATAGAATAAAGTTTAACAATGTAAATTTAATGGAATAAATGACTAGAATGAAATGTAATAGTATTAATTCAAGGTAATTGTTAACTACTTTAAATGTAATTCCAATATTGCAATGATTAGAAGTATAATTGGTTATATAGTGTAAATAAGAATAAACCAAGTATTGTATAAATTGGTGGAGTTTACGTAATAAATTGAAATTGACTGAAATAGAACACCGTATGTGTAGTTTTGTTGCTAGCAATAAACATAGAAATGTGTTTGAATTGGTTAGTTGTAACAATGGTAATTATAAATTCACTATTTAATTCATTGATAATAGATTGGAAATCAATTGCAATTAATTCACTTAATTAGTGCAGTTAATGTAGATTAAATTGATAATCGTAGAATATTAATTCAATAAGATGTAACCCAATTTAAAATTTATTCGCAATATGACAATTGATTGAATAAAAAGAATTGAAATCAAGTTTGATCAATTTATTGGAATTTAAATTATAATAAACAGATTTATTACAATTAAATGTAATTAAATACTACTTTAATGAAAACTAAGATGATAATGGTAAAATATTAGTGTAATAAGATATAAACAAATGTTAATTACAGCCATGAGATGCCAATTGATTGAGTAATAAGATGGAAAGGCGAATAAATGGATTTATTGGAATTTAAAGTATTAATCACTGCATTTATTTCAATTGGAATTAAACACTACAACTAGTAGAATAATTGACATTGAATTGACATGAGAATTTGTTTTAAATTATTGTAAATGTATAAGTAATCAAAAATGATAAAATTTGTTAATTATAAAATTGGAATTTAAAAGGGTGATTTAATTAATTTAATATTAATTTATTTAATTAATATGAAAACGGTCATTTTTGGCCACTGTCTCGGATTTCGACGAAACCAGTTTCATCAGATCCGTAACAGTGAATTATTGTAGGATTTCAAGTTTCGTAGCGATCGGACTTGTCGTTTGATCGTACAAACTCGAAACGCATAGAAATCAATTTAATTGAAATCAATTTGAAATAAACTGATTTTTTTAGCTAACTTCTTCATACGATGGAATTAGGACTTTAAACCTATTCCATTAAGTTTAAAAGTTTCGAAAACATCTGTTTTGATATATGGGGTGACCCACTTTCATTTCGGAGGCAGAACGGGCTTTTTGGGTCGCAATTGTCATACATACCTATTCGATTGGGTTTATTTTTCTTATCGAGCCATGTTCATATAAATTGTTCTGTTCTAACCCTAGCAGTCTTTCTATTTCTTATTCCTGTACGTACATCAACTTCTGTCTGCTCCTTTCTTCAATGGAAGAAAACAAATTCCAATTCCAAACCCTATTCCAATTTCAAAATCAAACTTCTCCAAATCATATCAAATTATATACTGTTTCGAAGCTCTCAACGAGCGTAACCCAGATCTGCAATTCGTTTTACCATCGAATCACCATTTGTCCAGAAATCGAGGATGAACCTCAGCCATCCATTCTAGGTTTTGGACGATCCAACGGTAGATCGTCGTCCGATCGACGATCGGAAGGTGGTGTCGAGCAGGTCATGGATCATATGGTCGATCGTCCCTAGGTGGTCTGGATTGCCAGAAAATGGTGATAAAGATCTACGGCGTCGGTGAGTTTTGGGGAAGCCGGAGTTGGCTATAGCGGCGGCCGAGGTGCGGCGTCAAGTGGGGATGTCGACGGTGAAGGCTGATAATGGTGGTGATGGCCGATGGCTGTGCGTTCGTGGGCTTTAGACTGGCGGCTCTAGATTGGGGCAATCGCGTTTCCATGGGTAGGCTAGGGTTCGTTTGTCGAGGTGACGTGGCTAATCAATTTATTTATTTAATTTTTTTATATTATATATCGCATAACTTCTAATCGACATAACTTTTACGTACAAGGTCGGATTTACGCGTGGTTTTGTTCCACCACGATCGTATCGAAATTCCAGACATTTTGACTCTTTTTGGATGAATTCTGAGACGGTTGAATTTTGGGCCTTATTTTGGATTTCAAATTGAATTGAAATAAAAGGTGAGTGTTTTGACCAACTCACAACTACTAGATTATCTTATGTTAGTTAAATTAAATTTATGATGTGACTAGAAATTAATTGATTGATGTTTGGTATGTTTAATTTGTCATTCTAGTTAAATTTGACTTTTATTGCATTTAATCATCGTTAAATTTAATATTGAATTTAATTGTCAATTTAATATATGTTATTGATAATCATTTATCTATTGATGTTATTGATTGATTTGGATGATGATTGTGATGTATGTTTGATTTGCTGATATTGGATGTTATATTTTATATTGTTATAACACTGCAAGTTCCCTATGGGTTGAAATGATACATACCCAAATGATCATATAGAATATGGGAAAATCGTCATGGGTTGAAATGATAAACCCAAGCGATTTTCATTGAAATAAATTTAGGATTGCGGGTTGAAATGATATATACCAGTAAATTTAAATATTTGCGGATTGAAATGATAAATGTCTGTATCACTTGACCATAGGGTAGAGAATTATATACGGACACCAAATTGGTTAAATTTAATGATTTTAAAATCTTTAAACTTTGAATCCGGTTAAAAGATAGTTGAAATAGAATTTGACTGATATAAATTGAATTGTTTTAAGTAATTATTTAAAGGATTTAAATTGAAAATTTAAAGTTGAATTTGAAGTATAAACGACATTCATCGAAATTGAGTTATTGAAATGTTGGAAACCATAACTTTGAAAATCTATTAAAATTGGAATAGTTAAATTTGATATTTCAAGATTTGAAATTGGGTTTTGATTTAAAATCTGGACATGGTTCAGATATGTTGGAATGGAAGAAATGGTTAAATATGATGTTAATTTCAATATTTAATTATCTCAATATATACTGTAAATGTTCTTTTAAATTCGAATTTAAGATTTTCAACTACTAAAATAAGTTAATCTATTTTAAAACAACTTGACCAAATTTAAACTATTTAATTTATTTTAATCTAATTTAACCTATTTAATCTATCTTAATTTATTTAATCTATTTAAATATATTTAACCTATTTTAAATCATTTAAACTTTATTAAACTATGTTAAACTATTTTAATTTATTTTAAACTATTTTAATTTATTTTAAACTATTTTAATTTATTTTAAACTATTTTAATTTATTTTAAACTATTTAATCTATTTCAAATTCTATTTAACCTACTTTAAATTCATTTAATCTATTTTAAATCTAATTAATCCATAATAAACTTATTTAATCTATTTTAAACCATTTATACCAATTTAAATCTATTTAAAGTAATTTAATATATTTTAATGTATTTTAAATTTATTTAATCTATTTTAAACCTATTTAACCTAATTTATATCTATTCAAAACTATGTTGCACTAATTAAACTATTTATATCTATCTAAATTATTTTTTGAATTTCAGATGGTGTAAAGTGGACTGTTTATAATTAGAGCCATGATTTTTAAAGCGAATAAGGTTTAATGATGTAATAACCTAAGTTGAATTTAATTAACATATTTTGGGTAAATATGATGATTTTGGATGAGGGTTTAACCTATTTTGAAATTATAATTTCGAAAGTGATATGGTTTGAATTGAATATGATATTTTGATATCAATATGAGATGGTTTTGAAATGTAAAAGAACCATCCGGTGTGAAATAAGCGTTTGGTTGTTAAAGAGACCGGGATCGGATATTGTTATACTCTCTGCCAATACCAAAAACCACTTTAACTACTGTGTACATGGTGGAGATTCCAGAAATGAAGCAGGATGGTTTGGCATACGATTCTGTATGAGGTATTTATGTGACCCTGACTCCCATGAATCAGCTTAGATGTGACTAAAACATGAGCTATACCGGGCCAAGTGAGGTCGCACCTCCGATCAGGCACATTTCTTTGATACCATACTATTACTTTGTGATTGATTTGGTGGCCACCCCTCGATTTGATTATAGGAGTGTGTCCGAGGTGGGCGGTAGTTGCTGCTATGCGTTACCACCACTCCGGGAGTGCAATTGGTATATCTACCCTGGCATTGCCTCGAGTGCCGTGTTCACATGCCCTATCGTGCCTTTTACGACTTTGTTTTGTACCATACCTATGGAGTGCCCTCTGAGTAAACCTCTTGGAGGAGCTTACGGTACTGTATAGACTATGGGAATATATAAAATGTGTTAAGGGGGATATGGGTAACGCCTTAATGCTATTTTAATACTTTACTGTTGACACTATTATAATAGCGTATTGTACTATGTATGTAGATAGTTTAACGGATCGTTAGGAGATGGGAATCCTGAACATCTCTTAAGTTATTGCACTCATGTTAGACACTGGGTAGGAGATGTCAAAACCCGTAAACATCTCTGACGCCGTTACACTCATATTAATTTACTATTGATTTAACTTACATAAGATCTTTTAGTTCTGACTCTAGTGTTTTGTCTTTTCAATTCGCTCGGGTTAGTCTGAGCTTTTCAGTTTATCGAAGACTGCTTCTGGAGGATGAAGACGAAGATTTTATACTATTATTATGTATTATATTTATTCCACTACATCATGTTGTTCCGCTGCATTTATTTATTATTTATGCCTGTTGAATATAACTCTGATATGTATTGTAATAGTATAATCAAAGATTATTTGTAAACAGGTTCATGAACTGTTTATTTGATTACTATATTTTGTCATTCCGCTGCGAGATTCTGTAATTTTTTATTTCTTTCCTTGCTTTTTTTTATTTACCCCATAACAATCTGCCCTTTTTAATGGTTTGAGTCTGACGTGTGTAGCTTATCATCGATTTAAACCATCCAAAAGGCAGGTCTTTACAAAACATCGTAACGGAAATAAAACAAAGTTGTTATATAAAAATGAATGTTTTTTTAGTGTAATTTTATAAGAATAGGAGACTTGAATTCAAACAAAAGTTACATATGTTAAATAGCGAAAATAGTTAGTACAAAGTGATTGTAACAGTAAACGTTGAATACCATTAAACTGAAGTTGAATGATTTAACTTTTTTTTATGAATAATCCAAACTAAATTTGTTGTTGTGGAATTGAAATTTGTTTCAGTTTCATATTTAATTTACAATCATTTATATTTAAACAAAAAAAATGTTAGTTTTGAAAATATAATTATTCAAATCCGATTCAAGTGTGTAACCAACATTCAAATGGAAAATTTTCGTGAAAAGTCGACTTTTTGTCAAACTTAGTCAAATTTTGAATTTTAGTTGAAAATTTAAAATTTTAAAAAGTTTAAATTTTATCTTTGGATAAAAATCTAGACTTAATTCTAAGTAAGATTCCACTTTTCGTTTCGTCAAAATTGGACTTCTAGAACTGTAAATATGCAATTTACAGTGAAAAACTCGTATAAATGTACAGTGTATTCCCTTGTACATGTATATATTACATCTCCTATCGTAATTCTAGTGTTATTCTCTTTACATTGACTCTTGGGTTTTCCACTTTGGTTATTGGGCTTCCTAATGACTAATAGGCTTCCTAGGGATACTAATGGGCACTTGGAATCTAAAGGGCCTCACCCATTCACCTATAGGAACTTCTGATGAAACAAAGTACGTACAATCTTTCTCACTTCCTCATTTCTTCTCTCTGAAAACTTCTCTGTATTCTTCTCCTTCCTCTCTCCTATCCCCTTGCCTAAATTCCTAAATCCCTAAATTCCTAAACTAAAACTCCAATCTCCTCTCCTCTCTCCTCTCCTTTCCCTCTCCAATCCTCTCCTTCCTCTCTCTTTCTTCCCCATTTTCATCAAAACTTCTTCATTTCTGGCCAAAAAAGTGTCATTCTTTTTCTCAAACCGTTTATTTTTCCAGTGGCTTCAACTTTCTTTTATATCAGTTCTTCAAATTCCTTAAGTTTCTATGCCAAAAACTCAAATCTTTTCAAAGTATTTTTGTACTCAGATTTTCAACTCAGAAACACTTGTTTTGACCATAACTTCCTCAAGGCAGAAGCTTTTTGAGTGATTCTATTTTTGAAAATGGAGAGAAAAGAATTTGCAACAACTTTCTACTTAGCCACTTTTACAAATTCAGTAATATTCTAGTCTAAATCTTTTCTTAAAGACGACCTATTTTTAGGTATGGTTTTGGTGAAATCGATAATCATTCGAAGTCGACCACAACCACCTATCCACTTTGGCCTAGCACCCCACCTCTTTGCAAGCATAGACTGAACCCTATACTCCCTCTTCTCTTCCCTCTCTCCTCAAAAAAAAGAAAAAAAAAGAAGAAGAAACATATTTGTTGCAAGCTTGTTCGTATCATTGCTTTGTTTGGATCTCGGATTGCTTTGGATCTTGTTATTACTTTGGATTTGTTTAGCTTGTGATCTCCACTCCGTATTCATTTGTGTTGTTATCACTTTCATAGCCACGAAAGGCGAGAAATCACTCACGACTAACATGGTTATGATAAGTGAATTGACGGCAATTGAAATGTCATTGAAATGTTTGTTTTAGCTAGGAACTTTGTTAGTAATTTATTTTTTATGAATTGATATGATGTTCCCTTTTGACATATAATTTGACAAATAGATAATATGTTAGTTTAGCACATATATGATATGCTGATTTACAAATATGTTATTTGTTGCTATGTGATATGCTATGAAACATGTATGGTTATTGTTATGTTATTTTATTTGTTAAATCACATTTCAAGTTCTCTTTTCATATATGTCATGTTATTATTATTTCAATCACATTGCAAGTCCCCTTAGATGTTAGGAAAATCACTATGTGTTTAAATGATACATATCCGAACGATTATATAGATTAAAAAATTGTTGACTTGGGATGCGGGTTGAAATGATATATACTCGGACAATTTAATAATTTTGGGTTGATGTGATAAATACCCGTATCACATGACCCTTGGATAGAAATCCATATACGGACACCATTGGTTGATTTTTAAAGTAATTTTTGAAATTTTGAAATATGTTTGATTTCAAAAAAATTGGATTTTCAATTTAATTTAAATATTTGTTTTAAATATATATATACTTAAATTTAAAAAAATTATATGTTTTGAAGTTTTAAATTTATAAGTTAATAATAAGTCTCAGAATGGTAAATTACAAGATTTTTAACTTATAACTTTATTATTTAAAATTTAATTTAATAAAATTTAACAAAAAATTTTTAATTTAATTTAATAGAATTTAATAAAATAAGATTTAATTTAATAAAAATTTGATTTCATAAAATTATAAAATATGTTTGAAAATAATTTAAAATTTAAATTAATATAAATAAAATAGATTTTGTAATAACTTTAATAAATAAGGATTTGGAAAGATAATTAAGATTTAATTGTAATTGTAATTGAAAGATTTGTATCAAATAAGATGTGATTTAAACTTATTTGTTTATGATATTTTCAAAGGATATAATTTTAAATTGTAATAACTTGATTTGATTAAAAGTGTTACGTAAATTGATTCAAAATTTAAATATAATTGATGTTAAATATTAAATTATCGATTTAAATTGTAACTTGAGATTTAAATTATGAAAATGTTTTATAAAATGACCATGGTGTGAAATAAACGTTTGGTTGTTAAAGAGATCGGGATCGGATATTGTCATACTCTCTACCAATACCGAAAACCACTTTAACAACTATGTACGTGGTGGAGAATCCAGAACGAAGTAGGATGGTTTGGCGAATGCTACTGGAATGAAGTAAGAGAACGATGATGTAAAGCCTTGACCTTCAGGTTATAATTAAAATGACTAAAACAGGAGCTATACCGGGCCAAGTTGGGTCGCTCCCCCTATCGAACATGCTTCTTCGAAATCATATCTATTACTTTGTGATTTTATTGGTGCGCACCTTTGATTATGGTAGTGTGTCTCGAGGTGGCAGGTAGTAGCTACTATGTGTTACCACCAGTCCGGGAATGCAAAACGGTAGAATCCAACCCTGGGCATTGCCTCGCGTGCCTTGTCATATTTATCCTGATTAAGCCCGCTGCGACTTTGGTTTGTATCGTACCTATGGAGTGCTCCCTGACTATCCCACCAGTTTACGGTGGAGCTTATAGTGCTTTATAGACTACGATATTTATATAAAAATGTGTTAAGGGGGATATGGTTAACGCCTTAATGCTATTTTAATACTTTACTTTATGATAGACATTATATATGTAGTGTATTGTATTATATATGTTCCACCGCCATGCTAGCCTCGGTTCAACCATCCTTCTCATCCACATCCCCTCCACGTTTTGACTCACCCAGCTTCTTGCGCCTGCTCATCCTTGAAGCTATGGCCGAGCTTGCCTCTCTGGTGATATATAAGGTATATATATCATATTATATACTTAGGTTTAGTTATAGATTTATGTGTGTATATATATATATATGTTTATATAAGTATATTGTTGTTAGTTGGTAATATGGCAAATACATATAGGATTGTCTGTTATATATTGTATATGTGTTGGTTTATATGTTACTGTATATTTATAAAAGTACAAATGTTTATATTAGCTTATATATTGTATATTTATATTTATACAGTTAGCGGTTATTCATTGTTTAAGTGAGTATATATATGAATATATATGTAGAGTCCGTTACATGGTATAAAGCTATAATTGTCTAAGTCTGTTATTTTCATTTTGCTCGAACATGCTCATTACAGCAACCTTCTAATATATATATCTTAGGTTCAGATTTTGAAATTTTTCAGTACTATATAGGTTTATGGTTTATACAGTTTGCATATGTTTGCAAATATAATATGTAGTCTACAAAATCTGTTGGTTTATATATAAATTTTATACATGCTAGTTTATGTATATGTATGTATATAATGTAATGGGTTATTTAATAAGGTTATGTTATAGAGATAATCTGTTAGTGTGTTTATATATAATTTCTAATTTTGTTTGGAAATGTCTTGCTTTTTAGTGATTTTAGAGCATGTTATAATAAAATAAAATTTTAAAATGTATATATTTTATATAAGATCTGTTGGTTTAAAAACGTATAATCTGTTGTATTGAAGATTTTTTTTTATTTTTTTTAGGGCTTTATATGTAGGTTAGTTTTAATAATATGTTTTGACTCTATAATAGCCGAGAGTTGAGTTTAGTTGTATATTGTATAAAGTCGGTCTGCATATATATCTTTTTACTTCTAAATTTTGATAAATATATTTTGCAAATATATTTGTGGTTTATCTAACTGTTATAACCTCAGAGTAAAATTTGAGTAAAGCAATCAATAACCGTATATAAAGTAAATCATGCATGATGTGTAGACATTTAATACACCAAATTCATGCATACATTACTGTTTATTGTGTATACCTTAGCATGCTCATACTGTAAAAGATTGGACAAAGTAAGAACGGAGTCCATGATAACTAATGAGCAATCCCTTGACAAATGCTCACATATGTTTGTTATAATGGGCCCATCGACTCTCTGTCCCAATAAAGACAACATGTATAATGTAGGAGCATTATCAAAGTTAAAGGAAAATTCAACTTTTTCAACCTGTATGTGGTAAAACTATATTCTTCACTTTTTAAATTTAAGTTCTTGGTGCAATGTTTAGTTTAGGAGTATTTGCAAACTATATCATTATCAAATATTGTTTCTGAATTCAGTAGTACAATTCGTGAATGAAATATATGTACGTTATATGTACGTGTAAGTATGCATTGTATATGTACCAGCTTACAAGGTATAATAAATCTGTAATTATTTTGCATTCAATTTTACCCCGATTCCATGGATCAGAACAAAGAAGACAGGACCACAATTAATTAGTCCAGACCAGAATATGCATATATACAATCTAGCCTGTAGTATTTCAAAACTATGGATGACCGAAACAGATAGCAATCAAATCATGGTTTGCATTTAGCAAGTGTGTGTGTGTGTGTTTTCCCGGTCTTCCAATTGCATATATCAACAAAACACACATCCCATTCTCACATGATATGTTTAGTCACCAATCTTATAAATTTGACCATACACCTCGAAGTTTGTTTAAGATGTTGTATGTACTGTTAGTATAGTACCGTCTACTTTATTTTAAATGTATATTTTTATAATAGTTGTACTATTTTTAAACGTACATATATACAACAGTTTTGGGTTTTAGTATATGTATACCATAGTTCAACATTTTAAAGTGTAGGCATATAACAGTTTGAGTTTTAAGTATGTATGACATTCTGCTGACATCCTAAGTATGCCTATCCATTTATATGTTTGGCAACATATATATATATATATATATATGTATAATAATATGTTTTGGTAACGTATTGGTATGTTTATATATCTATATAATATGTTATATGTACATTTATATTAGTTTGTTTTGGGTTTATATGAGCTTATAAAGTTAATAAAGTTATATTTAAACCAGTATGTATATTTATATTTTGAAATTTTGTTTTGAAACTGTCTTACTTTTATAGTGATTCTCGAATGTGTTATAATACTATATATAAATTCACTTTACCAATTATCTTCATCAATCCGGTTTGATTTGATTTCCTCTATTCAAACTATCAGATTTGTTCGTCGAATCGTATCCCTCTAGCTTTGATTTGGAAGTCGTGCTTGCATTTCATAACTCAATCTCATTGCCTATTCTATCTAGCCTCGAAAGGTGAGCAATCACTCACGATTAACATTCTTATATTTATTAAATTTGATTTCAATTGAAACAACAATTGAAATATGAGGCTGTGATTATTTAAATTGTTATATATGATATTATCTATAACTGTTCACTTATGGGATATGACACCATATCCTATTCTTTATATTTATTTTTAATAATATATGCATGTTGTTATTATTTTCATATCTGTTATCACTCTGCAAGTTCCCTGTTAGTATAGAAATCACTAGGGGTTGAAATGATGCATACCCGAACGGACTTTAGAATAGGAGAATTTCGTTATGGGTTGAAATGATAGACCCAAGCGATTTTCATTTAATTAAGTTTGGGATTACGGGTTGAAATGATATCCACCCGTATATATTTAGTGTACGGATTGAAATGATAAATATCCGTAGCACTTGACTATATTTCTACCTTGTAGATAGTTCTATGGACCCTTAGAGGATGGCTATCCCAACATCCTTTAAGTTATTTGTATTTCAGTTGATATTTCAGTTGGGTTGGATTTATTTATATAAGAATGTTAATCCCGACTCGAGTGTTTTGTGTTTTGCTTTACGCTCGGGTCAGACCGAGTGATACATCATTTGAGACTCACCCTTGGAGTTTGGAGCTTCCTTTGGAGATCCAATTATCGCCTTAGCTTTCAGCTCTTCTAGTTGATTTGTTCAGAGAAGTCATCTATTCGTACTGAAGACTTCATTATATTCAAGATATTCTGTTATATTTTATTTTTAACTCTGATGTTTATATAGTAGCTTCATGAACTACTATTTTATCTATTCCGCTGCGTATTATTGTATTACCCTGTGTCTGTGATTCTGTGATTGATTTATTTACTGCATATGCTGAGTTTTGCCAAATTTAAATTAACAATCTGATATTTTGAATTATTCAAGTCAGACATGTGTGGATTTATTGTCGATTTGAATGGTCCAAAATAGTGGGTCGTTACAATGGTAGTGTGTCTCGAGGTGGGAGGTAGTAGCTACTATGTGTTACAACCAGTCCGGGTGTAACGACCCGTATTTTTACGGATCGAAACATCGTAAAATAGTTATCATTTGGTCGCATTGTTGATACGTCATCCATAGTCTAAGTCCTAGGTCGTAGAGTAGTTAGGTCGGAGTAGACGACCTAAGAAAGTGGAGCGACCTAAGGAAGTTGGCGACCTAAGGGTTAGCAACTTAAGGTTTGAGCGACTTAGGGAAAGGCAGCGACCTAGTGGTTAGCGACCTAGTGGTTAGAGACCTAGTGGTTAGCGGTATAGGGGTTAGCGAGTTAGCGTAGTTAGGTCGTAAGCGAACTAAGATAGTTAGGTCATAAGCGACCTAAGATAGTTAGGTCGTGAGCTTCTATGTTCAGTTAGGTCGTGTGTGTGTGTTAGGTCGCGTAAGAGCTAAGCTGCATCTGGGTTAGGTCGTAGGTCGCGTGGATGCGCTTATGTGTTAAGTCGCTAGGTCGTGAGGATGGGTAGGTCGCATGGAAGCGCATGTGTGTTAGGTCGCGACTTAGTTAGGTCGCGTAAGGGCAAATCTGTAAGTCGCGCGCATGTGTTAGGTCTTTAAGTCGTAGAAGCGCGCATCTGTTAGGTCGTAGGTTGGAGTTTTCGCTAGGTCGCGTAGAGGCTGGAATTGTTAGGTCGTGGGTTTTAGGTCGTGGGTTTTTAGGTCGTGAACGACCTAAGAGCGAACGACCTAAGGTGAAATCAGCCTATAAATATGAGGGTTCTTCTTCATTTTTGGGATACGGATTTTGAAGCGACGAAGTGCTGCCATTTTGAGAGCTCGAGTTCTACACTTCTTCACTTCTTTTCTCCACTTTAATCTTGTGTTTCCTTCCATCCAAATCGAAGATCGAATTGAAGATTCAAGAGCTTAGATTGAAGATCTACATCCATCGAAGAGAGATTTCATCGTTTGAAGAGAATTTGTGATAGATCGAGTTAGATCCTTCGCTGTCCAGATCTGAAGTGTGTTGCTTTTAAGGTGTTTAGGTGATTTGGTGAGTGGTGATTATCTCTCACACGGATCCAAAGGAGTATATCGGATCGTTGGCTTGATTTTGTGTAAAGTAGTGATTTTCATGCATTTTTGTAAACTTAAGTATAGATCCATTGTTCATGATGATTTGACATCCATTTTACTACATGTTAACCTATGCAAGTTCATTCATCAAGATTATAGAGATATTGCTCATGTTTTCATGCTTGTTAGACTTTAGACTCTTTATTCACGAAATTGCCATTATTGTTATAATTGTTCATTAGATCATATTTGAATGCTTGATTACTTGGATTAATGTTTGACTTGATTGATTGCTATGAATTAGTTGATTGATGATTTGATTTAGACAAGATGGTCGAAGATGATTCAAAAGCTAAGGGAAAGGCTCTTGAATTGGGAAAGCTGCTCGTGGCATATGTAGCGGATGATGAAGCTCATATGGATAGATTTGATGATGATGAGGTTAAGATGAGGCTTTGCTAGGATGTGATAAAGCGAGGCATGATATGAGATAGTCTTGGTCTAATCCAGACGGGATCATTCCAAGCATGTTGATAACTCGGTGAAATGGTTCGAGTTTGAGGATAATGGTTTGCTCGAGGGGCGCTTGAGCTAGTATGGAAATAGTCGTCGAGGAGGATGACTAGAAGGCTGAGATTTCATCGTTGTTGAAGGTTCTAGCATGCTCAAAGCAAGAGTACGCTGGGCAGATTCGATAGTCCCTAAAGACTACTGATTGTTAGTCAAGTACTCTGGGCAGATTCGATAGTCCTAGGCACGGGTTTCGACGACGTGCGGAGTTATGTCTAGAACCGGGGTTTCCATTAGCCCTTGACGGACGGCTGAAAGAATGTGCCGGTCATTCAATTAACTGTGGTATCGAGGCAATGATAACAGTGATAGCCAGAGTCATGGATGTTTTGTTGTATCGTCATTCGGCCTCAAGAGTAGTGTTTTCTGGGTGCTTATCTGATCTTGGTTTAGGCCTTGGGGGTTTGTACTTGGAAAACATCGCCCTTGACTCGAGTGATAATTACTTTACTTTAATTGTTTGCTTTGCTATGTTTGCTTCTGCTTAGTGTGTGTCTGGGGGCTATCGCTGTAGAAAGAGGTGGAGTGGGAGGGTTGGATTCCTATTCCTTTTTCCTTTATGCTCTTTTGGTATGTTGTTAGTTAATTTACCGCTCACTAAGACTGTTGTCTGACTCAAGGCTTTAAGTTTTAACTCTTATTGCCTTGGGCTGTTCGTCCATTTTGGGACGGGCAGACTAGGTAGCAGGTGACAGGTGCTGTTCTTGCTTCCAACGATGCTGATGACGAAGACGAGCTGGAGGCTTGCATATTATTTTCTTACTATATGTACTGGATGTTCCGCTGCTTGAATAATTCTCTGAGTGATATGTAGTGAGGCTTGATGTATTGACTATTCAGATGTTTGTATTCAACTATTATGAAGTTTTATATGATGACATTCTATTCTGTGAAGCTTCACTATATATATTCTATTGTATTTTATCCTTGCGCTGTGAGTTATACGATAGATTCTACTATTTTTAATTTACCCTGACAATCGTCCATGGCTGCCTGGCACACTTTACAGCGCACTATCTCTAGGTTCAGTGCGGGGGTCATGGGCGGTCGTCACAGCGGGAATGCGAAACGGTAGAATCCAACCCTGGGCATTGCCTCGCGTGCCTTGTCATATTTATCCTGATTAAGCCCGCTGCGACTTTGGTTTGTATCGTACCTATGGAGTGCTCCCTGACTATCCCACCAGTTTATGGTGGAGCTTATAGTACTTTATAGACTACGATATTTATATAAAAATGTGTTAAGGGGGATATGGTTAACGCCTTAATGCTATTTTAATACTTTACTTTATGATAGACATTATATATGTAGTGTATTGTATTATATATGTAGATAGTTTGATGGATCCTTAAAGGATGGAAATCCCAAACATCCTTTGAGTTATTGATGCATTTCACTTGAGTTAATTTACTTACATAAGAATGTTAATCCTGACTCAAGTGTTTTTTTTGCTTTATGCTCGGGTCAGCTGAGTATCACAGCATTCGAGATTCGTCTTTTGGAGCTGGAGATTGGTTTGAGATCTATCTGTCTATATGTTTAGCTGTTTTGGTCTTTTTAGTTATTTCTGTTTAGACATTTGTCATTTGCTTATGTATTAGCGAACCTCTATGTATTTGGATTTCTGTTGTATTGCTTTAGACTCTGATGTTTATGTAGTAGCTTCATGAACTACTATGTTTATCTATTCCACTGCATGATGTTGTAAAATTTTGTGTCTGTGATTCAGTGATTGATTCTTATTTATCCTAAATTTATATAACAATATGTTATTTCGAATGATTCAAGTCTGACATGTGTGGTTTTATTGTCGATTTGAATGGTTCAAAATAGCGGGTCGTTACAGTTGTACCAGAGCTTTGGATTCGGTAAACCTTAGCCTATGGGGTAATAGCTCATTAGAGATAGGGCGGTAATACCCTAGAATGAGTAGAATCAATCACAGAATCATTCTTCCTTTCGAGCCTATCTTCTTAGTTAAAATTCTCTTTGATTAGGATTCCTTTAAAATTTGAATCTCTATTTTTGTTCTAAAATACATTCTTGAATCATCTTATGAGAGAGCGTATTTGTTAGTGTTATAGAAATTGTTTTATATTGTGCTATTTATTTTGTTAATTAGGATTATATTATATATATATAAGTATTATTTTTGAAAATTTATATTGTTAATTTTGATGTGTAGTTTGTCTGAGGTGATAATGTTCGAGTATTATCATTTATTGTCATTGAGGAAATGTTTATAAATATTGATTTTAGTGTATAACATGTTAATATGTATGAATTGATTTATAAATTAATTGAATACTAAAAAGAAGAATATTATTTGAGTAAATGACAAATGACCTTAGGTGACAAAGTTAAATGAAATAATTCCAATTGAAATTGAAAGTAAATATTAATGAAATGTTTAATGGATAATTTTAATAGTATAGAGAGACACTATTTGAGTGAATGAATAAAGGGCTTGGGTTATAAAAGTGAAATTCAATTTTAATTGAAATGGAATTAATGATTGAACAATGAGATAGATTTTAACTTAAGCAGAGTTAAATGAATTGAATTAATGAAATTAGTTAATAAAATGAATTAATTGAATAAACTAATAAAGAAAATTCATAAATCAGATATAGTTGGAATGTTGTTTAGTAGCGTAATGAATTAAAAATCGAACTTAAGAAGTGTTAATAAAATAATTTACAAAATGAGTTAAATGAAATAAATTTGATTTGAAACGAAATGAATGTAAATATAAAAATGAAGTGAATGTTAACCAATTGAATGAATAATGAATGGTATGAAAGGTAAAGTTAAATAAAATCAATTTTAATAATTAAATGAAAGTCAATTAGATTTATGAGAAAGCAAAATTACAAAGAATGTCTTTAAATAAAAATTTGTAACTTTCAAAATAATTAAACTTGAATAAAGTAGTGTAAATATTGTAATCTAAGTGTAAATGTGTATTTGTTGTGAATAAATAATAAAATGAAAGCTATTTAATAGGAGAAACCTAAATTTATTTATTAAATTGTATATGATAAGTTGACCTCTAAAAAGAAAACATTTAATGAGAGAAGTTGATAATTAATGTGTGTATTTGTTGTATGAAATAAACTAATAAACGTTGGAATATATAAAATGTAAAGAAAATAGTGGTTGTATTATTTATGTTCATTTTTAAATTTAATATTGAGCTTATTATAATTGAAATTATTGGAAACATTTTAATTAAAATAAAGAGAAATTAATGGTAAATTAATGCAATATGAGTATCATCCATTTGTGTTAAATTAGATTTAAACATCGTAATGGAAACAAAACAAAGTTGTGATAAAAAAATAAATGAACGTTTTTTTAGTGTAATTTTATAAGAATAAGAGACTTGAATTCAAACAAAAGTTACATATGTTAAATAGCGGAAATAATCGGTACAAAGTGATTGTAACAGTAAACGTTGAATACCATTAAATTGAAGTTGAATGATTTAACCTTTTTTTATGAATAATGCAAACTAAATTTGTTGTTGTGGAATTTGAAAAAAAAATTAGTTTCATATTTAATTTAAAATCATTTATATTCAAACAAAAAAATGTTAGTTTTGAAAATATAAGTATTCAAATCCGATTCAAGTGTGTAACCAACATTCAAATGGAAATATTTCGTGAAAAGTCGACTTTTGGTCAAACTTAGTCAAATTTTGAATTTTAGTTCAAAATTTAAAAGTTTCAAAAATTTTAAATATTATCGTTGAAAAAAATCTAGACTTAATTCAAAGAAGGATTCCACTTTTCGTTTCGTCAAAATTGGACTTCTAGAACTGTAAATATGCAATTTATAGTGAAAAACTCGCATAAATGTATAGTGTATTCCCTTGTACATGTATATATTGCATCCCCTATTGTAATTCTAGTCTTATTCTCTTTGCATTGACTCTTAGGTTTTCCACTTTGACTATTGCGCTTCCTAATGACTGTTAGGCTTCCTAGGTGTACTAATGGACACTTGGAAACTAAAGGGCCTCACCCATTCACATATAGGAACTTCTGATGAAACAAATTACGTACAATCTTTCTCACTTCCTCATTTCTTCTCTCTGAAAACTTCTCCATATTCTTCTCCTTCCTCTCTCCTCTCCCCTTGCCTAAATTCCTAAATCCCCAAATTCCTAAACTAAAACTCCAATCTCTTCTCTCCTCTCCTTTCCCTCTTCAATCCTCTCATTCCTCTCTCTTCCTTCCTCATTTTCATTACAACAGAACTTCTTCATTTCTAGTCGAAAAGAGTCATTCTTTTTCTCAAACCATTTATTTTTCCAACGGCTTCAACTTTCTCTTAGATTAGTTCTTCAAATACCTTAATTTGCTATGCCAAAATCTCAAATCTTTTCAAAGTACTTTTGTACTCAGATTTTCAACTCAGAAAACACCTCTGTTTGTTTTGACCATAAATTCCTCAAAGCAGAAGCTTTTTGAGTGATTATATTGTTGAAAGTGGAGAGAAAAGAATTTGCAACAACTTTCTACTTAGTCACTTTTACAAATTCAGTAATATTCTGGTCTAAATCTTTTTTTAAAGACGGCCTATTTTCAGGTATGGTTTTGGTGAAATCGACAATCATTTGAAGTCGACCACAACCACCTATCCACTTTGGCCTAGCACCCCATCTCTTTGCAAGCATAGACCGAACCCTATGCTCCCTCTTCTCTTCCCCCTCTCCTCAAAAAAGAAGAAGAAACATGTTTGTTGCAAGCTTGTTCGTATCATTGCTTTGTTTGGATCTCGGATTGCTTTCGATCTTATTATTACTTTGGATTTGTTTAGCTTGTGATCTCCACTCCGTATTCATTTGTGTTGTTATCATCTTTGTAGTCATGAAAGGTGAGAAATCACTCAGGACTAACATGGTTATGATAAGTTAATTGATGGCAATTAAAATGTCATTGAAATGTTTGTTTTAGCTAGGAATTTTGTTAGTAAAATCATTTTTTATGAATTGATATGATGTTCCCCTTTGACATATAATTTGACACATAGATAATATGTTAGTTTGGCACATATATGATATGCTAATTTACAAGATATGTTATTTGTTGCTATGTGATATGCTATGGAACATGTATGGTTATTGTTATGTTATTTTATTTGTTAAATCACATTTCAAGTTCCCTTTTTATATATGTCATGTTATTATTATTTCAATCACATTGCAAGTCCCCTTAGATGTTAGGAAAATCACTATGGGTTGAAATGATACATACCCGAACGATTATATAGATTATAAAATTGTTGACTTGGGATGCGGGTTGAAATGATATATACCTGGAAAATTTAATAATTTTAGGTTGAAATGATAAATACCCGAATCACTTAACCATTGGATAGAAAACTATATACGGACACCGTTGGTTGATTTTTAAAGTAATTTTTGAAATTTTGAAATATGTTTGATTTAATAAAAATTGATTTTTTAATTTAATTTAAAGATTTAATTTAAATATATATACACTTAAATTTTTTAAATAAATTATATGTTTTGAAGTTTTAAATTTATAAGTTAATAATAATAAGTCTCAAAAAGGTAAATTATAAGATTTTTAACTTATAACTTTGTTCTTTTAAAATTTAATTAAATTTAACAAAATAAAATTAATTTAATAGAATTTAATAAAATAAGATTTAATTTAATAAAAAATTTAATTTAATAAAAATATAAAATATGTTTAAAAATTATTTAAAATTTAAATTAATATAAATAAAATAGATTTTGTAGTAACTTTAATAAATAAGGATTTGGAAAGATAATTAAGATTTAATTGTAACTGAAAGATTTGTTTCAAATAAGATGTGATTTAAACATATTTGTTTATGAGATTTTCAAAGGATATAATTTTAAATTGTAATAACTTGATTTGATTAAAAGTGTTAAGTACATTGTTTTAAAATTTAAATATAATTGAAGTTAAATATTTAATTATTGATTTAAATTGTAACTTGGGATTTAAATTATGAAAATGTTTTATAGAATGACCACGGTGTGAAATAAGCGTTTGGTTGTTAAAGAGGCCGGGATTGGATATTGTCAAACTCTCTACCAATATCGAAAACCACTTTAACAACTGTGTACGTGGTGGAGAATCCATAACGAAGTAGGATGGTTTGGCGAACGCTACTGGAATGAAGTATGACAACGATGATGGATAGCCTTGACTTTCAGGTCATAATTAAAATGACTACAACATGAGCTATACCGGGCCAAGTGGGGTCGCTCCCCTATCGAACACGCCTCTTCGAAACCATATCTATTACTTTGTGATTTGATTGGTGTGCACCTTTGATTATTGGAGTGTGTCTCGAGGTGGGCGGTAGTAGCTGCTATGCTTTACCACCAGTCCGGGAGTGCAAAACGGTAGAATCCTACCTTGGGCATTGCCTCGCGTGCCTTGTCATATTTATCCTGATCGAGCCCATTACGACTTTGGTTTGTATCGTACCTATGGAGGTGTAACGACTCGGGTTTTGCCCGCTCGAAAATCAACATCCGTACTTCACATTGTACTAGAATGTCGTAGATTCGACCGTTCAAATCCGATTCGCCGGAGCTATAACACAATTAAGTAAATAACACAGCGGAAGAAAAGAATAATACATTGATATATAATATCTGATACAACAGAGTGATACAATGAATATCAATATACATCAGAGATATGATACAAGAAATAGCAGCGGAAAAGAAAAGATAACAACAGCAGCGGAACAATATCAATAGAAATGATAACTCCAAAATGATCTTCAGACAAGAATGAATCCACAACTCCAAGATAAGCAACTCCGATGAATGAACTAGCTCCAGATAATCTACTAAACCTGAATATCTGACAAGAAACCCAACTCTAGACTGCTCGTGTGGAAAATTATGAGCACCCAGAGTTTAGGAAGGGAACAATAAACTCCGGATCAGTCATGGGACTGGTGTGAGCAACAAAAACAGTTTATCTTTAAACAACAACAAAAGGATTTTAAACATTGAAATCCGCAATGCTTTTGGAAAATGAAACTACCATAAGACCTCCCGCCACACACACAATGCAAACGCAGAATTGGAGGAGATTTCTTCTTATGATAGTCAAACATGCTTACTACGCAAATCATTGGATATTATCATTAGTGCATAGTGTAGAAAAACATTTCGAAAGTATAATATTAATCTTAGCCAACATACGACCAGTATCGTATGCCTACTATAGCTACCATCTAAACAGTGGTGACCACCGTACGTAAATGGCAGGTTCTACAACTAAAACTGTACAAGTTCCGTATTGTGAATTGGATTTCCAACAAATGGTCAGGCTAAGGAACTTCCTTCCGCCGCATGGGATCGCCTCTGGCGGGACGTCCCGAGAGACAAACTGCTCTCCGCAAACACAAGGCCGGGTTACCCCTGTAACAGGTAACTCACGAATATGCCACCCCCCGGTCCTTTGGGACCTTTATCCGAGGCGCCTCTAAACCAACATCACACATAATAAAGTGTATCCACATGAGTAAGTATCTGGGCTCCATACCATGATACCACCCCTTTCCAGAAGGAAATGACATACCCTAAAGGGTGCGACCCTCATAACCTTGCCGCAACATTCCTGTTTCGACCATTTCCGAGTTGTGAGGTCCTGACGAAGTCTCGTCCACAAAGCTACACTTTTTCAAAAAGCCACGCTTTGGGTCAACAGATGATCAACCTATGATCACAAAGATAAATGATCAAACAAATGATCATATCACAAATGATCAAACACTGATCATCACACAGCAACACTCAGCATGCCACATTACCAAATTGGGAGTATATTGCTGATAAATTTCAATTACATAACCTCTGAGCTCGTACGTCTCAGAGAAGGGTGTTAAGCTAAGAGAATAAATTCTCCGCCACCAAACAGATATGTATTTGAAAGAAATCAGCTTTATATCTCAAAGTGTAATGTCAGACATACAATCCATACAAGTCTGTTCCGGGTTCGAACAGAACCGAAGGCACTTCTCACGAAGCCCTTGCAAATCCGGATAATTTCCAATCACGTCCGGACTTCCCGTCACTAAGGGTGATAAAACCTCTATATCGGGGATCAGCCGATGCAGAGTAACTCGACGGTAATCCTTCCATTTTCAAAAATATCCGGTCTTCAACACCGGTCTTCAAATGCCATCCATAACGACGTATCACATATTCGGAATGGGTTATACGACCCAAAGGTCCTCTCCCGGCTAAACCGAATAGTGAGCGAAATATTTAAAAACATATGGATATGGGATTTCAATTAAGTCACAACTTAAACCCAAACTTTCTTTTCAAATGGTTTAACAAATTACCATTATTAAATCTTTAAACAAAAAGATTCAATCTTTACGGTTTAAACAGTTTCCATACTTTAATCCTTTAAACAAAAGATTCATTCACAGATTTTCCAAATTAATTTCCATTTCAATTTGATTAACTCGTTAAACCTTTAAATCAAGATTTAACTTATAGCTTTCAAAACAATTCCATTTCAAATGATTTAAACCAATCATTATTCTAAATCTGTTAAAAATAAACAGATTCAATTCATAGCTTTCAAAAAGAATTCATTCATAACTTGGAAAACCATTTTTCAATTCAGTCTTGAAATTCCTTTAATTAAATTGGAATTTCATTTCTTATCTATATGAAAGCTTTTATTCTTTTAAAACAAACAGTTTTATTTTGGAAATCCGATTCATTCATACAAGTTGAAATCTTTGGGTTAAATCTAAATTCTCAAAATTATACTTTTAAATGGTTTAGATTCATACAAACACATTTATAACATTTTCAATCCCTAGTTTCAAATCATAGGATTCAATTTCAAACTTGAATTCAAATTTAAATCAAATTATTTAAATTTTCATAACTCGATTAAGTTATTCAAAATAACTTTTATCTTTGAAATTCTATTTCAATTGCTTTTCACTTTAAACCCAAATTTCAAATTTCAAAATCAATTGAAATTAAAATTTCAATTTCAAATACATCAAATTTAAATTATCTGTGACTTAACTGATTTCCACGTGAAATCCATATTTGTGTGTGTAACAGTGTGGTCCAGGGGTTTCACACAATAGTGCAACACAATGAATCATCACATATCAGAATACAGAAATATAGTTGATAAGCGGTATATCATAACGCTTATCGTTCATTTACAGATCACAGATATATATCACAGGAAAGTAAATTACAGATCACAACATAAATCAGGATATATCACAAAGCATCATATATCAGGGATATCAAACAATCAAATCATCCAATAGAATCCAAACATTTATAAGTAAGATCAAATTTATTAACTTAGAGATTTAAATCAGATTAATTACTTATGGATAAATTACTAATCTTGGTTAATTAACATTAATTAATTACGAACCATTTTAATTAATTATCCTTTAATCATTTATTAATTAATCTTTAAGTTAATTACATAATTAATTAACCTTGAATTATTAAATAAATCAACCTTAATTAATAATTAAGTCACTTTAATCATTAAATAATTTACTTTTAATTATTTAATTATTCTTTAATTAATTATCTTTAATTAATCAAGTACTTCATCCTTTAATCTCTTTCATTAATTAACCTCTAATTAATCTCAATAAGTAATTATTCTTTAATTACTTCCATTAATTAAATCTTAAGTAATTATCCTTTTAATTACCTTCATTAATCAATTCTTCTTTAATCATTTTCATTGACTAATAAATCTTTAATTAATTACATTGATTACATTTAAAAAAAAAACTTAACAATTTAAACATTGTATAAAACCAGCACTGTTTCAACCTGGAAACAATGCAACCCAACTTTTGCTTCGAGTCCAGACCTAGTTCGCTCCGGGAAAATCACGAAAACACCCTGGGAAAAACTCGAGACACAACACTGCCTCTCCTCTTCCTTCTTTTCTTTTAAAACTTGCTTTGTTTAAATTCTGGAAACGTTTATCACTCGCGTGCGAACCCATTAAATTGCTCGAGTCCATTACCTGATTTCCACGAGACTCCTTCGAGACGACCTCCTTCTTCCCCGATTCGACGAACTGACACTGGCACATTCTCGTGCACGTGCACAGATCGTTTCCGCCGCCGCTGCCTCCGACGATCCTTCAGCCTCATCGACGATCCACCACCAGCACGATTTCGACCCACGAAACTGAGCCACGAAGCCCCAGACGAAATCGAGTACTTTCGAGCTCCCTTGGTAAAACAACTCCGGCCAAAACATCCTCGTCCAGACGACCCCGACAATCAGATGACGTGAAAATTTGTCCACACCTCGGCAAACTCCTCCGCTACCATATCCCAACATTTCGTTACACTCGATCAATCCATGGTTTCGAACGAGACGAAACATCACAGCACTCAAAAACTAGGTCACCAGATTTTAAACACTTCTCGCCGCCACCACGTTGACCTGCCGACTAGTCCACTATTTTTCCCCAGTTCCCCCATCGCTCCTCTACCTCTCGACCAAACCACGGCGTCTCCGGTCAACTACAACGACCACGGCAACCCAATATGTTCAAAACAGTGAAGTAAAAACTGCTCTTCACTCCCTTGCTTAAAAATTCTAAATCTTACTTTAAAAATCGTGGTTTAGTATGTATTTTTACTTGATACATCTGGATTCTTAAAACAAGAAGTTCGATTTTTAAAGTTATTGAAGTTAAGCTTTGTTCTTTGGTTTCCAGGGTCGATTTCAAGTTGATTTAACTTAAATAAATTTTTAACATCTATATTATAGTCAAACAAACTATTTTTGTTTACATCTTACATTCAAACAATTATTAGAACAAGAGAGGAAGGTTTGCTTACATATCTACTCAAAGAAATAACAACAGATAACAGAGTATAAAGGGAACACATATACCCAGATATCATCACAAAGAAAGCATGCTCCATAATAACTTAGATTAAATTTTTAAATAAAATGTTACTCACAGTTTTAAAGAGATGGACAGAGCACACTTTTTCGAAACAGCTTGAACTTTAAACTTGTGTATGCTTTTGTTTAGCAACAGGCTTCAAATTTTCAAGCTGAAACCTTTCCTCTCGATTCTCTGTTGTGTTGAGTCTTGATTGAGAATGTTTGCTTAAGTTTTGAAATGGAGTTTATTTTGGTTTTACTTAGCTCGAATGGAAAATGAAAAGGTGATAAGGGAAAGAAGTTTACAGAGTGATGTTTAAACAAGTTTCAGGGTATAATATCCTATACAAAGCAGTGTACACACTTGTACAATTTCAGAGATTTTTTTAACAAAATGGAGGCTGAAGGATTTTTTCTACAACTCGAATAGACTTTGTTTGCTGCTAATAAATGGAGACATTAAATGCTATTTGTACCTTATGTCTTCCTTGCTTATCTTAGTTGTACAAAAGATGTTTTTATTTTTACTTACAGACTCATATTCG
This sequence comes from Allium fistulosum, assembly GCA_030737815.1. NCBI lineage: Eukaryota > Viridiplantae > Streptophyta > Magnoliopsida > Asparagales > Amaryllidaceae > Allium > Allium fistulosum. The sequence continues at coordinate 272,929,758 of CM060902.1, read as the reverse complement.
TATGTACTCATATCATTTTCTTTTGCTTTATTTTATACATTGCATTTCGGCTGAGAGGATATGTCTTGCTGTGCTTCTTTTACAAGCTTCATTTGTTTATACTTTAATGTATTTGCTTTGCCTTTGTTCATACTACTTTATAATATAATTACATTTCTATTTGTTGTTAAATCTTTCTAATGTATTCACTTTATATTTTTACAAAGTTTATTAACGTGTTATTTGGATTTATCTATGTATTCATTTTATTTTATTTATCGCCTTATATTTTTAATTTATAAATTCAAATTATTATTAACCATTTATTTACAATTTAAACACAAATCAAATATATATTATATTATTTCAAATTTAGTCAGATCTGTTCAAATACAGATATATATATATTCTCATATATACAATAATTTAAATTTTTAAACAATTTATACAAATATACTTAGATATCGGGGAAACTCGCATCACCTTATCGATTTATTCTACTATTTTCATTCAAAATTCAATGAATTATTAATTTAAATTAAATAAAAATCTGGGGTCGTTACAGGAGGGCTCCCTGAGTATCCCACCAGTTTACGGTGGAGCTCGCAGTATTGTATAGACTAAGATATTTATATAAAAATGTGTTAAAGGGGATATGGGTAACGCCCTAGCGCTATTTAGTACTTTACTTTATGATAGACATTATAAATGTAGCGTATTGTATTATATATGTAGATAGTTTGACGGATCCTTAGTGGATGGAAATCTCAATCATCCTTTAAGTTATTGATGCATTTCACATGAGTTGATTTACTTGCATAAGAATGTTAATCCTGACTCAAGTGTTTTGTTTTTGCTTTATGCTCGGGTCAGCCTGAGTATCACATCATTCGAGATTCATCTTTTGGAGCTGGAGATTGTTTGGAGATCTATCTATCTATCTATTTAGCTATTTCAGTCATTTCAGTTATTTCTCAGACATTTATCATTTGCTTATGTATTAGCGAACCTCTATATTTGGATTTCTGTTGTATTGCTTTAGACTCTGATGTTTATGTAGTAGCTTCATGAACTACTATGTTTATCTATTCCACTGCGTGATGTTGTAATATTCTATGTCTGTGATTCTGCGATTGATTCTTATTACCCTAAATTTATATAACAATTTGTTGTTTCGAATGATTCAAGTCTAACGTGTGTGGTTTTATTGTCGATTTGAATGGTTCAAAATAGCGGGTCGTTACACCTGAAGTCGCGAGCAATTGCATCACATTCCCCCATGTCGCAGCCAAGCCCGTTCATGACTCCCCTGCTTGCATCAATCGTCAGCCAACTCGTGTGCCTCGTGCGCGAATTTATTTATTTGAGTGAGATATGGAGGAGCTTCTTGAACCAAGGAGAAAGAAAAGAATGGGCTTGAGCCTTTAAATTCTAATCCACATTAGATTTAATTAATTTCCTTCACACTTAAATTTAAATTTTAATCCTTGAGATTTATTCATATAAAAATTTCAATCCAATATAAATTGATTTACACCTTTTAAAAATATTTTATATTTAAGTACGATATTTTATTCAATTTCAATATATTATATGGAAGGAATTTATTAACTTAATTCAATTTATTAAAAAAATCTTTTATTAAATAGAATTTAATTAACTAAAAATTTATTTTTAAAATATTAATTATTACAAATCAATTCTAACATTTTCATTTTAATTAAAAATATTTATTTATACTGCAAAGAAAGCTGGGTTATTATAAGGACTGTGCTTCGACGGAGCGTAGGTGCCTCATCGGGGGTGAGCATGGAGCATAGCGCTCCTTTTCGAGTGCTAGCGCTCCAATTTTGGCGTTTTGTGCTCCAATCTGAGCATTTCATCGTTTTTTGGAGCTTTGGGCTTTTTAAAGTATTTTTGAGTGCTTTTTGGGCTTCTTCTTTCAATTGTTCTTCAAGTTCGTTTATTAATCTTTTTTTCCGTATTTTCCAGTCTTTCTGTTACATTTATTCATTTAATTCAAGCTTTACTTTAAGCTTTGACAGGAGTTCAAACATTGTTTCCATTCTCTTTTCTGATTTTTTTTGCATTTTCTAATAAATTTTTAGCTACCTTTTCCTTTTATTTTCTATGTTTATGTCCTATCGACCAAAACATATATAACAATTATTAAATTCTAATTTTGGATATAAATTTAACTAAAGGATTTCTGAGCGTAACTATAAACATTAAAATAAATAACATACCAAACGGATGAGGGTAAAACAAAATCATAAATAATAAATAAACTTTTTTCTAGAAATTAAACATGTAACGATACTACAAATATAATAAACATGGATTATTTCAACAATAAAAATACTAATGATTAAAATTCGAATCATAATCCAAACTAAATATTAAAAAAATTGTAAATTTTACAAAGGTTTAGAAACTATAAGATCATTTTAAGAACTTCGCAGACAGTATAGAAAATTGAAACAAACCATTTGGCACATGCAACGTACGTGAGTATAAAGATTATTCTTGAAAAAGTATACTATGAAATCATCTTATTTCAACATAGTATATAATTTAAAAAATATATAAATTGAATTATGACACACACATACATAAACAACATACATACATACATATAGGTAAACGTATACACACACATAAACGTACGTACATTCATACATACATACAGTGAGAGAGTTTTATCTACTGATATTTGAACCATGGTTATCAAGGCCTGCGCCTAGACGTGCCTAGGCACCAGAAAGGCGTAGGCACATCTCACGTGCCTTTTTAGATGATGAGGCGCCTCCGCTAGTGGAGGTGCACAAAAAGCGCAAAAGGCGCGCCTTTTTACGGGGCGACGAGGCCTAATTTTGTATGCCTTGAGTAGGCAGAGTTATTTTTGTACGCCAGCCACCTTATTCGACTCGAAACCCGACTTGATTGCAATTGAAATCGACTTGGTCGATTTATTTTAGGGTTTCAAAATAGAAGTCAAGTCGAACAAAAAAAAGGAACTACTGCTGCCACTGAGTCCTCCCACAGCACCTGCCTACCATTGCTGTCGCCGCCAGTTGCTATCATAGTAGCTCTACCTTCAACCATCGCTGCTTCGAGTCTGCCAGGTACATATTTTTTCATGGTGCTATGTAATTAGTTTTTTTTAATATAAACGTTGAAGTTAGATTATAATTAGTTTAAAGTATAAATTATGAAGTTAATATTAATTTGCTCAAAGTTTGAACTTTTAAAAGTTAATTTAATTTTTTTTAGGTTAATTCAAAAGTTTTAATTTTAACTTATAAAATGTTAATTTAAACTTTTAAGTTAATTTAAGAGCTTTAAGTGAAATTAAAGTTTCAAGTTTAAACTTTTAAAAGTTAATATAAACTTTTAAGTTAATTTAAAAGTTTGAAGTAAAATTAAAGTTTTAAGTTTAAACTTTTAAAAGTTAATTTAATTTTTAAGTTTTAAGTAAAATTAAAGTTAATTTAAAGTTTAAAGTTTTACGTTTAATTTAGTTTAAAGTTTTAAGTTAATTTAAAGTATATATTAAAGTTGATGTCAAGTTTGTATTAAAGTTAATTTAAAGTTAAATTTTAAAGTTAATTTAGAGTAAAATTAAAGTTAATTTAAAATTAAAGTTAATTTAAAGTTTTAAGTTTAAACTTTTAAAAGTTAATTTAATTTTTAAGTTTTAAGATTTTAAGTAAAATTAAAGTTTTGAGTTTTGAGTTTTAAAAGTTAATTTAAAAGTTTTAAGTTGAATAAAATATTCGGAAAGTTGGCTCCTAGTTTTGAGTTTTAAAAGTTAATTTGAGTGAAAACTCTTATAATAAATTTTTGAGAAAATTTCTTGTAATCCATTCTTGTGTGTCTTGCCTTAGTGTGATTCTTGTGGTGACTTGCATTCATGTAGTCATGTGTTATGGTGGTAGCTTGAAATACCACCTATCTATTGTTGAATCCTCTTTTGATGATTGTGCTTATTTGTGTTACTCCTTTAAAGGAGTTAAGTGCATTTCAGTATATTCGAAAAGTTGGCTCCTAGTTATATAGGACCATCTACTATTACTGAACGCCTTGGTTCGATTGCTTTCATGCACGTTTTCTGTTCAGTTTTGGGTATTCATGATATGCTCTAGGTAACCCAATTTCGTTGTATCTTCGAGATTTAATCTCGGTTGTTAATTATTTTATGTTGCATGATCATGAGTGTCACCGACTTGTGTATTGTGCCGAATTCTATTCGTGTAGTTGTTTCGAAGATTAAACACCCTCGAAATAAGAATGTTCCGCTTATGAAATTCTATGGTCCGCCAACCCTAAGTATTGTACTTGGGAAACCATAGGATTTGCCGAGCAAACTTGTCCAAATCCTTTCACCCTCTGTTGAGGGTGAATATCTATAATCCTATCTTTTGATTTGAATCTTGTTGTGATGAAATAGATGTTATAGATAACTTCCATTATAGAATTGCGGGGACGCAATTTTCTTAAGGGGGAGAGTCTGTAACAACCCGTGGTTTTGTGATTACCTGTTAATAAATTAAAATGTGATTTTAATTAAACTAGTGGTTAATTAGGAAAAGAGGATAAACTAATCGGAAAAAAAATGATCTAGTCTTTTTATTAGACTAAGTAAAGAAGGTGACATAGAGTTTTAATTCTTTGTATTAAAACTTGAGTTTGGGCTTAATAAAATTTAGCCCATTTGTGAAAATAAAGGAGAAATATTATCTCCTTTGTATTGGAAAATGAATGGTACATTCATTTTAACTAAACACAAAGTAAAAACTAGGTTTTTCAAAACTAAGAAACTCATAAACCTAGCTCCTTGGAAAATCACTAGAAATCAAGAAAAAAATCTAGAAAGTAAAAGAAGATATGAGTAAGTCTCTAAATCCTCTTCTCTATTCGAATCTAGCATTTAATTTCAGTTTTATTTGATTTCTAATTTCTGAAATTTTTGGATGAGAGGGCTTTTGTGTGATTCTTGTGGCATGTATAGCATAGGAGTTGTAGAAGAAGAGGAGTGCACATATGTTGATCTAGTCATTGAATCTTTGTCAAATTGGAGTAAAAAGTGAATTAATCACTCATACTACTACCTTTAATCTATGAAAATAATTTTTAGTTGATATTTGAATTGAATTGGATGATTTGTTGACTGAATTGCTTTCAAATTGGTTGTGAATTGTTTGCTTGAATTTGAATGATTGTTTGGTTGTAGTTTGCTGAAAATTGTTTGTAAAAATATTGCTGTAGTAAAACAGCGATATCTTAGGGCAGTTTTATCCAAATTAGCTCATTCTTTTTGAAGTTAGAAGAACATTTTATTATCTATAAGTTATCTTTTAATCACTTTAAGAAATTCTATGGTTTAGAGGGTAGAAATTGAGTTTGAAACTGATGTACACAGCTCTGCTCTGTGCAATATTTTTGTTAAAACCTGATATTAAAATCACCATAACTTTTAAATGGTAGATCAAAATTGAGTGAGACCTTTTTCAGTGGGAAGTTATTTTTATAAGGAACAACTTTTATGTTCATTGATTTTTGTGATTAAGCCGTTTACTAAGAGTAATTTGGGTTTGAAGAAGATGTAACATTTTTGTCCTGTGTTTTAAACTTAGCTTTGAAACACAGAAATTGTTTTAGGCATATCTTTTTCATTTCTTGTCGGATTTAGATGATATTTAATGTTCCAAAAAGCTTAAAAAGAGTGTGACAACTGTCATGTTAAACTCTTTCGTAAACACTGAGCATAGTGGGTCGAAAAACCTGATGTAAACTTGCTGCCCTGTCACTGTAAAATCTTAATTTTCTGTGCTAAATGTCATTGGTAATTTGAGCATATCTTTCTCGTTTGATGTCCAAATTTGATGGTTCTTGATGTTCTAGAAAGCATAGATTGTCTACTATAACTTTTATATTTTGGGTTTTGTTAAATTTTGAAGTTTACATGGTCAAAGGTTCATTCTAGTGTCACTGTTAGGAGACTAAAATGACAGCCATAGTGAACTTCAGATCTGAAAAATGTTTTGGTCATAACATTTTCATTTCTTATCGGAATTCGGTAATTTTTGATATTCTGGAAATCTTATAATATCCTCTATAACTTTTATGTTTCGTGCTTTCTCAAATTTTGGGTTGAATAGGGGCGAACTGGCTAAACAAGCCGCTGGCCTTTGTTTTTCCTATGTATTCACTTCCTGGCATGAGTACGACTTTGAGACGTCGCAGTTTCTTCGTCTCTTATCGGAACTCAGCAATTCTTTTTGCAGTTTAAATTAAAAATGTTGAACTTTATTTCTACAAATTTTTAGGTCATTCTGACCATGTTAACTTGTATATATCTACTGTCGAACTTGAACCTGCGGCATGTTGTTGTTCAGCGATTTAACCTTGTTTTAGTCCAATTTTGTAAACGACGCGGATTCTTCGTTTCAAATCGGATTTGAATGATTATTTTTTCAAATTTAAGTAGGAATGTTGAACTACATTCCTACAGAATTTCATGTCATTTTGACACTATTAACTTGTTCAAACCTACTGTCGAATATTGAGTCGCAGCTTGTTTTAAACGGATAATACATAGTGTAATTTCCGTTATTTCGATGTTCTCTTGATATTTCTTTCTGGATTTCATACATGGGGTTTATAATGTATTTTAAAAATGTTTTTCAAATAAATGGGCTTTTGAAATTATTATTATATATTATTATTATTTTAAGTATAAAAATTATATACTCTATAATAGGAGAATTTCAAAGGCAATTTCTAAAGCGATTTCGAAGCGTTCCTAAAACTCATTTTCTTCAACTTAATTTCTATATAAAACGCACAGTTTTGCACTTCGAGCGAAGAGGGAGGAGAATTAAATGATTGGATAAAATGTGTGCTATGAACACGTGCGTTCATCTTTTCAGTTAATTCTTAATCTATTCGTTTGATCGTTTTGGCCTATGGGTCTAGTTTACCGATGATATGAGGTAAACCTTTTACTGCTTTGAGTGTGAAATTTTCTAGCGGTTAGTAAACCATTTAGTGCGAACGGGTGGTATGGGACACACGTTAACACTTTTCGGGTTCCTTTCCGAGAGTTTGTGACACATATTGCCAGTTAGTGGCATCCAGTACTGGGCCTCCGAACCTTCGCCACTACGGTTTGTTGCCTTCGGGTTTTTGCCTTCAGGTTTATTGCCTTCGGGTTTGTTGCCCTATAGTATTGCTTTTGGAGTTGGTCCTTCATCACCGCTCGAGAAATACTTGGATTTGTCGCCTTCGGGCTTGTGGATCCTTTTTTATACAGTACTGAGCACGTGCATCTTTTGTTTCATTGATATTTATATTTCCCTAGAGTATCGCCTTTCGGAGTCGGTCCTTTGAACCACTCGATACATAGCGATTACCTTGTGGAAACTTGTGATGCCTTCATTGGCATTTGTGTTTGCCTTTTTGGCTTAATTTGGGATATTTATATCCTTTGTATATTTTGAGTTGCCGATGATATGACGCTTGTTATTTGAGTTTATTGGATCTTGAGTTATCTCTTTTAGAGATTTTACTGTTACTATGAGATGTATTCTCTTTTATGATATCCATATAGACTCTCTTTGTTTACTTCTCATTTGAGAAGCATTGTTATCTTGTCTGTACTCATATCATCATCTTGTCTCACTCTAACTGATATGTTTTAGTTAGACTGACCCGTGTATTTTATACTCGGGTCAGACCGAGGTGTTTCAGGTTAGGTACATTCACTGTTTTAAATCTCGGCCATCTCGGCCATCTCGGCCAAGATCTCGGTTGAAGGCTTGGGCGAAACGAAACATGAGATATCGGTTGATATCTCGTTTCGATTATATCGACCGAAATTTACATATATCGGCCGATATTTGGAGCGAAACGATATTCCGAGATATCACTGATATATTGTTTTTTTCAAAAAAAAAATAGGCGCATCTCAGTCTATCATAAAAAAATGAACAAAATCCTTTTCTTTATCATTCAACATCTAAAAGATCACGTTCCTCATCAAAATATCGAACTCCCTCTTCTCCAGAGAAAAAAAATCGAACTCCCTCTTTTAAAAAAAATCGAACTCCCTCTTCCAACATCCGATAGCTCGCGGTTGCTTCCAATTTTGACTACTCGATCTCGCTTTTGACAGTCTGCAGCTTCGTCTTCGACCAATCTCTCTACTCTCTACATGTATGTAAATTAGAGTTGTTTCTATTCTAATGAAATTCAATTTTTCAGAAATTGAATATACAGTATAATTTAGACTAGATTTGCAAGTATATTTAGTTTGGTATTCTTACTGCATAAACTTCTGCAAATAAATTTGCATTCCCTGAAACCCTTCGATTCCCGATATCTCTTATATGAATTTGCTTTTATTTACATCAGTTCCTGATACTGTTATTATGTTATTCTTACTGTATATATGTAATTGTATAGAACCCGCTTTTTTCAGTTAATTTATCGCCTTTCATCTACTTATATGTAATTGCTAAAACTAATGATGTTTCGTAACTTTTGTTGAATAATTTCGTACAGTTGAAGTATAATCGCATTATTTTTTTCAGTTAAAATAGTGGAGATTAGTTGCAGTAATTCGATAAATGTTAAATAAACCGATACCATGCATTTTTTGTTATAAATTATGTGATGTGTTATACTCCGATATGGTCCCGAGATGAACTTTAGGTCCGAGATGTAAATCCGATATTGGCGTCCGAGATGCACTCATCTCGTCCGAGATCTCACCCGATACGATACCGAATCACTAAAATCGCCGAGACGAAACGTGCCCGATATCCGAGATTTAAAACCTTGGGTACATTTGGACTTAGCCTATTCTGCTTCTGCATGGACTATTCTACTAGCTCTTTTTGTTATAGCTTTTTGTGTAGTCCTTTTCGTTAGCACTCTGATGTATATTCTTTTGACCCATGTTTGGGTTGTGGTCGTCATACCACTTTGATGTATCATTTTGGATTGTACTAGTGATTGTATCTGTACTTATGCATATGTATGCATTTCTGATGTTCTGTGATGTTATTTACATTTGAGTTGTTATGTTTTGTTCTGATAGGTTCATTGGCCATTATAGTTTTGTATTAAATATTTATTGGATACGTCGATCCACTTGAGAAGAAAAAAAATAGATAGCACTTATCGACGTATTTAGTAGATAGTTAAGACAAGGCTATAGATGGTCGCTCCTATCCAGCTCTATTCTCCGCATTAGCAGACAGTATTACCTCATAATACTCTTTGTTAATATGGGTCTCAGAGTGGGGCGACACAGCTTGGTATCAAAGTGGGGCAGTTATAATTTAATACTGAAAATTAATAATAAATGAAGAATTTAAATTGTTTATTGGGAGTAAACAATGTATTTGAGAAAATATGAGAAAAATAAAGTTTTGGAAAGTTTATTAAGATGATTTGAGTTAATAGATTGAGGAATTGTGTTTTACTTATGAGTTTGAGATCTCACATTCTTATGGAGTTATCTTGTGTTGCATTCGTGGCTTCTATTTGGGTTTTATTTGAGCTTTATATGAGTTAATATGAGTTCATTATGGGTTATCGCCGATGATATGAATCACTTGTGTTTTATTTGAGTATTGAGTTTGAGTTACCTCTTTCGAGGTATTTAGTCACTTAGGTAGCGTTTGTAACTTAAGTGTTGAGCTATGAGTTTTCTAATCCTTCTTCTCTTTCGAGAAGAAGTATCTTCATGACTATTCCGCTTCATATTATCGATATTGACTAATTTGTGTAGCTAGACTAACTCGTGTATTTATACTCGGGTCAGACCGAGTTGTTTCAGGTATCATCTATTGGACTTAGCTTGAAGTTGATGTTGGATATCAGCTCTCCTTTCTCTTGAGTAATTTCTGTTCTTTCGCGTACTTTGATGTATTTATATTTGATTTGATGTATATGGTGTGGTCGAGTACCACCTTTATTGTATTCATATTGTATTGTACTAAACATGTATCAGTGTATATGTATATATATGATGTTGATTATTGTTCTGTGATGTGCTCTACATTTAGTTATTGTATTTTTTTCTGATAGATCCGTTAGCCACCTATAGTTTTGGATTAAGCATTTACTGGGTATGTCGATCCACTTGAGATAGAAAAGAAAAATCATATTGAATTTATCGATGTATTCAGTAGATGTTTAAGACAAAGTTATAGATGGTCGCCCTTAACCAGCCCTATTCTTCGCTTTAGTAGACGGAATTACTCGTTAATTCTCTTTACTAAGGTGGGTCTTGGGTTGGGGCGTTACAGCATGGTATCAGAGCTGTGGTCAGAACAAAGTAGACTAAACACAGAACAGTACGTATATCACGATACGTCGAAGTACAATACAAGTGAATCATTGTCCTTTATTCGAGCTTGTTTTCGAATCATGCTTTGATTCTTTTTCGAGTTTTGGGATATGTTGAGATTGAGTATGTCTAGGAATATATATTGTATTTTGTAGTATTCTATAATTGAGTTTGATGTTATCTTATCTTATGAATAATCTTATTTGGGATTATTCTATTCTTATTTTTGTCGATGCGAGTGAGTTCGTATCGATGAAGCTTATTAATTCCTTTGAGTATTCTTATTGTGTTCCTTTGAGAGTTGTGAATCGTATTGAGGGGATCCACAACGATTGGCTCGTTGTGAGCATTCTAAGATTTCTATTTGATGTTGCTCTTGTGAGTATTTGTTTGTTACTCATAATCTTGAGATGTATTTGATTTGAGATGGATTGACTTAGTTGATATTAAGTCCACTCCTTTTTTTTATAGGATCCTATTGTATATTTAGGTTTCCTATTTTGATTGGTTTATTATTTCTATCACTTTGGAATGTTAATGATGATTCCGAAGTTTCTGAATTCACTCTTGAGTATCGAGATGTTGATGATATAACTCGAATTCTAGTCAAGGTGACTTTGTTGAGTTTTGATGAGTCCGTTTGGATTTGTCATCCAATTGGGCAATTGAGTGTTGAGGTAACCTTATTTTTGGCTCTTAGCTCTTCGGTTATCCTTCCATGAGGATATCCACTAAGGAATGAGGTGAGTTTCTAGATTGTTCTAGTTTGATTGAGTTTATCATTCAGTTTCATTTGAGTGTTCTTTTCAGATACTCAATCAATGTTATCCTTTGTAGCATTACTCTATTTGAAGTAGCGATTCGTGGATTGTGTGCTTCTTCTCCTTCGAGAAGAATATCTTGCTTATCCTGTATCTTGATGATTTTTGGGAGTGGCTCATGACATCGTAAGGTTGACGAACACTCTATCTCCTTTTGTTGATTTTGTGAATCGAGTATTCTGGGTATATCTCGATGCATTCTCTTAATGTTCTTTGGTTTGAGTTTTGAAGCTATATAAATATGAGTTTTAAAGAGAAATTTGAGCTTTGAGATATTTAAAAAAACCAAAGAATATTTGGAGAATATATTTACATGAGTAGTATTTCTTTTATAGAAATAATTTGAGAGTGTTGGGTTGTTCATCGAGTAGTTAAGAGTTCTGGTTGATACGCCTAATCAACGTTATCGATAGGAATCTTCTAAATGCTATGATAAGGCAATCAGACACGATGGTTTGTGTTTTAAAAATTAAGATTTTGAAAATAATATTTTGAGATTATATATTAAATTTATTTTTGAATGGTAATTGCAGCCATTGATTTTAGAGACGACTAATAGAGTGGCAAGGCAGTTTTGATCGTTAGGTCAACTCTGTAGCCAACAGATATATTTATTTATTAGAGACTCGATGGCGAGGCAATGCCATTTATTTATGTATTTTTAATTATAAAGATGAGAATATAAATGAGATTATTTTTGAGCTGTGATTTATTGAAAGTATATTTTGAGATTTTAGAATCTATATTATGTGCATTGGATGTTTTAAGGGAAGAGTATAATAAGAGAATTTGAAGACTATTTTAAAAACCATTTAAGCGGTTTAATAGAAGAGTAAAGAGAATTTAAACCCTTAAATTATTTTGAGGAATATTATTATGGATTTACAAAATTCTTTGGAAATTAATTTTGAAGTAAGAGAAGAAATTTGAATTTTAACTTTGAGTTTTAAATTACTTACTAGGTAATATAGTAAAGAGTGAGAGAAATTGTCAATGTTGAAAATTGAGATTTAAAAATTTAAAAGATGTTGAGATTTAAAATTCTAAATATCTTGGATTAAAAGATAATTTGAGCTTATATCCTTGTTCTTGAGTATATTCTATCTTTGAGCTATTATCAACGACGTGCATTTTTCGCGGTCATTCTAGTTTGGTGGCCTTGTGAGAAGCCATCTTGTGATTTATCTATCTTGTCTATTGTGTCTACCTTGTTGTGAGGATGTTCTTTCCGTATATTTATGCAGAAAATCTTATTGATGGTCTTCTTTATTGCTTAGAGTTTGGGTTTAAGTGAGTTTGATCCCAACTCTATTCGTAGAGTTTTTTTTGAAATCAATCATTTTCGATTGATTAATTGTTGAGCATCTTATTGAGTTTTGATTCGAAGATGGGATATCTTTGAAATTCTTTCGAGTTACTTGGAAAATTCGATGGTTTGCTAATCACTATATTAGCATTTGATGGGCCATTGGATTAACCAAGTGAGATTTTCCTTATTTCTCTCTACCATTCTATATTGAGAGTATGAATGGTTTGAGTTTCATGTTTGTCTATCTCCCTCGATGATTGAATCTTTTTGTGTTGTTTACGGCTCTTTTCTAGAAAATTGCGGGGACTCAATTTTTGTAGGGGGGAGTCTATAACGACCCTGGTTTTAGCGATTACTTGAGAGTATTAAATTATAATGGCAGTTATAATTTAATACTAAAAATTAATAATAAATGAAGAATTTAAATTGTTTATTGGGAGTAAACAATGTATTTGAGAATAAAATGATAAAAATAAAGTTTTGGAAAGTTTATTAAGATGATTTGAGTTAGTAGATTGAGGAAATGTGTTTTACTTATAGTTAATGCAATAATTTTGTAAATTATTGCTATTTACTTCTTTTAATGATTTTTAAAAGAAGTAATTAAATTTTAAAATGAGATATATTTAAAATAATGATGGAATTTGGATTAAAAATATAATTTGAGTATAAAATTAAGTTTGAAATGATTTGTAGAATTTAATTACACGAGAATGTGATTTTTGTGTAATTTTTAGTGTTAATTATAATGGGTTTTGTAATTAAAAATGTAAATTGTCATTTACTTCAAAATAGAGAAATATGATAACAAAATGTTTTAATAATATAAATAATCTTTTATTTAAGTGTAAAACATCTTAATTATCATGAGTATAATGTATCATAATTTTTAAAAGAGAGAAACTTGAAGTATTGTTGAGTACATTTGTTAACATATATTGTTAATATGTTGAGTGATTAAATTATTAACTAAAAGCTATTTTCTTTTGTTGTTGGGCTTAAGTCCATTAACTAATCCTATCACTTAGCCTGTTCATCTAAGAATGAGAAAGAAAGAGAAGCTCCTATACGTTTATTCCATTCCTCTGTAAAATTCTAGAAGTAAGAAAATGGCAGCCTTCTTCCTTTTTTATTCCATGTTCTAATAATTCAAATAAAATGGGAAATTGATGATTAAAAATTCAAATCTAAGTTCTAAGCTCAGATAATCTCTATTCTAAAACATCTCTCCATCAAAAATTAAGTTTGAAATGTAAATCTATTAATTCCTTCTCTGTCTTTGTTTTCATGTCTGCTTTTTGAGTTTTTACAGGTTTTAATGGTCCATTCTCCTTCAAAGCTTGTATCTTTGGCCACTAAATCGTAGTTTAATCTTCATGAAGGCAAGATGAGTGTAAAACTCACATCTTCTAGCTATCTGTTGCTTAAAAATGTTGCGATCTATGAATTACTGAAGCTGAAACAAAATTGGCCATAAGTTCTTCATTTCTTAACCGATTTTGATAATTTTAGATGTTCCGGAAAACGTAAATCATGTACTACAACTTTCATGTATTGAGTTTTCTGTAATTTTGAGGTTTGCTATGTCAAAATCGAATTTTTCTACTGCTATCCCGAGAGCAAAACCAATATTTGCTCTGTGCTTTAAGCTGAAACGAAATTGGCCATAACTTCTTCGTTTCTTAACCGAATTTGATAATTTTGGATGTTTAGGAAAGCTTAGGTCATGTGCTACAAGTTTCATTCATTGTGTTTTTCTGGGATTCTAAAGTTTGCTTGGTAGAAATTATGGTTATATGTTGTTGTCCTGAGAGCAAGATGACAGCAACAACAAACATTGACCTTAGAATTGTATTAGCTCGTTTTTACTCTTATTCTCTTTCGGTTTTGATGATGTTTTTGAGATTTTTGAGAGCTATGATGCCTATCAATAGGCTAGCTATATTTGGAGAATTTGAAATTCAAATTTAAATAGAATTTGAATTGATTTTGGGATAAATTTGAATTGAATTCTTATTGAACTTAAGTTATCGGTCTTGAGTTATCTTCCTTGTTTTTCATTGTTTTTTAGCACGGTTTTCACTAAACCATTTTTGAAGTGATTTTTGAAATAAATGGATATTTCAAATTATTATTATATAGTATTTTAAAATTATTTTTCTAATGTAAAATCTATTTATTTCCTATAATAAAGGAATTTCAAATATTGGTTTTATTAATGTTTTTGGGAAAAAGTTTTAGAAGCTTGTTTTCTCTAGTAAACTATTTTATATATAAAACATACACTTTTACACTATTCGAACGTATGAGAAAGAGAATTAAACGATTTAGTAAAACATGTGGTATGAGACATGTGCGTTTACTATTTCGGTTAATTTCGGACTTGTACGATCGAAGCTATTTAAGATTATTGATTTTGAGATGTTTTGCCATTTTATGGCGTATTTTGAGTTTTATAATTCCTATTTATTGGAATTATTTAAGATGGCAATATTTGGCAAGTATTATGGTTTGAGATCTCCTATGTAGGAGTATAGTCGATGAGAACCATCACGATGTTTTATTTACTTGCCAATGATATAAGACAAGTCTTGAGTATATGATTTCATATTTTGAGATTTATGGTTTATGAGGAACCATCATGATGTTTCACTTGTCGATGAGATGAGACAAGTTACGATGCCATTTAATACTTGTCGATGAGATGAGACAAGTACGGTGTCTCTTTGTCACTCACCAATGAGACGAGGCGAGATATGATTTTCTGAGTTTTATGATGTTCTTAGTGTGGCATGACTAGCGGCTAGTAAACCGCTAAGTGCGAACGTGTGGTATGGGACACACGTTAACACTTTAGGGGTTCCTATCCGTGAGTTTGTAACACATTCACGATGTTTACCTAGCAGAATTACTTTGAGAGGTGTTAGCGACCTTGTCATGAGGACGAACTGCTTTGGGAGGTGTTAGCGGCCTTGTTAAGGCTGACAAAACGGCTTGGAAAGGTGTCAGCGACCTTGTCATGAGGACGAGCTGCTTTGGGAGGTGTTAGCGACCTTGTTTGAGGCTTCGGTCGTCTGAGTTTAGCACGTGTAGCATTACTTCGGCATTACAATCGGGGATCTGGCCAATTCGGGTTTTCTAAGTTTTGAGTTCGCCGTTTTTGGCGCATTAGAGTTAAGATTTTATGAGTTTTGAACTTGCATCGAATTCTTTATTGAGTTTGAGATTTTATGAGTTTGAAATCGTATCGAGTTCCATGAGCTTTTAAGATTGAGATGTATGTGTGAGATTTAGCCGTCTTGGCTTACTTATGAGTTTGAGATCTCACATTCTTATGGAGTTATCTTGTGTTGCTTTCGTGGCTTCTATTTGTGATTAGTCAAATGATTTATAAAATATGACTTAATTTAATTTTTAGTTAATAAAATATTTAAAACTTGAATGATTTATAAAATATGACTTGGTTTAATTTTTAGTATATAAAGTAAATAGTTGATTGAATTATAAATAGTTTGATAACTCTGTTTTACTTTTTTCATTTCAGATTGACATGGATTCAAACACACATACTTCAGCAAGTTCTTCCACCTCACCTAAGAATCGTAGAGCAGATGTTGGATGGAGCTACAATTTTTTGGCGGATGAAAATAACCATAATACCGTGACTTGCATGTATTGCTTGAAAGTTACTTCGAGGGGAACATCGAATTGGATGCTTTAGAAATGCAAGTGCTCGTCTTAAATGTCCATCCGAAGTGATAACTATTTAATTGGAAGCTATGGCTAGTAAACAACGTAGGAAGACAAATGTTATTTTATTTGCACAAAATGGTTATCAACATTAAATTTATCATTTTTAGTAGTATTTTATAGTGCAGTTTTTTTCCACCAAAAAAGCCCACACTTGTATAAAAAGCACACAAAAAAGTCCAAGGCTCAAAAAAGCCCAAGGCTCAACTCTTGCACCTTTTTGTGCCTTAGTGCCTTAACTACTATGATTTGAAATCACGAACTTATTTATATATCAAAAAAATCAATTAAAAATAAATGTTAACTTTTATCATGCTTGAGATTCGAACTTACAACCTTATGCATCTTAGAAAATAGATCGAGTCAAAAGTCTGCGAACTTACAATTACCATTACGAGTTCATTGGCAAATGTGTTGCATGTGCATTTAAAACTACTTATGGACATATTATGATTTAAAATCTCCATATAAAACTACAGTTGAATGACGTTAAATTCATGTAGTTTTAAACAAACAAAACTGAAAAAAAATAAAAAGAAAAGTTGTAAACATTTTTGCTAAAATAAAGATTCAAACTAATGCCACTATTTTGTATATCGAATTTTCAATTAAAAATATATATTAACATTTTTCATTATTCAAATTCATTAGGTAATTTATATGCAAGTATGTTATAATAAGCATTTGAGTTGTTAGTACACACCATGTATTTAGTCATATACCACAAAATAAAAGAAGTAAATAAATTTCGTCACATTTGTCAGCATTCTTCAAAATGAACCGATCCTTAGAGCATTCCCAACCAAGTGTCGGTTGAGATGGTTAGGAAGAAACCGACCCCCAACAGGGGGTTGGTTGTGCTCTTCTGGGTTGCTTTAGCAACCAGGAAGGTTGCTAAAGCAACCCAGAGGAATGAAGGCTTAGCTGGCCATAATAAAGCCGGCCAAGCCTAGCCGGCTTTATTATAGCCGGCTAAGAGTACCTTATGCAACGGTCATTTACTTAGCCAGCTATAATAAAGCCGGCTAAGTGCAAACGGTCATTTAAATGACCATTGTCTTTCTCTCTCCTTTCTCCTCTACATAACTTACCAATTACAAAATTTTATTTATACAATTTATTCAACATTTCTTACTCTCTTCAACAAATTATCTTCAAACGATCTCATTAATGTCGAAAATTCCAAAAGGAAAATCTCAAAAATCTTCATCTCCTAGATTTCTATCTCAACTTAGATCTGATAATCAGAATCTGACTCAATTTAATCAGAATACGTTCAATTCTCAACAAGGCCAAAATCAATATCTTTCTCGAAATTCTCAACAACAAAATCAATATTCGTATCATCCACAACAAAATCAGAATTTCTTTCATTCTCAACAAGATTCGAACCATTCCCAAAATTCGAATTATTCGCAGAATAGTTTGTTTCAACAAAACTATAACTATGATCAAAACTAAGTGTCTCCCAATAGCCAACAACGGTCAGTATTGTCTTATCGTTCTCAAAATTTATCAAGAAATCTGAATAATCAATTTGGAGACAACAAATGGGAAAACCAAGAAACCCAATTCGATGGCAATGAAACTACTGAAGAAGATGTTTATAGGAATTCTAATTTGTCTTCCGCTCAAGCTTGGGGAAAGCAAACAACGGGAATCAACATTAATGAATCTCCTAATGCGGGACCAAAAGGCCTAAAAATGGTTAAATGGTCATCGGACGAGCAAGCTGAATTTGCTTTCTGTTGGGCTGAATGTTCTAGAGACAATAAAAATGGTACGAGACAAAGTGAAAGTTCTTTTTGGAATTCTATACGCAATTGGTTCAACCATCAAAGTCCCAATAGTCTTCCAAGAACTGTTGATTCTTTGAAGCAGTCTTGGAAAAGAATAAATACCACTTGTCAACGTTGGAAAGAAATAATGATCGGACTAAGACAACAAAGTGAGGCAAACGACATGGACCTGGTAATGATTTTAAATTTTTAGTTCAAATTATCAAGTTCTATGTTTTATTCTTCTTATAGTACTTCATCATCTACAGCTTAATCAAGCAAATGCGGTGTATATGTTTGAACATAATAATCAATAGTTCAACATGCACCAATGCTACGACATACTCGCAAAAGAGGGAAATTGAGTCGAGTGTGACAAGAACACTCAGTAATGCACTTTCTTCCCAGAAAAATGAGCGATGAATCTAGCCCTGGTAATTCTGATCCACATGAAGACACCCTCTTCACAACTAGTATAGGCGATAGGCTTACGGGGAAGTACAAGGAGAAGAAAAAACCGTCACTGATTACAGTGCACAGTATGAACATATTGGTGAGCGAATGGCGGCCGCTGAAGATGCAAATAAATTATACATGGGAACAAAAGAAATGAAGAGACTTGATAGGGTAAAGGAAAAACAACGATGTCACGATGAAAAACAAAAGTTAAGAATTGACGAGTTAAAGTTAAGAAAACAAGGATTAGCCCGACAACAAAGAGCTAATAATATGGCTCTTTTAAGTTGCAACCTAAACGAACTCAATCTAGTGCAAAGGTTGTATATGAAGAAGCAAATTTAGGAGTACCATAGATGTTATGAGGGTTTGTAGGAAACTAGGTTCATACTATGTATCTTAGCATTGCATCTTATATCTGTTCTCTTAAGTGCCAGTTGTAGTGTCATTGTTAGTGTTGTTGTTATTGTGATTGTTGTTGTTTTAGTTGCAGTTATTGTTAATGCTATTGTTATTGTCATTGTTGTTGTTATTTCTATTGTTATAGTTTATTGTCATTCTTGTTTTGTCAATCTCACCGTTATTATTATTAATAATACGTCAACAACAACTTAGTACAATAGATATAACAATTTCAAACGCATACTATTACAAAACATCAACGACAACTTAGTACAATAGATATTAAAAATTCAAACGCAAACACTACTACAACACATCAACAACAACTTAGTACAATAGACAAGTGAAACACAAACACTATCCAAACATCACTTCTACTAATGGTTTTCTATATGTTTCCAGTAGTGTTCCACTAGTTCTTCTCTTAGATCAAGATGAGCTTGTGGATCTCGAATGTCTTATATTCTTTGCAAGTATTCGGCAAAAGTATTTGGGTCCTTATAAGGTTTTTTTTCGAAATGCCACATCAATGTCTGGATGGTTTCTCAGTTGAAGCTCATACCCACCACGTTCTTCTTCGACATTCATATTATATAAAATAATACAATAATATATGATATCAGATAATACCATCGGATTGTGGTAGTATACTTCTTTTCTTAATATATGAAACATAGCTTGAAGCACCCCAAATGATCGTTCAGCATCTTTCCTCAAACTCTCTTGTTGTTTGGTGAATTTGGCTTCTTTTGCATTATTTAGTCTTTTGTATGCTTGCATAAGTGTTTTCCATTTTAGATAAATTCCATCTACCAGGTAATAACCCATGGAATGACTTTTTTCTCGTATTTTGTAATTGCATGGAGGTGATATATCATTACATAAGTCTTAATAAATATGATTGTCGTAGAATGTTAATATCATTCACTGAACCTGGTGCTCCAAAAAAGCATGCCATATATACAAATCTAAAGAAGCAACAACTTCCAACACCAGAGTTTCCTTTTTGTAACGTCCTATGTATTGGCCCTAGAATGCAACTGGATAGTTTTTCCACCTCCAATGCATATAATCTAAGCTACCTAACATACCTGGAAATCCACGTTGAGATCCCATTGCTAACAATCTGTCAATGTAATAAGGGATTGGGGACCGAAGATATTCTTCACCAAACATACAAACAACGGTTTTGCAATATTCTTTTATACATAAGATTGTCGTTGAGTCTCCAATCCACTCTTTGTCACCTTGCGAATCACCAGAAGTTCTGTATGATATCATGCAAAGTGTAGCCGTAACCTTTTGCAGTGGAGAAATTCTAGTTCGTTGATTCCATTTCTTCTGTGCGTGAAAAAAATGTTTGTTTCGCTTAATTTATCGAGAACCCGATTAAAGATATTCTTCGACATTCGAAATTTTCGTCGAAAATCCACATTCCTGTACACGAGGTTTGCCGTAAAATAATCCTTGATCAGTCAATTATAACCGCCAATATAGTCTTGTCCATAACGCAAGTCTTTCCTTCCAACAATGCTACCTCCTTGGGCTGAAGAAAAGCTTTCAGCAATTCATGGGCCATTAAATCCCTCGTTTCGGCAGCTAACATTCTTTATTGATTAATATAATGTTCAATGAAATCGTCCGAAGATGACGACGATGACAAAGATGAGGATGAGAAGCACTACAAACTTTTTAGAGAAATCATTTAATAGGTAGTAGAACGGTGATGATGAGTTTGGAAGTTTGAATGAGCGTGTTATTCGACATCCTTAATCCTATTTATAAGCTCTTGTTATTTAATGGATACAGAATGACACAGTGTCCAGTCATATCGGATACTGTAGTAATATTGATTTAATCACATGGAGGCAGCATTTATTATACTATATAATTCCATATTGATAAATCAAATGTCCACGTTGCACTGAAGATGGAGGCAGAATGGTTCGGTGTCGGGTCATATCGGACACTATAGCTACTTGCACTACTTTACGCGGATTAAAGCTTTGTCATGTGGAGACAGAATGGCATGGTGTCAGGACTTATCGGACACTGTAGCCACATTGCACTATTTTACACGAAATAAAGCTTTGTGATATGGAACATAATGGCACAGTGTCGGATCATATCGGACACTGTAGCCATGTTGCACTGCTTTACACGGGTTAAAGCTTTGTCATGTGGAGACAGAATAGCACAGTGTCGGGTCATATCGGACACTGTAACCATGTTGAACTACTTCACATGGATCAAAGACAGAATAACACAGTGTCGGGACATATCGGACACCATAGCCATGTTGCACTACTTTAATCAAAGCTTTGTCATATGGAGTCGAATAACACAGTGTCGGGTCACATCGGACACTATAGCCACTTTGCATTGCTTTACAAGGATTAAAGTAATGGATGTGGAATCAGAATGACAAAGTGTCGAGCCAAATCAGCCACTATAGCCACGTTGCACTGCTTTACACGGGCAATGTATTATGATATATATATTGTTTTGCTTGCCATACTTCTCTTCATTCATATCATAGCAGTAGTATATAAAAATGGTCGATTGCAATCATACTTCTTTGCCCTCCTCATACTCATACGAAGGTCCGTTACAACACACTAGCCCACCGAATACATCCTCCCCTCAACCACCAACCGAATGGTATATTTAAATGGAGGAAAGACACAATGCTGATTAAGAGAGCATGAGATAGAAGTGCTAGATTGCATGCAGCTGGAAAATGGTAGACGCCATTAATGGGAGAAGAGAAAGAAGGAATGAAATACGCCACCAAGTACCGCGCACAGATCAAGAGGTTAACTTTGGAAAGACCAAATGTAACTGTGGGGTTTCTTTTCTGTACGCTATTGTAAGAAACGGAACTGACATCGGTCGCACCACTATAAATGACGTAATTCTCCTGATGGTTGTGGACTTTGGCAATGGATTGACGATCCTCTACCTCATCGAGCAGTTGTGTATGCTACTAAACTTGAAGAAAAAATTCAGACGCTTTAAAGGACGTCGGGTTTAATTAACTTATCAGGTGGTCGAAAGCAGTTTTTTAATCATCGGTTGTCTTTTTTGTTGTCTTGTTTGTTTTCCACGATGTCGTGTTTTACTATTTGTTGTCTTGTTTGTTTTCTATGAAGTTGTCTACGTTTGTTATTTTTTGTCCTAGTAAGTTAAGTCTTGTTTGTTAATGTTTTCCATGGGTTAAATGTTATTATTATCTTAAGTGCATACTTGATTTTGAAAACACAGACTGTACTTGAATTTGAAAGTACATATAACTTACTGAAAGTGCAAAGAACTTGCTGAAGGTAATTAACTTAAAAAACTTACAACCCAAACGTCATTCAAATTTTCTAAAATATCTAACCCAGAGATTGTATGCAGCATGTCCAACAAAATCAACGTGATACTCCCACAAATAACGCGAATAAAACGCTCGTGTTAATTGAAATAGATCTTCTTCCTTCATTGTATTTATAATGTTATGTATCTTTGACAAGCTCTAGTAAACGTGACTGAACTACTACGCGTTTCCAGAAGACTTCAAATTAATCTACAATCAGGATGATTGTTAAAAATCTCGTTTAGAGTGATCCAAAAATCTTGCTCCTACTCCTTTTCCATGTGTCTACGATCGGTTTCCATGTACGCTTTGATTAGTACTAAATAATCATCGAGAGTCCAACTTTCATTTGACATTGAAGATTATTGAAGATGTGAATTATGGAAGATGTTGTGAATTTTCATTACAAAACATTTGTTTAATTATAAAGTTCATGATCCACGTCACATGAATCAAGTGCCATCTGATCGACCACGTGGCAAGCATCCACAAACGTGAATATAATCAAACACAAGTGTGTTTATTCCTACACAAAGTGAAGTACAGAAAATCAAACAAAATAGGAAATCCAACACTAATAATACACTGATGCAAACACTGCTAGTAAATACAAACACTGATAATACACTGATACAAACACTGCTAGTAAATACAAAACACTGATAATACACTGATACAAACACTACTAGTAAATACAAATACCGATAGTAAATACAAACACTATAGCTCATCAAAACTGATACTCATCATCGAAAAGACCAACTACATTGCCATCATCATCATCATCTACTCTAGGTGTAGGATGATATCGATGCTCATCAGCAGTAGTAAGCTCGTTAATACGCACAGTCAACTCATCTATGCTTCATTGATGCTCGACGTACATGACCTGGCGGAGTCCCATCTGCATCTGAAACAAATCCTCATATGAATACGCAGCTGGATCTGGATACTGTGAAACCTCAAGTCGAGGAATATCAACATATCTATCAATTCTCGATGTTGGTATACCGACTGTCCAATCGTAATCTCCTATCTGGGGTTGCCGTGGAGCATGATATACCCGAGTACTCTGTGTAAGGTCCTGCAAATTCGGGAGGACGACACCACTCCGGATGTCTGAAGGCCCTACAAAATCAACGGATGCAGCATGAACAAAAGTAGTTGTATGCGGTGGAGTGTAAAAATGATGCAAAAGGATGCATAATCTAAATTCATGATGATGAAGTAATTAGCCGGCCACCATTCCCCTGCAAACTCCTGTAAAGCGGCGCTGTCATACACCTTCAAAAAAGGTGTATCTGGATGTGGATCGTCGGGAACAAAATCACCATCTAATGTCTGTCTTCAACTACACTCACCGAGGAACCAATAGCATCCTAAACTGGATGGAGATGATACCAATGGAAAACGTCTAGCAGATAGGAATGCAGCATGCACTACCATGGGTCGGTCGTAAAAGGCGAACCATTATAAGGATGCCAAACAACGCTCTATCGTATGGTCTGTAACTCGATCTGATTTCGGGCCACAACAAATATATGATGAGTCTTCCCTCCTGGCACCATTTTGCGATTATCTCGAGCCCAAGCTCTAACTCGGGGAAAGAAAAGGGGTAATGTGGAGTCCAATGTCGGATGACTCATGTTGCGAAAGTACTCATAGTACCAGTACTGTAAAATCTCCCAAAACCTTGTAATGGACGTGGATCTACCCCTAATGACGCACTGATGATCCAAAAAGCGATATAAATACGCTAGTATCGGAGTCCCCCAATCAGATACGATTGGACTATTAACAACAGCTTCACAACAGCTGCAACATATCCGACCGGCAACGTGTTCGATGCATTTGTAAAGAATAAGTTCCCCATCATGTACAGAATAAATAGTCAAACAATCTCCAAATGGTTGTCTATGCTACGATCATATATCAATTCATAGATTGTTTGTTTAATGTAAGAGCATCTAATATGCAATCCGGATGACAGTCCATCTTGTAAGTCAAGATGTGGAAGTACACTAGATAAACGGTGAAAGTGTTGTTACTCCTCGTCACATGGTAGGTCTCCCCCCGTCCGATGCCTAAACCGGTAAGCATTGTAAAGTCTAAAGGGGAAAACCTAACTCTCCAAAACTAAAGTGGAATGTATGAGTGGTCATCCACCAACATGCGGCTAAAGCACCACATAACTGAAAATCCGAATTTAAAAGATTATCGATACCTATTAAAGCAATTTATAATTATTGAAAACACTAAAATGCGTCAAATAAATAAAGAGTAATTATGTAAATACGTACTCAAGAAATCTCCAAATCCTATATCTCGAAGAAAAGCATGAGTAATGTCGTCGGCATCATAAGATCGGATCATTCTATATAGAAGGATTACACTAACCCAAGAGCCATGGGTGCGCTCACGACGAGCTTAATTTTAAACAGGTCTCATATTCAATTTTTATTCTGCAATTTTAACTAAAAACATAATTTGAAGTTAGATAGCTTACAGAATTTTCGATACACGTGCTGACGTGTACTTCATCCCTCGGGAGTATACGGAAATTGACCAAATCCTTGTCGGGTCCCAAATTTTGGTCGATGTGGGGATCCAGAACCGTATTTGTTGTATTCCAAGCCACACGTCTTCGCCCCACTATCGTGCTTCATCGATCTCCAGTACCAGTCGTCGGTACGTCTGTGTTTTCTTCGGCAGGGACATTTTCTACGGTCGGTGGAACAATTTCACCGACGAACATTTTCACCGCTGCGGCTGCCGCTTTCTCAGATTCTCCTCAATGCTCTTCTCATTTTTTTAACCACATTTTTAATTATTTTTTCGTTGCTGAGCTCACGGGTGGTGGAAATAATGGGGAGGAGGAAGCACGAAGACTGAAGTTTGGGGAAAGAAATGCGGTAACCGACTTATTTATAGTCAGTCATCTTACGTACACTTAGCCGGCTAAGTGTACGACGTGAATTGCAATCCACGGTCTCTCGTGATGGCAATCCAATGGTTGTGAAGTGCAATCCACGTCTTCAGCCTTAGCCGGCTATAATTTAACCGGTTAAGGAGAAGCACACTTGTGCTTCTTCTTCTCAGCACTGGAGGTGAGTTTTAGTTGATTCGTCTCGAATCGACGTGTGCCAACCAACACGATTGGGAATGCTCTTACAAATAAAAAATATAAAAAGTATCTAACCCGATAAAGACATCTAAAAAAGGTTATATCACTACAAACAATAAGATTGAATAAGAATGACTCAGTTTTTTAATTAAGAATTAGTTTTTCAATAATTCATTTTTTGTGATAATAACATACAAATTTTGCAAACTTAATTTTTATCCATGAAGACAATTTAATAAAAATAACATCATCATCTGCATCAATATAAGCAGGCTGAGGATAAGTACATGATCCTTCATTCAATCATATTTTTTAATTAAGAATTGATTTTCTCCAATAATTCGTTGTTTGTGATAATAATGTACAAATTCTATAAACAAAAAGCCATCGATGAAAATAATTTTCTAAGAAATGAAAACAACGGTTTGTCGTTTTCTTAAACTATTTATTAGGTGGCATATTCAATCCAAACAAATGGAGGATCGCCACATCATTTTATGTTGAAGACAAATGATGTTCTCATGAAGTTCAACGCAAAAATATGACTAGCTCACATAAATGTTGTGAAAACAATTACAAGAACAACCCAAGTCTTGTCACTCATTTACCAAGATGATGCTAGCAGATATAATTTAATACTACGATGATGCAAGCAGATATAATTTAATATTTTAGTGTTTGGAATTCGAAAAGGGAAAGAAAAATAATATTAGTATTGAATATATAACACTAGAACTTCCATTAATGAAATTATGAACAAATATTTAACCAAAATAATAATAAACATTTCTCATCAAAACTCAATTTTGATGCGATATTTATTGTTTTAACATTACAAATAATGATGCATTACATGCACACTTATGTCCTTGCTATGAAATTGTTAGAATGATTTTACTAAAATAACAAATTCGTAAATTTTGTGCATCAAACTTTTATTTGACACAAATTTAATTCTGATAACAAACTTAAAAACATTTTGCAATGAAAATGTTAGACCCGTTGAGGATAAAAATAAACATCAAAGTGAAAAACTTCAATCCAACATTCAAATAAGGTCAAGCAATTGTGCTGCCTTATGGATCACAAGACTGCTTCAAACAATTTTCAGACTAAATGCAAATTTAGCCCACCCACACATTTCAAATTGTACTATTTACAAAAGAAATACGATAAATAAATTTCAACTGTGTTTTTTTAGAATTTTGTAAATATTTTTTTTTTTTGAATTATAAGGTACGAGGCCCATGGCCCATGAAGAAAAAATACGATCGGATTAATACCCGATTATTACAAAACCTCAATACTAAGGTTTCTGCCGACACAAAGAAACCCTAACAAAAAAAACTGCGAAAGATCTAGAAATGGCGAAAGCTCGCGAGCTTCATCCATACTCTTTCGTTCCACTTTTCTCCCCTCTTTTCCAAGAAGACAGAACCTCCTTGACTCTACTTCTCTTCTCTTCTAATCCATTTACAGCACTTCTGTTGTTCAGATCCCTGATTTGTTCAGTAGATCTGAGCTCGTTATGCCCTGCAACTGAAGAGTCCTTCCATTTTTTTGATGCCTGAGCTTTGCGAAGGCGAAAGTTGCCAACTTTATCCGAATTGCTCTGGTGAAGTTTCAACTCCTTTGCAATGACTTTCGGGTTATGCAAGTACCACTCCATATGCTTGTTGCCTGCTTCTCTGCTCCACTGCTCGGCTAAAATGGCATATTTGGTTTGATTTTTAACTTTTTTCTTTGATTTACGAAGCATAATTCTGATGTCCGACTCTATCAGTAACCACATTTGCTCTTTAGTAAGTTTTGCTTTGTTGTGATTGCGATTGTTCCTTTCTTTCCATATATGATAGATAGCAGTAGTAAGTAGGATATTTGCAAAGTCTTTCTCTAGAGATTTGCCCTTGAAATTGATGTTGATATGTTGTACTACATGTTTAAGCTCCATTAGCCCATTGTTCTGAATTCCCAGTGTTGTTTGAATTTGACTCCAGATATAATAGGCATAACTACATTCAAAAAATATATGATTAATACTTTCATCCTCACTGTTGCGTAAGGAACAAAGTGTTTTAGCATTTTTATCCCACTTTTTTATTATATCCCAAGTTGGTAATCTGTTATTTACAGCAAAATATGAACAGATTGCCATCTTGGGATTGTTTATTTTGTTCCAAATGCAGTGATACCAGTCTACTATAGACTGCTTGTTCCTAATCCACTCCCAAGTTTTTTTTAAAAGAGAACTTCCCTTTACAACTAGCAGTCCACTCCCAATAATCAGTCTCAGCATTAGAATCAATGGGAATACTTCTGATAGCATTCTTATGT
Organism: Allium fistulosum; assembly: GCA_030737815.1. NCBI lineage: Eukaryota > Viridiplantae > Streptophyta > Magnoliopsida > Asparagales > Amaryllidaceae > Allium > Allium fistulosum. The sequence continues at coordinate 272,902,087 of CM060902.1, read as the reverse complement.
GGGTTAGTAATGGGATGTAGTTGAGGCTGCCATTGATTATATTTGATAATCATGGAAACATTTGTATTAGCATTGTCAAAAATTGCTAAATTATCCCATCCAATTCTATTTACAAAAGAATCATGCTGAAACCATGGGTCAAACCATAAATTAGTTTCATTTCCTGATTTAAAAATCCTTTATAATATAGGTTTACCAATATTTCTACATTTTAAAATCTGTTTTCAAGCATTTGAATGATTATCTTTAGGTAAAATATTCCAAAAATTACCTTTTTTGAGATACTTATCCTTCATCCATTTTGACCATAATGAATCGATGCTCAGGAATCTCCAAAACATTTTTAAATGGCATGTAATACTTAAATCATTCAAATTTCTAATACCCATCCCCCTTCTTTTTTGAGTTTACAAATTTTTTCCCAACTGATTTTATGGTAACCTCCTTTCCAAAGGAAATCAGCACATCTACTTTCTAATTTCTTAATAGATGCAGCTGGGATATGGAATGTTTGAAGCCAATATAAAATAATGGCATAAATAACAGTTTTAATCAATTCCATTCTCCCAGCTATGGAAAGGAGTTTACAAGACCATGTCTCCATTCTTTCTTGAATTTTTTCAATAAACATAGAACAGTCACTGTCTTTGATTTGGTTAACAGAAAGAGGTAAACCTAAATATTTAATTGGCAATTTTCCCTCAGTAACATGCAATATGTCTAACATTTCATTTTTATATTTACTGCATTTACTAAAATATGCTTTACTCTTAAGCTTATTCACCTGCAAACCTGCATACTTATGTAAATTCATAAGAATTTGAGAAATAGCATAACCATTCTGTTCATTTGCTTTTGTAAAGAGCATCAGATCATCTGCATATATTAGATGAGAAATAGTAGGTTGAACTCTATTTATAGGAGAAATTTGACCCCTTAAAAGTTCTATCTCAATCAGAATGGAGAAATATTCCATGACTATAGTGAAAAGATATGGAGATAGAGGGTCACCTTGTCGAATACCCCTATTGCTTTTAATAAAACCTACCGGTTTACCTTGAATTAGAATAGAAAAGGTAGGGGTACTAATACATTCATATATCAGATCACAAAATTTAATAGGGAAACCTAAACTAACCATCATATGACATATAAACTGTCTATTGACTTTATCATATGCCTTCTATAAATCTATTTTAAGGCACATATTATCCCCACTTTTAGTATTGAAATTCCTAACCATCTTATAGGCTAGCATTGAGTTTTCATATATCAGTCTACCAGGAACATAAGCACTTTGGTTTTCTGAGATTATAAAGGGCAGAAACACCTTAATTCTATTGCTAAGCACACTAGCAATAATCTTATAAATAACATTACAACAAGATATAGGTCTATAGTCTCCAATGCTAGATGGATTTTTATTTTTAGGGATTAAAGTAATAAAAGTATGATTCAGACTTTTCAAAAGTTTACCCTTTTCGAAGAATTCATTAACTACTTCAGTCGCCTGTCCTCTTAAACTATCCCAATGGTTTTTATAAAATTTAGCATTAAAACCATCAGGGCCAGGACTTTTATTATCCCCAGCATTGAAAAAATAGCTTTAATTTCAGTTTCTAACACAGGAGCAAGAAGAATTTCTTCTGCTGCACTGTTTAATTTCTGTTTGCAAATAATTTTCGGGAAATTATGAATTTGATTATCAGAAAAATAAAGTTCATTATAAAATTTCAAAGCTACTTCGACAATAGAGTTATAAGAATTAGTAGATTTATCAGAACTGTCAATTATATTCCCTATATTATTCATATGTTTCCTAGTAGACATTTTAGCATGAAAATATTTGGTGCAGTCATCCCCCAAAGTAAGTCAATCCACTTTAGCTTTTTGTTTGGCATTAATAGAATTGATGTACATTTCTCTAGACAGATTCTATTGATTCTCGAAAAACATTTTAATAGAATTTAAATCCTCAAGATTTTGATCTGCAAGGTCTTGTAAAACTTTCCCCTTCTTCTTAAGTTTGTTCAAAATGTTTTTATCATGAAAATTATTTTTATTCCATTCTTTTAAGTTAATTTTAATATGTTTCAGTAGCATATTAAATTGAAACTGTTTGTTACCATCACATGAAAAATTAAAACATTCTTTAAGTAAACCATCATACTTGTCATCACAAATCCAACCATTTTTAAATCTAAAAGACACATTCTTTTTATCAGGATTATCCACTTCATTAAAAAGTTTAGTGAAAATTGGTGTGTGATCACTTGTATTCTGTTCTAGGGTGCTACACTCAAGATTTGGAAATTTTTTATAAACATCATTATTCACTAACACCCTATCAAGTTTACAATGAATATTTTTCTCCATACCAGATTTTCAAGTAAATTTATTACCAGAAACACAAGTTCAATCAAACCAGTTTCTATCATAAATTTGTTAATCCTGTCTAATTTACTTTGGGGAATATGACATCCTCCAGATTTTTTATAGGAATGAAGAACTGTATTAAAGTCCCCCATTATAATCCAAGGAAAATCAATAACTTGATTCATAGCTTTAAGTCTGCACCATAATCCATTTCTTTCACTTTCAATATTACTACCATAAACAATTTTGTAAATATTACTAATAAGACTACTGTCGTCTAATCTTTACTACTTTTTTAAAATTTTGATTTTCTCAAAAATTTATAAAGATTTAGAAACTTATTCGACAATTTTGAATTTCTTGAAACTTATTCGACGTTTTTATCATTGTTTAACAAGTACTTTGTTAAACTTTTCATATTTTCTAAATTTCAATTTTTTTTTGAGTTTTCAAATTCCTTTTAGTTTTTATATTCTTAAATTTTCAGTTTCCTATAATTGTTTTTCAGAATTGTTGATTTTGTTCGAATTTTTGTTTGATATACGAATTTTTCATAAGTTCTGATGATTTCCTTGTCATGGATTTCTTTTTTTTTTCTTTTTTTGAAATTTTCCATAGTTTTGAAGATATTCCATTTTTCTTTTACTCTTTCTACTTTTTTGTTACAAATTTTCAAAATACCATAACCGAACGCATTTAAATACGACCCCAAATCTGGAAACTAAAAACAAGACTGTAAAATCAGAATTAAAAACATCAAACTAAACGCCATTCTTAGTTCTGCTTTGTAAATACATTGCATCAATAAATGCTTAATTTTTTCAATGGAAATTGCAAGTAGTGTGCATCCTATTGGCATAAATAACATTGCCTCATCATGCTGAAACTTTTTTTCCCTTACCTAAATAACCCTTGGCATAAATTGTTAGTAAAAAATAAATCTTTTCTAAAATATATCGTACATCCTATTTTAACTCAATTTTCTTTTTCTTTTTTTACCCGCTCAATCTCATTTGACACTAAGTTTATATATCCACATTAATAAAATACTTAAATTATTGTTTGTTTCTCAATAATATATCTTTTAAAATTTCATTTGAGATATTAACACTCATTTTTATATGCACTCACGTGCTAAAATACTGGTAAAAGGTAATATAGTAACTGAAATCTTCACCAAGACACAAGCACATGTTTTTATGGTTAAGATGTTGGCGAAAATACAACGGAATGTAGTTGGATCGAAGATAGATACAAAGTATTCATTTAAGTGTCAGGGTATGATCGGAGCGAGAGGCACACATACCCATTTTCGACAGGCACTACGGTGAGATTGATTAGACCAAGATATGATCTCTTGTTTTTTTTTTTTTTTTTTTGCACATTGTATTAATCTATTTGTTCATATTACTGCTAACAGGCGCACAGCAAAACATCTTTGTGACATAAGTGAGAAAGGTGCCAAAATGGGACAGTTCTCTGTTGTGGCAGTAAAACAGTGCACTAATTTGTGAAAATAACTAGGTTTCTAGAGGCTTACAGCAATCAGCATACAAACAACTTGTTTGAACAGAGTTACGAAATTCAAAGAACATAATTTTCATACTAAGAACTTGTTTGAACAGGCTTACAGCAATCAGCATACTAAGAACTTCATTTCATTTTGAGACACATAATACAACTTTTAGTAGGCAAATCTGGAGTAATGAAAAAAATTTGGTTGTCATACCAACTTCTACTTCCTATTATACTGTTATAACAATACAAAGAATAAGGATGAAAATGCAAATACTGTTTTCGTTAGCTTGTAACATTAGAACTAGACTTGTTTGAAAACAAGAGAACCAAAACAAGATAATAACAAATAACTCACTTGAAGAAGTAATTGAGGTAATGTATAGTATATACCGAGTTCCAAGTATCTCAATCTTGTCTAAATTACAAAATATCTGAAGAATCGAAATCACTAACCTCTCGCAGCCACTGTGAATTTCTCTTAAATCAAAATCACATCAAAGCACTCCACTAAATGCATTTTCATCATCATCATAATCATCATGACCACCACCACCATCCAGACCCACATATCTGGTACCAAATTCCTTCCTTGGCTTAGCCGCTAACCCTTTCTCAAGCATCTCATCATCATACTTCTTCGCCAAATCCACCATCCCCTTATCCAACAAAGCATCGATCATCACATTATAAGCAAAAGCATCAGGCTTCATCCCGTGCTCCTCCATCTTTTCCCATACCATACAAACCGGTCTCAAAAAACCCCACCTACCAAACTTCTTCATCAACATCACGTATGTATCCATCCTCGGTCTACACTCGCTCTCGCACATCTTCTCAAACAACCACAATATCTCATTAGGCCTTGTACTGTTCCTAAAGAAGCTATGGTAGGTAAACACATCTGGACTAATTCCACTCTTCTTCATCCTATACAACCAACCATAGGCTTCCCTTATCCTCCCTTCCTTACAGAACAACTTAACTACTGTATTATAGCTCACCAAATTAGGGTTGCAACCGGAATCCTTCATCTCCCTCAAGACCCTAATCGCCTCATCTGGCCCATCCACGCTCCCTGCCGCCATCATATAAGTATTCCATATAACACAGTCCAACTCGAACTCTCCCTTCTTTTTAACATCTTTGAAAAGCTTCACTGCCTTCCATGCTTTGTTGCACTTGACCAAAATGTCCATGTAGATGGAGTAGCTATGCAGATCTTTTTGAATTTTATTTTTGTCCATGAGAACCCAAAATTCCTTGCACCTGCGCCAGGCTCCGACCTTCATCCAGCCACGGAGGATGAGGTTATAGATCTTGACGTCCGGGAGGAAAGGAGGGGAGGGGGAGAGGGCCAGGGACTCAGCCTCCTGGACATGGCGGTGTTCACAGAGGGAGTCGATGAGGATGGAGAAAGTGGAAGAGGTGAAGAGGTTGAGTGAAGGGGAGTGGTGGAGGAAGAAGTGGATGGAGTCGTGGGGGAGGCGGGCGGCGTTGAGACGGTGGAAGTAGGAGCGAAGGGGGAGAGGGGAGAGGAGGAGATGGGGAGGGGAGGAGAGGAGGAGGGATTTAGATTCGGGGAAGAGAAAATGCTTGCCGAGGATGGAGAGGAGGAGGGAGAAGGTGGACGAGGTGTGGGTGAAGGAGGAGGAGACGTAGGAGTAGAACTCTTGGGCAAGGATCGGGTCGTTGGTGTACGCGGATAGGGCGGAGAGGACGGTGGATTCTGTTAGTTTTATGGGTGTGGTGGTGGTGGTTGGTGGCATCGGAGTTTACGGTTGTAGGTGGTGGAGGAGGAAGGTGACATGAATTGTCTAGGGTTTTAAGGATTTGGGGGTTTATCTGGCGTAGTGAATGCAGTCGGTCAGTAAGCTTTCACCGGAGCAGTTAATTGAGAACGATTTCATTTGCATTCACAACCTTCAAATTTCATCCACATTCAAAAACTCTACTATCCACCTTGCACAAGCAATTGTTAACCGAATTTGGATATGAAAATTAAATTTTGTGGACAGTACCTACAAAGTAAATTTTCTACAGGGTACACATCCTACAAATAAACTCCTTAGTGTTTTCATGTTTTGCCCATTACTTTTTTCCACCAAAACCCCAAAATCGTTACTCAAATTTCTATGATTCTTCCTTCTTTTTGTTCAAAAAGCTTCTCGCTCCTCCTAATCGGATTCAAACTTTGTTAAGAAGGTCATGCCAAGACACACCATAGTTTGAACCCTCATTTGATTTGGCGTTCGAATTAAACATTTTTTCACCCTACGAGGATCGTGGTGAGTGAATTATAGGGGAGTTGAATCTGGTGGAGGAAAATACAAACGAGGATGGTTCAAAGGATGAAAGTGAAGAGAGGGATACAGAGATAGAAGTAGAAATCTTAACAAAAATTAACAAAGACAAGAAGTTGATGAAACAAACATCAAGTCAAACTACCGAAAGTAAAGTTCAACCATCTTTACTATTTGCATAAAAATATCATATTGCTTCAAGCATTTGGAACTCTTTACTGAGTTTATAAAAATGTTGAATGAATAGAATTTTAAATGTTGATAGTGTATATGTTGAATATCGTTTTTGTAACGTAGGCACCAAGGGGTGAAGTTAGAATTTTCAAGCTTCACAGCCACTTTCAAACACATAAATAGTGTGACTTGAACAAGGAATGCGATTTTGTTAAGGATGCGGTAACCAGATCAGGCTTTGATCATATAATTAAACATGCACATGAAAATGTTGATAAGGTTTTGATCAACGCTTTTATTGAAAGATTATATCTAGAAACTGATACATTTCATCTTTCATTCAGCGAGATGACAATTATCATTCATTAAGAATTTCACCTTAGGGGTCTTCCCGTTGATGGAAAACCAGTTACGGGACCCCACACACACACACACATACATATATATGAGCTATTGGATAAGTTTCTTGGCATCAAAAAGGAAACGTCTAACGAACTATTGGGTGGAGAGAAAAAAGTTCATTTAGAGTGGCTAGAACCACATTTTCTTATTATCAAGAATTAGATAATGTGGAGCGAAAAATGCATTATATGACCGCATACCTACTATACACTAGTTGTGCGTTAATTTGCGGTGATAAATCTAGAAACAAAGTCTCGGTACATTTTTGCAATGCCTTCGTTTGTTAAGGAAAATGCACACTTATTCTTGGAGCACCGCATGCTTTAGTTAGTTGTTCCATTATTTGGCTCTAGTTATAAGAAAAGCTGTATATCGAACTGTTAGTTGTATGACTTTACTTCATGTATGAACAAAATAAAAAAACTCAAATTAAATGTTATGTTATCTATTTATACTTGATGGTTCGTGTATAGGTTTGGATATATTAGCACTTTCTGATTTTGAGACGACATAATCGGGATATCGGTTAGTGCTTGGTGAACCAAAGGTAGTTCTTTATTTTCGATGGAACCGAGTAACAATTTGGCATATGATTTGGTCAGTCTTAGGAAGCAGATGGACAGTCTTCAAGGTAGTGATATTGTTTGGGATTGTTTTAAGGATATTCGAGATAATTATCTGTTTCAGCAATGTGCATTGTATAATGGTCCCACTGTTTGTTTTGAAATAGTAGAGTCGTTTCTTCCACAAAGAATTCTTTGCAATTTGAATTTTTTCAACCAATACTTACTGCTACTTTCAATCTAGAGACAAAAAATGAAGTCATCAGTAAATTAGTACAAGGTGACCTACTCTAATATAGAGATTTTAGGTTGAGTGGGTGGAGAAATCACCCTCTCAATAAGAGTCTAACATCTAACTGCTTTGTATGACCATGGGATTGTGATGCAATGTACATGAAGTGTTATAGGTTTATGCCACATTCCATTTAGGTCAATCTGCAAACTAGATTTATCGAGCCCGTGCATGCTAGCAAACACCATTTGCTTGTTGTACGCATTATAATTTTATGTATTAAACTTATTGCTCTAACATTCTATGCAAGTTCATATATTTAATCTAAGAATTTATACGTGTAGAAACTTATACTTCCACATATTGCAAACTTCAATTATTCGATGTCTCAAGTGCTAGGGAGAGTTGAACGAATTGAGGAAGATGAGCTGCTTGAGATTTATGCAGAATATGTTCCAATAGAAGAACAAGTACAAGGATCTAGGGTGAAGAAAGGCAAGAACAAAGAAGGTGAAGGAAAGAGCAAACAAGCGAAGAAAGCTAAAAGTAAGAAGAAATGATGATATGGTACTGTTCTTTTAACAAAGAGTTAATCATATTTCTCAACCATACCAAAAAAAGTTGATAGTCTTTTTTCCCTTTGTTATCCTCCACCATGGTCTCCTTATCACCAATCAACGCTCGTTTATTTTTAATAAAATTTAGTTTGCAATTAGACTGAATGTTCTGCGATACATGCAATGCACACAGAAAATATGCGTACCACGGCATTTATAAGAGCGACTTGGCCATCCGTAATAATAACACCTGGAATTTCTTTTTCTCTATACAACTTTCAAACGAATTCGAGAGCCCATATATGAATTTGTAGTCTCCTGAATAATAAATGCAATTATAATAGTAAATGAAGCACTTGTAGATGTTTGCGCCACCATGTGAAATGAAAGTAATTTATAACGATTTGTCTTAGAACGTGCAATCCAAAAACAAATTTGATGAAAACTTTATGCAAGATTAACACACCTATGATGGCTAAAGAAAATATCAGAAACTTGATTGGTCGTATTATCATATCTATGTTGCAAGGAATAATGATGGCTAATAGAGAATTCATAAATTGTTGCACAACCGATCTACCTTTGGTAATTTGTAGTTTAAACTTTGATTTTGCATTTTGGATATTTCTTATAGTTGACTGGTTCTTTAAATTATCTATTTTGATAGCGGATAAAACATTAGGACATCTTGCTCCACCATTAGTCAGGTTTCAATAGTCCTCATTCAGTGTCTTTAAGTCTCGTAACTTATGCATGACCGGTAGGACATTAGGTCACATGTGATTATGACGCCCATTATTTACAAGCAATATCCATTTTCGTCATTTCGATAATGTGCACATAACTCAAATGGCTAACCGCATTTTTCACTTCTAGTTGTTCTCTACTTCTGTTGAGTTTTTGGAACATAATTAATCCCATATGAGTATAGAACTCTCTACTACTTTCACATTTAGGAATCATCCATGAAACTTTTCCATTAGCATTTAAGTTTCCCAATCCTTTCCTTTTTGTAAATACAACACAATTCACGCTTACTCCATGTTCCATACACCAATTTCGTACGCTTTCCCTAGATTCGAAAATATGAAATATATAACAATGATATTATCCAACTCATATGAGTTACATCGAAAAAAATTACTGCTTCGACATACCATATTGGTTGTGAAATAAGGAGTTTAATTAGGATAATTTGAATTCAAAGCATTTGACATGTCGCCTTCTTCTTGATGTTCATCCTTGAGCTCATCATCATCAAATTCGTTGTAATTACCTACTTCATTTATTTCCTTCTTATCTTCGTGCATCAAATCCAAATAATTGTAAATTATTATTTAATAAAGATATATATATATATACATATATTAAGAATAAAGAAGAAAGATAAAATTATTGCAAAACATAATTAAGTTGGATGGGGTATGTTTCCTGGAGATTTGACCAGGCAACTAGTGCTCGGCATCAGGTAGCACTCGGCATCTCATAGTACTCGGCGTAGTACTCGGCATCCATGGTACTCGGCATCCATGGTACTCGGCATCAAGGAGTACTCGGCATCTCATAGTACTCGGCGTAGTACTCGACATCTAGAAGTACTCGGCGTAGCGCTCGGCATCAGGAAGTACTCGGCATAGCGCTCGGCATCCAATGGAACTCGGCATCTAGGAATACTCGGCGTAGTACTCAGCCTCCAGTGGAACTCGGCAACAGGAGTACTCGGCGTAGTACTCGGCATCCAGTGGTGTTCGGCATTAGAAGGCGTCGGCATATATGACTGCTCGACATGGCAGTATCGTTCGACCGAAAGGCACATTAGGCCAAGGAGGATCGTTCGGCCAGAGGGATCGTTCGGCCAGAGAGCATTGTTCGGTCAAGCACATCAGACATACCATTCGGCTTCGACTAACAACCATTCCATCCCACACACCAAACATACCGTTCGGCATAGAAAGGGTAGTTCGGCATCATTGTGTTCGGCCTACCTGGTTCGGCATACAGCGACCACTATACTTGGGCTAGAGTGTTCGGCCACCAAGCCCACCTGGGAAGTCCAGCCCATCTTTGTCTATAAATAGAGGGGCAGGGTCACAGTGAAAATGGATCTTTTGGGAGAACACTGGGGAGACTCTGCCATTTTTGAGACTCATCTTCTCTACTTAACAACTTCATTCAAGCATTCGATTCACGAATTGTATTTGTAATCAACTATTAAGAAGATCAATAAAGTTTAACCTCAAAGTGGACGTAGGCAATTACGCTGAACCACTATAAATTTGGTGTTCTTACTTTCTACATTTGAATTAGCATTCTCTTCCTTGTTTAATTTATCTTCATCACTTATATCTCTACACAATCTTTCTCTACGAGGTTAGTGACCAATTTTGGTGCTAACACTTTGGTGCTTTCACTGAGAATTGAATTCTCAGACCTTAAGGATCTGCTTTGAAGCTACTGGATTGAACAAATCCCCCAAAGAAGATCTGACTCATTGATAGGACATCCGTTGATTCTACTCAGAGTTCATACCAATAACTCTACAATGGCGAGACCACGTACCAGGTCAGCTTCTCATAATGCGGATGCCCATGAAACTGCTAGCGTACAACAAGCAGGACCTAGCAATCAACCAGCGATTCCGGGTGTGGGAATTGCCACCCAGGACCAAACTCCGGTTGTCACCAGAATAGAGTTCAACGACTTGATGAGAGAACTCAGGGAAAGCAGGAGACAACTAGGAGAGCAGATGCAAGCAAACGCCAACCTGATGGCACAACTCACTCAACAGCAGCAACAGAATGCTGGGGGCAATCCCGCTCCTTATTCCTCATCCGACAGCTCAACTTCCTCTGATGAACCTCCTAGGCGCAGACGCCGTAAGACTGAAGCTGTGTGGGCAGGTGCTGCTGTTCAGACAGCTGGAGACCGTAACCAAGCCGGAGCTGGAAACCTAGGAACTGGAGTGCAGGTTGAGTCTGGAGGACCAGACCATCAAAACGCTAATGATGTCGAACCTCAAGATGCACGTTTGGCAGACCGTCAGGAGAGGAGGCATCAGCCTGGCCAGTCACGTAGAATCGACTCCAACCTTCCACATTCCATACAAACACCAGAAGCAAATAAAAAAAAATTAAACACATACACAATAAATTTAGCGAAAACAAAATTCAAACCACAATAAATTTAGCGAAAACAAAATTCAAACCAACATAAAAACAAATTTATAACTTGTACAAACCATACTCCGAATGCAAATCCGGATACAAATTCTATTATAATCAAATATGGAAACCATATTATCATTTGATATCTGTTTATACATATGTTTACTATAGAAAGAATAAACAGCAAAAAAGGTAAAAAACTTAGTACCTTGCTGCCATCCATTTACAAATTCGCTGCTGAAATTTGAAGATATGCCGATTTTCCTTTTTTTTTTTTAAATCTCTCTCTCAATTTATGACGTACAGAAGAAAAACTAAGCTTGCACAGAGAAATGATAAGAAGCTTAAGCTGCCATTAAGATTTTTTGAAAGCTTACAATAATTAGGGTGCTCAAGTATATGGAATGAGCTTACAAACATACCTATATATACATATATTCAACCGGTCAAACCGGTTATCATAAAGGTACTAAGCTGTAACGCACTATGATTTAATAGTTATAGATACAGTAAAAGATATGCCAGCACAACGTTTTCTGGAAACTGCTAATCCGAGTGGAAAATAAAGTAAGGATTCTGTCTGCCATTCCTTGCAAAGTTATAACACGTTGCTGATAATATATGGGAATCTTTTCTTTATGTCTTAGTCGGTGTCTGCCATTTCGTCCATTGGGTTGAATTCTTCTAATGCTCTTTTGTCACTAGTGTCTGGACTTAATTCCATTTCTGGCTCGGATGGTTCTTGATCATAAATAAGAACATCATTATTTGGGTCAAATATATATTCTGCTGTGGGTGGAGGAAGAAGGATTTTTAAATCCATTTCTCCCCAAATCTGGTATCTTGGCGTTTCTGCTTGTAGAAATAGTTGATCTTTCCAATTCGGAGGAGGACTTAGCGTTAGCTTAGACTGGTGGTATTGCCATGGTTTGTCTGCTCCAAACCAAATTGGCGTACCTTCATAAATCTGAAAATAACTTTTTAAACATCTAGATGCATTATGTCTTGTATATCCTACATGCTTGAAAATAGCCATACGATGCATTGCTGGTGTTATCGTGTATTGTTTATCAAAATTAAATACTGGAGTTGTCGAACTTATACAGACTACAATGGTTGGAAAAAATCGTAAGTACTGGGCTGCTACCATAGAAAATCGTTTACCAAATCGTTCTAGGGTTGATTCTTCTATCGGGCTTACGAAAGTAATTCTTGATAACATCCCGTGGTCGAATAAATCAATGATTTTATTCATCTCACACGGTAACTGTGTGCTATCTACTCTAGCTCGTAACATATTGGAACGTCTGTCTTGTACCACTTTGAACTGCACTGTTTCGACTATCTTTTTGTAGTAAGTTGCCAAGAGCTTTTGTAAATCTGCTTGATTTTTATTCCATCGATCATATGCTAATTTTTCTATCTTGAGGACTAACTCTTTTCCTCCTTGTCTGCATAGTTCATCAAGAATTAGTGCTGGTTTAAGCTTCAAGTGGTTAACTAGTTGTTCGTAGGACAAGGTTTTAGGACGTTTAGGTTTTTGTTCTAAGAGGTCTTCGTTGTCTCGAACCAGTTGTTGAATCCTTTTTTCTAAAAGCCGGTTAGTTTTATGGACATAGGAGTTTTTATGATTTTCTTCTTCTAAAATTTGATTCCTTTGGATGAGATGCTGGAGTTGAGTTTGACTTCGTTGATATAAGTTTTGTAAGTCATTTAGTTGTGAGGCTTGGGAATTAATAAGGTCGTTTGGTGATTGAGGAGTTGATGAGGCCGTTTGAGAGTATGTTTGATGGCAATCTGGATCAATATAATAATTTGGACCAAAGAAATTTCTTGCTTCGTCCAAGGCTTGTTGCAGATTATAATGGCCTTTAAAAACCGGATTTTGAAAATTTTGTATAGCCATTTGTACTTGGCTATAATGTTTGAAAACACCTGTAAAATTGCCTCGAAAGACTATGTAACAAAAAAAGTTTTTGGAAAGAGGTTTTTGCTGAATTTTAGAAAAGTAATATGCAAAACAATTTCCAAGTCGTTGTTTATTTCTTCTTTCTGCTTCGACCGTTTTTAAATTCCAAAGATGGTCTAACAGACATTGTTGTGAAACATCGTTTACTCGAATCAAGGGTTTGAACTTTCTAGGATCGTCGTTTCTGAATTGTATAAGAGAGATTTGTCCAAAGGACATGCATGGGGTATTAGCCGCCATCGTTTGATTATTTGTTAATCTAACTGGAGAATTTACTGTAGATGGAGAACTTGCTCCTGTAGGTGGCGTTTTTGGTGAATACACCTCTGTTTTAATTGTTGGAGTTTTCACTTCCACAATCGTTTGATTACTTGTTTCAGCTACTCCTTTGTTTGTTTGCATCGTTTCTTTATTCATGAGATGACTATCCTGTAAATCACAAACACTGTTAGTATTAAATGCTGAGAATAATTTTCTGGATAAAATATCAGCAAGATGGTTATTTTTACCCTTTATATGCTCAAATTGAATGGAATATCCATTACCTTGTATTAAATTTTGAAGATTCAGCCATCGTGTTTTATTTATTTTTTTAGAGTTTTCGTTTGATATGAATTTTACAATGGCTTCACAGTCTGTTCGGACTGTAAAATCTTTATTTAGATAGATTTTATACTTATCTAATGCGTTTATTAAAGCTTGTATTTCGTAATCTAGACTTGTCCAACTTGAAACTGAATTAAAATTGCCGCTAGCATAAGCTGCAATCTTTTCTGTTGATTTTTCGCTATACTTTGATGGTTTACATTTTAATACTGCTCCCCATCCTTCTTTACATCCGTCACATTCTATAATGATATAATCTGATTCTAGTGGAAGTTCTAAAGGTTTTATTTTCTTAATTTCTTCTTTAATTTTTTGTACTAGTTTAATATCTTCTATGTTGAATCTCGTTTCTCCATTTTTTGAAATTTTTCCATATAGGGGGCCTACTAATTTTGCTAGATGTGGAACAAATTTTCTAGCGTAATTTACTAGTCCTAAGAATGCCTGAATTTTCTTTTTACTATCTAACCTATCTGGAAATTCAGTAATTTTCTGGGATATATGAGGTTGTAATTCAATTCTGCCTTTACCTATTTCTAATCCTAGAAATGAAAATTTTCTTTTGAATAATTCCATTTTCTTTTTAGAGACTACTAGACCATTATTCTCTATTTCTTTGAAAACCATTTTTAAGTGTGACTCATGTTCTTTTATACTATTGGATGCTATTAAAATGTCATCTATATAAACTAAGCAAAAATCATATTTTTTAAAAATTTTGTCCATAAATCTTTGAAATAAAGCTGGTGCTGTTTTAAGACCAAAACTGAGAACATTCCATTCGAAATGTCCTTCTGAACACATGAAGGTCGTCCAAGGTTTAAAGTCTTCTTCTAGCTTAAGCTGGTTGTAGCCTGACTTTAAATCAAATTTGCTAAAAATATTTTTATTCTGAATAAGATTGATTAAAGTATCTTTATTAGGGATATTATAACCATCATCTTCAGTATTATCATTCAGACGTTTATAATTGTAAACAATTCTAGGTTTCCCTCTTTTTTGTTCGGAATGGTTACGAACTAAAAAGGCTGCTGACCTATGTCTACTGTCAGACCTTCTAATTAAATTTTGTTTTAACATTTCTTCAATTTGAATTTTAAATTCTTTAACATCGGCTGGAGAATAGTCGATGTTTGCTGTCTTGATTGTTATTTCTGGATTTATAATCTTGATTTTACAAGTATAATTGACTTTATTTTTTGTGACATCGTCGCCTATTAATCCTAATTTTTCTAAATGTGAAATAATTTGATGTGGAAGAAATTTTACTTCCTTTCCTTTTTCTAGTTCTCTGATTGATTCAAATGCAAAGGTTGATAAGGCATATTTATGATCTTTTGATCCTGGAAAGTTTTGTTTTTCTGTCTGTGGTTTGAAGAAGTCTAATTCTGCCTGCCCACCACGCTTTCGAGCCAACTCTGATTGATAACTGTGGTAATTAGTAGGCAGCGTGTAATTATGTTTACTAAAGGTAATACTATTTCTAGAGATAGAAATACTACCTCTGTAATTTAGAATAAAGTTTAATCCTAAGAGAAATTCTGTGCTTTTAATTTCTTTGGGTGTAATGGTACATTGTCCTAATTCGTATTTTGAACTATAATTTCCTGAAAAATCTTTAAACTGTATCATAGATTCATCTGGTAATTTATGCGTTAATGTCATTAAACTTTGATTGGCTGTTTTTGAAGTAATAATGTAGTTTAAAGGCGTATGATATTGTGAGGGTATTAATGAATATGCAATTAAGCTTTTAGTGCTACCTGTATCTATTATTGCTATTGTGTCTATGAATTTATTATTATCGAACCAAACTCTGCAATTTACTGTAAGTAAAGATGTGTTATACTTATTAATGTTAACTGAAAATTCTGTATTTTCTTGAACACTATTGTTTAAATTGTCTATTTGTTCTATTTCAGCTGTTTTGGATGTACTTCCTGGTTCGTTTATACAATCTTTATGTGTTATTTTTAAGAGATTGACGTCATTTTGTAAAGTATTAACTTCTAACTGTAGTAGTTTAATTTGGGCATCATGTTTATCTACTATTTCTTGTAATATTGATTTTTCAGCTTTTTTATTTTGTTTTAATGAAAGGCCTAAATTGAATTGTTTCTTTGCACATAAAAAGCATATTTCTATAAAGCATATATCACATTGAAAACGTTTTGTTATTTCGGGATATCTATAGCATATAAAGCAAGGTATATGATCATTGCCTCTGTTCTGTATCCATTGGTGTTCGCATTCATTATTATTGTTCATTAATGTGTAGCTAATACTGTTTTGTGAAGAACCTTCTTCGTTATCCGAAACAATACTATAGATTGATTCAGTATCATCGTTTTCACTAAGACTCTCTATTTCATATTCACCTATTTCATCAACTAGATTAGAACGTTGTTGATTATTTTGTCTATTAGGGCATCTGTTTGCTAAGTGATTTGGATCACCACAAATAAAACAATTACATTTTCTATTTGGTTTACTTCTTTTAACGTATTTCTCTTTTTTACGTTTATCGAAATATTTAGATTTTCTAAGATATTTTCTTGGTTTATAATAGCCATAAGCCTGGGGAGTATATATGGTTGTTCTGCAGAAAGCCCAAGCTTGTCTTTTGATTTGTTCTTGTAAAGTGGCTTCTTTACATCGTTTTTCTAACTCGTGGAATACAAACATTATTCTTGGACCAATTCCTAATTTAGGTAATGATCCATACTGTAGTTCCCAATCTTCTTGTAATTTTCGGCCTAAATCGCCTGGTAATTTTGAAAAATATTTATTGCATAAATCTTCATCCATTGCTTTACCCGTTTGAGCTAAAGTAACTGCGAAGTCTTGGCTAAATTCTTTTATATATTTGAAGTCTCTTATACTTAATTGTTCTAAATTTCTTATTGCTGTATTTTGCATTAACGTGCCGCCCTTGCCTGGGTCATTGCCAATTAACAGTAATCTAATGAAACTTGTAAAATTATAAGGGTTGTTACCTAAGGCTTTTTGTTCTGTAATTACGGCTGGGTTGTCTGTTTTTCTACTCTGATATATTCCTAAGGCTAATGGACCAAGGGTAGTTTCTAAAACTGCCCACATATCCATTTCGGGTTTTTTATTAACTTCCCAATAACGTACTACATTTTGTTCCCATATTAAAATTTCTTCTGGCCATAATTGTGGTGACTGATTTTCTAATAATAACATATTGTTACTGTATAGTTTTCCGTAAGGCTTTCGCATTCCTTTTCCTACATATGGACTTTCTTGTATGTAATCTATTTCAGGTTTTGCCCATTGTTCTCTTTCTAATGGGCCTTCTTTATATTGACTGCTTGGTTCATTATCAAATCTGCTACGTTTATTAGCCGGTATCATTGTTTGGTCCATAAAATTGGTTTCAATAAAAAAATCGCTAAGAGGAATCTGTTTACTTAAAATTTCTTCTACTAATGGCATATTAAAATATTTGGATAACGTTGTAAATGCATCTTCATATGTCATATCTAATTCTGTTATGCAAGCAATAATCATATTATCTGTTTCTTCTCTTATGTTTTCTACTGTAATATTTTTATTAATTATTTCATGTAATGTCTTTTACTTTCTGTTTTAAATGTTTCTTCTATTTCCTCATTGTTTTCTTCATATTGTTCTTCATCTATCAAATATCCTAAAATATCAAACTCATCAATTTCTTATCTATTTCGTAATGGTCGTAAACTGGTTTATCATCCCAATTCATAGTGTTAAAATGTTCTATTTGTTCATTCAAATTATGTCTCATATCTATTTCTGATTTTGTGTCGGTTTCTTCTTCGTTTTGTTTAAATTTATAATTCCCAAATCTTAAACTGGGTTCTCCAAATTGATTGTTGTATATTACATGTGTTTCTGGAATAAAAATGTTTTTATCATTTTCTACAAAATCTTTTAATTGCCATTCAAGACCTGCTAAGTCTTCTGGATTAATCCTTCGTGGTTCTATCATTTTAATTCCTTTACTAGCTATATTCTGCACTATTCCATTAAGATTGATTTTAAATTTCATTCCAGATCTGTTGCTAGCTTTTCCAATTATTCCTATGCTAATAATCAAATTATTACCAACATAGCTTTCAAAACCGTTTGCTTTAAATCCTAGTTTTAAATGTTTTAAGTCTTTAATACTTTTAAGAATATCCGGTACACAGTAAACTAAGGCTGATTTATCATTTAGGTCTATCTCCATCCCTGAAAGTAAAGCTTTTTCTATGTTTGATGTCCAGGATTTATCTAAAACTAACGTAAGGAGTTTTGTGCCTAGACCTTTTCTAGTTAACGTTTTTATTCCTATAACTATTAACCCTAAATGGAAGAATCGTTTCCTGTGTTTTTTAATCTTTGTATGGTTTCTGGTGATAAAATATCTAAGGTTACACTATTGTCTATTACTCTTACTTCTTCTTCTCTAACACTTCTGATTAGGGTTGTATTTATATTTGTGAAATTCGTTTGATATAAAATTCGTGGATTTAACAGATCAAGTTGGTTATTATTATATAAGTCTAAATTTTTATCTAGATCTACTTCTTCATCTAATTGTACTATTTGTTTATCTTTTTTGGATTTAAATTTGGATAAAATACTAGAGATTTCGTCTTTAGATCTACTATTAGATGTAAATTCTGTTAAAGTCCGACTGGGTCCAGAGAATGAATGTCTTGGATTCATTTTGGGATCCAAAATTTATATAGTTCCGGTGTTTTATTTTTCTTAGCAATTGAATTTCCTAAACTTAGATTAACCAATTGTTCTGATATTTTATCTAGTTCTTGATCAAAAATATGTTTCTTTTCAAGTTTTTCTAGTTTTTCTAGAATCTGAAGATTTAGACTAATTAAGATATTAAAAAGATTAGGATATTCCTTATCTGACAAGCTATTTCCTGAATAAGTGGTAAAGCCTTGTTTTGGAACTGGTTGTGATGCAAATTTTTGTGCGTCGTCTAATGCTTTTTGAAGATGTTTATTCATAAAATTATCCACTAACAATATGTTTTACTTCTGAAAGTAACGTTTCTATTTGTTTAATTTTTAACTCAAATTCGAGAGTTCTGGTTTTTAAGTCTTCTAAAATACGCTTAGATTCTAATTCAATAACCTTAGGTTTATTAGTCTCTAATAAGTATTTTAATTCGTTGATAACTATTTTGTCTGGAAGATTATTTTTTAGATTTACTAGAGTTTGAAGAATTCGTTCGTTTTGATTTTTAACAAAGTCAAAGTTTTCTACCAACTGTTTTAATGTTTTGTTTTTATCTCCGATAGGTCTAGCTATTATATCTAATGTTCTTACCGTTGAATTATCGTAATGTTCTAAGGCTATTCCTAGATTTATAATTAAGTCTATAACAGAATTAAATTGTTTGTTTTCTCCGTGTAAAAGATGTTGAAATCCTTTTTCAAAATGACAAACAAACTTGTATTTATCAAGGCTAATGATACTACGTTCCTTAAAAGTATAATCAAGATTCAAATAGCTTAGATGCTTTAATTCAAAAAATCTTAATGGCAGCTTAAGCTTCTTATCATTTCTCTGTGCAAGCTTAGTTTTTCTTCTGTACGTCATAAATTGAGAGAGAGATTTAAAAAAAAAAAGGAAAATCGGCATATCTTCAAATTTCAGCAGCGAATTTGTAAATGGATGGCAGCAAGGTACTAAGTTTTTTACCTTTTTTGCTGTTTATTCTGTCTATAGTAAACATATGTATAAACAGATATCAAATGATAATATGGTTTGCATATTTGATTATAATAGAATTTGTATCCGGATTTGCATTCGGAGTATGGTTTGTACAAGTTATAAATTTGTTTTTATGTTGGTTTGAATTTTGTTTTCGCTAAATTTATTGTGGTTTGAATTTTGTTTTCGCTAAATTTATTGTGTATGTGTTTAAATTTTTTTTATTCGTTGTGTTGCAGGCAGCGTACCCCAGGAAGTTTAATATGCATACTATCCCTGCGTATGAGGGAAAGACCGACCCCAGACAGCACGTCATGAGGGATGAGTGGATGATGGATTCAGCTAGAGCAAATGATGCCACCAAGTGTAGATGCTTTCCGATCACTCTATCTGGGATCGCTACTATGTGGTTTACCCGACTTCCTCCATGGTCCATATCCAATTTCAAGGAGTTGGCGAAGAAGTTTATTGAGCAGTTCAGAATACACACTACGCGTCCAAAGGACGTAATGTCTCTATCAAGTGTAATCCAAAATCCTGGGGAGTCATTGAAGGAATATTTACAAAGATTCCATGTTGCGGCGACTGAAGTCAGTAATCCCAATGATCATGCAATTCTAATGGCTGTAATGAGAAGTGTGGATCCGGAGTCCGAATTTGGAGACTGGTTGGCAGGGAAACCTCCAACCACACTGGAACATTTTTACTCAAAGGCACATCAGTTCATAAGAAGAGAGGAGACTAGGTGGGTAAGGCGAGATAAGGCACCAGGACCTGTCCAAGAGTCCGTGAAAAGAAACATTGCTGTGAAGCAGTCCAGAGACAACTCGGGAAAGGTCCAAGTCAATGTCCAGAACAAGCCTGGGCAGCCTAAGGAGTCCGGAGGAAGAAATCAAGGGAAGAAGAGAGAAGCGGGGAAGTGGAAATCGAGAATTCCAAGCTACAACGAGTATACCCCGCTGAATGCGCCTCTTGAGAACATTTACCTATCTACCTGCAATACTTTTCAGTACAGAAAGCCACGTCCAAAAGAATCAACCGAGGAGCAGAAGCGAACCGGGAAATATTGTCGCTTCCATGAGACTTATGGGCACAATACGGAAGAGTGCAGACACCTGCACGACGCTATCGAGAAGTTGATCAGGCAAAAGAAGTTGCAAGAATTTGTGAAGGATCCACAGGAAGGAGGACAGGGAACGTCCAACCCAGGTCGCGCACCAGCTCCGCGTCATCCCGAAGAGCCTGCCCGGACCGTGGGTAGTAGTCATAAATACAATTATCGGCGGACCTCACCCCGCGGATAAGAATTGGCAATAGATGGAGCGGTATGCAAGTTCCCTGAAGCATGCAGAGTTTGAGTGCTGTTCGAACGTGGAGGATGGGACCCCTACTAAGCAGCAACGTGTAATGACGGACGATATAGTGTTCAGAAACAGAGATGCTGATCAAATAGAGGCTCCAACCATCGACCCAATGGTCATATCTGCCACGATCGGACCGGCATATGTGAAAAGAATTCTGATCGATTGTGGAAGTTCTGTCAACATCATCTTCAAGAAGGCTTATGACCAAATGAAAATGGAAACAAAAGACTTGAAACCATCCAAGGCTCGTATACACGGCTTTAACGGCACAGCGACCGATGCAGTGGGGTATGTTGAGTTACCAGTTGAACTGGGACAAGGCGAGCGTCGGAGGGTGTGAATCCTACCCTTCGTAGTTTTGGATGTGGATTCTCCGTATAATGTTTTCTTGGGCAGACCGGCCCTAGTTGAGTTTAGGGCAGCGTTAGCCCCATGGTGCTTAACTTTGAAGTTCCCGACTGACAAAGGAGTAGGTATTGTTCATGGCGACCAAGCAGCTGGTCATTCCTGTTATGTGGCTGAGCTCCGAGAGGCCCATCGGAGGGAGAAAGGAAAGGTTGCGGACAATCCCGTCTGCATCCTTAATACGGATAATTGACAAGTAGTGCCCGAGCCCTGGCTCGGGCATAATTCTCGGATCTTCAGAGACATAGATCCGAGAGACGACGATGAGAAACCCAGGGAAGAGAAGGCAGCACCAGCTGAATTAACGGTTGACATTTCAGTCATCCGAGACGACCCTTCGTGAATACTAAAGATCGGATCACAGCTTGGCCCCGCGATGGCTGAAGACCTTAGTGACTTCCTCCGGGCGAATCTTGATGTCTTCGCCTGGACGCATTCTAATTTGTGTGGGATTTCACCCGCCATCACGAGTCATATGTTGAACATAGACCCGAAATACGTCTCGATTAAACAAAAAAAGGAGAGGAATGGACCCGGAGAGGTCCGCTGCTCTCAGAGAGGAGGTGGACAAACTCAAAGCTAATTGATTCGTTCGCGACGCCATCTACCCTGAATGGGTATCCAACCCCGTGTTGGTGAAGAAGGCGAATGGGAAATGGAGAACTTGCGTAGACTATTCCGACTTGAACAAAGCATGCCCCAAAGACAGTTTCCCTTTGCCTAGGATCGATCAGTTGGTCGACTCCACCGCAGGACATGAACTGTTATCATTCATGGACGCATACTCAGGATACAACCAAATCCCGATGCATATCCCGGACCAAGAACACACCAGCTTCAGTACAAATGTCGGGCTATATTGCTATGTAGTAATGCCCTTCGGATTGAAGAACGCAGGAGCAACCTACCAGTGTTTGGTGAATCGAATGTTCAAGGACCAGCTTGGTAGAACGATGGAAGTCTATGTGGATGACATGCTCGTGAAGTCACGACGGTCAAACGACCACATTCGAGACTTGGCTGAAATGTTCGGCATACTCAGGTTTTACGGGATGAAGATCAACCCTCTGAAGTGTTCCTTCGGCGTTGCGTCGGGGAAGTTTTTGGGATGCATCGTCAATGCTAGAGGAATTGAAGCTAACCCAGAAAAGATCCAGGCTATTCGAGATGTGCAAGTGCCCAGGACTATAAAGTAGGTACAGAGCTTGAACGGAAAAGTAGCTGCGCTAAGTCGATTCATATCCAGGGCAACCCACAAGTGCATCCCGTTCTTTGATATAATAAAGAAAGGAAAGAGGAATTTTGAATGGACGTCTAGTTGTGACTCGTGAGGAAGCATTCCGGGATCTGGTGAGGCATCTGGAGAGTCCACCAGTGCTGTCAAAACCAGTAGACCACGAGATGTTGTACATATACTTGGTTGTATCCCCGCATGCGATAAGTGCGGCTTTAGTTCGTGAGGAGGAACGAGTCTAGAAGCCGGTGTATTATGTTAGCAAGCGTTTAATGGGGGCAGAAAGAAACTACCCTAAAATCGAGAAATTGGCTTATTGCTTGGTGATTGCATCACGTAAGCTGCGCCCGTACTTTCAAGCACACTCAATCAGTGTTTATACCGATCAACCCCTGCGGCAGGTACTCCAACGACCAGAAACTTCTGGAAGATTGCTAAAATGGAACATCGAGTTGAGCCAATTTGATATCGCTTACTTACCACGAAGAGCCATACAAGGGCAAGCATTAGCAGATTTCATCGCTGAGTTTACCATACCCATCAAACCAGATAATCATGATGTCATTCTCCCTGTTTGGTGGAAATTATACACTGATGGGGCCTCCAACGACCGTTGCTCCGGCGCGGGTGTAGTTCTTATAACTCCGGAAAACCGATCAGTCTGTTATGCTTTGAAGCTCGATTTCCCAGCTACGAATAACGAAGCAGAATATGAAGCACTGATTACTGGCTTGAAGCTCATCAGAGAACTCGGGATCAAATCAGTTGAGATCTTTTGTGACTCACAGTTGGTGGTTTACCAAGTGCGGGGAGATTACCAAGCAAAGGGACAAAAGCTTGCTCCGTACCTAGTTCAGGTTCAAGAACTACTATCAAATCTTGAGCGTTATGACATTTCGCATGTCCCGCGCGAACAGAATAAAGAAGCCGACTTGTTGGCTAAGTTTGCAAGCACAGGAGACGCGCAGCAAATGGGATTGTATCCCGTTGAGGCCTTGCACGCCCCGAGCATAGACGAGATGAAAGTCGATTGTGTATTGGAAACGTAAATCGAGAAGGAATCGTGGATAACCTCGTTCAAACTGTACCTGACAACCGGGGCTTTACCAGAAAAAAGGAGCGAAAGACGTCAGATCCTTCGAAAGGCCGCGCGATACGTGATGCAGGATGGATTAATGTACCAAAAAGGGTTCTCAGTCCCCTTATTACGGTGCATCACTCATGACGAGACAAAGCGAGTCCTGAAAGAGGTTCACGAAGGGGAATGTGGCGACCATACTGGGGGAAAACGCTAGCAAAGAAGATCCTCCGCTATGGATACTACTGGCCAACCGTGAATCGGGACGCTGCAGACTACGCAAGGAAATGTGACAAGTGTCAAAGATATGCGAAAATCCCGAGGACTCCATCAACGGAACTCACACAAATGGTTAGTCCCTGGACATTTGCAATCTGGGGAATCGACATAATCGGCTCTCTGCCTATATCCAAGGGTGGTGCGAAGTACGCGATAGTTGCAGTCGACTATTTCACAAAATGGGCTGAGGCAGAACCCTTGGCCACAATCACCTCTAAGAAGGTCATTAACTTCGTTGTACGAAGCATTATATGCCGCTTTGGCCTTCCTCGCACCATCATTACAGACAACGGGACGCAATTTGAAAGCAGAGAGTTCAAAGAGTTCTGTCTAAAGTATGGCATCGAGAAGAAGTTCGCCGCCGTTGCACACCCAAAAGCTAACGGACAAGTCGAGGCCGTTAATAAAATAATCAAGTCAATACTGAAGAAGCGTCTGGAGAAAGTCGGAGGCAAGTGGGTAGATGAACTCCCGACAGCATTATGGGCTTATAGAACTACCCACAAGTCCGCGACCGGCCACACTCCATTTGCCTTGGCATACGGCTCTGAAGCCGCTATACCCGTGGAACTTGAAGTTCCATCGCACCGGGTGACATATTATGGTCCCAAGACGAATCGGGACCTCTTGTTGGAATCATTGGATTGTATCGATGAAAAACGTGAAGAGGCCGAATTAAGGGCAGCAACACATAGGCACCGAGTCAAGCGTTACTACGACGGCAGAGTCCGCCCAAGGATATTTGATGTGGGTGATCTCGTTTTGAAACGAGTTTTCCCAGTACCTTCGCGTATGAATCCCAGCTAGGAAGGTCCGTACGTCGTCGAACGGAAGCTTGGAGAGGGAACATTCAAGCTAGCGACCGTTGATGGCACGACACTCCCCCGAGCGTGGAACAGTGAACATTTGCGGCATTATTACATTTAGCATGATTTCCTTTCTTGTTTTAGGCACTGTTATTTCCTATATGTTTTCGTTCAGTCGCAACTTAGTTTCTTTTTAACTATGTAATCAAGTAGTTTAGTTGTTTTTCATTAATAAAGGCTTGAAGCCGTATTTTCCACAAATCACTAATGTTCCTATATCTCGTGATCAGATGACGAACTACATTATCCTGTACGATGTACGGACTCGTATAAACGATTTCAAATCTCTGAATCCCCAGAGCGCGGATCGGAGTACTCTAAGTCCCCAGAGTGCGGACTAGAGTATAAACGATTTCAAATCTCCGAATCCCCAGAGCGCGGACCGGAGTACTCTGAGTCCCCGGAGTGTGGACTAGAGTATAAACGATTTCAAATCTACGAATCCCCAAAGCGCGGACCGGAGTACTCTAAGTCCCCGGAGTGCGGACTAGAGTATAAATGATTTCAAATCTCCGAATCCCCAGAGCGCGGATCAGAGTACTCTAAGTCCCCGGAGTGCGGACTAGAGTATAAACGATTTCAAATCTCCGAATCCCCAGAGCGCGGATCGGAGTACTCTAAGTCCCCGGAGTGCGGACTAGAGTATAAACGATTTCAAATCTCCGAATCCCCAGAGCGTGGACCGGAGTACTCTAAGTCCCCAGAGTGCGGACTAGAGTATAAACGATTTCAAATCTCCGAATCCCCAGAGTGCGGATCGGAGTACTCTAAGTCCCCCAGAGTGTGGACTAGAGTATCAATGATTTCAAATCTCCGAATCCCCAGAGTGCGGATCGGAGTACTCTAAGTCCCCCCAGAGTGTGGACTAGAGTATCAACGATTTCAAATCTCCGAATCCCCAGAGCGCGGATCAGAGTATTCTAAGTCCCCAGAGTGCGGACTAGAGTATAAACGATTTCAAATCTCCGAACCACCAGAGCGCGGATCGGAGTACTCTGAGTCCCCGGAGTGCGGACTAGAGTATAAACGATGCGAACCACTGAATCCCCTGAACGCGGATCAACTTACTCTAAATCCCCGGAGCACAGATTTAGAAAAAAGTCCAAGTACTCGAGAAATGTGGAACAAGAAGTATGCCACGTCTGGAAATGTTTGAACAACACGAGAATGGACTGGGAGGTAATGCGACTCATAAGAACTTGAGTTATGACTACAGTTAGTCAGCAAACCAAAGAAAAGCAAGAGAATCATTCGAACGAAAAAGAAACTAAACTTCATTCAATAGTTCAAAATGGGGTTTTACAATTACTCCTACAAAACTCAGAGTTAAGAACCTATCTATACAAACTACAAGCTACAAAAGATAAAAGCAACTACAAGACTTAAGCAAGAAGCTCGTTGAACGAGTGCATCGATTATTTCTTCGGTTTCTTCTTCTTGTCTTCCTTTGTTTTTTCCGACGACTCCTCTCCTTCACGCTTTTTCTTGGATTTCTTGCTTGCTAAAGAAGCGGAGTTAGGAGTAGGAGACGGAACATCTAGTGGTTTGGACCTGCCCGGGAGAATGATTTTCAAAGGTCTGTTCTGTGGGTCGGTAAGTTCCAATATTTCAGGTTCAACTTTGACCTCGACCTTTTTCTTCTCCTCTTCGGCGAGGCGGTCCTTCATGCTCATCTCTGAAGTATGCTCAGAGGCGCCAGTGATTTCGATTTCATCACTCCCTTCGGCAGGAGATGAAATGTCAAGCTTATCATCATCTAGCGCCCCAATCACTTGAGCATCGGGACCAGGAATTACTCCCGCGTGAACAACGTCGCTTGTTTTCTCTGCCTCCTCCTTGGCGTCATCGCTCCTCGGAGTTGGCTCGGGGTCAGAGCAGCCTGCATGAAAACATAAAGAATGAACATTATAACGAATAAATGCTGGAAAATAACAAGATCTTTTTTACTTCTAGAAAAGAAGAGTTTCCTACCGGGTTCTGGTTGGCTATCGGTTGCGCGTGGGGTTTCACCCTCCAGAATAGGAGATAGCACGTGAACGCCAAGCCCGGGATCTTCAGGATCATAGCCAACATGCTGCTCGAACGGGTCAAGTGTCGGTCGACCGGCCGGTTGAGCAGCGGGAGGAGCAGCAATATGAGGAGCCGTAGTCTCAGCCCCAGACGGGCCAGCTTCATCACTTTTCTCTTTTGGAAGGGAAGAGCCTTTGTTATAGAGCGCCAAAGCTGCGGATAGATCCACTGGCTCATTCCCCCTAAGAAACTCCTTCACCAAGGCATCCTCATCGACCTCTTCAAAGCCCGACTCGATTTTTCTGATCTTTACTAAGGTTTCCCAGGCCTCAGCTAGGGATTCGAGATAGCCGTCGCCCAAGAATGTTAAGTCACGATGCATAAGGACGCGGGCTCCATACTCAGCAATCAACGGGTCAAACATGCATTTGACCTCTTCCCTGCCGGCTTCTGCGGCCGCCTCGAGGCGAGAGTCAATCTCCTCCGCAGCTTTTCTTTTGCCCTCCTCACGGGCCTCGTCCTTCATTTTCTCAACCCCAGCAAGTTCGTCATCGAGCTTCGTTTTCAGGAGCCGAGTAGCAACGATTTCATCACAGTATCGTTGTGATTTTTCTTGGGCAGCTACCTTGTCCTCCTTCTCCTTGGAGAGTAATTCTTTCAACTCTCTGACTTGTATGGCGAGCGCATCCCTTTCTTTTTGAACGGAATCTTTTTCTAGGGCAAGGGCACCGCTGCGCTGGACTGCTTCATCAAGTTCCTTCTTGTGAGCTATCTTTAAACGAGTAACTGCCTCAGCAGTGTCTTTTGCGCTTTGTTCAGCGGCTTCCAACTTCGACTTATACGAAGCAAGCTCTTCGTCTTGATGCTTGATGATGTTCTTGTCGCAACCAGCCTCCAATTTCAGGCGATCAATCTCATATTGACGCTCAACGGACACCTCCGAGATCTTTTCAACCAAGTGTACAAACGCGTCATGTTGAACATAGACGTCGTTATTACAGGCAATGGCACTCTTCTTCACGTGCCCAGGGATATGGTGAATAGCCGGGAGGAACTTCAGACCATCGAAGCAAATTTTTGGAAACTTGGCCTTGAGATCGACCATTTTTTCCGCTACAGTTGGATCAACCGCGGGAGCAGGGGGAGGAGGCTTTGAAAGTTTTGCTCTTTTTCGTTGCTCCCGAATTTGTCTTGTGCTCGATGAACCAGAGTGTTGTTCTCGAGCAGCGTCAGGTTGGTAACCCTTCTGTGAAGACTTCTCTCTATCCGGCTCAGTTGGAGGAAGAGGATCACGAGACTGTGAAGATTGAGAATATGCCTTCTTACGGTAGGACGAATCGCGGGGACGATTGTCTCTATCTTCATAATCATCTCTGTCCCTGCGTCTGCCTGAACCTGAGTCCCGTCCGGAATGATGAAATATGGAAGAGCCATGAAGGCGATCGAATCCGTGAGAGCGCCCCATGTCACCTGCAAAGAATGGAGATAACAACGAGTTAAGAAAAATCCGGGAAATAAGAAAAACTTGAAGTGTATGATGGAATGCGTATGTGCGTGTGTGTCCTAGTGTTCCCCCCGACGGACCAGTTCTTTTATCTTTACTAATCGGAGTATTGTCTCCTTGGATCGGGAGTTGAACTCCCGCATTGCCTCTAGCGGGCGAAGAAAGCTTAAGGGCTTCAAGATCGTCAAACCCGTAATTAAGTATATCATCGGGGATAGAGAGATTCGACAAACCCCTTAGAGAACTTTCCAGGTGCTGTGAGGAAGCCTCTTTCTCGGGCGGGATAGGCATAACTTTTGAAGTGCCACCAACTTTCTCTTTCCGAATTTTGTATTTTAACCTCTTCTTTCCCTTCGAGGGGGAGGATGACGTTTCAATGTCGTGAACTTCAACAGTCGAATTCCAAGCAGGACCCACATTCTCGCCTTGGGTCTCAGGAGCTTCATCCTCTTTGTGCTCGCCTTCTTCGTGCGCATCGGGAGTGCGGCATGATGACGATCCGGCCTGTTTTTTCCCTTTACCGGATGCTGGCTTGGGAATAGAAACGCCCTCCGGAAGGCTAATCCGGCGACCAGGGGCAAGCAAGCCAAACCTCAACAATGACTCGTTTGAAATGATGGTCCGAATGTCTCGTTCCTCGACAGGAAGAGCTCTAATGGCTTTAACGGCCTCAAAATATCCTCGGCCCTCCGGACGCGGGTTGATACCTAAAAAAGATGAAACGAGGAGTTAGAAAAAGCATGACTTCTCTTAATCGCGAATGATGACTCAGCGAAGAGACTTACTGCCTTCAACCCATCTCCTCGCAAAACCAGGAGGGCAACGCACGTAGAACCATTCCTGTTTGTACAGGGCGAATTTACTGCATGCTCCTGTCAAGATTTGGCATTTGTGGTACGGCTCGAGGAACATGAAGGAAGGGCTGTCTTTCAGTTTCTTGATCATATAGATATATCTGATGTCGCTAGAGGTTGGAGGTCTAGAGAAGACGGCCATAAAGAGTAGATAGGTCCCATATAGAAACGCGTGACCGTTCGGATGTAGCTGCGACGGAGCAATGTCGATGTACTGCAACACGTCCCAAAGGAACAAGTTAAACGGAGGCACGCTGCCCATCCAACACATGAATTTGTTGCAAGTGGTATATCCGACTGGGGGCAGGTGAGGACGATCGTGTCGCGAAGGGACTAACACATCGGCGAAAGGAATCCCGTGGATGGAACATATCCGTCGGAGTGCGGCTTCATTGATCTTCGAAGCTTGTGAATCGATCGGATTGTCCAGTAGAATTGTTGCTTCCAGGGCATCGGGTGCTAAGTAATGAGCAGGGGAAGTCGACGGATTAGAAGTATCAGCAGCTTCTTGCCTTGATGACGGCCCAGGCCTGTCGGATATAGTGGCGGAGCTAGACTTTCTCGACATCCCCAATAAATAATGAATCTGGCTAAGTGCCCGAGAAAACTATACTTAAAAAACGTTGAACGTTAGAATTAACAACACGAATTTTCCCCCCGTGTGATGTGTGAACTAGTGCAAGCAATCGTGTACAAGCAATAAGAATCTAGAGATTTCAAAGATATAAAAATGAGCTTCGAATCGTCGCCTTCGAAGACCGTCATCGCTGACCGTCTCAAAAAGCCCGCCTTGTGGTGACTACAGTTTCAAATTCAGAAAACGAATGTTAATCTAAGTTCGGGTTTATGTGTGATAGTGTGCTTAAGTCCTGGTCCTTGTTTTGCTATATGAATAGGCAAGGTTAATAAGTGTTCGGCCTAGTTCCTATTTGGCTAAAGGTATTGTTCGGCATGTTCGGTTAAGTTTTGTCCGGCCAGAACAGGTTTAAGCATTCACAAACGTTTGGCATTCATGTGGTTCGGCATCTGTGTTGTTCGGCGTTTGTATTGGTCGGCATTTATATATTGTTTGGCATTTATATATTGTTCGGCATTTATGGTGACTCGGCATTTGTGACTGTTCGAAAAAGCATCATTCGGCCAAAATCTTGTTCGGCCGGGACCACATTCGACATCTTATTTGGCTCATACTCCCTCCACATCCTTCCATTGCACTACCCGACATATGATGAATCGTGTCGAGCTAAGGTTGCGTCGAGCGCCAATGCTCGAACACACCGTCCTCTACAGCGACCTCATTCCCCCTTTTTTTCTTCCTCCATCCACACCGAACCACGAGGACGAATCGTTCGGTGAGTCGCACCAAACCATCCTGTTCAGCATTCTAACCAACTCCTACCTTCCTCCACATCATCTGGCCCTAAAAATCCACACAACACCTATCAATTTACGAACTCGAGTTTCGTGTTGAAACCCCTTTGTGGATTTAGTTAGAGGGATTGTTACCTAGTTAATAGATCACGACTTGGAGAAGTTTGGAGTTGAGGCCGTGGTTTTGATTAGCGCCGAATAGGTTAGGAAGAGTTGTTAAGTCTTTGAAGGTTGTTAACATGCGAGTTTCTCGAAAACAAGATAGGAGAAGTGAGTGTGAAAAGAGAAGGAGGAAGAAGGCCTCGACTTTTATAGGACAGAAGGAGAAGTCGAAAAGGCTATACCCGGTGGAACCGGACAAAGCCACAGTGTTCGGCATCGGAATACAAAGTCGTTCGGCATGAGGAGCGTTCTGTTTCGCCTGCTTCGTTTGGCATCTATACCACGCTCGTCATACACCTCCACCACTGATATTCTCAAGAAAGCGTCTCCAAGGAGAGTTAACCTAGATTCAAAGTGAAGTACGGGGGATATGCAATTCAAAGCGTATCACGATTCAACCACGTAATACACTTTGGGGGGGCAAGTGTTTCCTGGAGATTTGACCAGGCAACTAGTGCTCGGCATCAGGTAGCACTCGGTATCTCATAGTACTCGGCGTAGTACTCGGCATCCATGATACTCGGCATCAAGGAGTACTCGGCATCTCATAGTACTCGGCGTAGTACTCGACATCTAGAAGTACTCGGCGTAGCGCTCGGCATCAGGTAGTACTCGGCATCTAGAAGTACTCGGCATAGCGCTCGGCATCCATTGGAACTCGACATCTAGGAGTACTCGACGTAGTACTTAGCCTCCAGTGGAACTCGACAACAGGAGTACTCGGCGTAGTACTCGGCATCCAGTGGTGTTCGGCATTAGAAGGCGTTCGGCATATATGACTGCTCGACATGGCAGTATCGTTCGACCGGAAGGCACATTAGGCCAAGGAGGATCGTTCGGCCAGAGAGCATTGTTCGGTCAAGCACATCAGACATACCGTTCGGCTTCGACTAACAACCATTCCATCCCACACACCAAACATACCGTTCGGCATAGAAAGGGTAGTTCGGCATCATTGTGTTCGGCCTACCTGGTTCGGCATACAGCGACCACTATACTTGGGCTAGAGTGTTTGGCCACCAAGCCCACTTGGGAAGTCCAGCCCATCTTTGTCTATAAATAGAGGGGCATGATCACAGTGAAAAGGGATCTTTTGGGAGAACACTGGGGAGACTCTGCCATTTTTGAGACTCATCTTCTCTACTTAACAACTTCATTCAAGCATTCGATTCACGAATTGTATTTGTAATCAACTATTAAGAAGATCAATAAAGTTTAACCTCAAAGTGGACGTAGGCAATTACGCTGAACCACTATAAATTTGGTGTTCTTACTTTCTGCATTTAAATTAGCATTCTCTTCCTTGTTTAATTTATCTTCATCACTTATATCTCTACATAATCCTTCTCTACGAGGTTAGTGACCAATTTTGGTGCTAACAGGGTATGTTAGATAACATAAAAAATGAAAGGGGGATGTCAAAACAGAAAGCAACGCTCGATGAAGGTTTTTCGAGTTTTTTGCCATTTGTTGGCCGAGGTTTGCAAATATAAATTAGGCTTACCGATATTTTTGTACCATGTCAATTTATTTGATATGGGAACCTGGCAATGAATTTTATTTCAATGTATCTCCTCTATACCCAAGAACTAAAGTGAATTTCATAATTTAAAAATCATACCTTATAATTTTCACCCTATTAAGGTTTTCATCTACAAGTATAACACTTTCTTAAGTTTTCTTATTTTGATAATAGAACCCTTTCTTGAGTTTGAAGCAGTCTCCTCTCTTCATGCAAAATTTCAATAATGTTTTGATCTGAATCGTCCATTAATTTGAGAATTTATTTAGGGTTTAGAGAAAAATTAAAAGATGATTGCAGTTAACCAAAACTAATGAAAAGACAAACTAGTAATTGTTATTGTAAATTTTAAGAGGGGCCTCGTTTGAATATTACCCCCTATAGCAACTTTAAATATTATTTTTTTAATTTTGGGCCCCCATATCCAAATTTCAGACTTTCAATAACAATAACCCTTATGCACTTCGCTACAATACCATTCTATTCTAATTTCTTTTTCATTATTAGGACATCTTTGGAAGATGGAGAAATGCCAGAAGTCAATGTAATTCCTACTCTTTTAGCTTTACCACGCTCCAACAATTGAAGTTTGAGCGTACAAAGAAAGTGGGAATTCCTTCAACTTTTTAAGGATTTGTGGTTTCATCTAACATAGAATGCGAATGTGATTAGTAACTTGCACCGGAGATAGTTTGGTGCCATTGTTTACGATACGAAATGGCATTTGAAAGGGACACAAAAGGAAAATGGTTCATGAAAGGGGAATGCATTCTTGTCTTACGAAATAGGCATTTTGAAAGGAGCATGAAGGTAAATGGAGAAGGGAAAAGGGTAGTTTATAGGGTGTTAATTTTGGCCCATTCACCCCAACTATTAATTTTGGTCCATTTGCCTCAACTGGGAAAAATGGTATGGGACCACTTTAGATGCGTCAGATGCATCCAATGGGATACGAACATGAAAGAGGAAAAAATCATCTATGAACGAACACCATAATTGAAGCCAATTCTATTTTCATTCGCAAACCTTCAAATTTCAATCAAACTCAGAAACTTTACTATCCACTGTACAAAACATATTGTTATTTGCACACTAAATTTGGATAGTAAAATCAAACTGTACGAGTACTACATACGAAATAAAATTTCTATGGGGGTACACTCAAAAAGAATCATGGTGAGAAAAAATTATTGTTCCTGCTTCTCCTAATTAGATCCAAACTTTGATAAGAAGATCATGCAAATGTAATTCACTAACCCTAATTTAAACCCTTATTTGCTCATGCATTCAAACTAAGCATTTTTTTTATCCTAGAACTGATCGACGGTACTAAGTGAAGTCTGTTGTCAATAAAAGTAAGGTTAGGTGTTTAGGTTAACCTCAAATCTCGAATCGTGAAAATTGAAGGGGAAACAACATAATAACCGGTAAACAATGGCAGGTGGTTGCCAATTTTAATAATTTTGCGGTTACAACTGTGTTGTACTATTTCTTTTACTTTGGCAATATCTCATCGGGTTTTATAATTTAGTTCAAATGAGGCATGATATAGTTTATATTTTAGGTCGATGGTGGCTTGCCATTTTATATATTTTAATTTATCATTATTAAGCAAGTTTTCATATTTTAATTCAGCATAGGTTTTTTGAAATGGGTTATTCAGCTACTTTTGTTCATAACATTGTTTGTTTAGCTTTTTGTTCAAATCTACTTAGTAAATAAATGAATTTATTTATTATTTATAGCAAAAAAATCAATGGCATTATCTTCAACCGTTCATGTTCAACTAATGGTTTTGAATCACAAATAATTAGCTTTGCAAAGAATGATGAAAAGTATAAATGTGAACACGATGAAAGCAATAAAAGTGACAAATGTGTAAGTGAGAAGGACAATAGTTAATGCGAGGATTTGTAGCGAGCGAATTTGTAACGACCCGCTATTTTGGACCATTCGCATCCGCACATGTCGAACTTGAATGATTCAAAATACCGAATTGTTAATTTATATTTGGCAAAACTGAGCATATACAGTAAATAAATAATCATAGATCACAGACACAGAGTAATAATTGCAGCGGAAACAAAAGATAGTAGTTCATGAAGCTACTATATACATATCAGAGTTAAATAAGGTACAACAGATGTCTCGAATACAATAATCAAATACAATATCAGAATACATTACTGGAATCGACTGGATATCTGAAAGCTGGATAGACAGCTGGATCTCCAAGCGAAGCTCCAACTCCAAAGGTGAGTCTTGAATACTGGTACACTCAGTCTGACCCGAGCGTAAAGCAAAGCACAAAACACTCGAGTCAGGATTAACATTCTTATATCAATAAATCAAACTCAAGTGAAATAACAACCGAAATACAAGTAACTCAAAGGATGTTTGGAATAACCATCCTTTAAGGATCCGTTAAACTATCTGCTATGTAGTAGTGTACGATAAGTAGATAATGCCTATCAGTAATATAAAGTATCAAAATAATGTTAAGGCGTTACCATTATCCCCCTTAACACATTTTATATAAGCGTTATAGTCTATACAGCACTGTAAACTCCACCGTAAACTAGTGGGATATCAGGGAGTATTCAATAGGTATAACACAAAAAAAATCGTAGTGGTCGCGTATAGGGATACAAGTATGACAAGGCACATGAGGCAATACCTAAGGTAGTGAAACTACCGTTTGCCTGATCCGGACTGGTGAGAACGCATCGCCGCAGCGATCGCAACACCGCGAAACAACACTCCCAAAATTTCGAGGGTGCACCAATCGATAACAAGTAATGAGTAGTTTTCGAAGAAGTGTGTTCGCTCGAGGCAGCTAACCCCATTTGGCCCGGCATGGCTCCTGTTTTAGTCATTTCCAATTTGACACAAGTGTCAAGGCTATCCATTATCGTTCTCTTTCTTCAGTCATCACGTACATCATTCCAACCACTTCATTCTGAATCACACTCCGCGTATAGTTATTAAAGTGGTTTCGGTTTAGACAGTGAGTATGTCCCTAACCGATTCCGGTCTCTTTAATAACTTTCATAATTATTATACCGATTGGTCGTTTATATAATTCAAAACCAAATCAATTACAATTTCAATCAGAGTTTGTAAACCAACATTTCATTTATCTTTATAAAACAATTTCCATAATTTACGTTTCAAACTTTCCAATTACCATTTCAAAATCTTATAATTCAATTTAAATTTTATTTAAAACAATTCAAATATTGGTTCAAGTTTGTATATAAGTTTCATTCTGAAATCATTTAAATCAATTTGATTTAACATTCAAATCAATTAAAATTCATTTATCGATTTCATTCAATATTCGTTAAGTTATTTATCCTTCAAAACAATCTCTATTCAAAATTTCAATTCATTAAATCAATTATTTAAGTTCAACTCCATTGTATCAAAACTTACAAATTGCATTAATTTTAATTCGTCAAATCACATTCTTTAAATTACAAGTCTTACATTAGTTTCAATAAAACACATTTTTATTTCTTGTTAGAGAAATTTCAATTTCACTTATTTATTTACTTAGTTACAATTTCAAAGCTCAATTAATAAAGAAACTTAATTTCACTTATTCAAGAAGTTCAATTTCACTTAACAAAGAATTCAATTTTATTTAATTATTAAATAATTCAATCTTATTTAATTATTAAATAATTTCAAACTTAATTATTAAATAATTTCAAACTTAATAATTTAATAATTTCAAACGTAATTATTAAATAATTTCAAAACTTAATTCAATCGTTTCTCAAATTAAACAACGTTCTTTCATCAATTACATTGTTAATATTTTGTTTCATAATATTAAATATTAACATTTTCCTTTCATAAAAATTCAAATTCCAACTTCATTTCAAAACCTTATCATTTATTCAAAATAAAATCTTTATTTTATTTTTAAATCAAATTATTGACCAATCGGGTTTTTATTTAATTCTCTATCCTAGGTCAAAGTTTAATTTGGGTATTTATCATTTCAACCCGATTCCAATCCAATTCAAAATCAAAGCATAGCAAAGGGAACTTGCAGTGTGATAACTGGGATGGTGTCAAAGTAAATAAAAGTAAATAAACAAGCAATAACAACAACCAATATCAATCCAATAATCAATTCAAATAATCTCGAAATAATCGTATTAATTCACATTGTTGTTTGTGCAAATTAATATAATTATTTCTAGAATCTACACTATCATTTCATGTAGATTAAAGATTATTACAATAATATTAATACGGTTCTTCATTTGATATCAATTATTCAATTTCATACTACATAAATTTTACAACATACATTCAATGGTTCAAGGTGTGGTTAATACTATTTCTACGTGTCAATTTATTTAACATTTAGAAGAGGTCATATTATACCAATGTCATCAATCAAATCAACACATATATCAAATCTAACTATCCTACGTCAATTTCAATTTCATATTATTTATCACTTACAACATTAACAATTTAACGTCAATGTCAACATCAAACAATCAATCATTTATCAACCAAACTGGATTATCATTGTATAAATAACAGATAATGATGTCAGATGTCACAGGTGAACTGATACAGGTAATAACATATATAACAGTGTGATTAACTAACAGTCGCAAATTTCAATTTGTCATTTCAATTGAAATCAAATTTAATAAATAAAAGAACATTAATCGTGAGTGATTGCTCACCTTCCGAGGCTAGAGAGAACAGACGATGACACGGATACGCACGGTGGAACGGACACTAAAATTGAGTTACGAATCCGAGCACGATTTCGATGATCAAAGCTGATAACAAGAAATAGACGAAATCAAATCAGAATTAGGTCGATGAAGATAAATGGGTATAAGTGGACATATATAGATATATAACTGTATATATATATTCTAATTCAGGCATGTATTACATTAAACATATATTTCAAAATCACTTATATACAACATATACTGTACATATAATGTATACCTCTTATTATTTGTATAGTCTTAAAACTGAAATACATAATACCACTTATGTATATAAACTTTGAAATCAAAATGTAAATGTACCACAAATATATAAGCTATATATCATACAACATATAACTAATATATATATATATAAGGACATAACATAGTATACACAAATTAACATACTATATATGCATAAAACTGACATATCACAAACTATAACTATATATATACAAAATACCTTAACAAATAATAAATGTTATAACACCTATAACAAATATCAATATCACGCAGACCCAGCAAGTGGTAGATGAAGCTGCATCTATACCCAACCCACACAAATTACCATAAAATTTTAAAATCGGCATAAATAAAATAAATATATATAGGGACATATATATCCCAACATGTTTTCTTTTTATAAAATCTTAAATAAACCCATATATATACGTGTGTGTGTATATATAAACCGAAGAACACATGAAAACTGCACACCAGAAACTATATACATATTATTTAACAACTGTACATATATACTGTAAAATTTATATACAACATACGTACATATTTTCTCGGGAAACAATAATATAAATCAATGCCAACTACCAGCATAACCGACTTGTACATGTATATAGTCTGGCTGAACCAATATATATATATAAACCAAAAGGTTATAAACTTATATGCACTAATATATAAAACTTATTATTTTACTATACACTATATATATAGATAGACATACAAACTTTACAAACTAAGAAGACTTTATATACGAAAAAAATGCTTTAGAATTGGAGCAAAATAGGAGCTTTAGACATTTACTATAGGTATAGCATATACCCAAAACAAAACTGGCATGTTATAGGACAGAATAGACTCCTTGATAAAAGATTCAAAAAAAAACAAGAAACTGCATGCTTAGTATTCTTCACTTTCAGTCAAATATACATATCCAAAAGCAAACATATATTCATTATTTTAAATTAATACAAAATAATATGTATACTATATGAAACACAAACTATATAAATGCTAATGAAATCAATAGCTTGAACTAGTATTTTATACGCATAACAAAAAAAACTCATACAATAAGAATAAAACAATATATTTACCTTATATAGAAAAGGAGGGGCATGAGTTTGCTGGGGTATGGCCCGAGCTCGGGTTGAGGAGGCAGGGTGAAGTCGGGGTTCCGGGCTGCGTCGCGTCAGTGGTGGAGGAAGTGGAGAGAGTGTTGCGCATGGGCGATGGTGGAAATGCTCGGCCAAACTGAGGTGGTGGCTGTTGGAGGGTGATGGAGAGCCAGCGTTGGTGGGTGAGGGTTGATGGAGGAGCAAAATGGAGCAGGCAGAGTGACAAAGGGTCAGGGAGTTTGGTCGTGCGATGGTAGGCGGGTCGCATGGGGAGATAGCACAAGGCGATGAGGTAGAGGAGGGTTGTTTGCTTGCGTGCGTGGGTGGACCTACTGCTGTGTGCTCGAGGTGGTTCTGTTGTCACTAGGAAGAAGGAGGCGATGGTCTTGGATAAAACGAAGGTGGACGTGAGAAAAATTTTACAAGCAGGTTTTAAAAAATAATATACATATAAGAAGAAGAAATGGCAACAGAGAGGGGTAGAAGAAAAGTAGGGAGGAGCTACAGAGGTAATACTAAATGCACTGGCCAAATGAAAGGTGAAGAGATAAAAATTTTGGGAACCAGAGAATATATGAAATAACCAAAAGTTACAAAACATTAAATGCAAAAAGCTGTTAGATTTGAAAAGCTAAGTAGACGAAAGGATAGATGCAAACCAAAAGTTTTTAAAACGTGTACCGGTACGTATAACCATTACGCGGATTACGTCGTGCATCAGATTTCAAAACACAAGAGTGAATATACCATAGTGATCAGCACGACGAGACGATCAAAATGGTATACAGATATCAGTGGTATGATTGAATTATAAAAATTCGAATTTTTATACTAGCGGAAATGCAGGAAAAACGTAGAAAATTAAGATCGACGGAGCTAAAGAAATCCAAATTTGGAAAACGAAAAATGTCGTCTTGCTCAGAAGATGATTTAGAATTTTTCTATATAAAAATATTAAGGTTTCGAAAAAAATTTATTTTCATCAAATCCTAACTGATTAAATTGAAATAAAATTACACACGAAAATAAACTTTTATATTTTCGGATGAAAATTTACTAGTTGCTATGTTTTACTAAACGCATTTCAATAATATTTTTTTTTATTTCAACTTTTATTGTTTACATTTTCTCGAAATTTTAATTAAATAAAATAATTAAAACAAATTAAATGTTCGAAATTTTACGGGTCGTTACAGAATTAATTATAGGGGAGTCGAATCCGGTGGAGGGAAATGCAAACAGGGATGATTCAGATAATGAAAGTGAAGAGGAGAGGAATACAGAAATGGAAATCTTAACGAAGACTAACGATGACAAGAAACTGATGAAACAAACATCAAGTAAAACTACCAAAAGTGAAGAACAACTGTCCTTGCTATTGGCATATAAAGATCATATTGCTTCAAGCATTTCAACCTATTTATTGAGTTTGTAGAATGTTCTAGCAAATAGAATTTTAAATATTAGTACTGTATGTACCGAATATCATTTTTTTAGTGTAAGCACTAAGGAATGAAGCAAGAATTATCATGCTTCATAGCCCTTTGGGACACTTAAACAATTGGTCTTAAGCAAGGGATGTGATTTTTTAAGGACTACTTTGAGCATATAATAAAATATGCACATGAAAAGGTCAACATGGCTTTGATCAACACATTTATCTAAAGATTCTATCCAGAAATGAATGTATTTCATCTTCCATTAGTTAAGATGACAATTATCATTAATGAAGCGTTTCACATTACGGGTATTCCCATTGGTGGAAAAATAGTTACGAGACCACTTGGAGGTTCAAAGGGGATAAGGATGAAGGTATATATGATTTGTTGGATAAGTTTCTTGGTATCAAATAGGAAATGGCTGATGAATTATCAAGTGGGGAGAAAAAGGTCCATTTGCAGTGGCTAAGAACTACGTTTTCTAGTTCTAAAGAATTGGATAGTGCAAAGTGAAAAAGGCAGTGTGCGATTGCATACATATTCTATGCTATTTGTGTTATAGTTTATGGAAATAAATATAGATACAAAATCTCAATACATTTTTTGTAATGCCTTCAGGTGTTAAGATAAGTGCACACTTATTTCTAAGGCACCACATCCTAGAGTTGGTTGTTCTATAACTTGGGTCTAAGTACATGAAAAGGTATACGATGAATTGTTGGTTGTATGATTTTACATCAAGTACTAATAAAATTATAAATTTAAATTAAATGTCGTATGATCTATTTATACTTGATGATTTGTGTGTAGGTTTGGATATATGAGCACTTCCCATTTGAGACAACTTAATCGCCGTATTCCTGTAGTGTTTGGTGAACTAGGGCAGCTTTTTATTTTGTGATGGAGTCGAATAATAATTTGGCATTTGATTTGATCGGTTTTAGGGAGAAGATTGACGATCTTTAAGGTAGTGATATTGTTTGGAATTGTTTTAAGGATATTTGAGACCATTATCTGTTTCAACAATATGTATTGTACAATGGTCCTACTGTTTTATCTTCCACAAAGAATTCTTCACCTATTTGCATTTGTTCCAATACATGCTACTACTTTCACTCTAGAGACAAAAATTAAAGTCATCGGTTACATTGGACAAGGTGGTCTACACTAACTTAGGAGATTTCAACTAAAGTGAGTGGAGAAATCATCTTCTTACAATATTTTGATATCTAACCATGTTATGTGCCCATGGAATTGTGATGCAATGTACATCGAGTGGTGTAAGTCTATGTCATATCCCATAGTAGCCACCGCAAATTAGATTTACTGAGCCTATGCATGCTAGCGAACACCATTTGCTTGTTGTATGCACTATAATAGTTTATATATTGAACTTATTGCTTTAACATTATATGTAAGTTCATACATTTAATCTAATAATTTATACTTGTAGGAACAAAGACTTTGTCATATTGCAGACTTTATTAGATCATTGACACCTAGTGATTCAATATCTCAAGTGTTAGAGAGAGTTAAAAGTCGAGGAAGATGAGCCGCCTAAGATTTATGGAGAAAATGAACATATAGAAGAATAAGTACAAGGACCCAAAGCAAAAAAGGGAAAGAACAAAGAAGGTGAAGGAATGAGCGAACAAGCGAAGATAGTTAAAAGTAAGAAGAAATGATGATATGGTACTCTTCTTCTAACAAAGAGTTAATCATACTTATCCAACTATCCGAAAATAGTTTATATTCGTTTTTCCCTCGTCATTCTCCACTACGGTCTCCTTATCCCTAATCAACACTCGTTTATTTTTAATAAAAATTGGTTTGCAATTAGCTTGAATGTCCTTCTATATGTGCCATGCACAAAGAATATAACGTATCATAGGAAATATGCTTCGCAACTTTTATAAGAGCGATTTTGGCATCCGTGATAATAACACTCATAATTTATTTTTCTTTGCACAGCTTTCAGGCACATTCGAGAGCCTATATAAGGATCTGTAGTCTCCCGACTAATAAAAGTAATTGTAATAGTAAATGAAGCACTAGTAGATGTTTGCGATAACATGTGAAAATAAGATAATTTATAACGATTTGTCTGAACATGCAATATAAAAACATAATATGATGAAAAGGCTATGCAAGATTAACATATCTAGCTAAAGAAACGATCAAAGACTTGGTTGGTCATAAGATCGTATATGTACTACATAAAATTTTTATCCACATATTTTTCGTGTATCGAATATGCTTAAGAAGTCATCACGGAAAAAAGAAGCAACTAAGTCCATAGGAGGATATGGAAATATTAGAGAGGATGGGTATCGACCCTATACATGCATGGTGATGTGACGAGCCTATAAATCCATGTTGATATATTAAGCTTCCAAAATCAATGATGTAGCGAACCCCTAACAGTACTCTATCAACAAGGGTATTGAACATTTAAAGTAAACATGTCGAGCTTGAAGATGGCAAGAGTTGTTGAAGGTAATAGGGATATCGAGCCTTTAACAATATTGTATCAAAGAAATGTCGAATTTATAGCTTTAACAATAATTGTTAAAGGAATTTGAGAATAATTGGGGTTACCAAGCCACAAGGGATGTCGAACTTGAAGATGGTGAGGTTATCAAGCCCTAACAACCATAAAACGAGTGTCAAGCGTCTAATAATGGCGGAACGGTTGTCAAACGTCTATAACCATAAGGATGCCGAATAATTAAACAAGAAGTAAGCCACTACAAAGAATGAAAGGGTATCGAGTCTTTAGAGGATAGCTTGTAACGACCTGTAATTCAATCACATTGAATATGAATATTTGACATATTTTTAAAAATCAATTAATCGATTTTATAACTCAAATAAACCCCTTTTAAATAATAATTGATGATGGTGAAGTTGTTTTGGAATTACGTTTACAAAAATAATTAGCTATAAGAGAAATCAAAAATGTGTCTGGAAATAGTTTTTTCGGATTTCGACTTTTCATCATCTAAAAGTTGTCGAAAACATTGTGTACACTAGAATATATATACACATACATTGTATCATAACAATGTTATGGTTAGAGATAAAAAGTTTTTAAAAATAATTTACTTAAAGTAAAAAGTTAAGTTTGACCTTTCTTTCCTTTTTTATAAAAAAGGAAAAATAAAATGAAATGGTAACTTCACATCACAAGATGTGATGAAGTGATGGAATGTGAAGAAGGGGGGTGGAGCTTGCATTTTCAACAAGGAAGGAGAATAAGGGTGGTGATGTGTCACAAAATGCTGGAGGGTAAGGGACCTAAAGGTAAAAGAGTAATTCACTTATTCCATTTTATATAAAACTATTTCTTTTTATTCTTTTCTCATTTTCATTTCACTTCTTCATTTCGAAAACTTTTACCTTTTCTTTCAAAGCTTCATCTTCCTTTTAATGGATTCCAAAAAAATTTCAAAATTAGAAACCTTACTTTTTTCCATTTTAAACCTTAAACAAAGCTAAACTTTACTCCTTTCCGTTTCTACATCTCCTCTCTTTCCAAAACAAGCCCAAACTCACTCCCTAAGCCTAAGTTGAGCCCATACCACCCAAGGTCAAATCCTCTAGGCCACATTTGGCTTCCAAAAATCCTACCTTTACGAAGTAAAACCAAGTTCTATTGTCGAATCAAAGCATGGTAATGGTTTGGTTTGTTTTTGTGAGATTTTAGTGCGTAAATCTCACCTTCTAAAGTCAAAATTTTAAACTTTATATTTTTTTATTAATAATTGGGTGGTTGTTTAGTTTGAAAATAATGTTGTTTGTGTTTTACATATGTATGTTTATATGTAATGTTTGGTTATGGACTTGAAAGTATAGTTGGAATGTTAAGTGATGTTTGAAAGCGATGTCTTTTACTTGTTTATGGAATTGTTTACATTCGTATATCTTTGTGTTCATGTATATGGATGTTGTGTGCTAAAGGAAGTTAGCATTTGAGCTTGTATATGTTGTGACATAGAAATCCCTTGGGTTTTAAACTTGTTTTACTTACTCTATTTTCTAGAATAGTTTAATAAAGTTTTCAACCTTCACTTTTGTTTTCAAAAACTTATGTAAAGTTCATAAAGTAAGTTAAAGTACAAGAGGTAGGGATTTTAAGGTTATTTGATATATAAATTAAGTATTAAAGTTATGGTAATCGTAGCAATAGTCGCTATGGATGCAGTTCACAAAAATGGTAATTTTGTGTAAACTAGAATTTGATTTCACTTAGATATTTTTAAGTGACTTTAAAGCTATATTTTAAAAAAGGATTTAAATTATTATTTATTTAATTAATTAAGTATGGAGTTAATGATTTTTTTAATTAATTAATTAAGTGAAGGTAATTAGTACTTAATTATCAATCAAGTAAGATGACTATAATTAATTACTTAAGTCTAGATTAATTAATTATCAATTAAGTAAAGGTTAATTATTTAATTAATTATTATTTAAGTAAGGTTTAATTATTCATTAACTAATAATTAATTAAGGTTTAATTATTAGTTGATTATTTATCAGGTAGTGTTTAATTATTTCTTTATTATTAATTT
This sequence comes from Allium fistulosum, assembly GCA_030737815.1. Classification (NCBI taxonomy): domain Eukaryota; kingdom Viridiplantae; phylum Streptophyta; class Magnoliopsida; order Asparagales; family Amaryllidaceae; genus Allium; species Allium fistulosum. Next base: position 272,857,728 of record CM060902.1, on the reverse strand, counting down.
AATTAAGATTTAATTATTATTAAGTAAAGGTTTTTAATTTTTAATCACTTTATTTACAAGAACTTGTTTGTTTAAAAAGTAGCTTTCTTTTACAAAGGATGGATTCAATACGAGGGATTCTCTTTGTCTGTTTCGTTGATTTGCCAAACAAATATGAATAAGTTATACCAAAATGTCGATATGTTTTATTGGAAGTAAATCGTCTTGTATTTAGCACTAAAAGTCAATGAGTAGCCTTTCCTATGTCTGTGAGATATAGAACTTGATTTTTTAGATGAGGAATGGAGAAGTCGAAATGTCGAAAATGTGATAAATATAAGAAATTTAATTTCGATAAATGGGTCATGATAAATTAAGTATACGGAAGATATTTCTTCGTATACTTAACACCAAATTCTAAGGTATGAAAACTCATCTCTATCCCGAGAAGTAAGAATGTACGTCGAGTCAAGGTTAGCTTTTCTAACTTATTCGACTTCATTGTTAATCAAGAGATAGCACTGTTTGAAATCGGAAAATAGGGATAAGTATAGGATGTCTTATCTTTCATATGCAAATCTTTACAAATCCGTGATAGTGGAGTTGTCCACTATCCATAACTTGACCCTTTTAAAATTATCGAATGTTCATTCGAAGAGAACATTGTCGGATGGCATGAGTTACCCAAAAACCACTTCGAACCAACATAAGCATCTGAATTGGAAACCTTCGGAAGATGATGGAATGAAGATGAAGATCTTTGAAGTACAAGGGCTACTTGCTACTAATCCTGAATGTTTTTCCAAAGTAGTAGATATAGTTCCATCGGTTTGTTTATATCTTTAACAGCTTATATGTATAGCATTCCAAGTGGGATTGCTATATAAAAAGGTAAAACATAGCCTCAAACCTCACAATCAGGATTGACTAAAATAGGGAATATGTTGTCGGGCTATGTGGGTCACTTTCACTAGGGTATGGTCATCCCTTATCTAGATGGATATTATCATTTTGAGTGTATGCTTCAGGGCCCAGTACAGTTGCTGATCATAACCAAGGGATGATCATATTCGGTACTATCCAACAAGGGGTCACCAGTCCTGTGTAACAAGGTTCAAGATTTTCTTATTGACCTTGGTACATTTTTCTAGAGGCATACCGTGACAGATGAAACCTCGATAGCCTTGTCATTGATTGAACCCAATTTTCAATAAGTGCCTTTACAGATTTTGTTGTATACCTAATATGCTAGAATTTAATTAATGTAACCATTTCAGCTATGTTTAGTATTTACTTTAAATCCTAGACATTATTATAGTATCATTGGATTTTCTTTAGAAATATTTTGGTTATCATACTGTAACCATCCTATTTATGTGTAGCGTGGTCTTATGGGATATCTTTGTTGTAAAGGGTTTTATAAGTTTAACAATTCAATTGTTTGCAGTTTACTCACACTAAACCCGTGTCTGACGTGGGGTTTTTCTTTCCTTCCCTAAAAACTCTTAGGCACTTAAATTTGCATGAGTAGCCAAGTAGTCTAAGTTCTCATGAGTACATTTTTGGAGGAACATGGAGGAGGTAGGTTCGATGATATCTAGTTATCTTCTTTTTGTTCTGTCGTGTGTGTGTGTGTGTATTGTATCAGCATTGTAGGGACACACGATTATAACTGTCCTTGGTTGAAGTTGGTATTTGTAAAACTCTGATATTCATTTTGGGAATGATATTATGTACTATCATATGTTGACTACTATATGTAATTGTCTTGCGATGTGAGATTCTGTGTTTTCTTTCTTCTTGTCTTCTCTTTTACCCGAACGGCTTATCTTTTAGACTCTTAGATGAACGGCTCATGAATACCGTGTGTGTATAAAGTATCATCTTTAGGAGCAAGAAAGGCAGATCGTTACAAGTGGTATCAGAGCTTGGTTGAGCGAACACCTAGGCCTTGGTTAGGGTCAACTAATTAGAGATAGAGCTAGTAATACCTTATAATGGGTTTAGTTTATGAGAGCGCGTATTTGTATTTTTTATTCATATATATATATTCGAGTTTAGATCAGCTTTGATATGTTTGATTGGTACCCTTTTTCCTTGGATTATCTCATCTAAGTATTCTAAAAGTTGTCTTGCTATATCCAGGTAGTAAGAATGAGCAATAGGACAAGACGAGGTAGAGAAGCTAGTATCACCACGACCACCAATGGTCAAGCTCCAAATGTTGAAAGAGTTGAAAAGTTGAAGATGCAGCATGGGTGCAACCCTGTGTGAAATTTGTAGCTCTGTGTAAGGATTATACAAATTCGAAAGAAAAGCCATTTGAGGGCAAGGAATCCATTGTAAAAGTCCAAATTTAGCTTTGTTCTTATGAGAAGATTTTCAAGGGATTAGATATTTTGGATGAGCAAAAGTATTTCTTAGCATCCCGCCATTGCAAGATGGAGCGACGACATGGTGGGACTCCATATAGCTAATGTTCCCGAAGATGATTTTTCTTAGGCTAGATTCAAGGAGGCGTTCGAAGATCAGTTCATGCCCACTACATGAATGAACCGCATGTATAGGAGTTCCTTATATCTTAGACAAGGATACTTGTCGATGTCGGAGTATGAGACTAAGTTTAATGAGCTGTCGCGATTTGGCCTGGAGTTGATTAATACCCCTCTTAAGAAGAACGAAATGTTTGTAATGGAAATGAGGGAAGGTTTTTAGGAGAAGATTACCACCCATCTAAAGGGTTCTTTTGTGTATTTGGTAGATACGACTTTGAGGTATGAAACTAATGAGAAAAAGAAGCCAACAGCAGCCCCTAGTGGCAATAATAGTAACCCAAACAAGAGGAAATTTAATCCAAACTAAAAGAAGTAGGGAAAAGGAAAGTTAGGGAGCGGAGATCAAGGAAACAAGTTTAAGGATTATATTTGTAATAAGATTAATCAGAAAGGTTATATTGCTAAGTTATGTAAGTATTCTTGAATTCAGCAGCAGCAGGCGGATCCTATCTCTCTAATGGTTCGGAAGACACTTTGCTATAATTGTCAGCAACCAAGTCACATGATAAAGGATTGCCTATTGATGAAGAAGATTCAAAAAATTATAGTTTATGCCATCAAGGATGAACCATCGACCTCAGCAGATGTAAAAGGGAAAGGAGTTCTATAAGGTACTTTAATCATTAATGGCATTTTAGTTTGAATATTGTTTGATATTGGGGCATTCCATAGTTCTATTTATTTAGAATCGGAACTGCAATTTTCCCCAAAAATTGTAGACACCCATTTTTATGTGTCTAAATCTATAGAGGGTACCACTAATCTATGCATGATTTGTGAGGATGTGCAAATTTCTTACCTTACCCATCATTTTTCTTACGACTTGTTTTTCCTAAATTTTAAGGGATTTAATGTTATACTTAGTATGGATTGAATGTTAGTGAATGGAGTTGTTTTAGACTGTGTTGGAAGAATTATATTTTAAAGAACTAAAATTAGGGATTTTGTTGAAGTATCATGTAAGGATCCCAACAAGCCAATGAGTTGTTTCCTTTATGCATTGGAGTCATCCCAAGAAGAGTTAGGGTCTATTTTAGTTGTTAATGATTTCCCTGATAATTTTGAGCTAGTTAACTATCTACCTCCACATCAAGAGATTAAGCTCTACGTTGACTTTATTCTCGATGTGAGACCCGTTATTCAACTCATGCGTAAAATGGTCCCGAGAGAGAGGAAGAAGCTAATAAATCAAACCAATGATTTGTTAAGAAGGGAAGTGATTAGACCAAGTCGTCGAGTTGGGGATCCACTGTAGTTTTTTGGTAAACTCTGATGGATCATTAAGGCTTTGTGTGGATTATCGGGAGTTAAATAAGCAGACCATTCGAAATAAGTATCTCTTACCCTGCATAGACGACTTTTTTAACCAACTTCATAGGATTTGGCTACCAGATTTCACTAGTTAAGAGTAGCAGAGGATAGCATAACCCTAACGTCATTTAGAGGACTAAACTTTTCCTTTAAGTGGTTGGTTATGTCTTTTGACGTAATATCCCCCATTTGGAGGCCCAAAACTAATAGCTACGGATGCTGCAGTCATCCATAGTTATTAATTTTCGGTGACCAAATGCGGTAATGTTAGGTATATTGATATAACAAAAATACATGGATATGAAAAATTTTAAACTCCACTTAGAACAAATTTCTCATTCCACTTCAAATAATATTTCAAATTCATTACATAATCCCAATGCATGAACCATGTTTAGAGAAAGTGTAACTATTACAAAATACACCAAGAGCAACATATGAAGATGCCCCATTGGTTGATTAGAGTCTAAATATAGGCAAATAAACAAATTTGCCATTACATCCAAAACACAGCGGAATCAATAGAAAAGAACTCCTAATAGCTAGCTTGCCTGCTGCACGTCTCTGGAAGCTTATTCTTCTAAAGGAGAATCCTGAAAACCTTAACTCTCAAACTACTCAAAATCAATTAAACACCCGAGAGTTTAAGAGGAAAACATAAACTTCGAGTCAGACAAAAAGCCCGGTGTGAATAATAACCTACCATCTCAAACCATATAGATATCTAGTGAGACCATGCCGCTTAGCGGAATGAGTTTTCCCCTTACTAGTATTGTAGCGATCCTGACTCGGCCTTCGAAAATCGGCACCCGTACTTCACTTGTACTCGAATGCCACAGATTCAAACGCCGAATCTGGCTCGCCGGAGCTTATAACACGTTAAGTATAACAACACAGCGGAAGAAAGAAATGGATAATATCATATACATCACAAATTATACAATATCCAGAATATGATATACAACAATGATATCTATATGATGCAAGAATATCAGAGACAAATAATAATGTTACAGCGGAAACAACAGAAGTGATAACTCCAAACGATCTTTAAAAGAGAATGAGTCCAACAACTCCAACATCAAGCTCGAACCACCATCACGTTGCACCAAGATAAGCAAGTGTAGTCCATGAACTCCAAAAACTGAACTAGCTCCAACTAATATACTAAACCCGACTATCTGAAAAACCCAACTCTAGACTACCCGTGTGAAAAATTGTGGACACCTAGAGTTTAGGAAGGGAACAATAAACTCCGAGTCAGTCATGGGACTGGTATGAGCAACAAAATAGCTTATCTTTAAAACAAACAACAAAAGAATTTTAAAAAATTGAAATCCGCAATGCTTTTTGGAAAATGAAACTACCATAAGACCTCCCACCACACACACAATGCAATCGCAGACTTGGAGTAGATTTCTTCTTATGATAGTCAAATATGCTTAATAGGAGAAAACTCTTTGATATTATTAATAGTGCATAGTGTGAAAATCCTTTCGAAAATATAATATTAATCTTAGCCAGCATAGGTACCATTATACTATGCCTACTATAGCTGCCACCTGAGGTGACAGGTTATACAAATTGCAATCGTAAAGGGCTCGTATTGTTTCTTTGGATTTCCAACGAATGGTCAGGCTAAGGAACTTCCTACTGCCACATGGGTACGCCTCTGGAGGGACGTCCCGAGAACTAACTAGCTCTCTGCCAACACAAGGCCGGGTTACCTCTTACTAGGTAACTACTACACGAGTATGCCACCCCTCGGTCGTTTGCGCCTTTATCCGAGGGCCCTCGATCACAAAGCAACAACCACACAGTAAATGAGATTGATGCAACCACACAGGTAAAGCATCTGGGCTCCATACCATGATACCACCTTTTTCCAGAAGGAAATGACATACCCTAAAGGGTGCGACCCTCATAACCTTGCCTCGTTTTCCTGTTTCGACCATTTCCGGTTTGTGAGGCTCAATGAGGTCTCGTCCACAAAGCTACGCTTTACACGAAAGCCATGCTTTGATCAACAAATGATCAGCAATACACAACATCACCTAGCATGCCACACTACCAAATTGGGAGTATATCACTGATAACCTTCAACTACATAACCACTGAGCTCGTACGTCTCAAAGAAGGGTGTTAAGCTAAGAGAATAAATTCTCCGCCACCAAACAGAAATGTATTTGAAAGAAATCTGCTTTATATCACAAAGTGTAATGTCAGACATACAACCATACAAATCTGTTCCGGGTTCGAACAGAACCGAAGGCACTTCCAAAGAAGCCCTTGCAATCCGGGTATTCACAATCCCGATCGGATTTCCCATCACTTAGGGAATCTCTATACCGTAGCTACTCAGTGCAGAGACAATCGATAGGTTATCCTACCGTTCTCGCAAACACTCGGTCTTCAACACCGGTCTTCAAATGCTATCCATTCACGTCGTATCACTATTCGGAATGGGTTATATGACACAAAGTCCTCTCCCGGCTAAACCGAATGGTGAGCGCAATATTTAAAAACATATGGATATTGGGATTTCAGTTAAGTCACAACTTATTACCCAAAACTTTTCTTCAAATGGTTTAAACAAATTACCATTTTCAATCTTTTAAACAAAAAGATTCATCTCACAAAGTTCACCCAGTTTCACAAAGATCTATTTATAGGTTTTCAAACCAATTTCACTTTCAAATCTTTTATAGAAAGGATACACTTTTAAGACCCCTTTTCAATTTGAAAACAAAGTATATCAATCTTTAACAAAGATTTATACATATTCTTTTCAACACAATTTCCCTTTCAAATTGGATTAACTCATCAAATCTTTAAATCAAGATTTAATTCATAGCTTTCAAAAAAGATTCATTCATAACTTGGAAAACCATTTTCCATTTCAAATCTTTTATATATAAAAGATACACCATTTTAAATCCTCTTCAATTTCAAAACAAGGTTCAACCATTTTAAATATCAAAACTTTATAAAGTTATCCAAAATAACTTTATCCTCAAAACTCCTTTTCCAAAGCTTTTCACATTTAACCCGATTCCATGTCCAAACCATTTGAACTCAAATTTAATTTTTAAAACCATTTCAAAAACCCATGACTTAATCGATTTCCTTGTGAAATCCATATTTGTGTGTGTATGGTGTAGTCCAGGGGTTTAACACAATAGTGCAACATCATTCAATCATCACAGATTCAAACACAGAAATATAGTTGATAAGCGGTGTAAACTATAACGCTTATCCTTATTCACGGATCCATAGATAAATCACAGATAAAATAAATTACATTCATCACAGCTTGAATTAAAACAATTCATATCACACAGCATCACATAGTAGGGATATCAAACAATTCACAGCATTCAATAGAATACAGTCATCCATAAGTAATGATTTATTAATCATCATTCTCTAATTAATTTAAAATAAATTAAATTAATTACTTTCATCTTTCGAAATCTTGCTTACTTAACCATTAATTAATTACAAATTAATTAATCATCCTCTAAGTACTAATTAATCACCCTTGATTAATTATACTCTAATTACATTAAGTAATTATCCTTAATTAATTACACAAATTGATTATTCTTAACCAATTACAGTAATTAACCTTTAATTACTTCATTAATTAATTAACTAAAATTAATTACATTAATCCTTAATTAATTACATTAATTAATTACTTCATAATCACTTATCATTGATTAATTAATCTTAATTAATCAACCCTTAATTACATCATTAATTATATTAATTAATGATCTCTAATTACTTCTTTAATTAATTACTCTATTCACATTAATTGCATTAATTAATTAATCTTTAATTAAACCCCATTTATTAATCACTCTTGATTAATATTATCCAGTAATTAACTACTCTTAATTACTCATTAAATAAATTAATTACTCCTTAATTAATTATCTTTAATTAATCCCTTACACAAAGTAATTGAATCCAAATTACTTCCATTATTAAATCATCTTCCACTAATTACATCCAGTAATTACCCTTAATTACTTCACTAAGTAATTATACTTAATTAATTACATTTAGTAATTACATTTATTAAATCATCAAGTGATTATCTTAAATTAATTAAACTTAATTAATTAACTTAAACTAATCAAATTTAACTCAATTAATTACAATGAGCAATTAATTCCTTAATTACTTTTATAAGTAATTACACTTAAACAATTTCATAATGATTATCTTTAATTAATTAATCTAATTGATTATTAAAATTAATCACATTAATTAATTATTTAATAATCTCAAGTTAATGACCTTCATTAACTATTAACAATTTCTTTAATTACTTTGCTAAAGTAATTACTTACATTAATCATTATTAATCAAAATTGATTAATTATTAATAACTCATTAATCAAAAGAGTTAAAATCAAATTTTCTTTTGACTTCACATATTTAAAGTATACCTTTACATTTAAACTTATTTAAACATTTAAAGTTATAAAACTTTATTTAATTTAAAAATCTAGAATTCCACTTTAAATTTCAGTCCAGGTTTAAAACTTTTGATTTATAACTTAGTTTAAACCTTGCTTTATAATTTAATTTTAGATTTTTAAGTTTTAAAAACAGAACAGTTTTGAAACCTGTAATTAAACACTTACCTGAGCCACTCAATCTTGCTTCGAGCCAAACGCAGAGACACCCCGAGTAAACACTCGAGTGAAACACGCGAAAACCCTGCTCCACCCAACTTATCAAAACACAAATCACCTAACAATGCTCCGTGCATGTGCACAATGCCGGTGATCTCCTCCGGATGACACTACGTCGTCGAACACGTCGACGATCACCCTTGCTCATCTTCCCGATCACCAGAACCTCATTATCCCCTCGAAATCGAAAATCCACTCAAAACCAAACTTGGAACCAACAAGACCCACCACAACCAACCCTGTCATCGCCTCGTTCTTGCGGCTCCGATCATCTGAATACACGAAACTTCGGTCATCACTTCATCAACTCGACCTCTACCATCTCCCTAAGTTTCATAGCACTCGATCAATTATAGAGGATGAACGAATCAAAACACACGGCCTCGACCAAACTAGGGCTACAGCCTTCAAACGATCGCCGACGCTACCACAATCATCTGACCACCCTCACGCTATTTTTCCCAGAGCCACCGATCACTCCTCCACCTCCAGGAGGAAACTCGACATCTCTGATCAATGAGATCACCCGCGGCGACCAAATTTGCATAACACAATCAAACCTAAACTGCTCTCAAATTCTAACTTGAAAAATTATGATTTAAGCTTTAAAAATCATATTAAAGTATACGAATTCAATTTACTTGCCTGAATTCGAGAATTGAGAAGTTTAAATTTTGACTCTTTAAAAGCTATGCTAAAGTTTCTTGCTTTACAGAGACTTCATCAGGTTGTTTTAACTTAAATAAATTTTTAAAATTTAGTTCAAGATCAAACAAGCAACTTTTGTTTTAACGCTAAGTCCAAACATTAAGTAGAACAAGCGGAAATGATTTTTAATGCAAAAATCTGGTGTTTATGAACTCAGAACAAAGACAGTTATGAACATCAGCCTGTACAATATATCCATCACTCACAGACAATTCATATATATAGATTCAAACATACTTATCACAGATTCAACTTGCAACAGATCCATATTTTTTTAGATTTTAAGAAAATGTTACTCACCTTGTTTTCCAGAAGAAAGAACAAAGTTTATGATGACACAGGCTTTGAAAATTTTCAAGCTGAAACCCTTTCTTTGATCTTTGGTTTGAGTTGAATTTGTATTGTTGTTTTAGTTGAATTTTGTCTAAGTTTGAAATGATATTTACTTCAGGTTTGCTTAGTTATCTTGATGGACGGAACTGAAATGAGAAGTGATATATAAAATGAGTTTACAGGGTGATGTATATGAAATGAGTTTATAGGGTTATTAATTTTCTTTTGTACAACAAGTCGGAGATTTTTCCTATCTCTTTGTGGCTGATGATATTTCCCTTGTGTACTAAGGAGGCTAGCATTAATTGCCATTGTCTTCCCTTGCAAGCTAATATATATATATATATATATATTTTCTTTGGTTTCATACTTATCCATATTTGCTTGTACATACTTATCTAATTTTGTAATATAAATGAATTTCTATATTTAATATGTTGTTTAAAATTTAGCTAATGTTTACTTTATATTTTTCATAAATGATTTTATAACCATTTACTTAAACTTTAAATTCAAATCCAATGTATATATATAAAATTCAAATCTACTCATATATACACCTATACATATATATTCACACATATATATACAAGATTTAAATTCAAATGATTCAACACATATTTTAATTGAATTTGGAGAAACTCAAATCAATTTACCAATAAATTTCACAATTTTTTTTCCAAAAATTAAATTAATTATCAATTTAAACTTAGTAAAAATCCGGGATCGTTACAAGTATCTTAACCAAATTTATAACAATCATATACTGTGCACCTGCATCCACAATGGTTAAAACATAACATTTTAAAATATATCATGATGATATGCAAACATGCAATATATTATGGATTTCCCATCCATATTCATTTGACTATCTGTCTCAGTTATAGTTTCTAGGGTCACTATTAACCTTTTAGTTTTCATGGGCTGACTAATAACATGTTCCAAGCTTATGGATTACCTGTTCGGTTTCAAAGTTTTCATGGTTTCACTAAGAACCTATTGGTATCTACCAATAACTCCATCCAATTATAGTTTTCATGGGTTCATTATTAACCTATTGGGATCTCTAATAACTTCACTCATATCATAGTTTTCACAGGTTAACTATGAACCTATTGATCTCTGTCAATAACTTAATCCAAATATAGTTTTTATGGGATCATTAAGAACCTATTGGCCCTTTCCAATAATTTTCCATACATAGTTTTCATGGGTTTACTATAAACCTATCTAAACTAACAACTCTTTTATTAGTCTTTGGGCATCCTATGTTCTGGTCTATTTGACCTCCTAGATGCAACTCTACTCATACAGGAGTTAACTCAATATTTATTTACTACTGGGTCAACCTAGCTGGTTATTCTGCCCTTGATACACCCAAATGCAGTTATGAGTTTATTACAAAGTGAATATGTTTACAGAAGAAACATAGATGTTAACTGATCATAGCATAATAATATAAACATTTATAGTTTAACTTCCTTGTAATCATTTTCCAAATGAAGCATGGACAATACATTTAACCTATTATCTTTGCAAGCAAAGCTTCTTCCAAAAACTCCAAGTTAAATGCCATTTCAAAAACTCTTTCATATTGTCATGGGTTTGTCTTTAAAAATGAGATTGGGTTCTTTGTTTGGAAAACTAAGGCTTTCGAAACCTTGGACCTTCTCTTTCGAAACCATTGAAACTTACCTTTCAAAAGTATTCAAACCTTCTTTCAAACAACTTAAAGATATATCTTTTGAAACACCCAAAACATCCCTTTCCGAAAGCATCAAAACCTTCTTTTCGAAACTATCAAAACATCCCTTTCAAAAGTATTAAAGCTTATCTTTCAAAACCACTTAGTACAAGTAGGATTTATATAAGCATAGCTTTGAAACCATTTGAAAGTATCTCTTTCAACATCTTTGGGTTTAACCTTAAATATAACTTCTGGGTCAAAGTGAACATAAGCGAAAGTACCCCTTTCGAAAGCATTAATCTTCAAGTAAAAGAATTTAAGGAACAGATGGCTTCAAAACCATCCTTTCGAAAGCAATGGTCTTTAAGTAAAATAATTGGGAAAAAGGATGGCTTCGAAACGACCTTTCGAAGCCATTACCTTCGAAACCTTTATTATAAATGACCACAGAGACACTTTCGAAAGCATTGGAAAGTGACTTTAATAAAGCTAAGACTCCCCTTTTGAACTCATCATTATAAGGCTATAAAAAAAGCGGCCTTTAACCCTCAAAGGGTATGAAGACGATAGCAAGGTTTCGACTAGGTTCAAAGCTACCCTTTCGAAAGCTCCTTTTTAAAACTTAATATGCGACAACACAATCGAAAGCTACTTTAAAGCAAAGGCAAGTGGCAATCCATTCGAAAGCTATATAAAAGTAACTTCAACCCTATCGAAAGCTTCTTGGAAAAAAAAGTAAGCGGCATCTCTTTCGAAAGCAAATTAAAGGCAAGTGGGTTGATTTGAAAGCTATTAAAAATGGCATCAACCCCTTCGAAAACAAGCTTTTGACACCCTCCACTTTCATCTTTCTCCAATACACTACATACCAACTATTTGATATCATGTGTATTGTTTCGAAGGAGTTCGAAAAGCAATCTGGGATGATTTCCTAAGCAAGCAATGGAAGTGGCAAGTTTGTAATTCAAAGTAAAATTGATTTCTATACCTCTAAAAGAAATTTCTTTATACCTAATTTTCCTTATTTATCAAAATATGATTAGTTGCTAAATCCTTTGCAAAAATCTTTTTCAAAAAGCCGCCGAATCCATCTATTAGTAATAAAAAATATTTTAGCAAAGAAGCTCTTCCCGTTAACAAAAAAACTAAGACAATCAAGTCTATTATGCGCCTTCAAGATTATCCACTGACGATTTTCCATTGTTCTCTTTTGTCCATGTATAGGACCGTTCTTTTGCTGATGTTTGTTCTGGATTTAACACTGCTATGAGGGAAGAAGGAATGGATTATTCTTCAAAAGATGGGCTACAGGCGACTTCTTGTATTGATAAGAAAGCTGGCAAAAAATTCCGTAACAGATGTAGGGATTCAACGCACTTAGCATATGCTTGACGAGAGCCAATTAGATGTTTTAATTGTGGTTTCTTCAGTCACAAGAGGATCCACTGCAATCAATTTGCTTCTAAAGCATCTAAATTATCTTTCAAGAAATCTGGTATTTTCTCTTCTTTGCATAAAATAAATTCTAGTACTGCTGTTAAGAAGCCTTGCAAGAATAACAATGATTAGAGTACTGGTTTTTCTAGATTTTTCTTATTGGGCAATCTTGAATTTATTACAGGGATCCATAAGAATCTATGATATCATTAGAATGTTAGTGAATAATTTTGGCTTATTTAAATAGGAAATTAAGAAGTTTATTGATGAATTTCTAGTCAAGTTTCCATCTGAACAAGCCTTTAATACTGTTCTAAAATCGGATTTTATGTGCAAGGATAAAGTTATCATAGGAATTCATGAATGGACTGCCAATGATGGAATCAAACAGTGCGTTTATGATAGAAGTATTAGGGTTAAACTAACGAGTTAGCCGTGTTCGTTATGGAATTTATCTGTTTTAAGGCATTTTCTTGGAGGGATTGGGTTTGTATTGAGATTAGAGGAACTAAATAGAAAATTTGATTTCTCATTTCTTATGGTGGAAATTCTCATTGGTAAGGATTTTAGTATACCCAAAGTTAGCAACTTGAGGTTTAATGGAGCATTAGATGTAATTTCTTTGGTGACTGCTTGTATAAGAAATGAAATTGAGCTTCTTAATATGCATAATGAATGGTTTAGTCATGTAGCTTTCTCTATTGAAAGCTCTGGATACGTGCAACTTAAATCATTGTGATTTAGATACTAGAAGGGTTTTATAGATAAAAGAATTCATGTTGACTTAATAGATATAACTGAACACGTAAATGCTTTGGTAAATGAAAAGGACTGTCCTATGGATAGTAGTTTGGCAGCGAAAATTTAATTGTAATAAATGTAGACAAAAGAAGTGATGCTAGTTTTATAAAACAATCTAGAAAAGAGGCAGGGGAATGCTCATAATGATACAATGGATAAATCAATTACTAATAACATTTCTGATGGTCATGATGAAGGTTTGTTTTTACATAATAAATTCAGCATTTTAGCGGATTTGATGGATGGAGTTAACTATTTTTCTTATATGCATGAAGTCACTGTCTCTGACATGGATGTTAGCAGAGTAAAGGTTGTAAAAGATAAAGGATATATCCCAATTCTTCCAGTTAAAAACTCAAGTATAATTGCAGTGAATAATGGTTCAAAGTTGCACAGATCTGCTCTTATGAATGTTTATTACAAAGGACACAAAAGAATAAATACCCCTGGTCTAAATATTGGTGATGGCATGGATAATTCTATGACGGGCAATGTTGTAGAGGCTGTTATAAAGAGTGCAACTATCACTTTAACAATAGATGATTTTGAGCATAATAATGATAACAAAGTAAACTATTCTTTTTGTGTGCATGAAACCGCTGCTTCTGACATAGGTATCAACAGAGTAAAGGCTGTAATAGATAATGGTTTTAACTTATTTCTTGAAGTTAATAACTCACAAATAATTGCTTTGAATGATGGAACTAAGTTGCTCAGGATGTACGATAATGTTTTAGTTGTTAAAGGCTTTGTAAATTCTTTTATAAAGATAGGGTAATGTCTGCAATGGTGGGCAAGGAGGTGGAGAAATCTGATATTTTATATGTGTCTAATGGTTAAATAAATAAGTATATCTTCTTGGATATAGTGGGGAATGCAGTGAGGGATGCATCGAGTAATGGTTGCTCTGTGAATGATGTTTACAAAGAGCGCAAAAATATAAATTCAAAATCTAATATTGGTGATGTTCCTGCTCTTAATATTGGTGATGGTATGAGTATCTCAGTTGGGGATACAGTGGTAGTGGGGGATGCAGTGGGGGATGTAGTGAGGGATGCAATGGGTAATGGTTTCTCTGTGAATGCAGTATATAATGAACACAAAAATATAAGCTCAAAACCCGATATTGGTGAGGTTCCTACTCTTAATATTGGTGATGGCATGGGTATCTCAATGGGGGATACAGTGGTAGGCAAGGAGGTTCAGATTGCTAAAGGTTACGTGTCTAGTGGTCAGAAAATTATGCATAACTTCTTGGATGCAGCGGGGGAGGCAGTGAGGGATGCAGTAAGGGAGGAATGGGGGATGCAGTAGGGGAGGCAGTGGAGGAGGCAGTGGGGGAGGTAATGGTGGTTAGCAATGTTGTAGAGGCTGTTATGAGAGGCGCATCAAACACTTGTGTAGTAGCTGATTTTGAGTGTAAAAAGGATAACAAAATTTCTTTATCAGCGAAGAGAGGCAGGCGTAGGAAATTAGCTGCAGTCAGTGGTGTCGTTCGACGTAGTGCCAGGGTCCGTAGTAGTCATTCTATGTATATGGATGGGTTACCTGATTCGAGTGCTACAAGTGGCACTACGAATTCAGGCTCAAGTATGGCTTCTGCTTTAGGCAGTACTTATTCTTCCTCCACTTTAGGTAGTTTATCCACCAGTGAGTTACGTCAGTTAGCTAGGGATACCGCTTTTGTTTTTACCAATGTTGGATTAGATACTGTTTACATTAGGAGTAGAAACATAGAGAGGGTTAGATAATCTGAATTATGAGGATTATTAGCTGGAATATTAGGGGTCTTAATGATTTAAATAATGTGATAAAATTAGAGCATTTTTTAAAGATTACTTTATTGATATTGCCATGTTACAAGAGACGAAAATAGATTGTCCTGATCTTCGTTTTTATAGAAGATTAGTTGGTTATCATTTTCAGCATTGGGCTTGTTTACCTTCAATTGGAGCTTTTGGGGGTTTACTTATAGGATGACGTGAAAATTCTTTTAAACTTCTTCAATCTATTACTAAGAAACACTCTTTACATATTATTCTCATTAACCTTAGCGATAACTCTTTATTAAATATAACTAACATTTATGGACCAAACACGAAAATTTGTTGTCAAGTTCTATGGAGCGAATGTCTAAAATTTAGATCATTTGCTCCTGGATCTAGGATTATGGGTGGTGACTTCAATGTTACGCGTTTTTTAGGGGAACAATCACCCCGGGAAGATGATTTCTCTTCTATGGAAGAATTTGATCAATTTATTATTAGTAGTAATTTGATAGAATTTCCAGTAACTAATAGAGAATTTACTTGGAGTAATACTAGGGAATCCCTTTCAATGACTCTATTAGATAGATTTTTCATTAGTGGCGAACTCAAATAAAATTTGTGATTTGTAGAGTCACTGGTTTGCCCTATACGTATTCCGATCATTGCTCTATCATACTTACGTGTAATCATCATAAAATTGTTAATAAAACTTTTAAATTTGAAAAAATGTAGTTACTAGAATTTAACTTTCCTAATCTAATTACAAATAAATGGATATCAATGAATTTTTATAAGTCAGAAATACGGGTAACTCAGCAAAAAAATTTGTTTTAAAACTTAGATGTCTTAGGAATTTTCTTAAAAATTGGAATAAGAACATATTTGGCAGTATTAAAATTAAAAAAATAATTTACTTTCTGAAATGCTTACAATAAATAAGATAGAAGAAACTATACAACTAAATTCCAAGGAGCGTAATGTTCTTGCTAATTTAAAAGAAGAACTTAATTTAATATTATAAAAAGAAGAATGTGGAAACAAAGATCTAGAATTCAATGAATTAATGAAGGTGATAATAATACAACTTTTTTCTTCATAATATGGCTAACGGTAGAAAACATAGCAACACAATAAATTTTATTTTTGTGAATAATGTTGAATTGGTTGATCAAAGAGATCTTAATAAGGCCTTTACTAATTACTATAGGGATATTTTTGGCAATAAAAACATGCATAGAATAAATGTTAAATGGAATGAACTGTATCTTATTGAGTCTAGAATTAATCATAGTGACATTGATAATCCTTTTTCGAAAGAGGATATTTTGAAGGCTAGTAATGATATGCCTAGTGATAAAGCCCATGGACTCGATGGTTTTTTTCCTATTTTATTTTACAAGCTATTTTGGAATGTATTAAAATAAGACTTAATTAGCATGTTTAAAGAATTTTATAATGGGCAACCACAATTAGAAAGATTTAATTTTGCAAATGTCATTCTATTACATATAAAAATCG
Source organism: Allium fistulosum (assembly GCA_030737815.1). NCBI lineage: Eukaryota > Viridiplantae > Streptophyta > Magnoliopsida > Asparagales > Amaryllidaceae > Allium > Allium fistulosum. The sequence goes on along the minus strand of CM060902.1, from coordinate 272,840,918 downwards.
GTGCAAATAATTTGAAAGATTTTAGACCAATTCTTTATTGTTCAGTTAAAATTATTTCAAAAGTTTTAGCAAATAGACTTAGTATAAAAATGAAAGATTTAATCGATTATTCACAGACCAGTTTCATTAAGGGTAGAAATATCATGGATGGAGTGGTTGTTGTTCAAGGGTACATTAATCACTGTTGTAAGAATAACATTACATGTGCGCTTCTAAATTTTGATTTTGCGCAAGCTTTTGATTCGGTTGATTGGGATTTTCTAATTGATATGTTACTGGCTAGAGGTTTTAGTCGTAAATGGATTGGTTGGATTATGACATTACTTAAAATTGGCAATTCTAGAATAATGGTTAACAGGGTTCTAGGGAATAAAATATAGTCAAAATGTGGTTTACGACAGGGTGATCCTTTATCGCCTCTTTTGTTTAATTTAGCTGCCAATGTATTTGCTATGATAATTAAAAAAGCTGTTAGAAATGGATCTTTAGGGAGTGTAGGTAGCAAAATTTCACGTAATGGACTCTCTGTTCTTCAATTTGCGGATGATACCTTATTATTTACTTCTGATTTACCCAATCATGTCATTGCTCTAAAATTTATTTTATACGGTTTTGAACTACTTTCAGGACTAAAAATTAATTTTGATAACTGTTCGGTTTTAGTTTAAAATGATGTTGATAAGGTTGAGGGTTCAATAACTAATACATTAAATTGTAAAACCATGAAATTTCCTTTTGATTATCTTGGATTTTTGATTAGAGCAACTAAACTTAAACATGACGATTGGCTTATTATAATAGATAAGATTAAAAATAGAATCTCTAATTGGAATGAGAGGTTTTTATAGAGAGCAGGTAGATTAGTTCTTACAAATTCTGTTTTATCTGCACTTTCGATTTATTTGATGTCTATGCATCTTTTTCTAGAATGGGTAAGTCTAAAATGTTTAGTTAACTAGGAAACTGTTTCTAAATCGAAAAAGAAGGGAGGATTGGGTATTATTAATTTACGTAACATGAATATGTCTTTATTAGGGAAGTGGTTGTGGAAATTCAAGGATATAAATGATAATTCTATTTGGAAAGAAATTGTATCTAAAATTATTATAATGGTAGTAATAATTTATACCAAATTACACCTACTGTCAATAATAACTTGTCTAATTTTCGAAAATCAATTTTAAAATGTCATGATATTTATGTCCTTGGTATTAATACGATTGTTCATTCAGGAAATAATACAACCTTTGGCATGATCGTTGGTTATCTGTCATTTCTCTTAGGTTTAAATTTAAAGAACTTTTTAAAATTTGTAACTTTAAATATACTTTAATTAAAGATGTTTTAATCCGGACAATGAGCCCCCTTCGAACTTTAGTTTTAATTGAATCTAAAAAGGTACAACTCTTAGACAATTTACGTTATTATGTGTAAGATTGAATTTATATAATGTTGATGACGAAAATGATATTATTAATTGGGAATGGGATAAAAGTAAGAAATTCACTTCTAATTCATTATATAAATTTCTCGATTTTTCGGGCGTTACTAATAACACTTTTAATCTTATTTGGAAAGCAAATGCACCACCAAAAGCTAAGTTTCATACATGGTTAATCATGCATGGAAAGCTAAATTTATTGAACTTTTAAAAAGAAAGAATTTGCCAATTGATAATAAATGTACTTTTTGTAACTTGTATTTAGAAAATATTAATCATATATATTACGATTGTAAGGAAATTCATTACATTCTTACTAATACTCTTAAAATCTTTAACTTTATTTTTACAACGAAAGTTACCGATTGTAATTTTTACTGGAATAACTTAAGATTTAAGTTTAAAAGGGGATATAGATTTTTACTAGACACTTTATTTACTATAATTTGTTGGTATATTTGTTTTGAGAGAAAACCAAAGATTATTTAATAATAACAACAACCATATTAATAGATTGGTAATGACAGTCGCACCATTTTGTTTCAATTGGATCTCAAATTAAAAATATAGATTGGCAAAAAATAATCATTTTAAAGAATATCTTAATAAGGTTAAAAAACACTAATTTATTTAAACAAAAAACAATATTTTTAATATTAATAACTATAGCATTAGCATTTATTCGAATTCGAAAGAAGATTTTACTAATTATCCTAATGTTCTTTTGATTACAGGAGCATAATGTTAATTTTTATTTTATAATTTTAAATATATAAGTATATAAATACATATTTTGTTAAATCTATGTCTTTTGATTTAATGATCACTATAACATAACAGAAAATTAAGATGTTGCTTAATGAGATTGACCCTTTTATTAATCTAGCTTTTACTACAGTTTTTTAATGTCTTATAGTTTTAACTCTAGTTTTATTACTTTTATTCATTAATGCATATATATATGTATGTATATAAATTTTAAGTACATACATATATATGTGTATTATTCTTATATTTTTGTTTAGTCCTATCTACAGGTGCATGTTTAGGCTTAAAATAGTACAAAAGTGGTATTTGCAGGGTTTCAGGGTAGCTGTTTGCAGGATTATAGGATTGCTATTCGTAGGATTGTTGTTAGGAGAGATTTTATATATTATATCTGATTTATCCGCGCTAGCTGTGAGGCATTCATTCTCTAGTGGAGCTACTTGTTGATCTCATTTGTGCATTTAGATGCACCATGGTTTATTTTGGGTACTTCTAACACTTCATTATCGGGCGGTGGCCTTGCCGAAGTTCGATACTGAGGTGTAATGGGTAGTGGCTTTGCCAGAGCTCATTCAAGAAGTTACCTATAGTTATTATCGATTTTTCCGTGTTATGATTTGTCACCTACCAAGCATGTTGGCGGCTCCTTTATTATCGGTGAGATATATATATATATATATATATATATATCTATATCGACATGTGTTCTCCCTTCTACTTTAGAGGATCACACATTTCTCTCAAAAAAAATTAAGACATTCAAATCCTCCAACTTAATTAATTTAATTTCCATAGTAAATCACTTAGGAAAAATTTCCAAAATTATCTTAATTCACTTTTAATATGTTTTCTAACATATATAAATTTCGCACCCATGCTTTATCGAAATTAATTTTAAACCCAAATTATTTATTTCTTCCATTCAAAATTCATAATAAATTATCCATAGCTTGGATTATTATGAAAATTTAAACCCATCTCTAAAATAATGTTTTACATAACATATGAAATCCTCTTGGCATTCGAAATCCATTTTTACACGATTTTAACCTTAAAATAAAATCAAACCTTTTACACACATACTCTTTTAAATCAAACATGGTATATAACCAAAGCATATCATCATTCAGATCATCCAAACGGTTTTAAACTTAAAACCCGAAATCAAAATATTCATTAAGACATAAAAGAGATGGTTTTGGTTATTACTCACCTTGTTTTGGATAAGGAACTTGAGATTTGATCTTGCTTAATGCTTCCTTGCTTGACTCCTTAGCTTTTAGTTGATTTTGATCCTCTTTTTTCCTAGGGTTGTGTCCGGCCTTGAAAGTCCTTTGTTTATGTTTTTATTTTGTAAAAATGTGAATGAGAATGAGACAGGGGTTTAGGGGTTATGAGGTTATGGTATACGACTATTTCCCATAATACACCTGCCTTATTCTCTTGAGTGGTTAACTTATAAAACCACTTTATAAGCCCCTTCTTATGTTTTCATTTAGTTAAGGTATGGCCTTTATTTAATTTTTAAATCTCAATCCCCTTATCATTCTGGTCTCTACATTATTCTATTTAATTTATCTAATTAAATCTCTTGAATAATATTATTTAAAATTAGAAGTGATACATGCTCCCCTCCTTAAAGAATTTCGTCCTTGAAATTCAGTAAGGACTATATACAAAACATAACAATCATCTATAACATCTCATAATTACCATACTAGCCTACTTGACCAGCAAACAGTCTATATAAAGCAAATATAGAACATACCCCTATAGTAGATCAGGATAAGTATCTCTAATCTTGTCTTTTGTCTCCAAAGTGCAGTCCTTTTCGTTGTCGCTCCATTGAACTTTCACCAACTTGATTGTCTTGTTTCTTATTCTCTTCTCATTTCTCGCTACGACTAGAACTGGCTGTTTAACAAAAGTCAAATTTCGTTCTATTATTAAATCTTCCAATGTAGTCGGAGGAATAGTAGTCTCTGGATCATGCACATACTTATGAAGATGAGATACATGAAACACATTATGGACACCTGCCAAACTGCCCGGCAACTCTATTCTGTATGCGAGCTTTTCGATCCTCTCTATGATTGGGAACAGTCCAACATATCTCGATCCCAGTTTCCTTGACTTTTCGAATCGTACTACACCCTTTATCGGTGATACTTCAATGAAAACTTTATCTCCAATTGAGAACTCTGTACACCTCTTTTCTACATGACTCTTTTGTCTAGATTAAGCTTCCTTCATCCTACCTCTGATCAACTCAATTTTCTCTGTTGCCTCTCTTACCAGATCTGGACCCAAGACTAATCTGTCTCCAGTTTCCAACCAATATGCTGGTGATTTGCATGACCTTCCATACAAAGCTTTAAAAGGTGTTATTCCTATACTAGCCTGATGACTATTATTATAGGAAAACTGGACTAAGTGTAGGTGATCTTCCCAAGATCCACAAAAGTCTAGCACATAAGCTCTCAACAAATCCTTGAGTACCTTATTGACTCTCTCTCTCTGTCTGCCCGTCCGTTTGAGGGTGATACGCCGTACTCATATTGAGCTTGGTACCTAACACTTCCTGTAGACTCTTCCAAAATTCATTAATAAACAAAGCATCTCTATCACTCACTATACTACTAGGAATTCCATGTAGTCTAACTACGTTCTTTATAAACATTTTAGCTAAAACAAGTGTCGTTCTGGTTGACATAACTGGAATGAAATGGGCACTCTTGGTCAACCTTTCCACCATGACCCATATACTTTCATTTCCTCGACTCAACCTTGGCAACCCATCTATAAAATCCATGGATATCGAATCCCATTTCCAAACTGGTATCTCCAACAATTGAAGTAACCCACTCGGCTTCTGATCAGTGTTTTAAATCTCGGATTTTGGCCAATATCTCGGGAAAATATCTCGACTATCTCGGGCGATATTTAAAACACTTATAACTAAATAGGCTGCCAAATCTCGGATTTTGGCTGATATCTCGGATTTTTCATCTCGGCCATCTCGGGGAGATTTAAAAGCCTGCTTCTGATGCTCGGCCTTCACTTGTTGACAGTTCACACACTACCTTACCTATATGCCAACATCCTTCTTCATTCCTTCCCAGTAAAAACTCCTCTTCATATCTTGATACATCTTGGTTCCCTCAGGATGAATCGTAAATTTAGATCTATGACATTCCCTTAGGGTTTCTTTCCTTAAGTCCTCAACATTCGGAACACATGGTCAACCTTCTTTCTCAACCATCCCCTCTGGCCAAGATTAAAATCTTTCAGATCACCAATCTCTGATCCAACCTCAAGCCTTTTAATCTTATCGTCTAACAATGGAACCTCTTTCTACTTAGAAGCAATCCTTTCGATCAGTACGGGTTGAACTCCCAAAAAGGACAACATGGTGGTGATCTGACTAGAACTAGCAGTCGATTTTAATTGCACACTACAAGCAGTCAAAGCCTCAAGATCTTTCCTTTTCGCCAACATGGCTAACACCACATTATGATGTTTTCTGCTAAGAGCATCCGCTACTTTATTTCCTTTTCTAGGTGTATACTCTATACCAAAATCATAAGCTGCTAAAAACTCCAACCACCTTTGCTGTCTTATATTCAGCTCCTTCTGAGAAAATAAATACCTTAAGGGCTTATGGTCTCTGTATAACTCAAACCTCTCCCTTAAGAGATAATGTCTCCATATTTTCAATTCAAAGATCACCGCTACCAACTCTAGATCATGAGTATGATATCTCACTTCATGCGGTATAAGCTGTCGTGAAGCGTAAGAAATGACTTTACCTTTCTGCATCAACACAACCCCTAATCTGGTTCCACATGCATCGGTATACACTACTAACCCTTGTTTCTGTCCGGAACCACTAACATAGGCACATTGGTCAACAAATGTTTTAACTTACGGAATGCTTCCTCACATTTTTCAGACTAAATAAACTTCATGTCCTTCCTAGTTAGCTTAGTCAAAGGCACTGCGATCCAAGGGAAATCCTTAATGAATCTCCGATAATAACCCGCGAGTCCAAGAAAACTTCTAATCTCAGTCACTGGCTCTGGTCTCTTCTAGTTTTTAACAGCTTCGATCTTATCTGGATCAGCTGACAAACCCTTCTCTGATACCACGTGACCAAGAAACTTAACTGCTTTCTTCCAGAAATTACACTTGGAGAACTTCGCCTTCAACTGATGCTGCCTCAGCGTCTCAAGCACTACTCTAAGATGAGCTTCATGCTCTCTTTCATCTTAAGAGTATATTAGGATGTCATCTATGAATACCAATACGAACCTATCCAAGTGCTCGTGGAAAATTCAGTTCATCAAATCCATGAAGAAAGCTGGTGCATTCGTTAATCCTATTGGCATTACTAACCATTCATACGCACCATACCTAGTTCGAAATGCCGTCAATGGAATACTATTCTCCGTCACTCTTAGCTAATGAAAACTTATCGCCAAATCCAATTGGGAAAATAATCTGGCTCCACACAACTGGTCAAATAAGTCATCGATTCTTGGTAAAGGATACTTATTCTCGATCGTCTTCTTGTTCAACTTATGATAGTCGATGCACATCCTTAACGACCCATCCGGTTTCTTCACGAACACCACGGCTGCTCCCCAAGGCGAACTGCTTGGTCTAATAAAACTCTTCCCTTCTAAACCCACTATTTGCACCTTCAATTCCTTCATCTTGGTCGGTGTCATTCTGCTAGGTGGTCTACTTATAGGTTTTGCTCTTGGCACAAGATCTATTTGAAACGCAACGGCTCGTTTCAGTGGCAATCCTGTAACTGGCTTAAAAACATCTGCAAATTCTCTTGCTACCCGAACCTGACTCAACTCTTCTTCTACTTCCATAGCACTTAACAAAGCACAAACACCCCGATCTGAATTCTCCATTGAGAATATAATTCGGTTATTCCTATTAGGGTGTCTTAGCGATATTCCCCTATCTTGGCAAAATATCATAGCATCATATTTATCTAACCAATCCATACCCAAAATGATTCCGAAGTCAACGAAATCAAAAACATACAAACTGCATTCAAACTTATAACCTAACAAATCAAGTTTTAACTAGTCACATCTCATCCCCAAAGTTGCATACCTTCCTATTAGATTTGCAACCCATAAGGAAGTAACAAGATATGAGGGTTCTAGACATAACCTATCAACCAAACACTGAGATATACATAAATGTGACGCACCGGTATCAAATAGTACCCTTACTGGTATACTTCGAATCAAAAGCATACCTTTCATCATAATCTTTCCTTTCTCGGCAGCAATTAGTCTAGCAGATGATGGTCTAATAGCACAGACCTTTCCCTTATCTGCCTTGACCGGTTTTGAACACCGATTCTTGTAATGCCCAATCTGGTCACAGTTAAAACACTTCACTCCTTTCTTGTCTACAGCATTCTTTCCTTTTCTAGTTCGACATTCATGAGCATAATGTCCCTTTTTATCACACTTAAAGCAAACCAGATTAGCCTTCGCCTTCTTAGCAGCTTCTCCCTTCTAGGTTCCTTTTTTCTTAAAGAACTTTCTCTTCTTACTCTAAAAACACTGGGTTTCAACCCGCTTCTCCTTCCCATGAGTAGAAAGCATCTCTTCATTCTGGATTTCCATCTCCACAAAAACAGTACTTGGATCATGGAGATGTGGCATTATCGCCCTAGTAATCTTGGGTCTTAGCCCTTGAATAAAAATATTTTTTCGAAAGGCTGTCGAATCCATCTATTAGTAATTAAAAATATTTTAGCAAAGAAGCCCTCCCCCTTAACAAAACAATTAAGACATTCAAGTCCTCCAACATAATTCATTTAATTATCATAGTAAATCACTTAGGAAAAATTACCAATAATCATCTTAATTCACTTTTAATATGTTTTCTAACATATGTAAATTTCAAAACCCAAAATACTTTATCGAGATTATTTTTAAACCTCAATTATCTATTTCTTGCATTCAAAATTCATAATAAATTATCCATAGCCAGATTATTATAAAAATTTAAACTCATCTCCAAAATAATGTTTTACATAACATATCAAATCCTCATGGCATTTGAAACCCATTTTTAAACGGTTTCAATCTTAAAATGAAATCAAACCTTTTACACACATACTCGTTTAAATCAAACATGGCATATAATCAATGCATATCATCATTTAAATCATCCAAACGGTTTTAAACTTAAAACCCAAAATCAAAATATTCATTAAGACATAAATGATATGTTTTTTATTATTATTCACCTTGTTTTGGATAAGGTACTTGAGGTTTGATCTTACTTAATTCTTCCTTGCTTGAATACTTAGCTTTTAGTTTATTTTGATCCTCTTTTCTCCTAATGTTATGGTCGGCCTTGAAGGTCCTTTGTTTATGTTTTTATTTTGTAAAAATGTGAATGAGAATGAGGTAAGGGTTTAGGGGTTATGGTATATAGCTATTTCCCATAATACCTTTGCCTTATTCTCTTGAGTAGTTAACTTATAAAACCATTTTATAATCCCCTTCTTATGATTTCATTTAGTTAAGACAAGGCCTCTATTTAATTTTCAAATCTCTATCCCCTAATCATTCTTGTCTCTACATTTTTAATTAATTTATCTAATTAAATCTCCTGAATAATGTTATTTAAAATTATGGGTTTTACATTTGGGCCAACCAATGCACCCGCGCATTTCGTATATCTTATGAATCGCGTTATTAGGGGTCTTCTCAATAAGTTTATGTTGGTCTTTATAGATGATATCCTTGTCTACTCTAAGACTGAAGAAGAGCACAAACCTCATTTCAAAGTGGTGTTAGAAATTTTGAGGAAATACGTACTTAAAGCGAATTTCCTAAGTGTCTTTTTTGGCAATAGGAAGTCAGGTTTCTCGGCATGTTGCATCAGGGGTGGGCATCTATGTTAATTCAGCAAAGGTGGCCGGTTGTTGAAGATTTTAATAAACCACAAACTCCAATTGAGGTTCGATGTTTCTTAGGCATGGTAGGATTTTATAGGAGATTCATCCAAGAATACTCAAAGATCGCCTTGCACTTAACCAAGCTAAGGAAGAAAGATGAGAACTATACGTGGACTCTAATGTATGGGGAAGCATTCGTAGAGTTGAAGAAAGGTTAACCAATGCGCTAGTGTTAGCTATTCTGGATGGAGGGGAAGGGTTGACTGTATATACCGACGCTTGTGGAGTAGGTTTGGGTGCAGTTTTGATGCAGTGCGGAAGAGTGATCGCTTATGCTAGCAAGCAACTGAAACCAAATGAGAAGAACTCTGCAACACAGGATTTGGAATTATTAGCTATGGTGTTTGCATTGAAATTTTTGCCAAGGCAATATATCATAGATTTGGCCAAATGGATTTCGTTATCATCAAAGGAGGAAGCATAGAGAGATGATTATTAGGCTCAGAGATCAAGCATAGACAATGGTATGAAGCAACGATTAAGCGAAACCAAGAGATGGACTCTTCAGAATATTCTAAGTATAGATTAGTACCTCCCCTAGACAGGGGATCGGTCCCTATCCCTTCCCTTAGGGGGTCGGCATCTATCCTATTGGGTGAGATCGATATGGACTGCCAAGGAAGGCTCCATGAGGCTACATTTCGAATTTCAATTCGTTTAGAGTATGTATGCTCAAGTTATGGGCAAATTACTTCCACTAGGCAAGGGATCGGATCGTAATTCCTTCACCAAGGGAAGGTCGGATCGTAACAAGGGATCAGATCGTATCAGCCCAACAATTCAACTCAATGATGATCAGTCAATATCTCACAAATGTGAAGTTAACTATATATAAAACTTTGGAAACATGAAATGGAGAAATAGGGGGACACACACAAGGGATCGTTGGGCCCACCATGCATGGAAGAGGGTTCGGTCCCTATCCCGCTTAGAGGTGTGCAACTAGTCCAATACTTTTTTGGTCAGGTCATCTTGGCTTGGAGATTCCAGATACGAATTTTAAGCGAGATATTTGCACGTCTTCTTCTATAAATATAGGGTTCATTGTTTATATGAGGGGTCTTCTTTCTGGCTCTCTTCTTCTTCTACCTAGGTTACACTTCACCATTTTTACTCTTGATAACGGATTGTAACTATAAACAGTAGTATAAATAAATAAAAGGCAAAATTTTAGAGTGGACGTAGGCAGAAGTCAGCCGAACCATTCTAAATCCTCTTGTTAATTTACTTTCTTATTGTTTTAATTTGATTTCTTCATATTTATTTCTCTACTGTATTATGTTTATAGCATATTGAATCTTTAGTGTTCACTCTTGTTTGGGTGTTGGTGGCCATTTTTGTCGTCCACATGTTGGTGCTTTCATAGAGAGCCCTTGCACCCGTTGATTTGGAAAAGGTATGGAGCTATGATTTTGAATAATGGTTAGGCAATGTTCAAAGAGAGCACTAGTAGAAAGGAGTCACCATGAAGGAAGTCAAGGGGCATCCTTATGAGCCGGAGCTAGTCAGACCTCCGCCTACATCATTAAGGAGGAGATGGAAACAATGGTGAATGCTATGCATGAATGGATGATGAGAGGAAAGAGGAGATGATGTAGAATTTCCTCAGGCAGGTTGGACATGTTAGAGCAGTAGGAGCCGCTAGAAAGGATAACCAAGGATTTTGAGCTAATGACAGTTTGCATCAAGGAATTGGCAGCGAGAGCTTTAGGAAATCTAAACCGAGATGATGGAAATGGAGCAAATAGGTAGGAGAATGAAGTGGAGCAGCCGGGGGAAGTCCCCAGCGAATAAGGAGGGATCGACGCCGATCCTTCTAGAGGGGTCAGCACCGATCCCCAAGGACTCGGGAGCATGCCCCTGGGTTTGGTCGGTCAGGATGCTGGTGGGCCTACGGTCAATCCTGTGGAATTTGGTGAGAATCAAAATTTGGATGCTCGTTTGGAAGAGTATAATCCGGGATACCCTCGTAAAGTCGAGGGGCGGGGTAGAATGGATGGTGAAAAGGCTTGAGATTGGAATCCAGGACTTGGAACGGAAACTAGGCTTGGACGTAGATTGGAGCAACTAGGGCTAAGTCCTGGCCAAGGAATATGGATCAACACCAATCCATTTACAGGGATCGGCATCGCTCCCCAAAGAACTAGAGGCACAACTTTGGTTGGCTTTGGAAGGAATCAGATAGCGGTGATGGAATAGGAGCAGCCATCATCCGCCACAAATTGTAGCGAGCCCGGCTTAAGAGCATAGGTCATCATCTCTTCATAAGGATGGCATGAACTAAATAATAAAATCCACAATAAAATAACTAAGTCATTTACACATGTATGGGATCGAGTTTGGTCCCTAGGCTTGCTTTGAGATGGCGATGATCCGCTTTAAGAAATGGATCTTAATACACTTAAATTTGCGTTAATGCAATGAAAAAAACAGGTCATGATTACTGTCCGACCAAAGAGATAGGGAAGAAACCACAAGGTGCAAGTCCCTTCACCGGAGAGAGACATGATGAGCTCGTACATGGATTAAGCCCTCGATCAGAAAGTCGAGGTCGAAGAAAGGAAGTCCGTACGAAATTGATCCCTTTATGTCCCTGGCCAGAAAGTCAGGGACCGAAGTGCAAGAAGTGAGTCGCTTCATTGGAGAGCGACAGGATCGACTCACTTATCATTGTTCCCCCTTTCACCGAAGAGCGAGAGGATGGGTCCGGCAACAGCCATGAGAGGGTATGATCGGCCTAGGATGGCCGTGACATCGCTTAATATTCAAAGACACTGAACCGGAGTGGAGGAAATAATGCTGCTTCGTTGAAGAGCGACATGATCGGCTTACTTGTTATTGTTCCCCCTTCACCGAAGAGTGATAGGATGGGGTCCAGCAAGAGCCTGGAGAGGCTATGGTCGGTCCAAGATGATCCTGCCATCACTATATGCCCCAAAAGGGCCAGAGCGTAGAGGGTGAATTGCTTTGCTGGAGACTAACAGGATTGACTTGCTTCTTGTTAAGTTTGGATTGAGCTTAGCAACGGTACAGAGAGACCATTGATCGGTCCGGAGAGACCATGAATTCAGATGACGATCCAGAGAGATCATGGACTAGCATACTAATTTCCAGGATTTCGAATAGTTATAGATTTGGATAATGACCCAGAGATGTCGTGAACATGGATATTAACCCAGAGAGGTCACAGACTTGGATATCGGCTCGAAGAGGCTATGGGTTTGGCTAACGATCCGAAGAGATCGGGGACTTGGGATGATGATTTGGCGAGATCAAAGCTATGAACTTCGTGAACAATCAAGTGAGGTCATGGATTTGGTTAACGACTTTGGGTGGATATGGATTCGGCTAAGGATTTGGAATGGATTCGAAATTGGCTATCGACTCAGAATTGTCGAGGATTTCATTAACGAATTCCCAGGTGTACACGGGATTGCTTATAGTGATTTGGCTTGGTAATGGATTGGAATACAGATTGGAAAATATGAATATCAATGGATTTTGGACTTCGGACTTATGGTGATCCAAAACACGCCTTCCTACCACAAGGCTTGTTTTGGGGGGGGGGGGCAAATGCAACACCACCTTTTGGCCAAGGCAGCATATCATGCATTTAGCCAAACAGGTTTCATGATCATTAAGGGAGAAAGTCTGGAGAGATGATTATATGGCTCAGATATCAACCACTGACAATGGTATGCAGCAACGATCAAGCGAGATCAAGAGATAGACTCGTCAGAATATTCCAAGTATGGATTAGTATTTCCTCCAAATAGAGGATCAGTACCTATCCCTTCCCCTAGGGAATCAGTTCTATCCTCGATTTTTGTCCCAAACTGGGTGAGATCGATATAGATGACAAGGGAGGCTCCATGAGGCCACTTTTCAAATTTCAAGTCGTTTGGAATTCGTATGCTAAATTATGGGCAAATTACTTCCCCTAAACAAGGGATCAGATTGTAATTCCTTCAACTAGGAAAGGGATCGGATCGTATCAAGAGATCAGATCATATCAAGGGATTGGATCATATTAAGGGATCGGATCATGTTAGCCCAACGATTATCGGTCAATATCTCATAAACGCGAAGCCTACTATGTGCAAAACTTTAGAAACATGAAGTGGACAAATAGGGAGACCCATACAAGGGATCGCTAGGCCCTAACATGCATGAAAGAGGGATCGGTACTTATCCCTCTTAGGGGTGTGTGATCGGTCAAATATTTTTTGGGTCGGGTCGTCTTGGCTTAGAGATTCCAGATCCGAATTTTGAGCAAGATATTTGTACGTCTTCTCCTATGGATACATGGTTCATTGTTCATTTTGGGGGATCTTCTTTCTGGCCCTCTTCATCTTCTACCTAGGCTATACTTTATCATCTTTACTCTCGATTTTGACGGATTGTACCTATAAACTGCATTATAAATTAGAAAAAGGTATATTTTGGAGTGGACGTAGGCGGGAGTCAGCCAAACCACTAGAAATTCTCATTATTTACTTTCTTACTATTTTAATTTAATTTCTTCATATTTATTTCTCTATTGTATTCTATTTGTAATTGGATATTGGATCTTTGATGCTTTTACATACTGTTTTGGTGTTGGTGGCCATTTTTTTACATCAACAAAGATGTGGAGACATTACTTGTTGGGTGAAAAGTTCGAGCTCTTCACGGATCCCAAGTCGCTGAAGTATATTTTCACACAAAAAGATTTGAACATGAGGCAGCAACGACGGTTGGAATTTCTGGCAGCATGCAAATTGGATATTCTTTATACGTTAGGAAAAAGAAAATGTGATAGCAGATGCTTTGAGTAGGAATGCGATTTCTACTCTTTTGAACCCTAACCATCTTCGAGAAGATTATGAACAAACAAAGGGAAGATAAACTCTTGATCAAAATCATCCAAAATATTAAGGAAGGTCGATGTGCAAGTTTTGAAATTGATAGCCATGGAGTTTTAAGGATGAAAGAGAGGATATATATTCCAAATGTTGATGGTATTAGGCAGGAGGTTTTGTCAGAGTTTCATCGATCCAAGTTGAGTATCCATCTGGGTGTTTCAAAGATGCATAAGATATGAAGTGGGTATTCTAGTAGACTGCAACTACTTTTCATGAAGGACTACAACTACTCGTACCCTGTAAATATCAATCACCTTTAATAGTTTAAAATAATTCTTCTTTTCTTCTATCTCTTATTCTAGCTGAGTTCCCTAGTTGCATTCAAAACCACAAATTGTTATTTCTTGATCAATTATACATTCAATTCAAATCTATTAAGTGATCTGCAACGACCTAGAATTTCAAACACTTCATATTTAAATATCTGAATTATTTATATATTTGTATTTAAAATTTAATGTGATTAAATATGATTTTATAACCTTGTTGAATACTTTTTAATTAATAACTAATGATAGAAAACTTATTTTTGAAATATGTTTACAAAAATTTACATTGGATAAATACTGAAATGTGACCGAAAAACATTTTGTTAAAAATTAACCTTTTATTCAATATAAATTGTGTACAAAATTTGCAACTTGTATAGTTATTATATGCACATATAAACAAGAATTAAACACAGACAAGTTAACCACAAATTAACTAAAGTACGCTTATTTAATTAAGGGAACATATGTTACTAAAAAACCCATAAATTAAGTCACAAATCACGGAAAGCATGCTTGTGTAAGGATATGGCCTTACATGCTTGAGTCCTCTTTACTTCATGGCTAAGGAGGGATTTTAGTAATCTTTTCCACTCATTTCCTAAGCCTATATAAGAACATGCAAGGCTCTCTTCATTTTCACAATTCGTAACTCCTAAGAACTCTACCTTTTCACTCTATTTCTCTAAACAAAATTCTTAATCAAAACAATTCTAAAAAATCCAAACTCTTCCAAAGTCACGCTATTATCCTAAAATACCATACTACATCACTCTACCACCTCAAAACCAAAAGAATAGGAGCCATCCCTCTCAAACTCTCCAAAACCATACCCAATTAGGGGTAATCCAAGCTTGGCCTTGCACTTCTTACCCCCTCTTCTCTCTTGTTGTGCTTGATTCTTGGCTTGTCTGTTAGAGGAAGGAAGTGTAGTGTGGTTTGATTGAATATTACTAGGAAGAAAGTGAAATTTGATTCAAACAAAAGTGAGTTATTCTCACTTTGAATCAAGTTAACAACTTGATAATATCACATGAATTTGCTTGCTAAATCACTTGATTGTCAAGACCCAAAAGACGACCTTCGAAAATCGGGACCCGTACTTCCCTTGTACTCAAAATGCCGTAGATTCAAATGCCGAATCTGGTTCTCGGGAGCTTATAACACCGTTAAGTAAATAACACAGCGGAATAAATGAATAATACATTGATATACAATATCTGATACAACAGAGTGATACAAATGAATATCAATATACATCAGAGATATGATACAACAAATAGCAGTGGAAAAGAAAACGATAACATCAGCAGCGGATAATCTCCATCTTCAAAGCACTAATCCAGAAATAGCTTGAACTCCCAATAACGATACACCAAGATAAGCAAGTGTAGTCCGATCCAAAGACTGAACTAGCTCCAGATAACCTACTAATCTGACTATCTGAAAAACCCAACTCTAGACTGCTCGTGTAGGAAAATTTTGAGCATCCAGAGTTTAGGAAAGAAACAATAAACTCCGGATCAGTCATGGGACTGGTGTGAGCAACAAAAACAGTTTATCTTTAAAAACAAATAGTGGAGAATTTTAAAATCAATTCGCAATGCTTTTTAGAAAATGAAACTACCATAAGACCTCCCACCACACACACAATGCAAACGCAGAATTGGAGGAGATTTCTTCTTATGATAGTCAAAGATGCTTACTACGCAAAATCAAATCATTTGATTATTATTATTAGTGCATAGTGGAAAACATTTCGAAAATAGAATATAAATCTTAGCCAGCATAGACATTTCGCACTTATGCCTACTATAGCTACCATGTTCAATAGCAGGTTACCACCACATTCCATGGCGGGTAATACAACTAAAACCGTACAGGGCTCGTATTGTTTTGTTTGGATTTCCAACAAATGGTCAGGCTAAGGAACTTCCTATTCCACGAAAGAAACGCCTCTGGCGGGACGTTCCGAGAACCAACTGTTCTTTGCTAAACAAGGCCGGCAACCCCTTTTCCCAAGGGATAAAAGAAACCTCAGATATGCCACCCCCGGTCCTTTGGGACCTTTAACCGAGGCGCCTCGAATCCAACATCACACGTCATAAATAAAGTGTGTCCACATGAGTAAGTATCTGGGCTCCATACCATGATACTACCCTTTTCCAGAAGGAATGGTCATACCCTAGGGGAGCTACCCCTGAAAACCTTGCCGCACGATTCCTGTTTCGACCATTACCGGGTTGTGAGGCTCGACGAAGTCTCGTCCACAAAGCTACGCTTTTTCAAAAAAAAGCCACGCTTTGGGTCAACAGATGATCAACCTATGATCACAAAGATAAATGATCAAACAAATGATCATATCACGAATGATCAAACACTGATCATCACACAGCAACACTCAGCATGCCACATTACCAAATTGGGATATATCGCTGATAAATTTCAACTACATAACCTCTGAGCTCGTACGTCTCAGAGAAGGGTGTTAAGCTAAGAGAATAAATTCTCCGCCACCAAACAGAAATGTATTTGAAAGAAATCGGCTTTATATCTCAAAGTGTAATGTCAGACATGTATCCATATAAGTCTGTTCCGGGTTCGAACAGAACCGAAGGCACTTCTCACGAAGCCCTTGCAATTCCGGATAACTTTCAATCACGTCCGGACTTCCCGTCACGAAAGAGTGATATAAATCTCTATACCGGCGCGACTCAGTGCAGAGACATTCGACAGGTTGTCCTTTCATTTTTGAAAAATATCCGGTCTTCAACACCGGTCTTCAAATGCTATCCATATACGACGTATCACTATTCGGAATGAGTTATACGACCCAAAGGTCCTTTCCCGGCTAACCCGAATAGTGAGCGCAATATTTAAAAATATACGGATATTGGGATTTCAATTAAGTCACAACTTAAACCCAAACTTTCTTTTCAAATGGTTTAACAAATTACCATTTCAAATCTTTTAAACAAAAAGATTCATTTTAACAACCTTCAATGGTTTAAACAATTTCCACATTTTAATCTTTTAAACAAAAGATTCATTCACAGATTTTCCAAATCAATTTCCATTTCAATTGATTAACTCGTTAAATCTTTAAAACAAAGATTTAGCTCATAGCTTTCAAAACAATTTCATTTCGAATGGTTTAAACAAAACATCATTTTAAATCTGTTAAAAATAAACAGATTCAATTCATAGCTTTCTAAAAGAATTCATTCATAGTTTGGAAAATCTATTTTTAATTCAATCTTGAAATTCCTTTAATTAAACTGAAATTTCATTTCTTATCTGAAAGCTTTTAATTCTTTTAAAACAACAGTTTTCAATTTGGAAACCTGATTCATTCATACGAGTTGAAATCCGTGGGTTAAATTCAAATTCCCAACTTATACTTTTAAAATGGTTTAATTTATACAAACACATTTATATCATCTTTTATCCCTAGTTTCCAAATCATAAATTTAATTTCAAACTTGAATTCAAATTTAAGTCAAATTATTTAAATTTTCACAACTCGATTAAGTTATTCAAAATAACTTTTATCTTTGAGATTCCATTTCAAAAGCTTTTCATTTTAAAACCCCAGATTTTCAATTTTCAAAATCAATTGAAATTAAAATTTCAATTTCAAAAACAAACATCAAATTTAAATTATCTGTGACTTAATCGATTTCCACGTGAAATCCATATTTGTGTGTGTATGGTGTAGTCCAGGGGTTTTACACACAATAGTGCAACATCAATCATCACAGATATATCGATAAGCGGTATAATCGATAACGCTTATCTTCATTCACAGATTCATAGATAAAATAAATTTATCAGTCACAAAGATTCACAATTATAATTCGATGTGGGTTTCGGATAACCAACTGGAATCCGACTCCCTGTCGCATCGAAATTCAAGTGTCGTTTTACGGGTCAAGGGTTTCACAGATATACAGAAACATATCACAGATATCACAGCTAGATACAAAGCAATTTATATCACAAACAGAATAGAAATATCAATATCTTGCACAGTCATAGTTAATTTATTTTCAAATGTGGTTTAAATAAATTTACCACATAATTATTTTAAATCAATGATAAGAATTTGGACAAATAATTTAAATCTTGATTAACTCGTTTTATTGTTTCAAAATTTGTTATTTAAACTAACCGCTAAATTTGATTTGTTGATTTTTTTATTTATCTGAATAACAAATTCTTAATGATAAATTAATTAAATTCTAATTAATTATTCCTTAATCAATTATCTTAGTTGACTGCTAATTTATTAACTTTAATTAACAATTTTAATTACGAATAAATTAAATACTTAATTGTTATAACCCAATCTTTAATTACAACTAGAAATTTATCATTCTTAATTATTTTCCAAACAATTAATTTATAGTAATTATTTATTTTAATTAACATTTAAAAATCTTCTTCAAACTTTGAAATCAATTATTACTAAATTAAAAACTTTAGTGGTAATTAAATTTCCAATTCTTGTATTTCATCAACTACTTAATTGAAATATTAATTGGGTTTTAAAACCTTGTTAAGTACTTACGTAATTCGTTAAATTGTAACAAAGGCCTGACTTAAAATTTTCATTCATTAATTTTTCGTTACCACTAAAACTTGTTGAATTAGTTTACCTAGCTTACTTATTATTATTTTTATTATTATTATTATTATTTTTAGCTTGCAGGCTTAGGAAACAACCCGCGAAATCTTCCCCATTTACTCGAGTAAAACTCAAGTCTCCCAACAACTTTATCCGAGCCCCCCTCTTTTTCTTCTTCACTTTTAAGTTTAACTTCCTATAAACTCACGCATCAGGCTACTCCCTGGAACTCGAATACAACCCGAAGCTTCCACCATTTTTACTCGAGTATGACTCGAGTAAAATTACCACCACGATACTGACATCATCGCCATGCCGTACACGTGCACGGCGGCAACTCTGATCTCCGGCGAACCCCAATATCGCAGGCAAGTCCCAAATCACACGAATAATCGAAAATCAAACTCCTATTGCCTCAAAGAATTTCGAATCGAAAATTGGTCTTCTGCTCGAAAAACTGCAAAACGATCCCTCAACAAAACGTTTCGCCACCGCCGCACACACCACTGGAGGCGCTCGAACTTCCGGTCACTCACGCGTCAATACTTCCTCCACCCTCTCCCAAAGTCCGGTCACGCTCGATCCATCACAGGGAACGAACGAAACAAACTTCTCAGCCTCGAACAAAACTAGGTTTACAAGTAAGAAAACGTTGCCGCCTGCTCCATGTTGATCTGACGACCTCGACTCCATTTTTCCTAGCTTCCCTCATCACTCCTCTACCCCCTCGACCAACTACGTCGACTCCAGTCGATTCGAACGTCTCCGGCAACTCAAAACGTTCAAATCAGTGAAATAAGAACTGCTCTTCCCACCCTTGTTTAAAAATTGTAGTTCTTGTTCTAAAAATCATGAATTGGTATGTAGTTTCAATTTATATACCTGATTTCTTAAAATAAGAAAGTTTGTTTTTAACACATTTAAAAGTTATACTGTTTTCCTTAAATTACCAGAGGAAATTGCAGTTTTGTTTAAATCTTAACATTTTTAAATACTTAAACTACAATTGTCCAACAGTTTTTATTCACAACTCAAAGACAATTAAGTGTTGGATCATGAGATGGAGGTGAGTTTCTGTATTTACCAACCCATGAACACAGATACAGGTAACAGAGGAAACAAACACACATAGATTTGCACAGTTATGGATATACAAATACATAACATCTCTGATGGAAACATATCATATTAGCTTAGGTTATAAGTTTAAGTAAAATGTTACTCACCAATTAACAGAGAAGAACAGAACACCTTGTTTTTGAAAACAGATTGAAACTGGAAAATTGATAGATGCTTGAATCTGGAAACTTTAAATTGCTGAAGCCTTGATTGGTTTTGAACTGGAAGACTTTGAAAACTGAATTGTTTTGATTTATCTGATGTTTTGTTTTAGAGGAGAAGATATACTTTAGTTTTTTTTTTCAGTTTAAAATGGAACAAACTGATATGAGAAGAATTGATACGTAGGAGATGAGTACAAGTTGATATATTTTTGTTATGTACTGGCAATCCTTTGTTTATACTTTGGCCAGAGATTTTTATCTCAAATTGGAGGCTGATATGCTTGAACATGATGGCTTGCATTTATGAGTTTGTACAATATCAATTTTTTTATTTACTTCGGCTGTACATGTTTGTGTTGAGGAAAGGTGGTATTAAATGCAATGTCTTCCCTCTTGCTTGTCTCGGCTGTACAAAGATGATGATGTTTGGTGGCTTCATAAATTTACATTATACAATTGAATATCTTTGTTTTGGTGTACTTAGGATATTTGCATTTATTTGCCTAGTGCTATATGTTTTACTTTACTTTGTTTATGCTTGCCTACTTATTATTATACTTTGCATTTCCAAGTTCTACAGGCTACACTTGCTTTATTTGTTAATGTTTGTTGTTCTATATTTTACTTAACTTGTTGTTTATGGTTTGTTTTAGATTTTGTTTCTATACTTTGTTTTGTATGTTTATTTATTTGTTATCTCTTCAATGCAATATAAATGAATTAAATGTTGTTGTTGTCTTGTATTATAAGCTAATGCTTATTATTATTATTTCTAAATTTTTTTATCAATTTATCTATTTATTTTACTCTAATATTTATTATCTTATTTTAAATTTGTAATCTCAAATTATTATTAACAATCAATTTTTAATATTTAATATTATTATCAATTATTTATTTACTATTTAAAATCAAGTCAAATCTATCTATATATTTATTATTTTCAAATTCACTCACATTTGAGTCGGGGAAACTCGCTCCAATTTTCTAGTTAAATCTACAAATTTTATCCAAAAATTTATTTAATTACTCAATTTAATTCAAAAATTCAATAAATTTTTAATTTAAATAAAATTAAAATCTAGGGTCGTTACAATAATTATTTGTTAAATCACTTGATAAATTGCTTACTATATATTAGTAATAATATACATTAACTACTTAAAGTTAATTCCTTGATTATATGCTTTAAATGTATGTAAATTGTTAAAGTAGTTGGCTTATAAACTATTGAATTGTGATAAGTTAATTTGGACATTCATGTGATTTGAATACATATGTAAAATATGCAGTAATTAATATGGTTTGAAATTGGAAATCATATATGTGTATAAAATGAAATGACGCTATGTATGGAATTGAATATGGAATTGTCCGTATAGCGATAGTTGCTATAAAAGCACTTTGAAATCCCTTAACCTTAAATTGTAAAAAGTGATTATTTAAGAACATATTTTAATACAACTTGTTTTGGTCGATTTGTACACCTCTATAAGAGTTTTGAAAAGTAAAGAAAATGTTTTGAAAAGATATAGGAAATATAAAGCAAAGTTAAGAAAGATTGAAGTAAAATAGCGCTATAACGACATTTTTAAATAACTTATTTTTGAAAAATAACATTTATTTTTGAAGAAACGTTCTTAGGGTTTTCTTTACCTTTTTAGTAAGATAATAATATATTATTCTTATTGGAAAAGTTTTGAAGCTTAAATCATTTGATAGCTAGTTGAACGAAGGGGCAAAAGCTATAGCGAAATAGTCGCCATATGAGCACTTCAATAAAATACACTGTTTTCGAAAATTTCCCTAAAATAATTAAAAGATATTTTTTGGAACTTTTCTTTGTGGTTTTCGAGTACCCAAAGTATACTAACTATTGCTACTATTGTAAAAAGAATGGATCTAAAGTCAATTGTTAAGGCATTGAAAAATAGGCGCAAAGTTGTAGCGGAAGTGTGATAAAATTAGTAACAAAACTTTATGCAGTGCTTCTGTAAATGCTATCTTTGTTAATTGAAGATATAAATTGTTTAAAAATGATATTTAAATTATGTATTTTTCTCTAATATTTTTAGGGCTATTTTATAACTTATAATAGAGTGTTTTAGAATTGGTTTCAAGTTTATATATCTTTTTAATAATTATATAAGTTTGGAAAAAGTAATTAAGATTGCTTGACACTAAAAGCCAATGAGTAGACTTATCTGTTTGTGAGATTCAAGAATAAAGTGTCTAAGCAAGGCTTTGATGCAACCAGTGCTCTTACTTACTTGGCTTCACTCTTGGGCGAGGAATGGCATAAGTTGAAATATTGAAAACGAGTTAAGTATACTTTGTTAATGACACATATTTAGCAGAATAAATCCCCATTCTGCTGTTATATAATTTGGACATTTATTTATATATACAAGTTAATTCTGATTTATGTGTTGCTGTTCAATTTATTGAATTTTTGATAATAATATGTTGTTATCATTATTTGTTTGTCTGTTTGAATTGTGCTCGGCCAGTTTATGAGCAATTAATTTCTATATGTAAGGGTTAGGTAGATACAAACACTTTGTGATTAGAATTTCACAGTTTGACTGCAAGGTATTCGAAGAAAATATTTGATAAGTAATTGTTATAATAAAAGATGTTTATTATAATTTTAAATATGTTTATCTTTTAATTAAATAATTTATTTGAAAAGAGAAATATAAATATTTGGAAGTAAATACTTTAAAGTGATTTTATTTAAAGATGTTTATATAATATTTGGAAATGAATATTTTGGAAGTGATTTTATATAAAAATGATTTATATGTAAAGATATTTATAAAATGTGTTTTATAAATAAAGAGAATTTGAAGGATTAAATCCCGGTGGTTTGAAATTGGTTTCGAAAAGATTTTGAGAAAGTAAACAATACCGTGTTTTGGAAGTATTTGTGATTATTAGAACAAAATGATTTGTCACTTCCAGCAAAAATTGATTTGTTATATTACCGATGATTCAAGTAACTCGTAACTAAAAAGTGGGAAAAATTGTGGTTTAACCTTTAGTACAGTCTACTCTTTGTATAGAGGAATATATTTTGTTTATTTATTTTAGAGAGGCTGAGACCCAATTGCTTTGTTATTGGAAGAAACCTCTTGATCTGGTTGCATATATTTTCATATGCTTTTATAGTAGAGTATTTTGATATTTTCAAATAAATATATCAAATACAACATCGTATAATTATACAGAGTATTTGATGTCGTTTTCAAAAGAGATTTGTTTTTAAATCCCGAAGGAAAGTATGATTCTATATAAAGGCTGCATATTATTGTTTTAAAAGGATTTGAAATGAAACGTGGAATTTAGTTGAAGAGATTATTTTATAAAAGGATTATTTTTGAAAATAATAAAGTTAATTAGATTTCATAAATCTAAATGTGAAGATTAAGCCTAAAGGGTAGTTTAGGAATTGTGTATTTATTTGTTTGTGCATCGTAGGCTCCTGTGTCCTATTTGTGAACAGGAGAACTACGTTGGCTTGATCCCGTATCTAATTGGTTACTTTATTAGATAGGAATACGTAGACAGTCACAAGTGGTAGTGACGTAGCCCCAATAATAATATATCTTTTTCATGTTTATTGTTTACTATTTATCATGTGATGTTGTATTTTTCCCGCTTATCAATATATTCCGCATTGATATGTTTATTGAGTTCGTAGGAATGCCTATTGTTGTCTCTCTCATCAGAGTTATGTAGCGGTAGATTTACATTATTTGAATATGGTTTGTATTAAAGTACATCCTGTAGAATAAATAATCAGAACTCTGATTAAGTTGTATTAATGATATTGTATCCTATACATTTAGTTGTGTTGTATATTTATCAGATTATGTTATGTTAAATTGGTAGTTTTCATTTGTAGTTTTAGAACAGATGGTTTTTCGGCGATTTTGACTAGTCTGAAAATCTAGGTCGCTGGTATCGGAGCTTAGGTTAGGTGCCTAAGTAAAATTCATCTGCGGTTAGTAAATTAACCTAGGACATTTAAAATGAAACTACCTTAATTTGATAAATAAAAATGGATAGGATAAGGCACCATACCTCCGATTGGGGTTTTGGTTGGTATTACTTTTAGTGTGCTTAGCTTTTGTTAATTGTTTGGTTTTCGTAATATTTTTCCATCCTTGGAATTTTAGGGACAAAATTCTTTTAAGCGAAGAAGAACATAATGACCTAAAATTTCAAACACTTCGTATTTAAATATCTGAATTATTTAAATATTTGTACTAAAAATTTAATGTAATTAAATATGATTTTATAACATTGTTAAACACTTTTTAATTGATAATGATAAAAAAGTTATTTTGAAATGTTTTTACAAGAAATACTAAAAATTTGATCGGAAAATGTTTTGTTAAAAATCAACTTTTTATTCAACATAAGTTGTGTAAATATTTTGCAACTTGTATAGTTATATGCACATATAAACAAGAATTAAATACTTACAACACAAATTAACTAAAGTAATCTTATTTAACTAAGGGAACATATAGTGCTAAAAGGACCCCTAAATCAACGAACAAATCAAGGAAAGCATGCTTGTGCAAGGGTATGGCCTTACATGCTTGAGTTCTCTTTACTTCATGGCTAAGGAGGGGTTTTAGTAATCTTTTCTACTCATTTCCTAAGCCTATATAAGCACATGCAAGGCTCTCTTCATTCTCACAATTCCTAACTCCTAAAAACTCAACTCTTTCACTCTCTTTCTTTACTCAAAATTCTTTAATCAAAACAATTCTAAAACTAATCCAATCTCCTCCAAAGTCATGCTATCATCCTAAATTACCATACAACATCACTCTACCACCTCAAAACCAAAAGAATAGGAGCCATCCCCCTCAAACTCTCTAAAGCCGTACCGAAATAGGGGTAATCCAAGCTTGGCCGTGCACTTCTTACTCCATCTTCTCTCTTGTTGTGCTTGATTCTTGGCTTGTGTGTTGAAGTAAGGAAGTGTAGTGTGGTATGATTGAATGTTGGTAGGAAGAAAGTGAAATTTGATTCAAACAAAAGTGAGTTGTTCTCAATTTGAATCAAGTTAACAACTTGATAATATCACTTGAATTTTCTTGCTAAATCACTTGATAATTTTTCATTAAGTCACTTGATAAATCACTTGCTTTATATTAGTAATAATAGACATTAACTATTTAAAGTTAAACCCTTGATCATATGTTTGAAAAGTATGTAAATTGTTAAAGTAGTTGGCTTATAAATTATTGAATTGTGACAAGTTAATTTGGACATTTAAAATGCGCAAGTGATTTGAATACATATGTTAAAATATGTTGTAATTAATATGGTTTTAAATTGGAAGTCATATGTGTATAAAATGAAATGACGCTAAATATGGAATTGAATACGGAATTGTCTGTATAGCGATAGTCGCTATAAACGCACTTTAAAATCTCTTAACTTTAAATTGTAAAAAGTGGTGATTTAAGAACATATTTTAATACATCCTTTTTTCGTTGATTTGTGAACTTATATATGAAAATAAAGAATATGTTTAGAAAATATATAGGAAACATAAAATAAAGTCAAGAAAGATTGAAGTAAAATAGTCGCTATAACGACATTTTTAAATAACTTATTTTTGGAAAATAACGTTTATTTTTGTAGAAACATTCTTAGGATTTTTTGCCTTTTTATCAATTTAATAATATATTATTCTTATTCGGAAAGTTTTGAAGCTTAAATCATTTGATAGCCGGTTGAACGAAGGGGAAAACGTTATAGCGAAATAGTCGCTATATGAGCACTTCGGTAAAATACCATGTTATCGAAAATTTCTCTAAAATAATTAAAAGATATTCTTTGGTGCCGTTCTTCATGGTCTTCAAGTACCCAAAGTATACTAACTATTGTAAAAAGAACGGATCTAAAGTCAATTGTTAAGGCATTGAAAACTAAGCGCAAAGTCATAGAAAAAATGTGATAAAACTAGTAATAGGATTTTAGGCAACACTCTATAAATGCTATCTTTGTTAATTGAAGATATAAATTGTTTAACAATGATATTTAAATTATGTATTTTTCTCTAATCTTTTAGCACTAGTTTATAACTTATAGTAGAATTTTTTTAAAATTAGTTTTAAATTTAAATATATTTTTATTAATTATATAAGTTTGAAAAATGTAATTAACTTTGCTTAACGCTAAAAGCCAACAAGTAAACTTTTCTATTTGTGAGATTCTAAAAATATAATTAATTTAAATATATTTTCTTTAATTATATAAGTTTGAAAAAAGTAATTAATTTTGGACATTTATTTATATATACAAGTTAATTCTGATTTTTGTGTTATTATTCAATTTGTTGCATTATTGATAATAATGTGTTGTTATTATTGTTTGTTGAACTGTTTGTATTGTGCTTGGCCAGTTTATGAGCAATTAGTTTCCATATGCATGAGTTGGGTTGATACGAACACCTTGTGATTAGAATTTCAGAGTTTGACTGTAAGGTGTTCGATGAAAATAATTAATTAATTTTGATGATAAAAGGTGTTTATTATAATATTAAAGATGTTTATCTTTTAAATAAAATGGTTTATTTGAAAAGAGAAATAGAAATATTTGGAAGTAAATACTTTGAAGTGATTTTATATAAAGGTGTTTATATGATATTTGGAAATAAATATTTTGGAAGTCATTTTATATAAAAGTGATTTATATATAAAGATATTTATAAAATGTATTTCATAAATAAAGAGAATTTGAAGGATTAAATCTCGCTGGTTTGAAATTGATTTCGAAAATATTTTGAGGAAATAAACAATACCATGTTTCGGATGTATTTATGATTATTAGTGCAAAATGATTTGTCATTTCGGGAAACAAAATGATTTGTTATTTTACCGATGATTCGGGTAACCCGTAACTAAAAAGTGGACAAAAGGGTGGTTTAACCCTTAGTATAGTCTACTTTTTGTATAGAGGGATATACTTTGTTTGTTTATTTTAAAGAGACTAGGACCTAGTTGCCTTGTTATTGGGAGAAACCTCCTGATCTGATTACATATATTTTGACATGCTTTTATAGTAGAGTATTTTGAGATTTTCAAATAAATATATCAAATACAACATTGTATTATTATACAGAGTATTTAATGTTGTTTTCAGAAGAGATTTGTTTTTAAATCCTGAAGGAAAGTATGATTTGATATAAAGGCTATATATTATTATTTTAAAGGATTTGAAATGAAACCTAGAATTTAGTTCGAAGAGATTACTTACTAAAAGGATTATTTTTGAAAATAATAAAGTTAATTAGATTTCATAAATCTAAATGTAAAGATTAAGCCTAAGGGGTAGTTTGAGAATTACATATTTGATTGTTTGTGCATCGTAAGCTCCTTGAGTCCTATTTGTGAATAGGAGAACTACATTGGCTTAATCCTGTATCTAATTTGGTACACACTTAGATAGGGTTACATAGGTAGTCACAAGTGGTAGTGACGCAACCCCAATAATAATATATCATTTCCCAGTTTATTGTTTGCTATTTTTCATATGATGTTGTATCATTCTTCCTTATCATTTTTTCTGCATTGATATGTTTATTGAGCTTGCAGGAATACCTATTGTTGTCTCTCTCATCAGAGTTATGCTGCGGTAGATTTATAATATTTGAATATGGTATGTATTAAAGAACACCCTGTAAAATAAATAATTAAGACTCCGATTAAGTTGTATTATTGAAATTTTATCCTACATTTAGTTGTGTGGTATATTTATCAGATTTCTTATGTTAAATTGGTAGTTTTCAATTGTAGCTTTAGAACGGGTGGGTTTTTGGTGATTTTGTGTAACGACCCGCCAATTTATCACTTTGATAAATTGAATTTATTTTTAAATTAAAGTTAATAATACATATAATATCATTTCAAGTAATGATGAGTAATAGTAAACTTATTTTGAATAAATATTTACGAGAATATTTTCCTTAAAGAATTTATATCGATTAGTTACACCATATTTAAATATAGGTTTATTTAAATTAAATCAAGATTTAATGATTTAATAATTATTTTAATTATTCAAATAATTATTTTAAATAAGAATAATTCATTTTAAATAGTTATAAAGTAATAGTGAATCATTTATAATAGTTTTATAAAGGGATATATTTATTTTGAAAATATAAGGAAAAATCGGTATCGCTTTATCGGTATAATAGCGATTTTTGTAAATAATTTTTAGTATGAATTTATATGGTTATATAATTCAAATATGACCATTTTAGTTATTTTAAAATGATAACAAAATTATTTTTTGAAATTTTGTTTACAAATATATGTACGTTAAAGTATAAGTGAAAATGTGACCGGTGATCGGTTCTCCGAATTTCAACGATTTAACAAATAAAAGTTGTTCGAAGACATTCGAAGTGTTATATACCTACACATACATACATTTATATGTTACATACACATGATAACATACATATAAACATACGTATATGAATAGAATTAAAAATAAGAAATGTAATATAAAATAAATAATGTATTTTAATGATTTCTTACTCTTTAAATATAAAGAAGTCAAAATATGTATGCAAGATAGGATGGAAGTGATGTGCACATGGGGGGCTTTGGCCGTGCATTATGAAGGGGGGTAGTGTTGTGGAGAAGCCTTGAAATAGTGACAAAAGTGATGTGTACATGTCTTCTTTTATACTCTTCCTTTTTCCTATAAATACCCTACCATCTTCTCTTCCTTTTCATTTATTTTCTTCTTCATAACTTTCAAGCTTTTATCTATACTTTAATGGCTTCCATTCTAAAAGAAATAATGTCCAAATTTATTTCAAAAAGAAATAAAATTTATAATATATAGTTATATATAGTTAAACACCTCAAAACAAGCTCAAAGCTCCATCTCTCCACCTCCTAAACCCAAGACACCACCATCCACCACCCTTGGCCATAAGCTCTACCTCCTTACCACCCTTGGCCATGAGCAACAAGGCTTGGCCGAGCCCTATCAAGGATCCAAGCTCAACTTCGTAGAGTTTCATTTCGAAATAGCGGAGCTATAGCCGTTTGAAAACTGGTTAGAGTGGAAATGAAGGTGAGAACTCCTAATTTATTATACTATATGTTGGGCGATGATATGATGTTGCAAATGGTTGTTTAATATGCTTTGATCAATAAGTTTGGTTGTTTTCATATGAATGTTGAATATATATGCAAGTCACGAATATACACGTCGATAAGCACAAAGGAAATCACTTTCCTTGAATTAATGAACCGGTGTATATGGAAGAGTTAAACCTCTTAAAAATGGTTTAAAATGTATTTGAAATGTTTTATAAACATTTAGAAGTGTTTTGGTGAAGTTTGAAAAGAACTGGAAAATTTAGTTAAAAATAAGCACGTCGCGTAACGGTAGTTCGCGATTTCGCGCTATAAAAGTCAAACTAGTGCAAAAGTTGGAATATAGCTCGTAATTCTTTGGGATAAGAATTTTCCTAACTATTATGTCCATAGTTTTCCAATGAAAAAAGAAAATCGAGATTTCGATAAGTAGATTTTGAAATATAAGTAAAACAAGTTTTTGAAAAATCTTGAATTTGTAGTTCGAAACCCAAAACTGGATTTCTTAGAAAATGATGTTTTAAAATGTGGAATAAATATTATAAATCTTTTAAATTTTTTTAAAAGTGATTTGAGTTATAAAAATACATTTTCAAATAATAAAAAGTCGTTTTGATCAATACAGCTAAAAAGGGCACTTTTACACCACTTTTTTGCAGCACTTTTCTATAACTTTTGAAATATAGTTTCAAACTTAACAACTCTTTTCCAAATCTTTTATAAAAAATTTCAAATGGATAATTAGGAATTTTAATATTGATTTGAAGGTTTTCTAGCTTATTGAAGAAAGTCCAAATACATGATTTAAAGAAAAGCTATTATAAATAAGTGGTTTTATCTTGGGTCTATAAGCCGACGAGTAGACTAGATTTTTCTATTCATGCGATCCGAATGTGAGGTGCTTAAACTAAGGAGATGTTCAGAAGCAACCAGTGCCCTGGCTCACCAGGCCTTTTCCTTAGGCGAGGGAGAGATAAGGTCGAAATGTTAGAAACGAGTTAAGTATAAAAAGATTTAATTTTATGAATTTAATTAAACTTGATGTTATGGAGATGAACTTCTTGTACTTGGTGTTAAAGCTTGAAGAGGGAACTCGTACTATTCATGGAATTT
Organism: Allium fistulosum; assembly: GCA_030737815.1. Taxonomy (NCBI): domain Eukaryota; kingdom Viridiplantae; phylum Streptophyta; class Magnoliopsida; order Asparagales; family Amaryllidaceae; genus Allium; species Allium fistulosum. The sequence goes on along the minus strand of CM060902.1, from coordinate 272,810,364 downwards.
AAAAGGTGATTTCGTCGTTATTCCGCCCATAGTATTTGTTGAACGGGGATTGATATTGAGTAGAATTAGATGATTTCTATAGATTCTGCTCACTTAATATTTACTAGTTTTGGATTAACATCCCAGATAACTTTGGTTTAACCCAATCAAAATTATGAGTTTTAAGAAATCTTTGTTAAGACTAAAATGAAATGATTTTGGAAATGTATTCCTAATTAAAAAGAAAAATGAAATGATTTCAAATTAGTCCAAGTTTAAAAAGGGTTTTATGTAAGCAAAGGATTTAATAAGAGAGGTTTGATGATTCCGTATATACTAAAAATAATGTTTTATAAAAATATATCTCCAAAAGAGATTATGATAAAAAGAACTTAATCAATTAAAGAATGATTCCCTATTCACATAACTTCTTTTTATCGATGATTGAATCGAAGGAACCGGGGTCGTTTCTGGGAAAATCCCGATCCGAAACCACTTCAAACCAATGTATGCATTTGAAGAATGAAGACCTGATAGAGGGAATGAAGACCTGATAGATGGAATGAAGAATGAAGACCGGAGATTTTTGGGATGAAAGAACTGCTTTTTGATAATTCTGGTTAGCTCCTAAATACTTAAGTAGCAGCTATCCCTTCATTTTTGAAATTCTTTGGGTTGCAAGGACTTCTCGCTACTAATGGTGGTAAGAGAGTGCCTTCGGTTTCGTTCAGCCCCATAACGAACTTGTATGGATGGATGTCTAACATTGCATTCTTGAGATTTACATCGTTGACTTTTATAAACATACATATGTTTGGTGGTGGAGAAGGCAACTTCTCTTAGCTTAACACCCTTCTCTGAGACATATGAGATCGGAGGTTGTATGTTTGTGGAAGTCAACAAGTGATCGATAGAATGGTAGTGTGGAATTCAAAGGAAGATTATGGGTTATGTGAAAAGGTAATCGTTACCTCAAGCCTCACACCCAGAAATGACCGAAACAGAGTTGGATGCAGCAAGGCTATGTGGTTCGCAACAATTAGGGTATGATCATCCCTTTCTAGATATATTTCTTCCCACTATGGCGTTCAGGATGTAAATTATTGTGGATGTATGCTATGAGGATCCTCAGATAGGTCGGTAATGATCTAGGTGATTACAAATTTTCTACTATCTAGGAAGAGGTAGGCTGGTCTTGTGTTGGTAGAGGACCATCTGTTGGGCCTCGGTACAATTCCTCTAGAGATGTACTGCCGGAAGGTAGTCCCTTTGATCACCTGGTTATTTGTATGAAAACCCATTCTCCAATAAGAGCCCGTAATATTTTTGATGTAGAATGCCTTGTATTACAAGGTGGTATGCTAGAATTTAATGATGTATCAATTTCGGCTAAGATTGATAAATTTACTTGCAAAAGTTTTCAAAGATATGTCATTAAGAAAAATATCAAGTATTTTTATGTTAAATGTTTTGGTTATCATAAGGTGAAAACCCATTCCGTGTTTATGTGCGGCGTGGTCTTATGGGATACCCTTTTGTTTTCAAAACGCGTGTGAGTTCACACACTAGTCCCATGATTGATCCAGAGTTTATTTCCCTTTTCATCAAACTATGGGTGCCTTAAATTTTCCTTGGGCAGCCTAGTAGTCAAGTTTAGCTTAGAAGAAGTTGGATGGAGTGCGAAGCATGGAGTCTGAAGATTTTCTAAAGATTTATCTATTTCCACCACATTTTTGTACTATAGTATTCCAAAAATTTGTAAGGACAGGGATTGATAACTGTCCATGGTTTAACTCTGATAAATGTGTTTTAAATTTCCATTGTAAAGATTATTGTCAAATAATGTATGTGAGATTCTATTTTGTCTTATTTTCTTTCTTACCTTAAGGATCAACTTCTCCGGCACTTGGATTTGTGGCACACGAATACCGAGGATGTATTCGTGTCGATTTCTAGGAGTCGAAAAAATGGGTTGTCACATCGTGGTATCAGAGCTTAGTTTGAGCTAACATCTGAGGCTGATAGGTGTAAAAGACTCATCAGAGATAGTGTCAGTAATTCTAGGATGAGTAACTCATTAGAGATGGGGTTAGTAACACCTTAGAATGAGTTTGAAAGTATTATACATAAGAGCGTATTTGTTAATAAAATATACAAATGAATTTGGTTTATATGAAATCATTTTACCTAAGAATTTATATATATATATATATATATTTGAAAGAAAAGAATATTTTGGATAAATTTTTCAAAGGATTTTTGAAATATCTTATACAAAGAATTTTAAAAGCTATCTTTAGAAACCTTGAAACATTTTCTGAGTATTGACCATACCTTTCTACCTAAGAATACGCTAGTAATTACCTACTACTTGTGTCTAAAAGAATAATTGTTTGTCTTGTAAATACCATATGGGGGAAGTTATGAAAAGGGGGAATCTTCTAGAGCGAATTGGGGTGAGAAAGACAGCCTGATAGTTCTCTCTAGCGATGAAAAAGAACAGCCAGACATCTGCCTAGTAATGGTGGATCTCCAAATAGGGAGGACTATGCCCCGTATACCCATTGGGATGAGAATGGGAACCCTGTTGCAGGGATGCTTATACTGCCTCTAGCTCTGGAAATAATTATGATCTCGAGTGACGACGAACCCAGGCAAGCCTAGGAGGGAAATTGGATAGCAGGTCCTGCTAGTTCCATTCTGGAACCAATAGAGGAAGATGAGCTGATGGAAGAGGAATCGGAACCCGTAGAAGAGGAGGAAGAACTAATGGAGGAGGAATCTAAGCCAATGGAAGACCTGAACGCTATCATATCAAGTGAATGCAGCAATGTGATATGGGATATGAGTAGGGAAAATTTTTTATGGTAGGATGCATCATCCAGTTCATAAATAAACTGGGATGCAATATAAAGTAACAATGAGGAGGCAGTAGAAGAAGAAGAAGAAGGAGTCGAAGAATTTAAAATCCATGGGAAGAAAATGTGCAAGGATTAGAGGAGTTGGAAGAAAGAGGAATCAAACCAGAAGTACCAGTAGGCTTGGAACATGTCCCATGGAATGAGCCATGATTACCCCAGGGAATTGAAAAAGTGCAAGAGGAGGACGGTAACGAGGCCGATGATGAGTTGGATAGTGAAGAAGAGGGAGAAGGGGAGGTAATGATTGATATGAGATGTTGGAGTTCACCTTTGTCATTGGACTAAGAAGAGTAGGAATGGAATCTGGGGAGTAAGTATGTATGAGTGGGGTGTTTTGTTTTTTATAGTATTTTAAGTTTAGTGAGGAGAGGGGAATCTTCTTTTTGGACCCTAGTGTTGGAAGGTTTAATGATGTAATAGTGCAAAGAATTATAATATGATGATTGTCCCAAACTTTTGCATTAGTACCACTCTTTAAAAGTAAAATATTTAAAGTTAAATGATTTTGGCTTTGAAAATGGATAAATGAAATAATTTTACCAACGATTATATTTTGAATATAAAGAATATTTTTCAAGTAATATAGTTATTTGATTAAGGAAAGGATAATACTCAGTTATTATCATAAATTGATCCGTTGTTTAATTCAAAGTTAAGCACGAACACCTTGTGAATTAAATTTCACAATTTGGCTATGAGGTATTAAATAAATGTTTATTAAAGGAATTTATTTAATATAAATAAATCTCAAGAATATGTTTTATATACGTAATTTTATAAACTAAATTTATAAAACATACTTTATAAAGGAATTTGTGAGAATTTAAATTTCGATATTTTTGAAAGGAATTTCAAATGATTTTTGGAAAAGGAATAATAATAGTATTATTTCTAAAAAGAGATTTTGAAAATGAAAATCAATCTTATGATAAATTGATTCGGTTGGCTTGAGAGTAACTAAAAATGGGCAGGAGATGTGTTCGGATGGTAAACGCTTCTCTTAAGTATTCCACTTCTTATTAAGGAAACATGCAATACTATTGATAGTACCTAGTTCCTTGGTATCATTTTTGAGTTACTCGATCAATATAATCTTCTAGAAAAAACATAATGTGAATCATTAATTGACAATTTGGTGATTGTTAATCAAAGTGTATTATCTTAATTGATAAGCATGAGTATACTTTGATCTTTAAAAAGAAATGGTTAAAGTTAATAATAAAATAGGTATGTAAAAAGAAGTATCTTTATAAAAGATTGAAAAAAGGGGGGACTGGAAGTTTATGAAATGTTTTCATAAAATATATTTTTTAGATTAATAAAAACATATGAAGTATGTGGATTGTTCTGTCGCATGATTTAATCTAAGGTTCGAGTATATGGATGTGGTTGACACTTATCCGGAAAAGGATTTATCACTCGATTTCTAACGACGAACATTAATGAGGGTTTGTGACTAGATGCTTGAGTTTTCTATCATAGTTGAGAGCTATGCAAGGAGAACTAAAGTTCTGATCGGAAAGCCCGGTCAGAGTTCGCACTAAAGGATCGGGGGATCGATACAAGTTCGAAAGTAAAGTTGTGAATTCAAATAGCAGATTGAATCAGATATTGTGTACAAATAATCTATATACATCATACGGAGATGAGTTAAAAATAAATATATTGGGGCAAAACCTTCGGGTTTTTTGTTTTGGGAAATTTCAGGGACGAAATTCTTTTAAGAGGGGGAGTCTGTAACGACCCGCCAATTTATCACTTTGATAAATTGAATTTATTTTTAAATTACAGATAATAATATAGAAAATATCATTTCAAGTAATGATAAGTAATAGTAAACTTATTTTGAATAAATATTTAAGAGAATATTTTCCTCAAAGAAGTTATATCGATTAGTGACATCATATTTAAATATAGGTTTATTTAATTTAAATCAAGATTTAATGATTTAATGATTATTTTAATTATTCAAATAATTATTTTAAATAAGAATAATTCATTTTAAATAGTTATAAAGTGATAGTGAATCATTTATAATATTTTTATAAAGGGTTATATTTAATTTGAAAATATAAGGAAAAATCGATATCGCTTTATCGGTATAATAGCGATTTTCGTAAATAATTTTTAATATGAATTTATATGGTTTTATAATTCAAATATGATCATTTTAATTATTTTAAAATGATAAGAAATTTATTTGAAATTTTTTTTACAAATATATGTACGTTAAAGTATAAGTGAAAATTTGACCGGTAATCAGTTCTTCGGATTTCAACGATTTAATGAACAAAAGTTATCCGAAGACGCTTGAAGTATTATACACCTATAGATACATACATTTATATGTTACATACACATGATAACATACATATAAACATACATATATGAATATAATTAAAAATAAGAAATGTAATATAAAATAAATAATGTATTTTAATGATTTCTTACTCTTTAAGTAAATGAAGTCAACATATGTATGCATGAGAGGTTGGAAGTGATGTGCACATGGGTGGAGGCCTTTGGCCATGCATTGTGAAGGGGGATAGTGTGTTGGAGAAGCCTTGAAATAGTGACGAAAGTGATGTGTACATGTATTCTTTTATACTCTTCCTTTTTCCTATAAACACCCTACCATCTTCTCTTCCTTTTCATTCATTTTCTTCTTCAAAATTTTCAAGCTTTTATCTCCACTTTAATGGCTTCCATTCTAAAAGAAATAATGTCCAAATTTATTTCAAAAAGAAATAAAATTTATAATATGCTTGTGCCAAAATTGGTCACAAACCCCGAAAGTCATGAAAGCACCAGTGTTTGCACACAGATCCACAATATTCAAACACAGATATCAGATCTAGATAAAGTAGAGAATAAAAATGAAGAAATAGCAAAATTAAAATGAGCAAGAAAGCAAAGAACACAAGGTTTATAGTGGTTCGGCTATCTTCGGCCTACGTCCACTTTGAATCAATCATTTTATTCCTTTTATATTGTAATTACAGTTACAAGCCATTGAAATCAATAAACAAAATGACAGAGTTTCGCCTAGAAAAGCCGAAGAAGATCCCTTTTTAGTTCCCATGGATCTACTATTTATAGGTGTAGATCTGAAAATATCCGCCCCAAAACCTGGAATACCTCTTCTCAGCACAGGTGGTCCCACCAGATCGATCTGGAGTCGTTTGGGATTGATCCTGATCGATCCAAGTATAATTCATATCTATCCAAAAGCAGTCCAATGAAGCTGAGATCGATCATGGATGCTCTTGAGTGAATAAGTGAGCTCATGTCAAAATTTCATAGCATTTGGACTTGTAGAATAAGGGTTATGATCGATCCAAGTTTGTGTTTTTCAATGTACGCTGACAACTTCGTATCCATGGATTTCGTATCCATCAATTTGTCTCCATCACTTTGTATCCATCAGTCCCCATGTCCATATCCGTAGCCTTCGTATCCATCCGAGTTCCACGCTTCGATCCATGTAATGCACTCCTCCCCTTGACCGGCTCCTTTTGTATCGATCGATACGAACATGATCGATACAAAGCATAGTCCTTAGTGCAGTTGCCTTCATATCCATACCTTTTGCATCCATCCGTGAACACCTACTGCCTTCTTCGTATCGATCCCCGATTGCCTTTCATATCCATCCACGTCTTGCTTTCATGAATCCCCTTCGTATTGATCAATAAATGATCGATACGAAACGCTTGTCTAAACCCTTGCAGCCATTGCCTCATTCTTCGTATCGATCCTAGCATTGGTCGATAAGAAGTATGCCGCCATACTTTTTCCGTGTCCAACCAAATTGATGTGCATTACATCGATACGAAACCTATCGGTCCGAAGTCCACGTCCATTTTGATCGGTACGAAACTATCGATACGAACCAGTTTCCATGAACCTTGATCCATCCATAATTCGAGCATATGAACTCCGTTTGACCTGAAATTTGAAATGTAACCTCACCGAGCCTTGTTTATCATTCCTAATTGATCCCACCTTGATTGGAACTTGGTCCAATTTTGACGGTATCGTTCGTAACCTTGATTTTCAATCGATCTCCAATCCTGATATCCATACTTTATAGGCAATTTGTTGATATCTCGGCCTTGACCAAAAGCCGGGGTAACATTTGCCCCCCAAAACATGCCTTGCATTAGGAAGGCGTGTTTTGAATAGCTTTAAATCCAACATCCAAAGTCCATATTTCATCGATATCCATATCATTCAATCTATAATCTAATCCATCGCCAAGCCACCCTATTCAAGTGCCATAGTCATATCCTTATCCAAATCTGCGACTGCTCCGAGTCGACATCCGATTCTGAATCCGGTAACCAAATCCTTAGCTAATTCCATATCCATCTGAACCCGTCAACCGAGTTTTAATCCATCCATATCCAATAACCAATAACCAAATCCGTGACCTCTTTGGATCAATATCCAAATCCGGGACCGCTCCGGGCCCTAAGCCAAATCTGGGACCTCTCCAGGTCAATTTATCCTAAGCCGGGACCTCTCCGAGTCCTTATCCAAATCCATAGACCTTACCGGGTCATTTTATCCGACTTTGGCCACGACTTTCCTGCTGGGGGCTTTTATATTCTCCGGCCTCGACTCTTCGATCGAGGACTTTTGTATTCTCCGGCCTCGACTCTCCGGTCGAGGACTTTTGTATTCTTCGGCCTCGACTCTTCGGTCGAGGACTTTTATTCTCTGGCCTCGACTCTCCGGTCGAGGGCTTTTATATTCTCCGACCTAGACTCTTTAGTCGAGGACTTTTATATTGCATTCAAGTCCATTCCATCGCTCTCCGACGTAGGGATACATAGCTTGCGATTACTGCCCCATCTCTTCGATCGGGACCGTAATCGCATGACCTGCATTATTTATTACATTAATCCAAATCCAATCAACACAAAGTCCAATTGACAAAGTAAAAGTTTGTACAACCAGGAAAAAACTAAATAAAAGTCCGTACAACCAAGAAAGAAACCAAAGTTTGCAGAAAAAAGAAAGAAAACAAGATTTTATAGACCTGAGCATCACGGTTTATCATCATCTCAGAGCATGCCTAGGGACCATCCTCGATCTCGTACATGTGTAAGTGACTTAGCCGTATTACTTCGAGGTCTATTACTTATTCCATGCCACAAATCCAATTAGTTGATAATAAGCTGATGACGAGGCATAGATCCAGCGCCATCTTCGTTCGAGGTAGACGGTGGCCGCTCATGTTCCACTGCCACAACTCGATCCCTTATGTATTGCTGCAAATGACCATTCCTCACATGCTCCTCAACAATATCCTTCAAATGCCTGCAGTCATTCGTGCTGTGCCCATTCAGGTCATGAAATAGGCAATGCTTTCCCAATGCCCATTCGTATTAAGAGGGTTCCCTTTTCGCCGGCCTTCGATACTGGAGGCGCCCTCGAGTATCCAAGTAAATCCTTTCTAGAGTTTCAGTTAAATCCGTTTAAGAAGATAATTTAGATTTCTTTCATTGCCTTTTCAATGTGCTACCATTGTCATTCATTTTCCTTTTGCCTTTATCGTCCTTGTTTGAATCCTCCCTAGGCGGACCTCCACCTTTTACCGCATAAACTTTAGCTTCTCTCGCCTCTCGTTCTACCTTTGCATCTTCCTGTCGTAGAAACCTTTCTGCTTCATGATAAAACTCCCCGAGATCCATTGGCAGATCCTATTCCAACGATATATTAAAATCTAAATCATCCGCAATTCCTAAGACTGCTGCCATCAAAACCATCGACAGATCGGGTCGATCCACCGAAGCCACTGCCGCGTGAATCTTGTTAAGAAATCCCTAAGTGATTCTCCCTTCCATTGTTTCATCGATGTTAAAGTCATCGCATTCTTGGGCCTTACGATGTGGACCCGAAATTGCCTCATAAATCTCCCAATCAACTTCGTCCATGTGCCAATAGAGCCTTTTTTCAATTGTCTGAACCATAATGTTGCTATATCCATCAAATACAAAGGGAAGCACCGCGCCATGACTTCCTCCGATGCCCTCAGTATTCCATGTGCCGCATGTACCTTGTTAAGTGAACAACGGGATCTGTTCTCCCATTATACATCTCCAGCATTGGTAGTTTGAAATCCGGTGGATTCCTAGCTTGCATGATCACATGAGTGAAGGACTCTTGTTCACGTCCTCCAAATCACTATTCACCAATCCTCCCCTCATAGCCCCTCTGATCATGTCCGCTAACCTGTCGTTGTCATCAAGTGGTAACCTCTATCTGCGATCTCCAACCTGGCCCCCGAGTTCGCGAGGGAATCCTGAAACCTGTCCTTCCGAATGAGCATCCATATCCCGATCAACGCCAAACTGCACAGCGCCGCCTGATACCCTTCCTGGAATTGAGCCAACGTTATTTAGGGGTATGCCCCCGAGTACAGGAGCTGCTCCCGATGGTCCTGCTCTGTCCTGCATCCTGTTTGCTGCGTTTTCTCGGTCCTGATTCTGAACTGCCTCTGCTTCGGCTGCTCCAACTTCATGATCTTCATTTCCAACATTCCCTGCAATTCCATTCCCTTGGCTTTTCACTCCAGCTTGTCCATCCTGTCGAAGTAGGTTCTGTATCATGTCCTCTTGCCTTTTTAGCATCGTTTCCATCTCGTCTCTAGTGATGAATATTGAGGCCTGATTAGCTCCTGAGGAAGCCACCTGACTTCCTTCATGCCGACTCCTTTTCATTCTCTGTCTCCTTGTTGATTGCTTGGCCATGGTTCCTTCTACATCTGACCCTTTAACTTTCCAAATCTGAACTCCAAATTCGGTACAGCGGGTGCTAGTCCTTCTTAGTGAAAGCACCAAAGTGTTTGTGCCAAAATTGGTCACAAACCCCGAAAGTCGTGAAAGCACCAGATTTTGCACACAGATCCACAATATTCAAACACAGATCTCAAATCTAGATAAAGTAGAGAATAAAAATGAAGCAATAGAAAAATTAAAATGAGCAAGAAATTAAAGAACACAAGGTTTATAGTGGTTTGGCTATCTCCGGCCTACGTCCACTTTGAATCAATCCTTTTATCCTTTTATATTGTAATTACAGTTACAAGCCTTTAAAATCAGTAAACAAAATAACAGAGTTTCGCCTAGAAAAGCTGAAAAAGGTCTCTTTTAGTTGCCACAAATCTGTTATTTATAGGTGTAGATCTGAAAATATCCGCCCCAGAACCTGGAATACCTCTTCTTATGCGCAGGTGGGCCCACCAGATCGATCTAGAGTCGTTTGGGATCGATCCTGATCGATCCAAGTATAATTTGTATCGATCCAAAAATAGTCCAATGAAGCTGAGATCGATCATGGACGCTCTTGAGTGAATAAGCAAGCTCGTGTGAAAATTTCATAGCATTTGGACTTGTAGAATAAGAGTTATGATCGATCCAAGTTTGTGTTTTTCAATGTATGCTGGCAGCTTCGTATCCATGGATTTCGTATCCATCAATTTGCCTCTATCACTTTGTATCCATCAATCCCCATGTCTATAGCCATAGCCTTCATATCCATCCGAGGTCCATGCTCTGATCCATGCAATGCGCTCCTCCCCTTGACCGGCTCCTTTCGTATCGATCGATACGAACATGATCGATACGAAGCATAGTCCTTAGTGAAGTTGCCTTTGTATCCATACCTTTTGCATCCATCCATGAACACCTGCTGCCTTCTTTGTATCGATCCCGATTGCCTTTCATGTCCATCCACATCTTGCTTCCATGCATGCCCTTCAAATCGATCAATAAATGATCGATACAAAACACTTTTCTATACCCTTGCAGCCATTGCCTCATTTTTCGTATCGATCCTAGCCTTGATCGATATGAAGTATGTCGCCATACTATGTCCAACCAAATTGATGCGCATTGCATCGATACGAAACATATCGGTCCAAAGTCCATGTCCATTTTGATCGATATGAAACTATCGATACGAACCAGTTTACATGAACCTTTATTCATCCATAATTCGAGCATATGAATTCCGTTTGACCTGAAATTTGAAATGTAGCCTCACCGAGCCATGTTTATCATTCCTAATCTATCCCACCTTGATTAGATCTTGGTACAATTTTGACGGTGTCGATCATAACCTTGTTTTCCAGTCGATCTCCAATCCTAAAATCCATCCCTTGTAGCCAACTTGTTGATATCCCGGCCTTGACCAAAAGGCATGGTAACATAATATATAGTTATATATAGTTAAAGACCTCAAAACAAGCTCAAATCTCCATCTCTCCACCTCCTAAACCCAAGACACCACCATTCACCACCCTTGGCTGTGAGCTCCACCTCCTTACCACCCTAGGCCATGAGCAATAAGGCTTGGCCGAGCCCTATCAAGGGTCCAAGCTCGACTTCGTAGAGGTTCATTTCGAAATAGCGGAACTATAGCCGTTTGAAAACTAGTTCGAGTGGAAATGAAGGTGAGAACTCCTAATTTATTGTACTATATGTTGGGTGATGATATGATGTTGAAATAGATGTTTAATATGCTTTGATCATCAAGTTTGGTTGTTTTCATATGAATGTTGAATATATATGCAAGTCACGAATATACACGTCGATAAGCACAAAAGAAATCACTTTCCTTGAATTAATGAAACAGTGTATATGGAAGTGTTAAACCTCTTTAAAATGGTTTAAATTGTATCTGAAATGTTTTATAAACATTTAGAAGTGTTTTGGTGAAGTTTGAAAAGAAATGGAAAATTTAGTTAAAAATAAGCGCGTCGCGTAACGGTCGTTTGCGATTTCACGCTATAAAAGTCAAACTAGTGCAAAAGTTGGAATATAACTCGGAATTCTTCGAGTTAAGAATTTTCCAAACTATTATATCCACAGTTTTCCAATGAAGAAAGAAAATCGAGATTTCGGTAAGTAGATTTTGAAATATGAGTAAAACAAGTTTTTGAAAAATCCCTATTTGCAGTTCGAAATCCAGAACTGGATTTCTTAGAAAATGTTGTTTTAAAATATTTTAAAATGTGGAATAAATCTTATAAATCTTTTAAAATGTTTTAAAAGTGATTTGAGTTATAAAAATGGATTTCCAAATAATAAAAAGTCGTTTTGATCAATATAGCTAAAAAGGGCACTTTTTACAGCAGTTTTTCGCAGCACTTTCCTATAACTTTTGAAATATGGTTTCAAACTTAACAATTCTTTTCCAAATCTTTTATAAATGTTTAAAAATGGATAAGAGTTTTAATAAATATTTGAAGGTTTTTAAATTATTAAAGAAAGTTCAAATAAATGATTTAAAGAAAAGCTATTATAAATAATTTTTTTAATCTTGGCTCTAAAAACAGACGAGTAGATTGGATTTTTCTTTTCGTGAGATCCGGATGTGATGTGCTTAAACTAAGGATATGATCAGGAGAAACTAGTACCCTGGCTTACCTGGCCTCTTCCCTGGGTGAGGGATAGATAAGGTCGAAATGTCAAAAACGAGTTAAGTATAAAAAGATTTAAGTTTATAAATTTAATTACAACTTGATTTTACGGAGATATACTTCTTGTACTTGGTGTTAAAGCTCAAAGAGGGAACTTGTACTATTCGTGGAATTTAAAAGGTGATTTCGCCATTATTCTATTCATAGTATTTGTTGAATACGGGGATTAATATTGAGTAGAATTAGATGATTTCTATAGGTTCTGCTCACTTAATATTTACCAGTTTTGGATTAACATCCTAGATAACTTGGTTTTAACCCAATCAAAATTATAAGTTTTAAGAAATCTTTATTAAGTCTTAAATGAAATGATTTTGGAAATATTATCCTAATTAAAAAGAAAAATGAAAGGATTTCGAATTAGTCCAAGTTTAAAAAGGGTTTTATGAAATCAAGGGATTTAATAAGAGAGGTTTGATGATTTCGTGTATACCAGAAAGAATGTTTTAGAAATGTATATCTCCAAAAGAGATTATGATAAAAAGGACTTAATCAATTAAAGAATGATTCCTATTCTCATAACTTTGTTTTATCCGATGATTGGATCGAAGGAACTAGGGTCGGATCAGGGAAAATCCCTATTCGAAAACCACTTCGAACCAATGTATACGTTCGAAGAATAAAGACCTGATAGTGGGAATGAATAATGATGACCAGGGATTTTTGCGATGAAAGGACTGCTTGTTGATAATTCTGGTTAGCTCCCAAATACTTAAGTAGCAGTGGTCCCTTCATTTCTGAAATTCTTTGGGTTGCAAGGAATTCTTGCTACTAATGGTAGTAGGAGAGTGCCTTCGGTTTCGTTCAGTCCTATAACGAACTTGTATGGATGGATATCTGACATTGCATTCTTGAGATTTACATCGTTGACTTTTATAAACGTACATCTGTTTGGTGGTAAAGAAGGCAACTTCTCTTAACTTAACACCCTTCTCTGAGACGTATGAGCTCGGAGGTTGTATGTTTGTGGAAGTCAACAAGTGATCGATAGAATGGTAGTGTGGAATTCAAAAGAAGATGATGGGCTATGTGAAAAGGTAACCGTTGCCTCTAGACTCACACCCGGAAATGGTCGAAACATGGTTGGATGCAGCAAGGCTATGTGGTTCGCTACCATTAGGGTACGATCATCCCTTTCTAGATATATTTCTTTCCGCTATGACATTCGGGATGTAAATTATTGTGGATGTATGCTATGAGGATCCTCGGATAGGTCGGTAATGACTAGAGTGATGACATATTTGGTACTATCGAGGAAGAGGTAGGCCGGTCTTGTGTTGGTAGAGGACCATCTGTTGAGCCTCGGTACATTCCTCTAGAGATGTACTACCGAAAGGCAGTCCCTTCACCTGGTCATTTGTATGGAAACACATTTTCCAATAAGAGCTCATTAGATTTTAGATGTAGAAAGCCTTGTATTACAAGGTGGTATGCTGGAATTTAATAATGTCAAGTATTTTGACGTAGAATGTTTTGATTATCATAAGGTAAAAACCTGTTCCGTATTTATGTGTGACATGGTCTTATGAGATACCATTTTGTTTTCAAAACATGTATTTTGAGTTCTCACACCAGTCTCATGACTGACCGGAGTTTATTTCCCTTTTCCTTAAACTCTGGGTGCCCTAAATTTTCCCCGGGCAGCCTAATTGTCAGGTTTAGCTTAGAAGAAGCTGGATGGAGCGTGGAGCATGGAGTCTGAAGATTTTCTGTTGATTTATCTATTTCCACCACATTTTTGTACTATAGTATTCCGTAAATTTGTAAGGACAGTGATTTATAACTGCCCATGTTTAACTCTGATAAATGTTTTTAAATTTTCGTTGTAAAGATTATTGCCAAAATAATGTATGTGAGATTCTATTCTGTCTTATTTTTCTTTCTTCCCCTTAAGGATCCGCTTCTCCGGCACTTGGATTTGTGGCATATGAATACCGATGATGTATTAGTGTCGATTTCTAGGAGTCGAAGAAAAGGGTCATCACATTTTGACTTATCTGAAAATCTGAGTCGTTACATGGTCATTTACTTCCATTTCTTCAAATATTCACGTTACACCACTTAGGAAGAAGATTATAAAAAGTTTGTACTATAACGATTCATCTGCATTATTCAGAGCACAAGAAGTCAAAACACTTTATTATTCTTAATAGTCGTAGTCCTGTTGGAGATTTTCAGGCACGAAGTCCTGTTCGGCAGCTTAGGTAGTTTGTAATATCTATTCCTCCAGGTTAAGTGTGGGTTATTTAGTGAAATTCCAATCGGGGAGCTCTGAGACTGGAGTAGGACGGGGTCCGAACCAGGATAAAATATCGGGCACTTACTTTACAATATTGTTTTCTTATATATATACGTATGTATGTATGTATGTATGTATGTATGTATGTACATATATATATATATATATATATATCTATGGGGATGTGCTGGTGGCGATACTGCTACTAGTTGCGACCACGATTACTAATGGTCAACGACCCCAATGTTAACAATCCCCCAGCACTTCCCTAATCCACCATTAGTAGTTAAAATGGCACTACTACGCTTGTCCAGTCACCACCGCTATAACTTTAGACCGCCTTTGTTTTCACAATCTAATACAACGATAGTTTTTCTGACGATGGATGTCGCTCTTTTTTTTGCAGATTCTATTAATCATTCGATCATATCCATACTATCATCAGATGGATATGATGGTAGAATCTGCAAAAAAGGAGCGACGCCCATCATAAAAAAACATCATTATATTATTTGGTGAAGAATCATCTAAACCTTCAAGTGCAACACCTTCAGTGCAATGGAATTGTTCCTACACGTCAAATTTCACATTATATTTCACACGATAATGTTATTACTTCAAATGACATTATCAATTTTATTATTATTATAAATACATAATATAAATCAATATATTATTTATAATATCATTAATTTTTATAACCTGTCTGTAAGATAGTATTATATATTTTTGTGTTTACAATTGTTTGTTAATGTAACATCCCCCACTTGGAGGCCCAAAACTAACAGCTACGGAGTTGTAGTCATCCATAGTTATTAATCTTCGGCAACCAAATACGGTAATGTTATATACATTGATATAACAGAAACACATGAATATGGAAAAAATTTAAAACATCAAACAAATTCCACATTCCATTTCAAAAACATTTCAAATTCATTTCATAATCCCATAATCGTTAACCATGTTCAGATAAAATATAATTATTACAAAATATGCCAAGAGCGACATATGAAGATGCCCCATTGGATGATCAGAGTATGTAGTTAGGCAATAAAACAAAATTTTCCTTTATAGCCAAAACATAGCGGAATAAAAAATAACTCTTATTAATAAGCTTTCCTCCTGCACGTCTCTGGAAGCTTATTCATCTTAAAGAGAACATGAAAACCTTAACCCTTAAACTACTCAAAATCAATTGAGCACCCGAGAGTTTAAAGGGAAAACATAAACTTTGAGTTAGACATAAAGCTTAGTATGAATAATAATCTACCATCTCAATCCATTTAGATATATAGTGAGACCACGCCGCTTAGCGGAACGGGTTTTCCCCTCACTATTATTTTATCTGAAAAGTTTATAAAACCATACACTGTGATCCTGCATCCATAATGGTTAAAACAATTCAAAACAATATGATGATATGCAAATAAGTAAATTAATTCAGGATTTCCCATCCCCATTTATTTTGACTATCTGTCTTAGTTATATAGTTTCTAGGGTCACTATTAATTTAATAGTTTTCATGGGCTGACTAATAAACTATTTAATACTTATGGACTCCCTGTCCGATTTCATAGTTTTTGGGGGATCACTAAGAACCTATTGACCCCTGCCAATAACTTTACTATTTCATGGGTTCTCTTTGAACCTATTGGTGACTCCAATAACTTCCCTCCAATCCTAGTTTTCATGGGTTAACTAGGAACCTATTGGCTTCTGTCAATAACTTAATCCGGATATAGTTTTCATGGGTTAACTACAAACCTATTGGCCCCCGCCAATAAATCTTTTTAATCATAGTTTTCATGGGTTTACTATGAATTTATTGGCTTCTGCCAATAACTTTCTCTATACATAGTTTTCATGGGTTCACTATGAACTTGTCTACCTGACAAACTTCTTTAATCAATATTTAGGCATCCTACATTCTGGTCTATCTGACCTACTGAATTCAATTCTACTCATTCAGGAGTTAATTCACTTTATATTCACTACTGGGTCAACCTAGCTGGTTATTCTGCAATTTTCCAAAGTACAGCTATTGGTCCATTACAATGTGAATATATGCATATATGAAGAAGCAAACATAATAATAACATAATAATACTAACACCTATGGTTTTATATCCTTGAAATCATTTCATATAAAACTTGGTTAATCCCTTTAACCTATCAATCAAGGAAATCTTCTTAAAAAACTCCATACTTAAAATCATTTCAAAACTCTTTCATTGTGCCATGGTTTTTCCCTTTAAATGAGATTGTGTTATTTGTTATGAAAACTAAGGCTTTCGAACCCTTTAAAACTTGTGACGACCCGGAATTTTTGGACATTGAAATTGGGATATTTAATTGATTTTAAATATTTAAAAGTTAATTTCTAACTTGAATTTCAAATACCACCATTTATTGAGTGATTTAATTGTTTAATTAAATAATTGGAAATTGGGTAAATGGTTGAATCTGAAATTTTAAGCTTGTTAAAGATATTTCGGAGGCTTATAAAATTTATATTGATAATACTGGAGATAATATAAGTGTTGAAATTGAATTTAAAAGTGTTTTGTTTAGTCTTGAAAATATATCGTTTAAATTGAATTTAAAAATAGCCTTCCGTGGCACAGTCTCGGAATTCGACGAAACCAGTTTCATTGGATCCGTAATATTAAATTATTATCGGATTTCGATTTTCGAAGTGTTTGGAGTTGTCGTGGGATTGTACGGTAGATTTACGTGTTGTAATTTATATAGAAAAACTCAAATTTAAATTAAATATATATATATATATATATCTTTATATTCTAGTCAAAAGGGCATTCACATCAGCCGAAAAGAAAATAAAGGTAAAAGGATAATATCGAGCTCAGATAAATGACAGAATTTTCTACTCCCTTCTAATTAATTTTTCACGCCGAAGAAAAAAAACAAAACAACAATAAAATACTCAAAAATGGCGGATCGATTATAAATAAATGTGAGGGCCGAGCCTCGTTCGTTGCCTAAATTCGTGAAGCCTTGTCAAGTAAACCGTGATTGTTTGAGGCGTGAGCTCACGGTAGCATTTTGGTTAGGGTGGAGTTCGTTTTAGAGGGTTTGGAAAATTGATGGGCGGGAACAATCGCGAGTCGATTGGAGCTGGGTTTGGGAAGGGTCGAACTTGGATGAAGGAGAGGCTTGCGATGGATACAACCGTGAGTTCTTGGCGAGGATTTCGTGGTGAAGGTGGGGTGCATGGGTGGTTGTGGTTAGAGTCGTGAAAGTAGAGGTTGCGATAGCATTCGAAGTTTGGGCTGCAAATCTAGGGTTTTGGGTGAAGCGAGGCGTCTCAAAGGGAAGGCGAGCACTCGCGATTTGGACTCGATTCCGTTTGGTTTGCGAGGCCGTGGATTTGAAGGGGAGGAGTTCTAGAGCAGTTAAGGTATGGGGTTTATTTTAAATTTAATTTAATGTATATGTATGTATTTTAAGAAATAGATTTCTACTTATACAATTTTATGAATACATATATATAGTAAAAGAAAATATATATTTACAGTAAGGAACAAAATTCTGCTTATGGTAGTGTAAAAGATAATTAATAAGCAGAAAATAATATATATATATGGACAAGATTTAGGGAAAAGAAATGAATAGACATGTATATATATATATATATATTAGATTTAGGAACATGAATTTTAAAACGTTTTGATTTGGAAAGTTTATAAGAGAAATTGGACTTTTGGTTTCATTTAACTTATTTAATTTATTTTAGTTACAAAAAGGTTGCTAAAAGAAAATGTTAGTTAAAAGTAAATTATTAATTTAAAACAAATTTATTTAAAAAGTAAATGATTTTTCGATTAGTTCAAATATTAATAAATCATCTAATATTATACAAGGTCCAAAATCGAGAAAATACAAGTCGGAATGGAACCGGAGTGGAATAGACCGCAAACTTAAATCAAAGGTGAGTTAACCTCACTCATCTGGTTTAATTTAAATTTAAATAGTTAAATTTAAATATTTGGTTGAATGTTTGCATTGATTGGATGTGCTATATAATATATAGTAGTATATATATAGTATATATTGGAGTGATTGATTTCCCGCATTATATAGCAGATGAGACCCTATGTGCCGCATAATAGCGGATGATATTATATTAATCCCATATACCGCGATATTCCATCTCGAAGTGGAATTGGTATTGTGCTAACGTCTGTGGATGCAGGGAAAACAGGTTGGAGGGATCCAACTGAATTCCTCAAAATATTTAATGTTGTTTAATTATTCTGCGATATTTATTTGATATCCTATGATGAATTATATGGTCAATTTGATGTTATGGTTTGATTGGATTTATTTGGGTATATTGAGTTATAAAATATATTGAATTGGATCTTTGAAAGAAATTTAAGAGTAAAGTGAAATGACTATAGAGAAATTCAATAAAAAATAGAATGAATTGGAAAAGAATAAAAGTGATTTCCAAATTCTAATAAATATGGAAAAAAGGGAATTTTGAATAAACAGAGAAATAATGAAATTTAAACTTAAAAGGGATATTACTTAAAGTAATAAAGAGTTTACTTAAAAATTTAAGATGTAAATCTATTTAAAAAGATGAAAAAGAATTTGGGAAAAACAAAAATTAGCATTTTTAGTTAAAGAGGATATTTAATCATAATTAAGAAATAAAATCTGAAAGTTAATGTATTTAGAAATAAATAAAGTAAATAAGGAAATTTATTTCAAAGTGAAGCAAATTTGAAATCAGTTGTAAATTGATTTAAGTGTTTGAAATTGGAATTTTAAAGAAAAGTGAGATGTTGGAATTTATAAACTGGGTTTATAAAGCGAAATGAAATATCAGTGTATATTTTAAATATAAATTGAAGGTGTGAATTTATAAAGAAATATAAATTTGTTTAAAAATAAATGGTGATTTATTTTTAAAAAGATTTGAAGAGAAGTGTATTTCCTTGGATAGCCAAGTACATTTTCAAAGCTATTCAATATAAGTTAAAAGTTCTAATTGTGTTTTAAAAAGCATGTTTTAGAAAATTGATTATTTCTAAATGTTAAATCCCAAAGTAAGTATTTTCAAAACCTATTATTGTAATAATTATATAAAAAGTGACTTAGTATTATGTTAAAAAGAGAAATTTAGTTTATATTTATAAAGTGGTTTTATTTTAAATATTCTTAAAGTATATATTTTAATAAAGTATTAAAGTAGTTTTAAATTTCAATGTTATAAAGTATATTTATAATAAAGTGCTTTTGAATTATTTTAAAATCTAAAGGTTTGTACTTGGTGTTTCAGTAGGAATAAATATTTGGGAAATGTTTTCCGTAAGAGGAAACTGGGTTGAAACGGTTTGAAATTGGAAAATATATCTTGCGAAGATATGTGAGAATAATAAATAATTTGGGAAATTATTTATTGGTTGATGGTTGTTTGTGAATATAAATTGATAGTTAAATAACCGACTATCAATATTGGCCAAATGCGCTGATCGTTTCGAAGAGACCGGGATCAGGATTTATTTTCCGAAAACTACTTCGATCTGATTTTGTACGTTTTGTGGTGAAACGAGTTGGAATCGAAGATGGAGCAGTGAAGTGCAAGGGCTAGTCGCTACTAATTCCTAGGATGTTTCCAAAATGGACGTAGTAGGAGTAGTGCCTTCGGTTCCGTTCGGACCCGGGATGGACTTGTATGGATGAATGCTTTCGAAACATCGTCAGGTGGACGGTGGGCATTCTAAAGGATATGTTCTAAAAACGTAACTCTTAGCCTCGAGCCTCATCAACCGGGAATGACTGAAAATCAGGGGTTATGCAGCAAGGCTTCGTGGGTAGCCCCCACTTGAGAGTAAGGTCATCCCTGTCTAGATGTCCCTTTTTATTTCGGCTTAGTGGTGTGGTTGCTAATCCCAACCATGGGGTGATCTTATTTGGAATTATCCAGTAAGGGATGG
Source organism: Allium fistulosum (assembly GCA_030737815.1). NCBI lineage: Eukaryota > Viridiplantae > Streptophyta > Magnoliopsida > Asparagales > Amaryllidaceae > Allium > Allium fistulosum. The sequence continues at coordinate 272,789,766 of CM060902.1, read as the reverse complement.
TTCCGGCCTTGTGTTGCAGGGGAGCGGGCGTACTCCTCGATACTGTGATCTAGGCCACGTACTGTGACAGGTGGTACTCCAGTGCCTAGTCATTAGTTGGAAATCCGTTCTCCCTACGTGCCTTTTACGAGTTTTGTTTGTATTACCCACTTTGTGGCTAGTATGCTGGAATTTAATAATGTAACAATTTCAGCTATTTGAATAAGTATTTGTATATAGACACTATTATAATATCAGAGGATTTTATAAAAAGTGTTTTAGCTATCGTAAGGTAAAAACCCGACATGTTTATTTGTGGCGCGGTCTTACGAGATGCTTTTGTTTTCATAGGATTTTGAAACTTTAATAATCAAATTGAGTCTGATTTTCTCACGCTGGTATTCCAGACTGACTCGGGTATTGTGTTATTATAATGCTCGGGTCAGACCGAGTATTTCAGATACATGATAGGATTCTGTGGAGTTCAGGAGACGAGCTGGATGGCGAGACGTATCACACATATTTGATGTATTCCGCTGTGTATCCTAAGTTGTATAGTCAGATTTGTGAGGACAAGTTGACATAACTTTCCAGTATTCTATTATTGATTGTGATGTACTCTGATGATGAGATGTATAAAACAGATATAGTTCTTTTGTGTAAAGATCAATTATTATCTATTATATTTTATTCCGCTGCGATGTTAGATTCTGATGTTGTTTTCTATTTCCTTCTTCTACCTCCTTCTTCTTTAACCCAAATGGTTCGTATTTCCGTTCTTCTTGAGTTGATTGATGGTAAATAGTGTCGACTCAAGGGGTACGGATTTGCGGGTCGTTTCACTTGGTATCAGAGCGAAGGTTGGCGATAACCTTGGCTCTGGTGGGAATCACTCATAAATAGAGTCGATAGTACTCTAGAATGAGTTTGAGTGTATTAATAGATATGAGCGTGTATTTGTTAGTGAATATAAAAATGGTTTTATATTGTGTTGACTTATCGGTTGAGTGTTTATGGATTCTGGTCGATGTGTGGGACGTCACAATATCGATAGGGATTTCTAAACACTTAAACAAGATAAACCGACACAGTGTTGTTTTAAGATAGGATAAATGAAATAATTTTACCCAAATTATTTTTGTATATAAAAGATATAATTTTTGTAAATTATTATAGTATTTGGATGTTTGGTTGTTAAGGAATGATGATATTAAATTATTAACACTATTGTTAGGAAAATTGAATATGAAATTGAAAATTATAACTAAACGCCAAGAAAAAATTCATATACTAATGAGATTTGTAAATGTAAATTGTAAATGTGATATATAATTTGAAATAGAATCCCAAAGAAATATTTGAAATTGGAATGAGATAAAATTCCAAAGTAATGTTGGATATAAAGTTGGATGGATTTCGAATTTGAAATTTTAGGAAAAAGTTTAAATTCCTTTGGATTTGAAAATGGTTTTCAAAGGTTTTGAAGGAATAGTAGTGATATTATTTTGGGAAATATTTTGAATTGGATTCGAAATCTGGTGAAGTTTGGGATTTAAAAATATTTGAAATGCTTTTGATTGGGATAATAGCACTAAACTCTCTTCGGTCGTTGGAAAATAACTTCGGTGATGACTGCAGCATCATCGATGTTCATTTTCGAGTTTCTAGGAGAGGAATTGCTACCAAATTGTTTTGAATTGGAATTGTTTGCGAACTGGGTTCGGTTTTGAAATTCAAAAGAATAATTGAATTGCCAAAGAATTTTGGGATATAGTTGATTTCAAAGGAAATTTTGAAATTTTAAAAATTGTTTAAACTCTGGAATTTTATTTAAAATGTTTATGGGATAATAAATAAAGTTTGGACACTTACAAAAGTGTGAATTAAGTAAGAAAATGAAAATAAGTTAGAATATAAGCCAATTAATTGTAGTAAATTAAAAGAAGTAAACAAATAGAAGGTAAGTAAATTGGGGAACTTATAGAAACTTACAAATAGAATTAAATTAGAAACCAAGTTAAATAAAAAGCGAATGTGGAGGGAATAAATCTAAGTATGCAAATGAAATAAATTGAATTCAAATAAACTAAGTTAAGTGATTTTTGAAGGTCAAAATCAAATATTGAATAGTAAATTAGAAATAACTAATTTGGAATAATTACAAAGTTGGAATTTGTTGATGGGATTTAAAGTGGTCGAATAAAAAGTTGAATTGTGAGTTATTAATGCGGTTTGGAAATAAACTTAGGTTTCAAGTGAAATTCGACTTGAAGTGTAATAAATTAAATATGATTGAAATGTTGCCAAATGAAAGAGAGTTTTAGGATAGAGATGGTTTGAATTGTAAATTGAATCCAAGGTGAGTAGAAATAAATTAAAATGGCCTTGTTATTAATAAAATAAATGCAGAAATAAATTATTGAATGTGGAATTAGAATTTATATAGGTTGAATGAATAAACTAATTCAATGTAATAAGATGAGGATGAGGATGAACTTCAGTTGTTAACCTAAGTAAATTGTTAAATGGTTGTTGTCGAGGTTTATGAAATGGTATTGTATGGAACTAGTTTGGTTAATAAGATGAAGTGCATGTGAATGGATTCAAATTAAAAATGCATTAGAAATGAGAATATATGGATTGTGAATGAATTTAAAAATGAAATAGAATTAAGTATAAATTGAGTCGGAATCAATTTTAAATTGGTCAAGAAACTTAAGAACGTATTTATTTACATAGATATCGTTAAATAGCATTAAATAAATTATCGTTTGATGTGAACGGAAGTGAATAAAATTCTAAAATTGATAGAAGTGAAATAAAATTGATTTTGAAATCAATTGAGTTGAATATGAGTTTGTTTGGATTAAAAATAAATTGAATAAAATGACATATGAATTGGTGGGAAGCAATTGAATTAGTTTTCAAATCATATGAATTACTCATGGAAAGTGTTTAGTGCATATTGCTTATGTTATGCATGTGCGACAGTAGAGGTTGCGATAGCATTCGAAGTTTGGGCTGCAAATCTAGGGTTTTGGGTGAAGCGAGGCGTCTCAGAGGGAAGGCCAGCACTCGCGATTTGGACTCGATTCCGTTTTGTTTGCGAGGCCGTGGATTTGAAGGGGAGGAGTTCTAGAGCAGTTAAGGTATGGGGTTTATTTTAAATTTAATTTAATGTATATGTATGTATGTTAAGAAATAGATTTCTACTTATACAATTTTATGAATACATATATATAGTAAAAGAAAATATATATTTACAGTAAGGAACAAAATTCTGCTTATGGTAGTGTAAAAGATAATTAATAAGCAGAAAATAATATATATATGAACAAGATTTAGGGAACAGAAATGAATAGACATGTATATATATATTAGATTTAGGAACAGGAATTTTAAAACGTTTTGATTTGGAAAGTTTATAAGAGAAATTGGACTTTTGGTTTCATTTAACTTATTTAATTTATTTTAGTTACAAAAAGGTTTCTAAAAGAAAATGTTAGTTAAAAGTAAATTATTAATTTAAAACAAATTTATTTAAAAAGTAAATGATTTTTCGATTAGTTCAAATATTAATAAATCATCTAATATTATACATGGTCCAAAATCGAGAAAATACAAGTCAGAATGGAACCGGAGTGGAATAGACCGCAAACTTAAATCAAAGGTGAGTTAACCTCACTCATCTAGTTTAATTTAAATTTAAATAGTTAAATTTAAATATTTGGTTGAATGTTTGCATTGATTGGATGTGCTATATAATATATAGTAGTATATATATAGTATATATTGGAGTGATTGATTTCCCGCATTATATAGCGGATGAGACCCTATGCGCCGCATAATAGCGGATGATATTATATTAATCCCATATACTGCGATATTCCATCTCGAAGTGGAATTGGTATTGTGCTAACGTCTGTGGATGCAGGGAAAACAGGTTGGAGGGATCCTACTGAATTCCTCAAAATATTTAATGTTGTTTAATTATTCTGCGATATAATTATTTGATATCCTGTGATGAATTATATGGTCAATTTGATGTTATGGTTTGATTGGATTTATTTGGGTATATTGAGTTATAAAATATATTGAATTGGATCTTTGAAAGAAATTTAAGAGTAAAATTTTAAGTGAAATGACTATAGAGAAATTCAATAAAAAATAGAATGAATTGGAAAAGAATAAAAGTGATTTCCAAATTCTAATAAATATGGAAAAAAGGGAATTTTGAATAAACAGAGAAATAATGAAATTTAAACTTAAAAGGGATATTACTTAAAGTAATAAAGTGTAACGACCCGTATTTTTACGGATCGAAAGATTGTAGAACTGTTATTATCAGGTCGTTAGTGTTGTTAAGTCGACCAGAGTTTAAGTCGTCCAGAGTTAGGTCGTGTTATAGTTTAGGTCGGTCGAGCGACCTAAGGAAGTTAGTGGTAGCAGTTGGCGACTTAATGAATTGACCGACCTAAGAAGGTTAACGACCTAAGGAATGGAACGACTTAAGGGGTTTAGCGACCTAGGGGTTGAGTGAGTTAACGACCTAAGGAAGTTAGGTCATGGACGAGTTAAGGATAGGTCGTTGAGACCCTGTGTAAAGTGTTAGGTCGTTGAGTCGCTATGCCGTGTTTAGTTAGGTCGTAAACGACCTATGTTAAGTATGCTGGGTGTAGTTAGGTCGTGGGACGACCTAGTTAGGTCCCGTAAAGACTAAGTTGTTAGGTCGCGTGAAGGTGTGTGTTAGGTCGGTACTCCTGTTAGATCGTTAGGTCGGCTATGCGTTAGATCATTAGGTCGTGTAGCGTTAAGATGCTAAGCCGCTTATGAGTGTTAGGTCGTAGGTCGCGTAAGGGCTTATGAAGGTAAGTCGTATTACTCGATAGGTCGTGGATGCGCATAGGTTTGGGTCGTTAAGTCGTAGGTCGGGGATAGTTAGGTCGTGGACGACTTAAGGGGCGGACGACCTAGGGATTTCCAGCCTATAAATACACGTCCTTGCCTCACTTTTTGGGATCCGGATTTTGAAGCGACGAAGTGCTGCCATTTTGAGAGCTCGAGAACTACACTTCTTCACTTCTTTTCTCCACTTTAACTTTGTGCTTCCTTCTATCCAAATCGAAGATCCAAGAGCTTAGATTGAAGATCTACAACCATCGAAGAGAGATTTCATCGTTTGAAGCGGAATTTTGGAGAATCGAGCTAGATCCTTCGCTGTCCAGATCTAAAGTGTGTTGCTTTTAAGGTGTTTAGGTGATTCGGTGAGTGGTGGTTATCTCTCACACGGATCCAAAGGAGTATATCGGATTGGTGGCTTGATTTTGTGTTAAAATAATGATTTCCATGCATTTTCTAAAACTTAAGTATAGATCTATTGTTCATGATGATTTGACATCCATTTTACTACATGTTAACCTATGCAAGTTCATTCACCAAGTTGTAGAGATATTGCTCATGATTCATGCTTGTTAGATTTAGACTCTTTATTTACAAGATTGCCATTATTGTTATAATTGTTTATTAGATCATGTTTGAATGCTTGATTACTTGGATTAATGGTTAACTTGATTGATTGTTATAAATTAGTTGATTGATGATTTGATTTGGACAAGTTGGTTGAAGATGATTCAAAAGCTAAGGGAAAGGCTCTTGAATAAGAAAAGCTGCTCGTGGCATATGACGCGGATGATAAAGCTCATATGGATAGGTTTGATGATGATGTTGAGATGGGGCTTTGCTATGATGAGATGAAGCGAGGCATGATGTGAGATAGCCTTGGTTTAATCCAGACGGGATCATTCCAAGCATGTTGTTAACTCGGTGAAATGGTTCGAGTTGGAGGATAATGGTTGGCTCGAGAGGGGCTTGAGCTAGTATGAGAAAAGTCGTCGAGGAGGATGACTAGAAGGCTGAGATTTCATCGTTGTTGAAGGTTCTAGCAGGCTCAAAGCAAGAGTACGCTGGGCAGATTCGATAGTCCCGAAAGACTACAGTTGGTGGTCGAGTACTCTGGGCAGATTCGATAGTCCTAGGCACGGGCTGCGACGACGTGCGGAGTTCTGTCTAGAACCGGGGTTACCGTTATCCCTTGACGGACGGCTGAAAGAATGTGCCGGTCATTCAATTAACGGTGGTATCAAAGCAATGATAACAGTGATAGCCAGAGTCATGGATGTTTGGTTGTATCGTCATTCGGTCTCAAGAGCAATATTTTATGGGTGCTTATCTGATCTTGGTTTAGGCCTTGGGGGTTTGTACTTGGAAAACATTGACCTTGACTCGAGTGATAATTGCTTTACTTTAAATGTTTGCTTTACTATGTTTACTTCTGCTTAGTGTGTTTGGGGGCTATCACTGTAGAAAGAGGTGGAGTGGGAGGGTTGGGTTCCTATTCCCTTTTCCTTTATGCTCTTTTGGTATGTTGTTAGTTAATTTACCGCTCACTAAGACTGTTGTCTGACTCAAGGTTTTATGTTCAACTCTTATTACCTTGGGCTGTTCATCCATTTCTAGGATGGGCAGACTAGGTAGCAGGTGACAGGTGTTGTTCTTAGTTTCCAACGATGCTGATGACGAAGACGAGCTGGAGGCTTGCATATTATTTTCTTATTATATGTACTGGATGTTCCGCTGCTTGTATATTCTCTGAGTGATATGTAGTGAGGCTGGAGGTATTGACTATTCAGATTTTTGTATCAAACTACTATGAGGCTTATTTGATACGATTCTGTTCTGTGTAGCTTCACTATGTATATTTTTCCTCTATTGTATTTTATCCATGCATTGTGAGTAATACGATAGATTCTACTGTTTTAACTTACCTCCGACGATCATCCATGGCTGCCTGGCACACTTTACAGCGCACTATTTCTATGTTTAGTGCAGAAGTCATGGGCGGTCGTCACATTTGGTATCAGAGCCTTGGTTAATCGATTTTACCCAACGCTCGCTGACGTAACTACGTATGAGAGACGCAATTGTATTTTGATGGATGATTACTATATATAATATAATAGTTTAGAAGAATTTGAGTCCTTTATGTAGTTGTTTCTCAGGGTTTGCTGATCATTCCTTTTTATAGATATTAAGAATGAGTCGAAGAGGGAGACCAGCTGCTAGGGAAGGTCGTGCTACTGAGGGGGTTGTTGATTATGCTGCTATGTTCGAGGCTATGATGACTTCGATCATGAGAAGGATGCCAGCTCCGGGGTCAGCAGTTGATGTTGGAATTCAAGTTCAAGCTCCAAGACCGGTGGATTTTGCTAAGCTGTATAAAGACTATACTGCTCTTGGAGGGAAGATTTTCTTGGGAACAGAGTCAACCATTGAAGTCTAGAGATGGATAGATGCTTGTAGAAGAATCTTTGGTGATTTGGGAATCGAGGATGCAACTAGAAGGAAGCTCGCATCAAGACAGCTTCAAGGGAGAGCTTCTGACTGGTGGAACTCTATCACCATTGATACTCCGGAGGAAGAAATTACTTGGGAGCAATTCCAAGCCAGATTTGAAGCTAAGTTCATTTCTACAGCTCAGAAATCTGTTCTGTTTAAGAAGTTTGTAGAGCTCAAGCAAGATGGAAGACCAGTTCTTGAGTATGTTTCTGAGTTTGAAGCTTTGTCCAAGTATGCCCGGTCGTATATTGAATCTCCTTATCAGAAGAACGAGAAGTTTGTGACAGGCTTGGACATCTATCTTGGGAGGCAGTTGGTGGATCATCTGGACGATCCATTTGAGAAGCTTGTGGAGAAAGCTCTTAGGCACGAAAATCTGTTTCCTAAAGAAGGATCTGTTGTTGCTGTGACCAAGGAAGAGTCTAAACCACAGCAGGGTGGAAACAAGAAGAGGAAGCAGCAGCAGCAAAAGGGTAAGGATGGCCAAAAGAAGCCGAAGGGAGAAGTGACCTGCTACAATTGTCATCCGAAGGGCCATTTCTGTAGAGATTGCAAGAATCCAAAGGTGCCGGTGAAGTGCCACAACTGTGACAAGCCGGGGCATATTAAGAAGAATTGTCCAGAACCGTGGAAGGACAAGCAGATTGTGCAAGCTTATGCTTTGGGGGTTGTTCCATCATCTTCAAAAGCTCCTACCGCTGAAGAGAAAGGAAAGAGTGTGGTGGTTCAAGGTACTCTTTCCATATGTGGTGTTCCAGTTAGAGTGTTATTCGATAATGGGGCGTCGCATTCTTTTGTTTGCAATGAACTTGTAGGCCGGTTGTGTTTAGAACCAGATATCGTTGATAGACCATTGGTTGTGACTAATCCAGTTGGGGGTTCGTCCTGTCTGTGTATGCTATGCCGTGGTTTGGTTGTATCGAGTCATGATTGCTCTTTTGTTTGTGATTGTTTTGTTCTGAACTTTGCGGGGTTCGGAATTATTTTGGGTATGGACTGGCTTAGGAAGTATGCGGCAAAGGTTGATTGTGAAAGGTTGGAGGTGACAGTCGAGAATGTGGAAGGGCGAAAGGTTGTGATACGATGTAAGCATGAGGAAGGCGTTTTCATGAGCTTCATGTATTCGCTGGTTGTTCCCCGGGATGGACTGTCATCGGTGCCAATCGCTAATGGATTTGAGGATGTCTTTGATGAGGTCAAAGGGTTACCATCGCATAGAGAGATCGAGTTTCGTATCGATCTAGTTGAAGGAGCCAGGCCTGTTGTGATGCCTCTTAGGCGGATGGCACCTAGGGAACAGCAGGAGTTGAAGGTGCAGGTTGATGATCTTTTACAGAAAGGATTCATTCGGCGTAGTGTGTCCGAATGGGGTGCACCAGTTGTGTTTGCAACCAAAGCAGATGGATCATTGAGGTTGTGTGTGGATTATCGTGAGCTGAATAAAGTGACTAAGAAGAACAAGTACCCATTGCCAAGAATAGATGACTTGTTCGATCAACTTCACGAAGCTAAGGTGTTTTCTCAGATGGATTTGGCAACGGGATTTCACCAGTTAAGAGTGGCTAAGGATAGTGTGTCGAAGACCGCTTTCAGGACACCATCCGGTTTCTTTGAGTGGCTGGTAATGCCGTTTGGATTGACCAATGCGCCAACATATTTTGTGGATCTTATGAATAGAGTGTTCAGAGATCAGTTGAACAAGTTCGTGCTAGTGTTCGTGGATGATATTTTGATTTATTCCAGAACTGAAGAAGAGCACATGACGCACTTGCGTATTTTTTTGGAAATCTTACGGAAACATCAGCTGAAGGCTAAGTTTTCGAAGTGTCACTTTTGGAAGAGTGAAGTGAGGTTCTTAGGCCATATTATCTCTGGAAATGGAATAGCGGTTGATCCCGCTAAGGTGGCAGCAATCCAGGATTGGGTTAGACCTAAGAATACGTCTGATGTGAGAAGTTTTCTTGGATTAGCGGGATATTATCGCCGATTTATCAAAGACTTTTCCAAGATAGCTGCACCATTAACAGGATTGACGAAAAAGAACCAAGTATTCAGATGGGATGCTAAGTGTGAGAAAGCTTTCAGAATCTTGAAAGAGCGATTGACAAGTGCTCCTGTTTTGACTGTTCCAAGTGGAAATGATGAGATGGTAGTTTACACCGACGCATATGGTACTGGACTTGGAGCAGTGCTGATGCAGAAGGGTAAAGTTGTTGCGTATGCCAGTCGACAACTGAAGCCGCATGAAAGGAATTATCCAACTCATGATTTGGAGTTAGCGGCGATTGTTTTTGCTTTGAAAATGTGGAGACATTATCTATTGGGAGTTCGATTCGAGTTGTTTACAGATCATAAGTCGTTGAAGTATCTTTTCTCCCAAAAGGATTTGAATCTTAGGCAGCAACGATGGTTAGAATTTTTGGCATCATATGATTTTGGTATAGCCTATACTCCGGGAATGGGTAACGCAGTGGCAGATGCGTTAAGTCGAAGACATGTAGGATTGGGAGCCATGTTTTCAGAATGGAAGAGTCTCGAGTATTTAGCTGGATTTGACTTCAGGCCCAGATGTGAATTGGAACCTGAGATGTTGGCAAACTTATCGATAAGACCGACTCTTGTGGAAAGAATTGGCGAGAGCCAAAAGCGAGACGATAAGCTTGTCAAGATTATCCGTGATTTGGAATCTGGATTGGACCCAGAAAAGGATAAAGGATTCGAGGTCGATCGAGAAGGTTGGCTTCGAAAGCAAGGACGACTAGTTGTTCCCGATATAGGTGAATTGAGAGATGAAGTTCTGAAGGAAAGTCATCACTCGAAGCTGACAATTCATCCAGGTGGAAATAAGATGTACCGGGATATGAAGAGAACCTATTACTAGGAAGGTATGAAGAAGGATGTTGGAAATTTTATTTCCAAGTGCATGAACTGCCAGTTGGTAAAAGCTGAGCAAAAGAAGCCCAGTGGATTGCTTCAGCCATTAGAAGTTCCTACATGGAAGTGGGAGCAAATATCGATGGATTTTATTGATGGGCTACCTAGAACAAGAACAGGAAATGAAGGGATTTGGGTCATCGTAGATCGTCTGACTTAGAGTGCAAGATTCATTCATGTTTGATCAACTAGGACTGCATCAAAATTGGCTGAGCTATATGTTAAGTGGATAGTTCGATTCCATGGTATTCCGAAAAGTATAGTGAGTGATCGAGACCCATTATTCACTAGTAGATTTTGGAAGAGCTTCCAGGAAGTTTTGGGAACCGAGTTGTGTTTGAGTACAGCTTATCACCCCCAAACAGATGATCAGACCGAGAGAGTCAACCGAGTTTTGGAAGATCTCCTCAGGGCATGTGTTTTAGATTTCGGAGGATCATGGGAAGATCATCTTCATTTGGTGGAATTTTCATATAATAACAGTTACCAGTCAAGCATTGGTATGGCACCGTATGAAGCATTGTATGGAAGACCGTGTAACTCTCCAACATGTTGGTTAGAAACAGGAGAAAAGTTGATACTTGGGCCAGAAATGATTCGACAGACTTCAGATTGCATAAAGATCATTTAGCAACGAATGAAGGCAGCCCAAGACCGTTAGAAAAGTTATGCTGATAAGCGTCGTAAGGATTTGGAATTCGACGTAGGTGATATGGTTTTTGTGAAGATTTCTCCATTGAAGAATGTTATTCGATTCGGGAGGAAAGGAAAATTGACTCCGATATTTGCTGGACCATTCCCGATCATCGAACGAATTGGAAAGCTCGCCTGTAAATTGGAGTTACCAGAAAAGATGGTGGGTGTGCACAATTTTTTTCACATATCATATCTACGGAAGTATGTGCACGAATCGAATACAGTGGTTTCTGCTGATAGCTGTGAAGATTTTGAGATTTATCCAGTCGATAAGAGACCACGTAAGCCGCTTCATGTTGTGGAAACTGACACGAAACAGCTTAGGAGGAAGGTAGTTAGGTTGCTCAAGGTACAATGGAGTGATGATGTTAACGACTGTACATGGGAGGTGGAAGAGAGGATGAAGGCAGCTCATCTTGAACTCTTCGAGGTATGGCCATAAGGTGTCGTGTCATCTCACGACATTGTAACTTGTTCTAGTTTTAGAATTCTGCATGTTAGGCTAATAATTGGATGCATGGTTTGTTGATTGCTATGGATGGTAGGCATGCAGAATAGTTTTTGATTGCTCTTGTTTGTTTGGAATTTCGGGGGCGAAATTCCTAAGGGGGAGAGAATGTAACGACCCGTATTTTTACGGATCGAAAGATTGTAGAACTGTTGTTATCAGGTCGTTAGTGTTGTTAAGTCGACCAGAGTTTAAGTCGTCCAGAGTTAGGTCGTGTAACTCGTGTTATAGTTTAGGTCGGTCGAGCGACCTAAGGAAGTTAGTGGTAGCAGTTGGCGACTTAAGGAATTGACTGACCTAAGAAGGTTAACGACCTAAGGAATGGAGCGACTTAAGGGGTTTAGCGACCTAGGGGTTGAGTGAGTTAACGACCTAAGGAAGTTAGGTCATGGACGAGTTAAGGATAGGTCGTTGAGACCCTGTGTAAAGTGTTAGGTCGTTGAGTCGCTATGCCGTGTTTAGTTAGGTCGTAAACGACCTATGTTAAGTATGCTGGGTGTAGTTAGGTCGTGGGACGACCTAGTTAGGTCTCGTAAAGGCTAAGTTGTTAGGTCGCGTGAAGGTGTGTGTTAGGTCGGTACTCCTGTTAGATCGTTAGGTCGGCTATGCGTTAGATCATTAGGTCATGTAGCGTTAAGACGCTAAGCCGCTTATGAGTGTTAGGTCGTAGGTCGCGTAAGGGCTTATGAAGTTAAGTCGTATAACTCGAAAGGTCGTGGATGCGCATAGGTTTGGGTCGTTAAGTCGTAGGTCGGGGATAGTTAGGTCGTGGACGACTTAAGGGGGCGGACGACCTAGGGATTTCCAGCATATAAATACACATCCTTGCCTCACTTTTTGGGATCCGGATTTTGAAGCGACGAAGTGCTGCCATTTTGAGAGCTCGAGAACTACACTTCTTCACTTCTTTTCTCCACTTTAACTTTGTGCTTCCTTCCATCCAAATCGAAGATCAAATCGAAGATCCAAGAGCTTAGATTGAAGATCTACAGCCATCGAAGAGATATTTCATCGTTTGAAGCGGAATTTTGGAGAATCGAGCTAGATCCTTCGCTGTCCAGATCTGAAGTGTGTTGCTTTTAAGGTGTTTAGGTGATTCGGTGAGTGGTGGTTATCTCTCACACGGATCCAAAGGAGTATATCGGATTGGTGGCTTGATTTTGTGTTAAAATAATGATTTCCATGCATTTTCTAAAACTTAAGTATAGATCTATTGTTCATGATGATTTGACATCCATTTTACTACATGTTAACCTATGCAAGTTCATTCATCAAGTTGTAGAGATATTGCTCATGATTCATGCTTGTTAGATTTAGACTGTTTATTTACAAGATTGCCATTATTGTTATAATTGTTTATTAGATCATATTTGAATGCTTGATTATTTGGATTAATGATTGACTTGATTGATTGTTATAAATTAGTTGATTGATGATTTGATTTGGACAAGTTGGTTGAAGATGATTCAAAAGCTAAGGGAAAGGCTCTTGAATAAGAAAAGCTGCTCGTGGCATATGACGTAGATGATAAAGCTCATATGGATAGGTTTGATGATGATGTTGAGATGGGGCTTTGCTATGATGAGATGAAGCGAGGCATGATGTGAGATAGCCATGGTTTAATCCAGACGGGATCATTCCAAGCATGTTGTTAACTCGGTGAAATGGTTCGAGTTGGAGGATAATGGTTGGCTCGAGAGGGGCTTGAGCTAGTATGAGAATAGTCGTCGAGGAGGATGACTAGAAGGCTGAGATTTCATCGTTGTTGAAGGTTCTAGCAGGCTCAAAGCAAGAGTATGCTAGGCAGATTCGATAGTCCCAAAAGACTACAGTTGGTGGTCGAGTACTCTGGGCAGATTCGATAGTCCTAGGCACGGGCTGCGACGACGTGCGGAGTTCTGTCTAGAACCGGGGTTACCGTTATCCCTTGACGGACGGCTGAAAGAATGTGTCGGTCATTCAATTAACGGTGGTATCGAAGCAATGATAGCAGTGATAGCCAGAGTCATGGATGTTTGGTTGTATCGTCATTCGGTCTCAAGAGCAATATTTTCTGGGTGCTTATCTGATCTTGGTTTAGGCCTTGGGGGTTTGCACTTGGAAAACATTGACCTTGACTCGAGTGATAATTGCTTTACTTTAAATGTTTGCTTTACTATGTTTACTTCTGCTTAGTGTGTCTGGGGGCTATCACTGTAGAAAGAGGTGGAGTGGGAGGGTTGGGTTCCTATTCCTTTTTCCTTTATGCTCTATTGGTATGTTGTTAGTTAATTTACCGCTCACTAAGACTGTTGTCTTACTCAAGGTTTTATGTTCAACTCTTATTACCTTAGGCTGTTCATCCATTTTTGGGATGGGCAGACTAGGTAGCAGGTGACAGGTGCTGTTCTTAGTTTCCAACGATGCTGATGACGAAGACGAGCTGGAGGCTTGCATATTATTTTCTTATTATATGTACTGGATGTTCCGCTGCTTGTATATTCTCTGAGTGATATGTAGTGAAGCTGGATGTATTGACTATTCAGATTTTTGTATCAAACTACTATGAGGCTTATTTGATACGTTTCTATTCTGTGTAGCTTCACTATGTATATTTTTCCTCTATTGTATTCTATCCAAGCGCTGTGAGTAATACGATAGATTCTGCTGTTTTAACTTACCTCCGACGATCATCCATGGCTGCCTGGCACACTTTACAGCGCATTATTTCTATGTTTAGTGCAGGAGTCATGGGCGGTCGTCACATAAAGAGTTTACTTAAAAATTTAAGATGTAAATCTATTTAAAAAGATGAAAAAGAATTTGGGAAAAACTAAAATTAGCATTTTTAGTTAAAGAGGATATTTAATCATAATTAAGAAATAAAATCTGAAAGTTAATGTATTTAGAAATAAATAAAGTAAATAAGGAAATTTATTTCAAAGTGAAGCAAATTTGAAATCAGTTGTAAATTGATTTAAGTGTTTGAAATTGGAATTTTAAAGAAAAGTGAGATGTTGAAATTTATAAACTGGGTTTATAAAGCGAAATGAAATATCAGTGGATATTTTAAATATAAATTGAAGGTGTGAATTTATAAAGAAATATAAATTTGTTTAAAAATAAATGGTGATTTATTTTTAAAAAGATGTGAAGAGAAGTGTATTTCCTTGGATAGCCAAGTACGTTTTCAAAGCAATTTTAAATATAAGTTAAAAGTTCTAATTGTGTTTTAAAAAGCATGTTTTAGAAAATTGATTATTTCTAAATGTTAAATCCCAAAGTAAGTATTTTCAAAACCTATTATTGTAATAATTATATAAAAAGTGACTTAGTATTATGTTAAAAAGAGAAATTTAGTTTATATTTATAAAGTGGTTTTATTTTAAATATTCTTAAAGTATATATTTTAATAAAGTATTAAAGTAGTTTCAAATTTCAATGTTATAAAGTATATTTATAATAAAGTGCTTTTGAATTATTTTAAAATCTAAAGGTTTGTACTTGGTGTTTCAGTGGGAATAAATATTTGGTAAATGTTTCCGTAAGAGGAAACTGGGTTGAAACGGTTTGAAATTGGAAAATATATCTTGCGATGATATGTGAGAATAATAAATAATTTGGGAAATTATTTATTGGTTGATGGTTGTTTGTGAATGTAAATTGATAGTTAAATAACCGACTATCAATATTGGCCAAATGCGCTGATCGTTTCGAAGAGATCGGGATCAGGATTTATTTTCCGAAAACCACTTCGATCCGATTTTGTACATTTCGTGGTGAAACGAGTTGGAATCGAAGATGGAACAGTGAAGTGCAAGGGCTAGTTGCTACTAATTCCGAGGATGTTTCCAAAATGGATGTAGTAGGAGTAGTGCCTTCGGTTCCGTTCGGACAAGGGACGGACTTGTATGGATGAATGCTTTCGAAACATCGTCAGGTGGATGGTGGGCATTCTAAGGGATATGTTCTAAAAAGGTAACGCTTAGCCTCGAGCCTCATCAACCGGGAATGACTGAAAATCAGGGGTTATGCAGCAAGGCTTCGTGGGTAGCCCGCGCTTGAGAGTAAGGTCATCCCTGTCTAGATGTCCCTTTTTATTTCGGCTTAGTGGTGCGGTTGCTGATCCCAACCATGGGGTGATCTTATTTGGAATTATCCAGTAAGGGATGGTTCCGGCCTTGTGTTGCAGGGGAGTGGGCGTACTCCTCGATACTGTGATCTAGGCCACGTACTGTGACAGGTGGTACCCCAGTGCCTAGTCATTAGTTGGAAATCCGTTCTCCCTACGTGCCTTTTACGAGTTTTGTTTGTATTACCCACTTTGTGGCTAGTATGCTGGAATTTAATCATGTAACAATTTCAGTTATTTGAATAAGTATTTGTATATAGACACTATTATAATATCAGAGGATTTTATAAAAAGTGTTTTAGCTATCGTAAGGTAAAAACCCGACATGTTTATTTGTGGCGCGGTCTTACGAGATGCTTTTGTTTTCATAGATTTTGAAACTTTAATAATCAAATTGAGTCTAATTTTCTCACGCTGGTATTCCAGACTGACTCGGGTATTGTGTTATTATAATGCTCGGGTCAGACCGAGTATTTCAGATACATGATAGGATTCTATGGAGCTCAGGAGACGAGCTGGATGGCGAGACGTATCACACGTATTTGATGTATTCCGCTGTGTATCCTAAGTTGTATAATCAGATTTGTGAGGACAAGTTGTCATAACTGTCCAGTATTGTATTATTGATTGTGATGTACTCTGATGATGAGATGTATAAAACAGATATAGTTCTTTTGTGTAAAGATCAATTATTATCTATTATATTTTATTCCGCTGCGATGTTAGATTCTGATGTTGTTTTCTATTTTCTTCTTCTACCTCCTTCTTCTTTAACCCAAATGGTTCGTATTTCCGTTCTTCTTGAGTTGATTGATGGTAAATAGTGTCGACTCAAGGGGTACGGATTTGCGGGTCGTTTCAAAACTTTACTTTCAAAACCATTGGATAACCTCCTTCGAAAGCTTAAAATCTTCTTTTCAAAACACTAACATATCTCTTTCGAAACCTTCAAAACAAACCTTTCGAAAGTGTTAAAGCCTTACTTATAATCTCTTGGAAGCATAGCTTTGAAACCAATGAAAGTAGCCCTTTCGAAATCATTAAGTTTTGTATTCAAATATCTTTGGGGTCTAAGTGAATACATACGAAAGTAACCCTTTCGAAACCATTGATCTTATATAAAATTGTTTTGAGAAAAGTTGATGGCTTCGGAACCATCCATTAGAAAGCCTAGAACATTTAAGTAAAACATCGAAGGATAGCATCGAAAGCCCCTTTCGACGCCATTACCTTCGAAACCCTTGAATCCATTCGAAAGCCTTTAGGAAGTGACTTAGTATAAGTTTAAAATAAAAGCTACCCTTCGAAAGCATTAATGACTTCAATACATTCGAAAGGCCAAAAGAACGGCAGTAGGGTCTCGATTGAGTCGAGACCACCTTTTCCGAAAGCATTGTTCTATAAATAGAGGATCTCATTTGAAAATTTATACTTTAAAATAAAAGATGGCAACCCTCTTTGAAAGCTATTTAGAAAACCCTTTCGGAAGCATAGTGTTCGTCGACAGAAATTCTATCGGTTTAGAAAACCATCGAACGAATTTAGAAATAAATTTACCGCAAGCGCACGGCGTACACTTGTAGTACGTGGCGAATACGGGTCGATCCGCAGGGAATTGATGATTTTAAAATTCTATTCAATCAAATTATACCAAAGTCGAGTGAAAGTTAAGCTAGAGAATTAGAAAATTAGCTAACTAACTAAAAGAAAAGAGATACAAATATAAGAGTTAAATGACAATTTAGAGAATAAATCCACTCTCTAGATCATGTAGTTCAAAACATATGAAATCATAATCTCTCTTTTATGGTCATTAGTGCTTTAATTGATGTGCCTATCATAAGTATGGCATATTTGTGCTATTAGTTAGCCAACATAAACCATCAAACTTTGACACACCCCTTAAACCACTTACTAACTTTCATGAAAATTGACAATGAAAATGAAAATAAAATCTATTTTAAGTATGGTCTATTAACTATTGATTAGAAATATAGACCATCAAATTTTAATTTCAGATCACTTTCTTATGCCATAATCATATTTTGATGAAGAGGCATTTGTGTTTGTGATTTTTTAAGCATAGTCTATTTGGTGTCAACAATATAGACTATCAAATTCAAAGCAAAAACAACAATTAAACCACTTCAATCATTCTTCATTAAGCACAAAAAGAGAGCATGAATTAACAAATAGTTGAAGCTACATAATTAGAGAGCTTCATTACCCCTAAATTGAAGGGGTTTAGCCTCTCATATTTGTCATTTGATTAACAAATGTAGCTTGCAACATGAAAGCAAAAATAAAGAAAAATGAAAGCTAAATGAAAGAAAACTATTCTACTTGCATGGAAAAGAAATCTACACTACAACATGAAAGGAAATGAACATGTAATTAAAAGGAAACAATAATTAACATTGCATAAAAAGAAAAGAAGATTACATAAAATAAAAATGGCTAAGTAGCCATGAAAAGAGAAAGAGAGCTTTCTTTTATTTGATCTAAACTAAACTAAAGAGAAGGAGGCCTAAGAGAGACTAAGAGAGAGGGTTACATGAAACATAAGGGGATTTTATACATGTGCTAAACCCTAATTCATATTTTTGGGGAATGCCCAAAATACCCTCTTAGGAAGTGTAGAGGCCAAGTAATCATTAGCTTCAAATAATTCTCATTTAAGTGTACATGAAGCCATTAATTCCATAAGCATATGCATTAGCCTCTAATTTGTACATTAAGGTAGGTGGGTAGGTGGGGTCCTCCATTATCTTCACTTTGAATTATTTCCATCTTCATTTGTTCTCTTCACTCTTGTGCATGCATGTGTCTTCATGAAACCACTCCTATTTGAGATCAAATTCCTACAAAAATATATATAAATTTCCAATTAATTTTTCTCAAATTAATATATGCACAAAAATGACCATTTTGCCCTTGGATGAAAATGAATATGTGACGATTTGAAAATAATATGAATTTTGGTTTAAACAAGTTAAAATGCACGATATGATCATTTATTTAATTTAAATAGATTAAATATGGTGGTAAAAATATGCACATTTACGTTCACATCACATAGGTTTCAACTAGTTTGAAAGATTTTAGTAAAATAAGGCAGGCGCTTATCATTTGAAAGTAAACAAAGGTTTCGACTCCATCGAAAGTAAAGGTTTCGACACCATGCCTTCCGCCTTTCACCAATCCACTACGTACCATACTTGTGATACCTTGTGCATTGTTTGTTTCGACGTGGTTGGTTTCGACTGAGTCGAAGCGGAAGCATAGAGTCAAAAGGGCTTTTGAAAGAGGCGGAACCCACTTTTCTGGGTAAATGCTGAATTAATGCTATTTTTATAAATACTTTACAACTAACCTGCCTATTTGTAAACATTTAATTGATTGCCTTAACTTTTCAAGTTCTTTACAAAAATAACTGCCGAAATTATTTCAAATCTAATCAAGGATTAACTAACAAATAAGCCCTTCCATTATGCAAAACAAATAATGCAAATATGTCCTTATAAAATAATTTAATTTCCATAATAAATCACTTAGGAAAAATCCCCAAAAATTACAGATTCACTTTCAATATGTTATCTAACATATAAAAATTTCAGACCCAATTTCTTTATAAAATAGCCGAAATTAAATTTTAACCCAATTTAATCATGTTTTCCTTAAAAACATATTAAATTTTTCATAGCTTGGAAAATTACAAAAATTGAAACCCATCTCCAAAATCATATTTTACATGGCATAAAATTTTCTCATTGTATTCACAATCAATTATGATTTGTTTTAGCCTTAAAACCGTGTAAAATCATATTTAAACAAGAGGGAATTATGGAAAAGTACAAACTTTGAAAAAAAAATAGGCTGAAGGACACCAAGTTTCATTTTTAGGCTGAAGGACAAATGCTAGTTATAATTAGCATTATATTCAACTTTTACACTATACAAAATGCTAGTTATATCTAGCATAATATTCAGTTTTACACTATACAAAATGCTAGTTATAACTAGCATTGTCTTTCAACCTAAAAAATAAACTTGTTGTTCTTCAGCTTATATTTTTTCTAAGTTTGTCCTTGTGCCTATTTTCCTGTTTAAACAATTCGGTTTAAATCAAAAATGTTATAATCCAAACATATCATCATCCAAATCATCATTAAAATGGATTTAATCTTAAACCTGAAAAAAAATGATCATAAAAATAAAATAGAGATGATATAGATTATTATTCACCTTGATTATGATAAGGACTTTGAGATTTGATTGAGATTAATTTCTCCTGCTTAAATCTTTAGCTTTAATTTGATTTCCTCCTCTTTCTTTCTCTAGTAATGGCTGGCTATTCTTTTTCTTTTGATTTGCATTTTTGTGAAAATGAAATGAATGTCAAAATGAATCGATATGTGGGTTATAAAATGCGGCTATTTCCTAATAAGCCTTTGTTTAAATTAATTAACATACAAACCATTCTTAAGCTCATTTATCTTGTTAAGCACGACCTCTAATTTATTTATTCAAATCTCAATCCCCTTATCACTCTTACATTTACATTATTCTATTTAATTTATCTAATTAAATTTCATGAATAATGTTATAAAAAATTAGGAGTGCTACAGTTAATAAAAGATTTGGCTAAATCATGTACAATCAAAGTAAATATCGATTTATTTTCTCAAATTAAATAGTTTCAGTATGAAAATAAAGTGCATGTACCACTAGTACTACAATTGTCTAGAATATATCATGTATATCCATTCATCTAAAACTAGTAAGAAATTAAAACTGAGAATATACACATTAATAAATATATTATTCATTTTAGAGATAAACACCAAAACGAAAAACTTAATCAACCTCTTACTAAATTATAATTCATGTACACTGCTACAAAATACCCTTTTACAACGGGCAATGCCCATTGTAACAGGGGTTTCGCAACAGACCAGCGCCCGCCTTATTAGACGATGTTGTAAT
This sequence comes from Allium fistulosum, assembly GCA_030737815.1. Taxonomy (NCBI): domain Eukaryota; kingdom Viridiplantae; phylum Streptophyta; class Magnoliopsida; order Asparagales; family Amaryllidaceae; genus Allium; species Allium fistulosum. The sequence goes on along the minus strand of CM060902.1, from coordinate 272,769,157 downwards.
AGACCCTGAAGATTTTACAACGGTCCGAAACCGTTGTAAAAGCCCGTTGTAGTATACTTTTTTTACAATGTTTTTTGCCAGTTGTAATAAATAAATTTACAACTGTTTTTGCCCATTGCAAATGGGTCTTTACAACTATTTTTGCCCGTTGTCAAAAAAATTCAAATGAGAAAAAAATATAAATACTACTACATATTTAAAATTAGCTTCTATTAAAACCAAAATATTATTGCAATAACACACATATTCATATCTAGTAAAAATAACAAAAAAGATTTACATTTCTAAATGCCAAATAGGTTCATGCATTAGATTATGCTTTTGTCATCCTATTTTAGCTGCACTTATCTATCCTGATCCATACATGCAACTGCCTTTTCCATACATTACGTTATGCAAATATATGGACAAACAGTTTGGTCTTACAATATCTTATGCCACAACACCAATACATTTAGCAGATATTACTATCTTGTTTTGTATTAATAAATATGAGCAAGATTCTCACACCTTGGCAGCAAGAACCTGAACACCAGCATACTTGATATCACAGCTAAACTCGGAAATAGCCCATCCAGCACCACCTAAACTATATGCATTTTCATTCACATAATTCAAAAAGGTTTCATTTTTTGTTGCTTTATACAACCACAATGATGTCTAGAGTAACTCATCTCCATAGCCACTTGTTGAAGGGTAGTAGCCCTTTACATTTTCTACACTTTTATCATATTTCCCTCTGTATTTGTCTCCAAATTCAAATAACTGTAACAACAAAGATAACCAGTCGATTTCAGTGATGTTACAAATTCTAATAACTATAATAACAATGTCATTTTTTGTTTCAAAAATAATTAATGGTGACTGATTGTAGCTATTAATGATTCCTTTAAAGCAAATACTTCGACCATTGAATATAAATCAAGTAAATTTTGTGATATGATATGAACAAAATCATGCCTATGTAACTGCACTTGTTGTTGGTTGCAAACAGCTGTGAATTTAAAGCCTATTTATTAAATAACTAACACACTGGTTTAGTCTCACTTCGTGACTTCCATGGTGTCGTTTTATATACACCTTACCAAAACCTTCACGTCACATAGTATTGGATCGTTAAAATGCTTCAAAGTTATATTACAAAATTAATTCAGTTGAGTTTATTTGAGGTAAAGAATATGTACATTCAAGGTTAAGTTTTCAACTTTCAAAAAATAGTTTCAAATGTATGTACCACTTCACGAAACTATCCATATAAAAAAAACATGCCAAACAAGTTCTAACATGAAAGCATAAATCAGCAAATAAAAAACTTAGCGCATAACCATAAAAGAACATAAAATATTGAAGAACTATTCATCCACTTTCCCAAATGAGCAAAATTTGATACCGTTCTCACCTGATAATGGCGATTTCAAACCTTCAGTCTTTATCGGCTATTAGAATTAGGACATGCAGTTATTATCTTTAACTTCAGGAACTTGATTGCATCTAGATGTTCTATAAACCTAGTTCCATCCATGGTGTACTTGTATAGCACATAGGAAATTACTTTTTAAAATAATACATATTAATGGATGCTTAACGAGTATATGTAAGATACGTATCTTAAGCTATTTAGGATCAATAATGTTGATTAAATAGCAAATAAAACACAATACTACTACTACTCCTCTTTCCCAAAGTATATTTTTCAAGATTAACAAGAAAATTGCAGGTGGAATGTCCAGAAAAACACTAAGAAAGTGACATATTAATAAAATGAATCTAGAGAGAGGAATGTATTATTCACAACATACATATGATAGAAGTAACTCTAAATCATGACTTGTAAGAAACTGTTGTTGTAAATGTATCACTGAAAACAAGCCGATCCAATTGCAGAGAAAAAAATCAAATCACCAATTTGATTCTTCTAACCGATACATACGACTAATCTGCATGCTTTGAACAATCAAACGTAGTATTTAAATTTAACCAAGAAACATCCATATGAAACGAAGAGCTAATAAACCTCTAAATTAATATATTTATTCAATAGTCCAATCACAAAAATTATTCACTTGCACATAAAAATGAACAATGAGAGAAGCATAAAGATTTTACCTATCTTGATAGAAGTAACTCTTAAATCGCATGCTTTGATCAGAACACCGATACTACTAGCAGTCACTCCTTTGCCCAATCCGCTAACAACGCCTCCAGTTGCTAAAATGTACTTCATATTTCTCCCTTTCAAATTGAGATTGAGGTGAGAAGATGGACGATTGAAGACCCAAATCAAAAAAGAGAGAAATAATATGAAATTTCAAAGAATTGAAAAGGCTATGCTGGATGGAAAAAGAAGTGAGTTCCACCTCAAAAAGACTCCATTAAACTTTGCACACAAATCTAACTCGAAAAGCAATCCTCAACTTACACAAACATGAGGCACAAATGTGGTGAATCAAGCCGCGGATTTGATAAATATGAGAGTTGCTAAATTGGAGAGCTTTGCCATTTTTTAGGCGGCAGAGTTCAGATTGATGCAGGAGACAAGCGGTGCAGGAAACATTGTTAAGATCCACGTGCGGTGCAAAAATCATCGATAATGGTCTATAGTTGAAGGTAAAGCAACGTGTCGAAGCTCGATTTTCATTAGGAAAAGAAACATTTTTTATGGCAGTGATTTGTTTTAGGTTGTGAAGCAAGATTACTTTTGAAGAAGAAGAAGAGTTAAAGGAGAGGCCTTGGCAATTTTAGGTTTTGATTTGGGGTTGAGAAGCGGTTAAGAAAATAGTATAATAAAAAATTTGGGAAGGGGCGCCTAAATTTTGGATTTGGAACCAAAACTTTTTGGTTGGAATCAAATAAAACTAACATATAAACATTTGTTTGGAATCAAATAAAAGTAATACATTGGGTACGTTCGTAAGCATAAACTGACAAGTTCAAATTTAAACATTTGTTTGGTATAAAATTTCTTTTTGAACTCAAAATGAAAAGATAACTTCCCAACAGTTACAGCTTCCAACAAGTCTTGGTAGTTAATTATTAATTATTTAATAGTAATTATTAATTACTGTTACCCGGCACCTTATCCTAGCTACAAGATAATAGTTCCAGAGGTTATGGTTGAACGTTAGTAGGAGCAAAGTCAAAGAATAAACTACTTCGGGCCGTTGAGAAGGCTACTTAAAGTCAGGGGAAAGTTTACTCCAAGTCGTCTCAACAACCTCAGGTTGGTATTGATCACCTACTAGAGGTCGGCATAGAAAGGAGTGGGACATCGTGGGGTCGGTGCAAGTCGGTTGGATCGGCACGTGGATATAGGGTCGGTGAAATTTGACCAGGTCAGCATACTTGAGAGGTTTCAGCATAGGAAGTAGGTCGGTGTTGAGGGATAGCTATGGGATCGGCTAGAGTGGATCGGTTAAGGTGGATCGGCTATAATGGTGGACAATATTAGGATCGGTATAACCTTATGGGATCGACCAGTGATGGGGTCGATGTACCACGTTCGGATCAGCTGAAGTAGGTCAGCAGAAGCAGTTCGGCTATGATGGGTCATTGAAGTGGGTCGGTGCATCTTAGAGAAGTTAGTAGGTTATCGGGTCGGCAACGAGGTGATGCGTTCGACATGTTTACACTCTGAGTCACACTACGAGCTGCTTCTAGTCATTTGGGGATCTGCTTCGAGACATCCCAAGAACCCCGGGTCGGCTGTGAGGATTCGATATGGGAGGATCAGACTTCATGATTTGTCAATTATGGGCCGAACTCCTTTGGTTGTGGGCCTGAAATACTGAAAGGAGGAGCACACTTAGGGAAACCAGGCTATCTCCGTCTATAAATAGAGGGACAGGGGTCCAGTTTAAGGGATCTTTTTAGAAACTAAGGAGAGACTCTACTATTTTTTACTCATTTCCTTTCCATTCTAAACTGAATTCAAGTTGTTCTTTGTGGATTGTATCTATATTCAAGCAATTGGAAAAGCAATAAAGATTACATTCAAAGTGGAAGTAGGCAGTTACACCGAACCACTATAATTCTGTTGTTCTTGCTTTTTACTGTTATTTTTGCAGTATATTGTGCAACTCCTCTGTTTCAATTTATTGTCTTCATTTATCTCTCTACAAAAATCTATTCTATGGTATTAATGGCCAATTCTGGTGTTAACATTTTGGTGCTTTCACTGAGAAATTTTCATTCTCAGGCTGTTAGGATCTACTTTGTTGCTACTGGATTGAGGAAATCCCCCGAGGGAGATCCAAGTTCATTCTCAAGAGTTTGCAGAATTTTATTCGGAGTTTCCACAAATTACTCTAAGATGGCAAGGCCACGCACTAGATTCGCCTCCCATAACATCGATGCTAATGAAATTGATAGTGTCTAGCAAGTAGGGCCAAGCAATCAACCAGATAATGTAGGGACAGAACCCGTCGCCATTCAGAACCAGGTAGAAGCTGTCACCCGTGCTGAGTTTAATGCTCAGATAAGGGAGCTCAAAGAAAGCAGGAGACAGCTTAATGAGAAGATTCAAGCAAACGCCAACCCGATGAACCAGATTGCTCGGCATCAATGTCAGAATGCTGGAGGAAGCCCCGCTTCCTACTCATCATTCGACAGCTCAACTTCGTCAGATGAACACCACAGGCGTAGACGTCGCAAGATAGAAACGGCAAACAGGAGCGATAGAGGAATTTATGACAAGTCATCGTAGACAATCCAACAGAGCTGATCCAAACTCCTTGACTAGGACAGTGGCTCCTCAACTACACCTAGGAAGTCACACTCAACCTGGAGTGATAAACTTAGAGCATGCATGGAAGTTGGTCAACTACCTCACTGGGATGTTAATGAAGCGGGTCCTCAGGATTCCTACTTGGATGATCGCCGGCCGAGAAGGTGCCAACCGGGGCAATCACGCAGGATGGATACCGACTTGGCACCTCCCATTCAAACTCCGAATTTATCAGATATGGTCAGGCAATTGATGAGGGAGAATCAAGGTTTGACTAACGATGACTAGGGAGTATCAAGGAGTCATACTTTGTTTACTGATAACATCTTGCAAGCCGAGTACCCCAAGAAATTTAGCATGCTAGCAATACTCGTGTATGAAGAGAAAACCGACCCTCGACAACACATAATGAGATATGAGTAGATGATGGACTCGACTAGGGCGAATGATGCATGCAGGTGCTTCCTAATAACTCTATCTAGAATCGGTACCATGTGGTTCACAAGACTTCCCCCATGGTCGATCTCCAGGTTTGATGAGCTAGCGATGAAATTCGTGGAGCAGTTCAGGATCCATGCTACTTGCCCGAAAGACGTGATGTCATTATCCAGTGTGATTCAGGCTCCAGGTGAGTCGCTGAAGGACTATTTGCAGAGATTCCACGTTGCTGCAACCAAAGTCAGTAATCCAAATGATCACGCTATTCTTATGGTCGTGATAAGAGGTGTTGATCCGGAATCTGAGTTTGGTGATTGGCTAGCAGGAAAACCGCCAACCACCCTGGAACGCTTTTATTCAAAGGCGAGTCAGTTCATGAAAAAGGAGGAGGCCAGGTTGTCGAGACGGGGCAGCGCTGCTGAAACGACCCGCCTTTCATTCCATAGAAAGACGCATCATTATTAATAAAGAAAGGGATAGAAAAGAGAAAAAATAGGAACGAAAGAACTAAACAATATCAGAATCTCACAACGGAACGAATAAAATATATTATATCACATAGTTATTACATAATAGACAACATCTATCAAAGTTACACAGCTTATACAACACATACTGGACAGTTACAAAGGTCTGTCTATCAATACAACTCAAGATACAACTCAGAGACACTAATACAGTGGAACCACATATATCTATATACGTTGAAGCCTCCTGCTCCAAATCTCCTCCATAGATTCGTCAAAGCTAACCTGAATCCCTTGGCTACTCGTAAAATTTTGAGTACCCAAGAGTTTAATAAAACAGAAAATAAACTTCGGGTCAGACATGGGTCTGGTGTGAGTAAACGGTTTAAAGCTGTTTAACTTTGAAAATCATTTGAAAACAAAGGTATCTCGTAAGACTTCCCACACATAAACATGGAAAAGTTTTTACCTTAAGATAACCAAAACATTTGATAGGAAATCCGGTGATATTATAATAGGGTCTAGGGTTTTAAAGTAAAATACAGAAATAGCTGGAATGCTTACATATCACGTTCCAACATAGTTGGGCACAATCAAAACGTACGGCGCTTATTGGAGTTTGGATTCCATACAATGGCAGGGCTACTGGGGTACCGCCCGTCACAGTACGTGGCCTAGATCATTGTACCGAGGATCCACCCTAAATCCCCTGCAACACAAGACCGGAACTACCCCTTACCGGATAATCCCGAACAAGACAACCCCGCAGTTGGCGCGACCAACCGCACACTAAGCCGAAATAAAAAGGAACCTCTAGACAGGGGAAAATCTCATCCTACTTGGGTGCTACCCACTTAGCCTTGCTGCACATCCCCTGTTTTAGCCATTCCCGATTGATGAGGCTTGAGGCTACGATTACCTTTTTAAAAACACATATCTTAGAATGCTCATCGTCCTCCAATGACGATGTTCTAAAAGCATTCATCCATACAAGTCCGTTCCGAGTTCGAATGAAACCCAAGGCACTATCTCGCCACACTCATTTTGGAATCACCCTCAGAGTTAACGACAATAGCCCTTGCACTCTGAATCTTCATCTCGATCTTCACTTGAGATTTCACGACCAATCGCTTAATTTGGATCGATGTGGTTTTCGGATATCCAATTCGGAAATCCGATCCCGGTCTCACCGAAATCCAAAACGCCATTTTAATGTCCAAGTTGTTTAAGGGTTTAAACAATTCTATTTATTATTTAGGATAACATTTACACACAGATAGATGATTCACATTATCATAGATAGATAATCCATATTATCACTATTCAACCAAAGCATCTCATATCACATAGCAGCACAATCACATATCAAAGTTATCACATAATCCAAGGCATTCAATATCATTCAATCATCCATAAGCAAGATAAATCAACCACACCATCTCAAATTAATTTAATTAACCACCAATGAATTAAATTAATTACTTTAATTACTTTTAAATCCTTCTTACTTAACATTAATTACAAACCAATTAATTTATCATCCTTTAATTATCATCTTAATTAATCATCCTTGATTAATTATTCTTTAATTACATTAAGTAATTAGCCTTTAATTAATAACATAAATTAATTTACCATTAAACATTCACAATAATTAACCTTTAATTACTCCCATTAATTAATGATTCTTAATTAATCACATTAATTAATTATCTCATAATCATTTACATTAATTAATTATCTCTAATTAACCACAGTAATTAATTACCCTTAATTAATCACATTCAGTAATTAATTAATCTTTAATTTCTTACATAAATTAATTAACTCTTTAATTAATTATATTAATTAATCCTTTAATTATTTACACCAAGTAATTATACTTATTAATTACATTGTTATCCCGCCTTTTGGCAAGGCCGTGACACCAAGGAATTGACTAGTAACCAATGACGGTCCATCCTAGAGATCAGCTATACACGGGCTCACTACGGATATCGATGAATTTTTTCCAAGTCCAGATCAAGCCAAAATTGGTAGGACGTGACAAGCTAAGCCATGAGAACAAACATTCCAAGTTTCAAGTCAATCCGAGTTCATATGCTCAAGTTATGATGGATGCAAGTTGAAGGGAAAGGCCGTGTTTTCGTATCCATCAGTGAGCCCCATTTCGTATCCATCATGGAAACCACTCTTCGAATCCATCTGGGTAGAGAAATTTGTATCCATCAGGTTACCTTACTTCGTATCCATCAAAAGACTATGGTTTGCATCGATTGACTTCGTGTCCATTAAGGAGCTATGTAGCTCGTATCCATCGATATAACTGTTGTTCGAATCCATAGCTGATGACTGCTTCGTATCCATCGAGTCAACAAGCCTGGGTGACGTGTCAAATTCGATACGAACAAGGCGAGATTTATGGAGTCGACACGGTCAACTAGGAGCAAAAGGCGGGTCGATGCGAGGAGTGCGCGCCACGTCGCCGCGTTATCACGTGATTCGAAGTAATGGACTCGAAGCAAGCAGCCAACTGAAAAACTTCAACTCGTATCGATCATATCTCGAGATCTACTGATCCAAATTCAATGAAATTTTCACATGAGCTTGCATACACACTAAGGAACGTCTCTGCCAAATTTCAGCTCGATTGGACATCATCTTGATCGATACGAAATGGATTCGTATCGATCGCGGATCAAGGCAAAACTTTCTGGAAACGGTCGCGTGGGCCCCCTCACGTGCCAGACCGAGTCTCCCAAAGTTTGAGCGAAATCTCAGCCTCCTACGCCTATAAATAGCACCCCAGAGCCTACAAAAAAGGGATCTTTTGATTCTCAAGCGCCCAGACTCTGCCGGATCGAGATTTGCATCTTATTCTTACTGTTGAATTCGAATTCCAAGCTGTAATTCGCTGTTGTTTGATGTAATCACTTGTAATCATTGAAAGAGAATCAATAAAATCATTAATACTTCATAGTGGACGTAGGCAACATGCCGAACCACTCTAAATTGCTTGTTTGCGTATTTACAATTCTGTTTATTGGGGTTTTTGTTAGATAATCTTCATTTTTAATTTATTTCCTTTATTTTTATCTCTTCAAAAACTTCCGAAGAGTGTTGTGCCCATTTTTGGTACAAACATACATTAAGTAATTATACTTAATCAATTTCATAAGTGATTAACTTTTAATTAATTTTACTAATTAATTATCATATCTCTTTAAAACTTATTTCCTTAAATATATTTTAAACTTGGTTAAACATTTTTTTTTGAAAACTAATTATTTTAATAACTTCAAAACTTGTTTTAAACACTTTGTTTTGGAACTTTATAAAATATCTTAACTTGGAAAACTGTTTTTATTTTGCTTTTAAACTTTGAAACCTTTGAAAAGCTTGAGTTCTTTCTTTTATAACCTGGTATACTTAAATTACTCGAGCCAACTACGATTCTTTCCCGAGCAAACTTCGACACACTCGCGACCTTCAATACTTCGAAACAAACCTAGATAATCTCGAACCAAACTCGAGCGAGCAGCTTCTTCCCCAAAGCTTAGATCAACTACAGATACAAACGTGCACGTGCACATGTACGTTCGCTCCGACCACCATAGATCAACGCCGCGACTCTCGACAAGTCAACGACATCCACGCCGACCCTCACGTCCACTCAGATCAGTGAATTCTCTTATGAATCAAAATCACACAACCTCAACCAAACTAGAACAAAAACACGATCGGAAAAACCCTCAATCGCCGACCATCCCAACCTCGATAACCCTCATCGACCTCACCAAAACTTCGTCACGTCGCCACACTTCTAACCCCCTCTCATGCGATCACCTCCGGTGATCGATCGACGTCGCACGAAGCTCGCAAAAACCTCAACCAAAACAAGCCTCTGAAAACCCTAGTTCGTCGCTGGTCGACCACCACGGTCACTGATAAAATCTACCACCATTTTTCCAGAGGTCATCATCCCTTATGCCATCTTCGACAACAACCCCGAGCTCCAAATCGTCATTGATCGCCGGCGATTGACGAAATACCCAAAATTGATCAACTTAGCATATCTCGATTTATACCAAACTAAAAATTATGATTTGATTTCCAAAATTCATCAATTTACAACACGAATTTGTTTATACAATTCAAACATGATTTCCAGATAATCAAATTTGACCTGTCTTTGATTTTCTCTGTAAATTTTCAAATTTTGAAATCATTACTGAATGTAAATTCTTGATATTATTTTTAAAATCGATAATACCTCATTAGAGCCATTTTTCATTTACAAATCCTAGCCTAAAATCAAATGTATGGGTAAGTAGGAATTTTCCAAATAAATCTGAAGCCTGAAATAAGAATAGAGAATCATATATATACATATCTACAGGTATTTACAGACATACTACTATATGTATATGCATTCATATCCAAATCATACATGTAAACATTTTATATTATGTTACGACAACATTCATCACACAGAACAAACACATGAACAGATTCAAAACTGTTTTTAAAAGAATGTTTACTCACCATTAATAAAGAACAGAGAACTGCTTTAAATCTGGAACTTGTTTTAGTTGAATTTGAATTCTTCTGAAGCTTAATTGTTGGTTGAGTTGCTTGTGGCTTGATTCAGTTGAATTGGTTTGCAGATTTGATTTCCAGGTTTTGATTTATTTTAGTTTTAGAAGAAAAAAAGAAAAGAATTGAACTGAGAAATGAAAACCAGGTTTTTCTCTAATACAACATAATTTATAAACTAAATTTTTTAAATGAAAGATAATGTTGCCATTTGTTAAATTTCATTATACATAGGTGACAAATGTATTTGCATAAGCTTTTATATTTTACAAATGTTTAATACAAGTAAAATTATGTTTAAACCTTTATTATAGAAAAAGTATTTATGCTTTATATTTATGAAAATATGAATTTATTAATCTATTTATATATTACTAATGTTTTATGTGTTTACAAATTGTTCTTGATTCAAGAGATATTTAAAAAGAAAGTTTATTTAAACCTTTATATATATATTTATAAACCATTTTTAGTTTAAGTACTTTTAAAAGAAAACAAAATAAAACCCTTATTAAATCTTATTTAAGCTATCACATTTATAAAATAAATATTTATCTTATGTTTTGAAAATATAGAATTAACCTTAACTAGCTTTTGAAATTATTGAATTTAAAACAAAGCTTCCAATCACAATATATACATACGTATATATTATAATTTGAAACATATCTTCTTATAAAATTTAAATCAAGACTTCCTATTACAATGTATATACATATATATATATACACACACACACATTATCAATAGAATATATTTTTTATATTAGCTTTGAAAGAATAAATTTTACCAATTTAAATATTATTAATTTTTGAAGAGATTTAATTTTGCCAAATTAAATATTATAGGCTTTGAAAAGAATAAACTTGCCAATTTTAAAATAATTATAAAAGAAGATTATTAAACCAAAATTTTCAAATTAAATAGTTATAAAACAAGATTATCAAATTTCTATTGCCAAATTCAAATAATTTTAAGAAATTATCAAATAAATATTGCCCAAAATTTTGGGTTATCATAGCTGCAGGATCTAGCAGGGAAGCGGTGCAAAGCAATATTGTAGTGAAGCAATCTGGCAAGAGCTCAGGAAAGGTCCAAGTTAACGTTCAAAATAAACCGAAACAACCTAAAGGACCTGGAGGAGGAAATCCCGGTCGTAAGAGGAAAGCAAGAAAGAAGAATCCGAGGATCTCGACTTATGACGAATATATGCCACTGAACACATCCTTGGAGAATATTTATCTATCCACTTGTAATACTTTTCAATATCGAAAGCCACACCCAAAAGAATCGACGGAAGAACAAAAGAAAACCGGAAAGTACTGCAGGTTTCAAGAGACCTATGGGCACAACACTGATGAGTGTACGCACCTTCACGATGCTATAGAAAAGTTGATTCACCAAAAGAAGTTGCAGTAGTTTGTTAAGAATCTGCAGGAAGGCGGACAGGGGACGTCGGATCCCAGTCGAGGACAAGCTCCACGTCGACCCGAGGAGCCCGCTCAAACCGGTGGAAGATTGGTGATAAACACTATAGTTGGTGAGCCTCATCCTGTAGATAAGAGTTGGCAGGAAATGGAGCATTATGCTAATTCTTTGAGACATGCGAGTTTTGAGTGTTTCTCGAACATGGAGGATGGGACTCCGGCAAAGCAGCAGCGAATGATGACAGATGATATAGTATTCAAGAGTAGGGATGCCGATCAGGTGGAGGCACCAACCATTGATCCGATGGTTATCTCAACTACGATCGGACCGGTGCTTGTGAGGAGAATATTGATCGATTGTGGGAGTTCTGTTAATATTATCTTTAAGAAGGCATATGATCAAATGAAGATGGAGGCTAAGGACATAAAACCATCTAAGGCCCGTATCCATGGCTTTAATGGTGCGGCTACTGAAGCGATAGGCTTTGTTGAGTTGCCAGTCGAGTTAGGTGAAGGTGAACGTAGGAGAGTATGGATCCTACCATTCATCGATCTGGACATTGGTTCCCCATATAATATTTTTCTGGGCTGACTGGCCCTGGCAGAGTTTAGGGCAGCTTTAGCCCCGTGGTGCTTGACTTTGAAATTTCCGATAGATAATGGAGTTAGTGTGGTGCATGGCGATCAACCGACTGGTCATGCTTGTTATGTGGCTGAGCTGAGAGAGGCCCAACGAAGAGAGAAGGGAAAGGGTGTGGAGAAATCTGTCCGCATCCATGTTGCTGAAAATTGACAAGCAGCGCATGAGCCTTGGCTTAGGCAACACAGTCGGATTTATAGAGACATAGATCCGAGAGATGATGATGAAGAACCCAATGAGGCCAAGGCAGCGCCGGCTAAACTAACAATTAATATCACAGTCAGCCACAATGACTCATCGCGGGTATTGAAGATAAGATCACAACTCAACCCCTCGATGATGAGGGATCTTACGGATTTCCTCCGAGCGAATCTCGATGTTTTCGCTTGGACCCATTCTAATATGTGTGGAATTTCACCCTCCATTACAAGTCATATGTTGAACATTGATCCAAAGTATGTACCGATAGGATGAGGCATGGACCCGGAGAGGTATGTTGCTCTCACGGAGGAGGTGGATAACTCAAAGCCAACGGGTTTATCCGCGACGCCCTCTATCCTGAATGGATATCCAACCCTGTACTGGTTAGGAAGGCAAATGGGAAGTGGAGGACATGTGTTGATTATTCAGACCTGAACAAGGCGTGCCCTAAGGATACCTTTCCTTTGCCCAGAATTGATCAGTTGGTTGACTCGACAGTAGGGCATGAGTTGTTGTCATTTATGGATGCGTATTCGGGATACAATCAAATCCCGATGCACATCCCAGATCAGGAACACACTAGTTTTGGCACGGATGTTGGATTGTATTGTTATGTGGTAATGCCTTTCGGATTGAAGAATGTAGGAGTGACCTATCAACGTTTGGTGAATCGGATGTTTAAGGACCAGATTGGCAGAACGATGGAAGTCTATGTGGATGATATGTTCGTGAAGTCACGGCAATCAAACGACCACATTTGAGACTTGGTAGAGATGTTTGATATACTCAGATTTTACGGCATGAAGATCAATCCATTGAAGTGATCCTTTAACGTTTCATCGGGAAAGTTTTCGGGCTTCATTGTCAACGCACGAGGGATTGAAGTGAACCCAGAAAAGATTCAAGCCATTTGGGACATACAGGCACCCAGAACTATAAAACAAGTGCAGAGCCTGAATGGGAAGGTCGCTGCATTGAGTCGATTTATATCCAGAGCAACCGACAAATGTATTCCCTTCTTTGATTTGATAAGGAAAGGGAAAAGAAATTTTGAATGGACACCGGATTGTGAAGACGCGTTCTGAGCTCTGGTAAATCACTTGGAGAAGCCCCTTATTTTATCAAAGCCTATAGATCACAAGGAGTTATACATTTACTTAGCCGGATCCCAGCATGCCATCAGTGCAGCTTTGATCTGTGAGGAGGACCGAATCCAAAAGCCGGTGTACTATGTTAGTAAGCATTTAACAGGGGCAGAGAGAAATTATCCCAAAATAGAAAAGCTGGCTTACTGTTTGGTGATCGTGACGCGCAAACTTCGCCCGTATTTCCAGGCGCATCTGGTCAGTATCTATACCGATCAACCTTTACGGCAAGTGCTCCAACGACCAGAGACTTCTGAAAGGTTGCTTAAATGGAATATCAAGCTCAGTCAGTTGGACATCACCTACTTGCCCCGAAGAGCTATCCAGGGACAAGCGTTGGCGGATTTTATTGCAAAGTTCATTGTGCAGGACGAACCGAATGGATGTGAGGCGATTCCTATTGCACGATGGAAGTTGTATGTCGATGGAGCATCTAATGACCATTGTTCTAGGGCTAGTGTTATCCTTGTAACTCCCGAGAACTGATCGATTTGTTATGCTTTGAAGCTTGATTTCCCACCACGAACAACGAGGCCGAGTATGAAGCGTTAATCGTTGTACTGAAACTTGCCAAAGAACTTGGAGTGAAATCGGTTGAAATCTTCTGTGACTCACACCTGGTGGTATACCAAGTCCAAGGAGACTACCAAGCAAAGGGATAGAGGCTTGCTCCATACCTCACTCGAGTCTAGGAATTGTTGGCGGACCTCGAATACTATGATATTTCGCTCATCCCACGCGAGCAAAATAGGGAAGCCGATTCCTTGGCAAAATTCGCGAGCACTATCGACGCACAACAGATGGGCCTAGTTCCTGTCAAAACTTTACATGCCCTGAGTATAGATGCAATGGATGTTGATCTTATGTTAGAAACGGAAGCTGAAAGGGAGTCGTGGATGTCTCCATTCAAAGAATACTTGTTGCACGGGATCTTGCCTAAGAGAACAAATGAGAGACGACAAGTCCTTCACAAGGCCTCGCGGTATGTTATGCAAGACGAGATTATGTATCGAAAGGGATTCTCCGTTACCTTGCTTAGGTGCATCGCCCGTGACGAGATAAAACGAGTTCTGAAAGAAGTCCATGAAGGAGAATGAAGCGATCATACTGGGGGGCAGACACTAGCCAGAAAGATACTCCGCTATGGATACTATTGGCCGATCGTAAATCGGGATGCCGCGAACTATGTGAGGAGATGCGATAAATGCTAGAAATATGTGAAAATCCCAAGAGCGCCGCCAACAGAAATCACGCAAATGGTTAGCCCATGGCCATTTGCAATATGGGGAATCAACATTATCGGCTCGTTGCCAATCTCCAAAGGTGGTGCAAGATATGCAATTGTCGTGGCCGACTACTTCACCAAATGGGCAGAAGCAGAGCCGTTAGCTACGATCACCACAAAAAGGGTCATTAATTTTGTTTTGTGGAACATTATATGTCACTTTGGTCTCCCGTGGACTATCATTACTGATGACGAAACTCAATTTGAGAGTAAGGAAATCAAACAGTTTTGTTGGAAACATCACATTGAGAAGCGGTTTGCAGCAGTCACTCACTCTAAAGCGAATGGGAAAGTTGAAGCCGTAAATAAGATAATCAAGTCCATCTTGAAAAAACATTTGGAGAAGGCTAGAGGCAAGTGGGTGGATGAGCTTCCAATTGCACTCTGGGCATACAGAACCACCCTCAAGTCCGCAACTGGCCATACTCCCTTCGCCTTGGCATACGGCACTGAAGTAGTTATACCCGTCGAACTTGAAGTCCTTTCCCACCAGGTATCTTACTATGATCCTAGAACAAACCAAGATCTTTTACTAGAATTGTTGGACTTTGTTGACGAGAAGCGCGAGGAAGCTGATTTAAGGGCAGTCGCATATCGGCACCGAGTCGCCCGATGTTATAATGAAAAAGTTTGACCAAGAGCCTTCGATGTGGGCGACCTTGTTTTGAAGCGAGTTTTTCTGGTCTCCTCACATATTTCTCCCACATGGGAAGGTCCCTACGTCATCGAACGGAGGCATGGAGAAGGAACCATCAAGCTAGCGACTGTTGATGGCGTAACACTCCCCAGAGCATGGAATAGCGAGCATTTGCGCCGTTATTATACTTAGTTTATTTCTTTTGCATTTCAGTAGCAGTTATTTGCAGTATTTGTTTCCTTTGTTGTTCTCTGTTTTCGATGTGTAATAAAATAATTTAGTTTGTCCCTATTTTCTATAATCAATAAAAGCTTGAAGCTATTTTTCTGTGAACTGTTGATGTTCCGTGTTGTACAATTACAAAACAAGATTGGTTAGCACTAATCTATGTGACATATGAACACACACGCAAAACCTAAAGTTGACCAGCTATGTACATAAAATCTCTCTATCCCTAAAGCAGATTAGAGTATTCTGAGTCCCTAGAGCGTGGACTAGAGTATAAATTATTTCAAAAATCTCTAAGTTCCTGAAGCGGATTAGAGTACTCTGAGTCCCCAGAGCGCAGACTAGAGTATAAACGATTTCAAGAATCTCTAAGTCCCTGAAGCGGATTAGAGTACTCTGAGTCCCCAGAGCGCGGACTAGAGTATAAACGATTTTAAAAATCTCCAAGTCCCTGAAGCGGATTAGAGTACTCTGAGTCTCTAACGCGCAGACTAGAGTATAAATGATTTCAAAAATCTCTAAGTCCCTGATGTGGATTAGAGTACTCTGAGTCCCTAGAGCATGGACTAGAGTGTAAACGATTTCAAAAATCTCTAAGTCCTTGAAGCGGATTAGAGTACTCTGAGTCCCCAGAGCGCGGACTAGAGTGTAAACGATTTCAAAAATCTCTAAGTCCCCAGAGTGCGGATTAGAGTGCTCTAAGTCCCCGGAGCGGGGACTAGAGAATTAACAATTTCAAAAAATTCCTAAGTCCCTAGAATGTGGACAGAAGTACTCTAAGTCCTTTGATAGCGAACTAGAGTTTGAATGACTCACGAATCCTCGAATCTCAGTTGCAGATTGAATTATAAGTGATGTAATGAAAATCCATAAATGCAAAGGAACAAAATTTTATTTACTTCTCAAAAATATTCCTTACAGCTCCTCCGAAAGTTCAGAGGCTAAGTCTATCTACAATGACTACTGACAAAAGAAAGAGAAAAGGAAAACAATTACATGATTCTAACTAATTCGAGCTAAGCAAAATATTTCATGATGACAACTATTTCTTTAGTATTCTCTCCTTCTTCGGCTTTTCCAGAGTCTCCTTAGCTAAGCGCTTTTTCCTGAACCCTTTACTTCCTTACAATGTGGTACCTGAGGGAGGTGGAGGAACCTCCAAGGGTGTGGTCCTGCCAGGGAGAATGACCCTCACCGGCCTATTTAGGGGATCGTCTATCTTCTCCACCAGGGGTTCAGTCTTTATCTTGATTTTCTCCTTTTCTTCCTCCTTGAGTTGCTCCTTCATGCTAAGCTTGGAGGTGTGCTCGGAATCGCCCGTGATTACAACATCGTCAAGTTCCTCAGCAGGTGAGGGGTCTTTGGGCTTATCCACATCTAGTGCTCCAATTACTTGAGCATAAGGGCCTGGTGTATCTTCGACTGATGGAGCCCCAACATCTTTCTCTTCCAGCTCCATGGTGACATCGCTCCTAGGAGTCCGTTCGGGACCAAAATGACCTACATGATTCCATAAAAAGCAGATATTAGAGTACATCTGTTATTCGCCGAAACGGCGACTTCTTGAACTTTAGAAAGTGAAATTAAGTACCAGCATCCGGTTGTCGGAGTATCCCCCTCGATGATTGGAGACAGTGTATGAACGCCAACCCCGGGTTTCTCCAAATCATAACCGTCATGCTGATCGACATGATCGAGAGATGAAGTCTTGGCCAGTTGTACAGAAGGGGGAACTTGAGATTCAATGCCCAATGGACCGGCGATATATTCCTTTTCCTTTGACGTTGGGGAAGCTCCACCAAAAAGAAGCTTTGTCGTAGCTAAGTCAGAGGGACACCCATCTCTACTTTCTTAATCTTAATCAGAGTGTCCTATGCTTCGGCAAGCGACTCGAGGTTGTTATCGCCCAGGAAAGATAAATTGCGGTGAATGAGGACCCTTGCATTAAATTCGGCGATGAGTGGGTCAAATAATCTTTTAATCTCCTCCCTACCGAATTCAGTCGCAATCTCTATTTGGGAATCAGCCTCAGCTAGTGCATCCTTTTCGCCCTCTTCGCGGGCGGCATCCTTCAACACTTCAATCTGAGACAGTTCTTCGTCAAGATTTGACTTTAAGTTTCTAATCTCGACAATTTCTTCGCAGTACTTCTGCAATTCCTCCTGCACTGCTATTTTCCCTTCTTTTTCTTTAGAAAGCAGCTCCTCTAACTCTTTAACTCGGCGAGTTAGGATTTCCTTCTCTTTTTGCAGAGAATCCTTTCCAAAGCTAAAGCGCCACTGCGTTGGAGAGCTTCGTTCAATTCCTTTTTGTGGCTACTCTCTAAGCGGTTGACCTCCTTAGCTGTATCTTTGGCATTCTTCTTGGCGGTCTCAAGTTGGACTTTGTATGAGAACAACTCATCATCTAAGCTTTTTATAATGTCTTTATCGTGGACAGCTTCAATCTTGAGGCGGCCGATCTCATATTGACGCTCAGTAAAAACCTCTGAAACTTTTTCGACCAGGTGCACAAATGCATCATGTTGAACATACACATAGTTCGTGCATGCGAGAGCATCTGCTTTGACATTCTTGGGGATAGGATGTATGGCAGGAAGGAATTTCAGCCCATCGAAGCAGATCTTTGGGAACATGGCCTTACGCTCGGCTAATTTCTTCGGCGCGGTTGGATCATGAGCGGGAGCAGGAGGAGTTGGTCTCGTCGGAGTTAACGATTTCTTGTGATGCTCACGAGATTGCTTAGTGCTTGAAGAGCCGGAGTGTTGATCGCAGCGAGCGTCTGATTGGGAGCCTTGATGAGTAGACTTAACTCCGCGCCGCGCCAGAGGATTTGTGGTTTCGCTTGGAAACGAAGAGTGCCTATGGGTTCTCCTTCTGGAGGATGAAGATGATTCTCTGGAATGATAATCTCTATCTCTGGCTTCGTCTCTATCTCTCCGTTTACCAAATCCCGAATCTCGACTTGAGTGATGAAAGATGTAGGATCCTCGGAGACGGTCGAAGCCATGTGAGCGACCCATCTCACCTGTACATAAGGTTAAATGAGAACGAATTAGTCGAAGTCACATGACAAATTGAATGCAAGTTGGTGATGGAGTGTAAGTGTTCGTGTGTGTCCAAGTGCATCCCCAACGGACCAGTGGTTTTCGCTTTACTCATTAGAGTTTTTTCTCCCTGATTATGAAGTTGCACGCCTTCACTGCTTCTCGCAGGCGAGTTGAACCCCATGGCACTAGGATTGGCGAAGTCATAGTTCAATAAGTCATCGGGGATGGATAATTCGAAAAGCCCCTTCAGCGAGCTTTCCATTTTCTGGGAAGATGATCCATTCTCGATAGGAGTTATCACAAACTTTGAGGTTCCCCCTGACTTTACTCTTTTTAAGTTTGTACACTAAACTCTTTTTCTTTTTTGAAGGAGGCGGCGGTCGGTTTGTACCGGGAGCGTCGGCTGCTGGCGCTTGTCAGGGGCTTATATTCTCATCAATTGGCGCTGGGACCTCCGTTTCTTTGATCTCTCCTTCCTCGATTGTGTTGTGATCTTCTTCGGTATGGGGCACCGAGGAACCAACTCTTTCTCTCCTCACTTTAGCAGTTGCCCTAAAAGCGGTTGTACTTCTTGGGAGGCCTATCCTACGACCATCCTCTAATAATTCGAATAGCAAGCACAAGTCATCGATGACTACTAGTTTGATGTTCTGATCTTCTACTAGAGTAGCGTGAATAGCCTCGACCGCTTCGGAGTACCTAGTGCCTTCGGGTCGTGGGTGTATACCTGGAAGGATTAAAAAAGTTCGAACTTTCAGAAAGATGTGACTTAAGTCCTAGAATGAAGGGTGAGACGAGGACGAAACTTACGTCCTTCCAGCCATCTTCTCGCAAAGCCAGGAGGACAGCGTATGTAGAATCACTCTTGCTTGAATTGAGAGGGCTTGTTCCACGCACCTATAAGAACCTTTCATTTAGGAAACGGTTTGAGAAATATGTAAGATGGGCTATCGGCGCATCTTTTGAAGTGGTAAATGTAGCGAATGTCCTCGGGAGTTGGAGGCCTGAACATGATGCTTATGAAGAGTAGAAAGGTGCCATGAATAAATGCATAGTTGTTGGGATGTAGTTGTGTGGGAGCGATCCCTATATACTTTAACACCTCACGAATGAACGAGTTGAAGGGTGGCACACATCTAGCCTAGCACATGAATTTGTTGCATGCGGTATATCCGGCTGGGGGCAAATAGGGTCGATCTTGCCTCGACGGAAGTAAAACATCATTAAAGGGGATTCCGTGAATGGAGCACAATCGACGAAGAGCGGCTTCGCTGATTTTCGAGGCTTGCGAATCGATCGGGTTGTCCATGATAATAGCTCCGTCTACGGCATCGGGAGCCGAATCTATGACTTCGACAGAAAAGGTCGGAATGTCAGGAATGGGGCCAAATGGCGTACTCGATGTCTCTACTACCTCCTGCCGCTGACTTGGTCCGGGATTGTCAGAGAGAGTTGTAGAACTTGATTTCTTATCTGATTTAAAAGACATTGCGGGAAGGCACTTGATGTGAATAAATACCTGTTTAAGCTATACTCGAAAGATAATCGATATTAGACATAACAATAATATATTCCCCCATGTCGTGTGTGAACTAGTGCGACGATTCTTACATAAGTACATAGAACTTAGGATTTAAAAGACAAGTGTGACACAATGAAGTTTTGAGTTATCATCTTGGAGACCGTCATCGCTGACCATCTCCAGCGACGTAGCAAGTAATCGATAGCGAAAGTCTTGGAATCGGCATTGGCATCATAGATTGTGAAGGTTGTTACTTGCATTTGTTGGGCTAGATTCACGTTTAGAATTGCTTAAGTCGTGGATTCGTTAGTTTGAGTTAAGTCCATAGGCTTGCATGTCATGGTCTTTGTCATTCTTCATTATTTTATGCTCAGGCCCGGATGTGTATAGTCCTAATGTATGCATTGATCACATTGGGGTGGTCCTGATTGCCAATGCCGACCCCAACACTTAGTACCGACCCTATGCCTAACTCCTATTACCGACCCAATCACCCACTATCGAAACATATCGAGCCACTCTCCTTCAGAACGCCGACCCAAACTCATAAGCACCTATATCGATCGCTCCTCTACCCTAAGACGACCAACCCACTTTCCCTCAAAACACCGACCCGGACTCACCACAGCCTATACCGACCCATTTTCTCTCAGAGTACCGGCCCAGCCTCACGTATCCTATCGACCCGCTCTTCTATTGAAAGCCTACCGACCCGATTCTAATCCATGAACCCGCCGACCCTACTTCTTCGATCGGTACGTCGAGCACAACCCTGTAACTTATACTTGATCCCTAAAACTTACCGACCTCCCAAACTAAGAGCACCTATGTCAAACTCACTCAAGTCAATGCCATCCCACACCAAAAATTCTCCGCCATTTCTATTTCTACCCTCACCGTGAGGGGGCATATGCATACGTGACTCGAACTTAGGTTGGATTCAGGAAGGTGTGTCCTGATAGTTCTAAACGAAGCGTGGATTCGTACATATGCAGTAATTTGGAGCTGGGGCGAGTGAATTCTGAGGCTTGAAGTCGAGCGTGATGGGGGAGCGCGTTTGGGAAGATGATTGAACGGAGGATGATGGCAGTTCGGTGGAGAGAGGGTACTTCTGTTTTGAGAAGAGTTGGAAGGAGTTAGGTGTGAGAATGAAAGTGAAGGGGAAAGAAGTAGTGAGCCTAGACTTTATATATGCTGGGTGGAATACGAACCGGTCTCCTCCTAGAGACATGGTCGTATTCCCAGTGGTCGGCTATTCGATATGCCGACCCCAACCCGCGTATGAGAATTCAAGGATCGACATTTAAGTGTCGATCCCCTCTTCTTTTTTAAAAAAAAGGAGAGAAGAGAGGGAAAAGATAATAAATGAATGATAATACATATAAAAATAAATGGAGGTGGTAGGGCAATAAAAGAGGTGGATTTTGCCTAATAGGTGGGGAGACATGAATTTGGAAAATCCACTGTGATTCAGCCTTCGAAAGGTTGTATGCAGTCAGCTTTTGAAAAGTTACAACAAGATTCCAGGAATTTCTTTGAGACAAAACTAATGCGTCCAGACGACACAAAGCTTCATCGAAGGTTAAAGAAAAAGTGACCATCGGTTATCAAGTCTGAATGAGCTAGCCTTTGGAAACATGGATTACTCGCTGATTCAAAGCGCGTCATGTCGTTCACAAGACACAGTTTGGGGGGCAAATGTTACCCGGCACCTTAGCCCAACTACAAGATGATAGTTGCAAAGGTTATGGTTGAACGTTAGTGGGGGCAAAGTTAGATAATAAACTACTTCGGGTCATTGAGAAGGCTACTTCGAGTCAGGGGAAAGTTTACTCCAAGTCGTCTCAACAACCTCAAGTTGGTATGGATCACCTACTAGAGGTCGGCATAGACAGGAGTGGGACATTGTGGGGTCGGTGCAAGTCGGTTGGATCGGCACTTGGATATGGGGTCGGTGCAATTTGACATGGTCGGCATAATTGAGAGATTTCAACATATGAAGTAGGTCGGTGTTGAGGGATAGCTATGGGATCGGCTAGAGTGGATCGGTTAAGGTGGATCGGCTATAGTGGTGGACTATATTGGGATCGGTATAACCTTATGGGATCGACCTGTGATGGGGTCGGTGTACCACGTTCGTATCGGTTGAAGTAGGTCGGCAGAAGTAGTTCGGCTATGATGCGTCGATTGAAGTGGGTCGGTGCATCTCAGAGAAGTTGGCAGGTTATCGGGTCAGCAACGAGGTGATGCGTTCGGCATGTATACACTCCGAGTCACACTATGAGCTGCTTCGAGTCATTTGGGGATCTGCTTCGAGACGTCCTAAAAACCCAGAGTCGGCTGCGAGGGTTCAGCATGGGGGGTCGGTCTTCATGATTTGTCAATTATGGGTCGAATTCCTTTGGTTGTGGGCCTGAAAGACTGAAAGAAGGAGCACACTCAGGGAAACCAGGCTATCTCCGTCTATAAATAGAGGGGCAGCGGTCCAGTTTAAGGGATCTTTTCCAGAAACTAAGGAGGGACTTTGCCACTTTTTGTACTCATTTCCTTTTCATTCTAAACCGAATTCAAGTTGTTCTTTGCGGATTATATCTGTATTCAAGCAATTGGAAAAGCAATAAAGATTACATTCAGAGTGGACGTAGGCAGTTACGCCGAACCACTATAATTCTGTTGTTCTTGCTTTTTACTGTTATTTTTGCAGTATATTGTGCAAATCGTTTGTTTCAATTTACTGTTTTCATTTATCTCTCTACATAAATCTATTCTAGGGTGTTAGTGGCCAATTCTGGTGCTAACAATTGCTAATTATTAATTCTTACTTATTACTTGTAATGACCTCGAATTTTAATTAACATTATTAGGGATATTTAATTGGATAAATTAAATAGAATAATGTGAATAGTAGGGAGATGAGATTAATAAATCCAATGGTCATGCCTAAAAGAATGAACTAAAATAAAAGGACTTAAATAAATTAAGAAGGAGGAATTTTTCCTAAGGGGTAAACTTGGAAATAGGGCTACATTTCTTAGTATATATCTCTTCCTCCACCTAAATAAACTTCCACTTTCTCATTCTTAGCTCCCACATATTTCGGTCGGCCATTAAAAAGCTCCAGGAAAGTTTAAATTGAAGAATAAGCTAAGGAACTAAAGCTAGGAAAGTATCTCATTCTCCAATCAACTAATCAAGGTGAACAATCATGTTTATCATCTCGTTTTTTTGTGTTTGGATCGGTTATGGGTTATACCCGATTTATGTTTGTGATTTTGGTTAGGATATAACCATTTAACCTTTGTTTGGATAAGACATAGGTGTTTTAAATGTTAATGGGTTAATTAACACATTTTTGTGCGGTTTTGGTTAAATTTCGAATTGTTCTGATCTTCATATGCTTTGAAATTTTAATATGTTGAAGTATATGATTTATCATATTTTTGGTATTTTTGGGAATTTTTCCTTATTAATTTACTAAAGTAATTAAATTATTTAAGCCCAAGGGCTAAACTGAAAATTTGCTTCCGAAATTACTTAAATTTGAAAGGAAATTGCTTTTGGAAATAATTGAGGAAGAAGTACAGGGATTTGAAGGTTGACTTTTGTATACTTTTTACTATTTGGAAGTACAGGAGAAGGTTCCTCAGCCAATCAAAATTAGACAAACAAGATAAAAACATCTCTTTAGTGGGTTCAGTTCTACCTTCAACTCCAATAATCCCGCTTTTACCTTTTCAATGAAGTCAAAAGGTACTTTTCGTCTAAGACGGAAGGTAAACAGTTACCCTCCGTCAAAGTCAAAAGGTAGGCACGGGGCCGAAGGAAAGAAAAGGGGGAAGGGATGGGGATGCCGCTTCTTTTGCTTTCGGATAGAAATAAAAAAAAATCGAATAAGTTGAAGGGGGATCCTTTAACTCTATCATTTTATATTCAAAATTTTATATTCAAAAAGGGTTTCGAAAGGCATCTTCGAAAGCTTAAACCTTCAAGAGTAATGTTTTAATTTTTTTCCAAAAAGGTGTTTTAAAACCTTTCGGCAAGCCGATGGGTTAACCTTCCGACATGGTCGGAAGTATGCTTTCGAAGGGTTGATTCCAACACCAACACTTCATTGTTTTTGAATGATTTCGAAAGGTATTGATTTCGAAAGGTTTAATTTCGAAAGGTTTTAATTCCGAAAGGTTTTAATTTCGAAAGGTTTTGATTTTGAAAGGTTTGATTTCGAAAGGTTTTGAAGGGGTTATCTTCAATGATTGCGAAAGTTTCTGAGTTCGAAAGGTTTGATTTCGAAAGGTTTTGATTTTGAAAGGTTTGATTTCGAAAGGTTTTGAAGGGGTTATCTTTAATGATTGCGAAAGGTTCTGTCTTCGAAAGATTTTGATTTCGAAAGGTTTCTGAAGGAGCTAACTTTGGATGTTTATTTGCTTTCGAATGGGACTTCATTCGAAGGGTTTTAAAGGGCTATTTTTAGCCATTTTTCTTTAGTAAAACTTTGCTAAGACGAAGGGGTTACTTCGAAGGGTTATAACATAAAATACTTATCTTTGTTTGAATACGTAAGGGGGATCCTTATATAAAATGAATGTTATAAAACCTTAAGGACACCGGGGTGGGTTTAATGTTTTTGTTACATAGTTTGGGGTTACAAACATAAATATGCTTTTGAAAATATACATTGGGGCTATCAATGTGTTTTTATTTAATTTAACCTAATTGGGGCTACTAATGAGAATAGGTTAACCAGGTGGTATACCTGGGAAAAATAATTAATCATGGGGATCATGAAGTTTTATAAATAATCATGGGGATCATGATATTTTTGGCCAAGTGATGGGTTCTTGGTTAACCTAGGAAAACCATGGAATGTACGGTGGATAGCCCACATCAAATTTCTAAAGTAAAGAATGTTTTGCCAGAGGTGGTTAGCCTCGGGATTTGGCACCCAAGGGTTCATAGATATCCTAGGAAAACTATAGAGTGTGCGGTGGATAGCCCACACCATTTTTTATAAAATAATGTACGATGGATAATCTGCATTTATTTTGAATGGATTTGAGATGGATAGTCCTATTAAATTATGGTGGATGGTCATTTTAAAGATTTTAGATGGGAAATCTAATAAATTGCTTTTAGATGGGATATCTAATAAATGGGTGGATGGGATATCCAATACATATGATTTATGGCTTTATTTCATATTATGTTAAGACTAATCATTTTGGGTGCAGGGGCATAGTAAATAATTTGGATGTTTATTTGGGATATAATGAGGGGAAAACTCATTCCGCTAAGCGGCGTGGTCTCACTTGATATCTATTTATGATAAGAGATGGTAAGGGATTATTCATACCAGACTCATTGTCTAACTCGAAGTTTGTGTTTCTCCACAAACTCTCGAGTACTCAAAATTAATTTGAGTAGTCTGAGAGTGGGAGAATTCCAAGTTTTGGATGAATAAGCTTCCGGAGACGTGCATGAGGCAATATTAGCTATATAGGAGCTATTTTGTGTATTCCGCTGTAATGTACTAAGAACTGTGAAGTTCATATTTATTAGTTCTCTGATCATCATAAGGAGACATCTTCATATGTCGCTCTTATCGTATTTTGTACATGTATATGTGATCTGAACGTGGTTAACATCTGAGATTATGTAATTAAATCTTAATTTGAAACTCATAAGAAATGAGAAATTCTGTTTTGTTGAAGTTTAAATTTTTTCATATTCTTGTGTTTCTGTGTTGCCAACATTTTCAAGATTCCGATTTCGGTCACTCAGAAATAACACCTATGGATGACTACAGCATCCATAGCAGTTAGTTTTGAGCCTCTGGAAGCGGGACGTTACATTACTCCTTAATTATAATTGAATATTAATTATTAAGTGTTACTTATTATGTATATTTTATTAATTATTAATTATTAATAGTTAATAGAATTATCAATGACCAACTATTATATATTTAATATTAATTATTAAATGAATTATTAATTATTACTTCTTATTTATTAATTATTAATTATTAAAAATTAATTATTATTTGTTAATTATTAATTATTTTATGAATACCAAGGCATCAGTTACAACTGGCAAAATAAAAGAGCTGTTGAAAATAAACTTATT
Organism: Allium fistulosum; assembly: GCA_030737815.1. NCBI lineage: Eukaryota > Viridiplantae > Streptophyta > Magnoliopsida > Asparagales > Amaryllidaceae > Allium > Allium fistulosum. The sequence continues at coordinate 272,742,676 of CM060902.1, read as the reverse complement.
AATTATTAAATAGTAATTACTAATTATTTAATAGAAATAATTAATCATTAAATATTACTTCTTATTTATTAGTTATTAATTATTACTTCTTAATTATAATTGAATATTAATTATTTAATATTAATTATTCAATAGTTTAATTATTTAATATTAATTATAATTAAATATTAATTAATAATTATGAAATATTACTTCTTATTTGTTAGTTATTAGTTATTAATTATTACTTCTTAATTATAACTGAATATTAGTTATTTAATATTAATTACTAATTATTTAACATTAATTATTAATTATTTGATATTAATTATTTCTAAATTTTATGGATCTTTTTAAATTTTAGAAAATTTTTATTTCTAGATTATTAAACTATAGTAAATAATTTAATGTTAATTATTAAAATTGTAAATTAGTTAAATATTAAATATTAAACATTAATTACAAAATATCAATTATTAAAAGTTAATTATTAATTATTTAATATTAATTATTAATTATTTTACTAAGTATTAATAATATTTATTGATTATAAGTCATAAATATTAGCTTTAATTTACTAATTATTAATAATTAACTATAATAAATTATTAATTTAAAAAATAAATATTGATTATAGATAATAATTAGTAATTATAAATTATTTATTATAATCATTAATTGTGATAAATATAGATAATGACCTATGTACGTTATTATTTATAATTATTAATTATAAATTACCATTTGTAAATCATTAAGTAAGTATGTATAAATAATCGAAGATAATGATGATTAATATTAATATTATTAATAATTAATTAATAAACATTAATAATTAATAATAATTAATAGTTTTGAAGAAAGCATTGTAATTATTAATTATTAATCATCAAAAATCGACAACGGGCATTCATTACAACAGGCATTCTGTGGCCGTTGTAAAATTAGCATCTATTACAACGGGCATAAAAAAATAGTTGTAATAGGCATCTATTACAACGGGCAAACAGGGATGAAAACCGGTATCTATTACAACGGGCAAAAAACGTTGTAATAGACATATATTACAACGGTCAAACTAAAAACGTTGTAATAGGTGTCTATTACAATGTGCAAAGTAAAATAGTTGTTGAAAAGTGGTATCTATTACAACAGGCCTGAAAAAACCGTTGTAATAGGTTTCTATTACAACGGGCATTTAAAGACCGTTGTAAAAATGACGTTGTAATATGGTATTTTTTTTATAGTGGTATTAATTAGTGTATTCGCAAATTCATGTAATAATTATAACTTAATTAATTTCTGAGTTGTAAGAGTGTATGTGTTCAATAATGCTACATGTGCTAGGTTTAAGGTGAAGAGGTTGAATATATGACAAATGAATTTTACTTATAATCGTCTTTTTCCTTGTTATTAACTCCATGTGTTAATCATAACAATTTTTGTTTTGGTCATACTTTCAAAAACTTCAAAACAATCTCATTGTATAAAACTGGGTGAAGATAATATATACCTAAGGATCCCAAGTCGGTCGGGTTCGAGATGTTTGCGCAGATCTGAAAAGCTCGGAGTCGCGACGGATCTGAAGCTTGAAACCGTCGCGGTGGAGTGGAGTTGCGCAGGCGCGATTGAAGATTTGGGTAGAGCGGAGTCGCGGTGGAGTGGAGAATCGTCTGAAAGAGTCGCAGTCATAGATTTGAGCAAAGGTTTAGTCATGGTGGAGAATTTGCCACAATGAAGATGTCGCAATGGGAAGGGTTTTTAATTTGGACGATCTTAATTTTTTTTGTTTTAGCAGAATGAGAACAAAGGCATACGAGTAATAAAAGCAGCATTGAATAAGGCTTCGGTAAGTCATCAAAATTTTCGATGACACACCGACGAGTATGATAACATGGAAAAATATTTTGTTTGTTCTCGGACAGTCGTTATTATGTTGTCGAAATTTTCGACAATGCACTAACAACTATGATAACATGGGAAAATATTTTGTCTATTCTCAGGTAGTCGTTGGTATGTCTTCGAATATTTCGACGACTTACCAACAACTTTTTATTTATGATCATTTACCGATGACTTGCCGACGACACTGCCGTAGGTCGACGGTATGTCGTCGAACCTTCGTAGATATATTGTTTTTTTCCTAGTAGTGGATTTTTACAGTAGAAACTAATAAATAAAATTAAATCGTCGAGACAAAAGTCCTTAATATTAATTATAAGCAAGAGCATGAAAAGTTTAATGAATACTAGCCTAAATGCACGCAACTGCGTGCGTCTAATATAAAAAAATATTTACTTTTTATTTAAGAAATATTTAATGCGGGGAAATTTTTTTATTACATTAATATTGTTTTTATTATGTGAGTGGTATAAATGAAAAACCTTGGTGGCCACGATTACCTTTATTTCAAGTACTCTTGTTGATAGTGGATGTCAAATAAATAGTGATTATATTGATGGACGGTCGCAACTGAGTGGTTATGCATGCTACAAATCGATAGTAATATTTCGTTGATGAGCCATCGAAAATGGAACGCCATCTAATGTATTTTAGGAATTTCAAAAGGACATTGTAGAAACCTTTGATTGAACTTTCGTTAAGAGTAGTATAGATAAAAAGTTCCCGAACTAAAAGTAGGAAGAATTTACACTAAACCAATAACTAATTAGTGCACATGAGTGGTAATCTTGCAAAGGACATTGTCACAAACAATTTGTTCTGTTTACACACATATATGAACATAGTAAATAATCAAAAAAAATGAATAAATTAGACGTTTTGATGATCAAATTTTTATTATGCCATGCTAAAGGTTGAAATGCTAAGTGCAGGAAGACAACGAATCCAATTTTCAGAATTTCAGGCTAAAGTTTGATATGTTTCGCGCAGAAGGATACAACAATGTTATCTTTGTAATTTAAAATTTGCAATAGAGACAAATAAAATAATAATAATTTTAGAAGTCAATTATGAAGACATTGATTTTCATTTGTTGAACAGACAGATCATTTCCAGGAGTATTCATAAATCTACAAAAACATTTCAGGAAAATGAATGGTACATTTCATACATGGAAATGTTGTATGTGAAAATCATCAGATGAAGATGATGGGAAAATTGTTTTTTCATTTTTGCATGTGAATTAGTCTTATATCCATCAAAGAAGGGTAATGCATAATTTTACGGTACTAACCTTATAGTGACAAAAATGAAATAGAAAAAGAGCTCATTTGAGTTTATGGTTGAGGTGCATTGTTTTGAGATATCAAGAAGGTACACAAGATTGAGTGACAAAAGAATAAACTTTAAATTTTAGCATGCTTTGATCAGTTTTTATGGCTAGTGTTAATAGTAGCATAGGAAAGGTTGAGAAGCCCATTATTAAAGTAACCCTCCTTCCACGCCATGAATGCGTATTCTTGTTCTTACATCAACAACCTACAATTTCGCAGTTCATAAATGAACATTAGCAACCTAAAGTATGAGTTAAGAAAAAAAAGTATAACTTTGTAATATGAGCATTTCACTAGAAGAACAAACTTTGCAGTCCAATTAGTTTCTAGAACATACATCCATAGAAATTAATTTTAAGGCCAAAGTCAGCAGAATAATTACTTTTAAGGATATAGTCAGCAATCCTTAAAATTAATTATTTTAGTTGTGCGTCCTAGAAACTAATTGCACTAGCTAAAGAGGTCCTTGTGCCTAATTTCCACTTTGTTAATATGCCTTGTTTAATCATTCTTACGCAAACTTTAAGAATCATCATTATTTCAGAGAAAGAAAATGTCTAATGAATTTGTAATTTCTGCAAATACAAAATCAACTGCTATCCTAACCTAGAAATTAGGATTTTTATGATCCAACCAGACCCGATACATATGTTTCTACTGTATAGGAAGTATGAACTATGAAGGGATTTACATTCTGAAAAAAATCACTTACAGGTTTAGTTGGAAGTCAGAGTAATCTATACATATTTTTTGTGTAATAGAAGTTGATTTATATTGTGAAACCATGACTTCTAAGTTTGCCCGCTAATAACATTTGTTTCAGGTAATTCTTTGTGTGTACTGTCAGAATAGCTGTAGTTCCGTATACATGACAGAACTAGTTACATTTGAGTTCGCTAAAATTAGTATCGTGGTTAAGCTATATCCATTTATACTAATTACTAATGTAACTGAAACTATATTTCTTATTGTTCGTATCCATGCGTTCTTCTTTGAATTTGATAGCACAGTTTAGAGCGACTTAACAATCTAAAGATGCTTATTTTTTTTCACCTTTGGGTATTATTGTTATGATGTATATCATGCAGGCATGTTTAAATGTTCTGTTAAGATACACGCGTCTCATGTAATTTCATACAGTGGTCATCGGTTCTGATAATAGTCTATCTATTCTGTGGTACGTCATCTTGATTTTATTTAAATTACCGTCAGTTTGTGGTCTGGTATGCATGTTATGACAATCACCTACTTCCAGAAAATTTGGTTGGCTGGATTCTAGTAAGGCATTCAAGAGATGCATAGAAAGGCTTCACTGGTCCTCAAGGATGCATGTAAAGGCACCTGATGAACAGTCAATGATACCCTCTCTTCATGTGATCCTAGCTCCATGTGCAATAGCATGTAATTGCTAACTGTTGTTGAAGAAATGAAACGTTTGATTTTTATTGAAGAGAATAGAATATTGCAGTATTGTTTTGATGATACTAAATGTTGTACAAAGGCTCTGTATTTATACAGTTTTGAACAGAGCAATTATAAGCTGAATATAATAAATGGGCTTGGCCCAATATAAGGCAATATGACCGCATCCACTATCACCTGAGAATATCTGGTTTGCTTGCTTTATATAAGTCATTTTCTTCGATACGCCCCTCAAACCAATTCGAGGGTTAGGGTTTTCAGATAATTCTCAAAAATGACCGCCACAGAAAATTTCTCTTAAATCTTCAAAAAAATTCCTTTTAATATGGTAAATCTTTGCTCTAGCTGAGGTTTATCAGATTTGAGAAGCATGTCCATACATCGGAAGCAAATTAGACTGGAATTGAAGTTGATTAGTCAAAAAAATTGATGAAGTCGAGGTAGACTTCACATCGGTGAGTGGCTCTCAGATTTCTCCGTTGTCGGCAAATAATTCGAGGCTCTGCATCTCGGATCTGAGTTCAACTCGTCAACATTCAGTTCATTCTTGAATTTGGTAAAATTATTTCTTGATAATGCTTTAGTAAGGACATCTACCTTTTGGTAAGTCGAAGGTATGTGATTAACTCTTAATCTTCCTTTTAACACTTGCTCTCGAACGAAGTACAAGTCCAGTTCCATGTGCTTCGTTCTGGAGTGCAGTACTGGGTTTGTTGTGAGTGAAATTATGCTGAGATTACCACACCAAATAGTAGCTGTAGTATTAGTTTTGATCTGTAATTCACTTAATAATGATTCCACCCACATGATTTCCGCAGTTGTACTGGCCACACTTCTGTATTCTGTTTCTATGCTAGATCTAGATACAGTTGGTTGTTTCTTAGCACACCATGATATTGGATTTTTTCCTAAAAAGATACAGTAGCTTGTTGTTGATTTTCTATCATCACTGTCAGTTGCCAAGTCTGCATCTGAGTATCCATTGATGTTTAGTGACTTGCTTGCATGTAGAACAAGACCTTGATTGATAGTGCCTTTGAGGTACCTCAGTATTCTTTTAACTGCCTTCCAATGCTCATCTAGTGGTTTTTGCATAAATTGGCTGACTTTGTTTACACTAAATGATATATCTGGCCTTATTATTGTTGCATATTGTGATGCTCCAATAATGCTCTTGTATAGTTTTTCATTCTCAATTGGCTCCCCTTTGTTATTTGATAAGTGTAGACTACTTGTCATTGGAGTTGGAAGAGGATTTGCCTTGTCCATTTTTGCCTTTATTAGTATCTGTGAAATGTATTTCCTTTAACATAAGTGTAGTCCATTGTCAAATGTTCTTTCGACTTCTATACCAAGAAAGTAGCTTAATTCTCCCAAGTCTTTAATTGAGAACTCTCTGTTTAAGTGTTGTGTGACCTTGCTGATTTCAGTTTCGCTGCTACCTGCAATTATAAAATCGTCAACATAAATTAATATGTAAGTAACAGCTGTATTAGATAATTTAATAAAGAGAGAGTTGTCAGATTTTGTAGAGGTATATCCAAGACTGACTAGTGTTATTTTCAATTTGTCAAACCACATTCTTGGTGCTTGCTTGAGCCCATAGATTGCTTTATTTAGCTTGCACACCAGTCTTTCACTCCCTTGTTGTTTGAATCCAAGTGGTTGTTCCATGTACACCTCCTCCTGCAATACACCATTCAGCAAAACATTATTTACATCTAGTTGTTTAATGGTCCAATTCTTATACAAGGCTATAGTCAATATTATTCTAATGGTGGATGGTTTCACAACTGGTGAAAAAGTCTCATTAAAATCAAACCCACTTTGTTGTGAATACCCTTTTGCTACCAATCTAGCGTTGTACTTTAGAATTGTGCCATCAGGATTTTACTTTAGCCTATAAGTACCGACCCATCAGATTGATGGGACACGTCTTCAAACTTTTGGATTTGCCTTGTTTACACCTTTGGATCTTAGTTGTACTTGGTTTCTGGATTCTATAGTTAACCCTCCAGGCCTCGTGCTTTGATAACTTTCGAGTTATGTTCGTCAAATCGGCCTATATATTGCCTGGTCAAAAGGCTGGATAACACTTGCCCCTCAAAGTGCATTTTTTTACAACACAATGTACTTTGAATCAAGACAAGTTAGGATTGCCATATCGGACTCCAATCCATGCTTCGAATAGTCATTATCCTTCTTTAGACCTTTTCCGGTGAAGTGTTATGTCTATAACCATTTGTTATGACGCTTTGCTAGCATTTGGCATTATAAAAATCATAAAATGCTTTTAATGATTTGCAATTATGAGCTTGATAACTTTGAACTAACTCCTTTCCTGGATTTTTCAGGTTTGGATCTGCTTTCTTTCAATTCCACCCTTTGGATGTTGAATATATTTACGTACATGCATACGTGCACATTCTTGTTGGATCTCAAGCATATGAACATGCATATGCAGGCATGGATAGGCCATCTTTGCCACTTTGGTTGCCTTAAGAATCAGGTTTCAGGGTTTATATAACCCAACTCTTCAACCTTTCTCTTCAATTTTTCCTTTGCTTTCCGGCCGGTGTTGTGCGAATTCGGCCTCTGCTTTTGTTTTCAGCTTAGGCGTAAATAAAACTTGTACTTTTCTTTTCAAGCTCTATTTCGAATGTGAATAACAAAGACTTTTGTTTTTCCCAAGCCTTGTGCAAATTGCCTAATTATTTGAGAAATGCGCTTTCCATTCGATGTACTCGCGATCCACTCCTTTTCAATATTATTGTCAGACTAAGTTATTAGCCTATTTTGTGATTTGTCGGCCTTTCGTCGTTCTTGTGAACGTAAAGCAATCGTTGAAGTGCCAATTGCAGAGCATTTATATGTAACCATATCGAATTCTAGAATCCGATCAGACTTTGATTACCTAGAAAGGTGATTTAAGCATTCCTTTTGACGGAACTTTAAATGTGATCGTGCATGCCTCTACGTGTCGATAGAGGTTTGGATGAGATCTCGCCTAACTCCGAGCATTGACCTTTTTCCTTGCCAGCTTTGGGCAATGTTTGAATGCTCTTGTTTCAGACTGTGCCTAACTTTGGGCATTGGTCGAGGTTAACCACTTAGGATAGCGGCTAGGGTGTCCTTTTTTAGGATAGTGATCTTCAATCGCACCAAACTACGGGAGTTGATTTGAGCTATCTACTTAAGACTATAGTTTTACATCCTCATCTAGGATGTTTACTTGTGATCATGCTTACTCCAAGCATTTACCGATGTTACTATGAGATCCCGCCTGTTCCGGGTGTAGATCTTTGTCTCGCCTGCTCCGGGTAAGATGTGAGTTCTCTGCCAAACTTTGGGCATGGGCTATAGAGGCAAATAGTCTCGTTCAGCCTTTCGAATGTTTACACTCCCCCCGCTCCAAGGACAAGAGTTAGCGAATGGACGGTCAAGTCATGTCCTTTTTGGTTTATACTCTTACCCCCACATCAAGGACAAGAGTTAGCTAATGGACGATCAAATCACGTCCTTTTAGGTTTATACTCCTGCCTCCATATCAAGGGGGAGAGTTAATGGCTAGACGGTCATATCATGGCCTTTTTGGTTCATACTCCTGCCCCCATATCAAGGGTGAGAGTTAGCGGATGGACGGTCAAGTCACGTCCTTTTTATTTTATACTCCTGCCTCTATATCAAGAATAAGAGTTAGCTGATGGATGGTCAAATCATGTCCTTTTAGGTTTATACTCCTACCCCCATATCAGGAGCGAGAGTTAATGGTTGGACGGTCGTGTCATGCCCCTTTTGGTTTATACTCCTGCTCCTACGTCAAGGGCGAGAGTTAGCGGATGGATGGTCAAGTCGCGTCCTTTTTGGTTTGTACTCTTTCCCCCACATCAAGGGCAAGAGTTGGTGTACGGAAAGTCGTATCGCATGCGTTTCGAGTTTATACTCATGCCCCTCGTCAGGGGCAAGAGTTAGCTGGTATCGATCTTCGAACACCGAGAGTGATTAAACTTCAAGGGTCCGATCAAGGACCATGAAGTTTGGTTAGCACATATCTCCGAGTATCTGCATACATGCATTATACGCATGCAGATTCAGTCAAGTTGGTCATGTTTCACAACTCTTAAGCTTTGTAAAGATAGAATCATAGAATGGCAGGTTCTGCCTTATTACATGGCTTTAATCAATTATGTATAAATTTATTTCTAAGTGAAATAGCATCGGAAGTGCTCGCTATTCCATGCCCTCGGGAGTGAGATCCCATCCACTATTGCTAGCTTGAAAGTGTTGTCTCCAAGCTTTTGTTCTATTATGCACGGACCTTCCTAAGTCGAGCCCAAGTTTCCAAGGCCTAAGAAGATTCATTTGAGAACTAGGTCGCGATCTCAAAGCTTCGATTCCTGACCTTGGCATTGTAATATCGAGCGACTCGGTTTTGATGTGCAGTTGCTTTCAAGTCAGCTGCATCACGCTTTTCATCAATCATATCAAGAGACTCCTATAGGAGCTGCTCATTTGTCCATGGATTGTAGTGAGTTACCCGATAAGAAGGTACTTCCAGTTCCTTAGCAATTCTAAGTCCCGCAACCAATGCTTCATACTCCGCTTCATTGTTTTTCGTAGGAAATTCGAGTCTCAGGGCGTAAAAGATCAAATGTTCCTCGGGAGTGACAAGTACAACTCCAGCACTAGAACAACATTTGTTTGATGACCTATCCGTGTACATCTTCCATCTAGCATCCTTGTCACCATTGCCCTCTGGACTATATCGTCTCGCATAGCGCATTTCGCTATGAAATCCGCCAAAGCTTGACCCTGGATAGCTCTTTGAGGGTGATAGGTTATATCATATTGGCTCAATTCAATTTTTGATTTAATGGCCTTTCAAAAGTCTCAGGTTGCTGTAAGACTTATCGCAAAGGCTGGTCGATAAGAGCTTTGATCAGATGAGCCTGAAAGTAGGGGTAGAGCTTCCTTGAAGCGATCAATAGGCAGCATGCAAGCTTTTCTAGCTTCAAGTAATCTCTTCCTGTCCTATCAACCGTTTGTTGATGTAGGAGACCGGTCGTTGGATGCGGCATTCCCCACATGCGACCATGGTGCTCAAAGCATGCACCGACACTGCCAGATATATAAACAAGTCCTCGTCATCCACCGACATTGAAATAATTGGAGGTCTCTCCAAGTGATCTACCAAAGCCTGAAATGCGTCTTTACACTCCTACGTCCAAGTGAAGTTCCCTTTTTCCCTTCTTTATTACGTTAAAGAAAGGGATGACCGTTGCTCTGGAGATGAATCGACTCAAGGTAGTGATCTTCCCAACACAGCGGGTGCAATGCCAGTTCTTAGAAGGTTAGGGGTCAAATTTGACCATCAATTTGGCGGTTTGGATCTTCCCAGCATTGTCAGGAGCAATGCTGGTTCTCAAAAGATTAAGGGTCGAATGTGACCGTTGACCTAACGGTTTGGACCTTCCCAGCGTTGTCATAACAACGTCAGTGCTCCGAGTGCTAGGGGTCAAACGTGACCGTTGACCTGGCAGTTTATGAATCTACATCCCTCATTTGTTATTCAAGGATAGTGGAGTGTTTCCTCGGTTGTGCTAATGGTTTCACAACACAGAATTTTTTTTCTTGTAAGAACACTGTTCTATTGGTTTAAGAAGCTAATCTTAATAATAAGTAGAAGAAAGTAAATTAGGTAATAAAGAATGAGGCAGCATTGTCGTAGGCGCAGCTTCATCCCTGGGTGATCGGTTAGTTGATGACCAGCCTTTCACCAGCTCGTCTCAGCCCATGTCTACTAGGCCCAGGCGGTTCTCCTAGAGCAGGTAGACCTTGGTGTCTTGCATTTTCCCCATATTTTGGTGGTTCCTTAACGTACTGTTGGAGCTTGTTATTCCTTATCAGCTCCTCAATCAGATTTTTCAGATGTCGATATTCATTAGTGTCATGTACGTGAGTTTCATGGATGCAACAATACTTTCCTGAGTACTTATGTTCATCATTTGCCTCTCTCTGGGGCGGCATCTTGTATTGCTCCATCCCTTGCATGGAAAAGTTAGATGTTTTCCAACGTATCGTTCAGAGGTGTATATTCTTCAGATCTCAAGTTCCATGGGCGCTCGCTATTATCTTTGTGTTAGCCCCCTAGAGCTTGATTCTTCTTTCTTTGATTATTAGAATCCCCGACATTAACAACTGCATTCGTAGAGTTTCCTCCAGCTTTCTTGATTGCAGCATTAATCTGCATCACCTTAGCTGAACTTCTAGCATCATCCCTTTGGGAATAAGTGCTTGCCTCTTCCAAGCGCAAGAACTAGTTAGCTTTTCTATAGAAAATATCCATTGTTGATGGGGGCTTCATTTCCAACCATCTCCCGAAATCAGTCTCGGGATGAATCCCCCTAACCAGTGCCATTAATACTATGTCCTCATGAGCATTACTTACTTCCATCGTTGCAGTATGAAATTTGTGCAAAAAATCCACCAAATATCTCCCGCTCCTCGAAAGAGGTTAGAAAGTGACATCATGTCTTTCAGACGTGTTGTATGCATGCGAAATTACTCTATGAATATTCATGCTAATTGACCAAAGGACGATATAGATCTCGGCGGTGCTAAGTGAACCACATCGTTACTACCCCTCCAAGAATATTGAGAAACAAATACATCTAACAACATCAGTAGCCCTGGTCGAATCCATATGCCAATCATACTTCATCAAATGTTATCTTGGATCCGTCTTTCCATTATACGACATCATCGGCATCACAAACCTGCGTGGGTATTCCTCGCGCAAGATATCTTTTGTGAAAGGATTTCGGCTTGGAGAGCAACCCCATTCATTATTCGTTCGGTGTTGACTCTCGCTTATCGGTCTTTTGACCATTTCAGTCAAATTTGGTTCAAGTGGGTCTAATGAATGGCGGTGAACATAATCTGCCCCGAGTGTTTGGCCTAGAAAATGATCTCAGTTAGTCTCATGATGCTTGGGTTCCCTTAACTTCGGAGGAACCATTCGTTCAGTAGTCCCTTGCACATGATCTCTCCATGGCAGATCTGCAGTAGCCGCTTGTGTTCTAGCATTCTGACCATCGACAGTACACCTAGAAGCCAAACTAGCAGCATCACCTAGGAGTCGAGGACTGGGACCCAAGCTTGATGGTTCGGTCCCGCCTTCTGTTTCAACTTCTCGGTTTTCTTCCTTAGCATCTTCTGCTTTCTGACCCTTTGTCTTTTCTCCAACGATGAGGAACTATTAGGTTCCAAATCAGAAGGCACACTACCTCTCCCTCTCCTCCTGCGACTGCTGGTTAGTTGACTTAATAGGTCCAAGCTTTGCTTCATCTGAGCACTCAACTCATTGCGGCTTTCCTGTAGCTTGTCTTTCATTTGTTTCATAATGCGGTCCATCTCAACTCTGGTGACCACATAAGCTGGGTTCTGAACATACATGGTGGTTGGTTGCGCAACCTCATTAATCTGCTGGAGATCGGTCTCCTTGACATCTTCAGTAGCACATGTAGTGGTAGAATGATCTCTTCTAGGGGCCATAGTAGAAAGCTCTTGTGTAGATTCTTGAAAATCTGAGTAGTTAAAAATTCCAGAAAATAAAGGAAACTAGATCTATCTCTCTTAGTTAGACAATCCAATAGTAGATGAAGGATATGACCATGTCCGAGAATCATTTCTCGGTGAAAACACCAAAATGTTTGCATCAAAATCGGCACAAACACCCAATGGATTATGTAGAGAATAAGAGTGATGAAAAAGTAAATGAAAATGAGTAGAAATAGCACACACACAAGGTTTATAGTGGTTCGGCTGATCGTTGCCTACGTCCACTTGATCTTTTATTAATAGTATCTCTGATTTATAACTACTATTCTTATCGTTCGGTACCACTCGGCAGCCAATTACAAGAAATAAGTGCAAAGTTGTTTGAGAGCAAAAAATCCCCGAAATGAAGCCCCCCAAGCCCTATTTATAGCTGTAGATCGTCGGAAAAGGCTCCAACACATCCTCCTCCACATTCTCCATGATCTCCCGGAATTTTCTCAGGAGAAGACATAGCTAACTCAGCAATGTGGATGGATCAGTACCGATCCATAAAACTTGGTCATGGATTGTTTGACCATTTTGGGATGGCCAATATATTGTTAGCTTCATGTTTCTTGATTCATTTGCATTGTTATATATAAGCTTGTTCCTTAACCATTGAGATGGATCGGTGAAGGAGTTAAGTTGCTAGTTCTTGCATTTGAGATGCTCGATAGTAAACAGTGTGCGATCAATCCATGAAGTTTGGAATAGGTTCTTGGCATCAAGACTAAGTGGAATGATGAAAATGGGACATTTCTGAGGAGATCCTATGGATCGATACCGATCCATTAGATTGATGGATCACATCTTCAAACTTTAGGATTGGCCTTGTTTACACCTTAGGATCTTAGTTGTAATTGGTTTCAAGATTCTATAGTTATCCCTCCATGCCTCATGCTTCGATAGCTTTTGAGTTATGTTCGTCAAATCAGTCTATATACTGTCTGGTCAAAAGGCTGGATAATAGATAATATATGTAGAGAGTATTATAGATTATGACTAAGTTATTGGGATCTGAGGTCGGTCAAAAGCACATGGAAGTCTTCCCAGCTAATCTGGCTACCAATAGTGTGACTTTGAGATTGATGTGAGACATCGCTTATGATAAGTAACTACAGATGATGCGGCGGTAGTCCTAGACTTGTAGGGTAAATCTGACCAGCTAATCTGGCTACCAGTACCTACGAATAGTCGGACTAATGTGAGATGTCACTATGAGGTACGAGTCATAATATGAAAACCTACTTCAGGGATTAAAGGTATCAAGTAGTTGTATGAGGGTCTGCCTCTTCCCTATGTAGGAAGTAGTTGTGAGTCAGCGAAATAGGGACCTTAAGGCTAAATTAACACTAGAGAGGGGGGTGAATAGTGTTTAATTGATTATATGAATATTTTTCAAACTTTTTAAGATTCTACTTGGAATGATGTAATTAACAATCACAAAATCAATCATAGAATCAACGTGCAGATAAAAGTACATGCAGTAAAAGTAAAAAGGAAAGAACACACTAGGATTTTATACTAGCTCGGAGTTACCCTACATCCAGTCCTGCACAATTCCTTGTACGGATTTCTTTTCAGCTAGTAAATGCAAATACAATCTCGATTTCAAGGCTACGAGACACACCCTCCAAAATCCCGACTTATGGGTAGAATCACTTGATTTCCGGGCTACAAGCACACCCACTAGACTTACGGGTTATTAAGCACACCCAATTGATTTTACGGGCTACAATCACACCCACGGGTATATCAGTATGATTTGATATAGTTTTACAGACTCAGATCTTCGATCTTGATTACAATTGATCCTATAACTCTTGAATAGCGCTTTGATCTTGGTTTGAGTAAGAGAGATGAGAGAAATTAGAGTGTAGATGAAGGAGAATCAAACTAGCGATGATTGAATTTGATTCTGGTTGAATTTCGGCAGAGTTTGGGTAGAAATTGATTTAGAAATCAAGAGAGTGGAAAGAAGAGAGAAGAATAAGAAAGTAGATGTAAAAAATTCCATTCGCGAAGAGATACGTCGAAAAGGCACTTCCATTAAAATTTGAATTTTGAAAATTACGGCCACTATATCAACATACATTAGTAGGATATGTCGACATACTCTTTACAAAATTGAAAAACACTTTAAAAATATTACTTTGAAAATTTGTTGCTTTGTAAAATGATTTGATACTTTATAGAATCATTTAAATATAGTTTATACACATTTTAATCAAAATATAACATAATAAAACTTTATAAAATAATTTTAAAAGATTTAACAAGAATATTCAATATAATGTAAATAATATATACATAATCAATATAATTATAACTTATTAAAGTATAAACAAAAATTCAATATATATATATAAACTTAAAAACACTAAACTATTATCTTTATCTTTATAAGTATAAGAGATTGAAAATCATTTTGAGATATATTTTGAAAAGATTATTTTAAAACCAAGATATTTGAAAATAATTTAAAACAAAATTAAAAAAGGAGAGAGAGATCAGGAAAGTGCTATCAACGTTTACCATAAATTCTACGACTCTATAATTTATCTGGAATATTTTGAAATCTTGAGCTCTTCAATACTAATGAGTCTTCAATTATCATCATATTGAATCTACTCTTGACATCACCATCTTGAATCTACTCTTGATACTGTACAGTCTTCTTAATCAACACCTGTCTAATATCCTGCACTATATACTATATATCTTGATAAAACATTATTATCTATATTTTATACAATGTCCTGTAATTGTTATCATCAAAACCAAAACCTAAGGTATTAATAGTAATAAATGGTCGGGGTTATGGTTTAGGCATGGTAGAGGATATCTCAAGAAAAGACCCGCTTTGATATGAAGTATTAAGTAGCTGAAGAGATTCTGTGCAATCTTAGCCAGATAGTTACTATAGAGGAGTTCGCCTTGGGATAGGTATTAAAGGACGAGGATCTACCTTAAAAGACGTATTAAATGGTCAGGGTCTGTCTAATTCCCATTAAAAGATATTTAGTGACTTACGTACTATCTCTTACATTGACAGGACTTTATTGACGATGGATATGGGTTATTGGGTTGAAAGCAAGATGGCCATGGGCTTATATTTGGAAAGCCTTTTTGACTTATATTTGGAAAGCCCTTGGGCTTATATTTGGAAAGACTAAGGATGTAGATAAAATGTGAATGACAAATTCCTATTTAAATTATATTGTCCAAGTACTACTATAGTAAGGCTCGAGATTTTTATTCACAAGACATATGTTGTTCTGACTCCCTCCTCATTAAAAACACAAGTTAGGAAAGATGACGATGTTGAAGACGAAGGCGTGGAGAAAGCTTGTGGCGGTTTATCTATTTATTTATTCATGTTATTTTCAGATGTACCTATTGGAAACTGTTGTATTTTAAATATGATGTACCGTGGATATGTAATGGTTATTATTGGTTTTTATGACATTTTGAATATGTAATAAAATGGGTATTGTTATTGTTATTGTATTTTATCCTTCCACTGTGAGATCTAAATGTGTAGATAAATAGTTCTGTATTGTCCTTTTTACCAACCAATAGCCAGCTTTGGAATAGGTTTAAGTTTTGATGGGCCCTTTTTGGGTCGGAATTTAGGTCCGTTTCAGGGTGGGTTGTTACATTTTCTGATGCATTTTCGATGACTTTCGGATGCCTTAGCGACATCCAATTAAATTGTTAAAATCGAATTTTCTAATGCCATTCATACGCCCTGCAGATGTCGTTGCTGAAATATATTTACAACATTTCCACTGCATTTTCAACCTCAGTCACACATTCAAATATATACAATATATATTCACCTCAACATAACATAATGATATCGCGAATTCATATACCACACTATCACAAACCACAAAATTCATACACCAAAATATATTACCCAACATAACAATATCATAAATATTATTCGACATCATAATATCCAAACAATACAATTATAATGCAAACCAAGTATCTAAGCAATACCATCGAATACAAACAAATATCCAAGCAGTATCTTCATAATATATACAAACCAAACATCTAAATAAGAACACAAATACTTCCTACTCCACCAAACCATGCCCACCATCACCCTCACCATAAATGCCCTCGTCTAGAAAGCATCGTAAAAATGCATCCGTAAGCAATCCATGCTTCTTCACTACCCTACCGACATGTGACTTCAATCGTTGATTTTATTCTTTTACAACATTACTAACTGTAGTAGCTCTGTCTAATTATGATCTCTACATTATAACCAAATTTGTTTGTTAATAACGAGTAATTTTTTATTTTAACTATTGTATTTATTGAAATAAAATTTTTAAATTTGCATTAAGCTAATATTTGTTTAATTAAGTGAGTGATTCAACTTATATATTTGTTTAATTTTTTGGGTGATTTAGAAAAAATGATAATTTAACTCGAATGAACTCTCATTTAATTTGTTGAAACAAAATTTATAATTTAACTCAATTATATATACATCTGTTTAATTTATTGAGTGATTTAACTTGTATATTTGTTTAATTTATTATGTGATTTTAAAAAAGCTATAATTTAACTCGAATAAATTCTTGTATAATTTATTGAAACAAAATTTATAATTTAACCTAATTATGTATATAATATATTAAGTGATTTAACTTATATAGACATACTCTTGTTTAACTTATTGAAACAAAATTTATAAATTAACTCATATATATATGCATTTGTTTAATTTATTGAGTGATTTAACTTTTATATATTTGTTTAGTTTATTATGTGATTTGAACAAATCTATAATTTAACTCGAATAAACTCTTGTATAATTTATTGAAACAAAATTTATACTTTAACCTAATTATATATATATATAATTTATTAAGTGGTTTAATCTATATAGACATACTCTTGTTTAATTTATTGAAACAAAATTTATAATTTAACTCAAGTATATATATGCATTTGTTTAATTTATTGAGTGATTTAAATTATATATTTGTTTAATTTATTATGTTATTTGAAAAAATCTATAATTTAACTCGAATAAACTCTTGTATAATTTATTGAAACAAAATTTATACTTTAACCTAATTATAATTATAAATTATTAAGTGGTTTAATTTATACAAACATACTCTTGTTTAATTTATTGAAACAAAATTTATAATTTAACTCAAGTATATATACATTTGTTTAATTTATTTAGTGGTTTAACTTATTTATTTTTTAGTTTATTGTGTGTAAAAAATCTATAATTTAACTCGAATCTTGTATAATTATTGAAATAAAATTTATAGTTTGATCTAATATTGCATATATATATATTGAGTGATTTAACTTGTACAAACATCCTCTTGTTTAATTTATTGAAACAAAATTTATAATTTAACTCGATTATATATACATTTGTTTAATTTATTGAGTGGTTTAACTTATATGTTTGTTTAATTTATTATGTGATTTTAATTTCTTATAATTTAACTCGAATAACTCTTGTATAATTTATTGAAACAAAATTTATAATTTAACCTAATTATATATATATATATAATTTATCGAGTGATTTAACGTATACATACATACTCTTGTTTAATTTGATCAAATAAAATTTATAATTTAACTCAATTATATATACATTTTTTTACTTTATTTAGTGATTTAACTTATATATTTATTGAATTTATTGTGTGATTTGAAAAATTCTATAATATAACTCGAATAAACTCTTGTATAATTTATTGCAACAAAAATTATAATTTAACCTAATTATATACATACATACATACATACATATATATAATTTATTGAGTGATTTAACTTATACAGACATACTCTTGTTTAATTTATTGAAACAAAATTTATAATTTACTTAATTATATATACATTTGTTTAATTTATTAAGTGATTCAACTTATATATTTATTTAATTTATTGTGTGATTTAAAAAATCTATATATCTTTTTTAATTTATTGAAACAAAATTTATAATTTAAGCTCACTATACATTTGTTTAATTTATTGAGTCACTTCACTTATATATTTTAACTCAAACTCAATTTATTTTTAAAATGACGAGTTTTGGGATACATAATGTACATGTGGTTCTTGGAATTTAAAATAACTCAAACTTAATTGTACTAGGCAGTTGTATAAAATACACACACATATATATATATACACACTTGTGGTTTTTGGGATTTAAAACTAATATATACATATGCATATAGTATATTATACATACATATACATATATCGCATGTGTACATATATTTATTCGCGTATTTTACATTTTACGTATTCATTAGAATTTTATACACACACACATATATATATATATGTGTGTGTGTGTGTGTAAGTATTATGTAAACACATGTATACATATCGCAAACTCGATGGAAGCATCATCTACCCAGCTACTGGCAGTGGACCCATCCTCAAGCTCTCAAGCTCACTCCTCAAGCTCTCATTCCTAAGAAACTCAAACATCCGCACTAGTTGCACGGCATGACAGCGTGGTAATATTGATCAAATGAGGCATGGGAAGACTTGCATTGTAATGCTGTTATAATTGGTAGTGGTGGTTAGGGTGGTGTTGGTGGCGATACTGTTACCACTAGTGGCGATAACTGCCATCACCGACAGTCAAAGACTCCAGTGTTAACAACATCCCCTCCAACACTATCATAACCAACCACCACCAGTTATAACAACACTACTATGCAAGCCTTGGTGCCTCCTCTATTAATATTACCATGTTGCCATGTCGTATAACCGAGGAGGGTGGTCGAAGACATGTGTGGTTGTGCTGTTATTACTAGTGATAGTGGAAGTGTTGGTGTTGATACTACTACCACTGGTGGTGACAACCATCATCACTGATGGTCAACAACTCCAGTATTAACAACATCCCCATATCACTTCCCCAATCCACCATCACCAATTATAACAGCACTACTACGCATGCCCAGTCACCACTGACATGGCTTTAGACCGTCTTTGTTTTTCACCGTCTAATATAGTGATAGTTTTTTCTAATGATGAACGTCACTCCTTTTTTCAGATTCTACCAATCTTTCGATTATATCTATACTATCATCGGGTAGATATGATTGAAACACTGGTAGAATCTGCAAAACAGAAGCGATGTGCATCGTCAGAAAAAACCATCATTGTATTATATGGTGAAGAACCATCTAAACCTTTAAGTGTAACATCTTCAATGCAATAGAATCATTCCTACATGTAAACAAAATTTACATTATCTTTCACACGATAGTATTATTAATTCAAATTAAATACTTTTAGTTTGAAAACAAAGTGCATGCATCACTAGTACTACGATCGTCTAGAGCATATCATGTACATCCAATCATCTAAAACTAGTAAGAAATTTAAACTTAGAATATACATCTTAATGAATGTATTAATTATTTTAGAGATAAACACCAAAACTGGAAACTGAACCTACTTCTTCATGCAAATAACCTACCATTTATGTATTAATTAGTTTATTCATAAATTCATGTATGTATTCAACAATGCTTCAAGTGATAGGCTTAAGTTGAAGTGCTTGAATATATGGCAAATGAATATAAACATACTGTTGTAAATAACAATTCCAAATAAATATAGAAATTCATGTATTAATTAGTTTATGCACAAATTCATGTATTAGTTAAATAGTATTTTTTCCATTGACGAATTCATGTTTTTTAAAAGCATTTCAAACTTTTATAGAAATGATAGATCTACTACATGTCAACTGATAAATGATCTCGACACCTATCTGAACTTCTTCTTTTAATGCTCAAATGAAAACTATGGGCCAGTACCCTTCTTTCTATAAACCTATCACAACTTAAAACATTTCATTTCTATTTAAAAATATAAATGTTATCAAAATCTGGCATAATAATATAAACTGATTGTAATAGGTTTATATGTTAAAATGGTTTTAATAGGTTTAAAGCATGACCCATATGAAAGTTGGTTAAAGTATGATGATATGGATTTAGCATAATACTTTGATGCATAATAGATACAAATATTTGGTTAATGTACGAATACCAAAATGATGTTGGGAGATTATAAGTAAGATATATGCAATAGTTTTCAACTGTTAAAATGTTCATAACAATGCATAGTGTATAATTACAAAATAATGCATAAGTAAGACATCTATAACTATGACCATATAACCGATTCTAAATTACTAAATTCTTACATATTTAATTTACAAAGATTAATAAATTATATAACACTAAATTAAATACACTTAACTAACCAAATAATAAAGTATTATATATAACTTTACAAAGTATATATGCGTAGAATATGGACCGAGCCCCACTACTTCATTATAGAAAGCAGTTGTAGGCTTTTTAATAATAATTGTAAGTTGCTTTTTTTAGCATTTTACATTAAGAAAATATATTTACAATTGTAATTTGAGTGGTTATTTTTCTATTTAGTTGGTTAATCATGGCTTTTACAGGCAATATTAATTAATATAGCTTAATAAAATAATATAAGTAACCTTAAAATTTGAATTCTTATATACTTAAGTTGCTATAATGAATAAATCATACCGATGGAGGGCCATGCTTGAGGCGGCGTAGAGGCTTTGGCTTGCGATGGTGGTTAGTTGGCCGGCGATGACTTGGAACCTTATGCGGTGACTTTGGAGGAGGAGCTGGGCTTGGGAGGAGGCAACTTGGGCTTTGTAACGACCCTAAAATTTTCGACCAAATTTAAAATTTTAAATTCATCGTTTCAATAAAAAATTTGAAATTATAAACGATCTCAATTTATGTCCAAACTTTATTTATGACATACGTCTAGTTAGATATGGACATAGAAAAAGTTTCGTTGCAAATTATTACAGTAAAATCCGCTCGCATTTTACTGTATATCAGTCCATATAAAGCTGCGTAAAATTTATCTTCCAAATCCAAATATTTTTACACAGTTATGTTGTAAAAATTATTCTGATCAAGATTATGTAATTCGTTTCGTCTAAAACTATCATCGCCTGCTCCGTTTAAATTGTTTTGCACATCGTACAATTTAAGCGGCGTAAATGCAAATTTTATAAAATCATCGTATCGCAATAATCTGTGTACCGTTGGAAGCGCATCGTCACACTGATCATAATGGTATATTTATTTGCGCGAATCGAAGTCCGACATCGTCCGTCGCTTTAATTTAATCGTTCCGTACGGTCCGGGTACACAAATTGCAACCCAAAATCTTTAACCCGTTTACAAAGGGAAGTTGAAAATAAAGTCAGCCCTGTATTTAATGGAGTAGTTGGGAGCTAGTAAGTTGCCTTGGAAATGTGTAACGTTTGGGAAGTTTAAAAGAGGAAAAGTTGGAAATGAATGTGACGCTTGGAACTCAATGCGTAATTAACCGGTTGAGAATTATATTTTCTACAGATTCTTCCCCACTTTCTCATTTCTCATTTCACTTTCCTCTACTCACGTCTCCAGGTATTCACTTCTCTTCAAATCTATGTTCTCCTCCCTCTAACCAAAATTATAAAAAAAATGAAAAATGAAATGTTAAAAAAAAAATCCCAGTAGCCTTCCCACTCACCAAAGAAATGCACACGCCTCCCCTTCGCTGCCCTTCGCACTACCCAACCACCCGTCACCGCCTGCATCACCGTTCCCCTCCTCTTCTCCCAGCCGCGCATGGCCAAGCGTGCGTGTGTTGCAACAAAGAGAAATGTTGGGCTGAGTGTGCTTTGGCTGGGTGTGTGTCGTGTGTTGTGTGAAATATTTTTGTGATGGTGTGCGTGTGTTAGTAAAAAAAAGAAAAGGAAGTGCGTTAGTAGGGAGCAGAAGATGGGGTGGTAGATGTGGTTGAAACTAGGCATGTTGTTTGAAATATGTAAAAATGGGAAGTTGCGTGTGATGTGTGCACAATAGGGAGGGGAGGGGCTAGTGCACGTGTTGCATAATTGCTGTGTTCTTCATATTTGAAGTATGCAGTGTGTTGAGTGTTGTGTGTTTGTAAGTAGAGTGTGTTAAAAAAATATAATAATAATAACAATGTGGTGTTGCGTGCATGAGCTACAGGAAGGTTTATGAAGTGTGAACATCTGGGTTGTAGAAAACATTTCATTTTGGTCGCACGTATGAAGGATGAAGGAGTGTGCATGCATGAATATAATGGTGTATACGCGTAGGAATGCATTGCGAAGTCTCAGCCTTGTTTTAAAAAAATAATTAAACAGTATCGATTTGTTGAATAAATAGTAACCAAATTTTTCTTTCGTTGTGTGCAGAAACAACCGACTGATTTCTTTCGCAGCAGCATAGATCTTCAGCTTTTGTTCTTTTCTCCGTCTTCGGTAAGCGCATTTATATAAATTTATAAATTTTATACAAACGTTCATTGTATTAATATCATTTCTTTTATCGATATTACAGTGTTCGTTGTTCGAGCTGTACCGACTCTATTCTTACTTCTTCGTGCTTCGCCGTCAATTTCTATATCCACGAAAGGTGAATTAATTTTCACGACTATATTCTTATGCTAGTTGGTATTGTTGAATGGTTGCTATGTGATTGAATTGAATGTTGATTGCTAGTATAAAGTGACAAATAATTTGCAAGTAAATTTGATATAGGATAGTTAACGAATTTAATTTGGATTATATATGTTAAATTCTGATTTGCTAAACCTGACCCCTTCATATGTTAAATTCGATTAGTTAAATTGACCCTTTTAACTTGTAAGTTAATTGACACGTAGAATTGACAAATTTCACTTTGGACCTTTGAACGTATATTGAATTAACTGTTGTAGTTGAAATTGAACGACAAGTGAAACCGTAATGTTATAATCTTTAATCTACTTGAAATGATAGGGTAGATTCTAGAAATAGTTATATTAATTCGCGTAAATAACAAACGCGAATTAATACGATTATTTCAGGATTATTTGAAAATTGTTGAATTGTTGTGAATGGATGCTATTGCTTGTTTATTTACTTTGACACCATCCCAGCTATCACACTGCAAGTTCCCTTTGTATGTTTTGATTTTTGAATTGAAATGAAATCGGGTTGAAATGATAAATACCCAAATAACTTTGACTCAGGATAGAAAATTAAATTAAACCCGATTGGTCAATGTTTTGATTTAAATAAAATAAAGTTTTATTTGACGAGTAACAAGGTTTTGAATAAATTGGAATTTAAATTTGAATGAATGTAAATGTGAGTATTTGAATTTGAAAACAAATATTAACGTAGTAATTGACAAAAAGAATATTGTTTAAAATTTAATTATTTAATAATTAAATTTAGAATTATTTGATAATAAATTTTTGAAATTATTTATAATTAAGTTTTAAAATTATTAATAATTAACTTTTGAAATTATTAATAGTTAAGTTGTGAAATTATTAATAACGAAGTTTGAAATAATTAATAATTAAGTTTTGAATTTATTAATAATTAAGTTTGGAATTATTAATGAATGAGTTTGAAATAATTAATAATTAAGATTTGAAATTATTGAAAATTTGATGAGATCGAATTATAATTAAATTGAATTGAACATCTTTATTTAGAGAAATTGAATTATTGAATAAGTGAAACTAAGTTCTTTAACTGAGTTTGAAGTTTGTAACTAAATAAATAATATATGAAATGAATTTCTTTAATAAGAAATAGAATGCGCTTTATCAAAACAAATGAAAGACGTGTAATTTAAAGAATTGAATTTGACAAATGTAATTTAAATAAGGTTGTAACTTTGATAATGAAAATGAACTTAAGAAGTAATGTAATGAATTGGAAATTTAATTGAAATTGTTTTAGATAAATTAATTTAACGAATATCGAATGAAATCGATAATTGAGTTTAAATCGTTTTGAACGTTAAATTAAGTTAACTGATTTTGGAATGAACTTATATACGAAATAAAATGGATATTCGAATTGTTTTTAAATTGAAACTTTGAAATTGAATTATAGAAATTTTGAAATGAATTTGGAAGTTATGAAACGTAAGTTTGGAAACTGATTTAGAAAGACTACCGAAATGTTGATTTACGAATTCTAATTGGAATTGAAATTGAAATTGAATTGGTTTTTGAAATATATTAAGCGACCAATTGGAAAATTAATTATGAAGGTTATCAAAGGAACCAGAATCGGTTTGTGACATACTCACTGTCTAAACCGGAAACCACTTTAATAACTATACGCGAAGTGATGATCCAGAATGAAGTGGTTGGATAGACGAACGCGATGATTGAAGAAAGTGAACGATAATGGATAGCCTTGATACTTGTGTCAAATTGGAAATGACTAAAACAGGAGCCGTGCCGGGCCAATGGAAGATTAGCTATCTCAAGTGGACACACTTCTTCGTAAACTATTCATTTACTTTGTGATTGATTGGTGCGCACCCTTGATTTGGGAGTGTTGTTTCACGGTGTTGTGGGCGCTGCGGCGTTGCGTTCTCACCAGTCCGGACCAGGCGAACGGTAGTGTCACTACCTTGGGTATTGCCTCATGTGCCTTGTCATACTTGTATTCCATTTATGCGCGACCACTACGATTTTGATTTGTACCTTTAGTATATGGATTGCCCTCTGGTGACTTCCGGTTTTGGGGAAACTACGGTCTTGTATATGCTTTTGGGAATAAAAATGTGTTAAGGGTGGAATGGGCCATGACTTAACACTATTTTGATATCTTTATATTACTGATAGACATTATCTATTTATCGTACTCTACTATGTATAGATAGTTTATCGGATCCTGAAAGATGTTTATTCCAATCATCTTTGAGTTATTGTTATTTCAAATTTTGAACCATATTATCTGTATAAGAATATATGTCCTGATTCGAGTGTTTGTTTGTGCATATGCTCGGATCAGACTGAGGATTTCTGTTGCTGTGCTATTGGAAGCTGAAGACTTGAAGACTATCATTTATCTTTATCAGTACTGCTCCATTCTATTTTGTTATTGTATCGGGCATCTATGTACTTCTTTTCACTATCTGCTTGTGACATTGTTGTATTTACTTAGTAGCTTCATGAACTACTATTATGACATTGTTGTAATTCCGCTGCACTATTCTGTTATGTTATATTTTCTGTGATTCTGTGATGATTCTCATTATATACTTATACTCCATTAATGATTCGTGTTTTGTACTATTTAAGTTGACATGTGTGGATTATTGTCAATTTAAATGGTCCAAATATACGGGTTGTTACAGTTGGTATCAGAGCTTTGGTTCCCGATAACCTTAGCCTGTGGAGTTTAAAGCTCATTAGAGATAGGGTAAACATACCCTAGAATGAGGAGAATCATTTCAGAATCCACATCCTTTGATTCATCTTTCTTATTGAAATCGTTGAATAGAATTTCCTTAAGTTCTATAAATTCCTATCTTTGATTCTAAATCACTTTTGGTATTCCAGGATGGCTACCAGAAGAAATGTTAGAGGCAGGGGTGGAAATGCTCCTGGTCCACATGCTCCAGCTCCCGCAGTCCGATTCTCCACTCTTAGAAAGGAGTATACTCAGCTTGGAGGAGTCAAATTCACTGGCTCTGAGAGTATTATCGAAGCACAACAATGGCTAAAGAGTTTGGAAAGGATCTTTTCTGGCTTGGAGATCGCGGATGCTCAGAAACGCAAGTTGGCCGCTTGGCAGCTTCAGGATGCTGCACAAGATTGGTGGGAATTAGTCACTTCTCGAACTGATGAGGAAACCATCACTTGGGCCCAGTTTAGGTAGTAATCTATCTAAATTCCAACTAAATAAAATTCTCTCTTACCTCGTCATAATTCTGATTCGTTTCATATCACTTGTAATAGGGATTCCTTTATGGCTCAGTGGATGCCAGCTGCTGGGAAGACCCAACTCTATCGGTCTTTCATGGATCTCAAGCAAGGCAACATGACCTTCACTGAGTATGAAAGGAAGTTCAACGAACTATCTAAGTTCGGACCCGGTTTGATCGACACACCTCTGCTTAAAAATGAGAAGTTCATACATGGCGCACGACCAGAGTATTACGAGCTCCTGACCGCTCATGTCCATGGAACTTTCACTGAGTTGATGGACTTTGCTCTTCGATATGAGGGAAAGCCTAAGGGAACATCTGTCCCCAAAGCTCCAGTCATTCAGACACCAGCTAATCAGTCGGGAAAGAGGAAGCAAAATTTTGAGCAACAAAAGAAGAATTGGCAGCAGAAATCCGGGCTTGGCTATTCTCAGAAGAAGCCTATTGACTTATCCTCCATCACTTGTTTCAAGTGCGACCAGAGGGGTACTACGCCAGCAGCTGTCCAACTTCTGCCGGTGCCACTGTTCCACCCCCTCAGAATACCAGGAACGACCTCTGTCACGTATGTTTGCAGCCGGGCCACTTCAAGAGGGATTGTCCTATGTATAAAAAGGGAAAGACGGCCGGAGTATTTGCTATGACTTCTTCCGCCCATGATCCACCTACCCCACCTGCTCCTACTGATAACCAAGGTACATTACAGAGTACTTTTATGTTGCATACTTTACCCGTTAAAGTTCTATTTGATACCGGAGCAATACATAGTTTCATATCTATTGATTTGTGCAATAAACTTGGTTTGGAACCCATCCTTTCATCTACTTTCTTATGTGTATCAAACCCTATCGGAGGGCCCGCTAACCTTAAAAGGGTTTGTAAATATGTCACTCTTATGCATGGCATTCACCACTTCACCTGGGATTTCTATGTCCTTGGATTCGAGGCATTTGATATTTTATTAGGCATTGATTGGCTACGGAAGTTCGAAGCCAATATCTCATGCAAAGCTCGAACAGTCTCTCTCATCGATGACAAGAGTATGCCTTTGGTTATAGAAGGCAAATCACCTCAAGAATATGCTGGGAGTTTTATATTTTCACTTGACTCCCATCCAAATGAACTAAGCTCTACTCCAGTGGTCCAATCCTTTTCTGATGTATTTGGAGAAGTCAATTCTCTACCACCACCGCGGGAAATCGAATTCCGCATTGACCTTATTCCTGGTGCCCGACCAGTAGTTCTTCCTCCTCGGAGAATGGCTCCTAAAGAAAAGGCAGAGTTGAATGTTCAAATTGAAGACTTATTTTCTAAAGGCTTGATTCGGCGAAGTCATTCAGAATGGGGTGCTGCAGTAGTGTTCGTCACAAAATCAGATGGTTTCCTCAGAATGTGTGTGGACTATAGAGAGCTAAACAAGCTCACACACAAGAACAGATATCCGATGCCCCGCATCAACGATCTATTCGACCAGCTCCATGGAGCTAAAGTATTCTCTCAACTCGATCTGGCTACTGGCTTTCACCAACTCAGAATTGCTGAGGAGAGTATTCCTAAGACAACATTCCGCACTGAGAATGGTTCCTTTGAATGGCTGGTTATGCCGTTCGGTCTTACTAATGCTCCAGCTTATTTCGTCGACTTAATGAATAGAGTTTTCCGGGATGTTCTTAACAAGTTTGTTCTTGTTTTCATCGATGACATTCTCGTCTTCTCTAAGGAAGAGGAAGAGCATAGGTCATATTTGGCTTTTGTTCTTGAAACTCTACGCAGCCATCAGCTTAAAGCCAAGTTTTCAAAATGCCATTTTTGGAAAGATGAAGTTTGATTTCTTGGCCATATTGTTTCAGAGAATGGGATTTCGGTCGATCCAGCTAAGATCTCCGTAATCAATGTAAGTTCTATTCTTACTTATCAATTCTATCAAAAACAACTTATCAATTTCTTAATTCGAATCTTTGGAATTTGCAGGATTGGGAGACTCCCAAAACTCCTACAGACATCCGCAGTTTCTTGGGTTTGGCCGGCTATTACCGCAGATTCATAGAAAACTTTGCCCGTATTGCCGCACCACTTACCGCCCTGACCAAAAAGAATGTGAAATTTATTTGGAGCGAAAAGTGCGAAGCAGCTTTCAATGAGATGAAGCGAAAGTTGACCTCTGCCCCGGTTCTTACAGTTATTGATGGTAGCGAAGGATTGACCGTCTATACAGATGCTTGTCGAGATGGACTTGGAGCAGTTTTAATGCAGAAAGGAAAAGTTATTGCCTATGCGGGTCGTCAGTTAAAGACCCATGAAACAAACTACGCAACCCACGATTTAGAGCTTCTTGCGGTTGTATTTGCTCTTAAGCTATGGAGGCACTATCTATTGGGAACAAAATTCGAGTTATTCACTGACCACAAGTCATTGAGATATATTTTCTCGCAAAAGGATTTGAATCAAAGACAAGTCCGATGGCTCGAATTTCTAGCTGCATATGATCTTGATATTAACTACACTCCGGGGAAAGCAAATGCCGTAGCCGATGCTTTGAGCAGAAACCAAGCTATGATATGTTGTAATCTTGTTGAAGGAATGTTATTCCAGCTTTCTGTCTCCCCAGCTCTTATGGATCGTATTATAGCCAAGCAATATGAGGACACTTTGCTTTATCGCATCAAAGAAATAGTTCTTGGCAGAGTTGAAAATGCTGATAACAAATTGGGTGCACATGTTGATAGTAATGGAATCTTGAGAATTGATGATCGTATCTGTGTTCCTAATGTTGATGGTCTTAGACAGGAAGTGCTGAGAGAAAATCATAAGTCTTCGCTTTCATTTCATCCCGGTGTCACTAAAATGTACCAGAACATGAAGAAGTTATATTGGTGGAGTGGGATGAAGCGCGATATTTCTACCTATGTTAGCAGGTGTACCACTTGCCAACAAGTTAAAGCTGACCACAGAAAGATAGCAGGATTGCTCCAACCTCTAGAGATTCCAGGTTGGAAGTGGGAGCAAATTTCTATGGACTTTATTGATGGGCTACCAAGGACTAGAAAGGGTAACGAAAGCATATGGGTGATTGTCGACAGACTGACGAAGTCCGCTCACTTTATTCCAGTCAAGACCACTCGTACAGCTTCGAGTTTGGCCGAGATATACATGAGAGAAGTTGTTAAACTTCATGGGGTACCATCTAGTATTGTATGCGATCGAGATCCTATTTTCACCAGTAAATTCTGGAAAGCATTCCAGGATACTTTGGGCACCAAACTGAATCTGAGCACAGCTTATCATCCTCAGACAGATGGCCAAACTGAGAGGGTGAATCAGATTTTGGAAGATCTTCTCCGAGCTTGTATTATTGACTTTGGTGGATCTTGGGAAGACCATCTTCACTTGGTTGAATTCACTTATAATAATAGTTATCAGGTAAAGAATCTGAATTCCAAATTTGAATAAGCATATTTGAATTTGAATTAATCGTCTTTAATCAACCAGGCAAGCATTGGTATGGCACCGTTTGAAGCCTTATATGGACGGCCGTGCAAATCGCCAGCTTGTTGGATAGAGTCTGGAGATCGATTAGTGCTTGGTCCAGAAATTATTATGGAAGCTTCTAAAAAGTCGAAGAAATCGGGGAGAAGATAAAGACGGCACAGGATAGACAGAAGAGCTATGCTGACAAAAGGAGAAGAGATCTCGAATTCAGTATAGGAGACAAAGTATTTCTGAAAGTGTCGCCTTTGAAGAATATTGTTCGATTTGGTAGGAAAGGGAAGCTAGCTCCCAGATTTGTTGGTCCGTTTGAGATTACAGAAAGAGTCGGAACATTAGCATATAGAGTTGCATTACCAGAGAAGTTCGCCGGTGTGCACAACGTGTTCCACGTCTCACATCTTCGCAAAGTTGTACACGATCCATCTATGACCATCCCTACTGCTCAGTTAGAAGAGATAGTTATTGAGCCTGACTTGACTATTGAGCGAAAGCCACTTCGGATAGTCGATCGTGAGACAAAGCAACTCAGAAGGAAGTCGGTAAATCTCGTCAAAGTACAATGGAGTGCAGATGAGCGAGATTGCACATGGGAAACTGAGGATAGTATTCGGGATTCAAACCCCGAACTATTAATTTCAGGTATTATTCAAATTTCTCGAAATCTATCTTGACTTTTCTACTTATTTCATTTCTACTTCACTCGTCTCATTCCTTTTCGAGGACGAAAAGTTTTGAGTGGGGGAGATTGTAACGATCCTAAAATTTTCGACCAAATTTAAAATTTAAAATTCATCGTTTCAATAAAAATTTTGAAATTATAAACGATCTCAATTTATGTCCAAACTTTATTTATGACATACGTCTAGTTAGATATGGACATAGAAAAAGTTTCGTTGCAAATTATTACAGTAAAATCCGCTCGCGTTTTACTGTATATCAGTCCATATAAAGTTGCGTAAAATTTATCTTCCAAATCCAAATATTTTTACACAGTTATGTTGTAAAAATTATTCTGATCAAGATTATATAAAGTTGCGTTAGTAGGGAGCAGAAGATGGGGTGGTAGATGTGGTTGAAACTAGGCATGTTGTTTGAAATATGTAAAAATGGGAAGTTGCGTGTGATGTGTGCACAATAGGGAGGGGAGGGGCTAGTGCACGTGTTGCATAATTGCTGTGTTCTTCATATTTGAAGTATGCAGTGTGTTGAGTGTTGTGTGTTTGTAAGTAGAGTGTGTTTAAAAAAAATATATATAATAATAATAACAATGTGGTGTTGCGTGCATGAGCTACAGGGAGGTTTATGAAGTGTGAACATCTGGGTTGTAGAAAACATTTCATTTTGGTCGCACGTATGAAGGATGAAGGAGTGTGCATGCATGAATATAATGGTGTATACGCGTAGGAATGCATTGCGAAGTCTCAGCCTTGTTTAAAATAAAAATAAAAATTGAACAGTATCGATTTGTTGAATAAATAGTAACCAAAATTTTCTTTCGTTGTGTGCAGAAACAACCGACTGATTTCTTTCGCAGCAGCATAGATCTTCAGCTTTTGTTCTTTTCTCCGTCTTCGGTAAGCGCATTTATATAAATTTATAAATTTTATACAAATGTTCATTGTATTAATATCATTTCTTTTATCGATATTACAGTGTTCGTTGTTCGTGCTGTACCGACTCTATTCTTACTTCTTCGTGCTTCGCCGTCAATTTCTATATCCACGAAAGGTGAATTAATTTTCACGACTATATTCTTATGCTAGTTGGTATTGTTGAATGATTGCTATGTGATTGAATTGAATGTTGATTGCTAGTATAAAGTGACAAATAATTTGCAAGTAAATTTGATATAGGATAGTTAACGAATTTAATTTGGATTATATATATTAAATTCTGATTTGCTAAACCTGACCCCTTCATATGTTAAATTCGATTAGTTAAATTGACCCTTTTAACTTGTAAGTTAATTGACACGTAGAATTGACAAATTTCACTTTGGACCTTTGAACGTATATTGAATTAACTATTGTAGTTGAAATTGAACGACAAGTGAAACCGTAATGTTATAATCTTTAATCTACTTGAAATGATAGGGTAGATTCTAGAAATAGTTATATTAATTCGCGTAAATAACAAACGCGAATTAATACGATTATTTCGGGATTATTTGAAAATTGTTGAATTGTTGTGAATGGATGCTATTGCTTGTTTATTTACTTTGACACCATCCCAGCTATCACACTACAAGTTCCCTTTGTATGCTTTGATTTTTGAACTGAAATGGAATCGGGTTGAAATGATAAATACCCAAATAACTTTGACTTAGGATAGAAAATTAAATTAAACCCGATTGGTCAATGTTTTGATTTAAATAAAATAAAGTTTTATTTGACGAGTAACAAGGTTTTGAATAAATTGGAATTTAAATTTGAATGAATGTAAATGTGAGTATTTGAATTTGAAAACAAATATTAACGTAGTAATTGACAAAAAGAATATTGTTTAAAATTTAATTATTTAATAATTAAATTTAGAATTATTTGATAATAAATTTTTGAAATTATTTATAATTAAGTTTTAAAATTATTAATAATTAACTTTTGAAATTATTAATAGTTAAGTTGTGAAATTATTAATAACGAAGTTTGAAATAATTAATAATTAAGTTTTGAATTTATTAATAATTAAGTTTGGAATTATTAATGAATGAGTTTGAAATAATTAATAATTAAGATTTGAAATTATTGAAAATTTGATGAGATCGAATTATAATTAAATTGAATTGAACATCTTTATTTAGAGAAATTGAATTATTGAATAAGTGAAACTAAGTTCTTTAACTGAGTTTGAAGTTTGTAACTAAATAAATAATATATGAAATGAATTTCTTTAATAAGAAATAGAATGCGCTTTATCGAAACAAATGAAAGACGTGTAATTTAAAGAATTGAATTTGACAAATGTAATTTAAATAAGGTTGTAACTTTGATAATGAAAATGAACTTAAGAAGTAATGTAATGAATTGGAAATTTAATTGAAATTGTTTTAGATAAATTAATTTAACGAATATCGAATGAAATCGATAATTGAGTTTAAATCGTTTTGAACGTTAAATTAAGTTAACTGATTTTGGAATGAACTTATATACGAAATAAAATGGATATTCGAATTGTTTTTAAATTGAAACTTTGAAATTGAATTATAGAAATTTTGAAATGAATTTGGAAGTTATGAAACGTAAATTTTGGAAACTGATTTAGAAAGACTACCGAAATGTTGATTTACGAATTCTAATTGGAATTGAAATTGAAATTGAATTGGTTTTTGAAATATATTAAGCGACCAATCGGAAAATTAATTATGAAGGTTATTAAAGGAACCAGAATCGGTTTGTGACATACTCACTGTCTAAACCGGAAACCACTTTAATAACTATACGCGAAGTGATGATCCAGAATGAAGTGGTTGGATAGACGAACGCGATGATTGAAGAAAGTGAACGATAATGGATAGCCTTGACACTTGTGTCAAATTGGAAATGACTAAAACAGGAGCCGTGCCGGGCCAATGGAAGATTAGCTACCTCAAGTGGACACACTTCTTCGTAAACTATTCATTTACTTTGTGATTGATTGGTGCGCACCCTTGATTTGGGAGTGTTGTTTCACGGTGTTGCGGGCGCTGCGGCGTTGCGTTCTCACCAGTCCGGACCAGGCAAACGGTAGTGTCACTACCTTGGGTATTGCCTCATGTGCCTTGTCATACTTGTATTCCATTTATACGCGACCACTACGATTTTGATTTGTACCTTTAGTATATGGATTGCCCTCTGGTGACTTCCGGTTTTGGGGAAACTACGGTCTTGTATATGCTTTTGGGAATAAAAATGTGTTAAGGGTGGAATGGGCCATGACTTAACACTATTTTGATATCTTTATATTACTGATAGACATTATCTATTTATCGTACTCTACTATGTATAGATAGTTTATCGGATCCTGAATGATGTTTATTCCAATCATCTTTGAGTTATTGTTATTTCAAATTTTGAACCATATTATCTGTATAAGAATATATGTCCTGATTCGAGTGTTTGTTTGTGCATATGCTCGGATCAGACTGAGGATTTTTGTTGCTGTGCTATTGGAAGCTGAAGACTTGAAGACTATCATTTATCTTTATCAGTACTGCTCCATTCTATTTTGTTATTGTATCGGGCATCTATGTACTTCTTTTCACTATCTGCTTGTGACATTGTTGTATTTACTTAGTAGCTTCATGAACTACTATTATGACATTGTTGTAATTCCGCTGCACTATTCTGTTATGTTATATTTTCTGTGATTCTGTGATGATTCTCATTATATACTTATACTCCATTAATGATTCGTGTTTTGTACTATTTAAGTTGACATGTGTGGATTATTGTCAATTTAAATGGTCCAAATATACGGGTTGTTACAGCTTGCAGCGACGAGGTGCGGCTTGGATTTGCGGTAACCAGGTGGTGGCTAGGTTTTGGAAGGTAGCGGCTTGGGCTTGCGGCGATGAGATGGCGGCATGAGGAAGGAATGGCTTGCGACAGGTGAGGAAGGAGGCGACGCTGGGCTTATGAAGGGGCTTTGGCTTATGGCGACATGGAGGAAGGAGGAGGAGGTGTAGATTCATTTTTTTAATTGGAAAAGTGATAAAAGAGGGGATCACGGCTGTGGTAAGTATGGATAGGGGCGACGCTTTGCCGACACCCCGTCGACGTCAAAACATTGGCATTGGCATGACATTAGTAATTTTATGTAGGTAATGAGTTACCTATGACTTACCGATGCCACACCGACGCTAAATATAGAGGCATCGATGGGGTGTCGGTAATATCAATTAGCTAAACAACAAATTTTCTAATAGTGGACAACCAACTCAATCGAGTAGATCTAGCTCAAAAGCGACCAGCCCCTAGCCAAGCTTCTTCTCAGCCTCGCCTACGGTCAACCCCCACTCAGCCCGTCTTCTTGCAACATACCTATGATAACCACCCTACACCTCCGATACCCAATATACCTGTATAGTGCATTGTGGAGGTACCCGACCAATGCAAGATTGTAGCCAAGGGTATAAAGTAACAAAAATCTAAGTACAAAACCCGTAAAACATCTCATAGCGCACTATACATGTATATTGGGTACCGAAGGAGTAGGGTGGTCGTCACAATACTCGGCTCGACTCATCATATTTAGTCTTGTCTTTACTCAGCAAGGCTTTAACTACAAATGGCGGATCATTACTGTATGAAAGAAGCTTCTCTTCAGCCTTATTTTTTTTAGAAAAGTGTAATACACGATCCTGTTCATATGACAAACACTACTATGCATACCAACTACCTATTCATAGTGGCAATCCGACTCTGACAAAAGCACACCCACTCCTATGCAATGTCGCCTTGCTTTGTGCACACATGCTTCTAGAACGGAACGACCATCACATTGCCTTCCTAGCTTTTCCCCATCGGCCAAAACGACCATATCAATGATCCAGAATGATTCCTATCTTTTATTTGTGCAATCTTGGCCATTCAAAGGCCAACCTCAACTACTATAAATACCCCTACCATGAAACTTCATAAGGATAGAGTTTTGGTTCATAAATATTTTTTCAACACAAAAAAATATTGAAGTTATTAAGTTAACCACTTTGTAATCTTAAGTACTCCTAATGTCTTATTATTCTCTTGTAATTCCTTTTAATTGTAAGAGATCAACATAGTAAAAAATCTTCACAGTGGACGTAGGCAAGCTTAGCCGAACCACTATATGTCTTGTCTCTTTACTATAATTTCTCATTTACTCCTCATTTTCAATTTTTAAGCTTAATGTCAACAAGTGATATTTGATAATACAAACATATTAACATAATTCCGAGGTTGGCTAAAATTTTAGTCAACAATCATAACAGATAGGTTATTTTTAATGATGAAGAGAGAATCCACTCCTCAAGCAGCAAACAAAGTGCATGTGAAGTTAGAGTGGAGCTTAGGTAATTTTGTATATTTTCATTCTAGCTTCACGAATTTCGAAGATTTTTTCATGAAGAAGAATACGACAACTGCCGTAATTTGTTTTTGTAAACCCAAGTTTTGTCTAAGAAAGCTAATAACGGTTAAACACCAATTAATCAACTTAAAAAGCCTTGTTTAAGAAAGAGAATTAATTGAAGCGTAGTAAAGGAGAGAGAAGCACGATAGTATCGTGTTTGATGCTGTATTTAATAGGCTAAAGCTCGTTTCTTTGGCTATAGACCAAATCAATTATGCTTTTATAAAACTTTATATTTTCAAGTAATATTAAAACAAAATTTACGCTGTAAAAAAGAAAAGAAAATTAAGTTCAAATATTCAAAAGCTCAAAAGTTCAAAAGAGAAATCGACTTTTTTTCAGGAAATGGTCATTTTTTTGAAATCACTATAAATTTTAAAGAATTGAAAGTTTTCGCAGAGTACATTTTTTAAAGAAACTGATGGTAGGTAATTAGTCTAAAAGGAAATTTTAAAAATAACATTTACCCTAAAAAACATCAATTCATACCCAAATCAACTTCCTTCCACAATTCTCCTCCTTGCCAGCATCCCTCTTTGCACCAACTCACCTCGCGCCACCTCGTCATGCCAGTTCATGGCCCCTTCATTCCCTTCCTCCTCACTTTTATCTTTGATAATTTCAGTAATAGTCTTGGAATGCTAAATGAAAATAACATTACAATGTAATAGCCACGAAATGTTATATTCAAATATCATTATATAGAAAATTACTATTAAATATGTTTTAGTTCACATAATGCCATAAATAACTAGCATTATAGGTCGATCCTTCACCAAGCCGTCTCCATCAGCCATTTTTGCCTCTTCCTTCATCACTATCATTGTCACACCTTCCAACGATCCCTACCAAAACTCCACCAACAATTTCTGCCACATCTCACTGCTCATCGCGTGCATCTATTCAAATGAAAAAATGAAAACATAATCCTAATCCAATCTCCATTGTCGTGGCCATCGCCTCCACCGGTCGTCGTGCACTGTCAATGGTAGCTAAGCCACCTCCATCGATCTTTGTCACCGTCTTGAATTAGGTATAAAACAATTAGTTTTCTCATAAATTTGGTTTTTTTTCTTGGTTTATTACCCAAAGTTTTCATTTGTTAATATGCTAAAATAACTTAAAAAATATATTATTTTGTTGTGCAACAAATTAATTAGTTGGCGAATGAAAGTAGCTATTATAAACTGAAAAACAATTGGTAATATAATTTACTCCAACCGGCATATCTCCATTACATTAAAAATACAAATAAAAAAAATTAGTACCTAATTTTTAGATTATTTTGTCATTAAATTTGTGTATAGGCTTTTCCTTCCCTCTAAATATCCCTTTAATAAACATCAAGGTCAACCAATACAGCTGCCACCCCCACCAACTCCGCACACCTCAGAACCACTGCACAAATACACTCTACTGCTTCAACCTCAGAAAACGAATCACATCTTCTTCTTCCACCAAATAGAACCCGACTTTTTAACTAAAAAGTAAACAATAATGGGTTGCTTTGGAGGAAGCAGCCTGTTATCGACTCTCTTAATAACAATCTCCGTTACAATCCTAACATACAACGTCATCATTTCCTCCAGAACAACCCTAACTTCCTCGTTCCCGGAATCCCAATCCCAAAACCCGTTATCCGTTGACCCTGTCATTCGGATGCCACTCAACCGCCCAGGGTCCAACAAGCCTCGCAGGTTCCACACCGCGGTCACGGCTATGGATTCCGTTTACAACACGTGGCAGTGCAGGATTATGTATTACTGGTTCAAGAAGGCCAGGGCCCGTGGTGGGCCCATGTCAGAGATGGGTGGGTTTACTAGGGTTTTGCATTCTGGGAAGCCTGATGCGTTTATGGAGGAGATTCCTACTTTTATTGCTGACCCCCTTCCTGCTGGGGTGGATCAGGTAATTCGATCTTTATAATTTGGATATGAAGTTTCTAGTTTTATGCTTACAATTATGTTGATGTTATTAATGTAAAATCATTAGATGCCTTTTTAGGTAAAATATGTTAGGTTGAGTGTATGTTATTGTTTGGTTTGATGTAAGGAATTTCTAACTTGAGGTCGTTAAAGTTGAATATGTCTAATTTAGTGATTGGAGATGAACTGAAAGGTTGGTTTAGACACGACACAAAGTTATGGTTTGGTATGATTGATGTGAGATTTGTAGTGAGCTTAACTATATGATTATCATTGATTACCAAACAAAAGACAAAAGACGTTAATAAGTATACCATACCTACTTTTTTGTTGCGATGTTTGAAAGTGCATAGTTGGATTTGGCTAAGTTTGTTTTTTCTTGTCAGGACTGATGATTTACAGCATTTAAGAATTTTAAATAGATGTTCCTACACACAATGTCATTTTGATTATGAGCAAAACAAATAAATATAATTAATATAGGGGGTCAAGATTTGGAAGAAGAAGGATTGCCAAAAAGAAATTTAACTATAACAACTCTTGAAGACCTGAAAAGTAAGCCGGGGAATAGAGCAAGAATCATGGTGACCATACCAGAAGATAGTGCTCTCAATAGATATTCACCTTCCAATTACAAATCCATACTTCCCACAAATACACACATACATATACATATATGTTCAAACCTTCTAGTAGTATCCCTATTTAAAATACCGTGTTCCCTTGCAAATTTTAAAAATCCAAACACTAAATATAATTTATCTAAAATTACAATACATATGCATAAACTTTAATATCTCCATTTCCAACGATGCAAATCAAAGTTAAAATCCTCCAAATTTCGTTGTCGAAGTAACTGAATCAATAACTTCTAGTTCAAAATAGAATCAATTAGAGCAAATGGTTGAGCAAGAAATTTACAGAATGTCGATCAAAATAAGATGGAATTTAGATAAATCTCCAATCAATATGGGATGAAATGTCATCAAAATTGGTCAAAGTAATGGAATCCTCAAACAAGTTTCCTATTTCATTTCCGGAAACAGCTACTTCGCAATGCGAGGGAAAGACTGCGTACATTATCGACCTTCTTAGAGTCCGTTATCGTGCAGGAGCCTAGTGCACTGGGTTCCACCACTGATGCCTTGTCAATCTAATAGATCGCCAATGTTTATAATGGGTGCATGTTTCCTCATGGAGTAAGAGTAACCGATAGAAAGTTATGTTTGTTTGATCGATAAGCGTAAGATAGAGTTTTGGAGTTTTGGGTAGAGTTTTTTTAGATCTCCCCCTCCCAGTATATTAATAGGGCTTCTATAGAGTACAAACAAAATTATATATAACTCAGCAGTTTTTTATGTCAAAATCTCCATTGATTCAAAACCTAATATGTCAGCATATTTATTGATCCAAAACCTCACCCTATAACTATCGGCAGAGGTATTTTATTGGAAGCGAAAAATCTATAAAAAAACATAAGTTATACCATTTTGAGATTTTTTGCGTTAATTAGCAATTTTTGTCTGTTTTGGTGTAGATTTCATAATTTTTGCATAAATATATTAGATGTGTAATAAATAGAGTCATTTTCATTAATGTCATTCCTCTTTTTGTCTTTTCCATCATTTTATTTTAGTGCAAGGAGTGACATTAGGAAGTGAAAAGTGACACAGTATTGTATTTTTATCACTCCCCATATATAGAAATAAATGTAATAATGACAACAACAATTTTTCTAATAAAGAGTGGTAAAAAAGCTGGACATGAACAATGAACTCATTGTTGCTTCTCAACCAAAATTTATAGAAATAAAAGAAATAAATTAAACATGCATTGTCCAAAATATGCAGTCTACCTAATACCAAGGGACAAACAAAAGAGATATGGCTTTCTCGAAACTTTGAACATAAAATATTGAAAGCAACTTGAACTACAGACAAATAAACTAGTATTATTCTCCTCCTTGACGTATAAAGCCGCTCTCTTGCCAAAAGCTCCATCGTTCTCATTTTGATTTAGCATGTGTAGGTTTGCTTCTAAAGCAGTCTTGTGAATCACACTATATGTTAATTTTACTATATCGAATTCTCTTTCCTATCCTTGTGACTAATCATCTTGTGATATTTCCAGCACAAGAATTGATCATTCTTTGTATTGAAATTTCCAATTTGAAGAATATGCACAGTGTCAGTGCCATATACTAGCAGCGTGTAATTACATTCCGCCAACATATGATATGAGGTTTTAGGAAATGAACCGCAAAGAAGTACAATTGTAAATATGGTTTTGATCTTTAGTGCGTTCGATATATACAACTTCTTAATTAGATCTCACAAATGAATTTTTTATTTTGCTCCATCAAGCTATATCATACCGCACTTTGACGTTAGGAAAGTGTGCAAGTACATAGATCTAACTTTGTAACTTCTCTTAGTTTCCATTCATGCATAAGGATCATCATCATCACCACACATCCGAGCCTTTCCAACACCTTGTGTGAAATTGTAAGCTGAGTGAAAATATTTCTTTAGGTAATAACATTAAAGCTTGTATCCCGTTGATACTAAAACAAAATGTTTACTATACATCGAAAGAAAATTTTGATGTGTGCGCGCGCGGTGCGCATGTGTGTATATTTGTATGTGTGTGTTTTGGGCCATACTCAAGATTGAAGAATTTCTTTTATTATTGAATCAGGCTAGTTCTTGCTTGGGATTTAATGCAAAGCAATATATATTTTGGCGATGCTTTGTATTTCATTAAGTGGTGTTGCACTCGTAGTTATTAATTACGCACGATGCAAAATGACGTAGGACCTTCTTAGTGCCTTGATGCACAACGTAGAAAATGATGTGCCTTTTTTTATTTACCGCACGTGGTTAGAAAAATGTCTAAATTTATTATAAATAACAATTAATTGAAAAAGTTCAGTATAATTAATATTGATTTCACTAGAAACATATGCAACAAAGAATAATTTAATCATTTCGCAAAAACATAAGTAAACATAATGTCCTAAGCATAAAATATTAAGTATAATAATCTTTTTATAAACCAAAATCCAAAAAATAATACATATTACTCATAACTTAGAAATTTGAATCTGATTCATATACATATACATATACACACACAATATTTTATATTAAATCTTGATTTGAGAATATATATTACATAAAATAAATTTGATTATCCATGTCAATTGCGAACTATTCTTGTCTTCAAGTAAAAAAATAAACTCCAGAAAAAACTATTCATTAGAGTACTATGTATTTTGAGTTGCGAAAAATAAAAATAAAACATGACAAAAAATATCGAAAAAGCACATCTTTTTTGCTTCCTGTGCCATGTGCATTTTATGCACATTTCTGCCATTCGGTGCGCCTTTTTACATGCGTCACTCCTTAGAGCGAAAAGGCACAGTTGCCACGCCTTGCGTCGTAACATGTCTCTCATAACTATGGTTGTACTCTTTTACCTTACTACACTAATAATGTTTTTTTTAAGGAGGCGAACCATTTAATTGTTCTTTAACGACATAATAAAGAACTTACATTCACACACCTGTGTGCAAGGTTTTTTAAAACGGGATTCAAATTGTAAATCGGAAATTTTAAATTTTAAAACGATTTAAATCGTAAATCATAGATTCAAATGATTCATGTTCTTAAAGATTTGTACACAATTTATAATTGATTTTGATGTTTAAACTTCTACATTTAAACCTAAAGCTCAATTATTTTTCTTATTGCATAATATAATATTTTTTTATAGATTACATTAAAATTGTAATTATGAATCCAAATAAGTATGTTGAATATATCAGTATGTACTGAATGATTTTTCGTAAACGCAGTTTTAAGTATGTTTGAATCAGAATGCAAATCGGATCGTAAACGGAGAGATTCGATTCAAAACTAGATTTAAACAGTAGGATTTTAAGATTTTTGACAGCAATGTGCGTGTCTGTGTATGTACATAGAAAAACTCAGCACTTAAATATAGTGCCAACCCAAACATCTGACTCATTATAAATACATGTAGAGGATTTGAAATTGAAAAAAAATATGAACAACTAAGAATAGGTGTGAATATGATTGTTTTTCTTTCTTTTCTAATCTTCTCTCTGTTTCTTTGAGATGGATGTTTCTTAACTGGAATATTTTTCTCAATATTCAACTTACAACTAAATTGTTTGAAATCAACTTTCTTTTAGCTTCGGTCAATATCATATTGATGGATAAAATCTTGGTGGTACAATCCAAAATATTGAACCTCGCTTTAAATCCATTACTTGAACGCATAGCCATGATCGATACTACTATTTTGAGATAACAATAAAAGTTCACATGTGCGAGTATATTTGATAGGAAATGATCCTAGCGATTTGATTTTACTTAGATTTATTATTATAGATTTGAAGTTTGAATTTTACATCTAGAATAGAAAAGGTTGAATAATAAAGAAGAAATTTATTATATAAGAAAAGGTACAATGTGATGTAGAAGAATTTAATTTTGAGAAAAGTAACAAAATATTAGGTGCTTACATACAACATGGTATTCATATTATATCATTC
The DNA here is from genome assembly GCA_030737815.1 of Allium fistulosum. Taxonomy (NCBI): domain Eukaryota; kingdom Viridiplantae; phylum Streptophyta; class Magnoliopsida; order Asparagales; family Amaryllidaceae; genus Allium; species Allium fistulosum. Next base: position 272,700,528 of record CM060902.1, on the reverse strand, counting down.
TTTTATGTGGCATCTTGAGCTTCATATTTTTGGCAGATTGACGAAAACATACCTATTATCAATTCGACGGTGACGAGCATCTCTCTTATATTTTGGTATGCCATATTTATATACGTAAAGTGGGGTTCTCCATCCCCATCTTATATATCCTCTCTGATTCCTCTTCACATTTTGCATTCATTTTTTGAAAGAACCAAATTTTGTAGATGTAATCTAACGTGTAATCATATGAATAATAGAGTTAAGGGTATGTCATAAGGACAATTATGTAATTTGGCAGCGTAACCTAACTTTTATGAGAAATCTTATTCGAAATAAAAACATGTTTTTGGTTTTATTTCTATTATATGTAATGTATAATGTTAAGAGTACGTTGTAGCATATAACTAGAAATCCCTATGATAAAATGTTTAGTTGATCGCGGTTATGAAGTGTTCGTAACCATTAGTATTGGATTGTACATAAAATAAACACTTAACTTCAAAAAAATTTAGTCATTTGATATTTCGAGAACGCATATTGATGTATCAGCAAGACTAGTACACGTAACGATATCCATATGATGTATGATGGTTAATGATTTACTCATGACTGTTAAGGGCATATGTATGTTACATACTTGTCATTTAGAATGATTACAGAACGACTCACCGAAAGTCATATGCTATTGTATCTAAGTTAAATAGATGATTTCATGTGATGATGTGTAATATTTTTTCAACTTAAGAGTATTGTGAACTTTATGCGTTAAATATTACTTTGATTATGCTCAACCATGTGATATGCATATTCTTAACTAGGTTGTTATGATAATAACTACTGCAATCATTTTGAAAAAACTATTATCGTATCGATTTTACCAGTAAACCAAGATACACGCCGTTACCGCATTGTTGTTATACCGAAAGTTGATATATCGTAAATATAACCATTACACTAGTAATGATAAATTATTGTTTAGTTTGAAATTTTTAATGTTTGGTATTTCTGGTAATTTGATGATGTTTTATCATAAATTTCATCATGTGACTTAGTAAAGTTACCAGCGAAAAAGAATAGGGAATGTATCGACATCATCTGAACTCAAATCTAAATCCAATCACTTGACTCTATTTGAAGAAATGTACTAAAATAAGAAAATATAAATGAGTTGGTAAATTATCTTTACCGTTGGTTTTGAAAAAAATATATTAATAAGGTTTCACCATCCCATTATATTCAGTTTTGTGCAAGTCAAATTAGATTTGAAAGGCAATTCATAATTTTTTCCTATTTTTTGAGATTTCTACTTCTAGATTGTATTTTTTTTGGTTATGTTTCTTCTTTAGTGGTTTGGACCTATGGTAGGCCTCGTGTTGATTAATGACATCTTTCTTCATACGGATTGCATTTGTTTAATGGTTCAATTATTAGCATATAGTAAAATTAAAAATGATAATACCATTATCTTATTAATTTACTGGTAAGGTACACCGACTTAGTTCAAAAATTGTAACTAATTGATAGGTAATGTTATGGTAATCAGAAATTTATTGTTTGCATAACAACCCTATTCTTAACGTGCATTCAAGTATTTGAAGATGTACATTGCGATTGTGATATAATTCTGCAACATTTTCTTCTCAACTTGGTACCGAACCACTTGACCAACTTTTGAGAGCTGCATACGTACCTATGTATGCAAGTGCCTAAGATGGGCTTATATGAGACACTAAGCCTCAATAAGTGCCTAAGTGGTGCCTGGATACCTGTTTAGATGCTTAGATGATGTGGTAAGCTTAGTCTTGGTGGGCCTAGGTGGATGGTTAGACGGTAAGCCTCGCCTAGCATCTAGGCAGAGACCTAAAAGAATTTTTACAATGGAATTGAAGCTATAATAAAATATGGTATTGATGTAATTCAGTGTTGTGCTATGTCACTGAACATCAATAAACCAAAATTTAGCTATGATGCTTATCCATAATCTTTTAGCCTCCACTTGAAAGTTTTGTAGTACCGATTATGAAGGGTTATTAGAGTACCAATTATGATCATTAATGACTGTAGCAATTTTTATTAATTCATACGAAATGTTATAATCGAGTCTAAGAGTTTACACAAAAGTAATATTACACATACATCATTGTATTTATTTCCTTATTTAGTTTTAAACGTGAAGATTAATTTTCAATATGATTACTAGAGTTATAATTGAAAATATAATAGATAAAAAAAAATAGAACCTCTCAAAATAAGTTAATTTGATTGGTTAAAAATTATCATTAAAATTACATTTCATCGATTTTCATTGATTTTGTAATCGATAAGGACCAGCGAGGAAAAAAAAACTCACAAGTAAGGTAAACACAGTTACATTTTTGACTGAAAATTACAACATGTAATCTTCTAAAGTTTATATTGTGCAGTTAGCGAACTTGAATTTAGTTATTCATAAAATATTTGTCCAATAAAGTCAAATTTACATAGTTAAGTTACTTAAGTAACATAATTTTTTCCAAGGAGATCTTGGCTGTCTCGACCGTTTAGGTGTTCTCGACCGGTGAATATGTTAGATGCTGATAATGCGTGTTTATAGAACTGGTTGTCTCTTTCACGCATTTACAATCACAAAATTGCTATCACTTCACTTCTAACATATGTTGCTTACATGCATTCTCCTAATTTGCTACCAATATCAGGGATATATTGTTCTCAACAGGCCATGGGCTTTCGTTCAGTGGCTTCAAAAGGCAAATATCGAGGAAGAGTAAGTGTAACTTACATAATATTTACTTGCCTAATACATTGATTCCCTGATGTTCGTTAGTTATTTTTCAGTTATATATTGATGGCAGAACCCGACCATATTATAGTTAAACCTATTCCAAACCTTTCTAAAGATGGTCTCGCTGCTGCATTCCCTTTCTTTTACATCGACCCCAAAAAGTACGAGTCGACTCTAAGAAAATTCTTTCCTGTTGAAAAGGGGCCAATTACTGATATAGATCCTATTGGAAATTCTCCCGTTATAATCGAAAAGGTACTAGATATGCCGCTTTCAGTATCACTAGCTTTCTTGATTCTTCATTCATATTAAGTTTGTTTCCACATTAGGCTTCTCTTCAAATGATAGCGCCCACATGGATGAATGTTTCACTGGCGATGAAGAAAGATCCTGAAGCTGATAAGGCATTTGGTTGGGTACTTGAAATGTAAGTTTCATACTTGATCAGTACATGTAGTCACATGTGTTATAGCCCAAAATATTACCCATAACATATACCTTAGTCCGCCCGAATTGGATATATCAGTATATCTGTGCTATAACATAGGCGAACTAGTTCGAGATCTCGGCTTCCGTGTTTTATAATTTTAGGAATTTCAACCTAATTCGTAAATTTCGGTTCCAGTTTTGGTTTTGGATTTCATAATTTATTTTTCATACGATGACACATATATTTGTTTAATTTATTAAATAAAATGTATAATTTATAACATTAGAGAAAATGTTATACAAGTTACATATTTTGTGATTTGTATGTTTCTCGTGTTAAAATTTAAGGTTTTGAATATTCATATATTTGAAATTTAAATTAAATTATTTTTTGAGTTTCGTAAAATTTTGAAGTACAACAGTTTTTTTATCGAACTGAAGTTTCGTTTTGGTTTCGTTTCGGTTCCTATTGAAACCGAGACGGAACAAATGGAATTTTGGTGTTCCAATCCGAACCTCAAACCTGGAATAATAAACATGATCTTTTTGCTCTAAACTGATTTGTATGTTCAACATGTTCATATGTAGGTATGCTTATGCCGTCTCTTCCGCACTACATGGTGTGGGCAATATATTACACAAAGATTTCATGATTCAGGTATGCATGAAGTCATTTTAAGCATATCATTGTTATCTTTTAACCAGTTAATAATTTTTCTTCTCTATCTTCAATTGTAGCCTCCATGGGACTTGGAAATTGGCGAGAGTTACATTATTCACTACACCTATGGCTGTGACTATGATATGAGTGTAAGATATTTCCTACAACAACGGTCACTGAAATAAACAATATCTGATTTACCAATATTATGACAGTAATTCAAGAAAAAAAAATTGTTACAATTTACAGGGTAAGTCGACTTACGGTAAAATTGGAGAATGGAGGTTTGATAAAAGATCACATACTACTACACCGATTCCAAGAAATCTTCCTTTGCCACCGTCTGGAGTCCCCGAGAGTGTGGTATGACTATGATCTTTTAGGAATGAATGAAAATTTAAAATTATAAGTTGATACTTCACTGTACTTTATTTAAATATTCTAATTTTATGGTGAATCATGCAGGTGACTTTAGTGAAAATGGTCAATGAAGCAACAGCCAACATTCCTGATTGGCAAGCTTATGCAGAGTCTAATTCTGAGTGAACTCTACCAAGAACTTGGTTTTGGTGCAAATTTTATTTATTTTCTTTTTGCTAATGTTATCTTTTTACTAATGTTAACTTACAGAGTTATTGTACCAACTTTGTAAATTCGCGCAATAGCTTATATAATGTACTGTCTTAACTTGGAGGATTTTTATTCTACATTATAAGCTAGGTTGCTTTTGTAAGCAACATAGTGTAATAAACTTGTGTTTCTTCCATAGTTTTTTTACCTATCCAATTGAACATTGTGATATTGCTAACATATATTAAAAGATATAATTATCATTTTTGTAGAATTTTGTTGGACTCGCGTTTGGATGCTCTATAGTCCTATGCATTTCTGGAATCATTTTATATTTTTTTCACTATTGATGGATGGTTGTTTTTCCTAAGGAGATGCTGCCGAATGAACTATTATCATTGTACCATGTTCGAGCTACCTTCCTATTGAACAAAGATAAAGTCATCTGCAAAAGTATAATGAGAATAAATTTAGAGTTGTTATTCTGGCCCCTTTTTCATTTGTGAAATCATTAGAAGAGAATGAGGTAATAAACAGTGTATTCATCGCTTCTTTTTTAATTTTATTTTATTGTAGAAATGTGTTTTTGTCTTTGAATATATTAATGTTCCATAACTATAAAAACAACAATGATGTTTGATCGAAGAAACAAACAAAAACATTTAGCACGAATTTCTAAAGCCTTTGGAATATATATGATTATATATAAGCAACGTTGAAAAAAGAAAAGAGAAGAATGGAAATTCGAGCAAGGAGCAGGTTTGACTGAGAATGAACTGCCTAAGAAAATGCAGAACTTGCTTAATTATTACTAGCAGTCCAAAAATGTTGAACTATGGAACAAACTTGGGGATACATAAATAAATAAACCAGAGACCTACAATTCCCATTAGTTGTTATATTCTATGCGTTTATGTTTTTTATTTCACATAAAAAAAAATGTATCCATGACAAGTGAAAATGAAATACCCAACACCCCTTAATATACCCAAAAGAATATATTAAAAGACATGGTACATTGTAGGCATAACTGAAACTAACAAAGACTATGATTCACTAGACAAAAATAAGTAAAAATGGTGGAAACTAAAATAATAACTTATTTAAAACAAAAGCTTCATAAACCAAATAAGTCAAAATCCAAATACAACATACATCTCAAAATCCAATATGTCTCATGAAATAAAAACGGGTAGTCTTAACAAAAATCAGAGTACAAATATCCTCCAACATGTGCCACTACAAATAAAGAACAAAAGGCTGAAATAAAAGAAGTGGAAGTACATAGTGGAATCTCCTTCAAAGAAACCTCCATGCAACTGCAATCTACTGTTCTCTTCCTTAATTACCTATGAAGGGAAAATAAGAAAATGAAGAAGTGAGTCAGACTAAAAGTCTAGTGAATGACAGTAATTACTAGAATTTTTAAGCAAAGTAAAAGTAATAGACTTTACCACAGTTCTAGTATATAAAAGGAAACAAAGAAAATATAAATAAAGAATAAGCTGGAAATAAATACGATTTAACTATTAAATATGATTGATTAAGTTTGATTGTTTGCACTTGTCCTTGATAGCTGCTTTGATTAGGCTGAATTTCTAATTCTATCCTTTGATCGGCCTACTACTCCATAAACCTTACTGTAGACTAGATGTTATATAGCTCCCTACACAGAAGGCAATGGTGTCTACAAAAGACACACATACTAAGCGTTTGGAACTCAATAGCGACTTATCTCCCCTAATCGATTCCGCACGCTTGGTTACTACTGGTTCACACTATCTATTGCTCCCTCTTTTGACCTTTTATTTACCCTAGACAGCATAAGCGTGCCCTTGTCTCACTTCAGGCTATTGTGAGACACCGCGTCCATAGAAAATAGGGAATGCTGTTGGTACTGATCTCTGTTAAACAAAATCTAGTTGCGTCCCTTGTCAAAATTCCCATGATTTAGTCTTTTAATTATTGACCTCTTATCTACCATGAACAACATAAGCGTGCCCCAAGGGAAATGCTGCCGGTACAGATCTTTTCTTTTAACTATTGACCACCTATCTACCCTAAACAGCATAAGGAAAATGATGCCGGTACGGATCTTTTCTTTTAACTATTGACCTCCTATCTACCCTAAACAGCATAAGGGAAATGCTGTCGGTACAGATCTTTTCTTTTAACTATTGACCTCCTATCTACCCTTAACAGCACAAGAAAAATGTTGTCAGTACGGATCTTTTCTTTTAACTATTGATCACCTATCTACCCTAAACAGCATAAGGAAAATGCTACCGGTACGGATCCTACTTTCATCTTTGCTTATTAACTTAGATAAATTATTTTAAATAAGCCTTTGTTATTTTTCTGGTATCCTAAGTCTTAAAATAAGCCTCATTCTGTTCTGTTTTCTTATTATAACCTACGTTATAATCATGCTTGTAACTTAATCCAAGGTCTAAGTGTGAAAATAAGCTTTTTTCATCTTTTACTCCTTTTAGTTATCATTCTTAGTTATAACTAGGCCAATTATCTTTAATTAGTCCAATTCTAACATCAACATCATAATTAGGCTCAATTTCAGTCTTAATTCCATTTTTATTACAGTTTTTACAATTTACATCTTATCTTCCATTATTTCAGTATTCTTATAATTTTAATTCATATTCGCGTTTAATCTATTCTAATCCATACGCGAAGAAAAATGAGAAATAAAAGAAAACTGAAAATAGAAGAAAATCCAAAGCGTAGGAAAAAGATGTAAATAACACATAAATTATAGTAAATAAATTAAAATACTGTAAATAAATGGAAAAGTTATAATTAACATAAATAAACTAAAATTAACTGAAAAGAACAGCTAAAAGAAATAGACTGAAAATAATTCTAAAAACTGTAAATAAATTACTAAAAAGGTTATTCCAAAATCGTAGTAAAATTACAACTATTGGAAACCCTATTATTTTAAATTACTTAAAGAAATCTAAATTAATTACAATCACTCTCCTCTGGTCCTTAGCTCTTCCCTTTTGATCTTCCTAGATCCACTTGAGGGTATTAAAATATGTTTATTAAAAAGATCCTCTCCTTGAAAAATTATTCCTTTTAGGGTTCTTCCTTAAAAGGTGAACCCAAGCAGAGAAAATCTAGAATGAGAAAAAGTGTTAGGCCTTGGGTTCTATTTATAGGAGTAGAAGTGGATCTCAGACCATTGGATTGGGGATTGAATATGATGCAACCACGTCATAGGCTGAATAGGAGCCATCAGATGCAAGAATGGAAGGACCCGATTGAGTTAAAGAATGCATAACACGTAGAAAATAGGCTAATTAACGTTACTGTCGTCCAATTTCTAAGGCGGGTCAATCGCTAGGTCGACCTAGAGTGAGGTTTGGTCGACCTAATGGTCGACCTAGCCTATATATATATATATATATATATATATATTCTTGACTTTTGCTTAATTCATAACTTAGCCATATTAACTCGGATTATGACGTTCCATATATGGAAATTGATCAGAAAATTACCACGGACACAATGGTACAACTACCGTGGTTCAATTCTGATAATTTCATAAAGTTATTTTATCATTTGATTAATTAACGAATTAATTATTATGGGTTAAATTTCGGGTTGTTACATTCTCCCCTCCTTAAGGGATTTCGTCCTTGAAATCTTTAAGGATAAAAGAATGAACTAAATGTTTTCATCCAATTTTACAACCAACTACTCAATCATCAACCATTCATCCATTATCCTTAAGTTTTTCTAATGCAATTTATGATACTTATGCAATTAGTGTAGTGTTAATGTCTCTAACTAATGCAAAAAATTAGGCGGTCCACTAATCCAGTTGACCTCCTTTTATGCAATCATGTCTGTACCATGTATTCAAATGAATGCAAAAATTTCCTAATGATAACTGATAATTCTATATGCGTGCTACAAACATCATTCGAATGCAACAATCATGTGATAATCATCCATTTATAGTAACCATGAAAAATAAAAATGCACACATCCATATGCACATGCTCTAGTGTCCTAATTATGCCGATCCTTAAAGAATAATAGTGCTAGTGTACCTATATGCGTCCATTAGCATCCACTAGCAAACACTTGAAATCACTAGTATACATCATTCATAACATGTTCTAATAACATGTTTACATCAATTCCTACCATCCATAGATTAAATCCTAAATTCTACCCTCTCAAAAGATAATAAAGAAAAAAACCTATTCAAAACTAAAGATGGAAATAAGAAATTCTAAAAACTTATTATCAAAGGAATGTGGATTCGAAATACGAATTTTCTTCCAATCAAACCAATCCTCCCCAAAGTCTTCTTAACTATGTCGGAACCAAGGCAATCCCTCTGTAGACCCTATCCAATGCGAAGGCGACTTGCGTTGTCTTTCTAAAGAGCTTCGAAAAGTGTCACTCTAATGCTAGCTTGAGAACTACTATCTTATGTGAATTCCACTAAAGAAAGATGTTTTTCCCAAGTTCCTCCAAAATAAAGAATATCTATTCTCAACCATGCATGCGTGGCTTACTACCTTACTCATTTCACTTTACTGTCTTCTTTAGTCTGCTCACATGCAACATTCCTAGGTTCTCACTAGGGTCTACACTCTACGGTAACCCTATTATTACTTTCAAAAGTAATTACTGCTGTCTCCTTTGTAGCCTTACCCCTTTTCCGTTACACCTAGGAAATGATTCCTATCTACTTCACATTTAGGAGTTTGGCTCGATGTTTATAGTTCCATTTTAAAAATTAAGATTTCTAAATTTTTAAAACATCAAATCCCAAAATCTTTGTCTTTAAAAAGTATTATTTTTGAGTTTCTATTAAATTCAAAAATACTTGGTTACTTAACATTATTTTCCACTTAGAGGGGAAAACTTTCGAGTCCAAAATTTATTCCTCGTTTTCTTTTAAAGACCTTTTCAGTTTTCTATAAAAATTTGAATTTTCAAATTCTACTTTTATTAAGTTTTTCATTTTCAAAAACTTATTTACTTTTTCACCAAACCATTTTCTTTTAAAATATCTTTGAACTGTTTTTATGTATTTCCAAAACATCTTCTTATTATACCTTATGGTCTCATACCTTAATATATTGAAACTACTTTCTTAAATGAGAAATTATTAACACTAAAATCTTCTATGAACCTTTTAAAAGAGAATTTCATGTTTATGTGAAATTACAAGTAACTTATCTTATATTTTTCAAAATAGGCTATACAAAATATGGTGCTTTTCATACCTTGTATATCTCTTTCATGTATTCCCACCCGCTGGTGCTGGGTTGGGCGCTTGTCCGTGCACCTCTAGAGTCATGGCTTGTAGATACCTACGAAACCAGGCTGGAACTGGAATGCCCTCGGGAAGGTTCGGGGCATCCGCCATTCTACGAAACGAAAACGATAGTTTAGGAAAGAGTCGAAGGGAGATTGAACTGGACTTTTGAGGGGATTTTTATAAAAACTCTTTTATACTTAAAACTAATTCTAAGAGTTCTTTTCTGAAAACTATTTTTAAAACAAGTTATTTTGGAAAATACTTTACTTTTAAAATAAAATTTTAAGAATCCTATAACCTTAGGCTTTGATACCAAGTGAAACACCCCACACCTCTTAATATACCCAAAAGGACACATTAAAAGGCGTGGTGCGTTGTAGGTATAACTGAAACTAATAGAGACTAAGATTTACAATAAAAAAAAAAGGTAAAAACAGCGGAAACTAAAATAATAACTTATTTAAAACAAAAGTTTCATAATTGCTTCATAAACCAAATAAGTCAAAATCCAAATATAACATACATGTCTCAAAACCCAATATGTCTCATGAAATAAAAACTGGTAGTTTTAAAGAAATCAGAGTACAAATATTCCCCAACATATGCCAGTACAAATAAAGAACAAAACGCTAAAATAAAAGAAGTAGAAGTACATAGTGGAATCTCCTTCAAAGAAACCTCCAAGCAACTGCAACCTACCGCCCTCTTCCTTAATTGCCTATGGGGGGAAAAGGAAAAAATGGAAGAGTGAGTCAGACTAAAAGTCTGGTGAATGATAGTTATTACTAGAATCTTTAAGCAAAGTAAAAGTAATAGACTTTACAACAGTTCTAGTATATAAAAGGAAACAAAGGAAATAGGAATAAGCAATTCGTTGGAAATAAATACGATTTAACTATTAAATATGATTGATTAACTTTGATTGTTTGCACTTGTCCTTGATAGCTGCTTTGATTAGGCTGAATTCCTAATTCTACCCTTTGATCGGCCTGCTACTCCATAGACCTTACTGCAGACTAGATGCTATATAGCTCCCTACACAGAAGGCAATGGTGTCTACGAAAGACATACATACCAAGCGCTTGGAATTCAATAGCGATTTATCTTCCCTAATCGATGCTCCCTCTTTTGACCTATCTATTGCTCCCTCTTTTGACCTTTTATTTACCCTAGACAGCATAAGCGTGCCATCGTCTCACTTCAGGCTATTGTGAGACACCGTGTCCATAGAAAATAGGGAATGCTGTTGGTACTGATCCCTGTTAAACAAAATCTAGTTGCGTCCTTTGTCCAAATCCCCATGATAGTCTTTTAATTATTGATCTCTTATCTACCCTAAACAACATAAGTGTGCCCCAAGGGAAATGTTGCCGGTACGTATCTTTTCTTTTAACTATTGATTGCCCATCTACCCTAAATAGCTAAGGGAAATGCTGCCGATACGGACCTTTTCTTTTAACTATTGACCCACTATCTACCCTAAACAACATTAGAGAAATGCTGCCGGTACGGATCTTTTCTTTTAACCATTGACCACCTATCCATCCTAAACAACATAAGGAAAATGATGCTGGTACGGATCTTTTCTTTTAACTATTGACCACCTATCCATCTTAAACAGCATAAGGAAAATGATGCTGGTACGGATCTTTTCTTTTAACTATTGATTACCTATCTACCCTAAACAACACAAGGGAAATGCTGCCGGTACATATCATACTTTCATCTTTGCTTATTAACTTAGATAAATTATTTTAAATAAGCCTTTGTTATTATTTTTATTATCCGTGCTTATTAATTTATCATGAGTCTTAAAATAAGCCTCATTTTGTTCTGTTTTCTTATTATAACCTTCGTTATAATCATGTTTATTACTTAACCCAAGATCTAAGTGTGAAAATAAGCTTTTTTCATCTTTTACTCCTTTTAGTTATAACTCTAAGTTATAACTAGAGCAATTATCTTTAATTAGTCCAATTCTAACATCAACATCATAATTAGGCTCAATTTCAGTCTTAATTCCATTTTTATTACAGTTTTTACAATTTACCCCTTATCTTCCGTTATTTCAGTATTCTTATAATTTTAATCCATATTCGCGTTTAATCTATTCTAATCCATACGCGAAGAAGAAGGAGAAATAAAAGAAACTAAAAATAGAAGAAAATCCAAATGTAGAAAAAAGATGTAAATAACGCATAAATAACTGTAAATAAATTAAAATACTGTAAATAAACTGTAAATAAATAGAAAAGCTATAATTAACAGAAATAAACTAAAATTAATTGAAAAGAATAGCTAAAAGAAATAGACTGAAGATAATTCAAAAAATTGTAAATAAACTGCTAAAAAGGTTATTCAAAAAATCATAGTACAACTACAACTATTGGAAAACACTATTATTTTAAATTACTTAAAGAAATCTAAAATAATTACAATCACTCACATCTGGTCCTTAGCTCTTCCCGGATCCACTTGAGGGTATTAAAATATTTTTATTAAAAAGATTGTCACCTTGGAAAATTATTTCTTTTAGGGTCCTTGCTGAAAAGGTGAACCCAAGCGGAGAAAATCTAGAGTGAGAAAAAGTGAGGCCTTGGGTTCTATTTATAGGGGTAGAAGTGGATCTCAGACCATTGGGTTTGGAGATTGAATAAGATGTAACGTCATAGGCTGAATAGGAACCATCGGATGCAAGAATGGAATGACCAGATTGGGTTAAAGAATGCAAAACACGTAGAAAATAGGCTAATTAACGTTAGTGTCGTCCAATTTCTAAGACGGGTCGACCGCCAGATCGACCGCCCCTATACCCAGGTCGACCGGCCAGTCGACCTAGGGTGAGGTTAGATCGACCTAGCCTATATATATATATATATATATATATATTGACTTTTGCTTAATTCATAACTTGGCCATATTAACTCGGATTCTGGTTCCATATATGAAAATTGACCAGAAAATTACCACGGACACAATGATACAACTCTCGTGGCTCAATTCTGATAATTTCATAAAGTTATTTTATCATTTAATTAATTAATGAATTAATTATTATGGATTAAATTTCGGATTGTTACAGAAAATATGTTGGAGATATTACAATGATATCTAGACAGATGGATCTTTATCTTATATGAATCGTATGATGAAGTACCACATGGGTGGATATATAGGAATCCAAATCTGCCGAATCTAATTCATAATTTTTTTAATATATTTTACATTATATACAAAAATATTAGAATCATTTTTTCTCGAGCCGTATGAGGAGAAAACCTCTTATACGTTTCTAGGGGGGTTATTTATCTATATCTATCCCAATGAGCGATCTATCAAATCGTTGCAATTGATGTTCGATCCCGACGAGAAGGAAGAGATCTTCGAAAGGTGGGTTTTTATGATCCAATAAAAAATCAAACTTATTTAAACGTTTCCGCTATTCGTTATTTCCTTGAAAAAGGAGCTCAACCTACAGGAACTGTTCATGATATTACCCTGAATGTTAGGGTAATACAAACTATTGGAGAGCTTTACAATTTCAACCTTAAATTATCTATGTTGGGGATGTTCTTAATACATGCAAATCTTAGTGCCAAAAATTGCTTCTAATTTAAACAAATTGAACATACACACATCTTACTATATATGAATGTTCACGTGCTAATACCATCTTCAATAATGGAGGTACGGGATAAGATATGCAGTGCAAGTAGTTCATATAAAGGCAACTTTATATTGGAAAGCTCATTCTAATGATAGAAGCTTACTATATTGAACATGTCTCGAACAAGAATAATATATTTGGATTGTGGGACTTGAAGCAATGATAGAAGCTTACAATATTGAACATGTCTCAAACAAGAATTCGAAAATTTATTCAGATTTGGGACTTGAAGAAATGGTCGGTACTTTTGCAAGTACAAGGTACATTTCATGTAGGTACATATAATAAACCTTAATTTTTTTTTTTTTAATTTACATTATGCATGCGCTCCAATTCGCTACAACAATTTGAAAATTTACATACATTATAGACTATTAGCAGCTTTTTCCGCAACAAAGGGACCATCTTACCATTTATCGATCAATTTTCATTGTCAAAGCAAAGATCTGATGGCTCAGCTTAATTGATGTTTTTACTTGCTTTTTATATATTTTTTCTGTATATATGTTAAAATTCATAGATCAATCTGGAACGCATCGAAGATGTAGGCTTAAACCCCTACTCAAAGGCCAAGTATAGTTAGTGTAATAGTACAGAGGCATGAGCAAACAATTCCCAAATTAACAGGAAACATTTTTCCTTAATGAACGACAAATATTCATTAAAATATACACTTCCAACTTCAAAACAATGTAAACAATCAATCAACCATATGAGACATTTATCTATGTTAGAACAGGACAGTATGTAGGGACACAACCACATATAAAAGTATGTCACAATCTCTTACAATTTCAGTAAGAAGAAAGACAAAATTCCATTATTTTCTTTCAGTGAAAAATGAAATCAGCACAGCTACTACTGCTCTCATTTCTTGTTCTGCTTCTAGCACAAATTAGAACATCTCAAGGTTCTACCTACCTATCATCATAATAGCTAATTATTTTAGATATATTCAGTTGAGATAATGATATAGATCAAGCATTTACTTATATTTTCTTTTGTGTTTAATCTTTGTAGGAATTCGCTTACTTGAAGAACCTTCACTGTTCTTCAACAAGCTAGTTAATGTAAACAGCTTTCACGTTTATTTTGTTTAGCCCTGTTCCTTTTGACTCGACTATTACAAAATTCTGACTAAGTATCTCATTGTAACAGAAGAAATCATGCAATGATAATGAAGTTTGCATGCGTACGAAGAAGAACAAATCTTATAGCGAAGTTGAGGAAGTGCACCACAAGCAACCAGGTTTTCATGAAGATTATTTCGGTCCAAGGCAACGCAAACCTCATCATCATTGAATTGATTTTTATTTTATTTTTGAAAAAATATGCAACATTATACTTCTTTCTCCACAATTTTGATTGACATTTCCTTCTCCATTTAGTTGTTAATTGAAGGTTTTCATGTAGTGCTTTTTCCTTGATTTTGAAATGGGACGAGAAAATGAAAATTGATGAAATTCAGTTTGTATTTCTACACAAATATGAACTTATCAAATGGAAGCATGTAGTGCATGTATGTACCTCATCTGATTAGTTTTTGGGATAATCCTTCAGATTTTACTGTTCTCTTCTCTTTTTCCAACTACATGTGTATTTATTACAACCATTCATTTCAACGGCACTGATCTAATTATTTATTTTAAAATGGAACGGATGACAAGATCTTTCTAAGTAAACTACCCATAGTGTATTTCATGTACTGATACACTGATTTGTTGAAACAATTACACATACGATATCATCGTACCAAAGCATCATGAAATGTGTGTCAACAGAAAAAGAATTATATCATTTTAATTTAACATTCAGATAAGCAAAACAGTCGGTGAAAATGGTTATTGATTTGTAGGCAATAAAATGATTTAGATAAGCATTATAGGATGTATTCCAAATTCAACATTACCATGTGAAAATTGTATGATAACTATTGATTTGTGTATTAATAATCATTCATCAATTACTAGGAAGAGAATCCTAAACACACTCTTTATGAGGATAATGTAAGCATACCCTCTCTTTGATTGGTGAAGAGGGAAAACAATTATTGTTCTCGTGTAGATTGATTTATGAGCATATACTCTCCACCAATTAAGCATAAAGTATCGCTACTAGAAAAGTATCACTACTAGAAAAATTACTATTTAACTACTTGACATTAACGATGCCGCGTCAACGTCATTACCGATGCCTACATACTGATCTATATACACAAATCAACGTCATTACTTAAGGCGTCAGCGCAACATTGGTAAATATTGTTAGATATAGTACAGCGAATCAGAAAACCTTTGAGGCACGTAATCCGTTTTCCTTAAGGAATTATTCGCCCCCACTATTTGCAGTGAACTATGTAGCGAAATTCCTCCAGGATACAACAAATTAGAAATTACAAAAGCAAAGGGAAGAAGAGAGGTTGAATAAATTGAATTTGGCCCCAAGTGCCCATCTTTGACCTATAATAATACTTTATAGGCCCAAACCCTTTTAGCTCAAGCCATGCCATTGTGTCCATCTTCAAGTCCAAGTTATTTCACAATATCCAATTCAAATCATTACTATATATGAAGATATAGTTCATAATATTTGCCAATGTAGGACAAATACTATTGCAATCTTCCAATATTCCCCCACAAGATTGTAATATTATTTATTTATGTATTCGAGAAAGTACCTTTTGGTTTAAACTTTTCTCCTTAGTCCATATATTTAAACTTCAACAGAATATTTGGTAGTGAATACTTAAACCAAAATCCTATACGATGAAGCGAAATCTATGAACACATAAATATTATCATGCTTCTGTAAAATTTCATAACCGTAGATTGGTTATTAATTTCTTCCTGGTTTTCATGATCATTTATAAAGCTATATCCAAACTTTATTGAAACATTGTTTCTTATGTTCGTATAGGTGTCCATTCTTTCTGTCCTTGTTACTTATGGACAAATGATCACCACAAAACGTAACAATACAAACATTGAGTTCCTCATGTTTGGCAACCACTTAACTGCAACTTGTTGTTACCTGTTGGGCAAATTATCAACACCTAACCGAATAGCATTCATAACCAAACCAACCACCGGACCAACCTTCATCCGGCCTCACCAAACCAACCACCGGACCAACCTTCATCCGGCCTCACCAAACCAACCACCGGACCAACCTTCATCCGGCCTCACCAAACCAACCACCGGACCAACCTTCATCCGGCCTCACCGAACCAAACCCCCGGACCAAGCATTACCGGTCCAAACCATCGCACTCCTACCACCGAACCATGGGATGCCGAACCAAGGTGTGCCAGGCCAGATTGCATCAGCCCAGGCCCACCAGCAGCTATATACGTCCAGGACCCCTGCTCCCAACCTCACTCTATAAATAGAGGGGCAGGGGTACAACAATGGGGACAAGTTTTGAGAGCTCAAGCACGGAAGGAACTTTCAAACAACTTTCTTTTACTTGTATTAAAGCATTGTACTTGTAATCAAAAGAAGAGAAGAGAAATAACATATAAAGTGGACGTAGGCACATTCTGGCTGAACCACTATAAATTTGCGTGTCTTTTTACAGTTTAGCCCCTGCTTTTCATATATTTGCAGAAATCACCCAAATCACTAAGAACAACATAAGATCCACTAAATCATACAACTTTGAGGTGTTTGTCCATTTTTTGTGCAAACATTTTTGGTGCTTTCACTGAGAGTAGAAACTCGAAGCTTCAGCTTCATCTACTTAACGAGTTTTCCTAACAGCATCGTCCGCCTCTTGGAAAACATGCCTCCCAAACAGAGAAAAGATGTTAACAAAGGAAAAAACATCGCATCCAGTAGCCTTCCTGATCCAGCTGCCGCGAATCAAGTAAATCGTCCTCCTCCAGCAACGACAACAAATGAAGGACAGGCTAACCCAACCACTCCTGCCACAGAACAGCCTGCAGCAATTACTAGGGCAGATTTGGACAGAGTTGTTGTTGAAGTAACTAACCGCTTCACGTCCCAGCAGGAAGCCTTGGTGGACCATCTCATGTCACGCTTGAGGGACGCTGAAGAATCCAACCGCAACACTGAATCATGGGGCGAGTCCCAGTCTGGAGGATCTCAGAGACAGCAAAGATCTTCCTTCTTCGAAGAAGCTAACGGCAGGAGTAGCCGTGGTAGGAGCCGAGACCGAGCCCAGCCCGAAGTTAGGCCTGAGGAAACGTTTGGTGCCGAACCCAACGGGGAAGGTACCGGGCGAAGGTCAACTGCAGCTGAGCCTGTCATGCTGCCTAACCACAGAAACACCGGTGAACGGGGCCGAGCTAGAGTTCAGCTCGAAGTTGGACCCGAGGAAGTGCTTAGATCAGAACCCAACAGGGGAAGATCAAGGCAAGGGCCAACTGTAGCTGACCCAAGCATGCTCCCAGAAGATCAAAGGCAGCCACTGGAAAATATGAGGAATGACAGACGATACCATCCCTACAGGTTGTCTGGACGGAATCAACCCCACAGAACAGAACCAAACTCATTTCTGTCTGCTCCAAATTCTGATGAAAGGATGGCGCGCTTATTCAGAGAGTGTGTCCAACGGGAGCAAAGAGATCGAGGGATAGGCGCTAGGGTAACCAGCCCTTTCGCCCGCAATATCGAAGTTGCTATCACCCCCCGAGAATGGAAGATGCCAACAATGGAACCCTACAAAGGAACATCCGATCCCGTTGTACACTTACAGAGATACACACAGCACATGCTCATGAGTGGAGCAACAGAGGGAGTACTGTGCAAATGCTTTCCGCTCTTCTTAGCAGATCTTGCTACCTCCTGGTTCTGTCATCTACCCCAAGGATCCATCAGCTCATGTGAAATGTTGAAAGAAAAATTTATCAGTCAGTTCCGCATTCATGTGGAGCAACCTAAGGACGCTTATTCCTTATCCAGCGTCAAACAGAAACCTGGAGAAAAGCTGCAGCAGTACCTAACCAGATTCAACGCCGCAGCAGCCGCAGTTCAAGACGCCAATGAGAAGCTTATCCTGATGGCCCTCTGCAGTGGGGTGCATCCAGACACTAAATTTGCTAGAAGATTGACAAAAGAAAAACCAGCTACTTTACCCGATTTCTTCCATGAAGCCGGGAAATACATGAGGCTTGAGGATGCTGCCATTGAGGGGCAGTCAGGACAGCAAAGTAAGACGACCCATGGCAACGCCCCAGCTGTGGCGAGGGACGCTCGAAGAAATGATTCCAGAGACAATGCTGGGGGCAAGAAAGTAGAAAAACGCCTATATCGACCAGGACCAAGATTCGACTCTTACACCCCTTTGAACGAGACCGTCGAAAACATCTTCCTTGCCACCCAAGGCGAAGTTAGATACAAACGCCCACCATACAAGAAGGAATCAGATAGCGCACAGAAATCTGGAAAATTCTGCCGCTTCCACGAATCCCACGGACATGATACCAACGAATGCCATCATCTCCGAGATCTGATTGAGGAACACATCAGAAGAAAGAAACTGGAACGCTATGTAAAGAGTCAAGACAGGACTCCAGCTCCTGCCAATGAAAACCCAAGGCTACCCTCACCCGGGACCGGCAGAGGCGACCGCAACGCTAGCAGCTCTAGTCAAGAGAAGATAGTGGTCCACATCATCTCAGGAGGTCCGCACATCGCAGACAGAAGTTGGAAAGAGATGGAAAGATATGGGAAGTCGCTCAGAGACAATAGAGACTGTGTCAATACGGTTATAGAAGAGCGCCACCCAAAGCGGAAAGAAAGTGATGACATCACATTCAGTAAACGCGACCTAGAAGGAAGACAGTACCCTCACATCGATCCCATGGTTATCTCTGCCCGACTCGGTCCCGTCGAAGTTTACCGAATCCTGGTAGACACTGGAAGCTCTGTAAATATCCTGTTCAAACACGCATTCGACAAAATGAGGCTATCAATGAAGGATGTATCTCCTTGCGATAAACCGCTACACGGTTTCACTGGAGATGCGAAAATGCCCATCGGACAGCTGGACCTCTTCGTTGAAATTGGAAGCCATCCCCGCTCCGTTGTAAGGAAACAGACGTTTGTGCTGATAGAAAACCATTCGGCCTACAACGCCTTCCTAGGAAGACCAGCCCTATCTGACTTCCAGATTGTCCTAGCCCCGTGGTGCCTGAAAATGAAATTTCCAACAGACAATGGGGTAGGGGAAGTGGAAGGAGACCAAGATATTGCACGAGACTGCTATGTAACCGAACTTCGCAACAACCACAGGAGAGATAAAGGGAAAGGTGTAGAGATTGCCCTCTGCACAAAAAGCCTCGAAGCATAGCAACTAAAGAAAGCCCCTCCTCTTCGATACACCAGCGACCCTTTCAATGAATTAGACCCTAGGGACAAAGAGGAGGAGGCCACCGCCGAGCCTGCAGAGGCTATGGAGTTTATATCTGTAGACAAGCACGACTCAAGTAGGCTACTGAAAATTGGGTCGCAGCTGAAAACTGAATTGAAGGAACAACTCATTGATTTTCTCCGCCACAACTTGGATGTGTTCGCTTGGTCACACGCTGACATGACCGGAATCTCCCCTAACATAGCATGCCACGTATTAAAAATTGATCCTACCAAGGCGCCCGTAAAACAAAAAAAGAGAAGTATGGGGGCAGAGCGATCAGCAGCCCTCGATGAAGAAGTAAAGAATCTACTCGCCAATGACTTCATACGAGAAGCTGTTTACCCAGAATGGATCGCCAACCCAGTACTAGTAAAGAAGGCTAATGGGAAGTGGCGGACCTGCATTGACTTCTCCAACCTAAACGACGCCTGCCCAAAGGATTGCTTCCCGCTTCCCAGAATCGATCAACTTGTAGACAGCACAGCCGGACACGAACTCCTGTCTTTTATGGATGCATACTCAGGATATAACCAAATTCCTATGCATGCTCCCGACCAAGACCACACTAGCTTCATCACCGACCGGGGTTTATACTGCTACAAAGTGATGCCCTTCGGACTTAAAAATGCAGGAGCCACCTACCAGCGCCTCGTCAACAAGATGTTTGCAGGGCTAATAGGACGAACAATGGAAGTATATGTAGACGACATGCTGGTAAAATCACGGAAAGCCAAAGATCATGTAAGCCACCTAGGCGAAATGTTCCAGGTACTTCGACAGTATGGAATGAAGTTGAATCCACTAAAGTGCTCCTTCGGAGTGTCATCGGGAAAATTCTTAGGATTCATCGTCCATGCCCGAGGGATAGAAGCAAACCCTGAACAAGTCCGAGCATTAAGGGACATCAAGATACCTTCCACCCGAAAGGAAATGCAAAGCCTAAATGGAAAAGTGGCTGCCCTAAGCCGATTCATCTCCAAAGCAACGGACAAGTGCGTCCCCTTTTTCGAAGCTCTAAAGAAAGATAAAGGAAAGTTCGAATGGACGGACGAATGCTTAACCGCTTTCCTTAACCTAATCGAACACCTCCAGAAACCACCGGTACTCTCGACCCCAAGCGAAGGCGAAGAATTATACCTATACCTTGCTGTGTCATCTCACGCTCTAAGCGCTGCCTTGGTAAGGGAAGACAACCGCACGCAACGACCAGTTTACTTCGTCAGTAAAAGGTTTACTGGGGCAGAAGTCAGATATCCTAAGCTTGAAAAGTTAGCATACTGTTTACTAATCACTTCACGAAAGCTACGTCACTACTTCCAATCCCATTCCATCAAAGTTCTGACCGATCAACCACTGAGGCAGGTACTCCATCGTCCCGACACTTCCGGGCGACTACTTAAATGGTGTATTGAGCTGAGTCAGTATGATATCACCTATCACCCTCGCACCGCCATCAAGGGACAAGCCATGGCTGATTTCATTGCAGAATTCACTACCAACGAGGATAAGGAGCAACTGGAAATAACGGAAGATATCAAGTGGAATCTCTTTGTGGACGGTGCATCTAACGAACAAGGCTCGGGGGCAGGTGTGGTAATAATCACTCCCAGGGGAAATAAACTGCACTATGCTATAAGGTTGGAGTTCGCTGCCACCAATAACGATGTAGAATATGAAGCCGTAATAGCCGGATTAGAAATTGCTATCGAGATCGGAGCCAATTCTTTGTGCCTTCACAGCGATTCTCAGCTTATTGTTAATCAAATACTAGGGGAATTCCAAGCTCGAGAAGAACGACTCATAGCATATCTAAAGAAGACCAAGTCGCTTCTCAACCGATTGGACCACTACTTAGTCAAACACATCCCTCGGGGAGAGAACCAAGAGGCCGACGAATTGGCAAAGCAAGCAAGTATGAGAGACGTCGCCATCTTCGGGGCAGTAACTGTCTCAAAGCAAACGATCCCAAGTTTTGAGCAAGTGAATCTGATAACTGCAACCGAAGAAGCAACTTGGATGACTCCCATCCGAGACTACCTACAAAATGGCACACTACCCGACAGGCGTAACGAAGTCAAGAAAATCTTGAGGAAAGCGTCCCGCTACACGATACAAGGAGACATCCTCTATCGGCGCGGGTTCTCTAACCCATTGTTAAGATGTGTCGCCGGAAGGGAAGCCAAGGAAATCTTATCCAACATTCATCAAGGAAGCTACGGAGATCACACCGGAGGGCAAACGTTAGCAAAAAAGATACTCCGATACGGATATTTCTGGCCCACCTTAAGCAAGGACGCCTTAGATTTCGTCAAGAAGTGTGACAGATGCCAAAAATTTGCTAAGATCCCTCGGCTACCAACAACCGATATTACTCAGATGACCAGCCCTTGGCCCTTTGCAGTATGGGGAATTGACTTAATCGGTGAACTGCCAATGGGTCGAGGCGGCGCCAAATATGCTATAGTAGCAGTCGACTATTTCACCAAATGGGTGGAAGCAGAACCTCTAAATAAAGTATCTTCAGCGAAAGTTATCAACTTTTTAATCAAAAATGTTCTGTGCAGGTACGGAGTCCCACTAAAAATCATATCAGACAATGGACTTCAGTTTGACAGCGAGGAATTCGCCAACTGGTGCCAAGAACACGGAATTCACAAAAGCTTCTCATCCGTAGCATATCCCCAAGCAAACGGACAAGTCGAAGCAGTCAACAAAATTCTGAAAACTCTGATCAAAAAGAAGCTCGAAAAGTCAAAGGGCGCTTGGGTGGATGAACTCCCTACGGCACTATGGGCCTACCGCACATCTTTCAGAACATCAACAGGACACACTCCTTTCTCTTTGGCATACGGATCGGAGGCTATGCTCCCAGTTGAAACCATTGTGCCTTCCCACCGTAGGATCCACTATAACCCAGAAGAGAACGAAGAGCTCCTCAACATGTCTTTGGATCTAGTTGAGGAGAGAAGGAATGATGCAGTCCTAAAAACAGCAGCCCACAAGCAAAAGGTGGCAGCGCAATACAACTCCAAAGTCAAGCATCGTACCTTACGAGAAGGGGATCTTGTCCTCAAGCGAATCTTCCCTCGCCCCGGAGCACTAGACCCAATCTGGGATGGACCATATGTAATTCATAAAGATCTCCACAACGGAGCCTATATTTTGTCAACAGTGGACGGAGAGGTGTTCCAGAGGGCATGGAACATCCAACACCTCCGTCGATACTTTTCTTAACTTGTATTGCCCATATGAAGTGAATTAACAAAGAGAATCAGTGGACGTAGGCATTCTTTCATGCCGAACCACTTTAAAAAAGCCTTGTCTCTTTTTTAACTTGTTCCTTTGTATCTTGGCTGCTTGTTAACTTTATTTTTTTCTGTTGAACGAAGTCCTGAGCATATAGCATTTCTATTCGAAGCACTCGACGATGCAACTTCACGTGGACAAGACCCAACAGGTACTATGCGAATCTATGCCCTCGCCAATGAGACACTTTTGCTCCAGCATCCCTCTGCTGCGGGTTAACTCATTGCTCGCGACGGCCCTTAAAGCCAACTGTAATGAGCCGATTATAAGCCACCGAGAAGGCCGACTATAGCCGAGGCAGCTCATTACGGCGTTAGGCTCGCCGGCAACTGTGAACCGATTATAAGCCCCAACATAAGGTGTGGCCAGCCAGGGGCAGTTCACAGTTGACGATCGGCACCCACGCTAGCCGGCCACAGTAAGTCGAATAATACCCATGAGTACGGGCCATAATGGCCCGGGTAGTTACTGTGCACGATCTCGGCTCCGGTGTGTCTTAAGTGCGGCTGTGGTAAAAAAGAATTAACTCCCCGCGGAGGCGTAAGATGGGTGACAAATGTCTCCAAGACCCACAGCTAGGGAAAGTGACTACAAAACCCGTTTGCCACGAACTTAAGCGCATCGAAGGCCTTCCGTGACTGGAAGTTTTACTATTTCACATATTTCAATTTTACTTAAAAAACTTTCCTCCTATCCTCTATAACAAACCATAAAGTACAGGATGCAGGGTAAGAGATACCCGCCAATGGATGCAGAGATTCACAATCAGATGGCAGGGCATTCAACTGCTTTCCATGCTTGGTCATACAAGATATTCGAAACTGCCATTTACAAACAGAACATGAAAGGCGGTATTTTCTTCCCTTATGTACAGATGCATGACTGTAATTTAATTTTTTCACACCACACGCTAACATTGCAAGTCATGAGATTATGATTTAAAACCAGAATCTGACATCAAACACAATTTAATTACAAGAATATACATAGCTACATTTCTCATACGATATGTCGAAATAGCAACAAATATTCAAGAAACGACAAAATCAACTTAAGCTAAAAAATCACACGTCAAGAATAATGTTATTACAAGTAGCAAGAATTACAACTTAGAAGTTACTCTACTGTCTTAAGACTAACAGATACAACAATGCCAAGCCTACAAAAAGAATTTTCCAGGTCCAATCAGGGAGCCGGTTGCGTCGAAGTCTTGTCCTTGCTCTTTTGCCCGCCTGTCCGGTCATAAAAAGAATTCATTAGTGATGAGTAACCAAGTTAACGGAAAAACTAGAAAGGAAGACTTACCAGCACCTGCTTCTTGACCGTCCTGGTCGTCATCCTCTACCTGCACACCTGCCTCTTCAGCAGCAAGCAGCCGCATACCCTCCTTTACCGCCACTTTCTCCTCCTTGGTGAACTGGGCAGTGACCACATCCATACTGAAGACCGTTCCACCCTCTTTATCTGCATCAGCCTTAGCCTCCTCCAAAGCCCAAAGATAGATCTTGGCCATGACCCTGGGATAATCATCCATCCAAGAGAGATTGCCCTGCTTCCAAGTCCGGAAATACATGTCCTGGAGCATGTCATCCATCATCCCCTCATTCTCCTCAAACTCCCTCATCCGGGCATCGGAAACCGACAACCTTTCGACGGCAGCATCTCTCTCCAGTCTGTATCTCGAGCAATCAGCCTGAAGGGATTTCCGCATCACCTCCATCTCTTCCCTCAACTTAGCTTGAGCAAGCTCTGCAGCCTCAAGTTTCTCGGACAATTCCTCCACCTGCTCGAGATCCGCTCTCCGAACCTCATCCACCGTGGCAATAGCCATGTCAATCCGCTCTTTGCAAGCAGCTTCCATTTTCCGCAATTCGGCCCGACTAGCCTCTTCCATGGTTTTTCTTAGTCGCCCAGTAGCAGCCTCATGCTGAGAAATCTGGATAGCCTGATCCGCAAGCTGCTTGGCCTGATCCGAAACCACCAATCGAAGTCGGATATTGGCGCTCCCAATCTCCTCTCCGGCCTTAACCAGCCGGGCATGATGCCCCATCAGCTTCTTGGTCTCCTCTGCCACCCGATCTATATTAGCCTTGGCCTCGTCTCCCATAGTGACTATACGAGTAGTGAGTAGATCGAGATCTAAGGACTTGGCTTCATCAAGTACTCGTACCATGGGGTTACGGGGGAGAAGGTGTTCACTAGTGACTTCGTCAAAAGTAATATCGTGAGAACCCGGGTCCAGATCAGGATGACCCGCGAATGGATTACGGGCCAGGTCGGGACGGTCGATATGAATAACAGAAGGGTTTCCGGACGGGTGTGGAGAAGGTACAAACTCGCTACCCTCCTCAGTAATATCATGAATAGGCTGAGCCGGAGGCTGAGGACCGAGCGAAGTTTCGGATAAAGGATGACTCCTCTTCCTCTGCTGAATACCCTCTTCGATGACCCCAAGAAGAGGACGGTATCCGACTACATCTCCGGAGCGTTGGGTTGAGGGCTTCGGCTTAGCAGAAATTTTGGAAAGTTTATATTGCTCGAGCCTGTGTCGAAGGTCTGAAGCTTTGGGCGTCTTGCCTGCCCCTGATATAAAGAACAAGTGTCACAATCTTACATTACTACATGATTCAAGAAACGCGGTAGATTACAAGTTAGAAAAGGAAAAGAAACACAGCTGTGGTTGTACAAACCCTGGGGAGGAGTGGGATACTGCAATAAGTCCTGGATTTCATTCCAGGACGGGAGCGGGTCATAAAATATTCCTAAGTCCCTATCATTAGTGAAGCATGCAGGGGTCAAGAGTTCACCTTGAGTCGTCAGAGCCACCTTGGCCGGAATAGTCGGAGAAGACTCACTTGCACCAGTCCCGGCTTTGTCCGCCTTTCCGGTCTTCTCTACCAAAGCCGGATCATCATCCAACCCCTCAAAAGCTTGGCGAAGAGCATCATCCGTCCACTCTTGCATTTCGCTTACTTGCCCAGAAGATAGAGCCCTGGAACCATCACCACCCTGTCCATCGCCACCATCATCACCAAGACGCTCAACGTCACTTCCGCCCTCCGCCTCACCTCTTTCTTCCTCCGCATCTATCTCCCCCTGAGTAAGTGGACAATTGCTGGGAGAAGGACCGTCCGACCTCTTAAGTTTCTTACCTCCGACGGCTGGAGGTTTCGTGAATGGTTTTCTCTTTCCACCCTCTGCCGCAACGCCTCCCTTAGCCTGAGCAGCCGCCCTCTCTTCCGCCGTTTCCCTCAACTTAACTACAGACTGCTGCGGAAGGATCAAGTTATATTCCAGAAGAATCGCATTTCTAATCAAGTAGGCAGATGATCTGTATTTCCCAAGAATGGATTCTATCTCCGCCGCTGTCTGAACCAGGCGGTCAGTCTCCACAACCGGAAAGCCACCTGTCGCTAGCAAAAATGAGAAAGTATGAGAAGAAGCATCGCAATCGGAATAAGAATTATAAGTAAAAGCATCAACTTACATCCAGAGGTAAAGCGCCGGATGGAGATGGAGTCGTCCCTAACAAAGAACCACTCTTTCTTGAACATGCTGAATTTAGAGTACAGGTCCAGGACCGGCTTGAAGGTCACAGCGGACTCCAAGCTAATATATGGGGACCCCTTCTTATAGCCCCTTAAATTATACAAGTACCGGATCTCCCGGTTGGAGGGAGCGCGACCATACTTCCTCCGAAAAATAACGAAAAGGCTCACTAGTATGGCATAAGAGTTGGGCTGAAGCTGGAATGGGGCCACCTTCAGATACGTGAGGAAGCTGACTACCCAAGCATTGAGAGGCGGGATAGCACCACACATGCAATGGTACCTACTATAAGCAAAGTATCCTTCGGGAGGACTGTATGGCATGACTCCTGGGCCCGGCAGCAGCATGAGGGCTCTATCGATCCCAAAGGAATGGGATATAACATCGAGTTGCTCCTCTTTGAGAGAGCTAGGAAAGCAGCCAGGCGGGGAATCCAGCAGCTCCTGGGGACCATACCCATCCACTAATGACCTCGGGGCGGGCCCATGACGCTCCGATCCTGATTGAGCTGGGGGCACGGCCGAGGACTCTCCTTCACCCTCGGATCTCCTCTTATCTGATCGAGTTTCGACTCTTCGGGACATTATCTGTGCGCACGAAAGCGAAAGATATGATTGTTAGAACAAGAAATACAGAAATATAACCGAGCAAGTATATATAAGCATAGGATGTTGTTCAAGATTCAAAGTCCATTCGGCGTTAAAAGTTTAAATTTCATTCGGTGTTGAAAGCTTCGGAGGTCATTCGGTGGTACACCACGTATCTCATTGGGCACTCAACACCCAACCTCGTCGCCTTCGTTCGGCGAAGGAAAACGTACCTGGTTCGGTGCTTGTTTGATTCGGTCCTTGTCTGGATCGGTGCTTGTTTGATTCGGTCCTTGTCTGGATCGGTGCTTGTTTGATTCGGTCCTTGTCTGGATCGGTGCTTGTTTGATTCGGTCCTTGTCTGGATCGGTGCGAAGTTGATTCGGTCTCAAGCTGATTCGGCGCTCAAACTAACTCGGCTCTCTCTGATTCGGTAAGGGACAACAAAGCAGGTATAGCCTCTATTTATAGAAGTGCACAATATAGCCGGAACGACCGAATCAACACCCGAAACCAACTTGAACCATACCCAATAAAAAGAAAAAAAAAACAAAGCGCGGTACATGCAACACACGTACCCCACTTTGGGGGGCAAATGTTGGGCAAATTATCAACACCTAACCGAATAGCATTCATAACCAAACCAACCACCGGACCAACCTTCATCCGGCCTCACCAAACCAACCACCGGACCAACCTTCATCCGGCCTCACCAAACCAACCACCGGACCAACCTTCATCCGGCCTCACCAAACCAACCACCGGACCAACCTTCATCCGGCCTCACCAAACCAAGCACCGGACCAACCTTCATCCGGCCTCACCAAACCAACCACCGGACCAACCTTCATCCGGCCTCACCGAACCAAACCCCCGGACCAAGCATTACCGGTCCAAACCATCGCACTCCTACCACCGAACCATGGGATGCCGAACCAAGGTGTGCCAGGCCAGATTGCATCAGTCTAGGCCCACCAGCAGCTATATACGTCCAGGACCCCTGCTCCCAACCTCACTCTATAAATAGAGGGGCAGGGGTACAACAATGGGGACAAGTTTTGAGAGCTCAAGCACGGAAGGAACTTTCAAACAACTTTCTTTTACTTGTATTAAAGCATTGTACTTGTAATCAAAAGAAGAGAAGAGAAATAACATATAAAGTGGACGTAGGCACATTCTGGCTGAACCACTATAAATTTGCGTGTCTTTTTACAGTTTAGCCCCTGCTTTTCATATATTTGCAGAAATCACCCAAATCACTAAGAACAACATAAGATCCACTAAATCATACAACTTTGAGGTGTTTGTCCATTTTTTGTGCAAACATTACCCATTAAACTTTAGACTTAAGGAGCATAAGGTCGGGTTTCCATTGCAGGTGATTTAAAAAGGTTTTAGACCCATTTGACAACTAGTTGTTCTAATCATTTCTCTTGGTAATCCTTTGGTTAATGGGTCTGCCAAATTTTCCTTTGATCTTACATATGTAATTGTGATGACGCCATCCACAATTAATTCCCTAACATATGCATGTCTCAAGCTTATATTTCTAGACTTTCCGTTATAAATCTTATTATATGCTCTAGACATTGTAGCTTCACTATCACAGTAAACAGAAATGGCTGATGATGGTTGTGGCCACAACTTTATCTCTGTTAACAAATTTCTCAAATATTCTGCTTCTCTTGCTAATGCATCTAAAGCAATAAATTCTGCTTCCATTGTAGAATGTGTGATAATTGTTTGTTTCTTAGAGGCCCATGATATGGCACCTCGTGCAAGAGTAAAAATCCACCCAGTAGTTCCTCTATTTTCGTTTTCAGGAGTCGAACCACTTGCATCCGAGTATCCTTCTAAAACTGATGGGAAATTTCCATAGTAGAGTCCTAAATTACTTGTTCTTTTAAGATAACCTAAAACTCTACCGATTGCTTTCCAGTGTGTAATACTAGGATTATTCGTATATCTAGACAGTTTGCATACTGCATAAGAAATATCAGGACGAGTGCAATGCATAGCATACATGAGACTGCCAATTACACTTGCATATTCTAGTTGAGCAACTGCTCTTTCAGAATTTGCAAATATTTTAATAGAAGAATCATAAGGGCTACTTGCTTCTTTAAAAATTAAATGCTTATACTTAACAAGTATCTTTTCAATGTAGTGAGACTGACATAAAGCATATCCCTCACGATGTTTCCTCACTTTTATTCCTAGAATAGTATCAACTTCGTTCAGGTCTTTCATTTTAAAACACGAAGTTAAATATTTCTTTGTCTCATTTATTCCTTCCATATTAGTACCAAATATGAGCATATCATCCACATATAGGCATATTATAATACCATATTTATCTATGAATTTTGAATAGATGCACTTATCAGCATTATTATGCTTGAAGCCATTAGACAAAATTACAGAGTCAAATTTCGCATGCCATTGTTTTGGTGCTTGTTTTAATCCATATAATGATTTGACTAGTTTGCAAACCTTATTTTCATTTCCATTCATGACGAATCCTTCTGGCTATTCCATATACACTTCTTCGTCTATCTCTCCATTAAGAAAAGCAATCTTGACATTCATTTGATGTACATATAATCCATGAATAGATGCAAGAACAAAAAGAATCCTTATTGATGTTAGTCTAGCGACTGGAGCATATGTATCAAAGTAATCAATGCCTTCCTTTTGCCTAAATCCTTTGGCTACTAGCCTTGCTTTGAAAGTTTGAACATATCCATCTGTGTTGTATTTCTTTCGAAACACCCATTTACATCCAATTGGCTTGGATCCGACCGGTAAATCTGTTAGAAACCAAGTATTGTTAGATAGAATTGAATCCATCTCGTCCTGTATTGCTTCTTTCCAGAAAACAGCATCTCTTGAAGTAATAGCTTCTTTAAAAGTTTTAGGATCTTCTTCGTTATTCAAAATATAAATTTTCTCATCGAGTAATTTATTTCTATCACCAACAACAAGGTGAACTATGTCATCTGGTGAGACAAAATCTGTATCTAAGCCTTGTGCTTTCCTTGGTCTTTGGCTTCTTCTAGGTTCATCAGGTACATTTTGAAGCCTTCTTTTATTTGGAGAACTATATTCAATGTTTTCATCATTCCTTTTGTAGACGATTTGTGCAGGATCTTGAACCGTCATGGAATCACATAAAATTTATTTTCGATGAATTCTACATCTCTTGATTCCACAATCACATTAGATTCTACATCTAATAATCTATATGCTTTAGAATTTTCAGCATATCCTACGAATATACTTTTTAATGCTCTTGGTCCAAGTTTTATTCTTTTCGGATCCATGACCCTATAAAAAGCTAAACATCCCCAAACCTTTAGATATTTCAAGTTTGGTTTTCTTCCTTTCCATAATTCGTAAGGAGAAGTCTTGGTTTTCTTTGATGGAATTCTGTTATGCAAATGACACGATGTTAAGAGTGCCTCTCCCCACAAATTGACATGTTGTTTAGCATTTAAAATTAGAGCATTAGTCATTTCAACCAAAGTTCTATTTTTTCGTTCAGCCAACCCATTTTGTTGTGGGGTATAAGGTGCGCTCGATTGATGAATGATTCCATTTTCTTCACAGAAGGATGAAAATTCGAATGAA
Source organism: Allium fistulosum (assembly GCA_030737815.1). NCBI lineage: Eukaryota > Viridiplantae > Streptophyta > Magnoliopsida > Asparagales > Amaryllidaceae > Allium > Allium fistulosum. The sequence goes on along the minus strand of CM060902.1, from coordinate 272,669,685 downwards.
AAATATTCCCCACCTCTATCACTTCGTAGCACCTTAATCTTCTTTTCCTTTTGATTCTCAACATTGGTTTTGAAACGTTTAAACATTTCAAAAGCTTGATCTTTTGATCTCATTAAATAGACTTGTGTATATCTAGAATAATCATCTATAAATGTAATAAAATATCTATTACCACTTCTAGTTAATATACCATTCAATTCACAAATGTCAGATGTATTAGTTTAAGTAGTTGAGTATTTCAGATTTTGGAAACGACTTTTTGCACATCTTTGCTTCAATACAAATTTCACATTTAGACTGGTTTACATTATCATATGAAATCATTCCTTCTTTATACATAAATTGCAAATTTTTGTAATTTAGATGTGCTAATCTATTATGCCATAAATGAAATGAATCAACAACATAAGCAAATTCGGTCATTTTATTAATACTTAATTTAAACATACCATTACAAGCATATCCTTTCCCAACAAACATACCACCCTTAGACAGAATAAGGCTATTACCATCTAGAACTCCCTTAACACTCTTATTACATAGGAGACTTGCAGAAACCAGATTTTTTCTGATTTCTGGAACATGTAAAACGTTAACAAGAACAATCCTTTTGCCAGAAGTGAACTCCAATTCTATGGTTCCTTTTCCAACGACAGTTGAAGCATTATGGTTTCCCATAAGCACCTTGCTATCATCAGAAACCTTCTCATAGGATTTGAACAATGATTAGTTGTTGCATACATGAATAGTAGCACCAGAGTCATACCACCAATCATTGTCTTTGGTAGCATCTGCCATATTCAATTCTGTGATCATATCGATGTTTAATTTTGAAACCATGGCAACGATCTCTGATTCTTCGTGTTCAACCATGTTTGCCTTGTTGGTGGGGCCTTGATTGTTCTTTTTACCCTGGTTAGTATTCTGTCCTTGCTCCTTTTTTTGCTTTTTGAAAAATCTGCAGTCGCGTTTGTAATGCCCAGGTTTGCCACAGAAGTAGCAGTCACCCTTTCCTTTGCCGTTGTTATCTCTTTTGCGTTTTCCGGAGGGCTTGTTGTCATTTCCAACATTGTTAATATTGGAAGCAGGAGTAGATTCAAAAACCCTTTTCTCATGAATTCTGGTTTCTTCTTCAATACGAAGATGCTTTTGAATCTGTTCCATTGTGAAATCCTCTGTAGAATGCATAAGCTTTTTTCGATAATCAGTCCAATTCTTAGGGAGTTTGGCCATTACAGCCCCAACTTGCAAAGCCTCTGGGATGTTGATTTTTACATCCTTTAATTTGTTGAAGATTACTTGTAGTTCATGCACTTGGTCTAGAACAGAGACGTTATCAAGCATCTTAAAGTCAAAGAATTCGAAAATTAAAAACTTATCCGCGCCTTGCTTTTCGTTGCTGTATTTTGTCTCCAATGCTTTCTAGATTTCCTGAGGCGATTTGACAGAAGTAAAAAGATCGTACAATCGATCAGACAGGGTATTAAGAATGTGTCCCCTGCATACGACTTCATCTTCCTCCCTTTTCTTTCTCTGCGCAATAAGTTCTGCACTATCCTTATTAGTAGGCGCTGGAATGGGCTGCAGATCAGGGTCGAGGACATATGCAATCTTTAGAGTGGTGAGAAGGAACAGCAGTTTATCCTGCCAGCGAGTGTAGTTAGTGCCGTCAAAACGACCTAGTTTGGTGAACTCCTGATTCATAATTTTGTAAGTGGAGTTTGATCTGGTTGCTACCGCCATTGAGATAATTCCTTAAGATTGTTAGATATAGTACAGCAAATCAGGAAACCTTTGAGGCACGTAATACGTTTTCCTTAAGGAATTATTCGCCCCCACTATTTGCAGTGAACTATGTAGCGAAATTCCTCCAGGATACAACAAATTAGAAATTACAGAAGCAAAGGGAAGAAGAGAGGTTGAATAAATTGAATTTGGCCAGGTAGAAGAAGAAGTATATATAAAGGCTGAAGGGTCACGACCGTTGGAAGCAGTTGCCAAGACGCGACCGTTTGTTTGAAAAATACGACTGTTGGAAACAGTCGAACCTGTTCCGTACGGTCACGCACGCGCCCTCATGCCCCAAGTGCCCAAGTGCCCATCTTTGACCTATAATAATATTTTATAGGCCCAAACCCTTTTAGCTCAAGCCATGCCATTGTGTCCATCTTCAAGTCCAAGTTATTTCACAATATCCAATTCAAATCATTACTATATATGAAGATATAGTTCATAATATTTGCCAATGTGGGACAAATACTATTGCAATCTTCCAATAAATCATAGGTAAACCATTACCTACACAACATTGCCGATGCCTATATACTGGTGTCAGCATGGCGTTGCCCTAATGATAATACCATAGTCAACAATCAACATCTTCCTCATCCCCACTTTACAAATTACAAAAGGAAAAAAAAAGATTTTTGACTTCGACGTCTTCCCCACTTTCCAAATTATAGCCGCAAGCCCCCACCTCTTCCTTGTTGGCCAAGCCCTCCACCTTGATGCAAAACCCTCCTCCTCCCTTGACTTCGACTGCCGCAAAACTCCTACCTCCTCCTCGTCGGCCAAGCCCTCCACCTCAACATCGCTGCAAAGCACAAGCCGCAAGCCCAAGCTCCATATACCCACCTTCGCTACCTCGTCGATCGCATCAAGCCAGGCTGCCACTTTGTCGATTGCTGCAAGCCGAAGCCATAAATCCCTCCTCCTAGTTGCCACTCAAGGCTCCGTCGGTGCGATATACTGTTTTGATTCATTTACTATATATATAATGCTATGATTTGATTAGCTTCGTATATGATATAGTTTCGTTAGTATATGAATTGTTATATAACATTGTCATTGGTTTATATTCATTGGTGTATATTTATATTTGATTGACTTCGTATATTGATACAAATTGTTTAATAATTCGTTGTCATTTGATATGACGGTATTATTGAAATCCCTAGATGTTTAATTTGGCCTAGTCTGAAAATATTGTATATGATCTTTATATAGATATTCTTTTTTTTAAATAAAACAGATTTATATCGATATTCATCTGATACGTTATTTGTCAGATTTGTCTGAGTATTGGGAAAGTTATAAACGCAATGATATTTATGTTTCATAAATTAATATTTCAAATTAAATGATTAACGAAATTTTGACGGCACTTTCTTTTTGTTCTCCGTATACGCTCTTTTACGTATGATATGAGGAATGAGGGAAAGTGCTTTCGAAATTTTGTTAACCGTTCGATTTGAACTGATTTTGAAACTTAAATATCGTTGCATTTATAATGGAAAGTAGGATGTCCAACCTTTAAAAAAAGTATAGAAATTCCTAGGTTATGTACTTTTGAATTTGATTGTTCCATTATTTTACAATATAATTTATAATGTTACTGAAATTAGTAATAAAATGAATAATGTTATTTGATATGTTAATAAAATTAATGATAGTACATAAAATTAAAATTAATTATGTTATTAAAAGTAATAATAAAATTAATAATGTTATTTAAATTAATAATAAAAATAATAATTTTATTTAATTTAATAATAAAATTAATAATGTTATTTAAAATATTAATAAATTATCACTATTAGTTAAATGAATAACAAAATTAACAAGTTTATTTAGAATATTAAAAAAATTAATAGTGTTAGTTAAAGTAACAATAAAGTTAATAACGATATTTGAATTAATAATACTATCGTGTGAAAGATAATGTAAATTTTGTTTACTTGTAGAGTATAGAAAATGGATTATATAAAGAATCGAACTTTGATGTATATTAGGGATAAATATAGAGAAACGATTCCATTGCACTTTAAAAATGGCATGGATGCATTCATGAAAGTGATATCTTATAATAAAACAAATATGAAAGAAGTCTGATATCCATGTTTGAAGTGTCATTGCTTTAAACTTATAGAGTATTATACTGATATTACATTTACACCAGTGTGGTTTTATACCCGACTATCTTATGTAGGCTTATCATAATATCACGTTATACAAGAGAAGACCATAAATATGAATGTGGATTGTGACCCTTTATTAAAAAAACATAGACCTAGAAAATAAAATGATTGGAATGGTTCAAGATGCCGCTGCTTCAAGTATGTGGACCGACTAGATTGGAGGAAGATCTTGACTCGAAAGCGATTTTTTTCAAATTGTTAGAAGCATCAAAATGACCGCTCTATAAAGGTTGTAAAATGACACAGTTGTTAGCCATATCTAAGTTAATTGCTATAAAGTCAGAATCCAATGCATCAAAAAACCCAATGAATGCAATTTTTTGATTGTATAAAGAAATGCTTCTATTTGACATATATTGGCAGAGAACTAGTACTCCATTAAAAGAGAGATATCTGCCTTTGGATTGCCTTATGAAAAAATCGATACGTATTCAGGTGAATGCATGATTTAGGAGATGGATGCTTAAGATTGACATTGTGTAAATTCTGTACACAACATAGGCAACTCAATGAAAACTAGTGGTAAAGGCGTGCCTTTCACCAGAATGCATTATTTTTCAATTACACTGAGATTGCAAATGTTATATGCATCTACTGCTACGGCAAAACACATGCGATGGCGTAGTGAACGACAACATGATGAAAGTGTTTTATGTCATCCATTAGATGGTGAAGGTTGGAAACATTTCAATAGGACATATCCTAATTATGCTAAAGAATCATGTAATGTTTGACTTAGTTTATGTATGGATGGTATGCCCTACTTGCTTCATTCGGTATACCTTACTCAACATGGCCAGTTATCAGTAATCCCAACATCTTACAATATCCCTCTTTAGATGTGTATGAAGAATCCATACCCGTTTCTAACTGTAATTGTTCCTAGACATAGAAATCTAAAAAAGAGATAGACATGTACTTGTAGTCTTTGATCGATGAGTTGAAAAAGTTATGGACAAAGGGTATTGTTACGTACATCGTCTCAAATAAAAGAACTTTAGATTTTTTGCTTCTTTATTGTGGATGGCAAGGTATTTTTCTGTATATGGGATGCTTTCTGAATGGAGTACTAGTGGCAAATTCGATTGTCTTGTTTGCATGAATTGGGTAGAATCATTTAGACTAACATAAGGTGGCAAACTGTAACGACCCGTATTTTTAACTATTTTAAATTATTAAATTTAATATGATTATTGAATAAAATGGTTAGAAAATAAAATTTTAGTGTTTTATTTACGTAATTTATTTAATATGAACTTGAATAAAATTTTGAAGTAAATAATTTCAATTTTTTTGATAATAACAAGTATTGAAATATAGTTCAATGTATTGACTATGTTTATAATTGATAACTGAAACTGAATAATAAATATTGAATTATTTAGATGAAAATAAAATAATTGTTGACAATTAAAATTCATTTGAAATATAATAATTTATTAATGTGATTTATTGGATAATTAAATTGTTTAAATTTAATATTAGAAATTATTTAAATAATCGAATTCTGAATTTAATATGAATGAAAAAGATATCGAAAGTTGATTTAAATTTTATTTAAATACGAAGAAGATTGTTAACTTTTAAAATTGAATTCCAAGTGATTAAATTAAATTTTGGAAATTACTTGTTTTAATAAACGAGTAAAAATAGCCATTTTGGCCACTGTCTCGGATTTCGATGAAACTAGTTTCATCAGATTCGTAATGGTGAATTACTATAGGATTTCAAGTTTCGTAGCGATCAAACTTGTCGTTTGGCCGTGCGAGCTTGAAACGCTTAGAAATTAATTTAAGCGATTTAATTAAAATAAATTGATTTTGAAATGCTATATTCTGCATACGATCGAATTAGGCCTCGAGACTAGTTCCATTGTGTTCGAAATAGGGGTAAAACATATAAAACGCCAAGCGACACGCTTCTTTTGGAGTTCGAAATTTCGCGGGTCAATCAGGCGAGATATATTCTAATTAAATAATATATATTTACTTTTCCTTACCAACATTCGTACAAATCAGCCATAAAACTGCCCTCCTCGTACATCTCTCCTTTATTTCAATATTCTCCGATCGAAATAAATGAAGGGAAAAAAATAAAGCAGCTTATGGTCGCGAGCGCGAGGGTGCGCGTGGGGAAGACGAAGGCGAGGACGACTGTTATCTTGGGCGGATCGACGACAATCGCGATTGACTTAGGGTGATGGTGCGACGAGGATGTGAGGCGGCGATTCAAGTGGGTTCGCGAGCATGCTCGCGTGCGCACGCGATGGTAGGTGGAGCTGGATGGGCGAGGCGGCCTCCGTGGTGGCGCAGTGGATCTGGTCGATGACCTGGGCTGGGGCGATCGTGTTTTGTTATATAAAAAAAGAAAGGATGAAATCGCGATTACCTGGAGAGCGTGAGAGTGAAGATAGTGAGCAGTAAGGGTTTTGTTTTTTTATTTATTTATTATTTTTAGTTAATTCAGTTTTAATTATATCGTTAATGCTAATTTAATCATAATTCCTTCATACGAGGTCCGTTCCGAGCGAAACGAGTTGCACTAGATTCGTATCAACGTCGCCTTCGTCAGGGAGCTAGTTTGATATTTAATTGAAGCTGGAAATATTTTTAGTTTCAAATAAAAGGTGAGTGTTTTATAACGCTCACGACATACTACAATAATTTTTATGTTAGTTAAATTAACGTCATGAAGTGGTCTAATTTTATCGATTGTTGTTTGGTAAATTTAACTGACATTTAAATTGATATGAATTGAAATGATAGGAATTTGAAGTGACAGTTCAAATTTGAATTGGGAATTAAATTGCTAGTTAAATCCTTGATTATTGACAACTAGTTAATAGTTGTGATATATTGACTGTTTGGGATAATATTGGTTGATATTTGGATGATTGGATGTTTATTTATTTTTATATATATCATGTTATCACCTTGTAAATTATTTACAGTGTATAAAATTGAAAATCGAATTATTTCGAATAAATTAAGATATAGGTTGAAATGATATATACCTATGACATTTATTTTGGATTGAAATGATATATATCCATCCCTGAAATTAAATTGAAATAACTGATCACTTGGCCATAGGATAGAAAATTATATACGGACACCAGATTGGTTAAATTAAATGATTTTAAAATTTCTAATTTGAAATTATTTAAATGATTTTGATTTTAAGAAATAAAAATCGAATTTATGGAAATCGAATTATTTCGAACTTGAGCTTAAATTGTTGAAATTAAAATTTGTTAAATGAAATTGTTTAAAATGAAATTTGAGATTTTGAAGTTATAATTGAAATATGATTTGAATATCAGAAATTGATTTGTTTTTAAAAGATTTGAACCTTTTTTCGAACTCTAAAATATTGCTAAGTAAAAGTAATTTAAATGGATATTTCAAATTTGGGCTTGGGGTTGAATTATTTGAAGATTTGAACCTTAAATTGAACGTCAAAGTTAAATTTGATTTAAATGATTTAAATCAATATTCTGAAATCGACTCAGATTCATATAAATTGAAATGGTTTAAAATTGAGAATTGAATTGAAATTAATTCAAATTGGAATCGAAATCGAAATTAACTGCAGTTGAAATCGGAATTGAATTAATTTGAAATCGAAATTGATTTGAATTGAAATTGGAATCGAAGTTAATTCGAATTGGAATCGAAATTGAATCGATTTAAATTGAAATAGAAATTGAAATTGATGTGAAATGGAAGGTTTGGAATTTGAATCAGTTTGACTTTGAAACTAATTTCGAATAAATTATTTAATATAAACTGTTTAAAACCTATTTTTTTAAATATTCAAATTATTTTGATTTTCCAAACTATTTCCTATACAAACCATTTTATTATACTATTTTATATCAAACTATATTAACTTTTTAAACTATTCAAAACTATTCAAACTATTTTCTAAAAAATTCAAACTGGTCAAGGCTGGAATGTTTATATTTAAAACGTTGATTTAAATATAAATTGGGTTAAAATGAAGTTATAACCTAAATTGAAATTCGAAACAATTTTGGAAGTGAAATCGAGATATTGAGGCGATAATGATTTTAAAGTGAAATAGTATATTTTGAGTAAATATGATGATTTCGAAATGAAATTGATTTTTGAAGAGAATATTATATTTTGATATCAAGTATGAATTGTTTTCGAAATATAAAAGTACCAACCGATGTATAAAATGACGTTTGGTTGTTAAAGAGACCGGGGCCTCTTATTGGCATACTCACTATCAATATTAGATCCACTTTAACAATTGTGTATGCGAAGGACACTCCAGAACGAAGTGGTTGGATTCGGCGTACGTTTGCTGGATTTGAAGAAAGAGAACGATGATGGATAAACCTCGACACTTGTGCCAATTTGAAATGACTAAAACAGGATGGCTTGACAAGACCAAGCAGGCTAGCTACCCCTAGCGGACATCCGTTCTTCGATTTTTCTTGGACTTGGTCCATATGTTACTCTTGTTGTTGGTTTCGATTGGTGCACCTTGATTTGGGGTAACCTTCCTTCTACTCGATATGGGATGGATGGACGCGGTGGGCGGTCGTGGCTACGATGCGTTACCACCAGCCATGTGACACGAAATGGTAGTATCCTACCTTGGGCATTGTCCCACGTGCCTTATCATACTCTTATCTCTATACGAGACCACTACGATTTTGGTTTAGTGTTGTCGTATCACGGTGCATCCCTATTCCCCGACGTGCTACTGGGGCGTTATATGCAAACTGTACGACAATGCTTAAAAATGCGTTAAGGGGGATTATTGTAAAGCCTTAACACTAAGAAAAATATTTATTTACTGATTAGACATTATATATGTAGTATATTCTACTATATATAAATATTTTGATGGATCCTTAAGAGATGGAAAATCCCGTAACATCTCTTGAGTTATTGCACGCACGTTATACACTGGATAGGAGATGTGAAATCTCGTTAACATCTCTGACGCTATTACACTCTTGTTATTTGTGTTGTCGATTTGACTCACATAAGGATATTTTAGTTTTGACTCAAGTGTTTTGTCTTTTCATTACACTCGGGTCAGCCCGGAGTATTTCAGCGCATTGGAGATCATTTTTTTGATGGACCAAGATGATGATTTGGTATATTAGTACTATTATTATTCCCTGCATCCTGTTGTTCTGCTGCATTATTTTATTTGTCCCTGTTGTATATATAACTCTGATAAATTTTGTATAAATTATAATCAAATGTATAATATAAACAGCTTCATGAACTGTTTATTTGATATTATATTTTGTCATTCCGCTGCGAGATTCTGTGTTGTTTTCTTCTCCTTTTCTTATTTTTTTTAATTTACCCCATTGATTATCTATGTTTCAGATTGTTTGAGTTGGACATTTGTGGATTATTGTTAATTTAAACCTTCCAAAATGTGGGTCGTCACAGTTGGTATCAGAGTTTTGATTTAGCAATAACCTTAGCTTTGTGGGGTTTGACTCATTAGAGATAGGATAGTAATAACCTAGAATGAGTTTGTTTGAGCGTATATATATGAGAGTGCGTACTTGTTAATGTTATAAAATGTTATGTATTGTGTTTACTTATCCGTTGAGTTGTTTATGAATTCTGGTCGATGCGTGGGATGCCATGTTATCGATAAGGGTTTCTATACTCTTAAACGAGGCAAGTCGACATAATATTGTTTTAAAAATCGGATAAATGAAATAATTTTACCTAAATTATATTATATATATATATAATGATAATTTTCAATGAATGTTGTTTATTAGGAGATAACAATATTTAGTTATCATCGATTATTAGTTGAATTAAACTAAAACGAATACTTTGTGAACTTTATTTCACGAAGTGTTCGACAATTAAATTAAATTGAAATCTAATTACAATAAAAATTGTTTGAAATAACAAAGATTTAAATTAATGAAATATTTTCATAATAAAGAAATGGAATTGTATAAGTTATATTATAAATAAAAGAGATTTAAAACCTGAGAATTTTGGAATTTAAATTCTGTTGCTTTCAAAATTGTTTTCGAAGCCTTCAAAATTAGTAATAATATTATTTGAAAGTGTTTTGATTAGAAATATATTTTGAAAAGATTTTTGGAAGAAATAAAAGCATTGAACTCGCTTTATCCACTGGGAAATAATTCTGGGGATGACTACAGCATCGCAAAAATTCATTTTCGAGTTTTTGAGTGAGAATTGCTACCAAAAGAAATTTATTTCCAGTTAAAACAAGTTTGATTATAAAAAAAATATATTCCAAGTATGATTTGGTAAATATATGGAAATAGTTTTGAACCTATAAATTGAAGGAGTATAGATAGAAAAAAAAAAAGTTTATAACTTATAAATTTGAATGGGAAAATAAAACCGAATTTTTAAAATGGTTGAACATTTGGTTAAGCAAACAAAAGAAAATTTTGAATTTGGGATATGAAATAAAAGAATTAACCTGAGAAATGTTGAATAAATTGAGTTAATGAAATGAAGTAAATAAAATGAAGTTTAACTCAAGAAAGCTTAAATGAAAGTGAATTGTATTTGAAATGAATTAGATAAATAATGAAATGAATTTTAAGTAAATTAGTTGTGTAACTTATAGATTGAGAAATATTAAGCTATAAACAAAATTTAAATTTGTTCAATGTGAATGATAAAAGAGTTTTTTTTAAAAAATAGAGTTAAATAAATTGAGTAACGGATTAAATGAAATAATTTAACTTAATAAAGATTAAATGAGTTGAGTTAGATTTGAATTGAACTAGATGAATTAGTAAAGTGAATTAATTCCACTTAAGCTATAAAATGAATTAATAGAATGAATACAACTTGAATTATAAAATGAAATGCAATTTGAATTGTGAAAGAAATTGAATAAAAATAAATGGGTGTAAGTAAATTTTATGAAAGTAATTGAATTTAATTTAAATTGGATGTAAATAAATTAAATGCAAATAGAATGAGTTTTAAGAAAATTGAATGGTAACTAATTGAATATGAAATAAATTAAGGAGGTAAACTAAAAAATGGAAGTTAACTCAAGAGAAGTTGAATAAAATTGATTGTGATAAAAAGAAAATTATTAATATTGATTTGAGTGATAAAATAAAATTTACTTAAGTAAAATTATTAATATGAATTTGAATAAATGAAATAAACTGATTAAGTGAATCAATGAATTAATATGAACTTAAGATATGGAGTAATAGTAAGAAACATGAGTTGCATGTTATAAAATGTTTATAATAAATTTAAATGGTTTTATGAAATGGTTTATAAATGAGATTGCTATTAAAAAGAATATACTAAGTGATAGTGAAATAAAACTTAATTTAAACAAGGTTAAATGAAATAATTTTATAAAATGGCTCAGAAATAAATTTATATGAATTGTGTTAAACATAAAATGAAACAATTGAAATTTAACAAATTGAGTTGAATAAATTGATTGTAAATAAAATAGATGTGAATAAATTGGAAGCAAACAGATTAAATTTTAATAAAAATTGGATGTTAATAAGAAATGAAGTGTATAAATTAAATATCGACATTGAATAATGTAAATTCACATAGTTATGATTTAGTTTGGAATAATTGGATGAATATTGATGGTTGAATGGTTTATTTTGTTGCAAACCATTGTTATTACTGTTTTTGATTGCATATGATTGTTGTATATTGTGTAGTTATGCTTGTGCTTATGATTTGGATTCAAATTCATGCTATGTGGTTCTATTTAACTCATACATGTTCTACATCTTATATAAGTTCTTAATATTCTAACCTGAGTTGAGGTAAGTACATATGAAGACCGTTTGGACGTATATGGGGATTTATTTTGCTTTTGCTTGCTTACTACGAGCGAACTCTCTCGTATTAATAATAATAAGGTACATATCTCAGATTACATACTGCGCTTTTATATTTTTTCTTACGGGATGCCTTATCACTGAGATGAGATGTATATTTGGTATTTATTGTACTGTAAAAATTTTCCGATCGAGCCGCGCAAAGGAGACTCTGCGGAAATTTTTCATAAATCTGGGTATTAGAAATTTTTTGAGGTTTTAAACTTTTATAACTTGTTTTGATAACTAACTTGTAATTTCCATAAGCTGATCGGAGTGGCGTAGCGGAAGCGTAGTAAAAGTTTTCTAATAAGATTTTATTGTTTATAAGTTAATTATTTTGAGTAAAATATATCGTGTGTTAAATTCTCTACTTAACCTGTAACGACCCAGAATTTCGAACAAATTAAATTGAGAATATTTAATTAATTTTAAATATTTGAACGATAATTTAATTTGAATCCCGAATGTAATTTTGAATTTGGCGATTAAATTTTATAATTTAATCTATTGAAGTTGAATAAAAATTTGAATCTTTGATTTTAAGCTGAAGAAAAATATTTCAAAAGCTTTTAAAATTCGTATTTATATTACTGAAGATAACAGAAGCTTCAGAATCGAATTTGGGAGTGAATTGTTTAGTTTGAAATTTTATTGTTCGAATCGATATTTAAAATTAGTCATTTTTCAAACAGTCTCGGAATTCAACGAAACCAGCTCCATTGGGTCCGTAATATTGTATTATTACCGGATTTCAAATTTCGTATTTTTTGGAGTTGATATGTGACCGTACGGTGAGTAAACGTGTTGGATTTTAAATCAAATTCAATTTAAAATCTAAATTTAAAACTTTGCCGACATACACACGTTCCTCTCCCTTACATCACGCTGAAGACCACGAAATAAATCGTGCAACCCATACCTCTTCAATTTTAAATTACCATTCTTCCCCTCAGTTGTAAATCAAACAAAGAAAAGCGAAAAAAAATGGCTGCAGCTAAATTTCGCCCTTCTCTCGCCCCATTCAAATAAATGACGACCGAAAACAAAATCAATTCGAACGAGGCCAGTGGGAAGCGCTCGATCGCGATGACGCGAGATTTGTGGGTCGCGACTTGTCAATCGTGGCAGCGGCGACTTGGTGGGATCGAAGTCGATCGATTTTTGGTCGAAGCAGAAAGGAGTGACGGCAACGTTGTCGCGATTCCAGTTCGAAAATCGTGAGGTTTGTCGGCGATGCACTGGGTGGCGCGGCGAATTCGAGCGTCGCGATGGCGACAAGCAGGCGGCAGACGTGAGCGGAGGCACACTGAGCGATGCACGAACAACGGTGGGTTGGGCATCGCGAAGTCGATCTGGAGGCATTCGCGAAGTCGAGCACGGCGATTCCAGTTTTTCGAGTGGTAGTGGTCGTCTGAACTTCGGCATTGAGGCATAGCACGTGGAAGCGACGTCTTGGCATCGGCATTGAATACTGGAATTCAAGAATTACCAGAATTGATAATGAGGTTTGAATTTGAGTTTAATGTTAATATGTTAAAACTAGAAAGAATAGTGAATTTTAAATTGCAGTGTGATTTAAAAAGACAGGACTGTTTTGAAAATTTTAAAAGTGAGCAGTATTGATTTTAATGTAAGTTTTAGAAAATTTATATTTTGATTTAAATAAGATATATAGACAGAAAAATAATAATAATAAGGTATATATAGATAAGTTGTGAGAAAAAAAAAATTGGTTAAAGGAAATTTAGTTTTAAAGTTAATTTTTAGTTAAACAGATTTATTAAAAGAAAATGGTTTAAAAATAAAATCATTGGATAATTAAATTACCAAATGAAAATTGTTATTCGATTTATCTCGAATATTAATAAATTGTATAAATTGTTTATACAAGGTATAAATCAAGGAAATCGAGTCAAGGATGGAAATGGATTACAAATTAAAAGCTAAGGTGAGATCTCCTCACTCAGATTTAAATTTGTATTGCAGTTATTGATTTGATTGTTTGTCTGTTGGATGTGATATTAGATATAGTAGGATATATCTATTATATATATAGCAATATATACATATTGGCATATGTATATATTGGATTGATGATTTCCCGCCTCGTATAGCGGATGAGACCCTATTGCGCCGTTAGTAAGCGGATTTTTATAAAACCTATATACCGCGATATTCCACCTCGAAGTGGAATTGGTATTGTGCTAACGTCTTTGGATGCAGGGAAACAGGTTGGAGGGATCCAACTGGACCCCTCATATTGATTGAATTTATTTATACTGTGATATGAATCTGTGAATGATTATATTGATCATATTGATGCCTGGAAATTGTTTGAAAGCTAAAATTTAGCTGAATGGATGTTTGATATCATTGGATTCCAAAAATAAACGAAATTGAATTTTTGAAATTCAAGTAGGAATTTTTAAGTGAATTAACTTTAGAAATTTAAAAAATTTGAAGAAAAGAATTTAAAAGAATAAAGGCTGATTTTTAAAATCTTATTGAATTTGTTCCAGAATCAAGTGAAGATGTTAAATAAATGAATTTCGTATAATAGTGATTTTTAAATTGAAGAATTTAATTAAAATTGGATTTCTAAATAGTTTGAAAATGATAAAGGAATTTATTTTCTTAAAGAGGAATTTATTTAAAAGGAGATAAGTTGGAAATCCCTTTAGGAATTCAATTGGTAAATTGAAATAATTTGGGAAATCAATGTAAAATGATTTCAATTTGAAGAATCCATTTAAAAACAGAATATTGAATAATTTGAGAAAAATAAGGAATTTATTTAGTAGTGATAAATAAAATTAGAAATCAATCTGTAATTGATTTAATATTTGGAAATGAATTTTTGAGAAATCAGTATGGAAATTTTATTTAAGGTTGAAAATAAATTTAGAAATCAATATTGAAATTGATTTAGTATTGAAGTTTTTAGAAATAGAATTGAAATTTATAAAAGTTGTTTATAAATCCGAAATCACTTATTTTGATAAGTAAAATATAGAAGTTAATAAAAAGAAGATTTATAAGTTGAAGTTGTTATTAAAACAGAAATAGAATTTATAAACTTCGTTTTATAAATTCGAAATCGATTGAATTTGATAAATTATATATAGGAGATTATTGAAGAAGATATATTCGCGATTTTTGAATAGCGAATTTTTATTGAAATAAAATGTGTAGAGATTTTTGAAAATATGGTTAGTGAAGTATATTCACGATTTTGGACAGTGAATATATTGTTAAGTAAAATGGATTCATTTTTGAAGAAGTGACATTAAAAATGAAGTAAACATTTTAAAGATGTTTTTAAAATGTATTATGAATCGAAAGCATAGATTTCAACGTTCATTGTTGAAACAGACGTTTTCGAGAAATAAGGAAATGATGGACTATAGCACTGTTGTTATAGTAAATGATTTCCGAAAGGAAATGTTTTTTATCTAGTATTGGGATTTACATATCTATCTTAATTTCGAATCCCTATGTAACGACCCTGAATTTCGAATAAATTAAATTGAAAATATTTAATTGATTTTAAATATTTGAACGATAATTTAATTTGAATCCCCGATATAACCTTGAATTTGGCGATTAAATTATAAAATTTAATCGATTGAATGTCGAACAAAAATTTGAATCTTCAATTTTAAGTTGAAGAAAAATATTTCGAAAGCGTTTAAAATTCGTATTGATAATACTGAAGATAATAGGAGCTTCAGAATCGAGTTCGAAAGTGATTCGTTCAGTTTTGAAATTACATCGTTTGAATCGACATTTAAAAATAGCCGTCCGAGGCACAGTCTCGGAATTCGACGAAATCAGTTCCATTGGATCCGTAATATTGAATTTTTATCGGATTTCAATTTTCGTATTTTTCGAAATTGATATGTGAGCAAACGACATATAAACGCGTTGGAATCTATATCGAAAAATTTAAGAATATATTATTTCACTTCCTCCAACAACTCGTACAACCTGCCGTCTATTTGCCTCCTTCGTACCCATCTCCCTTTTCCTTCCCATCCTCTCAAGTCTCAGTTCGATCAGGGAAAAAAAATCAATTCTTCAAATACAAAATATGGCCGAACTATATTCCAATGCCCCATTCTTCAATTCATTTCTTCTTTCTGAAAAACTCATTTTCTTCCCCTCAAAAATAAAAGTCTCCTAAACAGAATAAAAATAAAACGAAACCGAGTCTTGTTATCTTCTTAAAGCAGATTTCAAAATTTAGGTGATGGCGCGTGTAGCTAGGGCACGCGCTGGGTTAACGAATCGAGTTCGTTCGTCACTCGCGAGGGATTGCAGTGCACGCGATCGATGTGGGTTTCGCGAGAGGGTCGTAGGAGGCTCGATTTTTGGGGATTAGGGTTGATCGAGGCATCGAACAAGGTTGGGAGGGGATTCGAGCTCGAGATCTGGTCTTTGTTGATGGGTGGTTTCGTCTGTGGAGATGTCGCAGTGTGGAAGGGGGATCAGGCGAGTCGTTTCTGGAAGCGACGAAGTCGCGATAGGAGCTAGGGCTCGGAGTTGGCTAGGGCAGGCGATCGAAGTCTGGAATTCACGAACGACAATCTAGGAATGTTGGGGGCGTTCGTTCGCGAGGTGGGTGATGGCGTTCGTGAACGAGACGACGTCGAGGCGAATTGGGGTTTCGCGTCAGATCTGGAAAAGGCTGTTGGGTTGTCTCGCGAGTGAGTAGTGATGGCGAGGCAAGTAGTAAAGTTCGAACGTCGACGGCAACAAGATCGGCAAGTCATCAGGGCAGATGGTTGCGAAGCAAGCGAACAAATTTAACAGTGAGGTATTTTCTTTGAAATTTGTTTATATAATTTTATAGATGTTGAAAACAAGAAGAAAAAAAATGAATGAGATACATACTAGATTTTAAGCAGAGAAAATAATATATGTATATAAAAGTTAGTTTCGAAATCTATATGGATTTTTGATGTTATGCAGTTCAAAAGGAAATGAATTTACCTGTACGCATTTTTAATTTACTAGGTTATTTTAAAAATAGTGTATATTTGGAAATTAATTTGTTTAATTAATTGGTTTAAAATCATTGGATAATTAAAAAACTATCAAAATGGAAATTGGTTATTCGATTTATTCAAATATTAATAAATTGTATAAATTGTTTTATACAAGGTTTAAAAATCGAGAAAACAAGTCGAATTGGAAATGGATTGCAAAATAAAAGCAAAGGTGAGATTATTTTCTCACTCAAATTTAAAAGTGGAATTTTCAGTTATTGTTTGATTGTTTGTTTGGATTGTTGATATTAGATATTTTAGGATATATCTATATATAGCAATATATACATATTGGCATATGTATATATTGGATTGATTGATTTCCCGCCTCGTATAGCGGATGAGACCCTATTGCGCCGTTAGTAAGCGGATTTATAAAAACCTATATACCGCGATAATTCCGTACTGGAGCGGAATTGGTATTGTGCTAACATCTTTGGATGCAGGGAAACAGGTTGGAGGGATCCAACTGGACCCCTCACATTGATTGAATTTATTTCTAGTGTGATAATCTGTGAATGATATTGTTGTTATTGAATTGATACCTGGAAATTGTTTGAGAAGCTAAAATTTAGCTGAATGGATGTTTTGACATCATTGGATTCCAAAAATAAATGAAATTGAATTTTTGAAATTCAAGTAGAAAATTTCTAAGTGAATCAATTTTTTTTTGGAATTGAATAAAATTTGAAGAAAAGAATTTAAAGGTATAAAAGTTGATTCTTATAGTATTATCGAATTTATTCCAGAATAAAGTGAAAATGTTAAATAAATGGATTTCGTAAAATAGTAATTTTAAATTGAAGAAATTAATTTAAATTTGGATTTTTAAATAGATTGAAAGAAACGATTGAAATTTATTTTCTTAAGAAGGAATTTATTTAAAAGAAGATAAGTTGGAAATCCAATTAGAAATTTAATTGGTAAATTGAAATAAGTTGTGAAATCAATGGAAAAAAAAGATTTCAATTTGAAGGATCCATTTTAAAACAGAATATTGAATAATTTGAGAAAAATAAGGAATTTATTTTAGTAGTGATAATTAAAATTTGAAATCAATTTGTAATTGATTTAATACTTAGAAATGAATTTTTGAGAAATCAATATGGAAATTTTATTCAAACGTTGAAAATAAAATTAAAAATCAATATTGAAATTGATTTGGCATTGAAGCTTTTATAAATAGAATTAAAATTTATAAAAGTTGTTTATAAACCCAGAGTCACTTATTTTGATAAGTTAAATATAGTAGTTGATAAAAGAAGGTTTATAAGTCGAAGTTGTTATTAAAAAGAGAAATAGAATTTATAAACGTGCTTATAAATTCGAAATAGATTGAATGTGATAAATTTATTATAGAAGATTATTTAAGGAAATTTTATTCACGATTTTGGACAGTGAATATATGGTTAAGTAAAATGGATTCATTTTTGAAGAAGTAATATTTTAAAAATGAAGTTAAACATTTTAAAGATGTTTTAAAATGTATTGTGAATCGAAAGCATAGATTTCAACACTTGTTATTGAAATAGGCGTTTTCGAAAATATAAGGAAATGATGGACTATAACACTGTTGTTATAGTAAATGATTTTCGGAAGAAAATGTTTTGATGTAGTATTGGGATTTATATATCTATCTTAATTCCGAATCCCTATACTAGTGATTTTGAGTCGTCGTAACGATGTTTTACGTAACATTCGTTTTGACTCAAATAAATGTTGTTATAGTAAATGTTTTCCTTAAAGAATGAATATATACTTAATTTGATTTAAGTATATCGGATATTTTCTAAGTGTTGAAAATAAATGATTTGTGAAATACTTATTATTAAATAAGTATGGAATGTTTTCCAATATGAAATGAACGTTTTTGAGATTTATCTTCTTAAAGATAAATCGAAATCGAACATTGAAAACGATTTGAAAATCGTATATCAGTAGATATTTTGAAAGATATAAATTCACTATGGAATTTATAAAGGAAAGGGAAACTGGTTAGAAAATAAACGTTGGTTTATTTTTAAAGTGTGGAAATTTTATATCTAGTAAAGATACTTTTGAAGATGAAATAATTTGGAAAATTATTTGGAATCTGATGATGTTGCGCATCTTTATTGATAGTTAAATAACCGACTATCAATAATTACCTTTAGATAGGTATTTGTTGTGAATTGGATGAATTTGAATGCCACACTTGTTTTTAAATAATCGCTCACTATTCGGGTTAGCCGGGAAAGGACCATGGGGTCGTATAACCCATTCCGAATATGTGATACGTCGTTATGAATTGCATTCGAAGACCGGTGTTGAAGACCGGATATTTTTGAAAACGGAAGGATTACCGTCGAGTTACTCTACATCGGCTGATCTCCGGTTTAGAGGTTTTATCACCCTTAGTGACGGGAAGTCCTGACGTGATTGAAAATTATCCGGATATGCAAGGGCTTCGTGAGAAGTGCCTTCGGTTCTGTTCGATCCCGGAACAGACTTGTATGGATTGTGTGTCTGACGTTACAATTTGAGATATAAAGCTGATTTCTTTCAAATACATTTCTGTTGGTGGCGGAGAATTTATTCTCTTAGCTTAACACCCTTCTCTGAGACGTACGAGCTCATAGGTTATGTAGTTGAAATTTATCAGCGATATATCCCAATTTGGTAACGTGACATACTGAGTGTTGCTGTGAAATGATCGGTGTTTGATCATTTGTGATATGATCATTTGTTTGATCTTATATCTTTGTGATCATAGGTTGGTCATTTTGTTTGACCCGAAGCAGGGCTTTTTGAGAAAGCGTAGCTTTGTGGACGAGACTTCGTCGAGCCTCACACCCCGGAAATGGTCGAAACAGGAAGAATGCGGCAAGGTTCTAGGGAGTAGCGCCCCTTAGTGTATGTCATTCCTTCTGGATAAAGGTGGTATCATGGTATGGAGCCCAGATACTTAACCTCTGTGGTTACTGCATTATTATTTCTATGTGGTTTGTTGCGAATCGGGGATCCTCGGGAAGATCGGTGACGATCGGGGGATGGCATACGCGTGTCAGTAGTTACCTATTTTTGCAGAGGTAACCCGGCCTTGTGTTGGCAGAGATCCGGTTAGGTTCTCGGGTCGTCTATTCCAGGGACGTACCCATCGTGGATAGGAAGTTCCTTAGCCTGACCATTTGTTGGAAATCCAAAGAAACAATACGATCTTGTACGGTTTTAGTTGTAGAACCTATCATTCACTTATGGTGGTCACCACTGTTTGGATGGTAGCTATAGTAGGCATAAGTGCGGAATGCCTATGCTGGCTAAGATTAATATTATACTTTCGAAATGTTTTCTACACTATGCACTAATAATAATATCAAAAATGATTTGATTTTTCGTAGTAAGCATCTTTGACTATCATAAGAAGAAATCTCCTCCAATTCTGCGTTTGCATTGTGTGTGTGGTGGGAGGTCTTATGGTAATTTCATTTTCCAAAAGCATTTCGAATTGACTTAAAAATTATTTTTGTTGTTATAAAGAATAACTGTTTTACGATCTCACACCAGTCACCATGACTGACTCGGAGTTTATTGTTCCCTTCTAAACTCTGGGTGCCCACAAATTTCCACACGGGCAGCCTAGAGTTATATTATCAGGATATTCTGGATATTCTGGAGCTTTGGAGATAAGCTGGACGACGAGACGTAGTATTTGTATCTGATGTATTTATTCCGCTGTGTATTCTGTATGAGGACAAGTTATATAACTGTCCATTGTTGTATATTGACTCTGATGATTGATGTATGTATAAAATGATATAGTTCTTTGTTTAAAGATTATTCATTTATCTATTATATATTGTTCCGCTGCGATATGTGAGATTCTGATATTGTTCTGTTTCTGTTGCTGTTCCGTTGTTCTGTTGTTCTCCTTCTTTCTTTTTCTTCTATCTTCTTCTTCTACCTTTTTCTTCTTTCTAAAACCCTCACTATTGGAGTTTCCGGCCCTCGATTGTTCGGCAGTCGATAAAGTGAGTATCGATGTCGAATTTTCGAAAGTCGAAAATTTCGGTATGTGACACCCTATACTAGTGATTTTGAGTCGTCGTAACGATGTTTTACGTAACATTCGTTTTGACTCAAATTGATGTTGTTATAGAAAATAGATTTCCTTAAAGAATGAAATATATACTTAATTTGATTTAAGTGTATCGAATATTTTCAAATGTTGAAAATAAAAGATTTGTGAAACACTTATTATCAAATAAGTATGGAATGTTTTCCAAAATGAAATGAAACGTTTTGAGATTTTATCTTCTTAAAGATAAATCGAAATTGAATATTTGAAAACGATTGAAAATCGAATATTAGTAGATATTCGAAAAATGTAAATTCAATATGGAATTTATAAAGGAAAGGGAAACTGTTTAGAAAAATAAACGTTGATTTATTTTTGAAGTGTGGAAATTTTATATCTAGTAAAGATATTTTTGAAGATAAATAATTTGGGAAAATTATTTGGAATCTGATGATGTTGCGCATCTTTATTGATAGTTAAATAACCGACTATCAATAATTACTCTGAATGGATGTTTTGTTGTGAATTGGATGAATTTGAATGCCACACTTATTTTTGAATAATCGCTCACTATTCGGGTTAGCCGGGAAAGGACCATGGGGTTGTATAACCCATTCCGAATATGTGATACGTCGTTATGAATTGCATTCGAAGACCGGTGTTGAAGACCGGATATTTTTGAAAACGGAAGGATTACCGTCGAGTTACTCTACATCGGCTGATCTCCGGTTTAGAGGTTTTATCACCCTTAGTGACGGGAAGTCCTGACGTGATTGAAAATTATCCGGATTTGCAAGGGCTTCGTGAGAAGTGCCTTCGGTTCTGTTCGATCCCGGAACAGACTTGTATGGATTGTGTGTCTGACGTTACAATTTGAGATATAAAGCTGATTTCTTTCAAATACATTTCTGTTGGTGGCGGAGAATTTATTCTCTTAGCTTAACACCCTTCTCTGAGACGTACGAGCTCAGAGGTTATGTAGTTGAAATTTATCAGCAATATACTCCCAATTTGGTAACGTGGCATACTGAGTGTTGCTGTGAAATGATCAGTGTTTGATCATTTGCGATATGATCATTTGTTTGATCTTATATCTTTGTGATCATAGGTTGATCATTTTGTTTGACCCGAAGCAGGGCTTTGTAGAAAGCGTAGCTTTGTGGACGAGACTTCGTCGAGCCTCACACCCCGGAAATGGTCAAAACAGGAAGGATGCAGCAAGGTTCTAGGGAGTAGCGCCCCTTAGTGTATGTCATTCCTTCTGGATAGAGGTGGTATCATGGTATGGAGCCCAGATACTTTACCTATGTGGTTGCTGCATTATTATCTATGTGGTTTGTTGGAAATCGGGGATCCTCGGGAAGATCGGTTACGATCGGGGGATGACATACGCGTGTCAGTAGTTACCTACTTTTGCAGAGGTAACCCGGCCTTGTGTTGGCAGAGATCTAACCGTAATGTTAGGTTATTTCTCGGGTCGTCTATTCCAGGGACGTACCCATCGTGGAAAAGGGAAGTTCCTTAGCCTGACCATTTGTTGGAAATCCAAACTCCAATATGAACTTTGTACGGTATTAGTTGTAGAACCTGCCATTTACGTACGGTGGTCACCACTGTTTAGATGGTAGCTATAGTAGGCATACGATACTGGTCGTATGCTGGCTAAGATTTATATTATACTTTCGAAAATGATTTTTCTACACTATGCACTAATAATAATATCAAAAAGAATTTGATTTTGCGTAGTAAGCATCTTTGACTATCATAAGAAGAAATCTCCTCCAATTCTGCGTTTGCATTGTGTGTGTGGTGGGAGGTCTTATGGTGGTTTCATTTTCCAAAAGCATTTCGAATTGACTTTAAAATTATTTTGTTGTTATAAAGAATAACTGTTTACGATCTCACACCAGTCACCATGACTGACTCGGAGTTTATTGTTCCCTTCTAAACTCTGGGTGCCCACCAATTTCCACACGGGCAGCCTAGAGTTATGTTATCAGGATGTTCTGGATATTCTGGAGATTTGGAAGCAAGCTGGATGGCGAAACGTATCACCTATATTTTTTGTATTATTCCGCTGTGTATTCTGTATGAGGACAAGTTATATAACTGTCCATTGTTGTATATGACTCTGATTGATGTATGTATAAACTGATATAGTTCTTTGTTTTAAAAGACTAGTGATTATCTATTATATTTGTTCCGCTGCGATGTGTAAGATTCTGATATTGTTTTCTGTTCTGATGTTGTTCTTCATTCTTCTTCCTCTTTTCTTCTTCTTCTACCTTTTTCTTCTATTTAAAAACCCTCACTATTGGAGTTTCCGGCACTCGATTGCTCGGCAGTCGATAAAGTGAGCATCGATGTCGAATTTTCGAAAGTCGAAAATTTCTGTATGTGACAGCGTGGTATCAGAGCATATGGTTAAGCGACAACCCTGCTCTGTTGGGTGTTACTCATTAGAGATAGAGTCAGTATTACTCTAGAATGAGTTTGAGTGTAATAATAGATATGAGCGCGTATTTGTTATTGAATATAAAATTGTTTTGTATTGTGATGATTGGTTTATTGAGTGGCATATGAACCTTCGTCGGCACAGTCTGCAAAACTGTATCGAAGGGGTTTCTAAACACTCGAATAGAACAATTCGGCACAGTATTGTTTTTGAATAGGGTGAATGAGATAATTTTGCCCAAAACTATTTTTGTATAGAAAAGAAATGTTTTTCTATGAAGTACTATAGTATATGGTTGCATGGATGTTAGGAAGTAATAATAGTGAATTATCATCACTGAAATTTAATAAGAAATTGAAATCATAACTCCAAAGTTAAGAAATAAAATTCACATATAAAAGAAATTTGAGAATATAAATTATAAATGCGACTTATAATTTGAAACGGAATTCTAGAGAAGTTTTTGGAAATGTTTTGAAAGGAATTTGAAAATTTTGGAAATTTGGAAAGTTTAATTTCTTTTTGATTTGAAAATGAATTTCAAAGGTTTTGAAAAGTATTTTGGAAAAATGAAAAGCTATAAACTCTTTTCGGTCGCTGGAAAATAATTCCGATGATGATCGCGACATCACCGGTGTTCATTTTTGGGTTTCCAGAAGAGGAATTGCTGCCGAATTGTTTTAAATGGAAGTTGTTTGAAAATTTGGATTTTGTTTTAGAAATTCAAAGGATAAATTGAATTGTTTTCAAAATGATTTTGAAAGGGTTGAAAAAAGACTCTGGAATCCTATTTAAAATATTTATGAAATGTTATTGAATTGATAACTTATACAAATTGAATTTTGATAGAATAAATTTAACTTAAAAGAATGAAGTTAAATAAATGTAAGTGAAGCTAATTGAATGAAGTGAATGAGATTAAAACTGAATGTTAAACTTGTTTTGCATTTGGTAGTAAATGAAATTCAAACTGAATGTTGAAACAAATTTGAATTTGTAAGTGGATTAGAATTAGTAATGAATTAGTAATTGAAACTAATTTAAAAATAGTGCAGTTGAATAAAAGAAAGCTGATAAAATTCAATATTCAGAAGTTAAACTGAATCCAAAGTAAATTGGAATTGTGAATTGAATTCAAATGAAATTTGAAATGTAAAATTGAATGAAAATAAATATGTAACTTCAATAGTGAATTAGAATTGTATAAGCCGTTGATATTGAAAATTTTGTAATTAAAATAGTTTGAATATATGTAACTAGATATTATGGCTAGTAGGATATACAGGTGTTATGAAGAAATTGGATTTGATTTCAAAGATAAATTTGAATTGCTCGACAAAAGGTAAGTATTTGAATTATAATATGAGTTTTTGATGATTTCTTCTCTAGCCGCTTGGCCTTTTCTTTTCTTTTTGAGATCTGAGAGTCCGTAGGGACGTTTTGTAGTCGTGCCGTATTAGCCGCGCAAAGGAGACGCTGGCGAAATTTTTCGAAAATTTCGAGTGTTAGAAAATTTTTGAGAAATTTTGAAAGTTTAAAATTTGAGTTTGAATTTAAATTTGAATTTTGAAGTAAACAAAGTTGTTTTGAAGCTTATAATTGAAATTGGAGAGTTAGTTAAAGTAATAACGAATCTTTAGTAGAAAGATTTGTTTTGAAAAATTGATAAAACTATTTAGATTGTGAAAAATAGTAGACGAGTTAAGGACCACTTTTCATAACTTGTAATTTCGAGGACGAAATTCTTTTAAGGGGGGAAGTCTGTAACGACCCAGAATTTCGAACAAATTAAATTGAGAATATTTAATTAATTTTAAATATTTGAACGATAATTTAATTTGAATCCCGAATGTAATTTTGAATTTGGCGATTAAATTTTATAATTTAATCTATTGAAGTTGAATAAAAATTTGAATCTTTGATTTTAAGCCGAAGAAAAATATTTCAAAAGCTTTTAAAATTCGTATTTATATTACTGAAGATAACAGAAGCTTCAGAATCGAATTTGGGAGTGAATTGTTCAGTTTGAAATTTTATTGTTCGAATCGATATTTAAAATTAGTCATTTTTCAAACAGTCTCGGAATTCAACGAAACCAGCTCCATTGGGTCCGTATTATTGTATTATTACCGGATTTCAAATTTCGTATTTTTCGGAGTTGATATGTGACCGTACGGTGAGTAAACGTGTTGGATTTTAAATCAAATTCAATTTAAAATCTAAATTTAAAACTTTGCCGACATACACACGTTCCTCTCCCTTACATCACGCTGAAGACCACGAAATAAATCGTGCAACCCATACCTCTTCAATTTTAAATTACCATTCTTCCCCTCAGTTCTAAATCAAACAAAGAAAAGCGAAAAAAAATGGCTGCAGCTAAATTTCGCCCTTTCTCGCCCCATTCAAATAAATGACGACCGAAAACAAAATCAATTCGAACGAGGCCAGTGGGAAGCGCTCGATCGCGATGACGCGAGATTTGTGGGTCGCGACTTGTCAATCATGGCAGCGACGACTTGGTGGGATCGAAGTCGATCGATTTTTGGTCGAAGCAGAAAGGAGTGACGGCAACGTTGTCGCGATTCCAGTTCGAAAATCTTGAGGTTTGTCGGCGATGCACTGGGTGGCGCGGCGAATTCGAGCGTCGCGATGGCGACAAGCAGGCGGCAGACGTGAGCGGAGGCACACTGAGCGATGCACGAACAACGGTGGGTTGGGCATCGCGAAGTCGATCTGGAGGCATTCGCGAAGTCGAGCACGGCAATTCCAGTTTTTCGAGTGGTAGTGGTCGTCTGAACTTCGGCATTGAGGCGTAGCACGTGGAAGCGACGTCTTGGCATCGGCATTGAATACTGGAATTCAAGAATTACCAGAATTGATAATGAGGTTTGAATTTGAGTTTAATGTTAATATGTTAAAACTAGAAAGAATAGTGAATTTTAAATTGCAGTGTGATTTAAAAAGACAGGACTGTTTTGAAAATTTTAAAAGTGAGCAGTATTGATTTTAATGTAAGTTTTAGAAAATTTATATTTTGATTTAAATAAGATATATAGACAGAAAAATAATAATAATAAGGTATATATAGATAAGTTGTGAGAAAAAAAAAATTGGTTAAAGGAAATTTAGTTTTAAAGTTAATTTTTAGTTAAACAGATTTATTAAAAGAAAATGGTTTAAAAATAAAATCATTGGATAATTAAATTACCAAATGAAAATTGTTATTCGATTTATCTCGAATATTAATAAATTGTATAAATTGTTTATACAAGGTATAAATCAAGGAAATCGAGTCAAGGATGGAAATGGATTACAAATTAAAAGCTAAGGTGAGATCTCCTCACTTAGATTTAAATTTGTATTGCAGTTATTGATTTGATTGTTTGTCTGTTTGGATGTGATATTAGATATAGTAGGATATATCTATTATATATATAGAAATATATACATATTGGCATATGTATATATTGGATTGATGATTTCCCGCCTCGTATAGCGGATGAGACCCTATTGCGCCGTTAGTAAGCGGATTTTTATAAAACCTATATACCGCGATATTCCACCTCGAAGTGGAATTGGTATTGTGCTAACGTCTTTGGATGCAGGGAAACAGGTTGGAGGGATCCAACTGGACCCCTCATATTGATTGAATTTATTTATACTGTGATATGAATCTGTGAATGATTATATTGATCATATTGATGCCTGGAAATTGTTTGAAAGCTAAAATTTAGCTGAATGGATGTTTGATATCATTGGATTCCAAAAATAAACGAAATTGAATTTTTGAAATTCAAGTAGGAATTTTTAAGTGAATTAACTTTAGAAATTTAATAAATTTGAAGAAAAGAATTTAAAAGAATAAAGGCTGATTTTTAAAATCTTATTGAATTTGTTCCGGAATCAAGTGAAGATGTTAAATAAATGAATTTCATATAATAGTGATTTTTAAATTGAAGAATTTAATTAAAATTAGATTTCTAAATAGTTTGAAAAAGATAAAGGAATTTATTTTCTTAAAGAGGAATTTATTTAAAAGGAGATAAGTTGGAAATCCCTTTAGGAATTCAATTGGTAAATTGAAATAATTTGGGAAATCAATGTAAAATGATTTCAATTTGAAGAATCCATTTAAAAACAGAATATTGAATAATTTGAGAAAAATAAGGAATTTATTTAGTAGTGATAAATAAAATTAGAAATCAATCTGTAATTGATTTAATATTTGGAAATGAATTTTTGAGAAATCAGTATGGAAATTTTATTTAAGGTTGAAAATAAATTTAGAAATCAATATTGAAATTGATTTGGTATTGAAGTTTTTAGAAATAGATTGAAATTTATAAAAGTTGTTTATAAATCCGAAATCACTTATTTTGATAAGTAAAATATAGAAGTTAATAAAAAGAAGATTTATAAGTTGAAGTTGTTATTAAAACAGAAATAGAATTTATAAACTTCGTTTTATAAATTCGAAATCGATTGAATTTGATAAATTATATATAGGAGATTATTGAAGAAGATATATTCACGATTTTTGAATAGCGAATTTTTATTGAAATAAAATGTGTAGAGATTTTTGAAAATGTGGTTAGTGAAGTATATTCACGATTTTGGACAGTGAATATATTGTTAAGTAAAATGGATTCATTTTTGAAGAAGTGACATTAAAAATGAAGTAAACATTTTAAAGATGTTTTTATAATGTATTATGAATCGAAAGCATAGATTTCAACGTTCATTGTTGAAACAGACGTTTTCGAGAAATAAGGAAATGATGGACTATAGCACTGTTGTTATAGTAAATGATTTCCGAAAGGAAATGTTTTTTATCTAGTATTGGGATTTACATATCTATCTTAATTTCGAATCCCTATACTAGTGATTTTGAGTCGTCGTAACGATGTTTTACGTAACATTCGTTTTGACTCAAATTGATGTTGTTATAGAAAATAGATTTCCTTAAAGAATGAAATATATACTTAATTTGATTTAAGTGTATCGAATATTTTCAAATGTTGAAAATAAAAGATTTGTGAAACACTTATTATTAAATAAGTATGGAATGTTTTCCAAAATGAAATGAAACGTTTTGAGATTTTATCTTCTTAAAGATAAATCGAAATTGAATATTTGAAAACGATTAAAAATCGAATATTAGTAGATATTCGAAAAATGTAAATTCAATATGGAATTTATAAAGGAAAGGGAAACTGTTTAGAAAAATAAACGTTGATTTATTTTTGAAGTGTGGAAATTTTATATCTAGTAAAGATATTTTTGAAGATAAATAATTTGGGAAAATTATTTGGAATCTGATGATGTTGCACGTCTTTATTGATAGTTAAATAACCGACTATCAATAATTACCCTGAATGGATGTTTTGTTGTGAATTGGATGAATTTGAATGCCACACTTATTTTTGAATAATCGCTCACTATTCGGGTTAGCCGGGAAAGGACCATGGGGTCGTATAACCCATTCCGAATATGTGATACGTCGTTATGAATTGCATTCGAAGACCAGTGTTGAAGACCGGATATTTTTGAAAACGGAAGGATTACCGTCGAGTTACTCTACATCGGCTGATCTCCGGTTTAGAGGTTTTATCACCCTTAGTGACGGGAAGTCCTGACGTGATTGAAAATTATCCGGATTTGCAAGGGCTTCGTGAGAAGTGCCTTCGGTTCTGTTCGATCCCGGAACAGACTTGTATGGATTGTGTGTCTGACGTTACAATTTGAGATATAAAGCTGATTTCTTTCAAATACATTTCTATTGGTGGCGGAGAATTTATTCTCTTAGCTTAACACCCTTCTCTGAGACGTACGAGCTCAGAGGTTATGTAGTTGAAATTTATCAGCAATATACTCCCAATTTGGTAACGTGGCATACTGAGTGTTGCTGTGAAATGATCAGTGTTTGATCATTTGCGATATGATCATTTGTTTGATCTTATATCTTTGTGATCATAGGTTGATCATTTTGTTTGACCCGAAGCAGGGCTTTGTAGAAAGCGTAGCTTTGTGGACGAGACTTCGTCGAGCCTCACACCCCGGAAATGGTCAAAACAGGAAGGATGCAGCAAGGTTTTAGGGAGTAGCGCCCCTTAGTGTATGTCATTCCTTCTGGATAGAGGTGGCATCATGGTATGGAGCCCAGATACTTTACCTATGTGGTTGCTGCATTATTATCTACGTGGTTTGTTGGAAATCGGGGATCCTCGGGAAGATCGGTTACGATCGGGGGATGACATACGCGTGTCAGTAGTTACCTACTTTTGCAGAGGTAACCCGGCCTTGTGTTGGCAAAGATCTTACCGTAATGTTAGTTTATTTCTCGGGTCGTCTATTCCAGGGACGTACCCATCGTGGAAAAGGGAAGTTCCTTAGCCTGACCATTTGTTGGAAATCCAAACTCCAATACGAACTTTGTACGGTATTAGTTGTAGAACCTGCCATTTACGTACGGTGGTCACCACTGTTTAGATGGTAGCTATAGTAGGCATACGATACTGGTCGTATGCTGGCTAAGATTTATATTATACTTTCGAAAATGATTTTTCTACACTATGCACTAATAATAATATCAAAAAGAATTTGATTTTGCGTAATAAGCATCTTTGACTATCATAAGAAGAAATCTCCTCCAATTCTGCGTTTGCATTGTGTGTGTGGTGGGAGGTCTTATGGTGGTTTCATTTTCCAAAAGCATTTCGAATTGACTTTAAAATTATTTTGTTGTTATAAAGAATAACTGTTTACGATCTCACACCAGTCACCATGACTGACTCGGAGTTTATTGTTCCCTTCTAAACTCTGGGTGCCCACCAATTTCCACACGGGCAGCCTAGAGTTATGTTATCAGGATGTTCTGGATATTCTGGAGCTTTGGAAGCAAGCTGGATGGCGAAACGTATCACCTATATTTTTTGTATTATTCCGCTGTGTATTCTGTATGAGGACAAGTTATATAACTGTCCATTGTTGTATATGACTCTGATTGATGTATGTATAAACTGATATAGTTCTTTGTTTTAAAAGACTAGTGATTATCTATTATATGTTGTTCCGCTGCGATGTGTAAGATTCTGATATTGTTTTCTGTTCTGATGTTGTTCTTCATTCTTCTTCCTCTTTTCTTCTTCTTCTACCTTTTTCTTCTATTTAAAAACCCTCACTATTGGAGTTTCCGGCACTCGATTGCTCGGCAGTCGATAAAGTGAGTATCGATGTCGAATTTTCGAAAGTCGAAAATTTCTGTATGTGACATAACCCCTTTTCGAAGACGAAAAGTTTTGAGTAAGGGATAGTGTAACGACCCCTATTTTTAACTATTTTAAATTATTAAATTTAATATGATTATTGAATAAAATGGTTAGAAAATAAAATTTTAGTATTTTATTTATGTAATTTATTTAATATGAACTTGAATAAAATTTTGAAATAAATAGTTTCGAAGATTTTGAAAATAACGAGCATTGAAATGTAGTTCAATGTATTGACTGTGTTTATAATTGATAACTGAAATTGAATAATAAATATTGAATTATTTAGATGAAAATAAAATAATTGTTGATAATTAAAATTCATTTGAAATATAATGATTTATTAATGTGATTTATTGGATAGCTAAATTATTTAAATTTAATATTGGAAATTATTTAAATAATTGGATTCTGAATTTAATATAAATGAAAATGATACCGAAAGTTGATTTAAATTTTATTTAAATACGAATGAAGATTGTTAACTTTTAAAATTGAATTCCAAGTGATTAAATTAAAATTTTGAAATTACTTGTTTTAATAAACGAGTAAAAATAGCCATTTTGGCCACTGTCTTGGATTTCGATGAAACAAGTTTCATCAAATCCGTTATGGTGAATTATTATAGGATTTCAAGTTTCGTAGCGATCAGACTTGTCGTTTGGCCGTGCGAGCTTGAAACGCGTAGAAATTAATTTAAGTAATTTAATTAAAATAAATTGATTTTGAAAAGTTATCTTCTACATACGATCGAATTAGGCTTTGAGACTACTTCCATTGTGTTCGAAATAGGGGTAAAACATATAAAACGCTAGGCGGCATGCTTCATTTGGAGTTCGAAATTTCGCGGGTCAATCGGGCGAGATATTTTATAACTAAATAATTTATATTTACTTTTCCTTACCAACATTCATACGCATCAGCCACAAATTTGTCCCCCTCGTACATCTCCCCTTTATTTCAATATTCTCTGATCGAAATAAACGAATGGAAAAAAATAAAGTATCTTATGGTCGCGAACGCGAGGGCGCGCATGGGGAAGACGAAGGCGAGGACGGCTGCTGGCTTGGGCTGATCGATGACAATATGAGGCGGCGATTCTAGTGGGTTCGCGAGCGTGCTTGCGTGCGCACGCGATGGCAGGTGGAGCTGGATGGGAGAGGCGGCCTCCGTGGTGGTGCAGTGGATCTGGTTGATGACCTAGGCTGGGGCGATCGCGTTTTGTTATATAAAAAAGAAAGGATGAAATCGCGATTACCTGGAGAGCGTGAGAGGGAAGATAGTGAGTAGCAAGGGTTTATTTTTTTATTTATTTATTATTTTTAGTTAATTCAGTTTTAATTATATCGTTAACGCTAATTTAATCGTAATTTTGAAGTTATAATTGAAATATGATTTGAATTTCAGAAATTGATTTGTTTATTTTTTAAAAATTTGAACTTTTATTCAAACTTTGAAATATTGCTAAGTAAAAGTAATTTAAATAGATATTTCAAATTTGGGCTCGGAGTTGAATTATTTTGAAGATTTGAACCTTAAATTGAACGTCGAAATTGAATTTGATTTAAATGATTTAAATTAATATTTTGAAATCGACTCGAATTCATATAAATTGAAATGGTTTAAAATTGAGAATTGAATTGAAATTAATTCAAATTGGAATCGAAATTAACTGGAATTGAATTAATTTGAAATTGAAATCGAAATTGATTTGAATTGAAATTGGAATTGAAGTTAATTCGAATTGAAATCGGAATTGAATCGATTTAAATTGAACTGGAAATTGAAATTGATGTGAATTGGAAGGTTTGGAATTGAATGAGTTTGACTTTGAAACTATTTTCGAATAAATTGTTTAATATAAACTATTTAAAACCTATCTTTTTAAATATTCAAATTATTTTGATTTTCCAAACTATTTCCTATACAAACCATTTTTAATATATAAACCATTTTATTATACTATTTTATATCAAACTATATTAACGTTTTAAACTATTTAAAACTATTCAAACTATTTTCTAAAAAAATTCAAACTGGTGAAGGCTAGAATGTTTATATTTAAATCGTTGATTTAAATACAAATTGAGCTAAAATGAAGTTATAACCTAAATTGAAATTCAAAACAATTTTGGAAGCAAAATCGAGATATTGAGGCGAAAATGATTTTGAAGTGAAATAGTATATTTTGAGTAAATATGATGATTTCAAAATGAAACTGATTTTTGAAGAGAATATGATATTTTGATATAAGTATGAATTGTTTTCGAAATATAAAAGTACCAACCGGTGTGTAAAATGACGTTTAGTTGTTAAAGAGACCAGGACCTCTTATTGGCATAGTCTCTGTCAAAATTGGAACCACTTTAACAACTGTGTACGCGGAGGAGACTCCAGAACGAAGTGGTTGGATTTGGCGTACGTTTGCTGGATTTGAAGAAAGAGAACGATGATGGATAGACCCCGACACTTATGCTGATTTGAAATGACTAAAACAGGACGGCTTGACAGGGTCAAGCGGGCTAGCTACCCCTAGCGGACATCCGTTCTTCGATTTTTCTTGGACTTGGTCCATATTATTACTCTTGTTGTTGGTTTCGATTGGTGCACCTTGATTATGGGATAACCTCCCTTCGAATCGATATGGGATGGATGGACGCGGTTGGCGGTCGTGGCTACGATGCGTTACCACCAGCCCTGCGACCCGAACGGGTAGTATCTACCTTAGGCATTGCCTCACGTGCCTTGGCATACTTTGTCCCTATACGAGACCACTATGATTTTGGTTTAGTATTGTCGTATCACGGCGCATCCCTATTCCCCGACGTACTACTGGGGCGTTATATGCAAACTGTACGACAATGCTTAAATACGTGTTAAGGGGATTAATGTAAAGCCTTAATGCTAAGAAAAACATTTATTTTACTGATTAGACATTATCTATATAGCGTATTCTACTATATATATAAATATTTTGACGGATCCTTAAGAGATGGAAAATCCCGTAACATATCTTGAGTTATTGCACGCACGTTATAGACTGGATATGAGATGTGAACTCCCGTAAACATCTCTGATGCTATTACAATCGTGTTATTTGTGTTATCGATTTGACTCACATAAGGATATTTTAGTCTTGACTCGAGTGTTTTTTCTTTCATTATGCTTGGGTCCGCCCTAAGTATTTCAGTGCATTGGAGATCATTTTTTTGAGGACGAAGACGATGATTTGGTATATTATTACTATTATTATTCCCTGCATCATGTTGTTCTGCCGCATTATTTTATTTTTCCCTATTGTATATATAACTCTGATAAATGTTGCATAAATTATAATCAAATGTATAATATAAACAGCTTCATGCACTATTTATTTGATTATTATATTTTGTCATTCCACTGTGAGATTCTGTGTTATTTTCTTCTCCTTTTCTTATTTTTCTATATTTACTCCATTGATTAGCTATGTTTCGGATTTTTTGAGTTGGACATGTGTGGATTATTGTCAATTTAAACCTTCTGAAATGTGGGTCGTCGCACAAACAGTGTTGGTAGGACCGAAACATTGTTTTTTACACATAAATGATCACTTTAGATTTGATATAAAAAACTTCAGAAAAAATGCAACTATTACTTTGGTGCCAACGTTCATTCCGAGTAGCGAAGAAGTGTACGAGCTTTTGCAAGATTATCCCCAAATACACGAGATAGGAAAAGAGCAAAAAAAATTTGGTAAGGAGAACATCACAGTTGGTGTAAACAAAGTATATTTTAGGAGTTACCATATTAGAAAATCATAAACTTCCATATAATTTAAACGTAATGCATAATGAGAAAATGTGCTCGAGAACTTCTTTTACACGATAATGAATGTGAAAGGAAAAACAAAAAAATGATTTGAAGTCAAGAAAAAATATCGCGTTATACTGTAATCGTCCTAAGCTTAAAATTGATAGCGAGCGACCAAATTTCAAACGACTTGCTTTTTATGAGTTGGAAAATTAGCGTAGACAAAACTATTTTAGTGGGTTCAAAATTTGAGGTTTCCATATAGAATTGCTTCGAACATGAGAAGATGTGTTAATATAAAGGATCTTCAACTGTCAGGTATAAAGCGTCATGATTATCATGTATTTTTGAGACTCTTTTCCCGATAATATTTAAGGAGCTTTTCTCGCCAAAGGTGTGGATGACTATTACTATACTTAGTTTGTTCTATAAAGAATTGTGCTCAACCACACTTAACAAAAATAATTTGAAAAAACGGGAAATATATATACCCAAATTATTATGTAAATTGGAGAAAATATTTCCTACTAGAGTATTCAACTATACATGGGACATCTACCGTACATCTACAAACTGAAGCTTTAATGCAAGGACTAGTGCAATAAAGATGGATGTATCCTGTCGAGAGGTACGTAAAATCCAATTTATATTTCTATAATTTTTTTAGGAATCAATATAGTAAATGTATAAATGATAACATTTTGATATAAAAATACCTAGTTTACATTTTATTTGAACAAAAAGCATGTGTTTAAGGTTTAATATGTCACGCATACATTGTTGAAGAAGCGTTTATATTTTTTAGCTATTATTTTGATGACCATTTTAAGCTGAATTCTAACACTAGTCCTCGTAATGATGATGCTATGAACAAGTCATATGACATTTCTAATTCCACTTTTCATAAACGCGGATGTCCTTCGGGTAAATGGAAGGATGGAAATTTTCAAACACTTAAATAATTTGCAATAGTTAGAACAGTGGTTCTTCTCAATTGTGAAGAATTATCGATTCTTATTAGATAACACAATATTTGTTTATTTACTGTCAATACGTGTTATATTGCATAATCATGTTTATCTTAACAATATCAGTTGTTTAACAGTCAATTTGAGCAGCACAATCCAAAGGTTCAACCCGGTAAAGGATTTGAGGTTTGGTTTCAGAAATACATAAGCCTATATAATTGTTGAATAAGCTTAGTATGAATCGATTTAATTATTATGTATATTAATGTTAATTACTTTAATACAATAGGTTGTTGATAATGAAATCGGTAATGTTTTTATAAAATTATTGTGTATGGTTCAATGACAAAATTCAAAAAATGCCTAATCCTGTACATAAACGACTTTAAATTTCACACAAGGAGTTTGGAGCTAGCAAAACAACTTACAATAATAGGGTATGTGTTAAAGACGATGAATAAGATGATGATTTACAAGATTATTATGGAGTGTTACAAGAAATAATTAAACTCACTTATTCTATAATACTGGAGCTTAAAACATTTTTATTCAAATGCAATTAGTTTGATACTACTCCTAATGTAGGAGTATGTTGTATACATATATATTATCCTCTTGTTAAGGTAAATCATGAAAGGTGTTATAAAGGAAACGATCCATTTATGCTAGCGATGCAAGCAACACAAGGTTATTATGCACCTTATCTTGCCATGAACAATAACAAGGACAACTGGTGGGTTGTTGATAAAATAAAACTTAGATGGTCGTTCAATGGGGATATGATTGTGATATCCCGGAATTTCAAGGAATTTAAAATGTGATAATCTCTTAATTAATTATTAAAAATTGGTAAAGATTGTTGTTTTCAAACAATAATAATAATAATGTGATGTTTATAAATATAGATATAAGTGGGTTTTAAAATAGAATTATTATTTTCAAGTTAATAAGGTGTTTATTTAAATATATATATTTGAATCGGTTTTAAATTGAATTTGAATCTGGATTTAAAATTTGAATTTAAAAGGATATATATCTTGAAATTATTTTGGATATAAAATATATGAATAAGTTTTATTTAAAATAAGATTTGTTTTCCCTAAAAAGATTTCATTTATATAAATTTGGAAAGTATTTATTAAATAGTAATAAATACAAAAGTTTTATATTAACATTTAAAAATGGATTAAATATTATATATGATTTTATTTAGAATCTAATTGGTTTTTATTTTATTTTCTTTAAAAAGTTTCATTTATATATTATTAAGAAAAGCATTTATTAAATAAGATATGTATTTATTAATTAGGAAATTTATTATAAAAGCTTTTAAAATCATTTTTTAATAATTAAAAAGTGTATAAATACAAGAGTTAATTTTAAAGGCTTATGATAACATGTGTAGTTTAATTAAAGATGGTATTTGACAAATGTAGTTAATTTGAACAAGTGTCATTTTCTTTTTCTTTTTCTTTAAATTTTAATAAATCAAAATAAACTCTATTTAAACTCCTATCTTCTTCTTCATTTCTTTTTCCATTTTCTTCTTATTTTCAAAAACAAGAACTCAAACCTAAAAACATTCTCCTTAGATCAAAACTCAAAGCTATAAAACAAAAACTAAACCCTGTAAACATTTCTCAATAACAAATCAAAGTCCAAACCTGTAAAGCATTTTTCAAAAAGCTTGCATCTTCTTCAAAGTCTGAAAGCAAGCTCAAAGGAAAAATCAAAAGCAAGTAAACCTGAGATCTAAACAACAAAGCATTTCAGTTTCAAAATCTAGAGCAATTCAAGTTTAAAATCAAGTAGCATTTTCCAGCATTCAAGTTCTAAAGTTTTCAAAATCAAAATTGGTTTCAAAAGAGGGCTCTGTTCTTCATTTTTAAACAGGTGAGTAACATTTTTACTAAAAGCTTAAATATAAAGTCTGGATGCATGTTAATATCTGGAAATAAGTATGATTATGTGAATATATATAAGTGAGTTTCTATGTGTATATATGTGGATGTATAAATGTGTGTGCATGTCTGTTACCTATGATATCTCCGTTCCCAGTTTCAAGCTCAAGTTTCGATTTAAAATTCCGTATCTCTTGACCTAGTCACTATTATGATTTAAGTTATAAACAATAATTGCTTGTTTTACCATAGATTAGAGTTTAAAATTTTACTTAAGTTAAAATAAATTGAGATTTCTCTGGAAATCAAAAAGAGTAGGCAAACTTAAATTATGTTAAAAATTCAAACACTCTAATTCATTAATTCAGGGTTATAGACTGAATGCTTATCTAGAAACATGAATTTTAAAAATGAAATCATAATTTTTAACATTGAATTGAGGGAGCAGTTCGAGGTTGATCGGAATTGCAGTTTTAGGTTGTCTCTGGTGATCTACTTGCTCGGAATTGTTGTGGTCACCTCTGGTGGTAGCGGAGTGATCGAGGAGTTTGGGAAAATTGTCAGGATGGTAATCAAGGGACGGTGGCGGCGGCGGTGATCGATTTAAGTTTGTAACCCTAGTTTTTACTAGGTTGGGTATTTTGATTGGCACGATTCCTCTAGATGATCGAGTTCAACAGAACTCAGAGAGATGATAGCATGGTGGTTGTCGAAGTCGTGGCCGGAATTGCTAGTGCTCTGATGGTCGGAGATCGGAGATTTAGTTTGTTCCAGGTTTTGGTCTGTTGTTCCAGGTTTGGGTTAGTAAGCTCGAATTCGATTTCAAGTTTGAAGCGAGGTTCTGATGATCGGAATAGGGTTAGAGGGTGATCGCCGATGTGAGGAGATCGTCGTAGATGATCGGAGTTGGCTGCGTTGATGGTGCATGTGCACGGTGCAACTTTTGTTCCTAGTGAAGTTTGGTTTGAGCAGGAGATGGGTACTCGAGTTTTTATCGGGTAGTTCGCGTGAGTTGCTCGAAGCGGTGAGGGTTTTGACTCGAAGTCTTTAGGGTAGGGGCTCGGGTCAATTGGGTTGTTACAGGTTTTTAAAACCTGTTTGTATTTAAATTTTAAAGATTTATTAAGGTTTAATGATTTAGGATAAATTAAATTAATAAGTTAATTAAAGAGGGATTAATTACTTTAATTAATTAATAATTATGGATTAAATAAATGAGTAATTAAGGGTTGTAAGTTGATTAATTTAAAGGTTAATTAATTTGAAATCAAGGATCATTAATTAGATAAGATTGGATTATAAATTAATGGTTAGAAATTAATTAATCAAGTAATTAAAGATTAATTAAGTTACAGCTAAGCACTTAATTAATTAAGTAATTAGAGATTAATTAATTGGTTATTAAAGTTAAATTAATTTATAATTAATAATGATTAATTTAAGTTTAATTACTTAAGAGAAGTAATTAAAGAATTGTTAATAGTTAATGAAGATCATTAACTTGGGATTAATATATAATTAATTAATATGATTAATTTTGATGATTAATTAGATTAATTAAGGATAATCATTTGTGGAATTGTTTAAGTAGAATTACTTAATGAAAAATTAAGGGATTAATTACTCATTGTAATTAATTAAGTTAAATGAGATTAGTTTAAATTAATTAATTAAGTTTAATTAATTTAAGATAATCACTTGATGATTTGATAAGTATAATTACTTAATGTAATTAATAAAGTTAAATTACTTAGTGAAGTAATTAATGGGTAATTACTTTGTGTAATTAATTTAAGGGTGATTTATTAATGGAAGTAATTTGTGTTTAATTACTTTGTGTAAATAATAAAGAAGAATAACTTAGTGGAAGAAATTAAAAAGTTTATTACTCAGTGTAATTAATCAAGGGATTAATTAAAGATATTTAATTAGGGAGTAATTAATTAATTAATTTATGTAAGTAATTAAAGGTAGTTAATTACTGAATGTGATTAATCAAGGGTGATTAAAAAAATGTGATTAATTAAAAATTAATTATTAAATATGATTAATAATTAATTAAGAAGTAATTAAGGGATCATTAATTAATGTAATTAATGAAGTAATTAAGGTGTGATTAATTTAGAATAAATAATCAATAGAGTGATTTTAGAATAATTAATTGATGTAACCAATTGAGAATTAAATTAATTAATTATAATTAATTAATTTATGAAGAAATTAAAGGTTAATTACTGTAAATGATTAAGGTTAATTAATTTGTGTAATTAATTAAGGCTAATTACCTGAATGTAATTAAAGAATAATTAATCAAGGGTGATTAATTAGGATGGTTAATTAAAAGATGATTAATTAATGGTTAAGTAAGCAGGATTGATGGAGATGAAGTAATTAATTTAATTCATTTTAAACTAATTATAAATGGTGATTAATAAATCATTGCTTATGGATGTTGAAGGTTATTGAATGCTTTGCATTGTTTGATATCTGTGATATGAGATATGTGCTGATCTGTGATATGGATGCTTTGGTTGAATTGTGATGATAATGTGAATTATCTATTTGTGATGATAATGTGGATTATCTATTGTGAATATGTGAATTATCTATCTGTGTGAATATAGATAATAGAATTGAATTGTTTTAACTTTAAACAACTTGACCTTAAAATACGGCATTTTGGATTTCGATGAGACCGGGATCGGGTTTCCAGATTTGGATATCCGAAAACCACATCGATCCAAATTAACGATAGGTCGTGAATCTCAAGTGAAGATGAAGATTCAGAGTGCAAAGGTTATTGTCGTTAACTCTGAGGGTGATTCCAAAATGAGTGTAACGAGATAATGCCTTCGGTTT
Source organism: Allium fistulosum (assembly GCA_030737815.1). Taxonomy (NCBI): domain Eukaryota; kingdom Viridiplantae; phylum Streptophyta; class Magnoliopsida; order Asparagales; family Amaryllidaceae; genus Allium; species Allium fistulosum. Next base: position 272,629,487 of record CM060902.1, on the reverse strand, counting down.
CGTTCGAACCCGGAATGAACTTGTATGGATTGAATGCTTTCAGAACATCGTCAGGTGGACGATGAGCATTGTAAGATAGATGTGTTCTATAAAAGGTAATCGTAGCCTCAAGCCTCATCAACCCGGAATGGCTAAAACAAGGGAGGTGCAGCAAGGTTAAGTGGGTCGCGCTCAAGTAGGACAAGATTTTCCCCTGTCTAGAGGTTCCTTTTTATTCGGCTTAGTGGGCAGTTGGCGACGGCCATCGGCGGGGTTGTCTTGTTCGGGACTATCCAGTAAGGGATGGTTCCGGTCTTGTGTTGCAGGGGATTGGGAGTGATCCTCGGTACGGTGATCTAGGCCCCGTACTGTGACGGGCAGTACCCCAGTAGCCCTGCCATTGTATGGAATCCAATCTCCAATAAGCGCCGTACGTTTTGATTGTGCCCAACTATGTTGGAACGTGAGATGTCAGCATTCCAGCTATTTCTGTATTTTACTTGAAAACCCTAGACCCTATTATAATATCACTGGATTTCCTATCAAATGTTTTGATTATCGTAAGGAAAAAACTTTCTGTGTTTATGTGTGGAAAGTCTTACGAGATACCTTTCTTTTCAAATGATTTTCAAAGTTAAGCAACTTTAACCCGTTTACTCACACCAGACCCATGTCTGACCCAGAGTTTGTTTTCTGTTTTATTAAACTCTTGGGTACTCAAATTTTTATGAGTAGCCAAGGAATTCAGGTTGGCTTTGACGAATCTATGGAGAAGATTTGGAGCAGGAGGCTTCAGCGTATATGGATATATGCGGTTCCGCTGTGTTAGTGTCTCTAAGTTGTATCTTGAGTTGTATTGATAGACAAACCTTTATAACTGTCTAATTTGAATGTATAAGCTGTGTAACTCTAATAGATGTTGTCTATTATGTAAATACTATGTGATATAATATAATTTATTCCTTCCGCTGTGAGAATCTGATATTGTTTAGTTCTTTCTTTCCTATCTTTTCTCTTTTCTATCCCTTTCTTTCTTAATAATGATGCGTCTTTCTGTGGAATGAATGGCGGGTCGTCACAATGATGATAATCGAAGATCGACTGTACCAAAATGATTTAGAGGACAACGAAATACTCCAAATAACAGAAGATGATAATGATATAGGACCACTTAATAATGAAGTATTTAAAGGAGTTGAATTAGATGAAGATGTCGAGGTTGTTGACGATGATGATGTAGAAGTAATAAACATGAATATGATGATGATATTGTAAATGATGACATTGATAATAATGCTGATAATTGATAGCTTTTGTATAATTTATTAAAAGATTATTTTCGTGTATGTAGGTTATTTTCATTTTTCTTTGTTTGTCATGCCAATCATAATATATTGATAATTATCAACCACCTATAATATGAATATGGATTTATCATTCTTTATTATATCGTATACATCTTTATATGTATTATTATAACATATATGTCTAGTCGATGCCGACACAACCATGGTGGCTCATCACTGGCTAAGGGCGGCTCATCATCGGGTCATTGTGACTCCTACTCATCAGAGAATGACGTAGATGCACATATGATGTTGCCAGTTATTCAGACTGCTGATGCTCCCGTTAATGCTCATGTCGATGGTATCGGTCCATCTACCCTTGTGTTTAGGACGGACTCTTCCACCTCCGTCAACCGACTTGATGTCTTCCCGATAGAGCAAGGATCGAGGTGAGCAATTACATACACACATATACATACACACATGCATACACACACACTCACACACATACACATAAACACATGTGCACTCACACACACATACACATACCTTTACATATACACTCACACACACATACACACACATGAATACAATAATATACTGATTAAATATTCATACTTTCATGTGTATATATAGGTTTTATTTCAACAATGGTGTTGCATCCAATGTCATCCGTTATGGCTTGCTAGCATGGATCACAACATTTTAGCCTTTATTCGACCCCATTTCCGCTAATGTGAAGAAAGTCATGTTTGAAGAATTTTAATTAAAATAATTTTATAACATAACACACTATATAAATGTGAACATCATTTTGCATAATGTATTAAATTTGCATTTACAGAGAAAATTCTTTTGGAAAGAGGGCATTCACCAAAGGTAGTGTATAGGAATTAGTCAGTTGCAGCATCCAAAAAATATCGTGAGTGGACATATGGTATGCGCAAGAGTGGCAAGAAGCATGCATCCCTTGCCCAGGAGATATATGAGTGGTTCTTGCAGTATTGGGAGATAGAGGAATTGAAGGCATTATCAAAAAAGAATGTCGAAAGCAGGAATAGAAATACTAGATTGCATACAGGATGCTCCAGATCATACACAGGTCATCATAATGGTACGGCACGTATTTATTTGTTAAATTTATATAACATTTTAAAAAATAGACTTATATGATAGTGTACTTAATTCAAATTTTAGTACGAAGAGCATCATAGTGAGCATACATCTTGTGTGATGAATCATTTCTTCGATCCTCAAAAATCGACACTAATACATCCTCAGTATTCACGTGCCGCAAATTCGAGTGCCGGGGAGGCGGTTCTTTAAAGGTAAGAAAGAAAATAACGATAGAATATAACCTCACACGGATGGAATAACATATATTATTTCAACATATAATCTTTACAATGGAAATTTTAAATGCATTTATTAGAGTTAAACATGGAAGTTATAAATATACGTCCTGACAAATGCAGAATACAATAATATACAAGTGCTGTAGAAATGGATAACTATCTTCAGAAGAATCTTCTAACTCCATGCTCCGAGCTCTTCCAAATTTCTTCTAACTAAACCTGACTACTAGGCTGCCTGAGAAATTTAGGGCACCCAAAGTTTAAGGAAAAATGAAAATAAACTCCGAATCAGTCATGGGACTAGTGTGAGACTCAAAATACGCATTTTGAAAACAAAGGTATCTCATAAGACCACACCGCACGTAAACACGAAATGAGTTTTTACCTTATGATAACTAAAACATTTTCTATGCAAAATCTAGGAATATTATTTTTAATGGCATTCTTTGGAAAACGTTTTTCAAATAAAAATATTAAAATAGCCGAAATTGTTACATTGGTTAAATTTGAAGGCATAATAGGTTTACAGCTAAGTCCGAAGGCACTTATTGGAGAATGGATTTTCATACAATGGCAGGTAAGGGACTACCATCTGTACAATACATCTCTATAGGAATGTACCGAGGATACTCAAACAATCCTCCGCATATGGAAAGACCGGTCTATCCTTATTTGGCACTCAGACATGGCCTAGATAGAAGCCGAATATGACACCACTCTAATCATTACTGACATGTCTGAGATGTCTCATAGCATACACCACATACCCAAAATATAGAGGGTTATCTAGAAAGTGATGACCATACCCTAATATAGCGAACCACATAGCCTTACGACACACCCTGTTTAAGCCATTACTAGGTGATGAGTCCCAAGGTAACAATTACCTTTCACATTGCACATCGCACTTTGAATGCCACACTGCCATTCCATGACCACACAACTAATTTCTACAAACGTATAACTCCTGAGCTCGTTCGTCCAAGAAAGGGTGTTAAGTTAAGAGAAGTTGCCTTATCCGCCACCAAACAGATGATACATTCATAGAGATAAATCAATGTAATTAGAAATGCAATATCATACATTCGTTCATATAAGTTGTCCAGGAACAGGACAATCCGAAGGCACTCTCCTACCACATCCTATTGGGAATTACCTCTAGGATTAGTAGCGAGAAGTCCTTGTATCGAAGATCTCAAACAGAGAACTACTATCACTAATAAGTTATATGGGAAATTTCCCCCGAGGGTCAGTGACAAGCAGCCCTACATTCCATCTTCCATATCATATCCATTTCTTTACTTCGAATACGTAAATTGGTTCGAAGTGGTTTCCAGATAAGAATTACTCAAATCTGACCCCGGTTCCTTCGAACCAATCATCGATAAAAAGATGTTAGGTGAATAGGGAATTATTCTTTGATTAGTTAATTTTTTTATCAAAATATCTTCTGGAGATATATATCTTTAAAACATTCTTTTCGGTATATACGGAATCATTACACCTCTCTAATCAAAACCTTCTTAAATCATGGAAAAATTATAAATCATTTCATTTTTCACTTAGGAAAATATTTCCAAATCATTTATTTAAATCTTAATCAAAGATTTCCAAATCATAACCTTTAAAATGGGTCAAAACAATGTTATTTAAGACATCGTTTACTATAAACCCCAACCAATTAATTTTAAGTATAGGAATTAATTCCAAATCATTTTCATAAGTTATATTGGAAATCATTATTAAGTTAAAAAGAGTCGATAGAAGTTATACTAATTCTACTCAACATTAATTTCCGTATTCAACCTTTATTATCCGTCAAATAACGGTGAAATCACCTTTTAAATTCACATTGATAGTACAGGTTCCCTCTTTGGAATTTAATACCAAGTATAAGAAAATCATTTCTATGCAATCCAAGTTGTTTAAATTTGGAAAATTATATCTTTTATACTTTGAGAAATTTTGATCCGAGTAAATCAAATTTACTTTCCCTCCGCCAGGCCAATCAGGGCAGCTAGTGAGGGCAAGCAACTGGGTTTCCAAACCCAAGCCTAGAGACTACCTCTCTGTCACCCATAAGGTGGTCAATTTATTTGATCGACTCTAATCTTTTTATTATCTTTTGGAGATGATTTTCATTTACTTAACACTATTCCAAATTTTGTTTTAAAATAATTTTCCTTTAACCAATTTAATTTAAAACCCTTTAAAAGAATTTTCAAATCACTTTCAAAGATACTTAATTATTCATTTAAAAAGATTCACAAAAGATTCGGGAAAGAATAACTAAGTTAAGTCATTGTTTGCAAAAGTTATTAAAAGTGCCGCGAAAAAGTACTACAAATGGTGTTTTAGAAGCTTATGTGATTAAAAAACTTTTCGATTATTTAGAAATCCATTTTTATAACTCAAATCTCTTTTAAAACATTTTAAAAGATATATAGGATTTATTTTATATTTTTAAGGAATTAAAAATATCATTTTCAAATGAAATCCCTTCATGGATTTCGAACAACAAAACCACGATTGTTTTCGAAACTTGTTTTACTCATATTTTCAAATCTATTAAACCAAACCTCAATCTTTTTCTTTCATTTAAAAACTATGATTATAAAAGTTCGAAAAATTCTTATTACAAAGAAATCCGACTCCCAATTCATCGTATAAATGGATTTAAATTATTACGAGACGAAATCGCGAACTATCGTTACGTGACGCGCCTATCTTCACCGATTTTCCAATTTCTTTTCAAACTTCATCGAAACTCTTTTATATGTTTATAAACCATTATTAAATCATTTTAAACCATTTTCAAAGGGTTTAAACATTCCATATACACCATCTCATTCAATAAAGGAAACTGATTTCCTTTGTACTTATCGACGTGTATTAACGTGACTTGTATATATATTCAACAACCATATTAAACATCCATATTATCATATTCAAACATGATAAACAACCATCATTAACAATCATATCCAAACATATATATCATCCAATAATATATATAAAAAAGTATAGTTTAGGAGTTTTCTCACGTTTATTTTCTATCGGAGAAAGGCCTATAGCTTCACTAACTCGCGATCGGAGCTCACGAACCCTTAGTCCTTGCCTCGTAATATGCTCGGCCATTCCATGCCAAAAGTGGTGCTCATCCAAGCATGGGAAATAAGGTGTATAACTTTGGATTAATATTGAATTTACCAAAAAACTAGACCTGAATATGGAAAAGTGGTCCATAGAAAGTTGTAGGAAATTTTTTTCTCTATGGTTTCAAAAAATAGTCATCCAAGTTGGATTAGTTTTGAGTGAGATATGGTCAAAAGAAACAGAGGTGTTCTCAGGTTCTAAAAAATTTGGGCTTGAAAATGCCTCTGAAAGAATTGCATTTTTAACCTAGTAACTCTCTGATTTTATAGAAGTTATCAAAATAAAAATTATAGCGAACTCAATTTTACTCAATTTGAAAAAAATAACCCATGATTTGGATTTTTTTTAGGGATATATGGTCAAATGAAGAAGAGACATTCTCGAATTTACAAAAATCACACCCGAAAATGGGTCAACTTATAACTGAACCTTGAACGTGTTACTAAAAGAATTTTGAAAAGTAGGAAAATGTTCTTGCAAATTCTTTTCTCTACGATCTGAAAAAAAGAAACACTCAATTTCGATTTGTTATAAGGAAGAAATGATCAAAGGAAGAGAGGGTATTCTCGGACCTAAAATTCTGGGCCCGAAAATGCAATGCAAAGAAGTGAGCTTTTGACATGGCTAAGTCAAAAATGGGAGAAGTGCTCAACATAAAAGTTGTAGCCATTGGAATTAAACATGGTTTGGAAAAACATTTGTCATTTTCGATCTGATTTGAGGGAGTTATGGTGGAATGAAGAAGGGGAAAAAGAGTGGGTATTTATAGACAAGTGGAGAGGTAGAAAATATCTCCACCTTACATCATCCACCATCACCAAACATCATTACATCCACCCCCTCCCTACATCACCCTAGGATGGCCTGAAGTCTCCTCCATCATGGACAAGGCCATGTGCTTGTACTTATGCATGTGCATTGACTTTGTGAATGCTTAAGAATGAAGAAATATGAAATATTTTAGATATGTATATGTATATATGTATTTACATGTATATTTGTATGTTTATATATATTTATATGTTCATGTGTGCACATAAAAAGTTTTTTCATGTATATGTATAGTTAAATATGCGTACATGACATGTTTATAAGGTTGCAACAACCTTTGAACGACCTTCATTCATTAAACCGTTGAAAATCGGACAACCGATTCCTGGTCACATTTTCACTTATATTTTAAATTACATATAAATGTAAACAAAATTTGAAAATAAATTTCTTATCATTTTTAAATAATTAAAATGATCATATTCTATTTATAAAACAATATAAATTAATATTAACGATTATTTACCAAAATTGCTATTATATTGATAAATAAAGAGATACGAATTTTCTTATATTTTCAAATTAAGTATATATCTTCATAAAATTATTACAAATGATTTATTATCACTTTATAACTATTTAAAATTAATTATCATCATTTAAAACAATTATTTGAATAATTATAATAATTATTAAATCATTAAATCTTAATTTAATGTAATAAATAAATTATTAAATATAAGGGCATCACTGATGATGTCATAAACACATTTTATTTTCAAAAATAAAATAATTGATTTTATTTTATATTCCTGTTCAATTATAAAAATAATTGTATGTATCCAGCTCTGCGTGCAGCGTTTTACGATCATAGAGTAGTTTATCGATAAAACGGCTTTTGGTTCCTTTTATCGATATTTTTCCAAAGTAAATATTCTTGCGAATATTTCTCCAAAATAGGTTCATTATTATAATTCATTTCATAAAACTTGATTATTTGTTGAAAATAATCCATATTTATATATCTAAAATAAATTATATATCCCCAATTAAAATGACAAATTTTGGGTCATTACATCTTGGCAACTCTTTTGCAGGACTCACAAGATTGAGTCATTGGATGGGTCCACCACTAATAGCTAGGTAGATGATGCTTCCATCAAGTTTGAGGTATGTTATCCATAAAACTTAATGCATTTACATATTATTTACATATATATACGAGCATAAAATTCTAATGAATACGTAAAATGCAAAATAGGCGAAACAGGTAAAATGCTTCAGAGTCAATATGTGGAGATCACCGGAAAAGTGGATGAAGATGTACTCTACACACTCAATAAAGTTGCTGCAAAAAGGGTAGATTGTAAGCCTAACTACGACAATATTCCTTGGGTACGTAATAGTTTAAATATTCTTTATATGCATATGATATTAAGTATGTATGTATACAAAACCATATATATACATATATTATACTACATGTATATGTATGTCTATATATATATATTGGTTTTAAATCCCAAGAACCACATGTGTGTGTATTTTATTCAAATGCTTAGTATAATCTCCGCCTTACGATGTTAAAACAATGGTAAGTAAATTAAACAAGAGTTTATTTGAGTTAAAATATAGGTTTTTTTCAAATACAGGATAAGTTAAATTGAGTTAAATTATAAATTTTGTTTCAATAAATTAAACAACAGTATGTTTGTAAAATTTAAATCGCTCAATAAATCATACACACACATATAGTTAAGTTAAATTATAAATTTTGTTTTAATAAATTAAACAAGAGTTTATTCTAGTTAGAATATAGATTTTCTAAAACACACAATAAATTAAACAAATCTATAAGTCAAATCTCATAATAAATTAAACAAATATATATATTAAACCACTCAATAAATTAAACAAGTATGTATATAATTGGGTTAACTTATAAATTTTATTTCCGTAAATTAATCAAGAGTATGTTTGTAAAAGTTAATTTATTCAATAAATTAAATATTCATATATATATATATATAATTAAACAAATATATAAGTTAAATTTCCTAGCAAATTAAACAAATTTATAAGTTAAATCATTCAATTAATTAAACAAATATATGGTTAACACAATTAAGTAATTTTGTTTCAATAAATACAATAGTTTAAACCAAAAAATACTTATTATTAACAAAATAATTTGGTTAAAATGTAGAGATCGTCTTTAAATAGCGCTTTTACATTTAACAGTGGTGTAGAAGAAGAAACCGACAGCTGAAATCTCACGTCAGTCAGCTATAAAGCAACTCAGATTGCTTACAGATGCATTTTTGCTACACTTTCCAAAAAATGACATTTTTTCTAGGAGTGGTGGTGGTGGCAATGGAGATGAAGATGGTGATATTGGGTAGGGTCCAGGCAAGTAGGTATTTGGTTGTGTATATTTAGTTTCTTTGGAGATGGCGATTTTATGTATATATGGTTTGTTTGGAGATGGTGATGATTATTGCTTATGTGTATTTGGGTTTTTTAATATTTGACTGTATCGTTGTTGGTTAATGGATATTTGCTTATAGATTTTTTGGGTATTTGGTTTGTATGGTGATGGTTGGTTTTCATGTGATATGTGATACATGATATTTGGATGTGAAATGTGATATACAATGTTTACGGTATTATATATATATATATATATATATAAACACAAATGTGTGATTGAGGTGAGCATTGCAGCAGAAATGTTGCAAATATGTTTCAGCATAGGCGTTAGAAGGAAGTCTGTATGATGTTGGAAAATCCATTTTTGCACTTCAATTGGATGTCGCTATAGCATCGGCAAGTGGGCGACAATGCGTCGGTAATTTCTAATTTTGTTATTTTAAAAGTAGTTGACATGACATCGAAATGGCACCAGCATAGAGGCGTTGGCAAGGCGTCGGCCCATGTCATCTATTTAGCATCAGTAATGGCATTACACGAGGTGTCTTCAAGGCGTCGGAATTCTTTTTCTAACATATTTTTTAACGATGCCTAATAAGGCGTCAGCGTGGCATCAGTAGATCAGTTACCGACGTCCTACCTTCACCTTTTTGGCGTCGGTAAATGGCACTCTTTTTGTAGTGTATGCTCACATCTACTTAGTGGAGAGTGCGATTAGCAATATTTCTCTATAAGGAAACAACTAAAAGGAAACATTTGGACCTTAATCTAGAAAGGACATTGATATAGAAAATGCTGCAAAGTTCTTAGGTTGGAGCAACATCATTTTTGTTAATATTATTTCATGTATGACAAGTAACTTGATGGTTAAGTAGTTGAAGTGCATTGTCAAGATTGATGGAGTAGGCACAAGCTTAAGATATAACAGTATTGTATGCAACATAGAAAAGAAATACACACACATACACACACATATATAAGTGATCCTATCTAGGAGATCATTCGAATATATATTAGATCATTATCCACCATTTATTCCATTCACTTCTCCATTTTCTACCAAATAACTAAACAAAATAGTGTTCCTTATAATATATCCCAAAGCCACTTTCTCCACCAATACAGTTGGAATTGATGGATATGAACAATGTAGAGTATATGATAAGAGTTTTTATGATGTGGCTGAGGTCACTGCCTTGAAAAACAAATCAACACGATTACAGTGCAGTCGATAATTGTTGTTCACTCCCCAAGGTTAACATAAAGATACTTCAAACCTGTGCACTCAATGTTAAAAGCAAGGCCGATCCTAGGGTAAGAAGAGTAAGACAGTTGCCTAGGACAACACCCCATAAAGGTAAACCTCCTTAGTCGAAAATTAGTATATTGAAAAAGTTTACAATAGTTTAATGAAGCAAGTAGATGTTTATAGTTGTTATAATTTTACATTTTAATAATTGAAAACTTAATAGATTCATTTTATTTATTGCTACATATATACTATTCAGTTATAATTATTATTTCCTTAAACTAAAGACAACATACTTGCGCTTCGTCTGGGGCAAGCCAAATGAAAGGATTGACATTGGTTGGAAGATTTGCATAAGTATTTATTTAGGGTTTTTATCTAAAAGACGATTTTATAATAAAGAAATTTATGAAGAGATAGAGACAAATTTGGATTTTGTTTATTGTATTATTTTTTAAAGGAGAGAGAAAAAAGAGATGATGTAATGGGTGTAATTTTTTTCCCATATGTCTCACAAATAAATTGATTGAAGGAACTGTGCCAGGCTAATAGATGAATTTCTTTTTTTTTCTATTTTTGAATCTTCCTTGGGTATATGAAGTCTAATTGATTTTAGATCAATTTAAAATTATTTTAAATAAAATCTTATTTTGTTTAATTTGTTAAAAAGATACTTAATTTAAATTAAACTAAATATATAATATTAGCGTATCAAATACACTCATATGTGTATAGTGCACATGCAATATGTAAATACGGTGCATGGTTAATGTCTATGTTTATGGGTGGTAAGAGCTACACTATAACGGACACACCCTTTATATATGACATTATCGTCCCTTTTTATTATTTAAAATTATATATATAATTTAACACAATTTTGAAATAATAATGCTATTATAATTACATATATATTTAAAAGTCAATTTTAACTAATTCAATATATTTTGAAATTAAAATTAATATTTAAAAGAATCTAGTTTTGACTTTGAAAATTTGAACTTAGATTTAAAGTTTTTTTAAAATATTTATTTATAAATTTGGATAAAACAAATTATATTTATTAAACTTATTTTATATATAATATATTGTGGAAAATAGGAACAATGATAAACTTTGAAAAAAATTTAGGTTGAAGGACAACAAGTTTCATTTTTGGGCTGAAGGCAATGCTAATTATAGCTAGCATTTTGTACAGTGTACAACTGAATATAATGCTAGTTATAACTAGCATTTTGTATAGTGTAAAAACTGAATATAATGCTAGTTATAACTAGCATTGTCCTTTGGCCTAATTTTTGTTCACAGTTTGTCCTTCGGTCCAAAAATGAAACTTGGTGTCCTTCAGTCTAATTTTTTATCAAAGTTTATCCTTCTCCCTAAATCCCTCTAATATATGTATGTATATAATTTTATGAAGTTATATTTATTTATAAATTAAATAACATTTGAATAAATATATAAATATATATGAAAACATATTAAATATTTTTTCTCAACCACAAGGTATTTTTTTAATTTTCATATGGAATTTATTCTAATTTTTTATAAAGCAAACTTATATTTATATATAATTTAAAATGATTTTAAAATATTTATTAATTATTTATATACGGGAATTAGTTAATTTTTTAAAGTCGAAAGTATATATGCAAAAAATAATTTTAAATAAAAAATATATATATGCATTATATTTAATATATATTATAAAATTATTTGAACTTATAAAATATTTTTAGATTTCAAAAAATATTATCAATATATTTAACATGTCATGGTCAAAAATTATATTATAATAATACTTTTAAAACTGCTTATTTCTATGTTAATCTATATATTTGTATCAAATCAAACAACCCATGCACATATAAATTCATTGAAAGGATTATGGATCTAATTTACATAATCATGGTGTGTGTGTATATATATATATATATAATTAAAATTTGGATAGAATGTTTACCTAAAGATGTCTCCTGTGATTTACTCCTTGAATGAATGAAAACTCCCAGATTCAGTTGAACCACCTCCAAAAATTGTAAGATCTGAAGCAACACCTTTTTTATTTATTTTATTTGATCTTTGGCTTCATACTTTCTCTTGGCTTTTTGGCTATAATCTCCCTAGAACTCACGGCTGGGAAGCGAATATGAATGAGCAAAAAACAATGTGTAGACAAAAAGAGGCAAAAGTGGAGCTCCTTCTTTTACTTATTCCTTACTTAACCTTTCAAAACAAATTTCAAAACCTTAGACCCCACTTCCCACACACCTTAGGCCAGTTGTAGTTTGTGCCTAGATGGGCCTTCAAAAGACGCAGGCCCATTTAATAAATAATTGTTATAAATCATATTTAAATTTCGATTGATATCATATATCGATACGTACATATATAACTTTTATATACACATCTAATTAATTGACAATGGCGTATGGTAATTTGGTGTATTCATCACTGTGGTTGTGCAACTCGTAATTGTAAATTCAGTTAGCGACTAATGTCGAATAATACAAATGTTAATGTTCTCACGTCACCTTAGCTAGTGGTGTAACAATTAGACTGAATTTATGGCTTACACATCTTTTCGGTAAAATACAAGTTTACTATTTATTGTAGTGCTTGATAATAATGATTATTTACATCAATTCTCTTCATCAAAACTATATCATTTTAGGACTTATGGAATTTTGTTTTGGTCAAAATTCTGATATCGTCTATTGATGAGATTTTCGTCTCACAACACCAACTTAATTATAAAGTAATTGAAGTGTTGAATGCTTTTGTAATTAGGAATCAACAAACTTAAGTGATATTAAATTTTCCTTAAAATAAGGCAATTATGTGTCTTAAACTTATACATTCGGCAGATGCACTTTACCTATTTGTTAAAATGTCAAGTTCAATTTAACAATCAATTCAACTAAAATTAAATGGAACCCAGCATCGAAAACGAAGAAATATATGTAGGAAAATAACTAATATAAAAAATTTCATGATTCGAATGTTAAGGTATCCTATGTCCATGGGACAAAGCTTTTTCTTATATTTTTCTTAGTACAAGCTGTAGTGGTAAAGAAAATATAAGTACTTTTACTATAAAATTCTGAGAAACTATCAAAAATCTCTTTCTCCTGCTACAATGTCCTTCTATTTATAATACCATGACATCATGTGGATTACCAACATTATTGCCCTGCATTATTTTTCATCATTAGATCTTTCCATGTGTTACCCATCCGTTAGCCTATTAATTTGTGCATGAATCACTTACGTGGATATAGGTTTACTTTGGGTTGGAAATTTGACTGTAGGTGGGAATTTTGAGTTTGATATTAGGTGCAACAACTTGCACCTCAATGGGCCATAATTTCGACTAAATCGAAATCAAAGTCCATTAGGGTATGGATCGTTGGTTTTGTTTATTTGTAATAAACACAAGCATATCGGAGAGCGATTAATATACACTCACATCGAAACTAAAAAAATAATATAACATATATATCGACCTATGCAGTTAAAGCCCCGCTAAAGCCCCGAAAAATCCCCGCTATAGCGCACAGCGCTTTTCAACCACTATGATTTTTTAATTTAGTGCTATTAAACAGTAGATCTGCTTTAAGCCCCACTATTTTCCGCTGCACCCGCTAAATCAAGACTTTTTAGCACCCGCTTTAGCAAAATCAATATAAAAAGTTAATTTAACTAGTTCTCTTTAAAAAAAACAATGAAGTTAGGGTAACGACCAAAATTTAAGGCATAAGTGCTCTATATAAGTTACAAATCTATAGTCATCACCAAATCTAAACTACGTAAATCATGATGTTCTTTGGTTCTGTTATATAAGATTAAACAATTTTTCTTCTTTCTATAAAAACGTTGTGAGAATGATAATTAGTTAACTTTAAATATATGGTTTTATAGCTAATGAGGCTTTTTGCACCTCCGCTATTTTACACTATATTCTCGCTATAACTTTTGGCACCTCCATCGCTATAGAACCACTAAACGCTTTTACGGCACAGATACCAACTAAGGCCACTACTTTAGAATCATATTATTCCTTGGATATCTAAGTGCCTTGTTAGCACTGGTTGACTAGCGGTCCTAGCTATAGAGAACGATGAAAGCGGTTGGGGGTGGCGGCTAGGGTTTGAAGTTGATGATGAAGGGCAGCTTCTAGCAATCGTTTTCTTTTAGGTTTTTGGGTTATAATCGCTAGTTGTCTTCCCTTAGATACTGAAAAAGAATATGATATGACATGAGATATGTTCCTATTTTATTACTGTGTTGATGGTTTGGATGTGCTTTGACCGCTATATAAATATGTTGGGAAACAGTGTAAATAGGAGATCTCATAAGATCACTTAACAAGCGATAAAATGTAGTTAAAGCTAGAAGTGAATTATGAAATTAGGTTAGTGATTAGATATCCAAAAAATAATATTGGTTCCAATGTAGTAGCTATTGGTGAGATTTTTCATCTCACAACACCTCTGATGATCATAGACTAATCAAAACTTTAATTACTTCCACAATTTTGGAAGCAAAAAATTTAAGTGACCTTAAACTTGCCTTTGAGTAGTAATTGAGTTGCTGAAAGCTTACACAACAAAGTAGTTGCCTTTAAATGTTTGTTAAAATTTCAAATTAGGTTTATAATCTACCAATAGATTAAAGCTGAGAGCGATTTGAAGTCAAATAACCGAGTATCATTGCATAAAAGTATAAGACATAGGAATTTTACATGGTTTAGATTCTTTCGAAATCCTATGTCCACGGGTCAAATCTTTGTTTATATCATTCTCCGTGATGTTACTTAACATGGTTGAAAGTAAGGATAAAAGATATAATGCTTTTTCTATTTTCTTCCATTAATGGAAGAAGATCCCCTTTCTCCTTGTAATGTCTCCCATATTTATAGTGTAGAGATGTACGTGGATCCCTACAATCATTCTTCTTCTGCCATTTTGATTCCCATCGTTGGACCATGCCATGTGTCATCCATATACATTATTTGCTTGGTGTATGTGGATTGCTGACATGATTTTAGCAGGAAACCATAATTTGAGCGGCTAGATTTTGGACATTGGCGGGAAGTTTGGAATTGAAGTGGGAACATCTGAATTTAAGCGGGGATATCGAAAATCAGAGTGGGAACTTGAATTTGAGTAGGCACCCTGCTTCTGACCTGAGGAATGGATAATATCTGAGATGCCTCTATTCAGGAATAAGAGTGTGATGGGCGTCCCTTTCTTATTCAGCCCTAGGTGTCATTGATGTCCCTGGGATTGATTATAAGGACCGTTTGTGCACTGTTGCCATGATACTGCTATGAGAATGGAGGTGAAGTTAGGTTGTAAGTGCGGGACATTGCTAGAACCCTGTTTAAGTGGCCTTAGCTTTCCCTGTTTGTCTGACATTGCGCTGAGGGCAGTTGAAGTTGAGTTGTTTTCCTTAATGGACTGCACGAGTCATTGATGATGGAGACCTGCATCTTCACCATTTATTTCCAGTCATAGATCTACGTTGGTGCACTACTTGAGTGGCCCTGTGTGCAGCCCTTGGAATGCTTTTGACTCCACGTGGTGCTACTTAGGTAGCCCTCAGTGAGTGCGGTGTAGATCCATTCTTGGAGGTATTAGCAATGCATAAGCTTTGGACTAATATTGGGGTTTATTCAACCCTTTGAGTGCAGCGCAGTCCTTTTCTTTGCACTCATGTCTTGATGGTGGTGTACTTCTTTATTGACTTGCCATGATAACGGTGAGTTGTGCCATTCTACTCCATCTAATGTTAAAAGAAAACGGGGGCAATGCAACCTTATTTTCTTTCAATGCAAGATTGTTAGCATAGTTCTACTATCCATATATATTGGGTTGTGAGTGCAGTATATTATTAATGGCGGGCGTCTATTTTAAGTGAAGTGTGTTATGTTCACTATTAATATGGGTTTCTATGCCGCAGCACGGCGTTAACGTCTTGTTGGTTTGGTTACGCCATGGTTTCGAGCATTACAACCGCCGGTCATTTACTGCATCCCATGACCATGTCCAGTCTTGGGCTCAATAACATAATGTGACACTAAAATTAAGGGATCAGTGCGATTTGAATCTTTTTTGTCATCTTCAGTAAGTGCAGTATTCTTTTGACTTTGCTTTATTCCTTGTTTTTCCTTTCTACAGCCTAATTTTTACTATGAGGGCATCCCATTCTGAATTGAGTGTCACATCATCTTGCCTTCAACATGGTTCGAGAAATATGGTACAACACTTGCCCCCCAAGTCTGCGATGATCGCATGTCAATGTAGACTTGTTTTTATTCGTGCATGGTTTGTGCATCCCATCACTTCTGTTTATTCCTTCTGTTTCATCGAAAGGAAAGTCTTGATAGCTGTTTTTGCATTTAATGCTCTTGTACATGTGTCATTCTCTCATTGGGTCACTTTCTAAATCAATATTAAATCAAACCTTTACGCTTCTCTAGGAAAATCTTGTTTTATTTTTATTATCTTAGTTACTAATCGATTCACGTTTCGCAAGTTCCTTTGTCATTTCAATTGTATGATCAACATTTGAATTAAGGTATGCATACATTTCCTTTTTCTTCTTATCATTTTCTTTGCGCTTTTGTTTTTAGAGAGAAAATAGGAGAAAAGGGACGAGAAAGTCTTTGTCTACTAAATCGATTTCATTCCCGAATTCATTTTTTTTCTTTTAAATCAAAGTAAGGATCTTATGTGTTTCTTTTATGTAAACCTTTATCTTCTATAATTAACTTTGCGATTTTGAAATGGCTTCTTCTTCTTCTTCTTCTTTGCTTCCGCCTTCTAAAATAACTCATCTGAGTGATGCTAAGGGCGTTTTAGATCAATTTGGGTTCATGGGTTATAAGGTTAGGGTTCCCAAACCTCATGAGCGTATCAATAATCCCCCAATGTGTTTTACCCCCTCACACCTGAACATATACGATGTAGGCTTTATCTCCCCTTAAAATTATATCCTTCATCAATGGTTTTCCGCCATTGATCTTGTGCTTGTCTAACTCGCCTCTCTTTCTTATACTCTTGTGATATCTACTTTTATTCTTTACGTTGAGAATGGTTGTGACCTCACTTGCAAGGAGATTCAGTTTCTGTTTGACATCAACAGAAGTCCTTCAAGGGGCAACGCTAGTTTCTTCCATGCCTAAGCTACAAAATCAGTTCTTCTGGACGTCCCTCGGAAGACCCAGAGTTAGGATGATCTGTACTTTTTTGTTTCGAACCTAGATAATTTTTCTTCCACTTTTCGTCAACATCCCACTCATGTTGTTTTTCTTAAAGAGGACATCGAATCGCATTCTAGGACTGGACGCAACCAAGGGAAAGTTCTTTTCTTTAAGAAGAGATGCCAAAGAAACATAATTTTCTACGCCCAAATGACACATATTCTCGCAATATTTTTAAGCCTTCCCTGACTTCTACTGGGTCTAGCGGTATAATTTGCTTATAATATGCTTTAGATTTATTATTCTTATGATTTCGACTTTCGTAGAAAACTTCTTCTAACCTTGACATTTTATTGCTTTTATATATAGGTGATATATATAGAGATGTTTTAAAGGCCCTCCATAGCAAATCATCGAAGGGGCATACCTGAAAGAGAGAGTTTAACTTTAATTCTGGTTCTGTCCAAAGTCCCAAGAACCTAGTTGCTTCCACTCCTTCTCCTCCTTTGACGGCTTCCCACGTTTCTTCTTCAACGACATTTCTTGTTTCTCCACTACAGCGTTTTCATGATCTCGGCATTCGATATTTACCTCTGCTCGAGGGAGCCATATCTAACTTAGCTAAGAAGGTAGGGAAAACTACACTGGATACATTGTCTTGTATTGCCTCGTCTTCCCTTTCTCTCCTTCCCTTTCTATTTCCAGAACTTTCTCCTTCTATGCTTATGTCCGAGGTGGAAAAGTCCTGGCCTTATGTGAGTATTATTATTTTATTTTTTACTTTTGGTTAGTTGCTTACCTAATTTCCTCATATCTACTATCGTTTCTTCCCCTTCTTATCTTTTGGCTTTCCGCTTTGATGACGGAGGTGTGGAAGTGGGAATTTGAGCAAATCGTTACCTTTGATCGGTTTTCCAAACTTAAGCGGATCTTACTTATACTACTTCTAAAAAAAACCAACATCGCTTCTGAGAAGGCTAAGATTGAGGAAGACTTTAAAGTGTTTTGGGAAAAGGCTAAAAAAGGTTCCAACTTTGCTATAGATGCCCTAGCTTGAAAGAGCGTGAGTTGAAGAAAAAGGAGAAAGAGTTGGCAATGGCGTAGGGAGAGCTGAAAATGCGTAGGAAGAGCTGAATGAGAGTACTTCCGCTGTAACCTACAATCTTTATGCCTCAGCCCAACGCCGATCTAAGAAGGAAATCAAGCTTGACTTTTTAGGGGATCGAGCCACGATTGACAATGTTTACGCCTACCGTCAGGTCCAATGGAAAATATAGTCCACTAAGGAGAACACCCTTCCTTCTTCCTCCATACAACAAGTTAGGTGTGACGCCCCACCTCTATGCTCTTAATAACAAAGAGTATTAAAAGAAATACTGTCTATTATTACGAAGAATAAGGCTGGATAGGAGCGACCATCCGTAATTGGCCTTACACTAATATTGGTTATCTCGGTAGGAGTGGTATATACTTTTTATTTTTCATCTATTAATTATTTACTCCCATCGACATATCCAATTATCAGTATAAAACAAACTACGATAGTTCATAATAGTTTAGGACATTAGATATAACAATAACACAGATAATATAAATGCGGAACACAGATTAACAAAAATCTCATATATATATAACCGATGTCGGTTCCACTATTGTTGACACGATACATATGATACAACTACAACTGTCGACTCTAGAAGTTATATATACAAGTACATTATCGACTAATATACATGAATACATATCGTTCTATACAATGACACGACTACTACAAAACGACACTGACAACTTCAGAAGATGTGAAAAGTCTTCATATCCTGAACAGCAACTCAAAGAAGAAAATCTACAACCTGAAATAACTCGGGTCTGACCCGAGTATTACATTCAAAAGAAAATAATACACGGGTCAGTCTAATTCAAACTCAGTTATTAATGCACAGTAGCAATAATAATCAATATCAAATAGACGACAGTCACAGAAATCTCGTATATCCGACCTCTCAATACGAGAATCGGATAACGGCAGATATAACACTAAACAGTGTTAGACAGCAAATCAGCAAATTTAAATCATCAACCAAGATAAGTAAAAAGAATATCAATGAAGATAATCTTAAAAACATCAGAATTGCCTAACGGCAATTGACAACAACAAATAATCAATATAAAACATCAACTCTAGTAGGGCTGCAGTATACGCACGCGTATACTGCCTCGCCACTACTACCCGAAATACGCAAAAGCTCAAAGAATCAAAAACATATGGCATCATACCCAGTCAAATCTTTGTGTGGCTGTAGTGCACGCACGCGTGCACTGCCTCGCCAATACCGAACGTCAAAACTGCTAGGGTCAAGTTACGACTATTGTGACTCAACACTACTGCAACCAAAAGAAAACAAGCATACACTTGGCGAATTCCAGAACAGATAAGCCCACTTAAACGCACAAAACTCAAGTCAAACCAAGTAAACTAAACAGTCCATACATGTCAACCAGACAGTAAGTAAGGTCGACAAGTAATTCAGGTACGTATGCACATCTGGATGCATGTATACCACTCAGTGTCAAAATATACGCTTGCATTTGCAACTAAGGCTGGACTAATTTCCAACATGTGTACAAAACCAATCAAATAGCAGTTTCGATCAAAACAAGGACAGTGAAACCATAGACAGAGGTACACAGGTGCTCGAGACGACCGAGCTAAATAACAAAACAGCAGTGGTACAAATTATACCTGAAAACAACTAAACACTTGCAACTGAAACTGTAACTTAAAGAAATACCAGTATACATATGCACTAAGAACCAACAAGTGATGTACACTTGGTTATACAGGGCAACCAAATACAAAAATTAATCTAATCAACATGAATGCACTTGAGCCTCAGTTTAGTGCAACCCAGTTTACAAAAGTTTGAATGTCACTAAATGCTCAGGTTAAAAGATACAACACTACAGGGCAACCACTGTGGCAAAAACCATCGACGACCAGACAAGTATGCAAACATATGCATACAGACTCGACATGCGCCTGAGCCACCAAATTTAACAGTGAAATGATTATTCAAGTGACAACATAAGAAATTTTAGGCAAAGTTCTCTCCAATGTGGAACTTCTAATCATATATGTGACCCTAAAATCAAACAGTACTGTACCAGATTCAAAACTATGATATGCAGACTCAGATGGACGCATGGCCGAGAAACAAAATCAAAAGCATTGTATAGATGCACATGAACAGCTACAAAAGGCAATTTACATCTATATGCACTGAACTGAGATCAATTGAATACAAAACTAAATGACGTGATATTATATGAACTCAGTATAGCCGAGGTAAAGTACCAGAAACAAAAACAAAGTCGAACAATTCAATCCAGGGCAAAATCACTATCTTGAATTCGAAGTCTGCCGAAGTCACATGGGCCAAATCAAACAAAGTACAGTTTCAACCGCAACTATATAGTGAACAAAATCAAGACCGAAGTCAACATGAAATCAGGGAATTCAAAGCCGAAAGTATCAATGAATCAAACAGCGAAAATCACAATTTGAACAAGCCAGAAATTCACTAAACTTTGAATTAGAGGTGAGTAGAGATTACTCACATTTTATTCGAAGAACCCACTCAACCCAAAGTCGTAGAAATCAAGTTGTAAAACAAGTTCAAAATCAATGTCGTGGAAACCAAATGACTAGGGAACGGTAAGGCAAAGAATTCAAACACAAAAGTCATAAACTTGAACAACCCAAAAACAGTGGAGCATTTGAACTAGATGTGAGTATCTTACTCACCTTAGTTGAAGTGAAGAACACAAATCAAAGGCGAGCTCGAGCAAGAGAAGGAGTCGCAATCAATCGAACTAAACAATCGAAGCATCATCAATTGAATCGACAAAGCTAGCGACTTCATCGCAAAGCCCTAATTTTTTCAGGAGGAACGATAAAGAGAAGCCGGCATTTTTCCACGAGATTTACAGAGGAACGAACGAAAGATGAGAGCCGCCACTTAATTTTTCATTCATTTCGTTTATTTTACTTTAGGGTATTTTTTTTGAATCAGTGAAAATGAAAGAAGGGCTGGGTTTTCTTTTATGGTTATCACGGCAAAAACAAACGCTTGAAAACGTGGGCTAACATTTAAATTTTGAAGCCCACAAAACTCTTCAAATTTTTGAGAGGAATTTAAACCGGGTTTTAAAACTCAAATTAACAATTTGCAACTGAATTAAATCGTCATTTTAACGATAATTGAAACTACAAAAATATTAAATCGTCATTTGACCAGATTCAACGGCTATAAAACTCTGGGTTGTTACAGACTCCCCTCCTTATAAGAATTGCGTCCCCACAATTTTCATAATGAAAGTCGTCTATAACGATTATTCTTCTAACATAAACTGGTTAAGCTAGAAAAATAAAGATCGAGAACACAAACACCAAAGGAATCTTTTATTTTCATAAAAGAAATTTACAGATTCTCAACAAAATCTAATTATCAATAGATAATCAGAAGACTACAAAGCAGAATAAATGCAATCATCAGCAATATTCAATTACCAATAAATAATTAGAATACAGAAATCACGAAACAACAATATCTAATTATCACAACCGGTGATCAAATTTCAAATCAATAAATATTCGATTATCAAAAATGATAATCAAATTTCTCAAATCAACAAATATTCGATTATCAAACCGATAATCAAATTTCTCAAATCAACAAATATTCGATTATTACGAGCGATAATCAAATTTCAAATCAATAAATATTCGATTATCAAAAACGATAATCAAATTTCTCAAATCAACAAATATTCGATTATCAAAACGATAATCAAATTTCTCAAATCAACAAATATTCGATTATTACGAGCGATAATCAAATTTCAAATCAATAAATATTCGATTATCAAAAACGATAATCAAAATTCAAATCAATAAATATTCGATTATCAAAAAACGATAATCAAATTTCAAATTCAACAATTATTTGATTATCACAAGCGATAATCAAATTTCAAATTCAACAATTATTCAATTATCAAAAGCGATAATTGAATTTCAATCAGTAAATATTTAATTACCTAACAATGATAATTGAATTCAAATCAGCAAATATTTAATTATCAAAGATGATAATTAAATCTCAAATCAACAAATATTTAATTATCTAACAGCGATAATTAAATCTCAAATCAACAAATATTTAATTATCTAACAGCGATAATTAAATCTCAAATCAACAAATATTTAATTATCTAATAGTGATAATTAAATCTAAAATCAACAAATATTTAATTATCAAAGACGATAATTAAATCTTAAATCAGCAACTATTTAATTATCAAACAGCGATAATTAAATCTCAAATCAACAAATATTTAATTATCTAACAGCGATAATTAAATCTCAAATCAACAAATATTTAATTATCTAACAACGATAATTAAATCTCAAATGAACAAATATTTAATTATCTAACAGTGATAATTAAATCTAAAATCAACAAATATTTAATTATCAAAGACGATAATTAAATCTCAAATCAGCAAATATTTAATTATCAAACAGCGATAATTAAATCTCAAATCAACAAATATTTAATTATCTAACAGCGATAATTAAATCTCAAATCAACAAATATTTAATTATCTAACAGCGATAATTAAATCTCAAATCAACAAATATTTAATTATCTAACAATGATAATTAAATCTAAAATCAACAAATATTTAATTATCAAAGACGATAATTAAATCTCAAATCAGCAAATATTTAATTATCAAACAGCGATAATTAAATCTCAAATCAACAAATATTTAATTATCTAACAACGATAATTAAAAGCAACAAATATCCGATTATCAAAACGATAATCAGAACTCATATCAACAAATATCTAATTATTACAAGCGATAATTAGAAACAACAAATATCCGATTATCAAAAACGATAATCAGAACTCATATCAACAAATATCTAATTATTACAAGCGATAATTAGAAACAACAAATATCCGATTATCAAAAACGATAATCAGAACTCATATCAACAAATATCTAATTATCACAAGCGATAATTAGAAACAACAAATATCTGATTATCAAAAACGATAATCAGAACTCATATCAACAAATATCTAATTATCACAAGCGATAATTAGAAACAACAAATATCCGATTATCAAAAACGATAATCAGAACTCATATCAACAAATATCCAATTACCTGCAGATAATTGGAAGCAACAAATATCTAGAAATCAATTAAGAAGACTAGAAAATCAACATAAAAGCTTGGATCGATCCCATCAGATGGCGAGTTTTTAATTCGCCGCACGTGCATCAACAAATGGCCGAAGCCTACCAAGTACTCAACATAATTTTGGCGCCCATCAGATTGACCCGAAGGTCCGCAGAGTGACCCGAAGGTCTAGTACTGGTATTTTACCCGAAGGTCCGCAGAGTGGCCCGAAAGCCCAACAAATGACCCGAAGGTCCTCATAGTGGCTCGAAAGCACACGAAAGCATCAAAATGTTTCAATTAACGAGTCCGGAATTAACCAAAATAGCAAACGCACATGTCCCATAACCACGAGTTTTACTAAATTGTTTAATTCTCTTCATCGTTTCCTTGAAAGTGTAGAATCATCAAAATCATCAAAACAACAGATATTCAATTAACGAGTCCGGAATTAACCGAAATAGTAAAAGTGTGGTTCCATACTCCGCACTTTTGCTAAATCGTTTAAATCTCTTCATCGTTTCCTTGAAAGTGCAAAATTGTGTATTTTGTAAAAATACACTTTACATTCTCAAACGGACAAGTCCGGAATTAAGCGAATCAGTAAAAGAAAGGGGTCATAGTCCTCGATTTTGCTGAAACGTTTAAATCACTTCCTCATTCTTTTGAAAGTGCAAACTGTTAAAATTTCTGAAAACAATTTTATTTATTTTGTAAAAATAACAATTCACATTCTCAACTGGACAAGTCCGGAGTTAAGCGAAACAGTAAAAGAAAGGGGTCATAATCCTCGATTTTGCTGAATCGTTTAAGTCACTTTCTCATTCTTTTGAAAACGCAAACTGCTAAAATTTTATAAAACAATTTTCATTTTTAAAACAATTTTCTAACCTCGTGATTAAAACAGCAAATCAGTAACAATTTCGATAAGGAAATTGTACTTCTCAAAATACCGTAAAAACGGTCACAAATCAGTATTGCGGAATAACCGCTTGAAAACCCACTTTTAAAATTTGGCGGTTACTGAAGCCAAAGCGACAGTAGTTTTAAAACGTCAAAATCACATCAAAACAATCTACATCAAAATGTAATATAAGTGAATTTTCATTCATCAAAATGCCACAAAACACCGTGCTTCAAATATAGCATTGGTGTAAAAATCCCGTTATAAAAATAACGGCAACAAAATACGTTTCATAACCAAGCATCGGTTCAACATAAAATTAATGCAGTAATGTGCAATTCATATTTTGCACGCACATTGCAATATAAACAAAGAAATCACTCGAATGTATCTTCAATGAAGACAATTCAAAACAGCAAAATCTAATCAATAGATGATTAGTACAAAAGAAAGCCAACGGAAATTTCAACAAAAATCTCATAACTGTAATTTCTTCGAATCCTCAATTTGGATTCAAAATTCTCAAAGAAACAAAATAATTACAGCTATGTAAACAACAAATGAAATTCATATCAATTTCGTATTTTGATTTTTAAATCAAAAAGATTATCAGTCGTACTCAGCGAAGACAGTTTCACTGTTTCCGCTGCGCACTCTGATAAATAGTACTCAAATCAATCAAATCATCCAAACACAACTTCACCTTTTATTTTTAAATAAAGATATTTAAAAATTTCATCGAAATTTCAAAACTTTAGTTTTGACTCAACCACAAATAAAACATCGACCAATAGTTGTAACATATGTTCCATCCAAGTTATGTTTTATATTATGTCCATAAACCCCAAGCTCTGATACCAACTGTGACGCCCCACCTCTATGCTCTTAATAACAAAGAGTATTAAAAGAAATACTGTCTATTATTACAAATAATAAGGCTGGATAGGAGCGACCATCCGTAATTGGCCTTACACTAATATTGGTTATCTCGGTAGGAGTGGTATATACTTTTTATTTTTCATCTATTAATTATTTACTCCCATCGACATATCCAATTATCAGTATAAAACAAACTACGATAGTTCATAATAGTTTAGGACATTAGATATAACAATAACACAGATAATATAAATGCGGAACACAGATTAACAAAAATCTCATATATATATAACCGATGTCAGTTCCACTATAGTTGACACGATACATATGATACAACTACAACTGTCGACTCTAGAAGTTATATATACAAGTACATTATCGACTAATATACATGAATACATATCGTTCTATACAATGACACGACTACTACAAAACGACACTGACAACTTCAGAAGATGTGAAAAGTCTTCATATCCTGAACAGCAACTCAAAGAAGAAAATCTACAACCTGAAATAACTCGGGTCTGACCCGAGTATTACATTCAAAAGAAAATAATACACGGGTCAGTCTAATTCAAACTCGGTTATTAATGCACAGTAGCAATAATAATCAATATCAAATAGACGACAGTCACAGAAATCTCGTATATCCGACCTCTCAATACGAGAATCGGATAACGGCAGATATAACAATAAACAGTGTTAGACAGCAAATCAGCAGATTTAAATCATCAACCAAGATAAGTAAAAAGAATATCAATGAAGATAATCTTAAAAACATCAGAATTGCCTAACGGCAATTGACAACAACAAATAATCAATATAAAACATCAACTCTAGTAGGGCTGCAGTATACGCACGCGTATACTGCCCCGCCACTACTACCCGAAATACGCAAAAGCTCAAAGAATCAAAAACATATGGCATCATACCCAGTCAAATCTTTGTGTGGCTGCAGTGCACGCACGCGTGCACTGCCTCGCCAATACCGAATGTCAAAACTGCTAAGGTCAAGTTACGACTATTGTGACTCAACACTACTGCAACCAAAAGAAAACAAGCATACACTTGGCGAATTCCAGAACAGATAAGCCCACTTAAACGCACAAAACTCAAGTCAAACCAAGTAAACTAAACAGTCCATACATGTCAACCAGACAGTAAGTAAGGTCGACAAGTAATTCAGGTACGTATGCACATCTGGATGCATGTATACCACTCAGTGTCAAAATATACGCTTGCATTTGCAACTAAGGCTGGACTAATTTCCAACATGTGTACAAAACCAATCAAATAGCAGTTTCGATCAAAACAAGGACAGTGAAACCATAGACAGAGGTACACAGGTGCTCGAGACGACCGAGCTAAATAACAAAACAGCAGTGGTACAAATTATACCTGAAAACAACTAAACACTTGCAACTGAAACTGTAACTTAAAGAAATACCAGTATACATATGCACTAAGAACCAACAAGTGATGTACACTTGGTTATACAGGGCAACCAAATACACAAATTAATCTAATCAACATGAATGCACTCGAGCCTCAGTTTAGTGCAACCCAGTTTACAAAAGTTTGAATGTCACTAAATGCTCAGGTTAAAAGATACAACACTACAGGGCAACCACTGTGGCAAAAACCATCGACGACCAGACAAGTATGCAAACATATGCATACAGACTCGACATGCGCCTGAGCCACCAAATTTAACAGTGAAATGATTATTCAAGTGACAACATCAGAAATTTTAGGCAAAGTTCTCTCCAATGTGGAACTTCTAATCATATATGTGACCCTGAAATCAAACAGTACTGTACCAGATTCAAAACTATGATATGCAGACTCAGATGGACGCATAGCCGAGAAACAAAATCAAAAGCATTGTATAGATGCACATGAACAGCTACAAAAGGCAATTTACATCTATATGCACTGAACTGAGATCAATTGAATACAAAACTAAATGACGTGATATTATATGAACTCAGTATAGCCGAGGTAAAGTACCAGAAACAAAAACAAAGTCGAACAATTCAATCCAGGGCAAAATCACTATCTTGAATTCGAAGTCTGCCGAAGTCACATGGGCCAAATCAAACAAAGTAAAGTTTCAACCGCAACTATATAGTGAACAAAATCAAGACCGAAGTCAACATGAAATCAGGGAATTCAAAGCCGAAAGTATCAATGAATCAAACAGCGAAAATCACAATTTGAACAAGCCAGAAATTCACTAAACTTTGAATTAGAGGTGAGTATAGATTACTCACATTTTATTCGAAGAACCCACTCAACCCAAAGTCGTAGAAATCAAGTGGTAAAACAAGTTCAAAATCAATGTCGTGGAAACCAAATGACTAGGGAACGGTAAGGCAAAGAATTCAAACACAAAAGTCATAAACTTGAACAACCCAAAAACAGTGGAGCATTTGAACTAGATGTGAGTATCTTACTCACCTTAGTTGAAGTGAAGAACACAAATCAAAGGCGAGCTCGAGCAAGAGAAGGAGTCGCAATCAATCGAACTAAACAATCGAAGCATCATCAATTGAATCGACAAAGCTAGCGACTTCATCGCAAAGCCCTAATTTTTTCAGGAGGAACGATAAAGAGAAGCCGGCATTTTTCCACGAGATTTACAGAGGAACAAACGAAAGATGAGAGCCGCCACTTAATTTTTCATTCGTTTCGTTTATTTTACTTTAGGGTATTTTTTTGAATCAGTGAAAATGAAAGAAGGGCTGGGTTTTCTTTTATGGTTATCACGGCAAAAACAAACGCTTGAAAACGTGGGCTAACATTTAAATTTTGAAGCCCACAAAACTCTTCAAATTTTTGAGAGGAATTTAAACCGGGTTTTAAAACTCAAATTAACAATTTGCAACTGAATTAAATCGTCATTTTAACGATAATTGAAACTACAAAAATATTAAATCGTCATTTGACCAGATTCAACGGCTATAAAACTCTGGGTTGTTACATTAGGGGTGATGAGCCTCGGAATGAGGAGGTGCCTATGGATGCCGACGTGGCTAAGAAGACCGAGGTCACTTCAAATCCCAATGTAAATACTTCAAATATTTTGTATTAATTTTCAGATGTGTGACAGACTGGGACTTTCTTCTTGATTTCATTATGAATGACCTGTTGTTGTTATTTTATTCTATCGCTGCTTAAAGAATGACTCGGTCATCTTTTGTTGTTTTTGCTTGTTTTAGTCTTATGAAGAAATTATGTCTACAAAACTTTGGTGGAAAAGTGAAGCTAGGCTCAAAACTCATACCTTGGATTGCCTTGGTTTTAGTACTACGACTATCCGCAAGCGTGAGAAAAAATTAAACAAGTCTTTTATAAAACTTAGGGATGAGACCTAGGGATTGTTTTCTAAGATTGATCAAGTAGTTCAAGAGAAAGAAGCTCTTAGTGACTTTGTGCTGCACCGGTGACGATATACCTTAGAAAGTGGTTCTTTCCCACCCGATAGCCTCAATTGGAGTGGTTTAGGCTTAGGCTTAGAAACTTATATAAGCACTGAATCCTTCCTCCCTTTGTTATTGCATGCTTGTTTCTTTTGTATATGATTTTGTTGAATTAATATAGTTAATAATGGATGTTTATATTAGATTTTCATTTGAGACGTTCGTATAGTCCCTGAGTTAAAATTTTCTTTTATGGATGATTTGGTTAGCTCCCGTGAACCTTTGAGTGAACCTGATGAAGCCTTCAAATCGACATTCCCTATGTTCTCATTGTCCATGGGCCGGATGACACAATCATGTTTGAATTCGAGGTTGAGGTGAAGGATCCTTCTGCTACTACTAGGGCAGAGGCTGTTTATCTTATGATCGAGAATGAAAGGTTTGAAAAGGAGTTAGAGTGTGTTGTAAGGAGCTTAAGGAACCCAAAGATATGCTCACACGATTGTATGAATGCAACACTAATTTGCATACATGGGCTGGAGAGGCTGCATCAGAGTTGAAGGGAATATAAAAATCTATGAAAGATGGTGAAAGACTCTATATGAGAACGAGATCACACAGTAGAAGAAAATCATTGAGGATTTGTCTGTGGAGATTGCTCGCTTAATAGGAGAGAGAAAGGCTGCAGGAAGCGGGAAGGCGGTTGTGGTACCTTGCTCAGATATAGTTAGAACTCATCCTGTGGGTACAAAGCCTTCTCTTGCAACTGACCGCGCAAGGGTGGTGGAGTTAAGGGTGCCCTCTTGTATGCAGGATGAGGGGTAGAAGACCGACACCCTTATTTTAAGGGTTCTACCAGGAACACTAAGAAAACTAAGGCTTAGCTAATTGGTACTTTAGAAAACATGAGGAAAGAAGCTACACTCAGAATACATGACCTTGAAGATTCTTTGAGTGCAGCTCAAGAGAGGATCGTCTCCCTCTTAGAAAAACTTAGGCAAGAAGAGGTTAACGACAAGGTTAAGCGAGCTTTATTGCATCACGCCATGGACGTTTTTGAGTACTTTTACCCTATGCTCGACTTGAATTTTCTTTGTAACATTCTGAGGTTTAAGTTGGTTATAGATGGGCCAATGGACCCTTTGGCAAGTGCTTGCTACTACCCCTAGAAGACTTTTCCCATTAGTTTAACCCTGCCTTTAGCTACTATTCCTTAGGTGCCTTAGGATAATACAATTAGAGCCTGCATTAGAAAATGACTTTGTAACTTTACATCATATTTAGGGTTGTATATATGTTATGTGGATTAAGATTTCTTCATGAAGTTTGTGAGTTTCCTGTTATTACTTTACATATATGCATTCTTCTTTACTTTCATTTTGTGTGGGCTCATTTAATTTTCAGCCCGCCTCTTCCGATCAAGACCCGGAGGTGGCCGTTTTTGAACGGAAGCTTAATTTCGCTATGGCCAAGGTTGTAAATTGGAAGGTTTATTGAAGGATGTCGAAAATATATACGAGGTCGTATATACAATGAAATCAAAGCTTTAAAACGTATAGTTGAAGAATTTTATGGGAAAATTGTGAGGTCGATTAGTGTCGAAGATGCACCCTCTGTAGTTTTGAAATTAAGTGCTACTTCTAGATTTGAGGTTGCCCTCATGCCTTCTCCCGAGGCTGATCATGACGATGTTCTTAAATGGAAAAACGATTTGAAGAGTTATTATGAGGTTATGTTTAACGAGTTAGAGGATCATTATAAGAAGGAAATGGGAACCTTTGGAATTCACATTTCACCTTTCCTTACTTTTGCATATGAGCTCTTTGGTCCTTTTTCTAGGACCACTTAGAGATCAAGAAATAAACTTTTGTATGAAATCGAACAAACTAAAAGGGTCGCTATGGAATGTGTGAATGCCTTTGAGAATAAGGTATTCACCCTAGAATGCGAAGCTCGTTTGGACTCTATCGTGGTTTCTTGAGGGGGTTAGATAGGGCTTCCTTATTGGAATAGTTTCAAAATGTGAAGGTAGGCAAAGTTAAGGTAGAGATTGGTGTGAAGCATGCAATCAACATCTTCACACACTTCTTGTTAGGTTCGATCTGACTTTCTTATCCAATTGCACATATTATGAATTTAATCCGCAAGACTAAGGTGACCATTGGCTGGCACCAGTTACGAACCTCGTACCGCTTATGTCGCGATGTCCCCATTCGTTGATTGTCATTACTGAACCAAGTGACTCTCCTTTTCCCCTTAAATTGAGGAAAACTCTCCTCGGCATTCAACACTGCATTCCCGCAGATCATACCATCAAAATTAGATTATAACTAGTTCCTCCTTTGGGTCTGAGCCAGACTTGTTATGCGGTTTTTGTTTTTTGGTAGCATATTGTTTTTCTTTTGTGCTATTTATGAGTAGTGTACATACGAGCGCAATATTTAATGTATGCTAGTAGGACTTAATCCTTGTCTTTGATGTTTACCTAGCAAGCTTTGAGTAGTTTCTGGAATTGTACCTGATCGGTAAGCTACGTACATTCCATGTGTTGTTTTTCCTTGCCATTTTCTAGATTAACTTCTTATGTAGTTCATGAATCTTGAACTGAGCTTTTGACATGCGTATTCTGCTGCATGCTTCGAATTACCTGCTCCTTTGCTTGGAGGTTGGTTCACGTTCGTGCGCTTGGCTTGGTCTACCCCACTATTTACGGGAAGACTGATATTTGACTGTGAAGTCAGATTGCGTGTTTACAACCTTCTTAATTCATGCGCATGGTTTTTGTGACTAGTTCAGGCTATCTAATATCCTTACATCCAGTGTGGTTATGTTAACAGAATTAACATAGAGGGAATTTTATACTGCTTTGGGCCGTCTATTATCCTTATAACCAGTTTAGCTGAGAAGGCGGGTTGTGTTGTATGCAACTTCGTTATGATAACTGGTTTGGGCAGTCTAATATCCCTACATACAACATGGATTTGTTAACATGGCTAATATAGTAAGATTTTTATATTGGTTCAGATCGTCTAATATCCCTATGACCAGTTTGGCTAAGAAGCCAGGCTTTGTTGCATGGTTTTGATAGCTGGATCAGGTCACCTAATATCCCTACGTCCAGCATAGCTATGTTAACATGGCTAACATAGTGAGATTTTTATACTAGGTTGGGCCATATAACATCCCTACGATCAGTTCATTATATCATTACTTTTCATAACAATTACAATATTTATTACATTAGTAATGCAGGTCGCTCAAGATGAGGCCTGGGACCCCTAGCGCGATACCAAACGTTTGTATTTTTGTAGTAGTTGCTTCACCTTTAATTCCTCCAAAAGGCTTTAAGTGTGTTAGGCTTTCGATTTTGGTTCTTCTTCTTATGTTGATGCTTCTCTTTCTTGAGACTCTCAAATCGGTGTGCATCCCGATCGCTTCAACTCCATGCTTAGTCAAGACAATTGACATTAAGAACACTACAATTGAATCTCCTGGTCCTCGAGCAAAAAGTGCGAATATCCTTAACGGCTTGACCGGAGTAATGTTTTTCTAGACCTTTCATCTCGACAAAGGGGAAGGGGAAATTCTCAGATTCTAGTTCTGGACTAGGCCTCGTCCCATCATCAGAATCACTATCTAAATCAAAAAATACCTATGTGTTTTGGTCCAGCTGGTAGTCACTGATTGGTAAAGGAGGATAATTGGGGGAGGAAGAGGCAAAGACTCGAGAAGTTGAGATGTTTAAGGATGTTGATGGGTCTAAGAGAATCGAGGTTATCTCTTTCTCATTGCAATGTTATCTTAAGGATATATGGGGTCTCCTAGGCCGTCAAGCTTTCACTACTTGTTTTTTTACTCTTCTTGCTAGCAGGAAGTTTCATATCTAGGGATACTCTAGGGATTTCTTTGCTAGAATAAGTAGTGGAAGGGAGAAGCAAGTGATCCTCGAATTGAGAGCAAATTGGGTTATCCTTCGAAGGGGTGGAAGCAACGTTGCTATTGAGGGCATATTGAGTTTGTCTATCAAGTAGTAGTGGATTGATAATGGATGACTCGACTTTTACTCGTTGACCAGCCTCACAATTCTCATTTCTGAGAGTGCTGTTATCATTCACCTGCTGCATAATTAGCATGCTTGGTGATTGATGGCAGTGAGTTGTGGATGGTGGAGGTGCTGTTGGCCGAAGAGTAGTGCCTTGTGTCATTGTTTCCTTTATCCCCTTCATCCATTGGTCTGACTAGTTAGAGGAGCTCTGGATGGGATATATGGAGGTTTCTTAGAGGCTTCGGAGCTATGAGTGATCGTTTGTGAGCGATGGACACAGATGGATTGGTGGGACTCATGATTCGTAGAGGAGCGTTGGTAGATTCGTCAAAAATAGAAAACTGGGAACAAAGGTTCGAGCCCTCCTTCTAGCGCCAAAATTTTTGATGAGATTTTTTTATCTCACAACACCTCAAATAATCAAAGCTTTAATTACTTCCACAATTTTGGAAGTAACAAATTTAAGTGACCTCAAACTTGCCTTTGAGTAGTAATTGTGCTGTTGAAAGCTTACACAACCAAGTAGTTGCACTTTAATTGTTTGTTAAAATGTCAAATTAGGTTTATAATCTGCTAGTAGATTAAAGTTGAGAGGGATTTGAAGTAAAATAACTAAGTACCGGTGTATAAAAGTAAAAAGCACAGGAATTTTACATGGTTCGAATTCTTTCAAAATCCTACGTCCACGGGTCAAATCTTTGTTTATATCTTTCTCCTTGATGTCACTTTACATGGATGAAAGTAAAGATAAAAGATACAATGCTTTTTCTATTTTCTTCCATGAAAGGAAGAAGATCCCCTTTCTCCTTGCACGATCACTTCTATTTATAGTGTAGAGATGTACGCGGATCCCCACAAGCATTCTTTCTTTTCGTCTCTTTTTTACCATATCTTAAATCTATTTTCCTTACTATGTATTGTTTCCTTCAAAGTTATTCGTTGCTTTTCCCATACTGCTAATTCTATCTTACCTTGGGGATCTTGTCATTTCTTGTAAGTGATATCTCTATTCTTTTTTTTATTTGCGTGTTTGTGTATGAAATTTTCACTTTTTTTTTTATGTTTTTACATGTGTGCACGTATGCTCTCAAGTCGTGCGATCAAATGTTTGTGTTGATTTTTCTTGTTTTATTACTTTATTGATTTAGTGTGTTTTCACTGCATTTGTTTTTTGCAGTCCTAATTAGTTGTGGCATACATACATTATTTTAGTTTTGGTTGGCCATGGACGCTGACAATCTTCCTTGCTCCTCTGGTCGAGAATCTTCTTCTTTTGGTGAATTCATATTAGCTATTTGTAGCGATAGATAAGTGAATTCATCCTATCTAGTACGGGATTACCGATCGTGGCTTTAAGGTCGCGACCTCTTTTGGGCGCATACATCTGCTCTTGGAAGGGTATATTTCTCTTACGTCGGAGAATATTAGATGCAGTTTGTTTTTTCCCCCTCATCCCTTCATCAAGGAATGGTAGGACATCGTTGGGGTTTCTCCAATTCAATTCTCCCCCTTATCTTACTTCCTCCTGATCAGCACATACATACTTCATGCTAAATATCTTAACTCTCCTCGTTCTTGCTATGAACTAGTTTTTCATTAACGTTTGTAAGAGCACTTCCTCGGATGGGGATGGGTTCCATTTTGTTCTATCTACAAAATCACTCTTTTCCAATTTTTCCTCGTAAGACTCAAAGGTGGGCTGATAAGTTTTTCAACCTGGACGATCTGAATACTGTTGAAATTCCTTGAAAAGATAAAATTGAATGATATATACAATAGTCCCACATCGCCAAAAATAAATGAAGTTTCATAGATATATACCAATTCCTCAAACCCTATATTGGCCCTTAGGGTCAGGTAATTTTGTGCGAGGGGGAAGACGTATATCTTAATGTAAAAACAGCATTTTTAAATGGAGATCTCGATGAGGAGATTTACATGGAGCAACCTGAGGGTTTCATTTCCAAAGGAAATGAAAAGAAAGTATGTCGATTAGTAAAATCACTATACGGACTAAAACAAGCTCCTAAACAATGGCACGAAAAATTTGACAGTGTCATGATGAAAAATGGTTTTCGTATAAATGAATGTGATAAATGTGTTTATTACAAACAAGTTGGACAATCATTTGTAATGATCTGCCTATACGTTGACGATATGCTAATCTTTGGTCCTAACACTAAAGTAATAGAGACCATAAAGAAGATGTTAATCAACAATTTCGATATGAAAGACTTAGGAGTTGCCGATGTTATTTTGGGAATCAAAATAATAAGAACACCTAATGGAATTGAATTATCTCAGTCACACTATGTAGACAAAGTGATTGAAAAATTCCAAGAATATGGAATTAAAGGAGTGAGAACACCTTTTAATCCATCAGAAGTACTGCATAAAAACACTAGTGAGAGTGTAATGCAGCTGGAATACTCTCGTGTAATAGGATGTCTCATGTATCTCATGAATTGCACAAGACCAGATATAGCTTATGCAGTAAGTCGACTGAGCAGGTATACAAGCAATCCAGGAAAGGAACACTGGAAAGCACTAATGAGAGTGCTTGGATATTTAAAAAATACCGCTAACTATTCCTTACATTATGGAAAATATCCTGCCGTCTTAGAAGGGTATAGTGATGCAAACTGGATTGCAGATTCAGATGAATCAAAATCAACAAGTGGTTATGTCTTTACTCTAGCAGGGGCAGCAGTATCATGGAAATCTACTAAACAAACATGCATAGCTCGATCCACTATGGAATCAGAGTTCATTGCATTAGATAAAGCAGGCGAAGAAGCAGAATGGCTTCGTCACTTTTTAGAAGATATTCCGTTCTGGCCTAAACCTGTACCGGCCATATGCATACACTGCGATAACCAAGCAGCGCTAAGCAGAGCGCACAACTTTGTGTATAATGGAAAGTCACGACATATTCGACGACGCCATAACACAGTTAGGCAGTTACTCTCTAATGGAACTATTTCCATAGATTATGTGAGGACAAATGATAACCTAGCGGATCCGTTTACTAAAGGTTTATCCAGAGAGAAAATAGACTGCGCATCGAGGGGAATGGGTTTACAAGCCTAAACCAACAAGAGTTAACTTATACGGAAACCTAACCTAGCGACTGGAGATCCCACGGACTAGGTTCAATAGGCAAACCAGTTATGATTAACTCAAGAAGTAATGCATTTGTTTGGACTTAGTCCTACCTAATTCCTATGATGCAAAATAAAATGCATACCTACAGAAGTATTAAAAGGTTAAAGCTATGCTTTTTAATGATGTCCATATCTTGAAAATAACAAGTGGGGTATATGTAGGATACTCTACATGGATGCGATCACCTATGTTAGTGTGAGCTGGGTCGGCTCTATGAGATTATTACAGGCTTATAATTCTCTATAACACTCGTAGAACCAATAACTGTTCAGGACCAAAATGAACACAACCAAGAAATTGGATGAGAAGGGAATCAATGCTTCGTGAAACTTATTGTCTGGTTATACAATAACGGCCGACGGTTCAAGATGAAATAATTCACCGATTAGCCAAGTATATCCGATGAGTTTTAACTAGGGAAAGTTCAAAGTGAAATATCTACTTATCCTCGATATAGCATTATTCCATATGTACTCTGTGATATTCCACTTTGTGTGGGGGATTTGTATATTATCATTCATGTGGGGGATTGTTGAAATTCCTTGAAAAGATAAAATTGAATGATATATACAATAGTCCCACATCGCCAAAAATAAGAGAAGTTTCATAGATATATACCAATTCCTCAAACCCTATATTGGCCCTTAGGGTCAGGTAATTTTGTGCGAGGGGGAAGACGTATATCTTATGACCAAAACACACACGCGCGCGCGCCGCCCGTCCCGTACCGAACCGGGCTCGGGCTTGGGCTTGGGTCTAAATGAAATCTTATTTTTGCACAGAAAAACAAGGCCGGTTTTGAACAAGTTTTTCTGAAGAGGTGTGACCTCTGGTGGACGGTAGCAACGGATATAAACGGACGCGGCCCGTTTAAAACAAACAGTTATGCGCGGTTCAAACGAACAGACGCGACTGTCTGAAGGGATGCAAACTGGACTATAAAAAGGACAGAATACTGATCACATTCTATCAATTTCGAAACTCCAGTTTTTATCTTCTTCTTCTTCCAAACTACTGCTGCCATATCAAACATCACAGAGTGACATTGCTCGCTACAGTTTCGTGCAGAATCATTCTGTTGTATCTTGGGAAACTTTGGAAATAAAAGTTTTAAGGAAATTGCTAAGGCAAGCCTCAGAATTCCTTTGTTATACGGTTAGATTATTCTGTTTTTTCTTCATTTGAATACTGCACATCTACATCTTAAAACTTTTACAAAATTCATAGAATTTTGTGCACTCATACAGTATTCGGTCGACTGGTTATCGTATTCGGTCCACTAGTTACAGTGCTTTTATCACTGATCTAGAAAGTTGCGAACTTTCTGCTATTCAAACTTGTCTGAGTACAGTTTGCTATCATACGTTTCCTAAGACTGTTTCTGTTGCAACAGGAAATGGCAGCGGTAGAAATTCCAAACAAAAATGCTACCCACAACAAACCAGATCCATTCAAGGGAGACGGAGATGATTTTCTGACATGGCAGAGTCAGATGCTCTTTTATCTCACAACCCTTGGTCTGCAGAAGTATCTTAATGAAGATGAACCGGTGCCACCTACACCAGGCAAAACCACTGCGTCAACTGAGAATGCTAATATTGATGCATGGAGGCACTCGGATTTCTTGTGCAGAAATTACATCCTTAACTGTTTGGATAAGGTTTTGTACAAAGTTTATCAGCCACTCAAGACTGCGAAAGCTCTCTGGAATGCGCTTAATGCAAAGTACAAAACGCAAAACGTGAGCCTGAAGAAATTCATCGTAGACAAATTCATGGACTACAAGATGATAGACTCAAAATCTGTAACTGCACAAGTGCAAGAACTTCAGATTATCATCCACGAAGTGGAAGCAATAACTGGAAAGTTGCCACCGTCTTGGAGAGACTACCGCAACTATCTGAAGCACAAGAAGAAAGAGATTTCTCTACAAGACCTCATCGTACGTTTAAAGATAGAGGCAGATAACCGTGGAGTTACAAAACAAACCGAGGAGGCGTTTGTAGCAGAAGGGTCAAAGAACAAAGGCCACTTCAACAAAAAGAAGAATTTCTCAAAGAAAAGAAAAGCTCCTGAAAACAAACCAAAAGACAACAAACAAACCAAGAAGTTTAATGGTGAGTGTTGGGTTTGTGGTAAGACGGGACACGCCGCTAGAGATTGTCGACACAAGAAGCAGAAAAATTCTGAAGCAAACGTTGTGGAAAATATGGATATCGATGAATCCAATTTTTCAGGAGTTGTATCTGAATGCAACTTGATTCAGAATTCTGCACAATGGTGGTTGGACACGGGTGCTACTAGGCATATATGTTCTGACAAATCCGTATTTTCAACCTACACCAAATTAGATCAAGATGAGAAACTCTATATGGGCAATTCATCGGTTTCCATGGTTGAAGGCAAAGGGACAGTCACCCTCAAGTTCACTTCTGGGAAGACTATTAAACTGAATGATGTCCTTCATGTTCCAGATATTCGCAAGAATCTCATTTCTGGATCCGTGCTTTCAAAGAAGGGATTCAAGATGGTCTTCGAGTCAGACAAGATGGTTCTGTCTAAGGCAGGAATCTACATAGGAAGGGGTTACTTATGTGATGGCCTATTTAAGGCAAATGTAGCCGTAGTTGGCAAAAATACTATGTATTCTGATTGTGATATCAATAAAATTGAAGCTTCTTATTTGGTTGAGCATGAAATTTTATTATGGCATGATAGATTAGGTCATGTAAATTTTCGAAAAATGAAAAAGCTTGCAAACTTAGGATTAATTCCTAAATTCCAAATAGATAAAACCTACAAATGTGAGACATGTGTAGAAGCAAAAATGGCTAAGAAACCATTTCATACTATTGATAGAAGTACTGAACCATTGGGAATGATTCATACTGATTTATGTGATTTCAGAAACTTACCTACAAGAGGTGGGAAAAGGTATTTTATTACATTTATCGACGATTATACACGATATTGCTATGTATATCTTTTAAATAGTAAAGATGAAGCAATAACATCATTTATAAAATACAAAGCTGAAGTAGAAAATCAGCTTAATAGAAAGATCAAGATATTGAGATCTGATCGAGGTGGAGAATATGAATCACCATTTGAACAATTATGTGCCGAAAATGGTATAATTCATCAAAGGACAGCTCCATATTCACCACAACAAAATGGTATCGCCGAGAGAAAGAATAGAACGTTAAAAGACATGGTTAACGCTATGCTTTTAACTTCAGGCCTACCAACGAACTTGTGGGGGGAAGCCCTAAATATGTCTAATCATATATTAAACAGGGTTCCTCATAGCAAAACAGGAACAATCCCATATGAGTTATGGAAAGGACACCTACCTAGCTTCAAATACCTCAAAGTGTGGGGGTGCTTGGCAAAGGTTCCAATTCCGCCTCCCAAGAAGGTCAAACTTGGACCAAAAACTGTAGACTGCTACTATCTAGGCCCCGCTGAAAATAGTAGTGCCTATAGATTTTTAGTTTTCAAGTCTGATATAAATGACATCTGTGTAAATACAATCATGGAGTCAAGAGATGCTTCATTCTTTGAAGATGTTTTTCCACATAAAAAAAATGATGGAAATCTTGCCTCAAAAAGGACAAGAGATGACAGAAATGAACCACATGAAAATGAAACTCATCGAGACAGAGATGAAGTTGAACCAAGAAGAAGCGTAAGGGCACGAACTTCCAAGTCATTCGGCTCAGAATTTCTAACTTACGTACTAGAACATGAACCTCAAACATATAAAGAGGCAATGTCTTCTTCTGATTCTTCCTGTTGGAAAGAAGCAATCAAAAGTGAGATTGATTCAATTCTAAGTAATAAAACTTGGGAAATAGTTGATATTCCCCCTGGAATAAAACCGATTGGCTGCAAATGGATTTTCAAGAAGAAAATGAAACCAGATGGCTCTATTGATAAATATAAAGCCAGATTAGTAGCCAAAGGATATCGTCAAAAAGAAGGAGTAGACTTCTTTGATACATATTCACCGGTAACACGAATAACCTCTATAAGAATGTTAATAGCAATTGCATCTATCTATAATCTAGAGATTCATCAGATGGATGTAAAAACAGCATTTTTAAATGGAGATCTCGATGAGGAGATTTACATGGAGCAACCTGAGGGTTTCATTTCCAAAGGAAATGAAAAGAAAGTATGTCGATTAGTAAAATCACTATACGGACTAAAACAAGCTCCTAAACAATGGCACGAAAAATTTGACAGTGTCATGATGAAAAATGGTTTTCGTATAAATGAATGTGATAAATGTGTTTATTACAAACAAGTTGGACAATCATTTGTAATGATCTGCCTATACGTTGACGATATGCTAATCTTTGGTCCTAACACTAAAGTAATAGAGACCATAAAGAAGATGTTAATCAACAATTTCGATATGAAAGACTTAGGAGTTGCCGATGTTATTTTGGGAATCAAAATAATAAGAACACCTAATGGAATTGAATTATCTCAGTCACACTATGTAGACAAAGTGATTGAAAAATTCCAAGAATATGGAATTAAAGGAGTGAGAACACCTTTTAATCCATCAGAAGTACTGCATAAAAACACTAGTGAGAGTGTAATGCAGCTGGAATACTCTCGTGTAATAGGATGTCTCATGTATCTCATGAATTGCACAAGACCAGATATAGCTTATGCAGTAAGTCGACTGAGCAGGTATACAAGCAATCCAGGAAAGGAACACTGGAAAGCACTAATGAGAGTGCTTGGATATTTAAAAAATACCGCTAACTATTCCTTACATTATGGAAAATATCCTGCCGTCTTAGAAGGGTATAGTGATGCAAACTGGATTGCAGATTCAGAGGAATCAAAATCAACAAGTGGTTATGTCTTTACTCTAGCAGGGGCAGCAGTATCATGGAAATCTACTAAACAAACATGCATAGCTCGATCCACTATGGAATCAGAGTTCATTGCATTAGATAAAGCAGGCGAAGAAGCAGAATGGCTTCGTCACTTTTTAGAAGATATTCCATTCTGGCCTAAACCTGTACCGGCCATATGCATACACTGCGATAACCAAGCAGCGCTAAGCAGAGCGCACAACTTTGTGTATAATGGAAAGTCACGACATATTCGACGACGCCATAATACAGTTAGGCAGTTACTCTCTAATGGAACTATTTCCATAGATTATGTGAGGACAAATGATAACCTAGCGGATCCGTTTACTAAAGGTTTATCCAGAGAGAAAATAGACTGCGCATCGAGGGGAATGGGTTTACAAGCCTAAACCAACAAGAGTTAACTTATACGGAAACCTAACCTAGCGACTGGAGATCCCACGGACTAGGTTCAATAGGCAAACCAGTTATGATTAACTCAAGAAGTAATGCATTTGTTTGGACTTAGTCCTACCTAATTCCTATGATGCAAAATAAAATGCATACCTACAGAAGTATTAAAAGGTTAAAGCTATGCTTTTTAATGATGTCCATATCTTGAAAATAACAAGTGGGGTATATGTAGGATACTCTACATGGATGCGATCACCTATGTTAGTGTGAGCTGGGTCGGCTCTATGAGATTATTACAGGCTTATAATTCTCTATAACACTCGTAGAACCAATAACTGTTCAGGACCAAAATGAACACAACCAAGAAATTGGATGAGAAGGGAATCAATGCTTCGTGAAACTTATTGTCTGGTTATACAATAACGGCCGACGGTTCAAGATGAAATAATTCACCGATTAGCCAAGTATATCCGATGAGTTTTAACTAGGGAAAGTTCAAAGTGAAATATCTACTTATCCTCGATATAGCATTATTCCATATGTACTCTGTGATATTCCACTTTGTGTGGGGGATTTGTATATTATCATTCATGTGGGGGATTGTTGAAATTCCTTGAAAAGATAAAATTGAATGATATATACAATAGTCCCACATCGCCAAAAATAAGAGAAGTTTCATAGATATATACCAATTCCTCAAACCCTATATTGGCCCTTAGGGTCAGGTAATTTTGTGCGAGGGGGAAGACGTATATCTTATGACCAAAACACACACGCGCGCGCGCCGCCCGTCCCGTACCGAACCGGGCTTGGGCTTGGGTCTAAATGAAATCTTATTTTTGCACAGAAAAACAAGGCCGGTTTTGAACAAGTTTTTCTGAAGAGGTGTGACCTCTGGTGGACGGTAGCAACGGATATGAACGGACGCGGCCCGTTTAAAACAAACAGTTATGCGCGGTTCAAACGAACAGACGCGACTGTCTGAAGGGATGCAAACTGGACTATAAAAAGGACAGAATACTGATCACATTCTATCAATTTCGAAACTCCAGTTTTTATCTTCTTCTTCTTCCAAACTACTGCTGCCATATCAAACATCACAGAGTGACATTGCTCGCTACAGTTTCGTGCAGAATCATTCTGTTGTATCTTGGGAAACTTTGGAAATAAAAGTTTTAAGGAAATTGCTAAGGCAAGCCTCAGAATTCCTTTGTTATACGGTTAGATTATTCTGTTTTTTCTTCATTTGAATACTGCACATCTACAAATACTACTTTTCAAAAACCTGGTATTGCCTTTGTCATTTTTTTCTTTCATTCACTTCTTTTTTGTTTAGAGGTGAGAGTTTCTTTCTTGACTTACATTGTCCTTCTCCTTTAGCGCCGTCCCAACTTTTCAAAAACTGATAGGGAGTTGTTCATTGCTCGAAGGGAGACTGCCTAGCGCATGGAAAAATGTTAGAATGGGGTCTCATCTATCTGATGAACCTTTTCTACATCAATACAAATTTTTGCGCCTACACCATCACTTTTCTCATTCAATATGTGTTCATGCTTTTGATCCTACTATACCTAGGGTGTCTTTTCAGCCTATTAAGTTTATTTATTTTAGCTAACTATTTAATTTTCAAGCTAATCTTTCAATTATTGTTTATTTAATTGATTTTATCGTTCTTCTGTTGTTGTTGTTGTTGTTGTTGTTGTTGTTTACTTCACAGGCACAGTGTTTGATCTTCTCAAAGTCTTTAACAGGAAACCTACTAGCAAGAGAGTCCCCAAGAAAAGGAGGCGTGGGGATGAGTTGACTGCTACAGAAGACATTTCTAAGGAAATAAAGCACGAAGATCCTGCTTGTCACATGACTACCTCTCCTACTGTGCATGTCCTGTGCAAGATATCTCATATGCCTTTCCTTCTCGTTATCTGCTTTTACCAGAAGGTAGTGCCATTACTGTGCTAGCTGAGTAAATGGGGAATCT
The DNA here is from genome assembly GCA_030737815.1 of Allium fistulosum. NCBI lineage: Eukaryota > Viridiplantae > Streptophyta > Magnoliopsida > Asparagales > Amaryllidaceae > Allium > Allium fistulosum. The sequence goes on along the minus strand of CM060902.1, from coordinate 272,586,118 downwards.
TCTTATAGATGACCTTTCCACCCTACCTCATGCTTCTCTCCCTTCCTCCAGTTTACCTACCGAGGAGGCCTTCGCGAACTTGTATCGATTCGGTTGTTAGGTTATTATTCTTTTTGTTCCATCATCATCATTATATATATGTATAGTGCTTATGTTTTCTATATTATTTTCTTTCTTAGGAGTCTGTTTTGACCTATGAACTTAACAAGTGTGCTAAGGCTTTTGAAATCGCAATAAAGGCAACGGATAGCGAGGTTTCTGATATGAAAGTTAAACTTAACAAAATCTTTACTTGATCTTAAAGCATACCAAATAAGGGAGACTGGGTATAAGAAGGAGGCAAACGAGGCAGCATCTTACAAAAAGAAAGCCGAGGATGTCACAACAAAGCTTAACAAAGTGGAGAGAGAGACTAGGCAAAAAATTTATGAACTAAAGGGGAAATTGTTTGGCACTGCGAAGTTAGCTGCAGAGACCAATGTTTTCATAACCGGACCGTGAATCAAACCGTGCGGACTCAGGGTTCGAGGTTTCGAGGGTTCGACCGGTCGAACCGTCAAGAACCGCACGTACTCTTTTTTGAAAATTAATACATTTAGATGCAACGTATCAATCTTAAATACACAATAAACCAACATCTTCAATAAAAATATATAATATTAATTCATAATCCACACATTAATTCTAATATGAAAAATTAAACAAAATTTGTTACACTAGCTGCACTAATTACGAATATAAAACGGGTCGAACCGTCGGATTCTCTCACCAAAATTCCTCAATTCTCTATAATTTCACCTTCCTAATCAACCGGTCGAACCGTCGAAACCGTGATTTTTTTTTTGAAAATTTTGCACATTTAGCTACAAACTATACACAAAAATATTGAAATAATAATGTTATGTATACAAGCTGTAGACGGCCTTCAAGGTATACAAACTTGATGAGTCTTACAATGGTATTAGAGTAGTTTGCATCAGTGAAGAACAAAATGATGAAGTTAGTGGTTTAAAATTTGGAACGATAATGATTTTTGAAATATATATTTACTTTTTTTTTTCAAAGCAATGAAAATAAGAGAGTATTACACGATGAGAATGTAAGAAAAAACAAAAGAACCGTGGTTCAACCAGGTAAAATTGACGGTTGAACCGTTGGTTTAAAGGTCCGACCAAGGTTCATCGATAAATGAGGTTCGATTGAATTCCGGACCGTGGTGGTCCAAGGTTCAGGGTTATTCGAGGTTGGACCGCGGCAGGGTTGGGTCATGAAAACACTGGCAGAGACCACTTATAATGCCCACTATTCAAGAAGCAATTTTTTGTTAATCGCATGGATGACGTGGATGCGGAAGTGAGTTTGGATTTCTTAGATGATGTTCACATTATTCAAAAATGCCAAGACTATTGCCGAGCTGAATGGGTTAAGGATAGCAGGCAGAATTTTCACTCCATCGGCTTCTATGCTCATCCTAGATGCTTCAAATGATCCTACCTAGGGACAGGATCACATGGACAATGATAGATGCTTCAAAAGATCCTGCCTAGGGACAGGACATCAGTTTTGTGCTCCATGCTAGTTCTGAGCCTAACCTTAATGTTGCTACAAATGAATGGCTCTTAATTAATTTATTACTTGACTTCTTTTCTTCTTTTTTCTTTAAGGTTCTTTCGAAAAAAAATTAAACTTTAATGGTCTTGGTATGCTTATGTGTTATTCTTTTGGATAGAAACTTCTACGAAGTTTGCAACTTCATCCAACTTGTATATGAATTGTTCTTGGTCTTTTATTATTATAGTCCTATCGTTTTTTATTTTTATCAACTATTTTTGGTGATATTTGCATACATAGTTTTAGCCAGTGTTTTGAAAACCCGACCCAGCCTCGGTTCGACCTCGAATAACCCTGAACCTTGGATCATCACGGTTCGGAACTCAATCAGACCTTAGTCATGCGTAAACCCCGGTCGAACCTTCAAACCGGCGGTCCAACCATTAATTTTATCCGGTTGAACCGCGGTTCTTTTAATTTTTCCTATTTTCTCATCCTATAATTCTCTCTCATTTTCATCTTTTGTATTGCTTTGAAAAAAACAAGTAAATCTATATTTCAAAAATCATAATGGTACTAAAATCTAAACTACAAATTCCATCATTTGGCTCTTTGCTGCTGCAAACTCCTCTAATAGCACTATGCATAAAACCATGTTGCAGGTTCATGTTATTTTATTATTAATATGTTGGTGTCAACTATTATATACATGTTAACTTTAATGTGTGATTGAGGTTAAAACCATGATGAAATGTTCAAGTTTATGTTATTGTGGTATTTATACGATGTTTTCAACTATTATATGTGAATTATTATCGGTCTGTATGTTTAAGATCATGTTATATGAGATATATTGTGCTTGTGTTTGAGTAATAATATGTGTTTGGTATTTTTTATGACATGAGTCAATATCATGTATTAAACAACATGAGCCTATATTTTTCAATTTGGAATGTACAAATCGTTAAAAAAATAAAAATGCAAGGTTTCAGCGGTTCGACCGGTCCGACCATCAAAACCTTGAACCTTGAGATACAACGGTCCGACTTACGGTTCGGTTTTCAAAACATTGGTTTTAGCACATATATTATTATTCTCTTCTCATTTTAGGCAAGAAATGTAACCATTAACAAGCTCTACTCATCGTCATAACGTAAGGAAATAATTTTTATTCATGACTTGAAGAAAAATCCGTTAATCGTTTGGAGGCTCATATCATAAAATGATTTATCATAAATATTTCTATGATTTGCAAATGAGAAAAAGAGTTGGGTAATATATTTGTGCAGCTAAAGGAGGAGACTCAAGAGTTTGTTGCCAATATTGAGCAGGTGGTTAAAAAACGAAGGATCGAGTTATTTTATGTTACATCGATGGGGTACCTCTCTACATATGAACCACCTTCTTCAGACCATCCTCACTTGCAGTGGTATAAAGATAGGCTTAGTCATGGGTACTTATAGTAGCATGCATGATATGTTTTGTATAAAGTTTTATAATTCAATAAAGTTGTCTTTGTTTACCCACATGTTCTTTTATCTCTGCTGTCATTTCCATCATTTTCTCCTTGTTTAACTAATTAATCTCTTATGTTATACACAACTGGATGTTCTGTAGACAAACGACCTAGCCCTTGTCATGTTTTCAAGGTATGTATAAACATTGGTGATGAATTAGAGCTTACAAACATTGATCCTACCAAGTTTGATTTTGAAAAAGAAAGGATAAAAGTTGGTATCAAATATTTAGCGCATGAGTTTCAAAAGGCAATGTAAGCTTGACCGCATCAACACAGTTGCATTACTAACCAGGGAACGGACTTGGCCATTGCTAACGAAATGATATAGGGACTTGAGAATGAATTGAAATCCTCATAGGAAAAGCTGGATGATTTAGAGAAACTATTGAAGGAGGCTAGGGGGTTGTAAGCTGCTTCTTATGAAGTCAAGATCAAGAAATTTGAGAATACTATTGATAAATTGTCCCTACATGTTGCCAAGAGACTAGGTAAAGAAGACAATCCCCCCTCTATTTTGGCCCTCCTTAGTATCAACATTCGATGCAGTTCCCGCTCCTCCTCTTAGTGTGGAGAGTGAAGCAGCTTCTGAACGGAAAAGGGATATGGAGGCCTAATGTCAAACCAAGGTTGACGAATTGAAGGTTGTCTATAAAAAGAAGTTGGGAAATTTCAAGAAAGAAAAGAAGGTGGAAGGGCACTTAACTGCGTACAATTTGTTTAGTGCATTTTCAAAGAAGACTAAGAAGACTAAAGTGGAAGCGTTGGATGATCTGGATTGTGTGTGACGCATTGCTATTGGATGCAAAAACAAGCTTGAATACCAAGTATTTGGTTTAGCTCCCTCCTTTAGTCCCTAGCTCGGGCTGCTTCACATCCACATTTCTCTTTGGCTTTTGGCTGCATAATACCAAGGAAATTTAAATAATAAATTTAAATAGTAAAAAAGGAAAAAAAAATGTAATTCAACTTAAAAAAGGCCAAACATATTAAATTTCACAAACATTGGAATTAGGCCTGGAGACCTATTCCACTGCATGCGGAATACTATTTATGGTCAGAAAATATATATTACTTGTTGAATTTGATAAAATGGGTCAAAATTAGCAGAAACTAGACTCAGTGGCATATCTATAAATAGTGATTTAGGTATTTAGCCTGATAACCCTAATTTTCAACTATAAATATAGACCTTACTATCACTTCTCTTCATTCTAAACCCTAATCACCGCCTCTCAAATTATATACGTTCTTTTCTTCTCCTTCCTTCTCCAAAATTCTTAACCTAAACACCAATTTCTTAAATCTCTTCTCTAATTTCTAAATAAAAAATCAAATAAAAATAGAGAGAGAAGAAAATAGATCAAAGAGTGGAGAATCTAAATTGGAAGATAAGAGAAGCAAAATCAACAAGTTAGGCAAAGGAAGAGGAGCATCGAATGCAAATTGGATTAGGAGACTGGTTTCTTTAAATCGCTCTTTGAGGTGAGTGGACTGATTATGATTGGTTATGATGTTAAACAAGTAGTTAATTCCTTTATAGCTCTACTTAGATTAAAAATATGGCTATTTGATCTAGAATGATAAATTCAATCTAGAATTTGAATTGATAATTTCAGTTATGAATTTAGATAGGTAGAAATGATGGAAAAAACATAGGTGATAATTTAATAAAATAATTATTAAAACATGGGAAGGGTAGACTAGTGATATTCATCTCCAATTCTATAGATACCAATTTTTACATGATAAATTGGGTTGATTTTGGATTGATAGGAAGTAATCGAACTAATTCCATTAGCCTTGAAATATACATAGATTGGTGATTAGACATTCATGGGTAATGGATTGAATTGTTACCTACAATTATAGAGATTAAATAGATAAAGTCGTATATGAAAAATTAGAAAATTTTACCCACAATACTGTTAAAAATGAACCCTTGCATCTATACTCGAATCTGTAAAGTAGACGAACAAAACAAATAAGAAAATAGACCTGGAAACCTCAGTTCAAGCATTTGAATTTATTTTCACACGCTTGACTTTCAGAAAACACAAAACAAAATGGAATCAGTTCAAGTCCGACCTTATTCAAGCATATTGATTTATTTTTAGATGTTTGAAATCAAGAAAGATGACTGAATACATGTAATCAAAATTTTCATAGGAGTTTAGACATCTGAATTGAAAATCAGATTTCTGAATGACTAGGAAAATGCTCAGGTCAAGCCTGGACCTAGTGCTAGCCAAGTAGGGTGAATCAGGGGACTTATTCCCACTACTTCGACTTTAGGGAGTCCATGGAACAGAATAAAAGGATGCAGCAAGATGGAATAGTGTCACACTTGGTGAAGTCCTCGGTTCGCACTACATGAAGTTCTAAGGCATGGCACTCGACGTGGTTGCGGTTCAATCGCGCTTCAAAGCTTTGGAGCATGGATACACCAATGGGAGGTTATTCTATGTTTTTAGGGCAATTGGTCCTAGATATTTTTTTGTATAACTGGCGTTGTGCATAGTTATGGGTACTATGGGAGGTTGCTCAATATATTTGGGGCAATTAGGCCTAGGCATTGTGTGTATGCTCGGTGCATAAAGAATAGAATATCGAGCACAACAAGAAGCTACTCGATATTTTTAGGGAAATTGAGCCTAGACATTGTGTGTATGCCTGGTGTTGTGCATAGGATAACAAACATTAACAAGGAGGTTACTCAATGCTTTTAGGGAAAGTAGGCATAGGCATCGTGAGGGTATACTCAGTAGGATACGTTGATCATCAGGATTGTATACTTAGGTTTGTATTGGAGATCTTCTCCTTAGTGTATTCGCTTAATTCTTTACCATAGAGGATGTTTATTTGATGTTAGGTAAACTTAGGGTGACTTTTATACTGGTATCAATTTGTTGTACTTTAGTGTGTAGATTACTAGTTCTTTACACACACGCACGCACATATAGTCCACGAACACAAGTGAACACCCTAAGTCATGTTATAGATGAAGTTAATTACTTACGAATACCATACACTAATTATACAATTCATTCACAAGACTTTGTCTAATCTCCTCTTTTTCCTCCCTTTTATACCCTTATAGGAGGACTAGGTAGCAAGTGAGTTGATTTGGAAAGGTGCGTGGAGATGGTGATGTGACACTTGGAGGCTCATCAATTTATAGCCACTATTCCATGTATCATATTATATATAATAGACCAACTTTTATTATGGTGTTGTTTAGAGACTTTATCTATATTGGACATTGTAGGTACCACGGTTATTTGAAATTGTATTGCTCTGGATTATTTTCAATATTTATATTTTATTTCCTTCCGCTGTGAGATATGAAAGTATAGAATGTTTTAAAATTATGTCTTTGTTTATATCATACAAAACATAGGTGCGGGTTATTATAGTTGGTCGGTGCTTAGGTTAAGGATTCTTTAGGAATTGCGCACGTATTGAGAGAACGTGCTTGTATACTTTTCAAAAAAATTTATACACACACAAAGATATATATATATGTGTATGTATATATGTATGTCTATATATGTATGTATGTATGGCACAAGCACCCATTAAATTCTAATAACGCTTAATATAATTTGGGGGAAGTTGCTAATAATTCCTACTCATAGATAAGTGAGATGAGCAATCAAATTGGATATAGTTCTAGTGAAGCAACCAAGGTTTCGGGTGTGAACGTCCTGATATGGTTCCATCAGTATCCATAAGCTAAAGGCCAGACTTAAGTTAACCCCAATGGAGGACCTGCAATACAAGCGCAAGGTGTAGCCTTGGCTCCTCAACTTGCTTTGGACTTCCTAAGTTATGCCAGGATTTCGAAAGTCTGGTTGGAAAGAATTATCTTGAGACTGTATCATTTATGGGGACATGGGCATGGTTTAGGAATTACGACCATATTTTTGCTATGATAGGTGTGGAGGATGCGGTGAAGAGATAGTTGGCTTCATGGAACTTGCAAGGGGAAGCCCCAAGGATATTATCATTGCTGAGATGGATGAGGTTAGGATTACTTGGACAAATTTCAAGAGGCAATTTGAGACTAAGTTTATTTCAAAGGCCAAATGGAGTGTGGAGCTAGAGAAGTTTATTCATTTGAAGCGAGACTGCAACGTCAAGGAGTATGTTAATGAGTCTAATCAGCTAGCAAAATATGACCTAGACCTTACCAATAAACTAGTGAAAAAGGTGACAAAGTTTTCTATGGCGTTGAATCCGTCTTTGAAGGATATTGCTTTAAGCCATGTACCCATTCGAGTTACCTTTGAGTATTTGGTTGAGATGGCACTACCAAATTCAATTGCTAAGGATGGCTTTAGGAAGGTAGAAGGGAAGCTGGTTCAACAAAATCAATGCAAGGGTGGAATAGCAAAAGGCATACGGTAAAGGATCGTAGAGTGAATCTTTCAAAGATAAAATGCTACAACTATAACCAATTTAGGCACATGAGGAGGGAATATCTGACTACACCTAAGACTTTTACCTAGGTGGTTCCAACTTATGCACTTGATGTTGTTCCTAGCTCGAGCGCAGCACCAACCATGGAAAAGGGAAAGAAGGTTGTCGTAGAAGGTGTGTTAACGCATTCTGTTTTATCTATTCACGGTTTATTTAACACTAGAGCCTTATACTCATTTATGTTGACTGAGCTAGTAGATGAATTGCACTTAGAGACTAGCATAATTATAGACCCTGCTATAGTATCAGATCCTATTGGAGGATCGATCCACTTACCCATGATTTGTAAGGGTTTTAAATTGTATATTTTGGGCGTTGAGTTCGATTATGATGCTTTTGTATTTGGATTTTCGAGGTTTAGTTTGTATCTAGAGGTGGACTGGATGGCTATGTATGGAGTAGTACTAGACTGTGATAGGAAGGTGGTTCATTAGGTATTTATAGCAGGCCCAACGTTGAGGTTTACTATAATCCTAAAAATTCAGTTATGTTGAGTTACCTATATTCACTTGACCTACACATGATGAGTTGGCTTTCGTGCCTATAGTCCATGATTTCCTAGATGTCTTCATCGAAGTTTCCAGTCATCCCCCCCATCGGGAGATCGAATTTCAATTTTACTTAAAAGAGAATGCTAGACTTATTGCCTTACTCCTTAAGCATATGGCTCATAGAGAAAGACGTAAGCTTAATAAGCAAGTGAATGAACCATTGGAGAAGGGCTTTATTCGAAGAATTATTTCAAAGAGGAGAGCACCAGTTGCCTTTGCTACCAAAGAAGATGTCTCTCTAAGGCTCTACATCGATTATCATTAATTGAATATGCTGACAAAGAAGAATCGTTATCCAGTGCCATGTATAGATGATTTCTTTGATCAGTTAGTTGGAGCAAAAGTATTCTTTTGAATTGACTTGGCTACCAGATTCCATCAGTTGCGTGTAAACCAAGGATAGTGTTCAGAAAACCCATTCCGTACACCTTATGGACTTATGAGTGGTTAGCCATGCCATTTGGACTGACCAATGCACCAACGTATTTCGTTGACCTCATGAATCGAGTCTTTAGAGGGTTGCTAAATAATTTCATGGTAGTACTCATTGACGATATGCTTGTCTATTCGAAAAACAAGGAAGAGCACAAGTTGCATTTAGAAGAGGTGCTCAACACCCTCTACAAGAATAAGCTGAAGGCGAAATTTTCCAAATGTCACTTTTGATGCAAGGAGGTTTGCTTTCTAGAACATGTTATCTCTGAACATGGACTATCAGTCGATCCTAGTAAAGTTGTTATAGTACAAGATTGGCACGTACCGAAGAATGCTACGAAGGTGAGAAGTTTTCTTTGGTTGGCTGGCTATTATAGGAAGTTCATTAAGGAATTCACAAAAATTTCTGCACCATTGACTCGCCTTACCAAGAAGAATTTAGTTTTCTTGTGGAACTCAAGATACGAGGATGCTTTTATTAAGCTAAATGAGTTGTTGACTAGTGCACCTATTTTAGTACTCCCTGATGGTTCGAAGGCATTTTCGGTATATACCGATGCTTTTGGTAACGGACCGGGCGTTATGTTGATGCAGGAGGGTTGTAACAACCCAAATTCCAGTGGGTCCGGATTTTTAGCAAAAATGATAAAATGCAAGCCCACTGAAGCCCGAGTTGGGTATCTGGTATCCTGAAAATAGGCAAAGTCAAATATATCAGACCTTAAATAAATATCTCACAGCGGAACTGACTAAAATATAATAGTAAGTAAATACTCACCAAGACAATAACACTTTCTAAACAAGTATCTCAAAGCTAGAAAGTCTCTGCCATCTATCTAACCCGTGGGATGTTATGAGGAGGGGGTCAAAACTAAAGTTCTGGTGAATGGACAAATTATACACTTCTAAGTTTAATTCTACATATATCATTTTATTTCCATTTTTAGTTATATTAGGTTTATTAGGTTTATAATACTCTCGCCTCTGTGCGTGAATCGTACCCATCTACTCCCTAGTAGATTAAAACCTAATAACTAATATATAGGTAGCTATATGCCCAATGATCGCGTCGGTCCTAGGTACTACCCTTAGTACCTTCCGTATCCTCCTCGAAAAGGACTCCATCGTCTTGCTCCTAGAGCGTGCTGTAACTACATCTGTAAATGACAGCTTCGTGAGGCCTACAATACAGATGTTCCGTCGTCTACTATGAAAATGTAAAACTGCATCCGCACTTGCCTATACTAATGCTCGGACATCCATAATGTACCACCCAATGCGTACTTTGAGGACTATACGTAATCGTTCTGTCTACTCCCTGAATCCCGCCAACAAGGTCTACCTTGTACGGAACTCGATCGAAGATTTTCTGTATCTGTAAAGGACAGCTTCATTGGGCCTACAATACAGATATTCTACTTGGTATGTCTCTTTTCTCATCGTGGCTATGGCCCCACGCAGCCACCCCTCAACTAATCGAAATACCTCTAAAGAGCTAAGTGGTAGTGCCCTACTGCAAACAATCTAAACATCCAATTGGCTGCGCCCCCCATCCAATGTCTCGATAGTGAAAGAATCATTGGCATGTTGGTTTAGCTCTAGTCTTTCCCGAACTCGTTCTTGGTTGACGATGGCTTGATCTCCGCATGCGACTATCCTTTTGGGTCCTGCCCACTAAAACCTGCTCGCAAGTCAGAGTATGGTGTCATACGAATATCCTACTCCATTCATCAACCTTTTGACTGCCTACAAAGGTCCAGTTCGTTAGGCCTGCAATGCAAAAGCAGTCAAGGCATACTCTCTTGATGGAACACCTACAGACCTACCTCCGGGGGAGCAGCTTCGTTAGGCCTACCCCAAAGGGCCATCCTAGAGTACCCTCACGTCCCGTTGAAGTCTCGTACTTCCTTCTAGCCCAAATTAACTAAGTTGGACGTGCTATTTCTGTGCTAAAAATCTATGATGAACTGCTTCGTTAAGCTCTTCATCCTTTGGGCTGCTCCAAACGCATCTTACCATTTTATTAGGCCCTACATCTAATCTTTTATTATACGTTTAGTTTACTTTTCTAATTACGTTGGCTACTTATTTACCCTAATCAGCATAAGCTTGCCCAGCCTCACATAACTGTTATGAGACCATCAGTTCCCGACCGAAAGGGAATGCTGTTGGTATGGGCCTTTCTTTTATGTTTGCTTATTAACTCAGTGTAAGTTTTAAAATAAGCCTTTTCTGTTATCTCTAATTATAACCTATGTTATAATTATACTTGCAATTGTTACTTCTATATTCTTTTATAATCTACATGTTATAAATATAATTGCGAGTGTCTCTTTTCTATTCTAGTCTGTCTTCTTTTATTATGATATTGAATTCTCTTTAGTTCTCTTATATTTTATGACAAATCTTGGCTTGGGACTAGTCCGACTGTCACAAATTTACTTATCTTAATAACTTCTTTGCTTTTATTCTACTATCTGCGCAGTAAATGCAGATCTAGGCACATTTGTGTTTATTGTTTCTAGTCTTGTCAAATAATTAACTTGATTTCTTCTTTAATTTCTTTAACTCTTCACTTTATTCTCCTTTATTCTACGAAACTACAACAAAAAAGACTTTTCACAGCGTTTGAAAAACGCTGTTAAAAGTTTTCACAGCGTTTTTAAAAACGCTGTATAACGACATGCGGTCGTTGACCCTAAAGTTTTAACTGCAAAAATATAAACGCTGTCAAAAACCCACTTTCTACAGCGTTTTTTAAACGCTGTTAATAATTTTTCTACTGCAAGGTATAAACGCTGTTAATAGTTTTCTACTGCAAGGTATAAACGTTGTCGTAGGGATATGCATTTTTTTCCCAATGAATTGACAGCAATGTATAAACGCTGTCGTAGGGATATGCATTTTTTTTCCAATGAATTGACAGCAATGTATAAACGCTGTCGTAGGGATATGCATTTTTTTCCAACGAATTGACAGCAATGTATAAACGCTGTCGTAGGGATATGCATTTTTTTCCAAAGAATTCAGAAAATGCTCTATACTCAGTACATTACAATTACAATACTTCGTGCAATTCAGTTCAGATAGTACTCACTCCCCAGTTCAACAATAATACATATAGTACAATTCAATTCAGATAGTACTCACTCCCCAGTTCAACAATAATACATAATACCATATGCAATCCAATTCAAATAGTACTCACTCCCTAGTTCAACAATAATACATATAGTATAAAGTTCAACAAGGCAGGCAGCAACAATACAATATTGTACATAGTTCATAACCTAAAATATCGGCAAGAAAATGAAATATAATATGGTCATAGACCCTAAGTTGCATGAAAACTCTAAGTCAACTGTCATAGAATCACAACGCGTCCGCAAGTTGCAGCAGTTATTCATGATCCAACCAAGCAATTTGCAGGCTTGCAGTAGCTCTGAGACATAAGTAAGAAGGCAAGTTCTTAAACTGTGAGCATGAACTGTATATAATTCAAACTGCGAGCAATACAATTTAGCATGAACTACTATATGACTAACTTGCAACATGATTGAGGACCCTAGTTTCTTATATCCCCTTGGTCCCTAACGAACCAATGAACTGACAAGGTCAATCAGGTCCTCTCGGACCTTTGTGGAGAACAAAAAAAAAGTTTCATTCACTAGTGGACGCAGCTCCAAACAACTGCAGTAGAACAAAACCTAATTTTTAAATCACCTAACAGACTTGGAAACTACTTCAACTCGGGGGAAAGAACCTCCCCCAACTCAAACCCTTTGGCCCTAGCCTTAACATAAAGCGAGTCATGTGGCCCACGCCCGCTATCGATTCATTGCGTAACCCTAGTCAGCGGCCAAAGCTCTATATATATATATACTGAGTATAGAAAATTTTCTAAGTTCAAAATTATATATTTTCCAAAAATTACGCTTAAACAAAAACAACATAGCACTTACGATAGTATCTGCAACATGCGGGTTCACTGGTTCACCATTTTTTCGAGTGTGAGATTTAATCCAAACATCAGATCTACAAATGGAAGAAGGACTGCTACTTTTCTCTTTCTGCATTAAAGGAAACATAACATTAACAAAACTATTAACCATAGGTAATAAATCAAATATATTTCTCACCAAATCTTCAGTTAGTCGAGCCATTCCTCGACGACTACACTGTGGCGAATGCATATTTGTTTGTTTCTATACTAGCCCAAATCATTTGATACTACTACCTTAGGTCATGTCTTAAAAAGTTACAATGTGGAAAAGGAAAAAACTTTCTTTTTTAGCCTAATTATATTGTACTGAGAGGCATGTCACAGTAAATTTGCAGGTAGGGCTTACAGTCAGAAGAATGGGCATAAGACATAGAAGTCTATTTGTAGAGAGAGAAATGAGCAATTACTGCAATGGACATTAATATGCTGGCTACTAACTACATACAAACAATTAAATTAGTTCTTATTTATCAACGATTTAATCAATCTGACAACTTTTACACTGCAATTTGTAACCATATTAATAGTTGGATCATAACTTAAATACTGGGTGAACGAGGTGAACTGCAGGCTAAGCTTCTGGCCATGCCATATACATGTGTGTAGGAGTGCATAGACATGCAACATCAAACAAAAGCATGAGTTTACATTTCATTTATCTTTCTACAATGGCTACAATAAAAAAACTGAAAATTTCCAAGATAGTTTTATAAAATTAACAAGTAATTCACCTAACCACAAGAAATCGATAATTACCTCTATATATCTCAAAACAAGAATCCTGAGCAATTTGCAGAATCTTTAAAAAGACGAATACAATGGCACAAAGAGCACTATCTCAGTCTTGGGTGTCCTTTCTTCCTGAAACAAATGATTCAAATTTATTCTCAGTCTCACAAATAAGGAATGCAAACAAATTCATATAAGAAGACATTTCATGCAACTCTCACGTGGCGGCATCACTTTAGTTCGACTACCCACCATTCGACGTAGCAACATATATATAATAATAAGCTCAATAGTCAAATGAACGATACGCCTACCAGCATATTGTATCGTTTTTAATATTGTTATATCGCTAATTTGAAACAAAACATATTGTATCATTTTTAATATCTACAATTGGAAAATAATAATGTATATAATTATCATAGTTATTTATAACTATTGAAAATATATAAACTAATAAAGTATATTTCATTCTTTTTCACTTTTAAACTTGAGAAATTCACTTTTACAAATCAGTATTAAAAACACGCACTCATTAACTATTATTTTAAGATAAACGTTAATTTTTTTTATTTTATGTTTTAGCACAAATAGAAATTATTGAGATATGAAACAATTATTTTAAGATAAACGTTAATTGTCATATCCTTCTTCAACTAACTCCCACAAACATCACTTCATAAAAACCAAAACCAAAATGAAAGCCATTACATGTAAATTGATGAACCCTTTCAATAGAGGTTCAGTACAATTGATCATTAACTACAAAGTCAGCTCAGTGCCTTCATCTACTACTTCCTACGACTTTGTCACACCTTTGCCTAAGCCTAAAATGAATACTACACAGCCAAACATAGGTAGAAATTGTTACTGCAGTGAAGAAAGCACTACAGTTGAGGTAGATAGGAAAGCAGTGCCAGCGTAAAATGATAACTGCAAATGCTCACTATTTGCATATGTATATCAAAGTACAAAAGCATAATATATAGTTTTGTGCATAGGCGTTATAAGCAACACATCTCCTTTACTTGTTTATTTCTTCAAGTACAAACTTTCGGTTTAAGGATTTTAATCATATACAAGGAAATTATTTAATGAAAGCATTCAATAAAACTTTTGAAGAAGAAACATAGTTATAAAAATATGTTGCCATACTTATATGTGCTTAAGCAAAACATAGTAGAAAATATATATGGTAATTTGAGAGAAGGGGAAATAAGAATACTTGTAGCATATGTCCTTTTGCTTCCCAATCACGAGAACATCCACTTTCATACTCTGCACCTTCCAAGATGATGGTATCATGTCCATCATTCTTGTATTTCTGATACTAAAAAAGAGAGAATAAAGTCAATCACATATTGCATAATACAAATTAATCATTTAAGATATGGTTAAATTTTTAGTTGAGGGATAGATATGCCCAACTCCCCCTGATGCAGGCAGAATTACCTTTGATATGAACCAAACAACTTAATATATAATACATATTATTGACAAGTTAAAATTGTAATGCCATAGAGAAGGGATGAACAATGATGAATTTAATATCGGTTGTGCAACCTGTTGAGTCTCGGTATTAAATGCATCAACACCATGGCAGTAACCTCCTTCGTTATCCTGCAAATATCATCTGAACAATGTCATTTGCAGTATAAAAATTTTGTATGACCTTAACTAGTATAAACTAGAGAAAACTAAATTTAAATCAAAGAAAATGTATAATCTTGATTTCAAAGAACCACATACAAAGTAGTGATTTCAAGCCTTCAGCCCTTTTTAAACTCTGCTTAAGTTCTATTTTGCAAGATTAAGAACAAGTTCGGTTAGTTTGGATATTTTACTTGTATAGTGTCGTAAACATGTGGTACGTGTAAATAAATTAACTGTAGCACAACCTCGTACGTGCACAAGTACTATGAGCATATATAAAACTACAACAAAGTGACACAGTTAACCCAAATATACGCATCAAACATTTATCCATTTGAGTAGTTGTATAGTGTCGTAAACAATCATTCTACCTATGTCTTTTGCTGCCAAACTAGCTATATTACTATGAAGTCTATTGGAGTTTGGCATGTTCTGTTTATTATGTGAACTGTGATGATTTTAGATAATACAACTAGTGTGTTTAGATTTAGATTAAAGCTAGGATAGCTCTTTAGAGTACAGAAATATAACTGAAATACTATTATGTGTAGCAAACATTGTAGTTCATATTTCAAAAACTTGTTGTGTCTCATCTAGTTTCATATAAAAGAATTATATCCGGTGTTACAACAAAGATAAATCAGATGCTTGTACTTGGATACTAATTGCAACTTCAGAAACTGATGATGTTGCCATTGTTGTACATGGCCTATAAGTCAGCAAATAAAGTTTTGGATTTTATTCTTATTGAATCTTATATTTATATGGTTCCACACTCTATCCATTATATGTACATACATATGGTCAATCACTGAGAGTACATAATTTGTACATAATTATATACATCATCTGAGAGTATATCAAAATTTGCTCTGCTAAATTGCAAACTACACTAATACTAAATGAATGTATGTCATCTTGCAAATTCAAATTGTTGAAAATAAAACTAATGAAAAAAGAGAAGTACTTACCCAATGACATGCCTTCCACCATCAAAAACAGCTTGAGATACTAAGCCCGTCAATCCAACACTGCCTCCTCCATATACCAAATCTATATTTCTTGAAACAAGATAAATAAAGTAATATTTCAGCTTTATTTTAGCAATAAAGATTTTATAAACATCGTATCCTAAATAGAAGTGATATAATAAACAATCGACGAACAAAAATGTTGAATAATAAAAATATTACACAAGACAACAAAACACACAACATAACACACAGTTTATCTCTTTCAATGCACTTATCAATTTTTTTTTAAAAGATAGATAATTGAAGAAAAAATGTCCACTGAATATGTACTCATCAATCCTATTTCGAATAGAACATTAAACAGCATAGCACTAGCCTATAGTAAGAGCATCATTCATGTATATAATTAAAATACAAAACGGTTATATCTATACCAAATCAAACTTCTAAATTATTATAGTTATCTAAAAATATAAAGATAATAGTTGTAATCAACTTTTAAATAGTGCAAATATCCAAAAAAATATTTAAATTAAGGTATATCAGTACCATTTTAGAGAAATGAAAAACAAATATATATCCAAATAACAAACTTAGAATAAAAAATCATTAAGAATAATGAATTAGATATTAATATTGGATTACAAGAAATATTCACTTTTAATTTGGGAAAAAATAAAGTAAAAGTACCTATTAACGTTATCTAGGTTTGGAGATTGCAATGAAGAGGGCGCAAAAAAGAAATATTGTTTGAATTTATCCTACTGTTAACTTTCAAAGGCTAGAAGGCATGAAAATGGTTAAATAAGGTGTGAAAACGAATCATTGTATATATAGTGACATCTTATAGGAAGATGATGTTTCTTTGTTAGTCCCGCTTTTAAATTATTCGTAATTGAAAACTTCACGAAATCATATATCAAAACAAGTGGAAATACATTTTATTCTTTTATAAACATGAAAAACATTTTTAAAAAGAGTAAATCCATGAAAATAATATTAATTTCCTTTTTACACAATTATCAATATGAAAATGGAAAAGGAAAACAAGACAACCACTTAATTAACTAACATAACCACAGTATTCAAATATTGATTATATACCTTATGCATGATATATTTTGAACAATTTAAAACAAAAAAATATTGAATTTCTTATCATATTACACTAAAAGTGTGAGAAATTAACTAATAGACTAAAAGTCAAAATAAAAAATGATATCTTAAGGGCAATGAATAACAGGTAATCAATGTAACATGTATTAGTAGACAAAAAAAAATATTCCTCTAAAAATGTGACTATGCATTAACATGGTATGGCAGAAGCAATGGACATGTAATATATAGAAATGCAATATAAAAACAGTTATTTACCCAAACATGTTGTGTTCATAGAAACTAGATAATGACAACTATTTTTTATAGCAAAACGTACAAATAAAAAAATAGAGGACCAAAAACATAGTCATTACTATTGTGAATCCAATCCCAAATTGCATTAAAATCACAAATAGAAGACAAAAAGGAATACATGAATGATATTTTAGATACTAAATCTTTTCTAGATTCAAGGAACTCGTAGTTCAAGAGTAATGATTTAGTTGAACAAATAAATCCCGGGCACTGATAGAGCTGGTGGTGGAGACAGAGCTAGAGGTGGAGATGGAGTTGGAGATGGATTTAGTGATTGAGATGGTTAAACATGAAGAGAGAAAAAAGCTCTGAACTAGGTTATAAAAAAGGGAAAGTGAAAATTTTTATCAAGAGAAAATACTTGAATGCGTGGCCAACTAAAACTTAAGCGGTAAATTTTTTTAGCTAAATAATTTGATGTTTGACAGCGTTTAGAAAAGATATATTGAAAATAAATACATTAGTGATTGCATTATGTCATTGAACGCTGACATTATATGCTGTTAGTACCCATTTTAGATGGTTAATGAGAAGCAATATATAGAAAACATACTACCAGTGAAGTTATAATAAGTTATCAATAAATTAAATTGTGTTGTAGTTATTGTGGTTGCTAAAAACTGGATGAAAAATAAGAAACAACCTTCTCATAGTAAGAAACATTGAAGAAACTAATAGGAAGAAATCAAAAGTATATCAAATTGTAAGGGAAAATTTAAATCATACCACATCTTCAATAGTAGATATGCCATCCAGTTGCTGCTATAACCGCATCTAAGCCACTATTTTCTTAGTCGTGGGTGGTTGCAAAACTTGAAACTGTGAATCTTCAAGAAATTTAACCATAAATAAAAGTTTGCTTCTCCAGTTCATTATTACTACCAAAAAGGAACCCAAAAAAAAAGTCTAAGTGGAAGATTAAATTTTTCGCTCTTTAACTGATTAATCAAATAAACAGATCTTTTTCGAAATAGTTTGTTATCAAGTCTTTATGTTCATAGAATTTTCTCTTTATCTTTTAATGATCTCAACAATTTGAAATGACTAGTTGTGCTCTATTTGTGTTTGTGCATTAATGAGAAGAAGTTGAGTTCGCATGAACAAACTCATACAGAAGGTGTTCTGTTAGCGTTTGTTGTCATTAGTGTATTGTTTATACGTGCATTTACACATGCTAATGAACCCGCAAACACAATTTAGGTACCAATTAGTTCAAACATTTGCATAGACAAAAAAATTCATGATGTATATTTGCATATTCATTATCACCATTCATTTCCACCTATGCTACATCTATCAGCACCTCAATGTTATACAGGTATTTGAAAATTAAAAAATTACAACCAAGAAAATAAGGAAATAAATTACCCAAAATAATATTCATCGGTAAAACAATAATTTACCACTAAATTATGATTCAATAATTGAATTATGTATCGGTGGCCTCGTCTCCACACGAAGAGGTACCAAAGGCTTCATTTTAAACTTTGGAAAATAGTGCACTATGTGTACTACTATGTTGAAGGGGTGAATCATTACGCATTTTCCAATTTATAAAATTAACATTGCACTCAACCTCCTAGAGTAAAACAGAAAGCTAGAATCTGTCAATATGTCTTAACTACATTCAAGGAAATATCATTGCCGCTGATACTCGAATTTTGTGTATAATGTGATAAACTATGCATGTAGACAAACCACAGATACCCCAAAAAAAAAGCTTTGAGTGCTAAATGAATGCTAAAAGTGGGAATATATCAAAGTATTATCGAAAAAACAAAGCAAAAGAAATATTGAACTATACAAAAAGTTATAAATTTTAGCATTGAATAAAGAGCGCTTAAAGTCAGAATGCAAACCTACTCTGCAAACTTATTCCAACTTAATTCCAAGAAGCATGAATATCAATGATTGTTAGGCAAACACTAAACTTAATATTAAGTTGAATATCATATGGAAGAAGGGATGCAAATAAACTATAATTCAGAAAAGGTGGAACAAAAAAGCAGCCAGTGTACATTTCTCTTCATTTAATTAAGCGCATTGGAAAAAGCATGTGAATTAACCATATAAAAAAATGATAAATAAGCAACCAGTGAATAAGGCAAAATATGATGATGAATACAATTAACATATTGTTATTGGTATTCTATGGAAGAAAAAAAGTTGAGCATGTCTTATACATCATTCTTGTGATGTGAACTTAACAGATCATGAATAGTAGAACAAAGAAAAAACATGTTGAGTCAATTTTCAAAATTACAACCACTTGAGTGGAATAAAGAATTGTTTGCCTAGTTCTATAAAACAGTATCCTCTTCTTCTTATATTAACTCATTATTTCCTTCTTCAAAGTCTAAAATCAGTAATAAAAGGCCATACCAATTTAAATCTAAGGAAGCAATAAGGTTTCAAGTCAACAAATTAACAAGCATGCTAGGAATTCAATATATGGTGAATAGACACTGTGCGCGCGTTAAGGGCTAAATAGAAGATCCAATATTTGAGATGTAATAATGTGAAAAAGGCATCTGTCATTGTTTTTTGTGTTCCAGGGGTATAACAGAGAAGAATACCCTGCTCTCCCTAGCTAAAAAAAAAATTTCATTTCAAAATGAAATTGGGTTAAATCTCCAATTTGACATATATAGGAGATATATAGTATTAAGCAATATCCTATTTCTCTTTGATGATTTTCCCTGATTGATTAAAAAAAAATATTTCAAAACAAAGGAAATAAACTCTTTAGTCCTAGTTTGTGAAGGAAAAACGATATCAAATGGAGAAATGTCTCAAATATCAATAGAGAGAAATAGTAAATGGTTAAGTTCTTTATATTTTGATCGAGTTTTTTCTTACAGTAAAGTGCAAGTTCAGGGAACCATAACTAGCTATGGTCATAATTAAGGCTTCCATCTAGTCTATGTGATAATATGGGGAATTAATAAATAAAATGCCTTGCTTGATGAGATCTAACTTGGTACCCAAAACTTACTAATTAAAACTGATAACTAGGCATGCACACACAGAGTCTCCAAGTGAACCTATGTGGTAAAAGAAAATGGTAACTTACTTCAACTATGTCCATGCAACACAATCTTCAAATGTCAAGCACCTCTCCTTATCAAGGCACTCTATAATGCATTCATGCTGCTCTCGAGCCATCGCATCTCTAGCCTTTTCCATGGAAGAAACATATCCCTCAGGGTCGAGAACTCGCAGCCAAGGGCACCTGCTATAACCATGAAAACATTGGAAGAGACTCGATTGAATTGAAGTAGAAATACTACAACCGTACAATACAACAGATGTATAAAAAACCTATACATACTAAGTAAGATTGCGGATAGTCACTAAACCGAAAAATTGGAGAACCCATTAAACCTTAAAAAAGAATTAGGGAGATTCGGTGACAAGGGGGTACCCGAGGCATTAAAGGCGAATCAGGGCAGTGACGATTGACATAATCGAAGAACAAGCAAAATCCAAGGGAAATGAAAATGAGGGAAAATGAATTAAAGGAGAGACGAGGGAGGAGTGACGAGCGAAAATGAAATTTTGGGGGAATTATAACGAGAGCGGCGCCAAATATTTTGATAGTGGAAATTAGAACCCTAGTTTCATTCTCAGCGTTTGTGCGTAAATATTTTCATTTTAAAATAGCTTTCACTGCATTTATGTGTTGAACGCTGATAATGGATGCCGTCAAAAGTAAAATTTGTTGTAGTGATCGAAGTAGTCCTATTCTATTTGGTTGGTTACAAAAACTGCGCTAAAAATCCATTCCCATATTTTAATACTAAATAATGCTGTAAACAATGACTCATAATTGCAAGATATCTCTTTTATTATTTCTTTGATTATTGGGTAATGCAAAATACAAAAATATCCCTATTTTACACTAATTTCCTTTTCCTTTCTTTTTTATTCTTGCAATTACATATATCGTTATTCTTATTATATTAAAATATGGAAATGTATTATCTTTTCTAAACCAACCAACTAATCTATCACTAACTTTCTAATCAAGTTATTAAATTTTCCCCTTTTTATTTATTTCTCCCGTTTTAGCATAATTTACTGTAAATTTCTTACTTTTAGGCTTATGCCTTTCTCTATAACTGTTAAGCCTAATATTATTCATATTTAATTGGACTTCTATCTTGATTTTCCATATGAATAATAATTAAATATAAGCTCTCTTATAAAATTTACAGTTTCAATATAATTAATTAACAGAACTAATTACTGAGAATAAATGCTGAATTAAATATTTAACGCAAATCTAACGATAATATATCATAAACGTAAAAGATATATAATTTAAATCCACTCACAAGTCATCCATAGCTTTGCTCCATGGTCTTAGCTCTGCTCCATGGCCTTCCTGGATCCCCTTCTAAGGTGTCTAATATTTTTACTAAGAAGATCTTTTACCTAGAAATATTTCTATTTAGGGTTCAGCCTCAGGCAATGAACCCAATTGGGAGAAAATCTGATTGTGAGAAAATAGCTAGGCCTAGGGTTCTATTTATAGTGTAGCATGGGGATCTTAAGCCATCAGATTTTTGGATTGAATATGGAGCCACCACATCACAGGGTCGTTTGGAGCCATCAGATCCATCAACGTATGGCTTCGATTGAATAAAAAATCAAATCTATTTGGTTCGGCACATCCTTGGACGATTTAACGTCCAGGAGCAAATGCGGGTCGACCTATAGGTCAACTTGTGCTCTCTTTGGGTCAACCATAGGGTCGATTTGTGGGTTGACCTATGGGTCGACCAATATATATATATATATATATATATATATATATATATATATATATATATATATATTCTGCTTTCTTGTTCTTTTTGTAACTTCTTCGTATTAACTCGGATTTCGACAAGTTATATATGAAAATTGATCAAAAAATCGCCACGGACACAATGGTATAAGTTTTGAGGTCATATTCTGACAATTCCAAAAATGTTTATTTTCAATGTTTATCGTTATTTGATTATTTAATTATCTAAAAATGCGGGGTGTTACAAGGGTAGAGTTATTTGTTATGCTAGTCGACAAGTGAAGATGCATGAGAGAAACTATCCAACCCATGATCTTGAGTTGGCAGCTATTGTCTTCGTCATCGGGTCATGGAGGCATTATCTTTTGAAAAGCGATTGGGTTATCCATGGATCATAAGTCTCTAAAGTATTTATTCTCCTAGACGGATTTGAATTTGTGGCTGTAGAGGTGAATGGAGTTATTGGCATCATAAGATTTCAGTATCTTATATACTCCAGGCAATGGCAATGGTGTAGCCAATGCCTTGAGAAAAAGCATGCAATGCTAAATCCTATGTTTTTGGAATGGAAGCGCACAGAATTTATTTCTACATTTGATTTTCGACCTTTATCAGATATTACACTGGTGTTGTTGGTGGCTTAGATGTTCAGCCTTCACTTATGGACCACATTGGTTCAAGTCGGTAGCAAGACATGGAGTTATTGGGCATTTTTGAGAAGTTGAGCTATGGAGATCATTTGAGTCATCTGGACCGTTATTCCATTGATTCAAGCAGATGGCGATGATGAAATGGTGGGTTATATATACCTCTTGTTAAGGAGTTGATTGATATGGTATTAGAAGAGTCCCATCATTCTAGGATGAACATTAATCCTGGTGGTGACAAAATGTTTCATGATATGAAGAGAGCGTTTTACTAGCCTAGTATGAAGAGACATGTTGTGGAGTTTGTTTTCAAGTGCGTGACTTATTAGAGAGTAAAGGCGGACTAGAAGAAGCTTAATGGATTACTTCAGCCATTGGATATTCCATAGTGGAAATATGAGAGTATCTCTATGAATTTTGTTGATGGGACACCTAGGAGTAGGAGGAATGAGAATATTTGGATCATAGTCGATCGACCAACCAAATGCGCTCATTTTATTCTAGTTAAAAGCACAAGAAATGCTGCATTTTGTTATGATCGTGCAATATGCCCAATAGGTGGGTGAATTGGGTATTTCAAAATTTCGCAGATAAACGGATAAAATAAAGTGCGGAAATGTAAATGCGAAAATTAAAGAACACACAGATATACTCAACTTCAGCCACTAACACTTTAGTTCCTACTACTACCTCAAAGTTACTACTAGAGTTATATATTTGACGCTTACAAACCCTATAAACTTGCACTCTCTGCTAACTGAATATACTAACACTATGTCTAGTAACCCTGCCTGAACTCAATCCTCGAAGATCAGAATTCCCAAACTACAAAGTATAGCTCAACCTAGAAAATCTAGAGTACAAAATAAAATAAAATTACAAAACAAAAATAGCAACGCCCCTTAAAACAATTTAAAGATTCCAAGTGAAAAATATAAAATTTTGAGGGACCTATAAGAATTTTCCCTTCTCTCCTTTTAATTCACGTTTCTTCAGAGCACTTCCTCTTTTCCAAATCCAAATTAAATCCTCCAAAAAATACTTTCTTCTCAAATTAAAAGTGGAGCTGCCAAAAAAATTATATTGCTGCTTCTTGTTTCATTGCTACCTTGTCTGAAGTTTGCTCGAGTTCGTCGTTGTCTGGGAGTCGTCGAATTCTGCCTTCGGTTGTCTGAGATGACATCTCAAGATTGAGGTGCCAGATTGGTAGCTTTGTAGATGCTTCCCACTACTTCGTTGGTCATCGTGTTCGGTGCTTGGTGACTTCTGCTACAAAAATTGACTGCGTCTAGATTTGAGAAGAGATGTGCCATGCCTGCTATATGAGTTGTGAGATCTGAAGTTGCGAGTTGGAGTCTGACTTGTTGAACGAGATTGTACTCAGAGCAGTTTGTGTTTGCTTGAAGTGATGCCCTTGATACATGAATATGATGCCGAAGTTTGTTTCTCTGCTTTGCACAATATGAAAGCGCTCGATGTATGCTACTCAGTGATGGTGTGATGCTTCCGAGTAGTGGAGGAGGTGACTGTTCTTGCTTGAGATGATGATGCTGGAATTTGATATTGTTTGCAGTGTGTTTGAACTTCGAAGATGATGATTGTTGCTTTGTTGAAAGGTTGAACTTATATTGCTGAGATGGTTTTGGTGATGTCTACAATGGAATGTTTTGATTGATCGGATATTGGGTTGTATGGATGAGAATAGAGATTGTGAAGATTAATACAATGAAGTTTGTTTGTTTATCAATGGATTTTTCTATTGTTGTATTTAAGGCTGCACAAAGTATGAGTTGGGTCGGGTCAGACCAAATATTTCATTCGACCCGTATAGGTATGGGTTTAAGGTAGCTCAACCCGTATCCGACCCTATATGAGGTTGGATATGGATTGGGTCGAAGTATGGGTTGGGTCGGGTTTAGTAGGGTTGGATTGGGTTGCATGAATCTAATAAAAAATGAGAATATAAGGGAATATTTTCAAAAAATAACATTAAAATGTTCAACATAATATATTAGATTTTAGCTAGCATAACGCACTTAAACTAACTAATTCATTATAACATATATTTTATTAAAATTTCATTGTAAAACACATCATATGAAATTAGTTCACTACATAGTAGAACAAGTGTTTTATTTTAAAATACATTAAAATGCCCTTTGGAATATCTTTGCCAAATTCTATCTTGTTTGGGTTGACATAAAAAATGCTTTTTCGTATATTTACTGTAGAATACATAAACATTATTCTAGAATTAGACTATTCTAATTTTAAGTGTATTGATATTAAAT
The DNA here is from genome assembly GCA_030737815.1 of Allium fistulosum. NCBI lineage: Eukaryota > Viridiplantae > Streptophyta > Magnoliopsida > Asparagales > Amaryllidaceae > Allium > Allium fistulosum. Next base: position 272,561,081 of record CM060902.1, on the reverse strand, counting down.
TAGGTTTTTAATATAGGGTTGGGTTGGGTTAAAGTAGGGTTGGGTTGAACAAAATAACACACCTGACCCATATATAGTATGAGTTACAAATTGTAACCAATATCCGACCCGAACTAGGATGGGTTGGGTTGGGTTTATGTGGGTTGGGTTGGGTTTATGTGGGTTGGGTCGGGTTGGTGGGTTGGGTCGGATTGGATATGGGTTGTGCGCAGCCCTAGTTGTATTGTGTGTTTACATATGCTCATGGAAGGGAAGTGTATGTATGGAAACATACACGGGGAGATGATATTTAGGAGGATATGGATTTGTGAGAATTGGTTTCCTTGTATAGAAAATAGAACTTGCATATAATGGAAAATAGATTATCTTCCAACATATATCATATGATTGTGTATATAACTCTTTGCTTTTGATCTTCATTTATTTCTTTTTCTCTGTATATCCAGTCTTTTATTGCACTGAATAGAAACTTCGTCGCAACCAGTATTTTATAAAAAATCTATTAATATACAACACTCGACAAACACACTGACTATAATATATATTTATTATTATCAAAAGGAAATTAATTGCAATATCTGATAATATTTCCTGTTTGATAATAATAATAAATACATACTATTTTATAAATAAAAATAGATGCGTTTGAAATGTAATATGTATAAATCAAGCATATAAGATATAGTGGATGACAATTTAATTTGAAGCAAAATTTGCTTTGGTGATTTTTAAAACTATAACACTATGAAAGCAAAATTAAATATAAAAATATATTTGTCATTATCACACAAGACGTATACTCCTTAATCTCCCGTTTTGATGATAGCAAAGAAGTAGTTAAGATTTAACAAGTTTAAAGTGTGCTGAGTGTGTACTGTATATCATAAAATCAAAATCATAACACAATGATTCGATATATATAACATGCTCCCTCTATTAATATGCTCCCCTATATATGTGACATATGTGTTCGAAAATAAAATATTAAACCAATAATATTCTTTTAGTGTTAACAATGAATCCATAATGTCATCAAATCTTAAACTCTCTCTCCTCCTTTTGTCTTTATCAAAAGTATTAATACCAAATTAGCATACTGAAAAAGTGATATTGTATGATGAATCTCGATCGAAATATGAAATTAAATATTTAATGAAAAATCATCCATAAATCACAGTAACTATATTAACCAAAGTCATATCCCATGAGCGGAAAGAGAGTGACAAAATATATGTAGTTATATGAAGTAGGGTACAAATGACATAGCCCATAGATGTTATGTAATTAAACAACTTATTCTTAGATAAGGATGAATGTGGTTAACAAATATAATTCAAGTTAAAATAACTTATCCCTAACTCATCGTAGATGAGATCTCTTCCATCTATGCATTGCCGTGCGGTCTCTTAGATGAGAATGGATGTTACTTGACGAGTACCGACACACCTATTTTCTAGGCATGTTAGGGCTTAAGGAGTCTGTTATATCATATATGTAAAAAAAATTTATAGGATTTTACCAATAAATTTTAGGCATATCAATTTAGCCAACTCATATATGAACAAGAATAATAGTGAAAATAAAGAAAGTAAGGTGAATAGATAGAATATGATAGCCAACTGGTAGATTTAAGGATGATGTGGGATGAGCAATAATCCAAAAATAGAAACTCTAGCATTTGCTTGATTATCAAAAAAATATCATAACGTCATTGTTCAATTAAGTACAAAATACAATATCCTTAATCATCTATGTAATTGGTATAAATACTTAAGAAAATCACATAAGAAGGTTCAATCGATCGTTATATGATTTTAAAAGTAAATTCTCTGTAAATACCTCAAAAATATTTTCAATTTATATTCTATCCTTGAACATACAATATAAATTAGTTTTAGAGCTATTTATGTAAAGAGGGAAGCACATGGTCTAAGGGTGTACACATTAATATATGAAAAAAAAATTGAAGGCTCATCTCCACTGATTTCATCATAAAGCTCAAAATTTTCAAAAAAGATTCATCCCCAACAATCATCTCAAGTTTTGAATCACAAACCCATCTAAATGAGTTCATCGCAAAGTTTAAAACTTTCATCTCACAAGGCATTTCACATCAAGTGTAGAATATCAAAGCTTGTCTCACAAGACGTTTCATATAAAAATATTCTAGTTAAAGAACTCTACTCACCAGAAGAAATTTCTCATCGAAAAACTCATGTCAAAAATGTCTCATTTAAAAAATTCACTTCATGAATAAATATGGAGAGCAAAACAAAAATCCTAAGAAAGCAAAAACATATTTTGGGTTTTTCGATTTTTAAAAAAAAATTCTAAGAAGGAAAAAATGTTTTAGGATTTTTGAAAAGTAAAATCAAAATAAAAGAAAAATTGCAAGCTCTCCACATACGCATAAAATACAATGTGTGTAATATTAGTCAATCCGTGAGACATATGAGTTATCAAAAATATCATACTGGAGGAACCACAAAGATTAAAAATCACACCAGATGTTCTGACCTGTGCAGTTAATGCCCCGCTATAACCCTGCTATATCTCATAACGGATTTCTACTGCTATGATTTTTCCATATAGCCTTAAATATAGCCTTTCCGCTTTAAGCCCCGCTATTTTCACTATATCCCGTTATTCCACCTATATTCCGCTATTTTCGCTATATCTTCTTTAAAAGAAATGAATTGAAAAATGACATTTATACATTATAAAAATTATGAAATTAATTAACTTAATTGAATTTTTAATATATTTTCAGAAATGAAAATACTTTAATATTATACTAAAGTCAATTATATTATATAACAGTTTTACGTTTATTTATAGTATATATGCGCATGTTTTTATTTAAAATTATTAATGTATTAATTATCATTCAATTGAATGTTAATTTTTCATTTAATTACCATTTATATATTTGTAAAGACATTAAGTACGAGTTTTATATGCTATTTTAGAGTCATCCGCTATATCCCGCTATATCCTCGTTGTATCCCCGCTATGACTTTTTGCACTTCCGCCGCATTGAATCTGCCGAGCGCTTTAACTGCATAGGTTCTGACAAAAAAGTACAAATTAACCTATCATAATACTATTTGTACTCTAGATGTGTCGATGGTGGTGTACAATATTGTTACTTTAGGCTGCCTATGATGATATTGAATGATATCTGATACTGGGTGCACATGTCATCTAGCTTCTTAATGTCTCATCATCAATGTTAAGCATGAAAGTTAAGCTTCATCAAAGAAGCGTATTGCATACTCCACAATGTCAATTGATTTGGTTCCAACGTTTGAATTTCCCAACAAAGCTATCTATATGAAATAAAACCACACACAACAAAAAATTGTCTTTGAAGTTGCATTTGTGTTCACCATTTTTATCCAAAATGTGTAGATCTCCACTTCGTTTTCCTAAGCTAAGGAACATTATAAATATCGCTCATCACATGTCTAGAACAACTCGAAATCTACCTCCATCGAAGTTGCTCCTTAGCTTGTTTTTGTACTTATATATTAGAAGAAGAAGTGAGTGGCAAGAAACAGATGTAACACTACTTTTGTTTCCATTTGAAATCTTTGGTATCCAAATTTGCTTATATAGCAGACTGTTAATATTAACAACTGTACCCTTAGGATCCCAAATTTGTGAGGTCGTTTACTTATGTTCCTATTTTGACAATTGTTATAACTACGTCTAATCTTGCCACACTTCACACATTTAGGAAACACACTTCTTCCCCTAGAAGTGTTACTAGCCATCAGATTATAAACTGATACGCTTTTAAATCCAAGTCATTTTCTGCTATTTGCAAAGAGTTGATTTTATAGTAAAATATTAAATGATTTTTCTGTAGTAGAATTTTTTTTTGAATAATCAACTCAAGTTCATTAACTTTGGATTTTAAAATATCAATCTCATTTATTAGCTTCGAACAACGACTAACAACACTCTCCCTTTTTCAAATTCTTTCCTCTTTAAGACCATATTTTGAATTTCAAGCTCTTCTATTTTGGTCTTAATTTCAAGCATCACACTTTCAAAAAGTTGACTTTTTCAAATTCAATTTTTCAAAATTCTTGATTTTATCAATATCCTTTTCCAATTCGTGATTTATTCGAATAATCTCCATTTCCCTATTTTTCAAAATCATATTTTTATTTTCATGGGATTTGAAATTTTCTTTAATTTCAAACAATTCCCTATTAAAATCCATACATTTTCCACATTTGAAATTTCAAAATTCTCCAACTCCTTTTGTAAAGCGTTATTCTTGCATATCAGCTCAGTTTCATTTTCCTTTAAAATCTGAATTTCTTTTTCAAGCTTCTAAAAATTTTCATTAATGCGAACAAATTCCATTTCATATTTCAAACATTTTTCACAATCATAATTTTCAAATTTCTTAATATTTTCAAGCTCATTTCCCAAGTTTTCATTTTTCAGATGAAGTGTAAAATTTTAGCCTTTTAATTTGTTATTATCCAATTTAAGATCATGAACAGTTTTAGTTAATTTATGACACAAAAGAACTAAAACTTCAAACGAAAAATCACGTGTCTCATTATTTGTTGAGTCGTTATCACCGCCATCTTCACCATCATCGTCTGAATCTTAATTTGTGTATCCCGCCAAACAAAGTTCTGCTCTTGTATCAACTTTGTAAGGTTCTTCTTCATCGTTGACTTTACCACCATATTTTGCATCAAGAGTGCTATAAATTTCCTCTGTAGTCAAATAATGTAAGATATGGTTAAATTCAGCTCTATTAATAAAATATATAAGAATATTCATAACTTTAGCATTAAATGAAATATTATTCTTATCTATCATATCACAGCCATTTTTAATGATATCTCACATGTTAAAATTAACAGATTTTAACTAAATTTCTATTCTAAATTTCTAATTTGAAAAATCTATTCTATTAAACATAATTTGACTAACACTGGATTAACTCTCTCTAAAACTATAGCAGCTAGGGTAAGAGATGATACCAAGTTTTGCCTATCAACCTGCTCTGATAACACTTGTTAGGATTGTACTATATACCCTAAAGGGGTGAACGGAGCATTTAAAAATTTCGTAAATAAACAGATAAAATAAAGTGCAGAAACGTAAATGTGACAAATAAAGAACACATAGATACACCCAGCTTCGGGCTCTAACCCATTAGTGCATACTACTGCCTCCAAAATTACTACTAAAGTTATATATTCAATGCTTACAAATTCTATAAACTCGTACTCTCTGCTAATCTGAATATACCAACCCTATACCTAGTAACCCTGTCTAAACTTAATCCCTTGAGTTTAGAATCCCTAGTGTACAAATCCTAGCTCAACCTAGAAAATCTAGAGTTCAAAATAAAAGAAAATTACAAAATAAAAATAGCCTATGCCCCTTAAAACAATTTAAACGAGAATTTCCCTTCTCTCCTTTTAATTCATGTTTCTTCAGAGCACTTCCACTTTTCCAGATCCAAATTAAATCCTGCAAAAAATACTTTCTTCTCAAATCAAAAGTGGAGCCGCCCAAAAATTTATGTCGCTGCTTCTTGTTTCGTTACTGCCTCATCTCAAGTTTGCTCGAGTTATTCATTGTCTAGGAGTCGTCGAGTTCTGCTTTTGGTTGTCTGAAATGACGTATCAAGATTGAAGCGCCTAATTGCTAGCTCTATAGATGCTACCTACTACTTTGTTGGTTACCGCGTACGGTGCTTGGCGACTGTTGATATAAAATTTGACTGCGTCTAGATCCGAGAAGAGATGTGCCATGCCTGCTGTATGAGTTACGAGATCTGAAGTTGCAAGTTAGAGTCTAACTTGTTGAACAAGATTGTACTCAGAGTAGTTTGTGTTTGCTTGAAATTGTGATGCCTGGTTCTGTTTGTACTGATATAATCGATGATGCCGTTGGTACGTGAATATGATGCCGAAGTTTATTGCACTACTTTTCACAATCAGAAAGTGCTCGATGTATGCTACTTAATGACGGTGTGACGCTTCTGAGTAGTGGAGGAGGTGACTGTTCTTGCTTGAGATGATGATGCTGGAATTTGAAATTGGTTGCAGTGTGTTTGAACTTCAAAAATGATGATTGTTGATTTGTTGAAAGGCTGAATTGTATTGCTGAGATGGTTTTGGTGATGTCTACAATAGATTGTTTTTATTGAATTGATACTGGGTTGTATGGATGAGAATAGAGACTGTGAAGACTATTACAATGAAGTTTGTTTGTATATCTGATGGATTTTTCAATTGCTGTATTGTGTGTTTATATCGGCTTTCGGAAGGGAAATGTATGTATGGAAACATACATGGGTGAGATGATATATAGAAAGATGTGGATTTGTGAGAGTTTGTTCCCCTGTATAGAAAATAGAACTTGTATATAATGGAAAATAAATTCCGTTGCATCTTCCAACATATATCATCTAATTATGTATATAATTTTTTGCTTTTGATCTCCATTTATTTCCTTTCTATGTATAGTCAGTCCTTTATCGCACTAAATGGAAACTTCATCACAACCAGTATTTTTATTTAAAAAAATATGTAAATATACAGCAGCACTAAACAAACACACTAGTTATGATATATACTTATTATTATCAAAAGGAAACTAACTGCAATCTAACAATATTTCATGTTTGATAATAATAAATACATATTATTTTAAATAAATAAATGAGTTTGAAATGTAACACGTGTAAATCAGGCATATGAGATATAGTGGATGACATTTTAATAAGCAGCAAAATTATGCTTTGATGATTTTTAAAATTGTAACACACTATGAAAACAAAATCAAATATAAAAATATATTTGTTATCATCAAACAAGACGTATACTCCATACATCTTTGGCGACCTTATATATGATGGAGAAAGTTCGTTTGCATGCAATTCCTTTTAATATTGTTTGAGACAAAAATTCACTTCTCACTCCTGAGTTTTAGAGGAGTCTTCAAGAGAGCACTGAACTAAATTTGAGTATCACATATCATCCAGAGATGGACGGGCAGACTAAGAGGGTAAATCGAGTATTAGAAGAATTGATGCGGATGTGTATCATGGAATTTTGAAGTTCTCGGGAGCATCACTTGCCATTTGTAGAGTTTCCGTATAAGTACAACTTTAAGGCAAGTATTAGGGTAGCAGTTCGAGGCATTGTACAGAAGGCCACGTATACCTCCATCTTGTTTGTAATAATCCGTACCTTAATGGGTCCAAATTTTCAACTAAATCGAAATCCAAGTCCATTAGGGTATGGATCGTTGGCTTTGGTAACTTGTAATAAATACAAGTATTTCAGAGTGCGATCAATATATAATCACAGCGGAATTGAAAAATATAATATAACACACGTATTAACTAAGGCTACTATCTTGGAATATCATTCCTTGGATATTTAATTGCCTTGTCCGCACCAAGCATAAATAAGAAGACTTAACCATCTGCAGTTCCTATCTTGCTCCAGTATTCAGTCCTTCTAAATCTATCCAATGGATTGTTATGAGGAGGGGGTTAGAAATATGTTCCGATGATTCAAAAATTACAAGCTTTATCTATACCATTAACTTATGATGATTGATTTCCACTTATGTTTTATTGATATTATTTACGACTAATCCGTTAAACCATATGAGCATGTATGATATGCCTAACCTTCTCCAAGGTATAACTATATAAGTATATGTCTATCTGCATATATGTCTAATTATTTCACTACCCAAAAATCTCGGCCATTTAATACTTCTTAAATACAAAGGAGGCAGACCCAACGGCCATTTAATACCATAGTCACTGAAGCGGGCCCTCCACAACGTAAATTCTAGTCACTGTTCTAGCTACAGAGACCGATGACCCCTATATACGGCTTTATTATTTATAATTTAATTGTCATACTAACGCATCTCAAAGACTCATGTAAGGTTTAACTAATCCACCTTTGATAAACTAATTTTTGTTTAACAATCTACTTTGAGGTCTGTGCGTACCCTATATGCATTCTACACTAGTAGGAAGCAAAATTTGTCAGTGTATAACCTAACTCTTTGTTACAGCTCGCTCGGGACCGTTGGTGGTCGTAGCCTAAATGCCAGACCTACTACTAAATACCAATGCAAAATACTGATATAGCCCGCTGACCTTCCAGAGCTGACATCTCGTTTTAGACTAACCTAAGTAAGTCAAGAAAAAAAAAACGCCTCCTTCGATTACTTAATACCTCGTTTTGGAAATGAAGCATGCCCTATTTCCTTTAAAGTACTGGGACATTTAATACTTCAAATCTGAGACGAACCTTCAGTATATTTTCCCTCACCTATCTGCAACACATATCCCTTCTCCACAGGTCCTAAAATTGGAGATGTCTCACATCAGTAGTAAGTATAGCCTCTACGTGAAGGGAAGACTTTTGTTGTGTAACTCTACTGACCTCGCATCTCAATCCAATAAACCAAACCTATCACCCAAATTCTAATTGTTGGGCTAGGCCCACTAATTCACATTCGTTCTAAACGTATAATTGAATCCATATAATATCCAACTATGAAAATTATAATGCTTGCTATGTGTATTTAATACTATTAATAGTTACTTGTTCGCTACATAAATATTCCTACTTTATATGCTTAGGCTTTGGTTTTTTGTTTCCTTCTTTGTCTAATAAATGTCCATTGTCCGTAATTATTAGTCATTAATGTCAAAATTGGATAGTCTCTAATGATATTTATTTACCTGTTTCAAAATCCATTTATTCTGCCTATTCAATTTCCCCATCAATGCATATTAAATTCTCTAATCAGTCTTTTTTTAATTCTTTAACTCTTAATTAATTAAAAGTTTATTTCCCTTTGTAGTTAATGTCCATAAATTTTGGAATTCTCATTCCTTCATTTTTAGTCCTATAATTTAGTATGCTATAATAACTAATACGAATATTATTGTAAATTACGTTATATGTATGTTTTTATTTTTAATCGATATGTGTGGTTTCCATATATATATATATGTATGTATGTATGTATGTATGTATGTATGCATGTATGACACACATACATATATATTCTTACTTTCTAATTATTAATTCCTAAACTGGAACATTCCCTTCCACGTATTAATTATCCTTTTAAAAAGGATTACTATTAAAACTTTTCATAAATTACCCAAAAATGAGACTTTTTCTCCTTTTGAAATTACAAGGAATTATTTCTTTTCTTTTATTGTAATAGATAATGCAACCTACGGAGAACAATATCCATACTTTACACATCTCTTTCATTTTTAGTATATTCTTTGTTAATTCAAACAACACACTTTTATACATATTTTAAAATTGGATAATCTATGGAAGTTAAATGGAAATAAATATAATTAAATTATACCCCACTCCGAATAAATTATAATATAGAAATTCATATTCCAAGTCAACCAGGGCAATCAAATTTACAACCCAACTATAAATCTAGAATAAACAAACATTCTACAATAATAAATATTTAAGACCGAATTCAAATTTCTAGATTAGGTTGTGCATATTATTCCTATTCCAATTACCTTTTTTAAGAATATGTAGGCGATATTCCTATACATTTGTTTTAAGCCTACAATTCGTCAAATCTTATTTAGACATAATAATTAAATTAAAACCAAATGATATAAATTTCAATATTATAAGTAAATTATATAATATCCAAATCTCTCAAATCTGAATCCATTCCTTTATTTGACTCCTTTTCCAATTTAATCCAAAGGAATATGTATAACAAAGTATATACATACTATTAGAATTATAGATCTGAGAAGACATTGAGGTTAAGTGGAATATAAATTTATAACTATAGAAATTTATCATTTTCCAAAGTACTGATTCGCTTCTTCTCTTCTTCTCTTTTATTTTCTGCCCTGCTCCAATTATATATGTATGTGTGTGTATATATATATTATTACTAATGACATTTGTAACTTATGCAGAAAGGAAACAGAATCACATAGACACTTATTCTTTGAATGCAAGTATACGAAACGTGTGTGGGCTATTCAAAAACTTAAAAACTTGCAAACTGAAGCTGTTATGAGTTTAGAGGAAGAAATAAATTACCTGAGTGATAGGACAGATTTCTCGAACCTTATGAAGGAGGTCGTGAAAATTGCCTTGACGACAACTATCTGGCATGTTTGGAGAGAACGAAATGTAAGGGCTTTCACCGGAAACAAGGAGAAGAATGAGTTAGAACTGTCAGAGTACATTGAAAGAGATGTTAATATTAACATAGGAAGAATCAGAAATCTACTCACCAACTTAGAGGCAAGAGAAAGACAGCAATTGGAGAATTAGAGCTGGAAGGCTGTGATGCCAGGAAATCGAGCAAACATCGGGGAGTCGCCATGGAAATAAAGATGAAGCTGAACCCTAATTCAATTTAGGAATGTTTTGAGTTCGAAAGTGGTTTGTGTCGTTTTGTCGGTCTGGAGTTACTTTGTATTTTATCTCTGTATATGCTTTGGGCCGCATAGCCCATATTAATCAATTTAACCCATTTTCAAAAAAAAAAAATATTATTTTATAATTTTTAGAAATAGAGGAGAAAGGAAAATGCTAGAATTTTTCTCGATCAGAAAATATGAGAAGAGGAGTGAGGGGTTAGGCTTGTATTTATAGGCACTCGAATCAACCATAACAATTAGATTAAATAATTAGATCCGGCTCGTTGGCCAAGGTTCAAACCCTAGCCGTCACATGAAGACCAGTCGACTGCTCCCCTATAGGCTGTCGACCGGCCCATAGAGGGGCCTTGATCGGTGGGGTTCGTGGTTTAATGATTATTTATTTTCCTTTTCATTTTTAATCATTTTCGCTCTGGGAACTTCAAATGCTAATAACTTCTTCATTTGAGCTCTGACTGCGAAACTCCAAATATGAAAGTTGCTTAGAAAATCACCATGAACACAATGGAGCATGTTTCATAGCCAAATTTTGTCGTTTGCTCAAATTCCATTTTTGTGGCCTTATTAATTATTGTTAATTTTACAGGGTTACACTCTCTACCTTAAAAGAATTTCATCCCCGAAATTCCCCAATAGTTGAAACATGTAACATAGTGCGCAACCACTATAAGCTATACAACCAATTAGGTATGTTTGCACCGAAATTGGTCTACTCAACTAATATAATAACACAATGAAGTAGAGAACAAAATATGAAGAAAGAAAACTAAAACAATAAGAAAATGAACACAAGAGAATTTATAGTGGTTCAGCTGACTCCGACCCACGTCCACTCTAAAAAATTTCCTTTCATTTATACTACTGATTATAGTTACAATCCATGAAATTCAAGAATAAAATTGGTAGAGTTAAGCCAAAAGAGAAGAAAACGAGAGCTAGAAAGAAGATCGGTCTAGCCAAAAATGAAGATCCCTTTCCTTGAGCCAATGATTCGATACTTATAGGAGAAGATGACGAAATATCCAGCTGAAATTCGCGTGCAGAAGACCAAGGCCAAGACGGACCCGCTCGCCTAAAATAAGGTCCATCTAAGCCTCCTTGAGGGATTGACCCTGATCCCCTATGATGTGGATAGGGGGTCGGCAATCCCTATGGTGGGTCCCCCTTCGCTTCCTTTTCGTGTTTCCTAGTTGTTTGCGTAGTTCTCTCTGTGTTTGTTGAGATATTGAGCGATCATTGTTGAGTTAGACTACCAATCTAAGAAATCCATAGCCATAGTGATCTGATCCATTCCTAACCATACCGATCCAATCTGATCCCCTGCATAGGGGAAGTGCAAATCCACACTTAGCCATTTCTTGGATGCTACTTGCTTGAATCCACTTGACTATCATCTATAGCCTTGCTTATAACCGCCTTTGAACCTGATAATTACTCTTTAAGCTTCATGCCTTAATGATTGCAAATCCATTTAGCCAACTCCATGGTATCATGGCCTTTCCAAAAGGTATGATAATATTTGCCCCCTAAAAATTGCCTTGTAATAGGAAGGTTTGTTCCAAACTGCCATAAATCTGAAGTCCATAATCCATTGATAGCAAAGTCTCTAATCAAGAATCCAATCCTTTGCCAAACCAAATTGCCGTAGTCTGTGACTGTTCCGAGTCGATAGCCATTTCCGAAACCATTCCAAATCCTTAGCTGAATCCATATCCATCCAAAGTCGTTAGCCAAATCCACGATCTCACTAATTCATTTGCCAAATCCAAAGTCTCGATCTCACCGGATCATTATCCAAATTTGTGACCTCTCCGGGTCAGTATCCACAACTTCTTTGGGTCGATATCCAAATCCATAACCATTTGAAATCCTAAAGGTCAATAAGCCAATCCATGATCTCTCCAAATCGTTATCTAGGTTTATGGTCTCTCTGGAACGAACGATGGTCTCTCCAGACCCTTGCTAAGTCCAACCCAAACTTAACGATGAGTAGGCCGATCTTGTCGCTCTTTGACAAAGCGACCTACCCTTTGCACTTCGGCACTTTTGGGGCATATAGCGATGTCTTGATCCTCTTGGACCGATCATAGCCTCTCCAAGCTCTTGCTTATCACTCTCCATTGAAGGGGTAACAAAGACAAGTAAGCCAATCCTGTTGCTCTCCGACGAAGCGACGTTACTTCCTGCACTCCAATTCGGTGTCCCTAAACATAAAGCGATATCCTAGCCTTCCTAAGTTGATCATGGATTCTCTAAACCATTACTAGACCTCATCCGGTCACTCTTCGATGAAAGGGGGAACAACGATAAGTAAGTCGATCCTATCACTCTCCGGCAAAAGAATCACTTCTTGCACTTCGGTCCATAACTCTTTGGTCGGGGACATAAAGCGATCAATTATGTACCAAATTCCTTTCTCCGGCCTTAACTCTCCAGTCAAGGGCTTAACCCATGACGTACGATTCCATCCTATCGCTCTCCGACGAAGGGACTCGCACCTTGCGGTTATTGCCCCATCTTTCCGAACGGGACAACCACCACCTGTTTTGTTCATTGCATTAATGCAGATCTAAGTGTTTTAGGATCCATTCATTAACTTTGAGTTTCAAACAACTAAAAAATATAAAAAACTAGGAAAACCAAATATTACCTCTTTGGGCATGGTGGTTTATCATCATCTCAGGGCATGCCTAAAGACCGATCTCGATCCCGTACATGTGTAAGTGACTTAGCGTTTTATTATGGAGTTCATTATTACTAGGTTCATGCCACCCGATCAAGAGATGATGATCTATGACCTCGATCCATGGCTATTTCCATTCGACGTGCATGGTGGACGCTCATGTTCCACCGCCACAGCCTGAGTCCTACATACTATGATAGCCTGCCATCCTGACATGTTCCTCAACCATATCCCATAAGTGCCTGCATTCATCCATAGTATGTCTATCCAATTCATGGAATAGGCAGTACTTTCTAGACCTCTGTTCCAGCTAGGTAGGATCCCTCCTCGCCAATTTCGGTAAGGGAGCTGCCCCTTATGTCCAGGTAAACCCATTCCATGCTTTCCATCAAATACGAATAAGATGAGAATTTTGGCTCCCATTCCTTCCTTTGTCTTTTTGATCCATCATAACAATCATTCATTTTCCATTTACCCTTATCCTTTCAAGACCCTTCTCCAGACGGTCCTTCACCTCTCACAACATTTACTTTCTGTTTATTGGCTCGTGCGTCCTCCTGCCATAGGAACTTATCCGTTTCATGGAAAATTTTCCCAAGATCCATTAGTGGATCCCGCTCAGATGCAACCTTAAAATCTGTGTCATCGGCAATCCCAAATACTGCCGCCATTAAAACCAACGATGAATCCGGCCGATCCACCAAAGCAATCATCACATTAAATCGTGTCAAGAAACTCCTCAAGGACTCTCTGGTCCTTTGCTTTAGTGCTACCAATGTCATTACATTCTTGGGTCTCGAAATGTGGACCCTAAACTACCTCATGAATCGATCTACCAACTCGTTGCATGTCCTGATCGAACCATTCTCTAGCTACCTAAACCAGAGCACACCTAATTCCTTCAAGTAAAGTGGAAAAAATCTTGCCATGACCTCCCTCGATGCCCCCAACACTTCCATGTGCTGGATATACTTCATCAAGTGTACCGTAGGGTCCGACTGTCCAATGTACACCTCCAGTGTCGTTAGTTTGAACCCCGGTGGGTTCCAAGCTTACCAGATATTTGGAGTGAACGGACTCCGATGGACATCCTCTAGACTCTTGTTGGTCAATCCACCTCTCATTATCTGACATACTAGCTTAACCACCCTCTCATTCTCATCCATAGGTGGCCTCCAATCCATATTACCATCCTGCCTCCCGACTCCATAAGAGTATACTAGAACAGACTCCTATAGACATGCATTTGCATTCCGATCAGCATCCAATTGAACGATGTCAACCACAGGTCTACCGACATCCGATCCAGGCCGACCCATGGGTGTGCCCACAAGTCCAAGGCAATCGGTACCGACCCCACCCCCACTAGTGGGATCGGTGTCGATCCCCTTCTATTGGCCGCGGATCACCCTCGGCTGGTCCATCTTGCTCCTCTTCCTATTGGCTACATTTCCGTGGATATGTTCTTGATTTTCTACAGCTCCTGTTGTTCCAACTCCTTGATACATATTATTATTAGCCCCTGCTTCAATCCATCCAATTTGCCTAAAGAAATTCTGCATCTGTCTCATCATCATCTGCTCTTGCATTGCCTCCATCCTAGTCTCCATCTCGTTTCTAGTGATGTAGATGGAGGGTTGATTAGCTCTAGATCCTGAGGATACCTTCTGACTTCCTTTATGGTGACTCCTATCCACAGGTGCTTTCCTTGTAGATTACCTAGCGATTTACCTAAATCGAAGCTCCAAATCATTTCCAAGTCTGGGGGTTCAAGTAATTTGACTCTGATACCAAAATGTTTGCACTAACAAACACTCAACTAATATGATAACACCACAGATTCAATGTCCAAATCCAAATAGAATGAAGTAGAGAACAAAATATGAAGAAAGAAAATTAAAATAGTAGGAAAATGAACACAAGAGAATTTATAGTGGTTCGGCTGACTCTGGCCTACGTCCACTTCAAAAGTTTTTTTTTATCTGTACTGTTGATTATAGTTACAATCTGAAATTCAAGAATAAAAATGGCAGAGTTCAGTCAAGAGAGAAGAAGAAGAGAGCCAAAAAGAAGATCAGTCTAGATGAAAAGGACGATCCCTTCCCTTGAGCCAATGATCATGTACTTATAGGAGAAGACGGCGAAGTATACAGCTAAAAATCGACATGTAGAAAACCAAGGCCAAGACGGAACTACTCACCAAAAATGGGGCCTATCTGGGCCCTAAAGGGATCGGCCCTGATCCCTATAGTGGGATCGACACCGATCCCTAAGATGGTGGATAGGGTACCGGAGATCCCTATGGTGGGTCCTTTTCTGCTTTCTTTTCGTGTTTCCATAGTTGTTTGCATAGTTCTTTCGATGTTTGTTGAAATATTGAGCGATCATCGTTGAGTTGAACTACAAGTCTGAGCTATCCATAGCCACAGCAATCCGATCCGATCCATTTCTAACCATATTAATCTGATCTGATCCCCTGTCTAGAGGAAGTTGCAAATGCATACTTGGTCATTTCTTAGATGTACTTGCTTGAATCTTCTTGACCATCATCCATAGCCTTGCTTATAACCGATCTCTGAATTTGATAATCATCTCCCCGAGCATCCTGCCTTGATGATCGCAAATCCATTTGGTCAACTCCATAGTATCATGACCTTGCCAAAAGGCGGGATAACAGTGTACAACCAATTTTGCAGCCAAACGTGTAAAATTGCATGGTGTACCACAACATATAAGACATGCATGCAAAATGACTAAGTCGGCGCCTCTAATGTGAATGCCTTCTTTTAAAAACATTTTATAAATATGATGCAAACAACCTATAGATACTGGCAGTTCTATGTGTATGCATGTTTTCAAAAATCAAAAATCATTTTTCATACAAAAATTTCCATACTCCTGCGAGTAGAAATATGGTTCAACCAATTTTGCATCCAACCCCTACCATCCAAAACCTAGCACACAATTTATAACATTCAAAATTTTTTAGAATCCAATTATTATGAATCCATACTCCTATGTCGAAAAAGGAATTTAGATGGTAAATTTTACAACTCTATCCTTCTTTTGGATTTCTATTCTGTTGCACCATGGAACTATCTCTTCTGCCCCTAAAACTTTTCTAACCTTTTCAAGTACAATTTGCATAGGAAGTTTAATTTTGGATGTTAAAGTGTAATCATCCTAAGCAAAAGTTTTTATTTACTATCAACAAGGCATGGAAATAGAAATTCCAAAGCTAAAACAGCCTTTTTCCTTGTTTTATTTATGTTTTATATACCATCACCATGTCGGATAGTAAAAACTATATTTATTAACACATCGACGCTCCCTACGCTTTGTACGTAGCATTTGAAAATCATAAAATTTCTAATTTCAGAAGAAAATTTACTCCTTCAAACAATCTTTTTTTGATAGAAAGGATGTATGATCTGAGGATCATACATCCATACTTGGCGCATATATATGTATGTATGTATGTAAATGTAAATGTATATATATGTATGTATATGTGGTGTAGAAGTCCTGGGAAAGAAGTCCACACCAGATAAAACTACCAACATATTTGACCAGCTAGCAAATGTAATCAAATAAGCATAACTAACTGACTAGGCCTAAAAACAACAAAATCAGCTATGAAAAAACTAAGAATATCAGAACAACCACTGAAAATATGGCCAGAAAGAAAACAAGACCAAATTCCCACGCATTGATGGAACCGGCCAATGAGCTCGGGGTAATAACCTAGAGTGCATGGCGAAAAGATAAATTTCTAATCCCAATCTAGTGCAGCCGGAATCTCTTAATTGTTGGTACTGAATTCTCCATCATTACATAGGACAAGCTCGTCATCCAAAAGCCTATAATAAAGTTCTTGCTCATTCTTTTCATCATCGAAGATCTATTTAGAGAAAATCCTCCAGCTAGAAGGTAGCACAAACCACTATCCTTGTAGGACCAAGTCCCAGCCTTTTTGTTCCAAATCAACTGCATACCTTCAGCCAATTTTCCAGCCAGCTCTTGAGCAATGTTTTCAGCACTTGGAGGATCCAAAATGATAGCAAGGACCAATTTATTCTAAAGGGTAGTAATAGGAGAATCACATGGCGAAATAAGACTGGCTAGGGTGTCGCAGCTAGGAGTGTCAGGCGAAGGGGAAGCCGGGCAGAGAGGTGCCACAGAATAGGGATTTAGAGGATCTGGAGCTATTGGTCGAGGCGGGTAGGGAACGCTGACCTTCTAGTGCCTAGATGGAGGGTTCATGGGGTTCTACTTATGGGGAAGGTTGTCTAGTTCGATGATTGATTATGGGCAAGCCGAGATAACATGGCTAAAGGAGCGACAGAGGTCGTAATAGGCCGTTTCCACTGGTAAGTGACATCAATTTGGGCTACTCTACCCTCGATGAGGGAGATAGGAATGCGAGAAGGCAACTTCCTAGAAGGGGTTCTTTAATACCATTCATGCAACTATACCCTAGGACTCGTAATATTGTACTTTGATACCATTCCCCATTCTTTTGAGGGTTCTTCTTATGGCTGTCACGCATCTTTAATAAAATAATCCTAGGTTCATACCAGTTTTCTTATATTCAACGTGGATTCCTTGTTGTTATCCAACAGGCATTCGTAGCTATTCTATTCCTAGCCTAAACCTTTACCCCATCTTATTTAGATAGTCATCTCTATCTACTCCAAATCAAAAATTGGTTCGGTTTTTCATCTTTGTTTTAGAAATAAAACTACATGGCCATGAAGTACTTGATCAAAAACTTTATCTTAAAACCTATAAAATTAGAAACCTTTTTATCAAATTTAAAAATTACTTATTTTTCAAAAAGGAACCATGAAATTTTTTCTTTCTAACCAATTTTACCTTTTAAGGACTTTCTATGACATATATTTACTTCTTTTAAAAGTAGGATTTTTAACTCGAAACATTTAAAACTCAATTACCATACTAAACCATTTAAAAAAAAACATATTCTATAATTATAAGCAACGAAAAGAGTGGACATGGATAACTTCCATCCTATTATTTTCCTATACTCATACTATCTTTGCACCCACTTTTGATGGAGATTTCAATATTATACGAGGGGGACTTCTAAAAGATACGTGCAACTACTGCATCTATTTAAGCATCTATCTAAAATATATGTGTAATTGCTACATATCTATGGAATTTATCCATTTTTCCTATCCTATTCCTATTGCTTTTCTCCTATATTATTTCTAACTAGATTACTAATCCTATTTTATATAAATTGTTAATGTTATTTCTATCTAAATTTCCCAACATTGCTGCTATTTATATTTCTTCTACCTAAATGGCTTCTACTTCAGGTGTTATTCTCCATATTTTCTTTATACGGGAATATTCCTCCTATCTTAGTTACTGGGGATACTTACTGTAATGACCCACAAATTTATCATTTTGATAAATTATATTTATTTTTAGAAATATTCAAATAAAAGGTTGATAACATGAATAATCTTGTTTTGAGTGATAATAAATAATAATTATTCAAATAATAGTTTCAAAATGAAAATAATTCATTTTAATTAGTTTTAAGTGATAATAAATAATTTGTAATGGTTTTATAAAGATGCATCATTAATTTGAAAATATAAGGAAAATCGATATCTATTTATCGATATAAAAGCGCTTTTTGAAAATAATTGTTCAATATTGATTTATATGGTTTTATAATTCAAATGGGATCTTTTAATTAATTAATAGTAATAATAAATTATTTTTCAAACTTTGTTTACAAATATATATATATATATATATTAACTAAGAAATTAAAATATGATCGAAAATCGAAATCAGGATTCGCGATGATTCAACATGCAGAGGTTGTGCAACATTGCAGATTAAATGTAACATACATATGCACATATACATGTACACATTAATGGACATGTACACATGCACACGAACACACATATACACACACATATATACATATACACTAATTATATACAAAATCAAAAATATATATAAGAGATACTTTATTAACTCCTTAACGCTTAAGCAACCTTAAGTCAACACTACACATCAAAGTACAACCATCATCACATGCACATGGGGGGTGTCACATTAGCAGTGCCTAGGTGGTGGTGGAGGGGACTTGGTCGTGCTAGGTGATGATGAAGGAGGAGGTGGCACATAGGGGTTATGATGGTGGAGAGAGAAAACACTTATAATATATAGGATATCATCACAATTTGTCACAAAAAAATGCCACATCCAAGGAGGAACATGGCCATGCCCCTACTTGATGGGACTTATGGCCATCCTAGGGTGGTGTAAGAGGGAGGTGGTAGGTGGTGGAGGTGATGGTGAGGTGATAGCTCATGATGATGTTTGTAGATATTTTGATAAACTTGCCTATAAATACCCGCCTCCTTAGCTCATTTTCTATCTTCTATGAATTCACCAAACTAGAACCAAATGGAGAAATTTTTTTTTTCAAACTATGTAAAATTCTAGTGGCTACAACTTTAATGTTTACCACTTCTTCTCATTTTGAGCTTAGCTATGTCAAAAACCCACTTCTTTCCAGTGCATTCTCGGGCCTAGATTTTAAAACCGAGAATACCTCTTTTTCTTTTAATTATAACATCCTCAAAACAGTTCCAATTGTAGAAATTCATTTTCTCAGATCATATGAAATTCTAGTGGTTACAACTTTCATGTTTACCACTTATACATATTTTGAACTTAGCTATGTCAAAAACCAACTTCTTTCAAGTGCATTCCCGGGTTTGATTTTTGTGAATCCGAGAATACCTCTTCTTTTGACCATATCTCCTTCAAATTAACTTGGAATTAAGTAATTATTTTTTTAAATAGTAGAGAAAATAATTTTCAACAACTTTATATTTGATAACTTTTCCAAATTTTGAGTTTAAAATAGTCATAAAGCCGAGAGAAAATGACTCACTTTCGAGTCAAAATATTGTGTACTAAAGACCTCTTCGTTTTCCAATGGTCAAGCTCTTTCACCCTAGACCTTTGTACCATGAGCTACGGTAGTAGAGGAAGGACGGCGGAGATCAAGGAGGGTAGTGGAGTTGTTTAATTTATGATTTAGTAAAGTGTCGATTCATTTGAATGTTGGTAGGAAGAATTAGACATGGAAATGAGTGAGTTAACTCCATTTATACTATTATATATATATTGGATGATATAATATTGTTTGCTATGCTTGGTTGTGATGATTGTTAATCATGTTTGGTAGTTCAATATGATTGTTTGATTTTATTAAGAAGTCACGTTAAATACATGTCGAAAATCACAAAGAAAACCACTTTCCTTTTATTAATGAAATGGTGTATATGAATTGTTAAACCTCTTGAAAATGGTTTAAAATGATTTAATAATGTTTCATAAACACTAAAAACAGGTTGGTGAAGTTTGATTAAGAAATGAAAAACAAGTCAAAACTGGGCACGTCGCGTAACGATAGTTCGCGATTTCACGCCGTAGAATTCAAACGAGTATATAAAGTGGAATATTTCTCAAAAAATTTCGTTGTAAGAATTTTCTATACTATTATATCCATAGTTTTCAAACAAAGAAAGAAAATCATGTTTTCATCTTGTCTACTTTCAAATAAGTCCAAAACAAGTTTTCTAAAATATCGTGCTTTTGTAGTTCGGAATCCAAAAAGGGATTTAATATTTTTAAATGTTTTATAATATGAAAAAATCTTTGTAAATCTCTTAAATGTTTTAAAAGAGTTTTGAATTATATAAATAAATTTTCAAATAGTAGAATAGTCGTTTTGACCAATATAACTTTAAAAACACTATTCACAACACAATTTGCAATAGTTTTCAATAACATTAAAGTACAGTTTTAAACTTAACAATTCTTTTCCAAGCTTTTATAAATGTTTTCTAATAAATAAATAAGTGTTTTAAAAATGATTTAAAGGTATCATAATTTATTTAAAAGAGTTTAGATAAATGAATTGAAGAAAAGCTGATATAAGCAAATGTTTTAATCTTGACTCTAATAAACCGACGAGTACACTTGATTTTTCTATTCGTGAGATTTAAGAGAGGCGCTTAAACTAAGGAGATTTTTAGGAGCAACCAGTGTCCTCGCTCACCTGGCCTCCCCCAGGCGAGGGAAAGCTAAGGCTAAAATGTCGAAAATGAGTTAAGTACAAAAGATTAAACAAATTGGATTTATTGTCTTAGATAACATGGTTGCAACTTATTAAAAAGTTAAATTTTGAAAATAAGAAATATTTATTAAGATTTAATTAAAATGATTTGAAATTATTCCAAGTTTTAAAAAAAGGTTTAATTAAACTAAAGAATCTAATAAAGACGGGTTTAATGATTCTGTATATACCAACAAGAATGTTTTGAAGATATATATATCTCTCGAAGATATTTTTCGATAAAAAGAAATGAATAAATCAAATGATAATCATAAAACATCTTTTTATCCATAATTGATTCGAAGGAACTGGGATCGAATTTTGGGTAATTTCTATCCGAAAACCACTTCGAACCAATTTACATATTTGAAAGTAAAGAAGATATATTGAAGACCTTGATTTTGAAGGCGAGGATCTTCATAATTGAAGGATTGCTTGTTGATAATTTTGGAATGACCCCCGAAATAAATAAATAGCAGTGGTTCCTTTGTTTTGAAATCTTTGTATGCAAGGACTAATTTGCTACCAATCCCGGGGGTAATGCCAAAGAGGATGTGGCGGGAGAGTACCTCCGATTTGTCCTATCCCTGGACAACTTGTATGGGCGAATGTCCGACATTGCATTTCCAGATCATATTTATTGATCTATATGAATGTATCATATGTTTGGTGGTCGAGAAGGCAACTTCTCTTAGTTTAACAACCTTTCCTGAGACGTACGAGCTTAGGAGTTATACGTTTGTGGATCATTTATGTGATTAGGAAATGGCAAAGTGGCATTCAAAGTGAATATGTGCCATAAGAAAGGTATCATTGTCTCAAATCCTCACACTCGAAAATAGTAAAATGGGAGATGCTTTACGACTAAGTGGCTTGCTAATATCAGGGTATGAAATCACCTTCTAGATCTAAAAATTTCTACCCGCTATAACATCAGGTTTAAATTATATGGTGTATGCTATGAGATGTTTCGAATAGGTCAGTAATGGCCGGGTGATGTAATACTCGGTGCTATTAATGTAATTTTTGGATAGGCCAGTCTTAATTTGCATGAGGACCAACATAAGGGCCTCAGTGCATTCCTCTAGAAATGCACTATACGGGAGGTAGTCCCTTACCTCGCTTTTCAGTTGGAACTCCAATCACCGATAAGTGCCTTCGGTTTTATTTGTAGAACCTTAAATGATTAGGTCCGAAATTTAATATGGTAAAATTTTGGCTATGATTAATTTGTATTTGTGTCTAAACATTATTACAATCTCAAAGAATTTGATAAAAAATATTTTAAGTTATCATAAGGTAAAAACCCGTCCATGTTTATGTGCGTCGTGGTCTTATGAGATAATTTTTTTTCAATGGGTTTTTGAATATAACCAGGTTAATTAAATTTGAAAAATATAAACATGAAGATTAAGCCTAAGTATGTAATTAGAGAATTGCATATTTTTTTATTGCGTCGTAGGCTCCATGAGTCCTATTTGTGGTAGGAGAACTATATTGACTTGATCTTGTATCTAATTAGACATCCATTTAGATAGGGGTACGTAGGCAGTCACAAGTGGTAATCATGCAGCCCCAAAGTTAATATAACCCTTTCCTATTTATCTGTTATTGGTCGTTTTTTTTCCGATGTTCACGTACCTTTGTTGCTTATTATTTTATTCTGTATTAACGTGTTTATTGAGTTTGCAGGTATGGACATTGTTGCCTTTCTCATTAGAGTTCCCAGCGGTAAATTTGCAAACATTAGTATTTGGTATGTATTAAACACACCTTATAGAATTAATAAATTCCTCTGATTAGTTGTATAAACTGAAATTGTATCCTATACATTTAGCAGTATTAAATATTTATCAAATGATATCAGGTATTAAATCGGTAGTTTTCATTTGCAGTTTAAATTGAACGACCTTCTCCGGACTTGTTAACTACTGAGGCATTAAGCCCCAAACCCCTAATTTATCCTCCTAAAAACAACCTGCTATTGAGACTCTACAGTCTGCCAGAGGTTAAGCTACTAGGAACCCCGCAGGAGATACATCTACTTTCGATTTCATGAGAGATATCGCCATCTATGTAAATGAACACAGGGATACCTCCACTAGCGATGATAGTTGAGATCGGCTCAAAAATCGACATTTCAACAGGCGCATTTGTGAGCAGTGGTAAAAAGACTCCGACTCTTAAACTCTGCCGATACGGTTGGTAGAGTATATAGGAGGTCCTCAGCACTTTACACTTCACTTTAGGATTACAGACACACATCTCTGCATCACATTACCTTCCTAAGTTCGAGTATTAACTTCATTCTTGTTTTCATTTCAGGTACCATGGGAAAAGGGTTATATCATCAGCTATGCCAAGATACCAGCTCTCGAAAAACTAAGACTTCTGATCCAGCTTATCGCCCTCCTCGTGAGACGGATGAGGAAAGAAGAAAAAGGAAAGACAATGAAGCTTGCCACTTGGAGCGAAAGCATGAGAGGGGAGGTAAACGAAAAAGATATGATGAGAGCAATACCCCCGGTGATGCGCACAAATGCCGCAGAAACTCTTATGACCACTGTGGGCTCTCGCAATCGATTACTCTTCCTTGCTTTGGTGTGCCGACTGTTGAGATTCAAGCAATTCCACTCTCAAGAGAGATGACTACTACAGTAGCTCCTACATCTTCCAGCTGAAGGGAAAAGTTTGCATTCTCATCGGGTCCATCCATGCTTTAAGCTACTTTTCCAAATCAGTTCTTGAGGGGAGTCAAGTTTGATAAGAAGATAAAACCTCTTGCTTCCCTTAGTAATTTGGAGCCAGTCCACGAGGACATAAAAGTTGGATGTGACTTTCAGCATCTCGTAAAAGCTCTATCAAATGTAAACCACATGAACTATCAAGAGATCCTCTCGTTTGAGGCCCATAGGAAAGATCATGCCAAGGTGATTAAACAACATGACGATGAGATAACCTAGTTGAAGGCTGATAGGGATGCAACCTTAAAGAGTAAGGCTTCTAGCGACAGTCTGTTGATCGAGGCAAACCGGACTGATGACCAAGCAATGATTGTCATCAAAAATCAACTTAAGGACGCTCATATTGAATCCAGAAAGTTGAAAGAGCAGCTAACTAAAGCGGAAAGTACTGTTAAATCTCAAAACTAGACCATTGCTAGACATGCTGATGTGATCGCCGAGCAGGCTACGTAATTTACTTGGCTCTGTGAAGAAAATGTGCAGCTAGTAAAAGAAAACGAAGAGGACGTTTCTTTCAAATTGACGAAAGATATTAAGCACCTAAGCACCAAGTCTGAACTAACAGAGCTTCGATCAGAATATGATGATTCAATCGATCAAATGGATTCTAGTGTACTTTATCTATATCCAAGATGTGTAATGAATAAGGGTAGCCTCAAATGGCTTGGTGTGAATTATCCACGGACTCTTGCCAAGGTCTCGGAGGAAGTGTTGGTCAGATCTAAGGAGGCTAAGGATACACACTTTGAGGGGGAGCTGAAGGCTACCTACCTTATCCTTGACGACATTGACTTCTTAGTTGTCGACAAAGAGAACCTTAGAGAGGAAAGGGGAAAAGATACCACTAACGCCGCTGTTAAAGCTCTTGCTGGCCCAAGTTCTCCAAGTTAGCAATAAATACTTATTCCAACTTCACAAGTGCAATTGGTGACCATCCTAGCAACCACCACTATAATATCTGGAGCTTCTCATGCATACGTAATGTTTGAAGCATTTGGAGGGCGACATCTTAATCTAGTTATAGTGCGCTCCTCAAAGATGCAGACGGGTGGCGAAGCTTTTGAGATTAAAGTTCACGACCACACTCCCAGCTCAGGTATTTCTCTCGTATCTCCGATGCTCCAGGAAATTCAATTTTCTCTGAGGTCCTTCTCTGAATTATGCACTTCGCTTTCCCAACTTGTAGGTCTGACAACTCTCCCACTTCCTCCTCCAGTTGAACCTACTGCCGTTTTTACTACTTCCACCGCTCTCAACAATGGTTAGTGGCCTTATTCCTACCTCAAGTTCTAGGCCTAGGCCCAATTCTGAAAAGATAGGGGCGCTACAGAACTTAAAAGACATCTCTATTTCTGTAGATGAAGAGGTAGTGATCACCAGTGGGTCGGGGCCAATAGAGAAGACAACCATGACAGAAAGACTGGAGGAGGAAAGAAAGGGATAACAGATGAAGAAGGAGAAGGAAGAGCAGAAGTGCAAGACCCCCAACAACCATTACATTGAAGGTGCCGAAGGAGGGGAGTGCGGCCATCTAAGGGTCTGAGGGGTCCAACTCCCTATTGGAGGAGAGACCAAGAAGGATAGGAAGAAGTGCCCAATTCGTCTGTTAAGAGAAGTAAAGGATATGTAAAAGGGGGAAAGAAGTCTTGAAGAGCTCGAGCAATAGTAGAGTGGGGTTTTGTGGTTTTTTTTTCATGCATCTTTTGATGTTGCGTCAGCAGAGTCTGTACTTGCCTTTTGGTGTCCAAACAGGCCCACATTGTACGGGAACGACCCTCACTATTTGAGTTTATACATAAAGTGATATAAGTAATCAAAAGATTAGTATTTCTATTGTAATCTGTTCTGTGTACTTTTCTACATTCTATATACTATGCCTATTTATATACCACTGTATGTGTACATAATATGATTGTTTGTCCTGCAATTTCCATATTATATACTGCTATATCATGTGATATGTGATGTGTGATTATTTACAACATTTCTATGCATGTAAATAGTGTAAGTAGTATAACTTGCACTTATTTAGCATACTACTTTACTTAGCTCCGTCGTGGTTGCCAAAATTTGCTATTCGGTGTAACAAAACTATGGAGTGATTTTCATTCTGCCCAAGTGTTAGAGTATTATGGGCCCGCAATCCATGGGGTTGGTTACTCCAAACACATGACATAAGACTGGATGCTCTAGGAAGCTCTCTGGTTGCCCACAGTCCATGATGTATTGTAGCTCCTGTCTTTGGGAATTGGTAATTTGGATGCTTGATTTCGAGCAACTTGTACTTTAATTGCGGTTGATTCTCTCCAAGCTCGGTAGTGTGGTTCTATCTTTGCATCAACTCGCTGTTTCCAAAGACCAATGGATAGCTCAGTCCCTTGGTTTCTCTTCTTACTTCGCCTATCTCTGAGCAACGTCGACTTTGGGAGGTGGAGATTGATTTCTACCAATCCTGCAACTGATGAATTTTCCGATGCTGCCAGAGCAGCGTTGGCAGATTGATGATTTTACTAGGGTAACATCAACGATTCAGAATGCATTTGAATGATGTTCCATTTCTTCAAGTGGAAATAGAATGGATGCTTACTTGGACACGGTCCCATTAGTCCAAGGTGCAAAGAAATGGAGCACACTTAAACGTAGTGCAATCAGTTCAGGTGACAATAGAATGGATGCGGTTCCATCGGTCCAAGAAGCAAAGAAATGGAGCGCACTTGAACGCAGTTCCATCGGTTCAAGTGGTAGAAGAATTGATGCTTACTTGGACGCAGTTCCATCAGTCCACGAAGCGGGGCTCGTCTTATGGGTGCGCACGAGGGTTGGGCCTTTCCGCTGTTTCCGGAGCAACGCCGATTCTTAGTAGGTTGGGATAAATTTCCCCATCGATCCGGCGGTTTGAAATCGATTTGATACCATCGACTCAACGGGTTGCTTATAAGAAAGCTGTGCCATTGGTTTAAGAAGTGAAATGATTTTACTGATAGAATAAAGAGAAATGCAAATTTTGCCTATTTACAATGCTTCAATAGGGTGGCTTATTTGTGAAAATAGGAAATACATAGTTAAGTATGAAATAAAATAGTGTAGCGAGTCGCTATCCCAAGCACGGGGAATCAGAATTTCGTTGACCATTGTGAGCTTGAACATTTCATTTCCAAGTTTCTAGCTGATGATGTAGGGTCCTTCCCAGTTTAGGTCAAGCATTCCCATACCCTGGAATATCCGCATCATGATGAGTTCTCCTACTTCGAAGGTGCGGTCGCAAACTTTGGTATTAAAGTGTCGCGCTATCCTCTTCTAGTGAGAAGGGGTCCTTAGTTCTGCTTCTTCCCGCTTCTCATCGATCTGGTCAAGTAACTTGAGTAAAAGCTGGCTGTTTTCATTTTGATTGAAGTGTTGTCTTCGATGAGAGGGGACTTCTAGTTCCACTAGGATCATCGCTTCGGAACCATATGCTAAGGCAAGCAGTGAGTGCCCAGTCGCATATTTATGTGTTGTTCTATAAGCTTATTATGCAAGTAGAAGTTCATCTACCCAGTTTCCTTTAGCTTTTGTCAATCGCTTCTTAATGGTGGACTTGATGATTTTGTTTACTGCTTCTACTTTCCCGTTTGCCTATGGGTGCACTACCATGCAAAACTCTTCTCGATCCGATAACTCTTGCAGAAGTCTTTGAATTCAGCACTCTCGAATTGAGTTCCATTGTCCGTGATGATTTCTATGGTACTGCAAACCTGTAAATAATATTTTTTGTTACAAAGTTAATATTTTTTTAATGGTAATGGTAGCGAGTGGTTCCGCTTCAGCCCACTTGGTAAAGTAATCAATTGCAATGATAGCATATTTGGCTCCTCCTTTGGCCATTGGTAATACACTTATTAGATCGATTCTCTAGATTACAAACGGTCTAGGGCTGACCATTCGGGTAAGTTCCGAGGATGGGGTTCTAGGGATCTTTGAAAATCTTCGGCACTGATTACAACGCTTTGTGTAATCTGCCATGGCTCGGTTGATTGTAGGCCATAAATATCTATAACGTAAAACCTTCTTTGCCAGTTTCTACCCCCGGTGTGGTAGCCGCAACTACCTTAGTGGACTTCATCAGAATCTTCTTGGCTTCGTCTTTGGTTACACATCTTAGTAGGGGGTAGAGAAGCCTCTCATGTATAGCACTCTATCTCGTAGCACAAACTGCGGAGTCTTTCGAAGGAGCTTCTTTCATTCATTCCGGTTCACGGGAAGTATTCCTTTGAGCAGATTATCCTTGATTGGCATCATCCACGATTCTTTCTCTTCCGTGGTCTCCAGAACCCAATCTACTTCCATTTGATCTATGCTTGGAGCTGTTAACATTTCAATAGGAACCAATCCCATTGATTGCGCCTTTCCGCAACTAGCCAGTTTGGCTAAGTAATCGACCTTCACGTTCTATTCTTTGGGAATATGGGTTATCGTGTAGTGTTCAATGTCATTGAGTAGTTCCCATGATTTTGACAAGTAGGGAGCAAGATTTGCCCCTATAGCTTGATATTCCCTCTTTACATAACAAACGACTAGTTGAGAGTCCCTGTAGATATGCATAGGTTTTATTCCTAGTTCCTTCACAATCTTCAATCCCGCTATTAATGCCTCGTATTCTGTCTCATTATTAGTAATAAGGAACTCCAGTCTTAGGGCATAACAAATTGATCGTTCTTCAGGAGTCTCAAGCATAAATCCTACTCCTAAGCAGAATTCATTTGATGCGCCATCGACGAACAGCTTCCATTGCAATACCGCTTCCTCTGTCTCCTTCTCTTCTCCATCTCGAATGGTGAATTCCACAATAAAATCAGCCAATGCCTGTCTGTTATCGCCCTTCGTGGGTGATAAGTCACATCATACTGGCTTAATTTAATATTCCACTTCAGAAATTGGCCTGAAGTCTCAAATTGATAAAGTATTTGTTTTAAAGGTTGATCTATCAACACTTCTACTGGATGAGCTTAGAAATATGGTCATAACTTTCTTGATGTGATCAACAAGCAATAAGCTAGTTTTTCCAAATTTGGATAGTTTTTCTCGGCTCTAGTGAATCGCTTACTGATGTAGTAAGCAGGCCACTGGATCCTAGCTTCCTCGCGTAAAAGTGCTACGCTCAGAGCATGAGTTGACACTGCCCAGTAAATAAATAGATCCTCCTCGTCTACTGGTTTGGATAGAACCGGTGGGGTGCAATAGTTCCTTAAAAGCTGTTTGGATGGCCTACTTCCATTTAAAAAATTTCTTACCTTTCTTCAATGCATCGAAGAACGGAATACACTTGTCTATTGCTTTGGAAATGAATCGGCTCAATGCTGCGACCTTTCCATTCAAACTCTACAACTCATTTTTTGTTGTAGGGGCTATGACTTTCGCAAGGAAGTAATTTTTTTGAGATTAGCTTCAATTCCCCTAGAATTCATGATGATACCTAGAAATTTTTCAAAAGCCATACTAAAAGAGCATATCAACGGGTTAAGCTTCATTCCATACTTTTAGAGAATCTCAAACATTTCTAAGAGGTTATCCAAATGATTCCCAAGCACATGTGACTTGACTAGCATGTGTCCACGTAGACTTCCATTGTTTATCCAATCTGATCTTTGAACATTGTGTTCACCAAGCGTTGTTAAGTTACCCTGACGTTATTCACGCTGAATGGCATTACTCGGTAACAATACAATTCAAGGTTAGTGATGAAGCTGGTGTTCTCCTAACCGGGTTCGTGCATCATAATCTGATTGTATCCTGAGTAGGCGTTCATGAATAAGAGCAGCTTCTGTCCTGTGGTTCCATCAACTAACTGGTCGATTTTGGGTAGCGGGAAGTTATCCTTTGGGCATG
Source organism: Allium fistulosum (assembly GCA_030737815.1). Taxonomy (NCBI): domain Eukaryota; kingdom Viridiplantae; phylum Streptophyta; class Magnoliopsida; order Asparagales; family Amaryllidaceae; genus Allium; species Allium fistulosum. The sequence goes on along the minus strand of CM060902.1, from coordinate 272,531,139 downwards.
CATTGTTCAGATCTGAGTAGTCAACACAAATTTACCACTTCCCATTTGACTTTTTAACTAGAAATAGATTTGATACCCATTTAGGATAAGTCACATCATGGATGAAGCAGTTAGCCAACATCTTATCTACTTCCTTCTTTAGTGCAGTGGATTGCTCCAGACCCGGACTGCGTCTCTTTTGCCTCACTAGAGTGAACTTTGGATCGATATTGAGTATGTGACACGTTATCTCTGACGATATCCCACATATATAGGAATGTGTCTAAGAGAACACGTCCAGGTTGGCATGAAGAAATTTGATCAATTCTTGTTGCATTTTGATCCTAAGTTGTGACTCTATTTTAAGGCTTGAGTTGGTTCATACATATCGACAAGGACTAACACCGTAATCTCTACCATGCCACTCGTTCCTCCCTTGATCTCTTCTTCCTAGGGTCCAAAGCCTTGTCGAAATGACTGTGATCCCTGAGCCAAGGGCGGTTCTATAATTGCTATGCTGATGGTTTGTGAATGTAAAAGACTTCCCTACATTCTTAGCCTTTTCATTTCGTTTCGATTCGCGTAACTCAACGACATAACATTCTCTAGCGACACTTTGATCTCCCTTTATAACTCCACCTCCATTCTCCATCGGGAATTTAATGATTAGGCACCACGGGGCCAAAGCGATCCTAAAATCAACAAGGTCCAGTCGACCCAATAAAGCATTGTATGCTGACATTTCATCCACGAGCACGAAGGTTCGGATAAGGACTACCCTTCATTCTCCTTCTCCGAGCTCGACAAGCAAGTTGATTGTCCCGACTGGCCGTCTTTGTTCTCTTGTAAAGCCCGAGATCTTCATTCGGCAAGAAGACACGTCCTTCATGCTGATCTTCATCTGATCAAACGTATGTCGAAACAAGATGTTAAAAGAACTTCCACTATCTACCAGGACTCGACATACAACTGTTGACCAAATTCCGATGGTTACCACCATCGAATCGAGAGTTGGTTCTACATCTTTAGTGTCTTGGTTCGGAAACACTATATCATTATTGAGTTACTTTTCTGCTTGAATGGGGCACCATCCTCAATCGCAAAACAAGTTTTTTTCGAAGCATGCTTTAGTGAGCTCGTGTATCGCTTCATCCCCTCCATCTCTTCTGTGCTGGGTAAGGTCCTCTAGAAATAGTGTCGATAGCTAGTCTCTATTCCATCCATTTGGATACTTCTCTACTAGGTCCAATTGGTTTCCTTGAATACTTAGAACTTGAGGTACAACGGACTGGTCAGAGTTTTGCGATTTTATCACATACTGCTGGATCCTGTTGTTCCTAATCAATTCCTCAATTAGATCTTTAGATGTTGGATCTCGTTTGCATTATGGACATGAGTATCATGGAAGCGGTAAAACTTCCCCGATTGCTTTTGTCATTCAGATTCTTCCTTTCTTGGAGGCTTGTTATATCGCTCAGCACCCTAAGTTGTAAGGTAAATGTTCTTACAGTTGTCATTCAATGGCGTATGCTTCTCGGGCCTCAGGTTCCTAATTCGCTTTCCATTACCATCATGCCTACTATTGTTCTAGTTTTTCCTTTTCTGATTTCCATCCTTCCCTGCATTTTCTATTGTGGCTCCAAAATTGCTTCCATCATAGTCGACCGCTACATTGCTCTGAACTATCTCCTTTAGTTGCACACTAACAGTCATGCCTTCCAATGCATTTGCCTCTTCCAATCTCAGATGCTGACTTGCCTTTCGGTTTAACTTCTTTATAATGTTTTCTGTTTCAACTTAATCCATCTTCCAAATTTTATGTCTGAATGGATAGCTCGGAATAAAGCCATAAATACATATCTTCATTAGGATTGCTCACTTCAGTAACCATAGTATTAAAATGGTTAGTAAAGGTTTAACGACTCATTTGGTCCCTAGAAGAGCCAGATAGAGACATCACATCTTTTGGCTGTGACGTGTGGAGCCTGACCTGTTCCAAGAATTTCCTCGCTAACTCATCAAATGTAGAAATGGATCTTGGTGGGACTCTGGTAAACCACATAGAAGCAACACCTTCCAGGAAGATGGGGAAACATCTACAACGAACAACATCTGTTGCCCTAGCTTCGTCCATATGCCAATTGTACTTGTACAAGTGCTATTTAGGGTATGTCGTCCCGTTGTTAGATGGCATAGTCGGCATTGTAAACTTCTAGGTTACTCTTCCCTTAAATTTTTTTCTGTAAACGGAGTTCGGCTTGGTGTGGGACCTCGATCATCATCCTTTCTGCCCTTAGTTTCTTCCATCAAGCATTTAACCATGCCCACAATGAATGCCTCGCTAGTCCAGTAATCCAAAAGTTGACTGCTAGGGGCTACACCAAGCGTTTGACTCCGCAAACGACCTTGGTTTGCCAACTGAAGTCTAGGTTCTCCATTCTTCTAGAGAACCACTCCTGTAGAATTCCACTGGTGCGCGGTTGGCCTTATAGCAGCAGTTTGAACTTATTTTTCGGCATTTTGCCTGCCTATATCAGCACTCAGTTCTTGTCCTTTAGTATCAAGTTGCATGTCATCTTTAGAATCAAAGAGAAGCATTGCAATATTCCCTTATGGAGCCTTCACTCCAAGGTTGGGGTTTGCGGTAGGTTGTCCTCTGGTAGGAGGTGTACTTCCATTACCTTCAATAACAATTCCAACCGCTCCACCAACTCTCTCCTTTTGCTTTTGCTTTCCATCCCTATATTCAAGCCTAAGATGGAGGAATCTTCCTATTTTATAGCCTCTATAGTTTCCAGCCTAGTCCCTAGGGCAGTTGGTGGTTGTAGCACTAGCAAAGCATCAACCTTGTCCATGAGAACCTTTTGACTATCAACCATCTTTTGGTTAAGTTGATTAACCATCTGGTTAAGCTCTCCTCTGGTTACAACCTCCTGTTGAGCAGATAGGCCTAGTGCTAGGTTTCAACATTAATCTCCGTTCGTTGATTGTTAGCGTTGTTCACTTATGTTTGCTAGAGATTAGTTTTGTCAACACCAAGTGTTGTCCCAACAGATCTTCTAGATGTTTTCCTCCTTCTAGGAGCCATTAGAATAGCAAATTTCTAATCTTCTTTAAGATAACTTTGCCAATCTAACCTCTGAATCTATCTAATCCAAAGTAGATAGCCATATTCGAGCCTAGGTTCATTGTTCTCAGTGAAAGCACCAAAATGTTAACCCAAAAAATAGATCAACATGCCGGAGTGTGATATGAAAGCACCAGCCCTGTTAAAATAGAGCAAATATAATAAAAAATAAGAGAAAAGTAAATGAGAGATATGGATTTTTATAATGGTTCTGCTGTTAACTATGCCTACGTCCACTTTATAACTCTGTTTATTGATTTAATCTTAATAGAGTATGATTACAAAGAGATTGAAGAAGATTTAGTCATAAGTACAAGTGTTAGACATATTCTAAATCCTAGAATTGCCTAAAGAAACTGCCTTGGTGACTATGAAATAGAGAAGGAGTTGAAGAAATGAAGGGCTTCCACATAGTAATGGTAGAAAACCATCCTCTCTTAGTTGCTCTTTGGTTTGTATTTATGATTATAACAGCCATATTGGATTAGAAGCCTGCTACCGGAGAAGTCCAGAAAGTATCCCAAGATATCATAAGAAAACTCAAGACTCCCCAAGTTAAGCGCTAATTCGGTGCTGAATTAAGACCCTTAATTCAGTACCGAATCTAATCCTTAGCCATAGTGTGGCCAAGACCTTTTGGATCGAGTTACTTACTTTGTTTAAATGTTCTCAATGTAGACTATTGATGAGTTTTAATCATCGTTCTTCCATGACTTAGATTATCCTGCCATTTGGACCATCACGACTTCATTCTTAGTGATAGGCTCTGTAGAAATCAATGAAACTTCACGAATATGCATAGGAAGACTAGGGGATCACTTATGCAAAGTATGTAGGTGCCTAAACTTAGCATCTATATTCGGTACCGAATTAAAGAGGTTAATTCAGGTCGAATATAGCACTTAACATATTTTGTGTCCATACTTTTTTGAGCTCTTCCATTAATCCTTCTATGTATCTTTGCCAAGTTTCAAGTTGTTCTGTCTTCGTACCGATATTCTAACTCCCACTGAATTATGCTTGGTTAAAAACCGAGTTAACAGTGATGTAGAGACTGCCCATTTCAATATGTGGAATAGTGACCTTGTACTTGTATTGGCTTGCTTTGGTTAAATTGTTTGTACTGCATTGTTGTTTGTTAAATTATTCCCAATTGAGAAAATTTAGTTGCTTATTCACCCGTGTCTTCTTATTAATTTGTGTTGTGCTTGTTTAAATTAATTTCTTATGCTTGTATTATGTTGTTGATTACTTTTTTAACTAAGATTGATTTTAATTATTTGTTCATTTACTTGTTTGTTTGATGTAAACCTATTACATCATGTCATGCTTGCTTGGTTTAATCTCTTTTACTTGTATTTGTTGTTGATTGTCTGTTTGCTATAGAGAGTTTGTTTGTTGCTTGTTGTTTATTTGTCTACTATGTATCATAACTTTACGATGAAGTAGTTATTTAATGTTGACTTTTAGAAGGGTTTGCATTAGAGAAACTAGTAGGATGTTAAGGGACATATTTAGTTTAGTCATGATGGGACAACATAGTTTCCTAAGCCGAGGAAAACTAGATATTTAGATTGACTAAGAGATTTGAAGATATTCCTTAAAGATGAAGTAATAATGATAAGAGATTTTAGTGACTAAAGTTTTGGTGGATACCATTGAGGAATCAAGAGATGGATAAGAGGTTCGTTATATAAAGAAATTTTAAAACATTGATTTTCGAATTTGTTTAATACAAATAATTACCGGCTTCCATAAATGTTTTTAAAATAACTGTTTCTATTTTGGAAGGATTTTTACAGTTCAAAGTTCGAATAAGATTGTATTTTCTCCAAAATGATTTTTAATTGATTTAAAATGACGAAAATATTTTGAGAAATTATTTTATAAACGGTGGCAATATTTTTAGGAAGAAATATTTTTGTTTTAAAGGAAGATGGAATCTTTCAGTTGAAAAAATACATTTTTATAAATATTCTTCTTTGAAGATGTATGGAACTCTTCACGCTAGCAGATCCCTCTTTTTGTATTTTGAGTGAGTCATCCCTGTCATCAGATGAAGGAATCACTATAAGAAGATAGTAGAATTAGATTTTTCGATGTGATGTGGAGTTTGGAACAAGATGGGTTTTGATATGGATGTGTACAAGGGATCGTTGATGCTCAAAGGTTTCGATGTTGCTCGTAATGCAGGGGTATGTGAGGATGCTCACCTGGAAAAACGATGGTCCTTAGATCACATGATGTTTCGATTCATTTTACCTTGGGCTATTTACAGGGATGCAGTCTAGTTCCTAGCCTCCAAGTGGCAAGGGTGTGAGCAATGAAATTGAACAATGATGAGTACTCATATATCCCAAATTGACCTTATAATGGTGGTCATTTGGAAGAGAACTTATAATCTAGGTTTAAGGATCAAGAATTGATGTAGCTGCAGTATGAGTAGATAGCCAAAACAATTTGAGGATTCAGCCATGACTAGATATATTATTTTGAGGATATAGACATGACTAGGCACATGTTGTTTTGACGATGTGATTATAAATGGGTGCACAAGATATTTAAGATGGTGTGAAAATGAAATGATACACCGATTATGATGAAAATGAGACTATGAGGAAGTTCGTGGAAAGTTTTGAGACACATATTATAATGGATGTGTAGTCAGCATAGGAATTAACACACAAATGTTATTGGCTAATAGGTTAATATGGTAATTATACCGTATTATTTGAGTATATTTGTTTATTTTAATAGGTTATGTTGGTTATTGACTTGTGTGTATTCATTTATTTATACATCTGCGTTTTCATTAGGTTACGTTTTCTTTTGGACTTTTGTTGTAATTGAATTATAGGGATGTATAATATGGGCCTACCTATGATTGAGATTGTTTCACCTTTTTGTTAATGGAGTGTTATTTTTGTATACTGTAGTTTGGATTATATGATTAAAGTAGTGCATGTGGTATTATAGTATATATAAACTTGAATTCATTGTTGTGAATGAATTGCTGTCGTTATATGCAATTTTTAAGTTAAGTTGTGATCGATATGTTCCCTTATATTTTGTGATTATGTCCATGATGAAATTTTATTGATTTGGTTAAATTTATATTTGGGAAATTGCGAGGGCACAATTCTTTTAAGTGAAGAAGAATGTAACGACCTGCAAATTTTAAACTTTTAATATTAAAGTAATTAAATATGAGTTTTTAATAAAATAGTGAATTGGGTATCGTATTTATAATTGTTATGAAAGTCGTTTAAGACGATCAATTTGATATATAATTTTGATATATTTGGAGTTACGGTTTAGAAGATATTGACTTTGTGAGTCTAAAAGATTTTCACATATGACCAATAATTTTCAATGTTCTAATTTAAAAAACAAAAAGTATGTTTGGTGTAGTTGGTTAAGGGTGTAGACTTCACTTGGAAAGGTCATGGGTTCAATCCAGGTTAATGACATATTTTTGAACATTTACGAAAAACTAACAAAAAGATACATGTTTAAGAAGGGAAATGTGTATGTGTATGTGTATATGTGTTTACATATATATATATATGTATGTATGTATGTATGTATATGTATGTATGTATATGAGATAGAGACAAGAAAGAAAATGTTTAGTAAAAAATGTACGATCAAAATATACACATGCATGTAAGTATATTTATGTAAGTAAAAAATATATGTACATATGAGCTTCTTTATATTTATTTATTTATAGGTAGTAAATCTAATGTAAGGGGAAATGAATTGGGTACTTATGCACAAATTTAAATTATATGAAATTATGGATATATAAATATATGCATAATCACGCAATGAATTTCTTTTCATATATTTTAATTGGTGAATATATGTATAATTGGTAGTATATTAATTTCAAAGATTATTGGAGACTAATTGCATAGACATTAATTGACATATTTTCTAATTTTTGAGTTTAGATATATATATATATATATAGTTTGTGTACTAATTTTATGTATAGTAGGAAACTAATTATGCAAATTAGCAATTAATGGCACATTGAATAACGTAGAGGTAAATTAACCCATTTATTTTGGGAGAATAATACCTTATATATATTGGGAATCAATCTTATTTGTTTAAATAGTAACTTTCTAATAATTTTAAAATCTATTCATTTATTACTTTATTTAAATGGTACATTTAAATTTCCTCTTACCCAAGTGCAGGATGAAAATAAACTTTTGGGACCACAAGCTATCTTCACCTCTCTCTACCTACTTATCTCTATATATTCACTAGTATTTCATATCTTTTGGGAGATAGAGGAAAAATTATAATTTATTATTAGCCTCTACCTCTATCTTATTATTTCAAAAATCAAAATATTAGATTTAGAAAATGAAAAGGATTATTCAATCAGAAAGAAAAGAGGCTATTCATTCTGATGTATACATCTGGATTTTTGAAAGCGAATGAGATGGAGATAGAACGGAAAATGCTATTCTTTATTGATAGGAATATATTTGTGTTAATATTCATTTAAGGTGAGTATTTATGTATCATTTATTAGATATTATAATTTATATTTATATAATTGAGATTAATTGTTCTTGATGAAGATTTATTTTTTGAATGATGTTTTAAAATCTAAAAATAGATGAAATTTATTATTCGATTTTATTAGACATGAGATATATATAGTTCAATTAAGATTTTTGTTGGATTTACATTTTTTTAGGAGGAGTATGTGCTATACATAAAATGGTTTTTTCCTTAAACGGGAGATATTTTAGAACAATGTTTTGGAAGTTATGTATATGAGATTTATTGTTGAATGATGAAGATGTTTTATTGTTGAATCTTATTAAAAATAAACCCATCGATGAATATTTTGTATTTGTTAATATATTATAAGTTATACTGATGATTATTTTGTTATTGTAATATTTGGTTATGCTACGTCTCGATCTGATTGTTTACTGTTAATCGATGTACCATTGAGTAATGAGTGTATAATTGTAATTAATTGTTAGTTTAAAATGGAAATAAATAATTAATTGATTGAAAATCACTAAAATTGTGTAATAAGGTGAGAATTAGATAAATAAATAATAAACAAGATTGTTTACAGTTTGTGTGAAATGTTTGTAAATAATAGACTTTGAATGAAATAGAATAAGATTAATGAGATAGATTTAATAAGCTTATTATTTATGGATTTCTAAGGAAATTCTTAAATAATAAAGTAAAATATATTTTTAAAATAAGATTGGGAAGTTATTATTATTGTTTAATAAAATGAGATTTTATAAATAATATGATTTTTTGTGAAAATTACTATTTTTTAAAATACGATGTTTCGAGAGATTTGAAGTAATGAGATTACAATAACTTTTTTTGAAGTATATTACTATTTTGGGAGAATTATTACTATTTTTGATATAAATAAATATAGGTGTATTTACAATAAAGAATAATAAAATTATTTAAGAGAACAATGAATGTAAATTATTTTGATGGTTGTTGAATGTATAATTGAGTGTTAGCTGTACTTATCACATATGTCTAATGTAACAACCCACAAGTTTGGTTATTTGATTTTAATGTTTAACTTATTTTAAATAATTAAATTTTGGAATTTAATAACTTATAATTCAAATATAGGAAATTGTTTAATATTTGAATTGTGAAACTAAACGTTAATTAAACGGAGTTAATAATTTTATTTAACTCCTTTTAGTTAATAAATAATATTGGTGAATTCAATTTGTAAATTTATTTACAAATATAAATAGATTAGATAAATATCGATAATTAAATATAAAATGATATTTAAATCCATGAAACTGCCATTTTGGGGCACCGTCTCGGATTTCGACGAAACCAGTTTCATTGAATCCGTAACAATGGATTATAATATGCCGTCGAATTTAATGACGATCAAATGAATCGTTTGGTCATGCAAGTTCGAAACGCATTGAAATTAATACCAAAAATTTAGTATAATGATTGAGTTTAAAAAGTTATCTTCTGCATATGATCGAATTAGGACTTGGGACTAGTTCCATTGCATTCGAAATAGGGGTATAACATATAGAACGCCAGGCGACATGTCTCGTTTAAAGTTCAAGATTTTTGGTTTGTTTTGTTGAATATTTGTAAAATTAAAATTATACACACACATACCCACCATATGAGCCCATGCCATTAGCTCATACCCCTTCATTTATTAGCCTATGCTTCTCCCATACCTTTCTCTCTATTTAAACACTGCATATGAACGCAAACATGTTTTCCCTTTTGAAATAAAAGTTTAAAAATCAAAATCTAATTGTTTTGTGAACTAAAAATTATGAAACAAAGTTCATTAAGTTTTGATGTTGGCTGTGATTCTATAGCCTCGAATTAGAGAACGATGTTCTTTTGGCCGAAGTCAGTTTTTTGGGTGTAAGCTAGGGTTGGAGAAATTGGGGCGTAGGGTCGATGAGGGGACGAACATGGATTGGATTCGGACTCGTGGGGAAAGGTAGCACCTAGGCATGAATTTTCAAAGGGATTGGTGGCGCTTTGTGATGCGCGACCTGATGGTGGGTGGCATAGCTAGGAGTAGGTCGCGTTGTGTGATAAGTGTGCGACGATTCCATGGTGTCAAGCGAGTGCGGTTCGTCGAGAGCAGTTCATAGAGGAAGACAGTTCGCATAATGGAGTGTCGTAGCTCCGTGTCAATGCATTTGCGTGCACAATGATGATTGGTTCTTGGATATGGCCATGCATGTTTATATTTGGGGAAGAAAGAGTTAGCTTTAGGTAATTAGATTTAAAATGTAATTAGTAATTTAATTTAACTATTTGAATCCGACAACTTATAAAATATGTATCTCACTCATACGAGGTCAGATTCAAACGTTGTTTTTGCATTGGACTCGTGTCGTCGAGGTCTTTGCAATGGAGTTGGTTTGGTTGGATTAGGAGCACGTGAAAATTTAAGCTAAAATCAGACGACCGTTCGATTTTAGTCCGAAATCGGAACGTTTCGGCAAAAACAAAAATTAATGTGAGTTTAACTCACATTAAATTTTATTATATCATATCAATGATATTATAAATGTTTATTGATTGCTTAGATGTTAGTGTAATTGTTTGATTTATTGTTTGGTTAAATTTCCATTTGGAAAATGGATGACTTATTAATTTGATCGTTATAAACCCATATGATTATCTATATATTATCTATAACCATTGTTTTGCAGCGAATATATGTAGTGGGACCCTGAGGGGTTTCTCGCTAATAAATTATTCATTTACATATGTATGCTGTTATTGATGGTTAATTGGAAATAAATCATGATATTCCATTTAACTTGTTAATTGTCGTTATAGCGATTTCGCTATATCGTCATTTATTAAATTCCATCCCTAAACCCTGTCATATGAACCTAAGCTTGTGTTTTCGCTAAAAAGAATATTGAGAATTCACTAATCATTTTGATTAATGATAATTTTGATTAATTAATCATTTTAACTAATGATTTTGAAATTAATTCACCAATTTAATTAACGATGTTTAAAATTGGTCGATCTTTTGATTTAAATAAGATCTGATTTAAGTAATCATTTTTACTAATGATTTCTTGAGTTCAATTAATTATTTTAATTAATGATAATTGAAATTAATAATCATTTTAATTAATGATTATTTTGAATTTAACTAATTGTTTTAACTAATGATATTTGGAATTTAGTTAAATCATTTTAATTAATGATCTTTGAAATTAAATAATCTATTTGATTTATGAGATTTGAATTTAATTAATTCATTTTAATTAATGATATTGAACTTTAATTAATTGATAGTTGTTTAAATTTAACTAATTAGTTTAACTAATAGTGTTTGAAAATTAGTTAACCATCTTAATTAATGATGTTTGAATTTAATTGAATCATTTTAATTGATGGTATTTAAAATTTACTTATCATTCTAATTAATGATGTTTGAGATTAATTATTCATTTAATTAATGATTATTTGAATTTAATAAATCTTTTCTTAACTATTGATATTTAAAATTAATCAATTGATTTAATAAAAGTGATTAAAGTAAATTAAATAATATAATAAAAGTGTTTTAAGTTTATTAACCGATTTAAAAGTTATTAATCCAATTTAATAAAGATTTTAAAGTTGATTTACCGATGATATAATAGTGTTTGGAAATAATTTACTATTTTATATAAAGATAAATGATTTGTTTATTAAAAGAAAATGCGGAGACTTGTCCAAGATCACATAGAAGTTTTGACAGGATAAGGGAAAATTTTGGGTAAGTTAAAAAGGAATTGGAACTCGATTATTGAGATGTTAAGTTGGATAATCTTCTGGGTGTCGGCCTGATGTTTGTTTAGGCCTTTGGGGTCGAGCACTTGGAAAAATTATTCTCTTAACGTTTTACGATCAGGAAATACTCTAAAAGTGTTTTACCAATACTATAATATGGAAATCAAGCACAAGTTCAGTTCTTTTTAAAAGAAAAAGTTTGATTCATTTATGGAAATGAATTATTTTAGTAAAGCGAATCACTTATATGGAAACGATTTATTTGTATAATTAGCAGTAAGCATCGAAGAAGTAGACTTATCGCTATTTCGAAAGTTAAGAATAATCGTGAGACATAACTTTGATGTAACACTACCTTGACTTTTTCGGTATTACTGTTAACTAAGAAATAGTACAAGTTTGAATTCAATGAGTGGTGATAAGCATACAAGACTTAATTTCCATATACGATCATTTTATATCCTCGATAATTGGTATCTCGGCTATCGGTTACTTTAGTTTATTATCGTCATTCTAAGACGATTTATTGCTCCATTAAGCATTTCTATTCTTTGTTGGAAATAATTGAACCAAAAGCGCTAGAGGAAGCCAAGCTATGTGGGGTTGCTCCTATTAGGATATTTTCGCATCTTATTTAGTTTGGATTCGTTTGTGCACTTAGATGTAGAAATATTTGGATACTCGATAAGGTCTGGCGGGGTCCGGCTTGGTATTGTCCGAGAAGTGTCATGGAGTATATGAGCTTCTCAGAAGTATATTACTAGAGGTATATTCCAAGGGGGTGCACCTTCCTAGTCATTTGTTGGAAATTTTCCTTTCCTTATTTGATTCAGAAACCTTGAATCTGTTTTAGCTTTATATTGCCATGAGTAGAGCCAATTCCTCATCATGGAATTTAAGTATTGATTTAGTCCAGTCTATCAAGTTGGTCTGTTACCTTATTCAGTCCATTTTATCATGTTTGGATTGTTACCTTATTTAGTCTATTCTATCAAGTTGGACTGTCTTTCTTGTTCTATCCATTCTATCCAGTTTGGATTTTACTCGGCTTATTTCCATTCTTTCAAGTCTTGTTTAATATTATTTATGCTCATTCATATTTGGATTTGTTCCTGATTTATTTCTGCTCTTGCCTGTATGGATGTTATTCTTGTAAGGAGAAAACCCGTTCCGCGTTAGTGTCGTAGTCCCATAAAACTTTATACGTTCCTCATTATTTTGAGTTATCTCACGTTAGTATTCCCATACTGATCCGGGTGTTATTTTATTATAATGCTCGGGCGAGACCAAGTATTTTACCAGGTTTTCCATGGTGTTATGGAGGTCTTGAAGGGGAGCTGAAGATTCACCTATTGTAGTATTTTATTTCCACTGTATTATATTGTATACCTATCGGCATTTGTAAGGTCCGGATTTTATAACTGTCCAGCTGATAAGGTTTGTTTTTACTATGATATACTCTATATTTTTGGAGTGACAGTTTCTATTGTCTCTGTTATATTATATGTTGTCGATTCCGCTGTGAGATTCTGTTTTTTATCCGTTCGTTTCTTTTATTTACCCTAACTATCTGCCTTTTTGTCGATTAGATGTGCGACATTGGAACACAGTGGTAGTGTTCGGTGTCGACTTTCGATAGTCAAAAAGGCGGATCGTTACATCTAATATTTGATGATGACATTGCATTTTGATGAGTGTGCGATATTTCGTCGTTATTACTACTAGTTGATGGGTAGTTAATTATGGTTATTTGATAATGTATGTTATGTCACTAATGTTTATTGGATTAGTACACATTTGATGATTGATCTATGTCACTTTATAGTGGTGATTTGCACACATTTAATGGTTTATACTTACATCGGTGATGCATTACTATAATGGATGACTAGTATGTATATAAGTATTTGTCTTTGATGATTAAGGTTGGTATCATATGTTGTTAATGATTGATGGCTATGTGCTATTATTATTATTTTACCCCATATGATGATTTGTTGAGATGGATGAGTAGGAGCATTATTTTCTGCTTTTACTATCTACATTGGTTGCATTAGTTAAGATAATTGCATTAATTGCATTGTTTGTGATGGTTGCAATGTTGTATGGGTGTTATGGTTGCAATGTACTAATAAGTGTTTGGATGTAGGAGAAGATCAGAAAATAGAACGATGTGGGCTTGATCTCCCAAAAGGGGTACGTATGCAATCTTTTCCTATGCAATAGCCACCAGATTGCAGGTAAAAGCGAAGAAAGGAGAAAAGGGTCTTTAAGAAGTTGTATCTACAAGAGATGGTATATCTCTTGCATTATAATTATAAAGTTGTTGTTTAGATGTAATAAAATGTATAAACTCTGTGGTGTATTTTATTCAAGTAATATTTGATTTGTTAAATTGGCATGTATGTATATATATATGTATACAATGATGTTTACCACTGTGAGGTTTTCATTTTATTTATAATTTTAGAATTTATTTAATTTTAATATACTTATAGTCCACTGCTTTTAATATCTGTAATTAGTTGTAAGCGTAATTTGACGTCGTTTATAATTAATTTTAGAGGTTAAAAATAGTGGGCCATCACAAAAATGTAGAATGTTCTAGAATGTTATCCGTCTCTGTATCATTTAAAACTTAAAACCTACAATTCTTACTTCTTGACAAGGCACGAGTTAAATGGCATTTTTGGGTTCTGGATCGATGTGCCTAGGGGTGTAGGTTGTTATACTCGTGGTTCCTAGTTTCGAGCAATCTACATTAGTTGAAGAGCTTCGACAAGAGAAGGTTAAATGCTTTATGGGTGACATAGATTTGTTGCACACGATCTACGTCTTTAATCATTTTTTGCCAAAACTTGACTTAAATTTTTATATAATCAGTACAATTATGTTTAAAAAATGAAAGATATAGGCAGTCCTGGTGCCAACTATGACCCGAGGCTCCAAGTTATTAATGCACCCCGTCGTTCCTTGGTCATCTTAACTAAGATACCACCACCCTCTAGTGCCCAAGTTTCCCATAGAGGATGGAGGCTCCATCGGCGGTGGACTTAGTGTCCGACTTGGATAGACTTTGGTAATTCACGAGTTTTAGGCATAAAACATGTACACTGCATGTTGTTTTATATATGATTATTATTTCATGATGACTTATGAGGAAATTTAGTAAAATTTGAAGTGCTATATGTCTACCTTTCGAGCTTTGTGTAGACGCTGGAGTTGCCTTTTACTTGTACTATGCAAATTGCTTTTTCTTGATTTTATCGTAGCTCTTAATTCTGAAAATATGTACCGACTTCATAATTTTTGAACTTTGTATTAACATTTTGTGATTTTCCATGTGCTTGGCATGATCTGCCCCGCTTGGGGTGTAGGTTATTGTGTTTTAACTGAGAAGTCGAGTTGTGTATTTTCAACCTATTATTCATGCACATGTCTTTTATACTAGTTCGGATAGTCCAATATCCCTATATCTATTGCAATATTAGCTGAAAATCCAAGTCATGTAAATGAAAATCAAATTTGATTTGTAAATTAAATCAACAAAACATATTTTTATATTAGTTTAGGCCATTTAAAATTTCTACGTCCAGTTTATTATTTTATCGATCTTTCATAGTTATAACTTTGAATTTTACATGTTTTTACAAAAATATATATCAAATAAAGTATGATCTTCGATGTTCTGCCACATCTTTGGGACAAAATTCCCAACAGGCCTGGAGAAGCGATATGTGCCATTTGAAAGTGCTTCGGCATTCAGTAGGGGTCCCTCCCAATTTGGCCCAAATGCTCTTTCAATTAGGTCCTTTGTGTTAGCCATCACACGTTATAAGAGAAGATCTCCTTTGTGGAACTTCTTTTCTTTTGAGTGTCAAATTATAATTTTTTACCATTCTTTATATATAAACTACAGACCTAATCGCTGCTTCATCTCCCCTCTCTTGTATGAGATTTAATATAGTCCCATTAAGGTGTACATTCTTCTTGGTTAAATAAGATAAGCGCCTATGTGATGGAACATTTACTTCAACTGGGAGCATAGCTTCATAGCCACTTGTCAGGGTGAATGGGGTATGTCTTGTATGTGACCTTTTCAATGTTCTATATGCCCATAGGATTAGGGGTAATTCATCCGCCCATTTTCCTTTAGTCTTCATGGGCCTATATTTAAGTAACTTTTTTATTGTTTTATTTGCTGCTTCGACTAATCTGTTTTCCTGAGGGTGAGCTACCAAAGAAAAACTCTTGGTTATGCTAGTTTTTGCACAAAGGTCGGAAAATTCCTTACTCGTAAACTGCGTACTATTCTCGAAATTTTTTTTGTGTGGAAACCCAAATCTGACAATGATATTTTCAACTACCAAAGTAACTATTTTCTTTGAAGTTATGATTGCAAGCGGTTCAGCTTCTACCCATTTGGTGAAGTAATCTACTATTACGACTATGTACCTTACTCCTTGACATCAAGAGTAGGCCTATGAGATCAATTCCCCCCAGTGTAAAATGACCACGGGCTAGTCTTTAGAGTAAGCTCAAGTAATGGTAATCTTGGATTACTGGAAAATCTGTGACACTTGTGGCATCTACCAACTAAATCCTATGCGTCACATAATGTAGTTAGCCAAAAGTAGCCTTGTCTTAATATTTTCTTAGCTAACTTTCTTCCTCCTAAGTGATCCCTACAGCACCCCTTAAGAACTTCTCTCATGATTCTGATCCCCACTTCTATGGTGATGCATCTTGAGTGGGGGGGAAAGTACCCTCTTTTATAAAGTATCCCATCGAAAAACGTGAAGTACGGAGTTTGGTATCTAATCTTTCTAGCTATATTCTTTTCTGCTGGTAAGGTTCATCCTAAAAAAACTGCTTGTTGGGGATCTTCTAAGATTTAACATCTTCTTATCGCATTAGTGGTAGGGTTCAATTAACTCCAATCATATCCGTCTTGCCTTAGCCCATTACATTTTGATCTCTGGCTTGCTAAGCTCGTGTTAGCACCAAGACCCTATTTGTCTTTGAAACACCATGTTTGGCTAAGTGTGCCATAGGAACAGTCATTATTTCTTGCACAATTTTGGTACTTTCTACCTTAGCTAAAGAGTCTGTTGAAGAAGTTTCCTCCTCGGGGATCTGCTCAATGTCAAATTGTTCAAACTGAGCTTGTAGTTCTTTGAACAATTCTACACACTTGGCCAAAGTTGGCTCTTTAGTTTGGTAGTTGCCCTACACTTAGTTGAATCACTATGAACTTTGATATAGGTAACTTTCATTACGTGCACCATCTTGATCGTGATAATGAGTGCTTCATATTCTTTAACATTATTTATTTCTTTGAAAGTAGGACTATGCATATAGTTTATGTCGATATGGTGTGACAAGTACATATCCAAAACCTGCCCCCTATTCATTTGATGTACCATCAAGGTAGAGTTGCCACAACTTCGGCGACTCTCTCATTTCTTCACATTTTTGCGCCATTGGTGTTGTACGTTCTATTGTGAAATTGGCTAAGGCTTGACCTTTGAATGCATTGCATATGCAGTAGGAGATGTCATACTAGTATTGCTCGATGGCCCATTTTATAAGATGACCAAATAATTCTGGCTTCTGTTGTATTTATTTCAATGGCTTGTGCATTAGCACCTTGGTAGGGTGCACTTGGAAATACAGTTGTAGTTTCTTGGTTGTGAGCAGTAAGTTGTAAGCTAGTTTCTCTATTAGGGAGTAACTTAGTTATGCTCTGATAGACAGTTGTTGGTGAAATATATTGGCCTTTTCACCCTCCTCCCATAATATTGCCGCGCTGATAGCCTGATTAGTTATACTATACAAATAAATCCTTATTGGGGCTGGCTTTGAGAGTATAGGTGGGTTGGCTAAGTAATCCATTAATATTTCGGACTTCGCTTTACATTCCTCTATCCATTCAAAGCTTCTGCCCTTTTTGATTTGATCGAAGAATAGAATACATTTGTCAGTGGCTTTAGAAATAAATTTTTTCAAGTCTGCTACCTTCCCATTCGGGCTCATGGCATCTTTGGACTTTTCTGGGAATTTCATTTTCTTGACAGCATCTTTTTTTTGCGATTAGGCTCTATTCCTTTTGCACCCATAATGTATCCTAGGAATTTTCATGACCGAATTGCAAAGTTACATTTTAAAGGATTCGGCTTTATTCCATAGTGCCTTAATGTCGCGAAAGTCTCTTCCACTTCACATGGTTTGAAGATGCTTTGGACTTTACAAGCATACCATTGACATAAACTTTGATATTTATCCCAATTTGATTTGTGAACGTCATGTTAACTAGCCTTGGTGTGTTGCCCCTACATTCTATAATCAAATGACACCACCTTATAGAAATATAGTCCCTTTTCACTATTGAAACTCGTGTGTTCTTGACCTTGCTCAAACATACCCATTTGA
This sequence comes from Allium fistulosum, assembly GCA_030737815.1. Taxonomy (NCBI): domain Eukaryota; kingdom Viridiplantae; phylum Streptophyta; class Magnoliopsida; order Asparagales; family Amaryllidaceae; genus Allium; species Allium fistulosum. The sequence continues at coordinate 272,513,285 of CM060902.1, read as the reverse complement.
TTGTAACTTAAATAAGCGTGTGTAAACGTCAACAGTTCATGTCCGCTAGTTGCATAGACTGACTGATCAATTCCGAGCAAGGGAAAGCTATCCTTGAGCAAAGCTTTGTCGAGGTTTTTGAAGTCTATGTGGGCTCTCCACCTCCTATTAGATTTCATTATGGGGACTGCATTTGCTACCCATATTGGATAATATACTTCTTGAATGAACCCATTTTCCTTCAACATTTAACTTATTCATGAAAACATTATATCTTTCCTGGTCCAGGTTGTGCTGTTTTTGTCTTATTGAATGTGCATTTGTGTCTATGTTGAGGGCATGATAGATTATGGCAGGATCATTCCCAACCAAATCTGAGTGAGTTTAGGAAAAACATTAGATGATTTATTCAAAAAATCAATTAATTCTTAATGCAGTTTACTGTTTAGATATTTTTTCCAATCTTCACAGTTTTCGTAGGGTCTGAGAGGTTTAACTGAACCTCTTGTCATCCCATTGGCTTCAGATCTTTTCCCTTCTTCCCTTTTCATGGATCCACATCATCCTCTATTTCATGCAGTTTTGATGAGGTTGTGCTTTCCTGATCTTAAGAAGCATCAGATAAGTTCTAAGCAAATATTGAGTCATACTCATCCATTCATACCATGTGTAGATAGTCTTTTTTTCCCTTCCATGCAGACACTATGGTCGTAGATTGACCTATTTCGGTATCTTCCTTAGAACCTAGTTCTGGTGCAGTTCTTTATACTGACATATGAATAACATTTTCATTATTACAAGAATGAAAGGCGACAACAATATAATTTAAACAATTTTATTGCTGGGATTCATAGTTAAATAACTCTCTAGCCAACAATTGTTCCCCTCTCACACTACCCACTCTTGTTGCGGTATGAAAATTCATGAGCAACTCCTTTTGATAAATAACTACTCTAATGTATATCAGCACTGGTCTCTCCAATAAAGCATCGTACAGAGACTATTGCTTTATAATCAGAAAACATGCATAGAATGATTTGTGAAATGACACCATTCCTGTTGTGAAAAGAGACGGGCTATACTTATTGGAATAGTCTCCATATTGTTGAAGCCATATATTGGCTCCGGGCTAGGCTTTAAGGCTTCAGATGGAAGTCCCATTTTTCATACGCGGATTTGAAAATGACATTCCAAAAACTTCTTGAATCAACAAAAACCTTCTTCATAATGCAATTGGAGATTTTTATGGTTATCACCATGGGTTTCTGATAAAGGAAAGTAATTCTAGCAGAATCCGTTGAAGTGATTGTGATGTTCGAGGTGGGTTTCTATTTGATATTGAACATAGTTCTATGTTCAGTGCAAGCTACATGGATGCATCTTTCCTATGCGTTTTTGCTTTTACTTGTAAGATAAGGTCCTTCATAGATAGAAGCATTGAGGGTGTTTGGTTTTTCCACTAGTTCTTCATGAAGGCTTGGTGACTAATTTTTCATTGGGGTAACTTCATCGTCTTCTTGAAAATGCCCAAGTATCCCTTTTGGGTTAACCTTTCATTTTCGTACTTTAAGTGGTAATAGTTATCAGTATGATGGTCGTTCACCCTATGGAACCAGTAGTGAGCACCATCTTTATTTTGCTCAGGTTTCTTTCCCATGTTTAGGACATTATAACCTAGCTCATTCCTAGTCAGCTTCTAGATTTGTCTTGGAGCATGTGTCAGTGGGGTTTTCATTGCATTGAATTCTCTTTGTCTTTTAGGGGGTGGGTTGTTGTAATTTTCTGCCACTCGCTTTCTTTCATTCTGAACTGGAGAAGTTCTTTCTATAGGCATCCCTTTGACTACTCTTGCTTCCTCTGTAGATATGTACCCACTGACCCTTTTATAGAAGGCCTTCATACTTCAGTAGGGCTTCCTTCTATTCTTATCCCACATATTTTTTTTCCTCTTTACTCCTAAAAGGAATGCCATGAGCAAGAATTTTTTTCCTGTAACCCTTATTCCTATATTTTTTGACTTAAAATATTTGATATAGCTACATATGCTTGTATTATCCCTTGTTTGATGTAAGATAAAGTATTGGGATATGGGGAAGCTTCTCTCCTGGTGTTGAATTGCCTATAAAATTCGGTCGAAATTTTCACCTAAGAATGTATCTCCTAGAGTAAGTATCCCCTAAACCATCTAGACGCGGCTTCTACAAGATACACTAGAAATAATTTGCAATGAGCCAGCCTAACCACCTTTAAAATGTCCATGTGGTACCCAAATGTACATAAATGATCATCTAGGTCAAATGATCCATCATAAGTTTTTATCATAGGGCTTTGAAGCTATCGAGGAACTTTGACTCAATGCTAGCTTCACTAAATGGAAAAGAACTTTCCTATCTCCTTCCTTCTTGGTTATTCTGCTAAAATAACTCTAACAACTGCTCTATACTGGCCTTAAGCTCTCGTATCTCCTCATCTTTTTCACTAGCTTATGATGAGCCTCCTTCGTAGACTGAGGTGGCCTCATTTCCGTCTTTTGCAAAATTGAGGTGCTAAATACATTCGTAGTTATTAATCAATATACTTAATTGATATTAAATTTGCCTTAAATTGAGGTAATTATGTTGCTTAAGTTTACCAATTAGGTAGATGCACTTTAACTGTTGTTAAAGTGTCAAGTTCAATTTAGAAATCAACGTAACTACATTTAAATGAAACGAAACACTGAAAACGAGGAAATAAATGCAGAAAAATAAAGGATACAAAAATTTATGTCATTCGAATGTTAAGGAATCCTACGCACCTAAGGAAATGCTTTTTCTTATGTTATTCTTTGTACAAGCTTTTAAAGGCAATGAAAGTATAATTATTTTTAGTATAAAATTTAGAGAAACAATCAAAAGTCCATTTCTTTTGCTACAGTGTCCTTCTATTTGTAATATCATGACAGAACGCGAATTACTAACTTCATGGCCTTGCATTCTTTCTCCGTCATTAGATCTTTCCACGTTTTACACATCCATTAGCCTATCAATTTTTGCATGGATCACTTACGCGGATACAGGTAAGTGGAATTGCTTTAGGCAGGAATATTTCACTGAAGGCAAGAATTTTGAACTTGGCATTAGGCGTGAAATTTGAGTTTGGTATGTGGATTTCTAGAGTTATACTTGTCAGTTATGCTTGACTTGTGGACGGTTCTGCATTTTCTTGTTTAGAGGCTTCTATGTGATTTGTATGCGACATCTACTGGAACTAGCCAGATAACAAAGGAGTAATTGGGTAAATTTAAAAAAAATCCATTATTGGATCTTTAAGGGGCCTATGTAGTCTAATTCATTTAGAACTTTTCTAAATTTTCGATTAAAAAAATTAACATTTTATTTGATTTCATAAACAAATTTTATTTTACATAGGGGTGTGTGTGTCATATACACATAGGTGTGTACGTGCAAATGCACATGCATCGGGATAATATTTACATGGTTTGACATGTCCATGTATGGAGTTGGGATTTACACCGCAACAGACATGCTAATTGCTCTTGCATACAAATATATTATCTAAATGTATATATGTTTGCACCATAATAATATATAAATATTTATATATATTTACATATAATAAATGTTAGTTATAACCAATTAATATATAAAACATTTATAAAATTCATAGTTATACATATGTATGTGAATATATATATATATAATAATTAAATCACTAAATTAATTAAATATTAGTTTATAGAATATTTTTAACACATATACTATATATATAACATGAAAGCCATGAATAATTCAAAAAAAATTTGTAAATTAGTTTACACAATATATATATATATATATATATAATTAGATACATACATACATACATACATATATATATTAATAAAAATAATAAAATTAAAATTTTATAAAAATATATTTCTGCAAATTTTGCTCTCAGCCAAGTTTATATTTTATTTATTTTAATTTCTTTTCGATTTAGCAAATATAGTCATTAGATCATTTTAAATTAAAAATCCATGTTAAAATTAAAATAAAAATACAAAAAAAATATTATTTTCGAAATTATAATGTGTTAAAAATATGTTTTATAAAATTTTAAGATTTAAATGAATAATTAAATATATTTATTTGAAATAATTTTTTTTACTGCCCAATGCATTTTATACAAAAATAAATTTGTTCAAAATTTAAAACATGTGCTATATAATATTTTAAGTATGGAAATCAATTAATTAGAATCATTTAATAATATCATTTATATATAAAAAAATATTATTATTTTCCAGCCCAGGAGCATCTAATAAGGAAAACATACATAATTTTTTATTATATAATATACATACATACATACAAACATATATATGCATTCATATAAATAACTATCCAGATGTGACAACATGTCGATATACAGAATCATCATTGTTAACCAGCTTTTGAGCCAAAGTGGATTTCAACTGGACTTGGAAGATTCAAACAAGGATGAAACAGCTTGGAAACTTGGAGGCAGGCTTAAAAGGGCTAGAGAATTGAGTTTAGGAAATTTGGTTGGAAAATTGGCTAAGTCCTTAACACAACCCCAAGTTAAGGCCTTAGGCCAATATCGGGTTAAGGCCTTAGGTCAACCATGACTTAAGGATTTGACGAGTTAAGGATTTGAGTTGGTACCAAGTTGAGGATTTGAGTTGGTACCGAGTTATCACTAAAGCATCTTCAACTGGACGTAGAAGATTGAAACGGAATCAGAATGACTTGAAATTTGGCAAAAGCACTTAGAAAAGCGAAAAGAAAGACTTGTAAAATTTCACCATGATTGGGCCAAGCATCTAAACTCGACCTGGAGTTAAGGACCTTAAATCGGCACCAAGTTTAGGATTTGACTCAGGTCGGCTTGGCTCTTCTGGCATGACTTTGCAATACCTTCTGGATTTTATTGCTATTGGGTTTCTGCCTATATGCTGCCCAATTCCTCTATAAATACCAACCTACTTGCTACCTAAAAAGGGGCTTCTTTCTGCTGGATCTCCTTCAACACTCTTACACTTGGAGCTTCCATTGCACTTTCATCGCTTCTATTCTCCTCAAATAACATTTTTAACTTCATTGTAAATCTGGGATCTACTAGATTATGGCTAGATCAGATCTAACAAGTTGTAAATCAAAGAGAGATCAACTAACAAAAAAGATTGAAGTGGACGTAGGCGAAGATTATGTCAAACCACTATAAAAAAATTGTGTGTTTTTGTCTATTTTCTACTTTTTCTTTTCCTTTCATCTGAACTGGGGCTTTCATATGATATTTGGGTGTTGATCCACTTTTTGGGTTAACATTTTAGTGCTTTCATTAAGAACCAAGATCCAAATTTGAAGACTTGAAACTTGAATCCGAGATTTGGAGAAGATGAAGAGACTTAACAGTAGACCTAGGGTTGGAAGAAGTCAACCAGAGCCTAGGGGTAGCCATGAGGTATCCTCAAATTCTCATCAATCCACTTATGTGACCATGGTAGAGATGGAGAGAATGATGAAGAAGATGCAAGAAGGGATGATAACTAGACAACATGAGATGTTGGAAGGATTTTTCCAAAGGATTGGACAACAAGGAATAGATAGAGCTGTAGGAATTCAAAATCAAGGACAAGAAGCTAATGCAGGAGCATCTGAAGTTGGAGCAGAGCAAACAAGAACAGTGTCCCCACAAATAGAACAGCTTGATACCAACCCAAACCAAATCGGTACCGAAAGGATTATACTGGGGGGGCAACGTTGGTGTGACTACTGTAATGCTGGGAATGGACAATGATGGAGTTAGAAATGCAAATAAAAATGTAAATGCACAACAACTGGAGGGAAATTTGCCAGAACTTCCCCGTAGGAACGGAGGATAGAATGAAACCAGAGCTATAGATCAGAAAGCTAACGTGCGACCGGATGAATATGTGCTAGAGCATGTGCTAGAATTCCACTACAGGAACAGGGGGTAAAGTATTTATTTTGGACGGAGACCCTCATTGGATGGTGAAAACTGGTTCCCTAAGTTGTTAAGGAGAATGATAAAAGGTGGACCCATAGATTAAAGCTTGGAGAACATGAACATGAATCCATTCACTTCAAGTATCCGGTATGCGAGGAATCCTCCCGATTTCAAGCTTTCGATGCTGGAAATGTACAACGAAAAGTCGAATCCTACAATTCTTCTAATGAGATACATCCAAAATATGGAGGTATTGGGTGCTTCTGAGGAGGTAATGGGGTGGCTCTTCCCATTATACTTGACGGACTTGGTGGCGATGTGGTTTAGATAGTTTTAGAAGAGTCCATTAGCTTGTGGACTGATTTGGTAAGTAAATTCTTAAGGCAGTTCAAATTTCACGTCTCGCGATGAAGAATGTGATAATGTTATCAAGTGTGAAACAACAGTCCGGAGACATCTAGAGAAGCTATCTGACAAGATTCAATGCAGTAGGTGCTGCCGTCGATAGGCCGGATTTGTCTATAATCTTAATGGTGGCAGTATCTAGAGTTACGAGCAAGACCTACTTCAAAGTTGCGCTGGAGAGGGATCACCGATGGATCTTGCGGAGTTCTACCATGAAGCTGAAATACATTTGCATCAAGAAGACACCGAAGCTGAGGATGAGGATGCTAAAGTTAATGCTGTGGATGACAGAGTACTATTCGTAGCAGGAAATGGAAAAGACAAAGGAAAAAGGAAAACTAATGACGACTTTGGGGAACCGAAACAACAAAGGAGGAAGCTGAAATTCTCTTCCTACGCTGACTTTACTAAAACCCTAGAGAGGATATATCTAGATACTAGAGGGTAGATCCTCTACCAGAAGCCAATTAGGAGAGAACCTACTGATCGTGAGAAACGATCTAGAAAGTTTTGCGTCTTCCATGAGTTGGATGGACATTAAATGAATGAGTGCTGACACCTTTGTGATCTAATAGAAGAACTGGTTCAAGCAACCAGCTACAACAGTATGTGAGGAACCAATCTGGAATGGTGCGGCCAAAGCAACCGCCACCTATAGCGAATACGTCAAGGAATAACCGGGGATCTAGTATGAGGCTCGAAATCCCATGATTGGGATGAACGGGAGTTGAACTTGATTCCCACGCTTTAATTTTTTGTTTCTTTTCTTGTATTCTTCTTTTTGCATTATGTAATAAGACAATAACCTCAGGCCGCTTACATGCGTATGAGATCCCGAACGGTCCCTAGGCATGCTTTAAGTCAGATGCCTGAGATGACTATTTAGAAAGATAATAACCTCAGACCGCTTACACGTGTACGAGACCTAGATTGGTCTCTAGGCATGCTTTGAGTCGGATGTCCGAGATGAATGCTTAGGATTTTTGCTTTTTTTCTTTGCTTTGATTTGGATATTTAACTTTTAAAAAATCCACATTGAATGTGATGACTATATTTATCGCTTTTATGTCCCGTTCGGAGAGACGGGGCCATATTTCAAGGTGCAAGTCCCCTCATCAGAGAGCGAGCAGATGGGCTTATATGATATTAATTACTTTTAAGTTACGTCGGAAGAGATAGGGCCGGAGTGCAGGGTGCAAGTCCCCTCATCGAAGAGTGAGCGGATAGCCTTATATGGATTGGATCACTTTAAGCTATTGTACGAAGGGACGGGACTGGAGTGCAAGAAGTAAGTCACCTTGTCGGAGAGTAAGTGGATGGGCTTGCTTTTCATTGAGTCCCCTTATCGAAGAGTAAGTGGATTAGGCTCAGCAAGGGCCTGGAGAGGTCAAGGGTAGGTCCCCTTATGGGTGATGAGTGGACGTGCCTAGTCGGTCGTTGGGTCCTCTTAACGAAGAGCAAGTGGATCAGACTCAGCAAGTAACCACCAAAGAGATTATACCCCACAGTGGATAAAGAACGGTCTGGAGAGATCAAGTCCTAGATTGGAAGATGAATGGTCCAATAAGACCATGTCCCGAAGTGGATGCAAATTGGATAAAAGGATTTGGATGCCTTGCAATTGGAGAAAGAAAGATAAGCCCTAGGCGAATACAGGATGACTTGGATTCAGGAGATGGTACTTCCAAATAATGGATCAGGATTCAGATAGCCAGAAAGCTTGATTTGCGTAGTCGGAGAGCTTGATTTTGATTGGACCGAGTTAGAATAGAATAGCCAGAGAGCTCAACTATCGGAATTTGATTATGGATTGTTGGAAATTGTTCTTGAGCAAAGCACACCTTACATTCGAAAGGCGTACTTTGGGGGGCAAATGTTAACCCACTTTTGAGCCAAAGTAGATTTCAACTGGACTTAGAAGATTCAAACAAGGACGAAACGACTTGGAAACTTGAAGGCACACTTAAAAGGACTAGAGCTCAAGAAATTTGGTTGGAAAATTGGCTAAGCCCTTAACTCAACCCCGAACTAAGGCCTTCAGTCAAACCCGAGTTATGGATTTGACGAGTTAAGGATTTGAGTTGGTACCAAATTAAGGATTTGAGTTGGTACTAAGTTATCACTAAAGCATTTTCAACTGGACGTAGAAGATTGAAACGAAATTCGGATGACTTGAAAATTTGCACGAGCACTTAGAAAAGGGAAAAGAAGGACTTGGGAAACTTACACCATGATTGGGCCAAGCACCTAAACTCAGCCCCGAGTTATGGAACTTAACTCGGCACCGAGTTTAGGATTTGACTTGGGTCGGCTTGGGTGTGGAATGACTTCGCGCTATCTCCTGGACTTTATTGCTATTGGGCCTCTAACTTTATGTTGCCCAATTCCACTATAAATACCAACCCACATGCTACCAGAAAAGGAGCTTCTCTTTGTTGGATCTCTTTATCACACTTAGACTTAGAGCTTCCATTAAACTTTCTTCACTTCTATTCTCCTCAAATAACATTCTTAGTTCCATTGTAAATCTGGTATCCACTAGATTGTTGCTAGACTGGATCTAACAAGTTGTAATCTAGAGAGAGATCAACTAACAAAAAAGATTGAAGTGGGCGTAGGTCGAAAATTATGTCGAACCACTATAAAAATTTATGTGTGTTCATGTCTATTTTCTACTTTTTCTTTTACTTTCTTCTAAACTGGTACTTTCGTCTGATACCTGGGTGTTGATATACGTTTTAGGTTAATAGTCATATAAATACTATTAAATAGATATATGATATAGTAAATAAATTTGACACTATTAGATCAAATATGTACCTTACACTAATGCCTAATATGAACACGCTATAACAAAGAATAGTGCTCCTTAAATCTAATTCCAATTCCAATGTTGCTAGCTCCTAAACTGAGTTACACCGACGATTGAATCGAAGTGTTTTGATGTGTTTTAAAATTTGGATTTTTGAGGCTTTTAGAGAGGGATTGCTGGTTGAAAATATGAAAGTGGATAGAGAGAAAAAGTGTCAAATGAAATCATGTAAAAGGTGGCTTACAAAAAGGAAGTCCGAAGAGTGAAAAGTGGATCACATCCTAATATCCCCTTCTAATATTTCCACCCATTTTACCATTCAAGATCCTCCCTGTTTTCCATCATATGGCCGGCCAAAACATGCCCCCCTTACAACCCAAATAGCATGCCCATATGGACCTCAAATCTGGTCCAAGTCGGAACAACATTCAATGTGATTTTAAATCATATCTAAACGCGTATTAATATCGTATATCGATTGGTTAATTCATTATTATTACAAACATACTATTTAATACGGTTCAATATACATTAAATACAAGTTTATAATTAATATTTCATAAATATTAATTAATTTATAAAATTTATGAATTAATTAAATCAGGTGGTAAAAGGAATATTCAACGTTTTGGTCGTGGGACTCTTAGGTGTAAATTTGGTCAGTGATTAATATTGAAATATTTGAATATTAACAATCACACATCAGTTAGCAGGTGGTGTGACGTTGTGGCTAAATTTATCACTTGTTTGGTTTTGGCAAAATCCAATTTCACTTTATTAAGCGTTACCAATTAGTGATAATTATTTATACCAATTTTCTTCGTCAAAACTGCATCACATTGGACTTATGGAGTTCGGTAACGGTCAAAATTCCAATATCATCTATATTCAACTCTATATTCATAACACAAAGTCCTTGGTTAAATAAGAACAATTATTATTAGCCAAACTATTCTATCTAGAAATTCTGACAATAAGTTGACTTTAGTTGACCATGATATTAACCATGCATAACTTAGGAGACGAATCCTATCTTGAATAGTGTTTTACTTCCAATACTCCCACTTGACCTAACTATAGTTATTTGATGGACATCATGACATGATTTGACTATAATCAAAGTGAAGCTTTCATATTAAAGGTTGACAGTATTCTCAAGTCAAGAGAACTGTGTTAATTAGTCATATCGATATTTTCTGTTTGACCTTAGTTATATTGACCAATAAAAAACTATCGAATGAGTCATTCCATGGTTATCTAATAACTATCAGCACTTAACCCTTTGATGCCTCCAACAACAGGAGTAAAACACCGCCCAACATTTGGAAAGCGTTACATACTCTAGTCTCAACGGATGCATCAATATCCAGTCTCAATGCATCTTGACTAGGGATATTTAAAATGATGTGTTTATTATAATGTGAAACAATACTCATGATTAGAACTATTTGTAGTTACTATCACAAACATATCATTTAAGGATTTTCTGTTAAATATATTTTATTTAAACATTTAGTTATTTATAACGCATTACAAAAAATATATAACAAAAAGATGTGAATGATAATTGATTATAAGGTTAATTATTTACAATAAATTACAAAATTGACCCTAGGGCATACCCCTAACTCTGTAATATCCCACTTGCACTTGGGGCCAATTACAGAGTTTCAATCCCATCCCTTCTTGAGAGCCGACCGAGCTAGATCCTTATAGAATTGATCTGATATATTGTCCTTGGTATCTACCCTTTGTATCATGACCTCTTTCTTCTCGATGAATTCTTTAATGAGGTCGAACTTCCAAAGAATATGCCATGACTTCTTATGTGCTCTGGGCTCCTTTACGATCTTTATCGCCACATTATTATCACGAAACAATACCATTGGATTATCGGTATCAGGAATCACTTCTAGCTCATTTAGAAACTTGTGCATCCAAACTGCCTTTTTAGTTGCTTCATTGAGGATGATGTACTCGGCCTCCATCGTTGAATCATCTATTGTCTCTTATTTGGAAATTTTCCAACTGATGGCTCCACCGTTAAGCATAAAGACATAACCAGTCTTTGATTTGCTAGCATCAATGTGACTCTGAAAGCTAGAGTCTTATACCCCTTCACAAGGAGGTCTCCATTCCCGTAAATAAGGAATAAGTCTCGAGTATTTCTTAAATACTTCAGTATGCATTTTTCGACCATCCAGTGCTTTTCTCCACGGTTAGACTGGTACCAACTTATGCATCATAATGCATAGGCCATATCTAGTTCAGTGCATAACGTATCATACATTATGGATCCTATGGCTAAAGCATAAGTTATCCTCTTCATATGCTCTTTCTCCTTGTTAGTATGAGGAGCAACCTTTGTAGAAAGGATGATTTCAGACAATGTTGGAATGTTTCCACATTTGGAATTCTCCATATTGAACCTCATTAGTATAGTATCTATGTTCAAATTTAGATAATCCCAACCGCCTCTTAGATCTATCTCTATAGATCTTTATACCTAGTATATAGGCTGCTTCTCCAAAATCCTTCATAGAGAAGTTCTTGGAAAGCCAAGCTTCATCTGATTGCAATAGCAAAATGTCATTGCCAATCAACAGAAGATCATTTACATATAGCACTAAGGATACAATTGAACTGCATGTTCCTTTCTGTATATGCATGCCTCCTCTATGTTATGATAAAAATAAAAATATTTGATTACCTTATCAAAACACTTGTTCCAATTGCTTGAAGCTTGTTTATTTCCAAATGGACTTCAAAACCTTGCAAGCCTTGACCTCACTCCCATTGACCATAAAACCCTCGGGATATGGCATATAGACAGTTTCTTTTAAATCACCATTTAGAAATGCCATCTTTATATCCATATGCTATATTTCATTATCATGGAATGCAACAATGTCCAGCATAATCTGAATGGACTTAAGCATAGCTATAGGCGAAAAGGTCTCTTCATAATCAATACTTTGAATTTGACAAAATCCTTTTGGAACTAGCCTAGCCATATAAGTCTCTACTTGTCCATTTGCATTTAGCTTTTTCTTAAAAATCCATTTGCAGCCGATGGGTTTTATACATTTTAGTACATCTGACAACGTCCATACTTTGTTTTCGAACATGGAATCCATCGCCGATTTCATTGCTCCAAGCTAAAGTGCAGAGACTTTGCTCTGTAGTGTTTATTGGAAAGATAGAGGAGTGTCATCATCTAAGACATGGTCCTCCTTCTCACCATCCATGAGAAAAACCATAGTATCTCTCCGGGCACGAGATTCCCTACTAGATTTTCTAATATGTTGCGTGTTTTCGTATACGGGTGAACTTGGTTCTCCCATTGGTTCGGCCTTGGTGTTAACTTCTTGGATCTCATCCAAGTCTACAACTTCGTCGTTAATTTCCTTTTATAGAAATTCCTTTTCAAAAAAAAGAGCATGCCAAGAAACAATAACATTTTATTCCTCGGTATTGCATAATATATATCCCATTGAGTTTTTAGGATTTCCTATAAATTTGCATAGTACTGATCTTGCCTCTAGTTTATTCGAACCATCATTCTTAGCGTAGGCTTGACAACCCCACGCCTTCAAATACTTGAGTTGGGGTTTCTTACCATACTACATCTCATATGGTATTTTAGGCACAGATTTAGTGTGCAATAAGTTCAACATATCCTATGTGGTTATAGCGCATATCCCCTATAGGACAGAGGTTACTCAGCTTTACTCATCATAGAATGAACCATATCTAATAGGGTTTGCTTCCTTTGCTCCGACATACCATTGTGTTGCGTAGTATAGGGTGGAGAAACCTAAGAGATAATTTCATTATCTTCTAAGTATTGTTGGAGTTCTTCTCCAATATACTCACCTCTTCGATTGGATCGAAGAATCTTAATCTTATGGATCGTTTAGTTTTTTACTATATTTTTATGCTCATCGAATTTCTCATAGATGTTGGATTTGTTCTTCATAAGATACACATATCCTAGTCTCGAAAAATCATCAGTGAATGTAACAAAGTAATAACTATTATTAGTTGTGATTATGGGCATCGGGCCACACACATCACTATGTTCTAACCCTAAGAGTTTATTAACTATTTCGTTGCTCCCACTGAAAGAGTGCTTGGTCATTTTACCTTTGAGACATGACTCACACATTTTAAATGATTCAAATCTAGTGACGAGAGAAAACCTTAGATTTTTAGTTTTTGTAGTCGCTTTTCACTAATATGACTTAGCCTATAATGCCAAATATAATTTTCATTTACATTGTTCGAAGAACTCTTCATAGAACGCACATAATTAGTATTGGTCACGTAAATGCCATTTTCAAGAACACCATCGCAGATTTTATTTCTACTCATAATGTTCATAACATTATTCGCATAATGAAATATATATATCCGGTCTCAAACAATCTAGAAACAGACACAATTCCACAAATAAAGTCTTTTACAAAACACTAAGTTTTTAATATCAATATTATTCTATTAGGCAAACATAAATGATAATCTCCTATTATCGTTGCATCTATGGTAGATCTACCAACAACCTAGAGCCTCATCTCTCCTTTTGTCACACTGTACCAGTTCCTAAGCCCCTACAACGAATTACGTATATAAGTTTCAGAAATAGTATCTAAAACCCAATTTCATTGATTATAAAACAATTTTGAATAATAAATGTACTTAATGGAGCTGCAGATCCATTCTGCTTTCTTTCCTTAACAATCTTTAGGTTACCAAGACAGTTCCTTTTCCAGTGACCTTTCTTGTGGTAGTGGTGATATTCACCCTTATCATCGATCTTATTACTTTTCTTATTCTTCTTACCTTCCCTTTTCTACTTTTTTGAACCTTTCAAAGATGATGCACCACTCTTTATAGCAAGTAAAGCCCTTAATCCTTGGATGTAAACTCGGCTGATCTAAACATATTAAGAAGCTCTACGAAATTCACATTCAATTGGTTCATATTGTAATTCTGTATGAACAGTTCATACTAAGGTGCAAGAGAACCAAGGATCAAATCAACTTGTAATTCATTACTTACATGTACATCTAATTGGAAAGCCTTTCATTACAGCTCTTCATCATCAGTATGTAATCGTCCACTTTCTATCCTTGAGTCATTTCATCATCAGTATGTAAACGTCCACTTTTTGTCCTTGAGTCATTTTGGTATTGAACAACTTATTCGTAAGTCCGTACATCGTGGAATGTGAATGTTTACCAAACAGGGCCTTGAGACTATAAAATATCTCATGGACAAACATGTTTTTGTGCTGCTTCTACAAAGACTTGTCCATAAAGAAAGCATGAAAACATAGGCGATCACTAGCTATGAAATCCATTTCTCATAAGCAAGTATAAGTTCTAGGTGCACATCATCAGTGGTTGTTCTTTAGGATCATAGGTAATAGATAACCAAAGATGCCCATAATTTAACGTTTCCTTAATCGCTCTTAGCAGTCGATATAGTTGTGATCCGGTAAACTTGTCGCTTTTAGAAAATAGTTTTGGAGTTGACATTTTCTGCAAGTTTTAATTGATAAATTATTAGGACAATATCATAGTAGATGTTCTTATAATATTAGTAATGTTATACTTTATGTTTCATTTTACTAATCAACTCCCATTAGTCATTTATGTTTCGTCAAACCCTAAGTCAAAACATAGAAGTCTTTTGACTTCACTAGTAGGTGTTAGGAATCATCTGTCTTGGAATTCTAACCTTGAGTTTTCTCAACAAGTCATAGCTCCACAGATGATGGATAACTCCTTATCGATTTTATCATATACAACTCCTAACCTGTGATACATTGCCCTGATTTCACCTCAACCTTGAATTTGCTCAACAAATTGAAATTAAATTGTTCGCTCGTACCCACCATATCGCAATGGCCTAAGTATAGTATATGTACTTTGAGTTTGCTCAATAAATACACATAGTTATCTTACATCGTCTATTTAATATATTAATAATACCACATACAACATCCCTAGCTTGATTTTACTCAACAACTAAGGAGTATGCAAGCAATTTATTAATATGTATATAAATTAGAGGAAAACACTATACTAAAGATTCACAACTTTTAATATATTATGTAAAGTGACATTGACTTATGGAATAATGTATTTCTAATGAACCCTCGTGATTCAAGTGTCGGACACATCAAGAATCATGGTATATGCACATTTACATACGTGTTTATTCCTTAAGTTTATTTATTATAATGTTCCACCTTTGTTTATACATTCGTATTATATAACATTCATTTTTTAATAACTTTTTGTTAACCCAAAAAATTGATCAACACCCTGGAGTATAATGTGAAAGCACCAGCCCTGTTAGAACAGAGCAAATATAATGGAAAATAGTAGAAAAGTAAAAGAGACCCAAAGGTTTTTACAGTGGTTCGGCTGTTAACTAAGCTACATCCACTTTATAGCTTTGATTATTGGTTTTATCTTGATGGGATAAGATTACAAGGAGATTGAAAGAGAATAGTCATAAGTACAAGTGTTAGACAGATTCTAAGTCCTTGAATTGCCTATAGAATTGCCTTGGTGACTATGGAGTAAGAGAGAGTTGAAGAAATGATAGGGGTTTTGCGTAGTAATGGAAGAAATTAGATCCCCTCTTAGTTGCTCTTTGCTTTGTATTTATAGTGGTAGCAATCATATTTGATCAAAAGCCCGCTACCAAAGAAGTCCGAGGAATATCCCAAGATAGCTTAAGAAGTGTCGTGACAACATGAGCTAAGGGCTAGATTCGGGGCTGAATTAAGCCATTAGATTCGATGCCAAATCTAATCCTTAGCCTTAGGATAGCCAAATCCTTTTGTGTCGAGTTTCATGCTTCGTCTAGATGTCCTCTATGTAATTTGGTAGACTGCTGATGAGTACTGAACTTCCTTCTTTCCTGACTTGGACTATCCTGCAGTTTGGACCATCACGTCTTTATTTTTGATGATAGGCTCTCTATAAATCTATGAAAATTCATGAATATGCATAGGAGGACTAGAGGAACACTTGCCAAGAGTATGGATGTGCTAAGGCTGGGTATTTAGATTCAGCATTGAATTAAGTTCCTTAATTCGGGGATGAATTTAGGTGCTTGGCCCAATCATGGTGAAAGTTTCCCAAGTCCTTCTTTTGCCTTTTCTAAGTGCTCTTGCCAAATTTCTAGTCATTTTGATTCCTTCTCGATGTTCTCCTTAACTCGAGATGAGTTAAAGTCCTTAATTCGAGGGTGAATCTAATGGTGGGGCCAATCCACTCCAAACCTTTTCTAAGTCCTTCCTTATGTTTTCTAAGTGTACATGTCAAGTTTTAAGCAGTTTTGACCTAAGACCTTAATTTAGAGTTGATCTAAGACCTTAATTTGGGGAGTTGATCTAAGGCCATGATTCGAGGGTGAATTAAGGACTTGGCCAATTTTTCAACCAAATTTCCTGAGCTCAATTCTCCAGTCAGAAATTCTCCAATCCTTCTGAGTATCTTTGCCATGTTTCTAGTCGTTCCGTCTTCATACCGACATTCTGACTCCTATTGATCTTTGCTTGGTTATAATCCTAGTTAACATTTTCCCCTCATAGTACACTTTCATTGGAAACAAAGTGTGCTCTGGAATAAGACAAATTTCAGATTACTACCTATGAATTTCAGTTGATCGCTTGGATGTCAACTCAAGACATTGCTTTTACTTGACTGATTGTCCTTTAACTATTTGTTCTTGTTTTAATTAGAATTCCATATATCTACACTGGCAATTCTATCTACACCTCGGAGATCATGTAGTGCTTTAGTTTGTTATAGAAACTCCTTTGCGATGATTCCAGGATCATGGCAATTTTGAAGGGAGATGGTCGAATTTTTGATTGTACTCGGCCGGTGTTGAAGCTAAGTTCTTCCTCAGATGGATGTACACTATTCCAAAGTTAAGTCTTGCTCTCCGTCTTCAACCGTCTCTTTTCGAGGACTTGGCTAAGTTCCTATTTCCTTTTGAATAATAATGAGATGGTTTATTCCAAATTTGGATATAGTGCATGACTCCATCGTATCGCTTTTTCATGTTTCTGTACTTCCAGTGATCCTTAAAAGAAAAGCTTCTCGCATCGCTTCGGACACGGCTCCGTTATTGATTTCTCATCGATAACGTGTAAGTCCCAAGAAAGATAATCTTAAAGTATGATATGACTCGTTTTTGTAGCACGAGTGAGCTATCTACATAGGATGGTCCGTTCGTGGTGCTTGGGACACTGGACTCACTTTGCATAGATAACACACTGCACTTTCCCCGGTCAATGCTCGGAATCTTACTGGTCAACATACATCGACCTCCCATGGATTCCGGATGTTGGTTATACGAGGATATTATTCAAAGTAAAACATACCTGATAGTGTTGAACGTCAAGTTTGATTGTTTAGGATAACTTTCCGGTCATCCTACCTTTAGTCTGGCGAAGCACCTTCCACTCCTCTGGAAGCTGGACCCTTCATAGCTTAGGCTTCGACTTTTATTCCTATCATGTCGGGATGATTGATTATGGCTAAATTACAAGGCACGGCTGCTCCCATAGAGCTGCGCTAAATTTGTCTATCCTCTAAATGAGTTCATGGCCTTATGAGTCTTAAACGAAAAGGGAGAGGCAAAAATGGATTCCCCGAAGCTTGTCGGCCTGTCGGTCTTCTTTTTTAAATTGTGTTTACACGGGAGTGGCCTCAACTGTCTCGTAACTTTGTGCATGTAAATGACACTCCAGTGGTCATTTTGACATATTCTATTACTTAGCTCCGTTCAAAACTATGATGTAGCTTGGCTTAGCCAATTACATGGCCATTCCTATTTAGGCTCGATCGAGTTCATTTTGACCAAGTGTAGGTGTATTTGCCCCAGTTTGCAGGACCGATCACTCCGAATACTAAGTCCATACATTTTTTGAGGACTAGGTTTCCTGAGCAATACGTTTGACTTCCCCCAGCCCGATTCACATGGTACTTCCTATCTTCAGGAACCACTGACTTTGCTGTTTGATTCAAAGCCCTAAGTTTTTGATGTTGTTAGTTCCGTGACTATGATCGAATTCTTCCGAGTTGACATCGTCGGCCAATGTCATTCTGGATGTATGTATTGGAATGATGCGTCACCGCCATTTATGTCATAGTAAATTCTTCTAAGTCCAGTGTTGAGATTATGATCATGCATCAGTTTTTATCTCCGAAGACTTTCTCATGAATGACTTAACTATGTGGATTTATCCTTGATGTTGTGAATCTTTGGGCAACGACAAATTCCTAAACGATAAGACCTTTATTTCCTTCGGTGGAAATTTTTGTTTGGACATAGTAAGATTCCCATCGACCAAGTATTTGTACACATGTCCCTATTCATGGGAGATATATTATCTCTTTCGAATGCCTATATTTGAGCATTTGTGAGAGATGGAAAAGTGTGGGGCAAATGATTCAGTTTCCCCCAGTCTAGCTCTTAATCCTACTATGGTGTTGAGGAAGTTCGATGATTTGATTTTTGATTTTCCATGATTTTCGTTGCCTGTCCTTAGTCATGCGTGCGTTGCTTGACTGCTAACGTTATCATAGAAGTCTTGTTCATATATCAATTCCAATCTCCAAGAAATGGCAACTTAGCTGCTTGGTTCCAAGCAACCATCTCTCGAAGCTGCCTATCTTTGGGCTACAACAAAATTCTTTCTAAGTTGAATACTGGAAGTTCAGTTGTGTATCAACTTGTATCTCTGGAAACTAGCACATGGACGGCTCAATCCTTAGGCTTTCCCTTCGGCGCACCCTTATCTCCGACAGCAGCTGATTCCTGTAATGAAGAGCCGAAGCATTCAATTGGTTATTTAATGGTTATGCCCTCCCATTTTTTCCTATCTTCGGGCAACAATAGTTTTCTAAAGACAAGGGTAGAAACTCAGTTGAGCACCAACTTCTATCTTTGGAAGCTACTGCATTGATGGTTTACTGCTGTGAGTGTTTCTCGTCGACCCTACAGTTTGAAGTTTTCCCAGCGTTGTCGGGTCAACACCGGTACTTAGAAAATAGAAAGTTTCTCGGCATTGTCGGGACAACACCAGTACTTAGGAAATCCCCGAGTGTCTTGGTGTTCCCGTCACTTAGCTTTGTTTATCACTTAGCTTTGTTTATAACCATCAATTCTCCTCTTAGCGGTATAGGGCCATTTCTTAACTAATTCCATGGTTATTCTTATTTGTGTAGGGTCGAATTTCCTTCGACTGATTTTTGTTGCAATCTGACTTCCACTTGTGGAACTCGTTTCCCAAATTCTAAACTTTGGGCACTTATACAAAATTAGATATTGTAGGGCAAGTCGTTACATTACCTCCAGTATGACCACACTCTTCCTATCCTGATCATGGATGGGTAGAGTTTGGTAGTGCTTGTCTTGAATCTGTGGCAATAAACCTTGCTTGTTTCATGCTATATGTACTTTGCTGAGACATTGATGTTGTTGTGGATATCCGCCTTATTCATTAGTTCCAATTTTCAGGAACTGATGGTTTAGCTGCTCGATTCTGATTGTTCCCTCCCTATCGTTGTATGTCTTCGGACAATAGCTAGTTTTTCGCAGGCAGGAGTTGAGATGCCTGATTGATCTCCAACGGCTGATCATTCCAAACGCATCTGAAATCCAGGCCATGATGAATCTATAACGGTTGGGGTTATCCTTCCTGACATCGTTAGTCTTTAAGCGGTGTCAGATTCCTTAAAGGCAAGTTATTTCCTCCAAACTATAGTAGTATTCTGGCTATACTGGATTCTTGCAAGTTGGGGTTTGAAAACTCAATCGAGCACCTGCTTCTGTCTGCGAAAACTGGTGCATCGAAGATTTGATTTTGGAAATTCCTTCCATCGTCGCCTATCTTTAGGCGATGATAAGTTCTTCCTGTTATCGCCTATTTCTAGGCGATGCTGAATTCCAAGGAGTTCGATTCTCTTATCGATATGATGAACTGGATTTTTTAATGTTTCCGAGGCAACATTGGTGCCTAGGAGGCTGGACAAATTTCCCTTCCAAGAAGCAAGGAAACAGAGCGCACTTGATCAGTTCCATCAGTTCAAGTGGCAAAAAATGAATGCTTACTTGGACATGGTTCCATTGGTCCAAGAAGCAAGGAAATTGAGTACACTTGAACGCAGTTCCTTCGGTTCAAGTGGCAAAAGAATGGATGCTTACTTGGACATTGTTCCATCGGTCTAAGGAGCGAGGCATGGCTTATGGATGCGCGTGAGAGTTCGGGCCTTCCTGGAACTACCGAGGCAATGCTAGTTCTCAGAAGGGATGGATCAGACCGGCTTTCCCCGTCGATCCGGTGGTTTGAGTCAATTTGAGTCTGTTGACTTGCCGGGTTGCTTACATGAACGCGGTTCCATTGGTTCAAGAAGTAAGGCATCGCTGATGAATGCGCATGAGAGCTTGGGCCTTCCTGACGCTGATGAGGCAACGTCAATTCTTAGAAGGCATGGATTGATTTTCCCCGTCGATCCAGTGGTTTGAGACGACTTTCTTCCGTCGGCTCATCGGGTTGCTTACATTAACACGGTTCTATTAGTTCAAGAAGTGAGGCGTGATTTATGGATGTGTGTGAGAGTTTGCTTGCAAGAGCGTGGTTTCATCGGCTCAAGAAGTGCTTCAGTGATTTTTTAGGTCTCTGTGATAAGCTAGATAGAGACATCACTTCCTTTGGTCGTGCAGTACGGAGTCTACACTATTTCAAATATATCCTTGCTATTTCATCAAAGGTTGAGGTGGATCTTGTGGGAATTTGGTAAACCACAAAAAGGCAACACCTTACAGGAAGATATAGAAACATCTATAGCGGACAACATCCTTTGCCCTAGTTCCGTCCATATGCCAACTATACTTGTATAAGTGATGTTTGGGGTATGTCGTCCTGTTGTAAGAAGGCATAGTGGGCACATTAAACTTTTTGAGATACTCTTCCCTTAGAATGTTCTCTGTAAATGAAGTTCGGCTTGGTGTATCTTTCCTTTCTTTACTTTCTTCCATAAGGAATTTGACCATGTCCACAATAAATACCTCACTAGTCCGATAGCCCACAGGTCGACTGTCAGGGGCTATGTCAAGCGTTTGACTCTACAAACGGCCTTGGTTTACCAACTGAAGCCTGGACTCTCCATTCTATAAGAGAATCGCTCCTGCAGAATTTTGGCATGTGGTTGGCCTTATAGCGGCAGTTTGAATTTCCTTTCCATCATTTTGCATGTCTATGTCGACATTCAATTCCAATACTTTGTTGTCAAGCTACGTGTCATCTTCAGAATCAGAAAGAAACACTACAATATTCCCTTAGGGAGTATTTCGTCTAAGATTTGGTTCACAACGGGTTGTTCTCCAGTAGGTAGAGTACTTCCATTTCCTTCAATAACAATTCTAGTAGCTCCACCAACCATCTCCTTTTTCTTTTGCTTGCCATCCCTCTTATGCAAGCCTAAGACAAAGGAATTCTCCTGCTCTGTAGCAACAGCAGTTTTCGGCCTAGTTCTTATAGCGATTGGTGGTTATAGTGCTAGCAAAGCGTCTATCTTGTCCATAAGAGCTTTTTGGCTCTCAGCCTTCTTCTGGTGAGCTCATTGACCATTTGGTTAAGCTCTCCTTTGGTCACCACCCCTTGTTGATTAGAGAATCCTAGAGCTGCATTACTAGTATTGTTTACTTCAACATGTTGGGGGTTTGCTTCATTACCACCAATCGTTGCTCCTATTGATCTTTCAGAAGCACTTTTCCGTCTAGCTACAATTGGCCTTCAACAATAGGATATCATTTTTTTCAAAGTAGGGTTTGTGGATCTAACTTTTGGACCTATCCAACCCAAAGTTGAGAGTTAGATCTAAGCCTAGGTTCACTGGTTCTCGGTGAAAGCACAAAAATGTTAACCTAAAAAATGGATCAACACCCTAGAGTATGATGTGGAAGCACTAGCCCTGTTAGAACATAGCAAATATAATAGAAAATAGCAAAAAAGTGAAAGAGACACAAAAGTTTTTATAGCGGTTCAGCTGTTATCTAAGCCTACGTCCACTTTATAGCTTTGATTATTGGTTTGATCTTGATAGGATATGATTACAAGGAGATTGAAAGAGAATTAGTCACAATTACAAGTGTTAGACAAATTCTAAGTCCTAGAATTGTCTAAACGAACTGACATGGTGACTATAGAGTAGACAGAGTTGAAGAAATGACAGGGCTTTCACATAGTAATGGTAGAAATCAGATCCCTGTTAGTTGCTCTTTGCTTTATATTTATAGTGGTAGCGTTCATATTGGATCAGAATACCGCTACCAGAGAAGTCCAAGGACTGGCCCAAGATAGCTAAGAAGTGTTGTGACAACATGAGCTATGGCCTAGATTCGGGGCCGAATTAAGCCATTAGATTTGGTACCAAACCTAATCCTTAGCCTTAGGATAGCTAAATCATTTTCTGTTAAGTTTCATGCTTCACATATATGTTCTCTATGTAATTTGGTAGATTGTTGACTAGTATTGAACTTCCTTTCCTGACTTGGACTATCCTATAGTTTGGACCGTCACGTCTTTATTCTTCATGATAGGCTCTTTGGAAATCTATGAAACTTCATGAATATACATAGGAGGACTAAGGGATCACTTGCCCAGAGTATTGATACGCCAAGGCTGGGAATTTAGATTCGATATGGAATTAAGGTCCTTAATTGGGGGATGAATTTAGGTTCTTGGCCTAATCAAGGTGAAACTTTTCCAAGTCCTTCTTTTGCCTTTTCTAAGTGCTCGTGCCAAATTTCAAGTCATTCTGATTCCATCTTAATGTTCTCCTTAATTCGGGATGGGTTAAGATCCTTAATTCGGGAGTGAATCTAATTGGTGGGGCCAAACCACTCTAAACCTTTTCTAAGTCCTTCCTTGTGTTTTTCTAAGTGTACATTTAAAGCTTCAAGCCATTTTGATGAAAGACCTTAATTCAGAATTGATTTAAGGCCTTAATTTGGGGTGTTGATCTAAGGCCTAGTAATTCAGAGGTGAATTAAGGAGTTAGCCAATTTTTCAACCAAATTTTCTAAGCTCAATTCTATAGTCCTTCTGAGTATCTTTGCCAAATTCTAGTCGTTCTGTCTTTTTACCGACGTTCTAACTCTTATCGACTTCTACTTGGTTATAAACCCGGTTAACACTTTTATATTTAATTAGCATATGTAACAATCTCATGTATAATAATATATAAACTATATCATATTTAATTAATTTTAATTAATTATCTCTTTAATTAATTGTTTATTATTCAATTTTAAAATATTACATTGAATATTTATATACTATGACCTTTATAATAATACACATTTATCATATGTATGCATGTATGTATTTTAATTTAATAATTAACTTCTAATTTACTTATTTAATTAAGTTATTTTAATTAAATTTTATTAATTTCAAAAATTATTTTATATATACATACACGTATACTTATATTTTCTTAAACATTTCAGGATAACATTACATATATCGATATATATTATACATGCATATATGTATATTATTTAATCAACTCATTTAATTAATTTAATTATTTTATTAATATTATTAATAAAATTTAATTAACCCCATCCTTCGACACAACCTTTCTAGACATCCTACTATATGAGCTATGAGCTTAATTAGTTAATCCTAATATAACTAATTTAAGACGCATAGGTTGTTGGGTTCTAATACCATTGTTGGAACCGGGCTAGCCCGTAGTGAGTAGTTGGGTAAATTTCATTTTTTTACCTATTGGATCTTTAATGGGCCTATGTAGTCTAATTCATTAGAACTTTTCTAAATTTTCTTATAAATAAAATTAGTATTTTATTTTAGTTTAGAAAAAAAATTATTTTATATAATTTGTATTATATTATATATATGTGTATCATATACACATATTTGTATGCATGCACATAAATAAGAACAATGTGCATATGGTTTAACATGCCCACGTATATACATTCAGATATATCGCAACGGGCATGTTAGCGCCTCTTGTATGCAAATATATTGTCTAAATGGTCGGGGATCTCTAGCTTAAGTGGTTAGAGGTATGACGCTCTAGAGGTCAACGGCTCGAGCCTTTGAGACATCAAAATGAGTGCTCAACTTTGCTATAGTACCACTCTTACTCTAAAAAATATGTTGTTTAAATGTATATATGTTTGTATCATAATTATATATATACACACACACGTGTATATACATTATGTTAGTTATAAACAATTTATATATAAAATATTTATAAAGTTTATAGTTATATATGTATGTAAATACATACATATATATATATATATATAATAATTAAATCACTAAATTAATTAAATATTAATTTATAAAATAATTTTAACATATATATAAAGTATAACATGAAAGCCGTGATTAATTTATTAAAATAATAATATATATTTTTAGGATTAATTTATACAATACATATAAATATTTAATTAGATATAAATATATGTGCATATATTAATATAAATAATAAATTTTACTTTTTATAGAAATATATTTCTGCAAATTTTGCTCTCAGCTAAGTACATAATTTATATATTTTTCTAGTTTCATTTCAGTTTTGAAAATATAGTTATTAAATCATTTTAAACTAAAAATCCATGTAAAAATATAAATATAAATATAAAAAATATTATTTTCAAAAGCATAATGCGTAATATATGTTATATAAAAATTTTACAAATTTGTATTATTTGTAATATGTGTGTGCGTGTCTATATGTATAAACTTTTTAAATTACATATTCAATTTTAGGTTAAATAAATAAATATATTTATTTATTTGAAATAAAAAAAACTTTCTTTTACTATCGAATGTATTTTATACAAGAATTGCTTTACATATGATATATAATATTAATCTTTTATGTATGGATTTTAGTTAATTAAAATCATTTAGTAGTATTATTTATATAAAAAGCTTTTTTATTTACCAATCCGTGAGTGTCTAATAAGCAAACATACATAAAAAATTTATTTCACACAGACAGATATATGTATGTATATATATATGCATTCATATAGACAACCATCTAAATGTGACAACATACCAATATACAGATTCATCATATAAATACTATCTAACAGATATATAATATTGTATATAAATTTGACATTATTAGATCAGGTATGTACCTTACACTAATGCCTAATATGAACATGCTGAAACGAAGAATAATGCTCCTTAAATCCAATTCCAACTCCAATTCTAAAGTTTCTAGCTCCCGAACTGCCTTACCATCGATGATCAAATCGGAGTGTTTTGATGTGTTTTTATACTTGGATTTTTGGGGCTTTTAGAGAAGGAGCACTGGCCAAAAATATCATATTGGATGGAGAGAAAAAGTGTATAATGAAATGATGTAAAGGTGGCTTATAAAAAGGAAGTCACGAGAGTGGAAAGTGGATCACATCCTAATACCTCTCTTATCATTTCCACTCTTTTAACCATTCAAAATTCTCCTTATTTTCCATCATATGGACAGCCTTAACATGCCCCTTGTAGCCAAAATAGAATGCCTATATAGAACTCAAATATGGTCCAAGCTGAACAATATTCCATGCAATTTTAAATCTTTTTTAAATGCATACCGATATCGATCAGTATATTTATTACTATTGTAACTACACTATTTAATATTGTTTAACATAGATCAAATAAATTTTTGTAATTAATATTTAATAACTATTATTTAATTTAATTAATTTATAATAATTTATACATTAATTAAATCAGGCGGTAAAATAAATTTTCAACGTTTCAACTGTGTGAATCTTAGGTGTAGATTTGGTCAGCGATTAATATTGAACAATTCAAATATTAACGTTCTTACATCACTTAGAAGGTGGTGTGACATTATGGCCAAATTTATCACTTATTTGGCTTCATAAAATCCAATTTTACTTTATTAAGCGTTATCCATGAATGATAATTATTTAAACAAATTCCTTTCATCAAAACTATATCACTTTGGATTTATGGAATTTTGTAATTGCCAAAATTTCAATATCGTTTGTATTCAACTCTATTATCAAAACATAAAGTTCTCGGTTCAATAATAACAATTATTATTAACAGAACTACTTTGGCTAGTTGATCGTGATACTAGCTCCATATAATCGAGGAGACGAATCCTCTCTTGAATAGTGTTTCACTTCTAATACTTCCACTCAACCTAACTATAGTCATTTGATGGACGTCAAGGCATAGCTTTCATTATTGAAGATCGACAGTATACTCAAGTCAAGGAACTATGTAAATTAGTTATATCGATATCTTCTGTTTGACCTTGGTTATATTAACCAACAGAAAACCATCGAGTGAGTTATTCTATATATATCCAATAACTATCAGTACGTAACCCCTTGCTGCCCCCAACAACCATGAGCAATATATTGTCCAACATTTGGAGAGTGTTGCGTACTCTAATCTTAACGGATGCATCAATATCTAGTCTTGATGCACTTGAAAAGGAATAATTGAAATTATGTATTTGTTATAATGCGATACAATATCATGATTATAAACATTTGTAATTACTATTACAAACACACCATTTATGGATTTTATGTTAAATTAAACATTTATTTTATTTATAATACATTATAACAAATATATAACAAAAATAAAACACCTTCACTCTGGATGAGAATTGATTACAGAGTTAGCAATTTACAATAAATTACAGAATTGCTCCTAGGGCATATCCCTAACTCTATCAATTTCGCAGTCAATACCAAATGTTATCTTATTGACGTATTTTTGAAAATTGTAGCGAGACAGTTTGTTTTCAATACGTAGGTGTAGTTTGGAAAATGGTAGTGGGGAAATTTGTCTTCAATAGGCAGGCGCATTTTGCTTTCAACGTGACGACTTAGTCTGCTTTTAACGTGAAGGCACAATTTGCTTTTGACGTGATAGTGCGGTTAGCTTTCGACATGATAACACAGTTTTCTTTTGACGTGATAGCAGAGTTTTCTTTCATATAAAATTATGATTTTCATTCATTGTGGGATATATCTAAACTTTTGAACGACTGTGTAATTCAATCATAAAGCCGTCCCTTGTCTGTCCAGGTTGCGTAAATTGTAATTGATATGGTTTATTTTGCTGGGGCGTGCTGACTTTTACTTAACCCTCGCTCGTGCTTTTTTTTGAGTCTATAACTTATGTAACCACATGCGGGTGCTTTCATTGGGCATTGAATTACTAGATCTCAGAACTTACGCAGTTTCTTTAGAATGTGGTAGCGGCCAACTTGACTTATCTTTGATTCTAGGCCACCTGCTGACTTCGCCTACTTGATTACGCTTTCAGAAATATTTTGAAATTATAAAAAATAGGTTTAACATAATCTAGATTCAACTTGGTTGGTCCAAACACAAAATCTTTGGTTCAATAATAATAATCACTATTAACTGTATTATTCTAGCCAGAGACTTTGACTTTGAGTTGTCTATAGTTGACCGTGATACTAAACTCATATAACCATGGAGATGAATTCTTTATTGAATAGCATTTCACCTTTAATTGCTTCAACTTAGACCCTCGATTTAATCAAAGCAGAGTGTCCACATTAAAGTTTGATAGTATTCTAGAGTCGAGAGAATTGTGTGATATTGTCATGTAACGACCCACCTTTTTAGACGGTTTAAACTGACAATAAACCACACATGTCAAACTCAAACAATTCAAAAGGGAGGATTATTATGGGGTAAATAAGAAAAAGAAGAGAAAGAAAGAAAACAGACACAGAATCTCACAGCGGAATGACAAAATATAATAATCAAATAACAGTTCATAAAGCTGTTTTACAAATAACATTTAATTACACTTTTACAATACAGATCAGAGTTACATACACATGAATAAATAAATAAATGAAGCGGAACAACATGATGCAGTGGAATAAATATAATAAATAATAATAGTACTAAATCTTCATCTTCATCCTCCAGAAAAGCAGTCTTTGATACACTGAAAAGCTCAGACTAACCCGAGCGAATTGAAAAGACAAAACACTCGAGTCAAAACTAAAAGATCTTATGTAAGTTAAATCAACAGTAAATAAATATGAGTGTAACGGGGTCAGAGACGTTTAAGGGGTTTGACATCTCCTATCCAGTGTCTAATGTGAGTGCAATAACTTAAGAGATATTCTGGATTCCATCTCCTAAGGATCCGTTAAACTATCTACATACATAGTACAATACGCTATTATAATAGTGTCTACAGTAAAGTAAAGTATTAAAATAGCGTTAAGGCGTTATCCATATCCCCCTTAACACATTTTATATAATGTCATAGTCTATACAGTAATGTAAACTCTACCGTAAACCGGTGGGCAATCAGGGAGCACTACGTAGGTACGACATAAACCAAACTCGTAGAAGGCACGATAAGGCATGTGACAAGGCACGCGAGACAATGCCCAGGGTAGGATACTACCGTTTTGCGGATCCGGACTGGTGGTAATGCATAGCATCTACTACCGCCCATCTCGAAACACACTCCCACAATCAAATCGAGGGGTGGCCAACAATTCAATCATAAAGTCATAATATGGTATCGAAGAAATGTATCCCATTGGAGGTGCGATCTCACTTGGCCCGACATGGCTCCTGTTTTAGCCACATCAAGCTGACTCACGGGAGTCAGGGCTACGTAAATACCTCATATAGAATCGTTCGCCAAACCATCCTACTTCATTCTGGAATCTCCACCACGTACACAGTTGTTAAAGTGGTTTTTGATATCGGCAGAGAGTATGACAATATCCGATCCCGGTCTCTTTAACAACCAAATGCTTATTTCACACCGGATGGTTTTTTTACATTTCCAAAATCAATTCATAATTAATATCAAAATATCATATTCAATTTAAACCATATCACTTTCGAAATCATATTTACTTTCGAAATCATATTCACCTTCGAAATCATATCACATTTGAAATCATATTCATAAAATAGGTTAAACTCTCATTTCAAATCATTATATTCACTCAAATATGTCATTTCTCTAGAAAATATCATTTCAAATCCCAGCTTAGGTTATAACATCATTTAATCATATTCACTTTTAAATCAAGGATTTAAATATAAACAGTTCAACCTTGTACCGTTAGAAATTTAGAAATATAGTTTAGATAGTCATAAATAGTTTAAAAATAGCTAAAATAGTTTAAAACACTTTAAAATAGTTTAAATGGGTTAAAATAGTTTAAACTATATTAAAATAGCTAAAATTAAATTAAATGGTTTAATTAGTTTTAAATAGATTAAAGTAGTTAAAATAGATTAAAATAGTTTAAAATGGATTAAAATAGCTTCAATAGATTAAAATAGATCAAATATAGTTTTATTAGTTTAATATGAAATGGTTTGATTATTGAAATGGTTTATATAGTAAATATTTTGAAATCTAAATAAATCAGAATTACAATAATATATCTTTAAACAGTTTATAAAAAAATAATTAATTTGAAATCAATATCGAATTAAACTATTTCTTTCATTTCAACACATCTGGACCATGTCCAGCTTTCAAATCAACAAACTCAATTTTGTCTTTCAATTCAAATTCTTATTTAAACCATTTAATCAATATCGATTTCAAATCCATATTTGAACAATAAATTTTAAACTATTTCAAATTTAGTAGATTTCAAAGTTTAAATATTCAAATATTTCAATAACTCAATTTCAATAAATTTCATTTATACTTCAGATTCAACTTCAAAGTTTCAACTTAAATTCTTTAAACAATTAATTTAAACCAATTCCATATTCAACATTTAAAGCTTGGATTTTCGAAAATAATTTAGTTTACATAAATCCAAATTTTTATTTCAAAATATCATTTAACTGGATTCAAAAATTTAATGTTTTAAAAGTCATTTAATTTAACCAATCCGGTGTTCGTATATAATTTTCTACCCTATGGTCAAGTGATACGGATATTTATCATTTCAATCCGCAAATATTTTATATTTACGGATATATATCATTTCAACCCGCAATCCCGAATCAACATTCAGAATCCATAAAATCGCTCGGGTTTATCATTTCAACCCATAACGATTTTTCCATAATCTATAGATCGTTCAGGTATGTATCATTTCAACCCACAGTGATTTACTAACAGTAACTAAGGGAACTTGCAGTGTGATAACAATATATAAATATAACAACCAGTCATCCAATCAAAATTAAACATCCATCACAATCATCATTCAAATCAACCAATAAATAACAACAGTTAACTGATTGTCATTAACCGGTATTCAATTGACAATAAAATATCAATATTAAATTAAATGACGATTAAATGCAACAAAAGTCATATTTAACTGGAATGACAATTTAAATATACCAAACATCAACCATCAATTTCTAATCACATCATAAATTTAATTTAATTGACATAAGACAATTTAGTAGTTGTGAGTGGGTTAAAACACTCACCTTTGATTTCAAATTGATTGAAGTCCAAAAAGAGGCCTAAAATCTAACAGTCTTAGAATTCGTCCAAAATAGTTTCATAATGTCCAAAATTCTAATATGATCGCAGCGGAGAAAACCGCGTGTGAATTTTAGCTTGTATGCAAAGATATGACGATTAGAAGTTAGACGATTCATATAATTTAATAAATAGAATAGACAAATAAAATTTAAATTGTTTACCACGTACAGACAATTGCATGAAACCCTAGCTTTGGAACCATCTCGTTCAAGCACACACGCCGCCAGCAAACATCGACCAAACGCACGCAACTCGGACCACGATCCATCGATCTGACATCGCCCACACCTCTGGCAGCTTAGGCCGCCTCCATGCCTGAAGTCGCGTGAAATCTGGTCATCTCTTGCTTGACCGCCACCGCCGGCCTTTATCACCATTTTATGGCGATCCACGACTACTTGGGGATGAACGACCATATGATCTATGGCCTGCTCGACACCACCTTCCCAACGCCACCTCCCGATCGTTGATCGGATGAAAATCCACCATTGGATTGCGAAAACCTAATTTCGACGACCGAGATTCATCCTCGATTTCTAGTCAAATGATGCACCTAATTTGAAATACGAATTGTTGTAGTGGATTACGCTCATTGAGTGCTTCTCAACGATATATAATATGTTAGGGTTTTGAGGAGTTTGATTTTGAAATTGATTTGGAAATTGAATTTAGGGTTTTGAGTTTGAATTGGTTTCTACCATTGAAGAAAGGAACAGATAGAAGGAATTGTATGTACAGTGGAAACTGAAGGACTGATAGGGTTTGAGAATCAAAGCTATTTATATGAACAAAGCCCGATAAGAAAGAATGAACAAAGTATCGAATTGGTTCGAAACGACAATAATGACCCGAAAAGCCCGTTCCGTCTTCGAAATGAAAGTAGGTCATCCAATATATCAAAATAGATGTTTTCCATATTTTTAAATCCAATGGAACAAGTTTCAAGTCCTAATTCGATTTTCTGAAGAAGTTAACTTTTAAAATCAGCTTATTTCAATTGAATTTAATTTAATTGATTTCTACGCGTTTCGAGCCCGCACGATCAAACGACAAGTCCGATCGTTACGAAACTTGAAATCCTACAATAATTCACTGTTACGGATCCGATGAAACTAGTTTTGTTGAAATCCGAGATAGTGGTCACAATGGCTATTTTCACGTTAATTAAATAAATTATTATTAAATTGATTTTATCACTTTTAAAATTCAAATTTAATAACTAACAATTTTTATCATTTTTGATTACTTAGTAATTTATAATCTTTTAAAACAAATTTCCATGTCAAATCACATGTTAAATATTACACTAATTACAGTGTTCAGTTACAACTGAAATAAATTCATTAAATTATAACTTAAAATTCCAATAAATTCATTCGTTTCGATTTACATCTTACTATTCAATCAACTATCATCTTATGGATATAATTAACATTGGTTTACGTTTTATTACATCAATATTCTGCAGTTATCATCTTTTACCATATTAATTACAATATTCAATTAGATTAAATGCAATTGATCTCTAATTTAATTTCAACAGATTAGATAACAAAATGATAATTGAAACAATTATTATACATTAATGATTCAAACACATATCGAAGCTTATTGTTTACCAACTAAGCTTATAAATTCACATACTTATTAATCATTCCATATTAACCAATTTCAATTAATTATGTACAATCTTACCATTTAAATACAACATATGGTTTATTTTTTTTATTTACCATTTATTACTAATATTAAATTTACGATCATTTCAATTAATTGAAATTGCATTAAAATAGTTATCAATTAACTTAAATTAACATTATTAAATTTCATTCAGTTACATTCTCATTATTAGATCTTAAATGTTTAAAATTTCAAAACATTAAGTTCCAAAACTTACTGAACTTAATATTTTAATTATCGAAAAAATACGGGTCGTTACATGTCACTTCGAGATTTTCTATTTGAACTTAGTTATACTAACCAACAGAAAACTCTTGAGCGAGTCATCCATGCTTATCCAATAACTATCAATATATAACCCCTTAGTGTCCTCAGCAATCATGAGTAATACACTTCCCAAAATTTAAAAAGCGTTATGTACTCTAGTTTCAGTGGATATATCGAAATCTTATCTCGAAATATGTTGACAAGGAATATTTAAAATAATATGTTATATTAACGCGATGAATTTCTCATGACTACAACGCATTTTAGTTATTATCACATAACATATTATTTAAGGATTTTCTATTTAATATACTTTAAATTAAATAGTTAATTAACATATCACAATACGATAAGACTATAACAGAAAGAGAACACCTTTTATTTCGAGTGAGATTTTATTATAGAGTTAATAATTTAAAACAAATTACAGAATTACCCCTAGGGCATACCCCTAACTCTGTCAATCTCCAACTTGCGTTTAGGGCCAATTATGGAAGCTCGATCTTGTTCTTTGATAAATTTGCTGAGAACTGACCAAGCTAATCCATTTATGAATAGATATGCTATTTTGTCCTTGGTATTTGCTCTATCAATCACAACATCTTTATTTGCGAAAAAATATCTAATCAGATGGAACATTTGAAGAATATGCCTTGACTTATTGTGAGCTCTTGGTTCCTTTGCAATGTGTGTCGCAATATTGTTATCAAAAAACAACATCATCAGATTTCCAGTGTTTGGAATTGCTCCTAGCTCAGGATTGCGTATCCAAACTGGTTCTTTAGCCGCTTCGTTGAGGGAGATGTATTCGAGCTCCATCATTGAATCAGCTATTGTTTCCTATTTGCAACTTTTTCAACTTATAGCCCTACCATTTAATGTAAATACATAACCAGATACTGACTTACTGTCATCGAAATCACTTTGAAAGTTGGAATTTGTATACCCTTTCATAAGGAATTCTTCATTCCCGTATATGAGGAATAAGACTTTAATATTTCTTAAACTTAAGAATACATTTTACAATTGTCCAATGCTTCTCACCTAGAATAGATTGATATAGGCTTATGCGTCCTAATGCATAAGTTATATCCAATCTTGTACATAGCATAACGTATATTATGGAACTGATTGTATATGCATATGATATCCTCTTCATACTCTCCTTATCTATATCAGTATAAAGAGTGTCCTTCTTAAAAAGAATGATTCCAAACCGCAACAGAACATTTCCACTCTTGGAATTCTCCATAATGTAGCTTTTCAGTATGGTCTCTATATACAGGGATTCTAACAATCCCAACAACTTTTTGGACCTGTCTCTATAGATCCTTATACCCAGTATACAGGTTGCTTTTTCCCAAATCCTTCATGGAGAATTTTTTGGATAACCATGCTTTCATTGATTGTAACAACACAGTGTCATTGCCAATCAAGAGCAAATCATCGAAATATAATACTAAGAACACTATAGAACTTCCCTGTTCTTTTCGGTATATGCACACTTCCTCTATATTCAGATAAAAACTAAATTATTTGATTACTTTATCAAAGCACTTATTCCAACTCCTACGAGCTTGCTTAAGACCATAAATTGATATTAACAATTTGCATGCCTTTCCTTCTCTCACATTGTCCTCGAAACCCTCGGGCTACGACATATAAACGGTCCCTTCTAAATCACCATTTAGAAATGCTGTTTTTACGTCCATTTGCCATATTTTTTAGTCATAGAATGCAACGATACGAAGCATTATTCAAATGAATTTAAGCATGGCTACCAGCAAAGACATAGTCATAGTCAACAACTTGAATTTGAAGAAATCCTTTTGCAACTAGTGTTGCCTTATAGGTCTCAACATGTCTATCTACATATAGCATTTTTTAAATCCATTTGCAACTGTTTGGTTTTAATCCAGAATCCATTTCGAATTTCATAGCTTCAAGCCAAAGTATAGAGTCTTTATTCTGTAATGTCGTTGGAATGAGGGAGGAGATTTGTCTTCTAAGATGCAGCCCTCTTTCTAGCCATCCACGAGAAAATCATAGTATCTCTTTGGTGCATGAGATTCCCTATTATAACTTCTAATAGGTTACTTTCGTATAATGATGAATTTGATTCTCCCACTGGTTTGGCCTTTCTGTTAATTTCCCAGATATCAACCAATTCTACTTCATTGTTAATTTCTTTTGATAGAAGTTTCTTTTCTAAAGAGAAAACATGTCGAAAAATAATATTTTTGTTCTCCAATGTTATAGAAAATATATCCCCTAGAATTCTTAGGGCATCCTATAAATTTACATAGAGTCGATCTTGCCATAAGTTTATTGAGGCCAACATTCTTAACATTGGCTGGACAACCTACCTTCAAATAATTAAGGTGGTGTTTCTTCACATGACACATCTCACGGGGTTGTAGGCACATACATAGTAGGCATCAAATTCAACATATGCCTTGTGGTTTCTAGCGCATATCCCCAATAGTAATGAGGTAACTTAGCCTTACTCATCATGGAATGTACCATATATAATAGGGTTTTATTCCTATTTTCTAAAACAACATTATGTTGCAGAACATAGGATGGAACAATCTAAGAGGTAATCTCATTATCCTTTAAGTACCATTGGAATTCATGTCTAACATACCAACCTCTTCGATTCGATCAAAGCATTTTTATTATATGGTCATCTCATTTTTTACATCATTTTTAACTCTTTAAATTTCTCATATACATCGAATTTATTCTTCATAAGATATACATATCCTATTCTTGAGAAATCATCAGTAACAGTTACAAAGTAAGTTGAATTGTCCTTTGTCACTATAGGCATTGAGCCACATACATCAATATGTACGAGAACCAAAAGTTTATTAACTTTTTTGTTGCTCCCACTGAAGGGGTGCTTGATAATTTTTCCTTTGATACATGACTCATAAGTGTCAAATAATTCATAATCGAACGACGGTAGAATATCTACGGTTTTCAGTTTTTGCAATCTTTTGTCACTAATATGACCTTGCCTATAGTGCATAAATAAATATTATTAATGTTAGCATAAGATTTATTATCAACATCGATATGGTTAAAATTAAGAAAGCCATTATCTCAAACACCGTTGCAAATATTATTTCCATAAAACGCAATATTCATAATATTGTCTTTACAGTGAAAGTCATAACCAGTCTCAGACAAAATACACATAGATATAATACCACAAATAGTTTTTATAAGATAATAACAATCATTCAAAACTAAATCAAATCCACTCATCAACGTATAGTAACGGTCTCTAACTGCAGTTGCATCTACTATTGATCCATCAGTAACTTGAAGCATCATCTTGACACTTTATCACATGCCGTCATCCCCTAAGTCCTTATAATGAATTACAAATACGAGTTCTAGATCCAGTGCCTAAAATCCAAGATATTTTATTGATTTCAAAACAGTTTTGAATAGTCCGAATCTAGTACCTCGTGGGGCAAAAGGAACAATTTCCTTTCTTTCTTTAACCATCTTCAAATAGTCCGAACAATTGCGGTTCCAATGCCTTTCTTGGGAAAATGGTGACATTCACCTTGGTTAGTAAGAGTGTCCTTCTTACCTTTCTTAGACCCCTACTTTTTTCTCTGAACCTTTCAAGATATTTTCACCTTTATAGCTAACATGGTGTTCTGATCCTTTAATGATCCCTCAATGGAATTCAACATATTGAGTAGCTCGACAAGGTTTATGCTCAATTGGTTCATATTGTAGTTCAATATGAATAGCTCAAACCATGGAGTCACCGAACCTATGGTTAAATCCACTTGCAATTCATTACG
Organism: Allium fistulosum; assembly: GCA_030737815.1. Classification (NCBI taxonomy): domain Eukaryota; kingdom Viridiplantae; phylum Streptophyta; class Magnoliopsida; order Asparagales; family Amaryllidaceae; genus Allium; species Allium fistulosum. Next base: position 272,476,723 of record CM060902.1, on the reverse strand, counting down.
TATAGTCACTTGTAGATTTGAAGCCTATAAATATAACTCGTCATTTCTTAGACAAAATCCTCAATAGAACTGCCTTTACTCATCTTTGTATTGAAAAATTTCATAGTAATCTTGTACCTTGCGAAATGAAATTGCTCCCCAAACAAATATTTAAGACTTTCGAAGATATGGATAGACTATGTCGTGTTGTCTTTGCAATGGTTTATCTAGTGTTGATAACACGAACACTTGAGTGATTTCACAATTAGCTACCTAAGTGCTATAATACTTAACTATCTTGAGATCAGTGCCCTCCGTAGGTTTCTCTCTTAAAGGTTCCTTAATTGGCGACTATAAATGCTCATATGTAAGTGCTATCTTAATTGCTCATAACCAGTCAATATAATTAGGTCCAATGAGCATATCGTTTCCGAAAATAGTCTTAGACTTGACATTTTGTTGCTAATTTAATTTAAGTAGATTAGAACAAATTAAACATGGGGGATGTTCTTGTATTATTAGATAGTTAAATTTTTATATTTCATTTACCTAATAAGTTCCATTAAACTTTAATATTTCTCGAACCCTAAGAAGAAACTTTGAAATCTTTCGATTTCTCTAGCGGGTATTAGGACTCGCATGCCTTGGGATTCTGACATTGAGGAAACTCAACAAATCATAGGCCTACATGTGATGAATAACACATTATCGGTTGTATCATATGTAACTCCTAACTTGTGGTATTTATCCTCATCTCATCTTGACCTTGAGGAAAGCTCCATAAATCAAGAGAGATTATTTACTCATACCTACCATTTCGTGATGGTCTAAGTACAATGCACGTACCTTAAAGAAAGCTCAATAAATATATGCATGTATCTTACCTTATATATTCAATATATTAATAGTACTACACATAATATCTTTAGGTCGAGGAAAACTCAACACTAAAGAGTAAACAAGTAATTTGTTCATATATAATTGGTAGAGGATAACTTAAATTCAAGAATCGTAATCTTTAATATATTTATTGACTGATATTGATTTAGGGAACAATGTATTTCTTATTAAATACCCTCGTGACTCAAATGTTGGACACATCTGAAATGACGATACGCGTACAATACGTATGTACTCTTTCCTTAGATCTAAATTGGGTTTATTACAGTTCCGCTTCTATCCATTCAATTTATATAAGTTTAATTAATTTATAACTCTTTATAATTTATCTACCTTATATAATTGTAAATTATCAATTAACTCGTATTTAAATAATTTTTATTTATTATTTAATGAACCAATTAATTAAATTATTTAAAATTCAATGTTTAATTTTCATTAATCCTAGACAATTTGAGATGAATACTATATATTACACTTATAGTTTTCTATATACATATATCATGATATACATATATAATAAATTATTAATTAACATTTAATTAATGCTTATTTATAGAATAAATATTCATTGGCTTAAAACATTTTTAATTAAATAATTTCTTATTAATTTTTGAAAATTAATATATTATTTACCTTAAAAATTTAATATATGTACACACATATATCAATATATATATATATTAATTTATTTTAATTAATTATTCATTTAACTAATCAAATTAATTACATTATTAAATAATTTTCTAAAAATATTAATTTATTTTCAAAAATAATTTTGAAAAATATTTTATAACTATTATTAAGTTTATTTTATATTTAAAATTTAACTTTTACAATATAATTTTGAATTTTCAAATTTAATTCTGAAAATTACTTTAATGCTCAAAATCAATTCAAGCATTTATACTAGGGATACCTTTTGGGCTTACATTTCCTTTTGGCCAGGTTAGTAGCTAGGTAGGGCATAGTCATTGATTACCTAAACCTAACATTAGGCACTACCTATCTATACACCGGTTTTAATAAGACAGTCTTAATATTGCAAATTTAGACGACATATGCTATTGTGCTCTAATACCACTAGAGGACCCGAGTCGGGTCATAACGAGTTAAATGGTGAATTTAGAAAAAAATCCATTTTTTAATCTTTATTGGGCCTATGATGTCTGACCGATTTTAGATCCAATGTAAAATTATTTTAAATAAATTCTTAATTTACTTTATTTATTTAAAAGGTGTTTAATTTAATTTAAATTAAATATATAAATATGAGCATATCAAATACACTTATATATATGTAGTGCACATGCAACTAAATAGTTTATACGATTAATGTGTATGTTTATAGGTGTTGAGATTTACATCGTAGCAAGCACATTGACCCGTTATATATGCCCTTGTTGTTCCTGGTCACTTTTTTAAATTATATATATATATACATACATAATTATAAAAAAAATTGAAATAATAATAATAATGAAAATATATTTAAAAATAAATTATGACTAATTTAATATATTTTGAAATTAAAACTAATATTAAAAGAAATCTAATTTTGACTTAAAAAATTTCAAACTTAGATCCACAATTTTTAAACAAAATATCTATTTATAAATTTTAAATAAGATAAATAATATACATGCTTATATATTTATGGAATTTATATTATATTAAAATATGTTAAATATTTATATTCGGCCATAGGGCTAAAAAAGTTGCTTTTGTATGAAATTATTTTATTTATAAAACATACATACATACATTCATACACACATATATAGTTGAAAACAATTTGAAAATACTTATTAGTTATTTATATAGAGAAATAAGTAAAAAAAAATATTTTTATTTTGTTATAATCCGAAGGCTTATGTAAAAAATAAATTTAAACAGAATTTATATATATATATATGTAATATATATAATATTATTAAATTATTTTAAATAATAAAAATAGTTTTAAATTTCAAAAAATATTATTAATAGATTTAAACTGCCATAACCATTATATTATAATAATATTCTTTTAAAACTATTTATTTCTAAGTGAACCTATATACTTATGTTAAATCATATAAATTAGTTGTAAAGTATAATGGAAATAATCTACATAATCGTGGTGATATATATATATATATATAAATAAAATTTAGATAGAATGTTTACCTAAAGATATCGTCGGTTTTTCATACCTTGAATGAATGAAAACTCCTAGATTTAGTAGAATCCCATCTATAAATTGAAAAACTAAAGCAACACCTTTTGTATTAATTTTATTTCATTTATGGCTTTACATTTGCTTTTATATTATAGGCTAAAACCCCTATATTCACGGTCGCGAAGTGAAAAATGAATGAGCAAAAAACAATGTGAAGATGTTTGTTTAAGTAGCGCTTGAAAAGAAGTAAAAGTGGAGCTCTTTCCTCCTTCTTTCAATCATTCCTTGATTAACATTTCAAAACAAAATTTGAAACCTTAAACCTCACTTCCCACAGACCTTATGTCAGGCATAATTTATGCCTAGATGAGCCTTTAAAAGTCCTAAGCCCATTCAATAAATAATTGCTATAAATCGAATTTAAATTTTCATCGATATTGTATATCAATATATACGTATATAATGTATGCATCCAACTATTACCAATGACTTCCAAAATTCAAATAAAAATTTGATAATTAATATTTTATAAATAGTAATTAATCTAATTAATTTATAATAATTATTAGTTAATTAAATCATGTGGTATTTCGGAGTATTCATCATTGCGATTGTGGGACTCATAGGTGTAAATTTAGTCAGCGGTTTATATTAAAAAATTTGAATATTAATGTTCACACGTCACCTTCTTTAATAACCAGCCCTTTCAACCCTCAAAAGTTGACACTAACACATCCTCGGTATTTACATGCCAAGCATCCAAGTGTCGAAAAGACAAATTATTGGGGTCAACGAAAAGAAAAGGCAGAAGATAATCTTACATCATGACGAGTAATATATAATATCCAAATGATCTTTACAAAAACAAAACCTTTATATACAAACCATAATAGAGTGACTAACCTATCAGTAGCCTGGATAGTTATAATAGCCTATCCCCATAAATGTTGATAAATACAACAAAAAATAAAATACGTGAATAGGTCATGAAGGCATTCAACTTGTCACTTGAAGCTCCAAAGCATCCAGCTAAATTTGGAAATATACTCGGGTCTGACCTGAGTATTATAAGAAAATAATACCAGGATCTGTCCGGTAAACCAGCGTGAGAAACTCAAATCATATGAATTTTTATATTTATAAAACTCTTCAAAAATAAAGGCATCTCGTAATACCACACTGCATATAAACACGAACGGGTTTTTATCTTACGATAACCAAACCACTTTTACTAACAAATCTTGTGATATTATAATAATGTCCAGAGTTTCAAATAAATATTTAATCATAGCCAGAATGGTTACATTAATTACATTCAGCAACATATTTTGTATACAATTAAGTTCGTAAGACACATATTGGAAAATGGATTCCAACAGTAACAAGGTAAGGGATTACCTTCCATATAGTACACCTCTAGAGAAAATATACCGAGGCTGCAAACCTTGCACTTTTGCCAACACAAAATTGGCCTACCCCCTCCTGGATAGTGTCGAATATGATCATCACCCCAGATGCCAACTTGATAAACTTTTTCCAAGAGCCCAACATATACAATTCGTAAATATCAATCTAGATACAAGTGATGATCGTACGCTAATGGGAAACGGCCTACATAGCCCTGCCGCATCTGCCCTATTTTAGTCATTTTCGAGTGTAAGGTTTGAGGCTATGTTTTACCTTTTTAGCAAGTCACACTTAGAATTCTAACACTACCCTCCAAGCAACAATGCAATGCTAGCATTCGTCCATACAAGCCGTTTTGGGACTGAATAAATTGAAAGCACTACTTCTACTACATCCTTAGGATCAGTAGAAAGTAGCCCTTGCCCTTTAAAGAACTCCATCTTTGATTTCCATCATCTTCAAGATGTTTTCTACTCATATGCTTATGCCGGTTTGAAGTGGTTTTCAGATAACTCATGCTTATCCGATCCCGATCTCTCCGAACCAACAATCGATAGTTTTAAAATTGGCCAAGATTTAATAGTTGGTTATTTGACTATCAAATAGGCAAACAATCAAAGAGGTTTAATTTCATATGGAAACCAAGCATGATTAAGCCCATAAGCACCCACTAAGCCTAATTAATTGATCCTTTCATTTATTAAAACCACTTTGTAAATACTTTTATTAAAATGCCTTTACAAAAAATATATATAAGTATACTACTTATTTACTACTCATATATACTCTTTCAATGTTTGGGAAAAATATCCATATACTTATTTCATCGGTATAAGTATATTCACAACACACTACACTTTCAATACTTAGAAAATGTATTCATATACTTATCTCAATGGTATAAATATTCACAAAACATTAATGTAGATTTTCCTTTTTCCAAAATCATATTTAAGTTGGCCAAAAACAAATGTCATTTGAAAACACTTTTTACTATAAACCCAAACCACTTTCCTTTTGGTGTAAGTAAATGGGTCATAAAGAAATTCGACCAAATATACTTACCACCACTTTTTGATTTCAAACTTATGTTATCCCTCGATTAACAATGAAGTTAGACAAGTTAGAAAACTATCCTTGCATTGACATACATTATTTATACTCATAGATAGAGACGAGTTTCCATTCCTTGAAATTTGGTGTTAAGTATGAAAATAATACTTTCTATACCACCATTATTTATAAAGATCATTTATGAAATCAAATATCATGTACTTGCCACATTTTTGATATTTTGACTTACTCTATCCCTCATCTAGAAAGGAAGCCAGGTAAGTCAGGGCACTGGTTGAACCTGGCCTTACCTTAGTTAAAATACTCAAATTCTAGATCTCATAGATAGAGGACCAATCTGCTCATCGACTTTTAGTGTCAAGTATAGGACTACTTAATTTTCATAAGTAACAGAATTCATATACAGAAAAATACTTCATATACTGAACATCAATCTTCATTTTCGAACTTAAAATGTCCTTTGGTTAACAATAACGCCATTCAAGTTGGGGTATTATTACCTCATAAACCTTGACTCGACAACATTCTTATCTTTCAGGATGGGTAGAATTTTCCTTATCTTGAAGCTTAACATTAAGTATAAGACTTCACAATTCCGTATACTATTCATCTAAAACAAATTTTTATAAACCAAACTTTGTTTTCCACTTTCCAAAATCTTTTACTATAATCTAGAATATTATAGTCCAAAATCTCATTTTTCTTTCCAAAGACATTTATTACAACAAAGGTGTTGCAATCCATAACTTCTTTCCTTCTTTAAAAATTTCACTTAAAAACTCTTAATATTATAGTTTAAAAACTTATATACAAAACACCACTTGAAGTACATTGCTTAAAACCAAGTTTGATTTGAAAAGATAAGATCTTTTCTTTATAGAAGTACCACTTGGTTTATTATATCAAATAATCCTTTAAATTCATTTATATAATTTCAAACCTCTTTCAAAACACTTTCAAACCAAATTTAAACTTCCATCCAAATCATAACTTAAGACCATCACCATTAAAACGAATTCGACTTTGAAAAAGTAAAGGGATTTTTTTTAAATAAATAAGTTGTTTAAATATTCAAAAATATACTTAAAACTTAAATCTCCTTTTAAAGTACTTATATAACTTTTATGAGCCATATTTGAAAAGAATTTATAAAATATACAAAGGGAACAACATTTTATACTTTACAAAATTCATAATATTTTAAAGTGCATCCACAGTTTATCGCTATATGGACCCTAACCTTTAAACTTTGTTTTGTAAATCAAATAACTTTAAACTCCATTTCTTTATATATTTTTAACCACTATATATATAGAAACATTCTCTTTAAATATTATAAGGGTTAAAAGTTTATTAAAACCCATTTTAAAATAAGTCAAAACCATAATTTTTTCCTAAAATGTATCACTACGAGGCTCAACGATCGCTATGGTACGTAAACAAAGCTACCTTTTTTTCTATTCTCAATAGAATTAAACTTTACAAGTCATGTCACTATCATTTACATAAATAATAATAAATGTAAATAAATATCAACAAGGAGAGGAACTCCTTAGAGTCTTTCTACCAAAATCAAATCTTATGGAGTGTATTCGTCGCAACCTATTCATTACAAAACGCTCCGACTTCCTTTTGCTTTAGTCTCCTACAAAACAGTGGTTATTTATGTCATCCGCTTCCAAGCGAGAATCAACAAATAACATAACCAAGTGCAAGACAATTATACAATATATAATCCATATTTTATAGCAAATTAACGTTCACTTTTAAAATTTATTTAAAGTGAGTTAGCTCACTTTTATCTCGACCAAACTTCTAGAAACAAGCTACTATTTCTTCCTACCACTACCCAAAAACAATAAGTTTCCACCTTTCTTCCATTTTGGCTTGACCTAGGCTACCGCAAGCCTTCATTGCTTGCATCCAACCCTCCACCTCTCTCCCTAAATGCTTACGACCAAGGGCCATTTAGGGTGTGGTGCTTCAAATTTTGGTTCTTTGTGGTGGAGGAGGGGAGTGCCATGTTATTAGAAGTATACATAAGGATTTTGAGTGGAAAGGAGAGAGTTTGCTATGGTTTTAGCTAAGAAATATTTGTGATAGAAATGGATGAAGAAAACACAAAAGTAGAAAGTGAAATAGTAAAGTAAAAGAGAGTAATGTGATGTATATATAGAAAAATGGAGAGGTGAAGATTTACTTAACTTTACCTCCTCCCTTAGCTAATGACGATGTTTGGTCATCAAATGTGACAACCCAGCTTTTTCTCCATAAAAAGTCGTATCATCATAAAGAAAGAAAAGGGATAGAAGAAGAAAAGAAGAGAAGAAAGAACAACAACAGAATCTCACACAGCGGAACGAATAAATTATATTAATAACATAAACTATTACATAGTATACAAGACTTATCAGAGTTATACAGATACACATCACATACTAGACAATTATAAACATCTGTCTAGTTATTACAACTCAATACAATACACACACTATCATAGAGATTAACACAGCGGAATACTATATCTATGAACGCCGAAGCCTCCTGCTCCATTGCTCCTCCAGAATATACGTCAAAGCTAAACCTGAATCCCTTGGCTACTCGTAAAAATTTGAGTACCCAAGAGTTTATAAAACAGAAATAAACACTTGGGTCAGACATGGGTCTGGTGTGAGTAAACGGGTTAAAATTGTTTAACTTCAAAACCTTTTGAAAACAAAGGTATCACGTAAGACTTCCCACACATAAACATGGAAAAGTTTTTACCTTACGCTAACCAAAACATTTGATAGGAAATCCAGTTATATTATAATAGGGTCTAGGGTTTTCAAGTAAAATACAGAAATAGCTGAAATGCTTACATCTCACATTCCAACATAGTTGGGCACAACTAATACGTACGGCACTTATTGGAGTTTGGATTCCATACAATGGCAGGGCTACTGGGGTACCGCCCGTCACAGTACGTGGCCTAGATCACCGTACCGAGGAGTACGCCCGCTCCCCTGCAACACAAAGCCGGAACCATCCCTTACTGGATAATCCCGAACAAGATAATCCCGTAGTTGGCGCGACCAACCACACACTAAGCCGAATAAAAGAAAAGGGACCTCTAGACAGGGATCTATCTTGCTCTCAGTGGGTGCTACCCACGAAGCCTTGCTGCACCTCCCCTGTTTTAGCCATTCCCGGTTGATGAGGCTTGAGGTTACGATTACCTTTAATCAGAACATATCACTTAGAATGCTCATCGTCCGCCTGACGATGTGCTGAAAGCATTCAATCCATATAAGTTCGTTCCGGGTTCGAACGAAACCGAAGGCATTATCTCGTTACACTCGTTTTGGAATCACCCTCAGAGTTAACGACAATAACCCTTGCACTCTGAATCTTCATCTTCACTTGAGATTCACGACCTATCGTTAATTTGGATCGATGTGGTATTCGGGTCTCCAGACCTGGAATACCGGTATACGGAAACCCGATCCCGGTCTCATCGAAATCCAAAACGTATCTTTTAAGGGCCAAGTTGTTTTAAGGTTAAAACAATTCAATTCTTATCTATATACACAAAGATAGATAATTCACAATATCTCAAAAGATAATCAACATTATTATCACCAACAAATAATCCATCTCATTATCACTATGCAACCAATACATCCATATCACACAATACTAATCTCATATTTGAGATTCAAACCATTCAAGGTAATTACTATTATCCATTTATAAGCAATGATCTATAATAACACCATTTATAATTAATTTAAAATGAATTAAATTAATTACTTTCATCTCTAATTAATTTAAAGTGAATTAAATTACTTATCTTTAATTAATTTAAAATGAATTAAATTAATTACTTCATCATTTTAAACCTTGCTTACTTAACCATCAATTGATTATAAATCAATTAGTTCATTATCCTCACATTAATCATCTTAATTAATCACCCTTGATTAATACCCCTTAATTACATTCAAGTAATTATCCTTAATTAATTTTACAAATTAATTATCCTTAATCAAATACAGTGATTAAACTTTAATTACTTCATTAATTAATTAACTATAATTAATTACATTAATCTTTAAATTAATTACATTAATTAATTACTTTATAATTACTTATTATTGATTAATTAATCTTAATTAATCAAACCTTAATTACATCATTAATTATATTAATTAATGATCCTTAATTATTACTTTAATTATTAATTATATTTTTAAATTAATTACATTAAGTAATTAATCTTTAATCAAACCATATTTATTAATCACTCTTGATTAACCACATTCAGTAATTAACTATCTTTAATTACTTCATTTAATAAATTAATTACTCCTTAGTTAATTTTAATTAATCCCTTGATTAATTTCTAAAAGTAATTATACTTAACCATTTCTATAATTGATTATCCTTAATTAATCTAATTAATTATAAAAATTAATCACATTAATTAATTACTTATCTCAACTTAACGATCTTCATCAATTCTTTAATTACTTCTCTTAAGTAATTAACTTAGATTAATCATTATTAATTACTATTTAATTTATCTTTATTAATCATTTAATTAATCACTAATTATTTATTAATTAAGTGCTTAACTATAACTTAAACAATCTTAATTACTAGATTAATTATCTTCTAATCATTAATTAAAATTTAACCTTATTTAATTAATGATTCTTAAATTACAAGTTAATTATTCTAAGAATAATTAATCTTAAACCTTAAGTTTAAATCCTTAATTACTTTAAGTAATTATCCATTTCATTAATTTATAAAACTTTTAAACTTATAAACTTTATTTAAATCCTTCTTTACATTTTCAAACTCCATTTTAAATTCAATCTCTTTTAAATACACTTAATTTCTTAACACTTTTAAGTTATTAAAAAAAACAATTTGAATTTAAAAAAAAACTTAATTTATTTTCAAACTAAGATTCAAATTAAACTTGAATCTAATTTTAAATTTAGATTTAAACTTAAATCTTCTTTACATTTTAAAAACCCAGTTTTAACTTTTTAAAACAGAGCAGATTTCCCCTTTAACCCAGAAATTTCCCCCGAGCCTTGCCTAATTTACTCCGAGTAAAATCCCACATTGCTTCGAGTCAAGACTCGAATTACTCGAGATAACTCGAGTATACTAATTCCTAAACAAACATCACCAGACACAAATCCATGCACACCGTACATATGCACGGAGCTCCGATGAACTTCAGCCAACCTCGCCGATCACCCCACATCAGAAAACAGCCCCACGTCTCCCCACGATCACCAGATCGTCATACAGAGGCTCGAAATCAAATCGAGACTTCAACTCGAACCTGGAAACAATAACAGCCACTACCATCAAATCCTGTCAACGCCTCCTTCTCGAAGCTCCGACCGCCATTACTTCTGAAACTCCGGCCAAGTTCTCGTCAACCCACCACCTACCATCACCAGAAACCTCATTGCACTCGATCCACTGCAGAAATCGAACCGATCCAAATTATTCTTCCCAGACAAACTAGGGCTACAGAACAAAATTCTCTATCGCCACTTCCACGGTGATCTACCAACACTTCTACTATTTTTCTCCATGTCCCTGACTACTCATCATCCTCCAGAAAGATATACGAACTCTCAAACCATCAAGTTCCTCAGAAATCACCCAATTCCCCTTTTATGGTCAAACCAGAATTTCCCATACACCCCATCATTACAAACTATGATTTGAGTTTTAAAAATCATATTTTAGTTTGGGTATTTGATTTACTATCCTGAATATATATATAATGATGTTTGAGTTTTTCACTTTTATTAAACATACATTGATGTTTTAGATTCCCAGAAACAAAACTAAGTTATTTTAATCTAAACAAGTTTTTAAATTAAAACTTATTATACTACAAACATACTTCATTCAGGAATTTAATCTTAACAAAGCTTGAATCAAAAGCTAGTGAATTTTTATTAGAATTTGAGTCTGGGAATTTAGAAACAGAGCTTCTATATATGTATGTATTCACAATCAATAACAGGCATACCACACAGACATCATATACATATAAATACATGCATTCACACCCATATATTTATGCAACACAATCTACTACAACATACATCACATTCATCATAACAACAGATTTTAAAGAAACTGTTTTTAAGATAAATATTTACTCACCTTTTAAAAAGAAGAACAGAGCCTCATTTTGAAAAAGCTTTTGAATCTTTTAAAACTTGAGTTACTGCTTTGTTTGATTTTAAAACTTGCATGCTTGCCTATTTGAAATTTGTAGAAGTGATGACTCCAGCTTTAACTCCAGACCAAAGAAAATACATGCAGCCCTTTTTGATTTTGATTAAAACTCAGGTTGAAAAGAAAATGCTTGCATATTTTGTTGCTCTAAGGTTTTGGAAAAATACAGATCTCAGGTTAATGATTTTGGAAAAATGCAGGCTCGAATTTGATTTTTTGAGGAGTATGTTCACTGGTTTGTTTACAAGCTTGAAATGCTTTTCCAGGTTGCAAATATGAAAGTCTGTTCATGCTTGAGGAAAGAGGTTTGGACATGAAGAGATTACAGGTTTTAACTTGAAAATGATTTAAGAATTTGGAAATTGATTTGATTTTTCTTTTAGTTTTGAGGAAGGTTTCAGATTTGTTTTAGGAAGATTGTTTGGATTTTGAGTTTTCTCCTTAGCTTTTTGAAAGAGAATGGCAAAAGAAATGAAAGGAAGAAAGACATATTTGCATGGGCTGAAATTTTATTAAATAAAAATAAAAAGAAAACCAAACTTAAAATGCCACTTGTTAAGATAATTTACATTTGTCACATTAAATGGTTTATTACTTAACACATGTTAATTTAGCTCTCAAATGTTTACACTTGTCTTGTAAGTAATTTGTATTTATAATTTAAGTGTTAATAAAAAGCTTTTAACTTAATTAATTAGTTTTTAATACTTAGATATATATATATAGATAACTTTAAAGAGTAAAACCAATTATATTTATATATAAAAACAATACATATATTTATTATTTGAAAATAACTCACTTGACAATTTTATATAATTTATACAAGAGATTATAAATTACTTATTATTTAAATGGATTAATGTTTCATATTTTAATTTTAAACTTTCATAGCTAATTTACAAATCATATAAAAATAATAATATTAAACAAATCATTTTGCTAATCTTATTTAAAATCTAAATTAAAGATATTTAAACTAGTAATATTTACCTTAAGTATTTTAAAACCATATAGTTACTTATAAAATATTTTTGAAAAGTTTTAACTTCAAATAAATCATAATTTCCCAGTTTACCCAAGATATTAGAATTTAAAACATTATTTAATTTTTTATAAAATTCAAACCAAAGATTTCTAATTACAATATATATACAAATATATATATATATTCATTATAAATAGAAAACATTTTATTTAGCTTTTAAAAGATAAATTCACTAATTTAAATATTTATTAAAGAAGATTATTAAATTAATTCAAATTAAATTACAAAATTATCAAATCAATTTAATTTTTTTAATACAGATTATTAAATTGATATTGCCTAAAATTCAGGGATATCACATTCCTCCCCCCTTAAAATAATTTCGTCCCCGAAATTAAAAGCAAAGGTAATTTAATAATCTCATTTAAAAATTTAATTTTCAAAGCACAATCCTATATCAATCATATGCTAACAATCATAGCAACCAATTTATCTAATCAAACAAATTTAACTATCCAGAAAAATTCTGGATAGAATTTCCTTGAGTTTTCCCAAGTATATATATATCGGGATACTCGCTCTACAAACAATCTAAACTACTAAGCTACAGAGTTCCTACTCATCTAGTATTTACAGAACTAAACAAGATATCAGACTACAGACGAGTCTGACTCAACAACCAAATCTCTCTGGATTGCTGGTTCCAAAACCAGAGATAGATCATAACTTATCCAAATAAGAACACACAAAAGATCCAAAATACCATGGAGCTGTCTTCCCAGACTTACCCAATCTTATAGCTCCTTCGATCGGAGAAAACTTATCCAAAATCAAATCTCCGTCTTCGAAATTCAAATTCCTTCGGATGATCCTGGGCTGTCTACATCCTTACTGATCACCACACCCTTCGCTGATGCCTTTAGAAACAAACTAGATCAAAACAACCCATCACAATGATCTTTCCAAGATCAACCAAAACCAAAAACAAACTCTACTCCTCAAACAATATAAGACTAAACTTATTTCTTCAATCCAGAAAACAAACAGATGCACTTCCAAACTGCTTCCGCCGCACAACTCTGATATGGAGCAGAAGAGAATACGAGCACAAACTGGACAACACATCCCAGAAAAATGGTTCCACAAATCCATAAAGAAAACTCAGATACTCCATCAAAATTTGAGCTGCTTCACCAAACTCTATCTCAAGGAACCATCCTTCTACTGAGTTGAACCACCAGTATCACTCCTGGAATCCAGTCGATAAGAAAACTCAATCTCCAATGCCGACAAACCTCTGACTTCCCTGAAGACATCCAGAAAAACTCTGATAATCTAAGAGAACACTCAACAATCGCAAGTCACTTTTGCGATCAACCCAGCCTAAATGCAAAGAAACTGTTCTCTCTTTACCAATCAGAACAGCTTACGCTTATCTATCCAATCCATTGAAGAAATGGATCCACTCTGTTGCTTCTGAACTCCACCTCCAGAAAACTGTTAAGCCGGAAGAACTTCCTGCCAACGCAAAGAACACTCCGAGCTGCACTGCTGCCACAGATGCCAAAGACTTCTCAATCCAAAGCTCTTCGAGAAACTCGAACCTCAAACTAAACAGAAACACCATGCTGAACTCAGCCACAACACCGAAACAGACACACTTCATTAACTTGTTCCAAAAGAAAACATCTTCGGGAACATCCATATTCACTGCGTCTCATCACACAGCTACAATTTCCTAAGATACCATCACTCGCTTCTGCCTAACCGACAGATCCAACTCTACTCATCCAACTTCAAAGATAAACTCCGAACCATAACAGGTTTCCTTCAGAGATTGTGAAATCCTTACATAACTGCAAAGTTCACTCGAGACGGTATTAGGTTTACAGTCTCGACAAATACACTTCCAACCTCAACATTCAAACTCCAACTATTGGTAATTGTGTTACATACACTACCACCTTATCTACCTTTATAACTTATATTGGAAAACCCGAACAGGTAACCCAATAAATAGGTAGAAATACATAAATATATATATTTAAAATGATATATTTTTTTTTATATAAAAATTATTTCTGGGTAAAATTATTTCATCTACCTTTTTAAAACAATATTGTGTCTGTTGGCCTGGTTCAAGTGTTTAGAGATCCCTATCAATAACGTTAGCTACTCGTATTGACCAGAATCCATATACCACTCAACCGATCAATTAACACAATATAAAACCATTTTTATATAACTAACAATTACGCGCTCTCAAGATAGACACCACTTCAGAGCCTAGGTATTCACTCAACCTACTGCTCTGATACCAACTGTGACAACCCAGCTTTTTCTCCACAAAAAGTCGTATCATCATAAAGAAAGAAAAGGGATAGAAGAAGAAAAGAAGAGAAGAAAGAACAACAACAGAATCTCACACAGCGGAACGAATAAATTATATTAATAACATAAACTATTACATAGTATACAAGACTTATCAGAGTTATACAGATACACATCACATACTAGACAATTATAAACATCTGTCTAGTTATTACAACTCAATACAATACACACACTATCATAGAGATTAACACAGCGGAATACTATATCTATGAACGCCGAAGCCTCCTGCTCCATTGCTCCTCCAGAATATACGTCAAAGCTAAACCTGAATCCCTTGGCTACTCGTAAAAATTTGAGTACCCAAGAGTTTATAAAACAGAAATAAACACTTGGGTCAGACATGGGTCTGGTGTGAGTAAACGGGTTAAAATTGTTTAACTTCAAAACCTTTTGAAAACAAAGGTATCACGTAAGACTTCCCACACATAAACATGGAAAAGTTTTTACCTTACGCTAACCAAAACATTTGATAGGAAATCCAGTTATATTATAATAGGGTCTAGGGTTTTCAAGTAAAATACAGAAATAGCTGAAATGCTTACATCTCACATTCCAACATAGTTGGGCACAACTAATACGTACGGCACTTATTGGAGTTTGGATTCCATACAATGGCAGGGCTACTGGGGTACCGCCCGTCACAGTACGTGGCCTAGATCACCGTACCGAGGAGTACGCCCGCTCCCCTGCAACACAAAGCCGGAACCATCCCTTACTGGATAATCCCGAACAAGATAATCCCGTAGTTGGCGCGACCAACCACACACTAAGCCGAATAAAAGAAAAGGGACCTCTAGACAGGGATCTATCTTGCTCTCAGTGGGTGCTACCCACGAAGCCTTGCTGCACCTCCCCTGTTTTAGCCATTCCCGGTTGATGAGGCTTGAGGTTACGATTACCTTTAATCAGAACATATCACTTAGAATGCTCATCGTCCGCCTGACGATGTGCTGAAAGCATTCAATCCATATAAGTTCGTTCCGGGTTCGAACGAAACCGAAGGCATTATCTCGTTACACTCGTTTTGGAATCACCCTCAGAGTTAACGACAATAACCCTTGCACTCTGAATCTTCATCTTCACTTGAGATTCACGACCTATCGTTAATTTGGATCGATGTGGTATTCGGGTCTCCAGACCTGGAATACCGGTATACGGAAACCCGATCCCGGTCTCATCGAAATCCAAAACGTATCTTTTAAGGGCCAAGTTGTTTTAAGGTTAAAACAATTCAATTCTTATCTATATACACAAAGATAGATAATTCACAATATCTCAAAAGATAATCAACATTATTATCACCAACAAATAATCCATCTCATTATCACTATGCAACCAATACATCCATATCACACAATACTAATCTCATATTTGAGATTCAAACCATTCAAGGTAATTACTATTATCCATTTATAAGCAATGATCTATAATAACACCATTTATAATTAATTTAAAATGAATTAAATTAATTACTTTCATCTCTAATTAATTTAAAGTGAATTAAATTACTTATCTTTAATTAATTTAAAATGAATTAAATTAATTACTTCATCATTTTAAACCTTGCTTACTTAACCATCAATTGATTATAAATCAATTAGTTCATTATCCTCACATTAATCATCTTAATTAATCACCCTTGATTAATACCCCTTAATTACATTCAAGTAATTATCCTTAATTAATTTTACAAATTAATTATCCTTAATCAAATACAGTGATTAAACTTTAATTACTTCATTAATTAATTAACTATAATTAATTACATTAATCTTTAAATTAATTACATTAATTAATTACTTTATAATTACTTATTATTGATTAATTAATCTTAATTAATCAAACCTTAATTACATCATTAATTATATTAATTAATGATCCTTAATTATTACTTTAATTATTAATTATATTTTTAAATTAATTACATTAAGTAATTAATCTTTAATCAAACCATATTTATTAATCACTCTTGATTAACCACATTCAGTAATTAACTATCTTTAATTACTTCATTTAATAAATTAATTACTCCTTAGTTAATTTTAATTAATCCCTTGATTAATTTCTAAAAGTAATTATACTTAACCATTTCTATAATTGATTATCCTTAATTAATCTAATTAATTATAAAAATTAATCACATTAATTAATTACTTATCTCAACTTAACGATCTTCATCAATTCTTTAATTACTTCTCTTAAGTAATTAACTTAGATTAATCATTATTAATTACTATTTAATTTATCTTTATTAATCATTTAATTAATCACTAATTATTTATTAATTAAGTGCTTAACTATAACTTAAACAATCTTAATTACTAGATTAATTATCTTCTAATCATTAATTAAAATTTAACCTTATTTAATTAATGATTCTTAAATTACAAGTTAATTATTCTAAGAATAATTAATCTTAAACCTTAAGTTTAAATCCTTAATTACTTTAAGTAATTATCCATTTCATTAATTTATAAAACTTTTAAACTTATAAACTTTATTTAAATCCTTCTTTACATTTTCAAACTCCATTTTAAATTCAATCTCTTTTAAATACACTTAATTTCTTAACACTTTTAAGTTATTAAAAAAAACAATTTGAATTTAAAAAAAAACTTAATTTATTTTCAAACTAAGATTCAAATTAAACTTGAATCTAATTTTAAATTTAGATTTAAACTTAAATCTTCTTTACATTTTAAAAACCCAGTTTTAACTTTTTAAAACAGAGCAGATTTCCCCTTTAACCCAGAAATTTCCCCCGAGCCTTGCCTAATTTACTCCGAGTAAAATCCCACATTGCTTCGAGTCAAGACTCGAATTACTCGAGATAACTCGAGTATACTAATTCCTAAACAAACATCACCAGACACAAATCCATGCACACCGTACATATGCACGGAGCTCCGATGAACTTCAGCCAACCTCGCCGATCACCCCACATCAGAAAACAGCCCCACGTCTCCCCACGATCACCAGATCGTCATACAGAGGCTCGAAATCAAATCGAGACTTCAACTCGAACCTGGAAACAATAACAGCCACTACCATCAAATCCTGTCAACGCCTCCTTCTCGAAGCTCCGACCGCCATTACTTCTGAAACTCCGGCCAAGTTCTCGTCAACCCACCACCTACCATCACCAGAAACCTCATTGCACTCGATCCACTGCAGAAATCGAACCGATCCAAATTATTCTTCCCAGACAAACTAGGGCTACAGAACAAAATTCTCTATCGCCACTTCCACGGTGATCTACCAACACTTCTACTATTTTTCTCCATGTCCCTGACTACTCATCATCCTCCAGAAAGATATACGAACTCTCAAACCATCAAGTTCCTCAGAAATCACCCAATTCCCCTTTTATGGTCAAACCAGAATTTCCCATACACCCCATCATTACAAACTATGATTTGAGTTTTAAAAATCATATTTTAGTTTGGGTATTTGATTTACTATCCTGAATATATATATAATGATGTTTGAGTTTTTCACTTTTATTAAACATACATTGATGTTTTAGATTCCCAGAAACAAAACTAAGTTATTTTAATCTAAACAAGTTTTTAAATTAAAACTTATTATACTACAAACATACTTCATTCAGGAATTTAATCTTAACAAAGCTTGAATCAAAAGCTAGTGAATTTTTATTAGAATTTGAGTATGGGAATTTAGAAACAGAGCTTCTATATATGTATGTATTCACAATCAATAACAGGCATACCACACAGACATCATATACATATAAATACATGCATTCACACCCATATATTTATGCAACACAATCTACTACAACATACATCACATTCATCATAACAACAGATTTTAAAGAAACTGTTTTTAAGATAAATATTTACTCACCTTTTAAAAAGAAGAACAGAGCCTCATTTTGAAAAAGCTTTTGAATCTTTTAAAACTTGAGTTACTGCTTTGTTTGATTTTAAAACTTGCATGCTTGCCTATTTGAAATTTGTAGAAGTGATGACTCCAGCTTTAACTCCAGACCAAAGAAAATACATGCAGCCCTTTTTGATTTTGATTAAAACTCAGGTTGAAAAGAAAATGCTTGCATATTTTGTTGCTCTAAGGTTTTGGAAAAATACAGATCTCAGGTTAATGATTTTGGAAAAATACAGGCTCGAATTTGATTTTTTGAGGAGTATGTTCACTGGTTTGTTTACAAGCTTGAAATGCTTTTCCAGGTTGCAAATATGAAAGTCTGTTCATGCTTGAGGAAAGAGGTTTGGACATGAAGAGATTACAGGTTTTAACTTGAAAATGATTTAAGAATTTGGAAATTGATTTGATTTTTCTTTTAGTTTTGAGGAAGGTTTCAGATTTGTTTTAGGAAGATTGTTTGGATTTTGAGTTTTCTCCTTAGCTTTTTGAAAGAGAATGGCAAAAGAAATGAAAGGAAGAAAGACATATTTGCATGGGCTGAAATTTTATTAAATAAAAATAAAAAGAAAACCAAACTTAAAATGCCACTTGTTAAGATAATTTACATTTGTCACATTAAATGGTTTATTACTTAACACATGTTAATTTAGCTCTCAAATGTTTACACTTGTCTTGTAAGTAATTTGTATTTATAATTTAAGTGTTAATAAAAAGCTTTTAACTTAATTAATTAGTTTTTAATACTTAGATATATATATATAGATAACTTTAAAGAGTAAAACCAATTATATTTATATATAAAAACAATACATATATTTATTATTTGAAAATAACTCACTTGACAATTTTATATAATTTATACAAGAGATTATAAATTACTTATTATTTAAATGGATTAATGTTTCATATTTTAATTTTAAACTTTCATAGCTAATTTACAAATCATATAAAAATAATAATGTTAAACAAATCATTTTGCTAATCTTATTTAAAATCTAAATTAAAGATATTTAAACTAGTAATATTTACCTTAAGTATTTTAAAACCATATAGTTACTTATAAAATATTTTTGAAAAGTTTTAACTTCAAATAAATCATAATTTCCCAGTTTACCCAAGATATTAGAATTTAAAACATTATTTAATTTTTTATAAAATTCAAACCAAAGATTTCTAATTACAATATATATACAAATATATATATATTCATTATAAATAGAAAACATTTTATTTAGCTTTTAAAAGATAAATTCACTAATTTAAATATTTATTAAAGAAGATTATTAAATTAATTCAAATTAAATTACAAAATTATCAAATCAATTTAATTTTTTTAATACAGATTATTAAATTGATATTGCCTAAAATTCAGGGATATCACATCAAAGCTCACCCCCCACGTACCGACCCATGCGCACATCTTTTCCTTTCTACTAATGCATGCAAATCCACACACAAAAAGCCCACTTTTCTTAATCAAATTCTATAACTTTCTAACGATTCTTTGTTTAATTAATCCATTTGATACTATTTGAATTATTATTATTATATGTATAGATATGTATGTATGTTAAAAAAGTGTGCATATTGTGCAATAACGTTGTGACAATTTCTGTTCGATAAAAAGTTGAGAACCCAAAAAAAGAATTTCAGTCGCATTTTCAATTTTTCATTGAACTATTTATTTTTGTGAACAAAATTCAAAAATAAGTTTTTCTTCATTGGTTATTAATTAAAAGAGGGTTACTTGATTATTAAAAACCATTAATTGAATATTTAAAATTAATTAAATATTCACAAATTAAAGTAGCAAAATTCGTAGTCGTTACACCATTGCTAGTGGTGTGATAGTTTGACTAAATTTATGGCTTATAAACTTACTTTCGATAAAATCGAATTGTATTATCTTAAGTAGTATCTACTAGTAATGATTATTTACACCAATTCTCTTCATCAAAACTATATCACTTTAGGACTTATGGAATTTGGTTTTGGTCAAAATTCCAATTTCATCCATATTCAACTTGGTTAGTCCAAATATAAAGTCTTTGGTTCAATAATAATCAATATTATTGACCATACTACTCTAGCCAAAGACTTTGAACTTAGAGGTGACTATAGTGGACCCTGATACTTACCTCATATAATTAAGAAGACAAATTCTCTATCGAATAGTATTTCACTCCCAATGCTTCAAATTAGACCCAATTGTAGTTGTTAATGGTCGCCGTGCATTATTTAACTATAATCAAAGTGGAGTGTCAATATTGAAGTTCTATAGTATTCTCAAGTCGAGAGAACTATTTAATATCATCACATTGAGATTCTCTATTTGACCTTAGTTATATCAATTAACGGAAATTTTTTGAGTAAGTCATTCCACGGTTATCCAATAACTATCAGTACATAACTATAACGACCCGCCTTTCGATCATTGGAAGTCAGCGCTTAATGCATCCTCGATATTCAAATTTCGAACACCAAATAGCCAGGAAGGCATATGTTAGGGTAAAAAAAGAACAATAGGGCAAATAAAACCTCACAATAGAATGATAACATATATTATAATAAAGAAAGTAAAAGTTGTCACTCAAAAATACACGATATATTAGAGTTAAAAACAAACCTCATCAGCCTAGACAGTTATGACTTCATGATCTTACAATTTGCTGATGGGTATATATAGTAATACAACGAAAATGAAAATACTACGGTAGATGAACATCCAGCACTACTCCATGAGCTCCATGTCCCACCAATGATAATTTGGAAATGACCCGAGCATTATAATAAAATAACATTCAGACCAGTCTGGAAAACCAGTGTGAGAAAATTTAAGTAATATGATGAACATATAATAATCCTATGAGACTACGCCGCTAAACATGGAATGGGTTTTACCTCACAAAAACAATATCCATAGAAGGATGAATGGAAAATAAGTTGGAGCAAAATCAAACTTGAAAGAATGGAAACAAATAATTAAACATCGAGAAGAACTCCCAGGCACTTCTCAATGTAATTAAGAAAAGGATTCAAAGATTTGAACCAAATAAGGAAAAGGAATTTTCCAACAATGACTAGGAGGGTGCACCCCCTTATCGAAAGTATACCTCTAGAAATATACTTGAGAACTACGATGGCTCTCGGAAATATACAAGCCATACTCCACCATCCTTATCGAGAATTCAAGTATTTCACATCTCAATGTGCATAAAATCGAAACCAATCTAGAGTAGATATGAAAATACCCTAATGGAAGCAACCCCATATAGCTTGACGTCCACTCGCTCTTTGAATTTAGTCAATTTCCGACAAAGGATATCAATCTCAAAAGAGCAACAAATCATCCTGAATAGACAAAACATAAAGTAGATAGTAGAATCGAAATTGATAGTCAATAAATCAACTATTAGGAATAAGAAAATGATTGTATATGGAAATTTAATCGCATAAACTTACGACCAAAAAATGAATCAATATTTTAAAACATTTGACTCACACTTGTGCTTGATTTTCACATCACAAATATTTGTAAAACTCTTTAAAAAACATCCTTTAAAATATTCTTTTTTCAAAGAGCTAATAATATTTCTAAGTGTAATAAAAAGAAGGGTTGAAAACAAATGTCATTAAAACATTATTTACTATAAACCCGAGACAAATTACACTTAGCTTTATTTTCAAACAATTCCTTTTAAAAGATTTTCTCATTTATAAACTATTATTTATAAATTTCAAACAACATATTATCCCAAAAGATAATAAATCAATTAAAATGCTTTTATAAATTTTAAACAATGTTAATCATCTGAAAGATAATTGATATAATTCTTTTATAAATTTAAAACCATATTAATTATCCTAGGAGACAATCAATAAAATTTGTAACTCCTTTAATAAATCAATTAATTAACTTTAATCACTTTTATTAAATCAGTTAATCAACTTTAATCACTTTTATTAAATCGGTTAATTAACTTTAAACATTATTAATAAATTTATTAAATAGCTTTATTATAGTTAAATAATAATTAAGAATATATTTAAACCTCTAATTCTTTTCAAATACTTATTCAATCCTTACAAATCCATTTGAAAAGAATTTACAAAATATTTAAGGTAAATAACCTTTATAAATTTAAATAATGTTAATAATCTCGAAAGATAATTAATTAAATTTATAACTCCTTTTATAAATTTTAATCAACATTTATCCTTTATTTTCAAAATTCTCAAAATACTTGAAAATATAGTTCAACCAACTTTCAAAGCGCAAAAACACAACCAAATATTTATTTTGTAAAAATACAAGCTCAAGTTTAATATACAACAAGGGTTTAAGGAGATGATATTTTATACGTGACGGTATAGCGATAATCGCTATAACGACACTTATCCAAATCAAATAGTATGTCACAAATATTTCAACCCATCAATAATATAAGAAATATAAGAATGTAAGTAAGATGCATAAAACAGTAAACAAATAATGGTAAAAAACCCTATAAGATCTCTCTAAAAAAGTCCCCTACAAAACAATGGTTATTTATGCAATCCGCTTTTCAAGTAGGAATTCAAATCCAAACAAACAATCAAACAATAATAACAAAATATTATCATCAATAATTAGCAACCCATAATTAATGTATCAGTTATTAATTAATTAACATATTAATTAACTTCAAAAATAATCTTTTGCTTTGCAAGCACATAACGATGATTTATTCTGCTCAATAGATGTCCAAAATAATCTATTCAATTTAACTATAGCAGAACAGTGTTTTATTCTGCTAAATACATATCACAAATACAGTATAAGTAATTTAACCACGTTAAACGTAATTAAATTAAAGCACTATAATTTTATCGTTAATTTGTGCTTTGTTAAAACTATCAACTATCATTCAAACATTTAACAATAATCTATAGCAACATAAATATCATATACTTTATTTAGAGGTAAGTAAACTCACGGAAATTCCAGTTGACACTTTCGCATTCTGATTTGGTCTAAAATCAAATGGCGTTCGAATTTAGCTTAAAATTTCACTAGCTCAAATTCAAAGAATCCAGTTCCATCAAGTAAATAACGTCGATACGAGTCCAACACAAAAGATCAAGTACAAATTCGATTTCGTATGAGCAAGATGCTGATTTTATAAGATTTGGGATTTGAATAATATAATTAACCCACTTAATTACTTTAATAATTTAACTACCCAAACTTAATTTTCTTCCCCAAACTAATCAAACCCTGTACATGACATACGCACACAAAACCAATGTGCTTCTCCTCCACTACAACGCTCGTCTCTTAACGAAATTGACGACGGTCTTCGCCTACGTACCACACTTCTCCTCCTCTCTGCATCTATCACCTCAAATCAAAGCTCGGCCCATCAGAAGAAAATGCAACCTGAAGCTATCATCTACAGCCCCCACATGTCGCATCGCCCTCTCTAGCACCGCTCATGCTTAAACTTTGGGGAATGGTGCTCCTCTGCACGACAATCATGATCGTACCTTCCCTTTTGCAAATCGATGCCAAAATCTCCCTATATCTGAAACCCTAGCACCATGGCAACATGTCGAATTCGCCCAATCATCACCGCACATGACTTCCAGCATACCAACACGTAGATCTCCCGTAACAAACTCAACAAAACCAATTTCATGATTTTTAGTTAACTAAATCATTTGATTTTGATTTTTGGTTGTTGGAAGGTTGCTTTTCTTTTGGTTTACAGGAAACTTGTAAAAGTAGAGAAGAAAGAAAAGAAAAGTAAGCATGTTGAAAAATCTTATTGTTGATGTTTAGTTTATTTTGCAATTTATGGTGCGTCGCCGCATAGAACTTTGTTCGCGTACGAACCGCGAACAACAAAATAAAAATACGATCGCACACAAAAAAATGACACGATCTCAAAATAATAATTCAAATACACTGGTTATCTTATTCTGTAAAATTTCAAAATAATAAAATCATTTGCCAAAAATACATCAAATGAAATTTAAATATTTTCCAAATTAAAAATTATGGAAAAATCCTATAAATTTAATTAAAATATTACAATAAATATCAAGTCGTTTTATTAACAATTGATTTTCTTATTATTTATTCGAACTATTTATTATTGTTAATACAGTTATAAAATGGGTTCACCATTATTATTTATTAATTAAAAGGAGTTAAATAAGGGTATTAAATCCATTTAACTAATATTTAATTCATAACTCAAATATTTAATTAATTCCTATATTTGAATATAGGTTATTTATATTTTTAAACACCAATTATTTAAATATTTAAAATAAACTAAATATTTAAAATTAAAACTATAATATTTTAGGATGTTACATTCTCCTCCTTTAAAAGAATTTCGTCCCCGAAATTCCCGAAGGAAGGAAATGTCTCCAAACCTTTACGATATAAAAACTATTAATTAAAATGAGTTACTAAACTCTTAAATTTCCTTATATTACGGAATACTTCGGCAGTACCTCCTTTATGCGGCATGATCCGAAAAACTACACTCGCTGCAACTGGTCCATATCAATCAAAGAAAACAAAACTCAAATGGTCTCCCATATCTAGGGCATAAAATCATCAATCAATCAAAATACTAATTTCTAAATGTACTACATATGCCTTTTGCATTTGATTTTTATTTTTGCAAGCAACTCATTATCTCAATGCAAATGCAATTTTGCAAGAAATCAAATAGGAATCTCTTGCATCTCTACACCTACCTTTACTTATATAATTCAAAAGAGAACCATGGTGACAAAAGTCAATACAGAAGCTATTTCTATCATAAGCAATAGCAATATAAACAATATAACAACCACATGCAATAAAAGTACAGAGAATACTCTGTGATAAAATACCAAGCATCCATCTCTTTTAAAAGATAAATTTAGAACTAAATGCCCTGGATTTTATATTCAAAATACATATTTTTCAAATTCCTCTAAAGAGAAATAAATCAAAACCAAAATCAATTATGATAAGAAGGGGCTCCTCTTACTGAAGCATAGTATAACTTAAAAAATCAAAACAATACGGAGCATCCAGTGGTATTCCGGTTTCTCCTAAAACAATAAGTAGAGTAAACAAATATACCTGGCGAGTCTTCCAAATCTGAAAATTCCCATTCGCCCAACTTTAGTAATAATAAAAAATATTTGAAAAACCACTTTACAAAACTCTTTTCAAATATCCTGAAATAATAACACTTCACCAAAGTTTCAAAATAATAATATTATTATTTCTTTCACTAATTCTTTCGAAATCACTTAAGCACCGAGATTTAATTCCTAATAAACAACAAATTTATAAATCGTACTCTTCACACTATCAATCAAATTAAATTCCATAAGGGAATTAAATGATGCTTAACATTATTTGAAATGTTAAATGACTAGCAAACAATATTTAAAATTTTACTTAAGTTTACAACTTTCTCGATCATCCAAGGAAATAGATAATTTCTTAAGCGTACCATTACGCTCATCAATCTTTTAGTTATTACTTAAAAGATTATCTAAGCTTCCTCAGAACAAATTGAAAGTCATTCCTTAAACATTCCTAAGCAACAGAACGCATGTAACAACCCAAAATTTAATCCAGAATAATTAATTCATTAGTTATAATAAAATAACTTTGTGAAATTATCAGATATGAGCCACGGAAGGTGCACCATTATGTCCGTGCTAATTTTCTGGTCAATTTCCATATATAGAACGTCAAAATCTGAGCTAATATGACCAAGTTATAAAATAAACAAGATAAGTAGAAAACGAAATATATATATATATATATATATATATAGGCAGGTCGACCGGCCGGTCGACCCGCCTCTGCGATTTACGAATGAACGTTCGTTCGTTCGAACGTTCCAGAGCCTCAAGCTGACGTGTTTTGCATTCTTTATCTTAATCCGGTCCTTTTATTTTTACATTCGATGGCTTCTATTCAGCCTATGACGTGGTTCCATCCCATTCCATCTTCAAAATCCGTCTAAGATCCACTTCTACCCCTATAATTAGAACACTAGACCTAAAACTTTTTCTCATTCTAGGTTTTCTCCAATTGGGTTCACCTTTCTAGGAAGGACCCTAAACGGAATAATTTTCCCAAAGGAGAAAATCATTATAAATTAAATTATTTTACAACTCCAAGTGGATCCAGGAATACCAAAGGAAGAGCTTAGGACCGGAGGTGAGTGATTGTAATTATTTTAATATTTCTTTAAGTAATTTAAAATAATAGGGTTTCCAATAGTTATGGTTTTACTACGATTTTTGGAATAACCTTTTTTTTACAGTTTTTAGAATTATTTTAAGTCTATTTCTTCCTAGCCATTCTTTTCAGTTAATTTTAGTTATTTCTGTTAATTATAGCTTTTCCATTTATTTACAGTTTATTTACAGTATTTTAATATATTTACTGTTATTTATGCGTTATTTACATCTTCTTCCTACGCCTTGGATTTTCTTCTATCTTCAGTTTTCTTTTATTTCACCTTCTTCTTCGCGTATGGATTAGAATAGAATTTACGTGAAATTGGATTAAATTATAAGAATTTTGAAATAATGAAAAATAAGATGTAAATTATAAAGACTGTAATAAAATGAAATTAAGACTGAAATTATGCCTAATTATGATATTAATTAGACTGAATTAAAGAGATTGGCCTATTTATAATTATGAGATGTAAATTATAAAGACTGTAATATAAATGGAATTGGACTGAAACTATGCGTAATTATGATTAGAATTGGACTAATTAATTGGCTTAGTTAGAACTTAGAATTATAAATAAAAAAAGAGTAAGAGAAGAAAGAGGCTTATTTTCACACTTAGACCTTGGGTTAAGTAATAAGCATGATTATAACGTAGGTTATAATGAGAAAGAGAACAGAATAATGCTTATTTTAAGACTTAGGATAAATTAATAAACACAAATTGTAGAGAAAAGTGTAAAGGCTTATTTAAATAATTTATCTAAGTTAATAAACAAAGATGAAAGTAGGACATGTTCCAAAGAGCATTCCCTATTAGGCACAACGGTGGTCTCACATTAGCCTGAAGTGAGATGAGGGCACGCTTATGCTAAGAATGGTAGTAATTGGTCAAATAGAAGTCCAAATCATGAGGGATTTGGATATATAAGGGGTGCAACTTGATATTGTTTGGATGATGGGCCAGTACCAACAACATTTCCCTTATAGTTTCTATGAACACATGGTGATCTCACATTAGCCTGAAGTGAGATGAGGGGCACACTTATGTTGGAGTTTGAGGTAATAAGAAGACCCAATAGCTGGAGCAAAAGGTAGCATGGGCAAGGTGGCAGTTACGCATGCGAGTTTCATTCTGGTGCTCAGTAATCGCTATGAGTTCCAAGCACTTAGTATGGGTGTCTTTCGTAGACACCATTGCCTTATATGTAGGGAGATCCACATGGGTCCTTTGTGCATCTTTCGTAGATAACATTGGCTGCTGTGTAGAGAGTTATATAGCGTCTGGTCCGCAGTAAGGTCTATGGAGTAGCAGGCCGATCAAAAAGGGTAGAATTAGTGTTACATCCTAATTATAGGATTAGGAATTCAGCCTAATCAAAGTAGAAATCAAGGACAAGTGCAAGCAATCAAAGATAACCTATCTTATAAATTGAGCAATATTTAATCGTACTTATTTCCAGTTTATCTCTTTCCTATTTCCTTTGTTATCCTTATTTATGCAAGAACTGTTGTAGAGTCTATTACTTTTATTTTGCTTAAAGTCTCTAGTAATTACTATCATTCACCAGACTTTTAGTCTGACCCACTCCTCTATTTTCCCCTTTCCCCCCATAGGCAATCAAGGGAGAAGTCGGTAGATTGCTGTTTCTTAGAGTTTTCTTGGAGGAGATTTCTACTTTGTATTTCTTTTATTTTCAGATTTTGTTATTTCTATGTACTGGCTTATAATGAGGGATATTATGTACTCTGATTTTTGAGACTATGAGTTTTTGTTTCATGAGACATATTGGATTTCTAGTCATGTATGTGGTATTTGGTATTTGCCTTATTTATGAAGAAATTATGAATTTTTGTTTCAATTAAGTTATTATTTTAAGTTTCTGCTATTTTTATCTATTTTTTTCTTGTGAATCTTAGTCTCTTTTAGCTTTAGTTATTCCTACAACACGCCACGCCTTTTAATGTATCCTTTTGGGTATATTAAGGGGTGTGGGGGTGTTTCACTTAGTATTAGAGCCTAAGGTTACAGGATTCCTAAAAATTTATTTTAAAAGTAAAGTATTTTTCAAAATAACTTGTTTTAAAAGTCTTTTTCAGAAAAGAACTCTTAGAAATAGTTTTTAGTATAAAAGTGTTTTTATAAAAATCCCCTCAAAGTCCAGTTCAACTTTCTTTCGGTTCGTTTGAACCCAAGTTTCCTTTTCTTTACATAGCATGGCTGACTGGTTCCGTAGAGCTACGGTACCAGAGGTGTAAGGGCAAGCGCCGAATACAACACCGGTAGGTGGAAATCCCTTTAATCCACCTACACCAGCCAATTTTTCTAAGCTATGAAAGGACTTTACTAGCATAGGGGGTGGAACATTTTCTGGCACGAAGGATTTCAAGGAGACACAAGCTAGGTTGGAATATGGAGCGAAAGTTTAGGCGGTTAGGCTTGGAGGACCGACAACAAATTCAACCTACTTATTGGAAGCTGAAGGGAGAACTTAAGGAGGTTCCTACAAGTTCTAAATAACAGTGGTGGAAGGACAAGAAGGATAAGAGGAAAGAAAGGGGACCTCAAAAGCGAATCAAGAAAAATGGAAAATGTAAGCGTTGTAGGATGAATGGTCATTACACAAAAGACTGTAAGAAGGCAGGAATGGAGGGAAGATGTTTCAATCGTGGACAGCTTGGTCACTTTAGTAAGTTTTGCCCTCAGAAGATGGGGCAGGGAGCGAGTGCACATGCAGCGTAGATTCAGGCTTTGGATGCAACACCTTTCAGCAGTGGACTGGATCGAGGTAGGAACATTTGGTTTCTATTTCTGATTTTCCCACTCAGACTCTTTTCGATCCTAGAGCATCACACTCTTTCATCTCTAGTTCTTTGGTAGATTGTTTGCACTTAGACATCTCTTTAGAAGTAGACCCCATTGTTCTTTCAAATCCCATGGGAGGATTGGCACTCTTGTCTATGGTTTGTAGGGGTTTGAAAATTTATATCCTAGGCGTAGAATTTGACTATGATGCATATATTTTGGGATTTTCAGGGTATGGGATGATTTTGGGAATAGATTGGCTATCCATATATGGAGCTATATTAGATTGCGAGATGAGAGTCGTTAGACAAGAGATATGCATCAGTAGGACTCTCGAGATTTCTTGCGACCCGCAAGGGTCAGTTCTATTGAGCTTCCTTTATTCCCTCGATTCATCATCATTAGAGTTAGATTCGGTTCCTATCGTCGGAGATTTTTCCAGACATCTTTGAGGAGGTTAGGGGACTACCCCCCTAAGAGAGAGATTGACTTCAGGATTTATTTGGCTAGCCAGTAGCATTACCCGTAGGGCATATGACGCTTAGGTAAAGGAAGGGATTGAGCAAGCAGATCCATGAGCTTTGGAGAAAGGTTTCATAAGAAGAAACATATCGAAATAGGGAGCGCCAGTCGTCTTCGCTACCAAAGCAGGTGGTTCCCTTCGACTTTGCATCGACTGTAGAGAATTGAATAAGCTCACAAAGAAGAACCATTATCCACTCTCTAGGATAAATGATCTTTTCAACCAGTTAGTTGGCTCTTTAGTATTCTCCCAGCTTGATTTAGCCACTGGATTTCATCAGCTTACGGTCGCTGATGATAACATTGATAAGACCGCATTTAGGACACCAGGCGGATTCTTTGAGTGGTTAGTCATGACTTTTGGGCTAACCTATGGCCCAGCCTATTCTATAGATTTGATGAACCATGTTTTTAGAGATGTCCTAAAATAAAGTTCATGGTGGTATTCTTGGTCGATATTTTGGTGTTTTCCAAGAAGTATGGAAGAGCATGTTATTCATCTAAAGGAGGTTCTTTGTATGCTTCGTGTTCATTAGTTGAGAGTAGAGTTCTTGAAGTATCACTTGTGAAGTGTGTTTATTGGGGTATAGAGAATGTCTACACATGATAGGGATTTAAGAAACGTTTTTGTACATTTAGGATTGGGATTATGGAAATCCAAAGAGAGGTATGCAAAGGTTAGAGATGTACAATAAAATTCAGTAGATAAGAAGAGAAGAAATTCAATGTGTAGGTAATTGCAGAAATTATAATTGTCTCAGATAAGTGGATTTGACGGTGATGCCTTAGAATACATATGAGTATACAAGAGGAATAAGAGTAAAAGCCTTTAGTTTAGGAAAAGTACTCTGAGGATAGTAAGTAGGAAGACCCACTTTATGCTAAGCCCAATAAATTGAAATTTTTGAAATTTAAAAAATTTGTAATTGTTGGAATTGAAAATTTACATTTTTAATATTTTCTTTCAGAAAATAAACATGGGGTTTTTGAAGAATGGTATGAAATTTAAGTTGGTTTATAATGAAAAATTGGAATTCTTTTTGAAGAATTATGGAGTGTGTGTGTATATATATATATATATATATATAACTCACTAGTTTCATTGTAAGTAAACAAAGATTTTAAACATAAAAACCTAGAGTGTACCAAGTATCGAAAATGTAGATTACAACTTTTGTTGTTGTAATAAATGTTTTCGTGGAAAATAAGTGGAGCATAGGCTATAACACTATTGTTATAATAAGTGACTCTCAAGAGAAATATTTTTACATAGGTATATGAGATTTATTTATTATTTTGGATTGTAGTAACGGTGTTTTACGCAACATCCATTTTAACCCAAATAAAAATGTATTTTAAAAGGTAATTTCTAAGTATAGAAACAAATGGTTTATAAAGTACACTTATTATTAATAAGTATAAGGAAATGTTTTTGCAGTTATGAAAATATTAAAACAGTTTTGAAGATGAGTTTTTCTGAAAGGAAAATGTGTAAGTTAGAAATTAATCATGGAAGAATATAATTTAAACATATTTTAATCTATTGGAATGAAAAGAATAATGGTATGATTTTCTATGAAACCAATAAAAATGTTTTGTGCAAGTTACAGGGAATACATGAAAGAGATATACAAGGTATGAAGAGCACCAAATTTTGTATACCCTATTTCGAAAAATATAAATGAAGTTCCTTGTAATTTCACATAAACATGAAATTCTCTTTTAAATGGTTCATAGAAGATTTTAGCGTTAATAACTTCTCATAAGAGAAAGTAGTTCCAATACATTAAGATATGAGAATGTTAGGTGGAATAAGAAGCTGTTTTGAAAACACATAAAGGATATTTTAAAAGAAAATGGTTTGGTGAAAAAGTAAATAAGTTATTGAAATGAAAAACTTAATAAAATTAAAATTTGAAAATTCAATTTTTTATAGGAAACTGTAAAAGTCTTTAAAAGAAAGAGAGATATAAGTTTTATACTTAAAAATTTGGAAGTTTTTCCCTCTAGGTTTGGGAAACAATATTAAGTGACCAAGTATTTTTGAAATTAATAGAAACTGAAAAGATAACACTTTTAAAGACAAAGATTTTGGGATTTGATGTTTTAAATTTTTTAGAAACCTTAGTTTTTAAAACAAGGTGATAAATACCGAACCAAACTCTTAAATGTGGAGTAGATAAGAATCATTTCCTAGGAGTAACGGAAAATGTGTAAGGAGATAGCAGTAATTACTTTTAGAAGTAATAATGGAAGTTTCCATAAAGTGTATAGGACACTAGTAAGAACCTAGAAATGTTGATTCATGAAGAACTGTAAAATGAAATTAGTAGGATAGTAAGACAAGCGTGGTTGAGAATGAGTATTCTTGATTTTGAAAGAACTTGGGATAAGCATATTTCTTTAGTGGAATTCATTTGGTAGTAGTTTCCAAGCTAGCATTGGAATGACACCTTTTGAAGCTCTTTTTGGGAGGGCCGTGTAAGACGTCTTCATGTTGGTTGGAGTCTACAGAAAGGTTGCTTCTTGGTTCCGACATGGTTAGAGAGATTTCGAAAAAGACTAATTTGATTAGGAGAAAATTCGTATCTCATATCCATGTCTCTTTGATAATAGGTTTCAGAATTTCCTTTTTCCATCTTTAGTTTTGAATAGGTTCTTTCCTTTATTATCATTTGGGAGGGTAGAACTTAGGATTTAACCTATGGATGGTAGGATTTGATGTAAACATGTTAATAGAACATGTTATGAATGATGTATGCTAGTGATTGCAAGTGTTTGCTAGTGGATGCTAATGGATGCATATAGGTACACTAGGCACTATTATTCTTCAGGGATCGGCCTAATTAGGACACTAGAGCATATGCATATGGATGTGTGCGCATTTTTATTTTATTTCCATGGTTGCTATAAATGGATGTTTATTAGATGATTGTTGCATTTGGATGATGGTTGTAGCACGCATATAGAATTATCATTTATCATTAGGAAATTTTTACATTCATTTAGATACATGGCACAGACATGATTGCATAAAAGGAGGTCAACTGAATCAGTGGACCACCTAATCTTTTGCATTAGTTAGGGTCATTTACACTACACCAATTGCATAAGCATCATAAACTTTATTAGAAAAACTTAAGGACAATGGATGAATGGTTGATGATTGAGTAGTTGGTTGTAGAACTTGGCTGAAAACATTTAGTCATTCTTTTATCCTTAGAGATTTCGGGGACGAAATCCTTTAAGGATGGGAGAATGTAACAACCCAAAATTTAATCCATAATAATTAATTCGTTAATTAATTAGATAATAAAATAACTTTGTGAAATTATCAGAATTAAGCCACGGAAGGTGTACCATTGTGTTCGTGGTAATTTTTTGGTAAATTTCCATATATAGAACGTCAAAATCTGAGCTAATATGACCAAGTTATAAAATAAACAAGATAAGCAGAAAATGAAATATATATATATATATATATATATATATATATATATACACACACACACATATATGCAGGTCGACCGGCCGGTCGACCCGCCTCTGCGATTTACGAACGAACGAACGTTCATTCGTTCTAACGTTCCAGAGCCTCAAGCTGACGTGTTTTGCATTCTTTATTTTAATCCGGTCCTTTTATTTTTACATCCGATGGCTTCTATTCAGCCTATGACATGGTTCCATCCCATTCCATCTTTAAAATCCAACGGTCTGAGATCCACTTCTACCCCTATAAATAGACCACTAGTCCTAATACTTTTTCTCATTCTAGGTTTTCTCCAATTGGGTTCACCTTTCTAGGAAGGACCCTAAACGGAATAATTTTTCCAAAGGAGAAAATCGTTATAAATTAAATTATTTTACAACTCCAAGTGGATCCGGGAAGACCAAAGAAAGAGCTTAGGACTGGAGGTGAGTGATTGTAATTATTTTAAGATTTCTTTAAGTAATTTAAAATAATAGGGTTTCCAATTGTTGTAGTTTTACTATGATTTTTGGAATAACCTTTTTTTTACAGTTTTTAGAATTATTTTTAGTCTATTTCTTCCTAGCTATTCTTTTCAGTTCATTTTAGTTATTTCTGTTAATTATAGCTTTTTCATTTATTTACAGTTTATTTATAGTATTTTAATCTATTTACTGTTATTTATACGTTATTTACATCTTCTTCCTACGCCTTGGATTTTCTTCTATCTTCAGTTTTGTTTTATTTCACATTCTTCTTCACGTATGGATTAGAATAGAATTAACGTGAAATTGGATTAAATTATAAGAATTCAGAAATAACGAAAGATAAGATGTAAATAATAAAGACTGTAATAAAATGGAATTAAGACTGAAATTATGATATTAATTGGACTGAATTAAAGAGATTGGCCTATTTATAATTATGAGATGTAAATTATAAAGACTGTAATATAAATGGAATTGGACCGAAACTATGCCTAATTATGATTAGAATTGGACTAATTAATTGGCTTAGCTATAACTTAGAATTATAACTAAAAAAAGAGTAAAAGATGAAAGATGCTTATTTTCACAGTTAGACCTTGGGTTAAATAATAAGCATGATTATAACGTATGTTATAATGAGAAAAAGAACAGAATAAGGCTTATTTTAAGACTTAGGATAAATTAATAAGCACGGATAGTAGAAAAAGTGTAAAGGCTTATTTAAATAATTTATCTAAGTTAATAAGCAAATATGAAAGTAGGACCTGTACCAAATAGCATTTCCTATTAGAAGAAACAGTGGTCTCACATTAGCCTGAAGTGAGATGAGGGCACGCTTATGCTAAGAATGGTAGTAATTGGTCAAATAGAAGTTCAAATCACGGGGGATTTGGATAAAGGGCGCAACTAGATATTGTTTGGATGACGGGCCAATACCAACAGCATTTCCCTTATAGTTTCTATGGACACACGATGATCTCACATTAGCCTGAAGTGAGATGAGGGGCACGCTTATGCTGGAGTTTGAGGTAATAAAAAGACCCAATAGGTGGAGCAAAAGGTAGCATGGGATGGTGGCAGTTACGCGTGCGACTTCCATACTGGTGCTCAGTAATCGCTATGAGTTCCAAGTGCTTAGTATGGGTGTCTTTCGTAGACACCATTGCCTTCTGTGTAGGGAGCTATATATGTCGTCCGGATTTGAATCAGACTTGAAAGAATGGAAATAACTAGTGAAACATCGAGAAGAGCTCCAGGCACTTCTCGATGCAATTACGAAAATGATTCAAAGATTTGAATCAAATAAGGAAAAGGAATTTTCCAACAATGACTAGGAGGATGCACCCCCTTTACCAAAAGTATACCTCTAGAAATATACTTGAGAACTACGATGACACTCGGAAATGTACAGGCCGGACCCCGCCAATCTTACCGAGAATCCGAGTATCTCACATCTCAACGTGCATAAAATCGAAACCAATCTAGAGTAGATGTAAAAATACCCTAATGGGGGCAACCCCACATTGCTTGACGTCCACTCGCTCTTTGGATTTAGTCATTTTTTGATAAAGGATATCAACGCTCAAAAGAGCAACAAATAGTCTTGAATAGACGAAACACAAAATAGACAGCAGAATCGAAATTGATAATCAATAAATCAACTATCGGGAATAATAAATGATTCTATACGGAAATTTAATCGCATACACTTACCACTAATAAATAAATCAAGCTTTTAAAACCTTTGACTCACACTTGTACTTGATTTTCACATCATAAATATTTGTAAAACACTTTTAAAACACCCTTTAAAAATATTCTATTTTTAAAGAGCTAATTGTATATATAAATGTATTAAAAAGATGGGTAAAAAATAAATGTCATTAAAACATTGTTTACTATTAACTTGAGATAATTTACACTTAGCCTGATTTTCAAACAATTCCTTTTAAAAGATTTTATCATTTATAAACTATAATTTATAAATTTCAAACAACATTTATTATCCCGGAAGATAATAAATCAATTAAAATGCTTTTATAAATTTAAACAATGTTAATCATCCTGAAAGATAATTAATATAATATTTACAATTTAAAACCAAATTAATTATCCCAAGAGGCAATTAATCAAATTTGCAACTCATCTAAAAAATCAATTAATTAACTTTAATCACTTTATTAAATCAATTAATTAACTTTAATCACTTTTATTAAATCAATAATTAACTTTAAACATTATTAAAAAAATTATTAATTAACTTTACTATAGTTAAATAATAATTAAGAATATATTTAAACCTCCAATTCTTTTCAAATGCTTATATAATCCTTACAAACTCATATGAAAAGAATTTACAAATATTTAAGGTAAATAACCTTTATAAATTTAAACAACATTAACTATCCCGCAAAATAATTAATTAAATTTATAACTCCTTTCATAATTTTTAATCAACAATTATCCTTTATTTTCAAAATTCTCCAAATACTTGAAAATATAGTTTAACCAACTTTCAAAGTGCAAAAACACGACCAAACATTTATTTTGTAAAATTACAAGCTCAAGTTCAGTACATAACAAGAGTTTAAGGAGATGATATTTCATGAGTGACGGTACATCGATAATCACTATAATGACACTTACCCAAATCAAACAGTATGACACAAATATTTCAACCCAACAACAATATAAACAAGATAAGAATGTAAGTGGATGCATAAAATAGTAAATTGATAATGGCAAGAAACCCTTAGGGTCTTTCTAGAGAAGTCCCCTACAAAACAATGGTTATTTATGCAATATGCTTTTCAAGTAGGAATTCAAATCTAAAAAAATCGAACAATAATAATAAACATATTATTATCAAAAATTAGCAATCCATAGTTAAAATTTCATTTATTAATTAATCCACATAATAATACTTTACAAGCATAGAACGGTGATTTATTTTGCTCGATATATGTCTAAAATAATCTATTCAATTTAACTATAGTAGAACGTTGTTTTATTCTGCTAAATAAATATCACAAACGAAGTATAACTAATTTAACCATGTTAAACGTAATTAAATTAAATCACTATAATTTTATCATTAATTTATACTTTGTTAAAACTATCAGCTATCATCCAAACATTCAACAATAATCTATAGCAACACAAATATCATATAGTTTATTTAGAGTTGAGTAAACTCACCGAAATTCCGGTTGACGCTTTCACACTTCGGTTTAGTCTAAAATCGAACGGCATTCGATTTTGGCTCAAAATTTCACTAGCTCCAAATTCAACGAATCCAATTCCATTGCGTAGATAATGTTGATACGAGTCCAACACAAAAGATCGCGTTCAAGTCCAACCTCATATGAGCAAGATATTAATTTTATAAGATTTGGGATTTGAATAGTATAATTTACCAACTTAATTGCCCAAACTTAATTCTTCTTTCCCAAACTAATCAAACTCTATATATGACATATGCATACAAACCCAACGTGCATCTTCTCCCCTCCAACGATTGTCTCTCAACGAAATCGACAACGGACTTCGCCTGCGCACCACACTTCGCTTTCTCTCCACACCCGTCACCTCAAATCAAAGCTCGATCCATCAAAAGAAAATGCAACCCGGAGCTATTATTTATAACCCGCATATGTTGCACCAACCTTATCTAGCACCATACATGCCCAAACTTTTGGTAATGGTGCTCCTCTGCACGAAAATCATGATCGTACCTTCCATTTCGAAAATTGATGCCTAAATCTCCCTAGATTTGAAACCCTAGCAGCACGGCAACACGTACACTTCGACCACTCATCACTGCATATGACTTCGATCATATTAACATCTAGGCCTCCCCGCAGCAAACTCAGCAAAACTAATTTCATGATTGTTAGTTAATTAAATAATTTGATTTTGATTTTTAATTGGAAGAAGGTTGCTTTTCTTTTGGTTTACATGAAACTTCTAAAAGTAGAGAAGAAAGAAAAGAAAAGTAAGTGTATTGACAAATCTTAGTGTTAATGTTTAGTTTATTTTACAATTTCTGATGCGTCGCCGTATAGAATTTCTTTCACGTACAAACCGCGAACGACAAAATAAAAATACCATCGTGCACGAAAAAACGATACGATCTCAAAACATTAATAAAATACACTAGTTATCATATTCTGTAAAATTTAAAAAAAAACCTACATTTGCCGAAAACACGTCAAACAAAAATTTAAATATTTTCCAAATTAAAAATCATGGAAAAATCCTATAAATTTAAGTAAAAATACTATAATAAAAATTGAGTTGTTTTATTAACAATTGATTTTCTTATTGTTTATTCGAACTATTTATTATTGTTAATACATTTACAAAATGGGTTCACCATTATTATTTATTAATTAAATGGAGTTAAATAAGGCTATTAAATCTATTTAATTAATATTTAATTCACAATTCAAATATTTAATTAATCCCTCTATTTGAATTTTAGAAATTATATTTTTAAACATCAATTATTTAAATATTTAAAATTATTTAAATATTCAAAATCAAAACAATAAAATTCTGGGATGTTACAATAACTTTTGGTGCCCTCTGTAACTATGAATAATACACTGCTCAGCATTTGGAGAGTGTTATGTATTCTAGTCTTAATGGATGTATCGATATTTTATCTCGAAATACCTTGACTAGAAATATTGAAAATAATATGTGAGTGATCCATTATTATTTTCAAGTGTTCCGTAATACTAAGTTAAATATATGTAAACACAGATTATTAACTTAGAATTTAAGTTAACCTTTATGGATTCTTGATCTTTTAAATGCTAGTGAGGAGAGTTAACTTTTCTACAGCTACTTCCATACGATAAAAAGTTATAGGACCATGCCCTTGTATTTGGTTTATTCCACAATTTAGATGCATACACTGTATATTTTAATGTTTTCTCTCATCAGCGTCAAGCATAATTTCAAAAGTCGTGTATTGCATAGTTGTAAATTATCTTACTAGCCAAAACAT
The DNA here is from genome assembly GCA_030737815.1 of Allium fistulosum. NCBI lineage: Eukaryota > Viridiplantae > Streptophyta > Magnoliopsida > Asparagales > Amaryllidaceae > Allium > Allium fistulosum. The sequence goes on along the minus strand of CM060902.1, from coordinate 272,437,107 downwards.
TGAGCTTGGCAGACTTATCCTTTCTTATGAGGAATGTATTCTTCTCCACCTTCAATTTGTTAGTGCAAGTTGGTTTTGGTGGATTAAGTGTGTCGCATAATAGGAACCATATCAATTTCATGAACAAAAATCCTTTTTTATCAAAGTTGCACAAAATCTTTTTGTGTTACAAGAATGATATGAACAGTCACCTAAAAGCGGTTTTTCAAGTTATTCACACTCTTGGCCCATGTAATGACATGGTGCCACATGCATATTAAAAATGTTGAAAATTATTATATCATAAAATACTTGATCAATCTACTGGCAAGTAAATGTGGCAATCGCTTTTGAGCTACTACATTTAGTGAAAGCTCTTTGTATTATTATGAATAAAATTATATTGTGTATTATTGTGAATAAACTTATATTGGTATATTATATCATATTTAATATTATTGATAGAGTCGAGCGCGTGCTCAAGGTGCAACTATGTGATTTGTTATGTAACTTACCTCTTGTAAAATAATATTGTTTGAAATAAAGTATGATTTTAGTTTTATTTTTCCTTATTATTTATGTTTTTATACAAAGATATAAATAATGATAATAATACATCAAACATATATAAGTGTACAATCCTTAGGAGAAAGCGTTTATTAATTTTAGTTGTGAATGGATTCGTAACCATAAATTTTGAATCGATCTATAAATAATACTTCTTAAATGTTCCAAGTCAAGATGTATCGAGAAAATGATATCGATACGTCTGTTGAGACTAGTGTACATAATGCACTTCATATAATGGACGGTGAATTACTCATGACTATGGGCAACAAGAAGTTACGTACTTGTGGTTGTTTGGAATAATCACAGAAAGACTCAACGAGGGTCTTCAATAGGTTAATACAACTAAGTAAAAATAAAAGATCTCATGGTAAAAGACATGCAATGGTCTTTACACTTGAGGGTATTATCGATCTTAAGTAGCTAGGCTATACATTGAATATGTTCAAGCACATGGCATGTCGACCATATTAAGGCTATAATTGGTTACAAGTGGGACTACATGAAATGAAACTCTACAAGAGAGAATTCATCTCCGTTGTTGTAGATAGTTAAGATGAATGTAATTGGTAGTTAATTTAAAATCAAAATCTCTAAATAGAGTAAATCGTTTAATTGGTAAAGTTTATCGGATTGAATGAAGGAGCTTAATATGGTCTATGCAATTTACTATGGATACTAATATATATTTTGGCCTCATAACAAACTCTACATATCAAAATGATACAGTGTCGATGAAAATAAAACGTGCATAAAATGTCATTTCTAGATGTAATTTAATAAAGATTAGAGATTTGATTTGTTCTATAAGAGATTGAACTAGTTCAGTATTTAAATCATTTACATATCGAGCAAGGACCGAGTTCACAACAGAGAGCCAATACAAACGTTGCGTTGGTTAATTTCCAAGTTTGACCAATGTAACATTAATTATAAACGTTATAAATGATAAAATTAATACAAATGTTATGTTATATTTTAATGACATTTTAATTATTTATTTAAAGCATAAAAAATTAATCAAAACGATGAATAAAAATTATACGTTGATTTATTTAAAGAATGGGCTTAAATAAATAAATTAAATAATTAATTTAATGATTGTATCAATTTTGCTTGAAGTTTGAAAGCCCAAACTGAAGAGGGCGGCCAATGCAATGAAGGGAGGGTCAAGACCTAGTCTTCAAGGAAAGAGAGAAAGAGACTAGATATTTATGATCTAATTGGTTATGAATAGACACCCTATTCAGTTTCTCTAGACATTGATAGCCTCAATTGACAAACATTGGTGGTGCCATGTAGGCAAAGTTGAATCCCATGGTCAAAGAGAAGGAATTTAGGAGTTCAGAGAAGGAAATGACTAGCAACCAAGATGTCAACAATCGATTGAATCAGATAAGGAAAACATTTCCATTTTAAAATTAACTCATATATCTTTGTATATATTCATATGCCTCCTATCATCATAAAATATATTCAGCTGAATTATTTTAAAAAAATTGAACTATTTGTATAAATATATTTTAAAAAATTAAAAAATACACAATATATACATATATGTATGTGTTTGTGTATGTGTGTATAAATATAATTTGGATTTAAATTAAAAAAACCTTTTGCTTTCATCCTAGATTTAATTTCTTTTTAAATTATTTATATAAATATTTTTTAAAATAATGTACAAACATATATATATATATATATAATATTTAATTCCAATTTAAATAAATTTTGTTTTATCTTTTGCTTTTTGCATACACACACACATATATGTATGTATGTATGAATGTGTATGTATATTTATGTATGTATGTGTGTATGTGTGTATGTATATGTATGTATATGGATTTCAATTTTAGAAAGAGTTTTTATCCTTATTTTTTAAAATGTAATATATATATATATAAGGTTTTATATCAATACATTTATAAATATATTTAAGTTATGTTTTCGATCTACAAAAGTTATTTACTATCTACATTCATAAATTATATATATATATATATAGTTTAAATAAGTCAAAATTAAATTGAATATCTAAATGGTCAAACTTATTTAAAATTTGAATTTGAATAAAATGATATGTATATATATAATATTATAAATAAATAAAACAAATTAATTTTGAAATCCAAACATAAAAGCTTATATATGTACTATTTAATAATTATAAAATTATAATAAAGATATATATTAAATTTGATCAAATACACACACACACATACATACATACATATGTGTATGTATACATGAATAAAATATAATACACTTATTCATTCAAAAGTATAACACACATGTATGTATATGTGTGTGTGTACATGAATAAAATATAATTACACTTATTCATTCAAAAATATAACATGTGTGTGTATCCAAGTTGAAATTATTATTCGCTTTGACATCTAGTTATTAACCATAATTCCCAATGGTTAATTATATACCCTGACCAATGTTCATCGTTTATACCATTAGTCAGATCACCATATTCATTATTATTGTAATATTTTTATTATGTATATGAACATAATGTAAAATTAAAATAAATTAAATTAAATTAAAATAATAGATAACATGCATTATAATTAAACAATAATAAATAAACATAAAATTTTAACACATAAATTAATGAAATTAATATTAAACCCCAAACTCTTTTATTAATCAATACTAAATATGATTTAGTATAAATATTTATTCATGTAAACGCAAAATACGATCCTTTGCAAACTACTAAAAGGATTTTTTTTTGAAATTGTCTCAACAACTCCATTGTCAATGCACCTGATCTAACAATGGTATCAGAGCCCACATTGTGTTTATAGATTTATATGAATAATTAAATAACACGTAGAGTGGTCACTTGGAAAAGCCAATTAGATAGGTATCTAATGGAAAGATGCTTAAACTAAGGCAAAGATTATTGCAATTAAGAAACTTTCTTATTAATGGAAAACCTTTCGATATTTTGGCCTTTACCTAACTCATCAAAGTGGTCTATTTAAAGTGGAAGGCGTGGAAGTGTTTAAGCCTTATGTTTATTCAAATAAGCGTATTTGGATATTTTATATAGAGTTATAAAATATGAATTCAAAGTTTGGCTTAAATATAAATTTATAATGGTTATAAATTAATTATTAAAAAGTTTCTTTAATTAAAATTAAAATTTACAAGGGTTATGAATGTAATTTAAAATTGTTTTGAACTTGTATTCATTGAGGTTATAAATAAGTAAATTTGAATTTGTTTTAAATTTATGTAAATATAAATGTTGTATTTATAATTAATTAAAATGGTTAATAATTAAACATATGGATATATATACTTTTTTTTGGCAAAGCCATCGGGGTTAACTGGTCCCCTACCAGTTTATTGCAAAAACAATAAATGTTACAGCAGAAACAGAGAGTGAACAAAGAAAAGAAAAACAACAACAAAACAAAAAAAAGAAAAAAAAGAAAAGCAAAACAGGGCTCATTCCCAAAAATGCAGCAGATCTGGAGTGAAGACAGTATGACAATACTTCATTTGACAATAAGTACCATTCTTAACTTCATGCCAAAGATCATCCCAGTTCTTTCTTTTATTTTCAAAAAATATTGCATTTCTTTCTCTCCATATGACTGTCATGTAAATTTTCATGCAAACAGCAAGCAACCTACCCACTTCATTTTCCTTCTTAGCAGTAGTGTAGAAAACATCCCAAACATCACTAGAGTTAGCAGTATGAAGGTTAATTCCAGCTGTTAAACCAATTCTATGTAAAAGATAAAGAAGTGCGGGCATTCAAAGAAAATATGTTGAGAGGTCTCTTCACAACGGTCACAAAACAAGCATTTCAGAGGGCATCCCATGCCATATTTGCTCAGAACATTTCTAGTTAGCAAGGCTTGGTTTATAACTTTCCATAGCATCAAGTTATCTTTAGGTTGAGAATCAGAAGACCAGATAACAGTGCTCCAGATAGATGCAGGCAATGGAACAGAGGCAGTGACATAATTGTAGACTCCTTTAATAGAATGTGGCTTCATATCCCATACCACAATGTCATATTGAGTTGCAGGGAAGAAAAGGTGCTGCATTTCATTCCACAGTTGCCTTATGTATTGGTTACTATTGTATGGTAGCACAATTTTTCCATCATGAATGTAATCAATTGCCTTAGCATCAATGTGTATACCAGACTGCATAATCTGATTATAGTCACACATTGATGACAAAATAAGGCCTTTACTGACCCTGGGATCATGCCAGAAACTGACAGTAGAATTAGCCTTGACAGGATATAGTATCATAGGAAGGAAAACATCTCTATATTTCAATATATTTCTCCAATTCCAACTACTAGTCATAGGATTAGCCATGCACCAAAAATACTTATTTTTAATATTGTAATGCCAAGCCCAGTCTACCCATATACTATCTCTCTTGTTGATTAGATCATCTATGTGTTTACTTATTGCTGCTATATTCCACTTCCTGACATCAATAACCCAAAGACCACCCATATTCTTAGAGGCTTCAAACTTAGCAAAGGAACAAGGCAACAGTTTCCTATTATGAATGCTTCCTGTCCAAAAAAATCTGTTCATAGCAGACATAACTTGTTGCACTAGCCTGACTGGAAGAATCATAGCTCTAGCCTAGTAAACAAGGGAGGAAAAAACAGTAGATTTAATTAGTACTAATCTACCACTCTGAGACAGTTGCCTTTTTTCCCAAGCATTCATAACAGAAGTGATTTCGCTGTATAGAGGAAGACAGTCAACTTTAGATATTCTTTTTGTAATTAATGGTAGACCAAGATACTTCATATCAGTGTCCATGGAAGAGAATCCAATGTGTCTTTGTAAGGTAGTTACATGAGCATCACTAACTCCAGATACCAACATAGAAGATTTGTCTTGATTTATTTTAAGACCAGTCATTCTATAAAATTCTTGCAATGCATCAGAAATAGCAGTTAAGGAAGGAATCTCAGGCTTTGTAAACAACATCACATCATCAGCAAACATTATTGAAGTAACATGTTGTTGTTCACACTTAGGGTGGAACTTAATTGACTTCTGAAAATACCTTTGTTGGAGAATAACAGAAAAAACTTCCATAACAAGCAAGAATAAGTACGAAGATATAGGATCACCTTGTCTAATTCCCTTACTACTTCTAAAATTACCCACCGGTCTACCATTAATAACAACAGAGAAAGATGGAGTGGAGATGCACACATAAATCCAGGAGACAAATGTTTTAGGAAAACCCATCTCAGCCATAACCCTAACTATAGAAGACCAGTGAATGTTATCATATGCCTTTGATATATCAATTTTAATTGCTGCAGCAGTGGGTACCTTATTTTTACCATAACCTTTCAGTAATTCTTGAGCAAGAAGAAGATTATCAAGAATACTCCTCGTTGGAATAAAAGCAGCCTGATTGTTTGAAACAACAGAGGGAAGTACTTTAACTAAACGAGTAGCAAGTATTTTAGATATACATTTGTATACAACATTACAGCAAGAGATAGGTCTGAAAGAGGAGACACTAGTTGGAGGATTGACTTTGGGAATAAGTGCAATGTTAGTACTATTAACTTCACCTAACAACTTACATTTGTTAAAAAAATTGTGTATGGCTCTACAGAACTCATTACCCAACAAACTCCAAGTAGAGATAAAGAAAATCACATTTAAGCCATCGGGCCCTCCTGATGCTTGCCGATTCATAGAGAAAAGGGTTGTCTTAATTTCCTCATCGGTGACAGGGCTAATAAGTGTTGCAGCTTCCAGGGAAGAAATACATGGAAATGCTAGAGAAGATATGAGATCAAGATCAGGAATAAAACCATCAGAGTTACCAAGCAAATTTGAGAAATAGTCAATGAAAGCCTTATCAACAGTATCTGCAGTTGAATAAAAGGAACCATGTTCATAAAAAATGCTATAAATGTTCTCTCTTGCATGCTTAACCTTTATAGAATCATGAAAAAACTTGGTGTTTTTATCTCCTTCAGCAATCCATTTCTTATGCAGTTGTTGTCTCTTCATGCTAGCCTCCAAGTACAATGCATTATTCACCTCTGTAAATAGTTTAGTTTCTTCTTCGGCAGCTTGAACATCAAGAGGGTGCTCCATCATGTATTCCTGTTGTTTCTCCAGTTTTTCCTTTAAGCTAGTAGACAGCAGGCAACCAGAGCCAAATGTTGAGGATGCCCACAATTTTATCTCCTGCCTAATACATTTTAGCTTCCTGCAAAACTTATACATAGGGTTACCAAAACATGAAAAATCAGAGCTGACTTTAGAAACTAGAACAAGGAAATGTTCATGCTTAGCCCAAGCATTAAAAAATTTAAAACTTCTCTTTTCCTTTTTAAAATGGAGACGAAGAGTTAAGATTAAAGGGGAGTGATCAGACATTATAGGTTGAGGGAGGTAAACAGAAAGGGAGGGCCAGTGAGAGATAGCTTGAAAGTTGCAAAAGGTGTGATCAATAGTAGTGAAAGTACGTATACCAATTCGACTTCTATTGTTCCATGAATACTTAGCTCCAGATTTGTTAACCATAATCAAGTCAGATTCATAAACAGCAAGGTTGAGAGGATCAAGATCATTTGATGAAAGAGGAGTTCCACCAGATTTGTCACTATATTCATAGCAGGAGTTAAAGTCACCTAACACAATCCAGGGATGGGTGGATTGTCTTAGGGGAGGCAAAGCATTAAAAAAAATTTCCTGGAGTTGACAGAATTGTCAGCATAAACAAAAGTAGTGTAGAAAGAGGAAAGGGTTTGTGTTTCAAGGACATGAAAGTGGATGTATTGCCTTGTTGTTAGAAGGGGGGAAAGAGTTAATACAGCAGGATCATAAATAACTAGAATCCTACCATAAGAGGCAGTATCAAGATTATGATGAAAAGTCCAGGTTGGATTGATATAAGAAACAGCTTTAGTTGATAAAGATAAGTTTAGTTTAGTTTCGAGAAGGCCAAAAAGACAAATATTGTACTCAGTAATAATTCTTTTCACCTGATCAAGTTTCAAGTTACTGTGAGCTCCTCTGAGATTCCAAGATGCAATTTTTTTAAACATAAAAATTATTGAGGAAAGGATGCAATATTTCTTCTCTTAGCAGAAAGAGATCTTGTTTCTATTTTCCTGAGAGTCTGAGTTCGAGGGGAAAGAGGTTGGGAACAAGTTTGGGAGTTGGAATGGTCAATAGGAGGAACTGTTGAAGATTTGATTTTGGCAATACTTGCTGGCCATCCTGGCAAGTCAATAGAAAAGTTGTAGAGTGTTGGGACAGAAGCTTGTGCATCCACAGGGTTTACATGCATGGAAGTTATTAATTGTGTTACTTGTTGCTCAAAAGAATTGCACCAGTCTTTATCCATTTCTGTACTTGAGTATTAGAGAGATCTTTCACTACATGTTTTCTAATTCCAGAAGCATGGCAAATTTCTGAGCTGTTTGTATCTTTAGAAAGCATGTTTTGATCTTCATCAGTTGATATCAGATCATTATTTACATATTCTTTACCATCAGTAGTAGGAGGATTGTTTTTGTGACCACCATTGCTTTGTTCCTTACTATTGTCTTCATTTGTTATTTCACCTTCCTCTTCATCAATCATTTCCAGTAAGTCAGCCTCATCCACTTCAGAGTGCAGCAGGTGGAACTTATTTTGTGTGGAAACAGAACTAGCCTGATCACCACTTGGATATTTATGCACATCATAATTCACAATTTTAATTTTCCCACTTCCATCATTCTCAGAGACTAATTTTCCTCCTTGCATCTTCAACACATTTACTCCCACATCTTCACTCATGTTTCTTCTTTTATCCTTGTTCTTATTGACTTTTTGCCAAACTTGCTTAACTCTTTCTTGTTTCTCATTTGTTTTCCCCTTTTTCATCTTATTCTTTTTATCATCACTAAGTTTCTGTTGTTCATTAATTGCACATTGCTCAACAATTTCATCACTTTCATATTTCTTGCAATTTTTAATCAGGTGCCCAAACTCTTTACAAAAAGTGCAGATTTCCGGTTTCCATAAGTATTCTACTTTCACAATGTGTTCGGTACCATCAAGCAACATCACAGAGAAGCTATCCAGAAGTTCATTGTTTGGAGTTACTTCAACTAAACATTTAGCAAAGGATATACGCTCAAATTTTTCAGTTGAAGCATCCATACAAAGAAGCTTACCAACTCTGGCAGTTAACCAATTAATACCCAAAGGAGACCATGCATATAATGGTATATTTGATAGTTTTATCCACATAGGTACTGCTTTTATACTACTACAGCTATTTCCTATATTTTCATCCCACGGCTTCACTATGAATAACTTGTTTCTCATAACAACTGGATCTGATTCAGAGATTCTTTTCCTATCATCGTCATTACTAAACTTGAACAAAAATAGGAAACCATCAGATTTTACAGTAATGGACCCAGCAAGCTTCCATGCACGCTTGAGATAATACAGAACAGTTGAGTACGGTAGTGGGTTATCAAGGAAAAACCCAACAAGGTAATCACACCACAAAGAACTACCTGCCTTAACAACTTCAGCAGGTGGCACAATAGCTTCTCCTTGAAATTCTAGATGAATATCACGTGGCACATAGGTGCCAACATTGTTAGGTCTTGCTTTGAATAGAGAGTTCCAAGCTAGAGGAAGTTTAGGAAGAGGAAGAGTTGACATGGTAGGTTTAGAGAGTTGAGGAGGTGAAGTCTTAGATGAAGCAAAGACAGGAGGAGGAGGGACAAGTTCAACACTGTCAGAGGGATGAGCAACAGAAGAAAAGATTGGCAGAGAAAGAATTGATGGAACATAGATTGGCAGAGGAAGTATGGGTGGAACAGAGGGAGGTACGAGAATTGGAGAGGAAGGACAAGGCTGAAGAGATGTTGGTGGATGGGATGGGTCAGCGGGAAAGGAAAGAAAATTTGGAGCGGTCCCCATTTTTAAAGAAACATTTGTGTGTGTGTGTGTGTACAAAGAAAATTGGTTGTTTAAATAAATTAAAACTTATAAATACTAAAGGTAGTATATGTTGGATGTATTTGGACATAGGATGTCATGAGTTAAATATTATAATATATATATATATATATCTGTGTGTGTGTACAAAGAAAATTGGAGGTTTAAATAAATTAAAACTTATAAATACTCAAGGTAGTATACGTTGGATGTATTTGGACATAGGATGTCATGAGTTATACTCGTCTCCTTTAAATGGTTCGTATACTTTAAAAAATTATTTTGAATTATGAATTTAAAATACAAATTCTCTCCATCATTTATAATATAAATAGATTACATTGCATACCTATGGTTGTTAAGCACTCCATAGCCATAGAATTCTAAAGTTATATATATATATAATCTCTAAATAGATAAGAATATTATGTAACTCTATTGAGCACCCTCAAGGATTACATATGTAACGACCCGTAATTTTCGACAATTAAAAATAGTTAATTTAATAAGGTTTTGTGATTTTGCAACGACCCGATATTTTCAACCATTCGCATCCACACATGTCGGACTTGAATTGCTCAAAATATCATATTGTTAATAAAAATTTGGCAAATCTCAGCATATACAGTAAATAAATCAATCACAAAATCACAGACACAGAGTAATACAATAATACACAGCAGAATAGATAAAATAGTAGTTCATGAAGCTACTATATAAACATCAGAGTTAGAAATAAAATACAATAGAATATCTCAAATGCAGTGAAGTCTCCAGTATGAGCAGATTACCTCTCTGAACAAATCAACTGGAAATGCAAAAAGCTGAATCGATAGTTGGATCTCCAAACGAAGCTCCAAACTCCAAAGGTGAGTCTCAAATGCTGTATCACTCAGTCTGACCCGAGCGTAAAGCAAAACACAAAACACTCGAGTCAGGATTAACATTCTTATATCAATAAATCCAACTCAAGTGAAATATCAAATGAAATGCAAGTAACTTAAAGGATGTTTGGGATAACCATCCTCTAAGGATTCGTGGAACTATCTACAATGTAGAAATATACACCATAACACCGTGGTCATTCAATTTAATTTATACTTCAAACCAAAATATCATTTAATTCCAAATATATCTATTTTTCTAAATAATTTATAAATTAAAGTATTTATAATTTCCTCAAGTCTCACAAATCGATTCAAATCAACTCAAATTACAAATTTCAATTTAATTCAATCTAAATTCATCAATTCAATTCAATTCTCAATAGACCATTTAAATTTTCAATATATTTCAAAGCTTTAATATTCAACATTTTCAAAGTTAAATTTAACAGTGTCATATAGCTCTTGATTTAACTTCATTATTATTTAATCAGGGAATATTCACTTAATAAATTCAATATCATTTAACTAGCCATGAATTACGTTTTTTACTAAAAATTTCCTTAAATTTATTTAAACTAGAAATATTCATTAAATTACTTAAATCAAATCCAAGTTATAAATCATATCTTAAATCTCAATTTCAATAAGTTTCAAATCGGTTTAATTAAATAAAATTCTTATTTAAATACAATTTCAATCAATTCAACTTTATCTCCCTTAACTTATACAAATCATTGAAATTCTATTTAACAATATAATACTTAAACATATTATATATTAATTAAATCAAACCTTTATTAAATTAAAGTTTATTATTAAATCTACTATATATTAAAACATATATAAAACAATTCCAATATTTAAATAAATTCATATATATTTCCTTTCAAACCATAGAAGTCATTTCAAAATATTTATATATAGACCAACGGGTCTGCATATAACTTTCTATCCCATGGTCCAGTGATACAGATATTTATCATTTCAATCCGTAGTTTAAATATATACGGGCAGATATCATTTCGACCTGTAATCCCAAATTCAAATCAAATGAAAATCGCTTGGATCTATCATTTCAACCCATAACGATTTTCTCCTATTCTAAAGTCCGTTCGGGTATGTATCATTTCAACCCATAGTGAATTTTATACTAACAGGGAACTTGTAAAGTGATAACAGATAATATAAAATACAACAACAGGCATATATCATCAATAATAATATAATATAAACAACAGGATATGGTGTCATATCCCACAGGTGAACAGTTACAGATAATAGCATATATAACAATTTGAATAACTACAGCAGCATATTTCAGTTGTCGTTTCAATTGAAATCAAATTTAATAAATATAAGAACGTTAAATCGTGAGTGATTACTCACCTTTCGAGGCTAGAGAGATTTGTCACTGAAATGGGTTACGAATCCAAGCACGAATTTCAAAGCAAAAGCAGGATTGACACGATTTCGACGAACAAAGCTGATATATAAAGATGTTGATGGGAACAGATCAGAATCAACACGATAGAAGCAACAATGATATATATTCAAGAATCCACCTTAAATTTTAAAACATATACAACTTAAAATCTCCATATATATTTTTATGATTAATAATTATTATAAGACCAATATAAATATACTTTATTAATATATATTCGAACAAAACTTATGGATAAAATAATATAAAATCATACTGCCGAAAGAAAAGCACATACTAATATACATATAATACATATATATACCATCATACTCTGGAAACCACAAATAACCATTCAGCCGAAAATATATATGTTCGAAACAGACTCACGTTTATAACCATATATATAAAAATTTATCTTTATAACTATATATATATATATATGAATGATACCGGGTTAAACTGTATACTGTAAACCTTTTATAACTTTATAAACTTTTTATATATAAACTATATAAATATATATATATACCACTGTAACAAAGATACAAATCGTCAAATCAGGTGAACAACTTAGCAAGTTATATATGTTAACCTATGCAACTCAATATATAACCAACCCAAAGTTTTATATAAGTTAGAAATATATATATATATATATTATAAGATAACACTCTTAATTAGTTATCAGAGATTATAACTTATATGGTATAACACTAACAAATCATAACTTTATATATAAAACTAGAAATCAATTGACAAAGGACTGAAATTTTTTATATATAAACTCATATATATGTTCAAAAAATCTAACCGGATATACTTTCTTTCAAATTCAAATCCCAAAACTTTACAAATCTCATATTCCGGTGGCTTATAATAAAATTATGTTCTACATACTTACAAAACACTGTCATTATATTACTATCAGCCCATTTAAAGCAAATGCATATATGAACTTATATATATACATAATAATATGTAAACAAACCTATATATAAGCTTATACTGACCTAACCATTTATTTATATGTTGTAACAAACATGTGTTATATAAAATATATATATACCTTGAAAATATTGGTGTATGCCTTAGTTTATACAATATTGTAACAACCACAAGTACTATACTGATAGAATATAACACGCATATATATATATATATAACTTAACTAATACAAAATTTAAAATCGAAATCTATATAAACTGTAGACTGTATGAATGAAGCAAAACAAATATATATTTTATAATATACAACACCAACAGTGCATATAACTTCCAAATACATCCTATATACTCAAATCAAAAGTTATAAAGCCCACATAAAGAAAACACATACAGTAAGACATATATACACTAATCATGTATATATTACCTTCATATAAAGAAGCTCCGCCAAGGTTTGATGCGGAGATGAGAAGCAGGTTGTCGAGTCAAGATCTGGGAAAAGATGGGGCCGGGAGAGCAGGGGAGGTCGTTTGGTGGAAATGAAGTGGTGCGGCAGGAGATTGGGCGGAGGCCGAGGATGGGGAGAAGAAATTGATTGGTTCGGTTTGGTGGGGTTGTGGCATGGTAGGGGAGGAGTCTTGTTTGATAATCTGATATAAAATTTTCTCTCTTTTTTTTAGTATGAATGAACAGAAGTTGGATGCTTGAGTGGAAGAGATAGAGAATGAGGTTGGTAGAGGAGGAGACGTACATATATCATTATATAAACTTCAGGCTAAAAGCAAGAAAAATAAACAGAACGAAAATAAAGAGACTGGAGAGAGATGATAATATATAAGTAAAAGAAAGTGTAATGGTCAATTCCCTTGATTTCAGCTAAGAAGCTATTTAATGCAATTGATTATTTGCTTGAGCTGCAGAGTAAAGATTTGAAAAAGATTGGGAAATTAAAAGTCACAATTTCGGTACCGGTACGACGCACAGTTTTTATTGTTTCCGTCGCGTACCGGGTACCAAAATACAGAAACAAATATACCGCTGAGATCAGCACGACGAGATGATCAAAACGGTATACAAATATCAGTGGTACGATCATTCGATCAAAAGCCGATAATCGGTACCGAAATGATGCTATTCCATACAAAAAAAATCTAAACGGAGCTAGAAACGTCCGAATTTCATGAAACGAATTTCGCAGTCAGATTCAAAGTGTTCTAAATAAATTTTCTCATGTTGACATATTTAGGTTTCGGAACACTTTTAAATTCAACTGTTATTAACTGATTTAAATTGAAATAAAATTACACGAGAAAATAAACTTCAGTATTATCAGATGAAAATTTACCAGTTGTTATTTTAAAATAGACGTATTCCAAATAATAAATTTTTTATTTTCAAATTTTATTGCTTAAAATTTCACAAAATTTCAATTAATATAATAAATAAAACCTTTAAAATCTATGGGTTGTTACACTCTCCCCCACTCAAAACTTTTCGTCCCCGAAAAGGAAGAAGGTAGGAGAATAGAAACAACTAGAAAGAAAATTAGATTGAAAGACAATGATAGACAATTAATTTAAAACTATATAAATTTCAATTTAAGTTAATTAACATTCAATAACTTGGTTAAACCCATGTATTATATCCATAAGTAGTCATTTATAAACTTTGCAAATTAGAATATTTCCATTTATATAATATTTTTAAATTATATATTCAAAGAACTTATAAAATTTTACTTTGAAATATTCATTTGAACACTTCATTTGCAAATCAATTATCTTCAATACTTTAGTACCTTTCAAAACTCATTTGTAAAGTTTCTTGCTTCCTTTATAAATACCATTTATATGTTTAAATAACACCCTTATAAATATATGAAAACTATTTGAAAACAATTATTTACATTATTACTTATATTTACAAAGAAGCTATTTGAAAACATTAAATCCATAATTCATAAATTTATTAATTTTTATCTCAAGATAATTTTCAAATATTATTAATAAATCAATAATCATTTACTTTAAATATGTTTTATTTAATTGATAACTTCTAAAATATTATAACACTAAAATTTTCTATTAAACCATGTAGTATATAAATAAACAATATTTAAAAAGGATATAGTCAACAAGGAAAAGAAGGAGGATTTGGAAAAACGGAATATAGGTGAATGAATAAAGCTGAGCAGATAAGGTAGATTCAAAAGAATAGTGTCGGACATGAATAATTAATTTAGAACCATAAGGGTTTTAATTTCAAATATTAATACATAATTTCTTTGTTGAAAAATACTTCTATAATAAAGTACTTTTAAAATAAAAATACTTTTATAAAAAAACACTTTTATCCTCGTTCCTATAGACTCTGGTAGTGCGTTGATCAGGCACAAAGCTAGAATTCTCCCGGTACTTAGTAGACTTGTTTCAACACCCAGTGAAAATACTGGAAAACTTAAAAAAAACAGATATGGAAAGTACAATCCAAACAAAAAACAAACAAAACCTTTGTCTAACCATGGATCGCAGATTCACAAAGGTTACGCCTGGATCCCCCAGGAAACATCCGTATCCGTAAGCTTACTCAGCCCTGCGAATTACGCCATGATGACTAGTAGACCGCAGATACACAAAGGTTACGCCTGGATCCCCCAGGAAACATCCGTATCCGTAAGCTTTCTCAGCCCTGCGGATTTCACTACTAATACGACCTACATAGATCACTAGATACACAATGGTTACACCTGAATCCCCCAGGAAACATCCGTACCCCTGGGCCATCCAGCCAGGTGAATTACGCTATGCAGTCGCGCTTGTAAGACCATGGGTAACGCCATGGAATTCGATGGAAACTCGAGTATCATATCCGGAAAACCAAAAATCAGAGAAATATCGATAGAATGAATCCACAATGTGGCCACAAAGCGGATATCAAGCAGAAGGCACTTTCCATATCATTACTTCGAAAATATGTATCATATAGTACCTTTTCAAATCACTTTCAAATATCATACTTATATAAAGTCCATTATATATAAGATTTCATTTACAAATCAAATACTTTCCAAAATCAATAGTACATCAAATCACACTTATATAGACTTCAATTATATAAGATTTCACTTTTCAAATTGAGTACCTTTCCAAATCAATAGTTTTCGAATCAATTTCATACTTATACAAACCAATTTTATATAAGTTCGATAACTCCCAAATCAAATATTTAAAATAAGGTTCTCAATTCAATTCGTTTCAATATTGATATCAGTTCAGTTTCAAAATCATATACAATTCCACCAAATTATTTCTTCCAAATTAAATATCTTCGATTTCAAAGTTTCTAAGATAATAAGTTTAGAAAATAATCCAAATTTCCAAATCAACATAATTTAGGTCAAACAAATTCATTTCCAAAATCATCATATAAATACTGGGTTTTAAATTCCAATCTATTTTTCAAAACCAAATATTTTCTCAAAATCAATTATACCCAAAAATGATTACCAAGTTTATAACCATCCCTTTAAAACCTTTAAACTATTAATTTATATTAGAAAGATCCAATTTACCTTTTGAAAATTATTATTCCATATATATTTAGTTTTATAAAAGATGTTACTAAGTTAAAACATTTAAAACTAAATTTTACTCAACATTTCAAAACTAAATTTCATATTAGTATAATTCAAAATAGCCTTGTTCATTTACTTAACAAAATAGTTTCAAACTTATTTAAATCATATTACTTCATACTTTAAACATACAAACTAAACTTATATACTTTATCAAATACTTTATACTTTTCAAAATTTACTTAGCTTTGAAAATTAAACCTTGATATGGAAGTGCTCGAACCTTAAAATAGTCGAAGAAATCATATTTACAATCCAAGAGTTGGAAATCACCAACAAATCAGTAAATCAATTTCAATAGATAGGGTTATACTAAATCAAATCCGAAACTCGAGGACTGAACACCGGCTCACTTCAAATCGTTTCAAATATATATACATATATCTTTCGAACATAAAATCATACTTTGGAATTTGAAATCAAAATTGGTTTCACAAAATCAATCGCATAGCAAAGCTACCAAAGTGGCCTATCCCCCACTCCGAAACTCGAAAATCAATGTCGATGATGCGTGCACTCATCACCGAAATTATTTTCCAACGACATAAGTGAGTTCTGGACTTCTATTTTCTCAAACTTCTTTTGAAATTTCTTCGAAATCATTCGAAACTCATTAAAATCATTTGAAACATTTCTTATTTGGAAAATACTTTTAAATCATATTATTATTATATATTTCAAAATCTTAAAAAAAAATTCAAAATATCGGAGTTCAATTCTCGAATTTCAAATTTAAAATCCTTCAGTTATAAATCATTTTTAGATGAGTCAAATTTCTTATATATAATTTTCAAAATTTCAAATCCTTTCGAAACCTCAAATTCTCATTTTAAAAAGGGTATATAATCTTTATCGAAAATATTTCACTTTTTTATATAGAATATAATCATACTTATCAAAATAATAATTTCGATAAAACAATTTCAAAATACAAAAAACCCGATTTTTTCAAAGGATGATTCAAGAATGGATCCCAAACAAAGATAGAGATTCAAATTAGAGGGACCCTAATTAAATAGAATTCTGATTCGAAGATAGGCTCGAATGAAGATGAGATAATTAAATTACAAAATAGAAGATGGATATAACTATATAAATCGCGGGCGACCTTAACCGGTCAACCATGATTTCACAATAAGATTGGTGCAGAATTCTGAGGCAAATCGACATTCGATCGCTAGAGATAGAATTCGGCATAACAAGAAATAGCAGCATCTAAATCGAGCGATATATAAATCTCTGGTGAATCAATGCCAATTGTAAAGGAGTTTCACCCCTTTACAAATCATTCAGTGGAGTTATGGGATACTCCAGAATCAAAAGAATACAAATAGGGGAGACGAGGATGGATTTTGGAACCGAGGGGAATGTTCCAAAATTCAAAGGAAATCAAGTCATAAGGAAGAGATTCAAACTCGAACGAAAGCGATTCTGCAAATAAATTTACTATATATGCTAAGTTTTGCCTAGAGCCAAAGCTCTGATACCAAATATAACGACCCACTATTTTGGACCATTCAAATCGACAATAAATCATCTCATGTCGGACTTGAATAATTCAAAACAATAGATTGTTAATTTAAATTTGGCAAAACTCAGCATATACAGCAAATAAATCAATCACAGAATCACAAACACAGAGTAATACAATAATACGCAGCGGAATAAATAAATAGTAGTTCATGAAGCTACTATATAAACATCAGAGTTAGAAATAAAATACAACAGAATATCTCAAATGCAGTGAAGTCTTCAGTACAACAGATGACCTCTCTGAACGAATCAACTAGAAAAGCTGAAAGTCGAGTCAATAGTTGGATCTCCAAATGAAGCTCCAAACTCCAAAGGTGAGTCTCAAATGCTGTATCACTCGGTCTGACCCGAGCGTAAAACAAAACACAAAACACTCGAGTCAGGATTAACATTCTTATATCAGTAAATCCAACTTAAGTGAAATATCAACTGAAATACAAGTAACTTAAAGGATGTTTGGGATAACCATCCTCTAAGGATCTGCGGAACTATCTATAAGGTAGAAATTACACTATAACACCATGGTCATTTCAAATTAATTTATTCTTCAAACCCAAATATCATTTCATTTCAAATATATTTATTTTCCTAAATAATTTATAAAGTAAAGTATTTATAATTTCCTCAAGTCTCACAAATCGATTCAAATCAACTCAAATTTCAAATTCCAATAAAATTCAATCTAAATTTTTCCATTTTAATTCAATTTAGTTTCTAAATAACAAATTCAAATTATATTGATTTCAAATATAGATCTGAATCACAAAATAAGCCATTTAAATTCCAATATATTTCAAAGCTTTAATATTCAACCATTTCAAAGTTAAATTTAACAGTTTCATATATCTCTTGATTTAACTTCATTTATTATTTAATCAGGGAATATTCACTTAATAAATTCAATATCATTTAACTAGCCTTAAATTACATTTTTACTAAATATTTCCTTAAATTTATTTAAACAAGAAATATTTATTAAATTACTTAAATCAAACCCAAGTTATAAATCATATCTTAAATCTCAATTTCAATAAGTTTCAAATCGGTTTAATTAAATAAAATTATCTTCCCAACCTTAACTTATTCAAATTTTTACCGAAATCTATTTTGAAACATAAATTTAAATACTTAACCATATTATATGTATTAAATCAATCTCAATTAAATCAAATATTATTTTTAAATCTATATATATATCATTACCATTTATATATAATAATTTAAGAATCAACATTTATTAAAACCATATATTTCTTCCCAAATCCATAGAATTTATTTTCAAAATATTTATATATGTGGACCAATGGTGTCTGTATATATATCTATCATATGGTTAAGTGATATGGATATTTATCATTTCAATCCGTAATTTAAATATATACGGGTGGATATCATTTCAACCCGTAATCCCAATTTCAATTCAAATGAAAATCGCTTGGGTTTATCATTTCAACCCATAACGATTTTCTCCTATTCTAAAGTCCGTTCGGGTATGTATCATTTCAACCCATAGTGAATTCTATACTAACCGGGAACTTGCAGAGTGATAACAGATAATATAAAATACAACAACATGCATATATCATCAATAACAATATAATATAAATAGCAGGATATGGTGTCATATCCCACAGGTGAACAGTTACAGATAATAGCATATATAACAATTTAAATAACTACAGCAGCATATTTCAGTTGTCGTTTCAATTGAAATCAAATTTAATAAATATAAAAACGTTAAATCATGAGTGATTGCTCACCTTTCGAGGCTAGAGAAATTTGACAATGAAATGAGCTACGAATTCCAAAGCAATGCTAGATGGACATGATTCGATGAAGAAGACATGCACGATGGTCAAAGCTGATAGATAAAGAATTTACGAAATGAAATTAGAACTGGATTGATGATGATAAATGATATAGGTGAATTTATATATATATATATACCACCCACTACATTCATGTTACTCCAATGTATACAGACCCATTATAAATCTATGCAGACCCGTCATAAACATTCACGCAATACAAAATATATATATAATAATATTATTTAAACTAACACATAAAAATAACATATATGAAGATCTATAAAATCCAACATATAATATAACTAATGTATTATAGACTAATACAAACTCAATATACGCACTAGTATATTATAAACCACTATACTAAAACCTTCTTATATGAAATTGTAAGCCAGACCTCAAACACCTTTGCATAGCAACATACGAACTATATAATACATTGTATATATTATCAAAACTATATATATATATATATAAAATATAAACTATACGTACTAATATTACTAAACTTATACTATTATACTCAGGCAAACCTTATAATGATATATATAGTACCTTAAAACATATTATATATACCCCCTTCTACATATGCATATAACCAAATATATACTTATGTAACCGATATAGGCAACAAATATATAACTCTCAGGTCGAAAGCAAATGGTGTGATATAGTGTAACATATCATAATATAGTAAATGTAGTAAAACACTGTATATATACTATACGAATAACATTTCCCTTAAACAACATTTATATAATCAACTATGTGCACACCACATGCATTAATATGAACAACATACGTGCATACATTTTGAGCGAAATATAAAATAACTACATACGACTTAGGTATAAACTAAAACATATAGAACTGATCGGTTATACACTTTATAAAACTAATATAATATTCTTAACATTTTTCATACGTAAACTGCACTTATAAAATATTGGTAAAACAAAAATTTAGACTCACTTATACTTACCGTAACCACTTACATTCCTTCAACCGCAACTATATATATTCACATATTATACCCATAAATATATAAACTAGACTCATATTCCTATATTCACGAATAACAAGTTATATTACTTACAAACTTCGTATATAACTAATGCATCACAACTGACATAGGTAACATAACTGAAATATATAAATCGAGTATCCATGTATAACAATAATTTATACGAAACTTTATATAATATATAAATTAACATATTTTATAAATATATATATATATCACTAACCAAATAATATATAAACTTACAAATACAAGAACCAGAGAGGGAGCAGGAGATGCAGAGGCAGTGGCCAGACAAAGTCTAGGAACCAAGGCGAAGTGGCGAGGTGAAGGCTGGCGACAGGAAGGTGGCTCGGTGGTGGGTCGTTCAGGGGGAGGTGGCGGAGGGGAGAGCGGTTGCGCGGTTGTGGATCTGGTGGCCGAAGGAGATGGATCAGAGGCCGGAAATTTGGAAGAGGAGGTGCTAGAAAGAAAGAGAGAGGGAGGAGTGGGGCAATTCTCGTGTGGATGAGGCGTTCGGGTAGTGGAGATTGGCGTGGAGCGCTGGGTGGTAGCATCGGCTACAGGGTGGAGGCGGATATGTTCGGGTGAGTAACAGGGTGAGGCCGATCAAAATGGAGGAAGTGGGAAGATGCTTGCGTTGGAGAGAGAGGGGAGAGAAGATGAAAGATGAAGCTGCCAAAAGAATGATGTCAGGCTTTACAAAAGGATAGTAACAGAGAAAAGAAGGAAATGAACAAATTGAAATGCTAGAAGTAAAAGAATTGAACCAGAAACAGAAACGTAGCAATGAATTTGAAATAGTGCCAGCCCCCTTAAATTCCGAAATAATAAAAGCAACCGCTATGATTCAGTTGAAAATAATTTATCTCTTGATTGGACAGCATGTTTTGAATTTTGAAACGGAAGAAATGGATAAAGTCACCAATTATGGTACCGTTACAACGAACAGTTTATTGTTTCCGTCGCGTACCGGACCTCAAAATACAAAAATAAATATACCGTGGTGATCAGCGCGACGAGACGATAAAAACGGTATACAGATATCAATGGTACGATCATCCGATCAAAAGTCGATAATCGGTACCGAAAATGCTGCTATTCCGTACGGAAAAATCCAAACGGAGCTAGAAAAGTCAGAATTTCACGAAACGAATTTCGCAGTCTGATTTAGAGTGTACTAAATAATTTTTCTCATGTTGACATATTTTGGTTTCGGAAAACTTTTAAATTCAACTGTTATTAACCGATTCAAATTGAAATAAAATTTCACAATAAAATAAACTTCAATATTATCAGATGGAAATTTACCAGTAGCTATATTGAAATAGACGTATTCCAAAAAATAATTTTATTTATTTTCAAATTTTATTTTTAAAATTTCACAAAATCTCAATTAATTATCTCATTAAAACCATTAAAATTTTCGGGTTGTTACAATTTTACCTATTTTAAACTAATTAAATTTATTTAATCTATTAAAAATCCACTTAATCTATTTTAAATCTATTTAATCTATTTTAAATCTATTTAAATCATTTTAAATCTAAATAAATTAAATTTAAATCTATTTAATCTATTTTAAGTCTATTTAAATCATTTTAAATCTAAATAAATCAAATCTAAATCTATTTAAACTATTTTTACTTTTTAAACTATTTTAATCTTTTTAAGCTATTTTTAAACTATTAAAACTATTTATGACTATCTAAACTAATTTCCAAAATTTCAGACTGTGTAAAGTTGAAGTATTTATATTTAAATCTTTGATGATGATGCAACCTAAGTTGGAATTTGGAATTGATACCTTTTTATAAAATAACATATTTGAGTAAATATGATGGTTTTGGAACGAGGATTTAATTAGCCTATCTTATCGATAATTTCAAAAGCGAATATGATTTTGAAAATATGTTTTCGAAAATGATATGGTTTTGAGAATCTCATATTTTGATATTAATTGTGAATTGACCCTTGAAATGTAAAAGAACCATCCGATGTGAAATAAGCATTTGGTTGTTAAAGAGACCGGGATCGGATATTGTCATACTCTCTTCCAATACCGAAAACCACTTTAACAACTGTGTACGTGGTGGAGATTCCAGAAATGAAGTAGGATGGTTTGGCAAACGATTCCGTATGAGGTATTTACGTGACCCTGACTCCCGTGAGTCAGCTTAGATGTGACTAAAACAGGAGCTATACCTGGGCCAAGTGAGGTCATTCCTCCGATCGGACATGCTTCTTCGATACCATATTATGACTTTGTGATGATTTGGTGGCAACCCTTTGATTTTGATTTGGGAGTGTGTTCCGAAGTGGGCGGTATTAGCTGCTATGCATTACAACCAGCCCGGTTCTGCAATTGATATGTCTACCCTGGCATTGCCTCATGTGCCGTGTTCACATGCCCTATTGCGCCTTCTACGAGTTTGGTTTGTACCACACCTATGAAGTGCCCTCTGATAGCCCTCCAGTTTATGGAGGAATTACGGTTGTGTATAGACTATGGGAATATATAAAAATGTGTTAAAAGGGATATGGGTAATGCCTTAACGCTATTTAAATACTTTACCTTACTATAGACACTATTATAATAGCGTATTGTACTACATAGTAGATAGTTTAACGGATCCATAGGAGATGGAAATCTCGAACATCTCTTAAGTTATTGCACTCACGTTTGACACTGGATAGGAGATGTCAAACCCTGAAACATCTCTGACGCTGTTACACTCATATTTATTTACTATTGATTTAACTTACATAAGATCTTTTAGTTCTGACTCGAGTGTTTTGTCTTTTCAATTCGCTCGGGTCAGTCTGAGCTTTTCAGTTTATCGAAGACTGCTTTCTGGAGGATGAAGACAAAGATTTTGTACTATTATTGTGTATTATATTTATTCCACTACATCATGTTGTTCCGCTGCATTTATTTATTATTTATTCTTGTTGTATGTAACTCTGATCTGTATTATAAAACGTATAATCAATGTTATTTGCAAACAGCTTGAACTGTTTATTTGATTATTTTATTTTGTCATTCCGCTGCGAGATTCTGTATTTGTTTTTCTTTCTTTGTTTGTTTTTCTTATTTACCCCATAACAATCAGCCCTTTTGATTGGTTTGAGTCTGACATGTGTGTCTGCTTAAAACGTTCAAAAAGGCAGGTCGTTACAACATAATTATCGTTAGGCTATCGCGAAAAGATGGGTCTATGATATCTAATGTATTTTATGAATTTTTAAGCACCCTCGTGATCATAAAGATGGTTAGAAACATAGTAAAAGTATGTTAAGAGTCATATATGTGATATAATTAGTAAAGTACTACTTACCATTTGCAGGGATTTGAGTACCCTCAAGGTTGTAATACATGATAAATGGATCCTAACGCTCACTGTAAGAATTTTTTATAGGAAAATAAGTGATCCTCTCAACGAGGAGAGCATTCATATAATTTTATTCTACATTTAAAAGGAGTTGCCCACAAGTTTGACAGATAGCGAAACCCTCCGTACAAATAAATGAAAAGAAATACCCACCCAAACTCTAAAGATCAGAATCCTAAAGAACCTACTAAGATCAAAAGGTAGAAAGTAAAAGCTCTAGTCAATAAGAAGTCATAACAAAATTAGCCTAACTAAGTTGAAAAATGCAGCAGACAACCAAGTGCGTTAATGAAAGCGGAGTAATGGAAGAACACCTATAAGTTGAATCATTAAAGCTACAACCATGAAGAGCCATCAAGAGATATTTCGTGACATCCATAATTTGTTCACATTAGTGTCATAGCATAGTCGGTCATATCCATTACGTCCTAGTAAACCGGAAAAGAAACTTAACAAGAACGCGAGTCCAACACACACACATGTATGTGTGTGTGTATGTGTTTTCGTGTGTGTGTGTGAAAAAAAATAAAGCAATGGCAGAAGTGGAGTGATCCCAGATTTCATATAAGAGTAAGATGTTCGAATGGTTATCTAAGTTAAAAAGGTCAACTTTATCGTTGTTGATCATATTATGACTCGTATTCTTGTAAATTTTTTTACATTTAGGTTATCAATACGATATTTATTCCTAAGAAATTTCTTGAAGTATATACTTTATCTGATTTGTAGCTAGGTTTGAAAGCCAGTTATAACTAAAATGCATGATAGCGTATGTAACAACTTGCCTTTTCGATCCTTATAAATCGACACTAATACATTCACGGTATTCACGTGCCAAATATCCAAGTGTCGCAAAGGCAGATTGTTGGGGTGAAAGAAATAGATGATAGAACATAATCTCTCAAAAGAGTGAAGAGTAACATATAATATATAAATCAAGTCTTTACAAAAAGAAAGAACTTTAATACACATACAACATCAGAGCACTCTAACTTATTATTACCTGAATAGTTATAACAACATGTTCTTACAATTGCTGATATATACGAACAAACAAAAACAAGCAAACAAACACAGTGGAAGGTAAAAGATATGTGAATATGTTTTAGAGAATCTAGCTCGTCTATTGAAAGCTCCAAATGATCGAGCTATATCTGGAAAATATGCTTGGGCTGACACGAGCATTATAGAAAAACAATGCTTGGGTCAGTCTGGTAAAACAGCGTGAGAAACTCAAATCACAAGGAATTTTATTTATTTAACTTGTAAAACCTTTTAAAACCAAAGATATCTCGTAAGACCATGCCGCACATAAACACGGATGGGTTTTAACTTACAATAGCCAAAACATTTTCTATAGATAATCCAGTGATATTATAATAATATCTAGGATACAAATATATATTAATCATAGCCGAAATTGTTACATTATTAAATTCTAGTATAATAGGTATACAATCAAGTCTGAAGGCTCGTATTGGAAAATGGATTCCAACTATGAAATGGTAAGGGTCTAACCACTGAATCCATACACCTCTAGATAAAATATACGGAAGGCAACACGTTCCACCTTTGTTATTCAGGACCGGCCCTACCCCTTACTGGATAGCGTCGAATATGATTACTCCATGGTCGATAAATAACCATAATGGGCCCCAATGCATACATAAATATCGACTCTAGATATGGGATGATCATATCCTAATGGGAGCGACCCACAAAGCCTTGTTGCATGTCCCTATTTTAGTCATTTACTGGTTGATAAGGCTTGAGGCTACAATTGTCTTTTTATAGCGCTTCCCTCTTAGAATGCTAACACTGCCCTCTAAGTAGAAATGCAGTGCCAGCATTCAGGTATTCATGTACTCCATTCAATAGTAAAATCGCCACGCCGACTCTCTATCGTGCGATTAGACCAAGGGCCATAGAACCCCCCCCCTTCGCACGTAGGAGATCGAGACAGCCTCAAGGTAGGGATATATGGAAGTAGATCGATTGCCCTAGATAGACAATAAATAGAGGAACAAACCAGTCTAAAAAGAAGTTAAAAAGAAATGGATCGGTATCGGTAGTAGTCCGGTCGCACCCAAACAATAATATTCCAAAGGAAAATGCACCTAAGATCAAATATTTCAAGCCGGCTTCCGTGGAAAATTCAGACTTTCTTTTTGATGCTGCGATCACATAAAAACATAAACTTTGAGGCTCAATAGCTAAATACATGGAAATTAAATCATGACCCGAGATTAAGCCATGCTATAGAGTATAGAGAAGCCGTTGTTGCTTGGTCATTGTCACTCGGGTCCAACAGAATGGTATGAATATGAGAGAAAAGTCTCATATATATCTTACTGGAACCTGGACAACACCAAGAAAAGTATGATCTTACTGGAAAAAACCAAGACTTATACTTGATTATTAGGGCTGTTGGGCCCTCAATCTATTAAGTATATGCCCCTGTATTTAGAATAGTTTGGATTAATTTTACTTTACTTTAAGTAGAGAAAGTCCAAGGAGACTCATAATGAAAGGATTAGTTATTCCAGGTCCACCCATGTTAAAGATAGTTGTTATAAAATTGATAGAACCTAAAATTGATGGAACACCTGATAGATGAAGACTAAAAATGGCTGAATCAACTGCTCCTCCAGAATGGCTAGTAATACCACTTAAAGGTGGATAGACCGTCCACCCAATGCCGCTATTCGAGAAAAGCTTAGATTCGCCTTTCCGTCAAGGCCGGTATCTGCTAAAAAGTGAGTGGATTCTTCGTTCTGAGAAAGCCTACTGAAAGCGCATTCTTTGATTCGGGGGGATACGGCACCTGATTGAGCAAGGGGATCAATTCAACGGTGGAAGCTTCACCTTTAGCTTCAAATCAGTCTGTTTATACTGGCCAATTGATCGGGCTCACCTTATTTTCTTTTTCTTGCTTTTTCGACAAGATAGCATATCTCAAAAGGTGCTTATGATTCAAGACAGAAGCATTCCCTGCAGGGGATCATTCGAGAGGTGAGAGTTTAGCCTCTTGATTTAGGAGTTCAGAGTGTTATCAGACTTCCAAAAAGCTGTTGCTCCAACTTTCTTCTAAAGGGCTTAGCTGGCGAGTGATTCCAGTCTGCGATAGAGAACAAGACAGCAAGCGAGCGTACCCTTATTCGCTTCTTCTCCACCAAGCACTGAAGTTTAAGGATAACTTTAGGTCAGTGGCTACCTAAGGAAATTCTGATTCGATCTGCCCTCCGGCTGGGAGGCATCAACCACATCATGTTCCTTCATGGGGATGACTTTACTCTTTACTACTTTACGATGACAAAGGACCACCCATAGGGGGTTTGCTGCACAAGGTCCCTGCAAAGGAAAATTTGACTTTCATTTGTTAAGCAAAGCTATTTGCAAATAATCTATTTTGACTTCACCGTTTATTCCGGGGTAGGGGAGATTATTTAAATAAGACTATCTACCCATATACTTAGGCAATTCATCTCCCAGAGTAAGAGATTGCACCCGAGTCGACTTAGCTGTGTGCCAGTATATTAATTGGACTTAACCCAATCTTTATACAGAAAATAGTGCACCTTGCCAAATTACTTACTCGGCTACACACCTTGCTAATGTGATATTTCAAGATTCTCTATGCCAAGCACGACGAAGTGAGTTCATCATATAAGTGAGTCGTTTCTACCCAGTCTATCTAATCAAGTCTTATACCCCTACAATAGCTCTGCCTGATCTGATCCTCGAAGATGGAACAACTTCTGACCCGACTTAACCACACATTTATCCAGTCTAATTGAAAGATTGCTATTGAATCAACACTTGAAATGGGGTCTTTTCATGACTCAACTGCTATTGATAAGGGCTCAAGTGAGCTAAGAAAGCACATGTCGGCGAGAAGCACGAGTGAATGCAAATTCCTTATGATTATGAAATGAAAAAACAACATTATGAAAGTTTTTCGGGCCATCGGTGAAACATTGATTGAGTTCACTTCATTTCTCAAGGCACTGTTGGCCGAACCGTAGACCAAAGTAGCACCTTCCTCTATACTTGGACCAGCACGACTATCAGAGGCTGCTATCCACCAAGCTATAGAATTCTTATGAATTTACTATAACTATAGAATACCATATTCTCATGAGCTGCTGCATTTATTCGAGCGATCCACAAACGACTACAGTCCCTCTTTTGTCTGCCCCTATACCAATGAGAGGAAACCAAAGCTCTCATTTTCTGTTGAGTAGCAGTTCGGGTAAGTCTTGAATGGGCTCATAAAGTGGGGGCTCTTCCCCCAATATTCAAGCCCACCGATACTAATGCTTTGATTCAACTAGTAGCGAAGGTGCCAATTGGGATCATTCCAACAGTTGTCCAATGCTCAAAAAGGGTACACAGTCGGTATCGTTCCTCACTCGCACAAGATCAGCAAGAATGAATAATGAAAGTGAAAGCTAATCTTTGTCCAATCAATGCACCGGCCTTCTTTTTTTCTTCTAAGATTACGGAGCATAAGGCTAATGTTTTCCCATGAAATATACAACCTTCAAGAAACAACATAAGCTCTCGTGACAACGATATGTCGATCCCTACCTAATCGAGCTTGGTAGAGTTATTTTACCATCCTTCTTTCTTCGAGGAGCATAATTCACAGTAGAAGAAGGGGACAGGGCTGATACACCACTTATAGAGTTGGGGTGTTTGATGGGCACCTCATGGTCAATAAAAAAAGTCCTTTCAGGTAATGAAACGAATGGTTTCCAACAGGAGCTAGCATAGTCAGATAGCTAACCGCTATCTGGTGCTAAATTGTTGCCTTCCTTATTTCTTTGATAATAGAGTTGGCTATCTCTATGACATTGTACAAGTTTGTGAGCTGGGCTGGACGAGTAGAATGATTTGACCGACCCTGTTCCTACCACGACATTTGCACATTTAGATGCTACTACCATACTATCAAGAGGATTAGCTGCCAAACGTATTTATCCAACAGTTGATCCTTTAAATTCAACATGCTAGCAGGTAGGTTGTTGGAAAGAATGCACTCTAGGCTTGCTTGTTCTTGACTCGAAGACGCACAGATCAGGGTTCTCCATGATTTTCCTTATTGAGTTGGTGGACTCTTTTAATAAACTAGACTCTATGTAGGGGAAGCGAAGCTTGGTGTCCACTTCCTTGTCTTGCTTCTATTAAACCTTCTACTTTTCTTTTTTCTCTCGCGCTTGCTTATGTGAAGGCGTCAGGTCAGAGTCCAAGTTCCAATTACAGCAACAGAAGCTTGCTTGCGGCATGTTCGCCAGACAATCTTTGCAGTAGTGTCATCCTCCCCGCATGTTGTCTGTATGGGTAGGTTGTCCCTTGCTGCTATGTTCAGAACATTAGAAGCCAAGTTAATATACTTAGAATTGAATTGATTACCACTTAATGCTGCTAAACTAAGAAGTGATGCTAGCTTTGCTACTGCTCCCGGGTTTCAATCAGAAGCTACTCCTATCTTTGCCCTCCCTCCACCAATCAATATATTGGGCTCCCGCAAGGGAGAAGCTCACTAGAGGCCGCCTCATCTCGATTGTCCTCTGCCTAGAGGTCGCCTCCTGGTTGTCGCTCCAGTATATTAATTGGCGAAGTGAGGGGCGACTAGCCTGAGTTTTCACGAGCATTGGCTAGTCCTTGAGTGCTCGTCAAGGGCACCAGCACATACCTGGGGTGATCATGACCACCTGCACCTCACATCTCAGCACAGCGGAACTTGTAACCGCCTGTTGTCCAAGTCAAGCACTTTATTTCCTGTAATCCATAGAAATGCGTCGGGTGGAAATCGAGAATATCCAATTGGAGCAAACGCTAGTTGCATTCTGGGAGCATATGCCTGCTATCGATTCTATTATCATACGAGATCGTATGCTCTTTCTACAAAATGAAATTCGCGCTCTCGAAAACAAGAAGGGGGCGTGCTCCAAGAATGGGAGAAAAAATGGTCCTCCTAGGGTTTAACAACGCCTTCCTACCTTCATGCTTTGATATCATCAACTGTCCATGACATAAATAAGAGTCAATTGCATCACAGTGAATTATAAGATCGAGAAGTCATGTATCTTTCATTACCAATACGTTCTATCTAATTCTAGGAAGCCCACTGCTAGAAGATGAAGTTTCCTCCACCATCCAAGGTAAAATGAAACTGGAAGATAAAATCAGAAAAGGATACTTCTAAGCTCCAAAGAGCTATAACTATATGGAAGATAAAGGTAGGGTATTACTACCAGTCATAGGAGAACGGCTCTCAGTTAGGGACGTTCTTCGAAACTCTTTCTCGCATAAAGTTTATCCATTAAGGAATAGCTTTGTCGGCATGTTCTGATTCCCGATAGTGAATGCTCTGGGACCATAGGTGCACGATGACCTCTCTGGTTGATCTCAAATCATGCATCATCTCGGGAGTTGAGGAGGGAAGCCTCCTATGGTTCTACCAAACAAACGAAACTAATAGTTGAGCAGTGCACCTAGTTTCAGCAGAAACTGTGTACGCTTCCATAAATAGTTACTATTAGATCAACACCTTATCCTTTCATGTGTTAAGCATAATGCTAGCGTTAGACAGATTTTCAAATTGAAAAAGTCCGGGATCATTGAATGGAATAAAACTGCCATCTGATCTACGAACACATGCGATCATGAACATGGCAGGCAGTATGGTATCAGCTTATGTCGGACCCCTAGTAGATCGATTGGTTACGCATCTGACGAACGATGCAGGTGGTATCTATAGCTCAGGTCAACCACTCTTTTTCGTTTATGGTTTCGTATCTCAACAAGTGCAAAGATAGCCAGATTGAGGGGCCCTCTGGGGTTATGGTAGGGAACTTGGGTGTATTCCTTAATGTCTCGAAAAAGGAATAAAACTCCCTTTAATGATAGAGGATGATTTGATTGCCTTGGCAGAATAACAGGAGATCATCAACAAAACAAAGGTGAGTCAAATCCAGCTTAGCACATCTCGGGTGGCCTTCATTACTAGAAGCTTTGAACGAAAAAGTAAAAGTGAACAAGGCGCGAGGGGAAAACTTTTGTTTCACATCTAGACCACTTATTTGTTCGTTTACTGGGTTAGGCACGAAATCATGAATAAGCTCTACCAAGGATTGTCAAGCTATAACTATGTCCTTGAGGAAGTTCAAGTTGAAGAGAATACCCGCGAAGCTTAGGAGAGGGTTCCTGCCTTCCTATAAGAGGAGGGATATATCTTTCCGCATGAGCTAGTTCAACAGTTCATTCTTGTAACCCGCTTTTTAGCTACACTAAGAGTACTTTTCGGGCCATCATGCACTGATACTCCATACAAGTTTGTTCTGGGTCTAAACGAAATCGAAGGCACTACCTTTACTACGTCCATTTTGGAATCATCCTTAAAATTAGTAGCAAATAACCCTTGCACTTCAAAATCTCCGCCTTCAGTCATCTTCAAGATGTCTTCAGTTTGAAACGCTTGAGTTAGATCAAAGTGGTTTTCAAATAATTTATACTTATTAGATCCCGGTCTCTTCAAAACAACATTCGATGGTTCTAGGAAACTCAAACCTAGTTCTTCTAGAAATAAACAGACAATAGATAAGAGCAGAGATTACCTCCTAACCATTGAGTGAATGGATTTCCTTATCATTTGTCCTAGGAGAACAAAACGAAATTTATACGCATAGTACAACATTATCAAAGATGGTTGTGCCATATAACTCACGTGTTTCTCCCAGATATTTCTAGAGTTATATTTTGGTCTAGATTTCATAATCGGTTATTTAACTATAAAATAAACAGGCAACAATTCAACAATTTAATTATCCATAGCAACCACTAAGCCTCAAAATAAATCTTTCATTTATTTAAATCTCTTTTCAAAATATTTATCAAAATATTCATATAATTATCTCACTGCATAACTATATTCATAAAACATTGTGGAAGATTTCTTATTTCAAAATCATATTAAAAAGGTTATTATTGAAAATAGAGAAAAGAGTAACGCCAAAAACTATTCCTTCGGTGTTAAATGTGGAACAAAAGTTCCATACGACTATAATCGAGAAGGTCGGTTAAGGGAAATCCCATTTCAAATTCTTTTATAAATTTCTTCAATAAATCTTTTTTAATAAATCTCCTCCGGTTTTGGAATCTCCTTTACTTAAATTCCAAACCCATTTATAAAACACTTTATAAATTTCCAAGTTTATTAATAAAACTCTTTTATAAATATCCAAAATCATTTATAAAACTCCTTTTATAAATATCAAAATTATTTATATACTCTTTTCCAAATTTCAAGGTCTCTTTTCAATTTATATAACTACTTTTATAAACTTTTTTTATTTAAAAACAATATTTTTAAATAAACTTTAATCAATAAAGTTCCTTTGATAAAATCAATTATTTAAAAAATCTTGAAATAAACAAGTTATTATTTTAACATTATTTGTTTAATTATCTTTCAACCTCATTCAAAATAATTACTTTAGAATATCATTAATAATATATTAAATTAACTTTAAACAATATTATTATACTAATAATTTAACTTCAAAATAATACTAATATAATAATAAATTTACTTCAAAACATTATAAATAGAATAATTAATTAATTTCAAAACATCCTTAATATAATAATTGATTAATTATTTCCCTATTAACATACTAATTAATTATTATTATTTTTTCTTCAATACATTATAAATATAATAGTTAATTTAACTTTAAAACAACATAAATGCAGTAGTTAATTAACTTTTAAATATTATTAATATGATAGTTATTAAACCTGTAAATATAATTAAATAACTTAAATCAATATAATTAAAACATTTTTAAACAATAATTAAATATCTTTAAAACAATAATTAAACATTCTTAAATAATTTGAAGGAATATCCTTTAAAGAATCATATTAATAAAATAATTAACTTTAAATCATTATCCAAACAATAGTTAATTATCTTTAAAACATTATTAATAAATAGCAATTACCTTTAAAAACTTCTTAATAAATAATAATTATCTTCAAAATAACATTGATTCAATAATTACTTTTCAATTTTAGAAAGAGGCTTAGAAACCACTATGGTACTTAAACAAGTTACCATTTCATTCAATTTGACTTTTCAAGTTATAATACTTGGTATTTACATAGGCAGACATATGTGTAAATTAAATCCAAAATTAACAATCAATGGTTAACACTTATCCAATATTAATCAACTAATATGTAAATAAGTGTAACGATCCCGGATTTTAATTGAGTGTAAATTGATAATTAATTTAATTTTTGAATAAAAAAAAAGTGGAATTAATTGGAAATCAATATAAAATATTCGTTAAAATATAAGGTAAACAATTAGCTAAATTCTAACATCAAATTTAATATAGGTTCATTTATAGTACAATGCATAAGTTAAGAATTTATAACAATAATTTTAATAGCTTTATATCTATATACATGAAGTATAAAACAAACTAAATACAAGATATACATAATTAAGCTTGTTAAACAAATTAAGGCAAGTAAAAGAAGACAAAGAAAATAGGCAGCCTGTAGAGTTAGAAAAACAAATATATTAGCATATAAACAAGGACAAGTAGGTATGGAATGAAGTAAGGCAAAAGCAATATGTATACAAGTATATAAAAGCAAGATATCAGCCGAGTTATCTTCAGCATGGACAAAAACACCTCAGCCCATACCTTTAGTATAAGGAAAAGATAACATCACCCTATACAAAATATTATAATCACCCTGTTGTACAAACAAAACATAACATCAACCTGTAAATTCATTCTTTTATATATCTTCTTCATCATAGTTTGAAATTCTGAAGAATACCATTTAGAAAAAAAATATAAGTCTCTGCCTAGTATTATATAAACAGAAGCTTCAACTCAAACAAGAATTAAAGCCTGGAAATCAAAAGAAATCAATCATTACAGTTTTAAAGCTTCTAGAATACATTCCCAGGCTATCTTTTGTTCTCTGTTGTTTCTCTGAAGACAAGGTGAGTAAACATTAGTTATCTGTTGCTTGACAAATTGCTGTGATGATAACATGAAGTATTTTGAATATGCCTATCTGATTTGTTTGTACCCCTCTGTTTTCTTTCTTCTGATTTCAAAGATTTTAAAAACAAACAAAACAATTCAAACTCTCAATTTAATCACTGTGAAACTATGATGTTCAATCAAGCTAGTTTAGTTTTAAACATCATCTAGTTTTTAAAACAAGTTCTAGTATTTTAAGTTTAGAAAATTACTGGAAACAAGAAAATATAGTCGAAATCTTAAATGTGTGATAAATTCAAACATTTTAAAATATTAATTCGATTGTGTAACTTGAATCAACAGTAAAAGATAAGGCCCCATTTGGCTTGTCGTTTTTAGTTTTGTGTTTTCGTCTATACAAAAACGCATCCGTTGTATATATAGTTGAAAAACAAATAATTTTGAAAAATGAAATTAACATATAAAATAGAAAACAAGTTTATTTTGTTTTTCGTGTTTCGAGAGATAATAAAAGCACGGAGAACAATGAAACTCTTTGGTCGTCCGTTGGTAGTCCCAATGGCTAAGAATTATAAATCTTCTCTCTTATTTCTTGCTATTTCCTAGTGCAAGTTGAAAACACAAAACTTAAAATACAAAATGAAACCAAACGGGCCCTAAGATTTTTAAAACTTAAATGGTGATTTTTAGTGATGTAATTTATGAGCAGTTTATAAATGAACTGGAAATACATTTTTATCGATTTCTGGTGACCAAAGAATTTTTAGATGTCAAAATTCTATGTGAAACTTGCTTGATCCTCATGAATCCCAGGAAAAATGTGAAATAAATTTTCTATTGCAAGATTTGAGGGGACAAGGGGGATGTAGGGTTTAGTACGTGGTTTTGACGAGGTCTGGAAACGAGGTGAGTTCATCACCGACGATCGATCAAGTGACATGTGAATTTGGGTGATGGAAGCTGGGGTGTAGACGAGGCGGTGGCCGGGGTTGCACGAATTCCGGTGGTTGGAGTGGCGCGAACGAAGCGTTGACAGGTTTCGAGTGGAAATCCTATTACTTGTTCCCAGGTTTCGAGTTTATACTTGAATTTTATTTCGCGTGAGTGATGGGGATTTTGGCGATCTAGAGTTGATACGTGGGGGGTTGTCGACTTGCTCGTTGACGTAGAGACGACCGGAGGCGATCATCGGTGATGTGCACGTGCACAATGGTGCGTGTGTATGTCAGGGAGTTTCTCGTGGGTGAGTTGTTTCAGCAGTGGGTTTTAAGTTTAAACTTAAGCTAGAAAAGAAAAGGGAAGAAGAAGGGTGCGTGAAGAACCAGAGGAAGGTCTCGGGGTCGAACTCGTGAAATCTGCAGTTTGACTTGAAGAAATTTTCGTGAGGCTCGGGTTGGAACAATTGTTCAGATTTCAAAGCAAAGCATATTCTGTTTTTTTTAATTTAAAGTTTAGTTTTAAAATTATAAAACAAAGTTTTAAACTGAGTTTAAAAGTCAAGTTTTAAAATATAACTTCAAGTCAGTTTGGAACTGAGTTTTGAATCTAAATTTAAAGTGTGATGTTTTACACTTTAATGATAATGAAATCATTAATAAAAGGAATCAATTATCTTAGAGATAATTAAGGAAATTCAATGATTTAATTAGTAAGGTAATTAAAGAATGATTTGTTTAATTTATAAATTAACAGTTTAGATTAATTTATAATTGGAAATGGTTAATAAGGATTTAATCTAAGATAATTTCTTAAGAAAGTAATTAAAGAAATGTTATTAGTTAATGAAGTTAATTAACTAAGGATTATTAAGTATTGATTAAGGTGATTAATTCTAATAATTAATTGGATTAATTAATTTAGATAATCAATTATAAATTGTTTAAATGAAATTACTAAATGAAAGTAATCAAGGATTAATCACTTATTGTAATTAATTTTGGATGTTTTGATTAATTATGGTTAATTAATTATGAAATTGAATTAAAAGGTTGATTTAATAAATATGATAAATCAAGAATAATTTAATTAATTAAAATGTTTGATAAATTAATTTATATCAAATGATTTGTAATTAATAAATCAGGATTGGATAATTAATTCA
Source organism: Allium fistulosum (assembly GCA_030737815.1). Taxonomy (NCBI): domain Eukaryota; kingdom Viridiplantae; phylum Streptophyta; class Magnoliopsida; order Asparagales; family Amaryllidaceae; genus Allium; species Allium fistulosum. The sequence continues at coordinate 272,400,788 of CM060902.1, read as the reverse complement.
TAAGTTATCAATTTACCTAAAAATAAATTGAATTAATTAGGATTAAACAATTAATTAATCCTGCCTATAAATGATTATTGAATGCTTGACTTTACTTATGAATGATTGCATTGTAAGGGATGCCTTGAATTGTTGTGCTATCTGATCTGTGATATTTTGTTCTGTGATTTGAGCTGTGTGTAATTTATTCAATTATTTGTGATACACCTGTTATTATCTATGAATCTGTGAATGAGCGATAAGCGTTATAGTTATATCGCTTATCAACTATATTTCTGTGTTTTAATCTATTATGATTGAATGATGTTTCACTATTGTGTAAAACCCCTGGACCACACCATACACACACAAATATGGATTTCACGAGGATCGATTAAGTCACAGATTTTTGAAATAGTTTAAAAGTTGAATATTTAAATTCAAATGTTTTGGAAATGGATTGGGTTTAAATGTGAAAAGCTTTTGAAATAAGGTTTTTTAAGATAAAAGTTATTTTGAATAACTTGGTAAAGTTTCAATTTAAATAACCCAAATTTTGTAATTGAATTCCATGGTTGGAAATTACGGTTAAAAATGTGTTTATATGAAGTTAAACCATTTAAAAGTATAATTTTGAGAATTTGGATTTAACCCAAAGACTTTAACTTGTATAAATGAATCAGATTTCCGAAATGAAAACTGTTTGTTTTAAGAGAACAAAAGCTTTTAGATAAGAAAAGAAATTCCAGTTTAATTAAAGGAATTTCAAGTTTGAATTGAAAAATGGTTATCCAAGTTATGAATGAATTGTTTTTGAAAGCTATGAATTGAATCTGTTTATTTTTTTAACCGATTTAAAATGGTGATTTATTTAAACCATTCGAAATGAAATTGTTTTGAAAGCTATGAATCAAATCTTTGTTTTAAAGATTTAATGAGTTAAATCTAATTGAAATGGAAATTAATTTGGAAAATCTATGAATGAATCTTTTTGTTTAAAAGTTTAAAGTGTGGAAATTGTTTAAACCGTTGAAGGTTGTTAAAATAAATCTTTTTGTTTAAAGATTTGAAAATGGTAATTTGTTAAACCATTTGAAAAGGAAAGGTTGGATAATAAGTTGTGACTTAATTGGAATCCCATTATCCATGTATTTTAATATTGTGCTCATTATTCGGATTAACCGGGAGAGGACTTTTGTGTCACATAACCCATTCCGAATAATGATACGTCGTATATGGATAGTATTTGAAGACCGATGTTGAAGACCGGGTATTTGCAAGAACGATAGGGTGACCTATCGATTGTCTCTGCACTGAGTCGCGCCGGTATAGAGATTTCCTAAGTGATGGGAAGTCCGATCGGGATTGTGAATACCCGGAATTGCAAGGGCTTCTTTGAAAGTGCCTTCGGTTCTGTTCGAACCCGGAACAGACTTGTATGGTTACATGTCTGACATTACATTTTGAGACATAAAGCTGATTTCTTTCAAATACATTTCTGTTTGGTGGCGGAGAATTTATTCTCTTAGCTTAACACCCTTCTCTGAGACGTACGAGCTCAGAGGTTATGTAGTTGAAGGTTATCAGCGATATACTCCCAATTTGGTAATGTGGCATGCTGAGTGTTGCTGTGTGATTATCATTGTTTGATCATTTGTGATATGATCATTTGTTTGATCATTTATCTTTGTGATCATTACTTTGATCATCTATTGACCCAAAGCATGGCTTTATGCCAAAGCGTAGCTTTGTGGACGAGACTTCGTCAGACCTCACAACCCGGAAATGGTCGAAACAGGAATATGCGGCAAGGTTATGAGGGTCGCGCCCTTTAGGGTATGTCATTTCCTTCTGGAAAAGGGTGGTATCAGGTATGGAGCCCTGGTATTTAACCTATGTGGATACTCCGATCTCATTTATTGTGTGATTGTGTGTTTATCGAGGCACCTCGGATAAAGGTCCCAAAGGACCGGGGGATGGCATAGTCATGAGTTACCTAGTTACAGGGGTAACCCGGCCTTGTGTTAGCAGAGAGCAGTTGTCTCTCGGGACGTCCAGCCAGAGGCGATCCCATTCGGCAGTAGGAAAGGAAGTTCCTTAGCCTGACCATTTGTTGGAAATCCAAAGAAACAATACTAACCTTTACGATTGCAATTGTATAACCTATCTCCTCAGGCGGCAGCTATAGTAGGCATAATATAATGGTACCTATGCTGACTAAGATTAATATTGTATTTTCGAAATGATTTTGTACACTACGCACTAGTAATAATATCAAAAGAGTTTTTCTTTTGCGTAGTAAGCATATTTGACTAACATAAGAAGCAATCTCCTCCATGTCTGCGTTTGCATTGTGTGTGTGGTGGGAGGTCTTATGGTAGTTTCATTTTCCAAAAGCATTGCAAATTGACTTTAAAATTCTTTTGCTATTTGTTTTTAATGATAAACTGATTTTGTTGCTCACACCAGTCCCATGACTGATCCGGAGTTTATTGTTTCTTTCCTAAACTCTGGGTGCTCAAAATTTTCTACACGAGCAGTCTAGAGTTGGGTTTTTCAGATAGTCAGGTTCAGTAGATTATCTGGATCTAGTTCAGTCTTTGGATATGGACTGCACTTGCTTATCTTGGTGTATCGTTATTGGGAGTTCGAGCTATTTCTGGATTGGTGCTTTGGAGATGGAGATTATCCGCTGCTGATGTTATCTATTTTCTTTCCGCTGCTATTTCTTGTATCATATCTTTGATGTATATTGATATTCATTGTATCACTCTGTTGTATCGGATATTGTATTGATATTGTATATCAATGTATTATTCTTTTTCTTCCGCTGTGTTGTTTACTAAATTATGTTATAAGCTCCGGCGACTCGGATTTGAACGGTCGAATCTACGGCATTCGAGTACGATGTAAAGTATGGATGTCGATTTTTGAACGCGAAAATCCTTGACGTTACAATAAGTGTCTACACTAATGTAATAGCAGAACCGTGATTCATTCTGCTAAATAGATATCCAAGTATAACCTATCTAGTTAATTATGGCAGAACAATGATTTATTATACTAAATAGGTGTCCAATAAATTTAATTAGCAGAACAGTGTTTTATTCTGCCAAACAGTTGTCCAAATTACCCTATTCAATTTACTTTAATAGAATGGTATTTTTTTAGCCAAATAGATAACACCCATTAAGTATAATTAATTAAAACTACATAATTACCAAATTAATGTAATTACAATTAGGAAGTATTAATTTATCATTAAATTATATTACACCAAAATTATCAAAAATTTATGTCAAAACGTGAGCTCGTCAATACGAACCCAACGCAAAAATCTACGAGTTAATCGGATTTAAAATGAATGGTATGGCCATTTAAATATCATACATATTTAATTTATAAAAATCAAACAAAATAATTCCACACCTAAGCTTTAAACGGGCCAAGCCCATTACCCTCACACTCAAACCCGCAAGCTACACCCTTCTTTCTTCCTCAGTCACCATTTTCGCAAGCTCTAGACCCATTTGAACGTGCACGGTTCCACTGCCAAAACACTCCATCATTTGTCGATCCGGGACCACATGCGAATTTCTCTTACCGAGCTCCTCCTCCCATACCCAATGTCATCATCTCCGGCCCTCTCTCCACATTTCTCACCGAATAATCCCTCAAAAGTCAAACTCCAGGTCCATAGATCAAGCGACACTTTTTATCTCCAATCCCCACCAAAAACTCACCATCCAAGTGCCTCGATATCCCGATCACCAATCCAAACTCCATTTCCTAAACCGACGATCATAGTTCGAGCAAAACAAAACCCTAGGCACCAACCCTCGTCCACGATCATCACAGAATGTCATCAAAGCTTCTCCAAAAATCCCACATCTCCATACGATTCCAATACATATGCCTTCGTCCAATTTGCAATGGATCAAGAAAAAACAAATTTGAACTTTGTAAACAACTTTTTTCTTCTTACTGGAAAACTAAGATATCTCGATCGTCGCACGATGAAAACTCGAGCGATGAATTTCTTAAAATACTAGGGATAAGGACTGACAACTTCCATGTTGGTGCATAAGGCTAAAAACGAGTAGATTTAGAGGATTTGATTTTTGAATGGGAAGTGGAATTTAATTTCTTTGTTTTTTGACACTTACAGGAAGATGAATAAAAGATAACAATGTCTAGAAGGAGAAGAAATAGTGTTGTGATGTTGTATGGATATATAGGCAACACAAACCAAACCCAATCCAAGGAAAGATCCTATAAAAGGAAAATCGACAGAGGAAACAAGTGGAGTCAAAGGGGACAAAGGAGGGCAAGCAGACCAAAAGTTTGCTAGGCATAGAGATTAGAAGAAAAGAGGCATGCACAGTGTACGTGGGTATGTTTGTATTGATTTTTGGTTGTGTTTCGGTGTCCGCTACACAGCATTTCATTCATGCACAAGGCGTGAATAATAGAAATAGAATACGATTGTACACAATAATGTAACACGATAATAAAACAAGAATAAAACACACCAGTTATCAAATTCTATTAATTTTATAAAATACCAACGTTCGACGTAAAATACGGCAAACAGAAATTCAATTATTTTTTAATTTAAAAATTATGGAAAAATTCTATAAATTAAATTAAACGCCATCAAAAATCGAAAAATTATTTGAAACAAAGATTTTATTAAAAAAATAAACTCAAATCGAATATTTAAAATTAATTAAATTTCAAAAAAATCAAAGTGATAAAATTCTGGGTCGTTACAACATATGCCAGATTACCGAATGGGTGCTAACTTTATTAAACATCCTTTGGTTCCTTTTAAACCATAAATGCCAAAAAGTAATTATCAAGATAGTATCGAGTAAAATTATATAACAATTAACATACTGAAATCTTAGACCATTCCAGTAGTAGTTACAGTTAAACTCAATTTTTTGAAGTAGAAGTCAAAAAAGGTAAGAGTGTTTACAAGTATAAAATTAGTTAAGGGATAGTTGTAATATATGTGTGTTATGTTCTTCGAGTCTACATTATAAAAAACATATATCTTGTCTATGAGTAATTTCTTTTTCTTTAAAAATTTCATATGCCTGATTAGCCACATGTGCAATTTTGCTTTAAGGGACGTATTAACTATCCAAGTTAATTTGAAAAAGTTTTGTTTATTTCTAGAAAAATTTGGAAACTTGTAAAGTGATTTTAAGGAGTAAATATTATTATTTTTCCAACATAAAATTTGGTATCACTGTGACGCCCCACCTCTATGCTCACAATAACAAAGGTTATTATAAGGAATAACGTCTGCTATTGCGAAGAATAAGGCTTGTGAGAAGCGACCATCCGTAAGTTATGCCTTAGACGAGTATTGATTACATCAATAGGAGTTGTATAAATTACTCCCAAAGATATATATTCAATCCAAATCTAAAACAAAACTACAGTGGCTAAAGAAAAATTCAGAATAACTCATAATAACAACAACACTGATAGTATAATCACATCAGAAACAGAAATATCATATATAAAGCGGAAGACAAGTCTGGAATACATGCTACAACCGTCGATGGTTCACATGAACCAAATATACATAAACGTATACATCAATATACATAAGATGGGAGTCGAATAACCAAAATAACTCCTCGAAGGCTAGACAAAAGATGATGCGATATCCCAAAAGCTGAAGCTGCTACTGAATCAAAGATAGAGACTACCCTGAAATAACTCGGTCTGACCCGAGTATTATTCAAAAAGAAATAATAAACGGATCAGTCTAATTTATTCTTAGATGTGAGTGCATCATAAATAACATCAAAGCAAAATACTAATAATCTCGAATGAGACTATTCAACATAAGAAATCAACATAGTTAAATGAAGAAATCACATCAAACACCATCAAAATCAACATTCAAATTCACAATTGAATTCAAAACAACAATTTACAAAATCTAGAAATCAAAAATAGATAACTAGAAAAATCAACATAAAAGTGGATCGATCCCAACAAATGGCGAGTTTTAGCTACGCCGCACGTGCATCAACATATGGCCGAAGCCTACCAAGTACTGTCAACATAATTTTTGGCGCCCAACATATGACCCGAAGGTCCAACATATGACCCGAAGGTCTAGTACTGGTATTTGACCCGAAGGTCCAACATATGACCCGAAGGTCCAACATAGTGGCTCGAAGGCGCACAAAATCATCAAAATCATCAAACAACAAATATTTCAATTAACGAGTCCGGAATTAACCGAAATAGTAAAAGTGTGGTTCCATACTCCGCACTTTTGCTAAATCGTTTAAATCTCTTCATCGTTTCCTTGAAAGTGCAAAATTGTGTATTTTATAAAAATACATTTTACGTTCTCAAACGGACAAATCCAGAATTAAGCGAATCAGTAAAAGTGAGGGTTCATAGTCCTCAATTTTGCTGAAGCGTTTAAATCGCTTCCTCATTCTTTTGAAAGCGCAAACTGTAAATTTTTTGGAAATACTTTTATTTTAAAATGATTTTTAAAGTACGTGATTAAAACAGCAACATCTGTAGCAATTTCGATGAGGAAATTGCGCTTCACAAAACACCGTAAAAACGGATACCAAATCAGCGTTGCGGATGACCGCTTAAAAATTCACTTTAAAATTTGACGGTTACTGAAGTCAAAACAACAGCAATTTTTTTTTATTCGTCAAATATGTCGTCAAAACAACACGCCTCAAAAATATAATACCGGCGTAAAAATCCCGTTATAAAAATAACGGTGATAACCTATGTTTTAAAACAAAATACCGGTTCAACGTAAATTTATAACCAGTGGTTCACACAAGTTATATATTAATCAAAATAAATTTGCACTGCCTGGAAAAATCTACATACACAACATACATGCGCACACAACACACCTATACTCAATGTTTCAACGTGTACGTGCATTATTGTGCACAAGATGGAGCTAATTAAATTAAATGCAGTTGATAACTCATGTCATACTTGTAAGTAAAATAATGGACCTGAAGCTTACATTTGGTGATTCATTTTAATACTACCTGAGCACATAAATGCATGTGCACATGCATGGGAATTTGAAGTCACCTGATGAACGCATGCATGAATTAAGTGAAAGACAAGCTAACACCTGGACTTTAAAAATGCGCATGTAATAAGCGAATAGAGTTTATGTACCTAGATAAAGTATAACTGAATGCATTATTTACACGCATGCACTAGGAAACGACCTGACCAAAATTCTGATTCTTTAACAGGCATTCTCGTGTATAGATTGAACATAGGAAGTGGTCACAAAAGAATCAACAATTGAAGGCATATAGAAACACTTAATTCTACTTACCAAATTTGTTCAAACCTAAGAAGTACAGAACACTCTAGTAATAAAAATGAATCAAACGTGAAGAGTGAATGAAACAGTACATCTTTATCTTTTGATACTTCGATTTTTACTTCGTGGGTAACTATCTGACAGACACATTTTCGAAATAAGCAAACATTTTCTTGCAGTGTTTATTCCTCAACAATTTCATGTGCACAAATCTTAATATACGAAACGTTCCAGGAAATGATACCCAAACAAAAATGCCTGGTTACATAAATAATGTGTTTTGTGTGTACATTATTAACAGAAACGTAATTTAGAACTGGACTTGTACCCATTTAAGAAAACACGTGCACATAAAAATGGAAATAAATAGGACTTGAATTTGGAATATATCAGGTAAGCACAGATTTATTCAAGAATACACCTAATCACATCTCAGCATGCACGTTAATGAAAATGTAAAGAGAAGTTAGGCTTAACCGTGAAGCCATGTCAACTGTAAAAATGTTTACATGGAACAAAAAAAAGGTAGACACAACAACCAGTACGCCATGAACTCTAATGTTGATCCAAAAAAAAAACTTTGCAGAAATCAAAACAAACAGCAATTGTATTTAAATTAGAAATGTGAGTTTAAAACTCACCTCAAATTTACTTCAAAACTCAGCTAGCCCCAAAGATTCAGAACAAAGTATTTATTTCTAACTGCCATTAAAGCTCTAACCCAGCTGCTAGAGAGATGAACAAAAATGAATGTTGCAGGCTTATTTCCTTTTCTCATTTTCTTGAACAAGTCAAGCAAAAGAAGGGTGTTGGCAAATTTTGGTACAAAAGCATTTATGGTAGACGTGTACTAGAGGGGAGAAAAGGACACTTCGGCATATAAAATGATGGTGAAAAGTGTACCCATACTTGCTTTTCAGTATGGATCAATATGTCAAAGTGTTTACAGCAAGGTGTTTCAATATTTGTCTACAAAGCTTTGACAGTAAACACAAATAAGAATGATAGATCAAAGGGTCCACTTGCACTAAAATGGACCATTCATTATTCACGCAAAAGCCAATTGGAAGAATTTCAACATGCAACTACAATTAAGGCTACTGACTTTACAACGTTATAATTTTTTTTTTAATTTTCTATTTAAAATATTTACTCCGACAATAATTTAAAAATCACGGTCGTTACAGATTTTTAAAATATTAATTATGACGGTAATAAAATCACGGTCGTTACAGACTCCCCCCCTTATAAAAATTACGTCCCCGCAATTTCCATACTAGAAGTAGTCAACACACAAATAATTCATCTCAACAAAGATTAAAATAGAAAAGATGAATAAAGAACGCTTACCCCCACCCGAAGAGGAGAGAAGACCGGGATAAGAATGCTCGATGAATTCTTTGGTTTCCCAAGTGCAATCTTTGGGATATTTGGACCATTAAATTTTCACAAGCGAGACTTCTTTACTCCGAAGGCGTTTAACCTTCATAGCTAGCACACAAATATGATTTTGCATAATAGACAAGTCGGATGAGATCTCAAGATCTTGCAACACATGAGGATCAATAACATAATCTGAATTTCGAAGGCATCGACAAAGCTGGGACATCTGAAATACGTCGTGAATTCCTGAAAACTGAACAGGTAGCGATACACGATAAGCAATAGGGCCAATACGTTCCGTAATAGGAAACGATCCAATATAACGAGGAGCCAATTTCCCGGAGCTACTAAAATGCACCACACCCATCATCGAAGAAACACGAATGAATACAAGATCGCCAACAGAAAATTCCAAAGGCTTCCTACGATGTTCGGCACAAGATTTCTGCCTATTCTGAGCCTCTTTCATTCTCTGTCTGATAATATCAGTCCTCTTAGAAGATTCACGAATAAAATCGGGATCGAGAATTAATCTTTTCCCGGATTCCAACCAACAAGATGGTGATAGACACGGCATTCCGTAAAGGGCTTCGAAAGGAGCCATGCCGATACCGGATTAGAAATTGTTGTTATACGCAAATTCAATTAATAGATAAGTGGTCTACCCAACAACCACCAAAGTCAAGAAGCAGTCCGATTTGACTTGATAGGAATATAATGGGCTGATTTAGTCAATCGATCAATAATAACCCAAACACTGGTATGGCCCGACCTCGAACGAGGTAGACCACTTATGAAGTCCATAGAAATCTGATCTCATTTCCATAATGGAATCTCAAGAGGCTGCAAAAGACCACAAGGACGATGGTGTTCTGCTATAATAAGTTGATAAGTCATGTAACGACTCACATAACTTGTACCATCACGCTTCATACCCACCCAAAGTACAAGCGTTGCATATCAGCATACATCTTACTACTATCCAGATGGATAGTATACTTAGAACGATGACAGTCGACAAGAATATCATTTCTAAGATTAGAAACATTAGGCACGATCAATTTACCCTTCTTCTGAATACAACCATGAATATCACTATCGAAATCCTTCAGATCATCACTTCGGGATTCCAATTTACAACTTTCAGTAAGAAAAGCAATATGTGGATCTTGTTTATGGGCATCAGCAACATGATCCAACAAACTAGGATGAGCTTGCATGCTAAATAAAAGCACGGGAGAATCAGAAACTGAAGGACGGTCTCTAATATCATAAAGAGATAAAGCTTCCAATATATTCCACTCTACTAGCATCATGGAAACAACAACTTGCTGCTTGCGACTGAATGCATCAGCAACTCGATTACCCTTACCAAGGTATAAAGAATATCGAAATCATATGAAGCAAGAAATTCGAGCCAACGCTATTGCCTCATATTAAGTTCCTTCAAAGTGAATAGATACTTAAAAGATTTGGGATCAGTGAAAAGAATAAAATGCTCGCCCAAAAATAATGTCGTCAAATCTTTAGAGCAAAGACTATGGCGGCTAACTCCAATTCATGAGTAGCATAACAAATCTCGTTAGGCCTTAGTTGTCTAGAAGCATAGGCAACTACTATCTTTTGCATGAGGACAGCACCGAAACCAATACGGCTAGTACTGGTACAAATAATGAAGTCTTGGTTCCCTTCGGGAACCACAAGGATAAGAGTATCGGAAAAGAGTTCTTTCAAATAATCTTTTTACCTGAAAAGCTAAAACTTCCAAAATTATAATTATCTTTATAAAATCATTTTCTAGAAAATTTTACTTTTTATAAATTTATTATGTCAAATTGTCTCATCAAAGCGTTTAGGAGATTCCTATCGATAACGTTGATCAAGCGCATCGACCAGAATTCTTAAAGCACTCAATGGGCAATACAATCACAAAATCATCTTCTATACGATAAACACAAATTCAATCTTCTTGTAAATAAATCTTGTGAAAAAGATTTGCAAAATTTTTAAATTGCTATTTTCATCCAAAATCAATAAATACACAAATGGAATCATCGAGATATTCGTAGAATACTCGATTCCTAAAACGGATGAAATAAGCTGGGCAAACTGAATGACACAATAAGTCATTCCTAAGAATCATAATGAGTGTGGAATGCGGTAAGAGGGATGCTATCTTCTGCCACTCGTAACTGATGAAAACTGATAGCAAGATCGAGTTGGGAAAAGAGCTAGAACGAATAAATCGTTTGGCTTCCAATTCAGATAAATTTTGCTTGAGTTCCTCATTTCCCTTAGCAGACATCCTCGTGGGAGGACGACTGACAGGATGAGCACCAAAGATAAGATCAATATGGAACTCAATTGCCCTATTCGACGGCAAACTCGAATTAGGCTCAAAGACATCAGAAAAACACAAACAACTGGATTATTTAGCTATAACAGCCTCCGACTCGAAGGAAGAAATGATAGCATTCGAAGTATGATAGATAACTGCTCGATAGTATCGGGATGCTTGAGGTGTAAAATTCTTTCGGGACATAGGATTGAACTTCATAACGGACGAGCCAATCCATACCCAATATCATATCAAAACCAAGATGATCCATACCATGCAGATTCGCATGAAAGGAGAAACCACAAAGAATAATCTCAACATCAACACACAACAAACCAAGAGTAACGATCCACCAATAGGGTTTACGATCCTCAAAGGGTCGCAAAGAGTAATAACATCCAAATGAATAATATCAACAAGCTCCTTCGACACGAATGAATGCGATGCACCCGTATCGAAAAGAACTCTAATAGAACGGCCATGAAATAAAAGGAAACCTTCCAAAACAGAAGGAGTAATACCTTTGGGCTGAGAAGAATCACCAGAAGCTTTAGCAACATTAAGCTTCCCCGGTTTGAAACCCTTAGGAGCAATAGGACAATCAAAAACCCAATGACCTTCTTTCTTGCAATAACGACAAATGCGAGGCTTAGTACAATTGCGAAGAAGATGATCCAACGAACCACAATTATAGCACGCCTTCTGAACAGAAGGTGCACTACTAGGCTGAGAACTAGAGGCAACCTGCTTCTTCTTCTTCTGATTACAATTTGGCTGACGAAATGGAAACCTCTTCTTGTTGGGGTTTTTAGAAACCTCAACATCATCACCACTATCACGTTCCTTTTCAACAGCTTCAAGACAAAGAGCCGAATCAACAAGCTCCTCAAAAGAGAGCTTAAGCTAAAGCAAAAGAACTTTCTTCAGATACTTCTTCAAACCATCAACAAAACGAAGATTCTTCTTACGCGGAGTATTAATGAACTCAACTCCGTATTTGGATAAAGCCTCAAAAGATGCAACATAATCAGAAACAGAGGACTTTCCTTGCTTCAACTCAAGGAAACTACGAGCGAGATTAGCCTTTTCTGATTCAGGAACGAACTTAAGTTCGAAACGTTCCTTAAACTGAACCCAAGAGAGAGCGGACTCATCAACTTCCGAAATAAAGAGCTCATACCAATCAAGCGCACGCTCTTGCAACATACTAGATGCCACGAGAACGCGATGATGATCCGAAAGATCCATCCGAGAAAATATGCGCTCACAAGTGCGCAACCAAGTCTGAACTTCCATAACACTTTCCGATCCCTTGAAAGGCTGACCTCCAAGGTGGGAATAGTCACTACACATGCGGGCGAAGGCAGACTTGTGATTAGGAGCTGCGGGAGTAGCAATAGGAGGCTGAGTACCTCGAAATAGCTCCATAAACTGATCAGCTGACATATAGACACCGTCCGGATGAGAACCACTAGACGGGCCTGCAGAAGAATGCTTCCCTCTACCTCTTCCAGCCATAGGCTGAAAGACAAGAGAAGGCAAGGATTAGTTAAAACAATACACAATTGATAAGAAGTTTAACAAATGGAATACTACGGAATATAAAATTTATTCCTAGACGTACACCACATATTAAGTGGAAAGAATAGATTAGAAAGGCACGAATAAAATTCCCGAATTGTTGTAACACATGTTCCATTTTTATTTTTATTTTTCTGTTCTGTGTTTATTACAATTTATTCTGAATTCCAGCTCTGATACCAAGCTGTGACGCCCCACCTCTATGCTCACAATAACAAAGGTTATTATAAGGAATAACGTCTGCTATTGCGAAGAATAAGGCTTGTGAGAAGCGACCATCCGTAAGTTATGCCTTAGACGAGTATTGATTACATCGATAGGAGTTGTATAAATTACTCCCGAAGATATATATTCAATCCAAATCTAAAACGAAACTACAGTGGCTAAAGAAAAATTCAGAATAACTCATAATAACAACAACACTGATAGTATAATCACATCACAAACAGAAATATCAGATATAAAGCGGAAGACAAGTCTGGAATACATGCTACAACCGTCGATGGTTCACATGAACCAAATATACATAAACGTATACATCAACATACATAAGATGGGAGTCGAATAACCAAAAGAACTCCTCGAAGGCTAGACAAAAGATGATGCGATATCCCAAAAGCTGAAGCTGCTACTGAATCAGAGATAGAGACTACCCTGAAATAACTCGGTCTGACCCGAGTATTATTCAAAAAGAAATAATAAACGGATCAGTCTAATTTATTCTTAGATGTGAGTGCATCATAAATAACATCAAAGCAAAATACTAATAATCTCGAATGAGACTATTCAACATAAGAAATCAACATAGTTAAATGAAGAAATCACATCAAACACCATCAAAATCAACATTCAAATTCACAATTGAATTCAAAACAACAATTTACAAAATCTAGAAATCAAAAATAGATAACTAGAAAAATCAACATAAAAGTGGATCGATCCCAACAAATGGCGAGTTTTAGCTACGCCGCACGTGCATCAACATATGGCCGAAGCCTACCAAGTACTGTCAACATAATTTTTGGCGCCCAACATATGACCCGAAGGTCCAACATATGACCTGAAGGTCTAGTACTGGTATTTGACCCGAAGGTCCAACATATGACCCGAAGGTCCAACATAGTGGCTCGAAGGCGCACAAAATCATCAAAATCATCAAACAACAAATATTTCAATTAACGAGTCCGGAATTAACCGAAATAGTAAAAGTGTGGTTCCATACTCCGCACTTTTGCTAAATCGTTTAAATCTCTTCATCGTTTCCTTGAAAGTGCAAAATTGTGTATTTTATAAAAATACATTTTACATTCTCAAACGGACAAATCCAGAATTAAGCGAATATGTAAAAGTGAGGGTTCATAGTCCTCAATTTTGCTGAAGCGTTTAAATCGCTTCCTCATTCTTTTGAAAGCGCAAACTGTAAATTTTTTGGAAATACTTTTATTTTAAAACGATTTTTAAAGTACGTGATTAAAACAGCAACATCTGTAGCAATTTCGATGAGGAAATTGCGCTTCACAAAACACCGTAAAAACGGATACCAAATCAGCGTTGCGGATGACCGCTTAAAAATTCACTTTAAAATTTGACGGTTACTGAAGTCAAAACAACAGCAATTTTTTTTTATTCGTCAAATATGTCGTCAAAACAACACGCCTCAAAAATATAATACCGGCGTAAAAATCCCGTTATAAAAATAACGGTGATAACCTACGTTTTAAAACAAAATACCGGTTCAACGTAAATTTATAACCAGTGGTTCACACAAGTTATATATTAATCAAAATAAATTTGCATTGCCTGGAAAAATCTACATACACAACATACATGCGCACACAACACACCTATACTCAATGTTTCAACGTGTACGTGCATTATTGTGCACAAGATGGAGCTAATTAAATTAAATGCAGTTGATAACTCATGTCATACTTGTAAGTAAAATAATGGACCTGAAGCTTACATTTGGTGATTCGTTTTAATACTACCTGAGCACATAAATGCAAGTGCACATGCATGGGAATTTGAAGTCACCTGATGAACGCATGCATGAATTAAGTGAAAGACAAGCTAACACCTGGACTTTAAAAATGCGCATGTAATAAGCGAATAGAGTTTATGTACCTAGATAAAGTATAACTGAATGCATTATTTACACGCATGCACTAGGAAACGACCTGACCAAAATTCTGATTCTTTAACAGGCATTCTCGTGTATAGATTGAACATAGGAAGTGGTCACAAAAGAATCAACAATTGAAGGCATATAGAAACACTTAATTCTACTTACCAAATTTGTTCAAACCTAAGAAGTACAGAACACTCTAGTAATAAAAATGAATCAAACGTGAAGAGTGAATGAAACAGTACATCTTTATCTTTTGATACTTCGATTTTTACTTCGTGGGTAACTATCTGAAAGACACATTTTCGAAATAAGCAAACATTTTCTTGCAGTGTTTATTCCTCAACAATTTCATGTGCACAAATCTTAATATACGAAACGTTCCAGGAAATGATACCCAAACAAAAATGTCTGGTTAAATAAATAATGTGTTTTGTGTGTACATTATTAACAGAAACGTAATTTAGAACTGGACTTGTACCCATTTAAGAAAACACGTGCACATAAAAATGGAAATAAATAGGACTTGAATTTGGAATATATCAGGTAAGCACAGATTTATTCAAGAATACACCTAATCACATCTCAGCATGCACGTTAATGAAAATGTAAAGAGAAGTTAGGCTTAACCGTGAAGCCATGTCAACTGTAAAAATGTTTGCATGGAACAAAAAAAAGCTAGACACAACAACCAGTACGCCATGAACTCTAATGTTGATCCAAAAAAAAAAACTTTGCAGAAATCAAAACAAACAGCAATTGTATTTAAATTAGAAATGTGAGTTTAAAACTCACCTCAAATTTACTTCAAAACTCAGCTAGCCCCAAAGATTCAGAACAAAGTATTTATTTCTAACTGCCATTAACGCTCTAACCCAGCTGCTAGAGAGATGAACAAAAATGAATGTTGCAGGCTTATTTCCTTTTCTCATTTTCTTGAACAAGTCAAGCAAAAGAAGGGTGTTGGCAAATTTTGGTACAAAAGCATTTATGGTAGACGTGTACTAGAGGGGAGAAAAGGACACTTCGGCATATAAAATGATGGTGAAAAGTGTACCCATACTTGCTTTTCAGTATGGATCAATATGTCAAAGTGTTTACAGCAAGGTGTTTCAATATTTGTCTACAAAGCTTTGACAGTAAACGCAAATAAGAATGATAGATCAAAGGGTCCACTTGCACTAAAATGGACCATTCATTATTCACGCAAAAGCCAATTGGAAGAATTTCAACATGCAACTACAATTAAGGCTACTGACTTTACAACGTTATAATTTTTTTTTAAATTTTCTATTTAAAATATTTACTCCGACAATAATTTAAAAATCACGGTCGTTACAGATTTTTAAAATATTAATTATGACGGTAATAAAATCACGGTCGTTACAATCACCCTCATTATTTAAGTTATAGTATTCAAACTTGGTGCACAATGTTACAAATTGGGTTAGGGTAATTCCTTCAAGGGCACGGTTAAAATTAAATACCCTAGAAATTCATTAAAGGACCCGAAAACTACAGAAATTAAGGCATTTATGGGTTATTGAGAGATGCAGAATTCAATAGGAGCCTTATTATAAAGATGTAGTAAACTAGTCTAATAAGTATAAGAACATACATGATATTATACTAATCTACTTCAATAAATTTGAGCAATTAATATAATTAATATAAAAGTTATTGATTAAAATGCACTAAATGAAATGTACTAAAGATCGATAAAGAAATATAAAATATTCTTACCAATAATCTTTTGGCATGTCATCGCCTCAAGACTCAAACAAGGGCTAAATTATACCATCATTAAAAAAATTCTATTTCCTCTTTCGTCTCCCTTTAGTCGCCTCTATTTCCTAGTATACCAGGACTCCTTTTCAGGGGTGTCGGTCAGCTTGACTCCCTCTCCCCTCCCTATGACCTGCCCTCTCTTAATCCTTTGAGGAACACTTGCCCCGCCCCTCTCAACTGAAGTGGTTCCTTGGTCAGTTAAGTGTTAATTTTTCCAAGACTGTGTATTGTATTATATGTATTTTGAACTTTAAAGCAATACAAGAGTATAGATATTGATACATACTTGATCATATAAAAAGTTGTTTGGTGAACAATCGTTAGGCCTGTCATTGGATACCTAAAAAATCCAAAATATATTTACATTCGTATCCGAAAAGCGGATAAATATCCAATATAAAAAAAAATGGATGCAGATACGGATATGAAGGTATCCGCATCCAAAAATTATCCGTTTGGTTTTTGTCAAGATTATAGTTAATATTTTGTGTATTTTAGTAAAACGAAATACATGTTTTTATTTTTTTATTTTTTTAAAAACCCTACTCCAGAGAGTAGAGCCAGGGAATTCAGCTGTCCGCCACACTTATCCCCCTTTAAATGCTAGCCCAACCCAGAGCATCAATCCCCTACCGTTTTTATTTGGTTTTGTTGGGGATAACCGCTCCGAGCAATAAGGGAAGCACATCTCGGCATGGTAGGACTCGAACCTGCAACCTCCAAGAACTTTGTTCCATGGTAGCAAGGTAGTCTCAACCAGCTGAGCTATGCTCGCGGACACGAAAGACATGAGTCTTTAAGATAGCAGTTTGTACTATATGAATTTAATACATATTAATTGCTCAAAACTATTTTTTATCGTCATACTTATTTATTTTCGCACTTTTATAATTAATGAGATTGAAAAAATTTATGCTAAACCAAAATTTTCTATTTATATTTCTCAATTTATCGCTTGTTAGTGGATAAGATAATTTTTTGATATCCGTCCATATCCACGGATGCGAATATTCGATATCCGAAAATAAATTTAGATACAGATGCAGATATGACATTATCTATATACGAAAGTATCTGTTTACAGGCCTAATAGTCGCATTTTTATATGAAATTCCTACTGAAAATGTTTTATTTGAAATAAGCAATTAAACCATAGTACAAGATCATGTGTTCTATACGATTGAATACAATAAGGTTCTTGTTGTGTTAGAAATAACATTAGACCAAGGACTATAGATACTCTTAGGAATTCGATCATTGAGATGTCATCTAGATATGTTTACTTAAGTGCAACTTATTTGATATCCTTACAATATTAAGGATAACTAAATGCATTTTCATAAAGATATCACTGCAATCTTATAGTAAAGGGTTTCTCTTTTAAATGGCTCGGCCTTCCGAAGGAGAAAATGAAATTTTAGGAGTGGCAATGATATCCGCACAATTAGGATGAAGAGAGTGAATAGTCACTTCTGCTTCATGAAGAGACGTCAAAAATGGAATTATATAAAATATTTGTTGATGTTTAATAAGGGATAGGAAATATGATTTCAATTCTAAATGTATTTGTTTTGTAGAAAATTATTTACTATAAGCTCTATTTCTAGGGATCTAGATTTTTAGATTTGAAATTATCAACTATAAAATAGTATCAGTTCAAAAACAATATAGCCCACGGTAAGTTGTTGAATGCAATGTTATACTTTTTGCTTTATTATTGTAATAGGGGAAATAATGGAAGCATACCATATGACATTTTCTAGTTGACACATCATGTTTTAAAAGATTACTTTCATATGTGCCAAATATTATCTATGAAATGATAACTATTTTTAGTTTTGACCAAAAATAGTTGCAGTTTGTTTTCATATGAATATTGTGAATATCTATTATAAAATAAATCTATTCTTGGTATTTTCATAACAATAATGACGTGTTAGCTATACAATATACATAAGCATAAAAAATATTTAATAATTGATTTTAAAATTATGGAAAAAACCATATCTTTAAGAAATTTAATCTTGTGATTATGAATCATGTAGTACTTATGGATTGTATTTAGACGATCAAGGTAAAGCACCCATTCAGTGGGAGTGGCAAAAGAGTTAACATACTTTTTGGATTGATACATATAGATGTATGTAGTCCAAAATCTAATGATACAAAAAAATGAATCTACTTATTTGTTAAATTCACAAATGAGCTATCTCAAATATAAATATGTGTTTTTGATACACAGGTTAGATATCTAGGATAAGTTCATAGAATATAAAACAGAAGCTAAAAATGTCAAATGCAAAAGAATAAAAATTATTCGATTCGATCGAATAGGTAAGTATCTTGGATAAGAGTTCCAATAGCACCTAAAAGAAAATTAGGTTCACTATCAATGTCACTCCTCCCTATGTTATATAATGATGTATCGATATTGAGTAATTAAACATTTTTGGACAAAGTACGATTGATAATCAGCAAAGTAGAGCTATTGTGACGCCCCACCTTTCTGATCCCTGAGAACGACACTTAATACATCCTCTGTATTCGTGTGTTGTTACCCAAGCACCCGAAAGATAGGTTGTCTTGGGCTAAAATAAAGAACAGAACACGACAGAATAGACGAACCTCACATCGAAATGGTTACATATAATATAAAATGTTACAGTACAAAAGGTTACTCCTTATAAGGAGTTACCGGAGTTATAAAAAAATACTACATTAACAGATTGATAGCTATACATTTCGACTTTTCATTTTTAAGATAGAAAATACACATACATAATCATACAGTGGAAATAAATAACCAGATAAATAAGGAGCCGCCTGCTCGATCGTCGTCTTCAAAGAGCTCTAAAGAAAACCTGCTATTCTCGGACTTTCCAAATATAACTGAGTACCCAAGAGTTTAGGGAAAATAAACAACTCGGGTTAGACAAAATTTCTGGTATAAGTAAAACTCTGATACAAAAGGAAGTGTATTTAAAGATAATATAAGGGACCATGCCACTAACGCGGAACGGGTTTTCTCCCACATAAACAACAACCAAACATAACAAAAAATGGAAATGAACAATAGGGAACAAATCCAAACATAGATGATGGGTGCAATTAGTATAACATTCAGACATGAAAGAATGGACACGGTCTGAGTAAAAATCCAAACTGGACAGAATTGATAAAACAAGACAATAGTCCAAACTCGAAAGAATGGACTAAATAAGATAACAGTCCAAACTCGATAGAATGGTCAAACATTGAACATCGTAAAGAGTGGTTGACTCTTTCCATTGTAATTAAAGAAAACAGATTCAAAGATTCGAATCAAACAAGGAAAGGAAATTTTCCAACAAATGACTAGGAGAGTGCTCTCCCCTTACCGAAAGTATACCTATAGAAATATACTTGAGAACTCTGATGGTTCTCAGACAAGTCCAAGCCAAATCCCACCAATGGTTACCGAGAATCCAAGTATTTCACATCTCAATACGCAAAAACCGATTCCAATCTAGAGTGGATGTGAAAATACCCTAATGAAAGCAACCCCACATAGCTTGGCTTCCACTCGCTCTTTGGGTTTAGTCATTTTCGGCAAAGGATAACAAAGCTCAAGTGAGCAACACATCATCTTAGATTGATGAAATACAAAGAAGGCTAAGGTAACCAATAGTTGGAAAACCAACTATCAAGGATATAAAATGATCATATATGGAAATTAAGTCTTGTGTACATATTACCACTCATCGAATTCCAACTTTTAATATTTTTTGGTTAACAATAATACCGGACAAGTCAAGATAGTGTTACTTAAAGTCATATCTCATGATTATTCTTAACTTTCGAAATAGCAATGAGTCTACTTCTTCAACATTTAGTGCTAAGTATACAAATAAATCATTTCCATATAAGTGAACCGCTTTACGAAAATTAATTCATTTTCATAAATAAACCAAACTTTTTCTTTTAAAAACCCGAATTCGTGCTTGGCCTCATATTACAAGTATTAGCTTCAAAACACTTTGTTATAAGAGTTTACTAACTTTGAAACATCAATTTAAAAAGGATTTAATAACTTAAAACATCCTTATTACATTGATTAATTAACTTTAAACTTCATCACCCAATTTAATTTTTGAACTTCAAATGTCTTTAAATAATAAAAAGGGTAAACCACTTTAAACCTTATTAATCCAATTAATTAGTAAAATATAATTAATTAAATTAATGAATAATTAATTATCATTATTTAAAATGAATAACAAAGTCAAAACATCCTAGTTACTTTGATAAATTCACTTTGAGACTTCATAAATTAAGTTGATTAATTAACTCTAATAACCTTTAATTAAAAAGGGTAAATCACCTTTAAAACATCATTAATTCAATTAATTAATAAATTTAAATATAATCAATTAACTTAAATTAATTAATTCTCATTATTCAAAAATGATTTATTAATTATGAAAATCAGTAAAGGAAAGATTAATTAGAGTTAAAACAAGTTGATAAATTTTAAAAATCATTTATTAAATATTAATTTTAAAGCATCATTAGCAAATTGATTAATTAACTTTAATCCGTCATTAGTGAATGATTAATTATCCTTAAACATCATTAAGTAAAATGATTAATTAAATTTAAACATCATTAAATAAAATGCTTAATTAATTTAAACAACCATTAACCAGGTAATTAGTTAAATCTAAAGCATATCATTAACTTAGTAATTAGTTAACCTTAATCCTTATTAATTAAGTAATTAATTAAATTAAATAATCAATATTAAAATGGTGAATTACTTTTGAAAACATCGTTAATCAGAATCTTAACTTGTAAAATAATTCCAAGCACGAAGATGAAACCAAACGGTTTCGATAAAGGGTTATTTTTCGAAAGTGTCGATATAGCAACTATCGCTATATGGGTAGTTTGGCAAACAAATTTATGACACTAGCCATACAACCAAACATCAAATAGAAATGGTTTAAGCACAATACAAGGTAAATAATGATGATACAACATGTACTAAGTATTTACTAACAATTATATTAACTTTAACTACCAACTTTTCATATAGCTAACCACATGCTTACTAACTTTCAAATGCGACAACTTTTCAAAGTATGAAATAAAAAACAACCAAACCATCACTTCACATATACAACAAGCATTCATAGCTATTAACATGAACATTAACATAGTATAAACTTGGTTTAAGAAGGTGCAGTTTTACTCACCGAAAGCTATCCAAACTTCTATAATTTAAGTTATGACCTAGCACTTCCATTCCTAAGAAAAAGATGGAGTCTTGGACCCTTAATGCACTAGGTGGGCTTGGCCTTGAAAGAAGAAGGAAGTGAAACTTGTTTTGGTATGGTGGAGTGACTTTGGATAATCATCGAATTCTCAAAAATGAACTTGAAAATATGTCATTTTCCTAAAGGTTTTTGGACTATTTTCTCTTGGATTTTGTAAAAGTGGTAAAGTGGAAAGTTTTAGAAAATTCTTTTCTCTATAACTTTGAAAAAAATTACTCAATTTTGAAAAGTTTTGAAGAAGATATGGTCAAAAGAAGAAGGACCATTTTCGAACTTGAAATTCTGGGTCCGAAAATGCTCTGTAAAGAAATGAATTTTTGACCCACTAACACTCAAAAATAGAAGAAATGAGGTAACTGAAAATTGTAGCCAACTCGATTATCTTGAATTTCAAAAAAAAATTCTTTATTTGGTGTAATCTAGATGGATTTATGGCCGTGATAAGAGGAGGTAAAATTTGGAAAGAAAATGAAAATGAGAGCATGGAGTTGCTATTTATAATCTCAAAATGGCCAATTCGACTTATACCCTCCTATCCATGGTTTCCACATTACAATGCTTGCCTCCTCCCCTTGTCCTTGAGCCACCTTCTTGTCCCCTTCTCTCTTTTCAAAGCCAACATTACTTAAATGCATGTGTACTTTATGTTTTTAGATGTTTCACTTTACTTTAAACATGCATGTTTTCGTTATTTAAATTTTATTTTAACTTACATTTAATGACACATCACATTTTATAAACTTAACTATATAAATATATATCAAAATATATCCTAATACATTTGTAAATGTATGTGTTATATTATACAATACTGTTCATGATGTTTCCAATAACTTTTATTCGATGAAACGTCGAAAAGTCGGAAAACGGATTCCAGTCACATTTTCTGTTTTTCTTCAAACTAAATATTTTTGTAAACTAATTTGAAAACTATTTTATCTTCAATATTTATTATTTAAAAGAGTTTTTATTTTAATTATAAACCTATTATTTGAATATTTAAAATTAATTAAATATTCAGAAATTAATGTGGTGAAATTCCGGGTCGTTACAACTATTTCTTTCTATAAGGATATGTACTTAAGAGTAGGTATATATGCTAAATTTGATTTTATTTAATGATAAGATTATGATTTCGTATAAGATATTTGGTTATTTTATGATTTTATTTAATGAATTGGGAAGGATCCCATATCTTAATTATTTTAAGATATCTGGTTGCCCAATTTACCTTATGAATAAAAATTTGGTAAACTCAAAAACTAGATCTATTTTATATAAGTATACTGGTGTAAATCGCATGTATGTGCATCTAATAGGTAGAAATATTTGCTTTTTATTTAATAAAAAATTTATGTACGGATGTGTGCTATAAGTGCAAAAGATTTGGTGGTTACCTCACTTTTATTTCAAGCAAAGTCATAGTGAATTCTGTTTATGGATGGTTGAAAAGTGGGTAGTGGTGGAGGTTGCAAACGATGGTGAGATTCCTTTGATGGATGTAGGGTATTTTCGGAATTTCAAAAAGACTCCGTGGAAATCTATTAATTGAATTCTCTTTATTAATAGTAGAGATAGGTAGTTCGTAAATTTTTTTAAATGCCTATTGCATCATACTGAGAAACATATTACTGTTCCAAAAAACACCACCTTCATGCTGAAGGAATTCCTTTCTAGTTAAATTAGTGGTACCATGATAGACTTGGATTTGGTCCAAGAGTCTAACTTAGTAATTGATTACATAGATGAAGTAAATTAAACCAATCCCAAAATGAAAATAGCTCATTGGAATGTCAAATAAAATTCTCGCACATTGAAGAGAAACTGTAATTTTCTTACCAATGTCAACAAAATGAATTATTAGCAATAAAAATATCCTCAATTGTCGATGGACCCTGGAGAGTGTGGACTTTGCTACATGGCATGGTGTTTTAAATCCAAAATGGATTCCTAGTACACATGAAAAATATAATTTGGTAATTGTACCTGAAATGATATATCCATTGGCCGCAAATGAGTCTTTGAGAAGAAGATCAATATAATTTGCATTGTATATAACAATGCTATTCGGAAATGACTTCATCAATTTCAAATTTGTAAATTAAAGGAGAAATTTTGCTACCCCACACTATTAAGTCCATTTGAATTCTACCTACAAATTATCACATGATATAACTTTGAGTTCTGACATATCGATGTCAAAACATAAATTAAATGATGATTTAAAAGAGACTATTTGTATGCAATAACCAATATGTCTTGAAGTCAGTGGCTGCGATAACAAAGTTTGTGGGTTTTTGGATATGATCTGTGAGCTGATACAACAATGGCATCCAACGGCACCTAGAGGTTGAGCAAGTGTTTTGGCATAACAAATAGTTTGATTTTAGTCTAGATGCAGAGGAAGCATGTGTTTTGAGGAAAGAAAATCAAAGGCACTAAATCATTCCAAGATATTGTAAGTAAACGACATGCTACTTATTGTTAATGATGTACTTATGTTAAAAAAATTAAAGTTTGTTCGTTTAGTTCTTAATGAAAGATTTAAAAGAAGCGTCCATTATACTCAGTATAAGAGGACATTGGGATTGTCCTAACCTACATACACAAATAATAAATTAAAATGTTTAATATGGAACATATGATGTAGATCCCTTATGCACCGACAATAGGAATGATTATATATGATGTGTTATGTAGTATATTAGACCTCGCTTATGCACTTGGTGCATTAAGCGAATATCAAATCCGAGGTAAGTCATTATATGGTAGTAAAGAATATTCTTAAGTATTTATGAATTACTAGAGAACCGTTTATGGAAAAGTGAACTCGTTATGAAGGAATTTGTGATACCCTGCCCCTACACCCATATAATTTGATAGTATGGGGATTGAGTCTATAAATAAGCGCTACGTTATGCACATTCTTTTAGACCAACATGGTTATGTGTTAAATATGGTAAATACGACTATAGACATATATCTCATATTGGTATAATATAATGGTACGAGGAGTTTTCCTGGATAGAATAATGCACCAATTGTGCACATATAAATAAAAATCCTGAAATACACCATCACAAGCGATCAAAAACATAATATTATACATCACCGATGCTAAACTAATAGGCACATCACAAAATAATACATCACATGTTTATAAAAAATGATATGCTACAACACCTACAACTGATAGGTCACAATTGCATTTGTAATATCGTCAAGCATCACTACTGATGAAATATAAAACATTAGCATCACCATCGTCTACTGTGCGATCACCAGAATGAGTCCCGAAAGAGATATAATACCACAAAAATACATTTTTTTCAAAATTAACCTCAGTCTAACTCGACGTTGTTAACAAAATGACATGCCATAGGTTAGGCTTGAAACTAGCTATGAGAAAAGTAGTGTACATTGATAATAGGGAGAAATAAACAATAGATGTAACATAATACACATGGTAAGTATCACATGCAATAATTATCAATCCCAATCCTCATCATACCACATACAATGTCATAGACATGTAATATATGTGTCATGTATATAAACAACGTGACTAGAATCACAATTTTACTCAATTGTGATTCACTCTTAATCACAATTATTGCATGTTATATTATTATTCATGTATTCATTTTAAAATTAATCGATGTAGACCTATATAGCTCGATGGGTGTAGAATACACTTTATCATATGCCAACACCAAGGAACCCGCTGACCCTTGGCTTAGAATTATGGGTGACTTCACATGACTATTTGTAGTACCACTCTCTTCCTCATAGGCCTAATCATCTTCATCAAATATACCGTGTTCCTATCACCGTTAGTGTGCTCGTCACCAGATCCCTGGACTAGTGAAAAATGTGCCAAAAGGGTGCAATCCCACGGTCAGTCTAATAAGGAAGGATACTAGTCCATCTAGTATACCATATATATCAATCATTCTTATATTATACATGTTCTCATTACGACAATAAACCCCTCTTGACTGTCATTTAATCCGTCGTCTCTAATGGTTATTAACATGATTAATCCTTCAGATAATATCACATAGTGCACATAACATCATGATCATATATGGTACGTGAAGGTTCCGGGTTAGTCGAAAGAAGGTTAAATGAGTGAATTTCAAAAAAAAATTCCATTTTGGATCTTTGTTGGGCCTATGAAGTCTAATTGACTTTAAATCCAATCTAAAATTTGTTTTAAATAAAATCTTAGTTTATTTAATTTATTTAAAAGGTGTTTATGATTCATTTTGATATTTACATAAATAGAGTATACCAAATATACTCTTGTGTGTATATGTGCAATAATTACTTATTTTATATTAAATGTTATTCATGAGATACTATTCAATATGTCATAAATGTAACGAACGTGAAATTAGTTAGGAATTACACCTACTACATTTTGTTTGACAAAATTTGTATTTGGCATGCTTATGAATATAATTAAAATATATTCATGTGAATGCAGTGCAAGTGCAATATATAAACATTGTACAAGATTAATGCTTACATTTGCAAGTGCTATGATTACACTGCAATAGACACATTCACCCTTTTTATGTTTCTTTGTTGTGCATGGTTTCATTATGAAATTATATAAAATAATAATTACACACACATCTAAAAATTAATTTGACAAATTTTATATGTTTTGGAATTATAAATTTAACAATTTGAAAGCTAGCATTGACTTAAGAAGAATTCAAAATTAGATCTATGATTTTCAACAGAAGTCTTTTATAAAATTTGGATTGAAACTATATGTGTTTATATATAGACATATATAATTAACAAACTATATTTTATATTTGAAAATAAAATGTGTGTACAAAACTTACATTCAATTTTATAAAATGACTTCAAATAATTAGTATATGTAGTGTGTGTAGTATGTTATAAAATTGTTTTAACTAATTAATGTAGCTATATATGTAATATGTTATGAAATTGTTTTAGCTAATTGAAATATTTTTAAATTTGAATTTTTTTGAAAATAATTACAATATAATGTTGTTATGAATATATATAATATTTTTTGTTTTGTTACTGAACACTAATTTCCAAAACAATAGCAAACAGTAGATTAGATAACATAAGCATACATAAATTCATTGTACAATATATGGGATCTTGATTATACTAACATAATGTAACATATAATCAAAATGAGATTGGATAATTATCTTATGAAGTAGCCTAAGGTTCACAACTTGAGTGATTGAATAACTCCTAGACTTAACCATATCAACCTCCGGATTTTGCTATGATCTAGAGATGAACACCACATTGTATTAATTTGATTCGATTTTGATTTTATTTTGGAAATTTTATTGCCCGCGGAGCTATGGAATTTTTGATTGGATTGAACAAGAGAGAAGAGTCAAGAAAAATGACAATTAGCATGTTTAAGTAGGCATCTAAGAAGAGGAAAAGTTGGAGGACTTTTATACTTTCTTTACTTATTCGTTTAATACCATTCGAAAATAAAATTTGAACACTCAAAATGTATCTAGCCATGTTATTTTGGATTGGAATAAATCAAAGGAGGATAGGCAAACCACTAATAATTGATGTGTTTAAGTTTGCATTTAAAAGAGGAAAAGATGGAGCACTTTTCTCCTTCCTTTACTCATTCTTTTAGTACCATTTCAGTGCTATTTTGAGCACTTAAACTCTCCTTACTACACTCTTATGGTCGGCCATATCTGTGCCTTAGAAAGGCCTTTAAAGTTCCCAAAATCATATATACATATATATATAACTTTATATATGTACTTTATTAAATACTAATGACAATCAAAAACTAAATAAAATTTAATAATTAATATTTCTTAAATATAAATTCATTTAATTTATTTACAATAATTATAAATTAATTAAATTGTGTGGTGTTACAGATTATTCATCATTACGGTTGTGCGACTCGTAGGTATAAATTTAGTTAGCTACTAGTATCGAATAATTTGAATATTAACATCCAGACGTCACCTTAGCTAGAGGTGTGACAGTTTAACCGAATTTATCGCCTATACATCTTTTCAGTAAAATCCAATTGTAAGCGATACCTAATAATTACTATTATTTACACCAATTCTCTTCGTTGAAATTATATTACTTTAGAACTTATGGAATTTGGTTTTGGTCAAAATTTCGAAATCATCCACATTCATGTTGGTTAGTCCAAGCACAAAAATCTTTGGTTCAATAATAACATCTATTATTGGTCATACTACTCTGGTTAGAGATTTGACATGATTGTAATTGACCATGGTACTAACCTCTTGTAGTTGAGGAGACAAATTCTCTATTAAATAGTGTTTCACTTCCAAAGCTTCAACTTAGATCCAACTACAGTCGCTCGATAAATCGCCATGCCATACTTAAACTATAACCAAGGTGGAGTATTCATATTGAAGTTCCATGGTATTCTCAAGTTGAGGGAGGTATGTAACATTGTTACTTTGAGATCTCCAGTTTGACCTTTATTATACTTAACCAATGAGAAACTCTTGAGTGAGTCGTTCCATAGTTATCCAATAATTATCAGTACATAACCTCTTAGTACCGCCAACGGTCATGAGCAATACACTCCCAAACATTTGAAGAGTGTTACTTACTCCACTCTCAAAGAATGAATTGATATCCTTTCTCGAAATATCTTGGCTAGGAATATTTAAAACAATATGTTATTTTTCAATGTGATAAAATTGTCATAATTACAACATTGTAATTACTATCACATAACATATTATTTAAGTATTTTCTGTTTATATATACTTCACATTAATTACTTAATTAATTATATCATATAATAAAGCATATTACAAAAATCAAATACCTTTATTATGTATACAAGATTGGTTACCAAGTTAGATATATGTAACAAATTACATAATTGCACATAGGGCATACCTTAGTGAACATGTATGTTATTCTATTTTAATTATCTACCTTGTTAGTTAACTCTCTCTCTGATGTTGATAAACTGCCTTTGTCATGTGAAACCCTTCAAAGTATGTTTTTCGACTTCAAGTGAGCTTTACATTCTTTTACGAACTGTATTGCATCATTATTATCATATAACAATGTCATGAGATTCTCAATATTTAGAATCAGCCCTCGCTCAGTAATGAATTTTTGCATTTATTTATATTTCTTATATTACAACGCTGCTCTATGCGATGTACTTAGCCTTTGACTGAATCAAACATTACTTATTGTTTGGAACATTTCTAACTTAAAGTTATTAACTTAATCTTGAACATGAATTTAGAATTGATATACTATACTTGATATCATTTATGAAGTTCGATTCCATGCACTCCTTCATAAGGATTTTGTTGTTTCTATAAACAATTTTTTAGTATTTCATAAATACTTGAGAACACTCTAAATTATCATATAGTAATCTTAAATAGGATTTGATACTTGCTTTATGTATCAAATACATAAGCGAAGTGTGATATTATAGACAAATAGCATGTATTATAATTCCTATTACTAATGCATAAGGTATTCATCTTACATGCTCCATATTAATATTTTTAATATGGTGTTTGTATACCATTTGGGACATTCCCAACGTCTTTTTATACTTATTATAACATATATTTTCTAATCATATATCAAGAATTAAACAACCAATCTAAAAGATTTTAACATGGGTACATCGTTAGGAATCATAAGTTTGTCATTTAGTTATAGTTCTAGAATATTTAAGTACCTTCAATGTTATTTCTTATATACACATGCTTCATCTGCATTTTGACTGAAAACTAAACTTTTTGATTTCTTTGTCAAAATTTTGCTTAATTCTAATGCTCCTCGAACTATTTGTATATGTCCTTAGATTATATTCAAAACCCACAAACTTAGTATCGCTCCCACTAATCTCCAGACACTTGATTGTTATGTGCAAATAGTCTATTCTAAATCATTATTTAGAATTTTGTTTCAACATAAATGTGCCAAAACTCAAAATCATATAGTCGATAATTTTGCGAGTAAAATATGAATTAACTTAAGCATATTGAATGAAGAATATGTTACGTTAATTTAATAATTGAAATTTACAACATTATTCATATTAACGTCGCTTACTATATTCCAACTGTATTAATCTGGTTCTCAAAGACACTTTTGCGACCAGTGGATTATTTTCCTTCGGGTACAACTATTTAAAAAAAAATCATATTTTGATAATGTATTTAGAATTCACTTTGGATTTTCCCATTATGCCGATCGGTAGAGTCAATACTCTAAATGACATGTTGACAACTAAGGATATTCATTTCTCGACATCAATAAGAAAATATAGTTTCTCTTTAATGTATGAGAGTTCTTATTGAACATTTGTTAGTTGAAATTTTCACCACACACAACACTCCGAAAACTAAAGGGGAAACTTTGATTAAACTGCTTGTTAAATGCTTCAACAGGATGGTTACCAAAAACCTTTTATGAAGGCTAGAGATTTGGTTAAGTTTTTAAGCGATGACACTAAAGGAAATGAGTGTTAGTGTAGTTTGACACAAAGTGTAGCAAATAATGTAACAACCTGCCTTTTCAAAATCCTGTAACTACATAATGAAATCCCGAAACGGCAAGTCGTTGGAAGATACATATGATATACATAGAGAGAGCATAAGATAAAAACTAACTAAACGATAAATTTTAGAATCTCGCAGTGGATGGTCACACAAAATGTCATATTACACAAATATATCTCTCTGACTATAGATATGATACCGGTACATAAGTCTGCATGATCTAAACCTGAATAATACCACATTATCACATCAAGTCTTTAATATACACTTTATTTACAATATATACAGTATATACAAGTTTCATTTCTAGATCCATCACGCCTCTAGACTGTATCAACCTGAAGAATATAGATAGAAAAAATATAGGATTGGTTCAAATATACGTCTGCATGCACTACAACAAACATGACCTTTAACAGCGTTTTAAAAACGCTATATAATCTTTTAACAGCATTTTTACATACGCTGTATATCGACATGCAGTTATATGTCGGAGATATACAATGACAAGAAATAAACGCTGTTAAATGTCTTTTTTAACAGTGTTTCTGTGGTGTCATGAAATCTTTTAACAGCGTTTGGTTGGGTGCAGTTAGAGATCTTTCTTAGCGTTTGTTTCATGCTAAGATAAGATTTTATAGCATTTTTTCAATGCTGTGATATTTATTTACAGCGTTTCCTTGTTGCAATAAATCGTGCTTTATGTTTTTAGATACAATTTAACAGCATTTTTAAAACGCTGTTAAAACTTTCAACAGCGTTTTAAAAACACTGTGGTATGTTTTAACAGCATTTTAAAAACGATGTGGAAAGTTTTAACAGCGTTTTAGTAAACATCCGCCACAATGTGTATATATACCACATTTCAAAATTAGCATATTATATCAATATCACATTTCAAAATCAACTTATTGTATCAATAACACATTTTGGACACATATTTGATAACCAACGTATGAAATTTTATAATCAAAATACACAATATTCTTACACCAAACATAAATAGTTTGTCATCAATAGTTCAAAAACAATATAGAACAAGTAGCAATAGCAAAACAAAATCATGTAGTACATACGTTAAAACCGAAAAGTAGTTCTAGCAGCAAAAATAACTTCGATCCATAACTCGTTGCAACCTTTTTTTGCATCACAGTCATCTATCTACCTGTAAAGCAAAAGTAACGCTTGGGAATCAATTCATCAAAAAAGTTTACACAAAGTTAAATCGGATTCATAATGCAAACACTAAATATTCATCATACTATTCATCAGAGATTCATCAGCACCATCATAAAATCCAAACAATTCATGTTATGGTATGCAATGATCGACCTTAAAAGCCATTAAAGTTGCTTTGGTTCTTTCACTCTAATGGTTAAAATATCTTTTATTGTTACTGTTGCAGAAGATATAGAAACTAACCTATAAAGCATGATTTTAATCTTATATAAGCAGTAGGTGATCAGATATATTGTGACTTATTCTGAGGACGCACTATACAAAAGTGAAACACTTGTGTTGAAAGGAAAAAAGATATTTCAGATCAGTCGATGGTTTGCTAACTGCCCAAGAAAATAACTCTGTTGATCAAGTGAGACCATGGCATTGACCAGTTCTAGTTATAATCGTATCAGTTTAATAGGAACAAACTAATTTCAAGACACTGTCATATTTTACCTTCGGCGAGCAGGTATAAAGTCAAATAACACAATCAACATAGAAGAATAGTTCAAATCTGAGACAAAAAGGTTATCGTTCCTAGAAAGTTGTAAAGCAGCATCCTAATATGAGTTGATTTCTTATACTGGAATATCTTAATCGGTGTTGTGATTGGTTGTTGGTAATATTATAGACAACATACAACAACTAAAAAATTGATATGTAAGGTAATTTTAAAAAAACAACAACAACACTAAAATGGACATCATATTCAAAAATTCACTGTTAAATGCATGACATAATCAAATAAGTCGTTTAAAAATAACCAGTAAGAATAAAATAGGATAATAAGTTTACGAACCTGTAACTTAGGGACAATCAATTAAAACATCATGTACAATTACATTATCATGCAGTATAATAAAACACCATTAGTTTAATTTCATTTTTTGATCTATTCCATATGTTGTTTTTCCCATTATGTCATGTATTTGAGCTATCCCGTGTGTGTACGCTTATGTATACGTCTAAGAGTTGTGACTAGTAGATTTTTTTGTCGTTTAACTTAATAAATACTGTGAGAATAATGTACATCTTACTATGTCAACACTGGCATTGACTAACTCAAACTGTGGGTTTTCATCAATCAATGGTTATTATAAAATGTTTATCTTATTTTAATTTTAGACAGGGACGTTACAGTATAGCGTCACGATAGGGCAAAAATACTCATGGAAAATTGTGGAGTGCTTCATAATGGGTTTCATCAAAATCAATAACATGGCAACAAGGATTCAGAAATATGTCGAGTCTAGTATCATTTGGTTGCAATATAAAAAAGGTGTAGTAATTAACTTAATGAGTATCACAGTCACTGGAGTAAATGCACGAGCATGTTACCACAGTAAACTTGCACATATAGGCTTATATAACCTGATAGAGCTATGTCTATATGCAGTCAACATACCTTGAGATTCTATAAGTTCATACTTTATTATAACACAGATATTAAATAAAGTTGATTTGATGATAAATCATTTCAAGGTAAATTGCAAAAGTTAATTTAGTGAGCGAAAAGCTGAAAGTACCTGCAAGCGACATCATTTTGATTCACTTGCTTCTGGAAAGAAAAGGCATCACATAATTAGGCAGGATTTTTAGTGGAAAACATTCAAACCAAATAAAATATATCGCGATGCAACGAAAAGAATTTTGGAATTAAGATGGTAATAAATTGGTAAAGGAAGAAAAAAACTGAAGAAGAAAGCTCACCTGGCCAATAAGCATCTGATTCAGCTCACTTAGAGGAGGAGTCCTTTCTACAACTCATATCTGAGAAACTGTGAACAAATGAAATAAGAAAGTCGAACAGAGTGACCTCCTATCTTTCCTGTGTGCAGAATTCATACACAAATTGAATAGTACTTTTTTGGGATAGTTATTGGTTTTTCTTGTAGTGTTGTCTGAATGCTTTAGTCAATATAACCCATTTCAATTTCTTGAATGAGAACGGTAATATAGCTTAACTATATAATTTTACATGATTCTGGACGCAATATATCATATTACTTGTTTGCATGTGGACATTTGCTTGCAGCCTTGTAAGATGGATCCAGTTGTCTCAAATAATGTTTGATCAGTATATCCTATTATGTTAAATAGGAACAATTTGTTGTACAATTTTTATACTTCAACATAATGATGTATGCAATCATTGATAGTTTTTAAAAATTAGCATCTTAGATTAAGAATATATACTATTTCAGACGACTGCACTTGTAGTTTACACCAAACATTTTTTTCAGTGTGTACATGCATGAATGTATGAAACTGTAGTTTAGACCAAATATCTTTGACAGTATCATTTGATAATTACAAAAAGAGCACATTTTAAGAATTAAACTAGCCCAACGGTCTTCCTCATAAACAAATTGCAATTGTTGCACTGGTTGCATCTAAAATAATGTGTAATGGTGGCGTCCACTGTTTGGCTAGGTAACTTTAACACAACTCATACTTAAAAATTCTTTGATCCACCAAAACATACCTGGTTAGGTGATACACAGAAAGGATTCTCATATAGAGTTTGCCCACCAAAACTACTACCAAAAGCCTTAATCGGGTTTAAACAAAATCTTGGACCAACCTGTATGCATTTTAAAATTAGTCGAACTCAAATAGTGAATCTATATATTATGATTTCTGCATTAAACATACCTCTATAAGTGTCATCTTGTCTAAACCGCTACGATCCACTTTGTTAGTTTCATTATGAGGCACAGATATCTGCATGTAAAACAAACTTTGTACTTGCCAACTTCAAGCAAATTAAATGTGCAATACACTTATGATGACTATTCTTTGCTCGGTTGACTAACAGATGTTTGCGGAAATCACAAGTCAATAGCTACCGAGCTACTATATATTCACATGCAAAAGTCAACACACAAATTCCACAGAAACATCAAAGAATCGAAAATGAACACAATCGCCCTTTCTTTCTCAGACAAATAGGCACGGTTGCGATATTATTTTATGTACATACTTATAATCATATGTAAATGCTTGATTGATTAATTGTGCTTGTGTAGTTGAATCAGCCTTCTAAACATAGCCTGGTAAATAATTGAATCATTGAATGTAATTTGGATATGGGGTCAGAGTCTAGATTTTTTTTCATCCATGTTTTAATTGAAAAATTAAGGAATAATCAACTCCAATGTCCTGTGATGTAACTAATAAAATTCCAATCACATCTCGTATTATTACATCCCTCTCTTGCTAAAATCCAAAAATATTACCTGATAGTTCCTAAACCATATGTGACCATCAACGACTGAAAATACAAATAAATGATCATGAAAGGGTTTCACTTTTCTTTGATCCTTTGGTGTTCCAAATACCTACAAACAGAATAAAGTGATTTTTAATTATAGAAGGAAAAACTCAAAGGATTCAATGAGTAGTTCAACTAGCAAAGACTGAAGAAAAAATATGTAACACGAAACATTATGCTAATGTTTAAATGGCTAGTGTGCATGCACTATATATAATCACATATCCATGTTAAAACTGTCCTGCAATTCTAAATTATAAAGCTCCGGTCCTTATTTCCAGGTCTAATGTATTACACAACATTTTAAAGTTGAAACCTCAAGCGATTTTTAACGACTTTACTCAATGATGCTGTGGCACTTAAACTGCAGCTACTAAATTTTCATGATTAACAAAAATTGAGATGATACATACCTGAGTTATCAATTCTTTCATAAGCATCCACCGAGGTTCTTTATCAAAATTCATAGAGAAAGTTAATAATGGTCTAGAACCTTTAAGATGATTGCCAGTAAGTTTCAGTTCTTCCATTGTGTGCACTGAAAATAGAACTCTTATTAAATTTAACCCGAACATAAAAGCATGACAAATCGCATGTTCAATGTGTGCTTTTCCATCTTGCCTTATTTTACAAAGTATGAAATGGCTAATTTTACACACCACTCTCTTCCACTCAATATCACCTTGCCTTAGAACAAACAACAGTTCTAAAATGATACAACGTGCACTAATTACGGAAACTTGTTTATATACAATTAAATAATCGGGCGAAATAGATAATCAAATAGAATGTACCGGCATTAACCAAAAACTTCACAGATGGACCACTGGGTGACTTGGTCATCCAAAGGTAGCCATTAACATCAATTTACGAACAAAATCGATCCAACAAATTCTGATTTAAGGCAATCGAAAAACACATACTGAAATAACAAAATCGAGATTGATGAATGATTAAACTAATTGAAGAACCCATTTTAAACCTAAATAAAATCAACGAATGGTTGAAAATAAGTACCTGTAGAGGGAGCAGCTAGCGGTGATGATTCGAATTCGAAATTGAAAGAATGGTGAAGGGAGATGTCTGAACGATGAAGCGGCACTGATGAAGGCGAATTTCGGTGATTGGAAGAGAGGGTTAATTTTGTTTTAGGTGGTGGAGGTGTTAACGAGATGAAAGGCTGAGAAAAGTAAAATTTCCCTCTAAGATTTTCATTGACGACATTGAAAGGAGAAACGCTAAGAATAGCTGCTGTCAAAGGTGTTTTTTCTTGTAGTCATGAGTGAAGCAAATCTAATATAAGTATACTACTGTGATAGTGATATAACATGATTTAAGCCTAAGTATAATATCTTCTGGACCCGCTTGCATTGTGCTACAGAACGATATTATACTATCTAAATGAACTTAAATGTAATTTGGTCTCGCTCCTTGCGGTAAAGGATTACACGTAAATGACTATCTGATCTCGCTCCATGCGGTAAACCGTAGTCACACATTGGACTCACACTAGTCCCACCGCGTTTGCTACATGTCGACTGTTGTTTATATCAAAACAATCCTTGACTAGCCTCAATGCTCTACAGCAAAATGCCACATCAATACCTTGAATCAAGGACTCGCCACATGCGCTATAAGATTTAAGTATTCGGATCACCAAATTATACATATGTTATATTCTTATTTCGTCATTATTACAAAGTTCCATGTATTCATTTCTTTATATAGAATTGCAAACATTTCCAAGACATATACATTACACTCATATCTCGTTATCACCGCTAAGATTCACACATTCGTTCATCCGTTCAAAAACTACATACACTATATCCATATATCATATCGTTATCAACGAACCATGCATCCAAACAGAATTTATACTTGTCGCCACAAAGTTACAAGAGAACACTACACAGCAAGTTAAAGTATTGTATGTCACTTTTGGGCAAACAAATGCCTAAAATTCTCAAATCTGGTTGTCCAGGTGGACCAGTGTGCACCCACCGGTGCACCGGTGTACAACATTAATACTGGGTTTTCAACTTATTTTGTTATATTTTGATCCATATTTCAATTCTTTTCCTATTTCTTTATTTTTGATGGTTTTATGTCATATATATAAACTAAAACTAAGTTTCCAAGGTACCTACTATATACATATCTTTGAATTTAAGTTTCTTTATAATTTTGATTCGAATTAAAGTCAAACTGGGTTTTCGATTAGTTTCTTAACACATATTGCATATTTTCAATCTCATGGTTTCAAATTTTATTGTTTATGCCATTTTACTTCATAGTTAGATCCTAGGATATCCTTAAAGCATCCAACACCATTATCAAATCATTATACAAGAATCGAAGAAGCAACACTCACCGAAACGTCAAAATTTGCTCCTGCCTTCGCTGTTCAGTCCATTTTTGGCCAAGACCTTCTTTTTCAACCAAATCCTTTTCCAAATCATAGTCCTCATCCATAAGATTGTTTTGAGGGGTGAATCACTGAATTCTAGCAAGAAACAAAGAAGATATGTGTAACGACCCAGAATTTTGGACCATTCGCGTCCATTATAAGTGTATAGGTAGACACTCATGCCGGAGTTGAATTGCTCAAAATACCGCGTTGTTAATTTAAATTTGGCAAAACTGAACATATACAGTAAATAGATATAATCACAGATCACAGACACAGAGTAATAAATGCAGCGGAAATAAAAGAGATAGTAGTTCATGAAGCTACTATATGAATATATAAAATACATCAGAGTTTACAACAGAAGAGTAATACGATACATCAGAGTTAAACTAGATACAACGGAAGAGTAACAGATACAAATCAGAATACATCACTGGAATCATCGAATATCTGGAAGCTGGATAGATAGCTGGATCTCCAAGCGAAGCTCCAACTCCAAAGGTGAGTCTCGAAAGCTGAACTACTCAGTCTGACCCGAGCGTAAAGCAAAACACAAAACACTCGAGTCAGGATTAACATTCTCATATTAATAAATCCAACTCAAGTGAAATAGCAATTGAAATACAAGTAACTCAAAGGGTGTTTGGAATAACCATCCTTTAAGGATCCGTTAAACTATCTACTATGTAGTAATGTACGATAAGTAGATAATGTCTATCAGTAATATAAGGTATCAAAATAGCGTTAAGTCATGGCCCATTCCACCCTTAACACATTTTTATTCCCAAAAGCATATACAAGACCGTAGTTTCCCCAAAACCGGAAGTCACCAGAGGGAAATCCATATACTAAAGGTACAAATCAAAATCGTAGTGGTCGCGAATAGGATAATCAGTATGACAAGGTACATGAGGCGATACCAACTAGGATACTAGTAGTTGCCTGATCCGGACTGATGTTGGGCATAGCAGCTACTACCCCAACACCGCGAAACAACACTCCCAAATCGAGGGGTGCACCCAAATCGAATCACAAAAGTAATAGATATGGTATCGAAGAAGTGTGTCCACTAGAGATGGCGATCCTCAATGGCCCGGCGCGGCTCCTGTTTTAGTCATGTCAAGGGTCATCCAAAATCGTTCTCTTTCTTCAGTCAACGCGTTCATCAAAACCATCCACTTCGTTCTGGATCAACACTCCGCGTATAGTTATTAAAGTGGTTTCGGTTCAGATAGAGAGTATATCCATTACCGATCCCGGTCTCTTTAATAACTTTCGTAATTATTACACCGATTGGTCGTTTATATATTTCAAAACCAAATCAATTTCAATTACAAATAGAATTCGTAAATCAACATTTCATTTGTCTTTCTAAAACAATTTCCAAATTTTCGTTTCAAAATCTTATAATTCAATTT
This sequence comes from Allium fistulosum, assembly GCA_030737815.1. Taxonomy (NCBI): domain Eukaryota; kingdom Viridiplantae; phylum Streptophyta; class Magnoliopsida; order Asparagales; family Amaryllidaceae; genus Allium; species Allium fistulosum. The sequence continues at coordinate 272,362,032 of CM060902.1, read as the reverse complement.
CAATTTCTATTTAAAACAATTCAAATATTGATTCAAGTTCGTATATAAGTTTCATTCCGAAATCATTTAAATAAATTCTATTTAACATTCAAATCAATTTAAACTCGTTTATCGATTTCATTCAATATTCGTTAAGTTACTTTATCATTCAAAGCAATTTCTATTAAATTTCCAATTCATTTAATCAATTCTTAAGTTCAACTTCATTAAAACAAAACTTACAATTTTGAATTAAACTAAATTCGTCAAATCAATTCTCCAATTACAAGTCTTACATTAATTCCAAAAATATCACATTTCATTTTTGTTAAAGAAATCCAATTTCACTTATTTACTTCCTTAAATAATTTTCCAAAACTTAATTAATAAAGAAACTCAATTTCAATTCTTTACGAAGTAAAATTCACTTATTTAAAAGTTCAATTTTTCTTATTAAAGAATTTTAATTCAATTTAATCATTTAATAATTCATTATTAAATAGTTCAAAACTTAATTATTAAATAATTTCAAAGTTTGATAATTTCAAACTTAATTATAATTTCAAACTTAATTATTAAATCATTTCAAACTTAATTCAATCATTTCTCAAATTAAACAACATTCTTTCATTGATTACATTGTTAATCTTTTGTTTCAGATTATTAGATATTACATTTTCCTTTCGTTAAAATTTAAATTTCAACTTCATTTCAAAACCATATTCTTTATAAAAAAAAATCTTCGTTTCATTTTTAAATCAAATAATTGACCAATCGGGTTTTTATTTAATTCTCTATCCTAGGTCAAAGTTCAATTTTGGGTATTTATCATTTCAACCCGATTCCAATTCAATTCAAAATCAAAACATACAAAGGGAACTTGTAGTGTGATAACTAGGATGGTGTCAAAGTAAATTAACAAGCAATAACAACAACAATAACAATCCAATAATCAATTCAAATAATCCCAAAATAACCGTATTAATTCGCATTGTTATTTGTACGAATTAATATAATTATTTCTAGAATCTACACTATCATTTCATGCAGATTAAAGATTATTACATTACAGTTTCACTTGTCATCTATTTACAATTTCATACATCATCAATTTAACAACATACATTCAGTGGTTCAAAATGTAATTAAACAAATCCTACGTGTCAATAAATTCAACAGTTAAAGGGGTCATATTATACAAATGTCATTTAATCAGATTTAACATTTAACTATCCTATATCAAGTTCAATTGCATACTATTTATCATTTTAACATTTACAATTTAACGTCCAATATAAACATCACAATCAATCAATTATCAGCCAAACTGTATTATCATCGCATAAATAATTTACAGATAATGGTGTCAGATGTCACAGGTGAACTGATACAGGTAATAACAGTGTAAATATCAAACAGTAGCATATTTCAATTGTCGTTTCAATTGAAATCAAATTTAATAAATAAAAGAACGTTAATCGTGAGTGAGTGCTCACCTTTCGAGGCTAGGAAGAGAGATTCGACGATAGAGAGAGTTACGGTTCCAGGCATAGATTTCAAAGCAAGGCAAGATTGAACGTGAATTGGACGAACAAAACAAGCCCGCCAGACCAAAAGTTGATAAATGGAAGATCGAGGAGAACGATTAGAATCAGTGGATATAAATTTGAACTACATATATAATATTTTCTGGAATCAATTTAAAACATGTATTATATTTCAAATTTATATTTAATCCCATAACTATAAGATAAAATATATGTATTTCTCAAAATCATTGTTTTAAATCAAAATACATAAATAAATCAAACAAAATTACAAATTCAGTACCTTATTGAAATATATATATATACAACTAGCTTGAACCTATGTATCTATACTAGCTATGTAAACAAATATATGCTAGATATATTATATAATGGACTCACACACATTCAACCACACACGCAACACATGACCAAATATACCTAACAATGTAAAGGGGCAAGCTCTGACAGCTGTAACTAAAAGGACCACATATGTATACTCTTTAAACATATTATTTAAATAAACTTGCTTACATACTACAGCATATATCTAATATGAAATCAAAGTGTACACATATTCACGCTATTTTTTTAAAGCCTGCTAATATTAAATCAAAGTACAAATGGTCAATGATCCAAACTAATATCCTTTGTATACACTTAAACAAGATTTTGATACCACAAAACACTAAACCGATTATATATATATATAAAGTTACTTTATTATTATATATAAATATATAAGCAATATGCGAACGCAACTATATGCAAATTAACTTCATTATAAACTTACATTATTTAAGTATACATAAACAAACATGCGTATATAATTTATATATACTTATATAAAACTATGCAAACTGACGTGTATAAACAAACCAAACTCAAGTACTTGCCTGGGAATCAAAAATTTGTAAATATATATAAGAACGAACCTTATGAATCCTATATATATTTGACTTAAGGACTTTGTTTACCCTTTTTTTTATAGGAGAGGCGCAGGCGAAAACTGCCGAGAAGGTGAGGCGTTGTTGCTCACGTGGGCAAAGTCGGAGGTGGGTTGAGATGCGGTTGTGTTCGAGCGGAGGTGGCGAAGTGGAGGGCTGCGGTGGTGGTGGCCATGGGAAAATGGTGGTCGAAGCCTGGGAGTTTGGCCTGGTCATTGCTGTAAGCGGTGATGGTGATAGGTTGGGCCAAAGCTCGGTTGCAGGTCGCTGGCTGACCGGATAGGAAGCAAGCGGGTGGAGGAGATGGTGGAAGCATGACGCTGGTGTGTGGCGAGGCTAAGTCAGAAGTGAGGACGTGGAGGGTGGAGATCAGTGCCTAGGTAGTTGAAGCTGTGGAAGGCGGAAAGTATGGTGCTTGAGGTGGTGGAGGAGGGCCGAAAGCAAGGAGAAGATGTGGCCGAAGAGGTGAGGCAGAGCACGGCATAGGCTGCTCACGGTTGTCGAAGAAGGAGGTGTTCAAAACATTGGAAGTTCGATGGTTGTTGCACAGTGGAGGCCGAATGGAGAAGGGAAAAGAAGACGAGAAGGCCAAACTATTTTTTTTTATTGGAATGGACATTAGCAGATTTCAAGGGGAAAGATGTGTTGTTCTCAGCAAAGTGAACATATACAACTTTAAAAGTATAATATTTACTCAACGAAACCAAACAAAATGAATTGACTTGGGGAATGACAATGTTAAGGACTGTTGAGTTTCAAGAAATAATTATCGGAAATATTTATTTATGATGGCTATTGGTTTGTACGTTTAGAATTTGAAAGGGTATAACCAAAGTCAGAGCAAACAAAAGCAAGCCAAGAAGGCGAACCATTCTAATGAATGAAATGGTGGAATTAAATGTCAAGAATTATAATTGCAACGGCTACGCGATTTATCACAGGTCAAATGAAAAGACAGAACCAAAAGATTAAATGGTACCGATACGAATAACTGTTTCGAACATTTAGCCGAGCAACGGACACCGAAATACACAACCGAATATACCAAGGAGATCAGCACGTTGAGACGATCAAGACGGTATACGGATATCAGTGGTACGATTGAATTGTAAAAATTCGAATTTTTCTACTATGGAAAATGCAAGAAAAACGCTGAAAAATAAGATCGACGGAGCCGAAGATGTCCGAATTTGGAAAAACGACAAACTGACATCTTTCTCAGAAGATGGTTTAGAATTTTTCTATGTAAAAATATTTAGGTTTCGGAAACATTTTATTTTCATTGCTTTTTAACTGATTAAATTGAAGTGAATTTACGCGCGAAATAAACTTTCATATTTCGGACGAAAATTTACCAGTCGCTATGTTTAACTAGACGTATTCCAAATATTAAATTTATATTTCAAAATTTTATCGTTTAAAATTTCACAAAATTTCAACTAATTACGTTATTAAAACAGTTGAAATTTTACGGGTCGTTACACTCTCCCCCATTCAAAACTTTTCGTCCCCGAAAAGGAATGAGGTAGGAGAATAGAAACAACCAGAAAGAAAACAGATTTGAAATACAAAATAACAATTAATTTAGACCATATAATTCAAATTTAAATTAATTGATATTCAATAATTGATTTAATCCATTTGATTTCACTAAAAATCAATCTCAACTATTTCTAAATTCATTATCTTATTATCCAATTATCTTCAATTTACAATTTCTAAAACCATAAATTTGAATAGTCTTTTATTATAATCATATATTTTTTTCAAGAATTTAAATTCTTCTTTATTCCAAATTATTGTTAAACTTATTCTACTTAATATATCTTATCACATATATTAACTCATATAAATTAATTTAAACCATAAAAGTTTCGATTTAAATTAATTATATTCACTAATTGCTTTTAAATTCAAGGTATTTTCATAAGTTGATCAAATTTCAATTTGTTAATTCTTTCAGAACAAAATTTATCATATTCATCTCATTCAATTAACTTATTATTCTATCAACTTATTAGCATTTTTTTATAATTAAAATCTAAGTGTATAATATTTATTATGAACACTCAAATTTTATTTATAAAATCATTTTATATTGTATATTATCCAATTACATTTTCAACTTCTGAATGATTTAGGAAAGTTGTATTAGAATGTAGTTGAACAATATACAAATAAAATCTTCCCAATTCAATTATTCAAGTTTAAATATTTATTCCAAATTTTGGTTTTATTTATAATTGAAATCATCCTTTAACAAAATTTAAGAATTAGATTTCCGACTAACTTTAAACAATTCAGAGATATATATAATATATTTATATCAAATCAAATTAAATTTTAAAATAAGATACCCATACATATATATATATAAAAATCAAATTATACTGAAGAAATTCAAATCAAAATATTTTTCAAAACAAAACCGTAGCAAAGCTACAGAATGGTATCTACGCTTCGAAACTCGAAAATGAATGTCGATGATGCGGCCGCCATCACCGAAATTACTTTCCAGCGACAAAGAGAAGAGCACTGGTTTCAACACTTTAAATTCTTTGAAAATGATTTCTATTCGAAAATACTTTCAATAATATATACTTTTAAAATTTAAACCAAAGTTCGAAATCACCGGAAACTAAATTCTCAAATTTCTGGATTAAGTTCATTTTAAGTTCCAAATCAATTTATAAACTATAATTATAAATTCATTTAGAATAATAAATGATAATCAAATATTATCATTTCAAACAACCAATTTAATTAACCTCTAAATTCCAGAAAATTTTCCTTATGTTTTTACAATATAATCAAACAAATTTGAAAACAATATTGTGTCCGTTTGCTCTGCTCAAGTGTTTTGGAAATCCTATCGATAGCGTTGATCAGACGAATCGATCGAAAACCCAAATCAACATCAGCAACTCAAACAACACAATATATAAAACATTTTTATATAGATTTACAAATACACTTCCTCGCTTGATGATACAAGAATGGATTCAAAGCAAGGATAGAGATTCAAATTTGATGGACTCAAATCAAAGAGAATTCTGATTCGAAGACAAATTCAAAAGAAAAGATAAGATGATTCAATAACAGAATCGGGAGGTGGATAAACTTATTTAATTTACGGGCAACCTTAACTGAGTCGTCCGTAAATTCAAGAATTAGATCGATGCTGAATTCCGAGGTAAATCAACACTCGATCTCAAGAGATGGAATTCAGGTATAGCAAGTAATAGATAGCATTGTAAACCGAGGATATAGAAATCTCCGGTAAATCGATGTTATTGTGAAGGAGTTTTCACTCTTTTAACAAATAATTCGAAGATTGGCGAGACCACCGATTCATCGTAAAGGTCATTCGAAGTGGAGTTATGAGGTACTCCGGAATTGAAAGAAGACGAATAGTGAGGGACATGAATGAATTTCGAAACCGAGGGGAACGTTTCAAAATTCGAAAGAATCGAATCAAAACGGAACAGATTGAAACTCAAAATGAAAGTGATTCTGTAAATACATTTACCCTATATGTTAAGTTTTGCCTAGAGCTACCAAAGCTCTGATACCAACTGTAACGACCCAGAATTTTGGACCATTCGCGTCCATTATAAGTGTATAGGTAGACACTCATGCCGGAGTTGAATTGCTCAAAATACCGCGTTGTTAATTTAAATTTGGCAAAACTGAACATATACAGTAAATAGATATAATCACAGATCACAGACACAGAGTAATAAATGCAGCGGAAATAAAAGAGATAGTAGTTCATGAAGCTACTATATGAATATATAAAATACATCAGAGTTTGCAACAGAAGAGTAATACGATACATCAGAGTTAAACTAGATACAACGGAAGAGTAACAGATACAAATCAGAATACATCACTGGAATCATCGAATATTTGGAAGCTGGATAGATAGCTGGATCTCCAAGCGAAGCTCCAACTCCAAAGGTGAGTCTCGAAAACTGAACTACTCAGTCTGACCCGAGCGTAAAGCAAAACACAAAACACTCGAGTCAGGATTAACATTCTCATATTAATAAATCCAACTCAAGTGAAATAGCAATTGAAATACAAGTAACTCAAAGGATGTTTGGAATAACCATCCTTTAAGGATCCGTTAAACTATCTACTATGTAGTAATGTACGATAAGTAGATAATGTCTATCAGTAATATAAGGTATCAAAATAGCGTTAAGTCATGGCCCATTCCACCCTTAACACATTTTTATTCCCAAAAGCATATACAAGACCGTAGTTTCCCCAAAACCGGAAGTCACCAGAGGGCAATCCATATACTAAAGGTACAAATCAAAATCGTAGTGGTCGCGAATAGGATAATCAGTATGACAAGGTACATGAGGCGATACCAACTAGGATACTAGTAGTTGCCTGATCCGGACTGATGTTGGGCATAGCAGCTACTACCCCAACACCGCGAAACAACACTCCCAAATCGAGGGGTGCACCCAAATCGAATCACAAAAGTAATAGATATGGTATCGAAGAAGTGTGTCCGCTAGAGATGGCGATCCTCAATGGCCCGGCGCGGCTCCTGTTTTAGTCATGTCAAGGGTCATCCAAAATCGTTCTCTTTCTTCAGTCAACGCGTTCATCAAAACCATCCACTTCGTTCTGAATCAACACTCCGCGTATAGTTATTAAAGTGGTTTCGGTTCAGATAGAGAGTATATCCATTACCGATCCCGGTCTCTTTAATTACTTTCGTAATTATTACACCGATTGGTCGTTTATATATTTCAAAACCAAATCAATTTCAATTTCAAATAGAATTCGTAAATCAACATTTCATTTGTCTTTCTAAAACAATTTCCAAATTTTCGTTTCAAAATCTTATAATTCAATTTCAATTTCTATTTAAAACAATTCAAATATTGATTCAAGTTCGTATATAAGTTTCATTCCGAAATCATTTAAATAAATTCTATTTAACATTCAAATCAATTTAAACTCGTTTATCGATTTCATTCAATATTCGTTAAGTTACTTTATCATTCAAAGCAATTTCTATTAAATTTCCAATTCATTTAATCAATTCTTAAGTTCAACTTCATTAAAACAAAACTTACAATTTTGAATTAAACTAAATTCGTCAAATCAATTCTCCAATTACAAGTCTTACATTAATTCCAAAAATATCACATTTCATTTTTGTTAAAGAAATCCAATTTCACTTATTTACTTCCTTAAATAATTTTCCAAAACTTAATTAATAAAGAAACTCAATTTCAATTCTTTACGAAGTAAAATTCACTTATTCAAAAGTTCAATTTTTCTTATTAAAGAATTTTAATTCAATTTAATCATTTAATAATTCATTATTAAATAGTTCAAAACTTAATTATTAAATAATTTCAAAGTTTGATAATTTCAAACTTAATTATAATTTCAAACTTAATTATTAAATCATTTCAAACTTAATTCAATCATTTCTCAAATTAAACAACATTCTTTCATTGATTACATTGTTAATCTTTTGTTTCAGATTATTAAATATTACATTTTCCTTTCGTTAAAATTTAAATTTCAACTTCATTTCAAAACCATATTCTTTATAAAAAAAAATCTTCGTTTCATTTTTAAATCAAATAATTGACCAATCGGGTTTTTATTTAATTCTCTATCCTAGGTCAAAGTTCAATTTTGGGTATTTATCATTTCAACCCGATTCCAATTCAATTCAAAATCAAAACATACAAAGGGAACTTGCAGTGTGATAACTGGGATGGTGTCAAAGTAAATTAACAAGCAATAACAACAACAATAACAATCCAATAATCAATTCAAATAATCCCAAAATAACCATATTAATTCGCATTGTTATTTGTACGAATTAATATAATTATTTCTAGAATCTACACTATCATTTCATGCAGATTAAAGATTATTACATTACAGTTTCACTTGTCATCTATTTACAATTTCATACATCATCAATTTAACAACATACATTCAGTGGTTCAAAATGTAATTAAACAAATCCTACGTGTCAATAAATTCAACAGTTAAAGGGGTCATATTATACAAATGTCATTTAATCAGATTTAACATTTAACTATCCTATATCAAGTTCAATTGCATACTATTTATCATTTTAACATTTACAATTTAACGTCCAATATAAACATCACAATCAATCAATTATCAGCCAAACTGTATTATCATCGCATAAATAATTTACAGATAATGGTGTCAGATGTCACAGGTGAACTGATACAGGTAATAACAGTGTAAATATCAAATAGTAGCATATTTCAATTGTCGTTTCAATTGAAATCAAATTTAATAAATAAAAGAACGTTAACCGTGAGTGAGTGCTCACCTTTCGAGGCTAGGAAGAGAGATTCGGCGATAGAGAGAGTTACGGTTCCAGGCATAGATTTCAAAGCAAGGCAAGATTGAACGTGAATTGGACGAACAAAACAAGCCCGCCAGACCAAAAGCTGATAAATGGAAGATCGAGGAGAACGATTAGAATCAGTGGATATAAATTTGAACTACATATATAATATTTTCTGGAATCAATTTAAAACATGTATTATATTTCAAATTTATATTTAATCCCATAACTATAAGATAAAATATATGTATTTCTCAAAATCATTGTTTTAAATCAAAATACATAAATAAATCAAACAAAATTACAAATTCAGTACCTTATTGAAATCTATATATATACAACTAGCTTGAACCTATGTATCTATACTAGCTATGTAAACAAATATATGCTAGATATATTATATAATGGACTCACACACATTCAACCACACACGCAACACATGACCAAATATACCTAACAATGTAAAGGGGCAAGCTCTGACAGCTGTAACTAAAAGGACCACATGTGTATACTCTTTAAACATATTATTTAAATAAACTTGCTTACATACTACAGCATATATCTAATATGAAATCAAAGTGTACACATATTCACGCTATTTTTTTAAAGCCTGCTAATATTAAATCAAAGTACAAATGGTCAATGATCCAAACTAATATCCTTTGTATACACTTAAACAAGATTTTGATACCACAAAACACTAAACCGATTATATATATATACAAAGTTACTTTATTATTATATATAAATATATAAGCAATATGCGAACGCAACTATATGCAAATTAACTTCATTATAAACTTACATTATTTAAGTATACATAAACAAACATGCGTATATAATTTATATATACTAATATAAAACTATGCAAACTGACGTGTACAAACAAACCAAACTCAAGTACTTGCCTGGGAATCAAAAATATGTAAATATATATAAGAACGAACCTTATGAATCCTATATATATTTGACTTATGGACTTTGTTAACCCTTTTTTTTATAGGAGAGGCGCAGGCGAAAACTGCCGAGAAGGTGAGGCGCTGTTGCTCACGTGGGCAAAGTCGGAGGTGGGTTGAGATGCGGTTGTGTTCGAGCGGAGGTGGCGAAGTGGAGGGCTGCGGTGGTGGTGGCCATGGGAAAATGGTGGTCGAAGCCTGGGAGTTTGACCTGGTCATTGCTGTAAGCGGTGATGGTGATAGGTTGGGCCAAAGCTCGGTTGCAGGTCGCTGGCTGACCGGATAGGAAGCAAGCTGGTGGAGGAGATGGTGGAAGCATGACGCTGGTGTGTGGCGAGGCTAAGTCAGAAGTGAGGACGTGGAGGGTGGAGATCAGTGCCTAGGTAGTTGAAGCTGTGGAAGGCGGAAAGTATGGTGCTTGAGGTGGTGGAGGAGGGCCGAAAGCAAGGAGAAGATGTGGCCGAAGAGGTGAGGCAGAGCACGGCATAGGCTGCTCACGGTTGTCGAAGAAGGAGGTGTTCAAAACATTGGAAGTTCGATGGTTGTTGCACAGTGGAGGCCGAATGGAGAAGGGAAAAGAAGACGAGCAGGCCAAACTATTTTTTTTTTATTGGAATGGACATTAGCAGATTTCAAGGGGAAAGATGTGTTGTTCTCAGCAAAGTGAACATATACAACTTTAAAAGTATAATATTTACTCAACGAAACCAAACAAAATGAATTGACTTGGGGAATGACAATGTTAAGGACTGTTGAGTTTCAAGAAATAATTATCGGAAATATTTATTTATGATGGCTATTGGTTTGTACGTTTAGAATTTGAAAGGGTATAACCAAAGTCAGAGCAAACAAAAGCAAGCCAAGAAGACGAACCATTCTAATGAATGAAATGGTGGAATTAAATGTCAAGAATTATAATTGCAACGGCTACGCGATTTATCACAGGTCAAATGAAAAGACAGAACCAAAAGATTAAATGGTACCGATACGAATAACTGTTTCGAACATTTAGCCGAGCAACGGACACCGAAATACACAACCGAATATACCAAGGAGATCAGCACGTTGAGACGATCAAGACGGTATACGGATATCAGTGGTACGATTGAATTGTAAAAATTCGAATTTTTCTACTATGGAAAATGCAAGAAAAACGCTGAAAAATAAGATCGACGGAGCCGAAGATATCCGAATTTGGAAAAACGACAAACTGACATCTTTCTCAGAAGATGGTTTAGAATTTTTCTATGTAAAAATATTTAGGTTTCGGAAACATTTTATTTTCATTGCTTTTTAACTGATTAAATTGAAGTGAATTTACGCGCGAAATAAACTTTCATATTTTCGGACGAAAATTTACCAGTCGCTATGTTTAACTAGACGTATTCCAAATATTAAATTTATATTTCAAAATTTTATCGTTTAAAATTTCACAAAATTTCAACTAATTACGTTATTAAAACAGTTGAAATTTTACGGGTCGTTACAATATGTTAATTTGAATTTTAACGTTGAACGTTGAAAACCGTTCACGAAAATCATTCGTTTTCCAAGCATACTGCGCTCCTATACTCCACTATTTCACCTCACAATCACTCCAGATCTGTATCCCTTTATGATCCTCTCGATTTTTCGCTAGTTTCGTGAATTTCCATTGAGAAACGAAGGATATAGGCCATCCTGAGATAGATATAAAACGAAGATACGAATTTCATATTTTTCTCTTACTGCTCAGAGTTGTTGCACTGCCTATCTTTGAGTTTACACCTCCAAATCATCGCTGGGTTATAGCCCCATTTGCTAACTTCGTAACGTTTTTAGTTTCGTTCGATTTCGTGGAGATTTGAGTGAGTTATTACAATTTGATTCTTAGCATGTAGAAAGAGGAAGAGAGAAGAAGAAGATGTTGGGGTTGGTTTCTGAAAACCTGAAATGTATGTATGTTTTTAAACAAGATTTTAGAAAAGAAAACTAAACCGTCATCTCACATTTGAATTTAAATTATGAGTCTGGCCCAACTCAGCCCCAAACCCAGCCCACTTAAATAAAACTTCAATATCTCACTCATACAACGTCCGATTCGAACAAGTGAATACAAACTATCTTGACCAGAAAAATGAGATCTATGCAATGGTGCGACTTTCGTCAACTAACTCAACCGTTTGTAAAAATTATTATTTTCCCTTCTACTAAAATTTACCAAAATACCCTCCAACTTCTTTCAAATTTGTTTATTATTATATATTATTATCTAAGTCTTATTTAAAATTTCGGGGTATTACATTCTCCTTCCCTTAAAAGAATTTCTTTCCCAAAATTCCCAAGGAACAAAAAATGTATCGCACTCTCTCGTACCACACAAATATCTAACATACAGTCTAACATACAGTCATTCATCCAAACAGTCATTCATACACAAAGCAATCAGTCAAACAAACATTTATACACGACATACAAATTTTGAAATCAAATTCATAAAATATGATCATGTGTTTCATTAGTATACATAATGGTGTTTGTGTACTTTTATGAAATGAAATCAACAACATAACGTCATGATATGTATGCAGATGGTATATGACATTACATAAGCAAATATCTAATGTCCCTCTTATATGAATGAGATGATATGACATATAAAGCATGATACGAGCTTCCTAGGGTGATCATATAAATTTTATATGTATACACAATCAATAACACCGACATATCATATGGTAAACACGCACACACATGTGCACACGCGCGCGCGCGCACAGTCAAAGAGAAATATATATATATATATATATATATATATATATGTGTGTGTGTGTGTGTGTGTATGTGTATGTGTTTATATTTATATGTATATAAAAAAATTATGAAGTCACGCCATACAAAACATATCAAGGTAATAGCAAATATATACATAAATAAAAACAACAATGAGTTCAATCAAGCCAAACCTAGATATTAACTAAACTAATAATCGGTCAAATTCAAAACTCTTTAGAAAGAAATCAAATTAAAAAGATCGGATCTACTTGTCACTTTCTAATCGTCTCTATCCAAATCGTTCTCCTAATTAAATCTACCAAACTCTACTACTGGCTTGATTCGTCCCAAATAATCTCAATCATACGTGCATATATACAACCTCTGAAATTTTTGCTACCATCTAATTAATGCCACAATGCATAACAACAGATAGCCTTAGCACTAACGTGCCCAAACCAATTTCTAGCATCCTATACCATTCCTAAATTCACATATTTAACACCTAAATCATCCGGTAGTAGTTTCCACAATTCATCTTTCGGATTGCTGAGATAAGGCAACTAAAATGTGTGGTGCCTTACCTGAACAAATAAAAAAGTCTTAAATTATCATACTATTCCTTCTTCCACCTATGGACATTCAAAATAATCGATGTCTTAACCTAGGAACATAACATATACCCCATCCGAATCTCAAGTCCAACTTGAGTGGCATCATTCCGCTAATGATATCACTTCTCCCAATATCCAACAAACTCAACACTTAAAGTATCACTCCTAGATTATCCACACTTTCCATCCTAAATGTCATAGCCTACAACTAAGAAAACATCCAAACAAGGGTAATCCTATTATATTCATCCAACATAATCATAGCAACCAAAAATCCTAAATCTAAGTGAAATCCAAACCTAAGGAAAGTTCTGAAATGACCCTAGTTATTTCACCTAATTTTTACTAGGATTTTTTTTTCATCTATAATCTCCTAGAGTCATTTAGCCTTTCTACTAAATTATCCAGGATCCTAATTTTCTACTAATATATTTATATCAGTTCATTAATAAATATATTCACATACATATGAAGATGTATGTGACCCTCTTGCTTGGATCAGAGTGTTGTTTAGCAAGAGTGCATCCTGATTGAATTTGAATATCTAATCAACCAGTACATAGCTCATTTTCCATGCCTATTGATATTTGAGTCAGGGTAATGAATCCCATATTCATATGCAATCTATACTTAGTAATTTTTGACCATTCCTATAGTGATTGTCTGTTAGTTTGAGATAGCAAAGTGATCTCAGAATATATAGCAAGCCATCATAATTTTAGTTTAATTATTTGGTATTTGATCAAAGCCAGAAAGGAAAAATGATATACACATTTATCATTTTCAACACAAGTGATTTTATCACAAATTTCTTTACTTATAACCAAGTCACTTGAGTAATTCTTTCATAATTTGTATAGTTGTATTTTTCTGAACCAGATTCATTTCCTAATCCCTGAGTTACTTCAGCTTGCATCCTACTTTACAGGTTGTTTTTACTGGATTTAGAAAATCCAGATTTTATGGTCACTTAACAAAAGTAGTAATTAAGTAATATGTGTGCATATCAGCTGTATTGTGCTCTCTGGACTAAGAAAGCTTCTCAAAAGATAATAGAGAATTGCTCAAGTATTTGAAAATGTCTTTGTACTTGCATTTGCAAAGAAAGTTTCAGATTTTAACAAATGCATTTTCAAACTTTACACCCAAAAACTCTAGTCATCTTGATCAACCCAGACCTCACTTTTTTTGAAGTGGGTTAACCCCATGACTAGATCATCAAAACACTATGCCTGGCTATTACAATGTGAATTCAGATTTAAGATACTTGGAAAATCTCTTAGAACATGTACACCTCTTTATAAAATGTACAAATATATATATTTTTTCTTCTTTTATCAAAACACTTCTGCATATTATTACTAGATTCTTGAAATATTACTTTTAGGTACAAATTCAGATTTTTAACCTTCAAACTTAAAGTTTTAAGTAACTTGAAATTAACTAATACAGTATATGTATATACATATCCATTTCTCAATTACAGGCATATATCATTTACAAATTTCCACCATAATACTCAAATATATATATTTTCTTGCATAAATTCAACTAAGTCTTTGGTTAATCCCAAACTTCATACATTACTAGATTCAGTTAAAACAACTAAATAAATTCAAGCATTCAAGATCATTACATAACAACCAAAGCAGAACTATAAAAACTTCCCAGATTACATGCAAATAATTCATTCTAAGTTCTTATTTAATTCTAATTTAGCATGCTTATCCAATCATTCTCATTAGCCATAGCAGCTTCCTATTTAGAACCAGCATTCCCTGAAAGAGCATTAGAGGCTGCCCCATTTTAAATGAGACAACCCAGATGCCATAAGAAAACAAGGGTCAGATACAAGATCTGGTTTGAGCAATATCAAAAATTCCATGATATTAAGTAAATAAGTGAGACATAAACATTTTGTATAAGTTGGCATAGCTTCTTTGATCAATTTGCCTGACTTGTTTATGATATATTGTGCATAGATGATCAGTATTTAAGACTAATTATGTACACACATTCAACTATGCAAACATACATTTCAAATAGAAATATTCAGGAACTATCATAGCTCCAGTCCAACCAACCTAGGAATAACACAAGTTCCTACTTCATCAATTTGAGGTTGCATTTACCAAGTTTCTTCCTAGCCTCATCTGCCATAAGGAATCACGGGGACACATTGCAATAAAATAATTCACAATATTGCACAAAGATCTCAGGGCTTAAACAAACCATGTGCCAACTTGCATACTTTAAATACAACAAGCATTCCAGCAGTCCTCTTGGCTCACAATCCTTAGTTTATTTACTAAGTGTTCATGTTTGATCCTATCATGAGATAGCTAGGTGACTAAATCCCAGTATACATGAAACATTACATAGAGCTTACAAGCATAATTCAAGAACAAGCTAAAATTCATGTCCAGGGGAAACATATTTTCAAATATTCTAGCTCAAAGAAAATACAAGAATAATTACAACTGGAAATGAAGACTAGGCATGTGGGTTATTATTATTGTTTCATAAGCAACCATGTTTGAACTAAATTCAAGATCTAGCTTAAACAAGATTTCGGGCTCATGGGTTTCTATTTGATCAAGGGTTCAGCACTTTTGGATATTTCCATTGCAACCTTGAGTCTTTCATTTGAGCCTCAGCACTTACACAAGTGTAATGCAACTCATATACATTTTGATTTCTATATTTTCCATGCCATATCTGAACCAGTTACAAGTATTCTTTATTTACTTTCCTAATTTCATACTTTAACATTTCTGGGTATAACCAAACAGAGCAAAATACTCAACTATCAAAGCAATCAAAAGCATTCAGAAACACCCATAAAGAATCCATTAAAAACTATAGTAATAAAATCAAAAATATGTAGAAAAATAACATAAGCTTGGCTGCCTCATAACAGGACTTAATGCCATGGGTTTAGTGAGATTACTCATAGAAAAATGCTTCTCTTGCTTAATCTAGAAAAGAAACCTTCTAAAACTTGCTTTTCTATTTGCAAATATTTTCTTCTTTGTTTTCTTAAATGTCTTGGGTAGCAAATGATTTTTCTGGTTTATACTTGGATGTATAAGAGAGGTTTTTCTAGGGTTTTATCATTGTAAAATCCCATTCCTACCCTGGCCAAGACTCATGCATTCTTCATTTCAGATTTGCTTATTTTTCACCCTTAATACCCCGACCATATGTGATGCTTACCTTCCCTTTTACTTTTCCAAAATATATCATATTTTTACCAAGTCATGATAATTGTGTGACATTGTCACTTGTTTATTTTCTAAAAATCCTCCTTTCTATTTTCTGCCTAAAGCAATTGTTTTGCTTGCAATTTGTTTTTTGCTATTTTAGTGTTACACTTTCCCTTGCTTATTTCTTTTAAATATTTTCAGTACTTACAGAAATGTACATATGCATACATATCTTATCTAGGCTTATTTAACTCCTTCTTAATTTCAGAAAGATATGCACCTATATGTGCATACAGGTTTTCAAATCCTTGTAACATATATATATTTTTTCCTGGGTTTTAAATAAAATCTGTCTACTGATTCAAAACTTACTTTCCTTATTTTCTGGGATGATTCATATAATTCCAGAAATCAAATATCCATATCACAAAATCATGTTTGTAATGCTTTTTTAATTCTTGTTTTAATTTCAGGAGATTTGGAGTTCTTCCTTGTGCCATATCAGTGTGCACGTGCACACATGCACACACACTTGCACACAATTAATTCCATATATTCCTATACAGATAAATTCATATATTTTCAAAATTCAACCAAAATAAGATTCCATGAATTTCTGGGGCATTACAAGTTCTAACCTAAAATAGTGATAGAATTAAAAGAATCAACTATATAATATATTATTTACATGCACCTTAAAAGTGATGTAAACTCTGCACCTTTAAGTCGATAGTCCAAGAGATTTCTCTAAATAGACAGTTTCTCCTCAATTTGAAGGATGATTAAAAAGAATCTATCTACTACTTAATCAAAACCATATATGAACTTCCAAATTCCATTTTACATAAAATTGCCTCTGCATCTTCTACTCGTGCTAACCATACATCTTCTCTTTAGTATTTCTAATAAATTTTTCTTCGATTATCACATAGCATATAGGTTCATACCACTCCGTGGTACTTCTTTATTATACCTTAGTATATGTTCAATCTATTGCATCTTTCCTTCAATTCCTAAAATCGGGTTCATCTCAATAACTTAAATCTATTATCGAAATCCTTTATCTACACCAATCAGAAATACTTCTCCTATAATCCTTACCGCTAATCCAAACTAGAATATTTTTTGTAAACAGGAGTTACAATTCTACACCATTCCTTTATTCTTTAAATGAGATTCATCTATAAAATTTTGAATACTTCATTCATCCATAATTAACACTAACTCATATGATCTTTATACTTATCCATATTCGAATATTTCTATGTACTCTCTAATATACCAAAATATTTATCCTCATAAAATTTTATACAAAATCCAATCCAGAATTTTCTTTAGAATCAAGAATTCACGCTCAATACCCTTTACAAGAAAATCCCAAGCACAATTCATTTTCTAATAAGAACCAACCAATAGTGTCTTTCCTCATATATTACCCCACTGACTTATATTCTTTCATATCATAGATGAGACAACTTAATAAGGAATGGTGTCTCATCATATAAATCAAATCAACAAAATACTAGTACGGTAAATTCTTATGCTATGACCTATCCAGGAACATCGGAAAAAGGAATGATGTCCTATCATAGTGAACATGCTATCAAACTCATGTCATATCTAATCCAAATCATAAACTTAAAATCATATCCATTACTCAAATATCGAGAATCTATAACTATCGTCCCAAAACATATATAGCATGACAATAATCACTTGCTAGGAGAACAACATCCACCCAAGCCACATATAACACAAATGGTGTAACGCTACCTGCCACATCAAGTCCATGACACCCATCCACATTGTTAGAACCTCTATTGTTGGATTTTAATGACAACAATCATACAATTATACCAAAGAACCTCTAAACTAACTTTCATGTACATAAGTATCAAAAAGAGACAAAAAATAAGTTCAACCTAAAGATACACAGTATAAAGGAGGATAAATGTATATATATATACAAGAAGAGATATACACGATAGAGACAAGACAAAGATGACAAACAAAGTATTATTAGTCATAAAGTGTCATGTCTAGAGTATATAGATGTTAAAATCTTCTCAAAGTGGTATACATATATATACATACACATTCGAAACATTTTATAAAAGCAATGAAAGTTTTTAAAAATAATAATAATAATATATAAAGAAGACTCGAACTTGGGTCATTGCTGAAATCATATTCTAAATGAAAATCAATTTTTCAAAAAATGCATGGAGCAAGAATCGAACCCAGGTAACTAGTTTAGAAAGCAAGTGCTCTGACCAACTGAGCTAACACAACTTTTATTCATCAACAGAATTCAGCTGACTGAGCAAGATCATTCAGCCGACTGAATCTGTATACATGCACATGTTTTCAAACATATGAAGATTCAACCGTCTGACCTAATAAATTCAACTGGCTGAAATCTTCCTAAAATACACTATAAACTTTCTGGTTTTAAAATCGACGATTTAGATGGCGGCCTCACTCTATTCAGCCGGCTAAATCTGTATAATGGCTAGCTTTCTGAAAGGGTGCCTCTTCACCATGAAGAGATACATCTCTTAAATCAAGAGTCGTAGTCATAACTTTTCATTGTTTCTTTTCACGAATGATTGCAACTATTAAACTCTATATAAAGCAATTCATTTCATTGTTTCAATAACGAATTCTACTCATAATTCTTTCTATCTTTTCCATTGAATTCTCAAGCATTCATTTCCAAATTGCTTTATTATTTCGATCACACGATTATTTTCTTGTGATCAAAATTACTTTCTTCTTCACAAATTACATGATATACCACAAAGAAGAAGATTATGGGAAGAGTGTACGTTACTAACTTATCGGTGCTATTCAAGAGCATACTCAGTCAAATACTTTTCAGGTGTTTATAGTTGAAGTCCTATTATAGTATCCTCATGCGGTTGAAGTCCTATTCGGTTGTCTAGGCGGTTGAAGTCCTGTTCAGTTGCTTAGGCGGTGTAATGCCTGTTTCTCCGGGTTAAGTGAGGGTATCGATTAAATCTAGAAGAAGTCTGGGACTAGACGTAGAACGGGAAATTCGAACCAGTATAACCAATATAAAAATCTTTGGTATCATTTACTTTACTACTTTTACTTTTATATTTATATTCCACACAAGTAAATAGTTTAGTTAATATTTCATATTACACGATCTATAGTAATTTCATTTGGTATCAAAGCATGGGTTTTTAGAGATCGTAACAACATCCTAGAATAAATGGCCATAAAGAGATCTCCCCAAGGCAATAGAAAGATGAAGAGCAATAAAGAAGAATCAAAGGAGCGAACAAGCAAATGCTTCATGGCAAAACTTAGATCACAATCGGTATGCTTAGATTCTTTATATAAAGATCTTTTGTTAGCACATGATGAATTATTAAAAGATCTTTTAGAGGGTAAAATCACACCTATTTTGGTAAGGTTTTTACCCTATGATTAACCCTGGACCTTAACATAGTAAGTGGGTACCAAAATGATTATTATTTATTGTAGGTACTTGGAGAAACAAAAGGAAAAGGATATATTTTGGAATTTCAAAGGATGTTCCATACATTTAATAGAATTACGGGCTTACAATGAACTTCATCAAATATGGTAAAATCTAGTTTACTTTCTACATAATTAGTATTGGATTTATCTTTCTATTAGCAAGATATTTTATATAATTCATTATATTCCCTCATTCTTTTTAATAATGACAAAGGGGGAGAAATTCATATGCATATTGATAGAAGGAGATATTATACTTGGGGGGAGATGTTATAATTAGGGGGAGCTCTGAACATATTAATATTATTTTATATATAAAATGAATACTTTTAAAAAATTGTATGGTTGTCATCATCAAAAAAGGGGAGAGTGTTAGAACCTCTGTCGTTGGATTTTAATGTCAACAACTATACAATTATGCCAAAGAACTTCTAAACTAACTTGCAGGTACATAAGTATCAAAAAGAGACAAATAAATAAGTTTAACATGACGATACATAGTACAAAAGAGGATAAAAGTATGTGTGTGTGTGTGTATAGATACAAGAAGAGATATACACGATTTGAGACAAGACAAAGGTGATAAACAAAGTATTATTAGTCATAGAGTGTCATGTCTAAAGTATATAGATGTTAAAATCTTCTCAAAGTGGTATACATACATATACATACACATTCGAAACATTTTATAATAGCAATGAAAGTTCTTAAAATAATAATAATAATAATATATAAAGCAAGACTCCAACCGGGTCATTGGTGAAATCATATTTTAAATGAAAATCAATTTTTCAAAAAATGCATGGAGCAAGAATCGAACCCAGGTAACTAGTTTAGAAAGCAAGTGCTCTAACCAATTGAGCTAACGCAACTTTTATTCATCAACATAATTCAGCTGACTGAACAAGATCATTTAGCCGACTAAATTTGTTTACGTGCACACATTTTCAAACATACGAAGATTCAATTGTCTGACCTAATAAATTCAATCGGCTGAAATCTGCCTAAAATACACTATAAACTTTCTGGTTTTAAATTCGATGATTCAGATGGCTGCCTCACTCTATTCAACCGGCGAATCTGTATAACAGCTAGTTTTCTAAAAGGGCGCCTCTTCACCATGAAGAGATACATCTCTTAAATCAAGAGTTGCAGTCATAACTTTTCACCATTTCTTTTCACGAATGATTGCAACTATTAAACTCTATATAAAGTAATTCATTTCATTGTTTCAATAATGAATTCTACTCATAATTCTTTCTATCTTTTCTATTGAATTCTCAAGCATTCACTTCCAAATTGCTTTATTATTTCGATCACATGATTATTTTCTTGTGATCAAAATTACTTTCTTCTTCAAAAATTAAATGATATACCACAAAGAAGAAGATAGGAAGGGTGTACATTATTGACTTATCAGTGTTATTCAAGAGTACACTCGGTCAAATACTTTTTTGTTGTTTATAGTTGAAGTCCTATTGTAGTATTCTTAGGCGGTTGAAGTCCTATTCGGTTGTCTAGGCGGTTAAAGTCCTGTTCAGTTGCTCAGGCGGTGTAATACCCGTTTCTCCGGGTTAAGTGGTGGTATCGATTAAATCCAGAAGGAGTCTAGGACTAGACGTAGAACGTGAAGTGTAATACCTATTCCTTTGGGTTAAGTGAGTGTATCGATTAAATCAAGAAG
The DNA here is from genome assembly GCA_030737815.1 of Allium fistulosum. Lineage (NCBI taxonomy): Eukaryota > Viridiplantae > Streptophyta > Magnoliopsida > Asparagales > Amaryllidaceae > Allium > Allium fistulosum. The sequence goes on along the minus strand of CM060902.1, from coordinate 272,340,486 downwards.
GAGTCTGGGACTGGTGTAATACCCCAAAATTTTGTGAAAAATCATTTTTGTAAAATGATTTAATTTTTGAAATATTTAGATTTAAATATGGTGAAATTTCTGGAATAAATAGTGTGCAAGTATATGTGTGCACGTGCACACTGAAATGGCACAAGGAAGAACTCCAGATTTCTTGGATTTAAAACAAGAATTAAAGGGCAATACAAACATGATTTGGCAACATGGTTGTTTGATTTCTGAAATTATATGGATCATCTTAGAAAATAAGAAAAGTAGGTTTTACTTTAAATCAGTAAACAAAATTTTATTTAAAACCCAGAAGAGAAAATTATGTAAAACTGTATACATATAGGTACATATGCTTCTGAAATTAAAGAGAAATTAAAATAAGCTTAGATAAAATATGTGTACAAATATAAATATTTTTAAGCACTGAAAAGTATATATATATATATATATATATATATATGCAAGTAAAAACTATGACATTAAAATGACATGAAATGTGATACAAGTTAATGAGCTTGTATAGGCAAAAATAGCAAAGGGGATTTTCAGAAATAATTAAAATAAAAATAGGATAGTCACACTTTTAACATGACTAGGAGAGTGGCCATTTTCTGAAAAGTAAAAGAAAGAAAATGCAGCCTTTAAATTGGTTAATATGGCCGGGGTATTATGAATGAAAAATGCATGATGCTAGCCAGGACAGAAATGGAATTCTGTTTCAACAAAACCCTAGAGGAAAAATGTTTATAAATAGGCAGTTTAGCCAGTAGAATCATTTTTACCCCGAGCTGCACAAAAATAAGAAAAGAAGGAAAATATTGGAAGAAAGGAGAGAACACTCCAACAAGAATTTTCTGGATTAAACATTTAGGTGAGTAATCTCACTGAGTTCATGGCATTAAGACCTGAGTTGAGGCAGCCACTTTCTATATTGCTATTTATGTATTTCTGGTTTTGATGTATATGATTTCATCAATGCTTTTTGGATGTCTTATTTTAAATCTGATATGATTTAATATGGATGATATTGGATGATCTTTGATTGGTTTAGACATTTGTCTTTGGATGAGTATTATACTGTTTTATTTATTCTCATAAATGTTAAAGTTTAGGATCTTAAAAATTATATAGAGAATACTCTCAACTGTTATAGATCTATGGCATGGAAACTTTATAAAAATGATTGGAGCTGCATTATACTTGGTATAAGTGCTGAGGCTTGAAAAGAAAAATGATAAGGGTGCAATAGAAATTTTCTAAGTGCTGAGCCCTTAATCAAATCAAGAAAAAAAAAAAAAAGAAACCCACAAGCTAAAATTATGATTGAACCAGATCTTGAATCTGAATCAATCATAAAGGCTTGCAGATCAATATAACATGCCATGCCTCTTTTACAGTTGAAAATGTTCTTATATTTTACTAAGATCAAGGCATATTGACCCCATTTAGGAAATAACTGTCTGCTTATTTCTAAGGAGAGTTATGCTAGGAAAAATTATGGATGTTTCCATGTTTGCAGTGATATGTTCACTTAGCATATTTGATGATAGGATTTATGACAATACACTAGTAAATAAACTAGGGAAGGGAAGGCCAAGAAGACTGCTGGAATGCTTGTCATATTTGAAGTATGCAAGTTGGCACATGGTTTGTTTAAGCCCTGAGATCTTTGTGCAATGATGTGAATTAGTTCATTGCAATGTGTCCCAGTGATTCCTAAATAGCAGATGAGGCAGGGATTTAAATTGAATATTACAACCTGTAAATGAAGAAATAGGAATATGGATATTTCTTAGGTTGAATGGTATGGAACCAAGATGATTCCAGTGAATGCAATTGTTGCAATAGATAATTATGTTTGCATGATTAAGTATGCAAGTGTGAGAATGATAAATGAATATATCATACCTGAATCAACTTAATTATATTATGTTAAAATAATTGATTGCAGAAATTTGCTTAAATAACAAGTTAGTACCCTTATATTCTCTATTGCTTAATATCATGAATGAATTGATGTTACTCATACCAGATCATAGATCTGACCCTTGTTTGCTCATGGCATCTGGGGTGTCTCATTTTAAAATGAGGCAGCCACTTATGCTCTTTCAGGTAACCCAGGCACTAAGTAAAAATGAAGTTATGGCTTTTATGGAGGAGTGAATGAACATGCTAGCTAGTTTCAATAAGAGTTTAAACCGACTATATCTGCATGTATTTAGGAAAAAATTTATGTTCTAAGATTTCCAGTTATGTATTGAATATTTTATGGTTAGTGATCAAGTTGCCCTTATGATCTGTAAAGTGTCAGATTAAAATTTGTTGTTCTGTTGAAATGGTTGTGTGTTAAGGTTTGATTTGTTTTTGAGGTGGTGTCTGAAATATAAACAAAAAAAAAATATGCTCAAGTATGTTCATATAAATAAAAATCTGGAAGAAATATACAATTATGTGATAGCATAATTTATATATGTATTAGCTAATCTTGTGACATAACAGAGCACTGAGTTTTAGAACAAAATCTGGATTTAGCAAGAAGTAAACTTAAAAGGATTTTATTTTCTTTTTACTGAAATGCTTTGTAAATAAGTATGAATTCATTTCTGAATTGTATTGAGAAAAGTAAATTGTTTTTCTAAAAAGCTTCAGACAGAATGCAATAAAAAGGTATCTCCATTGCTTTGAACTAGTGTGGCAGATACAGGATTCATGAGTTAACCAGCTCCAAATGAATGAAGTATTGGTTGATCATGATAGATTGTATTCTGAAAATAAAAATGCATTTCAAAGCATAGTACATTTAGCAATTGTTTCACTTAGTTTTCTGGAAACTGAGCAGAGATATTGACATGTACATGTATATCTGTGTACATGTTGATATTTGAGCAGAAATATGATTATAATTCCTAGATCAGTTATAGGAATGGGATTTAAAAATGGTTATGTAAGAAGAATTGTTTTGTATGTTAGGCTATAGGCAAACAATTAGATATATATGTACAAAGATAGGTAGGTATCAGATTTCTAACCATACAGGAGAAAAATAAAAAGAAAAACCAAAAATTGCGTTTGAACCGACCAGCATAGCACTCGAACTCGTGACCTTTCATGTATAAGTTAGGCGTGTTTCCATTACGCCTAGATGTTGCTTGTGTTCACTGGGGATCCACTTTCTTTTATACTGAATTTGATATTATCCAGACTTTAACATAATCATCTATATTAAAAGCTTGTTTACCACTGACTATTACTTGATCATTTCTAAATCCTAATGACAGACTAAAGTACATGTTTTTAGTGGATTTTATGGCCAAAAATCTGAATACAATAATTTATCTGAATTGCTGAAAATCTAAACCAAACAGAATGTTCTTGTACAAAAAAAAATAAAGTATATACTCTGAATTTAGACAAGAAGAACACATACATCTTCATATGTATGTGTATGTTATTAGATATACACTGATATATTTATATTGGTAAGTTATTTTGATCCTGGATATATTTTGTTTATTGGAAAAAGAAAATGACCTTGGAAAATATGTTTGTAATGAATGATATATCAATATATCATCTCTAAGTAAAAAAAAAAAATCCTTATGAAATTAGGGTGGAAATAGGAGGGTCATTTCAGTTGGTATCAGAGCTATGTTATTCAACATAGTAGAAGTAAGGATCAAGTTCTTAGATAGAAATAAAATTAAAAGGAACTAAATATCAAACTAACCAGCTATGTAAATTATTATTAGCAAACTATGGTAGGGAGACCACCAAATCAGGGAGCAGGATCTTCCCATGCACCACCAATGGTCAATCTGCAAGACTTGGTGAGAGCATTCAGGGATGGGGCAGGACAAAGGCAAGAAAATCCCTATGAAGAACTCTCAAAACTGCTTAAGACATATACTCATTTGGGAGGCAAGAGTTTTGAAGGAACTGAGAGTGTGATGGAAATTCAAGCATGGTTGAGAACACTTGATAGGATTTTCAATGACATGCAGTTGGATGATCAAAGAAAGAGGCAAGTGGCTTCAAGACAGCTAAAAGGAGTAGCTTTAGGCTGGTGGGAAGTAATCATTGCAGGAAGAAATGAAAATGAAATCACTTGGAATCAGTTCAAGGAGATGTTGGAGGCAAGATTTGTACCAGCATCAGCCAAGACCATTTTGCTAGAAGAATTCATTAGGCTTAAACAAGGAACCATGACTGTCACAGAATACACTCAAAAGTTTGAGGGACTTTCCACATATGGAGCAATGCTTGTGGCAGATGAAGCATCTAAAAATGATAGGTACATAAAAGGTCTAAACCCAGGACTTAGCAGAGCTATGTTACCTTATGCAGACAAGACTTTTGATCATGTGATAGACTTAGCTTTGAGGTTGGAGCAGCATGACAAGGAAAGGGAGAAGTTCAGAAATTTTAAGAGCAATAATAACAAGAAAGGTAAGGGGAGGTATCACCCTTATGATAAGAAGAAAGAAGAGGCTAGTAACAAAAGCACTGGAGATGTCAAAGCTAAGGAAGACAAGAAGAAAATTGTGTGCCATCAGTGTGGAAAGGAAGGGCATATCAAACCAAAATGTCCAGAGTTGAAAGGAGGAGCTTTCAAATGCTATCTATGTGGGAAAGAGGGACATATGAAGAGGAATTGTCCTGAGTATAAACAGCAAGGAAAATTGGCAAATTTGGAAGGAAAAGGCAAAGCCACAGTGGAAAGTAACACTGTAAACCATAGCCAAGTGGAAGGTACATTACTTATTTGTACCATACCCATAACAGTAGTGTATGATACTGGGGCAACTCACTCCTTAATTTCTTATGAATTGGTTAAAATGCTAAAACTGAATTGCATATTAGTTGAAACCCCATTGCATATACACAGTCCATTGGGGAGTTCTAGTGTTTTAAATATGATTTGTGTGGATGTGGAGTTAAACATAGGAGGAAATATTTTTATTTCCAATTTATATGTTTTGAATTACCCAAATATAGGTGTTATATTGGGGGTAGACTGGTTAAGGCAATTTAAAGCCATAATTAATTTAGACTCATCCACCATATCATTGCAAAATTCTAGAGGCCAGAGAATCACAGTTTTATGTGAGGTAGCTAAGGAAGGAAAACTATATCATTTAGTTGACTTAGAAAAAGATCTGAGTGAACTAACCATTGAAGAAATTCCCATAGTTAATGAATACTTGGATGTGTTTGGGGAAGTTAAGGGTGTTCCACACCACAGACCAGTTGAGTTCCAAATTAATCTCATTCCAGGAGCAAGTCCAATAATCAAGAAACCTTATAGAATGGGGCCAAGTGAACTGAAGGAATTGAAAAATCAGTTGGAAGAATTAGAAGGCAAGGGGTTTATAAGGCCAAGCAATTCCTGCTGGGGTTCTCCAGTAGTGTTTGTAAGAAAACATGATGGTACCTTGAGAATGTGCATAGATTACAGGGAACTAAATAAAGTAACCATCAAGAATAAATACCCATTGCCTAGAATAGATGATCTCTTTGACCAACTCAGTGAAGCTAAAATATTTTCTAGATTAGACTTAGCATCAGGATTCCATCAAATGAAGGTTGAAGACTCAAGTGTTAAGTACACTGCATTTAACACAAGATATGGCTTATATGAATTTTTGGTTATGCCATTTGGTTTGACAAATGCTCCTTCATATTTTGTTGATTTGATGAATAGAATATTTAGAGATTATCTAGACAAATTTGTACTGATTTTTATTGATGACATTTTGATTTATTCCAAGACAGTGGAAGAGCATAAAAATCATTTGCATTTAGTTTTGTCAAGACTAAGGGAAAATGATTTAAAGGCAAAATTTTCAAAATGTGCATTTTGGAAAGAAGAAGTGCATTTCCTTGGGCATGTCATCTCTGCCAAAGGAATATCAGTAAACCCTAACAAGGTAGTGGCAATCCAAGCATGGAAAAGGCCTAGCACCATCAGTGAGATTAGATCATTTATGGGGATGGCAGGATATTATAGGAGATTCATAAAAGATTTCTCAAAAATATCATCACCACTTACCAATTTAACTAGAAAGAACCAAGCCTTTGTATGGACAGAAAAATGTGAGCAAGCTTTTATCAAAATAAAGGAAGCTCTGATTAATGCACCAGTATTGAGAGTGCCAGAAGGAAATGAAAATTTGGTTGTATACACTGATGCAAGTGGCTCTGGGTTAGGGGCTGTGTTGATGCAGCAAGACCAGGTGGTAGCCTATGCATCTAGGCAATTAAAGCCACATGAAACCAGGTATGCAACCCATGATCTTGAACTAGCAGCAGTTGTGTATGCTTTGAAACTTTGGAGACATTATTTGTTAGGTGCCAAATTCATTTTGTACACTGATCATAAGGCACTGAAATATTTATTCTCACAAAAAGATTTGAACATGAGGCAACATAGATGGGTAGAGTTCCTAGCTGCCTATGATCTGGATATACTATATACACCAGGCAAGGCAAATAAAGTTGCAGATGCCTTGAGTAGACAACATGCCAAAGTAGCCATGTTGATGATGGAGGAATTTAGGGATTTGTCTATACTTACTGATTTGGAAATTGAGGAAAACAGTGGGGTACAAATGATGCCTATTGAAGAAGGTGAAGGTAAAGGGAAATTAAGTATGATATCTCTGCAATCAGATTTACTTCTTAAGATTGGGCAAATGCAGGAACAAGACCTAAACATGGTGGAAAAGAAAATGCTCATATCAAAAGGGGAGGAAGTAATAAATTATCAAGTTGATAAAAATGGGTATTTGAGGAATAAAAACAGGATATGTGTTCCAGAAAATATAGAATTGAAGGAGGAAATATTAAATGAGTACCATAGGAGTAAATACTCCATACACCCAGGTAGCACCAAGATGTATCAAAATTTGAAAAGAAATCTTTGGTGGAAGGGGATGAAGTCAGATGTGGCCAGATATGTTGCAAGGTGCATGACTTGCCAACAAGTCAAGGCAGAGACACAAAGGCCATCAGGACTATTGCAACCCCTTAGTATACCACAGTGGAAGTGGGAGGACATATCTATGGATTTCATAGATGGTCTGCCTAGATCTAAGAAGGGAAACACAAGTATATGGGTAATTGTGGATAGGCTAACTAAGGTAGCACATTTTATCCCAGTTAGAGCAGAAAGAAATGCTCCAAAATTGGCTCAAATATTCATGAAAGAGGTAGTAAGGTTGCATGGCATACCCAAAACCATTGTGAGTGATAGGGATACCATCTTCACCTCAAGGTTTTGGAAAAGTTTTCAAGAGGCTATGGGGAGTGAATTGTGCTTAAGCACTGCCTACCATCCACAATCAGATGGTCAAACTGAGGTGGTGAACAAAGTCTTAGAGGATTTGTTGAGAGCATGTACACTGGACTTTGGAGGCAACTGGGAAGACCACCTCCATCTAGCTGAATTCACATACAATAACAGTTGCCAAAGCACCATAGGGATGGCACCATTTGAAGCCTTATATGGCAAGCCTTGTTTATCACCTATATGCTGGGTAGAGACTGGAGAAAGGGCTGTTCTTGGACCTGAATATGTTAAAGAAACTACAGAGAGAATTGGGTTAATAAGAAAAAGAATAGCAGCAGCTCAAGATAGGCAAAAGAAATTTGCAGATAGGAAGAGAAAGCAAGTGGAATATGAAGTGGGAGACTTTGTTTTCATCAAGATTTCACCTATGAAGAAAGTCATGAGATTTGGCAAGCAAGGTAAGCTTACACCAAGGTATGTTGGACCCTATAAAATTCTGGAAAGAATTGGTTCATTGGCTTACAAATTAGAACTACCAGAGGAGATGAAAGCAATGCATAATGTTTTTCATGTGTCCCAACTTAGAAAATGGGTACATGATAAGGAAGACATTTTGGAAGAGCCTACCAAAATTCAAATAAATCCTGACTTGGTTTATGAAAAAGAACCAGTAGGGATTGTAGCCAAGGAAGAAAAGAAATTAAGGAGAAAAACCTTGAAACTAGTTAAGATCCAGTGGAGTAGTGATCCTAATGACTGCACATGGGAGTTAGAGGATAAGATTAGAATGGATTATCCTAAGCTTTTTGCAAATTAAAAGGTAATTTTTTTTTTCTCTGGAAAAATTATTTGTTATGCATGGTTGATATAGTTGAATTTGTTTGCTTATGCATATGTTTGATAAGTTTTCAGAAAAGAAAAAGATGCTCACTATAAATGTTAGAAAAATTGTGAGGACACAATTCCTAAAAGGAGGGGTGAATGTAATACCCCAAAATTTTGTGAAAAATCATTTTTGTAAAATGATTTAATTTTTGAAATATTTAGATTTAAATATGGTGAAATTTCTGGAATAAATAGTGTGCAAGTATATGTGTGCACGTGCACACTGAAATGGCACAAGGAAGAACTCCAGATTTCTTGGATTTAAAACAAGAATTAAAGGGCAATACAAACATGATTTGGCAACATGGTTGTTTGATTTCTGAAATTATATGGATCATCTTAGAAAATAAGAAAAGTAGGTTTTACTTTAAATCAGTAAACAAAATTTTATTTAAAACCCAGAAGAGAAAATTATGTAAAACTGTATACATATAGGTACATATGCTTCTGAAATTAAAGAGAAATTAAAATAAGCTTAGATAAAATATGTGTACAAATATATATATTTTTAAGCACTGAAAAGTATATATATATATATATATATGCAAGTAAAAACTATGACATTAAAATGACATGAAATGTGATACAAGTTAATGAGCTTGTATAGGCAAAAATAGCAAAGGGGATTTTCAGAAATAATTAAAATAAAAATAGGATAGTCACACTTTTAACATGACTAGGAGAGTGGCCATTTTCTGAAAAGTAAAAGAAAGAAAATGCAGCCTTTAAATTGGTTAATATGGCCGGGGTATTATGAATGAAAAATGCATGATGCTAGCCAGGACAGAAATGGAATTCTGTTTCAACAAAACCCTAGAGGAAAAATGTTTATAAATAGGCAGTTTAGCCAGTAGAATCATTTTTACCCCGAGCTGCACAAAAATAAGAAAAGAAGGAAAATATTGGAAGAAAGGAGAGAACACGCCAACAAGAATTTTCTGGATTAAACATTTAGGTGAGTAATCTCACTGAGTTCATGGCATTAAGACCTGAGTTGAGGCAGCCACTTTCTATATTGCTATTTATGTATTTCTGGTTTTGATGTATATGATTTCATCAATGCTTTTTGGATGTCTTATTTTAAATCTGATATGATTTAATATGGATGATATTGGATGATCTTTGATTGGTTTAGACATTTGTCTTTGGATGAGTATTATACTGTTTTATTTATTCTCATAAATGTTAAAGTTTAGGATCTTAAAAATTATATAGAGAATACTCTCAACTGTTATAGATCTATGGCATGGAAACTTTAAAAAAATGATTGGAGCTGCATTATACTTGGTATAAGTGCTGAGGCTTGAAAAGAAAAATGATAAGGGTGCAATAGAAATTTTCTAAGTGCTGAGCCCTTAATCAAATCAAGAAAAAAAAAAAGAAACCCACAAGCTAAAATTATGATTGAACCAGATCTTGAATCTGAATCAATCATAAAGGCTTGCAGATCAATATAACATGCCATGCCTCTTTTACAGTTGAAAATGTTCTTATATTTTACTAAGATCAAGGCATATTGACCCCATTTAGGAAATAACTGTCTGCTTATTTCTAAGGAGAGTTATGCTAGGAAAAATTATGGATGTTTCCATGTTTGCAGTGATATGTTCACTTAGCATATTTGATGATAGGATTTATGACAATACACTAGTAAATAAACTAGGGAAGGGAAGGCCAAGAAGACTGCTGGAATGCTTGTCATATTTGAAGTATGCAAGTTGGCACATGGTTTGTTTAAGCCCTGAGATCTTTGTGCAATGATGTGAATTAGTTCATTGCAATGTGTCCCAGTGATTCCTAAATAGCAGATGAGGCAGGGATTTAAATTGAATATTACAACCTGTAAATGAAGAAATAGGAATATGGATATTTCTTAGGTTGAATGGTATGGAACCAAGATGATTCCAGTGAATGCAATTGTTGCAATAGATAATTATGTTTGCATGATTAAGTATGCAAGTGTGAGAATGATAAATGAATATATCATACCTGAATCAACTTAATTATATTATGTTAAAATAATTGATTGCAGAAATTTGCTTAAATAACAAGTTAGTACCCTTATATTCTCTATTGCTTAATATCATGAATGAATTGATGTTACTCATACCAGATCATAGATCTGACCCTTGTTTGCTCATGGCATCTGGGGTGTCTCATTTTAAAATGAGGCAACCACTTATGCTCTTTCAGGTAACCCAGGCACTAAGTAAAAATGAAGTTATGGCTTTTATGGAGGAGTGAATGAACATGCTAGCTAGTTTCAATAAGAGTTTAAACCGACTATATCTGCATGTATTTAGGAAAAATTTTATGTTCTAAGATTTCCAGTTATGTATTGAATATTTTATGGTTAGTGATCAAGTTGCCCTTATGATCTGTAAAGTGTCAGATTAAAATTTGTTGTTCTGTTGAAATGGTTGTGTGTTAAGGTTTGATTTGTTTTTGAGGTGGTGTCTGAAATATAAACAAAAAAAAAATATGCTCAAGTATGTTCATATAAATAAAAATCTGGAAGAAATATACAATTATGTGATAGCATAATTTATATATGTATTAGCTAATCTTGTGACATAACAGAGCACTGAGTTTTAGAACAAAATCTGGATTTAGCAAGAAGTAAACTTAAAAGGATTTTATTTTCTTTTTACTGAAATGCTTTGTAAATAAGTATGAATTCATTTCTGAATTGTATTGAGAAAAGTAAATTGTTTTTCTAAAAAGCTTCAGACAGAATGCAATAAAAAGGTATCTCCATTGCTTTGAACTAGTGTGGCAGATACAGGATTCATGAGTTAACCAGCTCCAAATGAATGAAGTATTGGTTGATCATGATAGATTGTATTCTGAAAATAAAAATGCATTTCAAAGCATAGTACATTTAGCAATTGTTTCACTTAGTTTTCTGGAAACTGAGCAGAGATATTGACATGTACATGTATATCTGTGTACATGTTGATATTTGAGCAGAAATATGATTATAATTCCTAGATCAGTTGTAGGAATGGGATTTAAAAATGGTTATGTAAGAAGAATTGTTTTGTATGTTAGGCTATAGGCAAACAATTAGATATATATGTACAAAGATAGGTAGGTATCAGATTTCTAACCATACAGGAGAAAAATAAAAAGAAAAACCAAAAATTGCGTTTGAACCGACCAGCATAGCACTCGAACTCGTGACCTTTCATGTATAAGTTAGGCGTGTTTCCATTACGCCTAGATGTTGCTTGTGTTCACTGGGGATCCACTTTCTTTTATACTGAATTTGATATTATCCAGACTTTAACATAATCATCTATATTAAAAGCTTGTTTACCACTGACTATTACTTGATCATTTCTAAATCCTAATGACAGACTAAAGTACATGTTTTTAGTGGATTTTATGGCCAAAAATCTGAATACAATAATTTATCTGAATTGCTGAAAATCTAAACCAAACAGAATGTTCTTGTACAAAAAAAAATAAAGTATATACTCTGAATTTAGACAAGAAGAACACATACATCTTCATATGTATGTGTATGTTATTAGATATACACTGATATATTTATATTGGTAAGTTATTTTGATCCTGGATATATTTTGTTTATTGGAAAAAGAAAATGACCTTGGAAAATATGTTTGTAATGAATGATATATCAATATATCATCTCTAAGTAAAAAAAAAAAATCCTTATGAAATTAGGGTGGAAATAGGAGGGCCATTTCAACTGGACGTAGAATGGGAAGTTCGAACCAGTATAAAAACCTTTGGTGTCATTTACTTTATTATTTTTACTTTTATATTTATATTCCGCACAAGTAAATAGTTTAGTTAATATTTCATATTACACGATCCTTAGTAACTTTCACTTGGTATCAGAGCCTGTGTTTCTAGAGATCATAACAACATCCTAGAACAAATGGCCATAAAGTGATCTAGCCAAGGCAATAGAAAGATGAAGAGCAATAATGAAGAATCAAAGGATGAACAAGCAAATGCTTCATGGCTAAACTTAGATCACAATTGGTATGCTTATATTCTTTATCTAAAGATCTTTTATTAGCACATGATGAATTATTAAAAGATTATAAAACTTTGAATAAAGATAATAGAATTGCATTAGCTAAGTTAAAAAATTGTGAGCAAGAAATTTCCAATTTAAAAGAGGAAAATAAATTTTTGGTAAAACAAACTAAATTTTTTGAAAATACAACAGAAGAACTTGTTTTACAAAAGGATTTCCTACAAAAAGAAAATGAGCAGTTAGAAGTTAAAAACAATGATCTTAAGGAAATTAATGTTTTGCAGAATAAAAATATATTTTTGGAAAATTCTTTAAATAATTCTAGCTCTTTAATTTTGTCTCTTGAAAAAGAGAATGAAACTTTAATCGAAAGGAACTTAGAATTATCTAAAGAATGTGAGATTTTAAAAGATAGTAGTAATATTTTGCAAAAAGAAGTTTATGATTCTACAGTAAATTTTGATAAATTAAATGAAAAAATCATAAACTTTAAAGGTAGAAATATCTTAACTTCCTTAGTTATAAATTCAAAAGCTCACAATGATAAAAGTAGTATAGGTTATAAACAAGCTAAAAGTAAATATAGTACTAGATATACATTCATGTATACTAATTTTAGTGCTAGTGCTAGTGCTAGTAACTACGATAGTCCTAAAACCACTTACAGTCATAATAATACTTTGTTTAGAAATGATAGAAAATATTTTATAAGTTCTAAGCTAATGACTAATAATATTAGAATATGAATTCTAGCTAATACAATTGATCATGATAAACAACTTTATATTAGTAACTATTATAAGAATGTGATTTGTAATGAAAACTGTATTCATAAAGGTTCAACCACACCCAAATGGGTATGGTTTCCTAAAATTTAGGAAATTATAAGAACCTTGGGTAGCGTATGCTTTAAATGTTAATTTTTTTGATACTCTAGGTTATAAGTAGTAGTTATTTTTATTTGATAAAATTGTTTCATTTTTTATTTCTTTTAGAGGGTACAACCACACCTATTTTGGTAAGGTTTTTACCCTATGATTAACCCATGTACCTTAACGTAGTAAGTGGGTACCAAAATGATTATTAGTTATTGTAGGTACTTGGAGAAACAAAAGGAAAAGCATAGATTTTGGAATTTTAAAGGATGTTCCATACATTTAATAAAATTATGTGCTTACAATGAAATATAGACTTCAACAAATACGGTAAAATCTAGTTTACTTTCTACATAATTAATATTGGATTTATCTTGCTATTGGCAAGATATTTTATAAAATTTATTATATTCCCTCATTCTTTTTTATAATGACAGAGGGGAAGAAATTCATATGCATATTGATAGAAGGAGATATTATACTTAGGGGGAGATGTTATACTTAGGAGAAGCTTTAAAATATTAATATTATTTTATATATAAAATGAATACTTTAAAAAAATTATAGTTGTCATCATCAAAAGGGGGAGAATGTTAGAACCTCTATCGCTGGATTTTAATGACAACAACTATACAGTTATGCCAAAGAACTTCTAAACTAACTTGCAGGTACATAAGTATAAAAAAGAGACAAACAAATAAGTTTATCATAAAGATACACAATGCAAAAGAGGATAAGTGTATATATATATATATAAGAAGAGACATACACGATTTGAGACAAGACAAAGGTGATAAAAAAAGTATTATTAGTCATAGAGTGTCATATCTAGAGTATACAGATGTTAAAATCTTCTCAAAGCGGTATACATACATATACATACACATTCAAAACATTTTATAAAAGCAATGAAAGTTTTTTTTAAATAATAATAATAATAATAATATATGAAGCAAGACTCGAACTCAGGTTAATGGTGAAATCATATTTTAAATGAAAAACAATTTTTCAAAAAAAATGCATGGAGCAGGAATTAAACCCGGGTCGCTAGTTTAGGAAGCAAGTGTTCTAACCAACTGAGCTAACACAACTTTTATTCATCAACAAAATTCAGATGGCTGAACATGATCATTCAGCCAACTGAATCTGTATACGTGCACATGTTTTCAAACATATTAAGATTCAACCTTCTGACCTAATAAATTCAACCAGCTGAAATCTGCCTAAAATACACCATAAACTTTCTAGTTTTAAAATTGACGATTCAAATGGCTGGCTAACTCTATTCAGCCGGCTGAATCTATATAACGGCTAGTTTTTGAAAGGGTGCCTCTTCATCATGAAGAGATACATCTCTTAAATCAAGAGTTGTAGTCATAACTTTTCACTGTTCCTTTTCATGAATGATTGCAACTATGTATTGTCCCGAAAATTTTAACGATTTAAATAACATAATTAACTAAATATTTCATGAAAATAAACAATTAAAATTTAGAAATGAAAATTTGATATTTGATATGCGTCTATTTAAGCATAGAAAGTGTCAGATTTTCATTGGAAAATATGAAAGTTTGTTTGGTCGTGAAATTTCAATTTTAAATTTAAATCAATTAAATTTGCTAGAAATAAATTATTTTTGGAATCTGAATATTTTAATATAATAAAATTGTAAATCATTTTCTGAGTGAGACGTCATATTTCGTTTCACCAAATTTGGACTGCTCTAGCTCCGTTTATATTATTTTCGGCATTTTAGCAACATTTTCGGCAGCGAAGATTGAGTTTTGATGGGTGGGTCATGTCACTCTTATCTATGTACTATTATGTTCGTCTCATCGTGCTGATCTCCGCAGTATATTCATTTGTGCATTTCGGTGTCCTGTACATGGTGAAATCTGTGAAACGATTAGCCGTAACGGTACCTATTTTGAGCCTTTGGCATTCCCATGCCCTTTCATCTATCTACCAGTTGAAAACTAATAGCCTTTAGCATTTATTTTCCCTGAATTTGTGCTTGACCTTTTCTATTCTTATTGGTTCAAAATATATTATTGTCGTTCTTCATTCTTTCTTCCATTTCGTTCTGTCTGTGCTTTGAAATATTAATAAAACTTAAGTGAGCATTTCATATTCAAGCTTGCTTATTTTTATATTGCAATTTCTGGCTTTGAAAAAAAATATACAGTTCAAAAATATGGGTTCGCATATCCACTGTTTGGAGAAACCCTGCTCATTCTTATATTCCCATCATCTTGCTCCGCCGCATCACTCTTGGCAGACTCTCCTCCTTCCACATCAACCACACCAGGCATGCCAACCCCAACCACAGCCTCACCCAGCAGCTCCGAAGCACCACTCCTCCACGCCCAGACCACCTTCCACAGCCCCTCTCCGCCTGAATCAAGCCTACTCGCCCCAACAAAATGCACAGCCCCTACCACCGCTGCACCCTTCATCCACCTCGCCTTGGCCCATACGTCAAGCCCGCAACCCATCATCTCCTACCAGTAGCCTACTCCCCCTCTCTACACCTAACCCACCACCCACCGTGATAGCTCCGCCCATTACCAAAGCAAACGAACCATAGCCCTTGCACCACCATTCCACCAGGCCTTGTACCTAGTCAGCCATCATCGACCTAACCTCCCACCTCCTACGCTGAAGTTTCCTAGACCCGCCTCCCCCTCCCTTTGCTTCACCGCAGCACACCACCGCCAGTTCACCAAGACCACTCCACAGCCTTGAGCTCCACCACAGCAGCCTCTCTGCTGTCCCACTTTTGTCACGACATCATCTTCACATTCCATAGTAGCAGCCACCCTTGCCCGAGCCTTAGCTTTTGGTCGCAGCCTCCTCTTCGTATATATATAAAAATAGAGACAAAAGAGGTATATATCTATATCACATATATGTGTGTGTGTGTGTGTGTATTGGTATATATATTACATATATATGTATATATATTGTTTCCATCAATCTCTTGCTAGCTTTGATTTGTTTTCATCGAATTCGTGTAGTTGTTGCTTTGCTTTATCGCTGTCCCATTGTCGATCCGTGCTTATTCTTATCAGTTTGGTGATCTATCACTTATCCGTGTGTGTGTCCTATTTTCTCTAGCCTCGAAAGGTGAGCGATCACTCTCGATTAACATTCTAGTGTCTAGTAAATTTATTTCACATGAAATGATGATTGAAATATGTTGTTAAATTTGAATTGTTAAATTGTTAAGTATGATATATTCTTATATTTTACTTAATTGACATATGACATATGACACCATAACATGTTATATATTTTATTTAAATTGTTAATTATGATTATGTATGCTTGTCATTGATATGTATGTCATTTTATGCTATTTTATATTCTCACACTGCAAGTTCCCTGTTAGTTTAGGAAATCCCTATGGGTTGAAATGATACATACCCGAACGATTTTATAGATTAAGGGAAAATCGTTGTGGGTTGAAATGATAAACCCAAGCGATTTTATTGATTTTTGAATTTTGGGATTACGGGTTGAAATGATATATACCCGTAAATTTAAATTATTGCAGATTGAAATGATAAATATCTGTATCACTTGACCATAGGATAGAAAATTATATACGGACATTGTTGGTCTATATTTTTAAATGATTTCCAAATTTTTTTGAAAAGGAAAAATATATGTGTATTGATTTTTAGAATATAAAATAAAGATATTTTAATATATATGTAAAATTTTGGTTTTAAAAATTATATGTTTTGGAAATTTTAAATTTATAAGTTAAGTTTTGAAAATGTAAATTTTAAGTTTACTTATAATTTTTTTTAAATATATATATAACATAGTTTAATATAAAATAACATAGATTTAATAAAAACAGATTTAATTTAATGATATTTAATATAATAATATTTAATTTAATAGAATTTAATTAGATAGGTATATATATTATATTTAAATTATTTATTTGAGATTTATATTAATATTTTGAAAATAGATTTTTGTAATAACTCTAATAAAATAAAGGTTGGGAAGATAAATTAAGTTAATTTGTAATTTAATTTGTTTGAGAATTGAATAAATAAAAATTTGTTGGAAACTTATTGATTATAAGATTTTGAAAGGTATGAAATTTATTGGGCACATTTCTTTGATACCATATCTATTACCTTATGATTTGATTTGGGTGCACCTTTGATTTGGGAGTGTCTCGAGGTGGGTGGTAGTAGTTGCTATGCGTTACCACCAGTCTGGGAGTGCAAAATGGTAGATCCTCCCCTGGGAATTGCCTCGCATGCCTTGTCACATGCCTTATCGCATCCCACTACGAGTTTGGTTTGTACCATACCTATGGAGTGCCCTCTGATAGCCCTCCAATTTACGGAGGAATTAAGTACTGTATAGACTACAGGAATATATATAAAAATGTGTTAAGGGGGATATGGGTAATGCCTTAATGCTATTTTAATAGTTTACTTTACTATAGACATTATATATGTAGCGTATTGTACTATGTATGTAGATAATTCCATGGATCCTTAAGGGATGGAATCCCAACATCCTTTAAGTTATATTGCATTTCACTTGGACATTTCACTTGAGTTAATTTACTTGCATAAGAATTGCTTTATGCTCGAGTCAAACTGAGTGTCACAGCATTTGAGACTCACCTTTGGAGCTTTGCTTGAAGATCTGTCTCTTATTTGTTTAGCTTTCAGTTATTTCGGTTATTTCCAGTTATTAATGTTCAGACTTGTCATTTGCTTTTGTATTGGGACTTCTATGTACTTGGGATTTTCTGTTGTATTTGTTTCAGAATCTGACGTTCTGTAGTAGCTTCATGAACTACTATTTATCTATTCCGCTGCTTATTATTATATTACTTTATGTCTGTGATTTTGTGATTGATTTATTTACTGTATATGCTAAGTTTTGCCAAAAATAAATTGACAATCTGTTGTTTTGAGCAATTCAAGTCTGACACGTGTGGATGATTGTCAATTTGAATGGTTCGAAATAGCGGGTCGTTACAGTTGGTATCAGAGCTCTGGTTTAGGCAAAACTTAGCATATGGAGTAAAAACTCATTAGAGATAAGGTAGTAATACCTTAGAATGAGTAAAATCAATTATAGAATCATCTTCGTTTGAGCTTGAAATTCTTTGTTAGGATCCTCTTTGATTAGGATTTCTTTTGAATTTTTGGAACTTTCCCTTTGTTCTGAAATCCATTTTTGTCTTTCATGTTCGTGTTATTCTTGATACTGGAGCATCCTATAGCTTTATTTCTGTCAAACTCTGTAATAAATTCAAGCACATCTTGCAACCTCAATTGGCAACTTCATCCTTATGTGTGACTAATCCCATCAGCGGTCATGCCAACCTAAGTATGATTTGTAAAGGGGCGAAACTCCATTACAACAGGCGTCTATTCACCAGAGATTTCTACGTCCTTGGTTTTGATGTTGTTGTTTCTTGCAAAGCCCAAACCGTTTCTTTATTAGACGACTAGGGTAATTCTCTTATGATCGAATGTCGATTGACTCAGATTATGCAGGCAGTTTTATCTTTTCACTTGATGCTCAGCCTAGTGATCTTGACACCACCCCGATAGTCAAGGATTATCCTGATGTTTTGGTGAAGTCATTTCTCCTCCTCCTAAGCGGGAAATGGAATTTTGCATCGATCTTATTCCTGGAGCTCGATCTTGCTACCATTTTCACCGGCTTCATGTAGCCGAGGAGAGCATTCCCAAGACAACTTTCTAAACAGAGAATGTTTTCTATGAATGGTTAGTCATGCCCTTTGGATTAACCAATGCTCCTGCCTTCTTCGCCGACCTCATGAATGACGTTTTTCCACGATGTTCTCAACAAGTTTGTCATGGTTTTTGTTGATGATATTCTTGTCTTTTCTAGTTCTGAGAAGGAACATGAATCTCTTTTGAGCTATGTTCTCCAAACTCTTAGGAGTTATCAGTTAAAAGCCAAATTTTCTAAATGTCATTTCAGGAGGGATGAAGTTTGATTCCTTGGGCACATTGTTTCTAAAAATGGAGTATCGATTGACTGGGTTAAGGTCGCCGCAATTAATATAAGTCTATCTGTCTTTCCTCTTTTGTAATTAATTATCTTATCTTCCTTTCGAGCCTATCTTCGTAGTTAAATTCTCTTTGATTAGGGTCCCTCTAAATTTGAATCTCTATCCCTGTTCTAAAATCCATTCTTGAATAATCCTGGAGCATATTTGTAATTGATATAAAATGTTTATATTGTGTTGTTTGAATTTAGGTTTCGATCGATTCGTCTGGCCAATGCTATCGATAGGAATTCCAAAACACTTGAACAGAGCAAACTGACACAATATTTTTTTCGAAATTGGTAAATGAAATAATTTTATGTATGATTAAATGTAACAACCCGCCTTTTCAATGGTTTAAATCGACAATAAACCACACACGTCAGACTCAAACCATTAAAAAGGGTAGATTGTTATGGGGTAAATAAGAAAAAGCAAGGAAAGTAAGAAACAATACAGAATCTTGCAGCGGAATGACAAAATATA
Organism: Allium fistulosum; assembly: GCA_030737815.1. Taxonomy (NCBI): domain Eukaryota; kingdom Viridiplantae; phylum Streptophyta; class Magnoliopsida; order Asparagales; family Amaryllidaceae; genus Allium; species Allium fistulosum. Next base: position 272,320,867 of record CM060902.1, on the reverse strand, counting down.
ATAATCAAATAAACAGTTCATGAAGCTGTTTACAAATAATCTTTGATTATACTATTAAAATACAGATTAGAGTTACATATAACAAGAATAAATAATAAATAAATGCAGCGGAACAACATGATAAAGTGGAATAAATATAATAAATAATAATAGTACAAAATCTTCGTCTTCATCCTCCAGAAAGCAGTCTTCGATAAACAGAAAAGCTCAGACTGACCCGAGCGAATTGAAAAGACAAAACACTTGAGTCAGAACTAAAGATCTTATGTAAGTTAAATCAAAAGTAAATAAATATGAGTGTAACGGCATCAGAGATTTTTACGGGGTTTGACATCTCCTATCCAGTGTCTAACGTGAGTGCAATAACTTAAGAGATGTTCGAGATTTCCATCTCCTAAGGATCCGTTAAACTATCTACTATGTAGTACAATACGCTATTATAATAGTGTCTACAGTAATGTAAAGTATTAAAATAGCGTTAAGGTGTTATCCATATTTCACTTAGCACATTTTATATATTCCCATAGTCTATACAGTACCGTAAGCTCCTCTGTGTGGTTTACCTAGAGGGCACTCCATAGGTATGGTACAAAACAAAATTGTAGAAGGTGCGATACGGCATGTGAACACGGCACTCGAGGCAATGCCAGGGTGGATATACCAATTGCACTCCCGGACTGGTGGTAACGTATAGCAGCTACTACCGCCCAGCTCGGACACACTCCCATAATCAAAATCGAGAGGTGGCCACCAAATTAACCACAAAGTAATAGTATGGTATCGAAGAAATATGCTCGATCGGAGGTGCGACCTCACTTGGCCCGATATAGCTCCTGTTTTAGTCACATCTAAGCTGACTCACGGGAGTCAGGGCTATGAAAATACCTCATACAGAATCGTACGCCAAACCATCCTACTTCATTTCTAGGATCTCCACCACGTACACAGTTGTTAAAGTGGTTTTCGGTATGTGCAAAGAGTATGACAATATCCGATCCCGGTCTCTTTAACAACCAAACGCTTATTTCACACTTGATGGTTCTTTTACATTTCTAAAGTCAATTCACGATTGATATCAGAATATCATATTCTCAAAACCATATCATTTTCAAAATCACATTTACTTCCGAAATTATGTCATATTTGAAACCATATCACTTTCGAATTCATATTTCCAAAATAGATTAAATCCTCATTTAAAATCATCATATTTCTCAAATAGGACACTTAAATCCCTACTTATGTTATAACTCATTAAACCTTATTCACTATAAAGTCAAGGCTTTAATTATAAACATTTCCACTTTACAACGTCTAAAATTTAGAAAATAATTTTGATAGTTATAAATAGTTTAAATTAGTTTAACAAAGTTTAAATAGATACAAATTAGGTTAAATAGGTTAAAAATAGATTAGATAAATTTAAAATACATTAAAATACTTTAAATAGATTTAAAATAGTTTAAATGGTTTAAAATAGATTAAATAGGTTTATTATGGATTAATTAGATTTAAAATAGATCAAATGAATTTAAAATAGATTGAGTAGAATTAAAATAGATTAAATAATTTAAAATAAATTAAAATAGTTTAATATAGTTTAATATAGTTTAATATAGTTTGAATGGTTTAAAATATGTTAAAATATATTAAATTAGGTTAGAATAGATTACAATAGATTAACTGGGTTATAGTTAAATTTGGTTAAAATAAATTGGAATAGTTTAAATTAATTAAGTTGGTTTTAAAATAGATTTCAAAGTTATACCCAAACATTTCAATAACTCAATTTCGATAATTCATTTATATTTGATAATTCAACTTTGAAATTCCAATTTAAATCCTTCGAACAGATCATTAAATAAATTCCAATATCAACCTTAACGCTTGGATTTTCGAAAATAATTTAGTTTATATAACATCGGTTTCTATTTCAAAATACCAGTTAACTGAATTCAAAATTTAAAGATTTAAAAATCGTTTAATTTAACCGATCCGGTGTCCTTATATAAATTTCTACTCTATGGTCAAGTGATACGGATATTTATCATTTCAATCTGCAATTTAAAATTTTACGGGTATATATCGTTTCAACCCGCAATCCCAAAGTTTAATTTCAAATACATGAAATCGCTCGAGTCTATCATTTCAACCCATAACAATTTCTCCCTAATCTATCAGATCATTCGGGTATGTATCGTTTCAACCCATAGGGAACTTGCAGTGTTATAACAATAGAAAATATAACATCCAGTCATCCAATATCAATAAATAAACATCCATCACAATCATCATCCAAATAAACCAATAAATAACAATAATTGACTGATCATCAATAACGGTTATTAACAGGCAAATTTAAACTTCAATATTAAATTAAATAGCAATTAAATTCAATAAAGGTCCGATTTAACTAGAATGACAATTTAAATATACCAAACATCAACCAATCAATTCCAAAACACACCATAAATTAAATTTAACTAACATAAGATAATCTAGTAATTGTGAGTGGGTTAAAACACTCACCTTTGATTTCAAATCGATTTGAAATCCAAAATAAGGCCCAAAATTAAGCAGTCTCAGAATTTGTCCAAACTAATGTCCGGAATTTTGATACGATCCCAGCGGAATAAACCGCACACGAATCGGACCTCGTACGTAAAAGTTATAACGATTAGAAGATTTAAAATTTAAATTAAATAAAAATAAAGTAAAGACCAATCAGAAAATACCACGTAGACCTTCTTCCCGTACGAGAAACCCTAACCACACAGCGACTCTCGAACTCGACCATGCTAACTAGCCGCCACCTTCAAATCAAAAACGCTGCGCCTATAATCATCTCCAACCCAATCGGCCACCACCACCAGCCTGCTCGTCTCGTGCCGCCGCTACAGCCCACATGCGCACGCTTCCGCCGCCCCAGATGGCCACCACCGCTGCCGATCAACAACGAAAATTCCAGGTGAACCATGACTCCCTGAGCACGAGCGAACATCATCCTCGTGACCTGCTCGACCTCCTCTTCCCAACACCGCCTACCGATCGTCAAACGATCGACGATCCACCGTTGGATCGTAAACCCTAGAGATGGACTGCCGAGGTTCATCCTTGATTTCTGGTCAAATGATGCATCTAATTGAAAAACGAATTGCAGATCTGGGTTACGCTCTTCGAGAGCTTTGAAACAGTATATAATATGACATAGTTTTGAGGAGTTTAATTTTGAAATTGATTTGGAGATTGAATTGTAGCATTTGGAATTGGAATTAGCTTCTGCCATTGAAGCAAGGAGCGGACCGAAGTTGATGTACGTATAAGAATAAGAAATAGAAAGACTGCTAGGGTTAGAACATAACAATTTATATGGACAAGGCCCGATAAGAAATAAACACAATCGAATTGGTACGAACGACAATTGCGACCCATAAAGCCTGTTCTGCCTCCAAAACGAAAGTGGGTCATCCCATATATCAAAATAGATGTTTTCGATATTTTTAAACTCAATGGAATAGGTTTCAAGTCCTAATTCCATCGTATGAAGAAGTTAGCTTAAAAATCAGCTTATTACAAATTGATTTCAATTGAATTTAATTAAATTGTTTTCTACGCGTTTCGAGTTCGTACGATCAAACGACAAGTCCGATCGCTACGAAACTTGAAACTTTATAATAAATCACCGTTACGAATTCGATGGAACTAGTTTCGTCAAAATCCGAGATAGTGGCCAAAATGGCTATTTCCACGTTAATTAAATAAATTAATATTAAATTAACTAAATCACTTTTTCAATTCAAATTTAATAACTAACAATTTTCATCATTTTTTTTGATTACTTGGACATTTACAATAATTTAAAACAAATTTACATATCAATTCAGTGTTAATTATTACACTAGTTACAGTGTTCGATTCCAATCGAAACTAAATCCAATTAAATATAATTTAATTCCAATAAATTGATTTACTTTGATTTCAATCTTTTTATTCAATCAATTATTACTCTATAGGTATAGTTCACATTTGTTTATATCTTATTACACTAATATTCTACAATTATCATCTTTTACCATATAGTTGCAGTATTTCAATTACATTGAATTTTTGTCAATTTTATTATAATTTAAAATCTCAATAAATTAATTTATCTTTGTTTCACTCTTTTTATTAAATCAATTATTGCCTTGTGAATATAATTAACATCTCTATACCTTTTATTACATTTATAATTTGCAGTTATTGTCTTAACTCATATTAACGTGATATTTAATTACATTTAATTTGCAATTGATTTCAAATTTAATTCAACAGATTAAATAAATTGGTAACAAATGACAATCGTTACCTTTTCTTAATTTAATAACACTTGTAAGTTTGTTATCTACACAAAATGCCATAACTACTACCACAACACTACTTTTATTCAATTACCATTAATTACATATTATTTCACCAATCAATAACATTTAATTTATTTTCTTATTTTAAATTTATAACTAATTATAACATACAATTATTATAATTACTTGAGGTTAGATTCCATTTGTCATTTATTACAATAAATTTACATTATTAAACCCTATTTCTTTATTAAAATCTATAACCAATTTTAATTTTTTAATCATTTCAATTAATTGGAATTACATTTAAAGCAATTATCAATTACCTTAAATTAATCTGTTACATTTCATTCCAGTTATACTCTTGTTATTGAATCACAATTTTTTTTATTTCTTCCAACATTAAATCACAAAACCTTATTAAATTAACTATTTTTAGTTATCGAAAATTACGGGTCGTTACACTCTCCCCCACTCAAAACTTTTCGTCCTCGAAAAGGGAAAAGGAGGGATAAAGAATTAATATATCTCATTCAAAATATTGAATTTATAAACAATTAATTTACAAAATTAAATAATTTAAGTAAGTACCAACTTATAAACAATTAAATCCTTTTAAATTCAAGTTAATAAAAGTTTGGAAAACATTTCACAAAAAATTTCTAAGTCCAAAATTCACAGAAAATTTCGACAGAGTCTTCTTTGTACGGAGAGGTCTGGGAGAAATAGTAATATCAATAATAACAATATATATCACATATTCAAAATAATATATCCCAAACCACGGGAAAAAATATAATATCGCTAGAAAACCGTAATCCGAGAACGTACCTATTTGTCGGGCAAACTACGCTTAATTTATGAAACCAAAGTAGTAGTTATTACTTGCATAACCTGTATTTCACTTATATAATCCAAAGAAGTTAATAATTATATAAATGAGAAATATTTAAGTTGTTTCAATCAATAACAACAAATCAACACAACATAACAATAGTTACTTGCAAACAAACATACAATCATCACATGCAATTAAAGAAATCAACCATCCATCATAGCAACCAAAGCAAGTGGTTTGTTCGGGTTCAGAAACTTTTAATCATATAAAATGATAAATAAACTACTAAGTATACCGTACACTCAACAGTCATAGATAAAACTCAATAGATTATTCATACATTTTTATACAGTTAGAAGTATCCTTTCCAAACCATCCCATAAGCCAAACAAACAATGATTTCAAGTATTATTCAAATGTATTCTTTTTAATTTCCCTTCATATCATTTTCCGTTCATTTTTCTTCATTCATACAATGCTATTTTATTAGTTTACATTCATTACTTACAAAAATTCATTTCTCATTTATTCATACAATGGTTTTTCTCCATTTTCATTACTTTACATTCACTTGTTTATATAAGTTATTTCCATTTCAATTATTAGGTTATCCATTGTTATGTAAGTCTCTTTACAATCTAATTCACCATTAATAGATTATTTCCTTTTCACATCCATTCTTCCATATATTGTATTATTGAATATTAAATTCGTTTCTAAATCATTTCAATGCCTTTTGAAGTTATAACCATTCAATTAACGTAATACTCATTTTAATTATAAATGGCTTCAACATTAAATTAAGTTTATAATTATTTACTTATGATGTTCACCTTTTTATTACTTTAATTAGTAGCATTCAAATTATTTACTTAGGTTTGCAATAAGCTTATACATCTTAATTCTCCCTTTAAAACATAATTACATTGAACGTTTTCATTATTTAAGTTTTACTTGTATAATATTCCATTACATATTTTTATTAACATTACAACTTTTAACATTTTGGTATGTTATATATATATATATATGTCTTAAGAATGAAATTGAAAGTTACATAAGTTCATCTTGTTCATTTTTTTTTCAAAGTTCAATAATTCATCTTCTAAATTTTCATTATTCTTAAGTTTACAAGTTTCCAATTTCTCATATATACCATTAATCACTTAGCATCTAATTACTTATATTTTTCTTCATTCTAGAAACTTCCAATTATTAAAATAATTAAGATTTCATTCATTGCAATAATTGAAAACTACTAATTATCAGAAAATTTAAGAACTAAACTCCGGGTTCATTTTAGTCACTTAGAAAATAATATATATATTTATCCTTTATAGATCAAATCATATTTAGAAATTAAAAATTAAGGTTTTATTCATCAAAATAGATGTGTAGTAAAACTACTACGGCAGTCTCCCCACTTTGAAACTCGAAAATGAACGTCGATGATGCGTGCCCTCATCACCGAAATTATTTTCCAACGATTGAGAGGGGAGTACAGAACTTATTTCCATTAAAAGTTCCCTTTAAAACTTTCTTTCAAATCATCGTGAAATATTCATATCAGAAAATACTTCTAAATACTACTAATATTATATTCCAAAACCTTTTGAAAGAAATTTCAAAAATCCCGGAACTTCAATTCTAAACATCCAATTTATATTTACTTTATTTGTAAATCCTATTTCTCAATCAATATTCATAAAAAATTTCTACCTAAGAAACAACATATTACATCCAACTATATCATTTATAAAATCTATTACTTTATATACAAAATATATAATAGGCAAAATTATTTCATTTACCTATATTTCAAAACAATATTGTGTCGGTCTGCCCTATTAAGTGTTTAGAAATCCCTATCGATGTCATAACGTCCTATGCACCAACAAGAATTTATAAATACAAAACAGAAAAAATTAACACAAAACAAAAACTTTTTATAACACTTACAAGTACGCTCTCTCATATATATATACACTCAGCGACTCATTCTAGGGTATTACTACACTATTTTATATGAGTCAAACCCTACAAAGCTAAGGTTATCGCTAAACCTCGCTCTAATACCAACTGTAACGACCCGCCTTTTTCGATGGTTTAAATCGATGATAAACCACACACGTCAAACTCAACCATTAAAAAGGGCAGGTTGTTATGGGGTAAATAAGAAAAAGTAAGGAAAGAAAGAAACAAATACAGAATCTCATAGTGGAATGACAAAATATAATAATCAAATAAATAGTTCATAAAGCTGTTTACAAATAATCTTTGATTATACTACTAAAATACAGATCAAAGTTACATACAACAAGAATAAATAATAAATAAATGCAGTGGAACAACATGATGCAGTGGAATAAATATAATAAATAATAATAATACAATATCTTCGTCTTCATCCTCCAAAAAGCAGTCTTCGATAAACTGAAAAGCTCGGACTGATCCAAGCGAATTGAAAAGACAAAACACTCAAGTCAGAACTAAAGATCTTATGTAAGTTAAATCAACAGTAAATAAATATGAGTGTAACGGCGTCAGAGATTTTTACGGGGTTTGACATCTCCAATCTAGTGTCTAACGTGAGTGCAACAACTTAAGAGATGTTCGGGATTTCCATCTCCTAAGGATCCGTTAAACTATCTACTATGTAGTACAATACGCTATTATAATAGTGTCTATAGTAAAGTAAAGTATTAAAATAGCGTTAAGGCATTACCCATATCCCCCTTAACACATTTTATATATTCCCATAGTCTATACAGTACCGTAAGCTCCTCCGTAAGGTTTACCCAGAGGGCACTCCATTGGTATGGTACAAAACAAACTTGTAGAAGGCGCGATACGGAATGTGAACACGGCACACGAGACAATGCCAAGGTATATATACCAATTGCACTCCCGGACTGGTGGTAATGCATAGCAGCTACTACCGCCCACCTCGGACACACTCCCATAATCAAAATCGAGGGGTTGTAACAACCCTAGATTTTTGCATATAATTTAAAATTTGATTTGATTTTATTTTGAAATTATTTTAAACTTGTTTTATTTCAAACATTTCATTTTAAAATATAAATTTTGATTATTATATGAATTATAATTTCAAACTGGTATAAATTGAATATTTTCCTGAAAAATGGATTTGTGGTCAAAACATGTCAAACTTTGACTTTTCAATTTTAAATATAAATATTTTAATTCTTGAATTTTATATTTTATTATGAAAATAGATTTAATAACATGAATACTGCTTTTCGTTTCGTTGGAAACGGAGTTATATTGTGAAAGTTATGTATATTTCAATATTGTGTGTAAACTGATGTATTTAGCAATATTGTCTATTTTATATTTTATTTGTCATATTTTGTTCTAATATGTGTTAATATTTTATTTTATGTATATTTTTGTCTTTTATTATTTTTAAAGTGATAATATAATTTGTCCAAAGTTTACTTGAATTTATTTCAATTTATAAAGGCTAGTTTCTATTTTTCTGCTATTTTCTTCAATTAAATTATATTTAATTTAAAATTTATTTATTCATTTTGTGAATGCATTTTTATTTTATGTTCTTATCTTTATTTATAAATGTTTTACAAGTCCATATGAATTTTCCCAAATTTATTCTGTTTATTTTCAAATTTTCTAGACTAGTTTGCAATTTTGTGCTATTTTCTTATTTTAACCTTATATAATTAATAATTATTTATATATCCATTATATTTTGTTATATTTTCGAAATTATGACGGAGATTATTATTATTTTCAGTAATTTAAATTTATATAAAGAAATTAAAAGTAATTTGAAAGGTTTATGACTTTTAGTTTTCCTATGGCCTTTTATCTTCCACCTTTTCACATTTCAACCTTACTTTTCACTCAATTGGTCATATCTCTTCATTTCCTTCATCCGACCACTTCTCCCTACCATTTTTCACGTGAATTTTCTTCTCATTTCTGAAAAAAGGTTCGTCCTCCATCATCTCCAAGAGTTTGGTAAATTCTTTTACTTCTTTTCCATTGTTTTCTTCTTGTTTATGTTGTTTTCACTTGCTTTCTCACCTTCTATGCTAGGCTCCTCTCCACTCCTTCACCATGGCTGCCACCACCACCACTTGAGCCAGCCTCCACCACCTCCTCTACAGCTCCAAACCACTGGCCATGCACCCATGTAACAAAATTCAACAATATCTACACGAACTTCACCTATATGCACCATAGCCTATCACCTATGCCTTCATCACCTTCAACCACCCCTTGGCCACCACCTACTCCACCTCCACCACCCATGGATGACCTAAAACCCTATGCCACACCATTCTCCAGCCCACTACAGAGATGGCCATGCCTGGTCTTGATTGGACCGAGTCCAATGTTGCATTGAATCCTTGTAGTTTGCCTTTGTAGTTGAAATCCATGCACCTATCTCTTTGTATCACCTTTGCCCCATCACCATACATGTTTGGCCGACCCTATTGAACCCAAAACTAGACCCCTAACACACACATTGGCTGTGCTAACCTGACCTATGGCTGAAGCATTAGTGGTAGAAGGCAAGTGCAAGTGGTTTGGAGATGATTTATGCATTCATTTCTAACATTGTTTAATCGTATTTTTGAATTGAAAGCTTATAATTGTTATATTGTTTTGTTTGATTTGTTTTCAAGGAAATTAATCTTGTGGCTCTCTCACTCGTATCTTATCGTGCTATCGTGCTTGTGTGGATCTCTTTTGTGTGCATTCGTTGTTGTGTCTCCAGCTTAAACAAGTGAGTAAATCTCACCAGACTAATATGTACTTATATAACTAGTGAACTGACACCATTTGAATCTGTAAAATAATATCATCCTGTTATAAATGTTATATTATGATTATATGATGTTCATCCATGTTTATACACATGTTATATCATCTGTTACTGTTATATATTGTGTACTGTTCATTTTTATCAGTTTATCACACTGCAAGTTCCCTGTAGATTAGGTTCACTATGGGTTGAAATGATACATACCCGAACGGACTTTAGAATAGGAAAAAATCGTTATGGGCTGAAATGATAGGCCTGAATGATTTTTATACATTTCATATTACTTGGGATTGCGGGTTTGAAATGATAGAACCCGGTTTTTCTTTGTAAACTGCGGATTGAAATGATACATATCCGTATCACTTGACCTAGGCTAGAAAATTGTATACAGACCCGTGGTTTATATATTTTTCTAAAATTTTTAAAATATTTTAAAAATGTAAATATTATGATATTTTGATTTAAACTTTATTAAAATGATTTCTATAAAATATTTGCGATTTTCTACAAATTATATAAGTGTATTAAGTAAATGGTAAAGTAGAATTTGAAATATAAGTTAATTTTGGAATTTATGATTTTGTTTATAAATGGAATTTATGTAAGGTAATGAAATATGACAAATTTGATTTAAAGATGAATTTAATGATTTTTATTAAGTAATAATACTGTTTTAAAGGTGTTAATGATTTTGTATAAATTAAAATATGGAATAAATGAATTTTAAGTTGAAATTTTTGAAATATAACTTAAATTGGGAAATTGTGAATTTTGTTAAAAGTGAAATTTTAATTAAGTAAAATAAATGTAAAAAAGTCATATTTTGGAAATTTAAACTTAGTTGTAAAGTTAAGAATTTAATTAAAGAAATGAAAATTTAATTGTTATTTAATTTGATTTTTGTATGGAAATTTGACTTTATAAAATCATAGAAATAAAGGTATTTAAATGATTGTTTTTAAATGTGAAAATATATGATTTTATAAGTTAAAATGATTTATATTAAAAGTTACTTATGTGTGAAACTGTAAATAAAACTCTGAATTTGATTTGACAGCAGTTTTGAAATGTAATGTAAAGATATTACAGCATTGGAAAATGCTGTAGTTGTTTTAAATGAACCAAATAGCAAATTTGAACTAAGGGTTATTATAGCACTTTGCTAGTGCTATAGTTGTTAAATTTAACTAAAATTTTAATTGAAACTAAATTAAGATATTACAGCATTTTAAATGCCGTCTTTTGTTAATGAACTGTTTTAAAACATAACATTTCGTAGCATTTTCTAAGTGCTGCGAAAGTTGAATTTTCTTTGTTTAATAAATTCAACTGAATAAATGATCTTTGAAAAAGATTAAATTTTGGAAATTAACTATTTAATTATTAAATATAATGAATTTACTTTAAATGATTTAAATGGAATAGTTGATTTGGGAAATACAAGTATTTTGAAATGTGATTAAATGGTATTTAAATTTAAATTAAATAAATGATATTAAATCTTGGAATAAATAATTGAAGTTATATTAGTATGGAAAATATTTAGTTTACTTGTAATTTGAATCTATTTAAAGGATATTGGACTTATGAAATATAGGATATTAAAGCTTTGGAATTTATTTTATAATTTGAATAGTTATTTTGTGGATTAAATCTATATTGGAAATTTATAAGATTTGAAATGGTCTATGGAAATATATTTGAAATAAATGATTAAATTGAATTGAAACTTTGGAAATTGAATACTTGATTTGAGTTATAATACCTACACTTTTAAATGAATTTAAATGAATTAATTTGTTGGAATATAAATTATTTAAAGGTGACTTGAAATGATAATAAATGAAGGATATCTTTGAATTAAAAAAAGGTATTTAAAGTTGAATATTTGGATTTGAACTTAAATGATGATTTGAAATGAAGTTTTGGAAAGATATGATATTTTGATATATTAAAATGATTCGAAATGAAGTTTGAAAGGATATGATATTTTGAGATATTAAAATGATTTGAAATAAAGTTTTGGAAAGATATGATATTTTGGTATATTGAAATGATTTGAAATGAAGTTTTGAAATGATATGATATTTTAAATATATTGAAATGGTTTGGAATTGATTTATTCTTAATTTTGATAAAGATTTGGATTTGAAATGATATTCTATTTTGAAGTATAAACTGTTTTTAAATTATAACCACGGGTTATAATAACGATTGGTTGTTAAAGAGACCGGGATCGGATATGGACATACTCTCTGTCGATACCGAAAACCACTTTGACAACTGTGTACGCGGTGGAGTTTCCAGAATGAAGTAGGATGGTGACGACGATCCTAAGGTATATACGTGGACCCAACTCCCGTGAGTTGGCATTAGGTGGCTAAAACAGGAGTGATCTCGGACCAGTGAGGTAGCACCTCTTATCGGACACACTTCTTCGATACCATTCTATTACTTGTGATTAATTTGGTGCGCACCCTTGATTTGGGAGTGTTGTTCGAGGTGGAGCGGTTGTGGCTGCTATGCGTTTCCATCAGTCCGTGTGCGTAATTGGTATACCTACCCTGGCATTGCCTTGTGTGCTGTGTCACCTACCATATCGAGCCCACTACGATTTTGGTTTAAAGATCCGACCGCGTTAAGGTTCACCATCCCCTTAACGCTATTTTCTATATGATTATACTTTACTAATTAGACACTACTGTATATAGCGTAGATTACTACATAGTAAATAGTTTAACGGATCCTTAAAGAATGGGCGATCCCAAGCATTCTTTAAGTTACTTGTACCTTATTACAGTTCACTTGAGTTGGTTTACATTATATAAGTATATATTGTCCTGACTCGAGTGTTTGTATTTTTATTTACGCTCGGGTCAGCCTGAGTATTCATAGATTTGGATTCCACTTTCTGGAGATTGGAATCGCTGGAGATTATCTGCTTATCTAGTTTTATCTATCTCAGTTCTGTTGTTCTATTCAGCTTGTACTTGGTTATCATATTGAGACTTCTATTGTACTTTATTTCTTCTGTTGTATCTTATTTAACTTTGATATATTTACATAGTAGCTTCATGAACTACTATTTCTTTTACTTCCGCTGCATTATTTTACTCTGTGTCTGTGATCTGTGATTATATTTATTTACTGTATATTCTGAGATTTGCCAAATTTTATTTACAATGCGGTATTTTGGGCAATTCAATTCCGGCATGAGTGTCTACCTATACACTTATAATGGATGCGAATGGTTGAAAATATCGGGTCGTTACAGGGGTGGGCACCAAATCAATCACAAAGTAATAGTATGGTATCGTAGAAATGTGCCCGATCGGAGGTGCGACCTCACTTGGCCCGGTATAGCTCCTGTTTTAGTCACATCTAAGATGACTCACAAGAGTCAGGGTTACGAAAATACGTCATATAGAATCGTACACCAAACCATCCTACTTCATTTCTGGAATCTCCACCATGTACACAGTTGTTAAAGTGGTTTTCGGTATTGGCAGAGAGTATGATAATATCTGATCCCGGTCTCTTTAACAACCAAACGCTTATTTCACACCGGATGGTTCTTTTACATTTCAAAAGTCAATCCACGATTGATATTTGAATATCATATTCTCAAAACCATATCATTTTCGAAATCACATTTACTTCCGAAATTATGTCACATTTGAAATCATATCACTTTCGAATTCATATTTCCAAAATAGATTAATTCCTTATTTAAAATCATCATATTTCTCAAATAGGTCATTTAAATTCCTACTTATGTTATAACATCATTAAACCTTATTCACTTTAAAATCAAGGCTTTAATTATAAACATTTCCACTTTACACCATCTGAAATTTAGAAAATAATTTTGATAGTTATAAATATTTTAAATTAGTTTAACAAAGTTTAAATAGATATAAATTTGGTTAAATAGGTTTAAAATAGATTAAATAAATTTAAAATAGATTAAAATACTTTGAATAGATTTAAAATAGTATAAATGGTTTAAAATAGATTAAATAGGTTTATTAAGGATTAGTTAGATTTAAAATAGATTAAATGAATTTAAAATAGATTGAGTAGAATTAAAATAGATTAAATAGTTTTAAATTAAAATAGTTTAATAAAGTTTAAATGGTTTAAAATAGGTTAAAATATATTAAATTAGATTAGAATATATTAAAATAGATTAACTGGGTTAATTAGTTAGAAATAGGTTAAATTTGGTTAAAATAAATTGGAATAGTTTAAATTAATTAAGTTGGTTTTAAAATAGATTTCAAAGTTATATCCAAACATTACAATAACTCAATTTCGACAATTCATTTATATTTGACAATTCAACTTTGAAATTCCAGTTTAAATCCTTTGAATAGTTCATTAAATAAATTTCAATTTCATCCTTAACGCTTGGATTTTCGAAAATAATTTAGTTTATATAACATCAATTTCTATTTCAAAATACCAATTAATTGAATTCAAAATTTAAAGATTTAAAAATCATTTAATTTAACCGATCCGGTATCCGTATATAAATTTCTACCCTATGGTCAAGTGATACGGATATTTACCATTTCAATCCGCAATTTAAAATTTTATGGGTATATATCGTTTCAACCCGCAATCCCAAAGTTTAATTTCAAATACATGAAATCGCTCAAGTCTATCACGTCAACCCATAATGATTTCTCCCTAATCTATCAGATCGTTTGGGTATGTATCATTTCAACCCATAGGGAACTTGCAGTGATATAACAATAGAAAATATAACATCCGGTCATCCAATATCAATCAATCAAACATCCATCACAATCATCATCCAAATAAACCAATAAATAACAATAATTGACTGATCATCATTAACGGGTATTAACGGCAAATTTAAACTTCAATATTAAATTAAATAGCAATTAAATTCAATAAAGGTCTGATTTAACTAGAATGACAATTTAAATATACCAAACATCAACCAATCAATTCCAAAACACACCATAAATTAAATTTAACTAACATAAGATAATCTAGTAATTGTGAGTGGGTTAAAACACTCACCTTTGATTTCAAATCGATTTGAAATCCAAAATAAGGCCCAAAATTAAGCAGTCTTGGAATTTGTCTAAATAAGTTCCATAATGTCCGAAATTTCGATACGATCCCAGCGAAACAAACCGCGCGCGAATCGGACCTCGTACGTAAAAGTTATAACGATTAGAAGATTTAAAATTTAAAGTAAAATAAAATAAAGGCCCATCAGAAAATACCACGTAGACCTTCTTCCACGTACGAGAATCCCTAACCACACAGCGACTCTCGAAATCGACCACGCTAACTAGCCGCCACCTTAAAATCAAAAACGTCACGCCTATAATCATCTCCAACCCAATCGGCCACCACCACCAGCCTGCTCGTCTCGAGCCGCCGCTACAGCCCTCATGGGCACGCTTCCTCCGCCCCAGATGGCCACCGCCACCCCCGAGCAACAACGGCAATTCCAAGCAAACCATGACTCCCTGAGCACGAGCGAACATCATCCTCGTGACCTGCTCGATCTCCTCTTCCCAACGCCGCCTCCCGATCGTCAAACGGTCGACGATCCACCGTTGAATCGTAAACCCTAAAGATGGACGGCTGAGGTTCATCCTTGATTTTTGGTCAAACGATGCATCCAATTGAAAAACGAATTGCAAATCTGGCTTATGCTCGTCGAGAGCTTCGAAACAGTATATAACATGACATAGTTTTGAGGAGTTTAATTTTGAAATTGATTTGGAGATTGAATTATAGCATTTGGAATTGGAATTTGCTTCTGCCATTGAAGAGAGGAGCAGACAGAAGTTGATGTACATATAAGAATAAGAAATAGAAAGACTGCTAGGGTTAGAACAGAACAATTTATATGGACAAGGCCCAATAAGAAATAAACACAATCGAATTGGTACGAACGACAATTGCGACCCAAAAAGCCCGTTCTACCTCCGAAACGAAAGTGGGTCATCTCATATATCAAAATAGATGTTTTCGATATTTTTAAACTTAATGGAACAGGTTTCAAGTCCTAATTCCATCGTATGAAGAAGTTAGCTTAAAAATCATCTTATTACAAATTGATTTCAATTGAATTTAATTAAATTGTTTTCTACGCGTTTCGAGTTCGTACGATCAAACGACAAGTCCGATCGCTACGAAACTTAAAACCTTATAATAATTCACTGTTACGAATCCGACGAAATTGGTTTCGTCGAAATCCGAGACAATGGCCAAAATGGCTATTTCCACGTTAATTAAATAAATTAATATTAAATTAATTAAATCACTTTTCAATTCAAATTTAATAACTAACAATTTTCATCATATTTTTGGATTACTTGGACATTTAAAATAATTTAAAACAAATTTACATATCAATTCAGTGTTAATTATTACACCAGTTACAGTGTTCAATTTCAACTGAAATTAAATCCAATTAAATATAATTTAATTTCAATAAATTGATTTAATTTTATTTCAATCTTTTTATTCAATCAATTATTACTCTATAGACATAGTTCACATCTATTTATATCTTATTACACTGATATTCTACAATTATCATATTTTACCATATTCGTTGCTGTATTTCAATTACATTGAATTTTTGTCAATTTTATTATAATTTAAAATCTTAATAAATTAATTTATCTTTGTTTCACTCTTTTTATTAAATCAATTATTGCCTTGTGAATATAATTAACATTTTTATACCTTTTATTACATTCATAATTTGCAGTTATCGTCTTAACTCATATTAACGTGATATTTAATTACATTTAATTTGCAATTGATTTCAAATTTAATTCAACAGATTAAATAAATTGGTAACAAATGACATTCATTACCTTTTCTTAATTTAATAACACTTGTAAGTTTGTTATCTACACAAAATGTCATAACTACTACCACAACACTACTTTTATTCAATTACCATTAATTACATATTATTTCACCAATCAATAACATTTAATTTATTTTCTTATTTTAAATTTATAACTAATTATAACTTACAAGTATTATAATTACTTGAGGTTACATTCCATTTTTCATCCATTACATTAAATTTACATTATTAAACCCTATTTCTTTATTTACAATCTATAACCAATTTTAACTTTTTAATCATTTCAATTAATTGGAATTACATTTAAAGCAGTTATCAATTACCTTAAATTAATCTGTTACATTTCATTCCAATTATACTCCTATTATTAAATCACAATTTTTTTTATTTCTTCCATAATTAAATCACAAAACCTTATTAAATTAACTATTTTTAATTATCAAAAATTATGGGTCGTTACATTATATAAAAAGTATAATTTTCTGAAATTAGATAGTTAAATGAATTGGTTGTTAGAAATGATAGTACTAGATTACCATTTATTGTTTTGTCAACAATCCTAAATCGTTAACTATTGTTGTATGTTATAAGGAGATGAAATTTTTAAAAAACATAGTTTATAAATCTGATTTGCAAATGAAATGAATTTAAATTAAGGATTTGAGAATTAAATTTTTGGTGCTTTTCTAAATTTGGATTTCAAAGTTTTGGAAAATATATTATTTGAAAATATTTTCAAATGGAAATTGTTCCATGGAATTTTAAAAGAAGTAAGTCTATACTCTCCTCTTACATCGCAGGAAAATAATTTCGATGATAACTGCAGCATCATTGACATTCATTTTCGAGTCTCAAAGTGGGGAGACCACTTAGTAGCCTTGCTACGTTTTTGTTTTGGAAATTAGATTTGATTTGAATTTCTTGAGCATGATTTGATGTACAAAAAATATACATATCTATATATGTATATATTTATTTCAAAATGGTTTAAAGTGAAACCGGAAATTTAACTCTTAAGTTTTATGTTAAGTGATGGTTTTCAATTATTGAAATGAAGAAATTTTGAATAATTGGAGTGTTTAAATGAGAAATGAAATTGAAACAACTTGAAATAGTTGGATTAGGATTAAACGTATTTGTATAATACTCAATTACATTCTAAAAACATATATAACTTACCTGAAATATTCAAAAAGTTAAAGTGTTAATGTGAGTATGTAATTGAAGGTTATACAAGAGAAAACTTAAGTAATAAAATGTTCAAACTAAATTTTTCTTAATAGGAATGTTGTAAATAAAAGGTAAATTGATATGGTGCTCAATTACATTCGGAAACATTAATAATACTTACTTGGAAAGGTTTGAATGTTAACGTGAACATGTAATTGAATAATATACAATATAAATGTAAGTGATAAGATGCCCAATTTATATGGTTTTGAATTAATTGTTGTACCTGGTACTATGTATTTTGAATCTATCTTATTCTTCTGTTGTTTCTATTTTCCTATCTCGTTCCTTTTCAAGGACGAAAAGTTTTGAGTGGGAGAGAGTGTAACAACCCAGAAATTTTAAAGATTTAAATAACATAATTAACAAAAAAATTCATGAAAATAAACAATTAAAATTTATAAATGAAAATTTGACATTTAGTATGCATCTATTTAAGCATAGCAAGTGTCAGATTTTCATTGGAAAATATGAAAGTTTGTTTGGTCGTGAAATTTCAATTTAAATTTAAATCAATTAAATTTGCTGGAAATAAATTATTTTTGAAATCTAAATATTTTTATATAATAAAAATATAAATCATTTTCTCAGTGAGACATCATATTTCGTTTCGCCAAATTTGGACTGCTCTAACTCCGTTTATATTATTTTCATCGTTTTAGTAGCATTTTCGGCAGCGAACATCGAGTTTTGATAGGTGGGTCAAGTCACTTATATTTATGTACCATTCTGTTCATCTCGTTGTGTTGATCTCCGCGGTATATTCATTTGTGCATTTCGGTGTCCGATACACGGCGAAATCTGCGAAACAATTAGCCGTAACGATACATATTTTGAGCCATTTAGCTTTCCTATGCTCTTTCATCTATCTACCTGTAACGACCCAGATTTTTCGTCAATTTATTTTGAATATTTAAATTGTTTAAATATTGGATTTGGAATTATAATTTAGTTAGTAAGATTTTAAAACTGAAATTTTAAGCGATTTCGTAAAAATTGGAAATCGTCGATTTAATCGACGCGTTAAAATAGCGGTCTAGGGCATAGTCTCGGAATTCAACGAAACCAGTTCCATTGGATTTGCAATAGTGTATTATTATCGAATTTCAAATTTCATAGCATTTTGGTTTACCATTTGGCCGTACGAGATAGAAACGCCTGGTAATAATTTAATCGAATTTAATTTAAATAATCGATTTAAAAAAAAGCTATCTTCTCCATACGGTCGAATTAGGACTCGAGACTTTTTCCATTGGGTCCAGAATAGGGGTATAACATTAAAGACGTCAGGCGGCACGCCTCGATAAGGGTTCAGGATTTCGAAGTATGCAATCAAGACACATTAAAAATAAAATTTTAATAAAAGGTCGACTCCATCTATCAGCTGACCTTTTCCACTAGCACAGGTAATCGTTCAAAACATACCTCCTCATTTAAAAGAACACGCCTACCTCTTTCTTTCTTCCTCGCGAAAATGAAGCAGTTCGAAAGAAAAAAAACGAAACGAAATCAAAATTCGTTCCTCACATAAAAAAATGTTTGTTTCTCGAATCGAAACCGAATTGATTCAAAGGCATGAAGTCGCGATCGATCGTGCGGAAGCCTGGAGATCGATTCATGGTCGAGTTGTTGCGTTAGGGTTTGGGTGATGGGGCATGGCGGCGTGACGCGGAGGAGGAAGGCGAGGTATGGTCGATGCGGCGATGGAGTAGATGAAGTCGCGGTCGTCGATGGAGGAAGGCGAAACTTTGCTGGGTCGTCTACCTAGATGGTGTGATTGTATATGGTGGTGTGGGATGATGTCGCTTGTGACGAGGAGGTGGGTAGTGATGTCGGCGTAGGTAATCATGGTCTGGGTTGGCTAAGCGATTCGCACTCTGGGCAAAAGGAGTTAGGGCATGGTCGGATTTCCTTACGTGTGGCGAAGTGTGGCGATTGTAGGCTAGTTTTGTCGAGATCAAGGGGGAGCAGGAATATGAATTTAGGAAGAATTAGCTTGCTAATGAAGAACTCCGTAAATAAATCATTAGAAGATTTTACTGCCTCTCCAAATACTAGGTCGATATCAGGTATAAAGTGATTTGTTTTAATTAATTTTAATTAATATATAATTAGTTGAGTATAAAATTTATTAGCTTATGAAAATTCGTAAATTATTCGTGCGTGGTCCAAAATTAACGTAGGAGTCACGTTGGATCGTTGAGACAAACACTTCGCAATGGATTAAATTTGGAATTGGAGCGATTAACGATTTCGAAAATCAAGGTGAGTAAATCTCACTCAATTTGGTTGACTGGTTAATTATAATAATTAAAATAAATTATTGGATGATTGGTTGGATTGGTATATTATTATCGGTTGAATGTTATAATATATATAGTAGTATATATATTAGTAGTTGGATATATTTCCCGCCGTTGGAGCGGATGAGACCCTATGTGCCCCGCATAATAGCGGATGACCCTATATACCGCGATATCCCCCTCGAAGTGGGATTTGTATTTTTATGTTTTATTAACATCTGTGGATGCAGGGAAACAATTGGAGGGATCCAACTGGATTCCTCAAATTTATATTGATCTGTTTTTCATATATAGTAATATATGATGTGTTAGAATAATCTGTTATAGATTATTGTTGTGATGTGAATTATTGGATGCTATAGTAGCACTGGCCTGAATTTTGATATTTTCATACCATAAATATTATTTGGAATTTAAAGGAATTTAAAAGGAGATTTTGAAATAGAAATATTTATATCGAAATTTGGATTATTTTAAGGAAATTTGATTTGGATAAAATAAATGATTTGATATTGGGGTTGTACTTATCTATTCGTAAAACGTTTAAAATAGAGGCTTTAAAAATATTTATATAGAGGATTTTTAAACGATAGATTTTTAAATGATATTCTGGAAAAAAAATGGAAAAGAAGTTAAAATCGAAATTTTAAATAGATTTGTGAAATAAATGGAATCTATTAAGAAATGGGTTATAAAATGAGATTTTATAAATAGGATTAGTTTTATAAATAAGTGAAAACTCAAAGGAGTTTATAAATTTATAAACGATGTTTATAAATAAGGAAAAAGGATACTAGTTGATAAATTGGAACAAAATTCCACAGTGTAAATTTATATCGAGACACGAAAATAAGATTTTGGGAAAAACAGTGGATTCTATTTTGAAAAATGAGAACGGTTAGGAAATCGGAATGAAATCGATGTGTTGAAATCGAGAGTGATTTATAAATTGAAATTTGGTTATTGAGATTTTAAAAATATATTTTTATTAAGAAGTTAAGTTTTAATTTAAAAAAGGAAATTTTTTATTTATTAAACTATGTAGTTTAAAGTTAGTTATTATTGAAATACTTTGGAAAGTGGATTTTTCAAATATTTAATATTAATTGAAATAAATTCTAATTTTTATATTCAGTTGGAAATCAATTTTTTTTATTTAAAAATGAGTTGGAAATTGAATTATTGATGTTTTAATTAAAGAGTTTTGATATTTAAATAGTTACTTAAAATTGTTTTAAAAATAAATTATTATTCTTTTAGAATACTTATCATATACGAGTACATATGCACGTCTAGGTGGGCCTGCATTTAACCACAATGTGCATGCATTTTTATTTGTACCTGTGGAAGTAGATTTGATAGTAGCATCCCCATATTTGAACGTCGCCTAGGCAGAAACTGTTATTTTTTTTGTTCTGACTGCAATAACTTCTTCATACTAACTCGGAATCAGGCAAAACTTCGACCGATGAATTCCTACCTAAATTACAGACAATATGGTACACTCGGATACTTCATCTTGTGAACGCACACTGTTGTTCTCCAAGGGGACTGACAGTTTACTTAGAAAATAACATGGCACAACATCCTCATATTTGAACCCCGCCTAGTGGAGAAGCCGTTATATTTTTTATTCAGACTACTATATTTTCTTCATACTAACTTGGAATCCGACGAGACTTCGACAGATTAACTCCCACCTAAATTATGGAAAATATGGAATACTCGGATACTTCATCTTATGAATGCACACTGTAGTTTTCCATTGAGACTGACAGTTGTACTTAGAAAATAGCAGGCTAACACATCCCCATATTTCAACTCCGCCTAGTGCAGAAGCCGCTATTTTTTTTTGTTCAGACTGCAATAACTTCTTCATACTAACTCGGAATTAGGCGATACTTCAACCGATGAACTCCCACCTAAATTACGGACAATACGGTATAGTTGGATACTTCATCTTGTGAACGCACACTGTAGTACTCCATGGTGATTGATAGTTGTACTTAGAAAATAACATGCTATATCCCCACTTCAACGCTCACTGTAGTTCTCCATGGTGACTAATAGTTGTACTTATAAAATAATAGACTACATCCTCATATTTGAACTTCGCCTAGGAAAAAGCCGCTATTTTCTTGTTCAGACTACAATAACTTCTTCATACTAACTCGGAATCAGACAAAACTTTGATCGATGAACTCCCACCTAAATTACGAACAATGTAGTACACTCGGATACTTCATCTTGTGAACGCACATTGTAATTCTTCATGGGGACTGACAGTTTACTTAGAAAATAACATGCTACCACATCCTCATATTTGAACTCCGCCTAATGCAGAAGCCGCTATTTTTTTTGTTCAGTCTGCAATAACTTCTTCATACTAATTCGGAACCCGGCGAGACTTCGACCGATTAACTCCCACCTAAATTACGGACAATATAGAACACTCGTATACATCATCTTGTGAACGCACATTGTAGTTCTCCATGGGGACTGACAGTTGTACTTAGAAAATAAGAGGCTACCACATCCCCATATTTGAACTCTGCCTAGTGCAGAAGCCGCTATTTTTTTTGTTCAGACTGCAGTATTTTCTTCATATTAACTCGGAATCCGGTGAGACTTTGACCGATTAACTCCCACCTAAATTACGGACAATATGAAACACTCGGATACTTCATCTTGTGAACGTACACTGTAGTTCTCCATGGGGACTGACAGTTGTATTTAGAAAATAACAGGCTACCACATCCCCATATTTAAACTCCGCCTAGTGCAGAAGCCGCTATTTTTTTGTTCAAACTGCAATATTTTCTTCATACTAACTCGGAATCCGGCGAGACTTCAACCGATTAACTCCCACCTAAATTACGGACAATATGAAACACTCGGATACTTCATCTTGTGAACGTACATTGTAGTTCTCCATAGGGACTGACAGTTGTACTTAGAAAATAACAGGCTACCACATCTCTATATTTGAAATCTGCCTAGTGCAGAAGCCGCTATTTTTTTTGTTCAAACTGCAATAACTTCTTCATACTAATTCAGAATCCGGTGAGACTTCGACCAATTAACTCCCACCTAAATTACGGACAATATGGAACACTCGGATACTTCATCTTGTGAACGCACATTGTAGTTCTCGATGGGCACTGACAGTTGTACTTAGAAAATAACAGGATACCACATCCCCATATTTGAACTCCGCTTAGTGCAGAAGCCGCTATTTTTTTTGTTCAGACTGCAATATTTTCTCATACTAACTCGGAATCCGGCGAGACTTCGACCGATTAACTCCCACCTAAATTACGGACAATATGAAACACTCGGATACTTCATCTTGTGAACGTACATTATAGTTCTCCATGGGGACTGACAGTTGTACTTAGAAAATAACAGGCTACCACATTCCCATATTTGAACTGTGCCTAGTGCAGAAGCCGCTATTTTTTTTGTTCAAACTGCAATAACTTCTTCATACTAATTCAGAATCCGGTGAGACTTCGACCAATTAACTCCCACCTAAATTACGGACAATATGGAACACTCGGATACTTCATCTTGTGAACGCACACTGTAGTTCTCGATGGGCACTGACAGTTGTACTTAGAAAATAACTGGATACCACATCCCCATATTTGAACTCCGCCTAGTGCAGAAGTCGCTATTTTTTTGTTCAGACTGCAATATTTTCTTCATACTAACCGGAATCCGGCGAGACTTCGACCGATTAACTCCCACATAAATTACGGACAATATGAAACACTCGGATACTTTATCTTTTGAACGTACACTGTAGTTCTCCATGGGGACTAACAGTTGTACTTAGAAAATAACAGGCTACCACATCCCCATATTTGAACTCCGCCTAGTGCAGAAGTCGCTATTTTTTTTGTTCAAACTGCAATAACTTCTTCATACTAATTCAGAATCTGGTGAGACTTCGACCAATTAACTCCCTCCTAAATTACGGACAATATGGAACACTCGAATACTTCATCTTGTGAACGCACACTGTAGTTCTCCATGGGCACTGACAGTTGTACTTAGAAAATAACAGGATACCACATCCCCATATTTGAACTCCGCCTAGTACAGAAGCCGCTATTTTTTTTGTTCAGACTGCAATATTTTCTTCATACTAACTCGGAATCCGACGAGACTTCGACCGATTAACTCCCACCTAAATTACGGACAATATGAAACACTCGGATACTTCATCTTGTGAACGTACACTATAGTTCTCCATGGGGACTGACAGTTGTACTTAGAAAATAACAGGCTACCACATTCCCATATTTGAACTGTGCCTAGTGCAGAAGCCGCTATTTTTTTGTTCAAACTGCAATAACTTCTTCATACTAATTCAGAATCCGGTGAGACTTCGACCAATTAACTCCCACCTAAATTACGGACAATATGGAACACTCGGATACTTCATCTTGTGAACGCACACTGTAGTTCTCGATGGGCACTGACAGTTGTACTTAGAAAATAACTGGATACCACATCCCCATATTTGAACTCCGCCTAGTGCAGAAGTCGCTATTTTTTTGTTCAGACTGCAATATTTTCTTCATACTAACCGGAATCCGGCGAGACTTCGACCGATTAACTCCCACATAAATTACGGACAATATGAAACACTCGGATACTTCATCTTTTGAACGTACACTGTAGTTCTCCATGGGGACTGACAGTTGTACTTAGAAAATAACAGGCTACCACATCCCCATATTTGAACTCCGCCTAGTGTAGAAGCCGCTATTTTTTTTGTTCAAACTGCAATAACTTCTTCATACTAATTCAGAATCTGGTGAGACTTCGACCAATTAACTCCCTCCTAAATTACGGACAATATGGAACACTCGAATACTTCATCTTGTGAACGCACACTGTAGTTCTCCATGGGCACTGACAGTTGTACTTAGAAAATAACAGGATACCACATCCCCATATTTGAACTCCGCCTAGTACAGAAGCCGCTATTTTTTTTGTTCAGACTGCAATATTTTCTTCATACTAACTCGGAATCCGACGAGACTTCGACCGATTAACTCCCACCTAAATTACGGACAATATGAAACACTCGGATACTTCATCTTGTGAACGTACACTATAGTTCTCCATGGGGACTGACAGTTGTACTTAGAAAATAACAGGCTATATTCCCATATTTGAATACTATTTCTCTATAAGATGTAAAAGGGTATATTTGGAATTTCAAAAGGACACTGATTACATCTATTCAATGAATTCTCTTTATTAGTAGAAAGATAAAGATAGAGTGAACGATTTCCATTATTGTAATGAGGGGTATTTCTGGTATTTCAAAAAGACACGGTTGAATTCATATTCAAGGAATTCTCATTATTAGTAGTAAAGATATATAGAGAGTTTTGAAGTGATTGAAATTTATTTATAAATTCTCTCGAGATTCATAAATGGGGTTTATAAAAATGGATATGATTTATATAAGAGAAATTTTATAAGGGATTTGGAGAAAATGGAATTTCAAGAATGTTAAATATGGGAACTTTGAAAATGAATCAGAATTCATAAAAGAAGTTTTAAATGGTTGGTTGGATTTATAAAAGAATATAAATCAGTTTTGGAAATTGTAAAAAGGAATTTATTAATAATTCAGAAAATTATAAGATAAGTTATGAAATATTCTCTTAAGTATTTAAAACGGTTTTGGAAAATATTTTAAGTGTGAAATGACTTATATGGGAATAATTTTCTAAGTGTTGTAAATTGAATTAGGAAATATTTCTAAGTGTTGAAATGGTTTAAAAATCCTGTTATAGATAAGAATTTGAAGTTGTTTTCCAAATGTTGGAATACAGGAAGAGATTTGAATATATATCTTTGTAAACATATTTTGAAATGAATGTTTCAAAGAATTATAAACAATGGCCTAGTGACTGCTTATGGATGTTATTTGATAGTTAAATAACCGACTATCAATATTGGCCAATTTTGTTAATCATTTCGAAGAGACCGGAATCAGATTTTATTATCCGAAAACACTTCGATCCGATTTGAACGTTACGAATGGATATCGTGAAGATAGTGAAGACGGTGGTTCAGTTTGTCCAGACCCAAGACAACTTGTATGGGCGCATGCTATCAGAACAACATCATTGAAGGACGATAAGCATTCTAAGTGAAATTGTTCTTGAAAGGTAAATGTAGCCTCAAGCCTCATCAACCAGGAATGATTAAAATATGGGAGATGCAGCAAGGCTAAGTGGGTCGCACCCAATTAAGGTATGTTATCACCTCTCTAGATACCATCAGAAATATATATAAATTATGGATATGGTTGTGCATGGAAAAGTGAGCGCTCGATTTAAGGGTGGGAACACTCGAGGTGATAACATATTCGCTACTATCCAGGTTAGGGGTAGGTCGGTCTTGTGTCGCAGGGGATCCCAGCGAGGTCCTCGGTACATTTTCTAGAGGTGTACTGTGATGGGCGATACCCCAATAGCCCAGTCATTGTATGGAATCCATTCTCCAATAAGCGACGTACGGTTTTGATTGTGCCCAACTATGCTGAAACGTAAGGTGCAAGCATTTCAGCTATTTTCTATTTACTTTCTATAGACACTATTATAATATCAAATGATTTTAATATAAAATATTTTGGTTTTCGTAAGGGAAAAACCCGTCGTGTTTATGTGTGACGTGGTCTTACGAGATACCTTTGTTTTTCAAAGGATTTTGAAAATAGTAATAATTCAAATTTAGTCTGTTTTCTTACGCTAGTTTTCCAGAACGATTCGGGTGTTATTTTATTATAATGATCGGGTCAGACTGAGTATTACAGATCCAGGATAGGACGCTATAGAGCTCAGGAGACGAGCTGGAGGATTTCAGACGTATATCACGTACTTGGTTATTTCCACTGTGTGAGTTAAGTATATCAGGGCAAGTTATTATAACTGTCCAGATTTATTAATGATTGTTGTACTCTGATAATGATATGTAAATTAACAGTACAATTGTTGTATTTAAAATTTCTTATTATACATTATATTTTGTTCTGTTGCAATTGTGAGATTCTGTGTTGTTTTCTGTTTCTTCTTCTGCCTTTTCTTCTTCACCCCTAACAATCGGTATTTTCGGCACTTGAATATTTGGCATGTTATATACTGAACATATAGATGTCGATTTTCGCGTGTCGAAAATCCTGGTTCGTAACAGTTGGTATCAGAGCTGAAATATAAGCGAGAACCTTGGCTCTGGTGGGGATTACTCATTAGAGATAGAGTCAGTAGTACTCTAGAATGAGTTTGAGTGTATTAATAAATATGAACGCGTATTTTTTAGTGAATATAAAATGTTTTATATTGTGTTGGTTGATTTATTGAGTGGCTTATGAACTCTGCTCGGCACAGTCCATACAACTGTATCGATAGGGGTTTCCAAACACTTGAATAGAGTAATTCGACACAGTATTGTTTTGGAATGGGGTAAATGAAATAATTTTACCCAAATTATATTTTGATATAAAGGAATAATTTCTTGAAATTATTATAGTAATTTGGTGTGTTTGGTTGAGATTATCATTATCAAACAAGATTATAAAATTGGAATGGTTATATATAACTAAATAGAGATAGTATAGGAATGATTTGTACAAATAAATTTATACAACTAAAATTGGATTCAAATCAGAATCCGGAAATTTAAATTACGGGAAGTTTGGAAAAATGTTTTTCAAAGTGGTTTTGAAAATAATAATAAGAGTATTATTTTTGGGAATATTTCTGAATGGAATTTGTTTTAAAATAGATTTTGAAAGTGGTAAAAGCACTGAACTCACTTCAGTCGTTGGAAAATATTTCTGGGGATGACTGCAGCATCTTCAGTATTCATTTTTGAGTTTTTAAGTGACAGGTTTGATACCGTAGTAATATGATATGGGATTTTTGTTTTAAAAAAACAAGGGTTGTTTTGGAAATTCCGAAGGGAATTTGTTTTTGATAAAAATCCAGATTTGGTTGAAATTTCAAAAGTGTGATTTGAGATATTTGTGATTTCAAAATGATTTGAAATAAAACCAAGTGTTTGAATTCTGGAATTTTAATTTAAAATGTTGGAAAGAACATTAGGCAATAAGTTGTGAACTTATAAATTGAGAATGGATTTAATAAGAAAGGAAAGTGTGGAATTTGAATTTTGAAATTAAATTTTAACTTGAGTAAGTGAAATGAATGGAATTCAGCTTAAGCCAAGTTAAATAAAATTTAAATTGGATTTGAATTGGATTAAATATAAAGTTGGAATTGTAAAATGATTATATAACTATAAGTTATGTTATTGAATGGAAATAATGAAAGGGATTGATGAAATGGTGAGTTAACTTAGGCAAAGTTAAATGAAGTGATTATAATAAATAGAATAATGAATAGAATGTAATGAAGTTAGCTAAATATAAATGCATATGAATGTGAATGAGGAATGTGTATAAGGGAATGGGATAAATATATATTTAAGCTATAAAGTGTTGTATAATCTTGAGTCAATAATGAAATGTGAATATACTCAAGTATAGAATTGATGGAAATGTGAGAAATAATTTGTGTAGCTTGTGAATTGAAAAAAAAGGGATAGAACAACCAAAATAAAAATGGTGTGATATTTTAAAGTGAAATAAAATCCAAACTTGAATTATAAAATGGAATTTAACCTAAAAAAATAAATGAAGTGATTTTTGGAATAAAAATCTAATTGTGCAATGGAAAATGGAATTGACAAATTAAATGGATTAGTTAGTAAATTGAAATTGAAATGAAATATGGAACTTGAGTTGAATGGAATTAAATAAATTGAAATATGGAACTTGAATTATAAATAAAATTCGACTTAATTATAAGCGAAATAAATATATTTTGAAATGTTGTCGAATAAAATCAAATTGGATTAAAATAGAAATGACTTGAGTTATAAATAAATTCAATGTAAGTGTAAATAAATTGAATATGACCTTGAATATTATTTTAAATGAATTCGAGTATGAACTTGAATATGGAATTAAAATTGGAAGTGGACTTTGTCACATACCGAAATTTTCGACTTTCGAAAATTCGACATCGATACTCCCTTTATCGACTATCGAGAAATCGAGTGTCGGAAACTCCAATAGTGATGGTTTAAGAAAGAAGAAAAAGGCAGAAGAAGAAGAAGAGAGAAGAAAAAGAGAAGAAAGAAGAACAATAAAAGAAGAACATCAGAACAGAAAACAATATCAGAATCTTACACATCGCAGCGGAACAATATATAATAGATAATCACTAGTCTTTTAAAACAAAGAGCTATATCATTTTATACATACATCAATCATCAGAGTCAATATACAACAATGGATAGTTATATAACTTGTCCTCATACAGAATACACAGCGGAATAAATACTATCAGATACAAATACTACGTCTCGTCCTCCAGCTTATCTCCAAAGCTCCAGAATATCCAGAATATCCTGATAACATAACTCTAGGCTGCCCGTGTGGAAATTGGTGGGCACCCAGAGTTTAGAAGGGAACAATAAACTCCGAGTCAGTCATGGTGACTGGTGTGAGATCGTAAAACAGTTTATCTTTCACAAAGAAAATAAAACAAATTCGCAATGCTTTGGGAAAATGAAACTACCATAAGACCTCCCGCCACACACACAATGCAAACGCAGAATTGGAGGAGATTTCTTCTTATGATAGTCAAAGATGCTTACTATGCAAAAATCAAATTCTTTTTTATATTATTATTAGTGCATAGTGGAAAACATTTCGAAAGTATAATATAAATCTTAGCCAGCATAGGTACCATTATATTATGCCTGCTATAGCTGCCTCCTGAGGAGACAGGTTATACAATTGAAATCGTAAAGGCTCGTATTGTTTCTTTGGATTTCCAACAAATGGTCAGGCTAAGGAACTTCCTTTTCCACGATGGGTACGTCCCTGGAATAGACGACCCGAGAACCTAACCGGATCTCTGCCAACACAAGGCCGGGTTACCTCTGCAAAAATAGGTAACTACTGACACGCGTATGCCATCCCCCGATCGTAACCGATCTTCCCGAGGATCCCCGATTTGCAACAAACCACATAGTAAAAATGCATCAACCACATAGGTTAAGTATCTGGGCTCCATACCATGATACCACCTCTATCCAGAAGGAATGACATACACTAAGGGGCGCTACTCCCTAGAACCTTGCCGCATCCTTCCTGTTTCGACCATTTCCGGGGTGTGAGGCTCGACGAAGTCTCGTCCACAAAGCTACGCTTTCTACAAAGCCATGCTTCGGGTCAAACAAATGATCAACCTATGATCACAAAGATATAAGATCAAACAAATGATCATATCATAAATGATCAAACACTGATCATTTCACAGCAACACTCAGTATGCCACGTTACCAAATTGGGAGTATATCGCTGATAAATTTCAACTACATAACCTCTGAGCTCGTACGTCTCAGAGAAGGGTGTTAAGCTAAGAGAATAAATTCTCCGCCACCAACAGAAATGTATTTGAAAGAGATCAGCTTTATATCTCAAATTGTAACGTCAGACACACAATCCATACAAGTCTGTTCCGGGATCGAACAGAACCGAAGGCACTTCTCACGAAGCCCTTGCATATCCGGATAAATTTCTAATCACGTCCGGACTTCCCGTCACTAAGGGTGATAAAACCTCTAAATCGGAGATCAGCCGATGTAGAGTAACTCGACGGTAATCCTTCCGTTTTCAAAAATATCCGGTCTTCAACACCGGTCTTCAAATGCAATTCATAACGACGTATCACATATTCGGAATGGGTTATACGACCCCATGGTCCTTTCCCGGTTAACCCGAATAGTGAGCGATTATTCAAAAATAAGTGTGGCATTCAAATTCATCCAATTCACAACAAATACCCATTCAAGGTAATTATTGATAGTCGGTTATTTAACTATCAATAAAGATGCGCAACATCATCAGATTCCAAATAATTTTCCCAAATTATTTCATCTTCCAAAAATATCTTTACTAGATATATAATTTCCACACTTAATCATTTGAAAACAATTTCAAATATTCACTTTTCAATTTATCTTTAAAAGATAAAGTTTCAAACCCTTCGTTTCATATTGGAAAAGCAATTCCATACTTATTTAAAATAAGTAATTCACAAAACTATTTATTTTCAACATTTGAAAATATTCAATATACTTAAATCAATAATTAAGTATATGTTTCATTCTTCAAGGAAATCTTTTATTTTAACAACGTCTATTTGAGTCAAAACGAATGTTACGTAAAACATCGTTACGACGACTCAAAATCAATAGTATAGAGATTCATAATTAAGATAGATATATAAATCCCAATACTATATAAAACATTTCCTTTTGGAAATCATTTACTATAACAACAGTGTTATAGTCCACCATTTCCTTATATTTCTCGAAAACGTCTATTTCAACAATGAATGTTGAAATCTATGTATTCGATACTTAACACGTTTTAAAACATCTTTTAAAACAATTAACTTCATTTTATAATATCGCTTCCCCAAAACCATATCCATTTTACTTAAAAATATATTCACTGTCCAAAATCGTGAATATACTTCACTAACCAAATTTCAATCTTTTCTACACATTTATTTCAAGAATTTATCCACTATCCAAAATCGTGGAAAAAATTCCCTTAATAACCTTCTATATTCAATTCATCAAATTTGATTGATTTTCGAATTTATAAAACAACGTTTATAAATTCACCTTCTTATATTTCATAACAACTTTGATTTAATAAATCTCCTTTATTGACAAATTCGATCAATATTCCATTTAAAGGCAAAAATCCAATTTATAAGTTAATTTCTTATAAATCTCCTATTCGACATTTTCATCCATTTTATAACTTCACAATTTATAATCTATAAATTTCATTTACTTACGAATTCCATAAATATTTCATTTTTACACTTATAAAAACTCGTTTTATAATTCCAATATTTGATTTATAAATATCAATTTTTGTACATCTTTTAAATAAACCGTTTCTAATACTTTAGAAATCCCAATTTAAACCATTTCATAAATTTCTTAACTTTTATTTCAAAAATCACACTTTGATTTTATTTCACAAAAATCTTAACTTTTATAACTTTAAAATTTTAGACGTTTATTTGTTTAAAATAAATCAATTCAACAATTCAACAAAACGTCTACTTTCAAAAATCACTTTAAAATCCTTTTAAAGTAAAGGTCGTTATTTTTAAATTCCAAAACTTGAATCCGATGATGCTACAGCACCAACTAGTCAATCACAACAACAAACATCATATATCAATATATGATAACAGAATACATCACAATATCTGTAAATAAATAAATACTGGTGAGGAATCCAGTTGGATCCCTCCAACCTGTTTCCCTGCATCCACAGACGTTAGCACAATACCAATTCCACTTCGAGGTGGAATATCGCGGTATATGGGTTTTATAAAAATAATCCGCTTACTAACGGCGCAATAGGGTCTCATCCGCTATACGAGGCGGGAAATCAACCAATCCAATATATACATATGCCAATATGTATATATTGCTATATATATAGATATATCCTACTATATCTAATATCACAGATCCAATAGCAATCAAATCAATAACTGAAAATTCCACTTTTCAATTTTTGAGTGAGAAGATCTCACCTTAGCTTTTTATTTTGCAATCCAATCCAATCCTTCTTTTGTTTTCTCGACTTTAACCTTGTATAAATAATTTATACAATTTTATCAATATTCGAAATAAATCGAATAACAATTTTCATTTGGTAATTTTTAATTATCCAATGATTTTATTTTAAACCATTTTCTTTTAATAAATTTATTTAACCAAACCTTTGTATAAAATTCTTTATTTTTCTCACTTATATTAAAACGATGATTTATGTAAATTTGAAACTTTTCAAAATCTTATTTTTTTTATATTTATTGCTTTTAGATAACATATGTATG
Source organism: Allium fistulosum (assembly GCA_030737815.1). Classification (NCBI taxonomy): domain Eukaryota; kingdom Viridiplantae; phylum Streptophyta; class Magnoliopsida; order Asparagales; family Amaryllidaceae; genus Allium; species Allium fistulosum. The sequence continues at coordinate 272,287,429 of CM060902.1, read as the reverse complement.
TTAATTAACATATATTTTTTTCTAACACTTGCTGTAATATATAAACATTTAAAATTTAACAAAAAATCAATTTGAAAATCCTTGCAGCATCTACTTCTGTGTATATAGGTAAACTGCACTTATACCCTATATGTATATACTTCTTTTAACATTTAATTAACAGAAATTCAATAAACAAAGAAATCGAATCTCACCAGCTCCTTTGCTCGACACCCAGGCTCGAGATAAACTCCAGCCTTGCCGCGAATCCCAGAGACGAACTCGTCGCTGCCTCCATCGAGTTGCCTTGATCGATCGCACGCGCTGCCCCTGGCTCGATGCCACCACCGCCTCGACCTACGCACGCGCGTCGTCGTACGCTAGCGCCCCAGATGTCGTGACCTCGAACTCCAAATCCCCGCGCCGCCTTCGCCTTCACCAGGCGACTTCGCCTCGCTTTGCGAAACCCCATACGCGACCCCGCTGTCGCTTGATTTCCCCAATGCCGAAACTCTAGTTGTCGCCTTCAATCGATCGCGCGTGCCCTCTGTTCGATCGCGATTTCGAGCAGATGGGAAGCGGCCATTTTCTTTTCTTTGATTCGAACGAAGATTGAAATGAAGAAGCTCAGCTTGTTTTGATTTTGAACGAGAGGATTTGATTTTTATTACAGAGAGGAGGGACGGCCATTTACTTTGAACGATAATAACTTTCCTTCGTTGATTTTTCGAATGAGAAAAAGGGGATCGAAGAATTTAAAGATGGAAGCTCGGCCATTATAAATTTTTCTTCTGAAATTTTGATTTCTGCTTCGTATGGGAGACAAAGGGTACGAGATATTATGAGGCAGAGGGAACACGATTTGAAATAAAGGCGTCTCGATTTTTACAGGTGACGGTATTCCTGAAATGATGTAAGATATTTTAAATTGAAAACGATTAATTTTCGTCTAGACGTTTCTATCTCGTACGCTCACACGAAGACTCCGAAAATTACGAAATTTGAAATCCGATAATAATTCAATATTACGGACCCAATGGAACTGGTTTCGTCGAATTTCGAGACTGCGCCTCGGACGACTATTTTTAAATAGCGGTTCAAACAATTAAATTCAAAACTGAGCAAAACAGTTTAAATTTCAATTCTGAAGCTGCTGTTATCTTCAGTGTTATCAATATAAATTCTACAAGCGTTTGAAATATTTTTCTTTAGCTTAAAACTGAAGATACAAATTTTTATTCAACGCTATATAGATTAAATTCTGTAATTTAACCGCCAATGTCAAAGTTATATCAGGGATTCAAATTAAATCATCGTTCAAATATTTAAAATTAATTAAATATTCTCAATTTAATTTGTTCAAAATTCTGGGTCGTTACAAACTTCTCTCCTTAAAAGAATTTCGTCCTCGAAATTACAAGTTAGGAAAAAAAAAGTCCTTAACTCGTCTACTATTTTTCACAATCCAATAGTTTTATCAAATTTCAAAACAAATCTTTCTACTAAAGATTCGTTATTAATTCAACTAAATTTCTAAACCTTTCATAGTTTTCAAACAATATTGTTTTACTTCACAATTCAAATTTAAATTCAAATTTCAAATTTAAACTTCCAAAATTTCTCAAAAATTTTCTAACGCCCTAAATTTCCAAAAAATTTCGCCAGCGTCTCCTTTGCGCGGCTAATACGGTACGACTACAAAACGTCCCTACGGACTCTCAGATTTCAAAAAGAAAAAGAAAAAGCCAAGCGGCTAGACAAGAAATCAGCAAATCTCATATAGAAATTTAAAATACATACCTTTTTCGAGCAATTCAAATTTATCTTCAAAATCAAATCCAATTTCCTTTAATACACCTGTATATCCTACTAGCCATAATATCTAGTTACATATATTCAACCCATTTGCAAATTTTCATTACAAAATTTTCAATATGAACTACTTATATCATTTTTACTTCACTGTTGAAGTTATATATCTATTTTCATTCAACTTTACATTTCAATTTATTTGAATTCAATTTCAATCTAATTTGGATTCAGTTTACTTTTGAATATTGAATTTATCAACTATCTTTTATTCACAACTATACTATTTTAAATTAGTTCCAATTACTAATTCAAATTGATATCACTTCAATTTATTTTAATTCTACTTCGATTAAATCTACTTACATTTAAACTGGATTTCCAATTTCCATACGAATTTTAATTCATCTTTCATTTACAATTATTCAATTCCATTCATTTGCTTACGAATTCGAAATGAATTTCAACTTTCAATTTCATTTTCATTTAATTGATTCACTTATACTTGCTTTGATTTAACTTCATTCTTTTAAGTTAAATTTATTCTATCAAAATTCAAATTGTATAAGTTATCAACTTACAATATTTCATAAATATTTTTATATATAGTATTCCAGAGTCTTTTCAACCTTTCAAAAACCATTTTGAAATCAATTCAATTTATCCTTTGAATTTCTAAAACCAAATCCAAATTTTTCAAACAACTTCCATTTAAAACAATTTGGCAGCAATTCCACTTTTGGAAACCCGAAAATGAACATCGATGATGCTGCAGTCATTACCGAAGTTATTTTCCAGCGACCGAAAAGAGTTTAGAGCTTTTCATCTTTCCAAAATACTTTTCAAAACTTTCGAAATCCATTTTCAAATCAAAAAGATTTAAACTTCCAAATCTCCAAAATTTTCAAATTCTTTTCAAAACATTTTCAAAAACTTCTCTGGAATTCCGTTTTAAATTACAATTCACATTTATAATTTACATTCTCAAATTTCATTTATATGTGAATAAATTTCTTAACTTTGGAGTTACGATTTGAATTTCTTATTCAATTTCATATAATAATGATAACTTTCATAATTATCACTTTCCTAACAACAAGCATCCATATACCATGATAATTCATAGAAAATCATTTCTTTTCTATACAAAAATAGTTTTTGGGTAAAATTATTTCATTCACCCTATTTAAAACAATACTGTGTCAGTTTATCTTGTTTAAGAGTTTAGAAACCCCTATCGATTACAGTTAGCTAGACTGCACCGACCAGAATCCATAAACAATCAACCGATAAGTCAACACAATACAAAACAATTTTATATTCACTAACAAATACGCGCTCATATCTATTATTATACTCACACTCATTCTAGAGTACTACTGACTCTATCTCTAATGAGTAACACCCAACAGAGCAGGGTTGTCGCTTAACCATATGCTCTGATACCACTTTGTCACATACCGAAATTTTCGACTTTCGAAAATTCGACATCGATACTCCCTTTATTGACTATCGAGAAATCGAGTGTCGGAAACTCCAATAGTGATGGTTTAAGAAAGAAGAAAAAGGCAGAAGAAGAAGAAGAGAGAAGAAAAAGAGAAGAAAGAAGAACAATAAAAGAAGAACATCAGAACAGAAAACAATATCAGAATCTTACACATCGCAGCGGAACAATATATAATAGATAATCACTAGTCTTTTAAAACAAAGAGCTATATCATTTTATACATACATCAATCATCAGAGTCAATATACAACAATGGACAGTTATATAACTTGTCCTCATACAGAATACACAGCGGAATAAATACTATCAGATACAAATACTACGTCTCGTCCTCCAGCTTATCTCCAAAGCTCCAGAATATCCAGAATATCCTGATAACATAACTCTAGGCTGCCCGTGTGGAAATTGGTGGGCACCCAGAGTTTAGAAGGGAACAATAAACTCCGAGTCAGTCATGGTGACTGGTGTGATATCGTAAAACAGTTTATCTTTCACAAAGAAAATAAAACAAATTCGCAATGCTTTTGGAAAATGAAACTACCATAAGACCTCCCGCCACACACACAATGCAAACGCAGAATTGGAGGAGATTTCTTCTTATGATAGTCAAAGATGCTTACTACGCAAAAATCAAATTCTTTTTTATATTATTATTAGTGCATAGTGGAAAACATTTCGAAAGTATAATATAAATCTTAGCCAGCATAGGTACCATTATATTATGCCTGCTATAGCTGCCTCCTGAGGAGACAGGTTATACAATTGAAATCGTAAAGGCTCGTATTGTTTCTTTGGATTTCCAACAAATGGTCAGGCTAAGGAACTTCCTTTTCCACGATGGGTACGTCCCTGGAATAGACGACCCGAGAACCTAACCGGATCTCTGCCAACACAAGGCCGGGTTACCTCTGCAAAAATAGGTAACTACTGACACGCGTATGACATCCCCCGATCGTAACCGATCTTCCCGAGGATCCCCGATTCGCAACAAACCACATAGTAAAAATGCAGCAACCACATAGGTTAAGTATCTGGGCTCCATACCATGATACCACCTCTATCCAGAAGGAATGACATACACTAAGGGGCGCTACTCCCTAGAACCTTGCCGCATCCTTCCTGTTTCGACCATTTCCGGGGTGTGAGGCTCGACGAAGTCTCGTCCACAAAGCTACGCTTTCTACAAAGCCATGCTTCGGGTCAACAAATGATCAACCTATGATCACAAAGATATAAGATCAAACAAATGATCATATCATAAATGATCAAACACTGATCATTTCACAGCAACACTCAGTATGCCACGTTACCAAATTGGGAGTATATCGCTGATAAATTTCAACTACATAACCTCTGAGCTCGTACGTCTCAGAGAAGGGTGTTAAGCTAAGAGAATAAATTCTCCGCCACCAACAGAAATGTATTTGAAAGAGATCAGCTTTATATCTCAAATTGTAACGTCAGACACACAATCCATACAAGTCTGTTTCGGGATCGAACAGAACCGAAGGCACTTCTCACGAAGCCCTTGCATATCCGGATAAATTTCTAATCACGTCCGGACTTCCCGTCACTAAGGGTGATAAAACCTCTAAATCGGAGATCAGCCGATGTAGAGTAACTCGACGGTAATCCTTCCGTTTTCAAAAATATCCGGTCTTCAACACCGGTCTACAAATGCAATTCATAACGACGTATCACATATTCGGAATGGGTTATACGACCCCATGATCCTTTCCCGGTTAACCCGAATAGTGAGCGATTATTCAAAAATAAGTGTGGCATTCAAATTCATCCAATTCACAACAAATACCCATTCAAGGTAATTATTGATAGTCGGTTATTTAACTATCAATAAAGATGCGCAACATCATCAGATTCCAAATAATTTTCCCAAATTATTTCATCTTCCAAAAATATCTTTACTAGATATATAATTTCCACACTTAATCATTTGAAAACAATTTCAAATATTCACTTTTCAATTTATCTTTAAAAGATAAAGTTTCAAACCCTTCGTTTCATATTGGAAAAGCAATTCCATACTTATTTAAAATAAGTAATTCACAAAACTATTTATTTTCAACATTTGAAAATATTCAATATACTTAAATCAATAATTAAGTATATGTTTCATTCTTCAAGGAAATCTTTTATTTTAACAACGTCTATTTGAGTCAAAACGAATGTTACGTAAAACATCGTTACGACGACTCAAAATCAATAGTATAGAGATTCAGAATTAAGATAGATATATAAATCCCAATACTATATAAAACATTTCCTTTTGGAAATCATTTACTATAACAACAGTGTTATAGTCCACCATTTCCTTATATTTCTCGAAAACGTCTATATCAACAATGAATGTTGAAATCTATGTATTCGATACTTAACACGTTTTAAAACATCTTTTAAAACAATTAACTTCATTTTATAATATCGCTTCCCCAAAACCATATCCATTTTACTTAAAAATATATTCACTGTCCAAAATCGTGAATATACTTCACTAACCAAATTTCAATCTTTTCTACACATTTATTTCAAGAATTTATCCACTATCCAAAATCGTGGAAAAAATTCCCTTAATAACCTTCTATATTCAATTCATCAAATTTGATTGATTTTCGAATTTATAAAACAACGTTTATAAATTCACCTTCTTATATTTCATAACAACTTTGATTTAATAAATCTCCTTTATTGACAAATTCGATCAATATTCCATTTAAAGGCAAAAATCCAATTTATAAGTTAATTTCTTATAAATCTCCTATTCGACATTTTCATCCATTTTATAACTTCACAATTTATAATCTATAAATTTCATTTACTTACGAATTCCATAAATATTTCATTTTTACACTTATAAAAACTCGTTTTATAATTCCAATATTTGATTTATAAATATCAATTTTTGTACATCTTTTAAATAAACTATTTCTAATACTTTAGAAATCCCAATTTAAACCATTTCATAAATTTCTTAACTTTTATTTCAAAAATCACACTTTGATTTTATTTCACAAAAATCTTAACTTTTATAACTTTAAAATTTTAGACGTTTATTTGTTTAAAATAAATCAATTCAACAATTCAACAAAACGTCTACTTTCAAAAATCACTTTAAAATCCTTTTAAAGTAAAGGTCGTTATTTTTAAATTCCAAAACTTGAATCCGATGATGCTACAGCACCAATTAGTCAATCACAACAACAAACATCATATATCAATATATGATAACAGAATACATCACAATATCTGTAAATAAATAAATACTGGTGAGGAATCCAGTTAGATCCCTCCAACCTGTTTCCCTGCATCCACAGACGTTAGCACAATACCAATTCCACTTCGAGGTGGAATATCGCGGTATATGGGTTTTATAAAAATAATCCGCTTACTAACGGCGCAATAGGGTCTCATCCGCTATACGAGGCGGGAAATCAATCAATCCAATATATACATATGCCAATATGTATATATTGCTATATATATAGATATATCCTACTATATCTAATATCACAGATCCAATAGCAATCAAATCAATAACTGAAAATTCCACTTTTCAATTTTTGAGTGAGAAGATCTCACCTTAGCTTTTTATTTTGCAATCCAATCCAATCCTTCTTTTGTTTTCTCGACTTTAACCTTGTATAAATAATTTATACAATTTTATCAATATTCGAAATAAATCGAATAACAATTTTCATTTGGTAATTTTTAATTATCCAATGATTTTATTTTAAACCATTTTCTTTTAATAAATTTATTTAACCAAACCTTTGTATAAAATTCTTTATTTTTCTCACTTATATTAAAACGATGATTTATGTAAATTTGAAACTTTTCAAAATCTTATTTTTTTATATTTATTGCTTTTAGATAACATATGTATGTTAATTAACATATATTTTTTCTAACACTTGCTGTAATATATAAACATTTAAAATTTAACAAAAAATCAATTTGAAAATCCTTGCAGCATCTACTTCTGTGTATATAGGTAAACTGCACTTATACCCTATATGTATATACTTCTTTTAACATTTAATTAACAGAAATTCAATAAACAAAGAAATCGAATCTCACCAGCTCCTCTGCTCGACACCCAGGCTCGAGATAAACTCCAGCCTTGCCGCGAACGCCAGAGACGAACTCGTCGCTGCCTCCATCGAGTTGCCTTGATCGATCGCACGCGCTGCCCCTGGCTCGATGCCACCACCGCCTCGACCTACGCACGCGTGTCGCCGTACGCTAGCGCCCCAGATGTCGTGACCTCGAACTCCAAATCCCCGCGCCGCCTTCGCCTTCACCAGGCGACTTCGCCTCGCTTTGCGAAACCCCATACGCGACCCCGCTGTCACTTGATTTCCCCCAATGCCGAAACCCTAGTTGTCGCCTTCAATCGATCGCGCGTGCCCTCTGTTCGATCGCGATTTCGAGCAGATGGGAAGCGGCCATTTTCTTTTCTTTGATTCGAACGAAGATTGAAATGAAGAAGCTCAGCTTGTTTTGATTTTGAACGAGAGGATTCGATTTTTATTACAGAGAGGAGGGACGGCCATTTACTTTGAACGATAATAACTTTCCTTCGTTGATTTTTCGAATGAGAAAAAGGGGATCGAAGAATTTAAAGATGGAAGCTCGGCCATTATAAATTTTTCTTCTGAAATTTTGATTTCTACTTCGTATGGGAGACAAAGGGTACGAGATATTATGAGGCAGAGGGAACACGATTTGAAATAAAGGCGTCTCGATTTTTACAGGTGATGGTATTCCTGAAATGATGTAAGATATTTTAAATTGAAAACGATTAATTTTCGTCTAGACGTTTCTATCTCGTACGCTCACACGAAGACTCCGAAAATTACGAAATTTGAAATCCAATAATAATTCAATATTACGGACCCAATGGAACTGGTTTCGTCGAATTTCGAGACTGCGCCTCAGACGACTATTTTTAAATAGCGGTTCAAACAATTAAATTCAAAACTGAGCAAAACAGTTTAAATTTCAACTCTGAAGCTGCTGTTATCTTCAGTGTTATCAATATAAATTCTATAAGCGTTTGAAATATTTTTCTTTAGCTTAAAACTGAAGATACAAATTTTTATTCAACGCTATATAGATTAAATTCTGTAATTTAACCGCCAATGTCAAAGTTATATCGAGGATTCAAATTAAATCATCGTTCAAATATTTAAAATTAATTAAATATTCTCAATTTAATTTGTTCAAAATTCTGGGTCGTTACAAACTTCCCTCCTTAAAAGAATTTCGTCCTCGAAATTACAAGTTAGGGAAAAAAAGTCCTTAACTCGTCTACTATTTTTCACAATCCAATAGTTTTATCAAATTTCAAAACAAATCTTTCTACTAAAGATTCGTTATTAATTCAACTAAATTTCTAAACCTTTCATAGTTTTCAAACAATATTGTTTTACTTCACAATTCAAATTTAAATTCAAATTTCAAATTTAAACTTCCAAAATTTCTCAAAAATTTTCTAACGCCCTAAATTTCCAAAAAATTTCGCCAGCATCTCCTTTGCGCGGCTAATACGGTACGACTACAAAACGTCCCTACGGACTCTCAGATTTCAAAAAGAAAAAGAAAAAGCCAAGCGGCTAGACAAGAAATCAGCAAATCTCATATAGAAATTTAAAATACATACCTTTTTCGAGCAATTCAAATTTATCTTCAAAATCAAATCCAATTTCCTTTAATACACCTGTATATCCTACTAGCCATAATATCTAGTTACATATATTCAACCCATTTGCAAATTTTCATTACAAAATTTTCAATATAAACTACTTATATCATTTTTACTTCACTGTTGAAGTTATATATCTATTTTCATTCAACTTTACATTTCAATTTATTTGAATTCAATTTCAATCTAATTTGGATTCAGTTTACTTTTGAATATTGAATTTATCAACTATCTTTTATTCACAACTGTACTATTTTAAATTAGTTCCAATTACTAATTCAAATTGATATCACTTCAATTTATTTTAATTCTACTTCGATTAAATCTACTTACATTTAAACTGGATTTCCAATTTCCATACGAATTTTAATTCATCTTTCATTTACAATTATTCAATTCCATTCATTTGGTTACAAATTCGAAATGAATTTCAACTTTCAATTTCATTTTCATTTAATTGATTCACTTATACTTGCTTTGATTTAACTTCATTCTTTTAAGTTAAATTTGTTCTATCAAAATTCAAATTGTATAAGTTATCAACTTACAATATTTCATAAATATTTTTATATATAGTATTCCAGAGTCTTTTCAACCTTTCAAAAACCATTTTGAAATCAATTCAATTTATCCTTTGAATTTCTAAAACCAAATCCAAATTTTTCAAACTACTTCCATTTAAAACAATTTGGCAGCAATTCCTCTTTTGGAAACCCGAAAATGAACATCGATGATGCTGCAGTCGTTACCGAAGTTATTTTCCAGCGACCGAAAAGAGTTTAGAGCTTTTCATCTTTCCAAAATACTTTTCAAAACTTTCGAAATCCATTTTCAAATCAAAAAGATTTAAACTTCCAAATCTCCAAAATTTTCAAATTCTTTTCAAAACATTTTCAAAAACTTCTCTGGAATTCCGTTTTAAATTACAATTCACATTTATAATTTACATTCTCAAATTTCATTTATATGTGAATAAATTTCTTAACTTTGGAGTTACGATTTGAATTTCTTATTCAATTTCATATAATAATGATAACTTTCAATATTATCACTTTCCTAACAACAAGCATCCATATACTATGATAATTCATAGAAAATCATTTCTTTTCTATACAAAAATAGTTTTTGGGTAAAATTATTTCATTCACCCTATTTAAAACAATACTGTGTCAGTTTATCTTGTTTAAGAGTTTAGAAACCCCTATCGATTACAGTTAGCTAGACTGCACCGACCAGAATCCATAAACAATCAACCGATAAGTCAACACAATACAAAACAATTTTATATTCACTAACAAATACGCGCTCATATCTATTATTATAGTCACACTCAATCTAGAGTACTACTGACTTTATCTCTAATGAGTAACACCCAACAGAGCAGGGTTGTCGCTTAACCATATGCTCTGATACCACTTTGTCACATACCGAAATTTTCGACTTTCGAAAATTCGACATCGATACTCCCTTTATCGACTATCGAGAAATCGAGTGTTGGAAACTCCAATAGTGATGGTTTAAGAAAGAAGAAAAAGGCAGAAGAAGAAGAAGAGAGAAGTAAAAGAGAAGAAAGAAGAACATCAGAACAGAAAACAATATCAGAATCTTACACATCGCAGCGGAACAATATATAATAGATAATCACTAGTCTTTTAAAACAAAGTGCTATATCATTTTATACATACATCAATCATCAGAGTCAATATACAACAATGGACAGTTATATAACTTGTCCTCATACAGAATACACAGCGGAATAAATACTATCAGATACAAATACTACGTCTCGTCCTCCAGCTTATCTCCAAAGCTCCAGAATATCCAGAATATCCTGATAACATAACTCTAGGCTGCCCGTGTGGAAATTGGTGGGCACCCAGAGTTTAGAAGGGAACAATAAACTCCGAGTCAGTCATGGTGACTGGTGTGAGATCGTAAAACAGTTTATCTTTCACAAAGAAAATAAAACAAATTCGCAATGCTTTTGGAAAATGAAACTACCATAAGACCTCCCGCCACACACACAATGCAAACGCAGAATTGGAGGAGATTTCTTCTTATGATAGTCAAAGATGCTTACTACGCAAAAATCAAATTCTTTTTTATATTATTATTAGTGCATAGTGGAAAACATTTCGAAAGTATAATATAAATCTTAGCCAGCATAGGTACCATTATATTATGCCTGCTATAGCTGCCTCCTGAGGAGACAGGTTATACAATTGAAATCGTAAAGGCTCGTATTGTTTCTTTGGATTTCCAACAAATGGTCAAGCTAAGGAACTTCCTTTTCCACGATGGGTACGTCCCTGGAATAGACGATTCGAGAACCTAACCGGATCTCTGCCAACACAAGGCCGGGTTACCTCTGCAAAAATAGGTAACTACTGACACGCGTATGCCATCCCCCGATCGTAACCGATCTTCCCGAGGATCCCCGATTCGCAACAAACCACATAGTAAAAATGCAGCAACCACATAGGTTAAGTATCTGGGCTCCATACCATGATACCACCTCTATCCAGAAGGAATGACATACTGTAACAACCCTGAGATTGCAATTACCGAATAATAAATTAAAATTATGATTTTAAGTTGAAAAGGGAGCTAAACAAAAATTTTGGGAATTTAAATTTGCAATTGGTTTGCAAATTAAAGTATATTGGGATTTTAATTTAATTGGAGCTATTAATGAATTTTTAATGTGGCTAATTTGTTCAAAATTTAGTCATTTTGAATAAATTAATATTTTGGGCTTAAGTGTAAAATGGAGCATTTCAAGGAAATTAATTAGGGAAATTTGTAATTTATATTATTGCAAAATTTTATATGTGTAAAATAGTGCAATATTTGATTTGGGAAATTAATTTGCAATTTATTTGCAAAATGGTGATTTTGGCTAATATTAGCTATAAACGGTGTTTTGGAAAAATTAGGGGTTAAAATGTAAAATATTGTTGATATAGGATTTTATGAAATGGCTAAAAGTAATTGTTAACATATTTTCATAATTTTCTATGGTTTGAAATATATTTAGTAATTTGTATGTAGAGTGTACTTAGAGAAAATTGCCTATATATGTATGCACATGAATAATACAAAGTCCTAATGGGTATTAGATCCAATAACCCTAACCATTAGCCTATAAAGTATCTTTTACTCTCCCATTTCAGCCAACACTTCATTTCATAACCACTAAAACCTAATTAGAAAGCTCCAAAACCTAGTCATGGCCTCCTAAGCAAGACTCCAATCTACACCAAATCAAAGAGAGTTAATCCAAACTACTAAAAGAGGTAATAGCAATCACAAAACCCACCTCTAATTCATTCTTTAATTTCTGAAATTATTTTGTAATCCTCTTTTTTTTGTGCATTTAGATTGTGAAACTCTTTGATCTTCTTTTCATTGCTTGGAAAGAGGTAATATATGCTAGCTGAAATTATAATTAGTTTATTGCTGTTAGTAAATTAGGCATATCTCATTCATCTTAAATCGGAATTATGATTTTCTTGAAGTTCTGGAAAGCTTATTCTGTAGCCTATAACTTTCATGTTTTGAGCTTTGCCTAATTTTGTGGTTTCAATGGTCGAAATCACGTTTGTTTGTCGCTGACCTGACAACAAACTACAAGGTTGATAAAATAAAACCCTGAAATTGATTTGGCCATAAGTTACTCGTTTTTGATCCGAATTAGATAATTTTGGATGTTCCGAAAAGCTTAAAACATGTGCTACAATTTTTGTTCAGTGAGTTTTCTGTAATATTGCCATTTAGATGACCTGAAATGCGTTCAAAGACAAAAGACCAATTCTGTCTTTAACAAGTTATCTTGAGTTTCAATCTGATATTGTTTTGCATGTATCTCTCTCGTTTCTTATCCAAATCTAATAATTTTGGATATTCTGGAAAGCTTAGATTTAGAGCTAAAACTTTCATGTTTTGAGTTTCATGAAATTTCGAAGTTATTTTGGTTAAAATTGTACATTCTTACCACTGTCCCGAGAAAAAAAAGAAAAAAAAATAAAACAATAATTACAACATGAAGGTTGAGATAAATATGGGTTAAGAAGGAGGATTAGATAATATGAGAGATTGCATTACCTTTCTTTTTTTCTAGGATTAAACTAATTTATGAAGAGAAGGAGATGGAGCTTCTAAATGGAGGCCATTAATTTTGTTTAGATCTAGGTTTTGAAGTTATGAAGAGGAGGGTTAGGGTTTGGATGGGTTTGAGATATTATAAAGGAGTGGGTTAGGCTAATGGGTAATGGTAAGGGGTTTTAGAAACCCATTAGGACTTAGTTTATTTTCTAATGTTATCATGTGAACCAAAATCCTAAGAAGCATTCTATTTTTAATTAAAACCTTATAATTGTCTTATTTAGCCCATTAAACCCATTATCACATTTAAAAATTCCCCTTTTAAATATTAAATTCCAATAAAATTAATTTTCCCATTTTAAACCCAAAATACTTTAATTTGCAAACCAATTGCAAATTTAAATTCCCAAAATTTTTGTTTAGCTCCCTTTTCAACTTAAAATCATAATTTTAATTTATTATTCGGTAATTGCAATCTCAGGGTTGTTACACATACACTAAGGGGCGCTACTCCCTAGAACCTTGCCGCATCCTTCCTGTTTCGACCATTTCCGGGGTGTGAGGCTCGACGAAGTCTCGTCCACAAAGCTACGCTTTCTACAAAGCCATGCTTCGGGTCAAACAAATGATCAGACTATGATCACAAAGATATAAGATCAAACAAATGATCATATCATAAATGATCAAACACTGATCATTTCACAGCAACACTCAGTATGCCACGTTACCAAATTGGGAGTATATCATTGATAAATTTCAACTACATAACCTCTGAGCTCGTACGTCTCAGAGAAGGGTGTTAAGCTAAGAGAATAAATTCTCCGCCACCAACATAAATGTATTTGAAAGAGATCAGCTTTATATCTCAAATTGTAACGTCAGATACACAATCCATACAAGTCTGTTCCGGGATCGAACAGAACCGAAGGCACTTCTCACGAAGCCCTTGCATATCCGGATAAATTTCTAATCACGTCCGGACTTCCCGTCACTAAGGGTGATAAAACCTCTAAATCGGAGATCAGCCGATGTAGAGTAACTCAACGGTAATCCTTCCGTTTTCAAAAATATCCGGTCTTCAACACCGGTCTTCAAATGCAATTCATAACGACGTATCACATATTCGGAATGGGTTATACGACCCCATGGTCCTTTCCCGGTTAACCCGAATAGTGAGCGATTATTCAAAAATAAGTGTGGCATTCAAATTCATCCAATTCACAACAAATACCCATTCAAGGTAATTATTGATAGTCGGTTATTTAACTATCAATAAAGATGCGCAACATCATCAGATTCCAAATAATTTTCCCAAATTATTTCATCTTCCAAAAATATCTTTACTAGATATATAATTTCCACACTTAATCATTTGAAAACAATTTCAAATATTCACTTTTCAATTTATCTTTAAAAGATAAAGTTTCAAACCCTTCGTTTCATATTGGAAAAGCAATTCCATACTTATTTAAAATAAGTAATTCACAAAACTATTTATTTTCAACATTTGAAAATATTCAATATACTTAAATCAATAATTAAGTATATGTTTCATTCTTCAAGGAAATCTTTTATTTTAACAACGTCTATTTGAGTCAAAACGAATGTTACGTAAAACATCGTTACGACGACTCAAAATCAATAGTATAGAGATTCAGAATTAAGATAGATATATAAATCCCAATACTATATAAAACATTTCCTTTTGGAAATCATTTACTATAACAACAGTGTTATAGTCCACCATTTCCTTATATTTCTCGAAAACGTCTATTTCAACGATGAATGTTGAAATCTATGTATTCGATACTTAACACGTTTTAAAACATCTTTTAAAACAATTAACTTCATTTTATAATATCGCTTCCCCAAAACCATATCCATTTTACTTAAAAATATATTCACTGTCCAAAATCGTGAATATACTTCACTAACCAAATTTCAATCTTTTCTACACATTTATTTCAAGAATTTATCCACTATCCAAAATCGTGGAAAAAATTCCCTTAATAACCTTCTATATTCAATTCATCAAATTTGATTGATTTTCGAATTTATAAAACAACGTTTATAAATTCACCTTCTTATATTTCATAACAACTTTGATTTAATAAATCTCCTTTATTGACAAATTCGATCAATATTCCATTTAAAGGCAAAAATCCAATTTATAAGTTAATTTCTTATAAATCTCCTATTCGACATTTTCATCCATTTTATAACTTCACAATTTATAATCTATAAATTTCATTTACTTACGAATTCCATAAATATTTCATTTTTACACTTATAAAAACTCGTTTTATAATTCCAATATTTGATTTATAAATATCAATTTTTGTACATCTTTTAAATAAACAGTTTCTAATACTTTAGAAATCCCAATTTAAACCATTTCATAAATTTCTTAACTTTTATTTCAAAAATCACACTTTGATTTTATTTCACAAAAATCTTAACTTTTATAACTTTAAAATTTTAGACGTTTATTTGTTTAAAATAAATCAATTCAACAATTCAATAAAACGTCTACTTTCAAAAATCACTTTAAAATCCTTTTAAAGTAAAGGTCGTTATTTTTAAATTCCAAAACTTGAATCCGATGATGCTACAGCACCAATTAGTCAATCACAACAACAAACATCATATATCAATATATGATAACAGAATACATCATAATATCTGTAAATAAATAAATACTGGTGAGGAATCCAGTTGGATCCCTCCAACCTGTTTCCCTGCATCCACAAACGTTAGCACAATACCAATTCCACTTCGAGGTGGAATATCGCGGTATATGGGTTTTATAAAAATAATCCGCTTACTAACGGCGCAATAGGGTCTCATCCGCTATACGAGGCGGGAAATCAATCAATCCAATATATACATATGCCAATATGTATATATTGCTATATATATAGATATATCCTACTATATCTAATATCACAGATCCAATAGCAATCAAATCAATAACTGAAAATTCCACTTTTCAATTTTTGAGTGAGAAGATCTCACCTTAGCTTTTTATTTTGCAATCCAATCCAATCCTTCTTTTGTTTTCTCGACTTTAACCTTGTATAAATAATTTATACAATTTTATCAATATTCGAAATAAATCGAATAACAATTTTCATTTGGTAATTTTTAATTATCCAATGATTTTATTTTAAACCATTTTCTTTTAATAAATTTATTTAACCAAACCTTTGTATAAAATTCTTTATTTTTCTCACTTATATTAAAACGATGATTTATGTAAATTTGAAACTTTTCAAAATCTTATTTTTTTATATTTATTGCTTTTAGATAACATATGTATGTTAATTAACATATATTTTTTTCTAACACTTGCTGTAATATATAAACATTTAAAATTTAACAAAAAATCAATTTGAAAATCCTTGCAGCATCTATTTCTGTGTATATAGGTAAACTGCACTTATACCCTATATGTATATACTTCTTTTAACATTTAATTAACAGAAATTCAATAAACAAAGAAATCGAATCTCACCAGCTCCTCTGCTCGACACCCAGGCTCGAGATAAACTCCAGCCTTGCTGCGAACGCCAGAGACGAACTCGTCGCTGCCTCCATCGAGTTGCCTTGATCGATCGCACGCGCTGCCCCTGGCTCGATGCCACCACCGCCTCGACCTACGCACGCGCGTCGCCGTACGCTAGCGCCCCAGATGTCGTGACCTCGAACTCCAAATCCTCGCGCCGCCTTCGCCTTCACCAGGCGACTTCGCCTTGCTTTGAGAAACCCCATACGCGACCCCGCTGTCGCTTGATTTCCCCCAATGCCAAAACCATAGTTGTCGCCTTCAATCGATCGCGCGTGCCCTCTGTTCGATCGCGATTTCGAGCAGATGGGAAGCGGCCATTTTCTTTTCTTTGATTCGAACGAAGATTGAAATGAAGAAGCTCAGCTTGTTTTGATTTTGAACGAGAGGATTCGATTTTTATTACAGAGAGGAGGGACGGCCATTTACTTTGAACGATAATAACTTTCCTTCGTTGATTTTTCGAATGAGAAAAAGGGGATCGAAGAATTTAAAGATGGAAGCTTGGCCATTATAAATTTTTCTTCTGAAATTTTGATTTCTGCTTCGTATGGGAGACAAAGGGTACGAGATATTATGAGGCAGAGGGAACACGATTTGAAATAAAGGCATCTCGATTTTTACAGGTGACGGTATTCCTGAAATGATGTAAGATATTTTAAATTGAAAACAATTAATTTTCGTCTAGACGTTTCTATCTCGTACGCTCACACGAAGACTCCGAAAATTACGAAATTTGAAATCCGATAATAATTCAATATTACGGACCCAATGGAACTGGTTTCGTCGAATTTCGAGACTGCGCCTCGGACGACTATTTTTAAATAGCGGTTCAAACAATTAAATTCAAAACTGAGCAAAACAGTTTAAATTTCAATTCTGAAGCTGCTGTTATCTTCAGTGTTATCAATATAAATTCTACAAGCGTTTGAAATGTTTTTCTTTAGCTTAAAACTGAAGATACAAATTTTTATTCAACGCTATATAGATTAAATTCTGTAATTTAACCGCCAATGTCAAAGTTATATCGGGGATTCAAATTAAATCATCGTTCAAATATTTAAAATTAATTAAATATTCTCAATTTAATTTGTTCAAAATTCTGGGTCGTTACAAGATATATATAAGAGTTGTATAAAAAGGTTATAATATGTGATATCTCGGAATTTTAGGCAATATCAATTTAATAATCTGTATTAAAAATTAAATTGATTTGATAATCTTTGTTAATCTTTGTTAATAAATTTGAATTAATTTAATAATCTAATTAAATAAATATTTAATTGGTGAATTTTATCTTTTAAAAGTTAATAAAATATTTTCTATTTATAATGTATATATATAATTGTATATATTGTAAATAGATGAGCTTTGGTTTGAATTTAACAAATGAAATTATGTTTTCAAATTCTAATATATTTTGGTAATTTGGAAATCATGATTAATTTAATATTAAGCTTTTCAAAGCTATTTAAACAAATAACTATATGGTTTTAAATACTTAAAATAAATGATTTATTGTTTAAATTATATTTTAGCTTAAGTTCAAATTTAAATAAAAGGTTTGTTTTATTTCTTTTTAAATATTACTTAATAAATATGATTTGTAATTAGATATGAAAGTTTAAATAAATTAATATATGATATATTAATTCATTTAGAAAGATAAGTAATGTATATATGTAATAAGATAATTTCTTTTATTAATTATTTAAATTTGTCAAAAAAATATTAATAATGTATTGTTTTTATATATAGATATAAATAGACTTTAATAAAATAGAATTGTTATTTCAAATTTAATGTATTGTTATAAATTGACTTTAATTTGGATTTAAGAATATATGTATAAGATTTTATTTGTGATATCCCGGGATTTCGAGGAATTTAAAATGTGATAATCTCTTAATTTAAATTGATAAAATTGTTATTTTCAAATATAAATAACCAAATAATAATGATATGATGTTTTAATTATGGTATAGATTGAATTATAATAAATTGTGTTATTTTATAAATTTAATTTTAAAATAGATTTATCATTTCCAATATTTAATAGTATTGTTTAAATATATATATATATTGTCTTGAGTTGTTTTATATCAATTTCAAACTAAATAAAGTGTTTATTTAAATAGTAAATAAATACAAAAGATATGATTACACTTAAAAATGAATGAAATACATTGTATAGGATTTTAGAATATAAATGGGTTTTTATTTTATTTTTCTTTCAAAAGTTTCCATTTATTTATAATATAGGAAAGCATTTATAATTAAGAAATGTATTTATTAAGTAAGAAATTAATATAAAAGCCTTTTTAAAACTCTTTTTAAAAATAATATAAATGGATAAGGACAAGTGTTAAATTTTAAAACATGTAAAATACATGTGTAAGGTAATTAAACAATGTAGAGACATGTGTCATTTTCTTATCCTTTTTCTTTGATTTTTAATAAACCATAAATTAAGTTTATATAAGCCTACATTCCCATTTTCTTTTTCTTTCTAATCTCATTTTCTAAACAAAGACAAAAATCAAAACCAGGAAAATGTCCAAACCGAAATCATCTCCTCAAAACCAAAACTGAAATTTCATCTCAAACCTGAAACCCTTCCTCAGATTAAAATCAATACCCTGTAATCTGAAATCTTCTCCAAACCATTGTTTTCAAATACCTGAAACCATATTTCTAAAACCAAATCAATGCCTGAAAATCATCTCAAAAGTTCAATTGCCTGAGCCACTTTCAAAACCAATCTGCAATACTCTTATCAAAAGCCTGTAACCATTGTTTTCAAGACCTGTTAACATTCTCCTGTTTCAAAGATTCAAGTCTGAATTATTCCAAGTTCATGCAATATAATCTGAGGAAACAGCAAAAAGTTTTCAAAGCATTTCAAAGTTTTAAAGCAAGCACTTCAGTTTTAAAAGAATGAAAGCAAATTCAGTTTCAAAGTTCCAGTTTTTCAGGCTCTGTTCAAATCTGCTTTAACTCCTCTGCCTATCATATCGGTGAGTAAACAATTCTTTTGCAAAAGTTAAAATGAATTTAAACTTGCTTTCGAATGGTATCTGAATGAAGTGTCTTGCATGTTTATTTATACATAGATACTCTGTATATATGTGAGAATTACAGTGTGCATGTTTGATTAAATAGTTAATTACTCTGTTCATCTTTAAGATGTGAGCAAACTACTATTTCGAATTTAAATCTGTTATATATTTTGATGAATGCTTGAAGTTTTTGTTGTGAAAAATGTTGTATGAAGGAAAGAAATTGTCAGTATGTATACATACATAGGTAGATTGGCTGTGCATGTCTATATTTACTTCTCTGTTATATTACAGGCTACAACTTCATTAAATAAAATTCGTATCTTCTTATTCTAACCAATTCAAGTTATGATTTCTTAAAAGTAAATGTTCATAACAATGTAAAGTTATTTTTAAAAGTAATTGCAAGAGTTTATGTTGAATATTTATTTCAAAAACAATAAATGTCAGTAATGATCTAGAATAATCAGAAAATCAATGTTCAAATTTTCTTATTTTGATTGTGTAACCTGATTCGATCTTGCAAGTGATGAATTTTAATAATAAAATTATGATTTTTAGTTTTGATCTGAGGTGGGATTTTGAGGTTGAACGGAAAAGACACTCTTGTCAAATTCCGATGATCGACAGAGGGTTGAGTGTCGTGATCGTTGGTGAAGGTAGCTGAATGTCTGTGGATCACAGGAAAAATGTTCGTAGGATTTCTCGATCACCAGAGTGATCGAAAGACAAGGATTTAGGGTTTAGTGATGATGTTGGGCATGATTGATTCGCGATTTTTCCTGACGTCGTGGGTGAACTGGAGGCTACAGCACGTGGGGGAATGGAAGCGTGGGTCGGAGGCGAAGCTCTGGTCGAAGGCGAAGGGGTGCTGGTGGTCAGAAGTAGTCTGACGAGGTGGTTCTTGTTCGGAGTGTTGTTCCAGGTAGTGATCGAGAAGCTTAATTTTGATTTTCAATTTTGTTCGACGATCGGAGTTGTTGGGGTGTTCGAGGAGAAGATTAGTGACTCGTCGATGGCCGGAGCGATGATCGGAGGTGGTTGGTCGTGGTGTGCACGTGCACGACTGTTAGCGTGTGTCAGTGGTTTGGAGTTGGGGAAGAAGAGGTTTTCGAGTTTCGTCTCGGGGAGGAACTCGTGTAGGTTAGGATTTTACTCGGGTTTGTTCTAGGGTAGTACGTGTGCATTTGGGTGATAACTGTTAAAGTTTTTAACAGTTTAAAATTTTAAAAAAACACAGTTTAAAAATTACTCGGGGAAGAAGGCTTTTGGCTCGGGTCTGTTATAGGGTTGTACGCGTGATTTCGAGTGAACCTGTTAAGCTTTCAAAACAGTTTTTAAAAATTAAAACTAAACTTTGTTTAAAAAGGAAGAATAAGACGAAGATGTAATTGTTTGATTCAAATACATATGACTTAAACACAAAGTAAAATATTTAAACTAGTTTTTTTTAAAACTTTAAAAATCAAGTTAAATCATCTCTTGAAAATACATTTCTTTGAAATGGGAAGTTTGAAATAAATTAATTTGTATGGTTTTTAACTTAAATATATTAAGTAAAATCCTTAAGTTATTTTCAAATTTAATTTGAAAATAAGGAAATTAGTAAAGAAATGTTTATCTCAAACTTAATTTAAGTTTGATAATAAAGGAAATAAATAAAGAGTGATTTGTTAATTAAATTAGTAAGTGATTAATGATTTATGAATTAACAATTAAGGTTTCAAGTGTTATATTAACTTGTAATTAAGGATTGTTAATTAATAATTAAGGATAAGTAATTAATGATTATTTATTTTAACTTAATTAATAATTTTAATTAAGTAAGTTAATTATTAAGATCAAATGTTTTTAAATGATAATGTTTTATCTTAAGATTAATTAAGATTTTTAAATAAGTTGAAATTAATTAATTTAATTAAGAAATTAAGATTAATTAATTTATTTAATAAGGATTGATTAAATGATTAAGAGTTAATTAAACTAGTAATTAAAAAGTACTTAATAAAGTTTTATTAAGTAATAATTAAGTTTTCTTAATTAATAATTAAGAAGTTATTAAATTATAATTAAAGTTAATTAAGGATTAATTAACTGTTATTAAGGTTAGTTAATTATCATTAAAGATTGATTAATAGATAATTATGGATTAATTAAATTGGTAATTAAGGTTGTTAATTAATAATTAAGTTTTATTAATTAAAAATTAAGAAGTAATTAATTAGTTAATTAAGTTTAATTAATTAATTATAAAAGTAATTAAGGATTAATTACTTTGTATTAAAAGATATTGATTAATAATTAAGGTTTATAAATTAATAATTAAAGAATAATTAATCAAGGATTAATTAATTTGTTTAAAGGGTAATTAAGGATGAGTTACTCAGTTATGATTTAGGAAGGAATGTGATTTATTTAAGTTAATTAATTTGTTAATTAATTAAGGATAGTCACTTGGTAATTGATTAAGTGTAGTTACTTAATAAGATTGGTTAAGTATAATTACTTAGTGTAAGTAATTAATAAATGAATTACTATATGTAATTGGTGAATTTAATCAAAAAGGATTTATAAAAGAAATTAAAGTAATTAAGAATAGTTAATTACTGTTAATGATTATTTAAAGGCTTGATTAATGGAAGTAATTAATTAGTGCATGATTAATTAATATAATTAATTAAGGAATAATGTAATTAATTATAGTTAATTAATTAATGTAATTAATTAAGGATCATTAATTATTGTAGTTAATGAGAGTAATTAAAGGTTAATTACTATAAATGATTAAGGGTAATTAATTTGTGAAATTAATTAAAGGATAATTACTTTATGTAATTAATGGATAATTTAATCAAGAGTGATTAATGGTTAATTAATTAAATGGTTGTAATTAATTAATGGTTGATTAAGCAAGGTTAGGAATTAATTCTTAAGTAATTAATTTAATTTAAGTTGATTAAATTGATTATAATAGAGATTAATAAATGATTGCTTATGAATGATGGTTGAGTAGAATGTCTGATTTAGTTGATATCTATTGGATGATATACTATGATATTCTGTAATATGATATTGGATATATCTATGATAAATGTGTGATATTTATCTATGTTAAATGCTGTGTGAATTCAAGTATTGAATTGAATTGAATTGTTTAAACCTTTAAACAACTTGGCCTTAAAAGATACGTTTTGGATTTCGATGAGACCGGGATCGGGTTTCCGTATACCGGATTTCCAGGTCTGGAGACCCGAATACCACATCGATCCAAATTAACGATAGGTCGTGAATCTCAAGTGAAGATGAAGATTCAGAGTGCAAGGGTTATTGTCGTTAACTCTGAGGGTGATTCCAAAACGAGTGTAACGAGATAATGCCTTCGGTTTCGTTCGAACCCGGAACAAACTTGTATGGATTGAATGCTTTCAGCACATCGTCAGGTGGACGATGAGCATTCTAAGTGATGTGTTCTGATTAAAGGTAATCGTGACCTCAAGCCTCATCAACCGGGAATGGCTAAAACAGGGGAGGTGCAGCAAGGCTTCGTGGGTAGCGCCCACTGAGAGTAAGGTCATCCCTGTCTAGATGTCCCTTTCTATTTTCGACTTAGTGGTGCGGTTGATGTACACAACCGTGGGGTGATTTTATTCGGAATTATCCAGTAAGGGATGGTTCCGGCTTTGTGTTGCAGGGGATTGGGAGTAATCCTCGGTACGGTGATCTAGGCCACGTACTGTGACGGGCGGTACCCCAGTAGCCCTGCCATTGTATGGAAATCCAACTTCCAATAAGTGCCGTACGTATTAGTTGTGCCCAACTATGTTGGAATGTGAGATGTAAGCATTTCGGCTATTTCATATTTATTTGAAAACCCTAGACCTATTATAATACAATCGAATTTCCTATCAAATGTTTTGGTTAGCGTAAGGTAAAAACTTACCCATGTTTATGTGTGGGAAGTCTTACGTGATACTTTTGATTTAAAAGGTTTTGAAGTTAAGCAATTTAAACCGTTTACTCACACCAGACCCATGTCTGACCCAAGTGTTTATTTCTGTTTTATATAAACTCTTGGGTACTCAAATTTTTTACGAGTAGCCAAGGGAGTCAGGTTTGCTTTGACGAGTTATCTGGAGGAGCAATGGAGCAGGAGGCTTCAGCGTTTGTAGAGATGTAGTAGTTCCGCTGTGTTGATCTCTGAGTCATTATTATCTGTGTTGTATCTTGTATTGTAAAAACTAGACAGGTGTTTATAACTGTCTAGTATGTGTTGTATATATTGTGTAACTCTGATAGTTGTTGTATATGAAACTATGTAATAGTTTATGTTATTAATATAATTTATTCGTTCCGCTGTTTAGATTCTGTTGTTGTTTCTTTCTTTCTTCTCTTCTTTTCTCTTTCTATCCCTTTCTTTCTTATTTGCGATGCGACTTTCTGGGCAATGAAAGCCGGGTCGTGACATTTGGTATCAGAACTATAGGTTGAGTGAATACCTAGGCTCTGGAATGGTGTCTATCTTGAGAGAGCGTATTTGTAATTTTTCTATATATATCTATTCTACCTATTTGTTGGATTATCTGTTCGGGTTTTCCAATATGAGTTCTAAAGGTAGATAAGGTAGTGGTGTGTAAACACGACGACTACCAATGGTTGGAATTTGAATATTTGAGGTTGGAAGTATATTTGTCGAGACTGTAGACCTAATACCGTCTCGAGTGAGCTTTGATATGGTATAAGAATTTCATTGATCTCTGAAGGAAACCTGTTAAGGTTCGGAGTCCAACATTGAAGTATAAGTTTGATCGCGCTCGTGTGAGTGGATTTTTGAGAGTTTGGATCTGTTGGTTGAGCAGAAGCGAGTGATGGTATCTTGGGTAACTCAGGAGTAGTAGCTGCGTGATGAGATGCAGTAACTATGGATATCTCCGATGATGTTTTCTTTTGGAGCAAGTTTGAGGATGTGTGTCTGCTTCAGTGTTGTGACTGAGTTCAGCATGATGTTTGTGTTTGGTTTGAAGTCCGAGTTTCTCTAGAAGCTTTGGATAAGGAGTCTTAGGCATCTGTGTCAGCAGTATAGCTCAAGTGTTCTGTGTTCCTGCTGGAAGATCTTTTGGCTTAGCAATTTCTTAGAAGTGGAGTTCAGAAGCTGCAGAGTAAATTCATTTTTCAAATGGATTGGTCAAGCACTAGACTGTTCTGATGGGTTAAGAAAGAACAGTATTTTTGGATATTGGACTGGATAGAATCGCAAAAGTGACTTGCGATAATTGGGTATTCTCTTGGGAAATCTTTGCTTGAGTTTGAGGCATCTCTAGTAGATGTAGGAGTTATAGAGTTGTCAGAGATTTTATGGGAAGTGTTGATCTAGTTTGTGTTCGAGTTCATAGACGACATCTAGATCAGAGTTGAGCAGCGAAAGCTTGGTAGTAGTTGTTCTAGAGTAGAAGCAACCGGAAGTTGCAGAGTTTGGATTAGAGGGTTCCTACATGAAGTTTTCAAGTTTTGAAGGTCAGATTGGTGAGAGCATCTGTTTTGTCTTTTCCGGATAGGAGAAGTATTTGGAATCTACCGATGATTGTGGAGTAGAGTTTGAGTTCTGGATTTCTGTAAATCTTGAGAGGATCTGTTATTGGATTGTTTTTGGTCCTGTTTATTTCGAGAAGCATCAGCGATAGTTGAGCTGATCAGGAAGGGTGAAGGCAACCCAGAATCGTCAAAAGAGTTCTGTGGATTAGAGATGGAGAATTTTGGAAAATTCGAAGTTGGAGACTTCGTTGTTATTTCTTCGGTGAAGGAAGCAATTAAGATTGGGTAAGATTAGAAAGATAGCTCCGAGTATATTGGATCTTTCTGAGTTTTTATGAGGATATGTGTTTTGGCTTCGGTATTGAATTGCCAATTTGGATCCAGTAGAGCGAGTAACCCAGTATCTGTATCGGGGAAACTCGGGATAATATTAGGTAGTTTATCCGGATCTATGATCGGATAACTAGAGTTGTTGTTTGTATAACTAGAATTGTTTATTTGGATGAAATTGTTTGTGTGGATGAATAGTTATTTGATTAATAGTGTATGGTTGATGTGTATGCTTGGATTTTTGAAATAAAATAAAAATTTGGATTATCTTTTGTTTTAAATTTCGAGGACGAAATTCTTTTAAGGGGGAAGGAATGTGATATCCCGGGATTTCGAGGAATTTAAAATGTGATAATCTCTTAATTTAAATTGATAAAATTGTTATTTTCAAATATAAATAACCAAATAATAATGATATGATGTTTTAATTATGGTATAGATTGAATTATAATAAATTGTGTTATTTTATAAATTTAATTTTAAAATAGATTTATCATTTCCAATATTTAATAGTATTGTTTAAATATATATATATATTGTCTTGAGTTGTTTTATATCAATTTCAAACTAAATAAAGTGTTTATTTAAATAGTAAATAAATACAAAAGATATGATTACACTTAAAAATGAATGAAATACATTGTATAGGATTTTAGAATATAAATGGGTTTTTATTTTATTTTTCTTTCAAAAGTTTCCATTTATTTATAATATAGGAAAGCATTTATAATTAAGAAATGTATTTATTAAGTAAGAAATTAATATAAAAGCCTTTTTAAAACTCTTTTTAAAAATAATATAAATGGATAAGGACAAGTGTTAAATTTTAAAACATGTAAAATACATGTGTAAGGTAATTAAACAATGTAGAGACATGTGTCATTTTCTTATCCTTTTTCTTTGATTTTTAATAAACCATAAATTAAGTTTATATAAGCCTACATTCCCATTTTCTTTTTCTTTCTAATCTCATTTTCTAAACAAAGACAAAAATCAAAACCAGGAAAATGTCCAAACCGAAATCATCTCCTCAAAACCAAAACTGAAATTTCATCTCAAACCTGAAACCCTTCCTTAGATTAAAATCAATACCCTGTAATCTGAAATCTTCTCCAAACCATTGTTTTCAAATACCTGAAACCATATTTCTAAAACCAAATCAATGCCTGAAAATCATCTCAAAAGTTCAATTGCCTGAGCCACTTTCAAAACCAATCTGCAATACTCTTATCAAAAGCCTGTAACCATTGTTTTCAAGACCTGTTAACATTCTCCTGTTTCAAAGATTCAAGTCTGAATTATTCCAAGTTCATGCAATATAATCTGAGGCAACAGCAAAAAGTTTTCAAAGCATTTCAAAGTTTTAAAGCAAGCACTTCAGTTTTAAAAGAATGAAAGCAAATTCAGTTTCAAAGTTCCAGTTTTTCAGGCTCTGTTCAAATCTGCTTTAACTCCTCTGCCTATCATATCGGTGAGTAAACAATTCTTTTGCAAAAGTTAAAATGAATTTAAACTTGCTTTCGAATGGTATCTGAATGAAGTGTCTTGCATGTTTATTTATACATAGATACTCTGTATATATGTGAGAATTACAGTGTGCATGTTTGATTAAATAGTTAATTACTCTGTTCATCTTTAAGATGTGAGCAAACTACTATTTCGAATTTAAATCTGTTATATATTTTGATGAATGCTTGAAGTTTTTGTTGTGAAAAATGTTGTATGAAGGAAAGAAATTGTCAGTATGTATACATACATAGGTAGATTGGCTGTGCATGTCTATATTTACTTCTCTGTTATATTACAGGCTACAACTTCATTAAATAAAATTCGTATCTTCTTATTCTAACCAATTCAAGTTATGATTTCTTAAAAGTAAATGTTCATAACAATGTAAAGTTATTTTTAAAAGTAATTGCAAGAGTTTATGTTGAATATTTATTTCAAAAACAATAAATGTCAGTAATGATCTAGAATAATCAGAAAATCAATGTTCAAATTTTCTTATTTTGATTGTGTAACCTGATTCGATCTTGCAAGTGATGAATTTTAATAATAAAATTATGATTTTTAGTTTTGATCTGAGGTGGGATTTTGAGGTTGAACGGAAAAGACACTCTTGTCAAATTCCGATGATCGACAGAGGGTTGAGTGTCGTGATCGTTGGTGAAGGTAGCTGAATGTCTGTGGATCACAGGAAAAATGTTCGTAGGATTTCTCGATCACCAGAGTGATCGAAAGACAAGGATTTAGGGTTTAGTGATGATGTTGGGCATGATTGATTCGCGATTTTTCCTGACGTCGTGGGTGAACTGGAGGCTACCGCACGTGGGGGAATGGAAGCGTGGGTCGGAGGCGAAGCTCTGGTCGAAGGCGAAGGGGTGCTGGTGGTCAGAAGTAGTCTGACGAGGTGGTTCTTGTTCGGAGTGTTGTTCCAGGTAGTGATCGAGAAGCTTAATTTTGATTTTCAATTTTGTTCGACGATCGGAGTTGTTGGGGTGTTCGAGGAGAAGATTAGTGACTCGTCGATGGCCGGAGCGATGATCGGAGGTGGTTGGTCGTGGTGTGCACGTGCACGACTGTTAGCGTGTGTCAGTGGTTTGGAGTTGGGGAAGAAGAGGTTTTCGAGTTTCGTCTCGGGGAGGAACTCGTGTAGGTTAGGATTTTACTCGGGTTTGTTCTA
The DNA here is from genome assembly GCA_030737815.1 of Allium fistulosum. Taxonomy (NCBI): domain Eukaryota; kingdom Viridiplantae; phylum Streptophyta; class Magnoliopsida; order Asparagales; family Amaryllidaceae; genus Allium; species Allium fistulosum. The sequence continues at coordinate 272,259,142 of CM060902.1, read as the reverse complement.
GGGTAGTACGTGTGCATTTGGGTGATAACTGTTAAAGTTTTTAACAGTTTAAAATTTTAAAAAAACACAGTTTAAAAATTACTCGGGGAAGAAGGCTTTTGGCTCGGGTCTGTTATAGGGTTGTACGCGTGATTTCGAGTGAACCTGTTAAGCTTTCAAAACAGTTTTTAAAAATTAAAACTAAACTTTGTTTAAAAAGGAAGAATAAGACGAAGATGTAATTGTTTGATTCAAATACATATGACTTAAACACAAAGTAAAATATTTAAACTAGTTTTTTTTAAAACTTTAAAAATCAAGTTAAATCATCTCTTGAAAATACATTTCTTTGAAATGGGAAGTTTGAAATAAATTAATTTGTATGGTTTTTAACTTAAATATATTAAGTAAAATCCTTAAGTTATTTTCAAATTTAATTTGAAAATAAGGAAATTAGTAAAGAAATGTTTATCTCAAACTTAATTTAAGTTTGATAATAAAGGAAATAAATAAAGAGTGATTTGTTAATTAAATTAGTAAGTGATTAATGATTTATGAATTAACAATTAAGGTTTCAAGTGTTATATTAACTTGTAATTAAGGATTGTTAATTAATAATTAAGGATAAGTAATTAATGATTATTTATTTTAACTTAATTAATAATTTTAATTAAGTAAGTTAATTATTAAGATCAAATGTTTTTAAATGATAATGTTTTATCTTAAGATTAATTAAGATTTTTAAATAAGTTGAAATTAATTAATTTAATTAAGAAATTAAGATTAATTAATTTATTTAATAAGGATTGATTAAATGATTAAGAGTTAATTAAACTAGTAATTAAAAAGTACTTAATAAAGTTTTATTAAGTAATAATTAAGTTTTCTTAATTAATAATTAAGAAGTTATTAAATTATAATTAAAGTTAATTAAGGATTAATTAACTGTTATTAAGGTTAGTTAATTATCATTAAAGATTGATTAATAGATAATTATGGATTAATTAAATTGGTAATTAAGGTTGTTAATTAATAATTAAGTTTTATTAATTAAAAATTAAGAAGTAATTAATTAGTTAATTAAGTTTAATTAATTAATTATAAAAGTAATTAAGGATTAATTACTTTGTATTAAAAGATATTGATTAATAATTAAGGTTTATAAATTAATAATTAAAGAATAATTAATCAAGGATTAATTAATTTGTTTAAAGGGTAATTAAGGATGAGTTACTCAGTTATGATTTAGGAAGGAATGTGATTTATTTAAGTTAATTAATTTGTTAATTAATTAAGGATAGTCACTTGGTAATTGATTAAGTGTAGTTACTTAATAAGATTGGTTAAGTATAATTACTTAGTGTAAGTAATTAATAAATGAATTACTATATGTAATTGGTGAATTTAATCAAAAAGGATTTATAAAAGAAATTAAAGTAATTAAGAATAGTTAATTACTGTTAATGATTATTTAAAGGCTTGATTAATGGAAGTAATTAATTAGTGCATGATTAATTAATATAATTAATTAAGGAATAATGTAATTAATTATAGTTAATTAATTAATGTAATTAATTAAGGATCATTAATTATTGTAGTTAATGAGAGTAATTAAAGGTTAATTACTATAAATGATTAAGGGTAATTAATTTGTGAAATTAATTAAAGGATAATTACTTTATGTAATTAATGGATAATTTAATCAAGAGTGATTAATGGTTAATTAATTAAATGGTTGTAATTAATTAATGGTTGATTAAGCAAGGTTAGGAATTAATTCTTAAGTAATTAATTTAATTTAAGTTGATTAAATTGATTATAATAGAGATTAATAAATGATTGCTTATGAATGATGGTTGAGTAGAATGTCTGATTTAGTTGATATCTATTGGATGATATATTATGATATTCTGTAATATGATATTGGATATATCTATGATAAATGTGTGATATTTATCTATGTTAAATGCTGTGTGAATTCAAGTATTGAATTGAATTGAATTGTTTAAACCTTTAAACAACTTGGCCTTAAAAGATACGTTTTGGATTTCGATGAGACCGGGATCGGGTTTCCGTATACCGGATTTCCAGGTCTGGAGACCCGAATACCACATCGATCCAAATTAACGATAGGTCGTGAATCTCAAGTGAAGATGAAGATTCAGAGTGCAAGGGTTATTGTCGTTAACTCTGAGGGTGATTCCAAAACGAGTGTAACGAGATAATGCCTTCGGTTTCGTTCGAACCCGGAACAAACTTGTATGGATTGAATGCTTTCAGCACATCGTCAGGTGGACGATGAGCATTCTAAGTGATGTGTTCTGATTAAAGGTAATCGTGACCTCAAGCCTCATCAACCGGGAATGGCTAAAACAGGGGAGGTGCAGCAAGGCTTCGTGGGTAGCGCCCACTGAGAGTAAGGTCATCCCTGTCTAGATGTCCCTTTCTATTTTCGACTTAGTGGTGCGGTTGATGTACACAACCGTGGGGTGATTTTATTCGGAATTATCCAGTAAGGGATGGTTCCTGCTTTGTGTTGCAGGGGATTGGGAGTAATCCTCGGTACGGTGATCTAGGCCACGTACTGTGACGGGCGGTACCCCAGTAGCCCTGCCATTGTATGGAAATCCAACTTCCAATAAGTGCCGTACGTATTAGTTGTGCCCAACTATGTTGGAATGTGAGATGTAAGCATTTCGGCTATTTCATATTTATTTGAAAACCCTAGACCTATTATAATACAATCGAATTTCCTATCAAATGTTTTGGTTAGCGTAAGGTAAAAACTTACCCATGTTTATGTGTGGGAAGTCTTACGTGATACTTTTGATTTAAAAGGTTTTGAAGTTAAGCAATTTAAACCGTTTACTCACACCAGACCCATGTCTGACCCAAGTGTTTATTTCTGTTTTATATAAACTCTTGGGTACTCAAATTTTTTACGAGTAGCCAAGGGAGTCAGGTTTGCTTTGACGAGTTATCTGGAGGAGCAATGGAGCAGGAGGCTTCAGCGTTTGTAGAGATGTAGTAGTTCCGCTGTGTTGATCTCTGAGTCATTATTATCTGTGTTGTATCTTGTATTGTAAAAACTAGACAGGTGTTTATAACTGTCTAGTATGTGTTGTATATATTGTGTAACTCTGATAGTTGTTGTATATGAAACTATGTAATAGTTTATGTTATTAATATAATTTATTCGTTCCGCTGTTTAGATTCTGTTGTTGTTTCTTTCTTTCTTCTCTTCTTTTCTCTTTCTATCCCTTTCTTTCTTATTTGCGATGCGACTTTCTGGGCAATGAAAGCCGGGTCGTGACATTATTACACTATATAATTTGTTTTATTACATTTCCTTTAAAAAGAAATTCATATATGTATTTACATAAGAATTTATTAATTAAGTTAAAAATCTTTATTAACATTTAAAATAAAAAGAAAATACTTAATAGACAAGTGTAATTATACTAAGGCCTCATAATAACAAGTGTTAAGATATTAGACAAGTGTCATTTTAAAATTTTAATTTTCTTTGTTTTTAATAAACCACATTTTTCACTTATATAAACATTTGATTTCTCCCCTTCCATAATTTTTCTATTCTTTTTCCAAAACTAAGAAAAAAATTCAGCTTACAAAATAACTCAAAGCAAATCTGAAATTCACTCTTCTCAAACCATTTCTCAAAGCAAAATCAGTGGATCAAACTCCTCAATCCAGAAATTTGTTTCACTTCAACAACCTTTAATCAAAATTAGTAATCATCCTCCTCAAACCAAAATCAAAAGCTTGTTTCTGCTTCAAACCTGTAAACTCGTTTTCAAAAGCAAGAACAAAAGCCTGCATTTCTTAAAACCAGTAACTCAATTTCAAAATCAAGATTGCAAACCATTTTTCAAATAAGAGCCTGCATTCTTCAGCCTGGAATCAAAGTAGTCTCTGTTTCAAGCATTCCAGTTCTATAGGGATCAGCAATTCAACTTTATAAATCAAAGAAGCATTCAAGTTTAAGGTTTTCAAAAGCAAAGGGCAATGCAAGTTTTCAATTTTAAATCAAAGACGTTTCAAGCAACTCAATTTTTAAGGTCCAAAAGCTATTTTATAATCACAGTGCTCTGTTCTTCATCCTCAAAACATGTGAGTAACATCACTATCTAAATGTTTAAGTATATGATTCTGTTGCATGCTTATCTCTGAAAATAAGTATGTTTGTGAGTAACATTTTTATTAAAATAACTTAAGTATAAATATGGTTGTATGCTAATTTCTATGATAATTGTGTTTTGTGTGAATGTATATAGATGGGTTCTGCATATATTTATGAATGTATATAGGTGTGTGCATGTTGCTGTGTATTAGTGTTTCTTTGTTTTTAAATTCCAGGCTCCAGATTTTGATTTAAAAATCATTATCTCTTGATCTAGTCCTGATTTGGATTTAAGACTTAAACAAAATTTGTTTGATTAATCATGAATTATAGTTTAAAAATTTATTTAAGACAAAATAAGTTAAAATGTCTCTGGAAACAAGAAAATGATAGAGCAAGCTTAATATAGGAGTAAATTTAATCATCCTAATTCATTGTTTCAGACATATGATGTGGAAACTTATCTTAAATCATGATTTTTAAGAATGGAATCACAATTTTTAGAGGTGAATCGAACGAGCAGTTCGAGTTTGTTCAGGGTTTGTGTTTTGGGTGTTTTCTGGTGATCTACTTGATTGTGGGGGTCGGGTTCCTTCTGGTGGAAAAAGAGTGATCAGTGATGATGGGAAAATTATCAATTAGGTGATCAGAGCACTGTGATGAAGGTGGTGGTTGATTTCTGTTCTTAACCCTAGTTTTAACTAGGTCTAGTATTTTGATTTGTTCGTCTCCCCAATTTGATCGAGTTCAACAGTGTTTTGGGTAATGAAAGTAGGCGTGTAGAGGAAGGCTTGGCCGGAAATTCAAGGTTGCTGGTGGTCGGAGGAGTATGTTTGATGATGTTCCAGGTTTTAGTCTGTTCCAGGATTGTGCTTGAAGGATCGAATTTGATGTCGAGTTGTTATGGAGGTTTGGATTATCGAATTCTGGTGAAGAGATGATCGTCGACTTTCTTGAGGTCTTGGTGGTGACCGGAGATGGTCAGAACCACCGTGCATGTGCATGGTGCGTTTGTTTTCTGATGAGGTTGATGTTTGGTTTGGGTTTGAAGCAGTGGAAAGTTGCTTGGGTTTTTTCGAGTTCCTTGCATGTTTTGCTCGAAGATAATTTAGGTGAGACTCGAAGCATTAGAGAGGGGGCTCGGGTATAATAGTTGTTACAGGTTTCTCTAGAAACCTGTTAGTTTCAAATTTAAATTTTGATTTTAAATTTGAAAGCAAGTTTTTAAAGCAGAGTTTAAAACCAAATTTAAAATATGGATTCAAAATTGAATTTGTATCCTAGTTTTAAAAATTAAATTAAGTTTTATAAATTGAATTGTTTTAAACAACTTTAAATGTTTAAAGTGTATTTTAATGGTAAGAATTTGAAAGTAAATTTGGTTTAAATTCTTTAAGTTTCTTTTATAAGATGAGTATGTCTTTAACATATAATTTTAAAGGTTTGTAAATGGTTTTTAAATTTTGTTAAAGATAAAATTGTATTCATTTTAAATCTTATATTTGAAATGAAATTTGAAAGACAATTTGAAAATAAAATGTTTTCAAATGTGTTTGTTAATGATAATTTAATCATTAATAAGAAATGTTTTTATTTTAAAGTTAATAAAGATTTCATTATTTGTGCTTCATTTAAATTATTAAGGTAATTAAAATAGACAATTAATTTATTTATTTAATTAAGTAATTTAGGGTTTGAATTAATTGATTAAGGTTAAGTTAAGTAATTAAGATAATTAATTTGAAATTAATAATGAATTAATTTAAGTTTATTACTTAAGAAAGTAATTAAAGAATTGTTAATAGTTAATGAAGGTCATTAACTTAAGATTATTTAATAATTAATTAATGTGATTAATTTTAATAATTAATTAGATTAATTAATTTAAAGATAATCGTTTATGAAATGAGATAAGAATAATTACTTAATGGAAGAAATTAAGGAATTAATTAATTAATGTAATTAATTGAGTTTAATGTGATTAGTTTAAATTAATTAGTTAAGTTTAATTAATTTAATCTCTGGATGATTTGATAATAATTACTTAATGTAATTAATGGAGTGTAATTACTTAATGAAGTAATTAATTGATAATTACTAGATGAAATTAATGGAAGATGATTTAATAATGGAAGTAATTTGGATTAAATTACTTGGAAATTATTCAAGGGATTAATTAAGAAATTAATTAAGGAGTAATTAATTTATTTAAAGAAGTAATTAAGGGTAGTTAATTACAGAAAGTGATTAATCAAGAGTGATAAATAATTATGATTTAATTAAAGATTAATTACTTAATGTAATTAATTTAAATAGAATAATTAATTAAAAAGTAATTAGAGGATCATTAATATAATTAATGATGTAATTAAGAGATGATTAATTAAAACTAATTAATCAATAATAAGTTATTAAAGAGTAATTAATTAATTATAATTAACTAAGGATTAATGTAATTAATTATAGTTAATTAATTATTAAAGTAATTTAAGGTTAATTACTGTAATGGTTAAGGATAATTAATTTGTATAATTAATTAAGGATTAATTACTTAAAGTAATTAAAGGATAATTAATCAAGGATGATTAATTAAGATGGATACTTAGAGTATGATTAATTAATTGGTTTAATTAATGATTAAGTAAGCAAGATTTATGTGATGAAAGAAATTAATTTAATTTATTTTAAATTAATTAGAGATGAAGTAATTATTTTAATTCATTTTAAATTAATTAAAAATGGTGTGATTAATATATCTTTGCTTATGTATAGTTGGATGACATTGATTGCCTTAAATGGTTTGATATCTTTGATATGTATTGATCTGTGATATTGAGATGCTTTGGTTGAATTGTAATGACATGAGTTATCTATTGAGATATTATGAATTATCTATGTGTGTGTGTATAGATAATTGAATTGAATTATTTTAACTTTAAAACAACTTGGCCTTAAAAGATACGTTTTGGATTTCGATGAGACCGGGATCGGGTTTGCTTCATTACATCATGATAGGGGGTTCTCGCTTTGCGTTTGGTGGCGAACGGGAGACTCTTACCCCTACATATCCCTTTGAGGTAGTATAAGGCCTTGGGTGGTTGCGAGTCGAGAGGCTGGCCGTAAAAGCAAATTCGAGGTATCACTGTGTGCCACGGTGGGTCTGGGATGGTTGCAAAGCCTACCAGTCGCCACTGCCTCGGGTCGTCACAGTTGGTATCAGAGCATAGGTTGAGATAATACCTAGGCTCTAGAGTGATGTCTATCTTGAGAGCGCGTATTTGTAATTTTGAAATTTATTTATTTATTTATACCTATTTGTTGGGTTACCTGTTTGGGTTTTCCAATATGAGTTATAAAGGTAGATAGGGTGGTGGTGTGTAACATGACCACCAATGGTTGGAGTTTGAATGTTTGAGGTTGGAAGAGTATCTGTCGAGACTGTATACCTAATACCGTCTCGAGTAAGCTTTTTGAGGATTCAGAGTCCATCTTTGAAGTTTGGATGAGTAGAGTTTGGATCTGTCGGATAGGCAGAAGCAAGTGATGGTATCTTGGTAACTCAAGAAGTAGCAGCTGTGTGATGAGATGCAGTGACGATGGATGTCTCCGAAGATGTTTTCATTGGGAACCAAGTTTAAGGAAGTGTGTCTGTTTCAGTGTTGTGGATGAGTTCAGCAGGGTGTTTGTGTTTGGGTTGAGGTCCGAGTTTCTCAAGGAGCTTCTGGATAAGGAAGTCTTTGGCATATGTGTCAGCAGTGCAGCTCGGAGTGTTCTGTGTGTCGGCAGAAGGACTTTTGGCTAAGCAGTTTTCTAGAAGTGGAGTTCAGAAGCAGCAGAGTGGATTCATTTCTTCGATGGATGGTTAGATAAGCGTAAGCTGTTCTGATTGGTAAAGACAGAACAATATCTTTGGATATTGGTCTTGGTTGATCGCAAAAGTGACTTGCGATAATTTGAGTGTTCTCTTGGGTTATTGAAGACTTTCCGGATGTCTTCAGGGAAGTCAGAGGTTTGTCTGCATCTAGAGATTGAGTTTTCTTATCGATAGGATTCCAAGAGTGGTACCGGTGGTTCAGCTAGTAGAAGGATGGTTTCTAGAGAGAGTTGGTGAAGCAGCTCAGGTTTTGATGAAACTTCTGAGTTTTTCTTTATGGGTCTGTGGAACCATATTTCTGGATATGTTGTCAAGTTTGTACTCGTGTTCATCATCAGCATTTTCATCTACTCCAGACCAGAGTTGTGCAGCGGAAGAAGTTTGGGAGTGCATATGTTTTGTTTTCTGGATAGGAGAAGTAAGTTCAGTCTTCGGATGTTTGAGGAGTAGAGTTGGTGTTCTTGGTTTTGGTTGATCTTGAGGAGATCATTATGTGGGGTTGTTTTTGGTCCAGTTTGTTTTGAGGCATCAGTGAAGGTTGAGCTGATCTGTAAGGATGTAAACAGCCCAGAATCGTCAGAAGAGTTTTGTGGATAAGAGACGAAGAAATTTGGATTTTAAAGTGAAGATTTGATTTTGGATAAGTTTTCTCCGATCAAAGGAGCTATAAGATTTGGTAAGACTGGGAAGTCAGCTCCGAGGTGTTTCGGATCTCTTCTGTATTTTTGTAAGGATAAGTGTTTGGTCTTCAAGGTTGAATTGCCAGTTTGGATAACTGAGATTCGATATGTTTCACGTATCTCTGAGGGAGTACGTGTATGATCTATCTCTGGTTTTGAAACCAGCAGTTCAGGAAGATTTGGTTGTTGAGTCAGACTTGTCTGTGGTCTGATATCCTGTTTAGTTTGTAGATCTAGATGAGTAGGAGCTCTGTAGCTTAGTAGTATAGATTGTTTGGGTTCTGTTGAGCGAGTATCCCGATATTTATACCTGGGAAACTCTAGGAAGTTCTATCCAGAATTTTGTCTGGATAGATAGATTTGTTTGTTTGAGTAAATTGGTTGCTATGGTTGTTAGCATATGGTTGATAATATATGTTGTGGTTTAAGAATTAAAATCTTTGATAGATTATTAAATTACCTTTGCTTTTAAATTTCAGGACGAAATTCTTTTAAGGGGGGAGGAATGTGATATCCCAGAATTTAAGGCAATATCAATTTAATAATCTGTATTAAAAATTAAATTGATTTGATAATCTTTGTTAATAAATTTGAATTAATTTAATAATCTAATTAAATAAATATTTAATTGGTGAATTTTATCTTTTAAAAGTTAATAAAATATTTTCTATTTATAATGTATATATATAATTGTATATATTGTAAATAGATGAGCTTTGGTTTGAATTTAACAAATGAAATTATGTTTTCAAATTCTAATATATTTTGGTAATTTGGAAATCATGATTAATTTAATATTAAGCTTTTCAAAGCTATTTAAACAAATAACTATATGGTTTTAAATACTTAAAATAAATGATTTATTGTTTAAATTATATTTTAGCTTAAGTTCAAATTTAAATAAAAGGTTTGTTTTATTTCTTTTTAAATATTACTTAATAAATATGATTTGTAATTAGATATGAAAGTTTAAATAAATTAATATATGATATATTAATTCATTTAGAAAGATAAGTAATGTATATATGTAATAAGATAATTTCTTTTATTAATTATTTAAATTTGTCAAACAATATTAATAATGTATTGTTTTTATATATAGATATAAATAGACTTTAATAAAATAGAATTGTTATTTCAAATTGAATGTATTGTTATAAATTGACTTTAATTTGGATTTAAGAATATATGTATAAGATTTTATTACACTATATAATTTGTTTTATTACATTTCCTTTAAAAAGAAATTCATATATGTATTTACATAAGAATTTATTAATTAAGTTTAAAATCTTTATTAACATTTAAAATAAAAATAAAATACTTAATGGACAAGTGTAATTATACTAAGGCCTCATAATAACAAGTGTTAAGATATTAGACAAGTGTCATTTTAAAATTTTAATTTTCTTTGTTTTTAATAAACCACATTTTTCACTTATATAAACATTTGCTTTCTCCCCTTCCATAATTTTTCTATTCTTTTTCCAAAACTAAGAAAAAAATTCAACTTACAAAATAACTCAAAGCAAATCTGAAATTCACTCTTCTCAAACCATTTCTCAAAGCAAAATCAGTGGATCAAACTCCTCAATCCAGAAATTTGTTTCACTTCAACAACCTGTAATCAAAATTAGTAATCATCCTCCTCAAACCAAAATCAAAAGCATGTTTCTGCTTCAAACCTATAAACTCATTTTCAAAAGCAAGAACAAAAGCCTGCATTTCTTAAAACCAGTAACTCAATTTCAAAATCAAGATTGCAAACCATTTTTCAAATAAGAGCCTGCATTCTTCAGCCTGGAATCAAAGTAGTCTCTGTTTCAAGCATTCCAGTTCTATAGGGATCAGCAATTCAACTTTATAAATCAAAGAAGCATTCAAGTTTAAGGTTTTCAAAAGCAAAGGGCAATGCAAGTTTTCAATTTTAAATCAAAGATGTTTCCAGCAACTCAATTTTTAAGGTCCAAAAGCTATTTTCTAATCACAGTGCTCTGTTCTTCATCCTCAAAACATGTGAGTAACATCACTATTTAAATGTTTAAGTATATGATTCTGTTGCATGCTTATCTCTGAAAATAAGTTTGTTTGTGAGTAACATTTTTATTAAAATAACTTAAGTATAAATATGGTTGTATGCTAATTTCTATGATAATTGTGTTTTGTGTGAATGTATATAGATGGGTTCTGCATATATATATGAATGTATATAGGTGTGTGCATGTTGCTGTGTATTAGTGTTTCTCTGTTTTTAAATTCCAGGCTCCAGTTTTTGATTTAAAAATCATTATCTCTTGATCTAGTCCTGATTTGGATTTAAGACTTAAACAAAATTTGTTCGATTAATCATGAATTATAGATTAAAAATTTATTTAAGACAAAATAAGTTAAAATGTCTTTGGAAACAAGAAAATAACAGAGCAAGCTTAATATAGGAGTAAATTTAATCATCCTAATTAATTGTTTCAGACATATGATATGGAAACTTATCTTAAATCATGATTTTTAAGAATGGAATCACAATTTTTAGAGGTGAATCGAACGAGCAGTTCGAGTTTGTTCAGGGTTTGTGTTTTGGGTGTTTTCTGGTGATCTACTTGATTGTGGGGGTCGGGGTTCCTTCTGGTGGAAAAAGAGTGATCAGTGATGATGGGAAAATTATCAGTTAGGTGATCAGAGCACTGTGATGAAGGTGGTGGTTGATTTCTGTTCTTAACCCTAGTTTTAACTAGGTCTAGTATTTTGATTTGTTCGTCTCCCTAATTTGATCGAGTTCAACAGTGTTTTGGGTAATGGAAGTAGGCGTGTAGAGGAAGGCTTGGCCGGAAATTCAAGGTTGTTGGTGTTTGGAGGAGTATGTTTGATGATGTTCCAGGTTTTAGTCTGTTCCAGGATTGTGCTTGAAGGCTCGAATTTGATGTCGAGTTGTTATGGAGGTTTGGATTATCGAATTCTGGTGAAGAGATGATCGTCGACTTTCTTGAGGTCTTGGTGGTGACCGGAGATGGTCAGAACCACCGTGCATGTGCACGGTGCGTTTGTTTTCTGATGAGGTTGATGTTTGGTTTGGGTTTGAAACAATGGAAAGTTGCTTGGATTTTTTCGAGTTCCTTGCGTGTTTTGCTCGAAGATAATTTAGGTGAGACTCGAAGCATTTGAGAGGGGGCTCGGGTATAATAGTTGTTACAGGTTTCTCTGGAAACCTGTCAGTTTCAAATTTAAATTTGATTTTAAATTTGAAAGCAAGTTTTTAAAGCAGAGTTTAAAACCAAATTTAAAATATGGATTCAAAATTGAATTTGTATCCTAGTTTTAAAAATTAAATTAAGTTTTATAAATTGAATTGTTTTAAACAACTTTAAATGTTTAAAGTGTATTTTAATGGTAAGAATTTGAAAGTAAATTTGGTTTAAATTCTTTAAGTTTCTTTTAGAAGATGAGTATGTCTTTAACATATAATTTTAAAGGTTTGTAAATGGTTTTTAAATTTTGTTAAAGATAAAATTGTATTCATTTTAAATCTTATATTTGAAATGAAATTTGAAAGACAATTTGGAAATAAAATGTTTTCAAATGTGTTTGTTAATGATAATTTAATCATTAATAAGAAATGTTTTTATATAAAAGTTAATAAAGATTTCATTATTTGTGCTTCATTTAAATTATTAAGGTAATTAAAATAGACAATTAATTTATTTATTTAATTAAGTAATTTAGGGTTTGAATTAATTGATTAAGGTTAAGTTAAGTAATTAAGATAATTAATTTGAAATTAATAATGAATTAATTTAAGTTTATTACTTAAGAAAGTAATTAAAGAATTGTTAATAGTTAATGAAGGTCATTAACTTAAGATTATTTAATAATTAATTAATGTGATTAATTTTAATAATTAATTAGATTAATTAATTTAAAGATACTCATTTATGAAATGAGATAAGAATAATTACTTAATGGAAGAAATTAAGGAATTAATTAATTAATGTAATTAATTGAGTTTAATGTGATTAGTTTAAATTAATTAGTTAAGTTTAATTAATTTAATCTCTGGATGATTTGATAAAAATTACTTAATGTAATTAATAGAGTGTAATTACTTAATGAAGTAATTAATTGATAATTACTGGATGAAATTAATGGAAGATGATTTAATAATGGAATTGGATTAAATTACTTGGAAATTATTCAAGGGATTAATTAAGAAATTAATTAAGGAGTAATTAATTTATTTAAAGAAGTAATTAAGGGTAGTTAATAATTGAATGTGATTAATCAAGAGTGATAAATAATTATGATTTAATTAAAGATTAATTACTTAATGTAATTAATTTAAATAGAATAATTAATTAAAAAGTAATTAGAGGATCATTAATATAATTAATGATGTAATTAAGAGATGATTAATTAAAACTAATTAATCAATAATAAGTGATTAAAGAGTAATTAATTAATTATAATTAACTAAGGATTAATGTAATTAATATAGTTAATTAATTGAGGAAATTAGTTTAAAGGAAAAAGTTTAATAAAATTTAATTTTAACGGACGTTAAAATTAAACTTTGGTCTGAAGGACAAGCGCCAAAAATTATATTTCTTTCGTACTTCTGTAGTTTCATTTCTTCTGCAAACAAAATTTCTTCTTCATCAAACAATGGCAACCCAAACCGAAATCAATTTTCTTCCTCAAACTGATTTAAAAGCGCAATCGACTTCAGAATCTAAGTCGATGGACGTAAATCAAAATATTTCAATAAATCTTGAACAAATAAATGATGAACCTACGATTTCAAAAAGTAGGGTTTCCAATGCTATGCGTACAGCAGTAAAGAGAAGGCGAAAAACTACTTCATCAACGGCTGTTGATTCGGATGAGATTGACGAAGATACAAAGAGGACGAAAAAACCTAGGGCATGTAAAACTATGAATGAAGACGAAAGGAAGAAACAACAGCTTACTGATGAAAACGTCAACAGAAAAAGAAAAACAAAGGTAAAACAACTGATTATTTTTTAAAATAAAAGATAATTTTACAATGATAGTTCAACTATCATTTGATTTGTTATTGAATGATAGATCAATGTATCATTTGATTTGTTGCATGTATAATATTGATGGTAAAAAATAATTAGATGGATACTTATTTAATGATAGTTCAATATATCATTTGATTTGCATGTGTAATATTGAAATATGAAATGATGGATGAACATAGCATTCAGTCTTTGACAGATTATAGACAATGATAAGATGAATATTTATAGAATGATAGAAATATATAGCATTGAAAAAAATGTTGGACAAACATATCATGATAGAATGATAGTTGAATATATCATTTTATTTACAGTATTTGCTAGTATAGTATGATAAATGATAGTTCAATATATCATTTGATTTACTGTTTTGATGGTTATAGAATGATAGTTCAATATATCATTTGATTTACTGTTTTGATGGTTATAGAATGATAGTTGAATATATCATTTGATTTACTGTTTTGATGGTTATAGAATGATAGTTCAATATATCATTTGATTTGTATGCATCATATTAAAATATAATATGATAGATGAACATATGATAGACAAACATAGCATTCAATATTTCGACTTTAGAAGCATACATTGAAAAAAAGAAATGATAAATTTTAGTTTCATTTTATATGAAATGATGGATGAACATAGCATTCAGTCTTTGAAAGATGATAGACAATGATCAGATGAATATTTATAGAATGATAGAAATATATAGCATTGAAAAAAATGTTGGAGAAACATATCATGATAGAATGATAGTTGAATATATCATTTTATTTACAGTATTTGCTAGTATGGTATGATATATGATAGTTATAGAATGATAGTTCAATATATCATTTGATTTACTGTTTTGATGGTTATAGAATGATAGTTCAATATATCATTTGATTTGTATGCATCATATTAAAATATAATATGATAGATGAACATATGATAGACAAACATAGCATTCAATATTTCGACTTTAGAAGCATACATTGAAAAAAAGAAATGATAAATTTTAGTTTCATTTTATATGAAATGATGGATGAACATAGCATTCAGTCTTTGACAGATGATAGACAATGATAAGATGAATATTTATAGAATGATAGAAATATATAGCATTGAAAAAAATGTTGGAGAAACATATCATGATAGAATGATAGTTGAATATATCATTTTATTTACAGTATTTGCTAGTATGGTATGATATATGATAGTTATAGAATGATAGTTTAATATATCATTTGATTTACTGTTTTGATGGTTATAGAATGATAGTTCAATATATCATTTGATTTGTATGCATCATATTAAAATATAATATGATAGATGAACATATGATAGACAAACATAGCATTCAATATTTCGACTTTAGAAGCATACAGTGAAAAAAAGAAATGATAGACAAATATAGCATTTGAAAAAAGAATGATAGATGTATATATCACTAGTAAATTATGCTTTCATAGTTGTAAAAATTGATAGATAAAAATAAGAAAGCATTTTAAAAATGAGACATAAAAATAATATTATAGTTTGTTAAATACCGAATTATTCATTCACAGTTTTTTGTACAGGGATCAATAGGTAAAACATTGAAGAAAGCAAAAACAACTGAAGGAAAAAAACCAAAGAAAGTTTCTCAGAAAAAAATTCAGTATAGATGTAGTTACTGCCAATGATAAAAAATTTCAAGAAAATTAAGGAAAAAGGAGATCAATTAAATTATTTAAAACAAACACCTTTCGAAAAATTCATGCTAGTGTTTTTCAAAGAAATTTTAACTATAGCTGCTTTTACAAAATCATCAAAAACCTTAGATGATATAATAGAAACATTTTCTATCAATGATGAAGCTTTTAAAGTAGGGAATATTTTTTTAAAAATCAAACCTGAGGATGTTTCAATTATTTTTAGCTTACCTTTGTCTGGAGTAAATATTTTTCCAGTACCGAAAATGAGTTTACAAATCCTTCCAGACAATTGCAAAGATTTTGTACTGAGAAACTTTGGAACAATAGAGCACATCACAAAGGATCTTACAATTTTGAAGATAAATAATGTGCTAGAAACACAACAATTTCAACATGAAAATGATTTTCCAAAATTGCTTATAATTCTTGCAATGATAACCTTATTCTTTCGTGATAACCAAAGATACTTACCATGGGGATATATTCCCTATATCTTAGATCAAAACAAAATGAATTCAGTATCTTGGCCAGTTTCAATTCATCATTCATTGATTAGAGCTTTGACAACTTTCAAAACAAAGCCAAGAAACATGCCAGGTTGTTCCATGCTCCCTATTGTAAGTACAGCAATCTAACTTTATGCTCATGCATCTATTTGTATAAATTAAATTATACACATTATATGTTTTAACAAGTATTATTTTATTTGTAGTTTTTCCTATGTGAGCATGTGAATTTGATACCTCCATTAGCAACATACTGTTCAAACTTACCTAGATTTGGGAGGTGGAATATTGCAAGCTTGAAAAAGGTGATCTCAAGAGACGCATTGATGAACATGGACAATAGAAAGGTATTATTTATCACACTAGTATAACAAATATATAATGATAGATAAATATAACATAACATAGTGTATATCAGCAGTTGTCATTTTGTTATTATATCATAACACTAGTATAACTAAAGAATGATAGTCAGATATAGCATCACATGAAAAATGACAACTATATATAAAATTAGTTCATCCTTGTATGTTACCTGATTCATTACTATTTACGTTATTACATAGATCTTTGTTGAAATAAGAAATCTGACTGAATATGAAAAAGCACTTCTTCAACAAAATAGCCAACAAAAATTTGTCCAGCTGGATAATAATGAGAATATTGGGATGCACAAAATAGAAAATGTGGAAGAGACATCAAAAGACCAAGTTGAGACAATGCAGCAGTACATCATACAGTTGGAAAATAAATTGAAGAAAAGTGAAAAAAAATTAGAAAAGGAAAAACATAAAAGAATACAAGCAGAAGGCACTGTCATACAATTGAAAAAGGAAATCAAGATTTTAAGATCAAAAGAAAAAGTAGAAATAGAACCACCATCATTTGATCTCAAAATAACTCAGGAAATTGAAAAGATGCGGAAAGAGAAAGAACAACAGGATCAAAACAAACCTTCAGAGGCAACAGAAAAATCACCAGCAGTGCATGAAAAAACGCAGAAGAAACCAAGCTTTTTAGTTTTGAGGGTTAAAAAGCGCCAACGAAGGAGTAAAATTGATTCTGATTGCCAATATGAAATTGTGTGCAGAAAAACAAAGAAAAATGTTGACAATGAAAACCAAAAGCAACAATTTGAAACCAAGGAAGGTCAGAAAGAAAATACAAATGAACAGAAACAAGAGGAACAAAATGAAGAATCAGATTATGAACATGAATCTGAAACTGAAACAGATGAACAAGTCACAACAACTGAAAATGAAGAAATTATTGATGTTGATGGATACTCGCAATCAAGTAAAACCTACAAGAGTAAGGATATCACAAAAAGCAGTATTCTACAATTATTGAATGAAGAACAGCAAAACAAAATTCTTACTTTCTTCAAATTTAACAAAAATGAGAAGTAAGAATTCTAATATTTTTTATTTCATTATATTTGTAATTAAATAAAATTGAAGGAAAATATAGTTATCAATTATTAATTTTCAATTACAGCACTGTAGCATATGAAAAAGATTAAGGACACAAAGGAGGAATCACAATAGTTAAATCTATGCTGGAAGCTGTTCTGTTCGAGGGGGTTACAGATGGACAGGTATGCATCAAATTAAAATTATGATAACTGTCTAGGATGGGAGAATGAGTAATAAAACTAGCATTCATAGTTTTTTAAGTGCATATAAGTGTATAGAATGAGAGAATGATAGTTAAAACTAGCATTCAAAGTTTCAAACTGCATATAAATGTATTGAATGAAAGAATGGGAGTTAAAAATAACATTGATATTTGTAAACCACATATAAATATATAGAATGTCCAAGATGACTGATTAAATGATCATTTGCATTTTTCAATGCATACAATGTAGTAAACATATAAATGAAAATGAATACTAGCATTAATATTCCTGATCCAAAATAAATTAATTATCCCATGAAACTTACAACCTTTGTTGTTTGGTTTAACAGATTATTGATTGGTTTTATTACAATCAAGAGATGTATGAACACAGTTACTACTTCACCACAATGATGATGGTAAGTATAAGCTTTTTAATATAAATGTTAAAAATTAATATAAAGTATTCTAATACATATAAATGTGCAGAATGCTTTAACACATGACCAGCAAACTGTGATCAAAGACATAGTTATACCAACAGTAGATGTCATTGTCAAAGATGAATTTACAGAGAAAATTTTCTTCCCTCTACATTACGCAAACCATTGGAGCTTGTTGATGCTAAATTATGAAACAATGCAGTGGAGTCATTATGATTCAACAAAACCAAAAAATAGATCAACAAGGACTTCAAACCCCAGCTACAACCAAGCCTTCGTTCTTGTAAGAAAAGTATATTTTTGAAATCACTCTAACATTAATATACAGCACTAATTTTACTTCTTGCAGAAAGACAAAATTGAATTGATATTCAAGACAAAATGGGCAGAATTAGGAATACTGAACAAAGAATTTCACAAACCTAAAATGCTGCAGCCAAAAAGCCCACCACAGGATTCAGATTCGTAAGTAAATAATTTCATTTCTTCTCATGTTTAAACTATCATTTCTATTTTTAAATTGCAGAAGAATGCATGAAATATGCAAAATGATAATTAAAACTAGCATTGCTAATTAACAGTTCATTGATCTGCACTTATTGAACAAAAAGATAATGTATAAGCATGCACATTCCACACACGGCAATGTTGTCTCTATGAATGCATTGATTAATATTGTGATCGAAATATAAAGCTATGTTTTAGAATTCTGGAGTAAAAATTGCAATATTATTTTAGAATTAGGTTTTACTGTAATATGAACTAACATTTGTATATTTGAAACAGACTTGATTGTGCGTTCTTTGTCATGGTAAACATGAAAAAACTGGACAAGGATGAGGTACCAGAAAAATATCCAAAGGAAATGCTTAGAAACCTAAGAGCTGTAGTGGTGTATAGCATACTCAATGATCCACAATACAGTTGGTCACTGGAGAAACTCTGCAAAGATTCTACATAAAAAAAGTTATTGCATTGTAACTTCGAAAAACTTTGGATATATTTGAACTGAACCATTTGTGCTAATTAAACTGATATGGAGTCTGATATGGAGTCTAAGATGGAATCTGAGATGGAGTCTGAGATGAAGTTTTATATGTTTTCCAATAATTGAATTTTGTTCTCAGTGTATAAACTATGTAGATGAATTTGAACTTCTTGATTTGAATTTGATTTGATAATAGTTGTCTAATTTCAATGCATGAACTACAATGTATAAACTATCAATATACTCAAGTGTCATTTTTATTTGTTTTTTAATGCTTTTATTGTATTTCTGATGTACCAAATAATGTTTTATACTGAAATGCTAGATAGAACTAGCATTATGCGAAAATACATTTCTCAGTGATTGAACAGTGATCAATAATGTGTGAATTTATCCATATCGAATTTTTATATGATTTCCAATGTTTCAACTCCATTTCAAATATGTTGACTATTGTTTACACTGTAATGCTACTTATAACTAGCATTAAACTGAAATGATAAACAGATATAGGCAATTATGGATATGGTAAGTGCTGGGGTAGAAACATGGAGATAGTGGTTTTATTGTAATGAAGATATC
The DNA here is from genome assembly GCA_030737815.1 of Allium fistulosum. NCBI lineage: Eukaryota > Viridiplantae > Streptophyta > Magnoliopsida > Asparagales > Amaryllidaceae > Allium > Allium fistulosum. Next base: position 272,239,608 of record CM060902.1, on the reverse strand, counting down.
TCATTTACAAATAACAGAAGATACCTCATTTACAAACTGAAATGATAAACAGATATAGGCAATTATGGATATGTTATTTTCTGAAACAGAGAGATGTAGTTTGCATAATGAAGATATCTCATTTACAAATTACTATTAATTATTTTTTCCAACTGATGTTTTTAACAATAACAGAAGATATTCAGATGCAGTGTAGAAGAAATATGGGAACAGATGTTCCACAATTTCATATAAACAATACATCATCATACTGAAAAATCATTACAAAACCACTTAAATAATCTAACCAAGTAATCATATAAACAATATCTCATCATCATCAAATCCTTCATTCTTGCTCAAAAGCTTACTCAGTTGTATACAATGACAGATGATTGATTTCAATGACAGAACACTGAATACTAATTATAATTAAATGCTAGTTACAACTGGCATTCAATTGAAATGATAAGTACATATAACATTGAATACAAATATCAATACCAAAATGCAGAGGAACAGCAGATATCACAAATTTAAAAAAAATAACCAAAATATATCACATTTTATTTTCTAATGATTTCACAATGTCTAACTGCATTTTTCTATAAGCTTTAGCAGTTGTAAACTTAAAAAACTTCTCAATTGCAGTAACAAAACACATAAATTTTCTTAAATTTTTGAAGAACCAAGACAATTCCTTTTGTTGTGGCCAACTTTATTACACTGACTGCATCTGTTTCTTTTACTTTGAGAATATCCAAATCCACCACGCCTCTTTGTAGATGGTCTTCCAGCACCACGAATTTCTTTAGGAGGCCTAATCAAAACATTATTTTCAGCAACAATTGGCTTATCAAAATCTGGAATTGGATTGATAGCATTAGCATATGAAGATCTGAAAGCATTAACAGTGAAATAGTCCTCCACAAAATCATAAACTGATAATCTACATTTGTTAATGCACTTAATTGCATGAGCACATGGAAAACTAGTAACTCTCCATTGATTACAAGAGCATAAACGATTTTTAAGATCAACAACCTATGACTTAGGAGATTTAACTTCAAACACAAATTCCGAAGACTTAAAAACTTCCCAACCAAAGCCATCTTCTACTAACTTTGACAAACATTCCTCCATAACAGGACAAAGATATGTTGTCCATAGACAACATTCCTCTCTTCGTCTCGCCATTTGCTCCATAACTTTCACACGAATACCATCCAAACAAGAAGTTATAGGCATAACTCTATTTTCCAAAATCCATGAGTTGAAACTTTCTACAACATTAGAAGAATACTCACCATAACGCTTTCCTTGAAAAAACAAATCTGCCCAATGGTCAAACGGTTTATCTCTTTAAAAAATTTCTGCAGATATACCCCCAATATCTTTAAATTTGAAAAGATATCGCTCAAAATCATACACATTAGAAGCTCTAGCACAAAGTTTGAACAACTCCACAATATATGAATCACCTTTACCCGCCTTGACAACAGTACCAATATTCTGTTCCATGTGAAGTAATCAATAGCTATGATATGAAGAAGGAAATATTTTGGGAACACCTAAAACAAGACCCCATTGACGATCAGACATAAAAACTAAAGACCGATCTTCATTAAGCATTCAATTAGATTCATTTTCGTGCGAAACAATACCCATAGCAAGAGGAGAGAAACCTACAAAATAAATAATTAAGGACAGCTCAGTAATGAGAAACATGGATTATATTAAACATCAAAACCATTATTAAAGGTTAATAATTTCTGTTATACACAGTTAAAGTAAATTCAAAATGATATATGAATATAGCATACGTTATTTAAAAGACTTTTAGGTACTGCTGCATAAAATTTTATTTCATGTTTTTGTAAACATTTCTACCATAAACATTTGTACTATAACCAGGTCAATCATTTAATAAAATAAAGCCAACAATTCTTGTGTAAACATGGCTGCATTATAATTATGAACAACTTTGAACAATGATAGTTTAATATATCATCACTAGAAAAACAAATGAGTAAATAAAAAAAACTAAAATGAAACTCATACCTTGATTACCATTTTTAGAAGTAGCAGCTAACAAAACACCCGGTCTTCCCTTCAAAGCAGCTGCGTCTAAAAATATTAATGGCCGACAATGTTTAAATCCAAGTATATAAGCACCAAAACCAATACAAACTCTCTCAAACTGATCAGTTGAACCATTAACTTCCAGGGCCACATAACTACCAGGATTATACTTTTGCAACGCTTCTAAATACCAATGTAAATCATTATATGACATAGCATCATCGCCATATATTTCTTTCAAAGCCAATTGTTTTCCGCTATAAGCATAATAATATGAAAGAGTAAAATTGTAATCTCTTCAAAATTCCTTCATTATATCTGTTGGCTTCTTCATAGGAGCATCTCGAATTTGATCAACAATCAAAGATTTAACAAATCTACTTGAAATATTAACTTTATTAACATCTCTAAGACCGACTCCACACGAATGAGCAAAATTGTAAGTTCTAATAAAAAACCGAGAGAGTAGACCGGGATCCGAAGAAGCATTAAGATAAAACTTACAACCATCCTTCAACCAAGAGCAATTAACCGATATTCTATCTGGAGAATTTCTTATAAAAATCAAATCATAACCATTTTTTATTTGATATGCCATTAAAAACTCCCGAAAATCCTCAGCTCCATTAAAACAAAAACCAAGAAAATCCACAATAGTTTTTTGACAACCTTTCTTCAACATATCTTTCAAATAATAAGAAGAATCAGCATGTGAATCACTATTTGAACCAGAAGTACTACCAATTGAAGAGCTTTGAACACTTGCATTGCCTAAACCACAGCCAGCAATATCAGCTTCCTTAACATAAACATTTTCCTTAACAGTAAACTTAAAATTTTGACTCTTCTTGAAAATTAAAAAACACACAATACTGATCAAATCTGAATCAGTATCAATGATTATATTCTTATTCTCAAGAACATAAGATATCTCAATAGAAAATGGACTTAGATGTGGCCAAACTTCACATATTTCAGTCTTAACACCAAACAAAGAGGAGCCCGTCGTGAGATGACAAGAATAGCAATTCCCATTATGTTCAAAAATAACTAGCAAACTTTTTGATTCATCATCATAGATATCAGTACTGCAAAAGAAATTAAAAAAACAGTTAACAAACTTACTTAATATTATGACAGAGCAACAACAGAAAATGTTAAATTAACATAGCATAACAAATCAAAATGATAATTAAGACATAAATAAAAGAAATATAAATCAATTAAAAAGCAGATGATAAATGAACAGAGCACAATCAAATTACAACAAAATATGAATACAATAGCAAAAAATGCTATATAAATATAGCATAACGAAAAAAACTACATATGAAATTCACTCGTAAGATAGATGAACAGTAAAATTGTAAAACCTTAAACAATACTGAAGAAACAGAATAATACACAATAAAATCTTACCTTGCCATTGAAACAAATCCAAAATAGGAACTGAAATCTGGAAGAAGACAATCTACACAACCTACACAAAAAAAATATTAATCGAACGATATTTTATCAGAGAAAGATAAAAAGAATATCGAAACAAATAAAAGTAATATACCTGAATGTAACGAAATTGTAAAGATCCAGAGCACGATAAAGATCGACGATGAAAAAACACGACAAAGATGGATGACAATCGAGAAGATCGAATACAAAACGCGTCCTTGAATCGAGAAGATCGACGAACAAAGATCAGTAATATCAAAAAGAAGGTGGAGAAGAAACACAGAGGAAAATTTAAATTTTATAGAAGTTTGTCCTTAGAAAGAAAAAAGTAAGCCCGCGTCCTTTAGACGAAAAAAAAACATGCGCGTCCGTAGGCCCAAAAACAGAAATAAAAACTTCCTTCAGCCCATTTTCCTGTAATTAATTATTAAAGTAATTTAAGGTTTATTACTGTAATGGTTAAGGATAATTAATTTGTATAATTAATTAAGGATTAATTACTTAAAGTAATTAAAGGATAATTAATCAAGGATGATTAATTAAGATGGATACTTAGAGTATGATTAATTAATTGGTTTAATTAATGATTAAGTAAGCAAGATTTATGTGATGAAAGAAATTAATTTATTTTATTTTAAATTAATTAGAGATGAAGTAATTATTTTAATTCATTTTAAATTAATTAAAAATGGTGTGATTAATTGGATGACATTGATTGCCTAAAAATGGTTTGAAATCATTGATATGAGATATGTATTGATCTGTGATATTGAGATGCTTTGGTTGAATTGTAATGACATGAGTTATCTATTGAGATATTATGAATTATCTATGTGTATGTATATAGATAATTGAATTGAATTGTTTTAACTTTAAAACAACTTGGCCTTAAAAGATACGTTTTGGATTTCGATGAGACCGGGATCGGGTTTCTAGATTTGGATATCCAAAAACCACATCGATCCAAACTAACGATAGGTTGTGAATCTCAAGTGAAGGTGAAGATTTAGAGTGCAAGGGTTATTGTCGTTAACTCTGAGGGTGATTCCAAAATGAGTGTAACGAGATAATGCCTTCGGTTTCGTTCGAACCCGGAACGAACTTGTATGGATTGAATGCTTTCAACACATCGTCAGGTGGACGATGAGCATTCTAAGAGATGTGTTCTATAAAGGTAATCGTGACCTCAAGCCTCATCAACCGGGAATGGCTAAAACAGGGGAGGTGAAGCAAGGCTTCGTGGGTAGCACCCACTTGAGAGCGAGATATACCCCTGTCTAGAAGTCCCTTCTTATTATTCGGCTGTGTGGGCAGTTGGTTGCAAACAACTGCGGGGTTGTCTTGTTCGGAATTATCCAGTAAGGGATGGTTCCGGCTTTGTGTTGCAGGGGGTCGGGAGTGATCCTCGGTACGGTGATCTAGGCCACGTACTGTGATGGGCGGTACCCCAGTAGCCCTGCCATTGTATGGAATCCAATCTCCAATAAGTGATCTCGGATTTGATTGTATTACCCACTTGTTGGCTAGTATGCTAGAATTTAATCATGTAACAATTTCAGCTATTTCTTATTTACTTGAAAATCCTAGACCTATTATAATATCACTAAATTTCCTATCAAATGTTTGGTTAGCGTAAGGTAAAAACTTACCCATGTTTATGTGTGGGAAGTCTTACGTGATACCTTTTGTTTCAAAGGCTTTACAAAGTTAAGCAACTTTAACCTGTTACTCACACCAGACCCATGTCTGACCCAAGTGTTTATTTTCTGTTTTATAAACTCTTGGGTACTCAAATTTTTACGAGTAGCCAAGGGATTCAGGTTAGCTTTGACGAATTGTGAAGGAGCAATGGAGCAGGAGGCTTCAATGTTGTATATATATATAGTAGTTCCGCTGTGTTGATCTCTGTATTGATCTCTGTATTGTATTGAGTTGTAATAACTAGACAGGTGTTTATAACTGTCTAGTATGTGATGTATAATCTGTGTAACTCTGATAGTCATTGTATATTATGTAATACTTATGTTATTAATATAATTTATTCGTTCCACTGTTGAGATTCTGATGTTGTTTCTTCTTTCTTCTCTCTCTTTTCTCTTTTCTATCCGTTTCTTTATTCAAGATGATGCGACTTTCTGGTCGATGAAAGTCGGGTCGTCACATAATACGTCTTAATATACTTTTATGAAGTGACTCATAAATTAAATGGCATGAATTGGTTTGTTGTTGAATATAATGAATGTGGATATGAATGGAATGTAAATAAATTGATTTAGAATCAATTTGAAATGGAATATAATTGAATAAAAATTGATTGGGAATCAATTTAAAATAGCTATAAACTGAAATAGTTATTTTATTAAATGGATATCGCTGAATTTGCATGAAAAATTGTCATTTGAAGAACGGAAGTAAATAAAAATTTGGTGAATCAAATGGTAAGTAAATAAATTGACTCAGAATCAATTTGGAATGAATATAATTATAATGCATGTAACTATGAAGTGAATGCTAGTAAATTGAGTTGTAAATCATTCGAATTGAATATGAATCGATTGAAAGCAATTAAATTAGTATCGGAACCTTATAATTGTTTGCAATATATGTCTTAGCATGATTGGGTTATGAAGCTATGTGTCTTAACTATTGAAATAAATGAAATTTTATTAAAATATCATGTTTTAGTACTTATGTGTTTAAATTGAGTAAATACAGGTACCCGGAGGCCATTTGGCTAGATTTTGGTCGCGCAAATTGCATATAAAATAAGCTGCTCGCTTAAAAACGCAAAAAAGGCATATTTTCGGATTAAATACCGCAAAAATTTAAAAAATTGATATATATTGTGTTTTCCAACCGTGTGGGTCGATGTATATATTTTTATCTCTCTTATCATATTGCAAAAGGCTCTCCGTACAAAGGAGACTCTGCCAAAAAAATTCGAAAATTAGGGTGTTAGAAAAATTTTGAAATTTTTTGTTAACTAAAAAGTTGATTATTGAATTGGAATTGAAAAGGAGGGTTTTGAATTGGAAATGGAAACTAGTGGTTTTAGTAGAAACTAAAAGATATAAAAACATGTAATATCGAATTTTAACTAATTGGGTTTAATTAAGTTAATTGGTTGAGAGCATTCGTCCTACCTTAGCAATTTTCGGGGACGAAATTCTTTTAAGGAGGGAGGAATGTAACGACCCAGATTTTTCATCATTTGATTTTGAATATTTAAATGGTTTAATTTGGAATTATAATTTAGTTAGTAAGATTTTAAAATGAAAATTTTAAGCGATTTCGTAAAAATTGGAAATCGTCGATTTAATCGACGCGTTAAAATAGCGGTCCGGGCAACAGTCTTGGAATTCGACGGAACTAGTTCCATTGGATCCAAAATAGTGTATTATTATCGGATTTCAAATTTCATAGCATTTGGGTTTACCGTTTGGCCGTACGAGATAGAAATGCCTGGTAATAATTTAATCGGATTTAATTTAAATAGTCAATTTGAAAAAAAGCTATCTTCTCCATACGGTCGAATTGGGACTCGAGACTTGTTCCATTGGGTATGGAATAGGGGTATAACGTTAGGAACGCCAGGCGGCATGCCTCGATAAGGGTTTAGGATTTCGAAGTATGCAATCAAGACACATTGAAAATAAAATTTTAATAAAAGGTCAACTCCATCTATCAGCTGGCCTTTTCCACTAACGCACATAATCGTTCAAAACATACCTCCTCGTTTAAAAGAACGCACCTACCCCTTTCTTTCTTCCTTACAAAAACGAAGCAGTTCGAGAAAAAAAAGAAAAACGAAACGAAATCAAAATTCGTTCCTCACATAAAAAAATGTATGTTTCTCGAATCGAAACCGAATCGATTTGAAGGCATGAAGTCACGATCGATCGTGCAGCAGCCTGGAGATCGATTCATGGTCAAGTTGTTGCGTTAGGGTTTGGGTGATGGGGCATGGCGGCGTGACGCGGAGGAGGAAGGCGAGGTATGGTCGATGCGGCGGTGGAGTAGATGAAGTCGCGGTCGTCGATGGAGGAAGGCGAAACTTTGCTGGGTCGTCTACCTAGATGGCGTGATTGTATATGGTGGTGTGGGCTGATGTCGCTTGTGACGAGGAGGCGGGTAGTGATGTCGGCATGGGTAATCATGGTCTGGGTTAGCTAAGCGATTTGCACTCTAGGCAAAGGGAGTTAGGGCATGGTCGGATTTCCTTACGTGTGGCGAAGTGTGGCGATGGTAGGCTAGTTTTGTCGAGATCAAGGGGGAGCGGGGATATGATTTTGGGAAGAATTAGCTTGCTAATGAAGAACTCCGTAAATAAATCATTAGATGATTATACTGCCTCTCCAAATACTAGGTCGATATTAGGTATAAAGTGATTTGTTTTAATTAATTTTAATTAATATATAATTAGTTGAGTATAAAATTTGTTAGCTTATGAAAATTCATAAATTATTCGTGCGAGATCCAAAATTAACGTAACGGGTCACGTTGGATCGTTGAGACAAACACTTCGCAATGGAATAAATTTGGAATTGGAGCGATTAACGAATTCGAAAATCAAAGTGAGTAAATCTCACTCAATTTGGTTGACTAGTTAATTATAGTAATTAAAATAAATTATTAGATGATTGGTTGGATTGATATATTATTATCAGTTGAATGTTATATTATATATAGTAGTATAAATATTAGTAGTTAGATATATTTCCCACTGTTGGAGCGAATGAGATCCTATGCGCCCCGCATAATAGCGGTTGACCATGTATACCGATATATCCCACTCGAAGTGGGATTGGTATTTTTGTGTTGTATTAAAATCTGTGGATGCAGGGAAACAGGTTGGAGGGATCCTAATGGATTCCTCAAATTTATATTGATCCATTTTTCATATATAGTAATATATGATGTGTTAGAATAATCTATTATAGATTATTGTTGTGATGTGAATTATTGGATGCTATAGTAGCACTGGCCTGAATTTTAGTATTTTCGTACCATAAATATTATTTGGAATTTGAAGGAATTTAAAAGGAGATTTTGACATAGAAATATTTATATCGAAATTTCGATTATTTTAAGGAAAGTTGGTTTGGATAAAATAAATGATTTGATATTAGGTTTGTACTTATCTATTCGTAAAACATTTAAAATAGAAGCTTTAAAAATATTTATATAGAAGATTTTCAAACGATGGATTTTTAAATGATATTCTGGAAAAAAAAAGGAAAGAAGTTAAAATCGATATTTTAAATAGATTTGTGAAATAAATGGAATCTATTAAGGAATGGGTTATAAAATGAGATTTTATAAATGGGATTAGTTTTATAAATAAGTGAAAACTCAAAGAAGTTTATAAATTTATAAACGATGTTTATAAATAAGGAAAAAGGATACCAATTGATAAATTGGAATAAAATTCCACAGTGTGAATTTATATCGAGATACGAAATAAGATTATTGGGAAAATAGTGGATTCTATTTTGAAAAATGAGAATGGTTAGGGAATCGGAATGATATCGATGTGTTGAAATCGAGAGGGATTTATAAATTGAAATTTAGTTATTGAGATTTTAAAAATATTTTTTTTAAGAATTTAAGTTTTAATTTTAAAAAAGGGAAAATTTTATTTATTAAACTATGTAGTTTAAAGTTAGTTAGTATTGAAATACTTTGGAAAGTGGATTTCTCAAATATTTAATATTAATTAAAATAAATTCTAATTTTTATTATCAGCTTTGGAAATCAATTTGTTTTATTTAAAAATGAGTTGGAAATTGAATTATTGATGTTTTAATTAAAGAGTTCTGATATTTAAATAGTTACTTAAACTTGTTTTAAAAATAAATTATTATTCTTTTAAAATACTTATCATATATATATAGAGAGAGAGTTTTGAAGTGATTGAAATTTATTTATAAATTCTCTCGAGATTCGTAGACTGGGTTTATAAAAATGGATATGATTTTTATAAGAGGAACTTTGTAAGGGATTTGGAGAAAATGGAATTTCAAGAATGTTGAATATAGGAACTTCGAAAATGAATCGAAATTCATAAAAGAAGTTATAAATTGTTGGTTGGATTTATAAAAGAATATAAATCAGTTTTGGAAATTGTAAGAAGGAATTTATTAATAATTCCGGAGATTATAAGATAAGTTATGAAATATTCTCTTAAGTATTTAAAACAGGGTTTTGGAAAATATTTTAAGTGTGAAATGACTTATATGGGAATAATTTTCTAAGTGTTGTAAATTGAATTAGGAAATATTTCTAAGTGTTGAAATGGTTTAAAAATATCCTGTTATAGATAAGTATTTGAAGTTGTTTTTCAAAAGTTGGAATACCGGAAGAGATTTGAATATATATCTTTGTAAAGATATTCTGGAATGAATGTTATAAAGAATTATAAATAATGGCCTAGTGATTGCTTATGGATGTTATTTGATAGTTAAATAACCGTCTATTAATATTGGTCAATTTCGTTAATTTTTTCGAAGAGACCGGGATTGGATTTAATTATCCGAAAACCACTTCGATCCGATTTGAATGTTACGAAAGGATGTCGTGAAGATAGTGAAGATGGTGATTCGGTTTGTCCAGACCCAGGAAAACTTGTATAGACGAATGCTATCAGAACATCGTCATTGGAGGACGATGAGCATTCTTAGGAAATTGTTCTTGAAATTTAAACGTAGCCTCAAGCCTCATCAACCGGGAATGACTAAAACATGGGAGATGCATCAAGGCTAAGTGGGTCGCACCCAATTAGGGTATGTTTTTTCCTTTCTAGATACCTTCGGAAATATATATAAATTATGGATATGGTTGTGCATGGAAAAGTGAGCGCTCGATTTAAGGGTAAGAACATCCGGGGTGATAACATATTCGGTACTATCTAGGTTAGGGGTGGTCCGGTCTTGTGTTGTAGGGGATCCCGACGAGGTCCTCAGTACATTTTTCTAGAGGTGTACTGTGATGGGCGGTACCCCAATAGCCCAGTCATTGTATGGAATCCATTCTCCAATAAGCGTCGTACGGTTTAGATTGTGCCCAACTATGCTGAAACATGAGATACAATCATATCAGCTATTTTCTATTTACTTTCTGTAGACACTATTATAATATCAAATGATTTCAATATAAAATATTTTGGTTATCGTAAGGGAAAAACCCGTCGTGTTTATGTGTGACGTGGTCTTACGAGATACCTTTGTTTTTCAAAGGATTTTGAAAATAGTAATAATTCAAATTGAGTGTGTTTTCTCACGCTGGTTTTCCAGAATGACTCGGGTGTTATTTTATTATAATGCTCGGGTCAGTCCGAGTATTACAGATCTAGGATATGATGCTATGGAGCTCAGGAGACGAGCTGGAGGATTTCAAATGTATATCACGTACTTGGTTATTTCTGCTGTGTGAGTTATGTATATCAGGGCAAGTTATTATAACCATCTAGATTTATTAATGATAGTTGTACTCTGATAATGGTGCGTATATTAACAGAACAGTTCTTGTATTTAAAATCTGTTATTATACATTATATTTTGTTCCGCTGCGATTGTGAGATTCTTTGTTGTTGTTTCTGTTTCTTCTTCTACCTTTCCTTCTTCACCCCTAACAATCGATATTTCCATCACTTGAATATTCGGCATGTTATATAGTGAACATATAGATGTTGATTTTCAAGTGTTGAAAATCCCGGTTTATCACACTACCGGTTGAAAACTAATAGCCTTTAGCATTTATTTTCCCTGAATTCATGTTTGACCTTTTCTATTCTTATTGGTTCAAAATATATTGTTGTCATTCTCCATTCTTTCTTCCATTTCGTTCTGTCTGTGCTTTGAAATACTAATAAAACGTAAGTGAGCATTTCATATTCAAGCTTGCTTATTTTTATATTGCAATTTCTGGTTTTGAAAAAAAATTATATACAGTTCAAAAATATGGGTTTGCATATCCATTGTTTGGAGAAACCCTGCTCATTCTTGTATTCCCATCATCTTGCTCTGTCGTATCACTCTTGGCCGCCTCTCCTCCTTCCACGTCAACCACACCATGCATGCCAACCCTAACCACAGCCTCACCTAGCAGCTTCGAACCACCACTCCTCCACGCCCATACCACCTTCCACATCCCCTCTCTGCCTGAACCCAAGCCAACTCACCCTAACAAAACGCACAGACCCTACCACCACTGCACCCTTCATCCACCTCGCCTTCGCCCATATGTCAAGCCTGCAACCATCATCTCCTACCAGTAGCCTACACCCCCTCTCTGCATCTAACCCACCACCCACCGTGACAGCTCCGCCCATCACCAAAGCAAATGAACCACAACCCTTGCACCATCATTCCACCAGGCCTTGTACCCAGTCAGCCATCATCGGCCTAACCTCCCACCTCCTATGCTGTCAAGACCCAAAAGTCGACCTTCGAAAATCGGCACCCGTACTTCACTTGTACTCAAAATGCCGTAGATTCAAATGCCGAATCTGGTTCTCGGGAGCTTATAACAACATTAAGTAAATAACACAGCGGAATAAATGAATAATACATTGATATACAATATCTGATACAACAGAATGATACAATGAATATCAATATACATCAGAGATATGATACAACAAATAGCAGCGGAAAAGAAAACGATAACATCAGCATCGGATAATCTTCATCTTCAAAGACAAATCCAGAAATAGCTTGAACTCCAAATAACGAGGCACAAAGATAAGCAACGTCAGTCCATGAACTCCAAGAACTGAACTAGCTCCAAATAATCTACTAAACCTGAATATCTGAAAAACCCAACTCTAGACTGCCCGTGTGGAAAATGGTGGGCACCCAGAGTTTAGGAAGGGAACAATAAACTCCGGATCAGTCATGGGACTGGTGTGAGCAACAAAAACAGTTTATTTTTAAAAAACAAATAGCAGAGAATTTTAAAGTCAATTCGCAATGCTTTTGGAAAATGAAACTACCATAAGACCTCCCACCACACACACAATGCAAACGCAGAATTGGAGGAGATTTCTTCTTATGATAGTCAAAGATGCTTACTACGCAAAAATCAAATCACTTTGGATATTATTATTAGTGCATAGTGTAGAAAACATTTCGAAAGTAGAATATAAATCTTAGCCAGCATAGACATTCCGAACTATGCCTACTATAGCTACCATCTAAACAGTGGTGACCACCATAAGTAAATGGCAGGTTCTACAACTAATACCGTACAAGTCACGTATTGTTTCTTTGGATTTCCAACAAATGATCAGGCTAAGGAACTTCCTATCCACGATGGGTACGTCCTTGGAATAGACGACCCGAGAACCTAACCGGATCTCTGCCAACACAAGGCCGGGTTACCTCTGCAAAAATAGGTAACTACTGACACGCGTATGTCATCCCCCGATCGTCACCGATCTTCCCGAGGATCCCCGATTTCCAACAAACCACAAAGTAATAAATTTGCAGCAACCACAGAGGTTAAGTATCTGGGCTCCATACCATGATACCACCTTTATCCAGAAGGAATGACATACACTAAGGGGCGCTACTCCCTAGAACCTTGCCGCATCTTTCCTGTTTTGACCATTTCCGGGGTGTGAGGCTCGATGAAGTCTCGTCCACAAAGCTACGCTTTGTCACAAAGCCATGCTTCGGGTCAAACAAATGATCAACCTATGATCACAAAGATATAAGATCAAACAAATGATCATATCGCAAATGATCAAACACTGATCATCACACAGCAACACTCAGCATGCCACATTACCAAATTGGGATATATCGCTGATAAATTTCAACTACATAACCTCTGAGCTCGTACGTCTCAGAGAAGGGTGTTAAGCTAAGAGAATAAATTCTCCGCCACCAAACAGAAATGTATTTGAAAGAAATCGGCTTTATATCTCAAAGTGTAATGTCAGACATGTATCCATACAAGTCTGTTCCGGGTTCGAACAGAACCGAAGGCACTTCTCACGAAGCCCTTGCAATTCCGGATAACTTTCAATCACGTCCGGACTTCCCGTCACAAAAGAGTGATATAAATCTCTATACCGGCGCGACTCAGTGCAGAGACATTCGACAGGTTGTCCTTTCATTTTCGAAAAATATCCGGTCTTCAACACCGGTCTTCAAATGCTATCCATATACGACGTATCACTATTCGGAATGGGTTATATGACACAATTGTCTTTTCCCGGCTAACCCGAATAGTGAGCGCAATATTCAAAAACAAATGGATAATGGGATTTCAATTAAGTCACAACTTATTACCCAAACTTTCTTTTCAAATGGTTTAACAAATTACCATTTTAATCTTTTAAACAAAAAGATTCAATTCACAAAGTTCACTTAATTTCACAAAGATTCATTCATAGATTTTCCAAATCAATTTCCCTTTCAATTTGATTAATTCGTTAAATCTTTAAATCAAAGATTTAACTCATAGCTTTCAAAACAATTTCATTTCGAATGGTTTAAATAAATCATCATTTTAAATCTGTTAAAAACAAACAGATTTAATTCATAGTTTTCGAAAAGAATTCATTCATAACTTGGAAAATCATTTTTCAATTCAATCTTGAAATTCCTTTAATTAAACTGGAATTTCTTTTCTTATCTAAAAGCTTTTATCATTCGAAAACAACAGTTTTCAATTTGGAAATCTGATTCATTCATACGAGTTGAAATCCTTGGTTTAAATTCAAATTCCCAAATTAATACTTTAAAATGGTTTAATTCATACAAACACATTTATATCATCTTTTATCCCTAGTTTCCAAATCATAGATTTAATTTCAAACTTGAATTCAAATTTAAATCTAATTATTTAAATTTTCAAAACTCGATTAAGTTATTCAAAATAACTTTTATCTTTGAAATCCCATTTCAAAAGCTTTTCAGTTTAACCCGAAATTTCCAATTTCAAAATCAATTGAAATTAAAATTTCAATTTCAAAAATATCAAAATCAAATTATCTGTGACTTAACCGATTTCCACGTGAAATCCATATTTGTGTGTGTAAAAGTGTAGTCCAGGGGTTTCACACAATAGTGCACAACATCAATCATCACAGATATATCGATAAGCGGTATAACCCATAACGCTTATCTTTATTCACAGATTCATAGATAAAATAAATTTATCAGTCGCAAAGATTCATCAATACAATTCAATGTGGGTTTTGGATAACCAACTGGAATCCGACTCCCTGTCGCATCGAAATTCAAGTGTCGTTTACGGGTCAAAGGTTTCATATTCATATAGTAATATATCACCGAAACAGAAATCACAGATCACGACATAAATCAGGATATATCACAAAGCATCACAAATCAGGGATATCAACAATCAAATCAATCAACAGAATCCAAACATTCATAAGTAAGGTCAATTTATATCTGATTAAAATTAATTTATACCAGATTAATTACTTATGTATAAACTACAAATCTTGGTTAATTAACATTAATTAATTACAAATTATTTTGAATTAATTAACCTTTACTAATAAATTAATGAGCCTCAATAAATGAATTCATTAATTACCATTTAATTAATTATTATCCAATTTTAATTACTTTCACGAAGTAATTATCTTTAATTAATCATTCATTAATTACTTGATTAATTAACTTGAATTATTAATTAATTTTATATTAATTTCTTTCATTAAGTAATTTACTTCAAGTAATAAATTTCTTTTAACAAATAAATTTAACATACCCTTTGAAAGTTAACGAATACATTTAAAACACCCCTTTATATATCAACCCACTAACCTTTAATTATTATCAAGTTAAAGTGAACTTTTCAAAAATAAAGGTTATATTTATTTTAAACCATTTTTAAACTTGGTAAATTTAAAACAATTTATCTAAAACCCTTCTTGACTAATTTTAAAACTTAGGCAACATTAAATATTGGAAGAAAATCAATTTTAACAAAAATTTATTTTCAAACTCTTGATTTTTCTTTAAAACTTAAAAACTGTTTTGGCCAATCATCAGTAAACTCGAGAAAAGCAACGTCCCACCCGAGCCTGAACCGAGCAAATCCACAACCCCATCTTCTTCGAGACGAACGCGAGCAAAACTTCGAGTCGAACTCGTCTTCCCACATAACAAATTCCAGATGCACGAAATTGTACACGTACACGTGCACAGGTGATTGGATCACCTTCGATCATCACCACGTCAATGAGCAAGTCGTCGATCGACTCTAGACCATCCTCCAACCACTCGAGCTTCGCCATCACCTCGAATTCGAAATTTGAGTTCGAACTCGAGCCTGGAACCCATGAACTGGAAACACCCTCAACCCTGAAACCACCCCGTACATCCTCCTCCGACCATCAGAGGTTATGAATTTCTGACCAAAGCTTCTCCGATAACCCACGAACCCTTCCCCTCTGGTGCGATCGACTCAATTGTCCTGGTCTTATCGCAATGATCTCGACAGTGCCGTGAATCAAAATAACCCCTAAAACCCTACAACTCACTCTCCCTCTCAATCCAAACCCTGTTTTAAAATTTGGCCATGGTCGAAGTCTTCCCCACGACCACCTGCATCCTCTAGAACAGGCCGTAACACCCAACGTTGACGAGAACAACAGAAATTGATTTTTTGAACGAAAATCTGACCTTCAACAATTTCTCGAGATTTACCACTTTAAAAATCGTGATTTCCCTTTTAAAAATCCTAATTACAGATAAGAATTCAAATTATAAACTTGAATTGATATTTTAAAATGTTTGAAATTTCACTTATATTAACCATTGACTGTTCTTAAGTATTTTTACAGAGCAGTTCTATCCTATTAACTCAAGTTTAGATTTTTAAAATTTGTTTTATGATGAAACAAACCTATCTTGTCTAGATACTAAATCCTATCAATCAATAGATTAAGGAGAGATGATTTTTGAATCAATCCAGAGTTAGAAATCTAGTTACAGAGGTATTACAGATGAACAACATGCAGGCATCACTGAATTGCATACATATATATATATATATATATATATATATATATACATAAACATCCTCATTTCAGACATAAACAACTTTATGAATATACTTAAGCAAGTTTGAATTGAAGTTACTCACCTGAAGTTTAGAAAGAACAGAGCCTTTAAATTTGAACAGGTTTGAGAAGTGCAAGCTTCCATTTTGATTTTCCCATTTGAAAGCTTGAACACTTGCTTGAGATGATCTGATCTAGATTTTTATGTTGGGTTACTTGTATTGAATTTCCATTGAATTTGAAGCCTGTTGTTGAGATTATAGGCCTGAAAATTTTCTCTGTTTCGATTTCCAGTTTTCTTCTTTGTTTTGATGTTTTAAACTTTGAAACAATGTTTGCTCAGATCTATTTTTTCTTCAGCTTGGATGAACGAATGAATGGAAGGCTGATACATAGGAGATGTGTTGTACAGGTGATGTTTGTTTGTACAAAGGCATGGCTGGAGATGTTTTAGAGGTAGGGTGCTAAAGATTTGTTTACTTCGGCCATACTTATTTTTTTTATTTGTTTGTACTTGATGTTCTTATTTTACTCGGCTGATTATTACATGGAGAAGATTTTGTTTCATACCTTTGCTACTTTGTTTATTGTATGTACAGTTTCTTGTTTGCTTGTTTTATATTTTGTAATTTATCCTTTGTTTTGTTTTGTTTTTACTTGCATCATTTTAAAGTTGAAACTTTGTTGTTAAATTTTTGTCATGTGTTGTTTATTCCTTTTTGTTTTATTGTCTTATTTTTATTCCTCTTTTATTTTAACTTTTGTTCAAGTTGTATTTGTTATTTTATTACTTTACAATGTAATTGAATTTCTAATTTATTCTATTTCAAACATTTTACTTTAATATTATCATCATCGTTTATTTTACAATTTAAACTCAAATAGAATATATATCAATATATTTATTATTTTCAAATTCACTCATATACGATCGGGGAAACTCGCTTCCATTTTATCTATTTATTTTACTAATTTTATCCAAAAATTTATTTAATTACTCAATTTAATTCAAAAACTCAATTAATTATTAATTTAAATAAATTTAAATTTCGGGGTCGTTACATATGCCGAAGTTTCCCAGACCCGCCTCCCTTTCCCTTTGCTTCGCCGCAGCACACCACCGCTAGTTCACCAAGACCACTCCATAGCCTTGAGCTCCACCACAGTAGCCTCAACGCTGTCCCACTTTTGTCGCGACATCATCTTCACATTCCATAATAGCAGCCACCCTTTCCCGAGCCTTAGCTTTTGGTCGCAGCCTCCTCTTCATACATATAAAAGAAATATAGACAAAAGAGGTATATATCTATATCATATATATGTGTGTATATATTGGTATATATATTACATATATATATATGTATATATATTGTTTCCAGCAATCTTTAGCTAGCTTTGATTTGTTTTCATCGAATCTGTATAGTTGTTGCTTTGCTTTGTCGCTGTCCCATTGTCGATCCGTGCTTATTCTATTAGTTTGGTGATTTGTCGCTTATCCGTGTGCGTGTCCTGTTTTCTCTAGTCTCGAAAGGTGAACGATCACTCACGATTAACATTCTTGTGTCTAGTAAATTTATTTCACATGAAATGACGATTGAAATATGTTGTTAAATTTGAATTGTTAAATTGTTAAGTATGATATGTTCTTATATTTTACTTAATTGACATATGACACCATGACATGTTATATATTTTATTTAAATTGTTAATTATGATTATATATGCATGTCTTTGATATGTATGTCATTTTATGCTATTTTATATTCTCACACTGCAAGTTCCCTGTTAGTTTAGGAAATCCCTATGGGTTGAAATGATACATACCCGAACGATTTTATAGATTAAGGGGAAATCGTTGTGGGTTGAAATGATGAACCCAAGCGATTTTATTGACTTTTGAATTTTGGGATTACGGGTTGAAATGATATGTACCCGTAAATTTAAATTATTGCAGATTGAAATGATAACTATCCATATCACTTGACCATAAGATAGAAAATTATATACGGACACTGTTGGTCTACATTTTTAAATGATTTCCAAATTTTTTTGAAAAGGAGAAATATATGTGTATTAATTTTTAGAATATAAAATAAAGATATTTTAATATATATGTAAAATTTAGGTTTTAAAAATTATATGTTTTGGAAATTTTAAATTTATAAGTTAAGTTTTGAAAATGTAAATTTTAAGTTTACTTATAATTTTTTTTAAGTATATATAAAACATAGTTTAATATAAAATAATATAGATTTAATAAAAACAGATTTAATTTAATAATATTTAATATAATAAAATTTAATTTAATAGAATTTAATTAGATAGGTATATATATTGTATTTAAATTATTTATTTGAGATTTATATTAATATTATAAAATAGATTTTTGTAATAACTCTAATAAAATAAAGGTTGGGAAGATAAATTAAGTTAATTTGTAATTTAATTTGTTTGAGAATTGAATAAATTAAAATTTATTGGAAACTTATTGATTATGAGATTTTGAAAGGTATGATTTTATAACTTGATTTAATTAAAGGTGATTTCTTAATATTTTCAAATTTAAATAAAATTGAATATTTAATTTTGATTTAAATTTGTAATTTGAGATTTTATTTAAATGATTTTAAAAGTGACTAGGTGAATATTTTAGAATTAAATATAATTGAAATTGAATATTTAATATTAATTTAAGTTTGTAATTTGAGATTTTATTTAAATGTTATTAAAAATGATTAAGTGGATATTTTCAAATTTAAATAAAAATTAACGTTGATTTTGAATATAAATGAAATTTATCAAATTGAGTTATTGTAAATGTTTGAATATTTAAACTTTAAACCTATTGAACTTGAGGTGGTAGTTCAAACCTGGATTGGAAATCGATATAAATTAAAATGGTTTTAATGAGGATTTGAATTGAACCTTTAAACTTTTAAATTGAAAATTTTGAACTGAGATTGATCTAAATTGAATTTTGGAAATAAAGTTGATTTGAATTGATTTGTGAAATTGTGAGAAACAATTCTAATTTGAAACTATTTTCGATATAAACTCTTTTAAATATATAAACTATTTTAAAATATATTATTTTAAATTTATAAACAATTTTAAATATATATATTAATATATAAACTATTTTTTTTTGGCAAAGCCAGCGGGGTTGAATGGACCCCTACCATTATTATTAAGAACAAAAAAAGTTACAAAAGATTACAACAAGCAAACCTCCAAAGATAAGAGGTCAGCACATAAGAGAAATTAGAGAAATTACATTGATCTAGTAAATATAAACTATTTTAATATATAAACTATTTTAATATATAAACTATTTTAATATATAAACTATTTTAATATATAAACTATTTTAATCAATAACCTATTTTTAAATATAAACCATTTTTAACTATTTTTAATATATAAACTACTTTCAATATTCAAACTGTTTAAGTTGGAACTGTTATGATTTAGATTAATGGATTTAAATGTGAATACTTTGATATGCTGGCTTAACCTATTTTGTGGTTATGATTTCAAAAGTGAATATGATTTCGAAAGTGATATGATTTTGAAATGAATATGATATTTTGATATGAAGTATGAACAGTTTGAAATGAAAAATGACCACAGTGTGAAATAAGTGTCTGGTTGTTAAAGAGACCGGTATCGGATATTGTCATACTCTCTATCGGGCCAAGTAGGGTCGCTCCCCCTATTGGGCACATTTCTTCTATACCATGTCTGTTACCTTGTGATTTGATTTGGGTGCACCTTTGATTTGGGAGTGTGTCTTGAAGTGGGCGGTAGTAGCTGCTATGCGTTACCACCAGTCCAGGAGTGCAAAACGGTAGTATCCCCTGGGCATTGCCTCGCATGCCTTCTCACATGCCTTATCGCGCCCACTACGAGTTTGGTTTGTACCAGATCTACGGAATGCCCTCTGATATCCCTCTAGTTTACGGATGAATTACAGTATTGTATAGACTTCGAGAATATATATAAAATTGTTTTAAGGGGGATATGGGTAATGCCTTAACGCTATTTTAATAGTTTACTTTACTGTAGACATTATATATGTAGCGTATTGTACTATGTATGTAGATAGTTCCACGGATCCTTAAGGGATGGAATCCCAACATCCTTTAAGTTATATTGCATTTCACTTGGACATTTCACTTGATTTAATTTACTTGTATAAGAATGTTAATCATGACTTGAGTGTTTTGTGTTTTTCTTAATGCTCGGGTCAGACTGAGTGTCACAGTATTTGAGACTCACTTTTGGAGCTTGGAGCTTTGCTTGAAGATCTATCTCTTATTTGTCCAGCTTTCAGTTATTTCGGTTATTTCCAGTTGTTTATGTTCAGACTTGTCATTTTCTTTTGTATTGAGACTCTATGTACTTGGGATTTTCTGTTGTATTTGTTTCAGACTTTGATGTTCTGTAGTAGCTTCATGAACTACTATTTATCTATTCCGCTGCGTATTGTTATATTACTCTGTGTCTGTGATTCTGTGATTGATTTATTTACAGTATATTCTAAGATTTTCCAAAAATAAATTAACAATCTGTTGTTTTGAGCAATTCAAGTCTGACATGTGTGGATGATTGTCGATTTAAATGGTTCGAAATAGCGTGTTGTCACAAACTATTAAACTCTATATAAAGCAATTCATTTCATTGTTTCAATAACGAATTCTACTCATAATCCTTTCTATCTTTTCCATTGAATTCTGAATCATTCATTTCCAAATTGCTTTATTATTTCGATCACACAATTATTTTCTTGTGATCAAAATTACTTTCTTCTTCACAAATTACACGATATACCACAAAGAAGAAGATTATAGAAAGAGTGTACGTTATTGACTTATCAGTGCTATTCAAGAGCATACTCAGTCAAATACTTTTTTGCTGTTTATAGTTGAAGTCATATTATAGTATCCTTAGGCGGTTGAACTCCTATTCGATTGTCTAGGCGGTTGAAGTCCTGTTCAGTTGCTCAGGCAATGTAATACATGTTTCTCCGGGTTAAGTGAGGGTATTGATTAAATCCAGAAGAAGTTTGGTACTGGACGTAGAACGGGAAATTCGAATAAGTATAACTAGTATAAAAATCTCTGGTATCATTTACTTTACTACTTTTACTTTTATATTTATATTCCGCACAAGTAAATAGCTTAGTTAATATTTCATATTACATGATCCTTAGTAACTTTCATGCATACCAACTCAATCAATTTACTTTTACAGTGATATCAAACAACAAAGTATTCTAAATATCATTTGCTTCTATCTCTAACCATTATCGCAACGATACAAAAAAAAAAGAATGCGAATGTCGATCATTTCATTCATGCACTATGGACTGATCATCGAGTCAGATCACATAATAGCATCACTGGGTCATCGGGACCCTATCCTAAATAAGCTCTAAATTCATTAACTAAAATCTTCATCCATATTTCTAAAATATTTTCAATCAATCGGTTAACGAGATCTAATCAGTTGAAACTCTAATATCACTCATTTCTCTTTTATTACCGAATTTTTCTGAACCAACTTTACTTTAAATATATCTTTAGAAATTTCTGTAACAACCCTAGACTTTGCATATATTTTTATTTTGACTTTATTTTTATTTTTAAATTATTTCAAACTTTTTATATTTCAAACATTTCATTTTAAAAATATAAATGTTGATTATTAAGTGAATTTTTGTTTCAAACTAGTATAAATTGGATATTTCACTAAAAAGTGAATTTCTGTTCAAACTGGTCAAACTTTGACTTTTGAACTTTAAATTTAAATATTTCAAATTCTTAAATTTTATCCTTTATTATGAAAATAGATTTAATTCCATGAATAATGCTTTTCGTTTCGTTGAAAACGGACTTATATTGTAGAAGTTATGTAATTTTCAATTTTGTGTATAAACTGTTTATTTTGCAATATTATTTATTTTAAATCATATAAATTATATAAATAATATTTTATTTGGTCATGTAATGTTATAAGTTATATTTATATGGGTAAAATAACATGTTATGAACATATTTTGGTTTTAAAACATTTTAAAGTGTAATTGACATTTTCCAGTATCAGTTGTATATTTGTTTACAATTTATAATTTCCAGCTTCAATTAACTAAAGTAATTCTTTATTTATCTTTATATTTTTCTTAAGAACTTATTTATTCTCTTCCCACTTTATTTTGTTTCTCATTTTATTTTATTTATTGGACTTTTATTTGTTTTAAAGTGAAATAAAATTTTTGTAAAACTAGTGATGTTTATTTGTAATTTTCATGTCCTATTTCCAATTTTTAAACATTTTCTTTATTCTTTTTCTATTTTCACTAAATTTAATTATTTATTTCACTTTAGAAATGATAAATGAATTATTTTATTTCAAAATTTTGCTTTAGAATATTTTTAAAATGAAGTAGATAATTTTCCAAAGACAATGGTGATTTATTTGAAATTTCTGGACCCTATTTTCAATTTTTAAGCAATTTCTTATATTCTTTTCCATTTTCTTTAAATTTGATTATTTATTTTTATTCTATTTTTACTTTGTTTCAGTTTTTAAATTCATTTACTGAAATTTTATTTTGTTTTATTTGAATTAGAGAAAAGGAAATTTGAAGAGACTTAAGCCTTAAAAAAACTTGACTTTTCACTTTCTAGACTTTTCATTTCTTTAGCCGTTCATTACTTTATTGTTGGCCGTGAGTTTTTATTTCTTTTTCACGTGAAAACATCTTGCTTCATCACAAATTTTCGGCCATTTTAGATCTGAAAAGAATTGAGAAAAAAATTGCAAGTTAATGTCTTCTTCTTTCTACTTTTCCCTCTTATTTTTCATTGTTTTCCTAGATCTCTCTTCAACTTTGCTTGGCCACAACCACCACCATCTTCTCCCGCAACCACCATCATCTCCTCCTCTTCATCATCCCCTACCAAACACCTACCCTTCAGACCAGATCTGGCCTTGACCATTAGATGAAGCCACCACCTCAAATTTGCACAAGAACTCCACAAAACAATGCATAGCCTACCAAAACTCCACCGCCACCTTCATAGTTGACTTCGGCCACCCCTATAGTCTCCACCACCAGCAAGTGCCATCACCAATAGCCTTGTTTCAGATCTGACCTGACCTGTAGTGAGCCATAGACGAGCCCATAGACCCCTTTGGTCGAGCCTAGATGCATCCAAACTCCATTGTTAGCCTTGCCTTTTAACCTCCTTCCAATTGTAACTCCAAGACCCTTCCTCTTCTCAAGCCTAACCATATATTTCAGTCCAAACCTGATCTATTTCCACATGAAAACATCATGGCCTAACCATAAGCATGTATGGTTGAGCACAAGTTGAGGCAAGATCAAGCAAACATTGATTTAAAGCTAGGTGATGTTATTTGTCTAGCCTAGTTCCATTTGTTTCAATTTTATCTTTGGTATTGCAAATATATTTATAATGTACTTTTCTTTATTTTTGTATACAAGGTTTATATCTTGGATCTCTCCACTCAAATCAAATCGTGCTATTGTGTTTTCTGGAATTTATCTGTGTATTTTGTTTTGCAAACTCCAGCGTAAAAAGGTGAGTTATTCTCACCAGACAATATGTACCTATATAACTGATAAACCGACACCATTTGAATCTGTAATGTATATCATCATGTTATATATGTTTATATTATTATCATATGATGTTCACACCTGTTATTACACTTATTATATCATATGTTACTATTATTTAATGTTATTCTGTTATTTATATCTGTTATCACCATTGCAAGTTCCCTGTAGATTAGAATCACTATGGGTTGAAATGATACATACCCGAACGGACTTTAGAATAGGGAAAAATCGTTATGGGCTGAAATGATAGGCCTGAACGATTTTTATTTAAATTATTTTAACTTGGGATTGCGGGTTTGAAATGATAGAACCCGGATTTTTCTTTTTTAACTGCGGATTGAAATGATACATATCCGTATCACTTGACCTAGGTTAGAAAATTATATACAGGCCCGTGGTTATTTTATAAAGTGTTTTGAATATTTTTAAGTATTTTAAAAATATAAATTTATGAAATTTGATTTAAACAGATTTTGAAATATTTTGAATTAAAGAAATTATGATTTTTCTATGTGTTAAAAATGTAATTAATGAATGGTTTAACTGGATTTTTGAAATATAACTTAAGTTGGAAATTTGGAATTTTGGTTAAAAATGATAATTAAGTTATATAAATAAAATGGATATTAAATTTTATTTGGAAATGGTAAATATGATAATTTGATTAAATTTGAATTTAAGTGATTATTAAGTATTATTGAGTTTTGTATGAATTTAAGTGGTTAAATAAATGAATGTTTAAAAGTGATCTTTTAAATTATAACTTGACTAGGAAATGTGAAATTTGGTTTTAATTAAAGGTTTAAGTTAATTAAATAAAATTGGAAATTTTGTTAAATTGTGAAATGGTAATTTAAATTTGAAGTGTTAAGTCTATTTGTTGAAATGTGAAGAATTGGAACTTTTACACTTAAACTTATTAAGTAAATTGTTGAAAATTGGATTTAATTATAAGAAATTTATTGTGAAAGAAATGTGTAAAGTTCTAATTAATGAAAGAAATATGTAAAGTTTAATTTATGAAAGAAACGTGTAAAGTTCTAATTAATGAAAGAAATATGTAAAGTTTAATTTATGAAAGAAACGTGTAAAGTTCTAATTAATGAAAGAAATATGTAAAGTTTTACCTACTGAAAGAAACATGTAAAGTCTTAATTAATGAAAGAAACATGTAAGTCTTAATTTGTGTAATATTTATTTAAAATAATAAATGCCCCTTTTGTAATAAAACGTAAATTAAAACGTACATTCGATAATGTAAGTTTAATTAGTTTAATATTGATTAAATGATAAATGCTCTTTACTGTAATAGGAATGTAAGTTAAAAAGTACATTTAATATGTAAGTTTTAATTAATGTAAATGACATATTTTAATGACTAAAATAATAAAGTTTCTTTATTGTAATGATAATGTAAGTTAATAAGGTACTCTTAACTTAACATAAGAATTTCAGCATTAAATTGGATATTACAGTAACAAAGTTTATTTAACTATAAGGCTATGATAAAATGACCATGTTAAAAATTTGTAAGTATATAAATACTTTGATTATATAAAATGTTAAATTGGGAAGTATTGCATTCCAAAAATGTTATGATTCCTTAAGGTTACATTACCAAAATGCTATGATAATTTAAAGGAAGATTTCAAGTTTAATAAATTAAAGGAAATATTCAGTGATTTTGAAATTTGGGTTTTATTGAAATGATATATTATTGAATTGGTTTTGAAATGGAAATGATATATTTTTGAATTGGTTTTGAATAGATATGTTTTGGGTTTGAAAGTATGTATTAGTTTGAAATAAATGATATGATTTTGAAATGGTTTAAAGGATGTATTTTGATTTGAAACATAAACTATTTTTAAAAGTTATAACCACGGGTTATAATAACGATTGGTTGGCAAAGAGACCGGGATCGGATATGGACATACTCTCTGTCGATACCGAAAACCACTTTGACAACCGTGTACGCGGTGGAGATTCCAGAATGAAGTAGGATGGTGGCGACGTTCTTAAGGTATGTTACGTGGACCCAACTCCCGTGAGTTGGCATAAGGTGCCTAAAACAGGAGCGATCTCGGACCAGTGAGGTAGCACCTCTTCTCGGACACATTTCTT
The DNA here is from genome assembly GCA_030737815.1 of Allium fistulosum. Lineage (NCBI taxonomy): Eukaryota > Viridiplantae > Streptophyta > Magnoliopsida > Asparagales > Amaryllidaceae > Allium > Allium fistulosum. Next base: position 272,213,281 of record CM060902.1, on the reverse strand, counting down.
CGATATTATACTCTTACTTGTGATTGATTAGATGGCCATCCTCCGATTCGGGAGTGTTGTTCGAGGTGGAACGGTAGTGGCTGCTATGCGTATCCATCAGTCCGTGTGCGTAATTGGTATATCTACCCTGGCATTGCCTAGTTGTGCCATGTCACCTACCATATCGAGCTTTACTACGATTATGATTTTAAGATCCGACCGCGTTAAGGTTCTCCATCCCCTTAACGCTATTTTCTATATGATTATACTTTACTTATTAGACATTATTATAATAGCGAATATTACTACGTAGTAGATATTTTAACGGATCCTTAGAGGATGGGCGGTCCCAAGCATCTTCTAAGTTACTTGTACCTTTATTACAGTTCACTTGAGTTGGTTTACATTATATAAGTATATATTGTCCTGACTCGAGTGTTTTGTGTTTTGCTTTACGCTCGGGTCAGCCTGAGTATTCACAGATTTGGATTTCCACCTTCTGGAGATTTGAATCGCTGGAGATTATCTGCTAGTCTTGTTCTATCAACTTCGGTTCCATTGTTCTATTCAGCCTGTACTTGGTTATTGTATTGAGACTTCTGCTGTACTTTATTTCTTATGTTGTATCTTATGTAACTCTGATATATTTTCATAGTAGCTTCATGAACTACTATTTCTTTTACTTCCGCTGCATTATTTTACTCTGTGTCTGTGATCTGTGATTATATTTATTTACTGTATACTCTGAGATTTGCCAAATTTTATTTACAACGCGGTATTTTGAGCAATTCAACTCCGGCATGAGTGTCTACCTATACACTTATAATGGATGCGAATGGTTGAAAATATTGGGTCGTTACAGTTGGTATCAGAGCTTTGGCTTTGAGGCAAAACTTAGAATGTATGGTAAATTTATTTACAGAATCACTTTCGTTCGAGTTTGAATCTCTTCCTTTTGATTCGATTTCCTTTGAATTTTGGAACGTTTCCTGCGGTTCCAAAATTCATTCGTGTCCCTCACTATTCATCATCTTTTGATTCTAGAGTATCCCATGACTCCACTTCGAATGATCTTTATAGTGAATTGGCGGTCTCGCCAATATTCTAATTTTCTTGTAAAAGGGTGAAAATCCTTTACAGTCAGCATCGATTCACCAGAAATTTTTATTTATCCTTGGTTTAGATGCTAATATCTTTTATTATTCCAAACTCTATCTCTTGAGATCGAACATTGATTTATCCCAGAAAAATCCACATCGATCTTATTCTTTAAGTCACGGTTGACCCGGTTAAGGTTGTCTGCGATTTATCTAAGCAACCCATCTCTCTACTCTGTTTAACCATCTTGTCTTTTGTTTCTAAACTATCTCCAAATATTTTGAATTGTACTTGTAAATCTATGTTTTGTTTTATATATGGTGTTGTTTGAGTTGCTGATGTTGATTTGGGTTTCCGATCGATTCGTCTGATCAACGCTATCGATAGGATTTCTAAAACACTTTGACAGAACAAACTGACACAATATTATAAAAAAAAATTGGTTAATGAAATAAATTTTGATATATAATTTATGGAACTTAATAAATTGATTTAAATTGATAATTTGAAGTGATAATACTTGATTTATCATTTATTGTTCTACAAATGAATTTATAAATAGTTGTTTATAAATTTATTTGGGAACTGAAATGAATTTAAAACAAGAAATTTAAGAATTTAATTTCCGATGGATTCAAACCTTATGTTAAAAGTTTTAAAAGGATATATTATTTAAAGTATTTCCAAGTAGAAATTTGTTTCTAAAGGAGTTTTAAGTTTAAAAATTTAGTGCTCTTCTCTTTGTCGCTGGAAAATAATTTCGGTGATGACTGCAGCATCATCGACGTTCATTTTAGAGTTTCGAAGTGAAGAGACCGCTCTGTAGGCTTGCTACAGTGTTGCTTTGAGAATTTAATTGGTTTGAATTTCTAAAATATGATTTGATTTATATTATATATAGGTATATGATTTAAAATTGATTTGACATATTATGTACATATATTTATTTATCTCTAACCGGTTTGAAGGAAATCGGAAATTTAATTCTTACATTTTTTTCTTAAAGAATAATTTCAATTATAAAAAGAAAAAAATCAAAAATTTGGATAATGATTCAAACTTGAGATAATTGAATTGGAAAGTTTTATTTGTATAATACAATTGCATTCAAATATAACTTACCTTAAATTTTTTTAGAAGTTAACAATGTAATTGGATAATATACAATATAAAAAGGATTTTATAAACAAATTTTGAGTGGTTATAATAAATTTTATACACTTAAATTTTAGTTATAAAAGATTAACAGAGGAAAATAGTGAAAAAGGAATTTAAAGAGATTTTATTTAAATAACTTAATAATCAAATTTGATTTTATATGGAACCTTAAGTCTAACCTAGGAATTTTAATAAAGGTTATTTCCTGAAATGAATATGTTGTATAATAAGTATCTTTGAATAGATAAAATAAAATACATTTGAATTGGACATTTTGTAATAAAGTTTATTTAACTTGAAATCATAGTTTAATTGATGTCTAAATGAATAAATGTGTAAAGAAATTTGATTGTTATATTTGCTATGATAAATATTTTATTTATGAAATAGATATGTTTTGAAAAATGAATAATTATGATTTAAATAGTTAAAATGTATTTTAACATCACTAAAACTTGATAATTGAGAATTTGGTTTTCAAATGGAATTTTAAGTGTAACTTATTAAAGGAATATCTATTTGCGAAATGGGTATTTTAAATAAAGTGTTAGGTTATGTGTTAAATTAAGAGCTAACTAAAATAGTGAACTTTTAACTTAATAAATGAAGTATAGTTTAATTTGGATATTCCATTCATAAAAGTTTGTTTTAATAAGTCATAAGTTAAATGATATCCAAATGAATATTTCTGGAATAAAACTGATTTGAAATACTAATATATCTACTGTAGCATTTTATAAGTGCTACTATTTTGAAAAGACAATGTTTTGGAAATTTTTATAATTGAATGAACTTAGAAATGTTACAACTTTAAAATGAATATTATTTGACCTTGAATTAAAATGGTTTAAATGAAGATTATTTTTTTAAAGGAGTTATGATTTTCTAAGTATTATGTTTTTTTTAGAATAACATTTCCAAGTGTTATGATTTTAGTAGTGTGATTTCCAAATGATAAACATCCCTAAATTGTTATGATTTCAAAGCATTATGGTTTCAAATTATTATCTTATTTTGTTTTTCAAACCATCTTTTGGTTGTCCTTATTTTCCCTCATCTTGCTACAGGCTGGTATAAGCATCTTTCTATAATCTTTCTATTTAGAAATCTTTCTGTAATCTTTGATAATCTTTGTTACTCATCCGGATCTGAACACCGTTTTCCATTCATAGACCGTCGGTCAAGTGAAAGGGAGATTCTGACTCTAGAGGATTTTTTTTGTGCTTATATTCTTGATTTGATCACCTCCATCTTGTTAAACTTACCTATAACAATAGTTATCAGGTGTAATTCCAATTTTCTTATCATCTTGTCTTAATTCTATTCATTCTATCTTTTTCTGTGCTTTCCCGTACCTCGTTCCTTTTCGGGGACGAAAAGTTTTGAGTGGGGGAGAGTGTAACAACCCTAGACTTTGCATATACTTTAATTTTGACTTTATTTTTATTTTTAAATTATTTTAAACTTTTTATATTTCAAACATTTCATTTTAAAAATATAAATGTTGATTATTAAGTGAATTTTTGTTTCAAACTAGTATAAATTGGATATTTCACTGAAAAGTGAATTTCTGTTCAAACTGGTCAAACTTTGACTTTTGAACTTTAAATTTAAATATTTCAAATTCTTAAATTTTATCCTTTATTATGAAAATAGATTTAATTCCATGAATAATGCTTTTCGTTTCGTTGAAAACGGACTTATATTGTAGAAGTTATGTAATTTTCAATTTTGTGTATAAACTGTTTATTTTGCAATATTATTTATTTTAAATCGTATAAATTATATAAATAATATTTTATTTGGTCATGTAATGTTATAAGTTATATTTATATGGGTAAAATAACATGTTATGAACATATTTTGGTTTTAAAACATTTTAAAGTGTAATTGACATTTTCCAGTATCAGTTGTATATTTGTTTACAATTTATAATTTCCAGCTTCAATTAACTAAAGTAATTCTTTATTTATCTTTATATTTTTCTTAAGAACTTATTTATTCTCTTCCCACTTTATTTTTTTTCTCATTTTATTTTATTTATTGGACTTTTATTTGTTTTAAAGTGAAATAAAAATTTTGTAAAACTAGTGATGTTTATTTGTAATTTTCATGTCCTATTTCCAATTTTTAAACATTTTCTTTATTCTTTTTCTATTTTCTCTAAATTTAATTATTTATTTCACTTTAGAAATGATAAATTAATTATTTTATTTCAAAATTTTGCTTTAGAATATTTTTAAAATGAAGTAGATAATTTTCCAAAGACAATGGTGATTTATTTGAAATTTTTGGACCCTATTTTCAATTTTTAAGCAATTTCTTATATTCTTTTCCATTTTCTTTAAATTTGATTATTTATTTTTATTCTATTTTTACTTTGTTTCAGTTTTTAAATTCATTTACTGAAATTTTATTTTGTTTTATTTGAATTAGAGAAAAGGAAATTTGAAGAGACTTAAGCCTTAAAAAAAACATGACTTTTCACTTTCTAGACTTTTCATTTCTTTAGCCGTTCATTACTTTATTGTTGGCCGTGAGTTTTTATTTCTTTTTCACGTGAAAACATCTTGCTTCATCACAAATTTTCGACCATTTTAGATCTGAAAAGAATTGAGAAAAATTTTGCAAGTTAATGTCTTCTTCTTTCTACTTTTCCCTCTTATTTTTCATTGTTTTCCTAGATCTCTCTTCAACTTTGCTTGGCCACAACCACCACCATCTTCTCCCGCAACCACCATCATCTCCTCCTCTTCATCATCCCCTGCCAATCACCTACCCTTCAGACCAGATCTGGCCTTGACCATTAGATGAAGCCACCACCTCAAATTTGCACAAGAACTCCACAAAACAATGCATAGCCTACCAAAACTCCACCGCCACCTTCATAGTTGACTTCGGCCACCCCTATAGTCTCCACCACCAGCAAGTGCCATCACCAATAGCCTTGTTTCAGATCTGACCTGACCTGTAGTGAGCCATAGACGAGCCCATAGACCCCTTTGGTCGAGCCTAGATGCATCCAAACTCCATTGTTAGCCTTGCCTTTTAACCTCCTTCCAATTGTAACTCCAAGACCCTTCCTCTTCTCAAGCCTAACCATATATTTCAGTCCAAACCTGATCTATTTCCACATGAAAACATCATGGCCTAACCATAAGCATGTATGGTTGAGCACAAGTTGAGGCAAGATCAAGCAAACATTGATTTAAAGCTAGGTGATGTTATTTGTCTAGCCTAGTTCCATTTGTTTCAATTTTATCTTTGGAATTGCAAATATATTTATAATGTACTTTTCTTTATTTTTGTATACAAGGTTTATATCTTGGATCTCTCCACTCAAATCAAATCGTGCTATTGTGCTTTCTGGAATTTATCTGTGTATTTTGTTTTGCAAACTCCAGCGTAAAAAGGTGAGTTATTCTCACTAGACAATATGTACCTATATAACTGATAAACCGACACCATTTGAATCTGTAATGTATATCATCATGTTATATATGTTTATATTATTATCATATGATGTTCACACCTGTTATTACACTTATTATATCATATGTTACTATTATTTAATGTTATTCTGTTATTTATATCAGTTATCACCATTGCAAGTTCCCTGTAGATTAGAATCACTATGGGTTGAAATGATACATACCCGAACGGACTTTAGAATAGGGAAAAATCGTTATGGGCTGAAATGATAGGCCTGAACGATTTTTATTTAAATTATTTTAACTTGGGATTGCGGGTTTGAAATGATAGAACCCGGATTTTTCTTTTTTAACTGCGGATTGAAATGATACATATCCGTATCACTTGACCTAGGTTAGAAAATTATATACAGGCCCATGGTTATTTTATAAAGTGTTTTGATTATTTTTAAGTATTTTAAAAATATAAATTTATGAAATTTGATTTAAACAGATTTTGAAATATTTTGAATTAAAGAAATTATGATTTTTCTATGTGTTAAAAATGTAATTAATGAATGGTTTAACTGGATTTTTGAAATTTAACTTAAGTTGGAAATTTGGAATTTTGGTTAAAAATGATAATTAAGTTATATAAATAAAATGGATATTAAATTTTATTTGGAAATGGTAAATATGATAATTTGATTAAATTTGAATTTAAGTGATTATTAAGTATTATTGATTTTTCTATGAATTTAAGTGGTTAAATAAATGAATGTTTAAAAGTGATCTTTTAAAATATAACTTGACTAGGAAATGTGAAATTTGGTTTTAATTAAAGGTTTAAGTTAATTAAATAAAATTGGAAATTTTGTTAAATTGTAAAATGGTAATTTAAATTTGAAGTGTTAAGTCTATTTGTTGAAATGTGAAGAATTGGAACTTTTACACTTAAACTTATTAAGTAAATTGTTGAAAATTGGATTTAATTATAAGAAATTTATTGTGAAAGAAACGTGTAAAGTTCTAATTATTGAAAGAAATATGTAAAGTTTAATTTATGAAAGAAACGTGTAAAGTTCTAATTAATGAAAGAAATATGTAAAGTTTAATTTATGAAAGAAACGTGTAAAGTTCTAATTAATGAAAGAAATATGTAAAGTTTTACCTACTGAAAGAAACATGTAAAGTCTTAATTAATGAAAGAAACATGTAAGTCTTAATTTGTGTAATATTTATTTAAAATAATAAATGCCCCTTTTGTAATAAAACGTAAATTAAAACGTACATTCGATAATGTAAGTTTAATTAGTTTAATATTGATTAAATGATAAATGCTCTTTACTGTAATAGGAATGTAAGTTAAAAAGTACATTTAATATGTAAGTTTTAATTAATGTAAATGACATATTTTAATGACTAAAATAATAAAGTTTCTTTATTGTAATGATAATGTAAGTTAATAAGGTACTCTTAACTTAACATAAGAATTTCAGCATTAAATTGGATATTACAGTAACAAAGTTTATTTAACTATAAGGCTATGATAAAATGACCATGTTAAAAATTTGTAAGTATATAAATACTTTGATTATATAAAATGTTAAATTGGGAAGTATTGCATTCCAAAAATGTTATGATTCCTTAAGGTTACATTACCAAAATGCTATGATAATTTAAAGGAAGATTTCAAGTTTAATAAATTAAAGGAAATATTCAGTGATTTTGAAATTTGGGTTTTATTGAAATGATATATTATTGAATTGGTTTTGGAATGGAAATGATATATTTTTGAATTGGTTTTGAATAGATATGTTTTGGGTTTGAAAGTATGTATTAGTTTGAAATAAATGATATGATTTTGAAATGGTTTAAAGGATGTATTTTGATTTGAAACATAAACTATTTTTAAAAGTTATAACCACGGGTTATAATAACGATTGGTTGGCAAAGAGACCGGGATCGGATATGGACATACTCTCTGTCGATACCGAAAACCACTTTGACAACCGTGTACGCGGTGGAGATTCCAGAATGAAGTAGGATGGTGGCGACGTTCTTAAGGTATGTTACGTGGACCCAACTCCCGTGAGTTGGCATAAGGTGCCTAAAACAGGAGCGATCTCGGACCAGTGAGGTAGCACCTCTTCTCGGACACATTTCTTCGATATTATACTCTTACTTGTGATTGATTAGATGGCCATCCTCCGATTTGGGAGTGTTGTTCGAGGTGGAACGGTAGTGGCTGCTATGCGTATCCATCAGTCCGTGTGCGTAATTGGTATATCTACCCTGGCATTGCCTAGTTGTGCCATGTCACCTACCATATCGAGCTTTACTACGATTATGATTTTAAGATCCGACCGCGTTAAGGTTCTCCATCCCCTTAACGCTATTTTCTATATGATTATACTTTACTTATTAGACATTATTATAATAGCGAATATTACTACGTAGTAGATATTTTAACGGATCCTTATAGGATGGGCGGTCCCAAGCATCTTCTAAGTTACTTGTACCTTTATTACAGTTCACTTGAGTTGTTTTACATTATATAAGTATATATTGTCCTGACTCGAGTGTTTTGTGTTTTGCTTTACGCTCGGGTCAGCCTGAGTATTCACAGATTTGGATTTCCACCTTCTGGAGATTTGAATCGCTGGAGATTATCTGCTAGTCTTGTTCTATCAACTTCGGTTCCATTGTTCTATTCAGCCTGTACTTGGTTATTCTATTGAGACTTCTGCTGTACTTTATTTCTTATGTTGTATCTTATGTAACTCTGATATATTTTCATAGTAGCTTCATAAACTACTATTTCTTTTTACTTCCGCTGCATTATTTTACTCTGTGTCTGTGATCTGTGATTATATTTATTTACTGTATACTCTGAGATTTGCCAAATTTTATTTACAACGCGGTATTTTGAGCAATTCAACTCCGGCATGAGTGTCTACCTATACACTTATAATGGATGCGAATGGTTGAAAATATTGGGTCGTTACAATTTCCCACTAACAAATAAGTATAACTTAGGCCCAAAATATTCTTCATATGAATCTTAACCAATTTAGTTTTGTTAGTGGGTAAACGTCTCTTCTCTATAATACTTCAACACAATAATTTGGTTCATTTTTCTTCTTTCTAACCATAACCACAATCTTCCTTTCATTATTTGAAAATTCTTGTCTCCAAATTCATACGACCATCGGGATCATGAATTATGACAAAATCAGGCCCAGTCCATTAATCCTTAACCAAGCCACATTTCTATCTACATCTAACATCTTTCCATAATAAACCATTCAATCTAATCCAAAATCAATCGATTTACGCACTATGTGAGATTACTCTTAAACTATTTACCGCTGCATTTCTTACCCAAAATAATAACTCATTTCCAATCCCACGATCCATACTCCTTTCTTTATAGCCAATGATGGCATGTTTGCATTAGGGGCCACTTCAATAATCTTTCTCTTACTATTCTCTTTCTAACTCATCTAACAAACTTTAAATTTAACTATTCAATTTTTTTCATATACTTTATAATTGTAATAAAAGATTTGCTGTCAGAAACTTATCATATATTTAAGTTAAAAAATTTCATTCACTTTTTAAAATACATCACCACTTTTCAAAATATTGCTTTCGCCAAAACATCTCGTTTACTTAAAACCTATAGATCAAATCTCTTCATCAAACATTTGCTTCGTCTTTAAAAATCACACTACAACAAAACAGGCTTTTTACAACGGGCAATGCCCGTTGTAATATGTGTTCCACAACGGGCAGCCGACCGTTGTAATAGGCGATGTTGTAATAGGTTGACCATATTTTACAACGGGCAATGCCCGTTGTAATAAATCTTTTTACAACGGGCAATGCCCGTTGTAATACACCTTTTTACAACGGGCAATGCCTGTTGTAATACATGATATTGCAACGATTTCTGACCGTTGCAAAATAAATGCAAATTTTAAAAAAAATTGCAGCAACATACCTCCATACCAATAATGAATAATTTAACAAGTAATAAATATTATCATAAAACAACCAAAATCACATTCGAAAAGACTAAAAGCTAGAGTCATAAATTCCAAGACATTTCAAAAAGTTATATAAGTTTACATTGACATAGTTCTAATATACACTATTTTTCATTTATTTAGTTCTCTATCAAATTCTCTACCTAGTTCTCTGCACCATTTCACATTTACAAACAAACCACCCACCACAATCATTCACTTCCTCCATATTTAACTAACTTCTCCCTCATACAACTGTGCATTTCCCTTCTGCACACTTTAAACATTGCACTACCCAAACCACTTCGCTACTTAGATAGGCACTGTGCATGTGCCTTCAAACATCAGCAGTTTCATCTCTTTATGTCACGTGACGGTTGATCCAACGGCCTCTTTGACCAACTATCACTGTTATATCGTCTGGCTTGCCACCTACAAAGTAATAAGAAAATACCAAATGAATGTTAATACATTGGACCTGAATGACAGTAATCAGGAGCTTATCAAAAATGAGACAATTACATGCCTGTCAACTTTCGGCCAAGAATTTTCTTTCATAGAGGCACATCGAACCCCTGTAATAGAAACAAAATCATACTACATAAATGGATATGCCTACACAGATTGCAACTATTAAATTGATGAGATATCTCAAAGAATTTCAAAGCATATACCCAATTTCTGACTTCTATGGAGTACGGAGAATCAAAATTAGTATCATTTGAGTGGCCGCTTGCTAGACTAGCTAATTCATTAGCTGTGTACCGTTAAAAAAAGAATCATGACATGTATATAGGTAAGTTTGTGATAGAAAAGACATAGGAATATACCCGCTGAATTCACATCCTCAAACTTGTAGGAGTAAGGATTACAGCGAACAGAGAATGTGACTTTATCAAATGCCTGATGTACTGGCTCAGTTACAGGACAAAATAACTCAATACTTAGAGAGTTAAATAAGCATGAAGATTGTAACAACACCCAGATATATAGCATATCAAGCATCTATATAAACTTAGAGAATTTTATTGGTTCTCACATCGCTCCCAAATTCTCTTTTGACTTAAACAGGGTATTGCCACTAGATCATACGTTCCGCAGCCAGATTTCATCATCACTGTAATAATAATGATAATAGATACATGCAAATATATATATATATATATATATATATTAATAAAAGAAATATAGAAAAATTTTGCAATGAACCAAAGCAGGAGAGGAAGGCTCACAGTACTTTGGGACAACGATTAGAAGGCCACGATGATGATCTTAAATAAAAGTAAAAGGTTGAATATAACCTTACGCACAAAAGATAATTTGGAAGTACTACACTGCCTGACAAACCTCTTGAATGCTGTATGATGAGATTGATACTGTAGTCTTCATTCCACATGTTGCAATTCAAATATTGGGTCTAGTTTCATGTTTGGATTCATAAAGTTTGGTCCCACCATTGAATTCTATCTTGCTCGTGTTCTCTTTCACTATCTTCCTCAATCATTCGATGCATACAATTTTGTTACTAAATTGTGTCAAGTGAAACTGAAACTGAAAGAAGTGGAGTTCTTTTTTCTTGTCTGAAGAGTGAATTTCTTTGGAGTTTATCATATTGTAGTCGATCACATATTCTGAGATACTAGAATGCCGCAGTAGCTTGAATTGTAAGATATTTGTGAAATATTTGTGTTGTTAAGTGTTAACAGAACAAGTTGATGTAGCATGTGAATAATACGTGTATAAATCCACTAATTAGAGGCGATAATTAAAATCTTATCGCAATGGGACCTTATGTCTAATCAAATCTTATCCTTTGACTCTTGTGTTTAAATGGTCCCGGTGCCACAACTAAATTGAACTTATTATTACTTGTAATATGATATTTCATATCTGTATTAATTTAAGAACATAGAGTGAAATCAAGTTGGGTTAAGCCAGCAAGAAGATGAACTTAGAACGTGCTATAAATCGAACCTGTTTTTCACATCACAATAAAAACCAAATACATTAATTCTTGTCAGAACTAGTGCACCACTACTTCTTTAACATGATGAAGAAATAGTCAGCGTGAAGAAAAGAGTTATGCATAAGCCAAATTTAAACTATTAATATACGGACCAATCCATCCCCAAATCAATGATAATGACACAAATAATTTCTTCACCAAACACAAAAAAGACAGTCTTCAAATGCATATACGTCAACACCAAATTAATGTTTCAATCAACAGTTAACACACCTTGCTCCTCCATTTACTTAGATTGCCCTAAAGACAAATACACATAAAAAGTTGCTGCATCCACCAAACCATCGTCAGCAACATAAGCCAAGACAAAAGAAAAAGAAAAAAGCAGGACATATAAACTCTTGATTAAAGATTGAAAGATGCTGGCAACGCATTTATTTCCAAGACAAAAGATGGAGACATAAAGCCCTTGCCTGTTTCCATTTCTTTTCCATGAAAAATAAAACTAACAGTATGTTTAGTGATTTATAATCATCATCTAATCTATTTCTTACTTACTTGGCTACACGATTCAAGGATTAATAGAAGAACAAAAGAGCACAAAATGATCTCAAAAATAACATTCATAACTTGTTACCTGTCCTTGGCGATAATGATGAACACAAACTCTCGGCAATTCCAGGATGGTATCCGAGGCAAGCTAAACCAATTGCTGCATTAAATTTGGAAACTCGCATCCAACTCGCAACCTGAGATTTGCCCATGAGCCGACAAGCCTGAGTGTATAGGTGGGTTCAATATAATAAAGCTTTGAAAACTTTCTTTCAATTGGCAGACGAGAGGAGAGATTTGGGAACGAGGGTTTAGGAACGTGAGAGGCGGATTTGGGAACGTGGAAGTCGGGTTTGGGAACTAGGGTTTCAGGAAGAGATTTTAGCGTTTAAGTGAGAAGAAAAGGACTGGTAGACGGAAAATAGATTTTTGGGTAGAAAGGCGGGGATTGAAATTGTTAGGGGGAAAGTATATTACAACGGGCAATAAAGGGCATTTATTACAACAGGCTTAAAAGGACCGTTGTAATACCACTATATTACAACGGGCAGTCAATGCCCGTTGTAAAAAGAGTGTTGTATAGAGCATCTATTACAACGGACCTAAAAGGACCGTTGTAATAGCATTCTATTACAACGGGCAATCAATGCCCGTTGTAAAAAGGGCGTTGTATAGAGCATCTATTACAACGGGCCTAAAAGGACCGTTGTAATAGCATTCTATTACAACGGGCAATCAATGCCCGTTGTAAAAAGGGCGTTGTAATAGGCTATTTTTGTTGTAGTGTCAACTCCAACAGTAGTTACTTCCTTACCTTCAATGATTTAATATTAACCACTTAATATATTTAAACTTTTAATAAACTATAGTTATCCTTATAAGTACTTTTTCTTTATTTCAAAACATCCATTGATAACAATTTATAATCATATTATCATATATATTCAAATACATAAATTTTACTTTATTTTTTGTAAAATAGAAAATTTCCCACACCTTTAAATAGTGCATCTTTATATGTGTGTGTGTGTGTGTGTGTAAGCTACTGTATATTAGGTACATCCGTTAGACGTATACAAAGAAAGCTGGACGCAAAGTTATTTTTCGAAAATACTAGTCATATGCATAAATAAAACCTCCTTGCTTACATATATATGGAATTGTACTTCGGTAGCTCAGACCATTACATATTTCTCCATTAAATAAATTTAAATTTATTCTGGTTAAGAATAAAACTACGAAGAGAGAATTCAAAATTAAGGAATTTTAACATATTTCATTTTTGTTCATTGATTAATCTTTCTTTCAAAAATTATAGAAGTTGCAAAGAAGAAAGAAAATGTAATGAATTTTGGAAAGAAGTGAGATATGATGACAAAGTGTAAAATAATGTTGTGGGGTAGCATGAAGTACAAAAATACCCTTATTTTTGTAAATTTCAAATTGAAAATTCAAAACAAAAATGTTAGAAAACTCAAATTATGAAATTTAAAAAAATTTACAATTCAAATTTTCAAACTTTAAAATTTCAAAATTTAAAATATTTAATTTTTTTTTATTTAAAAATTCAAAAATTAAATATTTTGAATTTGAAATTTGAAAACACAAAATTTGAAAATTTAATTTTGAAATTTAAAATTTTGATAACTCAAATAATGAAAATTATATTTTAAAAAATTTGAAATTTGAAAATTTAATTTTTGAAATTAAAAAATTCAAAATTCTGATTTTAAAATATGGATATATATAAATTTAGAAATTTCAAAAATTTACATTTTGAAATTTAAAATTTTGGAAATTTTTATTTTAAAATTTCAATTGAGAATTTATAAGTTTAAATATTGAGAAGTATAAATTTAAAAGCTCAAAATTTAAAATTTTAGAAATTCAAATTTCAAAATTATAAACTTTGATAATTTAGTTTTGAAATTTAAATTTTATAGAAAGATAAAATTTTGAATTTAAAAACTCAATAGTAAAAATTTTGGATTATTTTGGAAATTTATACTTGTTAATTTGAATTTGTCAAAATTTAAAATTTAGAAATTCATATTCAACAATTCGAATTTTAAAATTTTCAAAGTACCTATTTTAAGAACTTCAAAATTTTGAACTTTGAAAATTCAAATATTTGAAATTTGAGCTGCGAAATTTTGATTGAAATTTCGGTTTACAGGTTTTAGTTTGAAAATTTTGGATTCCAAAACTTTTAATTTTTTCAAAATTTTGTTTAACTTATTTTGTTGTTGAATTACCTTTATAAGTCGTGAAAAGAAAGACGCTTTTCAATTAAGTTAAAAAGTAAATTTAAAAGCTGTTAATTGTTGTCTATCCGCATAAACGTTTTGAGTTTATCTTTTAAAAAGCAAAAGGAAAAATAACTTATTTTAGATATCCAAAGGATCCCTTAATATGTTAGGATATGAATCATTGTTATTATGTTTAGATACCTCTCTTGCACTGATGGGGTTGTTATCGGATATGCTGCTTTGAAAGAAGCTCTAGAGTAAAAAATAGCTTTAATTAGCTTATAAAAGATGTCCCCACTTGGAATCATATTTCTTACCAAATTTCTGATCTTATAACTTAAAAGGTTCGTCCAACTATGTTATTAGTCTATCTTAGAAAATGAAAATTGGACAACCATACTTTTAAGTAATTTAAATGGCACTGCATTATTGTTACCTTTAAATTTAATATATGCCACATAAAAAATGGCATATTTGAAAATTTCCACTGACCATCTTTTTAACATTTGCCATATGAAGCTATGTTTTGTAGGATATGGGATATGATATAACAAATGACCTATTATGTAGCCTAGCTAATATTATCTATCATTTCTTTCCTTTAGAATGTGATCCGGCTTTATCAGAATTAAATGTTCTACTATTCATGTATAGAAAGAAATATGTGATTCCTTATACATTTAATTATGCAAGCAAACTTGTCTTCTCCATCAAAATCCATATATTTTGAATAGTCTTCGTAGTTTACCTGAATTTAATAACCTCTAGTCTAAATTTGAAAACATCTAAGTGCTATTGCTGCCAACTGCTCTATACATAGTAAACATTCATAAATTTTCAAGGGCAACCTACCAAAATTTAAATTCAAAAAAGATGATGTCGTACCTATCGGGATCTAAAAATTAAGAGATTATAATAAGTCATGCTAAAAGGAAAGTGGAATAGTCTAAAGTGAAGTTAGAGGACACATCAAATTTGAGGAAAAAAATGGAGTAAAATAAAATCAACCAAAATGCTAATTTGGTCTATGGGGTAAATTATAGAAGGATATTACACATACTTGTCTTACCCAAGCCTTGATTCTTAACTAAATGAGTTAGTGTGGTAACATATGTTGTCTAGATGTAAAAAAATAGTACAAAAAGACAACCAAACCTATCCTTTTATTTTCATGTTAGTTCTGTGTGCGCCTGTGCAGTTAATGCCCTGCTATAACCCTGCTATACCACATAGCGGATTTATACTGCTACGATTTTTCCATATAGCCCCAAATATAGCCTTCCGCTTTAAGCCCCGCTAAGCTATATCTCGTTATTCCCATTATATTCCGCTATTTCCGCTATATCTTCTTTTAAAAATATGAATTGAAAAAATGACATTTATACATTATACAAATTATGAAATTAATTTATTTAATTGAATTTTTAATATATTTTCAGGAATGAAAATTTTGTAATATTCTACTAAATTCAATTATGTTATATAATAGTTTTATGTTTATTTATAGTATATTCCCACATGTTTTTATATAAAATTGTTTATGTATTAATAATAATTCAATTGAATGTTAATTTTTCATTTAATTACCATTTATATATTTGTAAAAACATTAAGTACGAGTTTTATATGCTATTTTAAAGTCAACCGCTACATCCCGCTATATCCTCGCTATATCCCCGCTATGACTTTTTGCACCTCCGCCGCATTGAATCTACCGAGCGCTTTAACTGCACAGGTGTGCGCATGCATTAATTCTTGGAAATGTGCATCTATTATTTATATAATACATCCGAAGCCGATGAAAATTGATTAATGGTTGTAAGAACTTTTATGTAGTTTCACATGATAATTTTGTGCTTCAGCGGAGACAGTTGACACAAATGCTTAGAATTCGGTATCACTAAGTTGCAATTTGATCTTGAGGTTTTATACAGAGGATAAAGAATCTAAATTGCATTCACAGAATTCATGTGCTTAGATTTGTCCATTATATGTAGTGAAATAAAAGTACCTATGTCCTATATTAAATTTACAAATTTGGAGTATATCATAAAATCAGACTATGGAGTTAGACATTATTGAGATGCTGCGCCGTGGCTTTGGCGAACATGTCATAGAACCTATAAATCCTAATCAACCATATTTACATACCAAAAGTCAAGTATACAACATATCTCAGAATAAATCACAAAAAGTTAAACCGATAACATGTTAATGAAATTACCTCTCAGCTCGGTTTTTTTCCAACTCAAAATACTTAACCTAAAAGCCAAATTACGCGTCTCCCTTTTATTCTATTTTTTGGTTTCGGGCATTTTCTAGCCATGAAGTTTGAGTCTCTTGGATCTTGGCATCCACGGACCGAAGAATTAGATTAAGGTAATGATGGAGAAGAGGGATTGGTTACGCTTTCCATGATAATTTTTAGTATGAAAGAGACTATTCGATTTTGGTTTTCTATCCTTTTATTTTTGTTTCCAGTTGCAGGTGATTTGGGGAATGAATTTTTTTTCTGTAGGTGGTTTGGGAGAAAATGTGGCAAATGCAAATGACAAAAAATCCCTTATTATATGTAGAAACATAAAGGTCAGTTTAGACATTTCAAAAGCTTCATTTTGAGTTATTCTCGTTATATATAGATATGAAAATATACATTAAAATTCTCTCTACCTACTCACCTCATTTATATAAATTTAGGAAATAATTTCTACAAACTTTAATCATATTTACTATAATTGTGTTCAAAAATTTAATTTCATGAATCCTTCAATTTCTTATTTAAAAGCAAATATAAATTCTATTTACTTTGAATCAAACCTTAATCTCAAAAACCATCCAAATACCCGTTATCTTATCTTATATAAATATAGTATAAATTCATAAATTTTCTTATAACCGAAACTTATAATTTCAACTTTCAAGACTACTTTCCCTTTTAAACATTTTCATCAAATTTCCTCTCTTAATAATTTTTTTTTCAAAACTCAATCCACTTACCATCCTCAATAACTTCCTATCTAGTGCATCTATCGAATCAAATAGAATCCAAATGATCACATATACTATTATAAGTGCTTAGCCATGTTTCCAATGTCAATTGGGGTTCACTTCCAATATAATATTGTTAGTTCCTGAGATGATGGTTTTGGTGACAACAACCTTAGGACTTGTTATAAAATATAAATACTAATATCTTTGTCTTGATATATATGTATATGCAGGTACTAAGAATGAAGATTGTACAGTACAAAGATTCAAGACTGACGAATTCAAGATCGAAGAAATTAAGACTGAAGACTCATGAGTATCAAAAGTTCAAGAGTTCAAGATATCAAGATAAGTAATAGAGTCTGGATTTATGTTAAAACTTCATAATAGCACTTAAATCTTTATTCGGATTTTAAATGTGGAATGGAATCCACCTTCTCGCTTTAATAGTGGGATGGAACCCACGACCTCTTTAGTGGGATGGAACCCACGACCTTCTTTAGTGGAATGGAATCTATGAAATTTTCAAAATGACTTATTTTTAGATTTTTCAAAACTATCTTTTTAAAAAGACATCTCTCTCTCTCGGTTTAAATATTTTAGCCTTAATTCAAAAACTGTTTTTAATCATATTAATTTCAAAATTATTTCTTGTTTTTAAACTATCTCCTGGTTTTAATGTTGTAGCTTTAATATCAAAATATTTATATATTTAGTTTTTATTACTTTTATATTTCATAAGATCACTTTCCAAAGGTTTTTGTAATCATAAAGTATATTCAAAATAGTTTACAAAGTTCTAAGATTGTTTCGACAAACTTTAGAAGGAAAATCTCTTTGAAACAAAAACAATTTTCAAAAAATACTAGGGAATGTCGATATGCCTATACCCCCATGTCGACATGTTAGCCGTAGATTTCAAATTTCAAATTTTCAAAAGAAGTGTCTATTCCTCATAACCTTTCGTGAATGGACATGACCATTGTTCTCTTATATATACCAGTTGTTTTCAACGAATTTTAAGTTAGTTTTTCTTCATTTCTTCACTCCTTCTCCACTCAAATATTCTCTTATATTTCAAATGCTTTAACAAAATTCTACCGAAATCCTAAGTGAATCAAAATCGATCATCTCTAGTTTGATTCTCTACCACTCTCTCTCAAAGATCTCAGTGCTATTCAGAGTTATAGGATCATTTGGAATCAAAGATCAAAAGATCGAAGTGTATCGAGTCTCTCTCTATCAAAGTGTGATTGGAAACGATGTGATTGTGGCCCATAAATCAATTGGGTATGATTGTAGCCCGTTGTAATACCCCAAGATTTTGAGGAAAATTCTTTTAAATAAATGATTAAAATTCTGGGGGAAAAATCAGAATTATTATATAGGTGGGATTTTCAGTGGTGCAAGGTTGTGTGCATGTGTGCACGTGCACACTAGTTATGGCACTAAGAGAAAATCCAGAATTCCTGAATAATAAAACAAAGAAGGAAAACATTTAGATAAAATGTTTTAAATAAAGGAAATATAGGCCTAGACATGAATATTAAAATTCCTGAGGATATGTATATATATATATATCTATATATATATATGCATATGTATGACTTGTCTGGAAATTAAGACAGAAGAGAACATTGATTTATAATGAATAAGTGAAATTTTATTTGAATAATAGGAGTGTAGAAATGCATATAAGAATGCACATGTTTTCTGCAAATAAAAGAAGGTTAAAGTTAAACTAACACCCATAGTTGTATAAATGTATATATACAGATATTATTTGAGCAGAAAATTAATAAAGGAAAAATAAGTAAAAGAAGCACTAAAATAGTAAGAACCAAAGTGCAAGAAAGAAAATGTACAAAGGCAGAAAATAGAAAGTCACACCATTATCATGTTTGAGGTAAGTATAATAAAAATACTTAAAGTAACCACTTTCTGAAAAGAAAAGAAAATGGGCACAACTTAGCCTTGTTTTAAAATATTGGCCGGGACATTAAGGGTTAGGAGGGAGAGAATATGCAATGCCAAATGCATGATTCTGGTTTGGGCTAAAATAGGGATTTTGCATCACCCAAAACCCTAGGTAGAACCCTTATATAAATCAAGAGCCTAACCAGAAAACTGCTCTCTCACTGAATTAATTAACCTAAGGAAGAAGAGGAAGAAAAGGCTAAAGATTTGAGGGGTTTTCTGGTTTAAGCTTGTGTAAGCATTTAGGTGAGTATCCTCACTCATATACATGGCATTAAGACCTGGGATTAGGCAGCCAAGCTTTTATATGCTATATTTTGCATGTTTTGATTTACAAACTATGTTGACTACTGATGGTTTCATGAATGCTTGATGAGATATGATCTGCTATGATGGATGTATAACTTTGTTGTTCTATTTTCATCCCTGTATGTTATACCAAAACCTTTAAGAACATGTAAGAGAGTATTTGTAACTAGTATGAATCATGGCTTAAGACAAAGAATGAAGAAAAAAAAAACTATGAGCTGCATATACAATGGTATAGTGCTGAGGCTTGAAATAATTGGTTGAGGGTGCAATGGAGTCTTTCTCTATAAGTGCTGAGCCCAAAACCAAACAGAAAATTTACAAGCCTAAAAATTATGTTTAAACAAGATTAAAAATCTGGCTAAACATAGTTGCTTGCAAAATCAAAATAAACCCAATAGAGCCATGCATTTATTCTCAGTTGCAAACATTCTGGTATATGTTTGAATAGGGTGTTTATATGCTAAATAATGTGAGATGGAATGACTGGGTGTTATACCTCTAGAAAGTAACCTTTAACTTGCTTGCAATATTATGTCTGCAAGGTAACTAGTATGTTTCATGTATATAAGTGGTCTGTACACCTAGCTATCATTGATAAAACGAACATGAATACACTTAGTAATATAACTAAGGATTTTGTGCCAAGAAGGCTGCTCGAATGCTTGTCCTATTTGAAGTAGACAAGTTGACACATGGCTTGTTTAAGTCCTGAGATCTTTGTGCCATGATGTTAATTAGTTCATGGCAATGTGTCCCTTTGATTCCTTATAGCAGATGAGGTCAGGAATTTATAAGAAGAAAAGGCAACCTTAAATGATGATACAGGAAACTTGGGTCTTTCCGGGATTAGGGTTGGTATGAGGAACCTTAGTAGTTCCAGATAAAAATTATCTTAATGCATATGTTTGCTCTTGTGTATGTATATGGGAATACCTGATTAATTTATACATTAATCATTCATGATAATACCTGTCAAGTTATGCAAGGTATATTTATGCTGTATCCTTAGCTTAACATCATGGATATGTTAGAAATGCTCACACCAGATCATAGATCTGACCCTTATTGCTCATGGCACATGGGGGTGTCTCATTCATAATGGGGCAGCCACTAATGCTTTTGCAGGTTGTGATGGAGCTAAGTAAGCAAGATTAAAAAGATATGGAATAGAGGATGCTAAGATAATTAGAAATAAGAGCTAGAATGTGTTAATTCATGCATGTATTTCCTGATTGATATGGCTACTTAAATGTATTAAGTAGGAAGAACTTGTAAGAAATATGTGTTATGTTGTTTCTGGTTATTTCTGGTTTGGTATGTATTAAGGATATTAATGTTAAACTGATTTGAAAATCTATTTGCTAAAGTTGTTTTTGATTTAGAGGGAAAAAAAACCTGGATTTTATAAGCATAATCATTTTATGATGATTTTAGTTCATCCTAAGTCCTTTCAAAAGATAGATATATAGGAAATTATATGGGGAAAATCCAGAAAGAATTATAACTGTTATATTTTCAAGTCATGATATTGATATATGTCCAAATGCAAGTAAAAGTGTATAAACCCTGAATATGCATTTTTAAAAAGAGAATTATGGTTAGGAAGGATGATATAAATCTGATCACAAGGTGCCTGATTCATACATATATAAACATGCTTTTGAAGAGAAGAAGTATCAATGTTTTGTGTATATTCTGGTTTGTAAAATGCAAATAAAAGAA
Source organism: Allium fistulosum (assembly GCA_030737815.1). Classification (NCBI taxonomy): domain Eukaryota; kingdom Viridiplantae; phylum Streptophyta; class Magnoliopsida; order Asparagales; family Amaryllidaceae; genus Allium; species Allium fistulosum. The sequence continues at coordinate 272,191,839 of CM060902.1, read as the reverse complement.
TGGTCGGCTTAACCACATGGTTAGACCATAGTTCAGGCCAAATGTTCACTTCAAATCAATGAAGCAAGGAACCATTTGAACCCAGTTTTCTGGAAAATGAGCAAAGACATTGACATGTACATGTATATCTGTGTGCATGTTGATATTTGGGCAAAAATATAAACATAAATTCCTAGAACAGTTGTAGGAATGGGTTGCAAAAATAATAAAGCAAGAAATATTGATTTGTATGTTAGATTATAGGCAAAAATTAAGTATATATGTGTAGATATAGGTAGATATCAGATTTTAAACCATACAGGAGAAAAATAAAAAGAAAAACAAAATTGGGTTTGAACCGACCAGCATAGCACTCGAACTCGTGACCTCTCATGTATAAGTTAGGCGCGTTTCCATTACGCCTAGATGTTGCTTGTGTTCACTTATGATCCACTTTCTTTTAGCCTGAGTTTGATACTATACAGACTTTAACACAATCATCCATATTAAAAGCTTGCTTTCCACTGATTATTACTTGATCTTTTCTTAATTAGAATAACAGACTAAAGTACATGTTTCCAGTGGATCCTATGGTCAAAAATCAGGATACAAAAATTAATCTTTTATCAAGGAATTATCACATTTTAATAGATTTAAAAGGATTTCTACTTATATATTATCATGCTCTGATTCTAGTAGAATATAACATAGATATCTTCATATATGTATGTTAGGAATGATTTAGATTTAAAACAATATTTTTATATTGTGAAAGATCCTGGATAATATGAAAATAGGGAAGGATGACCCTAGGTAGTCTTAGCTAAGTAGAAAAAAAAAACTAAACTAATTTTTGGTTAAGAATTAGGGTCATTACATTTGGTATCAGAGCTATGTTTTAATTAACATAGCAAAATATTTGTATGCTTATGTTTATACTAGGTTGTTTGTGATATATTTGACTGTTTATAAGTATTCCCTGAATGTATGTGTGTGCATGTGACATACACTGATTAAATAGGAAAGATACAACCAATTTAAAATTAAAGCGAAGTATTATAAACTCATATAATGAAATACATATACTTTTAGAAATATGGTAGGAAGAGGGTCTCATCATCAAGGAGGATCTAGCACACCACAAATGCTTGACATGCAGGAATTTGTGAGAGTTTTGAGAGATGGAATTGGGCACAGACCTGAGAACCCATATGAGGAGCTCTCCAAGTTAGTGAAGACTTATACCAATTTGGGAGGCAAGAGCTTTGAAGGAACTGAAAGTGTAATGGAGATTCAAGCATGGCTGAGGACATTAGAGAGGATCTTCACTGATATGCAACTAGATGACCAAAGAAAGAGGCAAGTGGCCTCAAGGCAATTAAAAGGTGCAGCTTTGAGTTGGTGGGAGGTGATCATAGCTGGCCGGAATGAAAATGATATTAATTGGAATCAATTTAAGGAGATGTTAGAGGCAAGGTTTGTTCCAGCCTCAGCAAAAACCACTTTACTTGAGGAGTTCATCAAACTTAGACAGGGGACTATGAATGTCACAGAATACACCTAGAAGTTTGAGGGATTGTCAACTTATGGGGCAATGTTAGTGGCTGATGAAGCATCCAAAAATGATAGATACATCAAGGGATTAAACCCAGGGCTTAGCAGGGCTATATTACCTTATGCTGACAGAACTTTTGATCAAGTGATAGATTTGGCTCTGAAGATTGAGCAGCATGACAAGGAAAGAGATAAGTTTAGGAGCTTCAAAAACAATAGCAACAAGAAGAACAAAGGGAAGTACCATCCTTATGATAAGAAGAAAGGAGAGGCAGATGGTAAGAAGGCAGTAGATGCAAAACCCAATGAAGCCAAAAGAAAAATAGTTTGCAACCATTGTGGGAAAGAAGGCCATATTAAGCCAAGATGCCCAGAGCTTAAAGGGGGAGCTTTCAAATGCTTTCTATGTGGGAAGGAAGGGCATATGAAAAGAAATTGCCCAGAATACAAGCAACAAGGGAAAGTGGCAAACCTGGAAGGTAGGGGCAAGGCCATAATTGAGGCTAATGCTGAAAACCATGGTCAAGTGGAAGGTACACTATTTATTTGTACCATACCTTTAGCTGTAATATATGATACCGGGGCAACCCACTCACTCATTTCCCATGAAATAGTTAAAAGGTTGAAAATGAACTGCAATTTGGCTGAAATACCTCTGTTAATACAAAGCCCTTTAGGAAGTTCTAGTGTATTAGATATGATTTGTGTGGATGTGAATTTGAACATAGGGGGAAACACATTTGTTTCCAATTTATATGTTCTAAATTTCCCAAATATAGGAGTTATATTAGGGGCAGATTGGCTAAGACAATTCAAAGCCATAATTGACCTAGATGCATCCACCATTTCACTACAAAATTCTAAAGGCCAAAGGGTTACAATTCTGTGTGAACCTATCAAAGAAAACAGTCTAAATCATTTAATTGAATTAGAAAATAATCCCAAGGAAATAGCTATTAATGAAATCCCCATAGTTAAAGAATACTTGGATGTATTTGGGGAAGTAAAAGGTGTCTCACACCATAGACCTGTTGAATTCCAGATTAACCTTATGCCTGGGGCTAGCCCAATTATCAAAAAGCCTACAAGGATGGGGCCAAGTGAATTAAAGGAGCTAAAGAACCAGTTGGAAGAATTAGAAGCCAAGGGGTTTATAAGGCCAAGTAATTCATGCTGGGGTGCTCCTGTAGTATTTGTTAAAAAGCATGATGGTACCTTAAGAATGTGTATAGATTATAGAGAATTAAACAAAGTAACCATCAAAAACAAATACCCATTACCCAGGATAGATGATCTCTTTGATCAACTCAGTGGAGCTAAAGTGTTTTCTAGGCTAGACTTGGCATCTGGGTTTCATCAGATGAAGGTTGAGGATTCAAGTGTTAAATATACAGCATTTAACACAAGATATGGAATGTATGAGTTTCTGGTTATGCCATTTGGGCTAACAAATGCCCCTTCTTACTTTGTAGACATAATGAATAGGATATTCAGAGATTACTTAGACAAGTTTGTTCTGATTTTTATAGATGACATTCTAATCTATTCTAAAACAATAGAGGAACATGAGAACCACTTACATTTGGTCTTATCTAGATTAAGAGAAAAAGATTTGAAAGCAAAGTTCTCTAAGTGTGTGTTCTGGCAAGAGGAAGTACATTTTCTTAGACATGTTGTCTCTGCTAGAGGGATTTCTGTAAACCCCAATAAGATAGTAGCAATCCAAGCATGGAAGAAGCCTAACAATGTTAGTGAAGTTAGGTCATTCATGGGGATGGCAGGATACTATAGGAGGTTTATACAAGGATTTTCTAAAATAGCAATGCCACTCACTAACCTGACTAGGAAGAACCAAAAGTTTATATGGACTGATAAGTGTGAACAAGCTTTCACCCAGATCAAGGAGGCTTTGGTAAAATCACCAGTGTTGAGAGTACCAGAAGGCAATGAGGGATTAGTTGTATATACAGATGCATGTGGGTCAGGGCTAGGGGCAGTGTTGATGCAGCAAGATCAGGTCATAGCCTATGCATCTAGACAACTAAAACCCCATGAAACTAGATATGCAACTCATGATCTTGAGTTGGCAGCAGTAGTATATGCCTTGAAGCTCTGGAGGCATTACTTATTAGGTGCAAAGTTCATTTTATACACTGATCACAAGGCCTTAAAGTATCTCTTTTCACAGAAAGATTTGAATATGAGACAACACAGATGGGTTGAATTTCTTGCTGCTTATGACTTAGATATACTTTATACACCAGGCAAGGCTAATAAAGTGGCAGATGCATTGAGTAGGCAGCATGCAAAAGTGGCCATGTTGATGATGGAGGAGTTTAGAGACTTGACCATGCTCACTGATTTGGAAATAGATGAGAGCAGTGGGATAAGTATGGAGATAGTTGAGGAAGAAAGGAGTAAAGGAAGGTTAAGTTTAATTACTCTACAATCAAATTTGGTCTTGAAGGTGGCAAAGATGCAAGAAGAAGATCAAGACTTAGCAGAAAAGAGGTCTCTCCTATTAAAGAAGGAGGAAGTGAAGGATTATCACATTGATGAAAAAGGATACCTAAGGTACAAGGGTAGGATATGTGTCCCAAACATCATAGAATTGAAAGAAGAAATCCTTAATGAGTACCATAGGAGCAAATATTCCATACATCCAGGCAGCACCAAGATGTACCAAAACTTAAAAAGGGACTATTGGTGGAAGGGAATGAAGTCTAATGTAGCTAGACATGTTGCTAAGTGCATGGTTTGTCAACAAATAAAAGCTGAGACCCAAAGACCTTCAGGGTTGTTGCAGCCACTTAGCATACCACAGTGGAAGTGGGAAGACATATCTATGGATTTTATAGATGGTCTTCCTAGATCCAAGAGGGGAAATACAAGTATTTGGGTAATTGTAGATAGGCTGACTAAAGTAGCCCACTTCATACCAGTAAAAGCAGACAGAAATGCACCTAGGCTAGCCCAAACTTTTATGAGAGAAGTGGTAAAGTTGCATGGTGTTCCTAAAACTATAGTGAGTGATAGGGATACAATCTTCACTTCAAGATTCTGGAAGAGCTTCCAAGGAGCTATGGGGAGTGAATTGTGCCTAAGCACTGCTTATCACCCCCAATCAGATGGGCAAACAGAAGTGGTAAATAAGATTTTAGAGGATTTTCTTAGAGCATGTGTGTTAGACTTTGGAGGAAATTGGGAGGACCACCTCCATTTGGCTGAGTTCACATACAATAATAGCCACCAAAGCACAATTGGAATGGCACCCTTTGAAGCTCTATATGGAAAGCCATGTCTATCACCTATGTGTTGGTCTAAGGCAGGAGAGAAAGCTATCTTAGGGCCAGAATATGTCAAGGACATCACAGAGAAAATAGGACTGGTGAGAAAGAGGATGGCAGCAGCTCAAGATAGGCAAAAGAAATATGTTGATGCAAAGAGGAAGTCAGTGGAATTCAAAGTAGGTGATTATGTCTTCATTAAGGTTTCACCAATGAAGAAAGTCTTGAGATTTGGCAAGCAAGGGAAACTCAGACCCAGATATGTTGGACCATACAGGATTTTGGAGAGGATAGGCTCACTAGCCTATAAGCTGGAGCTTCCAGAGGGGATGAGTGCAATACACAATGTGTTCCATGTGTCACAACTAAGGAGATGGGTACATGACATGGAGGAAATCTTAGAAAAGCCTACTGAAGTTCAGATTAATCCAGATCTAATCTATGAGAAAGAGCCAGTGGGAATTGTGGCAAGGGAAGAAAAGAAATTAAGAAACAAGACATTGAAGCTTGTAAAGATTCAATGGAGTATAGATCCTAGTGATTGTACTTGGGAGCTAGAGGATAAAATCAGGATGGATTACCCTAGGCTCTTTGCAAATTTAAAAGGTAAATTCTTAGATTACTAAGAAAGTTTAATATGTATGATAGACAGTGACTAATTGATTTGCTCATGCATATGCTGAATAATTTTTCCCTAAGAAATTAGAAGTACTCAAAGATTATATTGCAAATTGTGAGGACTCAATTCCTAAAAGAAGGGGTGATTGTAATACCCCAAGATTTTGAGGAAAATTCTTTTAAATAAATGATTAAAATTCTGGGGGAAAAATCAGAATTATTATATAGGTGGGATTTTCAGTGGTGCAAGGTTGTGTGCATGTGTGCACGTGCACACTAGTTATGGCACTAAGAGAAAATCCAGAATTCCTGAATAATAAAACAAAGAAGGAAAACATTTAGATAAAATGTTTTAAATAAAGGAAATATAGGCCTAGACATGAATATTAAAATTCCTGAGGATATGTATATATATATATATATCTATATATATATGCATATGTATGACTTGTCTGGAAATTAAGACAGAAGAGAACATTGATTTATAATGAATAAGTGAAATTTTATTTGAATAATAGGAGTGTAGAAATGCATATAAGAATGCACATGTTTTCTGCAAATAAAAGAAGGTTAAAGTTAAACTAACACCCATAGTTGTATAAATGTATATATACAGATATTATTTGAGCAGAAAATTAATAAAGGAAAAATAAGTAAAAGAAGCACTAAAATAGTAAGAACCAAAGTGCAAGAAAGCAAATGTACAAAGGCAGAAAATAGAAAGTCACACCATTATCATGTTTGAGGTAAGTATAATAAAAATACTTAAAGTAACCACTTTCTGAAAAGAAAAGAAAATGGGCACAACTTAGCCTTGTTTTAAAATATTGGCCGGGACATTAAGGGTTAGGAGGGAGAGAATATGCAATGCCAAATGCATGATTCTGGTTTGGGCTAAAATAGGGATTTTGCATCACCCAAAACCCTAGGTAGAACCCTTATATAAATCAAGAGCCTAACCAGAAAACTGCTCTCTCACTGAATTAATTAACCTAAGGAAGAAGAGGAAGAAAAGGCTAAAGATTTGAGGGGTTTTCTGGTTTAAGCTTGTGTAAGCATTTAGGTGAGTATCCTCACTCATATACATGGCATTAAGACCTGGGATTAGGCAGCCAAGCTTTTATATGCTATATTTTGCATGTTTTGATTTACAAACTATGTTGACTACTGATGGTTTCATGAATGCTTGATGAGATATGATCTGCTATGATGGATGTATAACTTTGTTGTTCTATTTTCATCCCTGTATGTTATACCAAAACCTTTAAGAACATGTAAGAGAGTATTTGTAACTAGTCTGAATCATGGCTTAAGACAAAGAATGAAGAAAAAAAAAACTATGAGCTGCATATACAATGGTATAGTGCTGAGGCTTGAAATAATTGGTTGAGGGTGCAATGGAGTCTTTCTCTATAAGTGCTGAGCCCAAAACCAAACAGAAAATTTACAAGCCTAAAAATTATGTTTAAACAAGATTAAAAATCTGGCTAAACATAGTTGCTTGCAAAATCAAAATAAACCCAATAGAGCCATGCATTTATTCTCAGTTGCAAACATTCTGGTATATGTTTGAATAGGGTGTTTATATGCTAAATAATGTGAGATGGAATGACTGGGTGTTATACCTCTAGAAAGTAACCTTTAACTTGCTTGCAATATTATGTCTGCAAGGTAACTAGTATGTTTCATGTATATAAGTGGTCTGTACACCTAGCTATCATTGATAAAACGAACATGAATACACTTAGTAATATAACTAAGGATTTTGTGCCAAGAAGGCTGCTGGAATGCTTGTCCTATTTGAAGTAGACAAGTTGACACATGGCTTGTTTAAGTCCTGAGATCTTTGTGCCATGATGTTAATTAGTTCATGGCAATGTGTCCCTTTGATTCCTTATAGCAGATGAGGTCAGGAATTTATAAGAAGAAAAGGCAACCTTAAATGATGATACATGAAACTTGGGTCTTTCCGGGATTAGGGTTGGTATGAGGAACCTTAGTAGTTCCAGATAAAAATTATCTTAATGCATATGTTTGCTCTTGTGTATGTATATGGGAATACCTGATTAATTTATACATTAATCATTCATGATAATACCTGTCAAGTTATGCAAGGTATATTTATGCTGTATCCTTAGCTTAACATCATGGATATGTTAGAAATGCTCACACCAGATCATAGATCTGACCCTTATTGCTCATGGCACATGGGGGTGTCTCATTCATAATGGGGCAGCCACTAATGCTTTTGCAGGTTGTGATGGAGCTAAGTAAGCAAGATTAAAAAGATATGGAATAGAGGATGCTAAGATAATTAGAAATAAGAGCTAGAATGTGTTAATTCATGCATGTATTTCCTGATTGATATGGCTACTTAAATGTATTAAGTAGGAAGAACTTGTAAGAAATATGTGTTATGTTGTTTCTGGTTATTTCTGGTTTGGTATGTATTAAGGATATTAATGTTAAACTGATTTGAAAATCTATTTGCTAAAGTTGTTTTTGATTTAGAGGAAAAAAAAAACCTGGATTTTATAAGCATAATCATTTTATGATGATTTTAGTTCATCCTAAGTCCTTTCAAAAGATAGATATATAGGAAATTATATGGGGAAAATCCAGAAAGAATTATAACTGTTATATTTTCAAGTCATGATATTGATATATGTCCAAATGCAAGTAAAAGTGTATAAACCCTGAATATGCATTTTTAAAAAGAGAATTATGGTTAGGAAGGATGATATAAATCTGATCACAAGGTGCCTGATTCATACATATATAAACATGCTTTTGAAGAGAAGAAGTATCAATGTTTTGTGTATATTCTGGTTTGTAAAATGCAAATAAAAGAATGGTCAGCTTAACCACATGGTTAGACCATAGGTCAGGCCAAATGTTCACTTCAAATCAATGAAGCAAGGAACCATTTGAACCCAGTTTTCTGAAAAATGAGCAAAGACATTGACATGTACATGTATATCTGTGTGCATGTTGATATTTGGGCAAAAATATAAACATAAATTCCTAGAACAGTTGTAGGAATGGGTTGCAAAAATAATAAAGCAAGAAATATTGATTTGTATGTTAGATTATAGGCAAAAATTAAGTATATATGTGTAGATATAGGTAGATATCAGATTTTAAACCATACAGGAGAAAAATAAAAAGAAAAACAAAATTGGGTTTGAACCGACCAGCATAGCACTCGAACTCGTGACCTCTCATGTATAAGTTAGGCGCGTTTCCATTACGCCTAGATGTTGCTTGTGTTCACTTATGATCCACTTTCTTTTAGCCTGAGTTTGATACTATACAGACTTTAACACAATCATCCATATTAAAAGCTTGCTTTCCACTGATTATTACTTGATCTTTTCTTAATTAGAATAACAGACTAAAGTACATGTTTCCAGTAGATCCTATGGTCAAAAATCAGGATACAAAAATTAATCTTTTATCAGGGAATTATCACATTTTAATAGATTTAAAAGGATTTCTACTTATATATTATCATGCTCTGATTCTAGTAGAATATAACATAGATATCTTCATATATGTATGTTAGGAATGATTTAGATTTAAAACAATATTTTTATATTGTGAAAGATCCTGGATAATATGAGAATAGGGAAGGATGACCCTAGGTAGTCTTAGCTAAGTAGAAAAAAAAAACTAAACTAATTTTTGGTTAAGAATTAGGGTCATTACACCCGTAAACAATTAGGTGATCTTGTAGCCTAGTTAAATCAAGAGAGTTTGCTCTGGACTCGGACACAGGAGGGTGTATCTCGTGGCCTTGAAATCGAGGTTGTAATATCGACATTATATTTGAAAAGAAATCTGCACAAGAAATTGTGTGGGACTGGATGTAGGGTAACTCCGAACCAGTATAAAATTCTGGTGTGTTCTTGTAAAGACCCGAGAACTCGGCCTTCGAAAATCGGCATCCGTACTTCATTTGTACTCAAAATGCCGTAGATTCAAACGCCGAATCTGGTTCTCCGGAGTTTATAACACCATTAAGTACAACAACACAGCGGAAGAAATAGAATATATCAATATACATAACATTGATGCAATGACAGATACAAAATCTGATACAATATGATACAACAGAATGATACAACAGGTATCAATATACATCAGAGATATGATACAAGAAATAGCAGCGGAAAGAAAATAGATAACGGAAGAGATCACTCCAAATGATCTACAAAAGAGAATGACTCCAAACACTCCAACATCAGCTCGAACCACCAACACGTAAGACGAGGTAAGCAATGTCAGTCGTGATCTCCAAAACTGAACTAGCTCCAATGTCAACTGAACCTGATTATCTGAAAAACCCAACTCTAGACTGCTCGTGTGGAAAATTTATGAGCACCCAGAGTTTAGGAAAGGAACAATAAACTCTGAGTCAGTCGTGGGACTAGTGTGAGTAATAAAAATAGTTTATCTTTAAAACAAACACAAAAGAACCTTAAACATTGAAACCCGCAATGTTTTTGGAAAATGAAACCACCATAAGACCTCCCGCCACACACACAATGCAAACGCAGACTTGGAGGAGATTTCTTCTTATGATAGTCAAACATGCTTACTACGCGAAACAAATCATTTTTGATATTATTACTAGTGCATAGTGCAGAAACATCACGAAAATACAATATTAATCTTAGCCAGCATAGGTACCATTATATTATGCCTACTATAGCTGCTATGTTAAATAGCAGGTTCTACAATTAATACCGTATAAGGTTCGTATTGGAAGATGGATTTCCAACAAATGGTCAGGCTAAGGAACTTCCTTTCCTACTGTCGAATGGGATCGCCTCTGGCTGGACGTCCCAAGAGACAACTGCTCTCTGCCAACACAAGGTCGGGTTACCCCTGTAACTAGGTAACTCACGACTATGCCATCCCCCGGTCCTTTGGGACCTTTATCCGAGGCCTCGGTAACCAACATCACACATAATAATAAAGTGTGTCCACATGAGTAAGTATATGGGCTCCATACCATGATACCACCCTTTTCCAGAAGGAGATGACATACCCTAAAGGGCGCAACCCTCATAACCTTGCCGCATATTCCTGTTTCGACCATTTCCGGGTTGTGAGGTCTGACGAAGTCTCGTCCACAAAGCTACGCTTTTCACAAAGCCGTGCTTTGATCACAATTGATTAATAAATGATCAACCCACAGCGACACTCAGCATGCCACATTACCAAATTGGGAGTATATCGCTGATAACCTTCAACTACATAACCTCTGAGCTCGTACATCTCAGAGATGGGTGTTAAGCTAAGAGAATAAATTCTCCATCGCTAATAGAAATGTATTTGAAAGAAATCTGCTTTATATCTCAAAATGTAATGTCAGACATGTAACCATATAAGTCTGTTCCGGGTTCGAACAGAACCGAAGGCACTTCCGAAGAAGCCCTTGCAAATCCGGATAATTTCCTAATCACGTCCGAACTTCCCATCACAAAGGGTGATCAAATCTCTATATCGGGGACAAGTCGATGCAGAGACATTCGATGAGTTGTCCTTTCGTTTTCGAAAATATCCGGTCTTCACCACCGGTCTTCAAATGCTATCCATATACGACGTATCATTATTCAGAATGGGTTATATGACACAAAGGTCCTCTCTCGGCTAATCCGAATAATGAGCACAATATTTAAAAACATATGGATATTGGAATTTCAGTTAAGTCGTAACTTATTACCCAAAACTTTCTTTTCAAATGGTTTAAACAAATCATCATTTTAAGTCTGTTAAAAATAAACAGATTTAATTTATAGCTTCAATAAGAATTCACTCATAACTTGGAAATTATCTTCGTTTCAAACTAGAAATCATTTCAACACAAATTGGAAGTTCATTTCTTATGTGAAAGCTTTTGTTATTTGAAAACAGGTAGTTTTCGTTTCAGAAAAATCCAATTATATTTGCTTGAGTTAAAGCCTTTGAATTTAAATTCAAATTCCCAAATCAATACTTTTAAAATAGTTTAACCCATATATAACTGGTATAACATCTTTAATCCCTAGTTTCGAATCATAGAATTCAATTTGAATTTAAGTTTAAAACAAATTATTTAAACTTCAAACTTTATCAAGTTATTCAAAATAAATTTCATCTTTGAAATTCCATTTCAAAAGCTTTTCACTTCAAACCCAATCTCATTTTCAAACCATTTGAATTTAAAAATTCAAATTCAAAACTATTTCCAAAAATCTGTGACTTAATCGATTTCCTCGTGAAATCCATATTTGTGTGTGTATGGTGTGGTCCAGGGGTTTAACACAATAGTGCAACATCATTCAATCATTACAGATTTAAAACACAGAAATATAGTTGATAAGCGATATAAACTATAATGCTTATCATCCATTCATAGATTCACAAATAGTATACAAATGTATCACAAATAAATGAATAAATTTCACACAGCTCAATCCACAGAACAAAATATTATAGATCAGATAGGACAATCAATTCAAGGCATCACATATAATACGATCATTCATAAGTAAGGTCAAACATTTAATAATCATTTATAAGCAGGATTAATTAATTGTTTAATCCTAATTAATTCAATTTATTTCCAATCAAATTTATTTGCTTATGAATTTATTATCCAATTCTGATTTATTAATTACAAATCATTTGATATAAATTAATTTATCAAACACTTTAATTAATTAAATTTTTCTTAATTAATCATATTAATTAAACCAACCTTTAAACAAATTACTTAATTAATTAATCTTGATTAATCAAAATATCCAAAAAAAATCAATTACAATAAGTGATTAATTCTTAATTACTTTCATTGAGTAATTACATTTAAACAATTTATAATTGATTATCTAAATTAATAAATCCAATTTATTATTAACATCAACCACTTTAATCAATACTTAATAATCCTTAGTTAATTATCTTTATTAACTAATAATATTTCTTTAATTACTTTCTTAAGAAAATTTCTTAGGTTTAAATCATCATTAAATCATTTCTAATCAATTTAATTTATTAATTTATAAATAAAATAAATCATTCTTTAATTACCTTATTAATTAAATCATTTTAATTACCTTAATTATCTCTAAGATAACCCATTTCTTTATTAATGACTTAATTAACATTAACGTATATATTTTTAAACATTTAATTTTGAACTTACAATTTAGTTCCATTTTGAATTTAAGTTTAAATCAATCATTTAAATCCAAAACATTTTAAATTTATACTTTAATCCCCTTTTTAAAGTAGTTCAAATAATTAAATTTTTATAAAACATTCTTTAATTCAAACTAGGATACAAAAATAAATTTGGATCCATCTTTCAAATTCTAGTTTTAAACTTTATATTAAAACCTGGTTTCAAATTTTCAAAATCTGTTTAAATTCAAACAGACAAGTTTAATTAAAAACCTATAACATTTCCAAATGACCCGAGGCAATCAAATTTTGCTTCGAGTCCAAACTCCATTTACTTCGAGTAAATACCCGAATCACTCGAGTGAAACGCGCGAGAACTGCTTCCACCCAAACTTTTCCCAGAACCAAGAAGTTCGTGCACGGTGCACGTGCACCGTCCGTGGCTTTGGCAACCTCCAGTCACCACCCAGACTTCAAGCACGACGACGAGCTACCCTAAAACCCATCACGATCATCAACGCTTCTCCATCCACTCGAAATCAAATTCGAGTGCGAAAACGAAACCTGGAACACAACAGGTCCATCCCTTCTCAAACCTTTCAACGCTTCGTTCCCCAAGCTCCGACCATCTGAGCATCAGCAACTCCGGCCACCTACCTGTCGTTGCTTCCTCTTGCACCTCCCAGTACCACGCGACACTCGATCAAACGAAGAGCACGAACGAATTGATAATTTTCGACCCTCCAAAACTAGGTTTAAAAACTTAAACCTTGCGCCGCCGTCACCATAGTGGCCGTGGCCACCTCCGACTATTTTTCCCATCACCACCATAGCCTCCTCTATCACCACGAGAAAATCCAACCTCCCCCATCGACGTGTTCACCAGAATTTCCTCAAAACAAAGAAGTTTGAACAAACCAAACTGCTCTTGAATTCCTGATTTAAGAATTATAAATCTTGTTTTTAAAAATCATATTAAGGTATAATAATTCCATTTATATACCTGAATTCATAAATTATGAAGTTCAAATTTTAGCTTATTTAAAGTTAGCTTTGATTTCTTGATTTCCAGAGAAAATTTAAAAGTTGTTTTTAACTTGTATAAATTTTTAAACTTAAGTCTATGTTATAGCAAACATTTTATATTCAAAACTTAAGTTAAATCAAGGCTTGGATTAAAAGTAGATGAATTTTTTGATGAGTATTCAAGCCTGGAATCAAAACAGAGAGAGATGCACAGGAATGCTTACCATATATTCCTACCCAAACACAGAGATACATTTTCAATATACTCACAAATAAACTAATCTTCAGAGAGAACATGCAACTGAATAAATGTACTTTAAACATTTTTATATTTTGATGTTACTCACCTGGTTGATGAAGCAGAAATAAGATGATAGGTTGGAAACTGGAAATTGAACAGAGAAGCAATTTGTTTGTGTTTTAGCTGCTTGAAGCTTTGAATAGTTTGAATTTTGTTTAAGTATGAATATGATATTTGCTTCATTCATTTTTTTCTCAGTTTTGATGGACGAAACAAAATGTGGATTGATATATAGGAAATGAAGTTTTACTGGTGATGTATTAATTTTGTACAGGGTGTTGGATTGTTTAATTAGGCTGAGGTAACTTGTTTAGGGCTGCATTTATGAGCTTGTACACATACATATCTTTGCATTTATTAGCTTGTACTTATAACTATTTCCTCCATCTTGGTTGTACAATATGGAGATAGTATATAAAAGAAAAGGCATGTACAGGGTGTTGTATTTCTTTTTTTGCTTTTCTTTGTTTCATTAATTTACTTTGTCTTGATTCACACCTTGATATATTTATTATCTCCTTTTTGTACAACCTGTTTTGTTTTCTTCCAGGTCTTGCTACTTTGTTTCTAACTTCATGTACCAATATAAAGTTGGTTTATTACTTAACACACATTGTTATAAATTTTAACTTATGTATTTTTTCCCTGTTTCATATTTGAATGTATTACTTTCTTTTCTTTTGCTTTGCCTAGCTTGTTCATACTTTATATATTTTTGTTTCATTTGTTTACTTGTTTGAATTTCTTTTTCTTTTGTTTGTTTTATTACTTTGTAATATAGGTGAATTTCTATTTTAGTTCATGTATTTATTTTATACTTTATCTTATATAATTTGTATCTTTATTTTTAAATCATTTATCTACGATTTAAATTCAAATCAAATATATATATATATTATTTCAAATTTGCTCATCTATGCTCAAATACATATATATTCACATATATACATATATATACAATATTTTAAATTCAAATGATTTATACAAAATTATTTTAATTCGGGGAAACTCACATCACTTTATAATTAATTTTACAAATTGTCTTCAAAAATTCAATTAATTATCAATTTAAATTTGATTAAAATCCGGGGTCGTTACAGTTCTTTCCTTTACTTCTTTTATTTACTATTTGCATCTGTGTTTGGTTCTGTGATTGTCTCTGTGTTTGTGAATTGCATCTGTTTGGGTTTAATTTGAAAAGATTTCAAAATGATTCATAACATTAATTAAACACTATTCACCCCCCCCTCTAGTGTTAATTCTGCCTTAAGATCTGTAATCCGCATTTCCTACATTTGGTATCAAAGCATTGGTTTTCAAAATTATCGTAATCTGAATTTTGAAAAAGTTTAAAATGACAATTTTGGAGATTTTGTTAACACTAGTTCAAAACTATCCAAATCATCATTGTCTCATAATTCTGCATATTGTTATTATAGAAAATCAAGTTATCTACCAAATTGGTGTGTTGTGCAGGAACAGATGTGTTATATGGCTTTTGAAGAATCAACACTCGATGGAAAAATGGTGCAAATCAGGAAAAACAAATGGATACTTGATAGTGGATGCTCAAGACACATGACTGGTAATCCGGAGATACCGAATGACATAATTTATGAAGATGGAGAAATGGTCAACTTTAGAGACAATTCACAAGGACATGTGATCGGCATCGGCAATGTCGGTAACTCTAAAACTCCTACTATTTCTGATGTTCTGTTAGTTAGGAATCTAAAACACAACTTACTTAGCATAAGTCAACTATGTGACAAGGGCTACAAAAATAAATTTGAAAAGGATAAGTGTCACATCGAAGACAATAAATCAAATGAAGGAATTAGGAAGAAAAATATTTATATTCTCAGTATGAAAATCTCAAATGATAACCTATGTCTTTTGGCTAATACAAGTGACCCTTGGATTTAGCATAAAAGATTTGGGCATTTGAATTTCAAACTCTTATCTAGACTTTCAAAACTTGATTTAGTAAGAGGTCTTCCTAAAATAGATTTTAAAGTAGATAGTATATGTGATGCTTGTCAATTAATAAAACATAGGAAGAGTTCATTCAAATTGAAAGATATGATTTCAACTTCAAAACCTCTTGAGTTACTTCATTTAGATCTATTTGGTCCATCTCAAATTCAGTCAATAAATCATAGTAAATATGTTTTTGTAATTGTAGATGATTATTTTAGATTTACATGGACAATTTTTCTGAAATATAAAAGTGATGCTTTTGATTTATTTAAAACTTTTGCAAAAAGAATTCAAAATCAACTTTCTTTAAAAATCAAAACTATTCATAGTGATTACGGTGGAGAATTTGAAAATGAAAATTTTGAGAATTTCTGTAATAAAAAAGGAATAACTCATAATTTTTCTTTTCCAAGAACTCCACAACAAGACGGAGTGGTAGAGCATAAAAATAGGACGATTCAAGAGTGTGCAAGAACTATGCTTTCAGATAGTAAATTACCAAGAAATTTTTGGGTTGAAGCAGTCGCTACAGCTTGTTAAATTTTGAATAGGATTTTAATTAGATCTCTAACCAATAAAACACACTTTAGACTATAGCCTATTTTACCCTAAAAAAGATTCATTTGATTTAATCTCATATTGTGATGCAGACTATGCTGGTTGTAAATCAGATCAAAAAAGTACAAGTGGAACTTATCTCTTTTTAGGACATTCTCTAGTTTCTTGGTTTAGTAAAAAGCAAAATACTGTCTTACTATCAACAACTGAAGCAGAATATGTCTCTGCTACTTTGGCTTGTCCTCAAGTTATCTATATGCAACAGACCCTAAAGGATTTTGGATTAAATATTTCAAAATCACTAATTTATTGTGATAATACAAGTGCAATAAATTTATCCAAAAATCTTACTCATTATGCCAGAACCAAACATATTGATACCAGACATCATTTTCTCAGAGATAATATAAGTAAAGAGATTATTTCTCTTGAATTTATCTACACTGAGAATCAAATAGCTGATATTCTGACCAAACCTTTGAATCAATCAACCTTTACTAAATTAAGAAGAGAACTAGGTATTTGTTCTATAACTGAGATATAGAATATAGATATAGTAACATATATTTAAATAAATAGAGAAAAACAAAATTTTCAAAATTTTCAAAGGGATGTCGACATGCCCCTACCCCCATGTCGACATACAATGGTCAGATTTGAAATTTTGATTTTCCCTCTAAAATCAGTTTGGTGGTTATATAACCACAATATTTCAAATTCATCTATCCCACTTCTTTTTCTCTATAATAAACTTCTGAAAATACAAAGTAATGGCCTCCTCTTCTAAATCAAACCAAAATGCAACCATTTCCTTCCCTTCTCCTAATTCTAGTCCATTCCAACGTACTACATTGGCTCGAGTAATGAAGATCGAGGAAATTATGAAGGATTCTCTGCAAATGCTGACTGCATTACAAGTCATGAAAATAAGGATGGAAAAGGAACAAGAGAAACAAGGCAAGATTCTTAGAAATTTGCAAAAATTTGTAATGGATAATCATGCATACCCTATTGTGATTGAAGATGATTCCTCTAGCATACGTATTCATAATCCATTAGAGGACGACGACGAAGAAGAAGAAGAGAAAGAAATACAAATGGACGAGGACGATAATGTTGTTTGCGTTGGAGAAGTCTGTTTTGACAAAAATGGTAATTTGGTCGAACAACATGGAAACTTTTGTCTCCATTACCCTAACAGTTTGATTCACAAGTCACCAATTATCAAGGACTCTCGTTAGATTGTTATTATATTAATGTTTTTATATTTTGTGTACTTGTATATATTTGTGTCTATGTTTCATATATATGTGTAATGCAACACATATATAATAAAATTAGATTTATGTTTCGCTTATTATACTTCGTTATTAGCATTTAGTTCCATAGTATTAGTTTAAGGGGGAGTTATGTAGTTTAGGCTTAGTTTTTGTTGATGACAAAGGGGGAGAATTATAAAATAGGTTAGATAGGCTTAGATTAAGGGGGAGTTAGTAGATCAAGGGGGAGTTGTTGGAATAAGGGGGAGTCGAAGTAGAATCGAAATTTGTTGGAGTAGATTTTATAAACAAAGGTTGTCATCATCAAAAAGGGGGAGATTGTTAGTTCCTGAGATGATGATTTTGATGACAACAACCTTAGGACTTGTTATAAAATATAAATACTAATATCTTTGTCTAGATATATATATATGTATATGCAGGATATATATATATATATATGCAGGTACTGAGAATGAAGACTGTACAGTACAAAGATTCAAGACCAACGAATTCAAGATTGAAGAAATCAAGACCGAAGACTCATGAGTATCAAGGGTTCAAGAAATCAAGATAAGTAATATAGTCTAGATTTATGTTAAAACTTCATAATAGCACTTAAATCTTTATTCGGATTTTAATTGTGGAATGGAATCCACCTTTTCACTTTAATAGTGGGATGGAACCCACGACCTCTTTAGTAGGATGGAACCCATGACCTTCTCTAGTGGAATGAAATCCACGAAATTTTCAAAATGACTTATTTTTAGATTTTTCCAAAACTATCTTTTTAGAAAGAGATCTCTCTCGATTTAAATATTTTAGCCTTAATTCAAAAACTATTTTTAGTCATATTAATTTCAAAATCATTTCTTGTTTTTAAACTATCTCCTGTTTTAATGTTTTAGCTTTAATCCCAAAATATTTATATATTTAGTTTTTATTACTTTTATATTTCATAAGATCACTTTCCAAAGGTTTTTATAATCATAAAGTATATTCAAAATAGTTTACAAAGTTCTAAGATTGTTTCGACAAACTTTAGAAAGAAAATCTCTTTAAAACAAAAATCAATTTTCAAAAAATACTAGGGGATGTCGACATGCCTATATCCCCCATGTTGACATGGTAGCCGTAGATTTCAAATTTCAAATTTTCAAAAGAAGTGTTTACTCGTCATAACCTTTTACGAATGGACATGACCGTTGTTCTTCTATATATACCAGTTGTTTTCAACGAATTTTAAGTTAGTTTTTCTTCATTTCTTCACTCCTTCTTCTCCGCTCTAATATTCTCTTATATTTCAAATGCTTTAACAAAATTCTACCGAAATCCTAAGTGAATCAAACTCGATCGTCTCTAGTTTGATTCTCTGCCACTCTCTCTCTCTCAAAGATCTCCGTGCTATTCAGAGTTATAAGATCATTTGTAATCAAATATCAAAAGATCGAAGCGTATCGAGTCTATCTCTATCAAAGTGTAATTGGAAACAGTGTGATTGTGGCCCGTAAATCAATTGGGTGTGATTATAGCCCGTAAATCAATTGGGTGTGATTATAGCCCGTAAATCAATTGGGTGTGATTATAGCCCGTAAATCAATTGGGTGTGATTATAGCCCGTAAATCAAGAGAGTTTGCCCTGGACTCGGAGACAGGAGGGTGTATCTCGTGGCCTTGAAATCAAGGTTGTAATATCGACATTATATTTGAAAAGAAATCTGCATAAGAAATTGTGTGGGACTGGATGTAGGGTAACTCCAAACTAGTATAAAATTCCCATGTGTTCTTTCCTTTACTGCTTTTATTTACTTTTTGCATATGTGTCTGGTTCCGTGATTGTCTCTGTGTTTGTGAATTGCATCTGTTTGGTTTAATTTGAAAATTTTCAAAAAAGATTCATAAAATTAATTAAACATTATCCCCCCCTCTAGTGTTAATTCTTCCTTAAGATCCGTAATCCGCATTTCCTACAAATACTAAGAATTACTCCTTATACACCAAAACCAGGTATTATGGGGTTCACACTATTATGACTCGTCGCTTATATATATTGGGGGAACCAAATGTCCATGTTCACACCGTAATATCCTAAGATCAACTATAGTACTATTTCTAGTTTTGCCTTACCCAACCAATATCTATCTCTATTCCCATTTCCATCCTTATCGACTTACTCATCCTCAGCTATTCATAATTGGGATTCACTACCTTAATAGATAGATAGCTCAATTAGAACAACTATAAACATATTTAACTCTTATAATACACACACAAACACATACATAAATATAATAGAAAATACTAATACACTCTCTCAAAACGTTTCTAATCCTATTAGCTATGCTTTGATACCAAAAGTAACAACCCGCCTTTTCAGAACCCCGTAACCATGCAACGAAGTCCCGAAATGGCGAGTCGTTGGACGATACTATGATATAGACAAAGAGAGCATAAGATAAAAACTAAACTAACCGATAACTTTCAGAATCTCATAGCGGATGGTCACATAAAATATCATATTACACAAATGTATATCTCTGATTATGGATATGATACTAGTATAAAAGGTTTGTAAAATCTAAACCCGAATAACACCACATTGTCACATCAAGTCTTCAATACACACTTTATTTGCAATATATATAGTATGTACAATTTTTGTTTTCAGATCATGCCTATAGACTTCATCAACCTGAAGAGTATAGATAGAAAAATATATATAAGTGGGTTAGACATACAACTATGTGAGTGAAGCAAATTTAATACAGGTATACTACTATGGTAGTGATATAACATGAGTTAAGCCTAAGTATAATATCTTCTAGACCCGCCTGCATCATGCTACAGAATGATATTATACTACCTAAACAACCTTAAACGTAATCTGGTCTCGCCCTATGGTAAAGGATCACATGTCAACGATTATCCAATCTCGTCACTTACCGTAAAAGATAGTCACACATTGGACTTATTCCTGGTCCCGCCACATAGGCTATAAGTCGACTGTTGTCCAAATCAAAACACTCCTGGACTAGCCTCGATGTTCTACAGGAGAACGCCATGTCAATACCATGAATCAAGGACCCACCACATGCGCTACAAGGTTCAGGTATTTGTATCACCAAATTATACATATGTTATATTCGTATTCCACCATTATTACAACGTTTCATGTATTCACTTCTTTATCTAGAACTATAAATATTTCCAAGCCATACACACTATACTCGTATCACGTTATCATCGCCAAGATTCGCACATTCGTTCATCCATCCAAAAACTACATATACTATATCCATACATCGTATCGTTATTTATGAACCACGCATCCGAATAGCAGCTATACTCGTCAACATATCACCACAAAGTCAAAAGAGAACACCACACCGCAAGTCAAAGTATTGAATGTCGCTTTTGGGAAAACAAATGCCCAAAATTCTCAAATCTAGATGTCCACCGATGGACCAGTGTGCATCTACCGGTGCACCGATGTACAACACAGAAACAAGGTTTTCAACTTATTTTGTTATATTTTGATCCATATTTAGATTCTTTTCTTCTTTCTTTATTTCTGATGGTTATATGTCATATATATACACTAAAACTAAGTTTCTAAGGTCCCTACCATATATGTATCATCAAATTTAAGTTTCTTTAGGATTTTGATTCGAATTAAAGTCAAATTGGGTTTTCGGTTAGTTTCTTAAAACAAAGTGCATATTTCCGATCTCATGGTTTAAAACTTTATTTTAAGCCATTTTACTTCATACTTAAATCTAAGGATATCATTAAAGCAACCTACACCACTATCAAAACATTATACAAGAATCGGAGAAGCCACACTCACAGAGACGCCAAAATTTACTCCTACCTTCGTTGTTCCATCCATTTTTGGCCAGGAACTTCTTTTATTCAACCAAATCCTTTCCCAAATCGTAGTCCATATCGATACGACCGTTATAAGGGTGAATCATCGAATTTCATCAAGAAATGAAGAAGATATGTTACTTTGAATTTTGACGATGAACGTTGAAAACTGTGCTTGAAAATCCTTCGTCGTCCGGGTCTGATGCGCTCCAATACTCCATTATTTCTCCTTCCAATCACTTCGACCTATAGCCCTTTACGATATGTTCGATTTATCATTGGTTTCATGAATTTTTGTTGAGAAATGAAGGAGGTATGCCAACTTAAAGATAAACATAAAGTTGACATACGAATATCTTCTTTGTACCTTGTTGTTCGAAGTTTCTACACTACCTAACTTTTAGATTTCACCTCCAAATCATTGCTAGTTGTAGCCACGTTTACTAACTTCGTAACGCTTTTGGTTTAGTAGAGATTTGAGTGAGTTATTGCAATTTGATTCTTGGCACGTGGAAAGAGGAAGAGAGGAAGAAGAAGATGTCGGGGTTGGTTTCTAGAAAACTGAAATGTACGTATTTTTTTAAATAGGCTTTTAGGAGGGAAAACTGAACCGTCATCTCAAATTTGAATTTAAATTATAAGCCTAGCCTAACTCGGCCCCAAACTCGGCCCACTTAAATAGAACTTCAATATCTCAGTCATACGATGTCTGGTTCGAACAAATGAATACTCCATCATGACCAAAAAAATAAAAGCTACGCAATAATGTGACTCCCGTCAACTAATTTAACTATTTTTTAAAATTAATAGTTGGCTCTTCTATTAAAATTTACCAAAATATCCTCCAATTCACTTTTAAATTTATTTATTATTATATATTATTATTATTTAAGTCTTATTTAACATTTCAAGGTATTACAAATAATGCTAAAAGTAAAGGTACTGAAAGTAAAGACACCGATTGTTATAGCGGTTCGAGATGAAATCCCTATGTCCATGGTCGTTTACTTCATTATAGTTCTATTATATAGCCAAGAGACTGTTATAATGATGAGTTCGCTAAGTCCACCAGAATTAGTTTTGATATGATCTTTAATATAGGAAAGTACAATTTCAACATAGTTTTTGAATTATGCAAATTCCAAAAGAATATCTTTGATGTATTGGGACTAATGCCTATTTATAGGCATCTTGATGCATTGTTATTGGTGGAGGGCTTTCTCATGGAATGCTTACTACACCTACTTTTTGTGCTAAGATGTGAACATGTGTCGTATTTGGTTATTTGCGAATTTATATAGATTGACGACATGGCATTATATATATATATATATATATATATATATCAATCCGCATGTGCTATGTTTATGCCAAAAGTTGGCACAAACACCCCAAAGTATTGTAGAAGAGAATAAAATGAAGAAATTAAATGAAAAACAAGAGGAAACAACACATAATAATTTTAGTGGTTTGGTAAATCAATGGCCTACATCCACTTGAACTTGTTATTAATTCTGTAAAGTTTTTAGAAACATGATCTTATTGATCGATGGTCTATGGATCGATGATGATACAAAAAATTACAGTAATAGTATGAAAATTTAGAATATAGAAAAAAGGATCCCGAAATAGAGCTTATCACCCTTTACTTATAGATGAAGGTCAACAGATTTATCTCTACCATGTTCTCCCTATGTCTGAAGAAGGTGCTCTAAAAAGATGATGGCCAAATCAGCAATTTTAATGGATTGGTATCGATCCATAGCCTGTGGATTAGTAGTGACCTATAGTGATCGTTCGTTGTCCATAATTTGATTATTCGAAGTTTCTTGATGGTTTGCATTCACCCTTATGCACTCTTAATATCTTGGAGTGGGCTTGATTTGGACTAGGGTTCTTAAATCAATAAAAAGTAAAGAGTGCCTAATTATATTGTTATAAAGTTTGGTTCTATACATTGAGATTCAATTCATAAATCATTGGCAAACCACACCGTATTATATGCTCTAATCAATATTGTTCTTAGCTTCATATTTCATGAGGCTAAAATTAGCTTGGGGGAACTTCTATGGATCGGTATTGAACCACGGTCATGGATCAATACTGATCCAAGACCTTACCTTGGATGTTGGTTTTTGACTTGGTATTTGAAGTGATTTGGCATGTAGGAAATTTTCAAAGGTCCTTGGCAGGCTAATATCCTTATCTATGAATCTCGTTTGATGTCTGAGTTTAGAAGTTATTGTTCAAGATTTCCACTTTGCTATCTTCCTACTTGATCGATCTGTTTCATCCAGATATTGCTTGGTCATAATGTTGGATAACATGCTATATATACTTTGGGTCATCTGAACCATTGATGTGTCTGAAGGCCATCTTACCCGTTGATCTAGGTTTCTTTTTAGATTGCTTTCGGCTTTATGGAATTGTATTTGCTTTAGCTTTTGGTAGGTGTCTCTTTGGGGTTTAACCTTTTGGTTCTTGACTAGTTATGTGACTGTTCCTGTAACAACCCGCATATCTATCGATTTTATATTTAAATATTTTATCGTTAGTCGGAGGTTAGTCCGAAAAGCTACTTTTTGCATACGGTCAAATTATGACTCGAGACCACCCCCATTGAGTTCAAAATGACGTTTGCGATCTTTTTGAGTGTAAACTTCGATATGTTTGGAGATAGTGAAATTTTCGTCACTTTTCCCACTTGTGACTTTGGTTGGGACTGCACCTTCTTAATTCAGCCCAACCCTCTTTCTCATTTGTTCAAACACTTCAAGCTTTGTCAAAAATGGTGGTGGGAAAGAGAAATTAAAACTCCCAACTCAAATTCTATTGCAAATCCGAGATTCAACATCAAATTCAAGTAGAAGATTGTGGATTCAAGCTTTGGATTGCTTCTCCTTGCTTTCAATCTTCATCTTCATCAATTTCGTGGAAAAGTTGAGATTTTTGATCTCACATCTTGCCTATATCTATCTTGGACTGTTGGGAATGATTCCCTATCACTCTAGCATCAACATTTGCATTTGGTTTGGATTGGATTGGCGAAAAACTCCAAAATTTAGTGATTTTGGTGAAAAACTGCTACTAGGTCGTTCTGGCCATTTTTAGCTCGTTCGGAGTTAGGTCGCGCGTCCTTAAGTCGTAGGTCGTATTCGTCCTTAAGTCGTAGGTCGAAACAGCTTTAAGTCTTAGGTCGTTGCCGACCTAAAATTCCAAGGCAAACCACTAAGTCGCTCGAATTTTGTTAAAACGTTAGGTCGTTGCCGACCTATAATCCCCCAGGCAAACTTTAGGTCGCTCGCACTGGCTTATCTCGTAGGTCGTCTCCGACCTAAGCTTCTTTTCCATAAGTCGTTCGCGAGTCAAATGTTAGGTCGTCTCCGACCTAACGCCCTCGTCACCTTAGGTCGTAGCTCGTAAGTCGCTCGACCCTGCTAAGTCTTTAAGTCGCTCGAGTTAGGTCGGCCAGTATATCTCGTAGGTCGTCTCCGACTTATCCTCCAGTTAAGTCGTTCGACCCTCTAGGTCGTTCGAGTTAGGTCGTTGGACCATTTACCTTAGGTCGCTTGACCTTAAGTCGTAGGTCATCTCCGACCTATGCCCCACTAAGTCGCATCCCACTTAGGTCGCAGGACTCTATAAGTCGTAGGTCGTCGCCGACCTTACACTTGGTCTTTTTAGTTCGCGATTTCCTTAGGTCGTATGACCTATTTTTCCTTAGGTCGCTGGACCGCTTGCCTTCACTAGGTCGTACCGCGACGGGGCGCTGCCCCCTGGACCCCCGCGACCTGACCGGGCAGGTCGAACCCCGTATTACTCTGCGTAGGCAATCTTATCTGAAAAGCATTCATCAGAACTTCCACTTTGATGCATTTTGAGCTGATTTCCTTGGATTTTATTCACGTCTCCGAATGTGAATTTTTGTGATAGATTGTTCCAACAATCATTTTATGACTTGTCACTTTAAAGATATGAAGGTTTTAATACTAGTAGTAAATATCAAAACTCTTTCATCAAATCGATTTCAACACTATTTTTAATATCAAAAGTTCGTTTTCTCAAACCGATTTCCAATCTACTAATATATAAGCCTTTACTTCACTCGAACGAGAAATCGACTTAAACGACTTAGTAAAACGAGTGGTATGAAACGCTTGCGTTCACTTCGTCGGTTAGCTCTTGGACTTGTTCGATTGAACCCTTTTGTGACAATTTCCTAGTGAAGATCTACAGTTTGTTCGTAAATATTTAAGTTAAGCAAGTGGTTATGGGACATGAAGCTAAACTCATATATTTACTAGCTTAGTGTGATTGACACTTCCTTATGATCATGACGATCATTCTTGTGATTTAGACTAGCGATTGAGCGATGTCTCTTCGTCCGTGTGTTCGGACTTGCCTTCGGGCCATCCGTGTGTTCGGAAAAAAATTAAATGGATAGCTTCCATGAGATAGCTTCTCATCCGTGTGTTCGGACTTCCCCCTTTTAGTGATTTCTGGATTTCGTGTGTTGATTTCTGGGATTTGTTCTGGATTTCGTGTGTTGATTTCTGGATTTAGTGCTTCACCAACTTTTGTGATTTTCACTGATATGATATCAGGTTTTTGTGTATTGGTGAATTTGTGTGTCATTACCTTTTTATGTGTTTGGATCTTTGAGAAGATTCTTGTGACATTGATTAATCCCTTGTTGATTATCATTTACATACTTATAGTAGTATGCCATCATGGTTATTATATGTTTATGCCATACCCCTTATCCTATATCATGTCATCTGATATTTATAGTTAGACTGATCCGTTTATTATTTTCTTATAAATAATACTCGGGTCAGACCGAGATGTTACAGGTGCTTCTGCTTGACTTCTCTTCTGGATTACTCTGACTTTTGGCTAACTACATAGATTAGTAGTTTTTGGTTGTACACCTTTGAGATATAGACTCTATGTTATGTACTTATTCTTTTGTATAGCACGTGATGCTATTCTTTTGTATTATAGTGGATCTTTCTGACCACTACTCTGATGTACACTTTCATGTGTTATATATTTATTCATATCTTCTTCCGCCTTTGTGATATGGATGTCTGTGACTGATTTATGTTATGACTATTTCTATGTTTGTATCCGAAGAATATATATAGCCACCGTGTGATAGCTTTGTGTTTGTATCGGTATGTCGGATTTTCTATCTGACGTATCGGTGCTCGCACAAAGAAGTTACATGGATGGTCGCTCCTCTAGCCTTATTCTCCGTGCTAATTGACAGCACTACATCGTAGTGTTCTTGGTTAGCGTGGGTTTAGAGGTGGGGCGTCACAGTTCCTCTTGGATATTGTCGATACTTCGGCATATGAGATTATCCTTTGGTTGTATGAGCCAAGGAGTGTTATGAAGAAGTGTGCACAATGCTTTTATTGCTGTTTAATATTCACGAAAAGATTAATACTGGAAAAAGCTTTTTTGATTCAGAGGTGGAATATTATCGAGGAAAAATTATGGTAAAACATCTACCCCAAAGTTCCCTCCATATGATGAATGTTGAGTGAACTTTGTTTTTGGTGAAAGAGTTAGGTCATACTTTACTTAGTTATTTCACTTTTCTCTTAGTGGGCATTGATTTCCTACAATTATTAAACTTGATCTATATCCAATAATAATTTATAGATCTCATTATGGAGAGTATTTGGAGGCTAAAGATTAGATATGGTAGATTGTCATAAAGAAGAAATAAATTGTATGTTGAAGGCTATATGCAGTAGCAGTTAAAAAGCTAAAGTATTTAAATACCGAAGGCTATATGTGATAGTAGCTAGAAGGATAAAGTATTCGAATGTCGATTGTTATATGTAGTTGTAGCTAGAAAGCTAAAGTGTTTGTATGCCGAAGTCTATATGTAACAGTAGGTGAAAAATTAAAGTATTTGAATGTCGAAGTCTATATGTAGTGGTAGCTGAAAAGCTACAGTATCTGAATGCCGAAGGCTATATGTAGCAATAGCCGCAGAGTTAAGGTACTTGAATGCTGAAGGTTATATATAGTAGCTGAAAAGCTAAAGTATTTGAATGTAGAAGGCTATATATAGTAGTAGCTGAAAACCTAAAATATTTAGGTGCCGAAGGTCATATGTAGAAGCTGAAGGCTAAAGTATTTGAATGCCAAAGGCTATGTATGGTAATACCTAAAAAGCCAAAGTCATTTAATGTCGAAGGCCATGTACAGTAATAGATGAAAAGCTAAGTATCTGAATGTTAAAGGATATATGTAGTAGTAGCTGAAAAGATAAAATATTTAGGTGTATAAGGCCATAAGTAGTCGTTACTCAAAAGCTAAAGTATTTGAATGTCGAAGGATATGTATAATAATAGCTCAAAAGCCAAAGTATTCGAATGCTGAATGCTATATATGGTAATAATTTAAAAGCTAAAGTATTTGAATGTCGAAGGCTATATGTAGCAGTAGCTGAAAAGCTAAAGTATTCGAATGCCGAAGGCTATATGCTGCTAAAAAGCTAAAGTATTCGAATGCCAAAGGCTATGTATAGTAATAGCTTAAAAGCTAAAGTATTTGAATGATGAAGGCTATATGTAGTAGTAGATGAAAAGCTAAAGTATTCGAATGCCAAAGGCTATATGTAGCATTGGAGTGCCATATAGGCGAAAATAGAGTTTTGCCTCATTGTCTAGCGAGGACTTAAAGGCTTGGACCTCGGAAGTCACCCCATTTGTGAGGACTTGACGTTTTGGACCTTAGGAGTGGAGTGCGAACTTTCACCTTATTGCTTAGTAAGGATTTTTTTTTGCTGAAGGGCTTATGTAATTGAATGCCATAAGGCTAAGTGAATTGGATGTCGTATGACCCTGTAACTAACGTAGTGTAAGGTTTAGTTGATTGAGTGTCGTAAGGCTAGGTAGATTGTTTTTCGTAGGATGTTGTAAATAACCTGCCATAAGGTTTAGCTGATTGAGCACCGTGAGGCTAAGTAGATTGATTATCATAGAACGTTCTAGATAACCTGCCATAAGGCTTAGTTGATTGTGTTCGTGAAGCTAAGTAGATTTATTACCATAAGACGTTGTATATAACGTACTGTAAGACATTAATAACTAAGTGCCGCAATGCTTAGTTGATTGAGTGTCGTGAGACTAAGTAGATTGATTGTCGTGAGACTAAGTAGATAATGTGCCTTTGGGCTTGGTTGATTAAGTATTGTGAGGCTTAGTAGATTGATTGTCGTAAGACGTTGTAGATAATGTATCGTAAGGTATATAAAATCAAGTACCATAAGGCTTAGTTGATTAAGTGTTGTGAGACCTGGTAGATTGATCGTCGTAAGATATTGTAGATAACATGCCATAAGGATTAGTTAATTGAGTTTCATGAGGCTTAGTAGATTAATTGCCCTGAGACGGTGTTGATAACGTACCTTAAGGCATAGATAATCGAGTGACGCAAGGCTTAGCAGATAATTGTCGTAAGGCGTTGTAGATAACGTGTCGTAAGGCTTGATTGACTGTCATGAGGCTTAGTAGATTGATTGTCATAAGATATTGTTGATAATGTACCATAATGCTTAGTTGATTGAGTGTTATGAGGCTCAGTAGATTGATTGTCATAAGAAGTTATTGATAACGTACCATAAGGCTTAGTTGATTGAGTGTCGTGAGGCTTAGTAAATTGATTGTTATAAGAAGAATGTTTAATGGCGAAACGATGGGACTGCTATGCATTTAATGCAGCTGCCGCATGGCATTGTTCGATTCGACTTTTTGAAAAAGTGCCTTCTCTTGTATCGTGATGAATGTTTTGGTTTCCAGCATTTGGAAATTCCATTTTTAAATAACCGCTTTGATCATGCAGTTGAGATTTTCTTAACCATTATTTTATGAGGTTTGATGCTAAGGCATATACCTTTTCTTCTTTATTCATTTTACCTTTTCTTCTTCTTTATTCATTTTACCTTTTCCATAATCCTCTTGTTGCTATTACAGCCCATAGAAAACTCAAGAATTTCGTTGTTTCGTTAGCAAAATTAGTGAGTTTTTTCACCCTTTCTTTAGATATTTTTAATTGGGAGGAATATCTTATGTCTTTACTGAATTTCGATTTCAGTTTCATAGCCGCTTTGGCATTATTATGGACATTCTTGCGAGACTTTGATTCAACGTTCAATGTGTGCTTTATAGGCAACATCCAAAGGTAATTCTCTAATTAACTTATTCTTATATTTTATCGTTTATATTTGAATCATCCATCTCCTACATTTCTTTTATCCGCATGATCTTTTGTAATAAATTTAGATCCATCAGCCCTTTTGTTCATTTTTATATTTTGTGTGTTTGGTTTAGATTTGAATCATATTATCGTGAATTTATATGTGCCTACGTTGTCTAATTACTTTCAGTCTTATAAATTATTGTTTGAACAATTTTTATTGAAAACTATTTGATTAATTGATTTAGGTTGTTTGTTACAGGTTTGGAATTGAATGTATAATATACATACCTTTAAACTTCATAAGCATAATATATCCAAAATAGGGGGGAAAATTAAAATCTACTTATTTCACCTACTTTAGACTGGCCCAGTTCCTTCGTCCTTAGCCTTCCCAATTGTCCTTAGAGGTCATGGATAGTTCATCATCCATCGTGCGGACAATAGTACGTACATTAGTCTCAATAGATATATCGATATTCTTTTCTCGATACATCTTGAGTAGGAACATTTAACGATAAGTATTTTGAGTATTCGATGTAAAACTCATGATCACGAACACATTCACAACTACAATCGATAAATTACTTTTCTTACGGATTATCTATATATTTGTTTAATGTATTAATATCATTACTTATATCACCATATAACAACAAGTATGGAAAAAAATCAAAAGCATACTTTATTTTGAACAGTATTCTCGTTAAAAGTTAATTTATATAATCAAATTACATAATTATCCCTTGACACCTCCTTAACTCTAATAATCTAGCCATTTGTTCTGAGTTTACATTCTTACAAATTCTTCCATATTATGTACTACATCTGATAGGTGTGGAATTATCGTGGGCTAATATAATTATTGTTTGTATTTAAGTTTAGAAAAAGCGAGTTAATGGGACTTTCTCCCTTTTATAATTAAAACCCATGTTTAATTGATACCTTCGGTCTTACTCCAAGAGTTTAGGCAAAAATATTTTCTCAATCATTTAAGAAAATTTGTGAGAAATTCGAATAAATTCATAAAATCGTACCTTCCTCTTCTAGATAGAAAAGCAACAATTTTAAATTCCTTTCTCCATTTGAAATTCATTTCTCACCTTTTAAAGCCTATATAAATTATATGTAACGACCCACTGTTTTGGACCACTCAAATCGACAATAAATCCACACATACCGGACTTGAATAATTCGAAACAATAGATTGTAAATAAAATTTGGCAAAACTCAGAATATATATTAAATAAATCACAGATCACAAACACGGAGTAATATAACAATGCAGCGGAAGCAAAGAAATAGTAGTTCATGAAGCTACTATATATAAATACATCAGAGTTAACAAGATACAACAGAAATCACGAATACAAAGATGTCTCAATACAATAGTCAAATACAAGATCTGAACACATCACTGGAATCAACTGAATGACTGAAAGCAGAATCAATGGATGGATCCAAGCGAAGCTCCAACTCCAAAGGTGAGTCTCGAATGCTGTATCACTCAGTCTGACCCGAGCGTAAAGCAAAACACAAAACACTCGAGTCAGGACATACATACTTATACAATGTAAACCAACTCAAGTGAACTGTAATAAAATGCCCAAGTAACTTAAAGAATGCTTGGGATCGCCCATTCTTTAAGGATCCGTTAAACTATCTACTATGTAGTAATATTTGTTATTATAACAATGTCTATAATAAAATAATCTTACTTTTAATTAGCGTTAAGGGGTTACCAATATAGCCCTTAACACATAATAGTCCCAGTAGTCTATCCAGTATCAGCGTACCCCCAGATCGGGAGCTACCCTCAATACTCCACAGGCTACGGCACAAATCCAAACTCGTAGTAAAGCTCGATATGGTAGGTGACACGACACAACAAGGCAATGCCAGGGTAGATATACCAATTAAGCATCCGGGCTAGTGGAAACGCATAGCAGCCACTACCGCCCACCTCGGAACGCACTCCCAATCAAAATCGAAGGGTGGCCACCAAATCAAATCACAAAGTAATGGAATATTATCGAAGAAATGTGTCCGATCAGAGGTGCTATCTCATTGACCCGAGAATCGCTCCTGTTTTAGCCACCTTATGCCAACTCACGGGAGTCGGGTCCACGTTCATACCTCAATAAGATCGTCGCCACCATCCTACTTCATTCTGGAATCTCCACCGCGTACACGGTTGGCAAAGTGGTTTTCGGTATCGACAGAGAGTATGCCCATATCTGATCCCGGTCTCTTTGCCAACCAATCATTATTATAATCCATGGATATTTATTTCAAAAATAGTTTATACTTCAAAACCATAATTTCATATCCATTTCAAAACCAAATACTATATCATTTCCATTTCAAAAACCAATAAAATATGATATCATTTCCATTTCAAAAACCAATAAAATATGATATCTTTTAAATAAAACCAAATTTCAAATCACTAAACGTTTCCTTCAATTATTTAGCCTTGAAATATACCTTTTTAAATCATCTTAAACTAAAACTACTTTATAAAGTCATATTCTTAAATCTTCAATTTCAAATCAATATATTCAAAGACAATTCTTAATTAAATACTATTTCAAATAAATTCATTTCCAAAATCATAGTACTTTCAAAGTTATAACACCTTTGAAACCTAACATTTGAAACCAAAATTCTTTGAAATCATAACACTTTGAAATGTTATCTTTTGGAACTCATAATACTTGAAAATCATAAGACCTTTAAAATAATATTCATTACCAAAGTTGTATCATTTCTAAGTTCATTCATACAATTATAAAATTTGCAAAACATTGCATTAACTTATAAATTTCAAAAGTGGTTTATATTTCACTTCAAACATATTCATTTGAACCATTTAAATTCAATGTCAATATCTTCCAAAATAATATTCATTTCCAAAGTTCATTCGTTCAATTATAAACTTCCCAAAACATTTTATTTTCAAAAACAGCAGCACTCATAAAGTGTTACGGTAGATATATTAGTATTTTAAAACATTGTCAATTTCAGAAACAACAGCACTTATAAAGTGCTATAGTAGATATTTAGTTACTTCAAAACTTAGTTAAGTTTCAGAATTTGATAGTACTTAACAAATGCTATCTTAAAACCACAACATTTTTGAAGTGCTACCAATACTAATTCCAGCTTTATTAAAACATTTCAGAAATATTAAAACTTCAATTTTAGCCATTTTAAACTTATAAAATCATATTTCCCACTTCAAAAAATATTCATTTGGATATCATTTAATTTATGATTTAAATAAATAAAATTTATAGATAAATTTCCAATTTAAACCATAATTCATTTATTAAGTCAAAATTTCACAATTTTACTTAACTTTATTTTTACAAATAACTTAACACTTTATTTTCGAAATACCCATTTCATAAATAAGATATTTTTTTAATAAGTCAAACCTCAAATTTCCATTTAAAAACCAAATTTCCAATTTTCAAGCTAAGTCATATAAAAAATACATTTTTACCATTTAAATCAAAATTATTTATTTTATAAACATCTTCATTTCATAAAATAAAAATCTATTAAAATCACCAAGTTAGATTTAAAATTCCATAATAAATCAAATTTAAATATTAAGCTATTTTCATAAATAAAGGTCTTTAAATTACACTTTAAAACCAATTATTGACATATGAAAATTTCAACTTATAGAAAACCAATATCTCTTTATAATTTAAATCAAAACCACTTATTGACTTATAAATTCCATATATTTTTAAAAAAATCATTAAATCAAATTTAAGTTAAAATTTTATATATCTTAAAACTCCAAATACTTAATACATTCTTAATAAATTTTTAGGAAAACATTATTTAAAAATATAACCATGGGCCTGTATAATATTTTCTAACCTAGGATAAGTGATACGGATATGTATCATTTCAATCCGTAATTTAAAAAGAAAAATCCGGGTTCTATCATTTCAAACCCGCAATCCGAAGTTAAAATAAATACAATAAAATACAATAAAAATCACTCGAGCCTATCATTTCAGCTCATAATGATTTTTCCTTATTCTAAAGTCCATTCGGGTATGTATCATTTCAACCCATAGTGATAGGAAACTTGCAGTGTGAGAAACAGTAAATAAATGAACAGTCGAACATATAATATCATATCAGATGATGTAACAAATATATAATCAGAATTAACATCATATAATCATATCACAGGCATATATGAACATATTAACATAACATATAAATTTTCTACAATTCACATGCCATTGTTTCACAATTATAAAAGTACGTATGTCGAGAGTGATAAACTCACCTTCGAGGTTAGAGAGAGATTCAACGATAGAATGAGTTACGATTCCAAGCACGAATTTCAAAGAAAAGCACGATGAACTTGAGTTCGATGATCAAGCTAATAAATGGAAGATCGATGAGAACTAAACAGGATCAGTTTTGATACAAACTGAGAATGCATATATAGTCAAAAATCATATTCTAAATTTAAATACAAATAAAATTTAATATACATGCATTTCAACACATACGTCAAAATCAAACATATATTTAAAATAAGATATATATAATTAAAAATCATTGTTTTAATTAAACACATATATAAACTTATATACCTATTGAATATATATAACAATATTCATTATAAATAATATAACCATATATAATAAGACTTACATATATATACATACTACTGTAATATATAAACAATAAAAAGAATGCAGACTTAAAAAAACAGGGCACACAAGAAATATGAATACAACTTATATACTATATGTATACAAAACAAATTTATACCATATGCAGACCCACATATAACCTTTTTAACATAGTATATATGTATATAAACCAGTTAACAATAATACAAACTAATATATATACATGCGTTAAAATATACTGGCAATGTATATATATAAAAGCAAACAGTTTTATGTCAAACTAATATATTGTTTACATACTCTAAACATATAAAAGCTGTCACTTTTATAAACAAATCTGTATAAAATATCAACTTACAAACTAATACAACATCCAAACAAAACCACAAGTGTAATATCCCGGAAATTTTAACAATATCAATTTAATAATCTGTTAAATAATTAAATTGATATTGATGATCTTTGATAATAAAATTTGAGTTTAATTTAATAATCTAATTAAATAAGTATTTATAAACTAATATATATATATAAAAGCTTTCATTTAATATTTATAATAATAAGAAATACTTAAAAGACAAGTGTTAACATATTAAGACATCTTAATAACATGTGTTAAGTAATTAAATAAGGTGAAAGACAAGTGGCATGATTTGTTTTCATTTTATTTAATTTTAAATAAATTCTAATTTACATTATATAAACCTATATCTCCTCTTTCCCATCTTTTTCTAACTTCTCAATTCTAAACTCAAGTCTGTAAACATTTCAACCCAGAGAAATGTCACCAAACCTGTAAAGCATTTTTCAAAACAAATATAACCCTGTAACATCTTCAAATCCAAACCTGTAACCTCCTCAAACAAGCAAGCAACTCTGTATCCTTTTCAAAAGCAGTAGCTAAAGCATGCAGTTTTAAAGAAATTCAAAAGCCTACATTCTTTCAACCTGGGGTTTTCAAAGCAAACATGTAATCTCATTTTCAAAAGGCATGCATGCAGTCTGTAAATCAAGGAGCAATAACATTTTAGCAACTCAAACATTTTAAAACAAAAGCATTCAGGATTCTAAAGTTAAAAGCAGTTCAAATTAAGTGCTCTGTTCTCTGTTCCATGCAAATCTGGTGAGTAAACATCTTTTTCAAAAGTTAAAAAGGAAATTAAATTTGCTTTTGAATGATTTCTGAATAGAGTATATTTGCATGTTTATTATATGAATGCTCTCTGTATGTATGTGAAGATTTTAGTGTGCATGTCTGATTTAATAGCTAACTGCTCTGTTCATCCTTAAATCGAGTGAACTTCTCTTTTATAAGACCTTAAACTTATATATTTTAATTCCAGTAGTATGATATGAAACGTACTGTAATGATTGAGTGAATTTTAGTTTGCATGTTCATAAATAGGTAGATATAATGATATGCATGTCTGTACATATACCTGTCTCTGTTTATCTAAGTACAGGCTTCAAATTTTTATTAGAAAAATTCATATCTTTACATCTGTTTGATTTTAGTCTAGGTTGTCTAAATGAAAAGAGTTCCTAACTATATACTTTAAATTTTAAAAGTAGATTCGAGGATAAGTAATAAGTATTAACTTAAAATTTAAAGTTTACAGTGGAAAATCAAAGGAATGGGTAAAATTCAAACCTGTTAATTTAAAACTTTGATTTTATAATCTGATTAGTACTTGCAAGTGATGAATTTAGAAGAGGAAATTATGATTTTTAGGATTGAAATGGTAGGGAAATTGTAAGTTGAACAGAAATGGCATTTTCGTCATTTACAGACGATCGATGGGGCTGGGTTCATCGTGATTGTTGTCGGTGATAGTTTGAAGCCCGTAGGTGGTTGTAAAAATAGGGGATGATTTTATTAATCGTTGTAGTAATCGATCGATAGTATTTTAGGGTTTAGCAATGGTTCTGGGTATGGTTGAAATCGCGACCTTTTTCGTTGTCGTGGATGAACTAGAGGCTACCGCACCTGGGGGGATGGAAGCGTGGGACGGAGATGGAGCTTCGGTTGAAGTAGTGGGGATTCTGGTGGCCAGAGGTGATCGGTCGAGATGATTCTTGGATGAGATGTTGTTCCAGTAAATGATCGTTATGGCTCAAATTCGATTTTCGATTTTGATTGATGAACGGAGTTGACGTGGTGGTCGTCGATAGTTGGGGGAGGGTCGGAGAGATGGTCGGCGTTGGCTATTACGTCGTGCACGTGCACGTGTGCACGGTGATACCTGGGTTAGTTCGTTAGTATTGGGGAAGAAGATAACTTATCTCGGGATGAATACGTGAGTGACTCGAAGGAGAGAAGGAGAGGGAGTTGCACGGGAGGTTAGTCGAGAAAATGGACATCAGGCTCGGGTTGATACCGAAGTTGTCTTGGGACAGAAACTTAAGTATATTTACAAGTTTGAATAAATTAAATTTGAACAATTTTCTTAAACCAATCCTTTTATAAAATATGTGTTTATGTTTGAGGATTAATTAAAGGTTTTTGAATGATTATTTTAATTAATTAAGTTTTAATAGATATCCTTTAATCTAATTAATTCTTAAGCCTATTTTGATAAAATAGCTTAATTAAGAAGTGGATCAAAAAGAAAAGTTGTTTAATTGTTAATTAACTTAAAGATTTAAGTTAATTTATGGATTAATAATAAATTTGTTTCAAAGATTACAGGTTTAAAGTTAAATATTTTATATTTAAATAATTTTATATTAAGTGATTAATCAATGTGATTCCTAATTGTTTTCAAATGGAATTTGTTAATATATTTAATTTAGATGAATGGGTTATCTTAAGATTAAAGGATCATTAATTTGTAATTAAATAATAATTACTTAATTAAAGGTTAATTAAGTAATGATTAAAGATTAATTTATTTGTAATTAGAGTTAATTAATGAAAGTAATTAGAGTTAATTAATGGAAGTAATAAAAGGTTAATTTCTTAAAGGAAGTAATTTAGGAATTAATTACTTAATGTAATTAATTAAGTTTAAATGTAATTTGTTTAAGTTAATTAATTAAGTTTAATTAATTTAAACACTTGATGATTTGATAATTAATTACTTAATTTAATCAATGGATTGAAATTACTTAGTAAAGTAATTAATAGTAATTACTGGATGTAATTAATGGAAGATGATTTAAGAATAGAAGTAATTTGAGTTATTGTAATTAATCAAGGGATTAATTAAAGAATTAATTAAGGAGTAATTAATTTAGTTAATGAAAGTAAGTAAGGGTAATTAATTACTGATTGAAGATTAATCAAGGTGATTAATAAATGTTGTTTAATTAAAGATTAATTACTTAATGTAATTAATTTAATTGAGTAATTAATAATTAAGTTGTAATTAAGGATCATTAATTAATATAATTAATGATGTAATTAAGATTGATTAATTAAGTAATAATTAATAAATGAAGTAATTAATCAATGTAATTAATTAAGGATTAATGTAATTAATTATAGTTGATTAAGTTAATTAATTTTAGTAAATTAATTAATGAAGTAATTAAAGGTTAATTACAATAAGTGGTTAAGGATAATTAATTTAAGTAATTAATTGAGAATAAATTACTTGAATGTAATCAAAAGATAATTAATCAAGATGATTAATTAAAATGAATTATTAGAGGATAATTAATTAATTGATGGTAATTAATTAATGGTTAAGTAAGAAGGATTTATAAAATGAAGTAATTAATTTAATTAACTTTAAATTAATTAGAGATGATATAAATCATTACTTATGAATGGGTGATAGTATTGAATACTTGGCATTGATTGATATCTCTGATGAGATATATGCTGTATGATATGGATGTTAGTTGAATTGTATGGACTATCTGATAATGTTGATTATCTGTTGTGAATTATCTTTCTTTGTGTATAAAGATAACGAATTGAATTGTTTTAACCTTTAAAACAACTTGGCCTTAAAAGATACGTTTTGGATTTCGATGAGACCGGGATCGGGTTTCCGTATACCGGTATTCCAGGTCTGGAGACCCGAATACCACATCGATCCAAATTAACGATAGGTCGTGAATCTCAAGTGAAGATGAAGATTCAGAGTGCAAGGGTTATTGTCGTTAACTCTGAGGGTGATTCCAAAACGAGTGTAACGAGATAATGCCTTCGGTTTCGTTCGAACCCGGAACGAACTTGTATGGATTGAATGCTTTCAGCACATCGTCAGGCGGACGATGAGCATTCTAAGTGATATGTTCTGATTAAAGGTAATCGTAACCTCAAGCCTCATCAACCGGGAATGGCTAAAACAGGGGAGGTGCAGCAAGGTTTCGTGGGTAGCACCCACTGAGAGCAAGATAGATCCCTGTCTAGAGGTCCCTTTATTTTATTCGACTTAGTGTGTGGTTGGTCGCGCCAACTACGGGATTGTCTTGTTCGGAATTATCCAGTAAGGGATGGTTCCGGCTTTGTGTTGCAGGGGAGCGGGCGTACTCCTCGGTACGGTGATCTAGGCCACGTACTGTGACGGGCGGTACCCCAGTAGCCCTGCCATTGTATGGAATCCAAACTCCAATAAGTGCCGTACGTATTAGTTGTGCCCAACTATGTTGGAATGTGAGATGTAAGCATTTCAGCTATTTCTGTATTTTACTTGGAAACCCTAGACCCTATTATAATATAACTGGATTTCCTATCAAATGTTTTAGTTAGCGTAAGGTAAAAACTTACCCATGTTTATGTGTGGGGAGTCTTACGTGATACTTTTGTTTTCAAAGGTTTTCAAAGTTAAGCAATTTAAACCGTTTACTCACACCAGACCCATGTCTGACTCAAGTGTTTATTTTCTGTTTTATTAAACTCTTGGGTACTCAATATTGTATTGAGTAGTCGAGGGATTCAGGTTAGTCTTGACGAATACTGGAGGAGCTGAGGAGCAGGAGGCTTCAGCGTGTAGATATATAGAGTTTCCGCTGTGTATGTTGTATTGTACTGATGTACTTGTGATGTATAATAGACAGAAGTTTATAACTGTCTATTCTATGTTGTATAAATTGTATACTCTGATGTATATGATACTATGTAATATCTTATGTGATATAATATATTTCTCGTTCCGCTGTGAGATCTCTGATGTGTTGTTGTTCTTTCTTCTTTTCTTTTCTTCTTCTATCCCTTTCTTTCTTTATAACGATGCGTCTTTCTGGGCAAAGAAAGCCGGGCCGTCACAACAAGTTTAGACTTTGTATAAATTGTACAATGTATATATATTTAAGTATGAACATAATTATGTATATATATATATATATAATTTTGAACAGATTAAAAATAATAAATATATACCATCATAGCTTTGTAAACCCCAAATAAACTATGTAGTCAAAATATATATACTCGAAACAATCTCATATATATAGTTTATATATACTAACATAAGTACAGATTATATAACTCATATATCTAAGAATATTTGAATTAATAAAAATACTGGAATATATATATATATATACGTATAAAATCTCTACACAATCAAGATGTTTATGTATATATATATACTAGAATTATATATATATATATGTACCTTGAAGAAGGAACTGCACTCGACCTGGGAAGAGGTGATGTCCGGTCTTGCCCGAACTGGTGGAGGCTATAAACGTCAAGGTGTGATGGAGTTCGGGTGTCGTCGTTGCTCGGTGAAGGTGGGAAAGAAGGCCGATGGAAGGGTTTCATGCGAGTAGGCGAGTGGGTTGTGCTGCAGCCGATTGGTGGGTTCGGCCTAGCTGAGACACGGCGGAGGAAGAGGCAGAGGGCGGGGAGAGTGACGAGGTCGGCTAGGAGGTGCTGAGAAAATAACTTTCGGCCATGAGGAAATAAGGGACAGAGGAGGAAAGAAAATAAGTGGGGAAAGAAGATGATTTTCCTGTCACAGCTTTTGGAAATAAAGTGACGAAATGGAAAAATAAAAGGATGAAGTTATAAAGGATTAAAAGTGAACCATTGCCAAATGAATAAACGTATACAAACGTTTTGATTTTCGAACCGGAGATGGGATGGCAGCAGTCCTTCTTGGATTGAGCTGAATAATAAAAGCAAATTATTATTGCTTGAGCATCACGTTTCAAACTTTGAAACGTAAGGTAAAATATAAAGTCAAGATTTTGGCACCGTTACAACGAACAGTTTATTGTTTCCGGTGCGTATCGGACCTCAAAATACAAAAATAAATATACCGTAGAGATCGGCACGACGAGACGATCAAAATGGTATATAGATATCAGTGGTACGATCATCCGATCAAAAGTCGATACAGACATTGATATACGTTGTTATTCCGTATGGATAAATCCAAACGGAGCTAGAAACGTCCGAAATTTGTGAAACGAATTATGCAGTCTTATTCAGGGTGTTCCAAATAAATATTCTCATGTTGACCTATTTAGGTTTCGAACACTTTTAAATTCACTGTTGTTAACTGATTTAAATTGAAATAAAATTTACACAAGAAAATAAACTTCAATATTATCAGATGAAAATTTACCAGTTACTATATTAAAATAGACGCATTCCAAATATCCAATTTTTATTTCAAAATTTTTATTATTAAAAATTTCACAAAATTCCAATTAAATGTATAAATAAAACAAATAAATATTATTAAAAATTTACGGGTCATTACACTCTCCCCCACTCAAAACTTTTCGTCCCCGAAAAGGAACGAGGTAGGAGAATAGAAACAACCAGAAAGAAAATAGATTGGAAAACAGAATAAGATAATAAATTTAAAACCATGAAAATTTCAACTTACATTAATAATTAATTTCATCCATTTGGTTTCACTTAAGTTAGATAAATATTAACTATATTTTTTTCCATTATCTCATCATACAATTTCTTAAATTAACAATTTTCCAAAGTCATGGATTTGAAAGTCATTTATTATACTCATAATTTATTCACTAAATTTCACTCTTCTTTATTCCAAATTATTATTAAATTCATTCCACTTAATATATCTAATCACATATATTAAGTATATTTACCCTTATTATAACTACCCCAATTTTATTTATAAATTCCTTTAACACCATTTTATATTGTAAATTATTCAATTAACTTTTTTTCTGTTTGCCTCTATAAATCTCTTTATGACTAAAATGTAAGTGTATAACATTTATTATAACCACTCAAATTTTATTTATAAAATCCTTTTATATTGTACATTATCTAATTACATAGTTAACTTCTGAATGATCAGGGTAAGTTATATTGGAATGCAATAGAGTATTGTACAAATAAAATTTTCCCAATTCAATTATTCAAGCTTAAATATTTATTCAAATTTTGGCTTCATTTTATAATTGAAATCATCCCTTAGGATAAAATTTAAGAGTTAAATTTCAGATTAACTTCAAACTATTCTAGATAAATAAATATATATACATAATATATATCAAATCAACTTTAAATCATATATCAATATATATATATTATAAATCAAGTCAATTTTTTTAGAAATTCAAATCAATTAAATTTTTCAAAACAAAACTGTAGCAAGGCTACAAGATGGTCTCTTCACTTCGAAACTCGAAAATGAACGTCGATGATGCTGCAGTCATCACCGGAATTATTTTCCAGCGACAAAGAAAAGAGCACTGATTTAAAACCTTTAAAAATTCTTTAGAAACAATTACTATTCCAAAATATTTTAAATAATATATCCTTTAAGATTTTAAAACAAAGTTTGAAATCATCGGAAACTTAAATCCTCAAATTCTTGATTTTAAATTCATTTAAATTTCCAAATTAATTTATAACCATGTTTTATAGTTTAATTATTTATATATGAAACAAAAGCCAATGGTTACAAGCTATATATAAAATCAAATATTATTTCTTAACAACCAATTCACTTAACTATCAAAATTCAGAAAATTATACTTATATATATAATTATAGAAAATTTATTTCATTTACTAAGTTTGAAAACAATATGGTGTCAGTTTGCTCTGTTCAAGTGTTTTGGAGATCCTATCGATAGCGTTGATCAGACGAATCGATCGGAAACCCAAATCAACATCAACAACTCAAACAACACAATATATAATAAAACATTTTAAATATTAGTTTACAAAATACACTTCAAGAAAAATGATTTGAAGATAAGTTGGAAACAAAAGACCAAGACGATTAAACAACAGAACATAGGAAATGGATAAGCTTATATAAATCTCGGGCAACCTTAATCTGGTCACCCGTGACTTCAAGAATAAGATCGATGTAGGGTTCTGTGACAAACCTATATCTGATCTTAAGAGATAGAAGTCAGCATAACAAAAGATATTAGCATCTAAACCGAGGATATAAAAATCTCCGGTGAATCGATGGCAATTGTAAAGGAGTTTCACCCATTTACAAATCATTCGAAGATTGGCGAGACCGCCAATTTATTATAAAGATCATTCAAAGTGGAGTTATGGGATACTCCAGAATCAAAAGAAGACAAATAGGGAGAGACAAGAATGGATTTGGAACCGCAGGGAAAGTTCTAAAATTCAAAAGGAATCGAGTCAAAAAGAAAGAGATTCAAGCTCGAACGAAAGTGATTCTGTAAATAAATTTACCATATACGCTAAGTTTTGCCTAGAGGCAAAGCTCTAATACCACATGTAACAACCCACTGTTTTGGACCATTCAAATCGACAATAAATCCACACATACCGGACTTGAATAATTCAAGACAATAGATTGTAAATAAAATTTGGCAAAACTCATAATATACAGTAAATAAATCACAGATCACAGACACAGAGTAATATAACAATGCAGCGGAAGCAAAGAAATAGTAGTTCATGAAGCTACTATATATAAATACATCAGAGTTAACAAGATACAACAGAAATCACGAATACAAAGATGTCTCAATACAATAGTCAAATACAAGATCTGAACACATCACTGGAATCAACTGAATGACTGAAAGCAGAATCAATAGATGGATCCAAGCGAAGCTCCAACTCCAAATGTGAGTCTCGAATGCTGTATCACTCAATCTGACCCGAGCGTAAAGCAAAACACAAAAC
The DNA here is from genome assembly GCA_030737815.1 of Allium fistulosum. Taxonomy (NCBI): domain Eukaryota; kingdom Viridiplantae; phylum Streptophyta; class Magnoliopsida; order Asparagales; family Amaryllidaceae; genus Allium; species Allium fistulosum. The sequence goes on along the minus strand of CM060902.1, from coordinate 272,148,278 downwards.
ACTCGAGTCAGGACATACATACTTATACAGTGTAAACCAACTCAAGTGAACTGTAATAAAATGCACAAGTAACTTAAAGAATGCTTGGGATCGCCCATTCTTTAAGGATCCGTTAAACTATCTACTATGTAGTAATATTTGCTATTATAACAATGTCTATAATAAAATAATCTTACTTTTAAATAGCGTTAAGGGGTTACCCATATAGCCCTTAACACATAATAGTCCCAGTAGTCTATCCAGTATCAGTGTACCCCCAGATCGGGAGCTACCCTCAATACTCCACAGGCTACGGCTCAAATCCAAACTCGTAGTAAAGCTCGATATGGTAGGTGACACGACACAACAAGGCAATGCCAGGGTAGATATACCAATTATGCATCCGGGCTGGTGGAAACGCATAGCAGCCACTACCGCCCACCTCAGAACACACTCCCAATCAAAATCGAAGGGTGGCCACCAAATCAAATCACAAAGTAATGGAATAGTATCGAAGAAATGTGTCTGATCAGAGGTGCTACCTCATTAGCCCGAGAATCGCTCCTGTATTAGCCACCTTATGCCAACTCACGGGAGTCGGGTCCACGTTCATACCTCAATAGGATCGTCGCCACCATCCTACTTCATTCTGGAATCTCCACCGTGTACACGGTTGTCAAAGTGGTTTTCAGTATCGATAGAGAGTATGCCCATATCCGATCCCGGTCTCTTTGCCAACCAATCGTTATTATAACCCATGGATATTTATTTCAAAAATAGTTTATACTTCAAAACCAAAATGCCATATCCATTTCAAAACCAAATACTATATCATTTCCATTTCAAAAACCAATAAAATATGATATCATTTAAATAAAACCAAATTTCAAATCACTGAACGTTTCCTTCAATTATTTAGCCTTGAAATATACCTTTTTAAATCATCTTAAACTAAAACTACTTTATAAAGTCATATTCTTAAATCTTCAATTTCAAATCAATATATTCAAAGACAATTCTTAATTAAATACTATTTCAAATAAATTCATTTCCAAAATCATAGTACTTTCAAAGTTATAACACCTTTGAAACCTAACACTTTGAAACCAAAATTCTTTGAAATCATAACACTTTGAAATGTTATCTTTTTGAAATCATAATACTTGAAAATCATAAGACCTTTAAAATAATATTCATTACCAAAGTTGTATCATATCTAAGTTCATTCATTCAATTATAAAATTTCCAAAACATTGCATTAACTTATAAATTTCAAAAGTGGTTTATATTTCACTTCAAACATATTCATTTAAACCATTTAAATTCAATGTCAATATCTTCCAAAATAATATTCATTTCCAAAGTTCATTTGTTTAATTATAAACTTCCCACAACATTTTATTTTCAAAAACAGCAGCACTCATAAAGTGTTATGGTAGATATATTAGTAGTTTAAAGCATTGTCAATTTCAGAAACAGCAGCACTTATTAAGTGCTATAGTAGATATTTAGTTACTTTAAAACTTAGTTAAGTTTCAGAATTTGATAGTACTTAACAAATGCTATCTTAAAACCATAGCATTTCTGAAGTGCTACCAATACTAATTCCAGCTTTATTAAAACATTTCAGAAACATTAAAACTTCAATTTTAGCCATTTTAAACTTATAAAATCATATTTCCCACTTCGGAAATATTCATTTGGATATCATTTAACTTATGATTTAAATAATAAAATTTATAGATAAATTTCCAATTTAAACCATAATTCATTTATTAAGTCAAAATTTCACAATTTTACTTAACTTTATTTTTACAAATAACTTAACACTTTATTTTCGAAATACCCATTTCATAAATAAGATATTTTTTTAATAAGTAAAACCTCAAATTTCCATTTAGAAACCAAATTTCCAATTTTCAAGCTAAGTCATATTAAAAATACATTTTTACCATTTAAATCATAATTATTTATTTTATAAACATCTTTATTTCATAAAATAAAAATCTATTAAATTCACCAGGTTAGATTTAAAATTCCATAATAAATCAAATTTAAATATTAAGCTATTTTCATAAATAAAGATCTTTAAATTACACTTTGAAACCAATCATTGACATATGAAAATTTCAACTTATAGAAAACCATTATCTCTTTATAATTTAAATCAAAACCACTTATTGACTTATAAATTCCATATATTTTAAAAAAATCATTAAATCAAATTTAAGTTAAAATTTCATATATCTTAAAACTCCAAATATTTAATACATTCTTAATAAATTTTTAGGAAACCATTATTTAAAAATATAACCATGGGCATGTAAAATATTTTCTAACCTAGGATAAGTTATACGGATATGTACCATTTCAATCCGTAATTTAAAAAGAAAAATCCGGGTTCTATCATTTCAAACCCGCAATCCCAATTTAAAACAAATACAATAAAAATCACTCGAGCCTATCATTTCAGCTCATAATGATTTTTCCTTATTCTAAAGTCCGTTCGGGTAAGTATCATTTCAACCCATAGTGATATGGAACTTGGAGTGTGAGAAACAATAAATAAATGAACAGTCGAACATATAATATCATATAAGATGATGTAACAAATATATAAACAGAATTTAACATCATATAATCATATCACAGGCATATATGAACATATTAACATAACATATAAATTTTCTACAATTCACATACCATTGTTTCACAATTATAAAAGTACGTACGTCGAGAGTGATAAACTCACCTTTCGAGGTTAGAGAGAGATTCGACGATAGAATGAGTTACGATTCCAAGCACGGATTTCAAAGCAAAGCATGATGAACTTGAGTTCGACGATCAAGCTGATAAATGGAAGATCGATGAGAACTAAACATGATCAGTTTTGATACAAACTGAGAATACATATATAGTCAAAAATCATATTCTAAATTTAAATACAAATAAAATTTAATATACATGCATTTCAACACATACGTCAAAATCAAACATATATTTAAAATAAGATATATATAATTAAAAATCATTGTTTTAATTAAACACATATATAAACTTATATACTTGAATATAACAATATTCATTATAAACAATATAACCATATATAATAAGACTTACATATATATATATATACACATACTACTGTAATATATAAACAATAAAAAGAATGCAGACTTAAAAAAACAGGGCACACAAGAAATATGAATACAACTTATATACTATATGTATACAAAACAAATTTATACCATATGCAGACCCACATATAACTTTTTTAACATAGTATATATGTATATAAACCAGTTAACAATAATACAAACTAATATATATACATGTGTTAAAATATACTGGCAATGTATATATATAAAAGCAAAAAGTTTTACGTCAAACTAATATATTGTTTACATACTCTAAACATATAAAAGCTATCACTTTTATAAACAAATCTGTATAAAATATCAACTTACAAACTAATACAACATCCAAACAGAACCACAAGTTTAGACTTTGTATAAATTGTACAATGTATGTATATTTAAGTATGAACATAATTATGTATATATATATAATTTCGAACAGATTAAAAATAATATATATATACCATCATAGCTTTGTAAACCCCAAATAAACTATGTAGTTAAAATATATATACTCGAAACAATCTCATATATATAGTTTATATATACTAACATAAGTATAGATTATATAACTCATATATCTAAGAATATTTGAATTAATAAAAATACTGGAAAATATATATATATATATATATACGTATAAAATCTCTACACAATCAAGATGTTTATGTACATATATATACTAGAATTATATATATATGTACCTTAAAGAAGGAACTGCACTCGGCCTAGGAAGAGGTGATGTCCGGTCTTGCCCGAACTGGTGGAGGCTACAAGCGGCAAGGTGTGATGGAGTTCGGGTGTCGTCGTTGCTCGGTGAAGGTGGGAAAGAGGCCGATGGAAGGGTTTCATGCTAGTAGGCGAGTGGGTTATGCTGCAGCCGATTGGTGGGTTCGGCCTAGTTGAGACGCGGCGGAGGAAGAGGCAGAGGGCGGGGAGAGTGACGAGGTCGACTAGGAGGTGCTGAGTAAATAACTTTCGGCCATGAGGAAATAAGGGACAGAGGAGGAAAGAAAATAAGTGGGGAAAGAAGATGATTTTCCTGTCACAGCTTTTGGAAATAAAGTGACGAAATGGAAAAATAAAAGGATGAAGTTATAAAGGATTAAAAGTGAACCGTTGCCAAATGAATAAACATATACAAACGTTTTGATTTTCGAACCGGAGATGGGATGGCAACAGTCCTTCTTGGATTGAGCTGAATAATAAAAGCAAATTATTATTGCTTGAGCATCACGTTTCAAACTTTGAAACGTAAGGTAAAATATAAAGTCAAGATTTTGGCACCGTTACAACGAACAGTTTATTATTTTCGGCGCGTATCGGACCTTAAAATACATAAATAAATATACCGTAGAGATCAGCACGACGAGACGATCAAAACTGTATATAGATATCAGTGGTACGATCATCCGATCAAAAGTCGATACAGACTCTGATATACGTTGTTATTCCGTACGGATAAATCCAAATAGAGCTAGAAACGTCCAAAATTTGCGAAACGAATTATGTAGTCTTATTTAGGGTGTTCTAAATAAATTTTCTCATGTTGACCTATTTAGGTTTCGGAACACTTTTAAATTCACTGTCATTAACTGATTTAAATTGAAATAAAATTTACACAAGAAAATAAACTTCAATATTATCAGATGAAAATTTACCAGTTACTATATTAAAATAGACGCATTCCAAATATCCAATTTTTATTTTAAAATTTTTATTATTAAAAATTTCACAAAATTGCAATTAAATGTATCAATAAAACAAATAAATATTATTAAAACTTTACGGGTCGTTACATTATTAAAATTCATATCTTTACATTTTCCACACAAATACCATTTCCTTTAATTTGTAGTTTATCATTGTAATTCAACTAATTTATATCTACGCATAATATTTGGTTTTAGAGGTCTAAACTCCTATTTCTTAACCATTTAATCTTGTACTATACATATATATAACCCCATTAATGAAGTTAAAGTCATGTACCAAGCATAGAAAACAACTAATAAGCATCATACTTAAGAAAATCTAAATTATTAAAGTATTTATGTGCATTGAAGCAAATATTACTCACAAAAGCACGAAGTTAAAGGTTTCCCTAAGCTCTCATAGTTATTGCCTTCGTAAAATTGCCTACTTTCTTCCTTTTCTTCACTTAATTTCGATCAAAAATTATAAGGATGCCACTAAAGTTCATTTTAAGCTTTTTCTTTTGTTTTGAATAATTAATGTAAAGAAAGAAAATTTTGGGGTATACACATGGGTTTGGACGTCACTGCATGTGAGTTGATTCTGGAAATAAATCCCCTTTTGCATACACACTTATTTATTCTATTCTCTTCTCTACAAAACATAATTAACTATCTCTCTTTTGATCAATTGTTCTTGGCTTAGCTTAAATCTCTCAAGTTAATTAACTATTACGTTATCGTATTAATTGCATAAATTAATATCTTTGACAAAAATAAAAACATATTTAAATATGGATCATTACAATGAATGACGATGGCTTGAGTGACTCGTACGTATGATTCTCTAACACATGCTTATGTAAACTGAATAAATGATCTATGACTATGTAGTTTTATAGCCTAAAAACTTCAATCAGTGCAAAAGTTTGTTTGTTTATAAATACTACCAGTAGTAACTAATTATAATCACGCAAACCCAAATCGAACCAACTGGAATAAACTATAAAACAAATGAACCCGATAAGTCTCAAGTTGGGCCTGATTGGTAGAAAATATCATGAATATTCTATCAAATCTTACTTGAATTGATGTGAAAAATGCGATCAAAACATTTTAAACTATACAATTTATTAGTGTCATTATCATCCAAGGTCGAGAGTTTTGATTGAATTAGATCAAATCCAAGTTTTTCGTACATAGTTTGAATTTGAAAAAACCGATCCGGTTAACTGTAAGATTTACCAGATGCGAACCAGATATGACAGACAGATCTAACTATCCATCTTTAACCGATAAGCTACATTCTTGCTTTTGACTTAATTGTAACTTAAAATATAAACATGGGAATAATAGCATGCACTTCATGCGTTGAATGAATTTATTTTTACAAATTTCATGTGTTTCGCATGTGCAAGAAAAAATGATTTACACAACCGTGAAACAAAAGGTGTTACAACCATATTTTTCAAAAATATATAGAATAAAATTTCCAATTTTTTAACCATCAAAAAATATAATTGGTCGATCTCATTAAATATCCATAATTATAATATAGTATTTTATTTTCTATTCATGATGAATGATAGTAAAAGGAATAACTCTATTTACAGTGAGGCAAATAACAGTCAGTCCAAATATAAAAACAAATAAGAATTTGATAGTATAATCGATACTAAACCTTGTTATTAGTAGTGCCATAAGCTTGTAGTAAGGACTATTAATAGGAAACTAAAAGGTTGAACTTTATTGTAAGTATTGGATGAGATTGGCTTGGAGAGATCCTACTCATAGAAAAGTGAGAAGGTGGTGGTTAGCGATATAGTCATCATAGACAGAGAAAAAAAATGTTTTAAAAATCGACATAAGTGAATAAAATAAAGAAAAAGAAAAAGATAAAGTTGATGGGAAATGCTTATGCAAAAGAATTAATGAACCTATACGCACAAGTCCACATACTTTTAAAGCACAAAGAATTGTTCCAACTTTTGTTTGAAAACGTCAGAAGTAACCCTAACATCACAATTTCATTATTCAGAAGTTGATATTGAAAATGGATATCATTGGGAATTGAAAATGGTCAGGTTTCTTGTTATAGTACAGGTTGACAACACAACAAAACGTAAGCAGAAGAAGTGGACAAAAATGTCCTCCATATTATTTGTTTTGTTAGTTTCATGCCATTGGCTATATTTGTAAATTCAAAAGCCTCAAAACAAATTAGCATCATTTGCTACTGATAGAAAAATAATTGCTATTAACAGAAAAATAGATCAATTGTTTTGCTAAACCAAATTAGTATCATTCGTCTTTTTATAGCCAATAAGAAAAGTATCAAAGCTTAAAACAAATACACATCATGCCACTTGATAGAAGAAAAAAACTTGTTGTATAAGCTCAAATGAAAATTACAAATTATGCATCTTTATGAAAATATGCATTTAAGTCAATAAAAAAACAATAAGCGTCAAATCTTCATTTACTTCAAATACAACTGCAGCAAAACATATCTTGAGAAACAAAATTAGATCTAAGCTTAATCTTCTTGTTCTTCCTCATCTTTTCCACTTTGAATTTTAACTTTTCCACCTGGGCCACAATAAATATATCATTATGTGAACAGTCAGTGAGTGTTATGCTTTCATTTGTAGCATAAAAGATACAATGTTGACATTTTGCTTTCCATAACAAAATTTGCATTGGAGAATGAAAACCCAAACATGAAAAAAACGATAAAAAATGTCATATATTCTTTCATAATGATATGCATTGTTCCCACAAACTTTAGTTAGCATAATCAACCAATACATATGTATGTGTGTGTGTACACACACAAATAACACCAATCAAAATACCTACAAATTCCAATTGCTATAAAATATATTCCACTTCTAACAAAATTCAAGGCAAACAATTATCTTTCTTCTTTTTAAAGCTATTGCAGCAAAGGATAACTTTGCATATTAAATAATAAAAGCCACATGTCTCAAGCAGTAGAGCACATGCCATGCTATCCCCATACATGCTGGACCTACCTGTCGACCTGCCTGCTTCTTTCCACGCTAGACTCATCAACCCTCTTTTCCATGAGCCTTCCTTCTATGCTAAGACCTGCCTGTTTGCTATCTATATTTGCTGGCCTTCAAGCATTTCATCTATGCATCCTTGTGCATTACATTTGATGTCTTTATGTGCATCACCGTGTACTGCATTTGCTAGCCTTCGAGCCTGCCCGGTTGTTGTAATTTGTGTAGTTCAGTACCAAATTATGGCACGCTACTCATACATAGTATAAGAACAATATATAAATGTAATGCCCCTGAATTTTAATTAACATTATTCCGGATATTTAATTAGATAAATTAAATAGAATAATATGAATAATTAGGGAGATGAGATTAATAAATCCAATGGTCGTGTCTTAATGAATGAACTAAAATAAGACTCAATTAAATTAAGAAGGAGGAATTTTCTAAGGGGTAAACTTGGAAATGAGGCTATATTTCTTAATTTAAATCTCTTCCTCCACTTTAATAAATTTTCACTCATTCATTCATAACTCCTCACCAACTTTCGATCGGCCATTAAAAGCTCTAGGAAGAGAAATAAATTGAAGAAAAAGCTAAGGAATTAAAGCTAGGAAATTATCTCATTCTCCAATTAACTAATCAAGGTGAATAATCATGTTTATCGTCTCATTTATTTTGTGTTTGGATCGGCTATGGGTTATACCCGATTCATGATTGTGATTTTGGTTAGGATATAACCATTTAAACCTTTGTTTGGATAAAACTTAAGTGTTTTAAAATGTTAATGTAAATGGGCTAATTAACACGTTTTATTAGGTTTTGGTTAAATTCCGAGTTGTTTTGATCTTCATATGCTTTGAAATTTTAATATGTTGAAGTATATGATTTATAAGATTTTCGGCAGCTTTTTTTGGGATATTTCCGTAGTGGTTAACTAAGGTAATTAAATTAATTAAGCCTAAGGGCTAAACTGCAATATTGCTTCCGCCTTGGTCAAAGTCAAAGGGAATTTGCTTTCAAAAAAATTGATTTGGGAAAGAAGTATAGTGTTTTGAGAAAAAGGTTGATTTTTGTATACCTTTTACTATTCGAAAGCATAGGTGGAAGCCCCTTGACCAATCACAATTAGACAAGCAAGGTAAAATATCACTTCAGTAGGCCCAGATGTTCCCTTCGACTCCAAAAGTCGCTTTTATCCCTTCGTCTAAGTCGAAGGGTATGCATGGTGACGAAGGGAAGAGGGGCGAAGAGTTGGGGAGCTACTTCCTTCGCTTTCAAATGGAAATAAAATTGTTTTCAACTGAGTCGAAGGGGAATCCTTCGATTCTATAAATTCTTATAAAAACACTAAGTTTTATATACTCAAGGAGGGGCTACGAAGGGGATCTTCAAAAGCCAAAAACCTTCAAGAGTTAATGTTTTAAATGCTTTCCAGAAAGATTTTTTATACCTTTCGACAAAATCGAAGGGAAAAAGGGGGAGGAAAATCCCAACCTTCCCATTGCTTTTAAAGTAAAAGTTTTTTTCGACAAAGTCGAAGGGTAAACCTTCAGACAAGGTCGAAAGTATACTTTTGAAGGGTTGGTTCCAACACCAACACTTCATTATTTTGAATGATTTCGAAAGGTTTTGATTTCGAAAGTTTTGATTTCTAAAGGTTTTGAAGGGGTTACCTTCAATGATTACGAAAGGTTTTGAGTTTCATTGCTTTCGTAAGGTTTATAAATGGTTTTATAAGGGGGGACACCCCAGGCTTTCGATAAGGTCGAAAGGTAGAACCTTTCAACTAGGTCGAAAAGAAACCTTCCGACAAGGTCGAAAGGCATGACTTTGTGATGCTTTCACAAGAAAGGTTTTCGAAGAGGCTAACTTTGGATGTTTATTTGCTTTCGAATGGGACTTCATTCGAAGGGTTTTAAAGGGCTGTTTTTAGCCATTTTTCTTACGTAAAACTTTGCTAAGTCGAAGGGGTTACTCCGAAGGGTTATAACATAAAATACTTATTTTTGTTTGAATATGTAAGGGGGATCCTTATATAAAATGAATGTTAATAAACCTTGGGGATACCGGGGTGGGTTTAATGTTTTTGATACATAGTTTGGGGTTACAAACAGAAATAAGCTTTCGAAAATATACATTGGAGGCTATCAACGTGTTTTTATTTAATTTAACGTAATTGGGGCTACCAATGGGAATATGTTAAACAGGTGGTATACCTGGGAAAAATAAGTAATCATGGGGATCATGAATTTTTATAAATAATCATGGGGATCATGATGTTTTAATTGGCCAAGTGTTGGGTTCTTGGTTAACCTAGGAAAATCATGGAATGTGCGGTGGACAGCCCACATCGAATTTCTAAAGTAAAGAATGTTTTTCCAAAGGTGGGTAGCCTCGGGATTTGGCACCCAAGGGTTCATAGTCATCCTAGGAAAACTATGTAGTGTGCGGTGGATAGCCCACACCATCTTTTATAAAACAATGTACGATGGATAATCTGCATTTATTTCAAATGGAGTTGGGACGGATAGTCCTATTAAATTATGAGGGATAGTCATTTTAAAGATTTTAGAGGGGAACTCTAATAAATTGATTTTAGATAGGAAATCTAATAAATTGCTTTTAGATGGAATATCTAATAAATGGGTGGATGGAATATCCAATACATATGATTTATGGCTTTATTTCATATTATGTTAAGACTAATCATTTTGGGTGCAAGGGCATAGTAAATGATTTGCATGTTTTTTTTTGGATACTAATGAGGGGAAAACCTGTTCCGCTAAGCGGCGTGGTCTCACTAGATATCTATTTATGATAAGAGATGATAGGGAATTTTTCATACCAGACTTATTGTCCGACTCGAAGTTTGTGTTTCTCCACAAACTCTCAGGTACTCAAAATTAATTTGAGTAGTCTGAGAGTGGGAGACTTTCAGGTTTTTAGACGAATAAGCTTATGGAGACGTGCAAGAGGCAGTGTTAGCTATATAGGAGCTATTTTGTGTATTCCGTTGTGATGTACTAAGAACTGTAAAGTTCATATTATTAGTTCTCTGATCATCATAAGGGGACATCTTCATATGTCGCTCTTATCATATTTTGTACATGTATATGTGATGTAATGTGGTTAACATCTGGGATTTTATAATTAAATCTGAATATTATTCATAATAAATGAGAAATTCTGTTTTGTTGAAGTTTAAATTTTTTCATATTCTTGTGTTCCCGTGTATCAATATTAACTATGCCGCATTCGATCGCCAAGAAATAACAACTACGGTTGACTACAGCATCACCAGCGGTTAGTTTTGGGCCTCAGAAGGCGGGATGTTACAATAAAGTTTAACAAAAGGACAATAAACTACGAACTTGAGAGTAAAGAAAAATAATGGGTTATTTTATGTAGCTAAGAGAAACTAAAAGACAAAAAAATACAAAGGTAGGAAATCTGGGCTACAAAAGCAAGTAGAGAAAACTTTAATAAACCGCGTCCTTGAAACATTAATATTACCATAGTATACTTAATAAACCATTCTGTAATATTGAAATAACCCGTGTAGCTAAAGTATGTAATCAACTTACTTGACGTCGGGAATAAAAAAGAAATGTCTTTACTAACCTTGGAATCTCCATTCTTAAGCTTCTTCATAGACCTAATTAAAGACAGATAAATTCTAATGTAGGAAAGCAATGGAATAAAGATTGCACGATTGAAGTCATAGGATTCAAGGCAATAATTTTTTGGTGTGAATTTAGATTAAGTTGAAACCTTATATACTGTTATAGATATTTCACTCGACATGATAAATTAAGCCGAGGTAAGAGGCGAGAAGTTATCATACGGGGGCAAATGTAGAAGGAGATTTTTTGGATCACATGGTAGATAAAACATGGTGAAACTAAATGACTATAATGTCCTCAAATCTCTTGATCAACAAATAAATACCACATATAGTTAATTTGGTAAATTCAAAAGCTTCAAATTGGAGTATCCTCATAAGTTTATCAGGGGGTTGAATCCTGAGATCGCCAGAGCAACCATGCCAAACCTCTGGGATCCGTGTCATATTGTTGTTGAGATGGCTATTCAGAATGAAGAGATGCTTTCTACTTTTGGAAAAGGGAAACCAGCTGAGGTTAAGAATTTTCAGGGTAAGAAGTGGAAGTTCTTCAAGAAGAAAGGTGCCCAGTCAGGGGTAGCAGCTAAGAAGAGCAAGGCTGATATTGTTTGTTACAAGTGTGACAAGAAGGGGCACTATGCTAATGAGTGTCGCTCGGGTGATGGAAGAGTAGTTGTAGCAAAGTCGAATGTGAAGTGCTACAACTGTGGTCAGATGGGGCATTACAAGGACAAGTGACCCGAGGCTACTAAGGCTAGAAAGGGAAAGGTTTTTGCATTGAAACCATCATCCTCTAGACCAACGGCTGTTGAGAAAGGAAAAGCTGTGATGTAGGTATGCTTATGATTCATAGTACTCCGATTAGGATACTATTTGATACCAGTGCATCGCACTCGTTTATATCTTAGTATTTGGTAGATTTCTTATGTCTGGAACCTTTATACCTTATTACTCATTTAAGGGTTGCGAATCCTATAGGAGGGTATGCAACTCTGGAAATGAGATATGACTAGTTAGAACTTGATTTGTTAGGTCATATGTTTGCATGCAGTTTATATGTTTTTAATTTTGTGGATTTCGGGATCATATTGGGTATGGATTGGTTAGATAGATACGATGCTAGGATATTTTGCCAGCATCGGAAAATATCATTAAGACACCCTAATAGCCGTAACTGAGTCATTTACTCAGTAAGGAGTTCGAACGGAAATGCTTATGCATTATTGGGTGCTATGGGAATGGAAGCAGAGTTGAAGCAGGTTTATGTAGCAAGAGAGTTTGCGAATGTGTTTGAACCAGTTTCGGGCTTGCCGCCGAAAAGAGCAATCGAGTTTTGGATAGATCTCATACCGGGAGCTGAACCCGTAAGTAGACCATCTAGTAGGATGTCACCAACCGAGATGAAGGAATTGAAGGTGCAGCTAGTGGAATTGGAAGGAAAGAATTCCATTCGACCAAGCAGTTCGCCTTGGGAACGGCTGCGGTATTCATGAAGAAGCCGGATGGGTTGTTAAGGATGTGTATCGATTATCGTATGTTGAACGAGAGGACGATCAAGAATAGATATCCTTTGCCGAGGATCGACGATTATTCGATCAGTTGAGTGGAGCCAGAGTGTTTTCCAAGATGGATTTGGCGATAGGTTTCCATCAGCTAAGAGTGGCAAAGGACAGTATTCCTTTGACGGCATTTAGGACCAGATATGGGTCTTACGAGTGGTTGCTTATGCCATTCGGGCTTACGAATGCGCCAGCTTTCTTCGTGGATTTGATGAACCGGGTTTTCCGAGAGCACTTGGACAGGTTCGTGTTGGTTTTTATTGATGACATTTCAGTATATTCTAACAATGAGAAGGATCATGCGGATCATCTTAGAATAGTGTTGGGGATGCTGAGGCAACATCAGCTGAAGGCGAAGTTCTCCAAGTGTCATTTCTAGAAGAAGAAAGTGAAATTCCTTGGTCATGTAGTTTCCAAGAAAGGGTTAGCAGTTGATCCCGATAAGATCGAGGTTGTTAACAATTGGAAGAGACCAGAGACAGTAAGTGAGATTAGAAGTTTTCTTGGTCTTGCAGGATACTACCGAAGGTTCATTAAGGATTTCTAGCAGATAGCGGGATCCTTGACTATGCTAACCAGGAAGGACATGAAGTTTGTTTGGTCTGACAAATGTGAGGAGGCATTCCTTAAGTTGAAACATTTGTTAACCAATGCGCCCGTGTTAGTAGTTCCTGATGGGAATCAGGGGTTGGTAGTTTACACCGATGAATGTGGTACTGGGTTAGGTACTATGCTAATGTAGAATGGAAAGTTTATTGCCTATGCTTCTAGACAGCTTAGACCGCATGAAGTGAGACACCCTACCCATGATTTGGAGTTGGCAGTGGTAATCTTCGCATTGAAGATGTGGAGACATTATCTTTTAGAAGAAAGGTTTAAGCTATTTGCAGATCATAATTCTCTACCATATTTATTCTCTTGGAAGGAGCTGAACATGAGACAATAGAGATAGCTGGAGTTTGTTGCGGCTTATGATTTTAGCATCGAGTATACACCGGGAAAAGAAAATAAGGTAGCGGATGCGCTTAGCAGGAAACATCAGAATGTGGTGTTAGCTATGTTGGCGGAATGGAAAGACTTGGAAGCATTGGCTGCTTGCAGTGTGCAGTTGAGGTCGACTGTTGGATTTAGTCAGAATATCGCCATGATGTCCTGTTTGGAAGTTCGACCAGTTCTGATCGAACAAATTGCTTTTAGGCAGAAAGAGGATCCAGTCTTAGCCGAGAGGATTAGAAGGTTTAAATCTGGAACCGAGATTGATGACTTAAAGGATTTTTTTCTTGACCGCATGGGTTGGTAAAGTAAGAATGAACAGTTATGTGTTCCAGATGTTGGAAACCTTAGAAAGGAAGTTCTTATGGAATGTCATCGATCGAAGTTTATGATTCATCCTGAGGGAACCAAGATGTATCAGGATATGAAGAGAAGTTTCTTCTGGGAAGGAATGAAGAGGGATGTTGGCTTATGGGTAAAACAGTGTTTGAACTGTCAGCAAGTTAAAGACGAACATCAGAAGCCAAGTGGTTTCCTGTCTGGAAGTGGGACTCGATATCCATGGATTTTATTGACGGGTTGCCAAGGTCAAACTTGGGTAATGAAAGTATATGGGTCATAATGGATAAATTGACCAAGAGTGCCCATTTCATTTCAGTAAGGTCAACCAGGACATCACCTGTTTTGGCTAAGTTGTTCATGAAGAATATCATTAGACTGCATGAAATTCCTAGTAGTATCGTCAGTGATAAAGATGCTTTGTTTACTAGCGAGTTCTGGAAGAGCCTGTAGAGTGTGTTAAGCACTAAGCTCAAGATGAGTACCGCATATCATCCTCAGACGGATGAGCAGACAAAGAGAGTCAACAAGGTACTGGAAGATCTGTTAAGGGCTTGTGTGCTGGATTTTAGTAGTTCTTGGGAAGATCACTTGCACTTAGTGGAGTTTTCCTATAATAATAGTTATCAGACTACTATAGTAATGGCGCCTTTTGAAGCTTTGTATGGAAGGCCATGCAAATCACCATCATGTTGGTTAGAGACCGAAGAAAGATTGGTTCTTGGTCCAGATTTGGTGAGAGAGGCGACGAATAAGATCGAGTTGATACGGGAAAGAATGAAGGAAGCTCAGTCTAGGCAGAAGATTTACGCAGACAGAAGGTGTAAGGACCTAGAATTCTTAGTTGGAGATAGAGTTTTCATCAAGGTATCGCCGATGAAAGGTGTGGTTTGGTTCGAGAAGACCGGGAAGCTAGCACCGAGATATGTTGGACCATTTTTTATATCAGAGAGGATTAGGAGACTCGCATACCAAGTAGATTTGCCGAGCAGTTTGGCCAGGGTCCATAATGTGTTTCATGTTTCTCATCTTAAGAAGTATGTTCATGATCCAAAAACTACTATTGCTCCGACCGCACTAGAGGACTTAGTGGTGGAACCGGATATGACTTTTGCGAGGCAACCAGTTCGTGTTGTGGCAAAAGATGAGAAGAGGTTAAGGAATAAGACAGTCAGGTTGGTGAAAGTTCAATGGAGCGACAACGTGAAGGACTGTACTTGGGAGGCAAAAGATAGGATTAGGGCTACTTTTCTTGGGCTGTTTTAGATGTTAAGTTCTATATAGGGTTTATATAGAATTTGGCTGGTAGGTTATACTAGCTTTGCTTGCATAGGCTATATGCTTGTTGTTGTGTCCTTACTGAAATTTCAGGGACGAAAATCTTTAAGGGGGGAGTCTGTAATGCCCCTGAATTTTAATTAACATTATTCGGGATATTTAATTGGATAAATTAAATAGAATAATGTGGATAATTAGGGAGATGAGATTAATAAATCCAATATCCATGTCTTAATGAATGAACAAAATTAAGACTTAACTAAATTAAGAAGGAGGAATTTCCTAAGGGGTAAACTTGGAAATGAGGCTACATTTCTTAGTATAAATCTCTTCCTCCACTTTAATAAATTTCACTCTTTCATTCATAACTCCTCACCAACTTTCGGCCGGCCATTAAAAGCTCTAGGAAAGCAATAAATTGAAGAAAAAGCTAAGGAATTAAAGCTAAGAAATTATATCATTCTTCAATTAACTAATCAAGGTGAATAATCTTGTTTATTATCTCATTTTTCTGTGTTTGGATCGGTTATAGGTTATACCCGATTCATGTTTGTGATTTTGGTTAAGATATAACCATTTAAACCTTTGTTTGGATAAAAATTAGGTGTTTTAAAATGTTAATGGGCTAATTAACACGTTTTATTCGGTTTTGGTTAAATTCCGAGTTGTTTTGATCTTCATATGCTTTGAAATTTTAATATGTTGAAGTATATGATTTATAAGATTTTTGGTAATTTTTTTAGGGATTTTTCCTTAGTGGTCAACTAAGGTAATTAAATTAATTAAGCCTAAGGACTAAACTACAATATTGCTTCCACCTTGGTCAAAGTAGGATGGAATTTGCTTTCAAAAAAATTGAATTGGGGAAGAAGTAAGAGAAAAGAGTTGACTTTTGTATACTTTTTACTATTCGAAAGCATAGGTGGAAGTCCCTTGACCAATCACAATTAGACAAGCAAGGTAAAACATCACTTCAGTAGGCCCGGATGTTCCCTCCTACTCCAAAAGCCGCTTTTATCCCTTCGTCTAAGTCGAAGGGTAGGCATGGTGACAAAGGAAAGAGGGGCGATGGGTTAGGGAGCTGCTTCCTTCGCTTTCAAATGGAAATAAAACTTGCTTTCAACTGAGTCGAAGGGGAATCCTTTGATTTTATAAATTTTTATAAAAATACTAAGTTTTATATACTCAAGGAAGGGCCACGAAGGGGATCTTCAAAAGCCAAAACCTTCAGCAGTTAATGTTTTAAATGCTTTCCAGAAAGATTTTTTTATACCTTTCGACAAAGTCGAAGGGAAAAAGGGGGAGGACTTTGTGATGCTTTCGACAAAGTCATACCTTTCTTGTGAATTCACTCTTTCGAAGGGTTGGTTCCAACACCAACACTTCATTATTCTGAATGATTTCAAAAGGTTTTGATTTCGAAAGTTTTGATTTCGAAAGGTTTTGAAGGGGTTACCTTCAATGATTGCGAAAAGTTTTGAGTTTCATTGCTTCCGAAAGGTTTATAAATGGTTTTGTAAGGGTACCCTAGGCTTTCAACAAGGTCGAAAAGAAACCTTCCGACAAGGTTGAAAGGTAGGACCTTTCGATAAGGTCGAAAGGTATGACTTTGTGATGCTTTCACAAGAAAGGTTTCCGAAGAGGCTAACTTTGAATGTTTATTTGCTTTTGAATGGGACTTCATTCGAAGGGTTTTAAAGGGCTGTTTTTAGCCATTTTTCTTAGGTAAAACTTTGCTAAGTCGAAGGGGTTACTTCGAAGGGTTATAACATAAAATACTTATTTTTGTTTGAATATGTAAGGGGATCCTTATATAAAATGAATGTTAATAAACCTTGGGGATACCGGGGTGGGTTTAATGTTTTCGATACATAGTTTGGGGTTACAAACAGAAATATGCTTTCGAAAATATACATTTTGGGCTATCAATGTGTTTTTATTTATTTTAACCTAATTGGGGCTACCAATGAGAATAGGTTAAACAGGTGGTATACCTGGAAAAAATAAGTAATCATGGGGATCATGAATTTTTATAAATAATCATGGGGATCATGATATTTTAATTGGCCAAGTGTTGGGTTCTTGGTTAACCTAGGAAAATCATGGAATGTGCGGTGGACAGCCCACATCGAATTTCTAAAGTAAAGAATGTTTTGCCAGAGGTGGGTAGCCTCGGGATTTGGCACCCAAGGGTTCATAGTCATCCTAGGAAAACTATGTAGTGTGCGGTGGATAGCCCACATCATCTTTTATAAAACAATGTACGATGGATAATCTGCATTTATTTCAAATGGAGTTAGGACGGATAGTCCTATTAAATTATGATGGATAGTCATTTTAATGATTTTAGAGGGGAACTCTAATAAATTGATTTTAAATGGGAAATCTAATAAATTGCTTTTAGACGTGATATCTAATAAATGGGTGGATGTGGTATCCAATACATATGATTTATGGCTTTATTTCATATTATGTTAAGACTAAACATTTTGGGTGCATGGGTATAGTAAATGATTTGCATGTTTTGTTTTGGATACGAGTGAGGGAAAAACCCGTTCCGCTAAGCGGCGTGGTCTCACTAGATATCTATTTATGATAAGAGATGATAGGAGAGTATTTATACCAGACTTATTGTCTGACTCGAAGTTTGTGTTTCTCCACAAACTCTCGGGTACTCAAAATTAATTTGAGTAGTCTGAGAGTGGGAGACTTTTAGGTTTTTAGACGAATAAGCTTTCGGAGACGTGCAGGAGGCAGTGTTAGCTATATAGGAGCTATTTTGTGTATTCCGCTGTGATGTACTAAGAACTGTAAAGTTCATACTATTAGTTCTCTAATCATCATAAGGGGACATCTTCATATGTCGCTCTTATCGTATTTTGTACATGTATATGTGATTTGAATGTGGTTAACGTCTGAGATTATATAATTAAATCTGAATATTATTCATAGGAAATGAGAAATTCTGTTTTGTTGAAGTTTAAATTTTTTCATATTCTTGTGTTCCTGTGTATCAATATTAACTATACCGCATTCGGTCATCAAGAAATAACAACTACGGATGACTGCAGCATCAGTAGCGGTTAGTTTTGGGCCTCATAAGGCGGAATGTTACAATAAAGTTTAATAAAAGGACAATAAACTACGAACTTGAGAGTAAAGAAAAATAATGGGTTATTTTATGTAGCTAAGAGAAACTAAAAGGCAAAAAAATATACAAAGGTAGGAAATCTGGGCTACAAAAGCACATAGAGAAAACTTTAATAAACCATGTCCTTGAAACATTAATATTACCGTAGTATATTCAATGAATTTTTAAAGTTTGACACTTTGAATTTTTAAAATATGTTATTACATCCCTTTCAGCAATCAAACAAACATTCATACTATGTAAAATAAATTTTAGTCCCACTTGACAGTTTTGTAGTAAATAAAAATATATAAGCAAAACTATATACTTACTTAAATTTGTTGATTGCTAAACTAAATTCCATAGATCAAAACCTACTAATTGTATGATAAATTTTAACTTTGAGGTACATTTTCTATCGTAAAGTCATGAAGAATGGTACATGCAGATTATATAGCATGTCCATTAATCATGACCATTGAGAATATAAATCGTGGATATATACGTCCATCTATGCATCCAGTTCCGCCAACTCCATCATTTGCATAAAATTCTTCCCACTCTGTAATATTGAAATAACCCGTATAGCTAAAGTACGTAATCTGCTTACTTGACATCGGTAATAAATAAGAAATGTCTTTACTGACCTTGGAATCGCCATTCTTAAGCTTCTTCATAGACCTTATTTAAGACAATTAAATTCTAATGTAGGAAAGCAATGGAATAAAGATTGCACGATTGAAATCATAGGATTCAAGGCATCAATTTTTAGGTGTGAATTTAGATTAAGTTGAAACCTTATATACCGTTATAGATATTTCACTCGACATGATAAATTAAGCCGAGGGAAGAGGCGAGAAGTTATCATACGAGGGCAAACGTAGAGGGAGATTTTTTGGATCACTGGGTAGACAAAACGTGGTGAAACTAAATGACTATAATGTCATCAAATCTCTTGATCAACAAATAAATACCACATACGGTTAATTTGGTAAATTCAAAAACTTCAAATTGGAGTACCCTTGTTATATATAGATGTGTGTTATAAAGATAAAGATATGTTTAATCATTTAGCTACAAATTAATTTCCAAGCAAGCTAAGCCAACAACATCCAGCCCGGCCCATACATCTTCTCTTCGTTTTCAGTTCCTCTCAAATCCAGATCTCACTATTTTCAGATTCCCACATCTCAGAAAGTCTCGCAACAATGTCTTCTTCCGCAACCCTCCAACAAAAGCAAATAGCTCAAATCACACGAATGCTTCACCTAAACCAACCAAACCCAAATCCATCCGACACCTACAAAGTTCTCATCTTCGACTCCCTAACCCGCGACATCATCTCGCCGTTGATCCACGTCAAAGACCTCCGCAACCACGGCATCACCCTCTATTTCCACCTCGATAACCCCAACCGCCAGCAGATCCCTGACGTCCCTGCTGTCTACTTCGTCTCCCCTTCCTCTCACAACATCGCCAGAATCGCCTCCGACGTCTCCAACCACCTCTACGAGTCTTTTCACCTGAACTTCACTTCCTCCCTTCCGAGGAACCTTCTCGAGAAACTGGCTGAAGAGCTGGTGCGATCCGATTCAGTGAGCCGGGTTGCCAAGATTTACGACCAGTATACGGAGTTCGTGACTTTGGAGGACGATTTGTTTAGTTTGAGGCAGAAGGATGTGTATGTTGAGATGAATGATCCAAAAGCCGAAGAGAATGAGATCAATTCAATAATTGACAAGATCGTGAATGGACTGTTCTGTGTGATGGCGACGCTGGGGATGGTGCCAGTGATAAGGTGTCAGAGCGGTGGACCTGCAGCTATGGTGGCAGAGGCTTTAGATTCAAAACTTAGGGATCATCTGGTCACGAAGAATAACTTGTTTATGGAGAATGCAGGGAGCGTGTTGGCAAGGCCAGTGTTGTGTTTGTTTGATAGGAATTTTGAATTGGCAGTAGGAGTGCAGCATGACTGGAATTATAGGCCACTGGTGCATGACATGCTAGGATTGAAATTGAACAAGCTTGATTTGGAGAAGAAGGTCTACGAATTGGATAAGAAGGATGGATTTTGGGTAGCAAATAGTTGGTCCCCCTTTCCGAAGGTGGCAGAGGAGATTGAGGTGCAGCTGAGCAAGTACAAGCAGGATGTGGATGAAGTTAATAGAAAAACCGGTGCAAATGCTGGAGATACAGAGTTTGATGGTACGAATTTGGTTGGGAATACAAAGCATTTGGTGGATACAGTGAATTCATTGCCTGAGCTTACGGAGAGGAAGAAGGTGATCGATAGGCATACAAATATAGCGACTGTTTTGTTGGGCAAGATAAAGGAGAGGTCCATAGATTCATATTGTACCTTAGAGAACGATATGTTGACTAAAGCTAGTGTAGATAGAAATGCATTGATTGGTTTGCTTAAAGGAAAAGGTAGTAAAACTGACAAGATTAGGCTAGCAATCACATACCTTCTTTCTGTTGAAACAACTCCGCAGTCTGAGTTGGAAGCTATAGAGCTTGCATTGAAGGAATCTGAGGTTGATACTTGTGCATTTCAGTATGTGAAAAAGATTAAGTCTTTGAATTCATCGTTAGCCTCTAACATGAGTTCCGCTAGCAAGAGCAATATAGTAGACTGGGCCGAGAAACTTTACGGGCAGTCTATTAGTGCTGTTACTGCTGGAATGAAGAATCTGTTGTCAGGTGGTAGACAGTTGGCATTGACAAGGATAGTTGACGCTTTAATGGATGGAAGACAGAACCCGGAAATTGAATCTTATCTTTCGTTTGACCCAAGAGCAGTTAGATCAGGTGCACAGTTTCCAGGACCATTTAAAGAAGCTATTGTTTTTATGATTGGTGGTGGTAATTACATTGAATATAGGAGCCTTATGGAGTTGGGGATACAATCCCAACCAGCGAAACATGTGATATATGGAACTACTGAACTTCTTAATGGCGAGGAGTTTGTGCAGCAGTTGACTCTGTTGGGACAAAAGATGGGATTGGGAAGTACTGGTGTCACTCCATCTCAATAAGTATTCTCGTTCACACTTATTCCTGGATGATTGTTTTTCTCTTAAATATTGCATGGATACCATATATAGTTTTTGTGAGAAGTTTATTGCATGTTCTTTGATTTATGGTATGAATGAAGCTTTAGCTTTTATATGTATATTTATATTTTGTCGCATACATCTCTAACTGCTGTGGCTAGGATGTAACTAAATCATGACAAACATTCGCTTTTGTTCAGTGATGTATTCGAAATCCAGTTCATCTTGATTGTGGGATTGATAAAGCTTATATCACATGTATAAGATAATTTTCTTTGTTTGATCAACTTAGATGACCAACATGTCATAATCTGCAAGCAGGCACATGTTTTTAAAGCTATTAAAAAAAACCAGGATATGGAATTTTTATAGTTTTCCATCCTATAACATAGGAGGGCTTAAGATAACGCAATTGTGTAAATGGAAAGAGATCTTAGAGGAAGTATTAGATTTGCTTTATTGTGATTAGTATCATTTATTTATTAGTTTGGTTTCATTTAACCATGTTGTAAATGAGTACAGAGCTGTCTCGTAAGATGAGAAATACATTCAGTTTTGTTTGAAGGAATTATTGGTCCGGTACTGAACTCACTTAGTGCACTAGTTACCCTTTTTGTGCACTTGTCGCCTTAGTGCTGGCCAGAGGCATTCTACAGCAACCTTTTATTCATCTGATATACAAATAATTAAACCTCAGTTTCTATTAATCATTTGAGTCTTGTGCTCCATTTTTTTCTTGAATTTTTTGTTGCTGCTGCTGGTGGTGGTGGTGTTTTTATTTTATTGATTTTCAATCATTGCTAAGAATGAACATTCCTGGTAATATAAAAAACAGATCTAAGGGGAAGTTTGGTAATTTTTGCATTAGCCATCTCTTGACAACTTAAGTGTCCATGTTGAGCAAAGATTTGTTATGTTTTTTATGACGAAGGAACCGAATGACCATAACTTGTAAACCTTTGAATTTTTTATACCCTGTTTTGATAGTGAACTTTCACACATCCGCGAATCATCACTAAATGAAATCAACGATTACATGGAATGAAATTCATTGGGCGTGGGGCTCGATCCCTTGCCGCCTGCTAGTACGTTCTCGAGTACGAACAACCACACATGATACATGAATCACCATTCGAGAGCAGTGATGTGGGTAAACAATCTGGTCAATTGGGCATTGAATTTGCTTATAGAGAGGAGAAGCCTCAACCTAAATTCTGTGTGATATTTAAGATTCTGATGTTCGGCTGCAAGGCTTGAGCAAAATCTTAGTACAGTATGCCTTTATTTTTTGTCAAAGACCACTGGTCCAAGTCATATGGTTTCTAGGGTATGATTTTAGAAGTCTTGAGTTTGAGCCACCAGTACATCAAAATGAGCTCTGTCCTTGAATAATAAACCACTTTTTTAATATAAAAAAGCTTTATTTTTCAGCAGAACTTATCTTACGAAGGTTTTTGTTCGAATGGTTGTTTTTTCTTCATGTGCAAGTATAAGATACCCATGTTGTTTCAAGTATAATTTAAAATTTGAGCCGGAATTTTAGTCAATGACAACTGGGAACGTAATCCAATCTAAATTCTGGTATCGATCTATATTCCGGACTTTCTATTTAACAGCTGAAAGTGGGGTAAAATATCATTGAAAATGAAAAAATTGCAGTAAACATATAAAAGAACAAAAAGGCAACAATTCAAATAAGATAATAAAAAATTGATAGATGACCAAATAGTTTAAAAAATCATAATGCTTTTGTCAATTTGGACTCAGTTCAGCAGAAACATGATGAAAAAACAGTAAAAATAATAATTAAATCAACTTTTTTCAGGTATAAAATAATACATATTATAATTTTGTAAATACATGCATGTATTATCTATTAATGTATTTCTATAGCTAAACATAAAAATCCATAATGAAAAAAAAATTAAAATCTCTAAATTTTTCGAAACTGACTGAAATTTGGAAAAATCTCAAATGAACAAAATGGAAATAGGAATCTTGAACCTTGGTGCTAAGTATTAGTTCCTACCAAAGTTTAAAAAATGTTTTTGAATGTAAAACTTATATTCAGTATAGTAATTATTGTTATCTATTGTAATAACCCGTTTGATTGTTGCGAGTAGATTAGCTCCCCTGTCTAGCTTTTCTTCCAAGTGTTAGGGAGTACAAAGAAGCATATGACCTTATAGCACTCTTCTTTAAATTTGTATTTGCAAATATCAAATAAATTATGATTTGCAAAAATTTGTTGCAATTTGATACTGATTACACTGACAGAGAAAAGGGATCACAAGCTGTTTAATTAGTTACTTCATTGCTATACAGTCACTTGCTGCTGAGCATTGTGGAGAATTTACAAGGCTGTCATGTGACCCCTGGAGGCAATGAGTTTTCACTCTTGGTAACATTACCTAAATATTTAGCAGATTACCATTAGTGTATAAACTGTTGTATGAAATGTTGTACTTGCTTGTTGCTTCTGCAAGATTCAATCATTCACCGGGCAAAAGAAGCTTTGTACAAGCATGATCAATTAGCAACATTTTACATTAAAGTATTAATACTATTATCTAGAGCCAATTATCATGTATTGGTCTAACTTTTAAATTATCTACTTTGCAACAGGAACCCACTGACCAAAATTCGTTTTCTCAGATTTCTGTCCGTCCATCAAATCATAAAGCACTTTCAGTGTATAAGGAGGCTTTCAGGTATTACTGTTGCTTCTGCTATCGCCCTTACCGTATATATTTTTGTTAGGCAAAAGAAGCTCATCCCATTTTTCTTAATCCTATATCTTTCACATTTCTGTATCTTCTTCTGCATATATCTGATTTAGAAAAAGTGCAATATCTCTTTTTATAGAAAATACAAATTAATCTAAAGCCGGAAGGTGTAAATATGACTAAAAATGCTAAATGAATCCGACGTTTAAAATAAAATACCTTTTTTCAAAAAGTCGGATTAGAAATTCGTTTTTCTCACTAAGTCAAACATTTAGTGCTTATAATTAATTGGAATTGTACATCTAATGAATATTTTATTCAGTTACAAACCGAAAATGATTTAGGTGAATATGGATTAGAACTGAAGTTAGGACATGAAATCAAGATACGAATTTGCATTGAAATTGAGATTTAACATTGAGGTTAAAAATGTAAGTAATTTTGCAATAAAAAAACTTTCAGTCATTTCTCACTTTGTATTGAAAGGCTAATTAGTTATGTCCAATTGATTTGTAGATAGGTTTTCCTCCGAGAATATAGGAGTCATTTCTTCTAGAGCACCGAAACATGGAGGAATGTTGTTAAATAACATCAAAAATGCATTTTATCTGCAAATATATTCAATGTTTTTGTGATAAACTGCTCATATTTTGCGATAAGATAGATTCAATGTTAATAAAGTTTTTAACTGAAAAAAGCAGTATATTTTTATAGAAATTTATGGTTGGACATTGGTTTTCGTTATACACGCTTGTACGCACACAAATACATACACGTGTGTGTCTACTGTTTTTTCTTTTAGAAAAGGTGCATAAATCATGTTAATAAGTGGTTATAAGAATTGGTGACTATGATTTTATATTACGATTCAACGATGATGTTTAGAATCAGATTCCGAGGGCCAAGGTTTAATTTTTAGGTCTTTCAAATATAAGAGCGTTATGATTTAATTTCAGTATTAAATTGAACGATTGTAAACCCATGGAATAGTTTAGTTCAATTTTGAATATAAATATCTTTTCTCTGGGTTTCAACTTGAATACCTATTTAACCTTTATGGTATAATAACAAAAGACTAGTGTGTAATCGTGCGTTGCACACGGCATAGTTGTAAAAAACATCATATTCATAAATATTGGTAAAATTAGAGAGTATTTATGCAGTATATGATAAGTATGTTGTTGTATTATCAATTATGAATCAAATTTTTTATCACTATATATATGTATATAACACTTGTAAGTGATATATATACCTTTATATCCGAACAAAAATTTGATATTTACCCTTTTATTAATAAGAATGTGGTATACATATTGAAACTGACAGTTTTTAAGATTTATTACAAAAATTAATAATTATTAGTTATTTTAATTTATTTAAGTAGTTTATATTTAATATTTAAATTAATTAATTAATTTAAATATTTGGACTTAAATGCAAAATGATAAGTTTGAATAGAAGGGGACTTTTATCCTCAGTATTATAAAAATGTAGGTATTTGAGTGTAAAACCATGAAAAGAATTAATAAATATTGTGTATTATTGTAAAAGTTACAGTTTAAAGAATTTAAAAAAATACGGCAGGAGAGAATTAAAGAGAGGGGACAAAACTTCTACAACTAATGAGAGGATTGGAAGTTCTCATCCCTACTATTATTTATTTAGTAGATAATTTGTTGAGATTAAAAAAATAAATCAAAGTTGTTTTCAACGTTTATGTATGTATTTTTTATTATATGATTTATAGATTCTTATTTTTTATTATTAAAGTATATCTTATTTTTGAATATAAAAAAATTAATTTTTCATTTTGATTAATATAAATATGATATACGTATTAAAGTTGTTACTTTCTGTGGTCTAATAGATAAAACAATGAATAATAGTTAACTGATTTTGTTTTGAATAGTTTAAATTAGGACAATTAATTAGCTTAAATGTAAGGATTTAAATGTAAAATATTGTAGAGATTTGAGTAAAAGAATTTTAATCTAGAATTGATAAAAGATGAGTATTTGAATGTAATATTGTTGATGTGAATAAATTTAAAAACCATGAATCCTATAAAAAATATTTTGAAATAAATTATCACGAGAGAATTAAAAGAGAGAAAGTTGTTATGAGTGCAAATTCTTCTACTGTATTATTATATTAGTGTGATCCCGTGCATCATACATGGTATGATTTAGAAAAATAATCTTATAAATATTTTTAAAGAATTGAATCTATTGTGTAAGATATGGTGAATTTGTTGAGATAATTGAGTTGTGTACTAAACTTATTGTTTTTTAAGTTTGTAACATCTGTTATGAGATTTATGTATTTTTATATTTGTATAAATTATTAAATTCTCATTTTTGTAAATAATAACGAATCAGATACTAATTTACCATATGTTAGCATTTAATATTTGTTAAAAAAAAATGAAAGCTAGTATTCTTAATTAATTTTAATATCAACATTTTCACAAAAGGTATTAATTGAAAATATTCATTAGTTTCAAATTACAACTGCGGTATTCATCACTTACCATTAATTTAATATCATTTTTAGCAAAAATAAATTTTAGTAATGATAAATAATCCACTTGATGGAGCCTTGGCACAACGATTAGATCACTCGCATGGTGATTTGAGCCCCATGTTCGAGTCCGGAAATAGCCTCTTCGCAATGCGAGAGAAATGATGTGTACATTATCGACCTTCTCAGAGTCCACTATCGTGCGGGAGCCTCGTGCATTGGGTTCCACATTTATAAACAATCCACTTGATGTGCCACATTTAAAAAGAAAGAACGTTGTCTCAATTTGTAATAATATACCCATTTTAGAAAGTAAAAATTCGTGTATATGTTTGTTTGTAAAGAAATACCTACTTTAGGAAGAAAATTTATGTTTAATTTTCTTTGCAATAAAGTACTTATTTTAAAAACAAACAAATCATGTAAATTTGAATGTAGAACAATTTAAACAAACCAATGCTAGTTTTGTATGTAAATGTCGAAATATTAAGTTGTATGGACTTGAATGAAATATTAGTTTTATAATTTTTGTCAATATAAGTGTGGTGCACAATCATTGAATTGTCATTTTAAGGACTTATTCGACCAAATAATAAATACTAGTTAATTGGATTTGTTAAGTTTAAATTTTAGATTATAAATTTATTTAGATGTAAAATGACAATGGAGATAATTAGTCGAACTTTGTAATAATTATTATGACGATAAATTGTAGGAGTTTGAAAATAAAATATTCGAAGAGAATTAAGGAAAGAAGTGGAATCCCTGAAATTAACAAGAGGGCAGGAAATTCTTCTGCTTTACTATGCTTTACTATTATTTAAAAGATATTTAAAAGATATGATAATAACAGATGTTGATAAATCAAAGCATACAAGCATTGTACATCATATCAGGTTGTACAATAATATTTATGACGCTTTTGCATCTCACAACATTGAATGCAGAGGATACAAGTTCTATCAAAACAGACCGTTTAATTAGCCAACTAACGCTTTGCACTCCTTCAAACGGGTCGATCCAAAATGGCCATCTGATCTGCTCTTTAAGCCTCCACATGCGCATCTATTTTCCCCATGGAAGTCCCCAGGTCCTGTGATGTCTCTGCATCTACATCCATTTCATTATAAAAAACAAAGGTAAATGACGGAAACGGTTGTACCTAAAGACAAACATGTTCCTGAGCGTGCACATGAGCATTTGCTTTAGCGGACCGGTATGCTCCTAGACATTCAGATGATTTTTTCTTGAACTTTTCTTCCAAAGCTGTGTTGTTTTAATAATTAATAAAACAAGAAATAATTCTGTGTGTTAAGTCTCAAGTCCCTGTTAATTTTAAAGATAGTCAAACATCCTTTTTAACCATATATTAAAAGCTGGATCCATTAATAATTATATACACACACCATTGTTTTTAATTGATAAACAAGAATTGAAATTCCTTTTTTTTTCCTTCCATAAAATCATAAATTTTACGTTTTTCCAAACGGATCCATATCATATATAAAAATCAATCAAGCTGTATGTAATCGTGAATCTTTACAATTTCTGTTTCGAGTCGCATATATTTACACGGTCAAAAAATTGTTGAAATATATGATGTATGGATTTTGTTTTAAAAATTGTAAAATTTGTGAGTTGATGGCACTAAAAACGAAATTTCAATCAGATGCTTTAAATGTGAGACAATTCAAATATTTGTACCAAATATTTCAAACTGGAGGTAATTGTAAATATTTGCAATTTATGCTTCGATTTACAAACATATACAACAAAATTATACCAATAAATTGTTACGACTCTTAGTTGAAAAGACTATAAGATTTAATGCTAAACTTCGTGGTAAGTGCAAATATTTGCGTTGTAACCGCAAATGCTTGCAATTTCTATTTTGTATCATATAGAGATAATAATAAAACATAGATTAATCATAACATTTTAATCTTGTTTAAAAGAGTGTAAAATTTGTGGTTCAATGATAAATACAAAATTCTACTCAAATGTCTCAAATAAGAGATGTTACTTTTTAATAGGGCTGTTATGGTAATGGTTACCGCTACCATTTCACAAATACCGTTACCGTACCATTTTTATTGGTAAGCGAAAATTGCTTACCGTTACCGTTACCGATAGGCTGGTATACCGAAGATTGGTATACCGATAATCTGGTAACCGTTACACTGGTAATGGTAAATTACCGTTTGTCTAAAAAAGGTTTCAACATAACATGTATTCACACCATAATGGTGCTTCATTATACAATTTATAGTGTTACTTAATAAAAGACATAAATGAGAAAGATCTGAAGTGTATTTAACATTATTTCACCTGGTTAGTAAACTAAATTTAATCATTTGCTTGGTTCTAAATGCCTATAATAAAGCATGTTACATGAATATACATGTATTATAAATTGACTGGTAAAATTACCGTTACCGCTGGTATTGAAGAAATGTTACCGATGATTTACCGTAGAAAATAGTAAATTTACTGTTACCATACCGATTAAACTGGTATACCGATTTCACTCGAAAATGGTAACCGATTGGCTGGTAATGGTATGGTAATGGTAAATTTACCGTTACCATAACAGCCCTAGTTTTTAATGTTTAAAAGTGACATGGTTGCAATTTTGAATTAGACGATGATAATATCAAAACAATGATCCAAAACTTGGTAGTCGTTGTTAAAAACTTTTATTAAGTTCGGAATCGGGGATGTGAGCCTAATTTCATAGATAACTTCATATGATTTTATAAAGAGCAAATTAGCGTAAAAGACAAACATAACAATTTTTTGTTTTTTTCATTGTTTTGTTTCATTGTTTTCTTTTTTGTTTTCTTTACTATTTACCAACACGGGTGAATTTTATGGCCCAATATTCACTTGTTTGAAATTGCAGCAGTGAACTATGTATTGTGAGCAATTGAGAACTCGGTTTCAGTCATTTGAAATCTTCTTGATTTCGTTCCGTTTCAGATATTTCGGAAGTTTCAGTTTTAGTTTCGATTTCGAACCCATATCCATTTTTAATGGAAAAGTAATAATAAACGTTGTAAATAAAATACAAAATATTATCTATAAAGAGATAATAATACAAAATATAACACTATTACATAGATGAACGTAAACAATATACTAAACAAATTTTAAAAAATAAATTAAAATCGGCCAAGTCTATTTAAAAATAGACAAATCTTAATAATTAGCATAGAACCCCCTCACTCATTTAGACATGGGTAACAAAGTCTTAAAACAAGTCCAAGCCCATTAACATTCAACCCATAATTCATTTTAAATTCTACTTCGACCCTAAACTTCAACCCTAACCTTAAAATCGTAATTGTGCTTCTCCGTTACTCACTACAATCGAAGAAAAAAGTGAAAATGAAAAAAAAAACATTCACGTAGGTTGACGACGAGAACCAAGGCGACGAAGCAATTTCGACCAAGAAAAGGGAGAAGAACGAAGCGACCAGATTTTGTTTATATTTTTTGTTGCATTCGATTCTTCTTCCCATTTTTCTGTTGTTTACACCTCTTTTCCCTTCCCTACAACAATTCCAACTTTTTTTTATCGACACCATCATGATAGGATTTTGACCTAATTCCGTCCCGTCTCCGGTCGGGACCGAACTGAGATGGTCGACATATCGTGATTCCAACAAGAAACTGATACCATGATTGTAAGTTAATATATGCAGATAATATGTACTCGTTTTACTCATTTAGATTAGAGAGCTGTAAGATTTTGATGAGACATATTATATGAACTTGTATTAATAAAGCATCATTTTTCTTAAAAAATAATTTTTTTTAGATCTAGACCACTAGCTTTAAAATTTGAGAATGACATTTTATCTAATACAAATTCCCTCCCAACTGTTTTAGACTAACACCATTCCATCTCATCGCCGAAGCCTCCCCCCACTGTACCACTTTAGGGTCATGGCATCTCCACCCGCAACTCATTCACCCCGTCACCTAAAACTCCACAACGACCCCATCATTGCCTAAGCACACCGGGATGCCCAATCCCAAACCCTAAATCACAAACGTCGCTAGATGTCGCCTCGCACCACCATGACAAGTCACACCAGAACTTGATGCATCATCGTCGAGTTGAAGGGAAAAAAAATCAATGATAGACTAAAAATGCTAAATTAAATTAGCAATAAATCAACATGATGCTATATTCTTTTTTGTTAATTCAAAATTGCTAAATTAAACTAGTATTAAATCAATATAGTGTTATATTCATTTTTTACAATTCAAAAATGATAAATCAAAATAGCACTATCATTCTTTTCTATAGTTTAAGAAAATGCTAAAATAAACTAGTAGCATAGGACATATAATGCTATATTTATTTTCTATGATCTAAAAAATGCAAAACTAAACCGACATAAAATAAACGGTGCTTTATTTTTTTAGTTTGGAAAATGCTAAATCAAACAAGCACCATCATTCATTTTTATAGTTTTAAAAAATGCCAAATAAATTAGCATTATGCACATATAATCCTATATTTGGTTTTATTTGCAAATAATGCTAGTTATATTTAGCATTTTCGGCTGTTTATATTTCAAAAATAATAATAAAAAATCATCTACCACCAGGAACCACTGTCTTCACCGCCACCATCATCGACGCCATGACTCCACCGTGCTTTGATGCTATACCTCCGACACCCGTCTCCTCCGTCGCCTCCCAAGCCATGGCGACACAGACGTTTTGTTCAGCATAACGAATCCTAATCGCCCCAATCAACCACTGCTGTCATCCCAAGCCGCCGCCACCTCGTCGCCTCCTAAGCCTCATCTTCCACCTCGTTTTGTGTTGCGATGTATATTCACAACAAATTTGACCTTCAGACTAAAAATGGAACGCGGTGTCCTTGCATCAAAATTTTTCCCTGTACTAGTCCTTGTCCCTATTTTCCACTTTTGGAAAATCGAATACTATTTACATATTAGTACCACACTTGTACTTCTCGCTTTTGTATATTTTAGTACTGTTTTTCTTCCTCTACAGTACTTTCTTGTAGATATTGAATTTCAAGCACTCATACTAGGATAGTAAATCGAACAAAAAGAGTCTGATGTTCGGTCGATAAACTGTCATCCATATCTTAGTTACTTTTAAAAGAAATTAAGATAAGATAATCATTCAAGTTTGTTGGATTGTTGGCTGATAGTTCTTGACTGATTCGTGCAAATCTCAATCTGATGTAACCCAAACTGTTTGTATAGCAACTAAGGTATGGATGACACTTGTACTTCTCGCTTTTGTATATTTTAGTACTGTTTTTCTTCCTCTACAGTACTTTCTTGTAGATATTGAATTTCAAGCACTCATACTAGGATAGTAAATCGAACAAAAAGAGTCCGATGTTCAGTCGATAAACTGTCGTCCATACCTTAGTTACTTTTAAAAGGAATTAAGATAAGATAATCGTTCAAGTTTGTTGGATTGTTGGCTGATAGTTCTTGACTGATTCGTGCAAATCTCAATCTGATGTAACCCAAACTGTTTGTATAGCAACTAGCTTAAAATACATTGCACTAAGAACGGCCAGAAATTAAATTCTGACCCTTTATCTTTCCTGCTGACGCCCACTTGTATATTTAGTTTATAAAACGATGAAGACTTTTACCAGTTTGATTATATATAAAATATCCAAGCAGTAATAGATTTTCACTATCAACGAAAACGAAAGATGTGGCAATGCAAAGTGAAACAGCTCAATAACTGGTAGATGGTGAAAAAAGAAAGTCCAAATTGAAAGAGAAAGATCGCTATAGCTATAGTTTCCGAAATGTTCATATTGGGCATGCACTTGAATACAAATCTGGTGAGATCATGCATACTGTTTGGTATTGGGGTCTGTTTCAGGTATCCATGAAAACGTATGCTGATTACCTGAAATTATTTTTATGTCTGTTTCTGTCCCTTTTGTGCAAACTCTCAAGTTTTTATACGACCTTTATCTACTGGATTTGATTGTGTCAAGCTTTGATCGAGTGTTAAAAGTGTTTCACAAGAAGATGTGTATTTGTGCTGTTGGGATCATCACATATTATTTAGTGTTATCCTATGAGTAGATGATTTGTTCTATTGGCTAAATGTTAGTTCTGACAGTTTATCACTGATGACTTGCCGCCATCTCTTCTAGAAAAACTGAAGAAGTTCAAGATGTATGCAAGAAAGTTCTTTCAGCTCCCAGTGGGAGGTGATAATTGAAATAGTTTTCGTATTGGAAAATATAGCACTGGATATGCAGGTCAAATTGTTGCTGGAATGATTATCCATTTTGCCGTGCAACCTAACGATGGGAGAAGCTTGAACTAGCAGAATGACCGGTCTCTTTCAGATACTGTTATTTTATTTATTTATTTTTAAATTATTAGCACTATCATTATTGTTGTTTTTAAATCTTCACCATCATCGTTACAACTACTACTTCATTACTTCTACTAGTAGTAGTATTATTAGTATTAGTATTGTTGTTATTAAAAATAACAAGTTCTTTGAGAGGTAACTGGTTGAAGGTTCCTATAGTTCTGAATGCCCTTCTTGTCAATATGGGAAATCAAGGTAATTTTGTGTGCCTTGTACTGTTAGATTCTTCTAAATTGTATTCACCCTATTGTATGGATTGATCCTATTATATTAATATCATAAAAGGTACCGACGGAGGGTCATAACAAAATAGCAGTATGGATTGGTGTTCAAATTCTACCGGGAATTAATTTCTCGTGCTTATTACATACATACGAATCAAAAAACAGGGGAACAGCACACAAGTTCCTTTGGAATATGTTTCACAAGAGCAGTATAGCCTTGGATGATTTTATATCTTAAGCATATCAAGAACATTGATTCTCAAAGAAGTATATTTGAAAGAAGCATCATCGAAGTTCTTCACCGTTAAATAGTTAGATCTGTCAACGGATACTTTTGGATACGGATGGTGTCATATCTGCATTTCCATTCAAATCATTTTCGGATATCGGATATCCACGTCCGCGGATACGAATGAATATCAAATAATTATCCTATCTGTTAACGATCGGTAAATTGATAAATATAAATAGAAAATTTTGGTTTAACATAATATTTTTTCAATTCCATTGATAATAATAGTGTGGAAAATAAACAAATATAATGATAATAAATAGTTTTAAGTAACTAATATGCATTTAAATGCATATAATACAAATTATTGACTTAATAAAAAATATAAAAATATGTCATACTAAAATTTGCAAAATATAAACTATAATTTTAACAAAAACCACGGATAATTTTCGGATGCGTATCCGCATTTTGTTTTTCGGATGTCGAATGTTTATTCGTTTTTCGAATGCGGATGTGGACGGATTTTAGATTTTTTGAGTATTCATTGGCAGACCTATAAAGAAGTATATTTTCAAAGAAGTATATTTGAAAGAAGCACCATCAAAGCATATCAAGAAAATTATTTAGATGGTTCAAATTTTTTTATTTTTTTTATTTATCATTCATCAAGTAGATAAAACATAGCGAAGGATGATATCTTCTCTTTGTTTGGAACAACCCTTTGCTCTTTGAATAGGACAAATTTTCTAAGTAAGTCGATTTACATAACAATTTAACAAGCCAGGCAGTTTTGAAGGGGAGTTCCTAGGAGGCCCGAAAAGATGGGTACGGGCTTAGTCCAGAAAGATAAGATGTCGGATGAAATAATTGAATTCAAAGGGATCGTCGATTCTTTTTCCGCACAATTATGTCCCCACTTTCAGCCTCACGGTAATTTTTATTTTTAAAACTAATTATCAAAGTAGGCCGATGTCAACATTTTGCAATTGCCAACCCGTACATGCCATCCAGACTTGCGCTTATTGGAAACAAAAATGCAAGTATAAAAGCATCCCAATAGAGGGTCAGTCACTTGGCGACCGACCCCTAACATGTGGTCAGTGAGCCCAAAAATGGGCCCGCTACTGACTGACAAGGACGCTTTAACGACCTTAGCAGTCAGTGATTTACCCAGCATTATTAATGCCGAGTAAATAACTGACATTAATAATGCCAGGTAAACTAAGGCAACGGTAAAATAAATATTACCGTTGTCATTTCATCTAGTATTATTACTGTCGGATAAGGCAGCGTAATATTATTTTCAACTGTTGTCTTCTCTTTATAAATATGGTTAAGTTTTTATTTTACAATTACAAATATTTCTTCCCATTTTCTTCATCTTTCTCTTTTAAGTCATACAAATCGCACTCGTGATTAGCCGCAAAAAATGTTAAACAATCAAAAAGGAAAAAAAACCCAATGTCCTCCTAATTCCAATGATTTCAAGAATATAATCAAAATTCTACTGTTTACAACAATTTGTTAGGGATGAGCGTGGGTTGGTTTGGTGCGGTTTGAAGGTCAAACGCTTCCGCTCCCCATCAAATGGTTAATCAAAAATACAAACATTATACTAATCTTTTAAACGATTCAGTTTTGGTTCGGCTTAATGTAATACAGTCCGGTACGGTCCGGTTTAAACCATATTAAATATAAAATAGAGGAATTACTTCCATCAACAATCAATTTATGAAGGCAACTGTGTGAAGCTTTTACACTTAAATGTTAAAACACACAATGTTACACTAAAATAAAATATTAGTTCTTAATTGTATGAATATTTCAATTTGATATTTAGCCACAAGTAAGATTTTTTTTAGTAGATTAATCAATCATCAACGTTAATCAATGCATCATTAAGTAAAATGATTAAAATAAGATTATAATTAGCATTTATCAAAAAAATGAGATGAAAAATATTACATTAAACTTATAACTTCTTCCTTTACGACAACGATTATTTTTAATATAAGTTGAAAATAGAATATATATCGTTAGAATATAAAATGAGATAGGAGTTACTTATATTTTTATCATAAGATTACTAGTGTAAATATTCAGTTCAGTCCGGTTTAATATGGTCGGCAATCGCCCAAACTACAACCGAACCGTATCGATGCAGGTCGGTCCGAATTGGGGTATTTGCTTTGATTAGAAGATTCGGTGTGAGTTTTCACACCATTTTTGCTTTTCTGTGCGGGCGGTGTAACACCCCCGCATTTTTCGATAATTGAATAATCAAATAACAATGAACAATGAAAATAAACATTTTGGAATTATCAGAATATGGCCTCGAAACTTATATCATTTTGTCTGTGACAATTTTTTGATCAATTTTCATATATAACTCGTCAAAATCTGAGTCAATACGAAGAAGTTATGAGAGAAACGAAAAACGGGAAATAACCAAAAATAGAAAAGAAAAAAAAACGTATATGGGTCGACCCCTAGGTCGACCAGAAGGAAGCACAGGTCGACCCTAGGGTCGACCCGCGTTGTTACCTGGACGCAGTCTTGTCCAGGTACGTGCCGAACCAATTAAAAATCGATTTTTGCACGATCCGAGCCATACGTTGATAGATCTGATGGCTCCAAACGACCCTGTGACGTGGTGGCTTCAGATTCAATCCAAGAATCTAACGGTCTGAGATCTCCAAACTCCATTATAAATAGAACCTTAGGCCTAGCTATTTTCTCACAATCAGATTTTTTCCCAACGAGTTCATTGCCTGAGGCTGGATCCTAAAAAGAAAATATTTCTAGGGAGATCTTCTCAATAAAAATATTAGACACCTTATAAGAGGATCCAGGAAGACCATGGAGCCAAGCTAAGCACAAGCAAAGCTAAGGACGATGTGTGAGTGGATTTAATTATATATCTTTTACGTTTATGATATATTATCGTTAGATTTCCATTAAATAATTTTATTCAGTATTTATTTCAGTAATTAATCCTGTTAATTAGTATGCTGAAACTGTAAATTGTGTAAGAGAGCTTATATTTAATTATTATTTATATAGAAAAAAAGGAAAATAGTAATCCACTAAATATGAATAATATTAGGCTTGACAGTCAGAGAAAGACATAAGCCTAAAAGTAAGAAATTTACAGTTATTTACATCTAATTTAAAAGTTGAAATTTAGCTTGTAAATGTTAGTTTCGTTTTATCCTTTTTACGCGAATAAAATAGTAAAGAGAAGAATTTGCAAATACGGGCCAAAATAAAAGAACACTAGATTTACAGAAATTAGATAAAAAGAGAAAAATAGAAATTTGCAGCAAATTATGCTAAAAAGGGAGTAATAAATTGGAAGTAAGTGATAGATTAATTGGTTGGTTTAGAAAAGAGAATACATTTCTATAGTTTAATATTTAAAAGATAACGATAAACGTAGTTGCAAGAATAAAAGAAAGAAAAAGGGAATTATGTAAAATAGAGAAACTACTGTATTTAGCATTATCCAAAAAGTAAAGAAATAATAAAAGGAATATCTTGCAATTACGGATTATTGTTTATAACTTCATTTAGTATTAAAATATGGAAATTGATTTTTAGCATAGTTTTTATAACCAACCAAATAGAATAGAACTACTTTCTAGAATATAAGAAAATAAAGTGAAGGATTAAAGGAATTAAAGAAGGAATCAAGTTAATTATTAGACAAGACTAAAAGCTATAAACAGAAATGTAACTAGATCTGCATTTACTGTGCAGATAATAGAATAAAAGCAAAGCAGTTATTATGATAAGTAAATTTATGACAGTCGGACGTAGTCCCAAGTCAAGATTATCATATAATAAGATAATTAAAAAGAATTCAATATCATAATAAAAGAAGACAGATTAGAATAGAAAAGAGATGCTTGTAATTATATTTATAATATATAGATTATAAAAGAATGCAGTAGTGACAATTGCAAGTAAAATTATAACATAGATTATAATTAAGTAGAAAGAACAAAAAAGCTTATTTTAAGACTTAAATTAAGTTAATAAGCAAATAGAGCAGAAATAACATAAGAGGCTTATTTTAACAAACTTAGATCTTGGATTAAGTTAATAAGCAAGATAATAGAAGTGACCCATACCAACAGCGTTCCCTTATAGTTACGAACTGAGGGTCTCACAATAGTTAGGTGAGGCTGGGACAAGCTTATGCTGATTAGGATAAATAAATAGTGATGCAACCCAGAATGATAAAGTCTTAGGTCGCGACCGACCTAACGTGCTGTTAAGTCGCGTGCGACCTAACAAAGAAGAGAGAGAGTTAAAACAGAGCACATATCACTCATTGTCCTTAGGTCGCTCAACGATGCAACTTTGCGACCTACGACCTATGACAAGTCGCGAACGACTTAACGAGTTAGCTCGCTCAGCAATGCCGCATTTTCCTTTAGGTCGCGAACGACCTAACTTAAGTCGTTCAATTCCTTTAGGTCGCTCTGATCTTTTGAATACCAGTTTTTACGAGTTACGACCTATGTTAGGTCGCGGGGAAGAGTTACGACCTATGTTAGGTCGCGAAAGTGAGATACGACCTATGTTAGGTCGCTGATTTGGAATGCCGCTTTATTTTAGGTCGCTCGACCTTATGTACTGAGGAGATAGGTCGCTGTCTTCTATTGTTAGGTCGCTCACTACTACATTTTGTTAAGTCGCTCATGGGGTAGGTCGCATGAAGATTTCCAGAAGCTAGTTCTTAAGTCGCATGAAGTGTTAGGTCGTTAACGACCTATACTAGATCGCTGATGGAGGCTGATGTATTGAAGTTAGATCGCGTGAGTTGTATTTTACGTCGAGGCCGATCTATGTGTTGTAAATATGGATATCATGTGTTGTAATATGCTGTATTGCTGTGTTGTTTCTTTAGGTCGCAGACGACCTTAGTTAGGTCGTAAGTCATAAGTGTTAGGTCGGTGCCGACCTAGGTGTTGTAATATGTTGAGTCGTGTTGAGTTGTAACCTCTATAAATAGCGGGGTGGTGTCATTTGTAATAGTAAGTTGATTTTGAATAAAAACTTTTGTTTTTTAGCTTTGTGCTTTCATTAAATTGGTAGTTGAGTGTGATCTCTTATCTCCTCTTTCGGCATTCGAGTGCGCTCGAATCAACGATCGTAGAAGCCAATTCACGGTATCAAGTGCGCTTGATCAACGTCTGAAGAATTGCAGATCTTCTTTCACGGTATCGTGCGCGATCAACGTGATGAAGATAGCTAGAATCCGACATCTTTTGATCAACGGATTTAGGCCATTCGGTAACTTCTATTCCATCGATCGCTACTTTCACAGATTCATCATTTTTGTTATCCCCTGCTGCATCATTTGGTGTCAGAGCTAGACTTAGCCAATCATAGCTAAGCCGAGTCTTGGAGCCAATTTTATTCGAAGTGTTGAAGACTGGATTTGCATTTTTTACGAAGACTAGTGTTCATCGTGTTCATCATAAGTCGCAACAAGAGTGAAGATTTTGATCCATATCATTTTGGATCGAAAGAAGAAAGGTATTTGAAAGTGCGCGGGAAGTTGTTTGAGCGCCAAAGGGTATATTGAATTGTGGGTGCCGAGCTTGAGTTAGGTCGTTTCTAGGCCAAACCGAGCAAGAATTGAAATTTTTGAAGTTGTGTGTTGAATTTGTGAAGTTTTCGACAATGCCGCCAAGAAGAGCAAATCACCATCAGAATGTTGAAGCTGTGTATAGAAGAGAAGAAGCTGATGAGATGGAGCAAAGAATTAATGAAAACGTTAGTGAGAAGCTTAATGAAGGGATTGGTCGATTAAAGAAGATGATGTTGGAGATAAATCAGAATCGGAGAAGGGTTTCACCTGAATCTAACCATGGGGGAAGTAGAGTTTCACCACATTCCAATCGAGAGAGAAGTATTGATAATGATCATCGAAGTGTGAGTCGAGATCGTTATAGAAATGTTGACAATCGAAATCGTGAGAATGATCGTGAACGGAGGAATGTAGATCAAAGGGATGTTGGTGGAAGACACGATGGTAGTAGAGATGTTGGTGGTCAGGATCGACATCGATATACATCAGATTTCGAGGAGGAGTTTGATGGTGGTAGTGTTCATGGACGAGGACGAGGACAAGGAAGAAATCAGTCGAAGTATGATCACAAGTGGGAGTCTGGGATGAAAACTGAAATACCGGAATTCAAGGGAGGTATGCAGGCCGAGGAATTTCTTGATTGGTTAGCTTATGTTGAGGAAATATTTGACTTCAAGGAGGTTCCGGAGGATCGTAAGGTGAAGTTGGTTGCTACTAGGTTGAGGGGGAGAGCTATGGCATGGTGGCAGCAAACCAAACTTACTAGAGAGCGGATGGGGAAGTCAAGGATTGTAGCTTGGGAAAAGATGAAGAAATTGATGAAGGCTACTTTCTTACCCTACAATTATCAATCACTAATGTATCAGAGATTACAGAACCTGAGGCAAGGAACGAAAGTAGTTACCGATTATGCAGATGAGTTCTACCAGTTGATTGCTCGAAATGACATTATGGAAACAGAAGAACAATTGACCGCTAGGTTTGTTGGTGGACTTAAAGCACAGATCTAAGATATGGTGAACATGTTCGACCCTAGATCTGTGGCAGAAGCACATCAAAAGGCGTTGGCTTGGGAGAAACAAGGAAGACGTGGGGGAGGTGTGTTTCCAAGTTTTACAGGGCAGAACAAAGGAACGGGTAGTAGTTCTAATGTTCCTAAAACATCGAATAAGCCGGTTGTTCATGAAGTGGCTAAACCAAAAGTCAACACCAATTTCAAATGCTATAATTGTCAAGAAGTGGGTCACAAGAGCAGCGAATGTCCAAAACCGAAGAAGAGAACTATGATTGCTGAGGCAGAGGAAGATGAAGTAGAAGCTGACTGTTCTAATTCACTACATGATGAGGAGGAAGAAAATGTGTCGGGAGATGAAGGGTATTCATTGATGATGAAGAGGTCGTGCTTGACACCAAAACAGGAGGAGGAAACTAGCTGGTTGAGGAGTAACATCTTTCAATCAACATGTACTATCTTGGGAAGGGTTTGCAAGTTTGTTATTGATGCAGGAAGTTGTGACAACATTATCCCTACAGAAGCTGTGAAGAAGTTAGCATTGAAAACAGAGAAACATCCGAAACCTTACAAGTTGGCTTGGTTGAGGAAAGGTGGGGAGGTGAAAGTTGGACGAAGGGCCTGTGTTAATTTTTCAATTGGGAATAAATACAAGGATGAAATTTGGTGTGATGTTGTAGACATGGATGTATGCCATCTGTTGTTGGGAAGACCATGGCAGTATGATAGGGCTGTGCAACATGATGGACGTGCTAACAGTTACAGTTTCATGTTTGAGGGTACAAAGATTACTTTAATTCCTAAGAAGCGACAACACGAAGAAAGCAAGTTGGAGGAGATTGAAGAGTTGAAAACTTTGTTATCTTTGAAGGAATTTGTTAAGGAGGTAGAAGAGGAGCCTGAAGTATTCTTGTTGATTGGACGTGAGAGTCATGAAGTGGTTGAGATTCCTGAAGAAGTGAAACCAGTGCTGGGAGAGTTTGACGATGTATTTCCTGAGGAGCTGCCAACGGAGTTACCACTGTTGAGAGACATTCAACATCAAATTGATCTTGTTCCAGGAGCTGTGTTGCCACATAGACCACACTACAGAATGAGTCCAAAAGAACATGAGGAGTTGAGAATGCAAGTGGAAGAATTTCTTGAACAGGGGCGTGTGCAGGAAAGTTTAAGTCCATGTGCTGTGCCAGCATTGTTAGTACCGAAGAAGGATGGGACGTG
This sequence comes from Allium fistulosum, assembly GCA_030737815.1. Classification (NCBI taxonomy): domain Eukaryota; kingdom Viridiplantae; phylum Streptophyta; class Magnoliopsida; order Asparagales; family Amaryllidaceae; genus Allium; species Allium fistulosum. Next base: position 272,106,517 of record CM060902.1, on the reverse strand, counting down.
GAGGATGTGCACTGATAGTCGGGCACTGAATAAGATTACAGTGAGATATAGATTCCCTATGCATAGATTGGATGATTTGTTGGATCAACTTAGTGGAGCTACTATCTTTTCGAAGATTGATTTGAAGAGTGGTTATCATCAAATTCGAATCAGACCAGGGGATGAATGGAAAACAGCGTTCAAGACACGTGAGGGGTTGTACGAATGGCTGGTTATGCCATTTGGACTTTCGAATGCACCGAGTACGTTTATGCGGGTGATGAATCAAATCTTTAGACCTTTTATTGGGAAGTTTGTAGTGGTGTATTTTGATGATATACTGATATATAGTGGAAGTCCAGAAGAACACTTGCAACATCTGAGAGAAGTGTTGATGGTACTGCGACAAGAACAATTTTATGCTGCAACGAAGAAATGCGTGTTCATGACGCATCGTGTTTTATTTTTGGGATATCTCATATCGGGAGGAGGTATACAGGTGGATCAGAATAAAGTTAAAGCAATCAGAAATTGGCCACAACCCAAGACGATAACCGAAGTTAGAAGTTTTCATGGTTTAGCGTCATTCTACCGAAGGTTCATTCCACACTTCAGTAGCGTGATGGCGCCAGTGACTGACTGTATGAAGGGGAAACAATTTTTATGGTCGGAGGAAGCAGGGGTTGCTTTTGAGCGAATCAAAGAACTTTTGACGACAGCACCAATTCTAGTGTTGCCAGATTTTCAGTTGTTGTTTGAATTACATACTGATGCATCGAAGGTTGGAATTGGAGGGGTGTTGAGTCAGAAAGGACGTCCTATTGCATATTTCAGTGAGAAGTTATCAGGAGCAAAGATGAGATATAATACTTATGATGTGGAATTTTATGCTATCGTGCAAGCTGTGAAACATTGGAGGCATTATTTGTTTCATAAAGAATTTGTTTTATATACTGATCATGAGGCGTTGAAGCATATGCAGGGACAGGACAAGATTGCAGCTAGGCATGCTTCGTGGATTGCATACTTACAACAGTTTACATTTGTGGTGAAGCATAAATCGGGAATTACGAATAGAGTGGCAGATGCATTAAGTCGAAGGAATCATTTGTTGACTACAATGAAGGTTGAAGTAATGGGGTTTGATGTGTTGACAAAAATGTTTATTGATGATCCTTACTTTGCGAAGTATGTAGATGAAGTCAAGGAAGGGAAAACGGATGAGTTTGTAATGGTGGATGGTTTTCTTTTTAAAGGGAACCGATTGTGCATACCAGAGTGCAGCTTACATATGAAGATTGTAAAAGAGTTGCATGAGGAAGGTCATGTGGGCCGAGATCATAATTTGCAATTGATTTCTCAATCTTATTATTGGCCTTCGATGAAGCGGGAAGTTGGAAAGTTTGTGGAGAGATGTCATATTTGCCAAGTTTCCAAGGGAACAGCGACGAATGCGGGATTGTATATGCCGTTACCCGTGCCGATTAGACCATGGGTTGATATCAGTATGGATTTTGTTTTGGGATTACCGAGAACTCAGAGGGGGAATGATTCGATATATGTTGTAGTGGACAGGTTTTCGAAGATGGCACATTTCATCGCTTGTAAGAAGACAGCTGATGCCGTCCGTGTTGCCGAATTGTTCTTTAAAGAGATCTATCGTTTACATGGTTTACCGGAATCCATTGTTTCTGATCGGGATACTAGATTTCTAAGTCATTTTTGGCTAAGTTTGTGGAAGATGGTGGGAACAAAGCTAAATTTTAGTAGTGCTTACCATCCGCAGTCCGATGGACAGACCGAAGTTGTTAACAGATCCCTGGGAAATTTATTGCGGTGTATTGTAAAGGATAATCTGAAGAGTTGGGATGTGAAGTTACGTCAAGCAGAGTTTGCTCATAATCATGCTATCAACCGTAGTACGGGTTTCAGTCCATTTCAGATTGTATATTCAAGCTTACCAAAGGGACCGTTGGATTTGACGATAGTACCACAACCAAAAAGGACAGTTAAACGGGCTGTTGATTTTGTTGATGGATTGGCAGAATGTCATAAAATCGTTCAGGAACGATTGGAGAAAGCAAATGAAAAGTATAAACGATCTGCGGATTTGAAACGAAGAAGCGTTGAATTTAATGAAGGAGATTTAGTATATGCTATATTAACGAAAGATCGTTTTCCAGTGGGAGCATATAATAAACTTAAAGCTCGAAAGATTGGTCCTGTAACGATCGTGAAACGGATCAATGAAAACGCTTATAGGTTGAAGCTGCCGGAGGATATATACACTTCTGACGTGTTTAATGTTAAACACCTTATACCATATCATGGGGATGAGCTTGTTGTGGAAGAGGAGGGCGCAAATTCGAGGACGAATTTTTCCCAACCAGGGGAGGATGATGCAGCCCAGAATGATAAATTCTTAGGTCGCGACCGACCTAACGTGCTGTTAAGTCACGTGCGACCTAACAAAGAAGAGAGCGAGTTAAAACAGAGCACATATCACTCATTGTCCTTAGGTCGCTCAACGATGCAACTTTGCGACCTACGACCTATGACAAGTCGCGAACGACTTAACGAGTTAGCTCGCTCAGCAATGCCGCATTTTCCTTTAGGTCGCGAACGACCTAACTTAAGTCGTTCAATTCCTTTAGGTCGCTCTGATCTTTCGAATACCAGTTTTTACGAGCTACGACCTATGTTAGGTCGCGGGGAAGAGTTACGACCTATGTTAGGTCGCAAAAGTGAGATACGACCTATGTTAGGTCGCTGATTTGGAATGCCGCTTTATTTTAGGTCGCTCGACCTTATGTACTGAGGAGATAGGTCGCTGTCTTCTGTTGTTAGGTCGCTCACTACTACATTTTGTTAAGTTGCTCATGGGGTAGGTCGCATGAAGATTTCCAGAAGCTAGTTCTTAAGTCGCATGAAGTGTTAGGTCGTTAACGACCTATACTAGATCGCTGATGGAGGCTGATGTATTGAAGTTAGGTCGCGTGAGTTGTATTTTAGGTCGAGGCCGATCTATGTGTTGTAAATATGTATATCATGTGTTGTAATATGCTGTATTGCTGTGTTGTTTCTTTAGGTCGCAGACGACCTTAGTTAGGTCGTAAGTCATAAGTGTTAGGTCGGTGCCGACTTAGGTGTTGTAATATGTTGAGTCGTGTTGAGTTGTAACCTCTATAAATAGCGGGGTGGTGTCATTTGTAATAGTAAGTTGATTTTGAATAAAAACTTTTGTTTGTTAGCTTTGTGCTTTCATTAAATTGGTAGTTGAGTGTGATCTCCTATCTCCTCTTTCGGCATTCGAGTGCGCTCGAATCAACGATCGTAGAAGCCAATTCACGGTATCAAGTGCGCTTGATCAACGTCTGAAGAATTGCAGATCTTCTTTCACGGTATCGTGCGCGATCAACGTGACGAAGATAGCTAGAATCCGGCATCTTTTGATCAACGGATTTGGGCCATTCGGTAACTTCTATTCCATCGATCGTTACTTTCACAGATTCATCATTTTTGTTATCCGCTGCTGCATCAAATAGCCAACAAAATAAGAAAAGTAAACTAAACGCATAATAAAAGATTAGACGTAGGGTCTAATAAAACAGTAAGATGCGTTTGGAGTAGCCCAAAGGATGAAGAGCCTAACGAAGCAGTTCATCATAGATTTCAGCATAGAAGGAGCATGCCCAACTTAGATATTTTGGGCAAGAGGAAGTATGAGACTTCAACGGGACGTGAGGGTACTCTAGGATGGCCCTCTGGGGTAGGCATAACGGAACAGTCCCCCAGAGGCAGGTCTGTAGGTGTTCCATCAAAACAGTATGCCTTGACTGCTTTTTGCATGGCAGGACCATTGTAGGCAGTCAAAAGGTGTTGATGTTTGGAGTAGGATATTCGTATGTCACCGTACTTGACTTGTAAGTAGATTTTAGTGGGAAGGACCCAAAAGGATAGTCGCATGTGGATATCGGGCCAGCATCAAAACCAAGAAGCGAGTTTGGGAAAGACTAGAGTTAAACCAACAGTCCAAAGATTCTTTCACTATTGAGACATTGGAAGGGGGGAGGGGGTGCAGCCAATTGAATGCTTAGATTGTTTGCAGTATGGCACAACCACTTAGCTCTTTAGAGGTCTTTCGATTAGTTGAGGGGTGGCTGCGTGGGGCTATAGCCACGATAAGAAAAGGACAGAACAAGTAGAATATCTGTATTGTAGGCCTAACGAGGCAGTCCTTTACAGATATAGAAAATCCCCGACCGAGTTCCGTACAAGGTAGATCTTGTTTAGCGGGATTCAGGGAGTAGACAGAACGATTACATATAGTCCTCAAGGTATGCACAGGGTGGTACATTGTGGATGTCCGAGCATTAGTATAGACTAGTGTGGACTCAGTTTTACGTTTTATAGCAAACGACGGAACATCTGTATTGTATGCCTTACGAGGCAGTCCTTTACAAATATAGTCACAGCACGACCTAGCAGCGAGACGATGAAGTCCTTTTCGAGGAGGATACGGAAGGTACTAAGGGTAGTACCTAGGACCGATACGGTCATTGGGCATATAGCTACATATATATATATTAGTTATTAGGTTTGATCTACTAGGGGGTAGATGGGTACAATTCACGCATAGGGGCGAGAGTATTATAAACCCAATAAACCTAATATGACAGAAAATGGAAGTAAAACGGTATATGTAAAATTAAACTTAGAAGTATATGATTTGTCCATTCACCAGAACTTTAGTTCTGATCCCCTCTCATAACATTTTACAGGTTAGGTAGATGGTAGAGACTTTCCAGCTTTGAGACCCTTGTTTAAAAAGTGTTATTATATTGGTGAGTATTTATTTACTATTATATTTTAGTCAGTTCCGCTGTGAGATATTTATTTGAGCTATGATATATTTGTCTTTGCCTATTTGTAGGATACCAGATACCACTAGAGCTTCGGTGGGCTTGGGTTTTAGCATTTTTGCGAAAAATCCGGACCGATTGGAATTCGGGTTGTTACAGGTGGTTTCCGTATAGTGACGCCTATAATTCGTCGCCAAATCAACAAAGCAATTGGAATTATCAGCAAAACTCTCAATATGTGTTCTAATATCGTTCACAACAACATTTGTAGCATATGAGTCAGGACTACAACGATCAGTTTAGCAACCACTACTTGGATAGTAGTCCACAATATCGATCACCAAATTTTAGAGGCGGCTTGCAAGGTAATTTCACACAACTACAGTGGAAATTTAACTTCTCATTTTGAAGCAGTTGACGGTTTTAATCAAAATCGAAATGATATGGAGAATTTATGGAAGATGAAATCTTATGGAATGGAAACAGTGATTTAAGTCAACAATCCCCATAGACTCAAAGAAGGGAAAATCCACGAGGAATAAACATAAACGAGCCTCCAATTTCAGAAGTAAATGAAATTCCATCTAAAAGTGCTGCTTCTAATTAACGAAAATGTCAAAAGACGAACAAGAGGAACCTGTCGTCTGTTGGCTACTGTGTTCTGTTGATGAAAATGAAGATACGTAGCAAACCGAGTTTGCTTTTTGGGCATCTATTTCAAACCCTTTCCATGCTCATCTACCCAATAGTATTCCTAGGTCAGTTGAATCTTTAAAAACTCAATAGAGATATATGAACGGGGCTTGTCAAAAATGAAATGAGATCATGGCAGATGGAGACAAGAAAATAAAGCCGGGCTACATATTTTAACTTAATGGATTTTGTCTATCAACCACCCTTGGAGTAAATTATTTATTATTACAATTCACTAATGTTTTATTTTAATTTTCAGCTCGAACAGGCTCATGAGGCCTATGTACAGCAAAACAAGGGAGCTGCTTTCAATCTTTTGCACGTTTACAATCTCCTTAAAGATGAAGACAAATGAAGCACGATAAAATAAACACACTGGATTTTAGTTTGCACTAAGAAGAATGAATCTTGATTCCAGCATGGGAGATTCCAATGTCCCGGAGGCGGCTGAAGAACAAGAACTCCCACCATTTCGTAGTAACAATGCAGGGAGGGCAGCAGGAAAACAGAGACTAAAAAATAAAATTGATTGGAACTTCCATTATGATAAAATAGTTGAATGTATATCTTCGGTACATAACAACACAAGGTCGTTGGAGGAAGAAAAGGAACAGTGAAGAATGCAGAAATGGAATAAGCGCAAGGCCGAGGAAGAAGAAAAAGAAGAGTAGATCAAGAGTATTTGGAAATCAAAAGAAAGAAAAAGTGAATGAGAAAAAAAGACTCCATTTTGGCTATGTTAACTTGTGACCTCTCTAAGCTCGAACCTGAACAACACGAGGTAATGTAGAGAAAAATTAGAGAATATCATGCTAGTTTAGGGGGTTCATCCAATTGTTAGCCATATGTTGTATGTTTATGGGTAAGTGTAATGTTGTGTATGTTGTACTAGTTTATTTCGAATTTAATTTCGGTTGAAACTTTTGTATGCTGTAATGAAGATTAATTTGGATTTCAGTTAATTAGTTAAGTTGGTTATATGCATTTAATCGTCCTCCACTTAACTGACAAATTTGGACTTTAGTCTATTTGTGATATTAGTATAGGTCTTGTGTATCTTTTCAACAGTGTGTATTAAATACTTTTTGTAATTTACTTGTATCATAACATAAGCGTAATAGTTAAAAAGGTTAGGTTGCAGAACAGTACCGTCCTTTTCTGATCGACCTTAGCTGGTTATTTGTCTACTTATGACAGTGCATTGAAGGGCCAAAAATCATTTACTTTACCTGTAAAAGGAATTGCGAACCAAACATTTTGTACAAAGTTAGTAGATAAACTTAAGTATTACTATAATATTCGGCATTGCTGATACTTGTGAAATCCTACATTGAGGTCTGACTGTAGACATGAATTAAGTTTGTGTAGAGGTGGGTATGTAAGTCATGAAGGGTATTCGAACTTAGTGAATGTGGTTTACAACAATCATCCAGATTATACAAGGAGGCACTCGACTTTGGAAACCAAAATAGCTTACAATGAATTTATGACAGCTTGCGATAGGTAATACAAAATAATTCAAGAGATGGAAGACGAAAACCTATTTCAAGCAAATCAATCTACTTTTGATTCGCATTACATATTGGAGTACCAATCAAAATTCGTTAGTCATGAGGCATTTGAACCGTGATACAGCTAACTTACGCATTTAAGTTAAATATGTATCATTGTACTTCTGTGTGGTATGTCTCTATCCATGTGTCTTTGTGTCTTTGTGTAATTTGATTTTCAATGTATTTCGCTATTTAAGTATTATATGTATTTCTTTTTGGTTCTAAAGTTACCTTTGACCTTTATAATTTGTTCGGCATATGATTTCAACTTAAGATGTTAAGATAATAAGAATACACATGATTTCAAATATCGAAATTCAACAAATGACTTCTACTTTACGATCAAACGAAAAATGAAAGATACATGAATAAAAATAGTTAGTCCTGAAGTGGACAAACATCCAGGTTAAACGATTAAGAAGAAGATAGTTCTGGTTCATAACGTCAATGAGTTGGTTACGAAGTCTCCTGATCTCTTCTTCCAATTCCAAAGTGTAAGTTATAGCCCGAGGGGAATTGATCATCTATCCACTATCCAAATTCACATCCATTGGGATAAAGTGGACAACAAAAGTATCGATGACCAACATTATCCCCATTTCGTACGACTACAATCGGTGATTTGAAATCATAGAAGTACATAACATTTGCGGATTGTACCTCATCAACCTCAATCGCATTTTGTACTTGTAGCATTACCTTATGTAATTCTTGTGCATAGTGGATGGGTAGTTGTTTTTGTTGATGGTCTATTCGCAATTGTTGCATCCTCGATTCAAGCTCTCTTTGTCTCATATCCTCGTAATTTTGTTCTTCCATTTCAATGTACCATGTAGCTGGGTATCTAGATGGAGGTGGATTAGGATTTGACAGTCCATACAAATGATCGGTATAATTGTATGAGTCTGGATAAGAAATATAAATCCTAAGAGTTGGTGGTTTCTAAGTTGCAAAATGAACTAGAAACCTTTTATTTAAGAGGTATTTGTACTGAAGATAAAATTTTACATCATCCAAGTCTAATTTCATATTTTGTATGCATATAGTGTAATTTCAAAATTTTGTCATTGACAACTCAAATCAGCATGTCAGTCTAGCCATGCGTTATAGTGTAAAGTTGGAATCTTTTAAGTGAATGATCCCATCACTCTCTGAACCAAGCCGCTCCATGCCATGCGCTACGATGTAAAGGTGGATTTTTTTAAGTGAACGATCACATCACTCTCTGAACCAAGATGCTCCCTGCCATGCGCTACAACGTAAAGTTGGAATCTTTTAAGTGAACGATCACATCACTCTTTGAACCAAGCTGCTCCCTACCAGGCGCTACAGTGAACAGTGAACGATCAAATCAATAATAAAAAATTCAAATAAACGTTCGATTGTAGCTGTTTATAAATGCAATTTGGAACAGTATTAGCATTCAGTTTAGTTTCAATCAAGAATATCAATATAACAACGTCGAACACAAACTTGGATAACGTTCCAATTATATGTGGTTTTATAATCCAGAAAATGAACAAGTTCAAAGGTGAAGAGTTCGTTGTGAATGCAGAGTTGAAACGATTATACTCATTTTTGAATCACGTGAAAATCCAGGTCCTTTTCATTCATGGATAATTGGAATGGATGTGGCTACTTCCAATGGATTAATCCACAACTCTATCGATGAGGCAGAGAGTATGCGTTTGAAATGCAATAGAGAGTGAGAAGATTAGAACTTCTGCTTGACAATCGTACCTAAGAAACAAAAATACATGGATACCGTCCAAGTATGTGCATTTATTAGTATGCTTCGTAGGTAATTATTGTCCCTGTTTGTGTTTGTACTACCACTACAAGAAAATATGTTATTAATAACGCCATTCGATAACGCATTATTCTAAAGCGTTATTGTTTAGCTACAAGTTTACTTTTTTTTTCTTTATTTATTCTCTTCTGTACACTCTTGCCGCGTAACGCTTTGGCCCAAAAAGAAAATTATCCCTCCCAAAGTTTTCATCTCCCTCTCAAAATAATTTTTCAGTTTGTCTTCCTTCCAAAACCAAATTACACTTATTCAGTTCATCTCCGTCCTAATCGCTCATCCCTCGCCATCTCCGATATCTGACCCAGCTTGCTTCGCTTACCGCGCTTCGGCTGTTCTGAAGTATACGCGTCCTACCCTAAATCATCTACTCAGATTTCTAGTTACCTTTCCCTCCCAGCCGCTCATTGCTTGCCACTTCCGATCTCTAATCCAGCTCGCCATCTCTGATCTCTGCTCATCACTCTTCTGCAGTTTCGAAGTCGACGCGTCCAGAACCCTAAATCATCTGCTCAGATTAGAAAATTATAGGTTATCTTTATTAATTGTTTTATTTTGATTTTATTGTTTGGTTATGATTTTAGAAATTTTTTATCGTTAGGTTATGATTTTATCGTTTGATTATGATTTTAGAAGTTCTGTAGTAGCTATTGTAGATGTAGATAAACTCTTACGGTTGTTGTTTTTGCAAATTTTGTTGGTTTCAAAGAATTATATTTCCATTCATTTCAATGGAAATTAAGTTTCTTCTTTTCTCATATGGGCAATTTAATTTTATAACATGTTCAATTAAAGATGCTATAATTATTGATTATGTTACCTCTTGTTTTGTTGTTTGTCAGTTAAATTGGGTAGACGATGTCTTGTAAGTTCCGAAAATTCAAAAAGAAAAGGGGAGATTATTGGATTAGTGCACTTTCTAGGTTAGTAATACTGAATTCATTTATTTATACATGGTTAAATGTCTTTTATTTGATTGAATTTAGTTTTTAGCAAACAAGTATACCCACGACATTACTTCTGCTTAAAGTGTAGGTGGAGAAATTGACACGCCTTCATCTTTTTTGCACCTTTTGTTTGTAAATTTAATAAAGTCAGATCCATACGTGGCCTTCTAATTTTACCTCATTCCTATTTCTGTGTTTCTCATTTCATTTATTTTTATAATATTTTTAACGCACTGTATTATACATCCCTGTGTAGTTTGTAATGCTTCATCTCCTTTATAAATCATTCCTTTTCTCATAACTCAAAATATAAATTTAGGTTCAGTTTTCTAGTAGATTCCATGCACACATAGGCAATATCTTCTTTATTATTCTGCCTTATTTAACCCAGATATCTAATTCTTTTTTTACAGTTTTCATGTTGAATCATGTTATCCCATTGTAGTTACTTTTTTACTTATTCGAATTTTTTTGATTCAATCTCACTTTTGATTACGATTTAGTTGGTTTTTCAAAAATCTAACAGCTTTTAGTTTGTAGATCATTATAAGTGTGCACACTAGATGTGTGGGCTTTTAGTTTGTAGATCATTATAAGTGTGCGCACTAGTCTAGATGTTGCAGGCATCCAACATATGCATATGCAATGCAATAGCATATTGTAATGCCTACATTTGCTATACAATGCATATGCATATGCCTGCATATGCAATGCAAGGCATATGCATTTGCCTGCATATGCTATGCAAAGCACATGCAGTAGCATCTGCCTGGTAATGCAATGCTTAGCATATGCAATGCCTGCATATGCAATGCAAGGATACAACCTTGATTCATTCTAATTGTACATAATGCTAAAGTACAAGCTGCAGCAGCAACCACAACATGGAGAGGCTTTTGAGCTTTGACAAAGATTATATAAAGAATACCAATCCTTTTTTCTTTGCTGATAAGCAACATTTCCGTTGATAATCTTGTTTTCATGACATAAACCCCTTTGGCTTTTGCAAAGTTGGTTTTTCATTACTTTTATCCAAAAATGCTTTTCAAATAAGGTGTTCTGTTTAAGTTCACATCATACTACTTCGCGAGAAAAATAGCATGAAAGCACTGGTGCCTTTAAGCTTTGTGATATACATTCCAATAATTATTTGATTTGAATGTGCATCATGGCTTCATGCAGGTCCTTATGCAAAATGCAACTGAAGCAATGCAAGCCTCCATGGTTCCTGACATCTTAAAAGCTGTAAGTTTTTTGAAACTGAAACTTACAAGTAAAATATATTTCAGTGGTAACCTAATGCTAATAATATTGCACATCAATACTAAGTGGCAGCAGGAGTTCTTTTTCTCCATTTGGCATTTTCCATGTTAACACATGTTTGTTCTTCTATCCTATAGCTTTCCTTTTTAGCTTGTAGAAGATTTAAAACAATTGTGATATACTAACAACTTACTCGATGTCCCTGTAGAAAAATTTAAGGAAGATAAACATACATAATTATAAGAGCACTACTGAAAGATATGAATTATGAATTGATGTGCATACTGATTTAGAATATGAATTTTTGTATTTGCCCACCTGTATTCCAAACCCTTTAAGGAACAGGTTCCATGTAAGTTTTTAAGAGAGCACATATTATTTGCATTAATTTTTGGCTTCAACTGGTTAAATGTGAAATGGTTTAGGCGTCCAACCACATAAAGTTACACGTGATTGACATAGCTGTACAATTATAAATTGAATAATCAAATGTGTATAGCTAGTGCAGATCTTTACATCCACTTTCTTTTTACAAGCATGGCTGCAATTTAATGCTACCAAGTTGGTTGCATTTATGGAATTTGTATATTACTATATTCTTTAGTAGACTCACTATTCTAATTACTGAGTGCAACATCATTCCTACCAACTGGGAACAGAAATCTTATCAAATGTTCTATTTAACCGTCGCAGCTCGAGCCACTAGCTAACAGAAGAGTGAGCTTTGATGAATTTTGTGCTGCTGCAATCAACCCTTATCATCTAGAAGCTGTAGAAGGATGGGAACAAATTGCAAGCACAGCTTTTGATTATTTCGAGCAAGAGAGCAAGAGATAAATTGCAAGCACAACTTTAAATCCAGTTCACGGGCACTCTCCTGAACTTGGTTAGTAAATAAATTCTTTATTGACCAAAGAGATAAAGTGGACTAATTATAACAAATGCTAGAAAATAACATACCACGTAAGCAGATTATAGTGGGATTTACCAACAGAAAAGTCAAACACACTTCCATAGTTTCCTAAAGAAAAATTAGAAATAGACAAGATTTACAGAGAACCACTTAGACTGCAAAAAACATATTATATGTTGTTACAGGCTTGGCTATCTTCGTCTTCAGTGGAAGGTTTTTTCGTGTTTAGGAAATTATCTATGACAAATGAGGGAATACAAGGTAAAGTGTGCCGCCTTATCTAACTGTGAGTAATTCTGTTCCCAGTCCTACCCAATACTACTTGGATTATTGGGATTAATTGGTATAGTGTAGGATGAAGAGGGGAATTGGGCGACGGGAGCAATCGCTGCACTAATTGATGGACTTGGAGCGGTCACCATAAAAACAGTTGATTGGAATCTTGGGGTCTCCGTTGACCTTTCCATCTCCTATTTCCCTCCTGCTAAAATCAATGTATGTCTTTTTATTTTTTCATTTGTTCCAACTTTTGTGTTACTGTTGTATAATCTTGTATATTCTCGACAATGACATATAGTTATGTTGATTCTCTTTGATAAGAGATATAACGATTTATCAATTATAACTTAGTCCTCTATATTAAGCCCAAAAATTGCACAAAATCCTAATTTGTTTGTTCATCTTATTTTATTTTCGGGTTGTTCCTACAAATATTGATGGTCTATAAATAATTTGTCGTATAACGACATGTATTTGGGAGCCCAAACTGGAAATGATGTTTCATGGTTTATAACTCTTAGAATGACTGGATATGAAGGTTTATAATTGGAGTCATTCAACCTATACATTTCCTTTACTGAAAAGAAAATTTCCATTTGCTTAACTTTGGAGGTTGGTCGGTAATGAAATTCAACAGGTATATGCCCTAGTGAAATAATTAATATCATAACAATGGAATAACTTGTTGGTCGTTTCACAAATCAAAACTCTATTTGGCTCAACTTCATGATTTTTTATTTGTCAACGAGCAAATATTGTTAGAACCTCATCATAATATTTTGATTATTATACAACGAGTTTGCATGCTGTAAGTATTGGTTTGCCAAATAATATGTTTATGAAATCAAATTATCATTGCCTTATTTCTTTTCAGAAGGGGAGAATAGTGGAACTTCAGTGTTTGAAACAGTGGTAGGTGGTGCCAGTCTTTGCTCTAAACAAATGCAAAACAATTTGGATTCTTCTTCAGAAGAGAGGAACGCTTCTCTAAGTATTAAAAGGAGGAAGGTACTGGAGGCAGTTCTCAGTTCAAGAAATTATTGTCAGGAAAGTGATGTATATATAGTTCAAGAAATTCATTTATTACACGCACATTATAAATGAAATAAATCATCATGATCATGTATCATTCCCCTTTCTGAGCTTAAACCATGCTCCCGTATTCCATTTGACTCGATTTAGCTTCTTTCCATATGAGTGATTGATGGGGTTAATAACACCTAATTTTCTTTGGATATGCTATGCTTGAAGATATGACTCACAGGAATTATAATACTAAAATTTGATCTATATGAATATCTGCATTTGAAATTTCCTATGTTGGAACATCGATACCTTGAGGCCTTTCATACCTTCGGACATCAATTACCGACTTTTGAAAGAAAGAGAAAAAAATTTAAAAAGACAACCTGCCATTTTTTATGTAGTTTTTAAGAAAGGGTGAAAATATGTGTTATCATGATGTAACCAATATTTTCCCTAGAGAAAATAATAATAGGAAATTATAAACAAAGAGCTGAAGGATCTGAACTTGTTCAAAGAGGAAGCAAATGGTTGCTAAAGCTTAATAAATTGATAAACTTGTTCTGCGTACTCAGGAACTGGATGATATTTTCCATAGGAATAACTGGATGCTACCAAGATATAAAGTAATGCCATGTTATGGGGATCATGATATTACTGGTAATTCACTTCCTTTCTCAATACTCAGTGTATATGCAAGAAAGAGATAGCACTTGGGGTCCCAATTTTTTACAAGAACCTATTAAAAAAAAGTTTTAGTTGATTAATTGTTATCTTTCTGAATTCTAATCAAAATACATAGGAGCATTCAAAGCGACTATCGAACTCCATGGTAAAGATTTAGATTTTAGAAGCGACGTGGAGAAAAAAGCAGTCCCTGCGAGGCTAGACATCTGAAAGCATCCGTTGACATGTCTAGTTCTTTGTTTGTTAGGTAAGATGATTTGCATAAACAAAAAAAAACATAAATCAAGAAATGAGTAATCTTACTTTTGTCCATATGTTGCTAGTCTCATTATGCTAGGAAAAGAACCGTAGAAAAACATCTGAAAAGTATTTCAGTCTAATACATTAATTCTTTCATACCCTCACCAAGTTTTAAACCATCATCAAATAAAGCTGCTGATCCACTAGCTTCAGCACTTTCAAATTCATCAAAGCAACTCCATCATGATCAAATCTAGTGTTTTTGGAATGTTTTGTGAATGTTGAACGTTGATTCAATGTACTGAAAATGCTACTCAAATTTTGAGATTTTTTTCTGTCGATGAACTGCAATTATTTGCAATGCATTACATTGCAATCATTTGCACTACAGTAGTTGTTGTTCTAATGTTGCACATCTGAATGTACAACAAATAAATATATTCTAAGTTGTTGTTTGGAATTTCAAATATTTACAGTGCAAATATTCAAATTGACATTTCTATTATTTACTACTAGCAGTGCGAGTATCGAAATGCAAGTAATTGTAATGAAAAAAGAGGGGAATTAGAAAGTAGGAGCAAAAATGGGAGGGACTTGGTTTTTTTATTTTCATTTTTAATAAGGACATGAACGAGATTTCCTGTTTTTATATGTACTTGATAAAATCATGTAATATGCTTCATTTTCAGTATATATCATTGCCTTTTTTTGTGTTTAACGGGCAGCTCGCTGCTCTTTTGTAATTAAAATTTTCAAATGCGATGTAAACTATATGCATGACCAACTGAATTTGCTTGATATATCAGCAATGCTGACCGTGCAAGTTGGTGGGAGTTAGCAGTCTTAGCTTTACATGTACATCCATATGTTGAAACAATGGCACAGACCCTGCTTTCTGGAGCCCATATAGTTTATAATGGAGATCCTTTGAATGACTTGTCCCTAGCTGCCTTCCTTGATAAGTTAATGGAGAAGAAACCAAAACCCAACAAGAAAGCAGAGGGCAGATGGTATGGTGGATCAGAAATTGCCCCCGTCGGAAAGGTTTACCTACTCTATTTTACATTTATTTTCTCATCAGTTTACATATTTGAAATTTCATATGAGGAATGAAGCTAATTCTATCTGAAGATAGAAAATTACCTAGCACGCAATTCTAGTTGAAGACTAAAAAATTAGCCAACTCACAATTTTTTTTATTAAAAACACACGACTAAGTTACCATCTAATTTTAAATTAGAATGCTTGCATCTTTTCAGATTTCATTTTTTCCCTAAAATTGGAATCTCTTGATGAAAACAAAACACAATACTCTATCTTCACTTAAACTTTGATCGAAAAAAATTCATCAAAATAACTTTACTTCAAACTAAATTTCAAATCATTAATTCAAAACACTTTATCTTATATAAAATATTTCAAATGTATAAATATTTTTCATAATAACTTTACATTTTGAAAACAAAATTTCACAAATTTTATTCCCTAATAATTAATAACTTTCATACTTGCAATCCTTTTTATGGTCAACATATACTGTTGCGTACACTCATGTTCAAACACCTGGCCTCGCATATATATGTGTGTGTTTACTTATTTATCATAGATGACTTTATATTTTTCATTTTGAAAACTATATAAAAAATTAGACTACACAGACTTGCTCATACATATAAGTACACACATATAATCACTGTTGAAAGGCAACGATCATTCAAAACTTCAGTAAGAAATGGACGACCGGATGCTAACATACGAACCTAAAAAAGAAAAGCTTATGAATTTGAAATTCCTTATTCTATAAAAAATAGAGGTTAAATTATGTAATACATCAATACCTTGTCTCACTACAACATGAAATTTGTAGCTGTCACCTTTGCAAACAAAGAGTGCATTGCTCTTAAACTATCTCCTAAAAATATTGAAGTCTTAAAGTCATAAAATGCAAACTGCACATCAACATGAAGTGCGTACACTTATGTGTTGCCTTAGCCTAGTAATGTCAGATACTAAATATATATGAACATCAAATTTTAATTTTTTTACACATCTTGCACACGCCACATGCATGGGTTGCAACCGGTCGGTCGTCAGGTAATTGCGGATAGCATCAATTTAGCTTTTGCTTCTTATATTTCTACGTACTGGTGCTATCCAAGCACCTAAAAAATATCATGATGCATTCTGTAATCTATAACGTAAGTATAAAAGCAAGAACTAAAATCTTCTCAGGTGGCACTTTCAAAATTCTATATCGCCTAATTCCTCAATTATCAGCAGTATTGATTTTTTTGATTTTTTTTAATTTTTGGTTCAAATTTGCAGCTCACAGGATTCCTCAATTGCGGGTAGTCTCATCGATTTGCATTTCCAAATTGATTTGCACAGAGAATCGCATTTCTAAAATTGGAGATGGAGAAGTTGACATAATCGCAGTAAGTTTTTATCACAAGTTTTTACAAATCAATACTTAGTTTGTATTTTCTTGTTTGACTCGAGTAAAATATCAAATTCAAACCAACAATCTAATATTCATCTTTCCTGTAAATGTTATTCAGTTGCTGAAGCTTATGTACCATGTACCACCAACTGTCGGTTATCATCAGAGCGTGTGGAACAAGATAGGTCGAATATGCCCTTTTCTTGAATTCTGCTACTTCAGCAACTCAGAGATGGTGCTTCAGGTGAAAGCAATAAAATTTTGTAAATGCTCACTATTCCTTGTTTGCAGGGGGTTACATAAGCTCTTGTAAAATATTAAAAAGATGGTTTATTCTTGACCTTATTCTTTTAATGGTTAGACATTTGTGACGACCTTTTATAACCTTATTATGTTAATGAATTTTTTGGATAATGTATTGTCATGTTCATCATATTTGAGATTGTGATTTTGAGCAATATTTATCTGAATTGATGTTTCCTCTGAAAATGTAAGCAGATATATGATTTGTCAATAAAGATTTCCAATTCCGTTGAGATTTAGTTGTATTATAGCGGCTATAATGAGCTATTGAATAAATATTTTATAGCGGCAAAATGGTGTTATAAATATTTCCAGTTCTGTTGAGATTTAGCTGTATTATAGCGGCTATAATGAGCTATTGAATTAACGTACCATAGCGGCGAATTTGCTTTATAAAACTAAGCTCAACCATAGCGGCATATTTTGTGTTATAAATATTCAACAGTTTTTTATAACATGTCGATATACAGCGCTTATCAAACCACTATGGTTGTGATTAATAGCGGCTATATGCCGCTATAAAAGACACTTTTTGTTGTAGTGTACCATGTATTTTAGGTAATCATTATCATGTGTTTGGATGATTACCATGATGTATCTTTTTTGAAAAAGTCAGCAACTATTAAGTGTTTTAATTTATCCCTTCGTTACATTCTTCTGAACCTATATGCAACAACAATTCATAATCTCAGCAAATTCATACATTGACGTTAAACTATAAATATAACAACTGCAACTAATACAACATCCAACACTGAAAATAAATACATAATAATTATTTCCTTATTACTCAACTATTACCTAGAAAATGATGATAGTGGTCCGTTAGTTCTCTACATAAATCCATATAAGCCTCGGGATCTCTGATCTTCATACTTTATTCATGTATTGTGCATAGGTGTTTGGTTCTTTAAAAGGAGGAGTCCCAAAAGCATGTGCTAGTTCTGGATAATTACGCAACTGTAGTTTATAACCACCTATCTCTTCTTCAACAATCATGTTGTTAAGTATTATACAACAGTACATTATGTCAGATATAACTTCAGTGTCATGGTAGTACACATCCTTTCTTAGAATTTGGAATCTACCTTGTAAAAACCCAAAAGCACGCTCAATGTCTTTTCTTAAACTAGCTTGTTGTGTAGTAAATTTGCGTTCCTTCTCGTTACAAGGTTTTTAAAAACCTTTGACCAAATTTTTTCAAATCAGATATATTCCATCAACAAGGTAGTATCCCATGTTGTGTTGTATATCCCATATCATGTAATTATAAGCTGGTGCAGTATCATTAGATAAGGAGTTAAATAAGTAAGGCCGATGTAGAACATTAATGTCGTTTAAAGGCCCAGATATACCAAAAAAAGTGTTATATTTATAAATCAAATAAAGCTACAGCTTCCAAAATCATTGTTACATTGTGGTAATGTTCGAAGTATTGTCCTTGGATTGCAACTAGACAATTTTTCCAACCCAATGCATACAATCTAAGCTACCCAACGTACTTGGAAACCCACATTGTTCACCCATAGCCAATAGTTGATTGATATCATTATCGTTTGACGCTCTAAGATACTCCGCACCAAATGCTAGGACCACTGTTTTTCAAAATTCTTTTAAGCATTCATTGGCGGTAGAATCTCCGATTCGAACGTACTTGCCTTGTCTATCAGCGCTTTCCCCATGCGCTAACATTCGTAAGGCACTTGTCAATTTTTGATGTGGCGAAAAACCAAATTAAACACGCATATTACTTCGTTATGTGAAATATAAGTTTCTCTCCTCCAACCTTGTCATAACTCACTCAAATATGTTTCTGTACATTTAATACCTTAATATGAACTTCACCATGTCAAAACATGGATCATTGTTAAAGTAATTTGCCATTATTTAATCATGCCTCGATTGATAATTTCTTTTTTTCGCATATCTTTATGCCCCAAAACACTACCACATTGTTTAGAAGATTCCTCTATCTCCTATAACTCAATAAGCTCTAGTGCTTTAGACGCCATTGCTTGTTGTTGAGAATCTTCGCGTATATGACTATCACCAGAAGTTGACAAAGATGAACAAGAAGAAGAGAAGCAAAATAACCTTTTCATTGGATTCATGTTGATATTTGATGTGTGTTTCGAGTTTCAAAAGTAACTTCTATATATAAGCTCTTGGAGTTGTAAAAATATCTTGAAATCTAATCAGATATTTATTAATGTTCGTACTATATGTTTAGATATTTATTGAAGTTTGTACTATATGTTTAGATATATACTATAGCTTGTCCCACCCGCTCGAATATTTATTGAAGTTTGTACTATATGTTTAGATACATTATACACTGTCCACCTGCTCAGATATTTATTGAAGTTTGAAGTATACGGTTAGATATTTATATGGCAGTACTATATTATCAATCACGGATAAATAACAGATTATAATCCAAAACAGATACACATGAATAAAATACTCCAAAATAAGTAGAATAAAACATGAATAACATAGGATATACTCCACAACCAGTGCAACATAGTCCAATACTATACAACATAGTCCAATAAAATACATAAAAGATACAGTCCAATGCACGAAACAAATGAAACAATCCTCAAATACAAGTGCGTACATGAAGCAAACTAACAAACCAAATAGATCAACTGATAATCATCGTTGTAATCATCCTCATCGTCATTGTTGACACCGAAAATGGCACAACACCTCAAAACCTGTTGAAATATTGAGATCTATCAAAGAGTGTGTAAAAAGTAAAGAGACATAAGAATTATTATAGTGGTTCAGTAATCTCTAGCCTACGTCCACTTTATATTTTTTATTAGAGATTGAAGTCACAAGTATAAAGGATTGATAGGTTCTTAAGCATACAACTACTAACAATGTCTTCTTTGGTGACTATTGTGAAGAGAGTTAAGGTATGAAGAAGGAGGAGGGCAAAAAGTACTCTCTTAGTTACCACATGGTCTTTATATATAAGGGAACTCGCTAGTAGATTCGGAGGCCCACGAAGTGCAAGATCGAGATCCAAGCCTAAAGGTATATGAGACAATAGCCAGACCAATCATCAATTGAAACCACTCGGTACCGAGAGGTTTATATTAGTGCAAGTTTCCATCTTCTTCCATTCTACTTCCTATCTCCAATCAACTAAGTTCCAAACGCTTTTCTTGAAGATTGAGTTGTTTCTGATAACTACTTTGATATTGCTCGTCTTTTCCTCCTTTCTTTGTTTTATTCTAAAGAATCCTTAGAGTTGCTTATATATTCTCTAAGAAAAGCATTCCATGACGATCACTTGAGATGGTGTTTCAAGTACAAGTGGTTTAGTAGGTTCAAAGTGGAGTAGAAACCTCTCGGTACTGAGTGAATCCTCTCGGTATCGAGTAGTCCATTTTGCTTCTTTTTCTTTGAAACTTGTTGAGTATGATCTTCTTGCTTTTTCAAACATGTTCTCAAGTTCGTGAATCATTTTTCCTTCATCTCGATGTTCCAATTTCATTTGAAAAATTCTCTTGGTCAAAAAGCCGATTAACACTTGCCCCTTAAAGTACGTCTTATGAATGTAAGGTGTGCTTTGCTCAAGAACAAGTTTCAGCAATAGTCAATATTCAGTAATTGAGCTTTCCAACTATCCATCGATTCAGGTTATGGTGAATCATCCGGTTCTTTCGAATTCTCCTAAAAATCCATGGTCATTCCAGGTCGTCGTAGCTAAGGACTCTAGTCCTTGCTTATGTGTTGGTCATAAATCATAATCAATCCACTTTTACTCCGAGCTATCATATCATATATCAAAATCGTCCCGTGTTCACCTGGGATTTATCTATTTTAATCCAATTACAAGGTATCCGAATCCTAAGGTCAAGGTCTGTTACAGGGTTCGATCTCACTGGATTGTTTATCATCCAAACTAGGGTGCAATCTCTCCAGATCATTTATCATCCAATCTAGGGTTCGATCTCTCTGGATCGTTTATCATCCAATGTAGGGTTCGATCTCTCGGTTCCTTGCTGAGTCTAATCCGCTTGCTCTTTTGCAAGGGGACTCAACGTTCAAGCAAGTCCATCCACTCATTCTTTGATGAGGGGACTTACTTTGATCTCTTCAGATCCTTGTTGAGCCCAATCCGCTCGCTCTTCGACGAGGGGGCCCAACGTCCAAATAGGGCCATTCGCTTATTCTCCGTTAAAGGGACTTACTTCTTATGGCCATCGCCCTGTTTTCCAGATAGGACTACCACAATCAATATCGTGGTTTTCGAAAATCAAATATTCAACTCAAAGCAAGCAAGCAAACATCTTAAATATTCATTTCAGACATCCGATTCAGAGCGTGCCTAGAGACCAAGTAAGGTCTCATACATGTGGTATGAGGTTATTATCGTCTTAACTATTCAAAATGGAAAGCAAAACCTGGGAAACGAACTTGACCCCCATCCATCCCGATCATGGGATTACCAGTCTCGACCCAGATCCCTGGTCATGTCTTGATGCATTTGTTGTAGATGGTGGCTGCTCTGGCTGCACTATCGTAGTTTGATTCCTTATGTGCTGTTATAGCTAGTTACGATGAACCAATTCTTCTATCAAATCATGAAGGTGTTTATACTTGTTCGTTTTAGGTCCATCTAGCTCATGGTACATGCAAAATTTTCTAGATCTTCTCTCCCGATCCATGGGTTCTCTTCTCGATGGCCTTGAATAGCGGAACTGCCCCTAGTTTCTATATATATCCTCTTCGGGATTTTGATTAGATCGGTGTAGGAAGAGAACTTTGATTCCCTCCTTTGTTGTTTCGGTCCTCCAAAGTCGTCATCGACTTTTCGCTTCCCTTTCTCTTTACCATATTCTGCTCCGGACATTCCTCCGTCATCCATGACATTTACCTCAGCATTCTCAACAGAGTTCTTCTGACGCAAATACCTCTCTGCCTCGTGATAGAAATCCGTAAGATCCATTGATGGATCCCTCTCTAGAGCAACTTTAAAGTTAGTCTTATTCGCAACTTCTGAAACTACCATCAGAATCTTTGATGGATCTGGGTTATAAACTGCAGCAGCTGCCGCATGAAACCTAGTCAAATAACTCCTTAAGGTATCTTCGCCCTTTGCTTCATGCTTGATAGCGTTATTACATTCTTTGGTCGTGAAATGTGAACCTTGAACTATCTCATAAACCTGGCTTGGTCCACATTCTTATGGACTCATCTCTAGCTGTCTGAACCATATTGCTGCTAAATACATTAGGTATAATGAGAAGCACTACCTCATCACCTCTTCAGAAGCACCTAACACTTCCATGGGTTGGATGTATCTCATTAGATGAATTATTGGATTTGTCTTTCCATCGTATATTTCCAACGTCGGAAGCTTGAAATCGGGAGGATTCCTCGCATACTTGATGTTAGGAGTAAATGGATTCCTATTTACGTCCTCCAAACTCTGGTCCAGTGGTCCATCCCTCACTATCCTTCTGACCAACTCAGCTATTCGGTGGTTGCAATCTAATGGAGGTCTTCGATCAATAGCTATATTCTACCCCCTGCTCCTATGGGGAAACCCTGGCACATACCCCTTTGGTTGCATGCTTTGCATTCTGATCTACACCTCTGGCTTAATCCTTCCCATCATTCCTACAAAGAAACTTTGGACATATTTCTCTGGTTGCTGTGGATTTGTATTCTGACTTGCGTTTCTGGCTCCAGCATCGCCCGTTTTCAGCATCCCAACTCGTCCTATGCCTAAACCGACATTTTCCCCCTAAGTAAATTCCTCTCGGTATCGAGAGGATTGGGATCGGTACTGGTTGTGTAGGAATTGTTTTGGTTTTCTTCGCTTCAATTCCAGATAGTTCTGCATTAATTCCTCGTCCTTGATTCTGAATTCCAACAGCTCCAGCTGTTCCTTGCTATCTCATCCTTTGGAAAAATCCATCTAGCATCTCTTGTTGTTGAGCCATTTTTCCATCTTGCATTTCTTTCATCATTCTCTCTATCTCCTCTCTGATCACGTAGATGGAATGATTAGAATTTGTGGACACCTCCCTGCTTCCCTATCCTCTGGTTGACTCCCTCCAATCCTAGATCTGGTGTTAAGACTCTTCATCTTCTCCAAACATTAGATTCAATCTCTTTTCTCAGTGAAAACACAAAAATGTTGACTCCGAAAATGGCACAACACCTAAAAACCTGTATAAATATTGAGATCTAGCAGAGAGTGTGTAAAAAGCAAAGAGATACAAGAATTTTTATAGTAGTTGGACAATCTCTAGCCTACATCCACTTCATATTTTATTTATTAGAGATTTGAGAGAGATTTTAGTCAAAAATACAAGGGATTGACAAGTTCTTAAGCCTAGAACTGCCATTAATGTCTGCCTTGGTGACTACTGTGAAGAGTTTTAGGGGATGAAGAAGGAGAAGTGCCAAAAGTTCTCTCTTAGTTGCCATAGGATCTGTATTTATAGGGGAATTCGATAGTAGAATCGAAAGCTCACGAAGTGCAAGATCCAGATCCAATCCCAAAGGTGTAGGAGGGTAGTAGCCAACCCAATCATCAATTGAAACCACTCAGTAACGAAAGGTTCCTCTTGGTACATAGAATTTTGTTTTGGTGGAAGTTTCCATCTTCTTCTTCTTCAATTCTGCTTCCTATCTCCAATCCACTATGTTACAAACACTTTTCCTTATAGATTGAGTTGTTTTTGATAACTTCTTTAATATTGTTTGCCTTTTCTTGCTTTCTTTGCTTTTTTCCAGAGAATCCTTAAAGTTGCTCGTCTATTCTTTGAGAAAAACACTCCATGACAATCACTTGAGCTAATGTTTCAAGTACAAGTGGTTTAGGAGGTCCAAAGTAGAGTAGAAACCTCCTTGTACCAAGTGAATCCTCTTGGTACTGTATGGTCCACTTTGCTCCTTTTCCCTTGAAACTTGTTGAGTATGATCTTCTTGCTTTTCCAAACATGTTCCCAAGTCTGTGAACCATTTCGTCTTAATTTGACGTACCAATTCCATTTCAAAATCCGCTCGGTCAAAAAGCCGGTTAACAATCATCGTCTCCATTGTCATAATATGGAATCTCACTATCAAGGTCATCTCCACTAACTCCAGCATGCCTAATATCTGAACCACCACCTAAATCAACTATCGTATTTGGGAGAGGAATGTGTCTAGGTCGATGGTGCTATCTGACCTCATCCTCAATGGTCAAACCTTGAATATGTCCCGTCAGATCTAGAACTCTCCGCTCGTACTCCTCTATGTTGTGTTTATGCTCTCTGTATGTAACATCCCTAATACCAACCTGCATCTCAAATAAATCCTCGTACGAAAATGATGCTGGATCTGGATAATTAGTGATTGACGGACATGGTATGTCAATATACTGATCTTGGTCGGATGAAGTAGGTTTAGCAAAAGACCGTCCATATACTCCATCTGGAATATCAGGTCATGGAGAAATAAACCTCTGAGTGGACTAAGATAAGTCATGCACAACTGGGGTGCAACACCAGGACGAATGGTAGATGTCCGACTAAATCGATAGCTCCTCCATGTGTAAATTCACAGACGGTAGTGTATTGTAGAATCTACGTCAAAATTGAAGATAATCCAAGTGAGGAATAATGAAGTAACTCGCTTTCCACCAGCCGTTCACCGCTGCAAGCTGTAAGGAGGCCATGGAGTACACTATGAGAAAAGGTGTATGAGGATGAAGATCATTAAGAACCATGTCTACTCCGTATAAGTGATGCCAACATTGCTCACCATGATACCACATACAACCAGCAATTAGAGTAGATGATACCAATGAAAACTGTTTGGCCAATGAAAATAATGCATGTGAAGTACTAGGACATGTCATATATGGAGATCCATCAGACGGCTGTCAAATGATCTCAGGACATGTATGTCGTAACTCTATCTAGTTCCATGCAAATGCGAAAACATGGCTAGCCTCACTGCCACGTACTCTCTGCCTATTCTGCGACGACCATGCACAAATCCTCGGAAAGAATAATGATAACTGGTGGTCTTTAGTCGGGTCATCCATATTGTGGCTATACTCGTACCACCAATACTGGAAAACCTCCCAGAAGCCACATAATGATGTACCATGACTAGTCACCACACACTTAGGCCCGACCCTAGGGGTAGTCCGCTGAGACTTTCGCCTAGGGCAACACCTTTAATGATGCCAAAGAGGGCAACAAATTCTTGTAATCTAATTTGAAAAGACCAGATATAAAGATTTATAAATGAAACATATAACAAAATGTTGGTATGGCTTGGTGGTTTCACTTCGGTTTTCTTGGTTCTTGACCACGGTCCAATTCCCACAATCAACAATTTTGTTTTTCAACTAATAATCTCATTTTTTAAGCATAGTAGACTAGGGAAACCGTTTCCTTTGGGCCGACCCTGACATACTGTACATCCAATGACCTATACAAGTAGGCTATGATAACCGTTCCTAGTCATAAAGAATAGGAAAAGAAAGATCAAAGTCCATAACCGCTACAACATGTCCTAATGGCAGTGAAGTGGACGGATTGGGAAAGAAAAGATTTTCCATCATGTACATGACAAATAAACTAGCTATCTCCAAGTCATTGGAAAAGTCGTATTGTCGAAGCAGTTTCCTAATAATGTCCCTGAGGAAACTAACTCTAATCTGTATACCCCCGATAAGCATGACATAATAGGAATACTAGGTAAAACATGTAGTAGGTTATCATGTCTTTGGTACTGCTTATTGTAAGGTAAAGGAAGGTGTAATCCAATGGAAATACCGGTAGGCATAACAAAATCTAAAGGACTAACGCCCATCTTCCCAAAAGCGAAGTGAAATGTGTGGGTGGTCTTCCACCAAAAAGAAGCTAATGCACCACACAATTGTGCATTAGAATTTAAAGTCAATCGAATGCCTATAATAAGGAATATGCAGGAATAAGCAAAATTCAATGTGGTTTTACATGTAAATACTTATGATAAGAAAAACATATAAAAAAATCCAGAAATTCTATGCCGCCCAAAAATCCAATAATACGTCGACATCGACTGCTACGATCTCTCGAAATAGGCGAAAAACTAATGCAAGAGACCCATGAGTTTTCCCTTCCCTTGCCTATTAAGAAAATTATTTTAGCTATTAACTTCGTAAACTAAATGTATAACTATACAATTAATAAACTAAAATTTCAACATTTTGCCAAGCCTAAATATAGAACCATACAAGTAGTATAGAATCATACAAGTACTATAGAACCATACACCATATATCATATTTTTTGAATACATAAACAATTTATAATAATTGATGCTAATCATTGTCATTGTGTTTAAATTTAAAATTTTACTTACAATGATGTCGACACAGATAGAAACGTGTACTTGTTTATCGGGCAAAACACGAAAATTGATCTACTCCTTCCCCCGTCCTAAGTTTCGATCGATATTCCAAACCAAAGCATAGTCTTTGGAAACAACCCCATGCACCGCCTCCGAGATACCGTTGTTCCATCACCCTTGTGGCTTCTCGAAGAAGCAGAGCTAGGACCTTCACCACTATTATCTCCGTTGCCCCCAACATTTTGGAAAGATCTACCGCTATCTTGAATTGCACGCAATATTCTTCTCATCTTTAGGTAAATATTTTGCAAAATACAGTTTAAAATAGGTTAAAAATGAATTGGTTTGGGATGAATTTCTATTTGATTATTTGGGTTTGGTTGAAGGTAGAAAGGGAAGTAGAATAGCCGGTTGAAGAAGAAGCAGGCTATTCTATAAGCATTTATAATGCCTGATAAACTAGCGGCTATGATTTAATTTAAAACCTTATGCAGATCGCCATATGGGGGTTGTTTATTTGATCTTCAGTCATCCGGCATTATAAATGTCAGATAACTTAGCAAATTTTTTTGCCTATCGAGGGTACACTAAATGCATTTAGTGAAATTGGCCATGAGGCACCACTGACCGACCCCTGGTGTTGGGGATGCTCTAAGTCGCGCATTTTGATGAAATAAAAATGTGCAATGTTAATTGCGTTTATTTTACTTGATTAGACACTAGAGAGAGCTACATGTAGAATTATGGTTTGTTGTTTTGTAATGTAAACTTTACGCAATTATAACTTGCATTTATATTCTGTTGTTATGTATTTTCAAACTTTCAACTATCTAAATCTTAGGGTGTAAATGGGTCAGACTGGACTGTACGGAGGTGTGTCTATGTCCTGTTCGATAAGAGATTCAGACAGACAAGGACTGGACAAGGTTTAAGCTTGGCATTGTTCGTACAAACCAGATGCTATCCATCCTTTTGACCGTACAATATTCGGATAGACTAGACGAATTGAACTTGGAAGCTATCAAGGCAAAAAGCTCGAAGAGATAGCCACAAGAATCAATAAACTAAGTGCAAACAAAGCCATGGGATAAAGACCAAACCCTCACAAGAATTCAAAGCCAAAAATCTTAAATGTATTGGATCAGTATTGATCCAGCATCATGGATCAGTACCATTCCACCAATCATGCAATCCAACTCTACTTCCTCCTATCCACTCTACTTGATGCCGGGAGCCTATTTCAAGTACTATTTCGTTAATTCCATGCAATTCTCTATCGATCTCCATGAGTATGCAAAGTTAGCAACTCCATTCTTCTATCGATCCATCAGTTCGATTTAAAAACAAGCTAGTAATGGTGCAAACAAGTTTGGAATCATGAAGCTAATCACAAATCCAGCCAGGACAAGAAGTTCAAAGTCATCCATATAAATAACATATGGATCGTTACCGATCCGTGATTATTGATGAGGTGTCCACCTAATTTCTTAAAGAAGTGGTGTCTATGGTGTGGAAAACTATGTGGGGATCTTGGGGGCAAGATTTTAGGCTACCTACTGGTATAAATAGGAGGGAATAGCTCATTTTTAAGGATCTTTTTGGCTCTCTTGCTTTCTTACTCTAATCTCTTGTAATCACCCACGAATTTATACCAATCCGTAAGAACTTTACTTATAAGTCAGCAATCAAAGCAATAAAATCACTAAGTGGACGTAGGCCAAGTTTAGCCGAACCACTATAAATGCAATGTATTCTTTTCTTGCTCTTTTTAATTTACTTTTCTTCACTTTTTATTCTCTACACAATCTCTTCGGTGTTTCTATCATTTTTGGTTCAAACATTTTGGTACTTTCACTGAGAAAGATATTCTCAGGCTACTTGGATCCATCATATACTATTAGATTTCGTAGATCTGAGAGATAGATCCAATCTTTCAACCTTATTGCTCTACCATTCAGATTTTTAACAATCTACAAGAAGCTATTTGTCATGTCCCCAAGGAGAGATCGTTCTACAAAATCCAGAGCTGCTAATGAGCCGAGAAACAGAATACTCAGCATGTGGATGAAGATGCCCAGCCAAATCGGCCAGAGATCCAGAATCCAACTGATGTTGTGACCAGGATAGAGGTGGATCGTATGATGAAGCAATGGAGGATAGGTTCCAAAAGAATCGCAATGAGATAAACCAGCAGATGCAGGAGAGCTTGAGATTGCTGAATGAGCTAACTCAAAACCACCATAGAAGGAGCTTGAGGGACAACATATTCTGATTCAAAGTATGATAGTTCCTTATCATCCGAGCAAAGATAGAGGAATATGAAGCAAAAAATGGCTCAAAAAGAGATTGGGACTTCATATCAGGAAACAAGAAGAACTCGTGGTAAGGGTTTATGGATCAGTATCAATCCAGGAGGACAGATCAGTACCGATCCAACAAACCTTGGAGCTGGACCTTGCCCATTGGATGGTGGTATGGATTAGACTTCTGGTCGTGCCGCAAATGATCAGAATTAGGAATATCAGACAACTGCTGATGATCCACCACACAGGAATCAAACAGAGGGGATTGCTGGACGAACGAATCTTCCAGAGTTTAGAAAACCTAGGTATCGAGGGTCAGCTTGAGAGCGTTCATCGGGCCGAACACTCGCAATGGATCTCGATTATCGCTGTTCAGCCGAACCTGTAGAACCTGAGTACTTGGCCGAGATGGTCAGAAAATTTATGAATGAAAACCAGTATAGGAGTAATGATGAGTGGGTTACTTCTCCTAGTCGATACCCATTTACTAAGAACATTCTACATGCATAGTATCCATGAAGATTTGTAATGCCGAGAGTGCCGTTGTATGGTAGAAAAATGGATCCAGTGCAGTACTTGATGAAATACGAATGGCATATGGACTCTGCTAGAGCATCCGATGTCGTGAGATGTTGTTACTTTCCAATCTTCTTGGAGGGAGTACCAACGATGTGGTTCACCCGGCTCCCGCTGAGATCCATATTGTCTTTTGCTGAGTTGACTCGAAGGTTTCTAGAGCAATTTCGTCTATACACTTCATGCCAGAAGGATGTGATGTCATTAACAAACCTCTTTAAGGGCGCAGGAGAGTCATTGAAGGTTTTCTCGAATAGGTTCCATACAGCTGTGATGGAAAGTTACGAATGTTAAGGATGATAAAGTATTTATTCCACTAATTAGTGGAATTCATCCCGAGATTGATTTTGAAAAATGGTTGGAAATGAAACCTCCGTTGACAATGGATGTCCGAAGGGAGTTCCGAAAATGTGGATGTGAATGTTGGCAACAAGAATGATGGTCAGAAATGGAGTGATAATGGGGCCAGGAAGTGAAAATCGGATAATAGGAATCGTCCTAGGATTCCTAAGCATGACATCTATACTAAATTGAATAACTCAATAGAGAATATCTACCTGACTACTTAAGGTACTGACAGTACAAGAAGCTGGCTCCGAGAGAGTCGACCGAGAAGGAAAACAATCTGGAAAGTTTTGCATGTTCTATGAGACACACGGTCATAACACAATAAATGCAGACATTTGCGTGGTATAATCGAGGAGTTGATTCACAAAAAGAAGTTGCAGCGGTTTGTGAAAGTCCCACAAGATGACGGGCAAGAAAATTCTATACCCTCGGGGTCGTCTTCCCAACGGGGGCAGGCTGGGTCTACTAGTGAAGAGCCTATGCGGCCTGAAAAACTTTTAGTGATAAATACAATCGGTGGACCACATCTAACCGATAAGAGTTTGAGTAAAATAGATCGGTATGTTGGTGCTTTGATACATATAGAGAATGAGAGTTGCTTTGCCATGGAGGATGGAGCTCTGATAAAATAGTTAAGAACCATGAATGATGACATTGTTTTTTTGGAACAGAGGCATTGATGGGGTGGAAACCCCAACGATTGACCCGCTCGTGATTACGACCATGACTGGCTGTGCGGTTGTACGAAAAATGATGGTTGATCGTGGGAGTTTGATTAACATTTTATTTAAGAAAGCCTATGACTGGATGCTTCTGGAGGGCAAGGACTTGAAACTGTGTAAATCTCGAATCCAGAGATTTAATGGGACGACTACGGAGCAAGTCTAGTGCTTGGTGAGGGTGACCACAAGCGAATGCGGGTCGTGCTTTCTGTGGTGTTGGATATTTACTCTGTTTACAACGCATTTTTGGACTGACAGGCCCTAGCTGAATTCAGAGCGGCTATAGCTTCTTGGTGTTTGACGATGAAGCTTCTTACGAAGAATAGTGTAGGAGTAGTACAAGGAGACCAGGAGCTTCGCCACGAGTGTTATATCGTTGTGCTAAAGGTGGAAAGGCAAAAAGAGAAAGGAAAAGGTGTAAAAGGGACTCTCTGCATCAAGGGTTTGGACACACATCAACCACTTCCTGAGCCCTAGCTCAGGTAGCACAATCGGTCCATAAGGATATAGACCCACGAAAAGGGCCGCTGGATGGAAGGGCAGCTCTAGTCAAGTTGACGATTACATTCCAATCAGCCAGGATGATCCTACGTTGATCCTGATGGTTGGATCACAACTCGGCACAAGGTTGATGAAGGAATTGGTTGGTTTCCTTTATGCGAACCTAGATGTGTTCGCTTGGACACACTCTGACATTTGTGGGATCTCCTCGGAGATAGCAAGCCATGAACTTAAATATAAATCCAAAATGCATTCCTGTGAAACAGAAACGCCGTAGCTTGGGTCCGGAGAAATCCGCTACACTCAAAGAAGAGGTGGATAAGCTAAAGGACAATGGCTTCATCCATGATACCTTATACCCGTAATGGGTATCCAACCCGGTCTTGGTAAAGAAAGCTAACAAAAAGTAGAGGACATGCGTCGCCTATTCTAACTTGAATAAGGCGTGCCCAAAGGACAACTTCCCGCTTCCAAGGATTGATCAGTTAATGGACTCAACAGTCGAACGTAAACTACTTTCTTTCATAGATGCGTACTCTGGATACAATCAAATTCCAATGCACGTCCCGGACCAGGAACACACCAGCTTTATAACTGACTTGGAATTGTATTGCTATCTTGTTATACCATTTGAATTGAAGAATGCTAGAGAAACTTACCAAAGACTGGTAAATAAGATGTTCAAAGATCAGATTGGGTGTACAATGGAAGTCTATGTGGATGACATGCTCGTGAAGTCACGATGTTTGGGAAACCACATTGACAATCTAGCAGAGATGTTCGGCGTGCTTAGAAAATACGGGATGAAGCTCAACCTTTTGAAATGATCGTTTGTTATTGCATCAGAGAAATTCTTGGATTTCATTATGAAAAATCTAGAAAAGATCGAGGCATTGAGAAACATTGAGGCCTCAAAAACGATCAAGGAGGTCCCGACTTTAAACATGAAGGTTGCCACCCTACGTCTATTCATCTTCAGAGCAACTAACAAATGCATCCCTTTCTTTGACGTCATTAAGAAAGGAAAAAGGAATTTCGCTTGGACGTAGAAGTGTAAAGACGCATTCTAGGCTCTAGCGAATCACTTGGAGAGACCCCCATTCTTTCGAAGCCACTGGATGACGAGGACCTGTTTATATATCTTGCAGTGTTAGTGCATGCTCTGAGCACCACACTCGTACGTGAGGAATCCCACATCCAACGACCGGTCTGCTATAGTAAGTAATTGATAGAGGTAGAAATAAATTACCCTAGGCTAGAGAAGCTTGCATACTTCCCGTTGATCGCTTCAAGGAAGCTCCGCCCCTACTTTCAGGCTCATCCGATCAAAGTTCTAATTGACCAGCCTTTGCGACAAGTCTTGCAATGACTTGAGACTTCTAGAAGGCTATTGAAGTAGAACATTAAATGGATCCAATATGATATAATCTATCACCCTCAGAGAGCTATCCATGGTCAAGCTTTGGTGGACTTCATAGCTGAATTCACTACACGAGACGATACTCCAAAGAGTAGTGGTGAGCAGAATGCTAAGTGGAAGATGTACACAGATGGTGCATTGAATGAACGTTATTCCAGTGTTGGAGTTGTACTTATTACTCCCAAGGAACATTTGATTTGTTATCCCTTGAGACTCGATTTCCCTACAGCAAACAACGAAGTGGAGTACGAAGCATTGATTGCAAGACTCAAAATCACCAAGGAATTGGGAGTTAAAACTTTATACATCTTTTGTGATTCCCATCTGGTGGTATGTCAAGTCAGGAAAGAGTTTCTGTTATAGACGCTTGTTGTCCCGACTAAAGGCCTTTGTCAGGAAGCGAGACGACCTGAGGCCGACCTGAAACTTGAGAGACATAAAAAGATAAGTTAGCTATCTCAATCGGCGACATATGGACTCTTAGTAATACAGGTGAAGTCAACGAGATATCTCCTTCGGTCTGGGGTTCTGAAACACCCCACACCCCTTAGTATTCCCCAAAAGGGCACACCAAAGGATATGGTGCATTATAGGTATAGCTAATGCATCACAGAGACTAAGATTCACAAGACAAATAAGTAAAAACAGCAAAAACATTTAAATAGTAACTTATCATTCAGAACTAAACTTCATCTCAAAATAAGTCATAAAAACATAACGTATCTCAAAAAATCAAAATGTCTCATGTCTCATGAAAATACATCTCAGTCTCATAAAATCAGAGTATAAAGATACAATAATAATAATCCCTCTCACAAGTTCCAATCCATCATAAGCCAAATGAAAAATGTGAAAAGCATAAGAATACATCTGAAATGAGGAAACCCCGGAAATGAATCTCCAAGCAACCTGAATCAACTATCCTCAACTCTGCTGGCTTATTGGGAGAAAAGGAAAGATAGAGGAGTGGGTCAGGCAATAAGTCTAGTAAGTGAAAGTAATTACTAGCATTTCTAAGCAAGATAAAGATAATAGACTAAGCAATAGTTCTATCCTGAAAGGGAAATACAGAAAATATAAAACTCGGATAAAATACTGTTTCTGATTCTGTTGGACAGTTTGCTTTGATTGTTTGCACTTGTCTTAAACTGCTGTGATTAGGCTAAAACCCTAATCCTATCTCGACTGCTAACTTGATTAGGCTGAAATCCTAATCCTACCCATTGATCGGCCTTTCCTATCTCTATTGTGCCATTGTGAACTAATCCTGTTGGTCACAGCAAAAGACACCTCTTTAGCGCTTAGGATGCAACAGCGAATTATTTACCCTAATTGATGCCGCACGCTCGGTCATCACCGGTACACACTAACTGTCGCCCCCTATTTGACCCTTTATTTACCCTAATCAACATAAGCGTACCCAGCCTCACCTACATGTGAGACCATCAGTCCTCGACCTGAAAGGGAATGCGGTCGGTACGGGACCTACTTCTATATTTGCTTATTAACTTAATCCAAGATCTATGTTTTAAATTAAGGCTCTTCTGTTATTTATGCTATATTTGCTTATTAACTTAATCCAAGATATAAGTTTTAAAATAAGTCTCTTATGTTATTTCTACTATATTTTCTTATTAACTTAATCCAAGATCTAAGTTTTAAAATAAGCCTCTTCTTTATCTCTTCTTTCTAATTATAACATACGTATTATATTCCATTAATTATATTAATAATCCTCTAATAACTTTATTAATTAATTAACCTTTAATTAATTAATCTTTAATTAACTACATTCATTAATTAACCTTAATTAATCTTAAACAGTAATTAACCATCTTGTAATTACTTACCTTAATTAATTATATTAATAAATAAATGAAGGTTCATTAATTATTGTAATTAATGATAGTAATTAAAGGTTAATTACTGTATATGGTTAAGGATAATTACTTGATGTAATTAAAGATAATTAATCAAAGGAGATTAATTAAGGAAGATCATTTAGATGTTTAATTAATTAATTTGTAATTAATTAATGATAGTGAGCAGGATTAAGATAATCCAAGTAATTAAAGGATAGTAATTAATTTAATTAAAGGTTAATTAAATTGATTAGAGTAAATCAATTCTGTTTAGATAATTGATTAATACTGGATGTTTGATATTGGGTGATTGGTTGATATTGGATGATTTGTATGTCTCTGATATATATATGATATATGCTGCTTTGTGAGATGAATGTTGATATGAATTATCCATTGTGATAATGTTATTTATCTATCTGTTTATATCATCCTGAATAAGTTTAAATGTTTAAACCTTTAAACAACTTGACCTTAAAAGATACGTTTTGGATTTCGATGAGACCGGGATCGGGTTTCCGTATACCGGAATTCCAGGTCTGGAGACCCGAATACCACATCGATCCAAATTAACGATATGTCGTGAATCTCAAGTGAAGATGAAGATTCAGAGTGCAAGGGTTATTGTCGTTAACTCTGAGGGTGATTCCAAAACGAGTGTAACGAGATAATGCCTTCGGTTTCGTTCAAACCCGGAACGAACTTGTATGGATTGAATGCTTTCAGCACATCGTCAGGCGGACGATGAGCATTCTAAGTGATATGATCTGATTAAAGGTAATCGTAACCTCAAGCCTCATCAACCGGGAATGGCTAAAACAGGGGAGGTGCAGCAAGGCTTCGTGGGTAGCACCCACTGAGAGCAAGATAGATCCCTGTCTAGAGGACCCTTTTCTTTTATTCGGCTTAGTGTGTGGTTGGTCGCGCCAACTACGGGATTGTCTTGTTCGGGATTATCCAGTAAGGGATGGTTCCGGCTTTGTGTTGCAGGGGAGCGGGCGTACTCCTCGGTACGGTGATCTAGGCCACGTACTGTGACGGGCGGTACCCCAGTAGCCCTGCCATTGTATGGAATCCAAACTCCAATAAGTGCCGTACGTATTAGTTGTGCCCAACTATGTTGGAATGTGAGATGTAAGCATTTCAGCTATTTCTGTATTTTACTTGGAAACCCTAGACCCTATTATAATATAACTGGATTTCCTATCAAATGTTTTAGTTAGCGTAAGGTAAAAACTTACCCATGTTTATGTGTGGGGAGTCTTACGTGATACTTTTGTTTTCAAAGGTTTTCAAAATTAAGCAATTTAAACCGTTTACTCACACCAGACCCATGTCTGACCCAAGTGTTTATTTTCTGTTTTATTAAACTCTTGGGTACTCAATATTGTATTGAGTAGTCGAGGGATTCAGGTTAGTCTTGACGAATACTGGAGGAGCTGAGGAGCAGGAGGCTTCAGCGTGTAGATATATAGAGTTTCCGCTGTGTATGTTGTATCGTATTTATGTAGTTGTGTTGTAAAATAGACAGAAGTTTATAACTGTCTATATTGTGATGTATAAGTTGTGTACTCTGATGTATATGATACTGTGTAATATCTTATGTGATATAATATATTTCTCGTTCCGCTGTGAGATTTCTGATGTGTTGTTGTTCTTTCTTCTCTTCTTTCTCTCTTCTATCCCTTTCTTTCTTATTAACGATGCGTCATTCTGTAGAATGAGTGGCGGGTCGTTACAATAATTGTTCTTGCAACTGTTACTCTTCTATTTTCTCTTTTTAGTTATAACCACTTATTATAATTATGCTTGCAAATATCTTAAATTTGCATATTTCAGTCCATCTCTATTTTTATTTCAGTTTTTCTCATTTTACATCTGATTTCTGTAAATTTAGTGTTATTCTATTTTAATCCATATTTGCGAATTCTTCTCTTTTTAATATTGTATTCGTGTGAAAAAGGATTAAATCTCTATAAAAAGAAATTAATATTTACAGGCTAAATTCTAACTTAAAACAGATGTAAATAACCGTAAATAACTGAATAAAATAGCTGAATAATAATAGACTAAAAAGAACTTCTAAAATTCACTTAAAAACCGACTGTAAATAAACTTACCTAAAAACTATCTCAAAATTGTAAAAAAGCTATAATTATTGAGAACCTTATTATTTTAAATCGCTTACAAATCTAAAATAATAACAAAACACTCACCTGTGGTCCTTAGCTCTAGTCCTGGGCCTTCCTGGATCCACTTCTAGGGTGTAGAATATTTTTATCAAAAAAATTTCCTCCCTAGAAAATTTTTCTATTTAAGTACAGCCTCAGGCAATGAACCAGTTGGGAGAAAATCTGAATGAGAAAAATAGCTAGGCCTATGGTTCTATTTATAGTGTGGCTTAGGGATCTCAGGCAGTCGGATTTGAAGATTAAATCTAGTGCGACCACGTCATAGGCTCACTAGGAACTGTCGAATGCAGCTACGAACGCACAGGATTGCTCAAAAATCAAATTTTATGGTGTTCGGCTCGTACTTGGACGAAACAACGTCTAGGAAATAAGGTGGGTCAACCTAAGTTTATTTGGGGTCGACCTATCGGTCGACCTGACCCAAGCATGGGTCGACCTATGCCTTTGTATTTTTTTTTTCATTTTAGTTTATTAAATTCTGATTTCTTATTTCTCTCGTAACTTCTTTATACTAGCTCGGATTTTGACAAGTTATATATGGAAACTGATCAGAAAATTACCACAGACCCAATGGTACAACTTCCATGGCTCGATTCTGACAATTTCACAAACTTATGTTATTATTTAATTAGTTCGTTAATTAATTATTATTGCTCAAATTTTGGGTTGTTACATTCTCCCCTACTTAAAGAATTTCATCTCTGAAATCTGCAAGGACAGAACAATGAAATAAATATTTTCATCCAAATTCTACAATCACATATTCAACCATCATCCATTACATCCATTGTCCTTAAGCTTTCTAATGCAATTTATGTTATATGCAATAGTGTAGTGTCAATGTCCCTAACTAATGCAAAAGATTAGGCGGTCTACTGATTCAGTAGACCTCCTTTTTGTGCAATCATGTCCGTGCCATGTGTCCAAATGAATGCAAATTCCCTAATGACAACTGATAGTTCTATGCATGTTACAATCATCATCCAAATGCAACAATCATATGATAATCACCTATTCATAGCAACCATGATATAAAAATGCAAGTGCACACACATCCATATGCATATGCTTTAGTGACCTAGTTAGGCCGATCTCTAAGAGATAATAGTGCCTAGTGTGTGTATATGCGTCCATTAGCATCCACTAGCAAACACTTGCAACCACTTTGTGTCCAACATACATAACATGTTATAGTAACATGTTTACATTCAGTCCTACCATCCATAGGTTAAATCCTAAGATCTACCCTCCCAAAGGATACTAAAGGAAAGAACCTATTCAAAGCTATAGATGGAAATAGGAAATTCAAGACGTACTATCGAAGAGATGCGGATAAGAGTTACGTATTTTCTCCTCAGCCTCCCATGTAGCGTCCTCAATACTATCTCCCCACTGCACCTTAACCAAAGGGACTTTCTTATTCCTAAGCTTCTTGATATCATGCCCAACGATCTTGGTAGGAATGCGACAATCCGATGCTTCTCTCTGCACTGCAACTTCCTCAAGTAGGATAGGGTCCACTACCTCTGCTGAATCATGTAAGCATTTCTCAAGTGTGAAACATGAAAAACATCATGAACTCCCACGAGCCTCTTTGGTAGCTTTATCCAATACGCCATCTTCCCTACCCTTTCCACAATGGAGAACGGTCCTACGAATCCGGGAGCAAGTTTTCCACTCGATCCAAACCTCACTACCTTTTTTAGCAGAGACACCTTAATGAAAACCAAATCTCCTACCTCAAACTCAATATCCCTTCTCCACTCATCTGCATAGGATTTTTGTCTATCTTGGGCTGTCTTCATTCTTCTTCTAATCAAATCAATCTTTTCTGAAGTCTCTCTAACCATGTCGGGACCAAGTAGCAATCTTTCCGTAGACTTCAACCAACACAAAGGCGACTTGCAAGGTCTTCCATAAAGGGCTTCAAAAGGAGCCATCCCAATGCTAGCCTGAAAACTATTGTTATATGCGAATTCCACTAAAGAAAGGTGCTCCTCCCAAGTTCCTCCAAAATCAAGAATGCACATCCTCAACAAATCCTCAATAACTCTATTAACTCTCCCCGTTTTTCCATCCATTTGAATGATATGCCGTACTCAATCTAAGTTGTGTCCCTAAAGTCTCTTGCAAGATCCTCCAAAACTCGCTAGCAAAGATTGGGTCTCTGTCGCTCACTATGCTAGAGGGAACTCCATGAAGTAGGACTATCTCATGAACACATATGGATGCCAAATAAGGTGTTGTCCTCTTACTCTTAATCGGAATGAAGTGGGCGCTCTTAGTCAAACGATCTACAATCACCCAAATACTGGTATTCCCCTTCCTAGATTGGGGTAAACCATCTATGAAGTCCATCGAAACATTATCCCACTTCCATTCGGGTACATCCAATGGTTGAAGCAATTCGCCAGGCCTCTGCTGCTCCACCTTAACCCTTTGGCACACAAGACACTTAGCAACAAACTCTGCTACATCCTTCTTCATGCCACTCCAATAAAACACTCTCTTCATGTCCCTATACATCTTAGCACCGCCCGGATGAATAGTCATCCGAGAATGGTGTGCCTCTGCTAGAACCGCACTCATCAAATCACCAATGCTGGGGACACAAAGTCTTCCATCTCTCCTTAGCCACCCTTTACTATCGATGGAATAACATTGGAGATGTCTAGAGACCTCTCCTCTGCTAATAATATCCAAAATATTCACAATCTCTGAATCCTCTTGCTACCTTGAGCCAATCTGATCTATGAGGGTAGGCTTAACCTCAAATGCTAAAATCTTAGCAAAATCTCTAATAAACTTCCTATAATAACCAGCCAAACCTAGGAAGCTTCTAACTTCGGTAGCGTTCTTGGGGGCCTACCAATCATGTACTGCTACTATCTTAGCGGGATACACAACTAAACCCTCTCTTGAGACTACATGCCCCAAGAAACGCACCTCCTCATGCCAAAAGTGACACTTCGAGAATTTCTCTTTCAATTGATGAACACGAAGTGTGCGAAAAACCTCCTCAAGATGAATAACATGCTCTTCGAATGTCTTGGAAAACACCAAAATGTCGTCCACAAACACTACAATAAACTTGTTTAGGACATCTCAAAAAACAGGGCTCATCAGATTTACAAAATAGGCTGGGGCATTGGTCATCCCAAACAGCATAACCAACCACTCAAAGAATCCATTGGGTGTCCTAAATGCTGTCTTATCGATGCTATCATCAACGACCCTAAGCTGATGAAATCCAGTGGCTAAGTCAAGCTGAGAAAATACTAAAGATCCAACCAACTGATCGAAAAGATCGTCTATCCTAGGAAGTGGGTAACGGTTCTTCTTTGTGAGCTTATTCAACTCTCTATAATCTACACAAAGTCGAAGGGAACCATCCGCCTTTGTAGCAAAGACGACTGGTGCTCCTCACTCAGATATGCTCCGTCTGATGAAGCCTTTCTCTAATAGCTCACCAATATGCTTACTTAACTCCTTCCTCTCCCTAGGAGCCATATGTCTCACGGGCAATGCCACTAGCTTAGCATTATCATTCAGATAGATCCTAAAGTCGATCTCTCTCTTAGAGGGTAGCCCCCTAACCTCCTCAAAAACGTCTGGGAAATCTCTAACAACTGGAACTGAATCTAACTCTCCAAGTGATGAATCAAGGGAATAAAGGAAGCTCAACATGAATGACCCCTGTGGACCGCAAGAAACCTCGAGAGTCCGTCTGCTACATGTCTCTAGTCTAACGACTCTCCTCTCGCAGTCCAATATCGCACCATAAGTGGATAACCAGTCCATCCCCAAAATCATCCCATATCCCGAAAATCCTAGTACATAGGCGCCATAATCAAACTCTACGCCTAGTACAAAACTTTTCAAACCCCTACAAATCATGGATAAATGTGCCGATCCTCCTATGGGGTTTGAAATAACTATAGGGTCTACAACTAGAGAAATATCTAAGTGCAAACAATCAACCAAGGAACTAGAAATGACAGAATGCGATGCTCCGGAGTCAAAAAGAGTTCGAATAGGAAAATCTGAAATAGAGATCAAACCTTCTACAGAGACTTTCCTACCTCGATCCGGTCCACTACTAGAAGGTGCTGCATCCAAGGCTTGTACTTGCACCATAGGTGTGCTTGCTTTCTGCCCTGTCCTCCGAGGACAAGCTCTACTAAGGTGTCCAGGCTACCCACAGCTGTAACACTTCCCTTTCATTGTGTCCTTCTTACAGTCCTTTGAGTAATGCCCAACCAATCCACAATTATGACATTTCTCGCCCTTCTTGATCTGTCCCATCTAAGGTCCTCCTCCTTTCTTCTTATCCTTATCCTTCTTATTCTTCCACCACTTCTTCTTAGAGTTTTCTGATTTAGGAACCTCCTTAACCTCTTCTTCCTTAGCAACATCTAATACGAGAGCCATTTCCACAAGTGATTCATATGTCGCTCCCATAGGTACATGTGTCAATGCCAACCCTTGGAGGGGCTGGTTCAAACCCTTAGCAAACATGGTGGCCTTCTTATGTGGTGTATTAACAAGCTCTATCCCGAACCGCGATAACTCATTAAACTGATTTATATACTTTTTCACCGAAAGACTCCC
The DNA here is from genome assembly GCA_030737815.1 of Allium fistulosum. Classification (NCBI taxonomy): domain Eukaryota; kingdom Viridiplantae; phylum Streptophyta; class Magnoliopsida; order Asparagales; family Amaryllidaceae; genus Allium; species Allium fistulosum. The sequence goes on along the minus strand of CM060902.1, from coordinate 272,065,633 downwards.
CTGCTTCAAATTAATGAACTTCTCCAACTGCATGCTTTCCTCGGCTTGCGACAAGAACTTTCTCTCAAACCTATCCCGAAATACAAACCAACCAATGTCTCTACCCTCCATCTCTACCATCTCCTACCAGTAAGAAGCCTCTCCCTACTGGTCCTCCAATCCTAACAGCCCATATATCCGCCCCGTATTCCTCAACCAAGCTCATGCCTCTACGAAATCCTCCATGCTAGAAAACATCTTGCCTCCTAGACTAGCGAAGTCCTTGCATAGCTTAGAAAAATTGGCTGCTGCAGGTGGATTAACGGGTCCTCCACCCGCCGGTGCTGCGTTGGGCGCTTGCCCTTGCACCTCTGGTGCCGTAGCTTGGAGGTATCTATGGAACTAGCCAAGGACTTGGACACCCTCTGGAAGATTTGGGGCGTCCGCTATACAATGCAAAGAAAAGAGAATTTAGGCTCGAAAGAATCGAAAGAAGGTTGAACAAGACTTTGAGGGGATTTTTATAAAAACTCCTTTATACTTGAAAACTATTTCTATAATAAGAGTTTATTTCTGAAAAATACTTTTAGTTTGAAGATATGTTACCTTTTAAAAATACTTTACTTTTAAAACAAGTTTTTAGGAATCCTGTAACCTTAGGCTCTGATACCAAATGAAAAACCCCACACCCCTTAGTATTCTCAAAAAGGGCACACCAAAGGATGTGGTGCGTTATATGTATAGCTAAAGCATCACAGAAACTAAGATTCACAAGACAAATAAGTAAAAACAGCGGAAACATTTAAATAATAACTTATCATTTAAAACTAAACTTCATCTCAAAATAAGTCGTAAAAACATAATGTATCTCAGAAACTCAAAATGTCTCATGTCTCATGAAAATACATCTCAGTCTCATAAAATCAGAGTATAAAGATAACAACAACAATAATCCCTCTCACAAGTGCCAATCCATCATAAGCCAAATGAAAAAAGATGAAAAGCAGAAGAATACATCTGAAATAAGGAAACCTCGAAAATGGATCTCCAAGCAACCTGAATCAACTACCCTCAACTCTGCTGGCTTATTGGAGGAAAAGTAAAGATAGAGGAGTGGGTTAGACAATAAGTCTGGTGAGTGAAAGTAATTACTAGCATTTCTAAGCAAGATAAAGATAATAGACTAGCAATAGTTCTAGCTTGAAAGGAAAATTCAAAAAAGATAAAACTCGGATAAAATACTGTTTCTGATTTTGTTTGACTGTTTGCTTTAATTATTTGATTGGATTGTTTGCACTTGTCTTAAACTGCTGTGATTAGGCTGAAACCCTAATCATATCTCAACTGCTAACTTGATTAGGTTGAAATCCTAATCCTACCCATTAATCGACCTTTCCTATCTCTATTGTGCCACTGTGAACCAATCCTATTGGTCACAGCAAAAGACACCTCTTTAGCGCTTAGGACGAAGTAGCGAATTATTTACCCTAATTGATGCCGCATGCTCGGTCATTGCTGGTACACACTAACTATCGCCCCCTATTTGACTATTTAGTTACCCTAATCAGCATAAGCGTGTCCAGCCTCACCTACGTGTGAGACCATCGGTCCTCGACCTGAAAGGGAATGCTGCTTGTACGGGCCCTACTTCTATATTTTCTTATTAACTTAATCCAAGATCTAAGTTTTAAAATAAGCATCTTCTGTTATTTTTGCTGTATTTGCTTATTAACTTAATCCAATATCTAAGTTCTAAAATAAGCCTCTTCTGTTATTTCTGCTATATTTGCTTATTAACTTAATCCAAGAACTAAGTTTTAAAATAAGCCTCTTCTGTTATCTCTTCTTTCTAATTATAACCTACGTGTTATAATTGTTCTTGCAACTGTTACTCTTCTATTTTCTCTTTTTAGTTATAACCACTTGTTATAATTATACTTGCAAATATCTTAAAATTTTCTATTTCAGTCCATCTTTATTTTTATTTCAGTTTTTCTCATTTTACATCTGATTTTTGTAAATTTAGTGTTATTCTATTTTAATCCATATTTGCGAATTCTTCTCTTTTTAATATTTTATTCGCGTCAAAAAGGATTAAATCTCTATAAAAAGAAACTACCGTTTACAGGCTAAATTCCAACTTAAAACAGATGTAAATAACTATATATAACTGTAAATAGCTGAATAAAATAGTTGAATAATAATAGACTAAAAAGAACTTCTGAAATTCACTTAAAAATTGACTGTAAATAAACTTACATAAAAACTGTCTCAAAATTGAAGAAAAACTACAACTATTGAGAACTCTGTTATTTTAAATTGCTTACAAATCTAAAATAATTAAAAAACACTCACCTGTGGTCCTTAGCTCTTGTCCTGGGCCTTCCTGGATCCACTTCTAGGGCATAAAATATTTTTATCAAAAAGATTTCCTCCCTAGAAACATTTTCTATTTAGGGTTCAGCCTCGGGCAATGAATCTAATTGGGATAAAATCTGAATGAGAAAATAGTTCGGCCTAGAGTTCTATTTATAGTGTGGCTTAGGAATCTTAGGCCGTCGGATTTGAAGATTAAATCTGTTGCAACCAAGTCATTGGCTCACTAGGAACCGTCGGATGCAGCTACGAACGCACAGGATTGCTCAAAATTCAAATTTTATGGTGTTCGGCTCGTACCTAGACGAAATAGCGTCCAGGAAATAAGGCGGGTTGACCTAAGTTTATTGGGGGTCGACCTGACCCAAGCATGGGTCGACTTATGCCTTTGTATTTTTTTTTCGTTTTAGTTTATTACATTCTGATTTCTTATTTCTCTCGTAACTTCTTCATATTAGCTCGGATTTTGACAAGTTATATATGAAAATTGATCAGAAAATTACCTTGGACCCAATGGTGCAACTTCCATGGCTCGATTCTGAAAATTTCACAAAATTATTTTATTATTAAATTAATTCGTTAATTAATTATTACTGCTCAAATTTTGGGTTGTTATAGGTGCTTTATAGGCCGGAATGCCATTGGAATTCCCTTCCAAGATGGGAGAAAGGACAGTAGGCTTATGCATTTTGGGTCTTTTTGGATTGTATTTATGGACGGAAGACAAATCGGGGGTAGCTTTAGGTTAAGTATGTGGCCAGTGGTGACATCTTGAGGTGACGACTTGGTGCCTTCGCCTATGTCTTTTTGCACTGTTGCAGCCGGCTCTAGATGGAGAATAAGCTCACCCTCTCTTAGCACCCTGTGCTCATCTCCTTTCAAGACCTCATTTTCCAACTGTGCCAGGTCTACTTCACCACCTTTCAGGAATTTCCTCTCCTTCTTAATAACTTACTCTCAGGCTATAGCCAAGCCCTAGGATAGTCATCATGGAGCCACTCTAAGTTATGGAACTTAAGCACGTTAGCATTGTACTTATGATCAGCGGCTCGAATCTCTCCATCATCTGCTTCTCAGCGTCTTCAACTTCCTTCTTTATGAGCGTGTCCATGTCCCTAGCACATGCAACAGCCTCGTCCCTTTCTATGTGAGCAGTAAGTAGCTCTTCACAGTACGCTTGGGTCTCTTGGAGAGCTTCGTCCTTTATTTTTGTCTTGCTTTGGAGTTTGGTTTGACAGCTCATTCGCTTTTTTGGTCAAAGCGTCCCTTTCTTGTACTAAGTCGCGATTTTAATAGTGCGCAGTCTCTATCTCATTACGATGCTTGATCCTCTCACTCTTGAGCTCCTTGATAGCATCCTCGGCCCTCTTCTCGGCCTCAACTTGTGATGTTTTTAAGTTAGTGATCTCATTATCGAGATGAGCGATGATCCTTTTATCTTGCGCTTCCATAAGTTTCAGATAATTGATCTCGAGCTTTCTTTCCTTCAAAACCTTGGAGATCTTCTTGACTATCCGCCTTCACTCGTTATATTGATCATAAGCATCAGCTACATAAGCAACATTCGTGTCTTTGACCTCTGAAGGAATGTTCTTCAGATTGGGCACAGACATGAGTCCATCAAAACACACATCTAGAAATTCCTTCACTTCAGCCATTCAGGCATTAACGATAAGTTGTTGCTCTACATTGACGATCGAAGCTTTAATCAGTTTCTTACTAGTCTTGAGATGAGAGGCCTCGGAACCACCCTTATGGTGCCTGCTATCAAAAGGTCGACTGATGTGAGTTGATGTCGAGTGTTGAACGAAAATGGAAGCCGGAGGTGGTGCATGAGAAGCATAGCCTGGTTGAAGGTCATCACGATGATCAGAATGCTTGTCTGAACCTCTTGGCGGAGGCAATCTAGATCTAAAAATATATTTGGAAGCAGAGTCATGCGATAGATAGTCCCTGTCATGACTGCCTCTGTCACGGCTAGATCGATGACTGGAATCTGAGTCTCGGCCACCACCATGATAATACGTGTCTGAATGACGCTGCTGTTGAGACACATTTTCTTCTAAAGACTGATACATATAATTTTTCCTCTCTATGGATCCTGCAAATGAAATAGGAACAAGTTAGATTCAATAAGTAAGAACACGAGTCAAGTGCCATATAGTGCCGTGTAGTGCATGTGTGTAAGTGTCCTATTGTCCCCCCGAAGGATCATGTTCTAGAGCCTGGCAAGAAGGATTGACTTCTCTCACGCTGGTAGAAGTGATTTCATCATCAAAGTGGAGAGGAGAGTCAAGAACCTTAAGATTTATATTACCAATGCTAAAAGAGCCAAACTCGGTAAGAATCGCCCCTAAACCAGCGAATGTATCTTCAGAATGGAGTGAAGGAGTTTTCTCGGCAGTTGTAAGTGGCGAGGGCTATGTAGAAGATTGTTATACACCCCTAATTTTTGATAACATTATTCAGAAGATTTAATTAGATAAATTAAATAGAATAATGTAAATAATTAGAGTGATAAGAGGACTGAGATATGAAAATAAATTAAGGCCGTGCTTAATTAATTAAATGGGCTTAAGAATGGCATATGGGCTAATTAATCTACATAAGGGCATATTGGGAATTAGCCGCTCCTTAATTCCATAACCCTTATATATATATCCATGGCTTGCCATCCATTCACGTTCATTTCTCATTTTCAAAAAAATGTAAAATGCCAACTAATAGAGGAATTGACCATTAACAAAGAAAGGAAAGAGGAATTCAATCAAAAGATAGGGATTCAAGCTTAGGGAAAATTAATCTCAATCCAATCATCTTATTTAATCAAGGTGAATAATAATTTATACCACCTATTTTTTTTTATGATCATATGTTTTTGGATTTAAGATTAAATTCGTTGTTATAATGATTTGGATGATGATATGCTTGAATTATAATTTGTTTGATTTAAACAAGATTGTTTAAATGGGGATTTATGCTGTTTTAGGGCAAAACCAATGGTAAATGATCTTTGAATGTCATGGAAATTTTTTATGTTATGTAAAACATGATTTTGGAGTTGCGTTTTAATTTTGATAATTTTCTAAGCTATGGAAAGATTATTATGAATTTTCAAAGGAAAATATGGTTAATTGTGTTTAGAAAATGATTTCAGAAATTAAATTGAGAATTTGAGTCTGAAATTTAGATATGTTAGATAAAATGATGAAAGTGAATTTCGGTAATTTTTGAGGATTTTTCCTAATTGATTTATTATGGAAATTAAATTGTTTTATAAGGAAGGACTTAATTGCATTATTGTTTTTGTTTAATGAAAGGGCTTATTAGCTAAATTAACCTTGGTTTAGATCTGAAATTAAGCGGTAGTTATTTTGGTAAAGAATTTGAAAGGTTGAGGCAACCAATCACATGTTTACACATGGGCAGGTTAGTTAGAAACTAATTGCTTTTATTGGCTTTAATTCAGCCTTTACCAGAAAAAGTATGTTCCGCCTCTTTTAGAAGCTGACTTTCGACCTATGCTTCCGCCTCGACCAATTTGAAACCATCTCAGTCGAGACCAACCTAGGCCGAAACCAATACACAAGGTATCACTTAGATGGTAAATAGTGGATTGGAAGAAGGCACAAGGCATGGTGTTGAATGCATTGCTTCCGATGGGGTCGATACCTATGTTCGTTTTAAAAAGTTAAGCGCCTGCCTTTATTTTATTAAAGCTTTCGATGGAGTCGAAACATATGCTTTTGAAAAGGGGTTTTCTAATAACTTTCGAAGGGGTTTCCATTTTATGTTTCAAAAGTAAGAGCTTTCAAGTGAGTTCCTTTAGTTGTAAAATAGTACTTTCGAAAGTAGTGGTTCTGACCTAGTCGAGACCCTGCTGCCGTTCTTTTGCTTGTTGGGTGTATTGAAGTCATCAATGCTTTCGAAGGGTAGTTGTTGTTTTACAGATGTTTTAATCCACTTCCTTAATTCTTTCGAAAGGGTCCAAGGATTTCGAAGGCAATGGCTTCGGAAGAGGGGTTCGATGCTATCCTTCAGTGTTTTGCTTAAATGATTTGAAGCTTTCGAAAGGCTGGTACCGATGCCATTGAGTTTTCCCTAATATGTTTATATGGTTTCAAGAGATACTTTCATTTATATTCACTTTGACCCAAATTACATTTTTAAATATAAACCCAATGGTTTCGAAAGGGATACTTCCAAAGATTTCGAAATGGGTACTTTTAATGGCTTCGAAGCTATGCTTCTAAGAGTTAATAAGCAATACTTTATTACATTCGAATGGTTTCAGAAGAGAGGTTTTAAAATGTTTCTAAAGGAAGGGGCCTAATGTTTTGAAAAGAGATTTGTATGCTTTCGAAGGAGGTTATCTGGTGAGGTCGAAAGCAAAGTTTTGAAGGTTTCGAAGGCCTTAGTTTTCAAAACAAATAACCCAATCTCATTTTAAAGGAAAAAAAACCCATGGCTAAGTAAAGGAGTTTTGAAATGGTTTTAAGAAGAAGCTTTACTTGATAAAATATTAAGTTAAAGGATTAACCATGTTTCATATGAAAATAATTTCAAGGATATTAAACCCACATGAGCGGTATTGTTATGTTATTATGATTACTTCTTCAAATATATATATATATATATGTATGTATTTGTATATTCATATTGTAATGAACCCATAACGGTAATTTGGGAAAGGGCGGAATAACTAGTTAGGTTGACCCAGCAGTGAATATAAATTAAATTAGTTAAAGATATTTGCATGGGCCAATAAGCCCATGAAAACTATGTTTAAATGAAGATGTCAGATAGAAAGGTTCATAGTTAGCCCATGAAAACTATGATTTGATATTGGCAGGGGCCAATAGGTTTGTATTTAGCCCATGAAAACTATATCTGGATTAAGATATTGACAGATGTCAAAAGGTTCCTAGTCAACCCATGAAAACTAGGATAAAGGAAAAGATATTGGAGTTACCAATAGGTTCAGGGAGAACCCATGAAACAATAAAGATATTGGCAGGGGCCAATAAGTTCTTAGTGATCCTATGAAAAATATTAAATAGGACAGGGAGTCCATAAACATATAACCAGTTATTAGTCAGCCCATGAAAACTATTAGGTAAATAGTAACCCTAGAAACTATAACTGAGACAGATAGTCAAACTGAATGGGGATGGGTAATCCTGAATTTATTTACTTGTTTTGCATATCATCATATTATTTTGAAATGCCTTAACCATTGTGGATGTAGGAGCACGGTATATGGTTTTACAAAGATTTTAGGATACTAGTATGGGGAAAACCCATTTTGCTAAGCGGTGTGGTCTCACTAGATATCTTAATGGTTTGAGATGGTAGATTATTATTCATATCTGGCTTTATGTCTGACTCGAAGTTTATGTTTTTCCCTTAAACTCTCGGTTACTCAATTGATTTTAAGTAGTTTAAGAGTTGAGATTTTCAGGTACCTCATTAGACGAATAAGCTTCCGGAGATGTGCAGGAGGCATGATAGCTATCTAGAGTTTTCTTTTATTTTGATTATGCTGTGTTGTTGTTGTTGTAAAGGCAAAGTTGTTAAATTGCCTATATATACTCTGATCATCCGATGGGGCATCTTCATATGTCGCTTTTGGCATATGTTGTAATAAATATATTTTCTCTGAACATGGTTAAAGATTGTGGGATTATGTAATGAATTTGGAATGTTTTGAAATGGAATGTGAAACTTGTTTGGTGTTTTAAATTTTTTCCATATTCATGTGTTTTTGTGTATCAATGTATCTAACATTACCGTATTTAGTCGCCGAGGATTAATAACTATGGATGACTGCAGCATCCGTAGCCATTAGTTTTGGGCCTCCACGTGGGGGATGTTACAAGTTGGTATCAGAGCATAGGTTTATGAAAACCTAAAAGCCTTTTTGAAACATAATCCAATGAATCAAAAATATGATCGGGTTTTGGTATAACGCTATAGTAACATACTTGTATTCGATATATATATATAAGTATGTAGTCCCCTCTCTCTTAAACCGTTCTTTTTTATCTTACTAAGGCTTGTATGAAGATTTACGAGAAAGAAGATATGGAAGTAGGAAACGGAAGAGGAAATCTCCATGGAGGAAGCACCACAACCAATGGAAATGTTCGACCTAATACTAGGAGGAACCAATGTCAACAGGCTAATGCTAATCAAAATGCTGATGCCAATGTGGGTGCTGGAAATCCACCACTAGATATAGAGGCGATGTATTAGTTCTTCATCAATATGATGCAGGCAGGAGTTGCTGGAAATGTTGGAGGAGCTAATCCTGTGGCTCCAGTTGGGAATAATTATGCTAAGCTGAGCAGAGATTACACCAGTCTAGGTGGGAAACCAATTTTGGGAAAAGAGGATGTTATAGAAGTTGAGGATTGACTGTTACATTGCGAGAGAATCCTTGCTGATTTGGGTTTGGATAATGTGAAGAAGAGAAGGTTGGCCTCTAGGCAGTTGCAAGGGTCAGCACTTCATTGTTGGAATAGTGTTACTGTCAGGGTTTTAAAAAAGGAGTTGACTCCCTAATATTTTAGAGAGAGATTTGAACATGGGTTTTAATCTGAAGTTGCTAAGTCAGCATTGCTGAGAAAGTTTATGGATTTGGTGCATGGAGAGATGTCGGTAATCGAGTATGCTACTAAGTTTGATGAGCTGTCCCGATATGGACATGCTACTATAGATACTGACATTAGGAGAAATGAGAGGTTCATTCGAGGATTGAGACATGAGCTTGCTAGGGAAATACTGACACATATCCATGATCCTTGTAATGTGGTTGTGGAGATGGCAATTTACGATGAAGAAATGCTTACTGTTTGTGCTAGAGAGAAGCCAGTTGAAACCCAGGGTTCTCAAGGAAAGAAGAGTAAGTTCTTTAAGAAGAAGGGAGCCCAGAAGGGAGATGCTGCTAAGAAGGCAAAGGATGATTTAGTTTGCTAGAAGTGTGACAAGAAGGGTCATTATGCAAATGAGTGTCGGTCAAGCAAGGGGAAGAAGGCTGCAGATAAGAAGAATGTGAAGTGCTTCAACGGTGAATAAGTTGGGCATTATAAGAATCGGTGTTCAGAACCAGTTAGGGTGAACAGGGAATGGTTTTTGCTGTTGGACCATCATCTGCTAAGCCAATTGCAGTTGAAAAAGGAAAGTCCGTGATGGAAGGTACGTTTTTGATTCAGAGTATACTAGTTAGGACACTATTTGATACCGGTGCATCACATTCATTTATATCCTAGTGTTTGGTTGATAGGTTATGCTTAGAACCCACATACCTTGTTACTTCTTTAAGGGTTGCGAATCCAATAGGAGGGTATGAAACTCTGGGGAAGAGATGTGACTAGTAAGAACTTGGCTTGTTAGGTCATAAATTTGCAGGATGTATGTTTTCGATTTCGTAGATTTTGGAAATTTTTTGGGTATGGATTGGCTGAGTAAGTATGAGGCTAGGATATTTTTTCAAGATGGGGAGATATCACTAAGACACCCTGATAGTCATAACCGAATCATATTCTCAGTGGAGAATTCTAACCGGAGTAGTTGTGCTTTGTTAAGTGCAATGGAAGTGGGATAAGAGTTAAGTCAAGTTCGAATAGCAAGAGATTTTACAGATGTCTTTGAGCTAGTCACAGAACTACCACCGAAACGGGCTATTGAGTTTCAGATAGTTCTTGTGCTAGGAGCTGAACCTGTAAGTAGACCACCTAGCAGGATGATACTACCAAGATGAAGGAATTGAAGGTGCAGCTAGTGGATCTAGAAGGAAGGAATTTTATTAAACCAAGCAGTTCGCCTTGGGGAGCGGCCGCGGTATTCTTGAAGAAACCAGATGGGTCGTTGAGGATGTGTATCGACTATCGTAAATTGAACGAGAGGACGATAAAGAATAAGTATCCTTTGCCAAGAATTGATGATCTATTTGATCAGTTGTGTGGAGCCAGAGTGTTTTCCTAGTCGGATTTGGCGACAAGTTTCCATTAATTAAGAGTGGTAGAGGACAATATTCCTTTGACAGCATTTCGGACTAGGTATGGTTCGTATGATTGGTTAGTAATGCTATTTGGGTTAACGAATGCACATGCTTTCTTCGTGGATCTGATGAACCGTGTTTTTTGAGAGTATTTGGATAGGTTCGTTTTTGGTGTTTATAGATGACATTTTGTTATGCTTTAAGGATGAAAGAGAGCATGAAGATCATCTTAGAATTGAGCTTGAGACGCTGAGGCAGCATCAGCTAAAAGCAAAATTTTCCAAGTGTCATTTCTGGAAGATAGAGGTTAAGTTTATCGGTCACGTGGTTTCAAAGAAGGGGGTATCAGTCAATCTAAATAAGATCGAAGCTGTTAATAATTGGAAGAGACCAGAGACGGTGATTGAGATTAGAAATTTTTCTTGGATTTGTTGGCTATCACCGGAGATTCATTAAGGATTTCTTGCGGATAGCAGCGCCTTTGACTAAGCTAACCAGAAAGGAGGTGAAGTTTGTTTGGTCCGATAAATGTGAGGAAGCATTCCTTAAGTTAAAGCATTGGTTGACCAATACACCTATGTTAGTAGTTCCAGACGGAAACCTAGGGTTGGTGGTGTATATCGATTTATGTGGAACTGGATTGGGAGCTGTATTGATGCAGAAGGGTAAAGTGATTGCCTATGCTTCATGACTGCTTAGACCGTATGAAGTTAGATATCCTACTCATGATTTGGAGTTGGCAGCTGTGATCTTTGCATTGAATATTTGGAGGCATTATCTCTTAGGAGAGAGATTTGAGCTATACACAGTTCAGAAGTCTTTAAGATAATTATTCTCTTAGAAGGAGTTGAATATGAGACAACAAAGATGGCTGGAGTTTTTAGCTGCTTATGATTTTGGTATAGAGTATACACCAGGGAAAGGTAATAAATTAGCGGATACTCTTAGCAAAGACATCAGAATGTGGTGTTAGCTATGTTGGCAGAATGGAAGGATTTAGAAGCTTTGACTACCTGTAGTATGCAGTTAAGATCCACTACTAGTTCTACTCAAAGTACTGCCATGTTGCCCTGTTTGGAAGTTCGACCAGTGTTGACTGAAAGGATTGCTTCTAAGCAGAAAAAGGATCCAGTATTAGCCGAGAGGATCAGAAGGCTTGAGGTTCGAACTGAGGTCGATGATATGAAAGATTTTGGTCTTGGCCGGAGAGGATGGTTGAGAAAGAAGGGACAATCGTGTGTTCCAAATGTCGAGGACTTGAGGAAAGAAGTTCTTGGAGAATGTCATTGATCAAAGTTTATGATTCATCCTGGAGGGACCAAGATGTATCAAGATATGGAGAGGAGCTTCTACTGAAAAGGTATGAAGAGGGATGTTGACTTGTGGGTTCGGTAGTGTGGAAACTGTCAACAAGTGAAAGCCGAACATCAGAAGCCGAGTGGATTGCTTCAACCTCTAGAGATTCCAGTCTGGAAATGTGATTTGATATCCATGGGTTTAATAAACGGGTTGCCAAGGTCAAATAAAGGAAATGAAAGTATATGGGCCATAGTGGACAGGTTGACCAAGAGTGCCCATTTCATTCCAGTTAAGTCAACCAGGATGGCAACTATTTTAGCTAAGTTGTTCATGAAGAACATAGTTAGACTACGTGAGATTCCTAATAGTATAGTCAACGACAAAGATGCTTTATTTACTAGCTAATTTTGGAAGAGTTTACAGGATGTGTTAGGCACTAAGCTCAAGATGAGTACTGTATATTGTTTGTACCAAAATTGGGCACAACACTCTTCAGATGTGTTTGAAGAGATAAAATGAAGAAAATAAATGTAAAATGAGGCAGATCTAACAAACACACCAATCAATAGATAAGAAAATGCACAGAAACACACAAATTTAGAGTGGTTCGGCGTATTGCCTACGTCCTCTATGAAATGGCTTATGTTTATTGAATTTCCCTTGCTGTTTATAAGAGATTACAATAGTACAATTGAAAATCAATAATGATTTCGGCAGAGTATCGGCGTAGAGAAGCAAAAAGTCCATTTTCTGTAGGTCCACGGTCACTATTTATAGGCGTAGGCAGCAAATATCTCACCCAGATCTCGGAGGACTTCTTCTCTCATGTGGGTGGGCCCATGGGATCGAGTTCAGGTGGTTTCGACTCGATCTGGGAGCGATACGAATGGAATTCGTATCGATCAAGAATTGATCCTTTTTGGCTGAAATTTATCTGGTACATTCTTGACGTTGTAGGCAAGCTCCTGTGAAAATTTAGTGGTGTTTGGACTTGTAGATTTTGAGTTATGATCGATGCAAGTTAAGGAAAACAGCTACAATTCGTATCCATCAATGTGAATAGTGAAGCGATGCGAACAAAAGCGATGCGAACAGAAGCGATGCGAATTTGACAGCCTTCAACAAATTAAACTTGCATCGATCATATCTTGAGCATACAAACTCCGATTGACTTGAAATTTGTAACATTGGATTTCATAGCTTTGCTTGTCGTGCCGTATCAATTGTAGCTCAATCCGGACTCGGACAAAATTTGTCAGTATCCATAGCGAACCTGTGTATAACCGATCTTCGAGATGGACTGTCTTTGGTTTCCAGCCAATTCCTTGGTGTCACGGCCTTGCCAAATGGCGGGATAACACATATCACCCTCAGATGGGTGGGCAGATAGAGAGAGTCAATAAGGTACTCAAGGATTTATTGAGAGCTTGTGTATTGGACTTTGGTGGATCTTGGGAAGATCAACTGCATTTGGTTGAGTTTTCCTACAACAATAGTTATCAGACTAGTATAAGAATGGCGCATTTTGAAGCTTTGTATGGAAGGCCATGAAAATCACCAGTATGTTGGTTGGAGACTAGAGGCAGACTGGTCCTAGGTCTAGATTTGGTTAGGGAGGCGTCAGAGAAGATTGAGTTAATTCGAAAAAGGATGAAGGAAGCTCAATCCAGACAGGAAAGTTACGCAAATAAGAGGCGTAAAGACCTAGAGTTCTCAGTTAGATGTAAGGTTTTCATTAAAATATCACCGATGAAGGGTATGGTACGGTCCGGGAAGTCAGGGAAATTGGCACCGAGGTATGTTGGTCCTTTCCATAGAGAGGATTGGAAAGCTCGCATATAGAGTAGAGTTATCGAGCAGTATGGTAGATGTCCATAATGTATTTCATGTGTCTAACCTTCACAAGTATGTGCATGATCCAGAGACTACTATTCCTCCGACAGGGTTGGAAGATTTGATAGTAGAGCCTAATTTGACTTTTGTTAGACAACCAGTTCGAGTTGTAGCGAGAGATGAGAAAAGATTGAGGAACAAGACAGTCAAGTTGGTGAAAGTTTAGTTGATCTACAACGAGAAGGACTATACTAGGGAGACAGAGGATATGATTCAAGATACTTATCCTGATCTGCTTTGAGGGTATGTCTATATTAGATTTATATTGATAATTACTAGTCAGGTAGAATAGTATGGTTGTTAGAAGTTGTTACAAATGATTGCTATGTTTAGTATTTAGTCCTTACTGAATTTCAAGGACGAAATTCTTCAAGGAGAGGAGCCTGTAATACCCCTAATTTTTGATAACATTATTCAGGAAATTTAATTAGATAAATTAAATAGAGTAACGTAAATAGGGATTGAGATATGAAAATAAATCAAGGCCGTGCTTAATTAATTAAATGGGCTTAAGAATGGCATATAGGCTAATTAATCTACACAAGGGCATATTGGAAATTAGCCGCACCTTAATTCCATAACCCTTATATATATCCACGGCTTTCCATCCATTCACATTTATTTCTCATTTTCATAAAAATGTGGAACGCTAACTAATAGAGGAGCCGACCATTAAAAAAGAAAGGAAAGAGGAATTCAATCAAAAGCTAGGGATTCAAGCTTAGGGGAAATTAATCTCAATCCAATCTCCTTATCATAATCAAGGTGAATAATAATTTATATCATCTCTATTTTGTTTTATGATCATATGTTTTCGGATTTAAGATTAAATTCGTTTTTATGATGATTTGGATGATGATATGCTTGAATTATAATTTGTTTGATTTAAACAAGATTGTTTAAATGGGAATTTATGCGGTTTTAGGGCAAAACCGATGGTAAATGATCTTTGAATGCCATGGAAAAAATTTATGTTATGCGAAACATGATTTTGGAGTTGGGTTTAATTTTGATAATTTTCCAAGCTATGAAAAGATTATTATGAATTTTCAAAGAAAAATATGGTTAATTGGGTTTAGAAATTTATTTCAGAAATTATATTGAGATTTTGGGTTTGAAATTTAGATATATTGGATAACATGATGAAAGTGAATTTCTGTAATTTTTGGGAATTTTTCCTAATTGATTTACTATGAAAATTAAATTGTTTTAGAAGGGAGGACTTAATTGCATTATTGTTTATGGTTAATGGAAGGGATTATTTGCTAAATTAACCTTGGTTTAGATATGAAATTAAGTGGCAGTTATTTTGGTAAAGAATTTGAAAAGTTGAGGCAACCAATCACATGCTTACATGTGGGCAGGTTAATTAGAAACTAATTGCTTTTATTGGCTTTAATTCAGCCTTTACCAGAAAAAGTATGTTCCGCCTCTTTTAGAAGCTACCTTTCGACCCTATGCTTCCGCTTTGACCAAGTCAAAACCATCTCAGTCGAGACTAACCTAGACCGAGATCGATACACAAGGTATCACTTAGATGGTACGTAATGGATTGGAAGAAGGCGGAAGGCATGGTGTAGAAAGCATTGGCTCCAATGGGGTCGATACCTTTGTTCGTTTTAAAAAGTTAAGCTCCTGCCTTTGTTTTATTAAAACTTTCGATGGAGTCAAAACATATGCTTTCCAAAAAGGGGTTTTCTAATAGCTTTCGAAGGGGTTTCCATTTTATGTTTTAAAAGTAAGAGCTTTCGAATGAGTTCCTTTAGTTATAAAATAATACTTTCGAAAGTAGTGGTTCCGACTTAGTCGAGACCCTGCTGCCGCTCTTTTGCTTGTCGAGTGTATTGAAGTCATCAATGCTTTCGAATGGTAGTTGTTTTTTTAAAGATGTTCTAAGCCACTTCCTAAATGCTTTCGAAAAGGTCCAAGGGTTTCGAAGGCAATGCTTTGAAAGGGGGTTTCGATGCTATCCTTCAGTGTTTTGCTTAAATGATTTGAAGCTTCAGAAAGGGTGATGCCGACGCCATCAAGTTTTCCCCAATACTTTTATATGGTTTCGAAAGAGACACTTTCGTTTATATTCACTTTGACCCAAATGATATTTTTAAATATAAACCCAATGGTTTCAGAAGGGATACTTCCAAAGATTTCAAAAGGGGTACTTTCAATGGTTTCGAAGCTATGCTTCTAAGAGTTAATAAGTAATATTTTATTACATTCGAATGGTTTTGAAAGAGAGGTTCAAAGTGTTCCGAAAGGTAGGGGCTTAATTTTTTGAAAAGAGATTTTTATGCTTTCGAAGGAGGTTATCCAATGAGGTCGAAAGTAAAGTTTTAAAGGTTTCGAAAGCCTTAGTTTTCAAAACAAATAACCCAATCTCATTTTAAAGGAAAAAAACCATGGCTAAGTAAAGGAGTTTTGAAATGGTTTTATGAAGAATCTTTCCATGATAAAATATTAGGTTATAGGGATTAACCATGTTTCATATGAAAATAATTTCAAGGATATTAAACCCACAGGAGTGGTATTGTTATGTTATTATGATTTCTTCTTTATATATATATATATATTCATATTGTAATGAACCCATAACAGTAATTTCGGGAAGGGCAGAATAACCAGTTAGGTTGACCCAGTAGTGAATATAGATTAAATTAGTTAAAGATATTGGCAGGGGCCAATAGGTTCATAGTAAGCCCATGAAAACTATGTTTAAATGAAGATGTCAGAAAGATAGGTTCATAGTTAGCCCATGAAAACTATGATTTGATATTGGCAAGGGCCAATAGGTTTGTAGTTAGCCCATGAAAACTATATCCGCATTAAGATATTGGCAGATGCCAATAGGTTCCTAATCAACCCATGAAAAATAGGATAAGGGAAAAGATAGTGGAGTTACCAATAGGTTCAGGGAGAACCCATGAAATAGTAAAGGTATTGGCAGGGGCCAATAGGTTCTTAGTGATCCCATGAAAACTATGAAATAGGACAGAGAGTCTATAAACATTTAACCGGTTATTAGTCAGCCTATGAAAACTATTAGGTTAATAGTAACCCTAGAAACTATAACTGAGATAGATAGTCAAAATGAATGGGGATGGGTAATCCTGAATTGATTTACTTGTTTTGCATATCATCATATTATTTTGAAATATTTTAACCATTGTGGATGCAGGAGTACAGTATATGGTTTTATAAAGGTTTTAGAATACTAGGGAGGGAAAAACCCGTTCCTGTAAGCCACGTGGTCTCACTAGATATCTAAATGGTTTGAGATCATTGGTTATTATTCATAGCAAGCTTTATGTCTGACTCGATGTTTACGTTTTCCCTTTAAACTCTCGGGTACTCAATTGATTTTGAGTAGTTTGAGAGTTGAGATTTTCAGGTACCTCATTAGACGAATAAGCTTCCAGAGACGTGTAAGAGGCATGATAGCTATCTAGAGTTTTCTTTTATTTTGATTCCGCTGTGTTGTTGTTGTTATGAAGGCAAAGTCGTTAAATTTCCTATATATACTCTGATCGTCCAAGGAGGCATCTTCATATGTCGCTCTTGGTGTATGTTGTAATAAATATATTTTCTCTGAATGCGGTTAACGATCATGGGATTATGTAATGAATTTGGAATGTTTTGAAATGGAATGTGGAGCTTGTTTGGTGTTTTAAATTTTTTCCATATTCATGTGTTTTTGTGTATCAATGCATCTAACATTACCATATTTGATCGTCGAGGATTAATAACTATGGATGACTGCAACATCCGTACCCGTTAGTTTTGGCCTCCAAGTGGGGGATGTTACAATTGTACTTTGGGAAGTTTCACGACGATCCTTTTTTTAGAATGGACTATTGGTCATCTTTGCACTGTTTAACCAAAGGCTCATGGCCCACATCAGCATCATTGTGGCCAGCTTCGCCACCTTCTCCCACAATTTGGCCTTCTTCAACATGCTTTTGTACTTTTCCAATTTCAACCCTTGGACTTGGAACAAGGGGCACATTAGGATTCACATCACCACCTCTAGGTGAGTTATCGTTATCATCGCCGTTGTAGTCATCAGCAACCACTTGGACTTGACCTGTGCTATGCTCTGCTTCCAGCAAGTTATGGGCCAAGAGATTCTCATCAAAAAGGAGAACTCCAATATCTTTATCCTCTTCCAAAAGTTCCATAAGAACTCCAATGACATCTACAAGTGCCACGCTGCTGGGTCTCGTCGGAACATTTGGATGGAAAAAAGAATATGAATCAAGCTCGCAAAATCACAAGGCAAGTTCACAGTAAACACATGAAGTATAACTTACGTTGAGATAGCCATCTTCGTGCAAATCCAGGTGGAAAGTGGACATAGAGCCATTCGCTCTTGAAGTAGTTTAGTTTGTTCCATATACCAGTAATAACTCTACAGTTCTTAGCTGGTTCCAAATAAGTCAAAGAAGGGCTTCCTTTCTGGCTCTTGAAACTGTATAATTGTGGAACTTCCTCTTCACTAGGAACTTGGTGCAAATGTTGAGAGAAGACAATATATGTGCCATGAAAGCGTAGCTATTTTGATGAAATTGGTTCAGAGCCAATCTCATGAAGATTAGAACCCGACATGAATTGACTGAATGGTGGGACACATCACGCCAGGCACATGTATCTATTACAAATAGTATAACCCTCTTGGGGATTGTGAGCTCTTTGGTGACGAGAAGGGACTAGCACGTCCTCAAATGGAATTCCATGTTTGTCGTAGATTCTACGTAGTAATCCCTTGTCAATCTTTGAAGCAATGGAATCAATGAGATCATCTAAAATAACAGCATCCGCGAGAGTATCAAGAGCAGTTTCGACTTCAGGGCCTTCTATAAGCATTTGAGGAACTTCTGGATCGGGTTGATCCACTTGTTAATTTTCAACTAGAGGTATGAGTTATGCCGGAGTGTGTTGTGCAGAAAGAGTCATAGTTAAACTAGACTCCACATCCAATTCAGCGTATCTAGAGGTCGACGGACCTGAAGCTAAAGTGGCGAGACGCTCAGAATGTCTACGATCCATGTCTACAAAAACTCAATAGATAATCAACATCAAATTAATCATAAGTTGTTCCCCCTATGCTAAAGTGAAACCTAGTGCAGTGTCGTGCAGTGCAGATTTTTGATATTGTATGACAATTCCTTTTACAAGTTTGGAGATAACTCGAAGAGACCGTTATTGCTAACTGTCTCATTGAGCTTCACGCTAGTGGGCATGCATTGAGTATGCTTTGGAAAGTCGAGAGAAGTCATTCAAGAGAGACCCGAGCTTTGCAAGTGACAACACTTTGCACTAATGGGTTCAGGGCAGAAATCGCCAAGGTTCGGATCTGAACTCTTGGTGTCAAAATTTCCAGCCTAGCTTCCTCCACCCCAAACCCATGCAAAAGCACTCACACGAACCTCACCCACGTTGTTCTCCAACCTCGCTCTTGTCACCCGCACCTACCTAAGAATGTCAAAGATTAAAGGCAGGTTATCGGGCTTCGGATTTAGGACAATGTTCGGCGATTGGAATGGATCGGGTCTGGTCCTGATGGTGTTTTGGGCAATGAGTTCGAGATGAAGGGCGTGAGTCTTGGCGTCGATGGTCATTGGCAAGGGAGTCAGTGGAGGTCGATTTGAGGGAGCAAGGATATTCAATGGCGATAGCTAGCTTTGGTTCGGTGGCAAACAAAAGTGAGGAGGAAGACATGTGAATTGGGTTATATGACCCAAAGCCCGAATTTCCAGGAAAATAATTGGGAGACTTCTCCCAAGTCTTGGATCAGTACCGATCCAAGAATTTGGATTGGAATCGAGTCTTGATTTTTTTTCTAAAAATAACTATAATAACGATGATCACCTATATATGCCTATATGAGTGCATGCATATGATCGAGAGCTTCCACAAGAGAGTGCACTTACATGCATGTACATGTACATGTACATATCCCACACCCAAGACTGGAGTCAAAGGAAATCAGATTCAAACGTGGAAAGTCCATGAGAAAAACCAGTTCAAAATTGCTGAATTTTGAATAATGGATCATGAGAGCGTACTCCCGTTTTATAATGCCAGATTCTGATAAAGCGTCACGACGAATAGCTATAGACATAACTCTTCACAGAAACAATCTGCATGAAGGATAACAGCCATTCAAAGTTATTAATTGGATTTTTGACTAAGAAGAAATCAACATGAGTTAGAACGTCGAGACTAAGATGAAACGACTTGAAATCTTGGAAGCACACCTAGATCAGGAATAGAAACAACTCATAGAAGTTTCAACATAAATGTAACAAGCACGAGAAGTCAGTGTCGACATGATGAAGTCGGTGATGACTTCACACACTTTCATATTTCTCCCTCAAACTTTGCATGAGCCCTTCTTTGCTTATTTCATGTTTGCCCAAGTTATATCAAATGATTCTGAACAACCGATTACCAGAATTAAGGAGTTATCAGTTAAAACAGCAGAATAAGTCAAGTGATAAAGGAACTATCACCAATATCAAGCAATAATCCATGGAGATAGCATGAGACAACTCAAACTCATGTTGGATGAAGTGTGCAAAAAGAATCAACCCACCTGGGTTTAACCATAAATGTCGACACTAACTTGAGAGGTCGGTACCGACATGTGGTGTTAACTTAGATGGGTTCACGACTTTATGCACTATCTCGGGCCTCTATCTGGATTATACTACAACTCTTATCTTAGCCTAACATGGCTGCTATCTCTATAAATACAAACCATAATGCAACTAAGAAAGGGGCTGATTTCTGCCATCACTACGCGCAAGCTCTATCTCTTCTTCAACTCTTTCCTCCAGACCATAGTCACCAACAAAGCTACTCTAGGCAATTCTAGGACTTAGAATCAATCTAACCGCAGTACTTGTGGTTTATTCTCTCTCAAATTCTTTGTAACCTCAATCGAATCTATAAGCAAAAAAGCTATAAAATGGTCGTAGGCCAAAGATTGCCGAACCACTATAAAATTTGGTGTCTCCCTTTCTTATTTCTGTTTACTTTCTTTTATTGTTACTACTATCTGCTAGATCTGGGTCTCATAGATTCCCTACAACCTATTCTTGGGTGTTGATCCATTTTTGGCATTAACATTTTAGTGCTTTCGTTGAGGGAATCTGAACCCAGGCTTAGATCTAGCTTGCCATTTTGGGTTTCAAGAGATCCAACAGTTAGTTCCAAGGAATCGTAGGCTTGCCATCAGGGATCAGTAGCACCTAGAAAACATAAAACCAATTCTAAAAAAATTAACATGAGCAACAGTCAGTGGTGATGATGCAAACCCCCAACAAACTGAAGTAAAAATGCTAACAATCATCGAATAGAGGTTAATACTGAAAATCTAGCACCAAGTTCCTCCGTTCAACAGGATGTTGTGACTATGGGTGAGCTTAACCAGATGGTTAATGACCTTAACCAAAAAATGGTCGATAGCCAAAAGGCTCTCATGGATAAGATTGAAGCCTTGCTAGCGCGGCAGCCACCGTATGCTTTGAGAGTTAGACAAGAAATTACAGTTGCTATAGAACATGAAAATTCCTCTGTTTCAGGCTTGAACAAGAGAAGCTATAAACAAAATCAGAAGGAGGTCTGAGGTTATTGGTGGAGCTGCAGGAATCATGATAAAAGGCAATGGAAGTACTCCTCTATTGGAAAACTGTGAAGACCCGTAAATCCGTACCCCTTTGAGCTGACAAAATTCCACCACAATTCAATTCAAAGTGGAACAAAAGTACAAGTCTTCAGGTTAAAAAGAAGAGGTAGAAGAAGACAGAAGAAAAAGAAACATAAAAAATATTAGAATCTCACATTCGCAGCGGAACAATATAAAATAGATAAATGAATAATCTTTAAACAAAAACTATATCAGTTTATACAATACATTATCAGAGTTTACAACAACAACACACATCACTGGACAGTTATATAAACTTGTCCACATACAGAATACACAATGGATAATACATAATATAAGTGATACGTCTCGCCGTCTAGCTCGCCTCCAGATCTCCACAGTAACTTCTGAATTCCAGAATGACCTGATAACCTGACTCTAGGCTGCCCGTGTGGAAAATTATGGGCACCCAGAGTTTAGAAAGGGAACAATAAACTCCAGGTCAGTCGTGGGACTGGTGTGAGATCTTAAAAACAGTTATTTTCACAAAGAAAATAAAAGAAATTCGCAATGCTTTTGGAAAATGAAACTACCATAAGGCCTCCCGGCACACACACAATGCAATCGCACACATGGGGGAGATTTCTCCTTATGATAGTCAAACATGCTTGATACGCAAAATCTTTTAATATTATCATTAGTGCCTAGTGTGGAAAACATTTCGAAAGTATAATATTAATCTTAGCCAGCATATGTACCATTATATTATGCCTGCTATAGCTGCCATGTTAAATGGCAGGTTCTACAACTAAAACCGTACAAGGTTCGTATTGTTTCTTTGGATTTTCCAACAAATGGTCAGGCTAAGGAACTTCCTATGCCATATGGAAACGCCTCTGGAGGGACGTCCCGAGAGACAACTGCTCTCTACCAACACAAGGCCGGGTTACCTCTTACTAGGTAACTACTACACGAGTATGCCACCCCCCGGTCGTTTGCGACCTTTATTCAAGGGCCCTCGATTACAAAGCAACAATCACACAGTAAATAAGATTGATGCCACCACACAGGTAAAGCATCTGGGCTCCATACCATGATACCACCTTTTTCCAGAAGGTAATGACATACCCTAAAGGGAGCGACCCTCAT
Source organism: Allium fistulosum (assembly GCA_030737815.1). Classification (NCBI taxonomy): domain Eukaryota; kingdom Viridiplantae; phylum Streptophyta; class Magnoliopsida; order Asparagales; family Amaryllidaceae; genus Allium; species Allium fistulosum. The sequence goes on along the minus strand of CM060902.1, from coordinate 272,043,287 downwards.
AACCTTACCGCATTTTTCTGTTTTGACCATTTCCGGGGTGTGAGGTCCGATGAGGTCTCGTCCATAAAGCTACGCTTTACACGAAAGCCATGCTTTGATCAACAAATGATCACCAACACACAGCAGCACTTAGCATGCCACACTACCAAATTGGGAGTATATCACAGATAACCTTCAACTACATAACCTCTGAGCTCGTACGTCTCAGAGAAGGGTGTTAAGCTAAGAGAATAAATTCTCCGCCACCAAATAGAAATGTATTTGAAAGAAATCAGCTTTATATCTCAAAGTGTAGTGTCAGACATACGACCATATAAGTCTGTTCCGGGTTCAAACAGAACCGAAGGCACTTTCAAAGAAGCCCTTGCAAATCTGGTCTTCAATTGCAATCCATAACGTCGTATCATTATTCGAAATGGGTTATATGACACAAAGTCCTCTCCCGGCTAAACCGAATAACGAGCTCTTATTTTTAAAAACAAATTCAAGTGCCATTTCAAAGGCAAAAATTGATAGTCGGTTATGTAACTATCAAACAACATCCACAACAATCAACCAATTTAAATAATTTTCCCAAATTATAAAATTTCAAAATATCTTTGCAAGGTATATATTTTCCACACTTCATCACTTTGAAAACAAATTTCAAATCACTTTTCACTCACGGAATAAAATTCCCGATATTATTTATTTCCACTATGAATTTAAATTTTCAAATATTCACTTTCAAACACCAAATCAAATTCCAAATTGATTTCTAATTTCTTTTTAAGCACCAAATCAATTACAAATTGATTCTTCCATTTATTTCAAACACCGAATTAATTTTACAATTTGATTCCCAAGTCTATTTTCAATAGAATAGAACATTTGCAAATTTATCTCTAAGTTTATTTCCAAATAACAAACCATTTGCAAATTTATTTCTGAATTTATTTCCAAATACCAAATCATTTTACAAATCGATTTCCAAATTTATTTTAACACAAAATCCATTTTCATTCAACACCAAATCAATTATCAAATTGATTTCTAAAAATTTATCACCTTTTAAATAAATCCCTTTATTCTTTCCAAATTATTTAAAATTCCATCTTCAATAAATTCTTCAACTTTTAAACAATATTATCAAAACTCATTTATTAATATATTTTCCCATATTTTGGAAATAATTCGATAAGGTTTCGAAAATCAACTTTATGCTTTTAAAATTCCTTCTTTTAAATTCACCCAATTCTTCCAAAAGAAATTTACTTAAAATTTCCTACTTTAATTTCAATAATACAATTTTATTTATTTCTGGTATCCAACGATACCAAAAATACATTCGGCTAAATTATAGCCTTCAACAATTTCAATCACAAATATAACCATACACAGATTATAAATAAATCAACACACAATATTGAAACAAATTCAAATATTTGAGGAATCCAGTTGGATCCCTCCAACCTGTTTCCCTGCATCCACAGATGTTAGCACAACAACTAAATACCCATTCCACTTCGAGGTGGAATATCGCGGTTGTTAGTCCTTGAGATGATGGTTTTGATGACAACAACCTTAAAATAGATTATAAAATAGAAATACTAATGTTACAAGTTTAGATATATATGTATTTGCAGGATCTAACCATGCAAGTATCAAGAATGAAGACTGTATAGTATAGAGATTCAAGATACAGAGATAGAAGACTCATGAGTATCAAGATTATCAAGAGTTCAAGGTTAAGTTTGTTTTATTAGGAATATTTTTTAAAACTCGTAGAAAAGCACTGGCATCTTAATATCCAATTTATTAGTCGAATGGAATCCACTTCGAGCCCGTTAAAGGGATGAAACCCTAAGTAGGATGGAACCTACGAAAATCTAGTGGGACATTGTTTTGTATCCACTAATTTTAATTCAAATGATTTTACAAAATTATCTTGTTTTCAAAATGATTTCAAAACTTTCCTTTTAAAAGATTCAAAACTCTCTATCCTGATTTTAAATAATTTTAGCCTCAAAACATCTTTAATTTCAAAGTCAAAATAATCCTATTTTTAAATGTCTTTTCAAATAATATATTTAACTTTTAATATTTATACTTAGATTTAAATATAAAATTATAGTTAAATTATGATTGTTCTTTATATTTACTTATGAATTTCAACTATATTCAAGTATATTTATAAAGTTTTAAATAGTTTTTATATAAGATAAATATTGTTTTTATAGAAATTCAAATTATCATTTTTGGCTGAGGGATGTCGACATGCGCTAGGTAGTATGTCGACATAGTGACAGTTGAAGTTCAAATTCAAATTTCAAAAGAAGTGTCTATTCGCCATAACTCTTCATGAATGGTCATGGCTGTTGGTTTTCTATAAATAGGGGTCAGTTTCAACGAATTTTTAATCATATTTTTCTGATTTTCACTCCTCTTCATCTTCCACATTTCTTATTACAAAATCATACCATTACTCTACCGAAATCAACATCGAATCATACTCGATTACTTCTAGTTTGATTCTACATCACTATCTCTACAAGGTTCTCAGTGCTATTCAGAGTTATAGACTTCTTTGTAATATATTAGCGAGAAAAGGGGTGATTGTAGCCTTTGAAATCAGTCAAGCGAGAAAAGGTGTGATTGTAGCCTTGGAAATCAATTGGGTGAACTTGTTGCCCCGGAAATCAAGTATCCCTACCCAGAGGATTGGTATTCTGGAGGGTGTACCTCGTAGCCTTGAAATCAAGGGTTGTAATTGTTGAATTGCTTTTGAAAGGAAATCTGTACTTAGTTGTGCGGGACTAGATGTAGGGTAACTCCGAACCAGTATAAAATCCGGTGTGTTCTTTCCTTTACTGCTTTTACTTTATATTTGCATCTGTGTTTGATTCTGTGTTCATATCTGTGTCTGATTAGTGTATACATTGTTAATAAAGTAAGATAAACTCAAAAAGATTAACAAATTTCTTAAAACACTATTCACCCCCCTCCAGTGTTAATTCTGGCCTTAAGATCCTTAATCCGCATTTCTCACATTTGGTATCAGAGCTTTGGTTTCAAAAGTTTCATAATCTGAATTTTGAAAAAGTTTTTTTTAAAATGGCTATTTTTGAAAAATCTGCTAAAAATAGTTTAGAATTGCTTAAATCATCATTGTTCCATGAATCTGCATATGAATGTTATTCAAATTCTAGTTGTCTACTCAAATTTTATAATGTGCAGGAAAGATTCTTTATGGGTATTGAGGAATCAATCCACAATGGACAATCTGTGCAGATCAAAAGGAATAAGTGGATACTTGATAGTGGTTGCTCTAGACACATGACTGGTAATCCAGATATGCTGAATAATGTTATATACAAAGACGGAGGACTTGTTTACTTTGGAGACAACTCGAAAGGATACGTGATTGGCATCGGCAATGTCGGTAACTCTGAAACTCCTATTATTACTAATGTTTTGCTAGTTAAGAATCTGAAACACAATCTGCTAAGTATAAGTCAACTATGTGATAAAGGATATAAAATTAAATTTGAAAAGGATAAATGTCATATTGAAGATAATAACTCAACCATAATATTTGAGGGAACTAGGAAAAAGAATATTTATATTCTTAGTATGAAAGTTTCAAATGATAACCTATGTCTTTTGGCAAATACAAGTGACCCTTGGATTTGGCATAAGAGATTTGGACATTAGAATTTCAAACTCTTATCTAGACTGTCAAAACATGATCTAGTAAGAGGTCTCCCTAAAATGAATTTTAAAGTAGATAGTTTATGTGATGCATGTCAATTAGGAAAGCTTAGAAAAAGTTCCTTTAAATTAAAAGATATGATTTCAACTTCAAAACCCCTTGAGTTACTTCATCTTGATTTATTTGGTCCATCTCAAATTTTGTCAATAAATCATAGTAAATATGTTTTTGTAATTGTAGATGATTATTCTAGATTTACATGGACAATATTTTTGAAACATAAAAGTGATACTTTTGAATGTTTTAAAAACTTTACAAAAAGGATTCAAAATCAATTATCTTTAAAAATTATAACTATTCGTAGTGATCACGGTGGTGAATTTGAAAATGAAAAGTTTGAGGAATTCTGCAATAAGAAGGGAATAACTCACAATTTCTCATTTCCAAGAACTCCACAACAAAACGGAGTAGTTGAGCGTAAAAATAGAACGATTCAAGAGTGTGCGAGAACTATGCTTTCAGATAGTAATTTACCAAAACACTTTTGGGCAGAAGCTGTTGCTACCGCCTGTTATATTTTGAATAGAATTTTAATTAGACCTTTAACTGATAAGACACCTTATGACTTCTTAATGGAAAGAAACCTAAGGTATCATACTTCAGAATTTTTGGAAGTAAATGTTTTATTTTAAATACAAAAGATAATTTGGATAAATTTGATCCTAAATCCGACAAAGGAATCTTTATCGGATATTCTAATAGAAGTAAAGCTTATAGAGTTTTTAATTTGAGATCTAACACCATCGAATAAACAATGCATGTTTCGTTTGATGAAAATTTAAAAGATTTTGAAATTACAAATGATGAAGAAGATTTAATTATTCAAAACCAAGAGTCAACTGAAACTAATAATGAATTAAATCATCCTAATAAAAGGATTAGACTTTTAAAAGATCACCCTATAGAAAATATACTTGGAGATATGCAATCTGTTGTTAAAACTAGAAATCAACTAAGTCAAATGAGTAATGTAGCTTTTATATCATCTATTGAACCCAAAAATCCTAAAGAAGCATCAACTGATGATTCATGGATTTTGGCTATGCAAGAAGAATTAAATCAATTTACTTGAAATGAAGTTTGGGAACTTGTTCCTAGACCTGAAGATAAAACTATAATTGGAACTAAATGGGTCTATAAAAATAAAATGAATGAACAAGGTGAGGTCGTTAGAAATAAAGCAAGATTAGTCGCCCAAGGTTATTGTCAAGAAGAAGGTATAGATTGTGACGAAACCTTTGCTCCTGTAGCAAGATTAGAAGCCATTAGGATTCTACTTGCTTTTACAAATCATAATAATTTCAAATTATTTCAAATGGATGTGAAAAGTGCATTTTTAAATGGATTTGTAAAAGAAGAAGTATATGTTGAACAACCACCACTTTTTGAAGATGAAAATTCACCAAACCATGTGTACAAACTTAAGAAAGCTTTATATGGTCTAAAACAAGCTCCTAGAGCCTGGTATGATAGACTAAGATCTTATTTATTACAATCAAATTTTGAAATTGGTAAAATAGATAATACTCTTTTTATTAATAGAAATAAAAATGATATTCAACTAGTTCAAGTATACGTAGATGATATCATTTTTGGTTCAACTAACTTCGAAATGAATAAAGAATTTTCTGAAATGATGACAAAAGAGTTTGAGATGAGTCATATGGGTGAATTAAACTTCTTTCTAGGATTGCAAATAAAACAGTTAGATAATGGTATTTTTATTAGTCAGGAAAAATATGCTAAAGACCTAGTTAGTAAATTTGGTTTGACTACTGCGAGTGGAAAACCCACTCCCATGGCAACCAATGAGTACCTTAGTAAAGAAGATCTCTCGAAAGATGTAGATCAAAAGTTGTATAGAGGAATGATTGGATCACTACTCTATATCACTGCTAGTAGACCTGATATCATGCATAGTGTATGTCTCTGTGCAAGATATCAATCTCATCCTAAAGAAACTCACTTAAAAGCTGTAAAACGTATCATAAGATATATTAAACACACCTCTGATTATGGCTTATTTTATCCTAAAAATGATTCATTTGATTTAATATCTTACTGTGATGCTGATTACGCTGGTTGTAAATCAGATCGAAAAAGTACAAGTGGAACTTGTCACTTTTTGGGACATTCTCTGGTTTCCTGGTTTAGTAAAAAGCAAAATACAGTTTCTTTATCAACAACTGAAGCAGAGTATAATTCTGCTGCTTTGGCTTGTTCTCAAGTAATATATATGCAACAAACTTTAAGAGATTTTGGACTAAATATCTCAAAATCGCCAATTTATTGTGATAATACTAGTGCAATAAATTTATCTAAAAATCCTACTCATCATGCTCGAACTAAACATATTGATATCAGACACCATTTTCTCAGAGATAATATAAGTAGAGAAGTAATTACTCTCGACTATATCAATTCTGAAAATCAAATTGCTGATATTCTAAAAAAACCCTTAAATGAATCTACATTTACTAAATTAAGAAGAGAATTAGGTATTTGTTCTTTAACTGAAATATAAAATATAAATAACGAGTATAATTATAATTAATTCAAAATAAATTAAAAAGGTAAAAATACAAGGACCATGTCGACATACCCACTAAACCCATGTCGACATACAACGATTTTATTTTTTCAAAATTTTTTCCCACCAAAATTCAAAAATTTAGTTATATATTCTTCTCTATTTCGAATTCTTATTCATTCTCTCTGGTTTCTCTTCAATTTCTATTCTGATATAAATAAAATAATGGCATCTTCCTCTAAATCAAACATAAAACCAACTTTCTTATTCCCCTCTCCTACTTCTGGTCCACTCCAATGCTCCACTCTTGCACGTGTTACTAAATTAGAGGAGTCTATGAAGGATACTCTTCAGATGTTGACTGAAATTCAAGTGACTCAACTTCGTATGGCGAAAGAGCAAGAAAGGCAAAGGAAGATTCTTAGGAATTTACAAAAATTCCTAATGGATAACCAGACCAACCCTATCTTGATCGATGAAGACTCTTCACTCAATCAAGAACATGAGGTCAGTGAAGAAGAAGAAGAACCAATGGAAGAAGCACACGAGGAGGATAATGACCAAGTGGTATGCGTTGGAGAAGTGTGTTTTGATAAAAATGGGAATCTTGTCGAACAACGTGGAAATTTTTGTTTCCACTATCCAAACTGTTCGATTCATAAATCCCCTATGATCAGAAACACACATTAGTTTCTTCTATTTCTCTCTGTTATTTATGTCTTTATGTTTTTCAAACGCAAATGTAAATAAAACCATACTCGTAATAAATAAACTCGTGTTCTTATATGTGTTAGTATTATTGTGAATTCTTTGTTAGGATAGTTAATAGTTTAGGATTATATTTCTGTGTTAATTATTTATGATAACACTATCATTATAATAACACGTCATAGAGTTATATAGTTTGGAGTTATATAGTTTAGAGTAAGTTTTTGTTGATGACAAAGAGGGAGAAGTATAAAATAGGATAGTTAGGCATAGATTAAGGGGGAGTTGTTAGTTTTAGGGGGAGTTATTAGGATAGAAGTGATATTTTATAAACAAAGGTTGTCATCACCAAAAAGGGGGAGATTGTTAGTCCTTGAGATGATGGTTTTGATGACAACAACCTTAGAATAGATTATAAAATAGAAATACTAACGTTACAAGTTTAGATATATATGTATTTGCAGGATCTAACCATGCAGGTATCAAGAATGAAGACTGTATAGTATAGAGATTCAAGATACAGAGATAGAAGACTCATGAGTATCAAGATTATCAAGAGTTCAAGGTTAAGTTTGTTTTATTAGGAATATTTGTTAAAACTCGTAGAAAAGCACTGGCATCTTAATATCCAATTTATTCATGGAATGGAATCCACTTCGAGCCCGTTAAAGGGATGAAACCCTAAGTAGGATGGAACCTACGAAAATCTAGTGGGACATTGTTTTGTATCCACTAATTTTAATTCAAATAATTTTACAAAATTATCTTGTTTTCAAAATGATTTCAAAACTTTCCTTTTAAAAGATTCAAAACTCTCTATCCTGATTTTAAATAATTTTAGCCTCAAAACATCTTTAATTTCAAAGTCAAAATAATCCTATTTTTAAATGTCTTTTCAAATAATATATTTAACTTTTAATATTTATACTTAGATTTAAATATAAAATTATAGTTAAATTATGTATTTATTGTTCTTTATATTTACTTATGAATTTCAACTATATTCAAGTATATTTATAAAGTTTTAAATAGTTTTTATATAAGATAAATATTGTTTTTATAGAAATTCAAATTATCATTTTTGGCTGAGGGATGTCGACATGCCGCTAGGTATTATGTCGACATAGTGACAGTTGAAGTTCAAATTCAAATTTCAAAAGAAGTGTCTATTCGCCATAACTCTTCATGAATGGTCATGGCTGTTGGTTTTCTATAAATAGGGGTCAGTTTCAACGAATTTTTAATCATATTTTTCTGATTTTCACTCCTCTTCATCTTCCACATTTCTTATTACAAAATCATACCATTACTCTACCGAAATCAACATCGAATCATACTCGATTACTTCTAGTTTGATTCTACATCACTATCTCTACAAGGTTCTCAGTGCTATTCAGAGTTATAGACTTCTTTGTAATATATTAGCGAGAAAAGGGGTGATTGTAGACTTTGAAATCAGTCAAGCGAGAAAAGGTGTGATTGTAGCCTTGGAAATCAATTGGGTGAACTTGTTGCCCCGGAAATCAAGTATCCCTACCCAGAGGATTGGTATTCTGGAGGGTGTACCTCGTAGCCTTGAAATCAAGGGTTGTAATTGTTGAATTGCTTTTGAAAGGAAATCTGTACTTAGTTGTGCGGGACTAGATGTAGGGTAACTCCGAACCAGTATAAAATCCGGTGTGTTCTTTCCTTTACTGCTTTTACTTTATATTTGCATCTGTGTTTGATTCTGTGTTCATATCTGTGTCTGATTAGTGTATACATTGTTAATAAAGTAAGATAAACTCAAAAAGATTAACAAATTTCTTAAAACACTATTCACCCCCCTCTAGTGTTAATTCTAGCCTTAAGATCCTTAATCCGCATTTCTCACAGCGGTATATGGGATTTATAAATATCATCTGCTATTATGCGGCGCATAGGGTCTCATCCGCTATATAATGCGGGAAATCAACAACTCCAAATATATATATATATATATATATATATATATATATGTATCCTACTATATCTAATATCATCAATAGATAAATTATCCAATTCATCCAAACACATCCAGAATTTAAATTCAACTATTTAAATTCATCAAACAATCAAGTGAGTGAGAAGATCTCACCTTTGCTTTTATTTTTGCAACCATTTCCATTCCAGCTTGTTTTCTTGATTTATAGACCTTGTATAAACAATTATATAATTAATTAATATTCGAATAAATCGAACAATTAATTTTCCCATTTACTAAATTTAATCACTAATGATTCAATTTAACTTAATGATTTAATTTTAAATCAAAGGATTAAATTTTTAAACAAATTTCCTTTTTAAAGAAAATATTTTTAGTTACAAAAATAATTCCATTTAATAGATTTACTGTAACGACCCGATATTTTCAACCATTCGCATCCATTATAAGTGTATAGGTAGACACTCATGCCGGAATTGAATTGCTCAAAATACCGCGTTGTAAATAAAATTTGGCAAATCTCAGAATATACAGTAAATAAATATAATCACAGATCATAGACACAGAGTAAAATAATGCAGCGGAAGTAAAAGAAATAGTAGTTCATGAAGCTACTATATAAATATATCAGAGTTACATGAGATATAACAGAAGAAATAGAATACAACAAAAGTCTCAATATATTAACCATGTACAAGCTGAGTAGAACAACGGAACTGAAATAGATAGGACATGACAAGCAGATAATCTCCAGCGATTCAAATCTCCAAGAGAGTGGAAATCCAAATCTGTGAATAACTCAGGCTGACCCGAGCGTAAAGCAAAACACAAAACACTCGAGTCAGGACAATATATACTTATATAATGTAAACCAACTCAAGTGAACTGTAATAAAGGTACAAGTAACTTAAAGAATGCTTGGGATCGCCCATTCTTTAAGGATCCGTTAAACTATTTACTATGTAGTAATATATGCTATATATAGTAGTGTCTAAATAAGTAAAGTATAATCATATCGAAAAATAGCGTTAAGGGGATGGAGAACCTTAACGCGGTCGGAGCTTAAAATCATAATCGTAGTAAAGCTCGATATGGTAGGTGACACGGCACAACTAGGCAATGCCAGGGTAGATATACCAATTACGCACACGGACTGATGGAGCGCATAGCAGCCACTATCGTCCACCTCGAACAACATTCCCAAATCGGAGGATGGCCATCTAGTAAAATCACAAGTAAGAGTATAATATCGAAGAAATGTGTCCGAGAAGAGGTGCTACCTCACTGGTCCGAGATCGCTCCTGTTTTAGCCACCTTATGCCAACTCACGGGAGTTGGGTCCACGTAACATACCTTAAGAACGTCGCCACCATCCTACTTCATTCTGGAATCTCCACCGCGTACACGGTTGTCAAAGTGGTTTTCGGTATCGACAGAGAGTATGTCCATATCCGATCCCGGTCTCTTTGCCAACCAATCGTTATTATAACCCGTGGTTATAACTTTTAAAAACAATACTTTACTTCAAAATAAAATATCATTTCAAACCATATCTTTATCAAAATAAAGATTAAATCAATTCCAAACCATTTCCATATATTTAAATTTTCAAATCATTTCAAAACTTCATTTCAAATCATTTTAATATAATAAAATATCATATCCTTACAAAACTTCATTTCAAATCATTTTAATATAATAAAATATCCTATCAGTTCAAATCCAAATATTCAACTTTAAATACCTTTTAATTTCAAATCACCTTTAAATAGTTTATATTCCAATCAAAATAATTCATTTAAACCTTTTAAAAGTGTAATTATTATATTTTCAAATCAAGTATTCAATTTCCAAAGTTTCAAACCATTCTGAGTTCGTTTACTAAGTCAAAAACCCTAATTATTAAAATTTCAGCATTTCATAGCATTTAAAAATAACTGCTATAAGTGATATTTGAAAACATTTTTAATTCAGCAAAGACAGCACTTAAAACTGCTGTTAAAACTCAGTTTTAGTTGAATTATAGTTCAAAAACAGAAAAGATAGCATTTCAGAAGTGCTGTGGTAGTTCATATTTCAAAACAAGGGTTAAATTTGATTTCAGCAAAGACTGCAGACCATTATAGCATTTCCAGGGAATGCTATAATATGCCTGAGTTCAATATTAGCCTATAAGTTCAATTACAGCAACTACAGCATTTCAGAAATGCTGTAGTAGCCCTTTTATTTAATTTTTAGTGTAATTCAGAACCATAGCATTTCTGAATGCTATTAAAAGTGATTTCCAGCTTTTTAGTGTATTTCCAGCAATTAAATAACTTCATTTTAAACTCTTTCAACATTTTAAAAATCATAATTTAACATTTAAAATGTTCATTTACATATCATTTAATATGTATCTTTTTCACAATAAATTTCTTATAATTAAATCCAATTTTCAACAATTTACTTAATAAATTTAAGTGTAAAAGTTTCCAATTCGTCACATTTCAACAAATAACTTAACACTTCAAATTTTAAATTACCATTTCACAAATTTAACTAAATTTCCAATTTTATTTAATTAACTTAAACCTTTAATTAAAACCAAATTTCACATTTCCAAGTCAAGTTATATTTTAAAAGATCACTTTTAAACATTCATTTATTTAACCACTTAAATTCATAGAAAAATCAATAATACTTTAATAAATCACTTAAATTAAAATTTAATCAAATTATCATATTTACCATTTCCAAATAAAATTTAATATCCATTTTATTTATATAACTTAAATATCATTTTTAACCAAATTCCAAATTTCCAACTTAAGTTATATTTCAAAAATCCAGTTAAACCATTCATTAATTACATTTTTAACACATATAAAAATCATAATTTCTTTATTTTAAAACATTTCAAAATCTATTTAAATCAAATTTCATAAATCTATAATTTTTAAAATACTTAAAATATCCAAAACACTTTATAAAATAACCACGGGCCTGTATATAGTTTTCTAACCTAGGTCAAGTGATACAGATATGTATCATTTCAATCCGCAGTTTAAAAAGAAAAATCCGGGTTCTATCATTTCAAACCCGCAATCCCAAGTTAAAATAAATTAAATAAAACCATTCAGGCCTATCATTTCAGCCCATAACGATTTTTCCCTATTCTAAAGTCCGTTCGGGTATGTATCATTTCAACCCATATTGATTCTAGTCTACAGGGAACTTGCAATGGTGATAACAGATATAAAAAACAGAATAACATTAAATAACAGTAACATATGATATAACAGGTTTAATAACAGGTGTGAACATCATATGATAATAATATAGGCATATATAACATGATAATATATTTCTACAGATTCACAGGGTGTCAATTTACTAGTTATATAGGTACATATTGTCTGGTGAGAATAACTCACCTGTATTGAGCTGGAGATTACAACCAAATACACACAACGAAGATCCACACAAACACGAGAGCACGATGATGATTTGAGTGAGAGAGATACAAGGTTAAACTCCTTGAATACATGAGACAAAACAATACAATATAACATGAATAAACACTTCACAAATTTTAAGCAACATATAATTTACATGCACAAAACAAAGTCAATGCATTTGCACTTGCCTTCAACCTCTAATACTTCAGCCCTAGGCTGGAAATACATGGCTAAAGCATGAATTAGGATCTGGTTTGGGTTCATATGGGTCGGCCTAACTTGGATATGAAGAAGGGTATGGTAAGTTACAAGGCAAAGAATGCTAAAGGTCAAGGCAATTAAGTGGATTTTTGGTGCAACTATAGGTTCGGCTCGCCATGGCTTGGGCTTGGTCATGCAAGGGGATGGTCAGGTGGTGGCTGGAGTGGCGGCCAGAGGTGGTGGAGGGACTGGTGGTGGCGGCCATGGAGGTGGTTTAGGTGAAAAATGAAGGCTATGGCCTTAAGGGTTTGGCTAGGCTAGTTTGGTGGAACTTTTGTGCAAATTTTGTGGTGCAACATCAATGGATGGTCATGGATACTGTCTTGGTCAGAGGAGAGGCTTATGAGCTGCTGGAGATGGTGGTGGTGATGGTCATTGGTGATGGAGGAGAAGTGGGGCCGAGCAAGCAAGAGGAAGAGGAAGGCTAAACATTGAAAAATAGGAAGGAAAAGTAGAAGAAGAAGACATTAGAACTTGCAAATTTTTCTCAATTTGATATGGCCGAATTTTTTTGGAGCTGAGAAGCTTAAATTTTCGTGAAAATGATGAGGAAAAAGATACGGCTGAAGCAATGGAGTTAAGGCAGCAACAATGAAAAGGTAATGGTTGATAAAGAAAAGGTGAGAATACAAAGAGGCTTAAGCAAATAAAGAGTCACAAACCTTTCAAATTTCCACCATTTCTTTTTAAATTTTAAATACATGTAAAATATGTATAAATATAGATAAAACACGAAAATATAGTAAATAAACAAAAATAAATAAATAAATATTAATTAAATATAATTAAATTAAGAAAATAACAAAGAAAAATGTAAATTAGGCTTGAAAATTTGAAAATAAATGAAATGAACTTTGGGAAAATTGTATGTACATGAAAAATATTTATAAATAAAGATAAAAACATAAAAATAAAATGCATACATAAAAATGAATAAATAAATTTTAATTAAATATAATTTAAATGAAGAAAATAGCAGAAAAATGGAAACTACCTTTAAAAATAGAAAATAAATTCAATGAGCTTTGGAAAAATTCAAACATCACTTTATTAATATTTAAAAGACAAAATATACATAAAATAAAATATTAACACATATTAAAATAAAATATGACAAAGAAAAATATAATTTATACAATTTAAAATAACAAAATTGCAAAATAAACAATTTATACTCAAAATTGAAATGTACATATCTTTTGCAGTTTAACTCCGTTTTCAACGAAACAAAAAGCAGTGTTCAAGTTATTTCATCTATTTTCATAATAAAAGATAAAATTTAAGATTTTTGAAAATTTTAAATTTGATGTTTAAAAGTCAAAGTTTGAACAGTTTGACCAAAAATTCACTTTACCTTAAAATATTCAAATTATACTAGTTTGAACTATAAATAACTTAACAATCAACATTTATATAAAATAAAATGTTTGAAATAAAACAAATTTAAAAAAAAAAATTAAAAAAAAAGTCCAATTTAAATAATATACAAAAATCTAGGGTTGTTACACTCTCCCCACTCAAAACTTTTCGTCCTCGAAAAGGAATGAGGTACGGGAAAGCATAAAAAAAGATATAGTGAAGTAAGATTAAAATAAGATGACAAGGAGATTTAAATTACACCTGATAACTGTTGTTATAGGTAAGTTTAACAAGATGGAGGTGATCAAATCAAGAACACAAACACGAAAAAGATTCTCTAGAGTCTGAATCACCCATTTCACTTGACCGACGATCTATGAATGGAAAAACAGTGTTCAGATTCAAAAATGAGTATCCAAGATTATACAGAAAGATTTCTAAACAGACTGGTATAAGCAATAGCCTTCCCATTTTGTAACAAGATAAGAGAATTAAGGACAACCAAAAGATAGTTTGAAAAACAAAATAAGATAATAAATTTGAAACAATAATGCTTTGAAATCATAACAATTTAGGGATGTTTATCATTTGGAAATCATACTACTAAAAATCATAACACTTTGGAAATGTTATTCTTAAAAGAGAAAACATAACACTTAGAAAATCAAAACTCCTTTAAAAAAAATAATCTTCGTTTAAACCATTTTAATTCAAGGTCAAATAACATTCATTTTAAAGTTGTAACATTTCTAAGTTCATTCAATTACAAAAATTTCCAAAACATTGTCTTTTCAAAATAGCAGCACTTATAAAATGCTACAGTAGATATATTAGTATTTCAAATCAGTTTAATTCCAGAAATATTCATTTGGATATTATTTAACTTATGACTTATTAAAACAAACTTTTATGAATGGAATATCCAAATTAAACTATACTTCATTTATTAAGTTAAAAGTTCATTATTTTAGTTAGCTCTCAATTTAACACATAACCTAACTCTTTATTTAAAATACCCATTTCACAAATAGATATTCCTTTAATAAGTTACACTTAAAATTTCCATTTGAAAACCAAATTCTCAATTATCAATTTTTAGTGATGTTAAAATACATTTTAACTATTTAAATCATAATCATTCATTTTTCAAGACATATCTATTTCATTAATAAAATATTTATATAGCAAATATAACAATCAAATTTCTTTACACATTTATTCATTTAGACATTAATTAAACTATGAATTCAAGTTAAATAAACTTTATTACAAAATGTCCAATTCCAATGTATTTTATTTTATCTATTCAAAGATACATGATTTATTATACAACATATTCATTTCAGGAAATAACCATTATTAAAATTCCTAGGTTAGACTTAAGGTTCCATATTAAATCAAATTTGATTATTAAGTTATTTAAATAAAATCTCTTTAAATTCCTTTTTCACTGTTTGCCTCTATTAACCTTTTATAACAAAAATTTAAGTGTATAACATGTATTATAACCACTCAAATTTTATTTATAAAAATCCTTTCTATATTGTATATTATCCAATTTCATATTCAACTTCTGTGTAATTTAGGTAAGTTATATTGGAATGAAATTGTGTATTATACAAGTAAAACTTTCCAATTCAATTATCTCAAGTTTGAATCATTTATCCAATTTTTTTGATTTTTTTTTCTTTTTATAATTGAAATTGTTCTTCAAGATAAAATTTAGGAATTAAATTTTCGAATATCTTCAAACCTTTTGGAGATAAGTAATTATATATACATAATATGTCAAATCAAATTTAAATCATATATCTATATATATATTATAAATCAAGTCATATTTTAGAAATTCACATTAATTAAATTCCCCAAAACAAAGTTGTAGCAAGACTACAGAACAGTCTCTTCACTTCGAAATTCAAAAATGAACGTCGATGATGCTGCAGTCATCACCGAAATTATTTTCCAACGACAAAGAGAAGAGAACTTAATTTTTAAACTTTAAAATCCTTTAGAGACAAATTTTTATTCAAAACACTTTAAATAATATATCCTTTTAAAACTTTAAACACAAGGTTTGAAACCATCAGAAATTAAATTCTCAAATTCTTGATTTAAATTCATTTCAGTTTCCAAAATCAATTTATAAACATCTATTTATAAATTCATTTATAGAATGATAAATCAAGTATTATCATTTCAAATAATCAATTTAAATCAATTTATTAAGTTCCATAATATTTACTTATATCAAAATTTATTTCATTAAACAATTTTTTTTTAAAATAATATTGTGTCAGTTTGTTCTATCAAAGTGTTTTAGAAATCCTATCGATAGCGTTGATCAGACGAATCGATCGGAAGCCCAAATCAACATCAACAACTCAAACGACACACTATATAAAACAAAACATAGATTTACAAGTACAATTCAAAATGTTTGGAGATATTTCGGAAACAAAACAGGATGATTAATTATCAACATATGAAGATGGATAAGCTTAGATAAATCGCGGCCAACCTTAACCGGGTCAACCGTGACTTAATGAATAAGATCAAATGTGTATTTTTTCTGGGGTAAATCTATATCTGATCTCAAAAGATAGAGTTTGGAGTAATAAAAGATATTAGCATCTAAACCAAGGATAGATATAAATCTCTGGTGAATCGATGCTAATTTGTAAAGGAGTTTCCCCCTTTACCAGAAAATTAGAATATTGGCGAGACAGCCAATTCACTATAAAGATCATTCGAAGTAAGTTATGTGATACTCCAAAATCAAAAGAAGATGAATAGTGAGGGACAAGAATGAATTTTGAAACCGTAGGGAACGTTCCAAAAATTCAGAGGAAATTTGAATCAAGAGGAAAAGATTCAAACTCGAACGAAAGTGATTATGTAAATAAATCTACTCCATATGCTGAGTTTTGCCTCAAAGCCAAAGCTCTGATACCAACTGTAACGACCCAATATTTTCAACCATTCGCATCCATTATAAGTGTATAGGTAGACACTCATGCCGGAATTGAATTGCTCAAAATACCGCGTTGTAAATAAAATTTGGCAAATCTCAGAATATACAGTAAATAAATATAATCACAGATCATAGACACAGAGTAAAATAATGCAGCGGAAGTAAAAGAAATAGTAGTTCATGAAGCTACTATATAAATATATCAGAGTTACATGAGATATAACAGAAGAAATAGAATACAACAAAAGTCTCAATATATTAACCATGTACAAGCTGAGTAGAACAACGGAACTAAAATAGATAGGACATGACAAGCAGATAATCTCCAGCGATTCAAATCTCCAAGAGAGTGGAAATCCAAATCTGTGAATAACTCAGGCTGACCCGACCGTAAAGCAAAACACAAAACACTCGAGTCAGGACAATATATACTTATATAATGTAAACCAACTCAAGTGAACTGTAATAAAGGTACAAGTAACTTAAAGAATGCTTAGGATCGCCCATTCTTTAAGGATCCGTTAAACTATTTACTATGTAGTAATATACGCTATATACAGTAGTGTCTAAATAAGTAAAGTATAATCATATCGGAAAATAGCGTTAAGGGGATGGAGAACCTTAACGCGGTCGGAGCTTAAAATCATAATCGTAGTAAAGCTCGATATGGTAGGTGACACGGCACAACTAGGCAATGCCAGGGTAGATATACCAATTACGCACACGGACTGATGGAGCGCATAGCAGCCACTATCGTCCACCTCGAACAACATTCCCAAATCGGAGGATGGCCATCTAGTAAAATCACAAGTAAGAGTATAATATCGAAGAAATGTGTCCGAGAAGAGGTGCTACCTCACTGGTCCGAGATCGCTCCTGTTTTAGCCACCTTATGCCAACTCACGGGAGTTGGGTCCACGTAACATACCTTAAGAACGTCGCCACCATCCTACTTCATTCTGGAATCTCCACCGCGTACACGGTTGTCAAAGTGGTTTTCGGTATCGACAGAGAGTATGTCCATATCCGATCCCGGTCTCTTTGCCAACCAATCGTTATTATAACCCGTGGTTATAACTTTTAAAAACAATACTTTACTTCAAAATAAAATATCATTTCAAACCATATCTTTATCAAAATAAAGATTAAATCAATTCCAAACCATTTCCATATATTTAAATTTTCATATCATTTCAAAACTTCATTTCAAATCATTTTAATATAATAAAATATCATATCCTTACAAAACTTCATTTCAAATCATTTTAATATAATAAAATATCCTATCAGTTCAAATCCAAATATTCAACTTTAAATACCTTTTAATTTCAAATCACCTTTAAATAGTTTATATTCCAATCAAAATAATTCATTTAAACCTTTTAAAAGTGTAATTATTATATTTTCAAATCAAGTATTCAATTTCCAAAGTTTCAAACCATTCTGAGTTCGTTTACTAAGTCAAAAACCCTAATTATTAAAATTTCAGCATTTCATAGCATTTAAAAATAACTGCTATAAGTGATATTTGAAAACATTTTTAATTCAGCAAGGACAGCACTTAAAACTGCTGTTAAAACTCAGTTTTAGTTGAATTATAGTTCAAAAACAGAAAAGATAGCATTTCAGAAGTGCTGTGGTAGTTCATATTTCAAAACAAGGGTTAAATTTGGTTTCAGCAAAGACTGCAGACCATTATAGCATTTCCAGGGAATGCTATAATATGCCTGAGTTCAATATTAGCCTATAAGTTCAATTACAGCAACTACAGCATTTCAGAAATGCTATAGTAGCCCTTTAATTCAATTTTTAGTGATTCAGAACCATAGCATTTCTGAATGCTATTAAAAGTGATTTCCAGCTTTTTAGTGTATTTCCAGCAATTAAATAACTTCATTTTAAACTCTTTAAACATTTTAAAAATCATAATTTAACATTTAAAATGTTCATTTACATATCATTTAACATGTATCTTTTTCACAATAAATTTCTTATAATTAAATCCAATTTTCAACAATTTACTTAATAAATTTAAGTGTAAAAGTTTCCAATTCTTCACATTTCAACAAATAACTTAACACTTCAAATTTTAAATTACCATTTCACAAATTTAACTAAATTTCCAATTTTATTTAATTAACTTAAACCTTTAATTAAAACCAAATTTCACATTTCCAAGTCAAGTTATATTTTAAAAGATCACTTTTAAACATTCATTTATTTAACCACTTAAATTCATAGAAAAATCAATAATACTTTAATAAATCACTTAAATTAAAATTTAATCAAATTATCATATTTACCATTTCCAAATAAAATTTAATACCCATTTTATCTATATAACTTAAATATCATTTTTAACCAAATTCCAAATTTCCAACTTAAGTTATATTTCAAAAATCCAGTTAAACCATTCATTAATTACATTTTTAACACATATAAAAATCATAATTTCTTTATTTTAAAACATTTCAAAATCTATTTAAATCAAATTTCATAAATCTATAATTTTTAAAATACTTAAAAATATCCAAAACACTTTATAAAATAACCACGGGCCTGTATATAGTTTTCTAACCTAGGTCAAGTGATACGGATATGTATCATTTCAATCCGCAGTTTAAAAAGAAAAATCCGGGTTCTATCATTTCAAACCCGCAATCCCAAGTTAAAATAAATTAAATAAAACCATTCAGGCCTATCATTTCAGCCCATAACGATTTTTCCCTATTCTAAAGTCCGTTCGGGTATGTATCATTTCAACCCATAGTGATTCTAGTCTACAGGGAACTTGCAATGGTGATAACAGATATAAAAAATAGAATAACATTAAATAACAGTAACATATGATATAACAGGTGTAATAACAAGTGTGAACATCATATGATAATAATATAGGCATATATAACATGATAATATATTTCTACAGATTCATAGGGTGTCAATTTACTAGTTATATAGGTACATATTGTCTGGTGAGAATAACTCACCTGTATTGAGCTGGAGATTACAACCAAATACACACAACGAAGATCCACACAAACACGAGAGCACGATGATGATTTGAGTGAGAGAGAGACAAGGTTAAACTCCTTGAATACATGAGACAAAACAATACAATATAACATGAATAAACACTTCACAAATTTTAAGCAACATATAATTTACATGCACAAAACAAAGTCAATGCACTTGCACTTGCCTTCAACCTCTAATACTTCAGCCCTAGGCTGGAAATACACGGCTAAAGCATGAATTAGGATCTGGTTTGGGTTCATATGGCTCGGCCTAACTTGGATATGAAGAAGGGTATGGTAAGTTACAAGGCAAAGAATGCTAAATGTCAAGGCAATTAAGTGGATTTTTGGTGCAACTATAGGTTCGGCTCGCCATGGCTTGGGCTTGGTCATGCAAGGGGATGGTCAGGTGGTGGCTGGAGTGGCGGCCAGAGGTGGTGGAGGGACTGGTGGTGGCGGCCATGGAGGTGGTTTAGGTGAAAAATGAAGGCTATGGCCTTAAGGGTTTGGCTAGGCTAGTTTGGTGGAACTTTTGTGCAAATTTTGTGGTGCAACATCAATGGATGGTCATGGATACTGTCTTGCTCAGAGGAGAGGCTTATGAGCTGCTGGAGATGGTGGTGGTGATGGTCATTGGTGATGGAGGAGAAGTGGGGCCGAGCAAGCAAGAGGAAGAGGAAGGCTAAACATTGAAAAATAGGAAGGAAAAGTAGAAGAAGAAGACATTAGAACTTGCAAATTTTTCTCAATTTGATATGGCCGAATTTTTTTGGAGTTGAGAAGCTTAAATTTTCGTGAAAATGATGAGGAAAAAGATACGGCTGAAGCAATGGAGTTAAGGCAGCAACAATGAAAAGGTAATGGTTGATAAAGAAAAGGTGAGAATACAAAGAGGCTTAAGCAAATAAAGAGTCACAAACCTTTCAAATTTCCACCATTTCTTTTTAAATTTTAAATACATGTAAAATATGTATAAATACAGATAAAACACGAAAATATAGTAAATAAACAAAAATAAATAAATAAATATTAATTAAATATAATTAAATTAAGAAAATAACAAAGAAAAATGTAAATTAGGCTTGAAAATTTGAAAATAAATGAAATGAACTTTGGGAAAATTGTATGTACATGAAAGATATTTATAAATAAAGATAAAAACATAAAAATAAAATGCATACATAAAAATGAATAAATAAATTTTAATTAAATATAATTTAAATGAAGAAAATAGCAGAAAAATGGAAACTACCTTTAAAAATAGAAAATAAATTTAATGAGCTTTGGAAAAATTCAACCATCACTTTATTAATATTTAAAAGACAAAATATACATAAAATAAAATATTAACACATATTAAAATAAAATATGACAAAGAAAAATATAATTTATACAATTTAAAATAACAAAATTGCAAAATAAACAATTTATACTCAAAATTGAAATGTACATATCTTTTGCAGTTTAACTCCATTTTCAACGAAACAAAAAGCAGTGTTCAAGTTATTTCATCTATTTTCATAATAAAAGATAAAATTTAAGATTTTTGAAAATTTTAAATTTGATGTTTAAAAGTCAAAGTTTGAACAGTTTGACCAAAAATTCACTTTACCTTAAAATATTCAAATTATACTAGTTTGAACTATAAATAACTTAACAATCAACATTTATATAAAATGAAATGTTTGAAATAAAACAAATTTTAAAAAATAAATTTAAAAAAAAAGTCCAATTTAAATAATATACAAAAATCTAGGGTTGTTACATTTACTTAACTAACTTTTATATAAACCTTTATATAATTTCTTCCAAGGTCATATATACATATATATATATATATATATATATATATATATGAAAATCTGTTTTCTTCTTTTCTTCTGACAAGGCAATTAAATTTACTGTATATACATATATATTAAATTAGAAACAAAAATATCTTTGACCTTACTGAATATAATTTTCTATTCTCTGTGTACATATAGAAATCTGCATATATAAGTCACTGCATGTATATATATTTTTAAATTAAAATTTATCAGGAAAGAAAAAATTCGAATACCTCTCCGATATCACGACGAACTCGCCGAACTCCCCACTCTTCCACTCGATTTGCCTTCTTCCAGAAATGACCACTCGAGCTTGAAGAATTCCTTATGGATAACCATGCCAATCCCATTGTCATCGAAGAATCATCACAAGCCATGGATTTTGAAGAAGAAGAGCCTCTAGAAGAACCACAAGAGGATCAAGAAGAAGAACATCCTCTGCCGAATCCGGATGGTCATATAGACGAAGACGATGGCGTGATTTGGGTTGGAGAGGTCCTTTTTGACGCTAATGGGAACTTGGTCGAACAACGTGGAAACTTTTATCACCACTATCCAAATTGTTCGGTCCATAAATCACTAATAGTTAAGGGTCCTCTTTAAACGTTTTTCGTTTTTCTCTTTCTTGATTATATATTAGTTTGTTAATTTGTATATAAATGTTATCTTAATAAAACTAATGTTCTTTTAAAAAAAATCTTTAGTGTATAAATAATCTTGAATTCCATTTAATTTCGGATGCTATATTTTATATCACTCATACACAGTTATTATCCTTTTGTCATATGTTTGTTTATCTCATTTTTTATTAAGTTCAAGGTTTATAAGTTATTTTTGCTGATGACAAAGGGGAAGAAGTTATATAAAATAGTAGGCTTGGAGTAAGGGGGAGTTATGGTATGATCGAAGTGGTAAGTATATTTTGTAAGGTTGTCATCATCAAAAAGGGGGAGATTGTTAGGAACTGGAGATAGTGGTTTTGATGACAATAACCTTTGTAACTTATTTTATTATAACTTATATACTAACACTATTGTCTAGATATATATACTATGCAGGATATATATAAGGCATGTACTGATTATTGAAGACTGTACAGGATAAAGATCAAGAATGAAGAAATCATGTTTGAGGACTCATGAGTATCAAGATCAAGATTTCAAGATAAGTGTCTAGTTTTGTTAAAACTTCATAATAGCACGGAAATCTTCATTCCAAATTAAATTTTGGGATGGAACCTATTTCTACCTTCTTAGTGGCTTACAAACCCACGACAAGTAGTTTACAAACCTACGACAAGTGGCTTACAAACCCACGAATATCCTGGTTTTGTACAAGTTCTCGAGTCCTGATGTGATGAGATATTTTGCAGGAAGAAGCTTGCAAAACTACTTCAAAATGGTTTTTTAAAATGATTTTCAAAACTGTTTTTTTTTAAATGTTTTAGCTTTAAAAATTATCTTTTCAAATGATTTTCAAAAAGATGTTTTAGCCTTAAAATATTCTTTGTTTTTGTTTTTAAATAAACTTTTGTTTAAAACTTCATTTGTTTTTAAACTATCTTTTGATTTTTAAAAATTCTTTTATAATATATATATACTTGAGATTTAAAATCAAATTTATATATACATTCTAAAAATACATTTTTCTACTCTTCTTTATTTTAAAACATAGGAAAATTAGTTTATTTTACTCCAGAATCATTTCATCTTGTTTTCCTTTCAATACCATTTTCAAAACAAATTACACATTGTTTTTAACTAAGGGATGTCGACATCATGGGATACCCCATGTCGACATGGTGGCTGTTAAATTCAAAAGTTCCAATTTTCAAAAGAAGTGTCTATTCGTTTAAATCTCTTCACGAATGGTTATGACCGTTACTGGTTTATAAATAGACTTCACAAACGAATTTTTTAACTAACTATTTTCTTTTTTTCTTCACTCCTTCTTCTCCAAAAATCAATATTCTAAAATTTTTATATTTTTAAGATCTTGCCGAAATTCTGTCGAATTCTCAAGTGAGTCAAATTAGAATCTCATTCTTGTTTGATTCTCTGCCCTCTCTCGAAGATCAAAGTGCTATTCAGAGTTATAGGATCAATTTGTAATCAAAAGTTTATCGAGTCTCTCTATAAGGTGTGGTTGTGCCTGGAAATCAATTGGGTGATGTTGTGTCCCATAAATCAAGAGAGTTTGCCCTGGACTCGAAGATAGGAGGGTACCTCAGGCCTTTAGAAATTGAGGATTGTAATCTCGACATTGGTATAATAAAAATCTGTACGAGGTGTTTGCCTTGGTGTAGGACTGGACGTAGGATAACTCCGAACCGGTATAAAATTCGGTGTGTTCTTTTCTTTTACTGCTTGTTATTTACTTTCTCCATCTGTGTTTGATTCTGTGATTGTTCTGTGATTAAGTTCTGCATTTGTTTATATCACAATTTTTAAATTAGTCCATATAAGTCTTAGAATCCATTAAACACTATTCACCCCCCCTCCAGTGTTAAATTAGCCTTAAGATCCTTAATCCGCACTCCCTTTCAATTGGTATCAGAGCATAGGTTTTCATAGTTTTCATAATCTGAAACTTGAAAAGTTAGAAATGGCATTTTTAGGAAATTTTGTTAATACTAGTTTGAATTTATGCATTTCATCAAAGTATCATAAGTCTGCATATAGTTTTTATGAAAAATCAAGTTATCTACCGAATTGGTTTGTTATGCAGGAACAGACATGTTACATGGCTTTTGAAGAATTAACAACCAATGGACAAACTGTGCAAATTGAGAAAGATAAATGGATACTTGATAGTGGCTGTTCAATGCATATGACTAGAAATCCCGAGATACTCAATGACATTATATATCAAGATGGTGGATTGGTCAACTTTGGAGATAACTCAAAAGGATATGTGATTGGCATCGGCAATGTCGGTAATTCTAAAACTCCTCTTATTTCTGATGTTTTGCTAGTTAGGAATTTAAAACATAATTATTTAGTATAAGTCAACTATGTGATAAAGGATTTAAAATTAAATTTGGAAAAGATAAGTATCACATCGAAGATAATAAGTCAAATATTATATTTGAAGGAATTAGGAAGAAAAACATTTACATCCATAGTATGAAAGTTTCAAATGATAACTTATGTCTTTTGGCTAATAAAAGTGACCCTTGGTTTTGGCATAAAAGATTTGGTCATTTAAATTTCAAACTGTTATCTAGGTTATCAAAACTTGACCTAGTTAGAGGTCTTCCTAAGTTAAACTTTAAAGTAGATAGTATATGTTATGCTTGCCAATTAGGAAAACTTTAGAAAAGTTCATTTAAATTAAAAGATATGATTTCTACTTCTAAACCTCTAGAATTACTTCATTTAGATTTATTTGGTCCATCTCAAGTTCAATCAATTAACCACAATAAATATGTTTTTGTAATTGTAGATGATTATTATAGATATACTTGGACAATTTTTCTTAAACTTAAAAGTGATGCTTTTGAATTATTTAAGAATTTTGCTAAAAGAATTCAAAATCAACTTTCTTTAAAAATAAAAACTATTCGTAGTGATCACGGTGGAGAATTTGAAAATGAAAATTTTGAGAATTTCTGTAATAAAAAAGTAATTACTCATAATTTCTCTTTTCCAAGAACTCCACAACAAAACAGAGTGGTAGAACGTAAGAATAGAACGATTCAAGAGTGTGCTAGAACAATGCTTTCTGATAGTAACTTACCTAAAAAATTTTGGGCTGAAGCAGTCGTTACAGCTTGTTATATATTAAATAGAATTTTAATTAGACCATTAACTAATAAAACACCATATGAATTACTTTACAATAAGAAACCCATAGTAGCTTATTTTAAAGTTTTTGGTAGTAAGCATTTTATTCTTAATACAAAAGATAATTTAGACAAATTTGAACCTAAATCCGACAAAGGTATCTTTATCGGATATTCTAATAGAAGTAAAGCATTTAGAGTTTATAATTTAAGAACTAACACTATTGAAGAAACAATGCATGTATCTTTTGATGAAAATTTTAAAGATACTGTACAAATAGAAGATGAAGAAGATTTTGTAACTTTAAATAATGAACCTAACGAAACTAATTGTACAATCATTTAACCTAATAAAAGAATTAGGCTATTAAAAGATCATCCTATAGAAAATATACTAGGAAATATTTATTCTATAGTTAAAACAAGAAATCAACTAAATAGTATGAGTAATGTAGCTTTTATATCAACTATTGAACCTAAAAATCCAAAGGGAGCATCATCTGATGATTCATGGATTCTTGCTATGCAAGAAGAATTGAATCAGTTCACCAGAAATGATGTTTGGGAACTTGTTCCTAAACCTGAGGATAAAAGTATAATTGGAACAAAATGGGTTTATAAAAATAAAATGAGTGAACTTGGTGAGGTCGTGAGAAATAAAGCTCGTTTAGTCGCGCAAGGTTATTGTCAAGAAGAAGGAATTGATTATGACGAAACCTTTGCTCCCGTAGCAAGACTAGAAGCTATCAGGATTCTACTTGCTTTCGCAAATTATAGTAATTTCAAGTTATATCAAATGGATGTTAAAAGTGCTTTTCTAAATGGTTTTGTAAAAGAAGATGTTTATGTTAAACAACCCCCACTTTTTAAAGATAATAAATTTCCAAATCATGTATATAAATTAAAGAAAGCTTTATATGGTCTGAAACAAGCTCCTAGAGCCTGGTATGAAAGACTAAGATCTTATTTACTACAATCTGGTTTTGAAATTGGTAAAATGGATACAACTCTTTTTATTAAAAGAAACAAAAATGATATTCAATTAGTACAAATATATGTAGATGATATAATATTTGGGTCAACTAATAACATAATGAATAAAGAATTCTCAGATATAATGACTAAAGAATTTGAAATGAGTCACATGGGAGAACTAAATTTCTTCTTAGGACTTCAAATCAAACAATTAGATAAAGGAATTTTCATTAGTCAAGAAAAATATGCTAAGGATTTAATTAATAAATTTGGATTGACCACTTCTAGTGGGAAACCAACTCCAATGACAACTAATGTAGCTTTAAGTAAAGAAGATAAATCAAAAGACGTTGATCAAAAATTATATAGGGGAAT
The DNA here is from genome assembly GCA_030737815.1 of Allium fistulosum. Classification (NCBI taxonomy): domain Eukaryota; kingdom Viridiplantae; phylum Streptophyta; class Magnoliopsida; order Asparagales; family Amaryllidaceae; genus Allium; species Allium fistulosum. The sequence continues at coordinate 272,016,321 of CM060902.1, read as the reverse complement.
GATTGGTTCGCTGCTTTATATAACAGCAAGTCGTCATGACATCATGCATAGTGTCTGTCGCTGTGGAAGATACCAATCTTGTAACGACCCGTATTTTTACGGATCGAAAAGTTTGTCAAAATCTGGAATTTTAGCATTTTTGAGCCATTTCAGATTTTAGACAGGATTTGCTAAGTCCTAAGTCGTGAACGACTTAGTGTAAGTCGTAAGTCGTATACGACTTAGGGGATAGGAGTGTCTCTGGGATTTGGTGAGTTAAGTGTTAGGTCGGCAGGGCGAGTTAGCGACCTAGCGGTTACCGGGTTAGCATAGTTAGGTCGGTTAGACGACTTAAGAGGTTGACCGACTTATAGGGTAGGCGACCTAGTAGAGTGAGCGACTTATGGGATTGACCGACCTAAGAGATAAGCTAGTTAACGACTTAGTAGTTAAGTCGTTAGACGACCTATGGGAGTTAAGTCGTACGAGTTAAGTCGTAAGTCGTAACATGTTTTAGGTCGCGTGAGAACTTAAGGTGTTAGGTCGCTGGGTTTCTGCCTGAGTGATAGGTCGTGAGCGACTTAGTAGTTGTTAAGTCGCGAGCGACTTAAGAGTTGATCTGTTTTAAGTCGTAGACGACTTAGTAGTTGAGTCGTAGCCCCAGTTACTTGTTAAGTCGCGTGTAAGTTAGGTCGCGCGCTTGAAATTTCCTTAAGTCGTAGGTCGTATGGGGTGCTAAGTCGTAGGTAGGTATTTCTGTTAAGTCGCTGGGTGTGGCCTTGTAATTAGGTCGTAAGTCGTATACCCAGTTAAGTCGTAACCGACTTAGGGGTTAGCTGCTGAGTTGTTAGAAGTTAGGCGCACGCGTTAAGTCGTAAACTGATGAGTTTTGGTAAGTCGTTAAGTCGTAAGGTTTGGGTAAGTCTTTAGGTCGGAGGGGCCTTAGGTCGTAAGTCGGAGACGACTTAGGAGATAGCCGAGTTATGACTTAGTAAATTTTCAGCTATAAATAGGAGGGGTTTTTTCTCACTTTTTGGGATCCGGATTTCGAAGCGACGAAGTGCTGCCATTTTGAGAGCTCGACTTCTACACTTCTTCACTTCTTCTCTCCACTCCAATCTAGTGCTTCCATCCATCCAAGTTGAAGATCAAATTGAAGATTCAAGAGCTTAGATTGAAGATCTTCATCCTTTGAAGTTAGATTTCTTCGTTTGAAGCGGATTCGTGATAGATCAAGCTTGATCCTTCGCTGTCCAGATCTGAAGCGTGTTGATTTGGGGTTGTTTAGGTGATTTGGTGAGTGGTGATTATCTCTCACACGGATCCAAAGGAGTATATCGGATTGTTGGCTCGATGTGGTGTTAAAATAGGGATTTCCATGCATTTTCTTCATCCTAAGTGTAGATCCATATAGATCCATTGTTCATGATGATGTTACATCCATTTTATCACATGTTAACCTATGCAAGTTCATTCATCAAGTTGTAGAGATATTGTTCATGTTTTCATGCTTGTTAGACTTTCAACTCTTTAATTACGAAAATGCCATTATTGTTATAATTGTCTACTTAGATCATATTCGAATGTTTGATTGCTTGGATTAATGTTTGATTTGATTGATTGCTATGAATTAGATGATTGATGGTTTGATTTAGACCAAAGGTGATTCAAAAGCTAAGAGAAAGGCTCTTGAATTGGGAAAGCTGCTCGTGGCATATGTAGCGGGATGATGAAGCTCTTATGCATAGATTTGATGATGTGATGTTGAGATGAAGCTTTGCGAGGATGTAATGAAGCGAGGCAATCATGTGATGAAGACTTGGTTTAATCCAGACGGGATCATTCCAAGCATGTTGGTAACTCGGTGATATGATTCGAGTTAAGAGTAATGGATGCTTGAGAGGCGCTTGAGCTAGTATGGAAATAGTCGTCAAGGAGGATGAATATGAGGCTTGGATAGCATCGTTGTTGAAGGTTCTAGCATGCTCTAAGCAAGAGTACGTTTGGGCAGATTCGATAGTCCCAACGACCAACTGTTGATGGTCGAGTACTCTGGGCAGATTCGATAGTCCTAGGCACGGGCTGCGACGACGTGCGGGAGTTATGTCTAGAACCGGGGTTTCCATTAGCCCTTGACGGACGGCTGAAAGAATGTGCCGGTCATTCAATTAACGGTGATATCGAAGCAATGATAACAGTGATAGCAAGAGTCATGGATGTTTGGTTGTATCGTCATTCGGTCTCAAGAGCAGTGTTTTCTGGGTGCTTATCTGATCTTGGTTTAGGCCTTGGGGGTTTGTGCTTGGAAAACATCGCCCTTGACTCGAGTGATAATTTCTTTACTTTACATTGTATACTCTGTTATGTTTGCTTCTGCTTAGTGTGTGTCTAGGGGCTATCACTGTAGAAAGAGGTTGGAGTGGGAGGGTTGTATTCCTATTCCTTTTTCCTTTATGCTCTTTTGGTATGTTGTTAGTTAATTTACTGCTCACTAAGACTGTTGTCTGACTCAAGGCTTTATGTTTTTAATTCTTATTGCCTTGGGCTGTTCGTCCATTTTGGGACGGGCAGACTAGGTAGCAGGTGACAGGTGCTGTTCTAGCTTTTCACGGTGCTGATATCGAAGACGAGTTGGAGTATTGCATATTGTTCTTTCTTACTATATGTACTAGATGTTCCGCTGTTTTGTATAATCTCTGAGTGACTTGTAGTGAGGCTTGATGTATTGACTATTGGATGTTTGTATTCAACTATTATGGAGTTTTATATGATGGCATTTTGTTCTGTAAAGCTTCACTATACATATGTTCTATTGTATTTTGTCCATGCGCTGTGAGTAATACGATAGATTATGTTATTTTGATCTACCCTGACAATCGTCCAGGATCGCCTGGCACACTTTACAACGCACTATCTCTAGATTCGGTGCAGGGGTCATGGGCGGTCGTCACAAATCTCAGCCTAAAGAAACTCACTTAAAAGCTGTTAATAGAATTTTAAAATATGTAAAACATACTTTAGATTATGGTTTATTTTACCCTAAAAATGATGTATTTGATTTAATTTCGTATTGTGATGCAGATTACGCTGGTTGTAAATTAGACCGAAAAAGTTCAAGTGGAACTTGTCACTTTCTAGGACATTCTCTGGTTTCCTGGTTTAGTAAGATGCAAAACACTGTATCCTTGTCAACAACTGAAGCAGAATATATATCTGCTGCTTTGGCTTGTTCTCAAGTTATATATATGCAACAAACTTTAAAAGATTTTGGATTAACTATAACTAAATAACCAATTTACTGTGATAATACTAGTGCAATAAACCTATCTAAAAATCCAACTCATCATGCTAGAACAAAACATATTGATATTAGACTACATTTTCTTAGAGATAATATAAGTAAAGAAGTCATAACTCTTGAATATATTAATACTGAAAAACAAATTGCTAATATATTAACCAAACCATTAAATGAACAAAACTTTACTAAATTTAGAAGAGAATTAGGTATATGTTCATTAACTGAAATATAAATTATAAATAATACAAGTATAGTTAATAATTAATATAAATAAAAATTTATCAAAAATTGATCTGGGCATGTCGGCATGACCCATCCTCCTATATCGACATACATGCCGAGATTTTCAAATTTAAATTTCCCTCTAAAATTAGTTATTAAGTTATATATTTCAACTTTTACTCCTTTTCTCTATTCTATTCTCTGTAATAAACTTCTAAAATAGTAAATTAATTTCTTTCTCTTCTAATAATGAACCTTCTTCACCTACTTCTCCTTATTCTGGTCCTTTTCAACGTTCCACACACGTACGAGTCATCAAATTACAAGAGAAGATGAAAGATTTGCTTCAAATGATGATGGAAATTCAAGTGAGTCAACTGCGAATGGCTAGAGAACAAGATAGGCAAGGCATAATCCTTAGGAATTTACAAAAATTCCTTATGGATAATCATGCCAATCCCATTGTCATCGAAGAATCATCACAAGCCATGGATTGAAAAGCCTCTAGAAGAACCACAAGAGATCAAGAAGAAGAACATCCTCTGCCGAATCCGGATGTTTATATGGACAAAGACGATTGCGTGATTTGCATTGGAGAGGTCCTTTTTGACGCTAATGGGAACTTGGTCGAACCACGTGGAAAATTTTGTCTCCACTATCCAAATTGTTCAGTCCATAAATACCAATAGTTAAGGGTCTTCGTTAAGCGTTTTTCGTTTTTCTCTTTCTTGATTATCTATTAGTTTGTTAATTTGTATATAAATGTTATCTTAATAAAACTATTGTTCTTCTAAAAAAAAATATTTAGTGTATAAATTATCTTGAATTCCATTTAATTTAGGATGCTATATTTTATATCACTCATACACAGTTATTATCCTTTTGTCATATGTTTGTTTATCTCATTTTCTATTAAGTTCAAGGTTTATAGGTTATTTTTGTTGATGACAAAGGGGGATAAGTTATATAAAATAGTAGGCTTGGAGTAAGGGGTAGTTGTTGGTGTAAGGGGGAGTTATGGTATGATCGAAGTGGTAAGTATATTTTATAAGGTTGTCATCATCAAAAGGGGGGAGATTGTTAGGAACTCGAGATAGTGGTTTTGATGACAACAACCTTTGTAACTTATTTTTTTATTATAACTTATATACTAACACTATTGTATAGATATATATACTATGCAGGATATATATAAGGCAGGTACTGATTATTGAAGACTGATGTGCACGTAAATGTGTATATTTTTACCACCATATTTAATCTATTTAAATTAAATAAATGATCATATTGGGTATTTTAACTTGTTTAAACCAAAATTCAAATTATTTCAAATTGTCACATATTCATCTTCATCCAAGGGCAAAATTGTCATTTTTGTGCATATATTAATTTTCTAAAATTTAATTGAAAATTTCTATATTATTTTGTAGGAATTTAAATTCATATACAAGTGGTTTCATGATGATATATGCATGCACAAGAGTGAAGAGAACAAATTAAGATGGAAATAATTCAAAGTGAAGATAATGGAGGACCCCACCTACCCACCTACCTTAATGTACAAATTAGAGGCTAATGCACATGCTTATGGAATTAATGGCTTCATGTACATTTAAGTGAGGGATTATAGAAGCTAATGATAACTTGGTCACCACACTTCCTACAAGGGCATTTTGGGCATTCCCCAAAAAAATGCATTAGGGTTTCTGACTTGTTTAAATACCCCTTATGTTTCATGTAAGCCGCTCTCTTAGTCTCTCTTAGTTTAGTTTAGGCTCACAAATAAACAAGCTCTTCTCTTTCTCTTTTCATGGCTACTTAGCCATTTTTATCTTCATGTAATTTTTCTTTTTTATGCAATTTAATATATGATCTTTTCCCTTTCTTGTTTATTTCCTTTCATGTTGTAGTGTAGATTTACTTTCATGCAAGTAGAATAGTTTTAATTCTTGTTAATTAGCTCTCTTTTTCATTAGCTTTCATTTTCCTTCTTTTTTTGGTTTCATGTTGCAAGCTACAAGTGTTGATATGATAACACAAATGAGAGGCTAATCCCTTCAATTTAGGGGTAATGAAGCCTCTAATCATGTAGCTTCAACATTTTGATGTTTATGCTCTCTTTTTGTGCTTAAAATGAAGTGGTTTAACTTGTTGTTTTTGATGTGAATTTGATAGCCTATATCGTTGACACCAAATAGGCTATGCTTAAACAATTACAAACAATGATTACCTCTTCATCTACATATGATGATGGTAATGAAGTGATTGTTGAAATTAAAATTTGATGGCCTATATTTCTAAACAATAGTTAATAGGCCATGCTTAAAATAGATTTTGCTTTCAACTTTGTTGTCATATTTCATGAGTGTTAAATGTGTAATAGTGGTTGTGTTATAGTTTGATGGTTCATATTGTGCTAATTAATAGCACAAATATACCATACTTATGATAAGCTCATCAACTAATTACACTAATGACAAGAAACGAGAGATCATAACTTCATTTTGTTGATTTATGTGATCTAGAGAGTGGAATTATCTCTAAATTGTCAATTTATTCTCATAGTTTTCATTCACATTTTTAGTTGTTAGTTTGTTAATTTTCTCATTTTTTTAGCTTGATAATCTCTCGACTTTGGTTTAATTTGATTGAATAGACTTTTAAAATCATCAATTCCCTACGGATCGACCCGTATTCGCCATGTACTACAACTGTACGCCGTGCGCTTGCGGTTATTTTTATTTCAAAATTCGTTCGGCTATTTTCTAACTCAATAGACATTTAGCCGTCCGAACAAGTTTTTGGCGCCGTTGCCGGGGAATTTGTTTTGATTTTGATTTTCTATTCTTCGGATTATTTTTGTGTGATTTTATTTGATTGATTGTTGTGTGTGTTTGCATTTTAAAAAAAAAGGAAAAAAAATATTTTGTGTTTGTGTGATTTTTGATTGCATTTTCTTTGTGTGCTTGTTTTCTTTTCATTTTCCATTTGCATTTTCATTAAAAAAAAGAGCAAACACAATTTCAAAAACAAAAAAAAAATTCATTTCAATTTTCCATTTCCTTTACAAGTTTTTATTTTACAACTTTCATTGAAAAAAAAAGAGAATTACATTGTGCATTGTTGTGCACTACCTTCATTCCTATCTAAACTGTTCACTGTTTGTTCACAATGCCTTCATACCTTCTCTGTTCACAACCACCTCATCAAACCATTCCCCTATCCCCCGCTACTAGCATAACATCCACTTCCACAACTACACATTACTGCACATTCCAGTAACTCCTTCACAAACTGTCTCCACTCCCCACTATTACCACTGTCTTACTTGCTACTGCCTTCACCAATCTTCACATACGACAGTCCTCTACTGCAAACATCATAATTTCCTCTGTAAACATCATCTCATCTACTGTCAGTTTGCATTTACTGCCATAAACATTTCAACACTCCACCTGATCATCTGCTACTTTCACCATCTGCTCAACACACTGCTTTGAACAAACCGTCCACCTGATCGTAACTTGAAACCAATTTTTCTGTTGACACTGCAAACTCCTCACTGTTTTTTTTTCTTTCATTTTGCTGCATTTATCTCTTCTGCTCTTCACCTCTGACTTGTTACTTCCCCATGCATTACAACCAACTTCATCATCTGCTTCAATACAACAACCAACCCCATACAATAATAGTCCCTTCCACCAACATCACTGATCCAGACATCATCCACCAGCCTCCTTTCAAATATCAAACATAACACCTACATTACTCATTTACTACTTCTTACACATTTCCTCCCCTACAGTCCCACACTTACAACTCTACCATATCAAAACTGCTGCCTGATCACAGTCCCACACTTACAACTTCATCATAGTTTAGCTCAACTTCTCTGCATACTTCCCCCTTGCTCACAACATTTCCAGCACCATAGAAACCACTTCACTCCTCTGCTATACCAAGCAATTGCATCAAACACAACAGTTCTAACTCCTACAAACAACAAAACTGTGCCATCACAACTCACTGTCATCATATACAACCACAAATTTTACACAAAATTGCCTGTTGCCTGTTGCCACGTACTGCATACAACATCGCGGACAACAACCACTCAATCAAATCCACGGACAACATTTCCACCATAACACTTAAGAAGCAACAGTGCACATTGTGCGCATCCATACACATCTCATAAATACAATCCCTTACTGCTCTCATTTCCATCCCATACCACTTCAACCCAACAATAACATCTGTTTCTTCATCCTACCCACTACTACTTCCGCTGCCACCAAACAACCATAAAAACACACCGCTATACCCCCACTCATCAATCCTCTGCTTACTTGCCATACAGTTACAAACTCTCTTCAAACCAGCAACCTCACATCTGCCTTCACACCTGGCTGTCACAACCCCCTTCACAATACCGTCACTGTCAAAATCATCAGAACTTGCCTGACACAGCCACCTACCTAATTGCTATTACAAAACTGCTCCTTCATCAAATACAGCCATCACAATTCCATCATCTCCAAAATCGAACGACCTACTTTCGCACGAAACTGCAACCTCCCCAAATCCAATCGTGACTTCAGGAATTTCACTGTCAAGTCATCACCAGAAAACCAAGCCGCAACAACCCTACCCAACCACCACCACGAAATCCCTTCAGCCAATTCCAATTCGACATCACCATTAGTCGAAACAACCACGACCATATCACCACCTGCGACCTGACAACGGTCTGCAACCAGACCAACATCGCAACCCCAACCGACCCCCTCGCCTTTGAACCACCAACAAACAATCTCCAGTCACCATCCGCATCGCCATCGACTTCCGAGCAAATCACCAACGAAAAAAAAACCAAACTCAAGAATCGCCTCGCCCAAATCGCGACTCCTCCAATCAAACAACCCGAATCTGCAATCCACTTGTTTTCACTGTAAGAGTTGAATTTGCGAGTTAAGATTTTAATTCGCGAGTTCGAGAAATTATTTCATGAACTCGAATTGGGAAGGAGTTTGTATTCGTAAAAAAAAAGAAAAAGGTTTCGAGTGTGCTAAATTAACTTGTGGGGTGGGTAAAATTTTATTGGGCCGGGCCATTTAAGAAAAAAAAGAGAAATAGGCTGTGGAATATTGTGGGCTTGGGTGAAATTCTTCTTCCTTTTTATTTTCTTTTATTTTGTTTTAACTTTGTTTTGTGTAAATTCCTTTACTTCAATCCTTAAAAAAAAATTAGGTTTGCTTAATTTGTTTTGCTTACCCTGTTTTTAATTTTGTTGTATCCATTAAAAAAAACAAATTGTTTTGGTTTCAATCGTTTTGAGTTTCTTACTTGATTTAAGAAAAAGGGGGTTGCTCAATTTGTTTTGTTTCCTTTTAAAAAATAATTTTTTTAAGTAAAACCTCACTTTTAAGTTTCCTTTTCAAAAAAAAAATTAATAAAAAAAAACAATTGTATATATCTTGTTTTAAATTTCAGGTTGCCAAAGCAGATTGGAAAAGTTGCTTGCTTCGCTCAACTGTTGCCCAAAAATAATTGCTTCGCTTTGCTTTATAAAAAGAAAAAAACTGCTTGCTTGATATATCTATTGTTTTTATTTTCCTTGCATTGTATATATCTCTTGTTTTTATTTTAGTTACATTGTTGATTGCTTGCATTTGCATATATATATTTTAAAAAAAATTCAAAAAAAAAAAATACATTCGTAGTTGCATTGTTAATACACGTTTAATTTTAGTTTTGCATTTCATCTTAGATTTTGATTAATAATAACGGTTAGACATCGATAACTCTTAATTGTATATTGACAAGTTGTCTTCTTTGAACAATTTAATTTCTTGGTGCCTACGGTAGAGTAATAACCATTTATAAATATTACGGTGATTCGTAAATATTATAGTGGTTGTTTCTCTGAAGGTACTTAAACCTTCGGCTGCATTGCTACGGTGATTCGTGGTGCACCGATAAATCCTGTCCGTTACCTGGCTGAGAACTATCTTGTTGAACTAAGACAATGTGTAATTATACAATTTTGGGTTAACTTAGGATAAATAATTTTTAATTAACTTTGCATTCATTTAGTTGCATTAGCTCATGCATATTTAAAAAAAAATCAAAATCCAAAACTAAAAAAAATTGTAAATATTCCTTTTCATTTTTCCTTTGAAATTTTTAAATCCTTTTTCTTTGAAATTTCAAAAATTCAAAAAAATTTTAAAACCAAAATCCAAAAAAAATTTATAAAATCTTTTAAAAAAAAAGAAATTTTGAAAAATCAAAAACAAAAATCAATTTTCCATTTTGAAAAAAATAAATTCTATTTGTAAATATTTTTCCTTTATAAAAAAAAACCCAAAAACATTCTTGAAAATGTCCGAGTTTCCCTACTCACTTGAATTTTACAATAGTTGTGAAAATCAATATAATCCATATGATTTCACTCCAAATTCATATGGATATTTTAACGACAACTATTGTTTAAATAATTCGAATTTCGAACAACAAAATTTTCAAAACGATGACCAACCCTCGAATCTCGAAAAGAGCATTTCATCTCTACTTGAAATCTCTACACAACAAAATCAAATGATAAATGATTTGTGTAATTCATATTTGTGTAATAACTCGAGTCAAGGATTTCAAAATTTGAATTCAATTCAAATTTCGAACGATTTCGATTATAACCTATGCCAATTCAATTTCGAACTCCAAAATGAATTTCAAACTCAAAATGAAAATGGAAACAACTTTTCAAACGAATTTGGCAATGGGAATAATCTTAACCACGTTACGAGTGAAATTTTTTGTTCTCAACAAATTCAAATCGAAAATCCTCAAGCTAATAATTATAAATTGGATTTTGTTGAATGAATGAACGAAATTTACGATGATCACACAGATTCGTGGTTTGAAACTTATATAAAACAACGTGAAAAACAAAATCAAATCCCAATGTGTGACGAGTCAAGTGATAATCCAACTTTTACCCAAATCGACGATTTTCAAATAACAACTTTTGAAATTGAAAATAATAATCTTAATGAAGTTGTTGAAAACACGGTAATTGAGTTGGATTTCAATTCTTTTGAGGGTGTGGAACCAAATTTAAAATTCGATCTTCCTTTTCTCGATTTTGAAAATTTGAATACAACAACTTTGGATTTTGAACTTGAGATACGCAATGAAGTTGCTGATAATCTAACAAAGGAAGACGAATTTAATGAACACGAATTTTTTGGACTTTTCGATGACGAGTCATTAAAATCTGAAGGGGACGATTTGAATCATCATTTTGATTTTGAAATCGATGATAAGCTTGAATTTGGTGATAATAAATTTGAATTTCAATCAATTATTCTATCAACCCTGAAAATCATCGAAAATAAAACAACTCGTACGGTTTTCAATAAAACGACATTCGTTTTTCCAAATCAACATTCAACTTTGAAATCTTTTACGATTTGGTTTTTCGAGCTTGAGCTGTGTCTCGTATACTTGACGAGACAAATGAATCGATTTTTGGAAGACCGTTTCATTTACTTTTTGACGATATACTTTCTGATCTCTTGTAAATACTGTTAGTTTTCATTTAAATAAAGGTCATGTTTGTATTTTTATTTTTCTCCTTCCACTTGGGTTGACTGTGGGGACACAGTCAAAATTAAGTGTGGGGGGAGACTCACCATCATTTTCAATTTTTCCAAAATTTAAAAAAAAAATCTCAAAAACAAAAAAACAAACAAATTTTTTTAAGCATTTTAATTTATTTTTAAAGAAACACTATAGGATAAATATATGGTTTTGGTTTATTAAAATGCAATTTTTGAAAATTTATTCGTCTTAACAAAAATAAAAATGAAGTTTGATTACAAATAAAAATGGTTGAACTAGTATATAGGAAGATTCGTACGTGATAATTATGAAATATATCCTAATTGAAAATCTTTGTTTTAAAAAGTGGTGAATTTAAAGTAAAGGATATAACATTTTTTTTGTCTTCTAAGTTAAATGGTGCTAAGATGATTTTGCAAAACTCTCTTTTTCTACCAAAAAAAAGAAAAAAAAACATTTGTATATATGTATATATTTTTAACACCTAGAGTCAGGTGTTCACACTCGTGTGTTCACTCGCCATGCTCTGTACCCTTCTCACGTAAGCTCGAAAGGCAGTGCACGATCGGTATATTTGGCCTCGGTTTATCTGAGTTAGGTGTGTGTGTGTATATATATATATAATTCTTTTTAATAACGCCTACAGTCAATAGGTGTTCACACTCGTGTGTTCACTCGCCACACTCTGTATTCCCCTCACATCCGTCCGCAAGGCAGTGCATGGGTAATATATCTGGCCTCAGTTTATCTGAGTTAGGCATATGTAAATATTGTAAATATCAATAAAATTTTCAAAAAATGGAGAGAGTAAGCAAATGAAATCCAAGCACTGTAACGTATCAGATTTTGCCCGCTCGAAAATCAACATCCGTACTTCACATTGTACTAGAATGCCGCAGATTCGACCGTTCAAATCCGATTCGCCGGAGCTATAACAACATTAAATATAACAACACAGCGGAAGAAAAGAATAATACATTGATATACAATATCTGATACAACAGAGTGATACAATGAATATCAATATACATCAGAGATATGATACGAGAAATATCAGCGGAAAAGAAAAGATAACAACAGCAGCGGAACAATATCAATAGAAGTGATAACTCCAAAATGATCTTCAAACAAGAATGAATCCACAACTCCAAGATAAGCAACTCTGATGAATGAACTAGCTCCAGATAATCTACTAAACCTGAATATCTGAAAAACCCAACTCTAGACTGCCCGTGTGGAAAATGATGGGCACCCAGAGTTTAGGAAGGGAACAATAAACTCCGGATCAGTCATGGGACTGGTGTGAGCAACTAAAACAGTTTATCTTTAAACAACAAGAAAGGATTTTAAACATTGAAACCCACAATGCTTTTGGAAAATGAAACTACCATAAGACCTCCCGCCACACACACAATGCAAACGCAGAATTGGAGGAGATTTCTTCTTATGATAGTCAAACATGCTTACTACGCAAAATCATTGGATATTATCATTAGTGCATAGTGTAGAAAAACATTTCGAAAGTATAATATTAATCTTAGCCAACATACGACCAGTATCGTATGCCTACTATAGCTACTATGTTCAATAGCAGGTTACCGCCACATTCCATAGCAGGTTATACAATTGCAATCGTAAAGGTTCGTATTGTTTCTTTGGATTTCCAACAAATGGTCAGGCTAAGGAACTTCCTTCCGCCGCATGGGATCGCCTCTGGCGGGACGTCCCGAGAGACAAACTGCTCTCTTCCAAACAAGGCCGGGTTACCCCTGTAACAGGTAACTCACGAATATGCCACCCCCCGGTCCTTTGGGACCTTTATCCGAGCGCTCGGCAACCAACATCACACATCATAAAGAAAGTGTATCCACATGAGTAAGTATCAGGGCTCCATACCATAATACCACCCTTTTCCAGAAGGAAATGACATACCCTAAAGGGCGCGACCCTCATAACCTTGCCGCAACGATCCTGTTTCGACCATTTCCGGGTTGTGAGGCTCTGACGAAGTCTCGTCCACAAAGCTACGCTTTGGCACAAAGCCATGCTTTGGGTCAAAAGATGATCAACCTATGATCACAAAGATAAATGATCAAACAAATGATCATATCACAAATGATCAAACACTGATCATCACACAGCAACACTCAGCATGTCACATTACCAAATTGGGATATATCGCTGATAAATTTCAACTACATAACCTCTGAGCTCGTACGTCTCAGAGAAGGGTGTTAAGCTAAGAGAATAAATTCTCCGCCACCAACAGAAATGTATTTGAAAGAAATCGGCTTTACATCTCAAAGTGTAATGTCAGACATGTAACCATACAAGTCTGTTCCGGGATCGAACAGAACCGAAGGCACTTCTCACGAAGCCCTTGCAAATCCGGATAATTTTCAATCACGTCCGGACTTCCCATCACAAAAGAGTGATATAAATCTCTATACCGGAGCAACTCGGTGCAGAGACATTCGACAGGTTGTCCTTTCATTTTCGAAAAATATCCGGTCTTCACCACTGGTCTTCAAATGCTATCCATAACGTCGAATCACTTATTCGGAATGGGTTATGTGACACAAAGGTCCTCTCCCGGCTAAACCGAATAGTGAGCGCAATATTTAAAAATATACGGATATTGGGATTTCAATTAAGTCACAACTTATTACCCAAACTTTCTTTTCAAATGGTTTAACAAATTACCACTTCAAATCTTTAAACAAAAAGATTCATTTTAACAACCTTAAATGGTTTAAACAATTTCCACACTTTAATCTTTTAAACAAAAGATTCATTCACAGATTTTCCAAAACCAATTTCCATTTCAGTTTAACTCGTTAAATCTTTAAATTAAAGATTTAACTTATAACTTTCAAAACAATTTCATTTCGAATGGTTTACATAAATCGCCATTGTATATCTGTTGAAAATGAACAGATTTAATTCATAGCTTTCAAAAAGAATTCATTTATAACTTGGAAAAACCATTTTTCAATTCGATCTTGAAATTCCTTTAATTAAACTGGAATTTCATTCCTTATATATATGAAAGCTTTTATCATTTGAAAACAAACAGTTTTCATTTCGGAAAATCTGATTCATTCATACGAGTTGAAATCCTTGGGTTAAATTCAAATTCCCAACTTATACTTTTAAAATGGTTTAATTCATACAAACACATTTATATCATCTTTAGTCCCTAGTTTCAATCATAGGATTCAATTTCAAATTTGAATTCAAGTTTAAATCTAATTATTTAAATTTTCAAAAACTCGGTTAAGTTATTCAAAATAACTTTTATCTTTGAAATTCCATTTCAAAAGCTTTTCACTTTAAACCCCAAATTTCCGATTTCAAAATCAATTGAAATTAAAACTTTAATTTCAGAAACATTAATTCTACATTATCTGTGACTTAACCGATTTCCACGTGAAATCCATATTTGTGTGTGTAACAGTGTAGTCCAGGGGTTTTACACACAATAGTGCAACACAATAAATCATCACAGATCAAACTATAGGATATAGTTGATAAGCGATATAAACTATAACGCTCATCTTTATTCACAGATCACGGATATATAAATCACAGATAAGTAAATTACATCACAGATAATTTATCACAGATCGCAACATAAATCAGGGTGTATAACAAAGCATCATATATCAGGGATATCAAACAACTCAAATCATCCAATATAATCTAAGCATCCATAAGTAAGGTCAATTTATACCTGATTAATTTAAACAGATTAATTTCTTATGAATTATTAATCCTGGTTAATTAACATTAACTAATTACAAATTATTTTAATTAATTATTCTTTAATCATTAATAAATTAATCCATTAATAATAAATTAATTAACCTTCTATTATAATTCATCAATCTTAAATTATTAAATAATCAATCTTTAATTATTTAACTTACCATTTAATTAATTATCTTCCATTAATAAATTAACCCTTTATTAATTACCATTTAATTAATTTTCCTTAATTGATTGAAACATGTGATTATTCTTAATCACTTAATCAATTTTAACTATTTATCAATTACTTTTAATTAAGTAATTATTTTTAAGTAATTACCTTTAATTACCTCACTAAATAATTATGCTTCAAAAATTTTATTAAGTAATTATACTTATCACATTTACTTTCCAATTTCACTTTAAATTTAAGACTAAAAAATGAATATAAATTTTAACTTTTACAAAGTTTAAAACACATTTAAAAACAATCTTCACCTTTAAACTTACTTTTAAACTCCTTAAAATATACGTTGAATTAGTTAATCAAATTAAATTTAAAACTTAATTTATTTTCAAAGTTTCAAAACTAACTTGAATTAATGATTACACCTTGATTTTAAAACTTAGCTTAACTTTGTTTTGAAATTAAATTTTCCAAACACAGAACAGGTTTGTTTTTTTTATTGAACCTGCTATCTATCAAACAGACCCGAGACAAACCATCTTTTCCCCGAGCCTTGCTTCGAGTTTACCCCTCGTTCGTTTTCCCCGAGACAATCAATGAAAACTTCGAGTCGTACTCGAGAACTTCTTCGTCTTTCTACTTCCTTCTTCCTCAATCACCCAACCCAACACAAATCCAATCGTGCACACGTGTGCATGGTGCACGACGAACTGCTGGCCTCCGACCAACGCCGCGATGCCTACAAGTCACGAACGACCCACTCGTACATTCCGACCACCCAAAACCCTTACTTTCGCCATTGTTAAAAATCGAGTAACTCGATTCAAAAACTGGAGCGACACAGTTTGTCAAAATCTCCTCGTCTCGCCGCCACCAGTCACCGGAACGCGTGCAACTTCGGCCTCGACTTCGCCTACGACCAAGCTTCCACTCCCTAAAATCTCATAACGCTCGATCATCCCTACAAGCCATGGCGATCAAAAGTTCATGCCACTCGAAAATTAGGTTTACTAACTGGAAATCTACGCCGCCGTCACCTCGACGAACTATAAATGCTTCGAGCATTTTTCCTGTGTTCCCCCGTCCTCCACCTTCCTTCAGCCATGATCCCCAGGCCACCACGTTCATTGATCACCAGAAATCGATGAAATCACGAATCCCGTTCAACCCCAGATTACCCAATCAATACACAATTTATTTTTAAAAATCATTATTTTCGATAACAAACTAGATTATATACTTGAATTCAAGAATTGTGATAATTAAAATTTCAACATGACTTGGGTTTACCTGTATTTTAAATTTTCCAGAGAAAACTTAAGTTAAATTTACTTAAATTTTTTTTTTAAACAATAAACCATGGTTAAACAAACCAAATTTGTTTAGATCCAAAAATCAAATTAGAATCGAAGAGAAAGAAATTGATATATGAACAGGTTTTGAAAACCTGGAAATAACAGAGGCAAGTATGCCTGTAGTTTCCAACATGCACACCCAAATATATGTACATACAAGTATACTCATATTTATACCAGGGATTTTTCACAGCATCATACTCGCAAATTAAATCAGATTTAAGCTTTAGCTAATTTGTTTGCTCACTGGTGAAAACAAAGAAGTCTGGGAAGAAAAGAAACAAAGTTGCTCACCTGTCATCACTTGAAAGAACAGAGGACATAAAATCAACAGCAGTGATTAAGGGATGAACAGAGTCTCTTCAATTTGAAACTGGCTTTTGAAAACTTGAATTACTGGAATATGCCTTTTGTTTTTAACACTTGAGTTGCTGAAGCTTGTTGAAGAAAATGTTTGTTTTTCCTTAAGCTTGTTTCAGGTAGAAGAAGATGCAGGCTTTTGAATAGATTGAAGAAAATGAAGACTACAGGTTGTAGTTTGCAAAAATGCATAGGTTTGATTTTTTCTCTGGTTTACACTAGTTTATGAATCGAAAAGAAAAGAGGCTGATATATAGGAAACAAGTGCAGAGGCTTGTTTCACTGGTACACTATTTCTTTTTTTTTTTTAAAAAAAAAGGTCAGAGATTTTTTTTTATAAGTGGAGGCTGAAATGATCTTATGTTGTGTACTAGTGATGACAGTATTAAATGCTTTGGTACCTTACACATTGCATACTTATCTTTTCTCTTCACTTTCATATGTACCAATATGATATTACTTGCCTGCCTACATATTTTATTTAACTATAGGGTATACAATACTTTACTTGCCTGCAATTATATGTGCCTAAAGACTATAAGATTCTAGACTTATCCTATTTCTTTGTATATGTGTTCATAGATATTTTCTTTTATTTTTCTTTGCATATTTCTTACCTGCATATTTTATTTATAACTACACATCTTGCTTTGTTTATACTTACTTTACTTTGCATTGTTTCAACCTTAGCACTTCAAAACACTACAGGCTTATTTATTTACCTGCATATGTTTTTGTACTTAATGTACATAGAATATAAGTTGTTTATCACTTGTATGTTATCTCCTGTCTTGTTTTTGTTTCATTCTTGAATATGTTTTCTTTCTTTTTAACTTTGTCTTTAATAATATTATTTTATAATATAAATTTCTATTTTAATTTATTGTTAAACTTTTGTTTAATATGTTGTTAAAAATTTTCTAATGTATTTACCTTATACTTTTATTTATTAATCTCTATTTATAACTCAAATACACTTGGCCTTGTAATATAAATAATTTCTATTTCTAGTTTAAATATTAATTATTGTTATTTAACTTCATATTTATTTTATAAATTCAAACCATTATCAGCCATTAATTCTAATATTTATTATTATCATTTATTATTAAACCATTTATTTAAGTTTTAAATTCAAATCAAATATATACATATATATTCAATTTTACTCATATATGTCCGTATACATATATACGATATTTTTAAATTTAAATGATTTATACAAAATTTATTTGAGTTCGGGGAAACTCGCATCACTTTATTGATTAATTTTTTACAATTTTATTCAAAAATTCAATAAATTATCAATTTAAATTTAATTAAAATTCGGGGTCGTTACAGACTTCCCCCCTTAAAAGAATTTCGTCCTCGAAATTGCCAAGGAGACAAAAAGATAGATGGAGGATGTTTCATCAACTCAAACTGAACAGCTATTCTGCATTCGGCTTACCAAATCAGAATATCAGGAATAGATACAAGAACGAATCTGTTTTAACACTTCAGAAGATACTCGGGTTATCCAGATCTACGAAATATACAGTGGCATCGGTCAGTTCGAAGGGATAACTAACCATTCGTAGAATATACTGGGACCCAAAAGAATAGACAGATATATGGATACAATTTCAAATTTTCAGTTTAAACTAAAGTATACCTATTAACCATAACAATCAAAGCAACCAATACATCCAAACAAACAATTTTGGTCCATCCGGAGTTTATGTCCCATATTAATATATCGAATTCCTTCCTGGATTTACCAGAAACTATCGAAGAATTGAGAAAAGAATTGCTGAACAAAAGAGATAGATAGAGAAAAGATAGACAAAAAGATTGCTTCCTTGTTGTTACAGAGTATTGACCATTTATAATCGTATTTCTCTGTCCCCTATCTCATCCTCTTCTTGCACTCATATCTACTATCAGTGGATAGTAAGAGAATTTACTGAGGCACACGAACGGATATCTGAGGATTACTCATTCTAGGGTATACTTCACCCTATCTCTAATGAGCTACTTAACGTGTTACACTCCTGAGCTAAAGTACAACCTTAGCTCTGATACCAAATGTAACGTATCGGATTTTGCCCGCTCTAAAATCAACATCCGTACTTCACATTGTACTAGAATGCCGCAGATTCGACCGTTCAAATCCGATTCGCCGGATCTATAACAACATTAAGTATAACAACACAGCGGAAGAAAAGAATAATACATTGATATACAATATCTGATACAACAGAGTGATACAATGAATATCAATATACATCAGAGATATGATACGAGAAATATCAGCGGAAAAGAAAAGATAACAACAGCAGCGGAACAATATCAATAGAAGTGATAACTCCAAAATGATCTTCAGACAAGAATGAATCCACAACTCCAAGATAAGCAACTCCGATGAATGAACTAGCTCCAGATAATCTACTAAACCTGAATATTTGAAAAACCCAACTCTAGACTGCCCGTGTGGAAAATGATGGGCACCCAGAGTTTAGGAAGGGAACAATAAACTCCGGATCAGTCATGGGACTGGTGTGAGCAACAAAAACAGTTTATCTTTAAACAACAACAAAGGATTTTAAACATTGAAACCCGCAATGCTTTTGGAAAATGAAACTACCATAAGACCTCCCGCCACACACACAATGCAAACGCAGAATTGGAGGAGATTTCTTCTTATGATAGTCAAACATGCTTACTACGCAAAATCATTGGATATTATCATTAGTGCATAGTGTAGAAAAACATTTCGAAAGTATAATATTAATCTTAGCCAACATACGACTAGTATCGTATGCCTACTATAGCTACTATGTTCAATAGCAGGTTACCGCCACATTCCATAGCAGGTTATACAATTGCAATCGTAAAGGTTAGTATTGTTTCTTTGGATTTCCAACAAATGGTCAGGCTAAGGAACTTCCTTTCGCCGCATGGGATCGCCTCTGGCGGGACGTCCCGAGAGACAAACTGCTCTCTGCCAAACAAGGCCGGGTTACCCCTGTAACAGGTAACTCACGAATATGCCACCCCCCGGTCCTTTGGGACCTTTATCCGAGCGCTCGGCAACCAACATCACACATCATAAAGAAAGTGTATCCACATGAGTAAGTATCAGGGCTCCATACCATAATACCACCCTTTTCCAGAAGGAAATGACATACCCTAAAGGGCGCGACCCTCATAACCTTGCCGCAACGATCTTGTTTCGACCATTTCCGGGTTGTGAGGCTCTGACGAAGTCTCGTCCATAAAGCTACGCTTTGGCACAAAGCCATGCTTTGGGTCAAAAGATGATCAACCTATGATCACAAAGATAAATGATCAAACAAATGATCATATCACAAATGATCAAACACTGATCATCACACAGCAACACTCAGCATGTCACATTACCAAATTGGGATATATCGCTGATAAATTTCAACTACATAACCTCTGAGCTCGTACGTCTCGGAGAAGGGTGTTAAGCTAAGAGAATAAATTCTCCGCCACCAACAGAAATATATTTGAAAGAAATCGGCTTTACATCTCAAAGTGTAATGTCAGACATGTAACCATACAAGTCTGTTCCGGGATCGAACAGAACCGAAGGCACTTCTCACGAAGCCCTTGCAAATCCGGATAATTTTCAATCACGTCCGGACTTCCCATCACAAAAGAGTGATATAAATCTCTATACCGGAGCAACTCGGTGCAGAGACATTCGACAGGTTGTCCTTTCATTTTCGAAAAATATCCGGTCTTCACCACCGGTCTTCAAATGCTATCCATAACGTCGAATCACTTATTCGGAATGGGTTATGTGACACAAAGGTCCTCTCCCGGCTAAACCGAATAGTGAGCGCAATATTTAAAAATATACGGATATTGGGATTTCATTTAAGTCACAACTTATTACCCAAACTTTCTTTTCAAATGGTTTAACAAATTACCACTTCAAATCTTTAAAAAAAAAGATTCATTTTAACAACCGTAAATGGTTTAAACAATTTCCACACTTTAATCTTTTAAACAAAAGATTCATTCACAGATTTTCCAAAACCAATTTCCATTTCAGTTTAACTCGTTAAATCTTTAAATTAAAGATTTAACTTATAACTTTCAAAACAATTTCATTTCGAATGGTTTACATAAATCGCCATTGTAAATCTGTTGAAAATGAACAGATTTAATTCATAGCTTTCAAAAAGAATTCATTTATAACTTGGAAAAACCATTTTTCAATTCGATCTTGAAATTCCTTTAATTAAACTGGAATTTCATTCCTTATATATATGAAAGCTTTTATCATTTGAAAACAAACAGTTTTCATTTCGGAAAATCTGATTCATTCATACGAGTTGAAATCCTTGGGTTAAATTCAAATTCCCAACTTATACTTTTAAAATGGTTTAATTCATACAAACACATTTATATCATCTTTAGTCCCTAGTTTCAATCATAGGATTCAATTTCAAATTTGAATTCAAAATTAAATCTAATTATTTAAATTTTCAAAAACTCGGTTAAGTTATTCAAAATAACTTTTATCTTTGAAATTCCATTTCAAAAGCTTTTCACTTTAAACCCCAAATTTCCGATTTCAAAATCAATTGAAATTAAAACTTTAATTTCAAAAACATTAATTCTACATTATCTGTGACTTAACCGATTTCCACGTGAAATCCATATTTGTGTGTGTAACAGTGTAGTCCAGGGGTTTTACACACAATAGTGCAACACAATAAATCATCACAGATCAAACTACATGATATAGTTGATAAGCGATATAAACTATAACGCTCATCTTTATTCACAGATCACGGATATATAAATCACAGATAAGTAAATTACATCACAGATAATTTATCACAGATCGCAACATAAATCAGGGTGTATAACAAAGCATCATATATCAGGGATATCAAACAACTCAAATCATCCAATATAATCTAAGCATCCATAAGTAAGGTCAATTTATACCTGATTAATTTAAACAAATTAATTTCTTATGAATTATTAATCCTGGTTAATTAACATTAACTAATTACAAATTATTTTGATTAATTATTCTTTAATCATTAATAAATTAATCCATTAATATAAATTAATTAACCTTCTATTATAATTCATCAATCTTAAATTATTAAATAATCAATCTTTAATTATTTAACTTACCATTTAATTAATTATCTTCCATTAATAAATTAACCCTTTATTAATTACCATTTAATTAATTTTCCTTAATTGATTGAAACATGTGATTATTCTTAATCACTTAATCAATTTTAACTATTTATCAATTACTTTTAATTAAGTAATTATTTTTAAGTAATTACCTTTAATTACCTCACTAAATAATTATGCTTCAAAAATTTTATTAAGTAATTATACTTATCACATTTACTTTCCAATTTCACTTTAAATTTAAGACTAAAAAATGAATATAAATTTTAACTTTTACAAAGTTTAAAACACATTTAAAAACAATATTCACCTTTAAACTTACTTTTAAACTCCTTAAAATATACGTTGAATTAGTTAATCAAATTAAATTTAAAACTTAATTTATTTTCAAAGTTTCAAAACTAACTTGAATTAATGATTACACCTTGATTTTAAAACTTAGCTTAACTTTGTTTTGAAATTAAATTTTCCAAACACAGAACAGGTTTGTTTTTTTTTTATTGAACCTGCTATCTATCAAACAGACCCGAGACAAACCATCTTTTCCCCGAGCCTTGCTTCGAGTTTACCCCTCGTTCGTTTTCCCCGAGACAATCAATGAAAACTTCGAGTCGTACTCGAGAACTTCTTCGTCTTTCTACTTCCTTCTTCCTCAATCACCCAACCCAACACAAATCCAATCGTGCACACGTGTGCATGGTGCACGACGAACTGCTGGCCTCCAACCAACGCCGCGATGCCTACAAGTCACGAACGACCCACTCGTACATTCCGACCACCCAAAACCCTTACTTTCGCCATTGTTAAAAATCGAGTAACTCGATTCAAAAACTGGAGCGACACAGTTTGTCAAAATCTCCTCGTCTCGCCGCCACCAGTCACCGGAACGCGTGCAACTTCGGCCTCGACTTCGCCTACGACCAAGCTTCCACTCCCTAAAATCTCATAACGCTCGATCATCCCTACAAGCCATGGCGATCAAAAGTTCATGCCACTCGAAAATTAGGTTTACTAACTGGAAATCTACGCCGCCGTCACCTCGACGAACTATAAATGCTTCGAGCATTTTTCCTGTGTTCCCCCGTCCTCCACCTTCCTTCAGCCATGATCCCCAGGCCACCACGTTCATCGATCACCAGAAATCGATGAAATCACGAATCCCGTTCAACCCCAGATTACCCAATCAATACACAATTTATTTTTAAAAATCATTATTTTCGATAACAAACTAGATTATATACTTGAATTCAAGAATTGTGATAATTAAAATTTCAACATGACTTGGGTTTACCTGTATTTTAAATTTTCCAGAGAAAACTTAAGTTAAATTTACTTAAATTTTTTTTTTTAAACAATAAACCATGGTTAAACAAACCAAATTTGTTTAGATCCAAAAATCAAATTAGAATCGAAGAGAAAGAAATTGATATATGAACAGGTTTGAAAACCTGGAAATAACAGAGGCAAGTATGCCTGTAGTTTCCAACATGCACACCCAAATATATGTACATACAAGTATACTCATATTTATACCAGGGATTTTTCACAGCATCATACTCGCAAATTAAATCAGATTTAAGCTTTAGCTAATTTGTTTGCTTACTGGTGAAAACAAAGAAGTCTGGGAAGAAAAGAAACAAAGTTGCTCACCTGTCATCACTTGAAAGAACAGAGGACATAAAATCAACAGCAGTGATTAAGGGATGAACAGAGTCTCTTCAATTTGAAACTGGCTTTTGAAAACTTGAATTACTGGAATATGCCTTTTGTTTTTAACACTTGAGTTGCTGAAGCTTGTTGAAGAAAATGTTTGTTTTTCCTTAAGCTTGTTTCAGGTAGAAGAAGATGCAGGCTTTTGAATAGATTGAAGAAAATGAAGACTACAGGTTGTAGTTTGCAAAAATGCATAGGTTTGATTTTTTCTCTGGTTTACACTAGTTTATGAATCGAAAAGAAAAGAGGCTGATATATAGGAAACAAGTGCATAGGCTTGTTTCACTGGTACACTATTTCTTTTTAAAAAAAAAAAAAGGTCAGAGAATTTTTTTATAAGTGGAGGCTGAAATGATCTTATGTTGTGTACTAGTGATGACAGTATTAAATGCTTTGGTACCTTACACATTGTATACTTATGTTTTCTCTTCACTTTCGTATGTACCAATATGATATTACTTGCCTGCCTACATATTTTATTTAACTATAGGGTATACAATACTTTACTTGCCTGCAATTATATGTGCCTAAAGACTATAAGATTCTAGACTTATCCTATTTCTTTGTATATGTGTTCATAGATATTTTCTTTTATTTTTCTTTGCATATTTCTTACCTGCATATTTTATTTATAACTACACATCTTGCTTTGTTTATACTTACTTTACTTTGCATTGTTTCAACCTTAGCACTTCAAAACACTACAGGCTTATTTATTTACCTGCATATGTTTTTGTACTTAATGTACATAGAATATAAGTTGTTTATCACTTGTATGTTATCTCCTGTCTTGTTTTTGTTTCATTCTTGAATATGTTTTCTTTCTTTTTAACTTTGTCTTTAATAATATTATTTTATAATATAAATTTCTATTTTAATTTATTGTTAAACTTTTGTTTAATATGTTGTTAAAAATTTTCTAATGTATTTACCTTATACTTTTATTTATTAATCTCTATTTATAACTCAAATAGACTTGGCCTTGTAATATAAATAATTTCTATTTCTAGTTTAAATATTAATTATTGTTATTTAACTTCATATTTATTTTATAAATTCAAACCATTATCAGCCATCAATTCTAATATTTATTATTATCATTTATTATTAAACCATTTATTTAAGTTTTAAATTCAAATCAAATATATACATATATATTCAATTTTACTCTTATATGTCCGTATACATATATACGATATTTTTAAATTTAAATGATTTATACAAAATTTATTTGAGTTCGGGGAAACTCGCATCACTTTATTGATTAATTTTTTACAATTTTATTCAAAAATTCAATAAATTATCAATTTAAATTTAATTAAAATTCGGGGTCGTTACAAGCACTATTTTAACTTATTTGATTTGATTTGTTATTGAAATGAAATGAAATACCACTTTAATAAACTTTGATAATCAACTAAGGACCTATTTCATGGTTACACTTTGTTATCAACTGAAACAACGAGTTAAACTATTGTCTATTTGTTATGATAACTTAATTTTTGTTGGAAATTTTGACGAGTAAATGACTTAAATTTGAGGATAATGACCAAACCTATATTTAACTTATTTGTGTTAATTTAAAAGTAAATCCTTCATTCGTAAATATTTTCAAAAACTTGCATTCACATCTTTGTAAATAAATCTTGCATTTTGTAAATATTTTCAACCTGCATTTGGATTTTGTGGGTAGTATCCACTGAAAACCCTCACGAGACAACACTCGTCCTACTGGGGACACCCAGAGGTTTAACGGCTTGTTGCATACTCTCAATGCAATCGTGCTCCCTACGAAAACGGATTTATCTTAGTTTTTCTTTATTCGAGGACGAATAAAAAGATAAGTGTGGGGGTGTTTGATGTGCACGTAAATGTGTATATTTTTACCACCATATTTAATCTATTTAAATTAAATAAATGATCATATTGGGTATTTTAACTTGTTTAAACCAAAATTCAAATTATTTCAAATTGTCACATATTCATCTTCATCCAAGGGCAAAATGGTCATTTTTGTGCATATATTAATTTTCTAAAATTTAATAGAAAATTTCTATATTATTTTGTAGGAATTTAAATTCATATACAAGTGGTTTCATGATGATATTTGCATGCACAAGAGTGAAGAGAACAAATGCAGATGGAAATAATTCAAAGTGAAGATAATGGAGGACCCAACCTACCCACCTACCTTAATGTACAAATTAGAGGCTAATGCACATGCTTATGGAATTAGTGGCTTCATGTACATTTAAGTGAGGGATTATATAAGCTAATGATAACTTGGCCACCACACTTCCTACAAGGGCATTTTGGGCATTCCCCAAAAAATGCATTAGGGTTTCTAACTTGTTTAAATACCCCTTATGTTTCATGTAAGCCGCTCTCTTAGTCTCTCTTAGTTTAGTTTAGGCTCACAACTAAACAAGCTCTTCTCTTTCTCTTTTCATGGCTACTTAGCCATTTTTATCTTCATGTAATTTTTCTTTTTTATGCAATTTAATATATGATCTTTTCCCTTTCTTGTTTATTTCCTTTCGTGTTGTAGTGTAGATTTACTTTCATGCAAGTAGAATAGTTCTAATTCTTGTTAATTAGCTCTCTTTTTCATTAGCTTTCATTTTCCTTCTTTTTTCGATTTCATGTTGCAAGCTACAAGTGTTGATATGATAACACAAATGAGAGGCTAATCCCTTCAATTTAGGGGTAATGAAGCCTCTAATCATGTAGCTTCAACATTTTGATGTTTATGCTCTCTTTTTGTGCTTAAAATGAAGTGGTTTAACTTGTTGTTTTTGATGTGAATTTGATAGCCTATATCGTTGACACCAAATAGGCTATGCTTAAACAATACAAATAATGATTACCTCTTCATCTACTTATGATGATGGTAATGAAGTGATTGTTGAAATTAAAATTTGATGGCCTATATTTCTAAACAATAGTTAATAGGCCATGCTTAAAATAGATTTTGCTTTCAACTTTGTTGTCATATTTCATGAGTGTTAAATGTGTAATAGTGGTTGTGTTATAGTTTGATGGTTTATATTGTGCTAATTAATAGCACAAATATACCATACTTATGACAAACACATCAACTAATTACACTAATGACAAGAAAAGAGAGATCATAACTTCATTTTGTTGATTTATGTGATCTAGAGAGTGGAATTATCTCTAAATTGTCAATTTATTCTCATAGTTTTCATTCACATTTGTAGTTGTTAGTTTGTTAATTTTCTTATTTTTTTAGCTTGATAATCTCTCGACTTTGGTTTAATTTGATTGAATAGACTTTTAAAATCATCAATTCCCTGCAGATCGACCCGTATTCGCCACGTACTACAAGTGTACGTCATGCGCTTGCGGTTATTTTTATTTCAAAATTCGTTCGGCTATTTTCTAACTCAATAGACATTTAGCCGTCCGAACAAAGACTGTACAGTATAAAGATCAAGAATGAAGAAATCAAGTTTGAGGACTCATGAGCATCAAGATCAAGATTTCAAGATAAGTGTCTAGTTTGGTTAAAACTTCATAATAGCACGGAAATCTTCATTCCAAATTTCATTTGGGATGGAACCCATTTCTACCTTCTTAGTGGCTTACAAACCCACGACTAGTAGCTTCAAACCTACGACAAGTGGCTTACAAACCCACGAACATCCTGGTTTTGTACAAGTTCTCGAGTCTTGATGTGATGAGATATTCTGTAGGGAGAAGCTTGCAAAACTACTTCAAAATGGTTTTTTAAAATGATTTTCAATACTGTTTTTTTTAAATGTTTTAGCTTTAAAAATTATCTTTTCAAATGATTTTCAAAAGGATGCTTTAGCCTTAAAATATTCTTTGTTTTTGTTTTTAAATAAACTCTTGTTTTAAACTTCGTTTGTTTTTAAACTATCTTCTGATTTTTAAAAATTATTTTATAATATATATATACTTGAGATTTAAAATCAAATTTATATATACATTCTAAATATATATTTTTCCACTCTTATTTATTTTAAAACATAGGAAACTTAGTTTATTTTTCTCCAGAATCATTTCATCTTTTTTTCCTTTCAATACCATTTTCAAAACAAATTTCACATTGTTTTTAACTAATGGATGCCAACATCATGGGATACCCCATGTCGACATGGTGGCCGTTAAATTCAAAAGTTTTAATTTTCAAAAGAAGTGTCTATTCGTTTAAATCTCTTCACGAATGGTTTTGACCGTTACTGGTCTATAAATAGCCTTCACAAACGAATTTTTTAACAAAATATTTTCTTATTTTCTTCACTCCTTCTCCAAAAATCCATATTCTAAAATTTTCATATTTTTAAGATCGTGCCGAAATTCTGCTGAATTCTCAAGTGAATCAAATTAGAATCTCATTCTTGTTTGATTCTCTGCCCTCTCTCTAAGATCAAAGTGCTATTCAGAGTTATAGAATCAATTTGTAATCAAAAGTTTATCGAGTCTCTCTATAAGGTGTGGTTGTGCCTGGAAATCAATTGGGTGATCTTCTGTCCCATAAATCAAGAGAGTTTGCCCTGGACTCGAAGACAGGAGGGTACCTCAAGGCCTTTAGAAATTGAGGATTGTAATCTCGACATTGGTATAATAAAAATCCATAGGAGGTGTTTTCCTTGGTGCAGGACTGGACATAGGGTAACTCCGAACCAGTATAAAATCCGGTGTGTTCTTTCCTTTTATCGCTTGTTATTTACTTTCTACATCTGTGTTTGATTCTGTAATTGTTCTATGATTAAGTTCTGCATTTGTTTATATCATAATTTTTAAATTAGTCCATATAAGTCCTAGAATCCATTAAACACTATTCGCCCTCCCTCTAGTGTTAAATTAGCCTTAAGATCCTTAATCCGCACTCCCTTTCAGCTTGATAGTGGTCGAAGTCTTGCACTTCGCCTCCTCTTTTTCCTTCTTTAATTAAAGCCTTTTCTTTTACTCTTCCAGCCTCTCCGCCATCGTCATCTTATCCGTTGGCTCTGATTCACCAGTGACTACTACCTCTTCATCCACAAACATGGAGACATCCTACAGATTCTACAGTGCTTCTACCTGCTTGGAATAGGGTCTAGGCTTGGACTTGGAGACATAAATCATGCAAGCCAGAAGCAACTGCGGAGACGGTAGTGGAAGCAATGAAGAGTGCGGTGGTTCCTAAGCTCTGAGTAGCTAGATGCAGTGAAGGAAGAGTTTGCTGATCTATAATTTGGGAAACACAGTTGTATAGTTTATTAAAAGATTCTGGAGTGAATCGAAGCGCCTTTGGTGAGACGAGGGAAATACCTATTCTAGGAGTTTGTGTTTGGTCACAAACTATAACTTCAAAGTTTCCTCCACCAGTCCCTATCTCAAAGTGTCGCACTATAGCCGGAGAAAGGTGTGGCCACCTAATGCTTCAGAAGATAGATGAACATGAGTAGATTTGGAAATAGTAGTTGCGGATAGCGGAACGGTTACCGTTTGCTCTTGGGAAGTAGAAACAAGTGTTTCACGCTGGCTCAAAGAGCTTGGCCCGCAAGAGCATTAGCGACGACATTAGTGAAACCATTCTCTCTCTCCTCTTGAAGAATCTATCTAACGACTACCAAGAAGTCTATGTCTTCAAAGCTAAGGTAGGCAGCCATTAATTCCTCCTCCGAGCACATGTCCCTGACCTGCTCCGAACTTACCAGCACTTCGTCCCAGACCAGGGCGAGAGTTCGAGGATAATCAATGCCAAACCATTTCAGGCTGCCCATGTTCATCACATTGCAAGTGTAGAGGTGAAGCATGCTGGCATCTATCTAGCCTATCTCCTCATCATACGCTATTCGAAGCTTCGAAAGCTCCAACCGTGTGACCAAATGGTTGATCTCTTCTGCTAGTTTGCCACTTACAGCTTCTTCTTTATCCTTGACCAACTATGCAATCTCTTTGCGGAGTCGGGTAAGTTCGGCAGCCCGTTCGGCGATGGCAAAAGCTTGACTAGTAATGGTTTGATCTCGGGATTTGATAGTGTTCCCTGCAATGGTGATCTACTCTGTCAGTTTATCAGATTCTCTATGAGCATCCTTGAGGTGATCTTTAACCACGATAAATGCTCAATCGTAAGCCCGGTTTGCCTCGATCAGTAACTTATCGCTGGTAGCCTTTCATTTTAAGGTTGCATCCCTCTCAACTTTCAGCTTGGCTATTTCAGTATCGCGATCCTTGATCGCTTATCATGATCTGCCCATTCAGCCTTAATGAGAGAATTTCTTGATAATTGATACGATTCACGTCCGAAAGGGCCTCGACAAGATGCTACCAATCAAACCCAGCCTCTAAGTCCTCACGAGCTGTCTCAAAATTGCACAAAGAAGTGGTTCCATTGATGAGCCTGATGTTCTTATCGAACTTTATACCCTTTAAAAAACGTGGGTAGGCAGCCTAAAGCATGGGTAGGCCAGGCAGGAGTACAAACTTCTCCCTTTGACTAGAAGAACTAGGGGCGGCTACAATAGTTATGGCTCGGGATGATGGGACTTCCTTTATTGCGGCTGTTTGAGCTTCGGTGTGAGGTGGATCAATGGATAATGAAGCCTCGTGGCATTCATGAGAGTCTCTATGGCGCTTGTGTACATTGTTGGGAGCACTACTCTCATTATCTCTTTTTCTTATATCTCCTTTCTCGCTCTCTCTCTCCAAGTGGCGAGCATCCTCCTCCTTTCTCTTCCTCCTCTCATCGTTCATTTTCGCAAATAAGACGATAGGAAGGATCTGATGTTTGATCCTTGTATGGGCCAAATTTTTGGCAAAGTTGGTGGTACAGTCCACGACCCATGGAACCTGAAACAAAAAGGAAAGTGGACCTAACATTTTGGGTAACAAAGTTGACTCAATGCATAAGTGTGTGTCCGTGTCCCTAAAGTGAAGTGTGTAGTGTCGATGACCCCTTATGTACTCTACCAACCTTATTGGCATGGTTTAAGGGTTGGAGTCTTTCCACCTTTTCTCATAAAAGCGCTAGGAGAAATTTGGATTTGCGTGCCGATCTCGTCCAACATCTCGCTAATCGAGATACCCTGTATCCATTCACATAAATGGAAACATCTCTTAGAAAGTCATAAGTCTTCTCAATAAGGTAAGTGCCTCAGTGATTAATAGATTCGGGAAGGAATATTAGGATGGCTGGGGTTCATCTTAGATGATTCACCTAAGGATTCATGTTCTTCTTCCTCAACGACGTGAAAGTCACTTCATCATCATCGTCTGGGATATCCTCTTTTCAGCCACTGTTGGCTGTTTCCCATCTATCCTTTTAACTGGCTCGTCCTCCTCCGAGATTATAGGCATTCTACTGCTATCGTCCACGTGACCCGAAGCATCATCTTGCATGGGCCCGTCAGCCCCTATCCCAACAGCTTCTTCCTCACCACTCCTCACATGCTTGTCAGCTTCTGTATCAGCTACTCCTTCCCCGTGTTCCTCACCGGAAGCACCTTCCTCTTCTTTCCATTAAGTATCCTCGTCGGAGCTATGAGAAGGGGAATTAGAATAGGTGCGTGATCTGGAGCTGCTCTTCGTCGAAGTTTCAGTATCGGCTATTCTTCCTAGAGCGAGTAGTTCATATTCTTGTAATTTCTCTTTCGTCAAAAGGAACTTGACGGAACGGTGGCTTGTTCCAATGACTTTCAAGTCTTCGAGCATCTTCTTGTGCTCCGATCTTTTGTCCTGCATCGGGATACCTGTAAGAGACACACATTAAGTTTGGAATGTGGAGAGTCCAAAATAAGAGGAGTTGATAGAGTGGAACTCACTTTCTTTTAACCAGAATCGATTGATTCCTTCTGTACAGCGTACAAAGAAGTATTCGCTCTTGAACATGAATGTTTATTGTGGAGTTTCCAAATGACCTTACATCTTGTCCAGGCCTTGATGATAAAAAAGGATGGATAATTTTTTCTCCTTTTGAACTAGAGCAGATATGTAAGCTCGTGGAATCAGGGAGGGCATTCAATCCTTCACATGAATAGAACATATAATGAACTCAATAAGGTAAGTCCATTCGGGTGAACTAGAAATGGCGCAAGCTCGATTTCTCCTAGGAAGCTCCCCGGGATGGAATTAAAAGGCAGGACAGTGCCATTGAGACATATATATTGGCTACAATTAGTGAGCTAGATGGGGGTTGAAGTGCAAATTCATTTCTTGCTTGTAGGCAAACATCTTCTGTGGGGATGCCATGTTGCAAGAAAATGTTACTAAGCATCTTCTCTGTCAAAATGGTAGGTATTTGTTTAGGCGGGTCAATTATAATTAAACCCGGAGGCAACAGGTGCAGGACGGGATTCATCAGCACTATCTGGCTCTCAGATCCGGAGATTGTTGGTTGGTTCGAACCGGGACAGATGGTGAAA
This sequence comes from Allium fistulosum, assembly GCA_030737815.1. Classification (NCBI taxonomy): domain Eukaryota; kingdom Viridiplantae; phylum Streptophyta; class Magnoliopsida; order Asparagales; family Amaryllidaceae; genus Allium; species Allium fistulosum. The sequence continues at coordinate 271,984,257 of CM060902.1, read as the reverse complement.
CCCTAGCAGTAGTGATGCACCCTCAGAAGGAGTAGATGATCCCTCATCAGACTTATGGTAGGTTGATCATCGAGACATTCTAAGACAATAGAACTTGACGTTCAACACGATCAAGTGGAATTTAACTTGAAATAGAAATATCCGTAAGACCAACACTTGGAATTCAAAGGAAGCCGATGTGTGTTGACCAATTGAATTCTTTAAGTGTTAACTAGGGCAAATGTAGTGCGTTATCTATATGGAATGAGTCCAATGTCTCGAACAGTGCGAATGAACTATCCGGGGTAGATAGTTAACTCGCATTTGAAAAACGATCTGCATTGTCTTTGGAATTATTTTTTTACACCTGCTCGTTATCGATCATCGATCGATAACGGATCCATCGTTTAGAGTGACGCGTAAAGTCTTTCTTTTCGGATTGCTAGAAATGCAAAATTGGAAAGCGCAATATGATGGAATTCTCCAATACGCCCACACTCAAGGTAGATTGTCGTGTTAGAATCTATCCAGTGGTCAAGACTTAGCCAATCTCACAGGCTGAAGAACTGAAACCAAAGAGTTAAGCTTTCCTCTGGAATCATACACATTCAACCCGAGCAAATTTTAAGTTCAAACCCAATAGTAAGTGCTACGATTCGATTATCCATCACCCAATTGAAATTGGCCAAGATACCGATCCTTCACCCTCATCACCCCGAACTCCGCTACCACCTACCTTGCAATCAACTCAAACTCAAATTTGGCATCTAGGTTTTCCAAAGAAGGTCGGACCCAAGAGCTTTCGACAATGATTTTCGAAGGGGTGATGGCTCCAAGCGGCGACGAGTTGTAGGGAGATGAGGCAGCAATCGACGGCAATGCAAGTAGGAACCAACGGCGGTTGCAGGAGTAGGGTAAAGATCAATTCAGCGCTCAGAGATCTCGGTTGAAGGGTATAAGAACTCAGCAGCTAATAAGTTATCAAGTATAACTTATAGGAGAAAGTGGCCGAATTTTTTGCTAAGTGGACAAGTCGGTACCAATATGAGAGGTCGGCACTGACATCCCATCTTTAATCTAAAGTCAATCAAACTCACCATAGTAAAACGGTTCTATTATATCAAGCTGCACATGAAATATGATATCCAAATTATATAGCCGACATCAGGGAGAAAGTTCCAATTCTAACCAAGAGCATACAATGAATAGAAATCAATCAATTAAAGCCAAATGAAAGAAATGTCTTGAGACAATGCTTATGTAGTCAATTGGAATTTGTAGAATAATAGTCCAAGACTTGTTTAGTTCCAAAGCACACTTAGTTTTCAACAAAAGCATACTCTTGGGGGCAAATGTTAACTTAGTTTTTAACCAAGAAGAAACCAACAGGTGTTAGAACGTTGAGACGAAGATGAAATGACTTGAAATCTTGGAAGCACACCTAGATCAGGAATAGAAACAACTCACAGAAGTTTCAACATAAATAAAACAAGCACGAGAAGTCGGTGCAGACATTATGAAGTCGGTGCAGACATTATGAAGTCGGTGATGACTTCACACACTTCCATATTTCTCCCTCAAAATTTGCAAGAGCCCTTCTTTGCCTATTTCATGTGGGTGCAAGAGATATCGAAGGATTCTGAATAACCGATTATCAAAATTGAGGAGTCAGCAGTCAGAACAGCAGAATAAACCAAGTGATGAAGGAACTATCACCCAATATCAAGCAATGATCCATGGAGATAGCATGGGACAAATCAAAATCATGTAGGATGAAGTGTGCAAAAAGAATCAACCCACCTAGGTTTAACCATAGATGTCGGCACCGACTTGAGAGGTTGGTATCGACATGTGGTGTTAACTCGGATGGGTTCATGACTTCATGCACTATCTCAGCCCTCTATCTAAACTGTACTCCAACTCTTATCTTAGCCCAATACAACTGCTACCCCTATAAATACAAACCATAAAGTAACCAAGAAAAGGGCTGGTTTCTGCCATCACTACGCGGAAGCTCTGTCTCTTCTTCAATTCTTTCCTCTACACCATATCAACAAGGAAGCTACCCTAGGCAGTTCTAGGACTTAGAATCAGTCTACCCCTATACTTGTGGCTTATTCTCTCTCAAATTCTTTGTAATCTCAATCAAATCTATAGGCAAAAAAACTATAAAGTGGACATAAGCCTAAGATTTTCGAATCATTATAAAATCTGGTGTTTCCATTCTTATTTATGTTTATTTTCTTTTATTATTACTATTATCTGCTAGATCTAGGTCTCATAGGTTCCCTACAACCTATTCTTTGGTGTTGATCCATTTTTGGTGTTAACAAAAGCATAGAGTGGAGTCCTTCACAGCAATTCCGACTTGTCTCGATTCAAAGCACATCGTGCTTGAAACAAGATGTACTTTCAAGGGCAAGTGTCATCCAGCCTTTTGACCAGACAATATTTGGAATCCTTCAAGGCAGGAAACCCAAAGAGATAGCCATAAGAATCAAAAACCAAGTGCAAATAGAGCCATGGAATAAAGACCAAAACCCCATAAGAATTCAAGGCCAATAATCCAAAATGTATAGGATTAGTACCGATCCAGCATCATGTATCAGTAGCGGTATCGATCCAACAATCTTTATGCGATCCAATTCTACTTCCTCATATCCACTCTACTTGATGCCAGGAGCCTATTTCAAGTGCTATTTCGTTGAGTCCATGTAATTCTCTATCGATCTCCATGAGCACTCAAAGTCAGAAACTCCAATTTTCTACCGATCCATCATTTCGACTTAGAAACAAGCTAATAATGGTGGAAACAAGTTTGGAATCACGAAGCTAACCACGAATCAAGCCAAGACAAGAAGTTCAAATTCATCCATATAAAGAACATCAGGATCAGTACCGATCCATAATTATTGATTAGGTGTCTACCTAATTTCATGAAGAAGTGGTCTATGGCCTGGAAAAATACATGGAGATCACGGGGAGCGAGATTTTAGGCTACCTACTGCTATAAATAGGAGGACAGTGCTTATTTTTAAGGATCTTTTTGACTCTCTTGCTTCCTTACTCTAATCTCTTTATAATCACCCATGGGTTTATATCGATCCGTAAGAACTTGTACTTGCAAGTTAGCAATCAAAGCAATAAAATCACTAAATGGAGGTAGGCCAAGTTTAACCGAACCACTATAAAAGCCATGTGTTCTTTTCTTGCTCTTATAATTTACTTTTCTTCACTTTTTGTTCTCTACAATCTATTGGGTGTTTGTGCCATATTTAGTTCAAACACTAGACAACAAATGAACAATGTTTGGACAATAGAAAAACATCGAACATTTTTGAACAGACACATTTTCAACATTTTTCTTATTTTAATTAGTGTCCTAAATGAGAATCGTACGTGTAGGGATCAAACGTCTTATAGCCTTGAATCTTGTTGACGTTAGACAATCGTACAAAATTTACACCCTTATTAGAATCTACCACATATCGGAGAGCAAATTCACATACAGACACATACACATAAAAAGATATATATAAACACATCAATATTTGATTAACTTCAACACTAAACAAGCATAAATTCATACGAATTAAACTTATGTTCCATACTATTCAAACAAAACACAAATACCGTATAAGTTTCCACATAGCTTAAGTGAATTTAAATATACATAAACATAATGATAAGTTAAGTAAACCACTATTTTCCCCTTGTGTTTTTCTCTTATTTGCATAAAAATTATTTTAATATATATGACATATGGACCTTGTTAGAAAGATTACAAAATTTGTGACGAGTATTAAAAACGAAATTTCATTAGAATGATTTAACCATAAGATAAATGCAAATATGTGTGCCGACTATTTCCAAAAGTAGATAACTACAAATATTTGTAATTTATGCTTCAAATTACAAATATTTGCAAAAACAAAATTACACTAAAATATATAATATATGAATCTAGTTGAAAAGATTATAAATTTTTGATTCAATGTTGTAAAAAAATTTTGATTGGTTGTTTCGATTTTGAGATAAGTGTAAATATTTGCATTGTCTTTTCAAAGTTAGATAATTGCAAATATTTGTAGTTTCTGTTTCAAATCATAATACCTTTTTGTAGTTGTTTACAACAACTAAACTTTGATGAAACACATAATATATGAATCTTGTTGAAAAGAATGAAATTTGCAGGGTTGTCAATGAGTACTTGAAAAATCCAAAATCCATTAGTCTCCATATCCGAAGAACGGATATGGATACGAATATGATAATATACACATTCGAAAATTGTTCGTCTGACGTTTATCAAGATAATAATTGAAATTATGCATATTATAATACATAATACGATTGATATTTAATGCTTATCAATGTAATATTTCATGTGTATAAATGAATATCGCTCTCCTAAGTTGATCGTTGTCATCTTAATTTTTATTTTTTGTATTTATATTAAGCATTATAAATAAAAAGGATTTACACTGGATAAAAAAAGTTTATTTAATATTTTGGGTTTACTAACTATGAGCATAGCAAATAAGTATCTGATATCTGCAGATATGAATATTCTCGAAAATGATTTCGAACGTGGATGTAGATATGACTTTATCTACATCTGAAAATATTCGTTGACTGGTTTACCAATTTTTGATTTAATGATATAAATGAAATTGGCTCTAGTGTGTGTGTATTATATATCACATTTTTAATGTTTAAATTAAAATGGGTGTCAGTTTAAATAAGTAACGAGAATATCAAAATTAGGATCCACACCTTATTAGCTGGTTGTTAAAGATGTTTCATGTATGAAGTTTGGAATTAGGTATGTGAGCCTAATTTCCATAAAATATTTTATATGTTGTAAAATTGAAAATATTTACATATCGTTACCACCATTGTGCTTATCACTTTTCATATAAGCATTGTTTTTTATCCTTTACAATACATTCTTGTAAATATTGAATTTTAAGCGGCTATATTTGAATAGTAAATCAAACAAAAAGAGTATAACATCCGCTCGATAAAATACACTACTGATTGTTAATGATGTACTCGTGTTAAAATCAACTTTTTTGTTTTAATACTCGACATCGGATTTGTAATTGATATCTTTTATAGCAAGTATAAAAGATACTGGGAATGTCCTAAATGATATGCAAGGACACGTTATTAAAATGTTTGTTATGGAACATGTAAGATGGATTCCTTATGCATTGAAATTATGAATTATCGTACATGTTACCCGGTGCCTTGACCCGACTATATTAGGCTGATCATGAAGGCCACACTCGACTGCTTATGTGAAAGATGATCATGAGACAACAACCACATGACCAAAATATAATGTCCGGGAAGTTATATCAAGCCCAGGGTGAATAGGGTTAATAGGTAGTCAATGCAGGATGTCAGAACTATGGAGTTTAGTTTGGTCGGAATAGGGATCGGCATGGTTATATGGCAAGATGGTTAGTTTTAATGGAAGTAAAGAGAGATCGGTACGAGTTGTAAAGCTAAAGGGATCGGCATGTTGATGGTCATGGGAAAGAGTTCGGCATGGTTTGTTCGTAGGGTACGGTTCGCCATGATATGGTTTAAGCGATATGGATCGACATGGTATGGTTTGGGCGATATGGGTCGGCATGGTTTGCTTATGTGATATGGATCGGAATGGCATGGCTTGTGGAGGATGGATCAACACACATTGTGGAACTAGGAGGAGTCGGCAGCACCTAGACCAAGTTAAGATTCAAACTGAAGTATTACAAGAACTAGAGCTCCACACATCCAACCGCCTTGATATTTGAAATGCCATCATACTAGACCATAAGGGAGCTACCATAGGGATTGCTAGCCCAAACTCGACACATGGAGGGATCGGTACCGATCCCTATTCATTGAGAGTTGAGCCAGCCTTCCCTATGGTGGGCTCATATGTGGGGGAGGTCCTGTTGCCGAAATTTCAGTCAGATTAGAGGCCTTCTTCGTCTATAAATACATGCACATGGGGCCATTCTAAGGACTCTTACACTATTAGTTAAACTCTACCATTATCGTAACTAACTTCCTCCATTCTTTTCTGATCTCTTACTATTTCTTACTATTTGTAATTGTAATCAAATGAATTGAGAAGCAGTAAAGAGAATATTCAAAGTGGACGTAGGTAATCTATGTCGAACCACTATAAATCTTATTGTTTTTACTTTCTGCTGCATTTTTCTTGATATTCTATGATATTCCTTTGTTTTCATTTAATTTCTTCATTTATTCCACTACTTAAATTTATTTGGGTGTTTGTGGCCAATTTGGTTGCAAACATTTTGGTGGTTTCATTGAGAGTGTTGATTTTCATGCTATTAGGATCACCTTTGTTGCTACTGGATTAAGGAAATCCCTCAAAGGAGATCCAGGTTCATCTTCAGAAGCTTGCAGATACTATTCAGATTTACCAAGGTCGAAGCAAAGGAATCTAGAATGGTGAGGCACACCGGATCTACTTCCCAGAATGTCCATGCTAACGAAACTGCCAGCGTCCAACAAGGAGGTCCAAGCAACCAACTTGCTAATGTGAATGTGGAGCCTGTTGTAGTCCAGAATCCTGGTGATTCCCTAACTAGAGCTGAACTCAATAACTTGATGAGGGAGCCGATAAAAAGTCATAGGCAGCTAAACGAGTAAATCTAGACTAATGCCAACTTGATGAACCAGAATGCTCAACAACGGCGCTAGAAGGGATCTTTCTTCTTACTCGATGTAAGATAGCTCAACTTCATCAAACGAACATCCCAGGCAAAGGCGTCACAGTGTTGAAACAACACAAGCAGGGACATCGGAGCAACACTTGGTAGACCAACATGGCCTGCCAAGACAGGTCAGTGCCGATTCCTCCCTAGGGGTCGGTACCGATCCCTCAGCCAGGGGGATAGCTTCTCAACTGAAGCTGCGGGTTCATGCTCGACTAGGATCCAGGAACTTGGATGCTAGAGTACGTTTGGATGCAAACCAACAACCTCTCTGAAATGATAATGAAGTGAATGCTCATAATGTACATTAGGAGGATGATAGGCCAAGGAGGCGTGAAACGGCCCGTAGACACGGACCGGAACATTCACGCTAGGTTGAGCACGACCACCCCTTGGCGCCACCTATCCAGACACCGGATTTATCCGCAATGGTCAAACAGCCGGTGAGGGAAAACCAGGGCTTGGCAAACGATGTCTTGGGAGTCTCTAGGAGCCACACCCCATTTATCGATAGTATTTTACATGCGAAGTATCCTAGAAGGTTTAACATGCCTACTGTTTGTACCAAAATTGGGCACAACACTCTTCGGAAGTTTTTGAAGAGATAAAGTGAAGAAATTAAATGTAAAAAGAGGATTTATCTAACAAAAACTCCAAATTTTAGAAATGAGAATAACTAAAATGTAGGGAGACACAAGAATTTAGAGTCGTTCGGCGTATTGCCTACATCCACTATGAAGTAGTTTGCTTTATTGATCTTTCTTTGATGTTTACAATTGATTTCAACGAATTACAATGAATAACAATGATTTGCAGTAGTGAAATTCGCTGGTAGCAGTAGGAATGGAGTTCAGATCTAGATCTGGCGGAGTCCGGGCGTTGGAGACCTCAAAGAGGAAGAAGAACCCCTTTTCTGTTGGTTTTGGGGGTCTATTTATAGGTGTAGGAGGCTGGTATTTCGCTCAGATCTCGGGAGACCCTCTCTGGCACGTGACCAGGCCCGCGCGCCCAAGCCCGTGAAGTTTCGGTCCGATCCGTAATCGATACGAACAGATTTCGACTCGGTCAAGACTTGCTCCGATCGAGTCGAAATTTGGCAGGAACATCTTCATGTTGTACTTAAGCTGCTGTGAAAATTTCATAGCATTTGGACTTGTAGATCTCTAGATATGATCGATGCAAGTTGGAGTTTTTCCATCCGCGAGCGATACAAACGAATTTCATAGCATTTGGACTTGTAGATCTCGAGATATGATCAATGCAAGTTGGAGTTTTTCCATCCGCGAGCGATACAAACGAATTTCGACTCGGTCAACTTGCTCCGATCGAGTCGAAATTTGGAAGGGACATTCTTCATGTTGTACTTAAGCTGTTGTGAAAATTTCATAGCATTTGGACTTATAGATCTCGAGATATGATCGATGCAAGTTGGAGTTTTTCCATCCGCGAGCGATACGAACGAATTTCAACTCGGTCAAGACTTGGTCCGATCGAGTCGAAATTTGGCAGGAACATTCTTCATGTTGTACTTAAGCTGCTGTGAAAATTTCATAGCATTTGGACTTGTAGATCTCGAGATATGATCGATGCAAGTTGGAGTTTTTCCATCCGCGATCGATACAAACGAATTTCGACTCGGTCAAGACTTTCTCCGATCGAGTCGGGCAGGAACATTCTTCAGGTCATATTGAAGCTCCTGCTAAAATTTGGTGGCATTTGGGTTTGTAGATCTCGAGTTATGATCGATGCAAGTTTGGATTTCTCAACCGTGATCGATCAATATCTTGAGCATATGAACTCCGATTGACTTGAAATTCGGAACGTTGGCTCTCATAGCTTTGCTTGTCGTGTCATATCAATTTTAGCTCGATCTGGACTCGAAAAAATTTCGTCGATATCCATAGTGAGCCTGTGTATAACCGATCTCGAAAACAAAGGGAAAACCGACCCCAGACAGCACATCATGAGGTACAAATGGTTGATGGACTCAGCAAGAGCGAATGATGCCACCAAATGTAGATGCTTCCCTATAACTCTTTCTGGGATGGCCATGATGTGGTTCACAAGATTACCCCTATGATCAATCGCAATATTTGATGAGCTGGCAATAAGATTTATGGAGCAATTCTGGATTCATGCTACTCGCCCCAAAGATGTGATGCCATTGTCCAGTGTAATCCAGGCTCTGGGAAAATCACTGAAGGACTATTTGAAGAGATTTCATGTTGCAACCACTGAAGTCAATAACCCAAATGATCATGGGATACTCATGGCTGTGACGAGAGGGGTCAACCTGGAATCCGAATTCGGTGAATGGTTAGCTGGAAAACCGCCGGTCACGCTAGAACGTTTCTATTCAAAAGCGACCTTGTTTATGAGAAAGGAGGAAGCTAGGTTGTCTAGGAAGAGTAATGCCCCAAGGCCCAGTAGGGAAGCAGTGCAAAGCAATATAGCAATAAACTATCTGACGAGAGTTCTGGGAAAGTGCAAGTCAATGTTCAAAACAAGCCGAATCAAGAGAAAAGAAGCGGATAAGGGAATCGTGACCGGAAGATGGAGCCTAGAAGGCCGAAGCCCAAGTTTCCTATGTATGACAGCTATACACCTTTGAATGCATCGTTGGAAAAAATTTATCTACCTACTTGTAGTACTTTCCAATATAAGAAGTTGCGTCCGAAGGAATCGACAGGGGCACAAAAGCAAACCAGAAAATATTGTCGGTTTCATGAACGTTATGGGCACAATACGGACGAGTGTAGGCATCTCCAGGATGCCATTGAGAAATTGATTCGGGAGAAAAAGTTGCAGTAGTTTGTGAAAAATCCGCAGGGTGGCGGACAAGGGATGTCTGACCCCAATCATGGGAAGGCTCCTCGTAGGGCTAAGGAGCCTACACGGACTAGTAGAAGGTTGGTAATAAACACAATAGTTGGTGGACCGCATCCTACGGACAGGAGTTGGCAGGGAATGGAGCGCTATGCTAGTTTAATAAGACATGTGGATTTTGAATGTTGTTCGAATACGGAGAATGGAACTCCGGCCAAGCAACAACGTACAATGATGGATGATATGGTATTCAGAAGTAGGGATGCCTATAGAGTAGCGTCCCCTATAATTGATCTGATAGTTATCTCAGCCATGATGAGCCCTACCCTGGTGCGAATAATTCTGATTGATTGTGGAAGTTCTGTGAACATTATATTTAAGAAGGCATATGATCAAATTAGGATGGAGGTAAAGGATTTGAAACCATCTAAGGCTCACAATGGTGTGGCTACTGAAGCAGTAGGTTATATCGAACTGCCAATTGAGTTGGGAGAAGGTGAACGTTGGAGGGTGCAGATCCTATCGTTCATTTTTTTGCTGTATAATGTTTTTCTGGGCCATCCAGCCCTGGCTGAATTTCGGGCAGCTTTGGCCCCATGGTCTTTAACGTTGAAATTTCCGACTGATAATGGAGTCGGTGTTGTGCATGGTGATCAGGCGACTGGACATGCCTGTTATATGGCTAAGCTGAGAGAGGTTCAGCGAAAAGAGAAGGGAAAGGGTGTGGACAAGTCTGTCCCCATCCAAGTTACTGAAGATTGACAAATGGTCCCTAAGCCTTGGCTTGGGCACCACAGTCGGTTCTATAGAGAAATAGATCCGAGGGGTGAAGAGGAGGAACCCAAGGAGACCAAGGTAGTACCGATTGAGCTGACGATTGATATTAAAGTCAGCCACGACGACCCGTCACGGGTGTTGAAAATTGGATCGCATCTCAGCCCTAAGATGATGAAGAACTTACTGATTTCCTCCGAGCAAATATGGATGTGTTCGCTTGGACTGGTTCTGACATATGTGGGATCTCACCTACTATTGCGAGCCATGTATTAAACGTTGATCCAAAATATGTTCCAGTGAAACAGAAAAGACGGGGCATGGATCTAGAGAGATCCATCGCTCTTAAAGAGGAGGTGGATAAACTTAAAGTCAATGGGTTTATTCGTGACACCCTCTATCCTGAATGGATATCTAACCCCGTGGTGAAGAAGGCGAACGGAAAGTGGAGAACATGCATTGACTATTCAGACTTGAACAACGTGCCCTAAAGATAGTTTTCCCTTGCCTAGAATTGATCGGCTAGCTGATTCAACTGCAGGGCATGAATTGTTATCATTAATGGATGCATACTTGGGATATAACCGAATCCCGATGCACATCCCAGATCAGGAATATACCAGTTTTGTCACGGATGTTGGGTTGTACCGTTATGTAGTAATGTCGTTTGGGTTAATGAACGCTGGAGCGACCTACCAACGTCCAGTTAACCGAATGTTTAAGGATCAGATTGGGAGGACGATGGAAGTCTATTTGGATGATATGCTCGTGAAGTCATGACGATCAAACGACCACATTTGAGACTTAGCGGAGATGTTCGATATCCTTCGATTCTATAACATGAAAATCAACCCTTTGAAGTACTCATTTGGTGTTGCGTCGGGGAAGTTCTTAGGCTTTATTGTCAACGATCGAGGAATTGAAGTTAATCTAGAAAAGATTCAAGCCATTCGGGATATACAAGTGCCTAGAACCATTAAACAAGTGCATAGTTTGAATTGGAAGGTCGCTGCTTTGAGTCGGTTCATCTCTAGGGTGACCGATAAATGCATTCCTTTCTTCGATTTGATAAGGACATGAAAGAGGAATTTTGAGTGGATGCAAGATTGTAAAGGCGCATTCCGAGCTTTGGTTGATCATTTGGAGAGACCCCCTATTTTGTCAAAGCCGGTAGACCATGAGGAGTTGTATATTTACTTAGCTGTATCGTCACATGCCATAAGTGTTGCCTTGATTCGTGAGGAGAACCAGATTCAGAGACCAGTGACAGTAAAGGATTAATGGGGGTAGAAAGAAACTACCCGAAGATAGATAAACCGGCGTATTGCTCGGTGATCGCGTCGTGCAAGTTTCGCCCGTATTTCCAAGCCCATCCAATCAACTTGTATACCGACCAGTCGTTACGGCAGGTCCTACAATGACCTGAGACATCTGGAAGATTACTTAAATGGAACATTGAGCTCAGCCGGTTCGACATTACATATCTACCACTAAGAGCTATTCAGGGACAAGTATTGGCAGACTTCATAGCAGAGTTTACCATGCAAGATGGGCCCCCATAGAACGGAGTAATCCTTGCTGTACGATGGAAGATGTACACCGATGGAGCATCAAATGACCATTGTTCCAGAGATGGGATTGTTCTCGTAACCCATGAGAACCAGTCAATTTGCTACGCCTTGAAGCTTGATTTTCTTGCTACAAATAACGAAGCCGAATATGAAGCATTGATCGTCGGGCTAAAACTCATTAGGGAGCTTGGAGTAAAGTCTCTTGAAATATTTTTTGATTCACAACTGGTGGTATATCACGTAATAGGAGATTATCAGGCTAAAGGACAACGACTTGCCCCGTATCTTACCTAAGTTAGGAGCTGTTGGCAGATATCGAATATTATGACATTTCGCATATCCCGCGTGAGGGGAACGGAGAAGCCGATTCATTGGCAAAGCTCGTGAGTACTAGGGATGTAAAATAGATGGGCTTGGTTCCAGTCGAGACATTGCATACCCCAAGTATAAATATGATGGAAGTTGACCAAATAATGGAAACGGAGCCCGAGAGGGAATCATGGATGACTCCATTTAAAGAATATATGTTGCATGAAATCTTGCCGGAGAAGAGAAAAGAAAAGCGACAAGTCCTTCGCAAAGCTTCACAGTATATTATGCGGGAGGGAACTATGTATAGAAAGGGGTTCTCCGTTCCCTTACTCTAGTGTATCGCCCACGATGAGATAAAGAATGTCTTAAAAGAAGTCCATGAGGGGGAATGTGGCGATCACACTGGGGGGCAAACTTTAGCATAAATGATACTCCGTTATGGATACTACTGACCAACTGTGAACCAGGATGCCGCTGATTATGTGAGATGATGTGACAAATGTCAAATGTATGCAAAAGTGTCAAGAGCCCCACCGAAAATGGAGATCACACAAATGGTCAGTCCATGGCCATTCGCTATGTGGGGGTATCAACATCATCGGCTCTCTACTAATCTCCAAAGGTGGCACGAAGTACGCGATTGTCATAGTTGACTACTTCACCAAATGGGCCGAGGCGGAGCCATTAGCCATAATTACAACTAAGAAACTTATTGACTTTGTTATCCGAAACATCATATGTCGTTTCGGTCTTCCACGGGCTATCACGACTGACAACGGGACTCAATTCGATAGAGCTGAATTTAAAGAGTTTTGTCGAAGGTATCATATTGAGAAGAGGTTTGCGACGTTCGCTCACCTTCAAGCGAATGGACAGGTTGAAGCCGTAAACAAGATTATTAAATGTATTCTGAAAAAGCATTTGGAGAAGGCAAGAGGCAAGTGTGTGGATGAGCTTCTATGGCACTTTGGGCTTATAGGACCACTCACAAGTCCGCGACTGGCCATACTCCATTCGCTCTTGCATATGGAGCTGAAGCAGTTATTCTAGTAGAACTCGAAGTCCTTTCTCATCGAGTGACTTATAATGACCCCAGAACGAACCAAGATCTTCTCTTGGAATCTTTGGACTTTATTGATGAGAAGCGCGAGGAGGACGATTTGATGGCAGCTGCACACCGACATCGAATCACCCAATATTATAACATGAAAGTCCGATCGAGAACCTTCGAAGTTGGCGATATTGTCCTGAAACAAGTTTATCCGGTCCCATCGTACATGAATCCGACATGGGAAGGACCATATGTCATTGAACAAAAGCTTGGAGAAGGAACTTCCAAGCTAGCAACTGTTGATAGCGCGATACTTCCAAGAGCGTGGAATAGCGAGCATTTACGACGCTATTTCACCTAGACTATTTCTTTTGTATTTCAGTACTAGTTACTTTTGGCATTTACTTTAGCATTTGATCTATTCAATGTGTAATAAGACAATTTGTTTTGTTTCTATTCATTTGACGAATAAAATATTGAAGCTTCCTTTACATGAGCTACTGTTATTACATTTTATGCTAAGTATGCAATGGAACCGTCGATATGTGCAATGCATGAACAGATTTATGAAGTTTGAAGTTGATCAGTCATCCCAATCCCCGATGGGATCGAACAAGGTGAGCTTTGCAAGTTTGCTCGGTTGACGACTCCCGTAGACGGACCAAAGAGCACTGCTCATGATGAGGGACAATGGCTACCAATGACGACAAAAACTTTAAGTCCCTGACCGTGGACTAGAATACTCTGAGTCCCCGACTGCGGACCAGAGTATAAACCATTTGGCAGAAAGATGATTGCCACGAGCGGAAAAATGACTGAACACGACAAAAACTCTAAGTCCCAAACTGCGGACTAGAGTAGTTAGAGTCCCCGATTGCGGATCAGATATAAACCATTTGGTGGAAAGACGACTACCATAGGCGAAAAAACGACTGCCCATGACAAAAACTCTAAGTCCCCGACTGCGGAGTAGAGTACTCTTAGTCCCCGACTGCGGACCAAGTATAAACCATTTGACGGAAAGATGACTACCATGGGCGAAAAAATGACTGCCTACGACAAAAACTCTAAGTCCCCGACTACGGACTGGAGTATAAACCATTTGGTGGAAAAACGACTGCCACAGGCGGAAAAACGACTGCCCATGACAAAACTCTAAGTCTCCGACTACAGACTAGAATACTCTAAGTCTACGACAGCAGATTGGAGTATAAACCATTCGATGGAAAAAAGACTGCCACGGGAAGAAACACGACTGCTCACGACAAAAATTCTAAGTCCCTGACTACGGACTAGAGTACTCTAAGTCCCCGATTGTGGACTAGAGTTTAAACCATTCGGTAGAAAAACGACTACCACAGGCGGAAACACGAATGCCCACGACAAAAATTCTAAGTCCCCGGACTATGGGCTAACTTGTAAACACAATAGGTGAATGGATGGATTTTGGCTGTTCTCTATCCCATGAATTCCAACCTCAAACCGACGGGAGAAATTCGAACTATTAGAGGCAATACATAACCATTCATTACAGTTCCGGCTTGGCATTGCTTTCGACCTAAAAAATGTTTACAGAGAAGCTTCGAGATGGAGATAGTGAATTATTAACGAGACATGTGAAAATTATTACAAGTACATGAAACGAGAAGTAATTACTCTACTATTGAAGTAATAATTCACATGACGACTAATCAGAAAACAAAAGCTTTTATTCACTATCTCAAAAATTCATCACAAGTTATTCAAAAGTTCGGGATCCACGCCCGTACACTTACTACTAAGAAAAGAAACACACGTATGGCTTATCTAAACTATGTACAATGACACAAAATACTAACTATTTCTTCCACTTCTTCTCCTTCTTCAGTTTCTCAGGAGTAGAATCAGTTGAGCATCTTTTCCGAGACCCCTCGCTGCCCTTAGTAGAGACGTGAAGAAGAAGGAGGAATTTCAATAGGGATTGTTCCACCGGGTGGAGTGACCTGCAGAGGCATAGGATTAGGATCTTTGATGGGTTCCCCTTTAACTTCACACTTCGCCTTCTCTTCCTCTTCAATCTGCTCCTTCATACTGCTTTTAGCGGTGTGCTCCGAGGCACCTGTGATCACTACATGTCCCACTCCTCGCCAAGAGACGGGTCCTCAGGCTTATCCTCATCGAGTGCATCGTTGACTTGAGCATCGGGCCCCGGAATATCTGCAGCAGCCGGAGCCTCGGTCATTTTCTCTTGTTGCTCCATGGCGGCATTGCACCTAGGAGTTTTCTTTGGACCGGGATGACCTGCAAAATTTAGTTAAAGCATCAGCGTTAGTCAATGACCGTTATGCACCAAAAACAACAAATTGCTAGATTCAAGGAAATTCTGTGCTATACCAGCATCCGGTTGGCCCTTCCTATTCATTGGAGTGCCCTTTCACGAATAGGAGATATCATTTGTAGACCGAGGCCAGGTCTGTTCGGATCATAGCCGATATGTTACTTTATGGGTTGAGAAGATGATATTCCGACCATCTGAGTAAGAGAAGGACCCTTGAGATTAGTTCTAGAGGACCCAGCGATGTCCTCTCCTTCTTTGTCAGGTGCAGGAGCCTTAGAGAACTGAAGCTTCGCGGCGGCTAGGTCAGACGGATCATTTCCTCGGAGAACCTCTTGCACGAGTGCCTCTTCATTAAGCTCTTCCACCCCTAGCTCCTCCCCCTTGATTTTTGTGATAACCTCCCAGGCTTCGGCGAGCGATTCAAGATAGCCTTCGCCTAGAAAATTCAAGTCACAATGAAGAAGAACTTTGGCGTTATATTCGGTGATGAGCGGATCGAACAAGTTCTTGATTTCTTCTTTATCGGAATCAACGAAAGCTTCCACCCGGGAGTTGGCTTCTTCCAGCACTTTTTTCTATGCTCTTCGTGGGCTATTTCTTTGAAGGCTCCGATCTGGGCAAGTTATTCGTCAAGTTTCATTTTTAAGTTTCTCGCCTCAACGATCTCCTCGCAGTATCTCTGCGATTCTTCCAGTGCCTTGATTTTTTCCTCCCTCTCTTTGTACAATAATTTTTCAAGCTCCTCAACACGGCGAGCTAAGTCATCTTTCTCCTTTTGTAAGGAGTCCTTCTCTAAGGCCAGAGTGCCACTGCGATGGAGCGCTGCATCCAGTTCCTTTTTGCACGAGGTCACCAAACGACTTACAGACTCTGCCGTTACTTTTGCATTTTTCTTGGCCACAGCAGGCTAGGCATTATATTCAAGCAGCTCGACATCTTGATGCTTGATGATGTCTTTATCATGAATAGCCTCCAACTTGAGGTGATCAATTTCATGCTGGCGCTCGATGGAAACTTCGGAGACTTTCTCGGCTAAGTGAATGGACAATTCATGCTGGACGTACACGTCATTCATACATGCTAATGAGCTCTCTTTGGCACTTCCAGGGATGACGTGTACAGAGGGGAGGAACTTGAGTCCATCAAAGTCGATTTTTGGAAAAGTAGCTTTGAGTTCAGCCAACTTTTCCGTTGTGGTAGGATCATAAGCGAGAACCGGCGGAAGTGGATCAGAGGTAGCAAGCGGATGCTTGCTGGAACGGCGCTCACGTGATTGCCTTGAACTTTATGACTCGAAAAGTTGGTCGTGAGGCATAGCAGCTTGAGAACCCTGGCATGAGGACTTATCTCCGCTATGAGTGGGAAGGTGTGATTGATCGTCATGGCGAGGAGCATGTGGTTGAGACTTCCGTCTGGATGAAGAAGAATACTCTCAAGAATAATAGTCTTTGTCTCGCCCATCATCCTTGTCTTTGCGTCTTCCAGAATCGGAATCTCGACCCAAAAGATAATAAGTGGAAGAACCTCGGAGATGGTCAAAAGCATGAGAGTGTGACATTGCACCTGTATATGAACCAAATAGGAGCATATTAGAAGTTATAACATAAGGAATTAATCACAAGTGTAAGGTGGAGTGCAAGTGTCTATGTGTGTCATAGTGTTTCCCCCCGATGGACCAGTAACATTGGCTTTACTCATTGGAGTTTCCTCCCCTCTTTGGAAGGTTGCACGCCTTCGCTACTTCTAGCTGGAGGTTGAGCCCTTCAACGTCAATGTTAGCAAAGTTGTAATTTACTATATCATCCAAAATTGGAATGTCGGAGAGTACCTTCAGCGAAGTTTCCATTTGTTGGGAAGACGATTCCTTTTCGATTGGGGTTATGAAGAATTGCGGGTTTGCCCCGACCTTACTCTTCCATAGCTTGTACACCAACCTTTTTCTCCTCTTTGAGGAGTTTGCGTTTGGCTGGTCTGTGGCGCTTCGACTACCGGCACTTTCCCAGGGCCTACACCTTCGTCTCTCAGCCCCACATCTTCAGATTCTCTTATCTCTCCCTCTTCAATGTCTTCCCGGGTTCCCTCAATTGGGGGCACCACGGGGTCACTTGCTTCTACCCTTCTTTCGACAATAATTCTCAGGACCGCTTTGCTACCGGGAAGCCAATTTTGCGGCCATATTCCAAAAGCCCAAATAATGAGAGCAGCTCATCAGTGAAAAGAAGTTTGATGTCCCAATCCTCAACAGGAGTAGCACGAATGGCCGCAATGGCCTTGGAATACTCGGCACCTTTGGTTCGAGGATGGACATCTGAAAGAACTGGAGATATTAGTATGTTTAAGAAAGAAGTTGCGACTTGAATCTTTGAACTAAAGACGAACACAAGAGTAGCACTTACGTCCTTCCAACTATCTTCTTGCAAAGCTGAGAGGACACCATACATAGAACCACTCGTGCTTGAATAGAGAGAGTATGTTCCATGCGCCCGTTAAGACTTGGCATTTGGGCGAGGGTTGAAGAAAGACATATGAAGGACTCCCAGTCCATCTTTTGAAATTGTAAATGTACATAATGTCTTCAAGAGTGGGCAGACAGAATAGGACATTCATAAAGAGAAGAAATGTGCCATGGATGAAGGCATAACTATTATGATGCAGTTCAGAATAAGCGATCCCCAGATATCTCAACATTTCAAGAATGAAGGAGTTGGAGGGTGGCACGCATCCGGCCCAGCATATGAACTTATAACAAGCAGTATATCCGGTTGGGGAGAAGTGAGGTCTGTCTTGCCTCGATGGAACTAAAACTTCTTTGAAGGGAATTCCATGAATGGAAAATAATCGATGGAGAGCGGCTTTGCCGATTCTAGACGCTTGTGAGTCGATCGGGTTGTTTAGGATGATAGTGCCCTCAATGGCATCGAGAGCTGGATTAATAACTTTTGTAGGAAAGACTGGAATGTCGAAAAAGAGATTTGTTAGCGGGTCAGACAACCATGCTTATTCTATTTGATGACTTAGAGCGGGTTTATCAGATAGGGTGGTGGAGCTTGATCTCGCAGCCGATTTAGAAGACATTATGGTTGAGTGCTCCGTGTAACTTGAGGTCTATGTCAGCGATACTCAGTAGACAATCAATATTAGAAACAATAACCTGTTCCCCCCGTGTTATGTGTGAACTAGTGCAGTGTAATGTGAAACAAACATAAATAGTTTGAAATCAGAGAAGCGAGAGTAAAATGTCGAAACTTGGAGATTTCGTCCAAAGAGACCGTCATCGATGACCGCCTCATTCGACGAGAAAGTTGATTGGCAACCAAAGCTTTAGGATCAGATGTTGACATTCT
Source organism: Allium fistulosum (assembly GCA_030737815.1). Classification (NCBI taxonomy): domain Eukaryota; kingdom Viridiplantae; phylum Streptophyta; class Magnoliopsida; order Asparagales; family Amaryllidaceae; genus Allium; species Allium fistulosum. The sequence continues at coordinate 271,965,340 of CM060902.1, read as the reverse complement.
GAGTTATGAAGTCTATTGTTCAAGTTCGTTTAGCCAGTTTTTTTTACTTAGTTCACGTTGAGCAGTCCGAAAGTTTGTTCGTTCAAGCTTAAGTCCGACGGTCGAAGTATGCAAGTCGCATTTTTTATAGTCATTTTATGTTCGGGCAAGCCAATATGCAATTAGGCATTTTAGTGACTTGAGTTAAATTGGTTTTTTTATTCAACACCGATCCCTCCGTCATATGCCGATCCCTTTACCTGAGCCTCACAACCGATCCCTACACCACAACTCATATAGCAACACCGATCCCTTCACTTTAGCTCATAACCGGTCCCTATGTTTTAACTCTTAAACGGATCCCTTCCTTCTATCATATATGCCGACCTTTACACTTGAACTCACATTACCGATCCCTCACCATAGCCTCGCTACCAATCCCTCTCCTTAAATGTTACCGGCCCTTATACTATAACCTGTATGCCAATGCCGATCCCTACACTTAAGTCACCACTGCCTATTCCTTATTCACTAGTCCAATCTAATATTCTCCTTGCCTAATACGAACTTCTACTAACCCCTCAGAAGGCCCTCCTCGTAGATCCTTAACACTAACTATTTTCCATCCCATCACCAAGTTACTAAATGTCGAATCCTCCTTCTTCCTTCCTCCTTCTTCCCTCCACCATCTTCCTCTTTCTCCAGCGCCTTCATCTTCTCTTTGTGTTTCGCCTGGCTTAACAAGACCCAACAATTTGTTCGCTTAAAAACAACTCCAAGCACATGCAAACTTCAATTTCATGACTCGACTAACACGACTATGACAAGAAAGCGTGCTTACATGAATCAATCTAAAAATAGATGACTGATACTTGGGATTAGACACGAATTAACGATGGTTTTTGGATTTAGTTTTAAAGGGGAGAGATTCTACCTATAGTTCATTCGACAAAGAGGGAAGAGAATGATATGGTTCAGCTGTGTTGAGTAGGAAGGAGGAGCTTAAGTGCTGAGAAATGTGAAGTGAGGGAAGGAAAGGAAGGGATGCGAGTTTATACATGAGCAGTAGAAGGGGGAGTTGAACCGGTCATAAGGAGTGACTAAGTCAATGAGAGAGAAAAATGGAGAGAGAGGGTCGACATTAAGATATGTCGAGCCCTATTTACATGTCTCTAGTGATGGATCGATAGGCGCTATACCGGTCCCTCTATAAAAAATATATATAAATAAAGATATAATAAAAAAAGAAGATGAAATAAATGGTGGATGTGGATGGAAAGGGAAATGTTAATAGAAAAGTGGCAAGCAATTAGAGAGTGACAAATTATCGTCATCATGGAGATTCAATTGAAAACATAAATATACAGAGAACTGTTAAACTCGGCAAAGACATGCGAACGTCCTAACGCGTCCGGAAGCCAACAACAGAAACGTGTGTGTGAACATGCATGGGAGAAATTTAAGGATTCAACCTTTTGAAATTAACTAAAATGGCGATTTAGCTTGAAATGATCGAGCTTAAAATCAAATCAGAAGAAAACCTGTAGGTCTCACATGACCAAATCTATGCATACTAACGGAATACGACGTCAGACTTGTATCATTGAAAATCGATAAAGGAACAGTGATCAACAAGAAAGTTGGATAGTATTATTCCCAAGAGCCTTGGTCTTTCCAATTCAAAGAACATGTTATTCACAAGATGTACTTTTGGGGGGGGGGGCAAATGTTACTTGTTGCCTTGACCCGGCTATATTGGGATGATCATAAAGGCCAGACTCGACTGCTGATGAGAAGGATAATCAAAAGACAACAACCACATGACCAAAATATGATGTCTGGGAAGTTGTATCAAGCTCAGGGTAAATAAGTTAATAGATAAACAATGCAGGATGTCGGAACTATGGAGTTTAGTTTGGTTGGAATAGGTTTCAACATGGTTATATAGCAAGATGGTTAGTTTGAATGGAAGTAAAAAGGGATTGGTATGAGTTGAAAAGCTAGAGGGATCGACATGTTGATGGTCATGGGAAAGGGTTCAGCATGGTTTGTTCGTAGGGTATGGTTTGCCATGATATGATTTGAGCGATATGGATCGGCATGGTATGGTTTGGGCGATATGGGTCGGCATGGTTTGCTTATGTGATATGGATCGAAATGGTATGGCTCGTGGAGGATAGATCGGCACGCATTGTGGAACCAGGAGGGTTCGACATCACCTGGACCAAGTGAAGATTCGAGCTGAAGTATTACAAGGACTAGAGCTCCACGCATCCAACCGCCTTGATATTTGAAATGCCAATATATTTTACTGTAAAAGAGCTACCATAGGGATCGCTATCCCAAACTGGACACATGGAGGGATCGGTACCGATCCCTATCCATTGACAGTTGGGCCTATCCCTCCCTATGGTGGGGGGTTCCTGTTGCCGAAATTTCAGTCAGATTGGAGGCCGCCTTCGTCTATAAATATAGGCACAAGCGGGCCTTTCTAGGGACTCTTACGATGTTAGTTAAACTCTACCATTATTGTAACTAACTTCCTCCATTCTTTTCTAATCTCTTGCTGTTTATAATTGTAATCAAGTGAATTGAGAAGCAATAAAGAGAATATTCAAAGTGGACGTAGGCAATCAACGCCGAACCACTATAAATCTTATTATTTTTAATTTCTACTGCATTTTTCTTGATATTCTGTGATCTTCCTCTGTTTTCATTTAATTTCTTCATTTATTCCGCTACTTAAATCTATCCTTGGGTGTTTGTTCCCAATTTGGTTGCAAACAGTGCATGTCATGTTGTTTACGAAATTGTGATTTGTTTATTTATTTGATACATGAAACAAATGTTAAATCCAAACAAATATCACTAAATGGTTGATTGAGGTGTCCTCGTGTAATTTTGAAATACTAGAAAATTGTTTATAGAAACAACGAACTTATTACGAAGAAGTGTTCAGACTCAAACTTTCATAAGTGAAATTGGGAATAAGATATTAATAATAAATTCAAGTTCAAATCTTTAAATTGGAAATGTTCTAAATGAAAGAAGGTAGCTGATTCAATGAAAAGGCTAAGTACATTACATTGGATATCTCCACAATAAAACAGTATATATAAATATAAATGCACAAATTTATAGCTGAGCTGTAACAATCTGATTTTTAAGTAATGATTATATTAAGTTAGTGATGATAATTGAATTAAATAAATTGGAATTTGAGAAATTATTTAATAAATTGGGTTTAAAATTATTTAATAAAAGAGTTTAATTTGTAAAAATATGATATTTAAATATAAATAAGGTAGAAGTGGGGGAATAATATTTTATAAAAAATGATGATGTAATAGAACTAAATGTTGAGTTGGAAAAGAACTAATTTTGGAAATGGGTTTGTATAGATTTGTTTTATAAATTAAATAAAAAAAGGAAGAAAAATATATATTTACTTATTTTATAATATCATAGCCCAAGCCTAACTATTCCAAACCCAACTCAAACCCTTAAAATCACATTATTGACTTCTTAAACTCCAAAAAATTAGATATCTATATTTTTCCTCTTCGTTTATAAATACAATATCCATTACAACATTCTTCTACTTTAGAAAATAATCTCAATAACTAAGTTCATAAATTCCCAAATTGGACAATGTGCTTCTTAATCCCAAAATATGCTTGCACAAGTAAGTATTTGCAGTTTCATGAGGTGTTGAATTTTATTGTGTGTACGTGCTTAAGAAGGATAAAGGAGAAGAAGGTGACATGCATATACATGTGCGTTTCACCTCATAAAACCCAAGCTTAATCAATCAATTTTTTATGTATATGGCACTTGATTTATGAGAGTAAATAGCTGTTAAGTGATGTAGTTTGTGTATTGTGAACTAAAGATAGTATTTGAGCTGTTGATGGCCTGAAAATAGACCGTCGATTACAATAAGAAGAAGCAAGCGATCGCGATAACCCCCAGGCACCGGTCGATCGGTGGTATCTAACCGGTCGACCTGTGACTTGGTGTTGTCACTGTTTAAGATTTTGAGTGTGTGTTTTGTGTGTATGAGTGTGTACATAGAGTGTGTATATGCGTGACTGTAGGTATGTGATCTTGAGATGTGCTCATATGTGTGTATATGCATGTGTGTGTATACTACTGCTGTTGTAAGAGCGTTGTGTGTGTGAGTGAGAGTTTGTGTGTTGCTATGTATGTGCATGCGTTGTGCTGGGTTATATGTGATATATGTTTGTGTATGGGCACTGCTGTTGTGTGAGTATATAATGTGTATGTGTGTAATAAAGTATTGGTGTGTTTCTGTATGTGTACCTAACCTGCTGTATCTTTTATACTGGCATGTACATTTCTTGTATTTCTGTTTTCTTTGTACGTATAACAAGTACGTGTGCACACAACTTATGTGTGTACTAGCACCTGATATCTACAATTAGGAAATAAATGAGAACAAAAACATAAGTTTAATAAATTGATAAAGAGAATTTGATTGAATTATTTAAAAAGAAATTTTTTATATATAATGGTCTTTAATTGATATATAGTAATAGTTTATCAAATTATTATTCATTAGATTTTAATATAATTCAAGTTTCAAAGACGTATTAAATTGATTATAAATAAATGTATTAAATTGATTTGGATGTTTTTATAACTATTTATAAATAGTATCTAGTCATAGGTAGTATGGAATAATTCTTAAGTGTGATAGCTTATTTTACAATCTATTTTGTGTTATCAAATGAACGAAGAATGGATTTTCTAGTGTTATTTGTAAATAGTAATTTATTATTTTAAAAGTTAGAAACTAGTAAATTATCTGAAAGAAAGTTTTACATTTAGTTTGATTGGTTATTTAGTTTAGTCATGAACATATATTTATAATTTATTTCTATTGCTCATAATTTTGTTATAATGTGTATATGTGTGTGTGTGTTACAAACGATTTATTATTGAATATTGATTTGTTTACTTTACACACACACACACATATGTAACGAACCCACCGCTATACCCAGTTTAGTAAAGAACAATACAAGTAATGCCGTCCGCTAATCCGGAGAATACGGCTTGTTAAAGGCGATCGAATGTGAATACATCTTTACTGAAATTTAGGGTGTACAGTATTAATACAAAGTAATAAACACACTGATTTAAAAATATTCATAATAGCATAAAATACGAAAACATATGTCAGAGTAACACAAATCACAGCGAAAGAATAAATTTCATAACTTATACAATGTGAGTTTACAAAATGGAACACTAGACTCAAATAATATATATATATATATATATGACAATTCTATAATCTCAACTATACATCACAAATATACAAAGTCCAAATGGCTAAAATGTGATAAACTAAAAGACTAAAGGTATATCTCCCAACGAGCCCAATCATCCAAAAGTCAACCTGTAACCTGAAAAGTTTCGGCCTGACCCGAGCATCAAATAACACTTGGGTCAGACTATCTCTAAATATCAAAAGTTGAGATACTGATAACAAGAATATATGACCTAACCATATCAAAATAATTCATATCCAATAGGTATGTTCAAACAATATATATATGCGTGTTAACAAACTATATGACATAACCATAAAAAAATAAGTCATATCGAATAAACATGCCCAAGCAACATATATATGCCAAATTCAACTTAACAATAATAAGGCATAACCAACAAATTCACCATTTCATAAATTCATCTCAAGCCATAATATACTATCATCTAAAATATGGTGACAACAATCAAAATTCTTCTGAGCCCAAAATGATATTAAAATATCCAACTATAAAAATCTCTGAAGAAAATTTTCAGTAATGAAATAAAATGGTAGTCCTCTTTAGTTCGACACAGTATGACATAAAATTCTATCCAGAACAATATAGACTTGCATATTTATATAGTAGCAACCCAGAACAATGTAGAAATATCTATCTAGAACAATATAGATATTATCTCTTATATAAAATCTATCGAGAACAATATAGATTAAGCGAATTTATCTATCCAGAACAATATAGATAATATCGAGACTGCCTAATAAAGAAAGAGTTGTAGTCTATCCAGAACAATATAGACAACGATGCATGTAAATATCTATCCTGAACAATATAGATAATACATCATCACAAACCTATTCAAAATAATATAGGTTTGCGTACCCAAATTTAAGAATACGTCGAATCTTAGGTCGATTAAAAACGAGTTGTTGTCTCTCAGGGATCTATCGGCACATCAACAAAATCTGAATACCCCAAGATAATACAAATCTAAGTGTTAATCACTATCACTCAATTAGTCACAAGAATTTAGCTAACTGTCCCATACCAGAAAGTAAATTCAATTATTTACTAGAGCTAGTAATTTTCACTTTAAACTCTATTTAACAAATTATAGAAATAAACAAAAGAATTATACGAAAATTCCTATACCAATCCGATAGTTCAATTGTTTATTTAAATTTTTTGTTTCATAAAAATGCATGAAATTCACTAAAACACATGTGAAAATATTAATTGCTCAAAAGCAATTGTACCAAAAGTTGTCAAAGAAATACTAAATGGTATTTATTTAGCCAAAGGCTAAACAAAATATAAGACAAATAGGGTTTGTAGTTTAAAAGCAAATAATTCAACTTTACCATATAAGAATTAGTTTCCAAATTACTTTATATATATTTACTTTCAAACTTCTCAATTAAATCCATAACTCATTTATTAATCAACTATAATTGCATGATTGAAATGAGTAGAGCATTCATCTAAAAACAAGAATCAAAGTGATTTAATTAACCAAGTGTTCAAAATTCTAATTAGAAAACCAAGTTTGCTATACATAAACATCTCAATTATAACTTATCAAAAATAAAACCATAAGAGCTTATAACCAAGTTATAATATATAACAAATCATACTTTAGAGTTTTAGAAATTATGCGGTTTTGATCCTTCAAGTCTCAAAATCTTGAAAAACTCAAAACATAAAAGTTGTAGATAAAAGTCTAAGCTTTCAAACAAGAAAAAGATCGTCGAATTTGGACTCATGATTCAAAAGAAACGACGACTTCATTTTTAGGTTTTAAAAGTATCAAACTCAGAAAATTGATATTCACAGGGCTGAGGCATTCAGTTGTCATTTCGACAATCTAAAGCTCAAAATTATCAAAAACTTACATTATGAAAATTGCTCCTTAATGCTATCAAAAAATGTTTGCATAATTTGAATTTACGGTTAAAAAGTTATAGCCATTTTACTATTAGGTATTAACTTAGAAAATTTGATATGGCTCTGCTATAACATCAGTTTCAAACTAAATTTAGACCCTTTTAAATGCAGTATTTCGAAAAACGCTCAAAAGAGAACTTGTAGCTTATTAAATGAAGTTTCCACCACAAAAAATTGAGCTAATTCTTATCCTTTTTTCACCAACATATCGCTGTTTTACTATAGCGATTTTCACAAATAATTTTCAGCAAACAAATTTGCAAATTTCAATAATTCAATTATATGCAGGCAATAAACAACTATAGACATCGAAACAACACTAAAAATGAGCATGAAAACCTTATTTTTTATATCAATGAGTAATCACTCACTTTCTAACATCTCTAAACACCCAAAACATAACATGCAACCTACTACAATCACCAATATCAACATACACAAATGCGCATGCAATCAACAAGGAAGGTTTTGGGGGAATGCATCTCTAATTTAGAGATTCATAATTATCATAAACATACATCAGTTCATAGACACAAAAATGCAAGATTTAGATATAGCGATTAATGCAAACTCACCTTAACTCCTCGCTATCAACCGTAGAACATTCTCTAACCTTGCTAGCTGCCAATCTTCACCAAATCATGCTCAAAACCCTAACTTTAATCTCAGAATAGCAAATAGAAGAGATCAAAACAAGGCTAAAACGGAAAACAAAATATCTAAAAAATGTAGAATGGATAGTGAGACTCACCAATATTTTTCTCTTATTTTTTCTAGATTTTTCTCTAATTTATTTGGCCAAAATTTTGAGCTAGGGCATAAAGTTTTGAGAGAGGGGTTTGGTTTCTTTTATTCTGTAAATGGAATTGCACGTACAAAATTTTGAGGAAATAGCTAAGGAGAAAAGGGTCTATCATATTTTGTCTAAGTGTTGGCTAAGTGGGCTTAAAATGAAATGGACCTAATAGCCAATTTAGTTAAAACAAAGGTTTTAATTCCTTTTCTCTCATTTAAAACATACGATGAAAATGCAATCAAAAAACTATAATTTTTAATTACAAAACTAATTTAAATTCTCTTCATTAACAAAATGATTTACTTTCACAAAATCCAATTTTAGCTCAAAAATAGGATTAAATCTTTTTCTTACTAAAATTACTCCATTTATCAAAAATGAGAAAACCATCTTCTAAATAAAGACAACATGACAAATAAGTAATTTAACTTCAAAATTCCCTATTTTCTTTTTTTTTAAATAAAATTACACAATATTTAGAAAATAGTAACACGTGGTTTAACAAGTTTCAAAACAATAATTTTGACATCAACAAATTTCTTATTTTTCTCTTGCAATTATTAGTTAAATAAAACACTTAATATTCAAATCTACTTCAATAAATGAGAAATCCAATTTCTTATTAAAATTATAAGTTTAAATCTTTATTAAATTTAAATTAACAACACTGAAAAATCATGGTTGTTACAAACTCCCCCACTTAAAGAAATTGCGTCCTCACAATATACTGTAAATTTAAATTTAATCATAACCAAATTCCAAAATTCCTTCTAAAATATAAAATAATATTAAACCATGAAAATTTTGTGATCCACTTTGTCACTACAAAGTTGATCACTTTGACTTTCAATATTGCTTATCAAGTTTCTCTACTTCACACAATTGATTCATGGCCAAATATTATTTTAAATCATTTTAAATTCAGAATATCTTTCATTTATTAAAATAATTATTTCTAATGTCAAAATGTCTCGTTCAATGTTTGAGAAATCCCATCGATAACATGGCGTCCCATATATCGATCAGAATCCTTAAACAATCTCCGGACAAGTCAACACAGTAAATACTTGCAAGTTTTCTTAGTTATATTTATTTTACTATCACTAACATACATGCATCCAATTTAAATAAATACAACCAAACAATAAATTCCTAACAGCCAACCAACCAAAACCAAATAGTCGCTATCAGCGGAACAATTCAATTTCTAAAATTCCGCTGCGCAACTCTGATTAATCCCAAACAATTTAGATTTTTAAACCCGTATACTTAATTTTTTTCCAAAATCTCAAAATTAATTTCCAAACTCTAAATTGGAAACCAATTCCAAATATTATATAATAATATTTTCAAACTTAAGAATCTTAAAATACCACCCAATTTATTACCCAGTAATCAATTTATATTCCTATTCCTAATAGTTAATAAAAATTACTAACAACTATACACCCAAAGGACGTGACTTCTAGGTCATTTAGGTCAAGATCTGAACTCTGAATCAATTTATATTCTATAATGTTCTGAACACAACTCTGATACCAACTGTAACAATCCCACCGCTTTACCCAGTTTAGAAAGAAACATTATGAATAACATCGTGTGCTAATACGAAGAATATGACTTATTAAGGGCGATGAACGTAAATGTACCTTTATACTAACACTCACACATCATTTGTGCCTTTTTCTTAATGTCTGAACTGAAATTTGACGTGTACAATATTAATACAAAGTAATAAACGCACCAATTTAAAATTATTCAGAACAATATAAAATACGAAAACAGATGTTAGAGTTACACAGACCACAGCGGAAGAATAAATTTCATAACTTATACAATTGTGAGTATACAAAATGAAACACTAGACTCAAATAATATATATATGAATTATATAATCTTAACTATACATCAAAAATATACAATGTCCAAATGGTTAAAATGAGATAAACTAAAAGTCCAAAGGTATATCTCCCAACTAGCCCAATCATCGAAAGGTCAACTTGTAATTTAAAAGGTCTCGGCCTGACCTAAGCATCAAATAACACTCGAGTCAGACTATTTCTAAATATCAAAAGGTGAGATACCGATAACAAGAATATATGACTTAACCATATCAAAATAAGTCATATCCAATAGGTATGTTCAACAATACATACATACGTACATACATATATATATATATATATATATGCATGTTAACAAAATATATGACTTAACGATAACAAAATAAGTCATATCGAATAAACATGCCCAAGCAACATATATTTGCCAAATTCAACTTAACAATACTAAGGAATAACAAACAAATTCACCATTTCATTAATTCATCTTAAGTCATAACAGACTATCATCTAAAATATGGTGACAGTAATGACAATTCTACAAAGTCCAAAATAATATTAAAATATCCAACTATAAATATCTTTGAAGAAAAATTTCACCAATGAAATAAAATGGTAGTCCTCTTTAGTTCGACACGGTACAACATAAAAGTCTATCCAGAACAATATAGACTTACATACTTATATAGGAGCTACCCAGCACAATGTAGAAATATCTATCAAGAACAATATAGATATTATCCCCTATATAAACTCTATCCAGAACAATATAGATTAAGTGAATTTATCTATCTAGAACAATGTAGATAATGTCGAAATTTCCTAATAACTAAAGAGCTGTTGTCCATCCAAAACAATATAAACCACAATGCATGTAGATATCTATCCTGAAAAATATAGATAATACATCATCACAAACCTATCCATAACAATATAGGTTTATCTACCCAAGTTTAAGAATACATCGAATCTCGGGTCGATTAAAAATGAGTTGTTGTCTCTCAGGGATCTATCAACACATCAACAAAATCTTAATAGCCCAAGATAATATGACTCTAAGTGTTAATCACTATCACTTAAGTAATCATAAGAATTTAGCTAACTGTCCCATAACAGAAAGTAAATTCAAGTATTTACCAAAAGCTAGTAATTTTTACTTTAAACTCTATTCAAAAAATTAAAGAAATAAACAAAAGAATTATACGAAAAATCCCATACCAATCCGATAGTTCAATTGTTTATTTAAATTCTTTGTCTTTCATAGAAAAACATGAAATTCACTAAAACACATATGAAAATATTAATTGCTCAAAAGCAGTTGTACCAAAAGTTGTCAAAGAAAATACTAAATAGTGTTTAATTAGCCAAAGGCTAAACACAATATAAGCCAAATAAGATTTATAGTTTGAAAGCAAATAATACAACTTTACCATATAAGAATTAGTTTCCAAATTACTTTATATATATATTTACTTTCAAAATTCTCAATTAAAGCCATAACTTATTTATTAATCTACTATAATTGCACGATTGAAATGAGTAGAGCATTCATCCAAAAATAAGCATCAAAGTGATTTAATTAACCAAGTGTTCAAAATTCTAATTAGAAAACCAAGTTTTTTGTACATAACCATCTCAATTATAACTTATCAAAACTAAATTCATAAGAGCTTATAACCAAGTTATAATATATAACTAATCATACTTTAGAGTTTTAGAAATATGCAGTTCCGATCCTTTAAATCTCAAAACCTTGAAAAACTCAAAACATAAAAGTTGTAGATAAAAATCTAAGATGTCAAACAAGAAAAATATCATCAAATTTGGACTTACGGTTCAGAAGATACATCGATTTCATTTTCAGGTTTTAAAAATATCAAACTCGGAAAATTGATGTTCACAGGGTTGAAGCATTCAGTTGCCATTTTGACAATTTTAACCTCAAAATTTTCAAAAACTTACAACATGAAAGTTGTTTCTTAATGTCTCATATTTCTACCAAAAGAAAGTTTGCATAATTTGGATTTACTTTTAAAAAGTTATTCCATTTTACTATCATGTATTAACTTACAAAATTTGATATGGTTGTGCTTTAAAATCAGTTTCAAACTCAATTTAGACCCTTTTAAATGTAGTGTTTCGAAAAATGCTCAAATGTAAACTTTAGCTTATTAAAAGAAGTTTCTATCACAAAAAGACTGAGCCAATTTGGATCATTTTATACAGAGATATCGCTGTTTTACCACAGCAATTTTCACAAATAATTTTCAGCAAACAAATTTGCAAATTTCAACAATTAAATCATATGCAAGCAATAAACAACTATAGATATCGAAACAACACTAAAACATAGCATGAAAATCTTGTTTGCTGTAACAATGATAATCACTCACTTTCTAACATCTCTAAACACACAAACATAACATGTAACCTACTACAACCACCTATACCAACATACACAAATGCGTTGGGAATCAACAAGAAAGATTTGAGGAAATGCATCTTTAAATTAATTTAAAGATTCATAATTCATTAAATTTATAATTATCATAAATGTACCTCAGTTCATAGACACAAAACAGCTAGATTTAAATATAGCGATTAGTGCAAACTCACCTTAACTCCTTGTTTTCAACCTTAGAACATTCCCTAACCTTGCTAGCCGCCAATCTTCACAAAATCATGCTCAAAACTCTAACTTTGATCTCATGACAGCAAATAGAAGAGATCAAAACAAGGGTAAAATTGAAAAGAAAATACCTAAATGATGTAGAATGGATAGAGAGACTCACCAATATTTTTCTCCTATTTTATAGATTTTTCTCTAATTTATTTGGCCAAAATTTTGAGCTAGGACATAAGAGTTCTGAGAGATGGATTCGGTTTCTTTTGTTCTGTAAATGGGAAATTGCACATATAAAATTTTAAGGAAAGAGATAAAGAGAAAAGGGTCTATAATTTTTTCTTTAAGTGTTGGCTAAGTAGGCTTAAAATGAAATGGATCCAATAACCTATTTAATTAAAACAAAGGTTTTAATTCCTTTTCTCTCATTTAAAACATATAATGAAAATGCAATCAACAATTCTAATTTTTAATTACAAAACTAATTTAGATCCTCTTCATAAACAAAATGATTTACTTTCACAAAATCGCATCTTAGCTCAAAAATAGGATTAAATCATCTTACCAAAATTACCCAATTTATCAAAAATGAGAAAATCCATCTTCTAAATAAGACAAAATGACAAATAAGTAACTTAACTTTTAAAATCTCCTTTTTCTCCTTTTTTAAATAAAATTACACAATATTTAGAAAACACTAACACATTATTTAACAAGTTTCAAAACAAGAATTTTAACATCAACAAATTTCTTATTTTGCTCTTCCAATTATTATTTAAATAAAATACTTAATATTCAAATCTACTTCAATAAATGAGAAATACAATTTCTTATTAAAATTCAAGTTTAAATCTTTACTAAATTTAAATTAACAACACTGAAAAATCAGGGTTGTTACAATATATATATTATGATTAATCTATTTTAGCTTACTTTTCTGGTTTACTCTTCCTCTTTCATATTCTATTAGATTATATGAGTGATTCACTATTGAAATGGATTTGGTTGGTGTTTTAATGCGATCCTATGATGACATCCTTTTACATGAATTTATGAAATTTCTATATTTGGAATATTCTGTTCATGATGATTAATAATGATTATATATTTATTTGGACATTATTTTTGTATCATATGTCTTTATAACATTATTTGAGATCTATAATATAATATATATGTGTTTCATATAATTAATTTTGTTATTTTATTTGAGAAACTCTTATTTTTGTGTGATAAGAAATTTGAATAAATAGTTTAGTGATACCGTCTAGTATGGGACTTTCGGTAACACTTTTCCGGTTATTCATCGGACTTGTCATATATGAATACCTAGTGTGGATCAAGTGTAATTTATGAGCATTGAATAATTATTTGAATAACGCATGGTGGTATAGGACGTTGTTATATTATTTGTTTGATTATTCCTTATAAGTAAATGTCATTCAAATGGGGATTACTCATGCATGTGATAATTCTCATTGCGATGAGTATATTATAGGCATGTGCTGGCTAATGGAAAGAGCCATGTGTTGGTGAGGCATTAGAGCTTTAGTGTATCATTGTCATGTGCTGACTTTTACAGAGCCTTGTGATGGCTTACGTCTAGAGTTATGCATGGATATAGGATATGAGTACTATACGTCGTCCCCTTGTGGCCAGCTCCCTTTTATGTTTAGGGCCTGAACCAGATTGACTAGTATCCACTATGGCAGCCTGATAGTGTGGTCGCCTCTAGATCCGCGACACCGTTGTTGGTTATTATATTCGACGTGCATCACAGGATTGGTAGTTGGCAGCCCCTTGTGTCGCATAGGCCAACATCTGTTACCATTAAGGGCAAAGCAAGGTCGTGACCGAGGGTTCACATTGATGAGCCATTGGTGGATGGTGTCATGATGTCTGTCGAGGTAACTAACGATGGTAGGAACAAACCCGGCTATTAGCAGAAGGCTAGTAGACCCTGGGTTACTAGAGCGTGTTGTGTGCCATCAGTCTCCCATTTTGGTTCAGAGTTACATGTGTGTTATGGATTGACATATATTATTCACTATCCAATGAGTTGGATATACTGGAGATTGTATGTCTAAAGTGTAGTCAGGCCCCGTATATCCATACTCTTTTGGTCTTACATTTTAGAGATAGCCTTTGTTATTTGATTGTGATTTGGATTGTGATTGATTATTTTTGTGGTTTGTATAATATTGGATATCATTTGGATTATTTGAAGGGATATCTCATATTATCTATTGATTATACGATATTATATTAGGTCATTACTGTGTATCAGCCCGCTTCACATGATGATTTCACTTTTATATGACGAAGTTGTATATATAGATGATTCACCCATTGGATATAGTATTCTTGATTTCTATTGATTTGTTTTATATGGGTGATGACATAATTACGCATGGTTTTGGTGATATTTATGTTATGAGATGTTTCAGTGATCTTTTAAGTTGTTGCAACTATGAACCATGCATACGTCCTCTACTTTATATTTATACTATAACACATTCTAATCATTGACATGAGATGATACACTATGTTGTTACATTATTATCCTAGTATATACTGTTTTACCTATATTTATTAACCATATTATTTAGACATAGTCCGACCCATATGTTATTTATACAATACTCGGGTCAGTCCTAACACATGGATCAGTCCGAGACATTTCGATATAGGGACAGTGAGACCTGCTTTTGTATTGGACATAGAGGAGGCTAGGAATTTAGTATAGTAGATTATTACTTTGTATAGTATTGTCTCTTATATATATATATTCTGATGATGTATATTGGATATACCATGTATATTTATGTATTATTGATGCGATTTTGACTCCATTTTATATTTATATACTGTATATTGTGTATTGTCCTATCCTGAAGGCACACATGTTTATTGCTTTGTGTCAATACTGTGTGCATATTGATAAACTATTTAGTTGATGTTTTAATACATACCAGTGTTAGACCAAGTGTATATTCACGTATGTACCCCCACACAGCCTCATTTTCTACATTATTTGACAATATTTCTTAGTAATACTCGTAGATAGTATGAGTGTAACGAACGCGATTTTTCGATGCTCGAAAATCGACATTAATACATCCACTATATCAACTGCCGAGCAATTGAATGCCGGAAAACCAAATTGTTATGGAGAAAAAGAAGAGGTAGAAGAAGACAGAAAGAAAGAAAGAAGAAACAACAGAAACAATATCAGAATCTCACATATCGCAGCGGAACAACATATAATAGATAAATGAATAATCTTTAAATCAAAGAACTATATCATTTTATACATTACATCATCATTAGAGTTTTCAACAACAATACATCAATGGACAGTTATATAAACTTGTCCTCATACAGAATACACAACGGAATAAATAATATCATATACAAGTGATACGTCTCGTCATCCAGCTCGCCACTGAGCTCCACAGCATCTCCTGAATTTAGAATGACCGGATAACCAGACTCTAGACTGCCCGTGTGGAAATTGGTGGGCACCCAGAGTTTAGGAAGGAAACAATAAACTCCAGGTCGGTCATGGTGACTGGTGTGAGAACTAAAACAGTTTATCTTTAAAACAACAACAACAAAGGAAGTGGAAAATATCCGCAATGCTTTTGGAAAATGAAACTACCATAAGACCTCCCACCACACACACAATGCAAACGCAGAATTGGAGGAGATTTCTTCTTATGATAGTCAAACATGCTTACTACGCAAAACAAATCATTTTGATATTATTATTAGTGCAGAAAACATTTCGAAAATACAATATTAATCTTAGCCAGCATAGGTACCATTATATTATGCCTATTATAGCTGCAATGTTAAATAGCAGGTTCTACAACTAATACCGTACAAGGTTCGTATTGGAAGATGGATTTCCAACAAATGGTCAAGCTAAGGAACTTCCTATGCCACATGGGATCGCCTCTCGATGGACGTCCCGAGAACTAACTAGCTCTCTGCCAACACAAGGCCTGGTTATCTCTGACACCTGGTAACTACTACACGAATATGCCACCTCCCGGTCCTTCGGGACCTTTATCCGAGGCGCCTCGATCAAACAACAATCACACAGTAAATGAGATTGGAGTATTCACATAGGTTAAATACTAGGGCTCCATACCTAATACCACCCTTTTCCAGAAGGAAATGACATACCCTAAAGGGAGCGACCCTCATAACCTTGCCGCATCATTCCTGTTTCGACCATTTTCGGGTTGTGAGGTCCGAAGAGGTCTCGTCCACAAAGCTATGCTTTTTCACAAAGCCATGCTTTGATCACAAATGATCAATAAATGATCATCACACAACAACACTCAGCATGCCACACTACCAAATTGGGAGTATATCACTGATAAATTTCAACTACATAACCTCTGAGCTCGTACGTCTCAGAGAAGGGTGTTAAGCTAAGAGAATAAATTCTCCGCCACCAACAGAAATGTATTTGAAAGAAATCAGCTTTATATCTCAAAATGTAATGTCAGACATGTAACCATACAAGTCTGTTCCGGGTTCGAACAGAACCAAAGGCACTTCCAAAGAAGCCCTTGCAATTCGGGTATTCACAATCACGATCGAACTTCCCATCACAAAGGAAATATCTGTACCATAGCTAACGGTGCAGAGACAATCGATAGGTCATCCTATCGTTTTCACAAATACCCGGTCTTCACTACCGGTCTTCAATACGATCCATATCGTCGTATCACTAATTCGGAATGGGTTATATGACACAAAGGTCTTTTCCCGACTAACCCGAATAGTGAGCACAATATTTAAAACATATGGATATAGGGATTTCAATTAAGTCACAACTTATTACCCAAATCCTTTCCTTTAAATGGTTTTAAACAACTTACCATTTTAAATCTTTAAACAAAAAGATTTACTTCACAAAGTTTACCCAGTTTCACAAAGATTCATTCACAGATTTCCAAATCAATTTCCCATTTCAATTGAATTAACCCATTAAATCTTTTAATTAAGATTTAATTTATAGCTTTCAAAACTATTCACAATTCAAGTCTTTAATAACATAAAAGATACACCTTTTAAAATCTTCTTTGATTTCAAAATAAAGCTTAATCATCTTCACAAAGGTTAATTCATAGTTTTTCCAAACTATTTACAATTTCATTTCAACTTGAAATGTTTCGATACAAATTGGAAATCTTTTCACTTTATAAAAGCTATTAATATTTGAAAACGGATAGTTTTCGTTTTGGAAAAAACTGGTTATAATTACACAGGTTAAATCCACTCAAGTATAAAACTCGAATCTAAATTTAAATTTCCAAAACCATATTTTAAATGGTTAAAAACCCATATAAACACCTTTTATAACTTGAAAAATATTTTAAACCAAAATTCCCAAATTATTGAATTCAGTTTCAAGATATTGAATTCAACTTTTAATTCAAATGACTTAAATTTCAAATTTTATTAAGTTATTTAAAATAACTCTTATTTTTGAAACTCGCTTTCAAAAGCTTTCATTTCCAATTCCAAAACTAATTTGGATTCAAAAATTCAATTTTTCAAAATTGATAAAAATCTGTGACTTAACCGATTTCCACGTGAAATCCACATTTGTGTGTGTATTGTGTAGTCCAAGGGTTTAACACAATAGTGCAACAACATCCAATCATCACAGATCAAATATAACAATATAATTGATAAGCGGTATAAATTATAACGCTTATCTTTCATTCACAAATCACATATATATATATATATATATATCACAGATAAACAATTCACAGATCATACACAAATCAGAATATATCACAAAGTATCACCTATCAGAGATGTCAAACATCCAACATCCAATATAATCCAAACATCCATAAGTAGGATTAATTTAATTATCTGATTGATTTAAATCAGATAAATTTCAATAAATCAATTTTTACTAGTTATGGTGAATTAAAATCAATTAATTACCAAAACATTTTCAAATTTATTTAAATACACCAAATCAATTTTCAACGAACTTCCAAATTATTTCCTTTTTGAAATAAATTCCTTTATCTCTTTAAATCTATTTAAAAATACAAATTTTAAATAAATTCTTCAACTTATAAATAATATCTCCCGAAATCCATTTATTAAGCCCTTCTATACAAATTTGAAATTTAATTTAATACAGTTCAAAAATAAACTTTTTATCTTTTAACTCCTTTTAAATTTATCCAATTATCAAAAATAATTTTTTTCGATAAATTTTCAACTTAAATATCGAAAATCCAATTTTATCTATTTATGGTATCCAACGATACCAAAATATATTTGGCTAAATTATAGCCGTCAACAATTTCAATCACAAAATATAATCACACGGCGATCATAAATAATCAACACACAACGTTGAATAAATTCAAATGTTTGAGGAATCCAGTTGGATCCCTCCAACCTGTTTCCCTGCATCCACAGATGTTAGCACAATACCAATTCCACTTCAAGGTGGAATATCGCGGTATATGGGATTTATAAAATACTATCCGCTATTATGCGGCGCAATAGGGTCTCATCCGCTATATAATGCAGGAAATCAACTCCAAATACATATATAATACCAATTCCACTTCACGGTGGAATTATCGCGGTATATGTTTTTAATAAATAACATCCGCTTAATATACGGCGTATAGGGTCTATTCAACACAACAGATAACAATTATCATTCAATTCACACAATCAAGCAATTTTAAATCTAACTATTTAAAATTTAAATCGAAACAAATATTCGATTGAGTGAGAAGTTCTCACCTTGCTTTCAATAACGGTTGCAGTATTTTATTTCGAATAAAATTAAACGCACGTTTAATTTTACTCAAAATTTTCACTAGAACCAGCTCCATTGCGAAGAGCTCGACAAAACGATTCCAACGCAATTCGTTTCGTAATTTTTCGACCTCGTATTTAAAAGTTATGATATTTTAAAGTTTGAACGAATTAATATAACACAAATTTACTATTTTATTTTATTTATTTTAACCATTTTCAATCTGGGCCGTAGATTTCCTAACCCTAGATCTAGGCCGCTGATTTTGTTTCTTCCTCATCATGCAAACTCCCCCCAGGCAATCACGTTCGCATATACCCATAGCTGCCACTTTTGCTTGAATTAACGTGCTTCCATCTTTCGCTTGCAACACGATCAACTAGCGCCGAACGAAGCGCCACACTACTCCTCACCAACGCCCAGAGGCCGACCCCACTCTATGCCTCCCACGCCTCGTTTTTCGTGTGTGAACAGCAAAGCTTTGAACTCAGTTAGCCGTTGATTTATAGCTCAAAAAACGATCACAACCGTTGGTTTTAAAGATCTCGTGGTACTCTTCAATGTTGTAGTTGGAAGTTTCTCGAATCGTTTGATGGATTGGAAGAAAAATGAAGAGGAAGGAGGCGAAATTCTGGCCATAGAAATTATTAGGGCTGGCTGGAAGAAGCTTTGTTAGGGTTTGAGTGAAAAATAAGAAAGATGAAGGCCTTTTATAGAAAATTGCTCAAAACACTATTCATCGAAAAATTTTCGAACTCCAAACGAAGCGTGCCGGCTAGTGTTTCTAGGGTTTTACCCGCTTTCCGAACACAATGGAACGTGTTTCAGGAGCTAATTCGGTCATATGTGTGCGTTACGGAAATAAACGATCAAATTTAAATCAAATCGATTTAAAACGATTTCGATGCGTTTTGGCTTGCCTCGGACAAACGACAACTCCGATTGCTACGAAAATTGAAACCTTACAATAATTTCACATTACGGATCCGATGAAACTTGTTTCATCGAAATCCGAGACTGTTTGAAAAATGACTATTTTTAGTCGTCAATTAAATATTAAAATATTCAATTTTCACAAATTAACTTTTAATTCAATTTTAAAAGTTCTATAACATCACTTTAACTCCAATATGATTTAATATAACTTTATAAATCATTTTTAATCACATTAAACCCAATTGTCAATTATTTCTGGAATTTCAAATATTAAATTATCGATTTAATTATCCAATTAAATCTAGATATTCGAAATTAAATTTATTTAGCTTACAAATCTCACTTATTAATATTTAAAATTAATTAAATATCCCAATTTCGAATAACCAAAATTCTGGGTCGTTACAATCTTCCCCCCTTAAAAGAATTTCGTCCTCGAAATTGCCAAGTAAGAAAAATGCCCCAAATTTATTTACTTTCCAAAACAATTTGTTCAAATTAGATTTCAAAATCACTTAAGTGTACAACTTTCCCAAATCCAATAGTTAAACTCTTTCAAAAACTTTACTAAGTTTTTCAAATCTATACTTAGTTATACTTTTCAAAACAAACTATATCGTATAACTTTTAACTCCAAATCCAAAATTTAGTTTTCATAAATTTTCCAAAATTTCCCGAAAATTTTATAATGCCTTAAATTTTCAAAAAAATTCGCCATAGCCTCCTTTGCGCGGTTTGATCGTAGTAGGATCACAATAAACATAAATATATATACATCGACCCACACGGTCGGAAAAGCGGAAAAACAGTTCATATTTCCTATTTTTATTGCGTAGGCGTACCTTTTAGCATTTTTAAGCAAAGCATTTATTAAGCATTTTAGCACGACCAAATCAGCCGAACGGTAGCCACGACACCTGTACTTACTCAATATAAACATGTAAGTGACATATATATAAAGTTATTAACATTTTACTCTTTTAAACAACTACAACACATGCATATTAAAAGAAATGCATACTAAACAAGGTTTATAAGCAACTTATATAATTTCGACATCACTTGTAATTGTTTACAACCAATTTATACACAACGACATTCATTTATTCATTTTCAATTAGTTTACATTCACTAATTTAAATTTAAGTTGGTTCACTTCCAATTTAAATCCAATTGTATAGCTTTCAATTTTAATCAATTCAATTTCATTATTACTTAATGAATTATATACAATCAACCAACAATCATATAACAATAAAATCATAACCAACATAACCAAATTATTAAATTTACTTTCAATTTGGTTCAATATTCTATTGATTTTCATTCAATTATTCAATTCCCAATTACATTAGCTTTAATGAATTAACACTTATATCCATTATTCCATTTCAATTATTTACATTAGATTGATTAACATTCAATCCATTTGTTAATTCAATTGCTATTTCATTTTACAAATAAAGTTGAATTCCATTTATATAACTCAAGTTCACATTCGTTTAATTCACTTTATTAATTTACTTTGATACCAAAATCAACTTCATTCAACATTACTTAAGTTATATTCCAATTAAACATCATTTGTTTAACTTAACTTAAATTTCCACTTATAAATCCAATTCAGATTTTGTTTTTCTTAACAAAATTCTATTTAACCTTTACCAAAGCTAAATTTATTATCTCATATTATAAGTTCAAAACTCATTTCACTTATAATTATCAATTACAACTTGCATTTTTAATTTAAATTTTTGTTTATCACAACAAAACTCAAAATTTCAATTTATTATGGTAGCAAATCCATCACGCATAAACTCGAAAATGATACTGATGATGCTGCAGTCATTACCCTTATTATTTCCCAGTAACAGTAGTGAATTCAGTGTTTTTTTTGTTCTTTCAAAATTTTCCTTTTATTTATAAATCACATTTATAAATCTTTTTCTCATATAATTTCACTATTTAACTTTACTTATACAAGATTATTTCACAATTGTAAATATATTAATTATAATTCCATACTTAATAATTCATTTGCTTATATACTTCATTCTTTTACAATTATTGCTTTTATTTAGATTATTCAAACAACTTTTATTAACATATATATTTTCTTACATTTTAAACAACCAAACAATTTAATTTATATACACGTTAACAATATCTGAAAAATTATTTCCTTATATACAAAATATAATCGAGGTAAAATTATTTTATTTAACCAATTTAAAATGATACTGTGTTAGTTCATCTCGTTCAAGAGTTTAGAAACCCCTATCGATTACAATTAGCTAGACTGCACCGACCAGAATTTATAAACAATCAACCGATAAGTCAACACAATACAAAACAATTTCATATTCACTAACAAATACGCACTCATATCTATTATTACACTCACACTCATTCTAGAGTACTACTGACTCTATCTCTAATGAGTAACACCCAACAGAGCCAAAGTTATCGCTTAACCATATGCTCTGATACCAAATGTAACGAACGCGATTTTTCGACGCTCGAAAATCGACATTAATATGTCCACTGTATCAACTGCCGAGCAATCGAATGCCGGAAAACCGAATTGTTATGGAGAAAAATAAGAGGTAGAAGAAGACAGAAAGAAAGAAAGAAGAAACAACAGAAACAATATCAGAATCTCACATATCGCAGTGGAACAACATATAATAGATAAATGAATAATCTTTAAATCAAAGAACTATATCATTTTATACATTACATCATCATCCGAGTTTTCAACAACAATACATCAATGGACAGTTATATAAACTTGTCCTCATACAGAATACACAGCGGAATAAATAATATCATATACAAGTGATACGTCTCGTCATCCAGCTCGCCACTGAGCTCCACAGCATCTCCTGAATTTAGAATGACCAGATAACCTGACTCTAGACTGCCCGTGTGGAAATTGGTGGGCACCCAGAGTTTAGGAAGGAAACAATAAACTCTAGGTCAGTCATGGTGACTGGTGTGAGAACTAAAACAGTTTATCTTCAAAACAACAACAACAACAACAAAGGAAGTGGAAAATATCCGCAATGCTTTTGGAAAATGAAACTACCATAAGACCTCCCGCCACACACACAATGCAAACGCAGAATCGAAGGAGATTTCTTCTTATGATAGTCAAACATGCTTACTACGCAAAACAAATCATTTTGATATTATTATTAGTGCATAGTGCAGAAAACATTTCGAAAATACAATATTAATCTTAGCCAGCATAGGTACCATTATATTATGCCTATTATAGCTGCTATGTTAAATAGCAGGTTCTACAACTAATACCGTACAAGGTTCGTATTGGAAGATGGATTTCCAACAAATGGTCAGGCTAAGGAACTTCCTATGCCACATGGGATCGCCTCTGGATGGACGTCCCGAGAACTAACTAGCTCTCTGCCAACACAAGGCCGGGTTATCTCTGACACTAGGTAACTACTACACGAATATGCCACCTCCCGGTCCTTTGGGACCTTTATCCGAGGCGTCTCGATCAAACAACAATCACACAGTTAATGAGATTGGAGTATTCACATAGGTTAAATACTAGGGCTTCATACCTGATACCACCCTTTTCCAGAAGGAAATGACATACCCTAAAGGGAGCGACCCTCATAACCTTGCTGCATCATTCCTGTTTCGACCATTTCCGGGTTGTGAGGTCCGAAGAGGTCTCGTCCACGAAGCTACGCTTTTTCACAAAGCCACGCTTTGATCACAAATGATCAATAAATGATCATCACGCAACAACACTCAGCATGCCACACTATCAAATTGGGAGTATATCACTGATAAATTTCAACTACATAACCTCTGAGCTCGTACGTCTCAAAAAAGGGTGTTAAGCTAAGAGAATAAATTCTATGCCACCAACAGAAATGTATTTGAAAGAAATCAGCTTTATATCTCAAAATGTAATGTCAGACATGTAACCATACAAGTCTGTTCCGGGTTCGAACAGAACCGAAGGCACTTCCAAAGAAGCCCTTGCAATTCGGGTATTCACAATCGCGATCGAACTTCCCATCACAAAGGAAATATCTATACCGTAGCTAACGGTGTAGAGACAATCGATAGGTCATCCTATCGTTTTCAAGAATACCCGGTCTTCACCACCGGTCTTCAATACGATCCATATCGTCGTATCAGTAATTCGGAATGGGTTATATGACACAAAGGTCTTTTCCCGGCTAACCCGAATAGTGAGCACAATATTTAAAACATATGGATATAGGGATTTCAATTAAGTCACAACTTATTACCCAAATCCTTTCCTTTAAATGGTTTTAAACAACTTACCATTTTAAATCTTTAAACAAAAAGATTTACTTCACAAAGTTTACCCAGTTTCACAAAGATTCATTCACAGATTTCCAAATCAATTTCCCATTTCAATTGAATTAACCCATTAAATCTTTTAATTAAGATTTAATTTATAGCTTTCAAAACTATTCACAATTCAAGTCTTTTATAACATAAAAGATACACCTTTTAAAATCTTCTTTGATTTCAAAATAAAGCTTAATCATCTTCACAAAGGTTAATTCATAGTTTTTCCAAACTATTTACAATTTCATTTCAACTTGAAATGTTTCGATACAAATTGGAAATCTTTTCACTTTATAAAAGCTATTAATATTTGAAAATAGATAGTTTTCATTTTGGGAAAAACTGGTTACAATTACACAGGTTAAATCCATTCAAGTATAAAACTCGAATCTAAATTTAAATTTCCAAAACCATATTTTAAATGGTTAAAAACCCATATAAACACCTTTTATAACTTGAAATATCTTTTAAACCAAAATTCCCAAATTATTGAATTCAATTTCAAGATATTGAATTCAACTTTTAATTCAAATGACTTAAATTCAAATTTTATTAAGTTATTTAAAATAACTCTTATTTTTGAAACTCACTTTCAAAAGTTTTCATTTCCAACTCCAAAACTAATTTGGATTCAAAAATTAAATTTTTCAAAATTGATAAAAATCTGTGACTTAACCGATTTCCACGTGAAATCCACATTTGTGTGTGTATTGTGTAGTCCAAGGGTTTAACACAATAGTGCAACAACATCCAATCATCACAGATCAAATATAACAATATAATTGATAAGCGGTATAAATTATAACGCTTATCTTTCATTCACAGATCACAGATATATATATATATATATATATATATATATATATATATATATCACAGATAAACAATTCACAGATCACACACAAATCAGAATATATCACAAAGTATCACATATCAGAGATGTCAAACAATCCAACATCCAATATAATCCAAACATCCATAAGTAGGATTAATTTAATTATCTGATTGATTTAAATCAGATAAATTTCAATAAATCAATTTTTACTAGTTATGGTGAATTAAAATCAATTAATTACCAAAACATTTTCAAATTTATTTCAATACACCAAATCAATTTTCAACGAACTTCCAAATTATTTCCTTTTTGAAATAAATTCCTTTATCTCTTTAAATCTATTTAAAAATACAAATTTTAAATAAATTCTTCAACTTATAAATAATATCTCCTGAAATCCATTTATTAAGCCCTTTTATACAAATTTGAAATTTAATTCAATACAGTTCAAAAATAAACTTTTTATCTTTTAACTCCTTTTAAATTTATCCAATTATCAAAAATAATTTTTTTTGATAAATTTCAACTTAAATTTCGAAAATCCAATTTTATCTATTTATGGTATCCAACGATACCAAATATATTTTGCTAAATTATAGCCGTCAACAATTTCAATCACAAAATATAATCACACGGCGATCATAAATAACCAACACACAACGTTGAAATAAATTCAAATGTTTGAGGAATCCAGTTGGATCCCTCCAACCTATTTCCCTACATCCACAGATGTTAGCACAATACCAATTCCACTTCAAGGTGGAATATCTCGGTATATGGGATTTATAAAATACTATCCGCTATTATGCGGCGCAATAGGGTCTCATCCGCTATATAATGCGGGAAATCAACTCCAAATACATATATATAATACCAATTCCACTTCACGTTGGAATTATCGCGGTATATGTTTTTAATAAATAACATCCGCTTAATATACGGCGTATAGGGTCTATTCAACACAACAGATAAAAATTATCATTCAATTCACACAATCAAGCAATTTTAAATCTAACTATTTAAAATTTAAATCGAAACAAATATTCGATTGAGTGAGAAGATCTCACCTTGCTTTCAATAACGGTTGCAGTATTTTATTTTGAATAAAATTAAACGCACTTTTAATTTTACTCAAAATTTTCACTGGCTCCAATCAACTCCAAACCAGCTCCATTGCAAAGAGCTCGACAAAACGATTCCAACGCAATTCGTTTCGTAATTTTTCGACCTCGTATCCAAAAGTTATGATATTTTAAAGTTTGAACGAATTAATATAACACAAATTTACTATTTTATTTTATTTTATTTATTTTAACCTTTTTCAATCTGGGCCGTAGATTTCCTAACCCTAGATCTAGGCCGCTGATTTTGTTTCTTCCTCATCGTTCAAACTCCCCCTAGGCAATCACGTTCGCATATACCCATAGCCGCCACTTTTGCTTGAATTAACGTGCTTCCATCTTTCGCTTGCAACACGATCAACTAGCGCCGAACGAAGCGCCACACTCCTCCTCACCAATGCCCAGAGGCCGACCCCACTCGGTGCCTCCCACGCCTCATTTTTCGTGTGTGAACGGCGAAGCTTTGAACTCAGTTTGCCGTTGATTTATAGCTCAAAAAACGATCACAACCGTTGGTTTTAAAGATCTCGTGGTACTCTTCAATGTTGTAGTTGGAAGTTTCTCGAATCGTTTGATGGATTGGAAGAAAAATGAAGAGGAAGGAGGTGAAATTCTGGCCATAGAAATTATTAGGGCCGGCTGGAAGAAGCTTTGTTAGGGTTTGAGTGAAAAATAAGAAAGATGATGGCCTTTTATAGAAAATTGCTCAAAACACTATTCATCGAAAATTTTCCGAACTCCAAACGAAGCGTGCCGGCTGGCGTTTCTAGGGTTTTACCCGCGTTCCGAACACAATGGAATGTTTTTTGGGAGCTAATTCGGTCATATGTGCGAGTTACGGAAATAAACGATCAAATTTAAATCAAATCGATTTAAAACGATTTCGATGCGTTTTGGCTTGCCTCGGACAAACGACAACTCCGATTGCTACGAAAATTGAAACCTCACAATAATTTCACATTTCGGATCCGATGAAACTAGTTTCGTCGAAATCTGAGACTGTTTGAAAAATGACTATTTTTAGTCGTTAATTAAATATTAAAATATTCAATTTTCACAAATTAACTTTTAATTCAATTTTAAAAGTTCTATAACATCACTTTAACTCCAATATGATTTATTATAACTTTATAAATCATTTTTAATCACATTAAACCCAATTATCAATTATTTCTGGAATTTCAAATATTAAATTATCGATTTAATTATCCAATTAAATCTAGATATTCGAAATTAAATTTATTCAGCTTACAAATCTCACTTATTAATATTTAAAATTAATTAAATATCCCAATTTCGAATAACCAAAATTCTGGGTCGTTACAATGGGTATAGAGGTGGGGTGTTACAGTTGTATCAAAGCATGTTAGAACAATACATTGTATGTACATGAGACACCAATCATTGGCCCAGAAGAAACTTAGTGTCCCTGTCCTATGGGTGTGCCGGGAATTTAAACACAATATCATACTCCGAATTATTCCACATGATAAAGATAGTTTATCACCATCGAAGAGAGTTGATTAACCGAGTAGATAATTTGAACACAATAGCATACCCCCACTTAGGGACTGACCCAATTGGGTTTGAGGAAACTGATTGGAGAAGTTGGAATAAGATTCCACAATTGGTCCCAAGTGCAAATGGGAGATTGATAGAGTTAGGGGTATGCCTTAGGGCAATTATGTAATTTGTTACATATATTTAACTCATCGAGTAATCTTGTTTGGAATAAAGGTGTTTTTTTATTATATACTTGATATAATGTGTTTTATATTAACTAATTAATTTAATTAAAAGTATATTTGATAGAAAACTATAAATGGTATGTTTTGTGATAGTAGTTACAAAGTGTTGTAACCGTGAGTAATTTATCACAATAAAAACAAATATACCATTTTAAATGTTTCTAGTCAAGATGCATCGAGACTGGATATCGATGTATCTGTTGAGACTAGAGTACGTAACGTTCTCCAAATGTTGGGCAGTGTATTACTCATGACTGCTAGGGGAACTAAGGTTTACGTATTGATAGTTATTAGATAACTATGGAATGACTCACTCGATAGTTTTTTGTTAGTTAATATAACTAAGGTCAAATAGAAAATATCGATATGCTGATTTATACAATTCTCTCGACTTAAGAATATTCTAGATCTTCAATATGAAAGCTCCGCTTTGATTATATTTGAATCATGGTACGACGTCCATCGAGTGACTATAGTTAGGTCGAGTGGAAGTATTGGAAGTGAAGCCCTATTCGAGAGAGGATTCGTCTCCTCATTTATATGGGATTAGTATCACGGTAAACTCAAGTTAACTCAATGTAAATGTCTCCGGTAAGAGCAGTTCGGTTAATTATTATTGAACCAAGGACTTTGTGTTTGTACTACAGAGTTGAGTATGGATGATATTGGAATTTTTGCCATTGCCAAATTCCATAAGTTCATAGTGATATAGTTTTGATGAAGAAAATTAGTGTAAATAAATCTCACAACCGGGTAATGCTTAATAATATAAAATTGGATTTTACCAAAACTAAGTAAGCAATAAATTTGGCCAAAATGTCACACCACCTGCTAAGTGACGTGTGAACATTAACATTCGAATAGTTCAATATTAGTCACCACCTAAATTTAAGCCAGTCGAGTCACACAATTGAAATGATGCATTCTCTCTAGACAATGATTTAATTATTTTGTAGTTGTTATCATCTATGAAATATTAATTATAAAATTTTGAATATGATTTGATGAATAAATATTATTAAATATATTTATAATATTTATAAATATATCGATCAATATGTGATATTGATAAGGAATTAAATCGGATTTAATTAGTAACATTTATGTGGACCTAAATGGGCTATTAACCCATGATATTATGGTGATATTTTGGCAGCAATATGGATGTAGGAGGTGGCTAAAAGTGGGCTAGGAGTATTTTAGATGGATGGCTCAAATTTAGGGAGAATATGTATGAGATATGATCCACCGTTCTCTCCATTCCTTCCACTATAAAGGACTCATAACCCTAATGCAAAAAATGACTTTTTGGCTACCATTTCCCATCATTTCTGGCTGAATTTATCTACATAAGAGCTCTAACAAATTCATCTCAAATCAATTTCAGTGCAGCAACTATTGGATAGTCAACCGTCTACGATTCAAGGATTACCAGTCCACCGAATCAAGAAGAGTGCTAAGAAGGGAGATTCATTATTACAAGGTGTACTTCAAGGAATTGGTTTTGGTATATGTTTACTATACTATATGACTTGTGATTACTAAATAATATTCTATTGTTTGTTTGTATATCATTATTATACTGTTAGTTAGGTGAGATTGTTATAAGTATCAATATTATCGCATATTAGATTGGATATATGTATGTATTATTAAAAAAAACCATTTTTTATAGATCTGATGTATACACAACTAAATAATATTATTTAATTATTATTCTTTTATTAATATATGTATGTATGTATGTGTATATGTCAAATAGTATAAACTAAGTGGCTTATATTTAATTGTGTCATCCTATCATGTTAATAATTAATCTTATATTTTGTATATGCATATTTACACTAATTATAATTTTAGGTAGCAATAAAGTAGTTTTAATAATTATTTACTATTATTTAATATTATTTAAATCAAAATACAAGTTGAATAATTCATACAAAATACTATAGGTTTCGAAAATTATATTTTAAATTTTATAAAATTATTTCATTATCATATTGTCTCTCGACCAAAATCATAGAATTTAAAAGTTAAAAATTTCATTTTAAAAAAACAATTTATATGTGCGGCTCGCAATAAATAATTTCTTTAAAAATTAATTTGACAAAGAAAATTATCGAATTTTTTCCTTGACCTTAAAATATCATCTTTGAATTTCTGAAAATTTAAAATTTGTAAAATATATTATGAAATTAGTTTTAACATTGTTTTAATGCTTTTTAACTAATTAATATATATATAATTTAATAATAGAAAATTATAGTGAAATATTTCATGTTCTGTGTACTTGATGTGGAATGCAATTAAAAAATAAAATATTTAATTTTATTTAATTTTTGTAGTTCATATAATTATCTATATATATTTAGATACATATATTTATAAATATTTTAGATATAAATATAATTATATATAGAAATATACATATATATATATATATAATTCTATTACTATAAAATATACGTGTATATTTCATTAAAAAATATTATGTGTGTATATATATGTGTGTATATGTTTATATATTTATATAGTCATTTATTTAATTAATATCTAATTCAATATATATATATATATTATTATTAATATTTTACAGATATGCAATACATATATTTTTCATGTATGTATATAAGTGTGTGTATATATATATATATCTATATTGTTTTAATATTTATTTAAATAACAAGTTCAATAATAAATCCTATTATTTAGTTCCATAATAAATCCAATAATTAACCATTCAAGCATATAATCAACTAATCAATCATAATATGGCATAACAACAACATATGATTTGGTTTTAATCACAAAACCGAAATAAACATACAATTGTGAAATGAATAACTATTATTCACCTTGATTTGATAATGAGACTTGGGATTTGAGTGTTAATTTGATTCCCCTAAGCTTATCCCTTGACTTCCTAGCTTCTCTTCCCTTAGTTTCTTATAACAATGGTCGACCTCTATTTTGCTTATGTTTATATGAATGAAAGGTGAATGTAACGACCAAGACTTTCTCTCCATAGAAAGTCGCATCATTATTAAGAAAGAAAGGGATAGAAAAGAGAAAAGAAGAGAAAGAAAGAATAATAACACATCAGAATCTCACAACGGAACGAAACAAATATAATATATCACATAACTATTACATAGTCTTTACATAATCAGAGTACACAACTTATACATCACAAAATAGATAGTTATAAAACCTGTCTATTATACAACACAAGATACAACTCAAACAAACGACTCAGAGAAACCAACACAGCGGAATACTATATATCTACGAATGCTGAAGCCTCCTGCTCCATATCTCCTCCATAGATTCGTCAAAGCTAACCTGAATCCCTTGGCTACTCGTAAAAATTTGAGTACCCAAGAGTTTATATAAAACAGAAATAAACACTTGGGTCAGACATGGGTCTGGTGTGAGTAACAGGTTAAACTTGCTTAACTTCAAAACCTTTTGAAAGAAAAAGTATCACGTAAGACTCCCCACAAATAAACATGGGTAAGTTTTTACCTTACGCTAACCAAAACATTTGATAGGAAATCTGATTTTATTATAATAGGGTCTAGGGTTTTCAAGTAAAATATAGAAATAGCTGAAATGCTTACATCTCACATTCCAACATAGTTGGGCACAACTAATACGTACGGCACTTATTGGAGTTTGGATTCCATACAATGGCAGGGCTACTGGGGTACCGCCCGTCACAGTACGTGGCCTAGATCACCGTACCGAGGAGTACGCCCGCTCCTCTGCAACACAAAGCCGGAACCATCCCTTACTGGATAATTCCGAACAAGATAACCCCGTAGTTGGCGCGACCAACCACACACTAAGCCGAATAAAAAGAAAAGGGACCTCTAGACAGGGATCTATCTTGCTCTCAGTGGGTGCTACCCACGAAGCCTTGCTGCACCTCCCTTGTTTTAGCCATTCCCGGTTGATGAGGCTTGAGGTTACGATTACCTTTAATCAGAACATATCACTTAGAATGCTCATCGTCCGCCTGACGATGTGCTGAAAGCATTCAATCCATACAAGTTCGTTCCGGGTTCGAACGAAACCGAAGGCATTATCTCGTTACACTCGTTTTGGAATCACCCTCAGAGTTAACGACAATAACCCTTGCACTCTAAATCTTCATCTTCACTTGAGATTCACGACCTATCGTTAATTTGGATCGATGTGGTATTCGGGTCTCCAGACCTGGAATACCGGTATACGGAAACCCGATCCCGGTCTCATCGAAATCCAAAACGTATCTTTTAAGGGCCAAGTTGTTTTAAGGTTAAAACAATTCAATTCTTATCTATATACACAAAGATAGATAACTCAATAGATAATCTATATTATCATCCAAACAGATAATTCATATTATCATTTCAATTCAACCAAACATCTATATCATAGATCAGCACATCTCTTATCAGAGATATTAACAATGCAAAGCATTCAATATCATTCATCCATCCTTAAGTAATGATTTATATTATCTCTAATTAATTTAAAGTGAATTAAATTAATTACTTCATTTTATAAATCCTGCTTACTTAATTATTAATTAAACCAATTAATTAATCATACTTTAAGTATCATCTTAATTAATCATTTCTGATTAATAATCTTTTAATTACTTTAAGTAATTTATCCTTAATTAATTTCACAAATTAATTATCTTAACCCATTCAGTAATTAATCTTTAATTATTAATTAACTGTACTTAATTACATTAATCCTTAATTAATTACAATTAATTAATTTCTTTAATCACTTATTATTTATTAATTAATCTTAATTAATCAATCCTTAATTACATCATTAATTATATTAATTAATTAATGATCCTTAATTACTTTTTAATTAATTACTCTATTTAAATTAATTATATTCAATAATTAATTAGTCACATTTATTAATCACCTTTGATTAATCTCATTTAGTAATTACTACTCTTAATTACTCTACTTCGTAATTAATTACTCCTTAATTAATTATCCTTTAATTAATTCCTTGATTAATTATTTAAAGTAATTAACTCAAATTACTTTCATTATATCATCCTTAGTTAATTACATCCACTAATTAACTTTAATTACTTTCCTAAGTAATTACACTTCAATAATTATACTTAAGTAATTATCAAATCACCAAGTGCTTATTTTAAATTAATTTAATTAATTAATTTAAACTTATCAAATTTATTTAATTAATTTACCTTAAGTAATTAATTTCTTTAATTACTTTATTTAGTAATTATAGCTAACCAATTCCATATTAATTAATCCAATTGATTATCAAAACTAATCACATTAATTAATTATTTAAAAGTCCCTAATTAATGATCTCTCATTAATTATTAACAATTCTTTATTCAAGTAATTAAACTTAATCAACTATTATTAATTACAAATTAATAAATTCTTAATTACCAATTAATTAATCTCTAACTACTTAATTAATTGCCTAATAAATCTTTAATCACTTGATTAATAATTTCTAATCATTTATTAAAAACCTATACTTATTTAAACAAATGATCCTAAGTCCCAATTTATTTAACACTCCATTAATTAACTTATCATCTTAATTATTTAATTAATTAACACTAGATTATTAATTAATTAAATTATTAAATTACTCTTTAATTACCTTATTAAATTAATGACTCCTATATCATTAAACCTTAATTACTTCTAAATTAAAGTATTTACCTTTAACAACTTAATTATTATTAACAAAGCTTGAAACATTTTTTACCTTTAATTTAATTTTTAATTTCATTTCAAATTAAAGATTTAAATTTGAATTACAAATTTAACTTTAACCAATTTAAATCAAATTTAACATTTTCTTTTTAAATCAAATGTTAAGAACACTTAACATTTATAAAAGAAATTTACAAGATTTTTAAACCAATTCATTTAAATTAAAACTCTTTTTAAACTATACTTTAAACATTTTAAAGATGTTTAAATATTATAATAAAAACTTATTTATTTTTACAACTGGGATTTAAGTTTAAATTAAATCCATACTTTAAAATTTTAATTTAAACTTTGTTTAAATTTCTGTTTTCAAATTTTAAATCAATTTTAAAATTTAAAAACACCCAGGCTTTAAAACCTGTAACCATTCAATTTACCCGAGCCAACCACTGAAATGCTTCGAGTAAAAACCCTAGCTGCTTCGAGTCACGCATTCAAAAATCTCGAGTTCCACTCCTCTGTTAAAACCAACCTAAACACTGATACGCCTGACACTTGTTCACGTGCA
Source organism: Allium fistulosum (assembly GCA_030737815.1). Classification (NCBI taxonomy): domain Eukaryota; kingdom Viridiplantae; phylum Streptophyta; class Magnoliopsida; order Asparagales; family Amaryllidaceae; genus Allium; species Allium fistulosum. The sequence continues at coordinate 271,930,753 of CM060902.1, read as the reverse complement.
CACGCGAGTTGATCGCCTCCGACCATCGCTGCTAACGCCAGCATATCGACTTCGATCACTCCTCACGATTCCGACCACCAGAAACTCGAACCATCTCCACAATCGAATTAGAGCAATCTCGATCACAAAACTGGAAACAGACCCAAACTTGTCAACGTCTTGCATTCCCTCCTCCGACCACTATCGCCATTGAATCTTCGGTGAAGTCCTCGTCAACTCACCATCTTCCAGTGCTCAAAGCCCCAGGCATCTCGATCACCAGAGGAAGTTGAACTCACGCAAAAATCGTAACCCAGTAAAACTAGGTTTAGAAACTCGATCGAACTACCACCATTGCCAGGGTGAATTTCATCATCATTAGACAATTTTCTCGAACTCTCCGATCATCCTTCTACCTTCAGTGAGAATCACGAGCTTCTCGAATACTTAGATCGCCGGAGACAACCCAAAGTTCCAATTCTGATCAACCTTGAACTGCTTCCTTAATTAAATGCTAAAAATTATGATTCTACTTTTAAAATTCATGTTTCTAGATAAACATTCAGTCTATAACCCTGAATTTATGAATTAGAGTGTTTGAATTTTTCACTTATACCAGACTTGCTCTGTTGTTTTTGATTTTCAGAGCCATTTAAGTTTTATTTTAACTTAAGTAAAATTTTAAACACTAACCCATGATTAAACAAACAAATATTGTTTGAATCCTAAGTTCTATTAAAGATCAGATAGGAAGATAATAAATTTTTGACTAAAATTTAACTTCTGAACTAAGAACAGGCAGAACATATATAACTATAATCATGCATCTACACATCCATATATATACATAGAAATTTCAAACATATACAATACACATTTTATTCCAGAAGTTCACATGCAAACATAGATCATATGCTTAAGTTTAAAATGAATGTTACTCACCTTTTTAAAAGTAAACAGAGCCTCTTTGAAACCAATTTTTGAAAAAGCCTTTAAACTGAAATGCCCCTTTGATCTTTAAAATCTTTTAAACTTGAATGCTTGCTAGAAAACTTGCATGCATGCTATTTGTTTGTTGAGACATTGCTTAAGATTCCAGGTTTACTTGCTTCAAATAGATTCCAGATTTGAAGAAAATTGCAGGCTACAGACTTTGATTTGAAAATGAGTTACAGGGTATTGTTCTTTTGATTTGAGGGGTTTGATTCTCTGGTTTATGAGGTGATTTAGTTACAGATTATGGTTTTGAGGAATGTTTGATTACATAATTGTTTTTGGAGAATTTCGTTTGAGGATTTGGTTTATAGGAGTGTTGAATTTTGATTTTCTGGTTTGCTTTTAGAAGTGGAAAATGAATTGCAGATTTTTGACATGAAGATTAGAAAGAAAGGAAAAGGGGAACACATGTTTTATAAGTATAATGATTTATTTTTAAAATAAAAAGAAAAATTAAAACAAAAATGACACTTGTCTTTCACCCTATTTAATTACTTAACACATGTTATAATGAAGCCTTAGGAAATAACACATGTCCCTTTTAATTAATTAATATTTATTTTAAATGTAAAAACCTTTTTCTTTATTTATTAAATACTCATTACTTATTTAAATTTATGTATATATATAAGTTACTTTTAAAGAAAATAAACCAATTATACTTATAGATAAAAGCTTATACATATATTTTAAAATGCAAAACTATTTAAATATTACCTCTTTTGAATTTCAAAATTAATTTACATTCAATTTCAAATTATATTTAAAAATCCAATTTAAAGTTAGATTAAAACAACACATTCCATTTTAAATAACAATTATATTTACATTAAAATCTATTTATTTAAAAACAAGACTTTATTCATTTATTAAATTTCAAACCAAAGCCAATCTATTTACAATATATATATGCACATATATAAATATATTATAAATAGAAATCATTTTATTAATTTCTAAAAGATAAATTCACTAATTAAATATCCATTTAATTAGATTATTAAACCAATTCAAATTTGTTATCAAAGATTATCAAATCAATTTAATTATTTAAACAGATTATTAAATTGATATTGCCCCAAATTTCCGGGATATTACAGTGAATGAGGATAATAGGAGAGAAGGGTTTATGTTAGGAAATAAGGCCTTTTTCTATTTTGCCCCTCACATTACTCCTTCTTATTTAAGTTGTAATCGATCTTATTAGCTCATTAATTAAGTTACGACTTATTTTACTTTTCAAATCTCATTCTCCTTATCACCATACATTATTTTATTTATCTAATTAAGTGCGATAAATAATGTTAATCAAATTAGGGGTGTTATACACTCCCCATCTTAAAGAATTTCGTCATTAAAACGACGATAAGGCACAAACAACATATAACACAGTTATAAAATGTACCATTAAAACAAATCAAGATAAGTGCCTTTAATTCTGTCATCTGTCTCCCAAGTACAGTCTCTCTCGTCGTCACTCCACTGGACTTTTACCAAACCGACTATCTTGTTCCTTAACGTTTTCTCATCCCTAGCCACAATACGAACTGGTTGTCTAACAATAGTCATGTTCGCTTCCACCATTAAATCTTCGAGTCGGAGTGGTAGTCTCTAGATCATGAACACACTTCCTAAGATGAGAAACATGAAAAATGTCGTCGACTCCTGCTAAAATGTTCGGTAACTCTATCCTATAAGCGAGTTTCCCAATCTTTTCTATAATATGAAATGGTCCAACAAATGTTGATGCTAATTTTCTTGACTTCCCAAACTGGATTACACCCTTCATTAGGGATACATTGACAAAAACATGAACTCCAACCGAGAACTCTAAGTCCTCACGCCTATTATATGCATAACTTTTCTGCCTCGACCGAGCTTCCTTTATCCTAGCCTAGTTAACTCAATCTTTTCTATGGCTTTTATTACCATATCTAGACAAAAGACTAGTCTATCTACGGTTTATGACCAACATACATGTGATTTGCATAGTGTTCCATATAAAGCTTCAAAGGTGTCATCCCTATACTAGTCTAATAACTATTGTTATAGAAAAATTCAAATAAGGGTGGATGGTCCTCCAATGATCCTCCAAAGTCTAGCACACAAGCTCTTAACAAATCTTTTAAGTCCTTGTTAACTCTTTCCATTTAGCTATCTATATGTGGATGGTAAGCGGTACCCGTCTTGAGCTTGGTACCTAAAACCTCTTGTAAACTCTGCCAGAATTCGCTAGTGAATAAGGTATCTCTGTTACTGACTATATTATTAGGAATCCCATGCAATCTAACAATATTCTTCATAAACAACTTAGCTAAAACAGGTGTCGTCCTTGTCCACTTAATGAGAATGAAGTGTGCACTCTTGGTCAGTCTATCCACTATAATCCAAATACTCTCATTTCCCCTATTCGATCTTGGCAGCCCGTCAATAAAATTCATGGATATAGAATCCTAGTTTCAAACTGATATATCTAAAGGCTGAAGTAATCCACTTTGCTTCTGACGCTTGGCTTTTTCTTGTTGAAAATTCAAGCTTTGCTTTACCCAAAAGCCTACATCCCTTTTCATTTCTTCCCATAAGAAACTTCTCTTCATATCTTGGTACATCTTAGTTCCTCCAGGATGAATGGTAAACTTCGATCGATGACACTCCCTAAGTTCCTTAAGTCTTCCAAATCTGGAACACAGAATCACCCTTTCTTCCTTAACCATTCATTTTAGTCAAGACTGAAATCCTTTACATCATCAATCTAAGTTCCTCCTTTAAGTATCCTAATTCTTTCAGCTAATAATGGATCATCTCTTTGCTTAGAAGCAATCCTTTCGATCAATACTGGTCAAACTTCCAAGCAAAATAACATTGTTGTACTCTGACTAGAACTAGCTGTAGATCTTAACAACACACCATATGTAGTCAATGCCTATAAGTCTTTCCATTTGAATATCATGGCTAATACCACATTCTGATGTTTCCTATTAAGTGCATCGACTACTTTGTTTCCTTTCCCTAGCGTATACTCAATACCAAAATCATAAGCTGCTATGAACTTTAACCATCTCTGCTATCTCATATTCAACTCCTTCTGAAGGAATAAATATCTCAAAGACTTATAATCTGTAAACAACTCAAATCTTTCTCCCAAATGGTAATATCTCGACACTTTCAAAGCAACAATTATAGCTACCAACTCCAAATCGTGAGTGAGATACCTAACTTCATGCGGCCTAAGCCGTCGAGAAGCATAGGCAATCACTTTACCTTTTTACATCAACACAGCTCCTAATCCTGTTCCGCATGCATCAGTATACACCACCAAATCTTGATTCCCATCCGGAACAACTAACATGGACGCATTAGTTAATAAATGTTCTAGCTTCAGGAATGCGTCCTCACATTTATTGATCCAAAGATACTTCATGCCTACCTTGTTAGTTTAGTCATCGGTGCTGCTATACAAGAGAATCCTTAATGAATCTTCGATATTAGCAAGCTAATCCAAGAAAACTCTTTATCTCGGTCACTGTCTCGAGTCCTTTCCAATTATTAATAGCCTCAATCTTAGCTGGATCTACTAACAATCCTTCTTCTAAAACTACATGACTAAGAAAATTCACTTCTTTCTTTCAAAAGTGACACTTCGAAAAATTTGCTTTTGATTGATGTTGCCTCATTGTCTCAAGCACTATTCTAAGGTGAGTCTCGTGATCTTGCTCATTCCTAAATATATCAGGATGTCATCTATAAATACAAACATGAATCTATCCAAATGTTCCCAGAAAATTCAGTTCATCAAATCTACAAAGAAAGCAGGCGCATTAGTCAACCCGAGTGGCATTAATAACCACTCACATGAACCATATCTTGCTCGTAACACCGTCGAAGGACTATTGTCCTCCGCCACTCTCAACTGATGGAACCCTATCGCCAAATCCATTTGGAAAAGTACTTTGGCTCCACTCAATAGATCAAATAAATCATCTATTCTTGGCAGGGGATATCTATTCTCTATCATCTTCTCATTCAGCTTACGATAATTCATGCACATTCTCAACGACCCATCTGGTTTCTTCACGAACACCGTGGTCGCACCCTAAGGCGAACTACTTGGTCTAATGAAACTCTTTCCTTCTAAGTTCACTAGCTACACCTTTAATTCCTTTATCTCAGTAGGTGTCATTCTGCTAGGCGGTCTACTTATGGATTCAGCTCCAGGTACAAGGTCTATTCAATACTCAATAGCTCGTTTCGATGGTAATCTTGTCACTGGTTCAAAGATATTTGCAAACTCTCTAATGACTAAAACTCGATTCAAGTCGTCTTCTTCCTCCATTACACTAATTAAAACACAACCAACAAAATTCGAGCTCTCTACTAAGTATGTAATTTGATCGCTACTATTAGGGTGTCTTAGTGATATTTTCCTATCTTGGCAAAATATCCTAGCATCATATTTGCTAAACCAATCCATACCCAATATAATTCCAAAGCCCACAAAATCAAACACATGCAAACTATAGGAAAATATATGACCTAACAACTCAAACTCTAAATGGTCACATCTCATCCCAAGAGTTGCATACTCCCTTATCAGATTCGCAATGCTTAAGGAAGTAACAAGGTATGATAGTTCTAAACTAATCTTATCTACCAAACAATGAGAGATAAAATAATGTGATGCGCCTAAACAATACTCTAACTAGTATGATATAAATAAAAAGCATACCTTCTATCGCAGACTTTCCTTTCTCTATAGCAGCCGGTCCTGATGTAGACGTTCCAAAGCAAATACCTTTCCTTTCTCAACCTTAGCTGGTTCTCTGCACTGATTCTTGTCATGCCCTATCTGGTCACAGTTGAAGCACTTAATGTTCTTCTTTCCAATGGCCTTCTTTCCTTGACCAATTCAACACTTAGGAGCAAAATGTCATTTCTTGTCACAGTTGAAGCAGACAATATCAGCTTTTCCTTTTTTGGCAATTCCACTATTCTAAGCTCCCTTTTTCTGAAAAAACTTTCTTTTCTGACTATGACCACTTTAAGCCTCTACCGGCTTGTTATTACTAAACAGCGCAAGCATCTTCGTTCCTCAATTCCATCTCCACTTCTACATCACAAGGATCTCTAAGATGAGGTAATGTTGCTATGGCAAGCTCTAATTCTAGATGAACTTCTCGTTTCTCTTGATCACTGTATCCATAATAGCATTTCCATATCTGGATAACTCCTCAAACTTTGTCGCATACTAAACTACCGACATATCACTCTGCTCTCACTCAGCAAACTTTCCAAGCAAAGTCGACTTGGCTATTTCAGACATGAACCTTTAATCGAATCTTCTTCTGAACTCTGCCCAAGTCAAGTTCTCCTATAGTATCCCCATAGTTAAACTATTCCACCTGTACAATGCAGCTTCTTGCAATTGCCTGGATGCCAATCTCCTCTTTTGCTTATCGTTTTGCCTAAATCAGCAAAAAAAATTTAAAGTGCAATAACCAATTTTCTACTTTGATAACACCCTTCGTTCCAATAAATGGCTCTCCTCTGAGCCTTGCATAATCCCTAACCCAAAAAACATAATTGTTGACAACTGAAACTTTAGGGTTTGCTGCTCCAACAATACTACCAACTAATCCAGCTGCAACTCATGGTCGCATCATGTTAACAAAGAACTGAGACATAGCTCTCATATCTACCAATGCTATTCCAGCACCCACATTAGTAGTTGTTTGTTGACCCAGATTCCTCCTAGTGTTGGGCTTGACATTTCCATTGGTTGTGGTGCTTCCTCCATCGAGATTCTCTCTTTCGTTTCCTACCTCCATATCTTACTTTCCTTAAATCTACATTTGAATCTTGGTAAGATATGGAAGAACGGTATAAGGGAGAGGGAAGAATAGAGATAGGATATATACTTATATAAAGCAAATACAAGTATGTTACTAAAGTATTTCCCATACCTCAATCTCATTTTCTGATTCATTTGGATTATGTTTTAAAACTCTTTTAAGGTTTAAATTTTTTTTCGTTTTACATAAACCCTTGCTCCGATATCAAGTTGTAACATCCCTCATTCTAAGGCCTAAAAATAAGCGCTACTGATGCAACTATCATCAATAGTATTATTCTCTGGTGACAAAATGAGATCAGTTAATAGTATCGTTAACATCAGAAGCATATAAATATGAAATTTTTTAAAACATAATTCATTAATAACTTCCATATTCATTACGTAATCCCAAAACTATGCTCATTTTCAAATAAAATATAATTATTATAAAATACTCCAAGAGCGACATATGAAGAATCCCCCTTGGTTGATCAAAGTTTACTACTTGAAAGATACAATTTCTTTCATTAGATACATTTAAACATAAATAGGCTTCTATAAAGCTAGCTCTACTTCCTGCATATGTTGAAAGCTTTATTTTTCAAACCTAAAAACCTTACTCTCGAACTACTCAAATGAGTACCGTAGAGTTAAAGGGGAAAAACAAAAACTTCGGGCTAGATAAAAAGTCTGGTGCGAATAATAATATGCCATCTCGGTAATAGATATCTATTGGGACCACGTCGCTGAGCATAACGAGTTTTTCCCTCGTTGGTATCTTCTGAAAATATGTCAATCACAATCATGCTCCTACATTCACAATGGTTAAACAAACATAAATAATTATATGCATGTATGCTACATGGGTAAACCTGAACAATCTGTCTTAGTGAATTGACCATCTATCTCTACTTCATAGTTTTCCCAGGGTCACTACAAACCTCTATGGCTGACTCGGGCCTACTAGATATACCAAAATTCTCCAACTTATTGTTAGGCGAAAACTGGACCGTCCGTCCAAAAACAGTCACGTATTGTTATCCTGGTTGTTTGTCTATCTCATAGTTTTGCTAGGCTCACTATGAACCTAATGGTTTTACAGGCCAACCAATAACATGTCTAAGTTATATTTCTTTCTGTGTGTAACCCTACTTTTAGTTTTATCCTTAACAAAGCCCTACGCACTTGAATTGTAGACCAATATCAACTAGGGGCTAACAAGTGAAGCATAGAGGGCTACTCTACACTAGTCCTATTATCTGGTTTTCTAATATCTATTCCTTGAGTCAAGATGTTCCATCATAATTTATCTAATGGTGATCAATTATCTTACAAAATCCTAGGATAAATACCATATGTATTTCCTTGAAAACATTATTCTTTATTAATGATTTACCTTTGAAATCATGCTTAAAACAAGGAATATATAGCCCTTCACTTTATCAAAATATTATGCCAAAATATACGCTTCTCTAAAGAAAACTTATGATTTAATAACACATGGCATCATATGGCCAAAATGGAATGCCGCACCCCTTCATCTCTAAGTCATAATAAAATATTCTAATTTTATAAAGCATAAGGCCATAACACCGAAATCATCTATGTCGTGTGCTATTATATATAGGTTGTCGAATATAAGCGACACAGCCTTTGGCTTGTACAAAGTATACCTCTCAAGTTTAAAATAGGTATGTCGACATTGATGACCTTCGGCATCAATACCTTAAAACAGTTGATATTGATTTCATAAAACTATGCTTCTATGCTGTTATATAAAGAATATTGAAATCATTTACTTGCGCCATTATTTCCATAAGAAAATCGGCGACATCATATCCACTTTATACCATTAATGTAGAAAGTAACATATGCAGCATTGCTGCGTTAAATGGATAATGTGGAAGTTAAGTTATGCGGTGTCACTGCAATAGTACTTTTATCTCAAAAGTAATACTAGCGGCATTACTACCATAATATAGATAAAGCCGAAATAAAATAGTTGGCATCATTGCCACTGTATACTAATGTCAGCATAAATAGATGCAACATTGGTAAGCGGTAAAGTTAAGCCGCATCAATGCCACCTATCCTTAATATCGAAAGTATGTGGTTGCAGAGTCAATACTATTTGCTTTAGGTTATGTCGACATTGATATGTCACGAGATTACTCATGTTGTTGTTATTTTAATGTCGAGAATTCCTAAAACTACGCTTCAACCTGATTGGAATCATTTCATACCAACATAGTTGATATCATATGCTTCCCTTCTTATTGAAGACGACATTGATAACTGCGATATGGATGGACTTCGGCATTGATTACTGGCATTATGGAAAACTTGTAATTAACATACAAAATGTTTATTTTCCATTTAAAATAATTTTTTTCACCCACTCTTAATCCATGTCCAATTTCTATTGGTTTAGACTACACTTTATGAATTTCTTTTCCAGAAAACTGCTGTAAACCAGATTTATCATTCCCAAAGTAATTTGCAAACCATGTACTTATATAATTATTTTAATATAATTATTAAGCCTTTCTAGCCTAATAAATTCATACAAAATCATAAACACTTGGAAAAATCACCAAAAATCATTGAAAATCAGAACTAATATATTCTTTGCCATATAAAAATTTTGAGACCAAAAACATTATTTTATTATTTTTAATAATTAAAACCCAAAATAAATCATTTTCCTCACTAAGGAAATCCATAAAATAGTCATAATTGCTTGCAAAATTATGAAATTAAAAACCCACTTCTAAGTTATAAACGTCATATCCAAATTTCAAGCTATGTGGAAGTCATAAAAAAGGTTTTCACACTTAAACCCTATTATTTAGTTCTATAATAAATCCATTAATCAATCATTCAAGCATATAATCAATAATCAATCATAATATGGCATAACAACATATGATTCAGGTTTAATCATAAAACCGAAATAAACATGCAATTGTGAGATGGATAACTATTACTCACCTTGATTTGATAATGAGACTTGAGATTTGAGTGTTAATTTGATTCCTCTAAGCTTTATCCCTTAATTTCCTAACTACTCCACCATTAGTTTCTCCTAGCAATGCCCGACCTCTATTTTGCTTATGTTTTTATGAATGAAAGATGAATGATGGGAGAGAAGGGTTTATGTTAGGAAATAAAGCATTTCCCTATTTTACCCCTCACATTATTCCTTCTTCTTATTTAAGTTATAATCGATCTTATTAGCTCATTAATTAAGGCAAGACCTATTTTAATTTTCAAATCTCATTCTCGTTACTACCAAACATTATTTTATTTAATTTATCTAATTAAGTGCCCTAAATGATGTTAATCAAAATTAGGGGTGTTATAAAATCCAAGGTCGTCTCAAGTTACTTGGAGTAACTTACTCCACTCCATATCAGTCCCAAGAACCCCGGAACACGTCACGAAGAAATCCCTAAAGTATGCTATGCCACGACAAAAATTCCCAACTTTCACTTTCTTTTCGGCTATACCCTAGCCAAGCCCCAAGTAATACCTTCCGTTACTCCAAGCAACATAAGAAATCCGAATAGCAAATCTTACTATGGCTTGACTCCCTAAAACACTGGGCACGACTCCAAGCACCAAGCATAGAATCTTGGTTGGCTCGAACCATGTCGCCTCATGAAACCACCGAGCATGACACCAAGCTGATGTGGGTTGTAGAATTATGGATCTTAAGGCTAATTAAACACTAGATGAAGGGTGAATAGCATTTTCTAACTTATTTAAATCTTTTCAAATTTCTTTTAGGTAAAATATAAATTACTAAATAACAACACAGAATTATACTATCAAACAGTTGCGATGCAATCATAGATAAAAATAAAAGAAGTGAAGCAAAGTAAAGAGTTAGAGAGATGACCCTAGGCATTTTATACTGGTTTGGGTTTCTCCTACATCTAGCCCCGTACAATTGCTCACATAGATTTCTTTTCAAATGCCAATCTTGAACCAAGCAAATGGAAAACCCAAATACAATCTCGATTTTGAGGCTACGAGACATGCCATCCCGAATTTCCGAGCTCAGATTAGACTCACTTGATTTGACCAAGCTACAAGCTTACTCACTAGATTTTTGGGCTACTAAGCACACCCACTTGATTTGAACGAGCTACAAGCACACCCACTTGATTTGAATGGGCTACAAGCACACCCAAAGCAAAGACAAATAGATTTGATAGTTTTTCGAAAGACAATTTCTTGAATTTCAAATACAATGGATCCTATCCTCTTCGACATCACTTTGATCTTTCAATTGAGAGATAGATGTTTCCAAAATAGTAAGAAAGTAGTATCGAATCAATACAATGAAGTGTGAATTGATTCTAAGTGATTTTAAAAAGAATAGAGTATATTTTTGATGGAGTTTTCAAGAGATTAAGTGGAGGGAAGAAAATAAGTAAATCTAAAATTTAAAATTCGTTTGAACTCCCCTTTATATAGTAAATGAACGTATATGTTTGTTCGTGAAGAGTTACGATGAATAGAAACTTCATTTCAAAATTTGAAAAACCACTTGGCGGCATGTATGTTGACATACCATCTGCCTATATATTGACATATGCATGTATATTTTGAAAAATTGTTTCTTTTAAAATGTTTTGAAAATCCTATACTTTGTAAAATAATTTGATACTTCAAAAAATAGCTTGAACATAGTTTATAACAATTTTGAACTTTGAAACACTTTTATAAAATATATATATTTTGAAATTTTAAATTTGTTAAAAAATATAAAAGGTAGAAAATAGGAGATAGAGATCAAATATTGCTATCAATGACTTTAACAATATAAGCTATGACTCTATACACTAAATTATAATCTTGAGATCTTTATATCTTGGTTTTTGTACTCATGAGCCTTTATGTCTATCTTTTTAAATTTTCACACTGTACATTCTTCAATTCAACACCTGTGTAATATTCTGCACTATATACTATATAACTTAGCTAAACATTAGTATCCATATTTTATATGATTGTATATGGTTGTTGTCATCAAAATCAATAACTTAGTTATTAACAATCTCCCCCATTTTGATGATGAAAATAATTAAATATTCCTGTATAAAAAATATGATATAACTCCCCCTGAGTTAGATAACTCTCCCTGAATATATGCATGTATACTTTATATTTTTCTCTCTTTTTGTCATCAACAAAAATGCGTGAAAAATAAAAACTCCGCTTAAATAAAATACTTAGAGGCTATAGAGTCAAAATCAATAACTAAGCACTTAAAGTAATCAAAGCTGTGATGCCCCACCTCTATACTCACTCTAACCAAGGACACTACTGGGTAATGCCGTCAATTAGTACGAAGAATAAGGCTGTTGAGGAGCGACCATCTGTGTAATTGCTTTGTGCGAGTACCGATATGTCAGATAATTTGTCATGCATTTCATTTCAAGAGGAAATTTGACATATCAAATACAAACTCAAAGCTACTACACAGTGGCTATGTGGCCTTCGGAAAATAAAATAAAATAAGCATACATAAATCAGTCATAGATATTCATATCACTAAGGCGGAAACAAATATGAATATAACACACAGACTTGTACATCACAATAGTGGTCATACAAGATCCACTACATCACAAAAGAATAGGTATAAGTGCTAGACAAAAGAATATGTATACATCAAGGAGTCCCTATCTCGAATGTATAAAAACAAAAACTACTAAGCTAAAGTAGTTATTCAAAAGCTAGTCCCTGCTAAGAAGTCAAGTGGAAGCACCTGAAACACCTCGGTCTGACTCGAGTATTATTTAAGAAGAAAAATAATAAACGGATCAGTCTAGCTATAATTATCATGTAAGATGAGATAGGATAAGAGATACGACAAATATATATATGATATCAACAAAAAATCATACAATATCTCAAGTTTTCTCAAACACCAAAAAAAATGTCATATTCTTTAGCTTATTCACCAAATCAAAAATATTAATAGAGCTTATCAATGCAAATCACAAAAATTGGTGAAACACAAATTCTAGAAATCAATAATTAGAAATCCGGAAAACATAAAAGGGGGAGGCCTATCACAAACGGAAGCATGAAAACTCACCAACACGTGTATCACAAACGGGACGCTATCCCATATGTCTCTAACCCATAAAGCCGGTGCAACGACGTAGTACAACGATATGCCCGAGGAACCTGAAACTCAAATAAGCCAGAACAATGACGTAGTACAACGATATGCCCGATGAACCAAACTCCATAAAACCCATAGGTCGCTAGCCTATAAAAAATGAGACGAAGCTCAACAAAACCATGAAAATCGATATCAAATCCATCAAATGGATATTCCAAAAAATCCAGAAAAGAAGTTATCATAGTCGATAATAAATGACAAGAACTAACCGGATCAACAAAAACTGATAAAACGGAAACCCACATAAAAATAGGCAAATAGGCTGAATTTAACACCGCCAGACGTCTGGTGGTTTTCCCAGACGTCTGAGCTGAAGGTCTAGAAATTTCTTTCAGATCGCTCAGAAGTCTGGGAATAACCTCAGATGTCTGAGCCGTAGGTCTGGAATTTTCATTCCTTTGCCTTAGTCGTCTGAGTGTTTTCCCAGACGTCTGAGCTGAAGCTCAGGGATAAATTTACCTAGACCATTGATGGCCAAATCAACTCGGAAGTGATCGAATGAGCGACGGTGGCTAGAGATTTATGCCAAGCGACAACCCAGCCCTATAGGCTCTTCAATACACTCTAAACAACATGCCCAAACATACATAGTAGGATTTTCTTAGATTTTGACTTCAAAAATACCAAAATTGGAAAATTCACCAAAACAATTCAATTCAAAAGCAATTAAACATGAAATAGATGTTAGGAATTCATACCTAACAACAATGAAATCTATAGACATAGATGTGAGTTCAAGAACTCACCTTTAAACTCAAAAACAACAATTGAGAAGCTCTAAAACAAGGAAAGATCAATCTCTCTTCAACTTCAACTCTAGAAGCTCCAATCTATGATCATATGCAAATATTTCCTAAGTTAGGTTATAGGAAATTATGAAAATTGGAGAGGGATTGAGATGGAGAAGATGAAGAGGATACTTACCTAAGCTTCTCTTTGATTTTAGAACTAGAACTTGAATTTTAATTTCCTAAGAATCTAGGGCTTAGGAATTTTAATTTCTTTCTTTTCCACCATTTTTCCTTTTGCTTGAGAGTGTTAGGAAATTATAAAAGGAATGAATGAAGAGAAGAGGAGTTAGGGTATTTGGTAGAGGAGTTTGGGTTCTTTTATTGGGTTAACGGGCTAGAACACAACCCAAAGACTAAATGAAAATGCCATAATCCTAATCAACTCCAAACATATCGATGTTTATACTTAAACAAGTTGTAAACGTCGTTTTGAACTCAATGAAAGTAGTCTCGAGTCCAAATTCGACTATTTACAAAAAGTCACATTTCGTACTTTAAATTCAACTAACGATGCTATATTTAAATAAAACATTTAAACATATAATCGTAAAATTACGGGTTGTTACAGACTCCCCTCCTTAAAGAAATTGCGTCCTCACAATACTTAAGAAGAAAATAAAGTGTAACAACCACACTAAGGCATAACAACACAAAAGAAAATTTTGAAGTGAGAAGTTCACCTTAAAAGCATGAGAGAGTAAATCCGAATGTGTTCGCTCGATGAATTCTCTGGATTCCCAAGAACAATCTTTAGGATTTGCGAACCATTGAACTTTCACAAGCGAAACATCTTTATTACGAAGGCGTTTAACCTCCGTAGCGGTGATACGAATAGGATGTTGCTCATAAGTCAAATTAGGTGAAACTTTAATTTCTTCAATAAGGCCGGGCTCAAGAATAGAATCGGAATCTCTAAGGCATTTTCGTAGTTGAGACGTGGAATACGTCTTGTATAGTAGAAAATTGAGCCGGTAATAAAAGGTGGTAAGCCACGGAACCAATGCGTTCGGTGATGGGAAATGGGCCAATATATCGAGGTGCTAACTTTCCCGATCGACTGAAACGCACAACACCCTTCATAGGTGAAACACGAATGAATACCAAATCTCCCACAGAAAATTCCAAATTCCTTCTTCGGTTATTAGCATAGGATTTTTGTCTACTTTGAGCTTCTTTTATCCTATGACGAATAAGGTCAATCTTTTCTGTGGAGTCATGAATAAAATCTGGACCTAAAACCAGCTTCTCACCGACTTCAAGCCAACACGAAGGAGATCGGCATGGCCTTCCGTAGAGTGCCTTGAAAGGTGCCATACCAATACTAGATTGGAAGCTATTATTATAAGAAAACTCGACAAGGGAAATATGATCTTCCCAACTTCCACCAAAATTAAGAACACATGCACGAAGTAGATCTTCAAGAGTTTGATTGACATGCTCGGTTTGTCCATCAGATTGAGGATGATAAGCGGTGCTAAAATTAAGCTTCGTTCCCAAAGCTTTTTGAAGACCCTTCCAAAATCCACTAGTAAATAATGGATCACGATCGCTAACAATAAAAGTAGGAACTCCATGCAATTTAACAATTTCTTTAACATAGAGTTTGGCCAAAAGAGGTACGGTTCAATTGGACCGAACGAGAAGAAAATGGGAAGATTTTGTAAGTCTATCTACTATCACCCATAGACTGTCATGACCTGAACGAGAATGGGGAAGACTGTCAATAAAGTCAATGGATACTTGGTCTTACTTCCAAACTGGAATGTCCAAAGGTTGCAATAACCCACTGGGCCTTTGATGCTCGGCCTTTATGAGTTGGCAAGTCATGCAACGCTTAATAAAGTTAGCAATATCAGATTTCATTCCATCCCAATAATAAAGTCGTTTCATGTTCGCATACATTTTACTACTACCAGGATGAATGTTAAATTTAGAACGATGAGAATCTTCTAAAATGTCTTTACGAAGATCACTAATATTCGACACAATAAGTCTACCAAATTTTCAAATGCCCCCACTAGCATCGATTTCAAAGTCTTTCAGACCACCAATATCATTTTTATCCCTACAACTTTGGCTAAGAAGAGCCAGTTCGGGATCTTGCTTTTGAGCTTCAAGGATGCAGTCTAAAAGAGATGGATGAGCCTCAAGGCTACATAAAACAAGAGATGAACATGAATCAGATTCACGTTCTTAAATCTCACAAGTGGACAAAGTCTCGAGATCATTCCATTCGGATATCATCATGGAAACAACCGTTTGTTGCTTACGACTAAGGGCATCGGAAACACGATTTCCCTTTCCGGGAGTATAAAGAATATCAAGATCATAAGATGCAAGGAATTCGAGCCAACGTTGTTGACGCAAATTATGTTTCTTTTGAGAGAACAAATACTTCAAAGATTTATGATTGGTGTAGAGAACAAATTTCTCTCCCAAAAGATAATGACGCCAAATTCTAAGGGTGAAAACAATGGCCGCGAGCTCTAAATATTGAGTGGTATATCTAGTCTCAACAGGCTTTAATTGCTTAGAAGCATAAGCGATAACATGTTCCCTTTGCATGAGAACGGCTCCCAAACCAACACGACTAGCATCGGTATAAACAATCAAGTCTTGGTTCCTTTCGGGAATCAGAAGAATAGGAGCATCGGAAAGGAATTCTTTTAATTTCTGAAAAGCAGCTTCACATTTGTCTGACCAAATGTACTTAACTCCCTTCTTTGTCAAACTAGTAAGAGGTACGAAAATTTTAGAAAACTCTTTTATGAACCGACGGTAATAGCCTGCCAATCCAAGAAAGCTACAAATTTCCATCACATTCTCCGGTCTCTTCCAATTTTGAATCGCCTCAATCTTTGAAGGATCCATGAAAATTCCAGATTCAGAAATAATATGTCCTAAAAATTTCATACGGGATTGCCAAAAAGTGGCACTTAGAAAATTTTGCTTTCAATTGATTGCTCCTAAGGGTTTACAACACAATTCGAAGATGTTTTTCATGCTCTTCCTCAGTTTTAGAATAAACAAGAATATCATCTATAAAGATGATAACAAATTGATCGAGGAAGTCTTTGAAAATTCAGTTCATAAGGTCAATGAAATAAACTGGAGCATTCGTTAAACCAAATGGCATAACAAGCCATTCATAAGATCCATAACGAGTACGGAACAATGTCAAAGGAATACTATCCTCTGCAATTCAAAGCTGATGAAAACCGGTTGCTAAGTCTAATTGTGAAAAGACTCTAGCACCGCAAAGTTGATCGAATAGATCATCAATCTGAGGTAAGGGATATTTATTCTTGATGGTGAGATCATTAAGCTTGCGGTAGTCAACATAAAGCCTAAGTGTACCATCAGATTTCTTCACAAAGATAGCCGAAGCTCCTCATGGAGAGGAACTAAAATGAATAAACTGTTTTGCTTCCAATTCGGGTAATTATTTACGCATCTCCTCATTTTCCTTATTGGACATACGATAAGGAGGACGAGTGATAGGTAGAGCTCCAGGGATTAGATTAATTCTGAACTCAATTGCTCGCTTAGGTGGTAATCCTAAAATGGGCTCAAAGATGTCGTGAAATTCACAAACAACGTGAATGAGGGAAATGAAATCTTCCTCATCATCATTATCATCATCATGCGGATTTAGAGAATATAAGGATGCTACCGAATTGAAATCTGAATCTTTAAGAACAATAGAAATCTGCTTAACAGATTGAGGATGTCGAAGATGGATAGTTCTCTCGGAACATAGGATGTGGGCTTCATAACGATTAAGCCAATCCATTCCCAAAATCATTCTGAAACCTAAGTAACGCATACCATGCAAATCGGCACGGAAGGCATAATCACATAGAATACTTTCAACATCCTTACAAAATAAACTGAGTGTTGCGGATCCACCAACTAGATTCACAATTCTTAATGAAGTCATCAAGCCCATAACATTTAAAGAAAAAGTATCAACAAGTTCTTTTGATATAAAAGAGTGAGATGCACTCGTATAAAAAAGAACTCGAATAGGATGATCACGAAACATAATAATGCCATCAAGGACAGAATGAGAAATACCTTGACCAAGAGAAGTGTTACTAGGGGCTTGCACAACATTCAACTTTCCCTCTTTCTTGCTTTGAAGTTTGGGATATGAAGATATATAATGATCCGAACTTTTGCAATAGCGACAAGTAAGGGGCTTCAGATACTTATTTGCATAGTGGTCCTTAGATCCACAATTGTAGCATTCTCCACGATTAGGGGTAGGAGTCTTTGCTATCGAAGTTGCTTGCTTCCCTTTTTTGTTGGGATTAGGGCCTTTGAACTTACTGTCGAGTTGCCTCTTCTTGTTGTTGTTGAAGTTCTGTTTGGCACCCCCAACATCACCATCACTTTCTTTATTGGCCTCTTTAAGTCGAAGAGCGATATCTACAAGCTGATCGAAAGGCACTTCTAGTTTCAAAAGTAAAGCATTTTTGAGGTTCTTATTCAACCCATAGAAAAACCTTTGATTTTTCTTCAATGGGGTATTAATATACTCGACCCCATATTTAGAGAGGGATTCAAAAGATGCAACACAATCTATCACAGTAGATTCACCTTGAATAAGGTTAATAAAGCGTCGGGCTAAAGTTACTTTTTCAGCTTCTGGCACAAACTTTAACTCGAACCTTTCCCGAGATTGCTTCCAAGTAAGATCCGCTTCAACAATTTCCGAAATCAAAAGCTCAAACCAATCTAATGCTCTCCCCTGGAGCATGCTAGAAGCCACTTGGACTCTATGTAGATCCACGAGATTCATGCAAGAAAAGATGTGGTCGCATGTTCTAAGCCAAGCTTGGACTTCTATAATGCTTTCGGAACCCTTGAATGGCCTTCCACCCAAATTGGTATAATCACTGCACAAGCGTGCAAACCCGAATTTAGGATGAGTAGGCTCAGGAATGGGTCCGGCAGCTTGGGCATTCTTTACAAGATCCAAAAGCTATTGGGCAGACATGAATCCGCCATCTTGAGGAGTAGCATTGGATTGACCTACGCTAGGATGGCCAGGTCTAACCATTTCTCTTCTTTAAGAAAGAAAGAAAGAAGAGGAAAAAAGTTATTCTCAGAATGAATTCAAATAAACTAGATTGACAAACAAGGCGTCATAAAAGGAAAATGGATAGAACGGGTCCTAAGACTCGAATTAAATCCTAAGGCACGATTCCTAAGAGAGACATAAGACAATGATCCTTGTCATAATATCCTATATTGTTCCGAAGTTTGGCTCTGATACCAAGCTGTGACGCCCCACCCCTATACTCATACTAACCAAGGACACTACTGGGTAATGCCATCAATTAGTACGAAGAATAAGGCTGTTGAGGAGCGACCATCTGTGTAATTGCTTTGTGCGAGTACCGATATGTCAGATAATATGTCATGCATTTCATTTTAAGAGGAAATCTGACATATCAAATACAAAATCAAAGCTACTACACAGTGGCTATGTGGCCTTCGGAAAAAAATATAAAATAAGTAGAACATAAATCATTCATAGATATTCATATCACTAAGGCAGAAACAGATATGAATATAACACATAGAAGTGTACATCAAAGTAGTGGTCATACGAGATCCACTATATCACAAAAGAATTGGTACAGCTAGACAAAAGAATATGTATACATCAAGGAGTCCCTATCTCGAACGTATAAAAACAAAAACTACTAAGCTAAAGTAGTTAGCCAAAAGTCAAAAGCTAGTCCCTGCTAAGAAGTCATGTGGAAGCACCTGAAACACCTCGGTCTGACTCGAGTATTATTTAAGAAGAAAAATAATAAACGGATCAGTCTAGCTATAATTATCATGTAAGATGAGATAGGATAAGAGATATGACAAATATATATAATAACAACAAAAAATCATACAATATCTCAAGTTTTCTCCGACACCAAAAAGAATGTCATATTCTTTAGCTTATTCACCAAATCAAAATTATTGATAGAGCTTAACGATGCAAATCACAAAAATTGGCGAAACACAAATTATAGAAATCAATAAATAGAAATCCAGAAAACATAAAAATGGGAGGCCTATCACAAACGGGAACATGAAAACTCACCAACACGTGCATCACAAACGGGACACTATTCCATAGGTCGCTAACCCATAAAGCCGGTGCAACGACGTAGTACAATGATATGCCCGAGGAACCTGAAAATCAAATAAGCCGGAACAATGACGTAGTACAACGATACGCTCGATGAACCGTACTCCATAAAACACATAGGTCGCTAGCCTATAAAAAATGAGACGAAGCTCAACAAAACGGGGTACAGTCCCCCACGCGGACAATGAGACATCGCATATCGCTAGTCTAAACGTCAAAATGATCGACATAGATCAATAAATGTAAATTACATCAAGCTAGTAAATAAATGAGTTTAGCTTCATGTCCCATAACCACTGGCTTAACTTAAATATTTACGAACAAATTGTAGATTTCCACTCGAAAATTTTCACAAGATTTCAATCAAACAAGTCTAAGAATTAACCGACGAAGTAAACGCAAGTGTTTCATACCACTTGTTTTGCTAAGTCATTTAATTGGATTTCTCGTACGAATGAGGTAAAGGTTTGTATATACTAATAGATTGGAAAACGGTTTTAAAAATGAGCTTTGTATTAAAAGTAACGATGAAGTCATTTTTGTGAAAGAGTTTGGGTATTTACTACTAGTATAGAAATCCTTTTATTTTAACGTGACAAATCATAGAAACGATTGTAAAAACAATCTATCACCAAAAATTCACATTTGACGACGTGAATTAAAACCATGAAAATCAATATCAAATCCATCAAATGGATATTCCCAAAAATCCAGAAAAGAAGTTATCAAAGTCGATAATAAAAGACAAGAACTAACCGGATCAACAAAAACCGATAAAACGAAAAACCACATAAAAATAGGCAAATAGGCTGAATTTAACAGCGCCAGACGTCTGTTGGTTTTCCCAGACGTCTGAGCTGAAGGTCTAGAAATTTCTTCCAGATCGCTCAGATGTCTGGGAATAACCTCAGATGTCTGAGCTGTAGGTCTTGAATGTTTATTCCTTTGCCTTAGACGTCTGAGTGTTTTCCCAGACGTATGAGCTGAAGCTCAGGGCAAAATTTACCTAGACCATTGATGGCCAAATCAACTCGGAAGCGATCAAATGAGCGACGGTGGCTAGGGATTTATGCCAAGCGACAACCTAGCCCTATAGGCTCTTCAATACACTCCAAACAACATGTACAAACATCCATAGTAGGATTTTCATAGATTTTGACTTCAAAATACCAAAATTGGAAAATTCACCAAACCAATTCAATTCAAAAGCAATTGAACATGAAACTGATGTTAGGAATTCATATCTAACAACAATGAAAGCTATAGACATAGATGTGAGTTCAAGAACTCACATTTAAACTCAAAAACAACAATTGAGAAGCTCTAAAACAAGGAAAGATCAATCTCTCTTCAACTTCAACTCTAGAAGCTCCAATCTATGATCATATGCAAATATTTCCTAAGTTAGGTTATAGGAAATTATGAAAATTGGAGAGGGATTGAGATGGAGAAGATGAAGAGGATGCTTACCTAAGCTTCTCTTTGATTTTAGAACTAGAACTTGAATTTTAATTTCTTAAGAATCTAGGGCTTAGGAATTTTAATTTCCTTTCTTTTCCCCCATTTTTCCTTTTGCTTGAGAGTGTTAGGAAATTATGAAAGGAATGAATGAAGAGGAGAGGAGTTAGGGTATTTGGTAGAGGAGTTTGGGTTCTTTTATTGGGTTAATAGGCTAGAACACAACCCAAAGCCCAAATGAAAATACCAAAATCCTAATCAACTCCAAACATATCGATGTTTATACTTAAACAAGTTGTAAACGTCATTTTGAACTCAATGAAAGTAGTCTCTAGTCTGAATTCGACTGTTTACAGAAAGTCATATTTCGGACTTTAAATTCAACTAACGATGCTATATTTAAATAAAACATTTAAATATATAATTGTAAAATTGCGGGTTGTTACAAAAGCGTATTAAGCTTGATGTAATACGATATTAATCATGATAATTATGTCATGATTATGATATAAATGATGATATTTAAAACTAGATATATGATAAATTATGGTATAATGATAAATAAGAGAACACAAACTATTTTTATTAATTCAAATTCAAATCATACTATAAGTTCGAACATTCAACCAAACCAAAAACAAACAAATCCAAATATCAATCCTAATATGCACACCAAATGAAATCAAATGCTAAGAGTATTTATATATTCATATTTATAATTTAAAGCAAACCGAATAACTAGACATTCCTTGGAACTTCAATCCAATCGTCATGTAACAACTTGTACCATAATGGGCCAAAATTTCGACAAAAATTGAAACCAAAGTCCATCAAAGCAGAGATGGTTGGATTTGGTACCTGAAAATACGCATTATCAGAGATTGATAGAGATCTAAACTTACAGTGGAATCAATAATAGGATCAGAATACTGACTATGACTACCACCTTAGAATAATGGTAGTCCTTAGATAACAGATTGTCACATTAGCACCGAGCATGAGAGAAATGAAGGCTTCTCCAACAACTAAACATGCCCAGCTCTAGTTTTCTATTCCTCTAAATCTATCCCGTGAGTTGTAATGAGAAGAGGGTAGAACAATGTTCTGATAACTGGAAAATCTATAAACTATCCACAACAGAAATTTATACTGATTGGTTTCCATTTAATTGTAATGTTTATTAAGGTTAGCAATACTAATATAATCTTGCATTGCACACACGATTACTTACCTACCCATTCCCACGGTACACAATAATTATGTAGCCTTATCAACCACCTAATACTTCCAAGTCCATTAGCCACTTGATACTTCTAAATATGAAGTAGGTTTCGACTATCCCCATATAATACTTTTAAAAGAGAAATAGGCAGACTTTGCCATCTAAGGCCTCAATCAAGGTAGACTCCGTTATTTAAGACATATTCCTAAGGTGGACTTCTAACGTTGTCGTTATTGGTCTATTGGTCCTAACTACAGAGACCTTTGATCATTATATATGTGTAACGAACTGCCTTTCTTACTTTGAAAGATGAGCCATTAAGAGTAAAAGAAAAGGAAAGATAAGATAGAAGAGAAGAAACTAACAACACAGAATCGCACAAAGGAACGGAACAATATATATTACTCAATATAATATATTACAAAGTCATTTCACAAATGTTAAATCAGAGTCATTCTAATACAAATTCTAGCATAGGACAGTTATAATAGTCTGTCCCTACCTAACAGATACAATATACATAAAATACAGCGGAAAACAAGGTAATAACTAGCTATCGATGAAGCCACCCGCTCCAAGCTCCTCCAAGATGAATCTGTGGAAAAACCTGAACTACTTGGCTACCCATTCAAGTTTGGGCACCCACGAGATTAGGAAAAGGGAAAATAAACTCCAGGTAAAACATGGGTCTGGTGTGAGTAAAGCATAAGTCTTTAACTTTATAAAAGGCATCTTGTAAGACCACGTCGCACATAAACACTGATGGGTTTTTACATTACGATAACCAAAGCGTTTCAATAGAAATTCAATTGATATTATAATAATGTCTATGGGTCAAAGTAAAATATGAATATGGCTAAAATGCTTGCATCTCACATTTCAATATAGTTAGGCATAACTAAGTCCATACGGAGCTTATTGGAGAATGGATTCCATATAATGACGGGGCTACTAGGGTACCACCCATCACGGTGCATCTCTAAATACAATAACACTAAGGTCGACCCTATCGAACCCTTCCAACACAGAACTGGCCTACCCCTTACTGGATAAGTACCGAATATGATCACCCCTTTTGTTAATGGGCCCCGAAGTATACAAATGAGGTTAATATCGACTCTAGATAGGTATGATCATACCCTAATAGGACCAACCCACCTAGCCTTGCCGCATCTCTCCTGTTTTACTCATTCCCGGATGATGAGGCTTGAGGCTACGTTTTAACTTTCATATAGCACTTCCTACTTTGAATGCTAACACTACTCTTCAGGTAGTAATGCAATGCCAGCATTCTTCCATACAAGTTGTCCAGGAGATGGACTAACCAAAGGCACTACTTCTACTACATCCATTTTGGAATCACCCTCAGGATTAGTAGCAAGCAGCCCTTGCACTTCAAAGAACTCTGTCTTCAATTCCATCATCTTCAAGATGTTTTAACTTTGAAACGCTTGAGTTGGATAGAAGTGGTTTTCGAATAACATATCCGATCTCGGTATCTTTGAAAAAAAATTCGATAGTTTTCGGTAAACTCAACCCTGGTTCTTTAGGAAATAAACAGTCAAAGATAAGAGCAAAGATCACCTCCTAACCGTTAGTGGATGAATTTCCATATCATTTTTCCTAGGAGAATGAAACAAGATTTATACGCACAGTACATCATCATCGGAGATGACTATGTCATATAACTCACGTGTTTCTCCTAAATATTTCCAAAGATATGTTTTCAGTCTATATTTGATAGTCGGTTATTTATCTATCAAATAAACAAACAACAACTAATTCCATTTGAGATTTATTTATCTATAGAAACCACTAAGCCTCAAAACAAAATTTTATTTAATAAATCTCCTTTCAAAACATTTGTCTAAAACATTCATATACTTATCACTCTGAAATAAGTATATACACAAAACATTTGCGAATAACTTCTTACTTCCAAATCATGTTAAAAATGATTAAACATATGTTGTTTAAATTGGAGGTAAGGACAACCCTAAACACTATCCCCTCAGTGTTAAGTGTGGAACGGATATTCCATACCACCATTTTTAAAAGGTCAGTTTAGAAAAACCTAGATCTCAAAATTTTTTTTACTTCTTTCGATAAATCCTTTTTAACCAAATCTATTTCATTCATGAAATCTCTTTTACTTAAAATCCAAATCCATTTCAAAATACTTTCCAACTTCCAAATTCATTTATAAAACCCTTTTATAAATATTTAAAATCATTTATATAAATTGCTTTTATAAATATCCAAACTTTTTATATCAATTTCTTATAAATATCCAAACCTCTTTATAAACTCCCTTTATGAATATCCAAATCATTTTTTAAAACTTCTTTTTAAATACCCAAATCATTTATAAAACTCCTTTATAAATCTTTCATGTTTAAACAACTTCTTAAATAACCTTAAATCAAATTAGCTTCCTTTAATAAGCAAATCCATTTTATAAATCTTTCTTATTTATGAAATCTTCTTTATTTAAAAACTCAAGTCCATCTACCCAAAAACCCTTTATAATTTCCAAACCCCTTTATAAACTCTTTATAAAAATTTCTTATAATATGGAAAACCATTCCCATTAGTTAAAAAACATTTTTAGTAAAACCATTTGTCAAATCATTCTTTAAATATCTTGTTCAATTTGAAAAAACTTTGAACCCATTTCAAAAAGAAAATGAAATATTTATTCTTACAAAATCAAATGGACACTTAGTGACCACAATGGTGCTTTTAGTTTGATTTTTACTTATCCAGTTTAACATGGCATCACATAACAACATGTATATAAGGAATCAACACATAACAATCAATCAACCTAAGTAAATGTCCAAGTTAATTGTAATAGCAGAACGGTGTTTTGTTCTGCTAATAGATGTCATTTAGTTTTCCTAGTCATATGGGTTTACTTAAGGGTAAGCAATACAGAAATCCCTTGTGTTAAAACAAACTCGAAAAGAAAATAGTTTAAAACAAAAAATGATTACTTAAACTCAAAGCGGTTTTAAAATAAATTAAAACCCTTGTAAAGGAGAACCAAATCCTTGTTAAAGAGTAATTAAACTCTAATTAAAGTAATTAAACCTAAATTAAACCTCATTAAAAACATAACTATCTTTAATCAAAGATTAATTTAATAAAACCCCATTTTAAAATAATAATTAATTAATAATTATCTTAAATAAATAATTAAATAATAATTAATTAATCCTTACTTAGTAATTAAATAATAATTAAATTTAATCAAGTAGCAAATTTTGATTAACTTAATTGATTAACATTTAAGTTTAAAAATTATTATCAACAAATGATTAACTACTAATTACCTTTATTAATTAATAAATCAATTAAATAATCATTAAATAAATAACTAAATAATTTTTCTCTAATTACTAAATTAAAGTTATAAAACATTTCCAAAAATATTTCTAAGTGAAAGCAAGTTTGGATTAGAAATCTAGTTAAATTTTCCGAACTACGCGTATAGCGACTAACGCTATACGGACCCGTAATTTCACTTTTTGAAATTTGGATTCTCAAGCTTTGAAAACTTCAATTTTGAACTCTTGTCTTCTTGAAAACATGAAAATAAACCTTTGAAAACCAAAATCAAAGTGTAACAACCTGGGATTTTCGTCCTTTGAAAATCGACATCATTACGTTGGCTGTATAGAATGTCGAGCAATCAAGTGCCGGAAATACCAGATCATTAAGGGTTAAGAAGAAAGAGATAAAAGAAGAAACAAAAACAACAACACAAAATCTCACAATCGCAGCGGAACAAAATATAATATATAACAACAGATCTTTATATAAAGAAAACTGTAACTGTCAATATATATACAATCATCAGAGTGCAACAATCAATATATCAATATGGACAGTTATTATAATTTGTCCTCACCAGTGCCGACTATAAAGTCTATACACACAGCGGAATATAATCAAGTACGTGATATACGTTTGAAATCCTCCAGCTCGTCTCCTGAGCTCCAAAGCACTCTAACCTGAATCTGTAATACTCGGTCTGACCCGAGCATTATAATAAAATAACACCCGAGTCAGTCTGGAAAACCAGCGTGAGAAAACACACTCCATTTGAATTATTACTATGTTTAAATTCCTTTGAAAACAAATGTATCTCGTAAGACCACATCACACATAAACACGACGGGTTTTTACCTTACGATAACCAAACATTTTATATAAAATCCATCTGATATTATAATAGCGCCTATAGAAAGTAAATTAGAAAATAGCTAAAATGCTTGCATCTCACGTTTCAGCATAATTGGGCACAATAAAAACCGTACAGGCCCGCAGTGGATATTTGGATCGAAGTGGTTTCTGGATAATGCTGATATCCAATCCCGGTTTCATCGAATCAAAAACGATAAATTTTTAAAGGCCAAGTTGTTTATATTAAACAATTCCACAACTAGGGTGTCAATATTCACATATGGAAATTCATTCCATATGTTTACTTTATCATTACCAGTCCATCGAAATTAATTCTCTTGTAATCAACATATTTTCTGAAATTCAGAATAATGATCAGTACAAATCGATTTAATTTCAATAAAACGTGTCAACATTTTATTTTATCTACTTTAATTTGTTTGGCTACTTAATGGCACAGACGTTAGATAATTGAAAACAATATCTAAGAACAAATAATAGTCCAAACATAGATCATTAACTCAATCAACAATTTATAATTAATATTTCGCTTCCTCGTTCGGTTTTGACTAATTTCGGTCAGTTTCGAATTTGGCTAAAATTTTTAGAAGCTCCAAATCCAGTCAAAGCATCGATTATTAACTCAATCAACGATAAATGATCAATATTAAATCCATTCGTAAATCAGAACTGAACTAGTCTCAAATAACCGAGTCAAGTTATATATTTTTAAATCCAGATTATTTGTCCAAGAAATTAAATAAATGTTTTATTCTTAATTAATTTAAAATTTAAAAGTTCATCAAATGATTAATTAATAAATCAACATATAATTAATTTAATACAAAATTACTTATTCGTTCACTTTAAACTGTTATAATCATTAAATTTTCACATTGCATAAGCCTTGAAGATATTAGTTCAGATGGAAGTATTCGATGATAGGGTCTCGATGCAAAATCTGTGTGTCAATTGGTTTCGAAACGAAGGAGAAATGAAGTTTTAAAAATCTATAGATTATTGAATATCAAAAATTTAATTTAAATTTTCCTTTAAACAAAAAGAAACCAAACTAGCCCAACACGTTTAAGCCCAGCCCAACCCCTACTCTTCCCTTCTTTCTTCTGCTCCCAGTTCTTTCCATTCTCTCTTCCATTCAAACATTCCAAAGTGTGCACGCAATGGTGCACATGCACACGACTTCCAATCACCGAATCACGCCGCCAACCTCCTTCTTAGATCACCTACATCCCCGCCATCACAACTACCCACTTGGTGGCGAAACCGTTAGTTTGAAATCGAATTTCAAACCAAAACTTGGAAACCACCGTGCCCACCTAAAATTCCTCGCCACATCACCAACATCCACCATCCACCGCCTAATTTTGCCCAGATCTTCGTCCACACCTCCGCTACCTCTTCCCCTTGGTGTGCACGTCTCCCTCGTCCTTTCGTCATCGTCATTCCCAAGAACCCGAAACTAAACAAAGACAACCTAAAACCCTACATCCACCTTGACTGACCTACCCACGCCACAAAAAATCGCCACTCCATTTTTCTCGTGTGCGCCATCACCTGAACCTCCTCCACGATCAATGCCTCGCCTCGAAATCAATCGCGTCGCCTGAAATTGGCAGTTTGCCCAAACCCGTTCATCAATCTATTTCTTCATGCACACAACACTAAAACCTTCCAAACCACTTCCAAAAATCATATTTTCCAACCCCGATCTCGCTTATGTGATCCATTTCTTAAATCATGATATTTAATTTTTTGGTCATGACTGACCTACTCATAGTTAAATGTTGTTTTCTTCCTCTATGCTTATGATTTAAAATGAAATAAATTTTAAAATGTTCAACACATAGAAACAAATAACTTTCCTTTTGTAATCAATGATTAAAACTAAATAGATACTTAGTTATTGATTTTCAAAGTTGAAGCTCTTAACTGTTTTTAAACAAACCAAAGAATCAGAGAAACTTTGGTGGGAGATATACAGTATTTGATGGAATAATCCTGACGAACCCAAACATACATATACATACTAACCCAACAAACACATAAGCACTTGTCCCAGAGCAATGATTCATCCATAAAATGTAATAACCCGCATATTTCACGATTATATATTTAAATGTTTTATTTAAATATAGCATCGTTAATCGGATTAAAGTCCGAAATGTTACTTTTTGTAAACATTCGCATTGGGACTCGAGACCACTTCCATTGAGTCCAAAATGGCGTTTACAACTTTTTTGAGTATAAACATCGATATGATTGGAGTTGAGTACAATTTTGCTATTTTTCTATTTTAGGCTTGGGTTTCAGCCCACTAACCCAACTTAATATCATAACTCCTCTACTCTTCATTCATTCTACTCCTCATTTCCTAACACTCTGAAGCTAAAGTAAAAATTGGGGAAAAGATACAAAATTAAAATTCCTAAACCCTAGTTTGATTAGGAAATACAAATTCAAGTCCAAAATCAAAGGGAAGCTTAGGAAAGCATCCTCTTCTTCTTCTCCACCTCAATCTCTCTCCAATTTCAGAAATTTCCTATAACCTAACTTAGGAAATATTTGCTTATGATCTTAGATTGGAGCTTCTAGAGTTGAAGTTGAAGTGTGGTTGATCTTTCCTTTGTTTTAAAGCTTCTCACTTGTTGTTTTGGGTTTAAAGGTGAGTTTTTGAACTCACATCTATGTCTATAACTTTCATTGTTATTAGGTATGAATTCCTAACATCTATTCATGTTAATTTGCTTTTTATTTGAATTAATTTGGTGAATTTTCCAATTTTTGGTTTTTGAAGTCCAATTTTATGAAAATCCTACTATGGATATTTGGATGTGTTATTTGAGGTGTATCGAAGAGCCTATATGACTGGGTTGTCGCTTGGCATAAATCCCTAACCTCCGTCGCTCGTCCAATCGCTTCCGAATCATTTTGGCCATCATTGGCCTAGGCAAATTGTTGCCCAGAAAAAGCAACCAGACGTCTGGTTTGGGCAGCAGATGAAAAAAAAATACGGCAGAAAAGAAAAAAATGGCAAAGACTTGGACCAGACGTCTGGTCCAAACCTACCAGACGTCTGGTTAGTTTTCAGACGTCTGGTTAGAGTTTAGACGTCTGGTAGGTTTTTGGAATATTTCCAAAACCCAAATCCAGACGTCTGGATAAACACCAGACGTCTGGAACTGCCAATTCTGCCTATTTTGGCTGTTTTTGATTTGATTTCCAATTTTAATCGATTTTTGTCGATCCGGTTAGTTGTTATCACTTATTATCGATTTGATGACTTCTTTCTTTGGATTTTTGGGAATATCCATTTGATGGATTTGATATCGATTTTTATGGTTTTGATTCACGTCGTCGAATGTGAATTTTTGGTTGATCGATTGTTTCTACAATCGTTTTCTGTGATTTGTCACTTTTAAAAATACAAAGGTTTCTATACTAGTAGTAAATATTCAAATGCTTTCACAAAGATGATTTCAATAACATTTTTAATACAAAACTCATTTTTAAATCTGTTTTCCAATCTATTAGTATATACAAACCTTTACCTCATTCGTACGAGAAATCCAATTAAACGACTTAGCAAAACAAGTGGTATGAAACGCTTGCGTTTACTTCGTCGGTTAATTCTTAGACTTTTTTGATTGAAATCTTGTGACAATTTTTGAGTGGAAATCTACAATCTGTTCGTAAATATTTAAGTTAAGCTAGTGGTTATGGGACATGAAGCTAAACTCATTTATTTACTAGCTTAGTGTAATTTACACTTATCGATCAATGATGATCCTTTGGTGAGTTAGACTAGCGATGTGCGATGTCTCTTTGTCCTAAAAAGGGGGACTATACCCTTTTTGGAGGAGCTTCGGCTAATAGGAGGAGCTACGGCTCATAGTCCGCAAAGGGGGACTATACCCTGTTTAGAGGAGCTACGGCTCATAGTCCCCAAAGGGGGACTATACCCTGTTTGGAGGAGCTTCGGCTCATAGGAGGAGCTTTGGCTCATAGTTCGCAAGGTGGCACTATACCCTGTTTGGAGGAGCTCCGGCTCATTTTATGGGATAGCGGCCCATTTGTGGTACACGTGTTGGTGAGTTTTCATGCTCCCGTTTGTGATAGGCCTTCCCCTTTTTGTGATTTCTGGATTTCTAGTTGATGATTTCTAGAATTTAAGTCTCACCAATTTTGATATTATGCATTGATAAGCTCTATTAATATTTGTGTTTTGGTGAATAATTTAAATAATATGACATTCTTTTTAGTGTTTGAGAATACTTGAGATATTGTATGATTTTTGTTGTTATTTGATGTATACGTGTCACAATATGGTATAATTGTTATCATACGTTTTTGTCATATCTCTTATCCTGTTTCATTTTATATGATATTTATAGCTAGACTGATCCATCTATTATTTTGCTTCTTAAATAATACTCGGATCAGACCGAGGTATTTTAGGTGCTTCTGCTTGACTTATTATCAAGGTCCATCACCTGACTTTTGGCTAACTACTTTAGCTTAGTAGTTTTTTGTTATTTTACATTCGAGATAGAGACTCCTTGATGCATACATATTCTTTTGCTAGCACTTTTACATATTCTTTTGCTATGTAGTGGATCTTGTATGACCACTATTTTGATATACACTTTTATGTGTTATATACATATCTGTTTTCGCCTTTGTGATATGAATATTTGTGATTGATTTGTGTTATGCCTATTTCTATATTTGTTTCCGAAGGCCTCAAAGCCACTGTGCGGTAGCTTTGAGTTTGTATTTGATATGTCAGATTTCCTATTGAAACGAAATGCCAGTCATTCTATCTGACATATCGGTACTCGCACAAAGCAATTACACAGATGGTCGCTCCTCAACAGCCTTATTCTTCATGCTAGTTGACGGTATTACCTCGTAGTGTCCTTGGCTAGTGTGAGTATAGAGGTGGGGCGTCACAGCTTGGTATCAGAGCCAAACTTCGGAACAATGTAGAATAATCTAGCAAGGATCATTGTCCTAAGTCTTTCTTAGGAGTCGTGCCTTAGGATTTAATTCGAGTTTTAGGACCCGTTCTATCCTATTTTCATTTATGATGCCTTGTTTTATCAATCAAGTTTGTTTGATATTCATTCTGAGAATAACCTTTTTCCTCTTCTTTTTTTTCTTTCTTAAAGAAGAGAAATGGTTAGATCTGGTCGTCCCAGTGCCGTTCAATCCAATGCTACTCCTCAGGATGGAGTATTTATGTCTGCCCAGCAGCTCTTAGATCTTGTGAACAATGCTCAAGCTGTCGGACCCATTCCAGAGCGTACTCATCCTAAATCTGGGTTTGCACGCTTGTGCAGAGATTATACCGATTTGGGTGGAAGGCCATTCAAGGGTTTCGAAAGCGTTATAGAAATCCTAGCTTGACTTAGAACATGCGACCACATCTTTTCCCACATGAAACTTATTGATCTACATTTAGTCCAAGTGGCTTCTAGCATGCTCCAAGAGCGAGCATTAGATTGGTATGAGCTTTTGGTTTCTGAGATTGTCAAAGTGGATCTTACTTAGGAGCAATTTCGGGAAAGATTCGAATTGAAGTTTGTGCCGAAGGCTGAAAAAGTAACTTTAGCCCGACGCTTTATTGACCTTGTTCAAGGTGAATCTTTTGTGGCAGATTATGTCGCATCTTTTGAATCTTTCTCTAAATATGGGGTCGAGCATATTAATACCCCATTAAAGAAAAATCAAAGGTTTGCCTAGGGTTGAATAAGAACCTCAAAAATCCTTTACTTCTGAAACTAGAAGTTTCTTTCGATCAGCTTGTAGATATCGCTCTTCGACTAGAAGAGGCCGATAAAGAAAGTGATGTTGAAATTGTGGGTGTCAATAAGAACTTTAACATCAATAAGAAGAGGCATCCCTTTATTAAGTTCGAAAGTCCTAATCCCAACAAGAAAGTGAAGCAAGTAACTTCGGTAGCAAAGACTCCAATCCCTAATCGTGGAGAATGCTACAATTGTGGCTCTAAGGACCACTATATAAATAGGTGTCCAAGGCCTATTTCTTGCCGCTATTGCAAAAGTTTGGATCATTATATATCTTCATGTCCCAAACTTCAAAGCAAGAGAGAGGGAGAGTTGAATGTTGTGCAAGCCCCTAGTAACACTTCTCTTGGTCAAGGTATTTCTCATTCTATCCTTGATGGCATTATTTTGTTTCATGATTATCCTATTCGAATTCTTTTGATACGGGGGCATCTCATTCTTTTATATCAAAAGAACTTGTTGATACTTTTTCTTTGATATTATGGGTTTGATGACTTCACCGAGAATTGCGAATCCGGTTGGTGGATCCACAACACTCAGTTTTCTTTGTAAAGACGTCGAGATTATTTTAAGTGATTATTCTTTCCGAGCCGATTTGCATGTTATGCGTTACTTAGGCTTCGAAATTGATTTTTGGGAAAGGATTGGCTTAATCATTATGAAGCCCATATCCTATGTCCCGAGAGGACTATCCATCTTCGACATTCTCAATCTGTTAAGCAGGTTTTTATCTTTTTCTTAATGATTTCGATTTCCAATTCGGTGGCATCATTTTATCCTTTAAACCTACATGACGAGGAAAATGTTATTTCTCTCATGCAAGTAGTTTGTGAATCTTCTGGTATTTTTGAGCTTGTCTTCGGATTACCACCTAAGCGGTCTATTGAGTGGTGCAAAGGTCTTTTCAGCTCGACCTTGCCACCGGTTTTCATCAGCTACGAGTAGCGGAAGGTAGCATCCCATTTACCGCATTCTGCACTCGTTATGATTCTTATGAGTGACTCGTGATGTCATTCGGTTTGTTCAGCTTACTTCATTCATCTTATGAATCAAGTATTCTGTGAATATCTCGATGAGACCATCCTTGTATTCATTGATTATGGATGAAAACAACAATTTAAAATTTGCAAATCTTTTTACTAAGATATTTATAAGTATAATTGGATTTTGTTCTTAAAACGAGCAAAGAATATTTGTAAATTTTATAAGTGACATGTTTATCATATAGAAGAAGATTTTGTGTTGTTTTGCCCATTGAGTGCTTTAAGAATTCTGGTCGATGCGCTTGATCAACGTTATTGATAGGAATCTCCTAAACGCTATGATGAGACGGTCAGACACAATAAATTGACTTGTAAAAAGGTAAATTTTTCTAAAAAGATGATTACATAAAGTTCATTATAATTTTGAATGTCTTAGCTTTTCGGGAAAGATGATCATTTAAAAGAACTCCTTTCTGATGCTCCTATTCTTGTGATTCCTGAAGGGAACCGGGACTTTATTGTTTATACCGATGCTAGTCGTATTGGTTTGGGTGCCGTTCTCATGCAAAGGGAACGTGTTATCGCTTATGCTTCTAGACAATTAAAGCTTGTCGAGACTAGATAAGCCACTCATGATTTAGAGCTCGCGGCTATTGTTTTCGTCCTTACAATTTGGCGTCATTATCTTTTGGGAGAGAAATTTGTTCTCTACACCGATCATAAATCTTTGAAGTATGTATTTTCTTAAAAGGAACTTAATTTTTGTCAGCAACGTTGGCTTGAATTCCTTGCATCTTATGATCTTGAGACTTTGTCCACTTGGGAGATTTGGTGTTTATTCGTGTTTCACCTATGAAGGGTGTTGTGCGTTTCAATCGATCGAGAAAATTAGCACATCGATATATTGGTCCATTTCCCATCACCGCATGTATTGGTACTGTGGCTTATCGCCTTTTATTACCGGCTCAATTTTCTGCTATTCATGACGTGTTCCACGTTTCTCAACTACAAGAATGCCTTAGAGATTCTGATTCTGTTCTTGAGCCTGGTATTATTGAAGAAATTGAAGTTTCACCTAATTTGACTTATGAGCAACATCCAATTCGCATCATTGCTACGGAGGTTAAACGCCTTCGTAAGAAAGATGCCCCGCTTATGAAAGTTCAATGGTCCTCAAATCCTAAGGATTGCTCTTGGGAATCCAGAGAATTCATCGAGCGAACACATCCAGACTTACTCTCTCGTGCTCCTTAAGGTGAACTTCTCATTTCAAAATTTCTTCTTTTGTGTTGTTATGCCTTAGTATGGTTGTTACTTTTATTTTCCTCTTAATTATTGCGAGGATGCAATTTCTTTAAGGAGGGGAGTCTGTAGCAACCTGCATATTTCACGATTATATATTTAAATGTTTTATTTAAACATAGCATCGTTAATCGGATTAAAGGCCGAAATGTTACTTTTTGTAAACATTCGAATTGGGACTCGAGACCACTTCCATTGAGTCCAAAATGCCGTTTACAACTTTTTTGAGTATAAATATCGATATAATTGGAGTTGAGTAGAATTTTGCTATTTTTCTATTTTGGGATTTGGGTTTGGGTTTCAGCCCACTAACCCAACTTAATACCCTAACTCCTCTACTCTTCATTCATTCTACTCCTCTTTTCCTAACACTCTCAAGCTAAAGTAAAAATGGGGGAAAAGATAGGAAATTAAAATTCCTTAGCCCTAGTTTGATTAGGAAATACAAATTCAAGTCCAAAATCAAAGGGAAGCTTAGGTAAGCATCCTCTTCTTCTTCTCCACCTCAATCTCTCTCCAATTTCAGAAATTTCCTATAACCTAACTTAGGAAATATTTGCTTATGATCTTAGATTGGAGCTTCTGGAGTTGAAGTTGAAGTGTGGTTGATCTTTCCATTGTTTTAAAGCTTCTCACTTGTTGTTTTGGGTTTAAAGGTGAGTTTTTGAACTCACATCTATGTCTATAACTTTCATTGTTGTTAGGTATGAATTCCTAACATCTATTCATGTTCATTTGCTTTTGATTTGAATTGATTTGGTGAATTTTCCAACCAATTGGTTTTTGAAGTCCAATTTTATGAAAATCCTACTATGGATATTTGGATGTGTTATTTGGGGTGTATCGAAGAGCCTATAGGACTGGGTTATCGCTTGGCATAAATCCATAACCTCCGTCGCTCGTTCGATCGCTTCCGAATCATTTTGGCCATTATTGGCCTAGGCAAATTATTGCCTAGAAAAAGCAACCAAACGTCTGGTTTAAGCAGCAGATGAAAAAAAATACAGTAGAAAAGAAAAAAATGGCAAAGACTTGGACCAGACGTCTGGTCCAAACCTACCAGACGTCTGGTCCAAACCTACCAGACGTCTGGTCCAAACGTACCAGACGTCTGGTCCAAACCTACCAGACGTCTGGTTAGTTTTCAAACATCTGGTTAGAGTTCAGACGTCTGGTAGGTTTCTGGAATATTTCCAGAACCAAAATCCAGACGTCTAGAACTGCCAATTCTGCCTATTTTGGCTGTTTTTGATTTGATTTCCAATTTTAATCGATTTTTGTCGATCCGGTGAGTTGTTATCACTTATTATCGACTTTGATGACTTCTTTCTTTGGATTTTTGGGAATATCCATTCGATGGATTCGATATTGATTTTTATGGTTTTGATTCACGTCGTCGAATGTGAATTTTTGGTTGATCGATTGTTTCTACAATCGTTTTCTGTGATTTGTCACTTTTATAAATACAAAGGTTTCTATACTAGTAGTAAATATTCAAACGCTTTCACAAAGATGATTTCTATAACATTTTTAATACAAAACTCGTTTTTAAATCTGTTTTCCAATCTATTAGTATATACGAACCTTTACCTCATTCGTACGAGAAATCCAATTAAACGAATTAGCAAAACAAGTGGTATGAAACGCTTGCGTTTACTTCGTCGGTTAATTCTTAGACTTGTTCGATTGAAATCTTGTGACAATTTTTGAGTGGAAATCTACAATCTGTTCGTAAATATTTAAGTTAAGCTAGTGGTTATGGGACATGAAGCTAAACTCATTTATTTACTAGCTTAGTGTAATTTACACTTATCGATCAATGATGATCCTTTGGTGAGTTAGACTAGCGATGTGCGATGTCTCTTTGTCCGTAAAAGGGGGACTATACCCTGTTTGGAGGAGCTTTGGCTCATAGGAGGAGCTACGGCTCATAGTCCACAAAGGGGGACTATACCCTGTTTAGAGGAGCTACGGCTCATAGTCCGCAAAGGGGGACTATACCCTGTTTGGAGGAGCTTCGGCTCATAGGAGGAGCTTTGGCTCATAGTCCGCAAGGGGGGACTATACCCTATTTGGAGGAGCTCTGGCTCATTTTATGGGATCACGACCCATTTGTGATACACGTGTTGGTGAGTTTTCATGCTCCCGTTTGTGATAGGCCTTCCCCTTTTTGCGATTTCTGGATTTCTAGTTAATGATTTCTAGAATTTGTGTTTCACCATTTTTGATGTTATGCATTGATAAGCTCTATCAATATTTGTGTTTTCGTGCATAATTTAAAGAATATGACATTCTTTTTAGTGTTTGAGAATATTTGAGATATAGTATGATTTTTGTTGTTATCTGATGTATACTTGTCACAGTATGGCATAATTGTTATCATACGTTTTTGTCATATCTCTTATCCTATCTCATTTTATATGATATTTATAGCTATACTGATCCTTCTATTATTTTTCTTCTTAAATAATACTCGGGTCAGACCGAGGTATTTCAGGTGCTTCATCTTGACTTCTTATCAGGGTCCATCACCTGACTTTTGGCTAACTACTTTAGCTTAGTAGTTTTTTTGTTATTTTACATTCGAGATAGAGACTCCTTGATGTATACATATTCTTTTGCTAGCACTTGTACATATTCTTTTTCTATGTAGTGGATCTTGTATGACCACTATTTTGATGTACACTTTTATGTATATTCATATTTGTTTCCGCCTTTGTGATACGAATATTTGTGACTGATTTGTGTTATGCTTATTTCTATATTTGTTTCCGAAGGCCTCATAGCCACTATGTGGTAGCTTTGAGTTTGTATTTGATATGTCAGATTTCCTCTTGAAACAAAATGCAAGTCATTCTATCTGACATATCGGTACTCGCACAAAGCAATTACACAGATGGTCGCTCCTCAACAGCCTTATTCTTCATGCTAGTTGACGGTATTACCCCATAGTGTCCTTGGCTAGTGTGAGTATAGAGGTGGGGTGTAACAGCTTGGTATCAGAGCCAAACTTCAGAACAATGTAGAATAATCTAGCAAGGATCATTGTCCTAAGTCTTTCTTAGGAGTCATGCCTTAGGATTTTGATTCGAGTTTTAGGAACCGTTCTATCCTATTTTCTTTTATGATGCCTTGTTTTATCAATTAAGTTTGTTTGATATTCATTCTGAGAATAACCTTTTTCCTCTTCTTTTTTTTTCTTTCTTAAAGAAGAGAAATGGTTAGATCTGGTCGTCCCAGTGCCAGTTAATCCAATACTACTCCTCAGGATGGAGTATTTATGTCTGCCCAGCAGCTCTTAGATGTTGTGAAGAATGCTCAAGCTGTCGGACCCATTCCAGAGCCTACTCATCCTTAATTTGGGTTTGCACGCTTGTGCAGAGATTATACCGATTTGGGTGGAAGGCCATTCAAGGGTTCCGAAAGCGTTATAGAAATCCTAGCTTGGCTTAGAACATGCGACCGTGGCTTTTCCCCACATGAATCTTATTGATCTACATCGAGTCCAAATGGCTTCTAGCATGCTCCAGGAGAATGCATTAGATTGGTATGAGCTTTTGGTTTCTGAGATTATCGAAGCGGATATTACTTGAGAGAAATTCCGGGAAAGATTCGAATTGAAGTTTGTGTCGAAGGCTGAAAAAGTAACTTTAGCCCGAATCTTTATTGACCTTGTTCAAGGTGAATCTTTTGTGGAAGATTATGTCGCATCTTTTGAATCTTTCTCTAAATATGAGGTCGAGTATATTAATACCCCATTGAAGAAAAATCAAAGGTTTCCCTATGGGTTGAATAAGAACCTCAAAAATCCTTTACTTCTGAAACTAGAAGTTTCTTTCGATCAGCTTGTAGATATCGCTCTTCGACTTGAAGAGGCCGATAAAGAAAGTGATGTTGAAATTGTGGGTGTCAATAAGAACTTCAACATCAATAAGAAGAGGCATCCCTTTATTAAGTTCGAAAGTGCTAATCCCAACAAGAAAGTGAAGCAAGTAACTTCGGTAGTAAAGACTCCAATCCCTAATCGTGGAGAATGCTACAATTGTGGCTCTAAGGACCACTATATAAATAGGTGTCCAAGGCCTATTTCTTGCCGCTATTGCAAAAGTTCGGATCATTATATATCTTCATGTCCTAAATTTCAAAGCAAGAGAGAGGGAGAGTTGAACGTTGTGCAAGCCCCTAGTAACACTTCTCTTGGTCAAGGTATTTCTCATTCTATCCTTGATGGCATTATTTTGTTTCGTGATTATCCTATTTGAATTCTTTTGATACGGGGGCATCTCATTCTTTTATATCAAAAGAACTTGTTGATACTTTTTCTTTAATATTATGGGTTTGAAGACTTCACTGAGCATTGAGAATCCAGTTGGTGGATCCGCAACACTCAGTTTGCTTTGTAAAGATGTCGATATTATTTTATGTGATTATTCTTTCCGAGCCGATTTGCATGTTATACGTTACTTAAGCTTTGAAATTGATTTTTGGGAAAGGATTGGCTTAATCATTATGAAGCCCATATCCTATGTCCCGAGAGGACTATCCATCTTCGACATTCTCAATCTGTTAAGCAGGTTTTTAATTTTTTCTTAATGATTTCGATTTCCAATTCGGTGGCATCATTTTATCCTTTAAACCTACATGACGAGGAAAATGTTATTTCTCTCATGCAAGTAGTTTGTGAATTTTATGGTATTTTTGAGCTTGTCTTCGGATTACCACCTAAGCGATCTATTGAGTGGTGCTAAGGTTTTTTCAGCTCGACCTTACCACCGGTTTTCATCAGCTACGAGTTGCGGAGGGTAGCATCCCATTTACCGCATTCCGCACTCGTTATGATTCTTATGATTGACTCGTGATGTCATTCGGTTTGTTCAGCTTACTTCATTCATCTTATGAATCGAGTATTCTGCGAATATCTCGATGAGACCATCCTTGTATTCATTGATTTTGGATGAAAACAACAATTTAAAATTTGCAAATCTTTTTAATAAGATATTTATAAGTATAATTGGATTTTTTCTTAAAACGAGCAAAGAATACTTGTAAATTTTATAAGTGACATGTTTATCATATAAAAGAAGATTTTTCGTTGTTTTGCCCATTGAGTGCTTTAAGAATTCTGGTCGATGCGCTTGATCAACGTTATCGATAGGAATCTCCTAAACGCTATGATGAGACGGTCAGACACAATAAATTGACTTGTAAAAAGGTAATTTTTTCTAAAAAGATGATTACATAAAGTTCATTATAATTTTGAATGTCTTAGCTTTTCGGGAAAGATGATCATTTAAAAGAACTCCTTTCCGATGCTCCTATTCTTGTGATTCCTGAAGGGAACCGAGACTTTATTGTTTATACCGATGCTAGTCGTATTGGTTTGGGTGCCGTTCTCATGCAAAGGGAACGTGTTATCGCTTATGCTTCTAGACAATTAAAGCTTGTCGTGACTAGATATGCCACTCATGATTTAAAGCTCGCGTCTATTGTTTTAGCCCTTACAATTTGGCGTCATTATCTTTTGGGAGAGAAATTTATTCTCTACACCGATCATAAATCTTTGAAGTATTTATTTTCTTAAAAGGAACTTAATTTATGTCAACAACGTTAGCTTGAATTTCTTGCATCTTATGATCTTGAGACTTTGTCCACTTGGGAGATTTGGTGTTCATTCGTGTTTCACCTATGAAAGGTGTTGTGCGTTTCAGTCGATCGAGAAAATTAGCACATCGATATATTGGTCCATTTCCCATCACCGAACGTTTTGGTTCCGTGGCTTATCGCCTTTTATTACTGGCTCAATTTTCTGCTATTCATGACGTGTTCCACGTTTCTCAACTACGAGAATGCCTTAGAGATTCTGATTCTGTTCTTGAGCCCGGTATTATTGAGGAAATTAAAGTTTCACCTAATTTGACTTATGAGCAACATCAAATTCGCATCATTGCTACGGAGGTTAAACGCCTTCGTAAGAAAGATGCCCCGCTTATGAAAGTTCAATGGTCCTCAAATCCTAAGGATTGCTCTTGGGAATCCAGAGAATTCATCGAGCGAACACATCCAGACTTACTCTCTCGTGCTCCTTAAGGTGAACTTCTCATTTCAAAATTTCTTCTTTTGTGTTGTTATGCCTTAGTATGGTTGTTACTTTTATTTTCCTCTTAATTATTGCGAGGATGCAATTTCTTTAAGGAGGGGAGTCTGTAGCAACCTGCATATTTCACGATTATATATTTAAATGTTTTATTTAAACATAGCATCGTTAATCGGATTAAAGGCCGAAATGTTACTTTTTGTAAACATTCGAATTGGGACTCGAGACCACTTCCATTGAGTCCAAAATGCCGTTTACAACTTTTTTGAGTATAAACATCGATATGATTGGAGTTGAGTACAATTTTTCTATTTTTCTATTTTGGGCTTTGGGTTTGGGTTTCAGCCCACTAACCCAACTTAATACCCTAACTACTCTACTTTTCATTCATTCTACTCCTCATTTCCTAACACTCTCAAGCTAAAGTAAAAATGGGGGAAAAGATAGGAAATTAAAATTCCTAAACCCTAGTTTGATTAGGAAATACAAATTCAAGTCCAAAATCAAAGGGAAGCTTAGGTAAGCATCCTCTTCTTCTTCTCCACCTCAATCTCTCTCCAATTTCAGAAATTTCCTATAACCTAACTTAGTAAATATTTGCTTATGATCTTAGATTGGAGCTTCTAGAGTTGAAGTTGAAGTGTGGTTGATCTTTCCTTTGTTTTAAAGCTTCTCACTTGTTGTTTTGGGTTTAAAGTTGAGTTTTCGAACTCACATCTATGTCTATAACTTTCATTGTTGTTAGGTATGAATTCCTGACATCTATTCATGTTCATTTGCTTTTGATTTGAATTGATTTGGTGACTTTTCCAATTTTTGGCTTTTGAAGTCCAATTTTATGAAAATCCTACTATGGATATTTGGACGTGTTATTTGGGGCGTATCGAAGAGCCTATAGGACTGGGTTGTCGCTTGGCATAAATCCCTAGCCTCCGTCGCTCATCCGATCGTTTCAGAATCATTTTGGCCATCATTGGCCTAGGCAAATTGTTGCCCAGAAAAGGCAACCAGACGTTTGGTTGTAAGGTCCAGACGTCTGGTTTGGGCAGCAGATGAAAAAAAAAAATATGGTAGAAAATAAATGGCAGAGACTTGGACCAGACATCTGGTCAAAACCTACTAGACGTCTGGTTAGTTTTCAGATGTCTGGTTAGAGTTCAGACGTCTGGTAGGTTTCCGGAATTTCCAGAATCCAAATCCAGACGTCTGGATGAACCCCCAGATGTTTGGAACTGCCAATTCTGCCTATTTTGGCTGTTTTTAATTTGATTTCCAATTTTAATCGATTTTTGTCGATCCGGTTAGTTATTATCACTTACTATCAACTTTGATGACTTCTTTCTTTGGACTTTTGGGAATATCCATTTGATGGATTTGATATCGATTTTTATGTTTTTTTGATTCACGTCGTCGAATGTGAATTTTTGGTTGATCGATTGTTTCTACAACCGTTTTCTGTGATTTGTCACTTTTAAAAATACAAAGGTTTCTATACTAGTAGTAAATATTCAAACGCTTTCACAAAGATGATTTCAATACCATTTTTAATACAAAACTTGTTTTTAAATCTGTTTTCCAATCTATTAGTATATACAAACCTTTACCTCATTCGTACGAGAAATCCAATTAAACGACTTAGCAAAACAAGTGGTATGAAACGCTTGCGTTTATTTCGTCGGTTAATTCTTAGACTTGTTCGATTGAAATCTTGTGACAATTTTTGAGTGGAAATCTACAATCTGTTCGTAAATATTTAAGTTAAGCTAGTGGTTATGGGACATAAAGCTAAACTCATTTATTTACTAGCTTAGTGTAATTTACACTTATCGATCAATGATGATCCTTTGGTGAGTTAGACTAGCGATGTGCGATGTCTCTTTGTCTATAAAAAGGGGACTATACCCTGTTTGGAGGAGCTTCGTCTCATAGGAGGAGCTACGGCTTATAGTCTGCAAAGGGGGACTATACCATGTTTAGAGGAGCTACGGCTCATAGTCCGCAAATGGGGACTATACCCTGTTTGGAGGAGCTTCGGCTCGTAGGAGGAGCTTTGGCTCATAGTTCGCAAGGGAGACTATACCTGTTTGGAGGAGCTTCGGCTCATAGGAGGAGCTTTGGCTCGTAGTCCGCAAGGAGGGACTATACCCTGTTTAGAGGAGCTCCGGATCATTTTATGGGATAGCGACCCATTTGTGATACACGTGTTGGTGAGTTTTCATGCTCCCGTTTGTGATAGGCCTTCCCCTTTTTGTGATTTCTGGATTTCTAGTTGATGATTTCTAGAATTTGTGCTTCACCAATTTTGATGTTATGCATTGATAAGCTCTATCAATATTTGTGTTTTGGTGAATAATTTAAAGAACATGACATTCTTTTTAGTGTTTGAGAATATTTGAGATATTGTATGATTTTTGTTGTTATCTGATGCATACTTGTCACAGTATGGCATAATTGTTATCATACGTTTTTGTCATATCTCTTATCCTATCTCATTTTATATGATATTTATAGCTAGACTGACCCGTCTATTATTTTTCTTCTTAAATAATACTCGGTTCAGACCGAGGTATTTCAGGTGCTTCTGCTTGACTTCTTATCAGGGTCCATCACCTAACTTTTGGCTAGCTACTTTTGCTTAGTAGTTTTTTGTTATTTTACATTCGAGATAGAGACTCCTTGATGTATACATATTCTTTTGCTAGCACTTGTACATATTCTTTTGCTATGTAGTGGATCTTGTATGACCACTATTTTGATGTACACTTTTATGTGTTATATTCATATATGTTTCCGTCTTTGTGATATGAATATCTGTGATTGATTTGTGTTATGATTATTTTTATATTTGTTTCCGAAGGTCTCATAGCCACTGTGTGGTAGCTTTGAGTTTGTATTTGATATGTCGGATTTCCTCTTCAAACGAAATGCAAGTCATTCTATCTGACATATCAGTACTCGCACAAAGCAATTACACAGATGGTCACTCCTCAACAGCCTTATTCTTCGTGCTAGTCGATGGCATTACCCCACAGTGTCCTTGGCTAGTGTGAGTATAGAGGTGGGGCGTCACATAAAACCACAGAGATAATGGTATAGATAATGCCTAGTTAACAAAATTTGAAATGTTTTACTCATTGTTTTATATACTGATGAACACACTACTGCTTGTTTTAACTTCCTCAAAGCTTTTGAACACTTGATCTTTTTATGTTAATATTTAATGGCAGATTCTTTTTTTCATAAGTATGAACAAATGCAATCCCGGTCACACACACA
Source organism: Allium fistulosum (assembly GCA_030737815.1). NCBI lineage: Eukaryota > Viridiplantae > Streptophyta > Magnoliopsida > Asparagales > Amaryllidaceae > Allium > Allium fistulosum. Next base: position 271,886,447 of record CM060902.1, on the reverse strand, counting down.
CACACAGATATATATATATATATATATATATATATATATATATATATATATATATATATAGAGGAATGGATAAAAGGCAATGAAGACTAGGGTAGCTATGCATGCATAGGGTGGCTGCCTATCCATGTATATATAGGCTTCATTTTTCTTTTTCTTTTTCTTATGCTTTGGTGGCTGATTTGATTTCATGGCTTATCTGATTTTATAAGTGATTTGATATTTTGTGTGTGATTGGATTTTTTTATATGTTTGATTGTATGTTTTGTGGGCTTGATCTTATGTTTGTATGTTGACTTGATGTTTTACCATGATGGAGCTTCATATGTGTGTATATATATACATATATACATATACATACATACATATATATATATATATATGAATACATTTATGTATAAATATTTCTATTTCATATACATATTCACATTTTTACATATTTACATATACCTTTAGATATATATATATATATATTTAACATATTCAAAAATCCACATTCTAAAATTTATTATAGTTTTCAAAATTTATATATTCAGATATCTCTAATATCAGAAAATTTATTAATTCGACTTATAAAATTTTATTATTTCAATATTTAAAATTTGTTAATTATCTCAATAATAGATGACTAAAAATCCAGGTCGTTACATTCCTTCCCCCTTAGAAGAATTTCATCCCCGAAATTAGAAAGCAAAAAGATAATTCAAGCCATAACAAAAGCCATATATTTATATCGTAAAGCACATACATAAGTAATACACTAACAACCATAGCAAACAAGGCATACACTATACAAACCAACAACTAGCTATCCTAACATCATCTCTGAGTAGGCTGTACTTACTCAATAAACACGGAATTCATCATTTATGAAATTAAATGACCTCACCTTTATTTTACTAATGCAAACACATAGATTGCATAAACCAACATGTTACACATGTATTTAAAAACAATTGTAAGGTTCCAATACTAACTTAGCCACTTTCAATCACTTTATATTCCATTCCATGCATTTCAAATGATTCACAAATAATTTACTAGCATTCAATTCATATTTACACACATTATATCCATATTTACCACAAATTGATTCAAATCAATTTATCCACTTTCATTGATTCACCAAATATTGTTTACTTCCGTTTATGTCAAACGACAATTTTTCCATGCAAATTCGGTGATATTCATTTAATAACATAATCACTTAAGCTTATAGCTATTTTAAATGGATTCCAAATCAATTTATCAAAATTTATTAATCCACATTCAATTTATTCACAAAAACCTTGTTTTCTCAATTTTGTGTTCAACAACAATCCAATCCATGCCAATTTATTTATGAACCATTTCATAAATTTATTTGACCCAAGCTTCCATTCAAAAATATTAACTTAAGTTAATTCGTTTATCTCCAATTATTTCAACTATATAGCTTAAGTTTATTTCTATTGCAATCAAATTCCATTTCATTTAAATTGATTGTTATTCAATTTATTTATCGTCGATTGATTCGTATTTCCATTTGCTTGGCATATCTCAATTTTCACTATATTATTTGAGAATCATTTAATAAAATTAATATTAAGGTTTATTATAACCTTTTATACAACACGTATATTCATTTCCACTTCAAAACTTAATTTCATAATCGAATTCATTTAAATAATATTCCAAAGCCATATTCAATTTATTTACATTTAAATTGAATTTATATATAACTTAAGTCATCACCACTTCAATCCATTTTTATTTTATTCGATCACATTTCAACATATATTTAATTCGCTTATATTTAAGTCGAATTTCATTTATAACTCAAGTTCCACATTCAATTTCAATTTTATATACAATCCAATTTACTTAACCAAGTTAAGTTCCATTTTTTTGTATTCAATTAACTAATTAATTTTTATCCAATTAGTTCACTTCCAATTTATAATTCAATATCTAATTTTTATTTCAATAACCACTTCAATTGGTTTGACTTGTGTTCAAATTCATTCTATATTTCAAGTTTGGATTTTTATTCCAATATTCAACCATTTTTATTTTGGTTTTTTTTCTTTTTCAATTCTTAAATGTTTGAAAATTTTCTTTGTTAAAATTTCTTTTATAACAAAATATTTTATCTCAAAGTAATTTTATATTGAAAATACTTTTGGTAACTCAATGTTTCACAAGTTTATCCTCGTTCTTACAGAATCTAGTAATACGTTGATCAGACGCAAGACTAGAAATATCAAAGTACTTAATAAACCCGTTTCAACACCCAGCGAAAATATTTGAAAAAACTTTTAAAACAGATATGGAAAGTACAATCCAATCACCGAAATCAAACGAACGGGATCATCATGGAATGCAGTCCCTAAGGTCGCTCTCTCGCTAAGTCGAGAGGATAGAGCGACATGGCCTTGAGTGACTTTAGGCAGTCACTGCCCCATGTCTTATGCCATGACATCCAAAACAACCATAAAGCGCATATACACAATGGTTTCGCCTGGATCCCTCAGGTAACATCCGTACCTGTGAGCAATCACCACTCTACGAATTATGCTATGCAAAACACTCACATGGATCATAGTCTACTAATAGTAACACTGGTTGTTATGTCGCTATCACCCATAGACTCAAGGCAATCATCTGCCCCCTCGAATTATGCCATGTGGATCGCAGATACACAATGATTTCGCTTGGTTCGCCTAGGAAACATATGTACCTCAGGGCAATCGCTCTACCCAGGCAGATTACGCTGAAAGCGACCATAGATTGCAGTTACAATTGTTTCGCACGGTTCCCCTAGGTAACATCCATAACCGTAAGCCTTCAAAGCCCTACGAATTTTGCTATGTAGCCGATTCAAAAGAAACTCACGAGTATTATTTCCGGACAACCTATATCGATTAGGACCCATTTCTGGATCCATCCAAGTCCATCTAGGATCAAATCAAAGAATCAATAGGATGTATCCACAATGTGGCCACAAAGTAGATAGTCAAGAGAAGGTACTTCCCATATCTTAAATCTCAAAATGTATATCATACAACACATTGTAACAACCCAAAATGTAACCCATAATAATTAATCCGTTAATTAATTAAATAATAAAATAACTTTGTGAAATTATCAGAATTGAGCCATGAGAGTTGCACCATTGTGTCTGTGGTAATTTTTTGGTCAATTTCCATATATAGAACGTCGGAAACCGAGCTAATATGAACAAGATTGGAACTAAACAAAATAAGCATAAATAAAAGGAGAAAAAATATATATAAGGCAGGTCGACCGGCCGGTCGACCTAAGCACCAGGCGGTCGACCATCCGGTCCACCCGCCTGCTGTTTTGGGGGTGAACGAACAATCGTTCGTTCGAATGATGGCACGATTTTTTTAACAGACTATGATGTGTTTTGCGTTCTTCAAACCAATCTGGTCCCTCCATTCTTGCATCTGATGGCTGCTATCCAGCCTATGACGCGGTTGCATCCTATTCAGTCCCCAAATCCAACGGTCTAAGATCCACTTCTACCCCTATAAATAGACCCCTAGACCTAACACTTTTTCTCATTCTAGGTTTTCACCAATTGGGTTCACCTTTCTAGGAAGGTCCATAAACGGAATAATTTTCCCAAGGAGAAAATCATTATAAATTAATTTATTTTACAACTCCAAGTGGATCTGGGAAGACCAAAGGAAGGGCTTAGGACCGGAAGTGGGTGATTGTAATTATTTTAAGATTTCTTTAAGTAATTTAAAATAATAGGGTTTCCAATAGTTGTAGTTTTAGTACGATTTTGGAATAGCCTTTTTATCAGTTTTAGATCTATTTTTCAGTCTATTCCCTTTTAGTTATTCTTTTTCAGTTAATTATAATTTAGTACTATTAAGCATAGCTTTTTATTTATTTATAGTTTATTTACAATATTTAATTATATTTACTATTATTTATTTATTTATTTACATCTTTTTCTACATTTTGGATTTTATGCAAGCGTCTATTCTCTTCTTCCTCCTTTTCTTCGCATATGGATTAGAATAAGTTAAACGCGAATATGGGTTATATAAGTGAGAATATTGAATGAAGAAAATAAGATGTAAATTATAATGGCTGTAATAAATAATGGAATTGGACTGTAATATAAATGGAATTAGACTGAAATTATACCTAATTATGATTAGAATTGGACTAATTAATTTGCTTAGTTATAACTTAGAATTATAACTAAAAAGAGTAAAAGATGAAAGAAGCTTATTTCACACTTAGACCTTGGGTTAAGTAATAAGCATGATTATAACGTAGGTTATAATAAGAAAAAGAATAGAATGAGGCTTATTTTAAGACTTAAGATAAATTAATAAGCGTAGAAAGTAGAGATGATAATAAAGGCTTACCTAAATAATTTATCTAAGTTAATAAGCAAAGGTATAAGTAGGACCTGCACCAAATAGCGTTCTCCTATATTTTCTTTATGGACACGGTGTTTCACATAACCCTGAAGTGCGACGGGGGGCACACTTATATGCTAATAGTTGTAGTAATTGGTCAATAAGAAGATGTTCAAATCACGGTGGATTTGGACAGGGGGCGCTACTAATTATTGTTTGGATGAAGGGCAGAATACCATGTAGGGAGCTATATATGTCATCCAGTCCACAGTAATCTTCTGTGTAGGGATTATATAGTATCTAGTCCACAGTAAATTAATGCCTTCTGTGTAGGGAGCTTTATATGTCGTCTAGTCCGCAGTAACATTCTGTCTAAGGAGTTATATTGCATTTAGTCCATAGTAAATTAATGCCTTCTATGTAGGGAGCTATATATGTCGTCTAGCCACAGTAACATTATGTGTAGGGAGTTATATAGCATCTACCTAATGAAAATTAATACCTTCTGTGTAGGGAGCTATATATGTCGTCTAGTCCACAGTAATATTTTGTGTAGGGAACCATAAAGCGTCTAGTCCACGGTAAATTAATGCCTTCTGTGTAGGGAGCTATATATGTCGTCTAGTCCACAATGGGTGCTTTGTGTGTCTTTCGTAGTTACCATTAGCATTTTGTGTAGGGAGTTATATAGCGTCTAGTTCATAGAAAGGTACTATAGAGTAGCAGGCCGATCAAAAGGGTTGAATTAGGGTAACAACCTAATTACAAGATTATGGATTCAGCCTAATCAAAGCAGCAATCAAGGACAAGTGCAAACAATCAAAGTTAACCTATCTTATAAATTGAGCAATATTTAATCGTACTTATTTCCAGTTTATCTCTTTCCTATTTCCTTTGTTATCCTTATTTATGCTAGAACTATTGTAGAGGCTATTACTTTTATCTTGCTTAAAGACTCTAGTAATTACTATCATTCACTAGACTTTAAGTCTGACCCACTCCTCTATTTTCCCCTTTTTCCCCCATAGGCAATCAAGGGAGATGTTAGTAGATTGCTGTTGCTTGGAGTTTTCTTGGAGGAGATTTCTTCTATATATTTCTTTTATTTTCAGCTTTTGTTCTTTCTATGTACTGGCTTATTATGAGGGATATTATGTACTCTGATTTTGAGACTGTGAGTTTTTATTTCATAAGACATGATGGGTTTTGAGGTATGGATGTTGTATTTGGTATTTGACTTTTTTATGGAGCAGTTATGAAGTTTTACTTTAAATAAGTTATTATTATTTTAGTTTTCGCTGTTTTTACCTATTCTTGTCTTATGAATCTTAGTCTATATTAGTTTCAGTTATACCTACAACGCACCACGCCTTTTAATGTGTCCTTTTGGCTATATTAAAGGGTGTGGGGTGTTTCACACATAGTACCTTTCAAATAATCAATTTCGAATATATTATTCTTATATAATTCTGTTATATATAAGATCATCGCTTTTCAGATCGAGTACCTTTCAAAATCAATAGTTTTCGAATTAACTTCATACTTATACAATTCATTTTATATAAGTTCGAAAACTTCCAAATCAACATTTTTTTCTTTTATTTTACTATTAAAGGTTCTCTAAATTAGTCAATTTCCAATATCATCTTCAATTTCACCTATGATTTCAACAATCATTTTTCAAATTGAATATTATTCAATATTCATATATTTTAAAATTCCAATCATTAGTTTTCAAAATTTATTTTACTTTCATATTTACATAAAGTCATATCTATATAAAATCAACTTCCTTTCTATAATCACTTTGTAAGTAACTAAGTTTTAATACAACAATTTCTTTTCTAAATCAAATACTTTACGAAAATCCTTTATACATAAATGACCTTATAAATTTTTTTATTATTATTATAAATTTTTATTTAAGTTCATAAACATTTCTCCAACAATTTAATTATAAAAACTTTTCGAAACTAAATTTCATATTTGTACATAATTAAAATTTCCCTTTAAAAACTTTCTAATAAGGTCCCTAAACGGAATAATTTTTCCAAGGAGAAAATCATTATAAATTAAATTATTTTATAACTCCAAGTGGATCAGGGAAGACCAAAGGAAGGGCTTAGGACCATAGGTGGGTGATTGTAATTATTTTAAGATTTCTTTAAGTAATTTAAAATAATAGGGTTTCCAATAGTTGTAGTTTTAGTACGATTTTGGAATAGCCTTTTTATCAGTTTTAGATCTATTTTTCAGTCTATTCCCTTTTAGTTATTCTTTTTCAGTTAATTATAATTTATTACTGTTAAGCATAGCTTTTTATTTATTTATAGTTTATTTACAGTATTTAAGTATATTTACTATTATTTATTTCTTTATTTACATCTTTTTCTACGTTTTGGATTTTATGCAAGCGTCTATTCTCTTCTTCCTCCTTTTCTTCGCGTATGGATTAGAATAAGTTAAATGCGAATATGGATTATATAAGTGAGAATATTGAATGAAGAAAATAAGATGTAAATTATAAAGGCTGTAATAAATAATGGAATTGGACTGTAATATAAATGGAATTGGACTGAAGTTATACCTAATTATGATTAAAATTGGACTAGTTAATTTGCTTAGTTATAACTTAGAACTATAACTAAAAAGAGTAAAAGATTAAAGAAGCTTATTTCACACTTAGACCTTGGGTTAAGTAATAAGCACGATTATAACGTAGGTTATAATAAGAAAAAGAATAGAATGAGGCTTATTTTAAGACTTAAGATAAATTAATAAGCGTAGAAAGTAGAGATGATAATAAAGGCTTATCTAAATAATTTATCTAAGTTAATAAGTAAAGGTATAAGTAGGACCTGTACCAAATATCATTCTCCTATATTTTCTTTATGGACACGGTGTTTCACATAACCCTGAAGTGAGATGGGGGGCACACTTATATGCTAATAGTTGTAGTAATTGGTCAATAAGAAGATGTTCAAATCATGGGGGATTTGGACAGGGGGCGCTATTAATTATTGTTTGGATGAAGAGCAGAATACCATGTAGGGAGCTATATATGTCGTCCAGTCCACAGTAACCTTCTGTGTAGGGATTATATAGTATCTAGTCCATAGTAAATTAATGCCTTCTGTGTAGGGAGCTTTATATGTCGTCAAGTCCGCAGTAACATTCTGTGTAGGGAGTTATATATCATCTAGTCCACAATATATTAATGCCTTCTATGTAGGGAGCTATATATGTCGTCTAGCCACAGTAACATTCTGTGTAGGGAGTTATATAGCATCTAGTCCACAGTTAATTAATGCCTTATGTGTAGGGAACTATATATGTCGTCTAGTCCACAGTAATATTCTGTGTAAGGAATTATATAGCATCTAGTCCACAGTAAATTAATGCCTTGTGTAGGGAGCTATATATGCCGTCTAGTCCACAGTGGGTGCTTTGTGTATCTTTCGTAGTTACCATTAGCATTTTGTGTATGGATTTATGTAGCGTCTAGTCCGTAAGTGTTCTGATACCAAATGAAGGTGTGGTGATTTTTGATTATCAATAGAATTCAGTCGACTGAACAAAATCGACCAGTCGACTGAATATCTATAAACGACCTATTGAACTTGTGCACATATGTATACATGTTTATATTTTCAAATTTAGTCAACTGACCGAAAATGACCAGTCGACTGAACCTGTTCAGTTGCACAGCCATACTCTATTTTACACAGTCTTTGAATATTCAGTTGACTGGTCGATTTTGCTCAGTCGACTGAACGATTCTAACAGCTATTTTTTCTGAAGAGACACTTTCCTTTGCGAAGAGTTACGATCCAAATTGAAGAGATATGGCTACATCTTTTGATCAAACTCTTCGTGAATAGTTGTAGTTGTTTGTCTACTATATAAACACATCAAAATCTTTTTCCAAATCACCGAATTTCATTTTGCTTTCTGATCATACTCTCTACTTTCTATCCCTGCATTCTAAAAGCAATCACAATCTTTATATTGCTTGAATCTCTGAACTAATCAATATATTCTTTGATTCTAAGCAATATCTTCCTTTCATACCTTCACACGCACATTATATACTTAAGGATTTGATTATAGGAAGGTTGTATACTTAAAGACATATCAGTGTTATTCAGAACATAATTGTCAACTATTTTCTTATACCAGTAAAAGTCATGTTCGGTTGTTCAGGCGGTAAAAGTCCTCTTTCGCCTGTTAGAGGCGGAAAAATCCTGTTCGGTTGCTCAGGTGTTGTATACCTATTTCTCCGGGTTAAGTGAGGGGTTATTGAGTTGAAATTCCAGAGGGAAGTCTGGGACTGGACGTAGAATGGGAAGTTCGAACCAGTATAAAAACTCCTAGTGTGCTTATTCTTATTTGCTTTATTATTATTATATGTTTCCGCATTTAGATTATAATATATTCCATATTACACGATCCTAAGTGATAACTAGCCACACAGTAGTCACTTTCATTTGGTATCAGAGCACTTTCATTTGGTATCAGAGCCTGGAATTCTATCGATCGTCACAACATCATAGAATAATGGCCAGAAAACGATCCAGTCGAAATACAACAGGAAAAATCCTTGTCAAAGCCACCGGTGGGGACTACAAAAAGGTACTTTCTGATTTACAAATTTCAGTAAATGGTAATAAAGAATTAGTTAGTGTATGCGATAAAATATCAAAGCATAATTTTATTATTTTAGAAAAGATGAAATCGATCAAAATTGAAAATGAGAAATTGAAAAATGAGAAATTAGATTTAGAAATTCAACATGGTGTTTTAAAAAATAATTTTGAGGATCTTAAATATTTTCTAGATGAACAAAATACTATGTTTGAAAAAGAAAAGAAATTTTTTCAAAAGAAATTACCGATTTGAAAAGACAAAATGATTTATTACAATCATCTTTAGATAATTCAGAATCTCGAATTTTTTCTTCTCGAAAATGAGAACTGTGCGTTAAAAAGGGAGAATTCTGAATTAAACAAGCAAATTTATATTTTGAAAAACAGTAATATTTCTTTTGAAAATAATAATTGTGACTTTAAAGCTAAATTTGATAAACATAACACTGAAGTCACAAAATTTAATAAAGGTAAAAACGATTTAAACATGATTTTATCCAGTTCTAGACCTTTACATGATAAAAGTGGTTTAGGATATAATAAAACTAATCGTAGAAATAGCACTAGATACGCTTTCATGTATAGTAAAAATTTTAGTGCTAGTACTAAATTTTGAGTAAAGTCTAAATCCAATTTTTATAGAAATTCAAATACTGTTATGACCAATGATGTTTATAATTTCTCTAGAAGTACAAAATCATTGATGGGAAATATGAATAAAAATTATCTAAGTATTTGTGTTCCTGTTAATTAGAAAAATAGAGAAAAATACATTGATGATTATTTTGATATGGTAGTTAATAATGAAAATTATATTTTTAAAGGTTCAACCACACCCAAATGGGTATAGTTTCCTAAAAATTAGGATATTATAAGAACCTTGGGTATCGCATGCTTTAAATGTTACAATTTTTTTGATACCTTACATTATAAGTAGTAGTTATTTTGTTTTATATTGTTCTATGTTAACACTTATGTGGAATATAATTTATGTCATCATATAAACTCTCCTTTTTGTCGATGACAAAGGGGGAGAAAGATATTACTCTAACACTATTTGCAGGAATAAACGATGCAAGCACAGATTAAGGGGGAGAAAAGATTAATTATTTATAGGAATATATAGCATATATTCAAGGGGAGAAATCTATAGCACAATTATAGGAATATATTCCGGGAGAAAGATAAGTCAACAAAGCTTGTCGAAGATTTGTCCGTAGCAAATGGAGTTGTCATCATCAAAAAGGGGGAGAATGTTGGATCATAGGTTTTGATTGCTGACATGAAACAACAATTCACGAATCTACGACTACGACAACATCCGGACTCAACGACTCAAATTATGGTTCATATAGTTATATATTTTAACAAAAGTCATCAAATATGTATATAGAGTCTAGTTTAGTGCTTTGTTAAAATCTTTCCTCAAAAATCACCATAGCTCATTTGGTTAGAGCACTTGCCTTCTAAACTAGTGATAGGCCGATCAAAAGGGTTGAGTTAGGGTTACAGCCTAATTACAAGATTAGGGATTCAGCCTAATCAAAGCAGCAATCAAGGACAAGTGCAAACAATCAGAGTTAACCTATCTTATAAATTGAGCAATATTTAATCGTACTTATTTCCATTTTATCTCTTTCCTATTTCCTTTGTTATCCTTATTTATGCTCGAACTGTCGTAGAGTCTATTACTTTTATCTTGCTTAAAGACTCTAGTAATTACTATCGTTCACCAGACTTTAAGTCTGACCCACTCCTCTATTTTCCCCTTTTTCCCCATAGGCAATCAAGGTAGAAGTCAGTAGATTGATGTTGCTTGGAGTTTTCTTGGAGGAGATTTCTACTATGTATGTCTTTTATTTTCAGCTTTTGTTCTTTCTATGTACTGGCTTATTATGAGGGATATTAAGTACTCTGATTTTGAGACTATAAGTTTTTATTTCATAAGACATAATGGGTTTTGAGGTATGGATGTTGTATTTGGTATTTGACTTATTTATGAAGCAATTATGAAGTTTTACTTTAAATAAGTTATTATTATTTTAGTTTTCGCTCTTTTTACCTATTCTTGTCTTGTGAATCTTAGTCTTTGTTAGTTTCAGTTATACCTACAATGCACCATGCCTTTTAATGTGTCCTTTTGGGTATATTAAGGTGTGTGGAGTGTTTCACTTGGTATTAGAGCGAGGTTACAGGATTCCTAAAAATTTATTTTAAAATTAAAGTATTTTCCAAAATAACTTGTTTTAAAAGTATTTTTCAGAAAAGAACTCTTAGAAATAGTTTTTAAGTATAAAAGAGTTTTTATAAAAATCCCATCAAAGTCCAATTCAACCTTCTTTCGATTCATTCGAGCCTAAGTTTCCTTTTCTTTGCATAGTATGGCTGACTGGTTCCATAGAGCTACGGTACCAAAGGTGCAAGGGCAAGTACCCAATACAACACCGGGTGGTGGAAATCCTTTTAATCCACCTACACCAGCCGATTTTTCTAAGCTATGCAAGGACTTCACTAACATAGGGGCGGACCATTTTCTGGCATGAAGGATTTCAAGGAGACACAAGCTAGGTTGGAAGATATGGAGCGAAAGTTTAGGCGGTTAGGCTTGGAGGACCGATAGCGAATTCAACCTACTTATTGGAAGCTGAAGGGAGAACTTAAGGAGGTTTGTACAAGCTCTAAGAAACAGTGGTGGAAGGAGAAGAAGGATAAGAGGAAAGAAAGGGGACCTCAGAAGTGAATCAAGAAAAATGGGAAGTGTAAAGGCTGTAGAATGAATGGTCATTAGGCAAAAGACTGTAAGAAGGCAGGAATGGAGGGATGGTGTTTCAATTGTGGACAGCTTAGTCACTTTAGTAAAGTATGTCCTCAGAAATCGGGGCAGGCAGCAAGCGCACCTGCAGCATAGATTCAGACTTTGGATACAGAACCTTCCAACAGTAGACCAAATCAAGATAGGAAAGTTTGACTTCTATTTCTGATTTTCTTTCCCATTCGAACTCTATTCGATTCTAGAGCATCACACCCTTTTCATCTCTAGTTCTTCGGTAGATTGTTTGCACTTAGACATTTCTTTAGTAGACCCCATTGTCGTTTCAAACCCCATAGGTGGATTGGCAGACTTGACTATGGTTTGTAGGGGTTTGAGATTTTTTATCCTAGGCGTAGAATTTGACTGCGACGCCTATATACCGGATTTTCGGGGTATGGGATAATTTTGGGAATGGATTGGCTATCCACATATGGAGCCATATTTGGCTGTGAGAGGAGATTTGTTAGAATAGAGACTTGCAGTGGTAGGAATCTCGAGGTATCTTGCGACCCGTAAGGTTCAATCATGTTGAGTTTTCTCTATTCCCTCGATTCATCTTCATCAGAGTTGCATTCGGTTCCTGTTGTTAGAGATTTTGCAGATGTCTTTGAGGAGGTTAGGGGACTACCCCTTAAGAGAGAGATTGACTTCAGGATTTATTTGACCAAGATTGCTAAGCTAGTACCGTTACCTGTAAGGCACATGACACCTAGGGAGAGGAAAGAATTGAGCAAGTAGATCCGTGAGCTTTTGGAGAAGGGATTCATAAGAAGAAGCATATTGAAGAGGAGAGTGCTAGTCGACTTCGCCACTAAGGCAGATGGTTACCTCCGACTTTATAAGGACTATAGAGAGTTAAGTAAGCTCCCAAAGAAGAACCAATATCCACTCCCTAGGATATATGAACTTTTTGACGAATTAGTTGGTTCTTCGGTATTCTCTCAGTTTGATTTAGCCACTGGATTTCATCAGCTTAGGGTCGCTGATGACAGCATTAATAAGACAGCATTTAGGACACCCGACGGACTCTTTGAGTGCGTGGTTATGCCTTTTGGACTAACCAATGCCCTAGCCTATTTTGTAGATTTGACGAGCCATGTTTTTAGAGATGTCCTAAGTAAGTCCGCGGTGGTATTCGTGGACAACATTTTGGTGTTTTCCAAGAAGTATGGAGGAGAATGCTATCACCTTAAGGAGATAGGACCATTGAAGTGACACTTTAGGCATAAGGTTGTGTGTTTTTGGGGCATAGAGAAGGTCTACACATGGTAGGAATGATTTTGTACACTTAGGATTTTGGAAATCCAAAGAAAGGTAGGCTAAGGTTAGAGATGTACAATAAAATTTAGTATATAAGAAAGCCCATGTGTAGATAATTGCAGAAATTATAATTGTCTCAAACAAGTGGATTTGACGGTAATGCCTTAAAGTAATTATGAGTATACAAGAGGAATAGGAGTAAAAGCCTTTAGTTTAGAATAAATATTCCGAGGATAGTAAGTAGGAAAATCCACTTTATATATAACCCAATAAAGTGAAATTATTAGAACTAAAAAAAAATTGTCAATATTTTGAAAGTAAATATTGGGTTTTTGGAAATATGGTAAGAAGTTTAAATTTGTTTTTATATGATGAAAATTTCGTTAAAAAGAAATTCTTTTTGAAAAAAAAATTATAGAGCATATATAACTCACTAGCTTTTTTGTAAGTAAACAAAGATCTTAAATATAAAAATACAGAGTCTATTAAGTATAAAAAAAACATATGTTACAACATTTATTGTTGTAATAGATGTTTCGTAAAAAATAAAAGAGCATAGACTATAACCCTATTGTTGTAGTAAGTAACTCCCAAGAGAAATGTTTTTATATAGTATATGAGATTTATTAGTATTTATTAAATTCATACACTAGTACTTTTGGGTTGTAGTAATGGTGTTTTACGCAACATCTATTTTAAACCTAAATAAAAATGTATTTTCAAAGATAATTTCTAAGAATAGAAATTAAAGTGATTTATGAATATACTTATTATTTCAATAAGTATAAGAAAATGTTTTCTGGTTATGGATACATTAAAACAGTTTTGAAGATGAGTTTTTCTGAAAAGAAAATGTGTAAGTTAGATATTATAAAATATTTATCGTGGAAGTATATAAATTAAACATACTTTAATCTATTGGAATGAAAAGAATAATGGTATAATTCTCTATGAAACCAATAAAAATGTTTTTTGTAAGTCACAAGGAATACATGAAAGAGTTTTACAAGATATGAGAAACACCATATTTTGTATAGCCTATTTTGAAAATATAGAATAAATTCCTTGCAACTTCACAAAAACATGAAGTCCTCTTTTAAAAGGTTCATAGAAGATTTTAGCTTTAATAACTTGTCATAAGAGAAAGTAGTTGCAATACATTAAGATATGCGACTGTTAGGTGTAATAAGAAGTTGTTTTGAAAACACATAAAGGATATTTTAAAAGAAAATGGTTTGGTGAAAAAGTAAATAAGTTTTTGAAATGAAAAACTTAATAAAATTTAAATTAGAAAATTTAAATTTTTATAGAAAACTGTAAAAGTCTTTAAAAGAAAGAGAGATATAAGTTTTAGACTTAAAAATTTGGAAGTTTTTTCCTCTAGGTTTGGGAAATGATATTAAGTGACCAAGTATTTTTGAAATTAATAGAAACTGAAAAGATAACACTTTTAAAGACAAAGATTTTGGGATTTGATGTTTTAAAATTTTTAGAAACCTTAGTTTTTAAAACAAGGTGATAAATACCAAACCAAACTCTTAAATGTGGAGTAGATAAGAATCATTTCCTAGGAGTAAAGGAAAAGGTGTAAGGAGATGGCAGTACTTACTTTTAGAAGTAATAATGGAAGATTCCGTAAAGTGTATAGGACACTAGTAAGAACCTAGGAATGTTGATTCATGAAGAACAGTAAAATGAAATTAGTAGGATAGTAAGACAAGCATGGTTGAGAATGAGTATTCTTGATTTTGGAAGAACTTGGGAAAAGCATATTTCTTTAGTGGAATTCATATGGTAGTAGTTTTCAAGCTAGCATTGGAATGACACCTTATAAAGCTCTTTTTGGAAGGCCGTGTAAGACGTCTTCATGTTGGTTGGAGTCTATGGAAAGGTTGCTTCTTGGTTTCGACATGGTTAGAGAAATTTCGGAGAATACTAATTTGATTAGGAGAAAATTCGTATCTCATATCCATGTCTCTTTGATAATAGGTTTTCGAATTTCCTTTTTCCATCTTTAGTTCTGAATAGGTTCTTTCCTTTATTATCCTTTGGGAGGGTAGAACTTAGGATTTAACATATGGATGGTAGGATTTGATGCAAACATGTTAATAGAACATGTTATGAATGATGTATGATAGTGATTGCAAGTTTTTGCTAGTGGATGCTAATGGACACATATAGGTACACTAAGCACTATTATTCTTTAAGGATCGACCTAATTAGGACACTAGAGCATATGCATATGGATGTGTGTGCATTTTTACTTTATTTCCATGGTTGTCATAAATGGATGTTTATCACATGATTTTTGCATTTGGACGATGGTTGTAGCATGCATATAGAACTATCAGTTATCATTAGGAAATTTTTGCATTCATTTGGATACATGGCACAGGCATGATTGCATAAAAGGAGGTCAACTGAATCTGTGGACCGCCTAATCTTTTACATTGGTTAGGAACACTACACTAATTGCACAAGTATCATAAATTTCATTAGAAAAACTTAAGGACAATGGATGAATCGTTGATGATTGAGTAGTTGGTTGTAGAACGTGGATGAAAACATTTAGTCATTCTTTTATCCTTAGAGATTTCGGGGACGAAATCCTTTAAGGATGGGAGAATGTAACAACCCAAAATGTAACCCATAATAATTAATCAATCAATTAATTAAATAATAAAATAACTTTGTGAAATTATCAGAATTGAGCCATGAGAGTTGCACCATTGTGTCCGTGGTAATTTTCTAGTCAATTTCAATATATAGAACGTAAAAAACCGAGCTAATATGAACAAGATAGGAATTAAACAAAATAAGCAGAACGAGCAATGGCCGGTCGACCCGCTCGGTCGACCCGCCTACTATTTTTGGGGCGAATGAACAATCATACGTTCGTTCGAATGATGGCATGATTTTTTTAACCGACTATGACGTGTTTAGTGTTCCTCAAACTAATCTGATCCCTCCATTCTTGCATCCGATTGGTGTTATCTAGTCTATGACGTGGTTGCATCCTATTCAATCCCCAAATTCAATGGTCTAAGATCCACTTTTACCCCTATAAATAGACCCCTAGACCTAACACCTTTTCTCATTCTAGGTTTTCTCCAATTGGGCTCTACTTTCTAGGAAGGACCCTAAATGGAGTAATTTTTCCAAGGAGAAAATCATTATAAATTAAATTATTTTACAACTCCAAGTGGATCCGGGAAGACCAAAGGAAGGGCTTAGGACCGGAGGTGGGTGATTGTAATTATTTTAAGATTTCTTTATGTAATTTAAAATAACAGGGTTTCCAATAGTTGTAGTTTTAGTATGATTTTGGAATAGCCTTTTTATCAGTTTTAGATCTATTTTTCAGTCTATTCCCTTTTAGTTATTCTTTTTCAGTTAATTATAATTTATTACTGTTAAGCATAGATTTTTATTTATTTATAGTTTATTTATAGTATTTAAGTATATTTACGATTATTTATTTCTTTATTTACATCTTTTTCTACGTTTTGGAGTTTATGCAAGCGTCTATTCTCTTCTTCCTCCTTTTCTTCGCGTATGGATTAGAATAAGTTAAACGCGAATATGGATTATATAAGTGAGAATATTGAATGAAGAAAATAAGATGTAAATTATAAAGGCTGTGATAAAAAATGGAATTGGACTATAATATAAATGGAATTGGACTGAAGTTATACCTAATTATGATTAGAATTGGACTAATTAATTTGCTTAGTTATAACTTAGAATTATAACTAAAAAGAGTAAAAGATGAAAGAAGCTTATTTCACACTTAGACCTTGGGTTAAGTAATAAGCATGATTATAACGTAGGTTATAATAAGAAAAAGAATAGAATGAGGCTTATTTTAAGACTTCGGATAAATTAATAAGCATAGAAAGTAGAGATGATAATAAAGGCTTATTAAATAATTTATCTAAGTTAATAAGCAAAAGTATAAGTAGGACCTGTACCAAATAGCAGTCTCCTATATATTTTTTATGGACACGGTGTTTCACATAACCCTAAAGTGAGACGGGAGGCACACTTAAGCTAATAGTGGTAGTAATTGGTCAATAATTAGATGTTGAAATCACAGGGGATTTGGACAAGGGGCTCTATTAAATATTGTTTGGATGATGGGCAGAATACCGTGTAGGGAGCTATATATGTCGTCTAGTCTACAGTAAACTTCTATATAGGGAGTTATATAGTATCTAGTCCACAGTAAATTAATGCCTTCTGTGTAGGGAGCTATATATGTCGTCTAGTCCATAGTAACATTCTGTGTAGGGAGTTATATAACATATAGTCCACAGTAAATTAATGCCTTCTGTGTAGGGAGCTATATATGCCGTCTAGCCACAGTAATATTCTGTGTAGGGAGTTGTATAGCATCTAGTCCACAGTAAATTAATGCCTTATGTGTAGGGAGCTATATATGTCGTCTAGTCCACAGTAATATTCTGTTTAGGGAATTATAGAGCGTCTAGTTCACAGTAAATTAATGCCTTATGTGTAGGGAGCTATATATGCCGTCTAGTCCACAGTTGGTGCTTTGTGTATCTTTCGTAGTTACCATTAGCATTCTGTGTAGGGAGTTATATAGCGTCTAGTCCGCAGAAAGGAACTATAGTGTAGCAGGCTGATCAAAAGGGTTGAGTTAGGGTTACAGCCTAATTACAAGATTAGGGATTCAGCCTAATCAAAGCAGCAATCAAGGACAAGTGCAAACAATCAAAGTTAACCTATCTTATAAATTGAGCAATATTTAATCGTACTTATTTCCATTTTATCTCTTTCCTATTTCCTTTGTTATCCTTATTTATGCTCGAACTGTTGTAGAGTCTATTACTTTTATCTTGCTTAAAGACTCTAGTAATTACTATCATTCACCAGACTTTAAGTCTGACCCACTCCTCTATTTTCCCCTTTTTCCCCCATAGGATATCAAGGGAGAAGTCAGTAGGTTGCTGTTGCTTGGAGTTTTCTTGGAGGAGATTTCTACTATGTATTTCTTTTATTTTCAGCTTTTGTTCTTTCTATGTACTGGCTTATTATGAGGGATATTGCATCTAAGTTAATAAACAAAGGTATAAGTAGGACCTGTACCAAATAGCATTCTCCTATATTTTCTTAATGGACACGGTGTTTCACATAACCCTGAAGTAAGACGGGGGGCACACTTATATTCTAATAGTGGCAGTAATTGGTCAATAAGAAGATGTTCAAATCACGGGGGATTTGGACTGGGGGCGCTATTAATTATTGTTTGGATGAAGGGCAGAATACCATGTAGGGAGCTATATACGTCGTCCAGTCCACAGTAACCTTCTATGTAGGGATTATATAGTATCTAGTCCACAGTAAATTAATGCCTTATGTGTAGGGAGCTTTATATGTCGTCTAGTCCGCAGTAACATTCTGTATAAGGAGTTATATTGCATTTAGTCCATAGTAAATTAATGCCTTATGTATAGGGAGCTATATATGTCGTCTAGCCACAGTAACATTATGTGTAGGGAGTTATATAGCATCTAGTCAATAGTAAATTAATACCTTCTGTGTAGGGAGCTATATATGTCGTCTAGTCCACAACAATATTCTGTGTAGGGAATTATAGAGCGTCTAGTCCACAGTAAATTAATGCCTTTCGTGTAGGGAGCTATATATGTCGTCTAGTCCACAGTGGGTGCTTTGTGTGTCTTTTGTAGTTACCATTAGCATTCTGTTTAGGGAGTTATATAGCGTCTAGTTCACAAAAAGGTACTATAGAGTAGCAGGCCGATCAAAAGGGTTGAATTAGGGTTACAGCCTAATTACAAGATTAGGGATTCAGCCTAATCAAAGCAGCAATCAAGGACAAGTGCAAACAATCAAAGTTAACCTATCTTATAAATTGAGCAATATTTAATCGTACTTATTTCCAGTTTATCTCTTTCCTATTTCCTTTGTTATCCTTATTTATGCTAGAACTGTTGTAGAGTCTATTGCTTTTATCTTGCTTAAAGATTCTAGTAATTACTACCATTCACTAGACTTTAAGTCTGACCCACTACTCTATTTTCCCCTTTTTCCCCCATAGGCAATCAAGGGAGAAGTCAGTAGATTGCTGTTGCTTGGAGTTTTCTTGGAGGAGATTTCTACTATGTATTTCTTTTATTTTCAGCTGTTGTTCTTTCTATGTACTGGCTTATTATGAGGGATATTATGTACTCTGATTTTGAGACTATGAGTTTTTATTTCATAAGACATGATGGGTTTTGAGGTATGGATGTTGTATTTGGTATTTGACTTATTTATGGAGCAATTATGAAGTTTTACTTTAAATAAGTTATTAATATTTTAGTTTCCGCTGTTTTTACCTATTCTTGTCTTATGAATCTTAGTCTATATTAGTTTCAGTTATACCTACAACGCACCATGCCTTTAAATGTGTCCTTTTAGGTATATTAAAGGGTGTGGGGTGTTTCACACATAGTACCTTTCAAATAATCAATTTCGAATATATTATTCTTATATAATTCTGTTATATATAAGATCATCGCTTTTCAGATCGAGTACCTTTCAAAATAAATAGTTTTAGAATTAACTTCATACTTATACAATTCATTTTATATAAGTTCGAAAACTTCCAGATCAATTATTTTCTTTTATTTTACAATTAAAGGTTCTCGAAATCAGTCAATTTCCACTATTAGCTTCAATTTCACTTATGATTTCAACAATCATTTTTCAAATTGAATATTATTCAATATTCATATATTTTAAAATTCCAATCATTAGTTTTCAAATTTTATTTTATTTTCATATTTACATAAAGTCGTATCTATATAAAATCAACTTCCTTTCTACAATCACTTTGTAAGTAACTAATTCTTAATTCAACAATTTCTTTTCTAAATCAAATACTTTACATAAATCCTTCATACATAAATGAACTTATAAATTTTATTATTATTATTATTATTAATTTTTATTTAAGTTAATAAACATTTCTCCAACAATTTAATTATAAAACTTTTCAAAACTAGAATTCATATTTGTACATAATTAAAATTTTCCTTTAAAATCATTTTGCAAATAAATAAGGTTTTATAAGTATTTATGAAGTCCAAAGAGTTTCTTAAAACTCAATTTCATTTAAAGCAGTTCAAACCAATTTTCTCTTTGTATAATACAAAATAATCTTGTGTATTTTACTTATCAAAATATTTAACATTTTAAAACTTGTCTAACTTCTACTTACCTTTATTTTAAAATTTTCAAAACTAAACTTCCATATAACTTTCCCAAATACTTATATACTTTTTGAAAATGCTAAGCTTTAAAAATTAATTCTCAATTTGGAAGTGTTCGACTATTCAAAATAGTCGGAAAAGTCAAATTCCAATTAGAAACTGGAAATCAGCAATCAATCATCTCAAAGAGATGCATAATCAATCCATCAATTAATCCCAATGCATAGGGTACAAGTGTTCATAATATCATTCAATCTGAAAACTCGGGAATTGAACACCTAGTTTATTTCAAATAGATATCTACGTATATCTTTTGAATATCAAATCATACTTCAGTGATTTGAATCAAATCGGTTTCATAAACAATCGAGTAGCAAAGCTATTAAAGTGGCCTCCCCCACTTTGGAACTCGAAAATGAATGCCGATGATGCTGTAGACATCACCAAAATTTAATTTCCAATGACAGAAGTGAGTTCTAGACTTTATTTCTTTTAAATCTTTTGAAATCATTTATAACAGTTCTATTCGAAAAATAATTTCAAATTATGCTATTATATATTTTCAGAATCTTAAAACCAATTTCAAAAAAATCCCAGAATCCAAACTCTCATATTTTCAGTTTGAATAACTTTTTGTTTATTTATTAACCATGTCTAGATAAACCATATTTCATACATCACTTTCAAATGGTATCCATTACTCGTCAAAAATGATACAGGGGGAAATTCAAATATATATTCACTTCAAAATCCATGTTAAACATGCAGTTTCTCAATTGGTTAAATATTTTTCAAAAACCAAAATTTTCAACCGTAGTCAAATGCTCAAATCAACAGTCAATAGTCGATGCTCATAAACTGGCCGAGCACGACTTGTCAATCAATAAGCGATAATATGCACATCCATATTAATCAAACAATCAATCAACAAAGAGATAACATCCAATCATCATCAAGAGTCACGATCAGTTTATAGAATTCGTTCTTTTATATTCTATATAAAATCCAAGTTAAAATCATTTCATTTATTAATATCAAAATATTTTTATATCACTAACAAATACGCACTCTCTTATACGTATATACACTCAGTGAGCTTATCCGATAGGTTTAAGTATACGTTAAACCAAAGCTCTGATACCAAGTGTAACAACCCGGGATTTTCGTCCCATGAAAATCGACATCATTACGTTCACTGTATAGAATGCGGTGCAATCAAGTGCCAGAAATACCAGATCATTAGGGGTTAAGAAGAAAAAGATAGAAGAAGAAACAGAAACAACAACACAGAATCTCACAATTGCAATGAACAAAATATAATATATAACAACGAATCTTTATACAAAGAAAACTGTAACTCTCAATATATATACAATCATCAGAGTACAACAATCAATATATCAATATGGACAGTTGTTATAACGTGTCCCCACCAATGCTGACTATACAGTCTACACACAGTGGAATATAATCAAGTACGTGATATACGTCTAAAATCCTCCAGCTCGTCTCCTGAGCTCCAAAGCACTCTAACCTGAATCTGTAATACTTGGTCTGATCCGAGCATTATAATAAATTAACACCCGAGTCAGTCTAGAAAACCAGCGTGAGAAAACACACTCCATTGAATTATTAGTATGTTTAAAATTCTTTGAAAACAAAGGTATCTCGTAAGACCACGTCACACATAAAAAAGACGGGTTTTTACCTTACGATAACCAAACATTTTATATCAAATCCATCTGATATTATAATAGTGTCTATAGAAAGTAAATTAGAAAATAGCTGAAATGCTTGCATCTCACGTTTCAGCATAGTTGGGCACAATCAAAACCGTACAGGCTCGTAGTGGATATTTGGATCGAAGTGGTTTTCGGATAATGCTGATATCCAATCTTGGTCTCATCGAATTCAAAACGATAAATTTTTAAAGGCCAAGTTGTTTAAAATAAACAATTATATAACCAGGGTGTCAATATTTACATATGGAAATTCATTCGATATGTTTACTTTATCATGACCAGTACATCGAAATTAATTCGCTTGTAATTATCACATTTTCTAAAATTTAGAATAGTGACCAGTACAAGTCAATTTACTTTCAATAAAACGTGTCAACGTTTTATTCTATCTACTTTAATTTGTTTGACTACTTAATGGCACATAAAATAGATAATTGAAAACAATATCTAAGAACAAATAATAGTCCAACCATAGATTATTAACTCAATCAATAATTTATAATTGATATGTCGCTTCTTCGTTCGGTTTCGACTAGTTTCGATCAGCGTTCGAATTTGGCTAAAAATTTTAGAAGCTCCAAATCCAGTCAAAGCATAGGTCATTAAATCAGTCAACGATAAATGATCAATATTAAATCCATTCATAAATCAGAACTGAACTGGTCCCAAATAACTGAGTCAAGTTATATATTTTTAAATCTAGATTATTTGGCCATCCAAGAAATTAAATAAATGTTTTATTCTTAATTAATTTAAAATTTAACAGTTCATCAAATGATTAATTGATAAATCAACATATAATTAATTTAATATGAAATTACTTATTCTTTTATTTTTGGCAAAGCCAGCCGGCTTTATAGTGGGTCGTGCCACTGTATATAAATAAGGAAAAGGTGTTCTGCACATACACAGAACAACTGAATATGGTTTTATAGTGACCATACCACTTAAGCTACAATATAGGTGAGAAGCTAAAACGCCTCTGCAACTATAAATATGACTAGACTATACTGCTGATGACTGGACATAATATCCTCCCGTCCTAAACTGACATCGCTGGCAGGGCCAATAACATCAGAAAATACCAATGCAAGGAAAGGATCAAAAGTCCTCGATAGCGAAGAATACACATAATTCCTGTCCCAAGATGCATCCAGAAATAAAAATAACAGATTATGGTAACCTTCATAACCAGAAGTAGACAAAGAAAACCCTTCCCCTAAAACCTGGTAATATAGTGCCTTACTCTCACCATCTTCTCCAACATACAAATAATATTGTTTTAATTCAGGAATATAGCTCATTTCTGTTTCAGCGTGAACCCATGCATGCTCAACTTCATCCCAGTAAATATCCCCTTCATCAGAGGAAGAATCGGCTTCCAACTCAGTGTCAGTAGAAGTGCTTTCACTTTAGGAATTGCAGGAGGAATTAAGTTTCGAGGAGAAACCAAGGGAGAGGGATCACAAGATTTAGGTACCCATTTCAATACCGATTTCAGAAGAGGAACCTTGGCAGGAGGGGATGACAAGTGAACAACCAAGCACGTATCCAAAATATGACCAAAGGAATGACACGCTATGCAAATTTCAGGTTTCCATTTGTACTGTACATCCACTTCCACTTCATTACCTATATCTAGTCTTACTTTAAGCTTTGAAGGCAAAGCTTGTGAAGGGGTAATCTCAATCAACGCTCTGGCATACCTAAGGCTCCTATGGGATTCAATATTAAAATCAAAACATTTTATTTCACCAATAAGACTAGCCAGCCAGTTAATACCTATCAAAGGTTGCAACACAGAAGGGATGTGCGTGAATGTTGCCGAAACAGGAATAGATAAGATTTTCTCTCTCGCTTTATCAACCCCAAGACTCCACGGAGTGACAATAAAAGGTTTGCCATCAATTACTAATGGGCTTGACTCTAGATCTCTCAATTTATCTTGCACATTACCAAATTTGAAATAAAATAGAATTGAAATGTTGTACTTGAAGACTACCTCTTAGTTTCCAAATACGTTTACAGGTGTCATGAACAACCTTGTATGGAGCCACACAGTCCAGAAAGAAACCTACCAAATAATCAGACCATATTTTAACACCATCCTGAACAACCTCAACCGGCGGGATGAAAATGTCATCTTTCACAACCGGTATAAAAGACCTGGGAGTATAGATGCCAGCATTCTTGGGTAGGGATTTGAACAGAGAAGACCAATGAGACTGGGCGGGCACAGCATTACCAGACAAATGGTCACCTAGGTGCCTAACAGGACCACACTCCTTCAACATACTATTATTTGTTGCAGTAGAGATTGCCTTCATCAAAGTTGTTCCAGTAATTAGAACGACATTTTTCCCAGAAGAAACTTTATCATCAGGAATTACTTCCGTGCCTGGTTCAAAATTCAAACCAACTAGAATGGTGGAAGGCACAACCACATTAGTATTTGCATTCACAAATGTAGCATCAAGTTTGTTATTAACAGCGTAGGCGACCAGAGGAACAGCTACTTCGCTTACACCGGTGTGAATTTGTGCACTACCCTTTACTATTTTATCATCACCAGACAAATCCGATATCGCATTTGGGGGAACTTCACACCATCTTGGAATTTCAGATACTAACATTGTGTTAATTGGATTCATACCTTTTGCCGATGAGCCACTGCCCAAGGAATTAGTGATCGGCGTTGATATTTCGTCCAGAAGTGAGGAAAAAGGATTAGATTTGGGTACATGACAAGAAGCTGTAGGTTTAACAACAGGAACAGTCGCGGATGGGGAAGCGGAACCAAGAAGAGATTGGTGAAGCATAGGAGATGTACTAGAGTTACAAATGCAAGGACTAGAGACGCCTTCGCTTATCTCAAAACCACCAGAAGTTACGAGAACAGATCTGGAAAAGTTGCGACCAGATCTAGTCTTGGATGGAGAGGAGATACGGTCATAGGAGGTAGAAAGACGGGGCTTGTCCTATCTATATTTGGCCATGAGGAAGCTCGACGGAGAGGAAGGAGGATCAGAAAAAGCAGGCGATGCAGAAGATAGGGGGGTAGAGATGAAATTACTTATTCGTTCACTTGTAAACTGTTATAATCATCAAATTTTCACATTGCAAAAATCTCAAGATATTAGTTCAGATGGAAGTATTCGATGATAGGGTCTCGATGCAAAATCTGTGTGTCAATTGGTTTCAAAACGAAGGAGAAATGGAGTTTTAAAAATCTATAGATTATTGAATAACAAAATTTTAATTTTCCTTTACAATAAAAAACCAAACTAGCCCAACACGTTCAAGCCCGGCCCAACCCCTACTCTTCCCTTCTTTCTTCTGCTCCCAGTTCTTTCCTTTCTCTCTTCCATTCAAACATTCCTAGGTGTGCACGCAACGGTGCACATGCACACGACCTCCAATCACCGAATCACGCCACCGACCTCCTTCTTAGATCACCTACGTCCCCGCCATCACAACTACCCACCTGGAAATCCACGACAAAGCCCTTAGTTCGAAATCGAACTTCAAACCCAAACTTGGAAACCATCGTGCCCACCTAAAACGCCTCGCCACATCACCAACGTCCACCATCCACCACCAAATTTCGCCCAGAGCTTCGCTAACACCCCGACTACCTCTTCCCCCAGGTGTGCACGCCTCCCTCGTCCTTTCGTCATCGTCATTTCCAAGAACCCGAAACCCAAACAAAGACAACCTAAAACACTACATCCACCTCAACTGACCTACCCACGCCATGAAAAATCGCCACTCCATTTTTCTCATGTGCGCCATTACCTGAACCTCCTCCACGATCAACGCCTCGCCGAAATCAATCGCGTCGCATGAAATTGGCAGTTCGCCCATATCCGTTCATCTCTCTATTTCTTTGTGCACAAAACACTAAAAACTTCCAAACCACTTCCAAAAATCATATTTTCGAGCCCCGACCTCGCCTATGTGTTCAATCGCTTAAATCATGATATTTAATTTTTCGGTCATGACTGACCTACTCACAGTTAAATGTCGTTTCTTTCTCTATGCTTGATGATTTAAAATGAAATAAATTTTAAAATGTTCTACACACAGAAACAAATAACTTTCCTTTTGGAATCAATGATTAAAACTAAATAGATACTTAGTTATTGATTTTCAAAGTTGAAGCTCTTAACTGTTTTAAACAAACCAAAGAATCAGAGAAACTTTGTTGGGAGGTATACAATATTTGATGGAATAATCCCGATGAACCCAAACATACATATACATACTAACCACCCAAACACATAAGCACTTGTCCCAGAGCAATGATTCATCCATAAAACCATAGAGATACAGGTATAGATAATGCCTAGTTAACAAAATTTGAAATGTTTTACTCACTGTTTTATATACTGATGAACACACGGATGCTTGTTTTAACTTCCTCAAAGCTTTTGAACACTTGATCTTTTTATGTTGATATTTAATGGCAGATTCTTTTTTTCATAAGTATGAACAAATGCAAGCCCGATCACACACACACACACACACACACACACACATAGGAATGGATAGAAGGCAGTGAACACTAGGGTGGCTGGGCACATGCATAGGGTGGCTGCCTATCCATGTATGTACAGGCTTTATTTTTCTTTTTGTTCTTATGCTTTGGTGGCTAATTTGATTTCATGGCTGATTTGATTTTATAAGTGATTTGATATTTTATGTGTGATTGGATTTTTTTTAAAATGTTTGATTGTATGTTTTGTGGGCTTGATCTTATGTTTTGTATGTTAACTTAATGTTTTGCCATGATGGAGCTTCATATGTATATATACATACATACACACACACACACACATATATATATATATATATATATATATATGCATACATTTATATATAAATATTTCTATTTCGTATACATATTCACATTTTTACATATTTACATATTTACATATACCTTTAGATATACATATATATTTAACATATTCAAAAATCCACATTCTTAAATTTATTATAGTTTTCAAAATTTATATATTCAGATATTTCCAATACAGAAAATTTATTTATTTGACTTATAAAAATTTAATATTTCAATATTTAAAATTTGATAATTATCTCAATAATAGATGTCTATAAATCCGGGTCGTTACACAAAGCTTTAAACTTGAAATTTTTTCACTTTGAAACGAAAATCAAACTTTCGACAAAAAGCGGATTTCTATGTCGCTTTTGGTTAGCGAATCACTACTTTTATGTCATGAACCCACATACAACAAATACAACATTCGCACATAATATCACATCACAACATTATAGCACCATAATAAACAAAGTGTTACTTCACAGTACTAACTAATTTTTCCAATATTCAAGATATAAACTTTATCGCCTACTCAAATTCGGCATAAGCAATCAACTCTAAATCGACATATATGCATGCATACACAACATATAACATTACTACATACTAAGCAACATTTTAACTCATAAATTTTACAACTTTTAAAAAGTTAGTAACTTGAGTTTAGAGCATAAACTTTACTCACCAAACTTTCATTAAATCAAACTATACTTGCTCTCAACCTTGCTCACTTGCTCCTAGCTCAACAAAGTGAAGATGTGGACCCTTGGAAGGCCAAATGGGCTTGGCCATGCATGTGTTTGGGGCTCGACCATGGATGTTTGTAGAGGGTGTGGACTTGTACTTTGGAAGAAAGGTGTTGTAGTGTATGTAAAAGTGGTTTGATGGACTAAAGAGGAGATTTTGAGTAAAAAGAAGTGATTTTCTTATTTTATAATTTATGAAGAGAAGCCATGGATGTATTTTCTCAAGCTCTTAGAATTTTTAGAAATGAAGATGGAGATTGTAAAATAAAAATTATGAAATGGTAGGAGTATTTATAGGCTTAGGAAAATATTTTAAAATTATAAAGTGGTTATAATTAAATATACACACATCCATGCACATCCATCTCCCTCCCACCCTAGAACATGTCCTCCTCCCCTTTTCATGCCTTGAATCATGCTAGAGCTTCCGTGTGTGTGTACTAAGAATATGTAGGTGATCTGTATACATATAAGTGTGTTTATATGTATATATATGCCTTTTATAACATAATTTGTCACATCTATTCTTATGTATAAATATATATAAGCTAATATACATAAGTACGCTTAATTAATACTAATCCTAACATAAATAAATGTGTGCATGTTGCACTAAGTGTGCACAATGTTCCCGATGACTTTTGGATGTCAAAATTTCGGAATACGTTCTTCGGTCACATTTTCTATTTTTATTTGAACTATCTATATTGGTAAACAAATTTTGAAAACTATTTTATCATCATTATTAAATATTTATAATAGATTTATTGCTAATAAAAACCCATTTATTGAATATATAAAATATATTTAAATAGCATGTTAACCCAAAAAATGGATCAACACCCTGGATCAAGTGTGAAAGCACCAGTGCAAATAATCAACAACAAAAATCTCAGAAAACAACAAATAAGCAGCAGAAGTAAGAAAAGAGACACAGGATTTTTATAGTGGTTTAGATGACTCTGGCCTACATCCATTTTAATCAATCTTTATTATGATTAACCTAGTTGAATCTCTTTGAATATCAACTGGTTAGTTCCTAGATCTAAGTTACAATGAGTTAGAATAAGTCACAAGTACAAGGGTTAACTGGAGAACCACAATAACCCTCTTCATGACCGTTATGTGGGAGAAGAAGTTTGAAGAAGCAAAGGATTCTAGCAGAGAAATGGCAGCTATCTTTCCGGAAAAAGATCCATCTCTAGTTGCAGGAAGGTGAGTATTTATAGAGGGTGGAGAGCTATTGGGCTAGACCTTCTTGCCATATGCTTGCAAATCACTGTAGGAAGACACTGCAGAAACATCACGAACCGAGCTAATTTGATGGATCGCTAGTGATCCATAGATTCTAGGTTGATGGTGACCCAACGACTTGGGATGCTTCCCTTACCTTCTACCTCAAAGTTCATGGTGACTTGGCGAAACGGTTTGGATCGCTAGCGATCCATAGTACATTGATTACTAGCGATTCATGTACTTAGCATATTTTTGGACTTTGTCTTCTAGTGTGCATTTGTTGTCTCGTGTTGGTGTCCTCCAAGTAATTTCGTAGCATGTTGCCTTGTTTTGATGATGGTCCACTTACTGGTTGCATTAGGCTGCTGATTGAACTAGACGAATGCTTGTCTCTCGATTTAACTAGCTCGGAATCCCATCAAACTTAGCCATTGTCCTTAGAATACCCATTGGACCATGATGCAAGTGAATTCATGAATCCACGAGCCAAGGTTATAGATCCCTAGCGATCCATAGATGATGGATCGCTAGCGATCCATCACCTTTGCGTATTTTCACTTTCTATTTCTCTGATTTCTCTTAGTTTGTTGTTCTAGTCATTTTGGTTAGCTCTTGGACAATTCTGACTCGATGAAGCTGTTACAACTTCCTTTGAATTCTATTGGGTTAAAAACCCAGTTAACACTTGCCCCCAATAGTATGCCTTTTGAATGAAAGGTGCACTTTGCTCTAGAACAAGTTCCAGTAACAAGTCTTTGATTGTTGAGCTTTCCAGCGGTTCTAGCCTTGGCAAACCATCTAGTTCCTTTGGATTCTTTGGTCAGTTAGAAGTCACTCCAAACTTGTTATATCCTAGGACTCTAACTCTACTTAGGTGCAATCTATACATCACAATCATTCTGATTTCATTCGGAGTTATTACATCACATATCTCTAATTAAATCATATGTTTCTAGTTACATCACATATCTCCATTTACATCACACATCTCTAATTGTCCTATGTTCATTCGGGATTTACATCACTATCAATTTTTGCTTCTCATTGAGAGTTGTCACATCATAATCAAAATCACATTATATATCAAAATCACATCATATATCATAATCACATCATATATCGAAATCATCCTGTGTTCATCTAGGGTTTATCAGTTTTATTCTATTTATAAGGCATTTAAATCCTTTTATTAACTCTAATCTGTTTTAAGGCTCGATACCTCCTAATCGTTTAAGTTTAATGGGTGATCTTTCTGGATCGTTTAATGTTTAGTTTAATGTGCGATCTCTCCGTATCATTTAATGTTTTTTCTAATGTACAATCTCTCCGGATCATTTAATGTTTTAAGTTAAGGGGACGATCTCTCCAGATCTTTTGTTTGTTAAGTTAAGGGAGTTGATCTCTCCGGATCATTTGCTATTAACCCGCCTTTTGGCAAGGCCGTAAACAGGCGGATTTAACTAATTCGATTGCTTGGTTATTGAGGCTGGAATACGACGAGTTTGATTCGGCTGGATGGGTAGACGATCAATCAAGGATAATGATCATGATTATGAAGCCGGGATTCGGCATGGTCGATGGACAAAAGTCGTGGGATACTGGAATTATGGGTTTCGACAAAAGTCGAGTTGTTCTGCGTTGTTTTGAGTTTGCTTCGAGTCGCTTGTGGGTTTACTTCGGGTTTTCACCTAGGTTGCTTTGAGTCATTCCAGGCTTTGCTTCGGGTTTCCAAGCGATCGGTACATCCACAGGCTCGAGGTCGGTAGAAATTGGAATATCGTATTTGGTACTGGGTCGGCATGCTTGAGAGGTGCCAGAGTTGGGAGTGGCTCGGTGTTGGAGTATGGATATGGTTCAGACAAGGTAGGTTGGCATAAGTCGATCGGCTTGAGTGGATCGATGATAGTGGGTCGGCATAGGAAAATAACCCGGGTCGGCATCTATTTTATCTTTGGGTCGGTATGCTACAAACTTCGAATCAGCTACATACTTTCCCCGGGTCGGCCACTTATGAGCTCCGGGTCGGCATATCAAAGAAAAGAGGATCGACGTGTTTGCTACTTTGAGCCCCAGCCTCATTTACTTCGAGTTATGGGTAGATGTGCTTCGGGTCATCTCTAAGAAATATCAGGTCAGCATATTCTGAACTCAGAGTCGGTCGTAATGATGGGTTTGGGGTCGCCTATGGTCTTGGTGGGCCCGGACCTCTCAGAAAGCCCGGTAACTCGGGTTTTGTCTATAAATACAACAAGCGAGGCTTCAAAAAGGATCTTGATTCTGTTTCCCTTCCTCTTCTTTATTAAGGATACTCTGCCATTATTGTTTTAAAAACTCCGGTTTGTTACTGTAATTGATTCTGATATCAATAAAAAGGAAATTTCTGGAGTGGACGTAGGCCAGAGTCAGCCGAACCACTATAAATCCTCTGTTATTACTGCTTTCTTTTTAATTTTTATTATTCTTCATATTTATACTCTCTACATACACTTTATCTGTTATTTGTGACTGTGAATTGGTACTTTTAATGGCGTTTGGGTGTTAGTGACCAATTTTGGCTCTAACATTTGCTTATTAAGTTAAGAGGGGTTAAGCAAGCCCATCTGCTCACCCTCTGGTGAGGGACCTTACTTCTTGCACTCCGGTCTCGTCTCTCTGGTCGGGACTCTATAGCATTCCATATCATACAAGTCCATCCACTTACTCTCTGACAAGGGGACTTGCACCTTGCACTCTGGTACCGTCTCTCCGATCGGGACTCTATTGGCGTTCAAAATCAGTTATCACATTAAATATGGATTTTAGAAAAGTCAAATTTTAAATCAAAGCAAACAACCAGAAATTAAATAAGCAGAAATCTTGAATGTCTATCCCAGACATCCGACTTAGAGCATGGCAAGGGACTAATCTAGCATTTGTGCACATCCAAGCGTTCTGAGATTATTATATTAAGCAGAAATCCCAGATATTCAACTCAAAGCACGACTAGGAACCAATCTAGGTTTAACACACGTCTAAGCGGTCTGGGATCATTACTATTTTTACCGCTAATATACGAAAAGAAAAGTGCAAAAAAAGAAACCAAAGCAAAGAGTTGCAGCCGGATCTACCTTCCCATCCATCCCGGTTATGGGATTATCTGTCTTGTCCCAGATCCCTGGGTATTCCTTGAAGCCTATGCTGTGGGTGGTGGCTGCTCCGTTGTGCTATCGCAGCTCTGTTCCTCACGTAATGTGGTAGCTGGTTATTCCGAACTAGTTCTTCTATCAGATTACGAAGGTGTCGGCACTCATTCGTTTCATGTCCTCCTAGATCATAGAAGATGCAAAATTTTCTGGATCTTTTATCTCGATCAGTGGGCTCTCTTCTTAGGGGCTTTCAATAGGGAATTTGCCCCCTAGTGTTTAGGTATATCCTTTCCAGGGTTTCAGTCGGCTTAGAGTAGGAAGAGAATTTGGGCTCCCTCCTTTGTCGTTTCGATTCTCTAGAATCATCATCAGCTTCTCTTTTCACTTTGTCTTTTCCAAATCCTGCTCCAAAAGATCCCTTTCCATCCACAGCATAAATTTCGGCATCTTCAGCTTCATCCTCAGTGTCAGCATCCTCTTGATGTAAACTCAGCAAGATCCATTGGTGGACCCCTCTTAAGTGCAGCCCTGAAGTCGGTCTTGCTTGCGACTCTTGACACTGCCGCCATCAAAATCAATGATTAGTCCGGCCTATCAACTGCAGCCGCCGCTGCATCGAATCTTGTTAAATAACTTCCCAAGGTCTCCCCGGGCCTTTGTTTCACATTTGCCAATGTCATCACATTCTTCGGTCATGAGACGTGAACTCAGAATTGTCTTAAAAATCATTCCACTAACTCGGTCCACGTGCTAATGGACCCATTCTCCAACTGTCTAAACCACATCGCCGCCAAACCCGTTAAGTATAATAGGAAGCACCGCCCTATTACTTCCTCAGAAGAACCCAACACTTCCATATGTCGGATATATCTCATTAGATGAATCATTGGATCGGTCTTTCCATCATACATTTCCAACGTG
Source organism: Allium fistulosum (assembly GCA_030737815.1). NCBI lineage: Eukaryota > Viridiplantae > Streptophyta > Magnoliopsida > Asparagales > Amaryllidaceae > Allium > Allium fistulosum. Next base: position 271,853,496 of record CM060902.1, on the reverse strand, counting down.
GGAAGCTTGAAATCAGAAGGATTTCTCGCATCCCGGATATTAGCAGTAAACGGGTTTCTATTCACATCTTCCAAACCTTGATCTGTGGGTCCTCCTCTAACCAACTTTCTTACCAATTTAGCAATTAGATTTTCACCATCCAATGAAGGTCTTCATCCGAAAGCGATGTTCTACGCCCTGCCTTGGTAAGGGAAATCCTACGCATACTCCACTGGTTGCACACTAGTGTTCTGCCCTACTCTCCTAGTCTCATTCTGTCCTCCGCTCCTCCGAGGTAGCCCTGGCACATATTCCTCTGCAGGTTGCACTTCATTATTCAGATTAGCTCCTATACCATTAGTTCCCGAAGTTTCAACAGTCACTCCATTGTTAGCCCTTTCAGTTCCAGCTCCAATATTGATCCCATCATCGGTGTTGATTTCTATGTTGACTCCCATGTCGCCCCTAAGTATCGGTTGCTCTAGGCATGGAGGAAATGTTCCATCTCGCTCTAGTCCAATCTAGCAGCTCCTATATTGTTTCCTAGTGTCTGAATTCCTATAGCTCCTGCAATCCTTGTTGTCCCATCCTTTGGAAGAATCCCACCATCATCTTTTGTTGCTTAGCCAAGATTCCATCCTGCATCTCCTTCATCGGCCTTTCCATTTCTTCTCTAGCTACATAGTTGAATTGCTGAGAACTTAAGGATACTTCTTGACTGCCCCTAGGCTGTGGTTGACTTGCTTCGGTTTTAGATCTAGTGTTAGGTTTCTTCATTTTTCCCTGAATCACATATTCAAACTCCAAGATTCCGGTACTACCTTTGTTCTCAATGAAAGTACCAAAATGTTAACCCAAAAAATTGATCAACACTTTGGATCAAGTGTGAAAGCACCAATGCATATAATCAGCAGCACAATCTCAGATAAACAACAAATAAACAGCAGAAGTAAGAAAAGAGACACATGATTTTTATAGTGGTTCGGCTGACTCTGGCCTTCGTCCACTTTAATCAATCTTTATTATGATTATCCTAGTTGAATCTCTTTGGATATCAACTAGTTAGTTCCTAGATCTAAGTTATAATGAGTTAGAATAAGTCACAAGTACAAGGGTTAACTGGAGAATCATAGTAACCTCCTTGATGACTGTTATGAGGGAGAAGAAAGTTGAAGAAGTGAAGGAATTTCAGCAAAGTAATGGCAGCTCTCTCTTTTCGAAAAAAGATCCATTTCTAGTTGCGGGTAGGTGAGTATTTATAGAGGTTGGAGAGCTATTGGGCTAGGCCTTCTTGCCAGATGCTTGCAAATCTCTGTTGGAAGACGCACTGCAAAAAGCATCACGAATCGAGCTAACTTGATGGATCGCTAGAGATCCATAGATTCTGGGTCTATGGCGACCCAACGACTTAGGATGCTTCTCTTACCTTCAACCTCAAATTTCATGGTGACCTGGAAAAATGGTATGGATCGCTAGTGATCCGTAATACATGGATCGCTAGCGATCCATGTACTTAGGTGATTTTTGGACTTTGTCTTCTAGGGTGCATTTGTTGTCTCGTGTTGGCGTTCTCCATGTAATTTCGTAGCATGTTGCCTTGCTTTGATGACGGTCCGCTTACTAGTTGCATTAGACTACTGATTGAACTAGACAAATGCTTGTCCCTCGATTTAACTAGCTCGGAATCCCATCAAAGTTAGTAATTATCCTTAGAATACCCATTGGACCATAATGCAAGCAAATTCATGAATCCACGAGCCAAGATTATGGATCGCTAGCGATCCATAGATGATGGATCGTTAACGATCCATCACCTTCGCATATTTTTGCTTTCTATTTCTCTGATTTTTCTTGGTTTGTTGTTATAGTCTTTTTGGTTGGCTCTTGGACCATTATAACTCGACCAAGCTGACTTCCTTAGAATTTTAGGTTAAAAACCCAGTTAACACAGCCTATTTCAAAGTGGCAAAATCTTGGGTTATTACAAATCTATTTTACCATCATTTATTATTATTTGATAAAGTTATATTTTAGTTATAAAACCTATTTTTGAATATTTAAAATTTATAAATATTCGTAAATCAAGGCTGTAAAATTCTGGGTCGTTACAATATGGCCTTATAATTTATAATAACCATACCACTAGCGCATCTATCATTATTAAAGTCGTAGTAATGTGGAAGATTGTACCCAAGCCACTTAATCTTCATTAATAAGGACTAGGCAGGCCTATGACCATTAAACACCTATTTATAGGTAGGCCTTTGCCATTTAATACCTAACCCCAAGCCGGACTCCTCATTGGTACTATCTAGCTAACATTGCATGTAAATCTCATAGGGCTACTTAATACTTCTTTTATAGGAAAGAGGCAGAACTTACAGCCATTTAATACCTTAAAACTTAAGCGAACCTCTCCCGAGATATCGGTATCACCCTTATACATATGGAATCTCATTAGATTACTTCTTTCGGTAGCGAGGTGGGCCCTTAGATAGCCACTTAATACCTCAATACTGAAGTAAACCTTTTTAGAGATGTCCAGTTAACCTTCCTAAGTCTTTACTTAAACTACCTTAAGTAGACATTGGACTTAGCTTACTAATTCCCCATTTATTTAAGGCAATAAGATTTATTTTAAATACCTATCTACTCATAATTTCCCTTTTAATGCTCATCTATGTCAATTTGTCCATAAAATCCCAACGGACATTGACATTTATGTATGATTACTAATTTTAAATTATATATTTATTCCATTTTTAGCAGTCTCATTAACCTAATCCACTTGTCCCTGTTAATTGTAACTCTTAATTGAATATTATCCATTATTTATCATTAATTGTCCATTAATTTAAGTTACAATCTTTTATTTCCTATTAATTAACTAATAGAAATTCCTAATTTATTTCTCGTTAATATTAGTTACTATCTTTTCTAATTCTAACTATTCGCTTCCCTAAGTATATAATAACTAACGAACGTTGCACATAAATAACGCATGAATAAATGTTGTTCTTCTTTATTAACACAATAAACACATACAAAGTGCCTAATAAAACTACCTATTCGTAACCAAATATATTCTAGTCATAAATATGCAACTAGAATATGCTTTCCACATTTAATTTGCTGGAATTAAATTCCTTAGGAAGATTTTCCACTATGATTTCCATGAATTGGTTTAACACAAAAAGGAAAAGTTGACTCCGTTTGAAATACAACGAATTGATAATTTACTATTCCTTGTTAAATCAAGCGTTGCCCTTTTGAATGAAAAGTGGAAAAGGTAAATAAATTTATGAAAATCAAAAGGATGTTCTTCCCACAAATTTAACTATGTAAAATCTATAATATAGTATAAATTAGAAAATAATCCAAAAATCCTATTTTACACCCAAGTACAGATCTAGAATAAAAATATACAAGATTAAATTCTAAAACCATTGGGACTGATTTCTAGATCTAGTTGTAAACATATTTCAATTTAGATCTAGAACAAGAATATGTAGGCAATAGTTTTCTACACTAATTTAAGCCTACAATTCTTAATAAAATTGATTTAGACATAAAAATCAAACGTATGCCAACAGATAGATTTAAAATCATAAATAATATAAAAAATTTCCCACTCATCTTTTAAAAGCGATCCAAACCTCCAGATCTGAAGTAGAACCTTAAATTCATCTCCAAATTCTTTTTAATCCAAGAAATATGTATAAAAAGGGTATATACATACATTAGAATTATAGATCTAAGAAGAGATTTGGGATTTCAAGAGAAAACGGATACAAATATATAAATATATAGATTACCTCAAATACGCGTATAATTGATTTTCTTTTCCTTTTTATTAAATTTCCGTTCTTCTCCAATTTGTATGAATATAGATATAAATATCTTATTTTTGTAATTTAAAAAGAAAATAAAGAAGAAAAAATGGCAGAACATCATTGCTCTATTCAGAAAAATATAAGAAGAGAAGGAAGGGTTAGGCCTGTATTTATAGACGCTAGAACCAACCAGAACCATTTGATCAAAATATGATAGATCTGGGCTATTGGGCTAGGGAAAACCCTAGCCATCACTATAAGAGTGGTCAACCGCCCCCCTCATGGGGGTTGACCGCCCCAGATCGACCACTACACTAAGAGGGTCGAACTATGGACCTCATTCAATTAATTAAAAATGTTAATTTCTTAAAAAATTATTTCTGTTCCTAATATGTTTTTCGTCCGTAACTTCTTTATTTGGACTTCGATCGCAAAACTCCAAATGTGATCTCAGAATTTCGCCACAAATGCAATGGTGCAAGTTTCATAGTCAAATTTCATTGTTTGCATAGATTTCATTTTTGTAGCCTAATTAACTAACTAACTAATTAAATAACTAACGCCAAATCACGGAGCATTACATTCTTCCCCCCTTAAAAAGAATTTCATCACCGAAATTTCACCAATGACTAAGTCGTGGTTTTGGCTCATAATTATCCTAAACTACACAACCAATGAGTGTACAATCAATTTTGCAGCAAAACATGCATAAGTGCATAGTGTGTTGTTGCATCACCGTACAGAAAATATGTATGCAAAATAATTCTAAATTGGATCCTCCTACATGAATGCATTTCTTTAAAAACATTTTTGAAAAGTATGATTCAAATAAACTATATTTATACCGACAGTTCTACATGTACGCGGCTTTTGAAAAATCTTTTGACCAAAACCCCCATACTCCAACGAATAGAAATATGAAGCAACCAATTTTGCATCTAATTCCTACTATCCAAAAATCTAACATGTCGAAAAATCGCTTTTTAAACTTTACTCCTGTGCCAAAAAAAGGAATTTAGGTGGAGAATTTAACATTCGTACCATTCTATAATCTTCATATTCTTGTAATATAGTGGAAATTTCCTCCTTGCCCTGGATTTACTTCAAATTTTCCATGCACAAAATTGCATAAGGAGGCTTATTTTTAGGCTCTAAAACGGAATTAAGTCTAAAAATAGACTCGCACGAGCCATCGACAAGGTATGGAAAATCTTAAGGATAAAACAACCTTTCCTTTGTTACCGCTTGCATTTATCGCATCGTCTATCCTAATGCACCGCTAAATCCTCAAGTTATAACTCTATTTGCCTTTGCTACACTTAACACGTGGCCTTCAAAATCATATATCTCACAAAAATATTTCCCACTTTTCAAATTAGTACGTCATTTAAAAAATAAAATCCCAAAATATTTAGATGCACATTTTCTCTTGAAATCAAATTTTTGGACAATGATTCTAAAAATAATTTAAGAGCCAAAACTAACTAAAACCTAAAAAACTTTTTCTCTCAAAAGGGGAGCTTTTAAAAATATTTCCTTTTCAAAAAATTTTGATAAATTAAGCCACAATTTCATCTTAGTTGGAAGTCGGTTATGCCCTTAACGCATAAACCAAATTCTAAAATTGTACTACTAACCTTTACCCATAAAACTTGAAATTTATTTAAAAATGTCATCATGTCCAATTACCCAAAAAACATTAGCTTTTAAGGAACATGAGCAATGACCCATAATACTAAAACAACTTTATCATGTCCTTCGCTAAAATTTTCCAATTATTCTAAATTTCCAGTCTTATATTGCATTATTGTTAGTTAAGTGTCTTTTATGAGATTTTCATATTTATACTACTCCTTCACTATGCTATATAAGAGCGGTTTGCCCGCCTAGAAGCAAACACAGTACATAAATAGGAATTCATAATATCGTGTGTGTCTTTTACAAGACAACTAACAATTACAACCCAAGCAACCTAAAAGAAAAGAACAAATGCTGGAAGGGAAAAGATAACAACACATAAATCCTAAAATAATGCCTATAGACTAGAGATGCCTTGCTCCACGGCTGCGGCTCGATCCATTACTGTGACCCTTGAATAGTCATAGCATGACGACTATACACCCAATCTCGTGCCGTTGGCACTACTGGTGTTGCTGACGGCTTCGGAATTGCCATCTCCCTAAGGTAGGATTTAATGATGGTAGAAGGAACCTTTTATTAAACTACCTCTCCATAAAGGTTCACCCGTATTACCTAAAGAAAAGGGTGGATAGATGAAAATAAGAAAAGTGACTATGTGGAGTGCTAATCCTTGGTCAACAAATTGCATCATAAGGGTTCGAATTCAATTGACGGTGATGCCGCCAATACTAGCATAGGTGGTTTTCCACACCATGGGATAAACTCGGTCGTAACTTCTCCTCTTAGGGATGATGTTATGCTGAATGATGTGCACAACATGACTGGCAGTCAGACGTAGATTATCCATCCTTCAAACATCGACATCTTGGGAAGAGATCTGCTGCAAAATATTTGACTCGGTTACTTCAAAATCATCCAAGTCCGCATCCTTCGTAGAGGTTTCCAAAATCTCAGCGAGATCATCATTAGTCGGCTTAATCAACCACCTAACAAATCAAACTATTGCCTCCATTGAAATTCTACACCAACAAAACATCGAAAAGGCAGATGCAACATAGGTAACATTCCCGCTCAAAGGTCTCGAAGTAGAGGATCGATATAAATCCTACCATGACATATAGCTCTTCCAGCTTGAAAGTAGTGAAACCTTCTGCTCATTCCTATCCAGCCAAGTGGCCTCTTGAGGATTGAGACCATAATGGTGCAAGGAAAAATCGATAGTGCGGAAAAGTGTCATGGTCTAAGAAGTGGTCGAAGGGAGGAAATAAGGTATAGATCTGGAGTGGTGGGGCAAGATCTAACGTGCAAAACCAGCATAAGGGGGAGGTAAGGCTACTGCTCCTAGGGAAAAACGGTGTCGCCTAGGGGAGGAATGGAAGAGAGGCTAATACTTGGAGGAGAAGAAGGATGGAGATTTGGTTCGGCTTGTTGAGGAAGGAGAAACGAAAGAAGTCAACCATGTAGGATCGATTTCACCCTAGAGGGGGGGGTGAATAGGGTGATACTATAAATTGTTAAAATTATTGCGGAAGTTATATCAATTTTAACACAGATTTCAACACAGATTAAGCAGAATAATAACAGCACAGATATTGCAGAATAAATAACAGAACAGAACAACACAGAATTTACCCAGCTTCGGCAAAACCCTACCTACGTGCTGCCCCCAAGGTTTCTACTAGAAATTAGATAGTCACACGCTTACACATGTAAACTCGCGACACCCGCTACTGACTAATCCTAACTCTACGCTCAAAACCCTGCCATAACTCAGCCACTGAGTTGCGAATTCTCAATCTACGCCACATAGATTGCCCCCTAGTCACACGACTAGAAAAATAGCAATTTTAATACAAATTTAAAAACGATTTAAAAACAAATTAAAAGCCCTATATAAAAATAGATAAAAAAACCCCCTTTTTATATATTAAACCCTTTTACTCAAAAAGCAATAGCCGGCCCTTCCTCCTTTTTACTTTAGCTCGTTACTTCTCTTATTCTTCTTTGAGAGAAATGATGGCGGCTTAGCTACTGAATTAGGGCTTGTGGAAAAATTGGGGATTTCGTTCCCCTTGCGCTCTGATCTTTTGGGCTTTTCGAAGTGCCGTTCCTACTTCGATCGCGTTGTTGGTTATTCGAGAATTTTGCCTGGCACGACCGATTTCTTGTTGCTTACTCTGGCTACTTCGACGTTGATCGAGTTTGAGATGGCTCCGGTATGTTATTTTCCTTTTTGTGCTTATCTGATTTTCGTATTTGAACTCGATGATTTTTGCCAGTGATGAATTTGGGTTTATATAGGAGTCGAACTCCTGTTTTCTCGTTCGTATTGATTCTTTCAATATTTAGCTTCGGCCATTCGATTTCGTTTGGATTTTTGATATTGATTCTGACTTCTTCAATTCGTATATATTTTGGTTGCTTGACATTCACGGCATTGATTTTGAACTTGCGATATTTCTGACTTGGTTGTGTTCTTTTTGCTGTTGACTCGACATTGCTTTGATGCTTGAAATTGACCCTTGTCTTTGCAGCTTCGACATTGATTTTGAACTGAATATTCTTTTCGACATTGGCTTTGTTCGAACTGTTAACTGGTCAGCATGCTTTTGATTCTGGTTTGACTTTAGTTATGTGACATTCGAATGTTCAGGTTATACCATTTACTATAGAGATTTTGATTCACTGTTGCATGCATTCGGTACCGTGATGTTCATCCCTTAGTGTAGTTGTTGTTGCCTCTGTCCAATTTCCTCTGGTTTCTTTAGTATTGTTGTAGACCCTTGATCACTCGAGTCTTTGTGTACTTTGGTATTCTCAGTTGTACTTTATTTGATCACTGTTGCAGTTTGGCTATGTTCGAGCTACTGAGATCTTGAGTCATATGCTTTGTTTTACCATATTGTTGCTGTGTTGGCTTCAGTTCTGTAGCATGCTTGACTTGAAGTTATTAGTCTGGTTCATTGTATATGAGTTCATTTTGTTGGCTGGACATTTTGTTTGCTTGGTGACATTTCTTCGAGTCAGTTTGTATTGTTGCAGTGGTTGAGACTTGTTTACATTCTTGGTCGAATTCATTTCTGAATTGGATGTACTGGTCTGGTTCTCGGCCTATCGTGCATTTGACATTGCTCTTGGCCATGTTGGTTTCATATGCATTCTGTTCTGGATTAGCTCTGTTGCACTGCCTGCTTTGGTTAGGTTACTGCATACTACTGGTCTTCATTTGCATTTCTCTGGTCTTTGTAGTTGTAGCATTGGGTCTGGTTTATGTCGCCTTCTTGTCTCGACTTTGATATTTGCATTTGTGTTGTAGACATTGTCTGCATCGAACTTCTATGCTTGATATGCTGTGGTCGAGTCTGGTACATATTGAGTCTCACTTGAGTTGAATCCAGTTTTAATCTCGGGTTTGACCTTGTGCTGATTGTCGAGACTTTATTTATATTGCACCTGAGTTGAACCCGTCTTTGCATTTGGGTTTGACCTGTGCTCACCTGTCCCTGTTACTATATCAAGTGTATATACATATATCGGTGTGCACGGCCTTGTGACATGTACAGTGATACACGGTGCATGTCACAAGCTGTTTGTGAGTGATGAATTCAAATCAAATGATGACGAACAACCCAAATAACTGAGGCAAATAATATTTTCAAAATCATCTTTTATTTCAAAATTCAAAAATATTTCTCTTTCAATTTTACTGCGTTTGAAAATATTTTTGCAGATTACTCGGATGCTGGAATCAAACTGGAATGCAGTTGAAGACAAAATACGAGTGTGAGTGATATGTAGTGAGGTTATTAATGTAAAAATGAATTGTGATGTATTCAGAAATTGTATAGATATAGTGAGAGCCTGAATGTGTACTATTCAAAAATTGTAATAAAAATTTGTTTGAATAAAATTTCTGTTTGAATTCAAATTCTGTGTTATTTAATTTTATTCAGCATATTGTCATTTAATCTGTGAAAAATGAAATAGTACATTATCAAATACATTTAAATAAATGTATATATGTTTATTATCATCAAACAAAAATCATATACACGCATATTCAACAATCTCCCCCTTTTGATGATAACAAACATATATTTAAGATTTTGATTATTTCAAATGTATTTGATTATTCAGTTTGCTCCCCCTATTTATATGCTCCCTCTCTACACAATACTCCCCCTTCATGTATGCATAAAAAAAATTCAAATTAGAAAATATTTGACCATTATTTTCAAAATCTTAACTTTTCTCTCCCCCTTTTGTTATCAGCAAAAGAATAATAGTGCTGGAAAAAATAGAGATAAAGTGATTGACATTAAAATAATATTAATTCTCAATCGAGTATAAATATTAAATTTCAATAAAAAATAAAACAAAAATCATAAATACTTTGTTTGACGCATATTCCACTTTAGAATGATAGGGATAATGTCATCATATAAAACCATATAGTTGGGTCTATTTGTGGTATATTTATTACAGGAATTTGAATATCTACTAACCATGCATAACCGTTAGGACTTTTAAATGAGATTAGTAGTATTCCAATTTTTTTTATTTTAAATGAATTCAAGTATCTTCTAACCACGCATAACCGTGAGGACTTTTAAATGGGATTAGAATCAACTTGTCTATTTAATCAATCAATTTTTGATATGCGTTCCATACATGCATAACCGTGAGGACTTTTAAATGAGCATGGAAGCACATAACAAATTCAAAGTAATTCACTCATGCATAACCGTGAGGACTTTTAAATGAGAGTGAATTCTTTGGATGTTTTTATTTGTTAAAATAATAAAATGAAAAATGAATGATTCCCGTTTAAAATACCACATATTGACTTACTATATTGGATTTTGATGAGTGATGGTTGATAGAAAAATGATAGAAATAGAAATGGTCGTGAAATTTTTGCCAAACAAAATTTTTATAACTCTTGTTTAAAATTTCTAAAGAATTTTATTAAATATACCGTCTCGAGTTATAATATATGATTAATATCAACACTCATCACTTTTTCAATCACTATTTATCTTTTCGATAATTAGTAGGGGATCAGATTAGTTAAAGTAGTGATTCAAAATCAATTTCAAAAATAATTATAAAATCAATTTCTCTGAAATAACTAATCTGAAATAAGGTCAAAAATGATTTTCTTGAAGGGTGTATCTAAGAAAAATATCTGTTAATTGAAAATTATTTGAAATGAAAAATATGCAGATATTTTCTTTGAAAAATGATGCAATTACTGAATGTTAAATCACGTTCCACTAGTAATTTTTCATCAACTAGATTGCCAGTGTAATCTGCATCTAAATTTTTCTTTCACTCATCATTTTCAATGTTATAGACCAGACTGTGAAAATTCAACAAATTTCATAAAATCATTTGTAACATCCCTTTTGAATTGAAGCCGTTGAAATATACAAGCAATAATCATAGTGTCAGAACAGATAAACAAATATATCCACTTGTAGCATGAGTAATCAGTAATCAATCAATTAATTAATCCAAGCAATTTCTATTCAATGATAATTGGTCAACATTTTGAATAAGTCGGAATTAACATCATCAATTATTTCATATAACTGGCTGATTTAATTCAGATTATGGTGCAGATTATCACATTTAATTTATCGTTTGATAATAAATACAATTACCTGTTTTACCTGTACGATAATCTTTTGTTGTTGTCCTTGTGAATCGGTCACCTTTATACTAGGCTAAGGAACTTTGAATTGTCGCCTGTTGTGTTTCTGGAACAGCCAGAATCCAGATAACACCGATGTTGTTCCTTAGCCTGCCACCACACCTACACAGTAGAATATTTTTGTGACCTATTTGTTTTTATAGGTCCATGGTTGTTAGTGGCAGAATAATTTGAAAAATAATTTTGTGGAGACCCATAACTATTTGTATATGTTCCTTTTGGCACCCAGATTTGTTTAATTTTGAGAGATTCTATTTTTGTGCCTTTTGGAACCCAAATTGGAATTGTTTTATTGTGTTTGGGCCTATACCAACAATTATTCTGATTGTGTCCAAATTTTCTACAAATAGTGCACATTGAATTGTCTTGCTTAATTTCACTTTTATATCGTTCTTTTTGAGTATACCCAAGTCCTTGTCTATCAATATTGACCGATTGTTTCCCTAATAGCATATTCAATGATTTTTTACTTTTGGAAAACTTATCTAAAGTAGTAGACAATTGTTGGACTTGTGATTTGAGTGATTCGTTTTCATTTAACAATTGTGTGCACCTTTTGATAGAATTTTCTCTTCTCGTATTTTCACTTTCTTTTAAAATCAGAATTTCATTTTCAAGTGATTTTACATTAATTTCTGATTTTTTAATCTCATCTTCAAATGTTGGACACTTATCACACTTAGGGATCCTACTTTGATAGTTTTTAACTAATTGGTCAAGTTGTTTATTTAATTCTATCAAAGTATCTTTTTGTGATTCGAGTTTAGCGTATCTTTCCCTAAGTCGTTCAAAACGGCCGTTTACATCATGGAAATGAATAAGCAACTCAGAATGGGTAAGTTTTGATACCTCACTTGGCTCGTCGTCGTCACTGTCAGTTATATCACCTTGAAGACACAATTCTGCTTTTTCACTTCCACTGCCAGTGCTTTGATCTTCCTCGTCTGTTTCATCCCAAGTGGCTGCAAAACTTTTCTTTTTCTGTTTCTTTCCACGGCTGAATTTATTTTGTGGACAATCGGGACTGATATGACCGGGTTTGCTGCACTCGTAACAGATGATCTTCTGTTTGTCTGGGCTGTCAAATACTTTTGCTATTCTGCTTTTTAGCTTTTGGTTTAGAACTGGATTTCCGTGTTTCTGATTCCACTTTTTGAATTTTCTTATTAACAGCTCTAGTTCTTTTGCACCATCATCATCGTCATCATCATCACTTTCAGTTGTTCCTTTGAGAGCTATCGATTTCTTTCGAGTATCTCCTCCTTCACGCTCTTCTTTGAATTTCATCTCTAGCTCATATGTGGTGAGATTTCCGATGAGTTCTTCAACTTTCAACTGTTTCAAATCTTTTGATTCTTGAATTGCAGTTACTTTGGCTTCAAAGCTTCGTGGAAGGACTCTGAGGATTTTTCGGACTATTTCCAGTTCGGTGTATGATTTTCCGAGAGCTTTCGATTTGTATATGATATTGGAAAGTCGTCCGTACATCTCTTTGACATTTTCTTCCTTCGCCATTATAAAGTTCTCATATTCGCTGCTTAGCATAGCAAGGCGAGATTCTTTGACTTGAGATGTTCCTTCGTGAGTCACTTCGAGTGTATGCCATATTTCCTGCGCAGATGAACAATGTGAAACACGATTAAATTCAATTTGATCTAATGAACAAATAATAGAATTCATTGCTTTGGCGTTAGTAATTTGTAATTTGTTTTCTAACTCTGTCCATTGATCCTTTGGTTTTTCTATTTCCTGATTGTTCACTGTTATAGTTGGTTTGTTATATCCAGTCTCAACTATATTCCAAGCGTCAATGGTTTCTAGAAAAATTTTCATCCTATTTTTCCAATAAGCATATTCACCATTGAACATTGGTGGTCTAACTATCGACTGACCCTCAGCAAAAGCATTATTAAAAGACGCCATTTTTTTAAAATTCAAATTTTTAAAACAAAAATTGATTTTTGAAAAAAAAATCGAATTTTTATAAACAGCAAATAATTGACTCCTATTCCTAGCTCTGATACCACTTGTAGGATCGATTTCACCCTAGAGGGGGGGTGAATAGGGTGATACTATAAATTGTTAAAATTATTGCGGAAGTTATATCAATTTTAACACAGATTTCAACACAGATTAAGCAGAATAATAGTAGCACAGATATTGCAGAATAAATAACAGAACAGAACAACACAGAATTTACCCAACTTCGGCAAAACCCTGCCTACGTGCTGCCCCCAAGGTTTCTACTAGAAATTAGATAGTCACACGCTTACACACGTAAACTCGCGACACCCGCTACTGACTAATCCTAACTCTACGCTCAAAACCCTGCCACAACTCAGCCACTGAGTTGCGAATTCTCAATCTACGCCACGTAGATTGTCCCCTAGTCACACGACTAGAAAAATAGCAATTTTAATACAAATTTAAAAACGATTTAAAAACAAATTAAAAGCCCTATATAAAAATAGATAAAAAAAACCCCCTTTTTATATATTAAACCGTTTTACTCAAAAATCAATAGCCGGCCCTTCCTCCTTTTTACTTTAGCTCGTTACTTCTCTTATTCTTCTTTGAGAGAAATGATGGCGGCTTAGCTACTGAATTAGGGCTTGTGGAAAAATTGGGGATTTCATTCCTCTTGCGCTCTGATCTTTTGGGCTTTTCGAAGTGCCGTTCCTACTTCGATCGCGTTGTTGGTTATTCGAGAATTTTGCCTGGCACGATCGATTTCTTGTTGCTTACTCTGGCTACTTCGACGTTGATCGAGTTTGAGATGGCTCCGGTATGTTATTTTCCTTTTTGTGCTTATCTGATTTTCGTATTTGAACTCGATGATTTTTGCCAGTGATGAATTTGGGTTTATATAGGAGTCGAACTCCTGTTTTCTCGTTCGTATTGATTCTTTCAATATTTAGCTTCGGCCATTCGATTTCGTTTGGATGTTTGATATTGATTCTGACTTCTTCAATTCGTATATATTTTGGTTGCTTGACATTCACGGCATTGATTTTGAACTTGCGATATTTCTGACTTGGTTGTGTTCTTTTTGCTGTTGACTCGACATTGCTTTGATGCTTGAAATTGACCCTTGTCTTTGCAGCTTCGACATTGATTTTGAACTGAATATTCTTTTCGACATTGGCTTTGTTCGAACTGTTAACTGGTCAGCATGCTTTTGATTCTGGTTTGACTTTAGTTATGTGACATTTGAATGTTCAGGTTATACCATTTACTATAGAGATTTTGATTCACTGTTGCATGCATTCGGTACCGTGATGTTCATCCCTTAGTGTAGTTGTTGTTGCCTCTGTCCAATTTCCTCTGGTTTCTTTAGTATTGTTGTAGACCCTTGATCACTCGAGTCTTTGTGTACTTTGGTATTCTCAGTTGTACTTTATTTGATCACTGTTGCAGTTTGGCTATGTTCGAGCTACTGAGATCTTGAGTCATATGCTTTGTTTTACCATATTGTTGCTGTGTTGGCTTCAGTTCTGTAGCATGCTTGACTTGAAGTTATTAGTCTGGTTCATTGTATATGAGTTCATTTTGTTGGCTGGACATTTTGTTTGCTTGGTGACATTTCTTCGAGTCAGTTTGTATTGTTGCAGTGGTTGAGACTTGTTTACATTCTTGGTCGAATTCATTTCTGAATTGGATGTACTGGTCTGGTTCTCGGCCTATCGTGCATTTGACATTGCTCTTGGCCATGTTGGTTTCATATGCATTCTGTTCTGGATTAGCTCTGTTGCACTGCCTGCTTTGGTTAGGTTACTGCATACTACTGGTCTTCATTTGCATTTCTCTGGTCTTTGTAGTTGTAGCATTGGGTCTGGTTTATGTCGCCTTCTTGTCTCGACTTTGATATTTGCATTTGTGTTGTAGACATTGTCTGCATCGAACTTCTATGCTTGATATGCTGTGGTCGAGTCTGGTACATATTGAGTCTCACTTGAGTTGAATCCAGTTTTAATCTCGGGTTTGACCTTGTGCTGATTGTCGAGACTTTATTTATATTGCACCTGAGTTGAACCCGTCTTTGCATTTGGGTTTGACCTGTGCTCACCTGTCCCTGTTACTATATCAAGTGTATATACATATATCGGTGTGCACGGCCTTGTGACATGTACAGTGATACACGGTGCATGTCACAAGCTGTTTGTGAGTGATGAATTCAAATCAAATGATGACGAACAACCCAAATAACTGAGGCAAATAATATTTTCAAAATCATCTTTTATTTCAAAATTCAAAAATATTTCTCTTTCAATTTTACTGCGTTTGAAAATATTTTTGCAGATTACTCGGATGCTGGAATCAAACTGGAATGCAGTTGAAGACAAAATACGAGTGTGAGTGATATGTAGTGAGGTTATTAATGTAAAAATGAATTGTGATGTATTCAGAAATTGTATAGATATAGTGAGAGCCTGAATGTGTACTATTCAAAAATTGTAATAAAAATTTGTTTGAATAAAATTTCTGTTTGAATTCAAATTCTGTGTTATTTAATTTTATTCAGCATATTGTCATTTAATCTGTGAAAAATGAAATAGTACATTATCAAATACATTTAAATAAATGTATATATGTTTATTATCATCAAACAAAAATCATATACACGCATATTCAACAAACCAGAGGAATTCGAATGCGACTTTTATAGTCCCATTCCAGGTTCAAGTTGTGCCAAAACTCGTTAACTTGTAAATCACTCTAGGTGTACCACTAGGTGGTCAACTGCTAGATGGGCTTTGGGCATTATTGAACCTAGAACGAATTAGGGTCAGATTAATTAAATAATAATAATCGTTCGCGCTGTCTTCTTTGATCACGTGATCCGAAAAATTCTTGTCCTCATACGGCGGTGTCAAAGCCTAACGCCTAGTCCCGAACCATGCTCCAGCAATTCACAGCAGTCCCAACAAAATTGCTACGACCAACAACAATTCCGAACACTCGAAAATAATCCAGCCACTATTTCCTACTTACATCGCACAGAAATATTTCTTCAAATAGCTGGTGGTACAACAACATTTCAAACTACATACTCCAATAAAATTGAATGTCATTCCTATTTTGTCTATTCCGTAAAAAGAGAAGATTTTAAAAACCTCGATTTTATAAATCGAGAAATCACTGAGCTAAATATATGCTCCTTTATACTTGTTCCTAAATAATAGAAACTATTTCATACCAAAACTTCCCTTAAAAATCAAACATATATATATATATTCAAGGTTCCTAAAAACCTTTTTTTAACACGAATTTCCCAAATTGGAAAACTATTTCCTTTCCAAAAATCAAAATCTAGCTTTTACTAATATATACATATAAATATTTAGGGATTTCAAAAATTAATCTTTTATAAACTAAAATTTTGTTAACATGATAAACGCAGTATTATACATGTTTCATTGAAAATTAAAATTTCCAAACTTACCCAAAACAAAATTTCCAAAATAAATCATTGGGAAAAGAAATCCTTTGAAAACCCTTTTTCCATAATCTAAGGCATTTCCAAAACATACTTTATAAAAATTCTCTCACAGGTTTTAGACTAAGGAATTGAAATTAATTATTCAAATAAAAATCTAGTTTGCCATCAAAGAGGTGATCGATCGACAATCTCTTGCTAAAACTGGTTCCTGGATGTTTGCGACATATAGACTCCAATTTTCCACCCATCTGGAATAAATGTGTGTCTTCGACTAAAACTCATCATCAAAATCCAAAATCACAAGGTAGATAGATCTCAACCATCAGGTCGAACACCTCCAATCTTCGGGGTTCAGCCATATGTTATACTCATGCTCTTTACCAACAACGCCTTACGCATCCCCAGCACTCTGTAGGGCACTTCGGAGTCGGCTTGAAAATCTTAACTCTAATATATTTCCAACCCGTAGTTGCTTTGCTCATTCCCTCAAAGTGGAACTACAATTGCTTCTATAGTCGGAATTCTTAGAATCTAACATAAAAGTATAATAATACTAAATAGGAAAGTGCGAATGCATTCTCTCAGTTTATCCTAATTCCTCCGATCTACTAACCTAGGCACTGATACCAAATGTAACAACCCGTACCTTAATGGACCTAAATTTTAACAACAATCGAGACCCAAGTCCATCAAAGCAAAGATCATTGGATTTGGTACCTGCAAATAAGCATGAGCATTATCAGAGATTGATAGAAATCTAAACTCACAGAGGAAACAATAATAGGATAAGAATGCTGATTATGGCTATTATCTTAGAATTAATGGTATTCCTTAGATAGCAGATTGTCGCATCAGAATCGAGCATGAGAGAAAAGAAGTCTTCTCCAACAACTAGACACGTCCAACTCCAGTGATATGTTCTTCTAAATCTATCACGTGGGTTGCAATGAGGAAGGGATCAGAACAACATTCTGATGACTAAAAAATCTATAAACCGTCCATAAAATAAATTTATACCGATTGGTTTCCATTTAATTGTTATGTCTATTAAGGTTAGCAATTTTAATCTAACCTTATATGACACACACGATTTCTTACCTACCCATTCTCAAGGTACTAAATACTGATGAAGTTGTATCAGCCACCCAATACTTCGAAATCCATTAGCCACTTCATACTTTATATATGAAGCTAGCCTCTACTATCGCTGCATATTACTTTTAAAAGAGAAATAGGAATAATTTTCCATCTAAGACCTCAATCGAGGTAGACTCCGTCATTTAAGACATATTCCCTAGGTGGACTTCCAACATCGTCATTATTGGTCTATTGGTCCTAACTACATAGACCTTTGACCACCATATATGGCTTTATAATTTATAATAGCCATAAGACTAGCGCATCTATGATTGTTAAAGGCTTAGTAATGTGTGAGACTATACCCAAGCCACTTACAGCTCATTAATTAGGATTAGCAGGCCTCAGACCATTTAACACCTATTTATAGGTTGACCTTTTCCATTTAATACCTAATCCCAAGGCGGACTCCTCATTGGTACTATCTAGTTGACATTGCTTGGAAATCTCATTGGGCTACTTAATACTTCTTTTATAGGAAAGAGGCGGACCTTGCAGCCATTTAATACCTTAAACCTGAAGCAACCTCTCCCGAGACATCTAGTATCACTCTTATAAATATGGAATCTCATTAGATTGCTTCTTTCGGTTGGGAGGAGCGCCCTAAGATAGCCACTTAATACCTCAACAGTGAAGTAAACCTTTTTAAAAATGTCCTTCACCACTCCAAATTCCAAATTTAGAGCATTTAATACTTTCCAATTAAGAAGCAAGTCTAATCTCTCATGTCAACACGGGTTCTAGATTTAGTGATATCCCACATCAGTAGTAAGTGCACCCAACTGCTGGAACTCTCGAAGTGAAGGGCAGTCTTCAGTTGAGTGACCCTATTGAATTTGCATCACTAACCTACTAAGTCTAATTAACCATCCTGAGTCTTTACTTATATTATCTTAGGTAGATATTAGACTTGGCTTACTAATTTTCCTTTTATTTAAGGCAATAAGATTTACCTTAAATACTTATCTACCCATAAATCTCCTTTTAATGCTCATAAATGTCAATTTGTCCATAAAATCCTAACAGACATTTCTTTAGACATTTATGTATGATTACTAATTTCAAATTAGTAACATTTTATATATATTCTATTTTTATCAGTTCCATTGAATCCACCTATCCTTATTAATTGTAACCTTTAATTTAATACTATTAATTATTTCTCATTAATTGGTAATTAATTTAGGTTACAATCTTTCATTTTCAATTAATTAATTAATATGAATTACTAATTTATTTCCCATTAATATAAATTACTATCTTTTCTAATTATAACTATTCGCTTCCCTAAATATAATAATAACCAATGAACGTTACACATAAATAACGCATAAATAAACGTTTTCTTCTTTATTAATGCAATAAATACATATAAACTGCTAATAAAACTACCTATTCATAACCAAATATATTCTAGTCATAAATATGTAACTAGAATATGCTTTCCATATTTAATTTTATGAAATTAAATTCCTTAGGAAGATTTTCCGCTATGATTTCCATAAATTTGCTTAACATAAAAAAAAGATTGACACCATTTGAACTTACAAGGAATGAATACTTTCTTACTCCTTGTTAAATCAAACGTCACTCTTTTGAATGAAAAGTGGAAAAAGTAAACAAATTTATAAAAATCAAACGGATGTTCTTCCCATAAATTAAAATATGGAAAATCTACAACATAGCAAAAATTAGGCAATGATCAAAATATCCTATTTTATACTCAATCACAGATCTGGAATAAAAAATATACAACATTCAAATTCTAAAATCTTTAGGACTGATTTTCAGATCTAGGTGTAAAAATATTTCAAATTAGATATAAATAAGAATATGTAGGTAATAGTTTTCTACACTAATTTAAGCCTACAATTCACTAATAAAATTGATTTAGGCATAAAAATCAAATATATACCAACGGAATAGATTTAAAATCATAAACAATACTTAAAATTCCCCACTCAGCTTTTAAAAGCAATTCAAATCTTCAGATCTGAAGTAGAACCTTAAATTCATCTCCAAATCTTTTTTAATCCAAGAAATATGTATAAAAAGGATATAGATATACATACATCAAAATTACAGATCTGAGAAGAGATTTGGGATTGTGAGGGTAAATGAATGCGAATATATAAATTACCTCAAATATGTGTATAGTTGATTCTCTTCTCTTCTTCTTTTTATTAGATTTCTATTCTTCTCTAATTTGTATGAATATAGATATAAATATCTTTTTTTAATAATTTAGAAAGAAGGTGGAGAAGAAGAAATAATCGAGCTTCATTGCTCTATACAGAAAAATATGAGAAGAGAAGGAAAGGTTAGGCTTGTATTTATAGGCACTAGAATCAACCGAAACAATTAGATTGAAATATAATAGATCTGGGCCATCAGGCTTGGGAAAACCCTAATCGCCGCCTTAAGAGCGATTGACTACCTCCCTCATGGGGGTCGACCACCCCAGGACGACCACCACACTAAGCGAGTCGACCTGTGGACCAGATTCAATAAATTAAAAACTTTAATTTCTTAAACAACTTATTTCCATTCCAAAATCTTTTTCATCAATAACTTCTTTGTTTGGACTCCAATTGCAAACTCCAAATATAAAAATTTCTCAGAATTTCACCATAAAAGTAATGCTTCAAGTTTCGTAGTCAAAATCCATTTTTGGAGCCTAATTAATTAACAAACTAACTAATTAAATAACTAATGCCAAATTATGGGGTGTTACACGTCGGATCCAAAGATTAGATTTTCTTTGATGGCATCCCAATCTTTATTGTCCTTATTGATAGAGCATTCTAGGTTGTTTGTCTGATCATCTTTGATTAAGGAAGAAATCAACCATTCAAGGGCATCAAAATGCTTTTTTTGCTCTTTGATCATCTGCATTTGACTTAATTCTAAATGCTTTTAATTTCTAAAGATAAAGGTAAGAATATCCTTGAAAGATTAAAGTTTTTGTTCAAGGTTTTCACACAGTTTTTGGTAAGGAGAAGATATTTTTAGTAAAAAATGCTTGAGAATGAAAATAGAATAAAATGATGAGTGAATTTTTCGGGAAGAAATAGACTTATATAGAAGTGAAAAGTTGTACTATGGAAAGATTGAATATGTGGTAGAAATTTGATTTTTAAATTTTGAAATTTTGTCAAACGGCTAACATATGTCAACATATACAATGTATGTATGTCGACATACATACCTGAAAATGCAAATTTTAAGTTTTTGTCATAGTTTTTGTTTTTATCTTATATTTAAAACTTCCAAAGACTATTAAAACTATATGTAACAACAATAACAATTTTTCATCCATAAGAAAAGATGGTATAGAGCACGAAAGCAAAATACATAAAATAACATATATCAAACTAGAACAATGCACCAAAATAAAAGCTAGACATCATATGGAAATAAATAGATACGCTTAGAAAGATGCTGTTATACCCAAAATTCTCAATAGCAAAAACAATGATTATCTTCCTATGGAAAGTCCAATGCTCCGTATCCATATGTATTGTAAGAGTTATGATGCTTAGGTATTTGAAGAACGAACAAGTTAAGCCCATCTCAATAGAATAATACTATAGACCGAAGGAAATAGCCTATTATTCCAAAGCCCAAAACACCCATCTATAGCAAAAGGAATCAACGGTCGTAGTGACCAATAAGACAATATGAGGCTTAGATGCAAGGGACCATTTAGGCGGGAAGACAATTCATCAATCTGCACTCTTTAAGCAGTAACGCTAGATGGCTAGAACAAGTTCCAATTGTAGCTGTATGACAATCAACCTCAGCAATCCAAGGAGAAGACTCACCACCAATGGCACTACAGCATGCTGGCTATAAATAGGTGACAATTCAAAGGCATAATAGATCTTTTTGGCACATAAAGGACATAAACAATCATATAGTACTTTCCTATATTAGAGCTAAACTCATTAATGGTGGAAACGTCCAGATTCAATGTAAAAAGTCTCTCTGCTAAACAAGAGTTACTAAATAAGCAAAGGATAGTGGATTGCAATGAAGTATAAAGTAACCAACAACGTAAAGATCCTCAGAATGACCCATTAATCCAGTATTTATATATGAAGACGGCCAAATATCTCTTTGAAATCTCGGTTGAAGGACCTTCTAAACCATATGGGCCTACTAGAGGGATCACTAGGCCCAATTCCCAAAGAGGAGGGATCGGTACCGATCCCTTCTTTAGTTGAATTTTGGGGAGCGATCCCTATGGTGGCTTCCTCATACAAAAAATGTTTAGCCTCTAAATTTCATGTCATTTGATCATTGGAGCTCGAGTTATTGCTTGGTCTTTGATTCAACATGGCTTGCATGTTGCTTCCTACCGATCCCTTCCAAGGGATGTATAACAATACCTCCAAACTTGTCATATCGATGTGTGATCCCTAGGGTAGGTTTCCTAGGGTTCTTATATCTTTCTCTTCAAATTTCATAGGCATTAGATTTGTAGATCTTGAGATATTGATTGTTTTTTTATGCGAATGCTCTTGTACTTTGAAACATGCCGGTCCCTCTTGTTGGAGCTAATATATGACGATCCCTCCTATACGTCGAACCATATTTCATACTTCGAACTTTCTATATTGCACATCCATTAATTCCATTCTATCGTGACTTCATTTTACTGTCTATACTTGACTTCTAGGCCCAACAATCACTACTCTGGAGTCATTGACCTTTATCGAAATCGAATTTGACTTGTGCAATCAGTTCAATATAGCCGGGTTAAAATGCCGGATAACACTTGTACCCCAAGTATGACTTGCGATGAATATGACGTGCTTTGAATTGAAGCAAGTTAGAGTCGTCGACAAGAATTCAGTCCATTTTTCTGAATAGTTGTTATCCATCTGCCGAATTATTTTTCCAAGGTGTTTTATTTCTCATTGATTGTCATGATGCTTAGTCGATTTTCAATGCTATAAATCCAGGGCTATATTCCATCAGTTAATATATGTAAGTCCGGTTCCGCAAGTCTAACTAGTTTTGCTTATTTGGTTCTGCTTCAAACTTGAATGCTTAAGGATTGATTCCAATTTCTGTTGATTTCAGAAATTGAAATTTCTTGGTCATATACGTGTATGTTCGTATATACATTCTTGTCGTTTGCTCTCGAACATGTTCGTACGTTCACGGGTCATCGCCATCTTTCTCTGCAAAAATATCATTTTTATAATTTTCATACTATGTTCATTTGCATGCATGTTCATGGCCGATCCCTCACTTTCTATTCTCCCCTTTTTCATTTTTTAGTAGCATTTGTAGGGATTGGCACATGCTCAACTGATCCTTCAATTCCATTTTTCGTGCTTACAGGGATTGGTATCTTCCATGCCAATCTCTTATGTCCACGCTTCGTGCCAAAGACATAGGCCGATCCCCTAGTCCACATATATAAATTTGCACTCCAACTTCCCTTCATCCTTACTTGCTTCATTTCCCTACCATTCTTCAAAGCACCGAACCCTCCTATTCCATTCACAAAACCGAACCCCCTATCCTTAGATCGAGATCCCACTGCAATTTAATCTACCCCACGAACTCGCTTCCTTTCGTTTTCCACTTCGAACATTCTGAAATACTCACTCGCATCTCTAACACATACACTCTCATAGGTAGGTTTTTTAAGTTATGCTTTTCGATTTTATGATAGGATAAATGTAACGACCCATAAATTTTAGATAATTTTATTTGTTTATTTATATATTTAATTGAAATTTTGTGAAACTTAAACAATAAAATTTTGAAATTTAAATTTGATATTTGAAATGCGTCTGTTTTAACATAGCAACCGGTAAATTTTCATCAGATAATTTAGAAATTTATTTTCTAGTGTAATTTTATTTCAATTTAATCAGTTAATATTGATGAAAATAAAATGTTTTCGAAACCTGAATATTTTTATATAGAAAAATTGTAAATCGTCTTCTGAGCAAGATGTCATTTTTCGTTTTTCCAAATTTGGACTTCTTTAGCTCCGTCGACCTTATTTTTCTGCGTTTTTACTGCATTTTCCATAGTAGAAAATTGGAATTTTTTATAATTCAATCATACCACTGATATATGTATACCGTTTTGATCGTCTCGTCATGCCGATCTCCGCAGTATATTCGTTCCTGTGTTTTGAAGCCCGGTTCTGAGCGGAATCTGTAAAACGTCGGATGGTATCGGTAACCGATTTTGAGTCCTTTTATTTCTGACCCCTTTTGTTTTCTTGTCTTTTCAAATGACAGCCATGTAATCCAAGCAGCACTTAACTTTAATTATTTCACTTGAATCCATGACTCTCACCATTCCTTATGCCAATTTATTTCACCAGTTCCAATATTTTTGCCTGTTCATTTGTTCTCTACCTCTCCCCTAGAAAGAAAAATTTATAACATCTTCCGTTCTTTTGAAATTGTAAACTGCATCTTCTTTTCACAAATTCTTCCTCCCCTCATTTATTTTCCTGGTCACAGCAAAATGCAAATGCCCTTTTCATTCTTTCCTCTATCACCACGCGTCGGCCAGCTCGAGCATAGCCAAGCGCCGACTTCTCCGCCTCCCTGACCCTTAAACCGTGTGCGCCTCCTCTCATCTTTCCTCACCTCATGGCCGTTCCGCGCTCATCATCTCCGCAATTCACCATCAGCCTGCTTCCTCAATCTTCACGGCCAATCGCCACACCCGCTCTTCCTCCTTTCTTTGCCGTAGCCGTGTCCATGTATTTGGGTTCGGGAGCCAACAGACAACTAGCATCCTCTAGCGCATGGACATGTATTGGTCAGTCTATATATATGTTAATATTTGAATATCTGTAAAAATAAAATATAATATGGGCAATATTATATAAATACATTTTTTAAGTTATATATATATTGATGTATACAGTATACCAAAGAATTCATAGAAAAGGGTAATTTTATGTATGTGTTTTGATTTCCAGATATTTGTGAAAGTTATAAACTATGTATGATCTTGTATACATACAAACAAGCTTATATTTGTATTAAAGTATCTGTTGAAAATTTTATTTGATAAATAGTATAGTTTGTACAACACTTTTCTTTGTGAATATATATATTGCTTCATGATCGATCTTTAAGGAAACTATGGTATAGTATAAGTCGTATAAGCTACCGTGTATACATGTATGTATGAGGTTTGTAGAGATGTTATATTCGTTTATGAATGCTATAATATGTTAATTTATATATTTAAGTTTATATACATATATAGGGGATTGTATAATAACTTGTTTATCTATATTACTTTAAATTTATCTGGAAGCTACTTTGTTGTTGCCTTATATCTTACAGTATATGCAGACGTTACTTGATTTTATATCGTTTTTTTTATAATGATAGGGATTGTATGTATATACGTTTGTCGCTGCCTGTATATAGACATCTTGTTTTAAAATATGCGTTTATAATACATATAGGTTACAACACTTTTGATCTGGAGAAAAGTATTATATGTGTTTGCTATGTATGTTAGAGTATATATTTTTTTAAAGTAGTATTGTTATAGATTTTTTATGAAGTGACCGATTACTTTACTCATTTTTATGAGCTATCACCATACAAATTAAATATATATAGTATATATACTATACAGGTTTGTTCTGCCACTCTTTACAAATTATGTTTTAAGCCGCATAGGGCCTTTACTGATTTTATGTATATGAACTGTTCGTGGCAAATGATGAGTTTATACAAATGCGCGTTTAAAGGTATTTATATATATTAATCAGATTTCCAGAAAATTTTTCTGTAAAGCATATAGGTCATTGTATGTTAAGGTATATGTTTGACTTTCATTTTAAATGCAATAAGTAGATGTGTCATTTAAAAATGTATTTAAATTAAGTATTTGTTGAAGGATGTATAAGTATATATATAAGTAGTTATTTCAATATATATAATGTATATATATGTTTTATTTTATGTGTTTTAATTTCCAAAAATGGATTTTGAAATACTTACATATATATTTAATATAATATATGCTTAAATTTAGAATATTATTTTTTTTAGTTATATATAGTATATATATGTAAGTCCCCTTATATCAATTATCTTCATCAATCCAGTTATGATTTAATTTCTCCAATTCCAATTCATTAGCTTCGTTCATCAAATCGTATCCATCCAGCGTTGCTTTGGAATTCGTAGCTTATTTCTTTGTCCAATCTCTCTAGCCTTGAAAGGTGAGCAATCACTCACGATAAACGTTCTTTTATTTATTAAATTTGATTTCAATTGAAGCGACAATTGAAATATGCTGCTGCTAGTTATTTACATTGCTATATATATGCCATCATCTGTATCTGTTCACCTGTGACATCTGACACCATTATCTGTTGTTTATATTGCTATATATATATGCCATTATCTGTATCTGTTCACCTATGACACCTGACACCATTATCTGTTATTTATATTGATGATATATGTCTGTTATATTATTATCATATCTGTTATCACTCTGCAAGTTTCCTGTTAGTATAGAATTCACTATGGGTTGAAATGATACATACCCGAACGGACTTTAGAATAGGAGAAAATCGTTACGGGTTGAAATGATAAGCCCAAGCGATTTTCAATTGAATTGAATTTGGGATTACGGGTTAAAATGATATATATATACCCGTATATATTTAAATTACGGATTGAAATGATAAATATCTGTATCACTTGACCATAGGGTAGAAAATTATATACAGACAACGTTGGTCTATATATAAATAATTTGAAATGATTTCTATGGTTTTGAAAAGAAATATATGGTTTTAATAAATATTGATTTTAAAGATTTATTAAAGTTGATTTGAATCAATATAAAATTATGTTTTGAGTATTTATGAAAAAATTATATTTTCAAATATAAAGTTTATGATGTTTCAGGTTGAAAAATAAATTTGAAATTGATTTGAAATTCTTAATTATTTAATAATTATACTTAAATAAGTTTGATTTGAAATCTATTAATTTGAAATTTTAAGATATGTTTTATAACTTGAATTTGATTAAAAAGTGGCTTAAATGAATATTTCAAACTTATAGAAATTTAAATGGGATATTTTGTTTATATAAATTTGTAAATTGAAGTTGTATTTAGATGTATTGAAATGATTAAAGAAATATCTCAGAAACTAAATGTAATGAAATTAAATTGAGATATAAATGGAATTATCAAATTTAGTTTTTGAAATGTGGAATATTTAAAGCTTTGAAATATATTGAAATTTAATGGTTTATTTTGTGTTTCAAATCTGTATTTGAAATCGTTATAATTCGAAATGATTTAATTGAGATTGAATTAAGTTGAATTTGGAAGTCGAGATAATTTGAATCGATTTGTGAATTTGTGGAAGCTATTTTATTTTATAAAGTATCTTTAAACTATATCTACAACTATTTATATTTTACCTTATAAATTATTTTAATATAAACTATTTTATGTAAATCATTTTCAATATATATTATTTTATTATAAACTATTTTAACTTATAACTATTTTATATAAACTATTTTTATTTTATAAACTATTTTATTATATACACAAATTTTAATATATAAACTGTTTAAGAGGAAAGTGTTATGAATTCCAAAATGTTATGATTGCAAACTATAGTTTCAAAGTGTTATGAATTTCAAGGTTTTGATTTCCAAAGTGTTTTGATTTTTAAAAGACTTACGATTTCGAAAGTGATATAACTTTGGAAAGTGATATGATGTTGGAAATGGATTTATTTGAAGTGAAAATGATATCGTATTGATATGGATTTGAAATGGCAATGATATTTTGATTTGAAATATAAACTATTTTGAAAGTTTATTAAATGACCAATCGGTGTAATAATGTAACAACCCGAGATTTTATAACAATTAACTATCGTCAATGTGACGCTTAAATTGTTTGCTTAATTCAGCTGAAGTTTTGATCGAGTTGAAAATTCTTTTGTAATTCGTTAAAAGAATTTTGCGGGCTTTATAAATAAAATAACAACATACTTAACCCATACCTTCTCCATACCAGCCCATACCTATACCACGTTTTTCTCTGATAAAACACGTACCCGCCCCTCTCCTCATTCATTCGAACCCTAAAGTAATCAATCGAACGAGAAAAAAAATGGCGGCCACGAGTTTCGTTCTTCCTCGTCGTCTCCAAATTAAGGCTCGTTAAATTCAAAGGCGCCGACGACGATTGCTTCGATCTTTGATTTGAAAATTAGGGCTTGGTCTCGTTCGTTCAGTTCACTGGAAACGTATGGTCCTTGATATTGTCGATCTGTGACTTCGACGTCGCTGTTGCTTATTTGCTTGCGATCGTGTGGTTGCGCTCGTCGAATCTCAGGTGAGTAATTTTAAATTGCTCACATCTAATTCCTTCTCGTTATGATGCTTCTGCAATTCGATTTTTGATTCGATATTATCTATCTTGGCATTTGGTTTTCGTTCGATGTTGATAAGCGCTGTTGTTTTGAGAATTTCAACTGTGCTTATTTCGTTCGACTTTAGTTGTTAATGATGATTTCTGTCTTGTTTAAAATTGTGATTTTTGGGCTGTTTGATTTAAGTGATACTCTCGACTTCACTTCACTGTGCTTTGTTGGCTTTGGCCATCACTTTTGCTTCGGCATTGAATTGCCCTTTTTACTGCAGTTTGAGTTGAGACGGTTGTTTCATAATTTTGAACTCATTTTGACCCTGCTGTGACGATGATTCCTTGGCCATCACGATGTCGATTTCGAGTTGTTCGATTATCGTGGTTGCTGTCTTGGTCATCACGGCATCTGAAATTGTGTTTGATTGTTTGCTTGACTAATTAGATATGACTTTATATATGTGCATATATACAATTGTATGTGTGTATGCATGTATCGGCGAGTCTACAATTACAGTTTTCTTATATATTGACATTGATACTGCGGTTCCATGAATTGCTTGCTTATGTTGTTGCGGTATCATTGACTGGTTCACCTGATTTCATGGCTCGCGGTTGTGAACACTGCCTGGCTTCGGCTATCTGTTTTAGTTAAAAATTTAGTTGATAGTTGGTTTTGGCTCAACTTGATTGGTGTAGTTGTTTTCACAATACATGTATAGGTTGTACCATTGTTATTCCTGGTTCACATCTGCACTTGACAATTTGAGTGCTTGTTGTATTCACTCTAGATATTCTTGCACATTTGATAGTCTGATACTTGTTCCCTTTTGTTGTACGCTTACCTTTTGGTATGGCAGTCTTCATCCCAGACAGTCTTCATATTGCATTTGCATTTGAGCTTATGTTGAAACTGATTCCTTGCATATGCTCCTGTTAGGATTGGTGTAGTTGTTTCCATTGCACTCAAGTTCAACCTGTAGCTTGCATTGTCAGTTGCACTTCATTGTTCATCTGATTACTATACCCTTGTAGTCGCAGTTTTACATTTGACTTCCTTGTTTACTTTGTTGACATTGCAACTGTGTAGTCGAACATTTGAGTACTTCACAGTCTTGTTGTCTGCTGTTGTTCATTCTACTGGTACCATTTGTCCATTCGTTGGTTTGTTTGAGTCAGTGGAATTTGCATTCATCTTTTCCACTATTTTGCTCAAGTCTGCATTATATTGTACCTGTACTCTGGTAGTCATTCATGCATCCCTTACTTGTACACTGGCAGTAGATGGAAGGCCTGTACTTTTCCTGTTTACTCAAGTTTGTTAATCGAGTATGCATTCCCACATGTAGTCCTCACACATGTGCAACCAGCACTTACATTGAGATTTTATTTCCTATGGTTCATTTCTGTAGCCCGACAGTTGGGATCATGTACATGCTACAGTTTTATTTTTGTATGAATTTTTGAACTTAGTTGATGTTCTAGCATCCCTGATTCGTTTTAAGTGCAGTTCTGCATTACTAGGGTGCATCTACTATAATTGCATTGGGTTCCTTCCCACTTCGGCCTTGGCTACTATGTTGCACTGTCACTTGTTCATTTGAGTTACATTCTAACCTAACTTTGACATGATCTTGTTATTGTTCGTCACTTGAATCTGACTTTGATCTTTACTTGACACCGTTAGATATCTGTGTTCACTTGATCATGGTTGCAGTTGTATTCCATTTGAACTAATTCTTGTAGACAGTTGTTTTTGGAGCCTTCATTCCAGTAGTTGTGTTGCCATATTGGTTTCACTGTGTCTTCATGTACCTGAATACATGCCCCTATGCTTTTGTAGTTCGGTTGTGCTATACTACTGCCTTGTTCTCGAAATTGAAATTTGCACTGCCTAGTTCACTGTCACATCCATGTATTGTCCCTCCTATCCACTGCTTATCTTAGTGGCCTTTC
The DNA here is from genome assembly GCA_030737815.1 of Allium fistulosum. NCBI lineage: Eukaryota > Viridiplantae > Streptophyta > Magnoliopsida > Asparagales > Amaryllidaceae > Allium > Allium fistulosum. The sequence goes on along the minus strand of CM060902.1, from coordinate 271,823,381 downwards.
ACTTCGGCTGGCATTAGAGTGCACTGCAGCCACCCAGAATCGACAGTTTTGAATTGATATTTCTTTTGTGTCGTGATGCATTGATCTTTTATGCTGTATTGGCGAGGCCGTACACGCGTGCGTGTACGGCAGCCAATCGAGTTTTGATGGTTTTAAAGTGACAATTTCAATGGCTTTAAATTGATTTAGTCGATTTGATAAATTGTTTATTTATCTCTGTTGATGATTTAATTCTGCTGATTTTTGGTTAAACACTGTTAAGTGTTATATTGACCGTTATCCGGTTTCTTTGTTTAAAGAATCGGATAGACGGGAATTATTGTGACTGTCGTTTAGTTAAATTATTACTGCCTATATGCACTAATAAACTGGTTTGAATTAGACTGACCTGGGTATTATTTTCTTTTGAATGTAATACTCGGGTCAGACCCGAGTTATTTCAGGTAGTAGATTTCTTTCTTTGAGTTGTTGTTCGGGATTTGAAGACTTTTCATATCTTCTGAAGTTGTCAATGTCATTTTGTAGTAGTCGTGTCGTTGTATAGAACGATGTGTATTCATGTATATTAGTCGATAATGTACTTGTATATATAACTTCTAGAGTCGACAGTTGTAGTTGTATCATATGTATGGTGTCAACCATGTATTAACTGACATCAGTTATATATATATGAGACTTTTGTTTTTATCTGTGTTCCGCATTTATATTATCTGTGTTATTGTTATATCTAATGTCCTAAACTATTATGAACCATCGTAGTTCGTTTTATACTGGTATTGGGAGTGTCGATGGGAGTAAATAAATAATAGATGAAAAATAAAAAGTATATACCACTCCTGTCGAGATAACCAATATTAGTGTAAGGCCAATTACGGATGGTCGCTCCTATCCAGCCTTATTCTTCGTAATAATAGACAGTTTTTCTTTTAATACTCTTTGTTATTATGAGCATAGAGGTGGGGCGTCACAGTTGGTATCAGAGCTTGGGGTTTATGGACATAATATAAAACTTAACTCGGAAGGAACATATGTTACAACTATTGGTCGATGTTTTATCTGTGATTTGAGTCAAAACTAAAGTTTTGAAATTTTGATGAAATTTTTAAATATCTTTATTTAAAAATAAGAGTGGAATCGTGTTTTGTTGTTTTGATTGATTTGTGTTCTGTTTATCAGAGTGCGCAGCGGAAACGGTGAAACTGTCTTCGCTGAGTACAACTGAAAATCTTTTTGATAAAAAAAATCAAAATACGAAATTGATATGAATTTCATTTGTTGTTCACATAGCTGTAATTATTTTGTTTCTTTGAGAATTTCGAATCCGAATTTCGGATTCGAAGAAATTGCATATATGTGATTTTTGTTGAAATTTCCGCTGGCTTTCTTTTGTACTAATCATTTATTGATTAGATTTTGCTGTTTTGAATTATCTTCATTGAAGATACCTTCGAATGATTTCTTTGTTCATTCTGTAGTACGTGCAAAAAAAAATTTTGAATTGCACGTTACTGCATTTAATTACGTTGAACCGATGCTTGGTTATGAAATGTATTTTGTCGCCGTTATTTTTATAACGAGATTTTTACACCAATGCTAAATTTTTGAAGCAAGATGTTTTGTGACATTTTGATGAATGAAAATTCACTGATATTACATTTTTATGTAAATTGTTTTGATGTGATTTTGAAGTTTTAAAAATTACTGTCGCTTTGGCTTCAGTAACCGTCATATTGTAAAAGTGGATTTTCGAGCGGTTATTCCGCAATGTTGATTTGTAACCGTTTTTACGGTATTTTGAGAAGTACAATTTCCTTATCGAAATTGTTACTGATTTGCTATTTTAATCACGTGATTTGAAAATTGTTTTAAAATGGGAATTGTTTTATAAAATTGTAACAGTTTGCGTTTTCAAAAGAATGAGAAAGCGACTTAAACGATTCAGCAAAATCGAGGATTATGACCCCTTTCTTTTACTGTTTCGCTTAACTCCGGACTTGTCCAGTTGAGAAGGTGAATTGTTATTTTTACAAAATAAATAAAATTGTTTTCAGAAATTTAACAGTTTACGCTTTCAAAAGAATGAGGAAGCGATTTAAACGTTTCAGCAAAATCGAGGACTATGACCCCTTTCTTTTACTGATTCGCTTAATTCCGGACTTGTCCGTTTGAGAATGTAAAGTGTATTTTTACAAAATACAAAATTTTGCACTTTCAAGGAAACGATGAAGAGATTTAAACGATTTAGCAAAAGTGCGGAGTATGGAACCACACTTTTACTTTTTCGGTTAATTCCGGACTCGTTAATTGAATATCTGTTGTTTTGATGATTTTGATGAATTTTACACTTTCAAGGAAACGATGAAGAGAATCAAACGATTTAGTAAAACACGTGGTATGGGACATGTGCGTTTGCTATTTCGGTTAATTCCGGACTCGTTAATTGAAACATTTTGATGCTTTCGTGTGCTTTCGAGCCACTCTGCGGACCTTCAGGTCATTTGTTGGGCTTTCGGGCCACTCTGCGGACCTTCGGGTCAAATACCAGTACTAGACCTTCGGGTCACTCTGCGGACCTTCGGGTCAATCTGATGGGCGCCAAAATTATGTTGAGTACTTGGTAGGCTTCGGCCACTCTGAGATGCACGTGCGGCGAATTAAAAACTCGCCATCTGATGGGATCGATCCAAGCTTTTATGTTGATTGTCTAGTCTTCTTAATTGATTTCTAGATATTTGTTGCTTCCAATTATCTGCAGGTAATTGGATATTTGTTGATATGAGTTCTGATTATCGTTTTTGATAATCAGGTATTTGTTGTTTCTAATTATCGCTTGTGATAATTAGATATTTGTTGATATGAGTTCTGATTATCGTTTTTGATAATCAGATATTTGTTGTTTCTAATTATCGCTTGTGATAATTAAATATTTGTTGATATGAGTTCTGATTATCGTTTTTGATAATCAGATATTTGTTGTTTCTAATTATCGCTTGTGATAATTAGATATTTGTTTATATGAGTTCTGATTATCGTTTTTGATAATCAGATATTTGTTGTTTCTATTATCGCTTGTGATAATTAGATATTTGTTGATATGAGTTCTGATTATCGTTTTTGATAATCAGATATTTGTTGTTTCTAATTATCGCTTGTGATAATTAGATATTTGTTGATATGAGTTCTGATTATCGTTTTTGATAATCAGATATTTGTTGTTTCTAATTATCGCTTGTGATAATTAGATATTTGTTGATATGAGTTCTGATTATCGTTTTTGATAATCAGATATTTGTTGTTTCTAATTATCGCTTGTGATAATTAGATATTTGTTGATATGAGTTCTGATTATCGTTTTTGATAATCAGATATTTGTTGTTTCTAATTATCGCTTGTGATAATTATTGTTGATATGAGTTCTGATTATCGTTTTTGATAATCAGATATTTGTTGTTTCTAATTATCGCTTGTGATAATTATTGTTGATATGAGTTCTGATTATCGTTTTTGATAATCAGATATTTGTTGTTTCTAATTATCGCTTGTGATAATTAGATATTTGTTGATATGAGTTCCGATTATCGTTTTTGATAATTGGATATTTGTTGCTTTTAATTATCGCTTTTGATAATTAAATAATTGCTGATTTGAGATTTAATTATCGCTTTAGATAATTAAATATTTGTTGATATGAGATTTAATTATCGCTTTTGATAATTAAATATTTGCTTATTTGAGATTTAATTATCGCTTTTTGATAATTAAATATTTGTTGAATTGGAAATTTGATTATCTTTTGTGGTAATCGAATATTTGTTGATTTGAGAAATTTGATTATCGTTTTGGATAATTGAATATTTGTTTTCTAACTATCGTTTGAGATAATCAGATATTTGATTTGTTTTCTGATTATCGTTTGAGATAATTAGATATTTGATTTGTCTTCTGACTATCGTTTGAGATAAGTAAATATTTGCGATTTTCGAGATTTGAGCTTCGTCTTTTTCTCTGACGATTCAGGTGAGTAATTTGATTTACTCACATTCAATTCGTGCTCTGTATGGGATTTCTGCTCTGTTTTTCCTTCTCTTTTAGTTGCTGGAACTCGATTGTTCTTACTTTTGTTAGTCGTCTGATTTTGATTCCTGATTCCCACGATGTTGATTCCTTTGATTTGAAGCAGTCGAACCTTTTGATTTCTTATCTAATACCTCCCCGCTGACACTTGCTTTGCTTATACATTCGACATTGCCATGCTCTTTTGGTTGTTACCTTTTATCCATTTATTCCCTATGATTGCGTGGACGCAATTTTTATAAGGAGGGGAGTCTGTAACAACCCGAGATTTTATAACAATTAACTATCGTCAATGTGACGCTTAAATTGTTTGCTTAATTCAGCTGAAGTTTTGATCGAGTTGAAAATTCTTTTGTAATTCGTTAAAAGAATTTTGCGGGCTTTATAAATAAAATAACAACATACTTAACCCATACCTTCTCCATACCAGCCCATACCTATACCACGTTTTTCTCTGATAAAACACGTACCCGCCCCTCTCCTCATTCATTCGAACCCTAAAGTAATCAATCGAACGAGAAAAAAAATGGCGGCCACGAGTTTCGTTCTTCCTCGTCGTCTCCAAATTAAGGCTCGTTAAATTCAAAGGCGCTGACGACGATTGCTTCGATCTTTGATTTGAAAATTAGGGCTTGGTCTCGTTCGTTCAGTTCACTGGAAACGTATGGTCCTTGATATTGTCGATCTGTGACTTCGACGTCGCTGTTGCTTATTTGCTTGCGATCGTGTGGTTGCGCTCGTCGAATCTCAGGTGAGTAATTTTAAATTGCTCACATCTAATTCCTTCTCGTTATGATGCTTCTGCAATTCGATTTTTGATTCGATATTATCTATCTTGGCATTTGGTTTTCGTTCGATGTTGATAAGCGCTGTTGTTATGAGAATTTCGACTGTGCTTATTTCGTTCGACTTTAGTTGTTAATGATGATTTCTGTCTTGTTTAAAATTGTGATTTTTGGGCTGTTTGATTTAAGTGATACTCTCGACTTCACTTCACTGTGCTTTGTTGGCTTTGGCCATCACTTTTGCTTCGGCATTGAATTGCCCTTTTTACTGCAGTTTGAGTTGAGACGGTTGTTTCATAATTTTGAACTCATTTTGACCCTGCTGTGACGATGATTCCTTGGCCATCACGATGTCGATTTCGAGTTGTTCGATTATCGTGGTTGCTGTCTTGGTCATCACGGCATCTGAAATTGTGTTTGATTGTTTGCTTGACTAATTAGATATGACTTTATATATGTGCATATATACAATTGTATGTGTGTATGCATGTATCGGCGAGTCTACAATTACAGTTTTCTTATATATTGACATTGATACTGCGGTTCCATGAATTGCTTGCTTATGTTGTTGCGGTATCATTGACCGGTTCAGCTGATTTCATGGCTCGCGGTTGTGAACACTGCCTGGCTTCGGCTATCTGTTTTAGTTAAAAATTTAGTTGATAGTTGGTTTTGGCTCAACTTGATTGGTGTAGTTGTTTTCACAATACATGTATAGGTTGTACCATTGTTATTCCTGGTTCACATCTGCACTTGACAATTTGAGTGCTTGTTGTATTCACTCTAGATATTCTTGCACATTTGATAGTCTGATACTTGTTCCCTTTTGTTGTACGCTTACCTTTTGGTATGGCAGTCTTCATCCCAGACAGTCTTCATATTGCATTTGCATTTGAGCTTATGTTGAAACTGATTCCTTGCATATGCTCCTGTTAGGATTGGTGTAGTTGTTTCCATTGCACTCAAGTTCAACCTGTAGCTTGCATTGTCAGTTGCACTTCATTGTTCATCTGATTACTATACCCTTGTAGTCGCAGTTTTACATTTGACTTCCTTGTTTACTTTGTTGACATTGCAACTGTGTAGTCGAACATTTGAGTACTTCACAGTCTTGTTGTCTGCTGTTGTTCATTCTACTGGTACCATTTGTCCATTCGTTGGTTTGTTTGAGTCAGTGGAATTTGCATTCATCTTTTCCACTATTTTGCTCAAGTCTGCATTATATTGTACCTGTACTCTGGTAGTCATTCATGCATCCCTTACTTGTACACTGGCAGTAGATGGAAGGCCTGTACTTTTCCTGTTTACTCAAGTTTGTTAATCGAGTATGCATTCCCACATGTAGTCCTCACACATGTGCAACCAGCACTTACATTGAGATTTTATTTCCTATGGTTCATTTCTGTAGCCCGACAGTTGGGATCATGTACATGCTACAGTTTTATTTTTGTATGAATTTTTGAACTTAGTTGATGTTCTAGCATCCCTGATTCGTTTTAAGTGCAGTTCTGCATTACTAGGGTGCATCTACTATAATTGCATTGGGTTCCTTCCCACTTCGGCCTTGGCTACTATGTTGCACTGTCACTTGTTCATTTGAGTTACATTCTAACCTAACTTTGACATGATCTTGTTATTGTTCGTCACTTGAATCTGACTTTGATCTTTACTTGACACCGTTAGATATCTGTGTTCACTTGATCATGGTTGCAGTTGTATTCCATTTGAACTAATTCTTGTAGACAGTTGTTTTTGGAGCCTTCATTCCAGTAGTTGTGTTGCCATATTGGTTTCACTGTGTCTTCATGTACCTGAATACATGCCCCTATGCTTTTGTAGTTCGGTTGTGCTATACTACTGCCTTGTTCTCGAAATTGAAATTTGCACTGCCTAGTTCACTGTCACATCCATGTATTGTCCCTCCTGTCCACTGCTTATCTTAGTGGCCTTTCACTTCGGCTGGCATTAGAGTGCACTGCAGCCACCCAGAATCGACAGTTTTGAATTGATATTTCTTTTGTGTCGTGATGCATTGATCTTTTATGCTGTATTGGTGAGGCCGTACACGCGTGCGTGTACGGCAGCCAATCGAGTTTTGATGGTTTTAAAGTGACAATTTCAATGGCTTTAAATTGATTTAGTCGATTTGATAAATTGTTTATTTATCTCTGTTGATGATTTAATTCTGCTGATTTTTGGTTAAACACTGTTAAGTGTTATATTGACCGTTATCCGGTTTCTTTGTTTAAAGAATCGGATAGACGGGAATTATTGTGACTGTCGTCTAGTTAAATTATTACTGCCTATATGCACTAATAAACTGGTTTGAATTAGACTGGCCTGGGTATTATTTTCTTTTGAATGTAATACTCGGGTCAGACCCGAGTTATTTCAGGTAGTAGATTTCCTTCTTTGAGTTGCTGTTCGGGATTTGAAGACTTTTCATATCTTCTGAAGTTGTCAGTGTCATTTTGTAGTAGTCGTGTCATTGTATAGAACGATGTGTATTCATGTATATTAGTCGATAATGTACTTGTATATATAACTTCTAGAGTCGACAGTTGTAGTTGTATCATATGTATGGTGTCAACCATGTATTAACTGACATCAGTTATATATATATGAGACTTTTGTTTTTATCTATGTTCCGCATTTATATTATCTGTGTTATTGTTATATCTAATGTCCTAAACTATTATGAACCATCGTAGTTCGTTTTATACTGGTATTGGGAGTGTCGATGGGAGTAAATAAATAATAGATGAAAAATAAAAAGTATATACCACTCCTCTCGAGATAACCAATATTAGTGTAAGGCCAATTACGGATGGTCGCTCCTATCCAGCCTTATTCTTCGTAATAATAGACAGTATTTCTTTTAATACTCTTTGTTATTATGAGCATAGAGGTGGGGCGTCACAAATAATTACGTAGTTATTGAAGAGTCCGGGATCGGTTAGGGACATACTCTCTGTCCAAACCGAAAACCACTTTAATAACTATTATACGTGGAGTGTGATCTAGAATGAAGTGGTTGGAATGATGTACGTGAGGACTAAAGAAAGAGAACGATAATGGATAGCCTTGACACTTGTGTCATATTGGAAATGAGTAAAACAGGAGCCGTGCCGGGCCAAATGGGGTTAGCTTCCTCGAGCGAACACACTTCTTCGAAAACTACTCATTACTTGTTATCGATTGGTGCACCCTCGAAATTTTGGGAGTGTTGTTTCGCAGTGTTGCGATCGCTGCGGCGATGCGTTCTCACCAGTCCGGATCAGGCAAACGGTAGTTTCACTACCTTGGGTATTGCCTCATGTGCCTTGTCATACTTGTATCCCTATATACGCGACCACTACGATTTGTTTTGTGTTATACCTATGGAGTACTCCCTGATATCCCACTAGTTTACGGTGGAGTTTACAGTGCTGTATAGACTATAACGCTTATATAAAATGTGTTAAGGGTGATAATGGTAACGCCTTAACACTATTTGTATACTTTATATTACTGATAGGCATTATCTATTTACCGTACAGTACTACATAGTAGATAGTTTAACGGATCCTTAAAGGATGGTTATTCCAAACATCCTTTGAGTTATTTGTATTTCAGTTGCTATTTCACTTGAGTTCGATTTATTGATATAAGAATGTTAATCCTGACTCGAGTGATTTGTGTTTTTGCTTTACGCTCGGGTCAGACTGAGTGTACCAGTATTCGAGACTCACCTCTGGAGTTGGAGCTTCGCTTGGAGATCCAGCTATCTATCCAGCTTTTAGATATTCGGTTGATTCCAGTGATGTATTCTGATTCTTGTATTTGACTATTGTATTCGAAACTTCTGTTGTACCTTATTTAACTCTGATATGTATATTGTAACGACCCGGAATTTTCGAACCCGAAAATTCCAGATAGTTAGAAGAAAAAGAAAGAGATAGAAGAAAGAAACAGAAAGAAGAAAGGAGAACAGAGAACACAACATCTCACATTCGCAGCGGATTAAATATAATAACAAATAATAATATCAGTTATACAAAGAAAAACTGTATTTGTTAATTACATTTTAATACATCAGAGTTACAACATTCACAAAAGTACTAGACAGTTAAAATTAACATGTCTCAGACAACTATAATATCACAGCGGAATATACTCCATACGTTCCTGCCATCCAGCTCGCCTCCTGAGCTCCAGAACGTCCTTATCTGAAATCTGTAATACTCGGTCTGACCCGAGCATTACCACAAAGTAACACCCGGGTCAGGCTGGAAACCAGCGTGAGTAAACTCATCTAACATGAAATTTAAATCCATAGAACTTATTTAAACCCGGGTAACTCGTACTTTACCACAAGTAAACAACTTATATAGTCAATACTTATTTCACAAAACAATATCTAAGTATCCAACTTAGTTTAAATGGTCCATATTATTCCAAACCGGCTTATTGATTTCGCATATCAAATCTATAAAGATTTATAGATTACTAATCGAAGTGGTTCCGGATATCGCTGATATCCGATCCCGGTCTCTTCGAATCCAATGTTATTCTTTAAGCCAAAATGATTAAGTTTAAACAATACCATTTCTATTCAGGATTTCATGTTCACACAACAATTTATCTCAGAAAGATAAACCATAATACCACAGTTCAACCAAGTATCTCTTATCACAAAGCATCCCAAATCACATATTAGAGATATCAAATAATCTAAGTCATTTAATATATCTAAATTATCTATAAGCAAGATAAACTAATTGTACCATTTCTAATCAAGTTAATTACTTTTAAATCCTGCTTACCCAAACATTAATTAATTTCAAACCAATCTAAATTAATTATCCATAATTACTTTCATTAAGTAATTTTCCCACTGGTTAATTACCCTCAATTAATTAACCTTAAATTATTTATTAATTATCCTTTAACTACTAATTAATTTAATTAACCCTTAACAATATTAATTCTTTAATTACTTACATTAAGTAATTGTCGTTTAAGTAATTAATCTCTAATTTCTTACATTAATTAACCTCTAATTACCAATTAATTAATCTCTAATTATTAATTAATTTCTCTTTAATTCACTAATTTAATTAATCTTTAATCACCAATGACCCTAATTAACCTTAAGATAAACCATTTATCTTTATTTGTTACTTAACTATCATTAACATATAAATTTAAACCATTTTACTTAATTATCTACTTGATTACATTTAAAATTAAGTCTAAATAACTTAAGAATTTAACTTAATAAATTTAAGTTAAACAAATCATATAACTTTCTTAAATTAATTATTTAAAACATTTATTATATAAGGTAATAGATTAAGAAATAGTTTAAACTAGATTCACTTAAAATTCTAAAACTTGCTTCCATTTCAAATTTTAAAACTACTAAAATATTTGCTTCGGGTTCAACCCGGTATACACTCGAGTCCAGACCCGAGTATTTTCTAAAACTTGGTTTTAGTTTAAAGTTTAAAACCTGTTAACATGTTAATAACCCTATCGTACACACTCGAAGACGAACACGAGCTAGCCTCTCCTTTTCCCGAGTTCCCACCCGAGTATACTTCTCTTCCTTCCACGAGCACAACACCACTGACACAACCAACATAGGTGCACATGCACAGATCACCGGAGCCATTCCGGTCATCGCCGATACGCCCCACATGTCGGCGACCATCACCACCCAACGACTGACCACCTGAAAAATTTAATATAACTCGAACACGTAATTGAGTTATCTCGATCAAACTGGCACAGCAACCCCTACCTGAAAACTCCTCGACCCCATGACGCCGACCACCATAGATCATGAATCTCTGACCACAACTTTGCCGACCATCCACGCTTCTATCCCCAACGTCCGATGAACCCCGGTGCCCTAGAAACGACTCAGCGATCAAATTTCCCAACCTCGACCAATTTGGGTTTTAAACCCTAAACCAACGCCGTGCCGCCGCCTCGGTGGACTAATAACCCACCTACCATTTTTGCCGAGACCACCAAACTTCCCTCTACCTTCAGCAGAGACTCCGACCACCCCGAGTTTCCCGATCATCAGAAATAGCCAAAAACCCATATTCTGATCATCTTGGGAAATCCTATTCAAAACTCAACTAAAAATCTTAATTTTGATTTTAAAAATCCTAATTTTCAAAGGGAATTCAGGTTATAAACATAAATCAGCAAACTATGATAATGGATTTCATCATGTTCTTAAGTTTCCTACTGATCTTCTTGATTCCCAGAAAATTTCCAAACTAAATTTGTTTGAATATATTTTTAAACCTTAATCTATGTTTGAATAAACTTATTTAGTTTGAAAGCTAAAGCCTATCAGTGAATAGATAAGGAGATTAGGATTTTTGATTTAAATTTAAACTCTGCAACTATAAACAGAGATGAACATCAACATATCAGACATGCACATCTTAACTTATTTATATATCTGAAATCCGTATACATGCAAGCATACTTTCTATCACAACTTACAGATCATCACATGCAAACCAAGATATAACAAATTCCATATTCTAAAGGGTAGTTTACTCACCTATTTCAAAAAGGCAGAGAGTTTTGAAACTGGAAGCTTTGAAATGAATTTGCTTGGGTTTCTTTAAAAACTGAAGAGCTTGTTTTGATTTCCTTTAAAACTTTAAAAAGCTTTTGAAAACTTGCTTCTTCCTCAGATTATATTGCATGCACTTGGAAATGATTCAGACTTGAAGAACATGGTTACAGGCTGGAGATGAAAAGATTTCAGGCTTTAAGAAAATGGTTTCAGGCATTTGAACTTTTGAGTTTTAGGCTTTTGAAGATGAATTCATGTTTGTGGATAATTGATTTACAGATTTGTGTTTACAGGGCTTGATTTTTGGATCAGAGGAAGGTCTCAGGTTTGAAGAATAAATGGCCAGGTTGTAAATTTGTTTTGATTGGTTTGAGATGAAATCTCAGTTTTGGTTTGAGGATGATCATTTCGGTTTGTAGATTTTCTAATTTTGGTTTGTGGAGATGATTTCAGTTTGAACATTGCTGGTTTTTGTTTTCTTTGTTTTTGAAAAATGAGAATGGGAAAAAAAATGGAAGGGAGGAGATAGGTGTTTATATAGAGTTAATTAGGATTTATTAAAAAGAAAATAAAATAAAAATAAAAAGTGACACTTGTTTATTCATCTTACACATGTTATTTACATGATCTCATAATTTGACACTTGTAAAATAAGTAATCTTTAATTACTTTTTTAAATATTAATAAAAGCTTTATACTTAATTTATTAATTTACAAATACTTATCTATATATAAAAATACTTTAAAGAAAATAAAAACCAATTATATTTATAAATAAAAGCTTATATATTATTTTAAAATATTTAAAATATCTATCTTTTGACTTTCCAAATTTTAAATCTAGATTCAACTTCAAATTCAATTTAAAAATCAATTTGATATATATATATCATATATATTTAAACGAACACAAATTCAATTTGTATATAAAACTTCTCTATACATGAATATATACAACATATTATCATTATTGATTTGAAATTAACAATCTTACCAAATTTTAAACAAATTTTTAAATGGAGATTATCACATTTGAATTTGTTCGATTTATAAATCAGTATTTTAAAAAGTTAAATCAGATAACTATCCAATTATTTGATGCCCGAAAATCCGGGATATCACATTCCTCCCCCCTTTAAATCTTTTCGTCCTCGAAAAGGAATGAAGCAAGAATTTTATTACAGTTAAATTATTCTTTGAGTATTTTCATCTATAAACTCTTTAATTAAGAAATTTTAAAATACTTCAAAAATCAATATAATATCACCAAAATAGTTTTATAAAAATACTTTTTATAACTCGATGTCTCAACAAATCCATCATCGTTCTCCCAGAAATTCGGTCATACGTTGATCAGGCGTAAGACTGAAAATCTATAAGTACTTAGCAGACCCGTTTTCAACACCCAGTGAAAATACTTGGAAAATAATTAATTGAAAATATAGAAAACATTTTTGAAATAGAGGAAATATCTTTGGTGAGAATGCTCTGGAAATCATCACCCCCATCCATGGTCGCAGTTAACCCGATGGTTACGTTGCCGTCCCGGCAAAATCCACAGATAACTGTAGGTCTCCGCGCTCCTCGATTACGCCATGGAACCCGCTACAGATCGCAGTTATACCCGGGCCTTACGTTGCTATCACAGCACAAACCCATATAACTGTAGGCATCAGCGCCACCGAATTTCGCTGCCAAATAATGAAACTTCTCCCACATAGGTCGCAGTTTACCGATATAAAATCAAACGCAGACTGTTGGCTCTCAGCGGCACAAACGACTTTCGCTATGTTACCATAGTGTCACAGTCTACCGATATAAAATCAAACGTAGACAGTTGGCTCTCAGCGGCACACATGACTTCCGCTATGGTCTGCAGTAGATCGCAGTGACATCGAGTTAAACTGTCGTCACAGCATAACCCAAATGCCTCTGTGGGCACCAGCCCCTCGACTTTCGCTACACAAATAATCCTCAGGAACTAGTTTGTCCGGACTCCTCACAGGATCAACTTTAGAATCCCCCCTTGGGGTTCAAGGCAGTATCACCCAGTGGCACTCCTGAGAAGTTCATTTCAAGGGAGCGCCTTTTTCCCCAGAGCTATACTCAAAACATTTTATACTATATACTTATAGTATCTTCAAATCATACCCTTTATGATTTATCAAAATCTCCTTTACACAAAATCGATTACCAAAAATCGATAATTCTCAAACTAGGCTTTCCAAAATCCAAAATTGATTTCTCAAAAATCAAAAGCCCTTTCCAAAATCCATAGGTTCCCAAAACCTTTTCCAAAATCATTCTCATAAGATCCTTTATATATATAGATATAGATATATATAACTTTGAAAACTTTGGATCATTTCAAACTTTGTATAAAACCTCTTTTATACTTCAAATATTTCAAAACCCTTTTCTTTTAGCAATAGATTCAAAAAGGGAAGATTTACCTTATATAACAAGGATATATAACTTTATTTTATTCTAAATCAAATATTCACATTTGATAAATCTTTTATAAAGTTATTAACCATATTTCTTTTCAAAAACCATTTTACAGTTCTTATCCCCAATCTTCAATATCAATTTCATTCAAATCCGTACGATGCACACATATCATCCGTACACAATATCAATCTGATCACTCAATCGATCACATAATTTCACTTCCGAACTAGTATCGTCCACCCGACTTCCTAGTGCGGACTCAGATCTGGTTTCTTGATCAGAAACCGTCATTCTCCTTGCATAGTCGTAGCCATGATAGAGAATATCCAGAACCAATCAACAATTCATATCCAGGTTCGCCGTCGAAAATCGAGCGAAAAAATCCCAACTCGGATCGATAATACTATCTCGAAATTCTGTGCTCGAATCTGGATCAAATCACTATGCGAATAGAATAATATACGTATATCCTACGTATTTATCTTTATTGGTTATTAGCCAAATTAGTTTCCTTTTCTATTCATATTTCCTTTAATTTTATTCACTTAATCTCAGTTGCTTCCATTTCCAATTGAGTTATTACTTCAATTACCTGAACTCTGACCTATTTAAATTTAAAAATAACTTGAAAAAATTTAAAATGGATAAGTAGTTGAAAAATAGTTATTAGTTTGTAAAATATCTGTGAAATAGTTAAGTAGATATAAAAATAGTTAGATAATTGCAAAATAGATTTAAAATAGTGATTAGATGTAGGTAACTGAAAAATAGTAATTAGTTTATAAGACAGTTTCAAAATAGTTAAATAGTTCCAAAATAATTGTAAAATAAGTATGAGATAGTTTGGGGTTTAAGAAGAAAGATTATATAGTAAATAGTTTGGAAAAATATATTTGTATTAAAACACTTTATTTTGAAAATAATCCAGAGCCAAACTGTTCAATTCTCATCAATTCAATTTAAATTTCCATCTCCATTTAAATTAACTCAATTGCAATTTAAATAACTTCAATTTCCATTGAAATTGATTTAATCCCAATTCAAGTTGAATTAACCTTAATTCCTTTCCAAATTCAAATCAAATTCCATTTGATTTTAAACATATTCATTTTAATTACAATTTCAAATTATTCAAACTAATTTCAAATTGAATCCACTTCAATTTCAAATCATTTCAATTTCTATATGAATTAATCCCAATTCCCATTTGAATTTGAACTCATTCAATCTTCAATTTTATTTCAAATTAATCCAATTCAAATTTTCCAGTTGAATTTTAAACTTATCCATCTTAAATCACAATTCCCATTTATTCAAACCAAATTCAGTTTGAACTAATTCAATTTAAATCTCAATTTTAAACTATCTCGAATTATATAAATTCGAGTTAAATTTTTTAAATATTGGTTTAATTCCTTAAATCACAATTCCTTTACTTTTAAATTAATTCAACCTTTATTTTTAATTTTAACAAATTAAATCTTTAAACCTTTTAATTCTGAATTTAAATTTCAAAATTCCATTTTAAAGTATCTTTACTTATCTTATTTCAAAACTCAAAATTAGAGTTCAAAACTTTTTAAATGATTAAATCTTCAGAATCCAATCAACCTTACTCAAATTTGAATTCTCCATTTTAAATTTTAAACTTCTTATTAATAAACTTCCCACTTAAGTTTTAAAAAAAACTTATCACATTTCCAGGAAAATTCAAAACTCAACACTTAGTGTTTACTTCAAATCATCTTTGATATTATGTATATTCCTCATATATACATTTTCTTTACACACCAAGTTATACTTTAAATTTTTAATCCACCTTTGGTTTTAATTCAAAACAAACTTCTTTAAAACAATTTCAAGTTTTCTGGAATTAGATTTAAAACTTCACAATTTTAAATTATCTTCAATTCCAATTTATAAGTCATATTCACCTAAAAGTTTACTTCCCTAAACATTTCATTTTACTTAATCATTAACAACATTCATTATTAAACACAACTACCATTTATGATAATAACTAAGATTATCCTATCTGGAAACCAATTCATTATTATCTTTATTCTTGATAACATTTCTACAAATTCAAGATTTTAATTTCAGTTTGGATTCATTTCAAACTTATCTTCATTTAATTTCAATTTCGTTGTATTTCTATTACCACTTAATTCTTATTATCTTATTTAATTCCAATGATTCAACACCAATTTCTTTAATATATTAAAAGAAATATTGCTTTATAAATATAATCTTATATAAAAATCATTTGAAATCTTTATATATGAAAATAACAAATACGCTCTCATATATATATACACTCAACTCGTTCTAGGGTACCATTGACCCTATCCTTAACGAGTAATCTCAACAGAGCCAAGGTTCTCGCTTAACCTTCTGCTCTGATACCAAGTGTAACGACCCGGAATTTTCGAACCCGAAAATTCCAGATAGTTAGAAGAAAAAGAAAGAGATAGAAGAAAGAAACAGAAAGAAGAAAGGAGAACAGAGAACACAACATCTCACATTCGCAGCGGATTAAATATAATAACAAATAATAATATCAGTTATACAAAGAAAAACTGTATTTGTTAATTACATTTTAATACATCAGAGTTACAACATTCATAAAAGTACTAGACAGTTAAAATTAACATGTCTCAGACAACTATAATATCACAGCGGAATATACTCCATACGTTCCTGCCATCCAGCTCGCCTCCTGAGCTCCAGAACGTCCTTATCTGAAATCTGTAATACTCGGTCTGACCCGAGCATTACCACAAAGTAACACCCGGGTCAGGCTGGAAACCAGCGTGAGTAAACTCATCTAACATGAAATTTAAATCCATAGAACTTATTTAAACCCGGGTAACTCGTACTTTACCACAAGTAAACAACTTATATAGTCAATACTTATTTCACAAAACAATATCTAAGTATCCAACTTAGTTTAAATGGTCCATATTATTCCAA
The DNA here is from genome assembly GCA_030737815.1 of Allium fistulosum. Classification (NCBI taxonomy): domain Eukaryota; kingdom Viridiplantae; phylum Streptophyta; class Magnoliopsida; order Asparagales; family Amaryllidaceae; genus Allium; species Allium fistulosum. Next base: position 271,806,512 of record CM060902.1, on the reverse strand, counting down.
ACCGGCTTATTGATTTCGCATATCAAATCTATAAAGATTTATAGATTACTAATCGAAGTGGTTCCGGATATCGCTGATATCCGATCCCGGTCTCTTCGAATCCAATGTTATTCTTTAAGCCAAAATGATTAAGTTTAAACAATACCATTTCTATTCAGGATTTCATGTTCACACAACAATTTATCTCAGAAAGATAAACCATAATACCACAGTTCAACCAAGTATCTCTTATCACAAAGCATCCCAAATCACATATTAGAGATATCAAATAATCTAAGTCATTTAATATATCTAAATTATCTATAAGCAAGATAAACTAATTGTACCATTTCTAATCAAGTTAATTACTTTTAAATCCTGCTTACCCAAACATTAATTAATTTCAAACCAATCTAAATTAATTATCCATAATTACTTTCATTAAGTAATTTTCCCACTGGTTAATTACCCTCAATTAATTAACCTTAAATTATTTATTAATTATCCTTTAACTACTAATTAATTTAATTAACCCTTAACAATATTAATTCTTTAATTACTTACATTAAGTAATTGTCGTTTAAGTAATTAATCTCTAATTTCTTACAATAATTAACCTCTAGTTACCAATTAATTAATCTCTAATTATTAATTAATTTCTCTTTAATTCATTAATTTAATTAATCTTTAATCACCAATGACCCTAATTAACCTTAAGATAAACCATTTATCTTTATTTGTTACTTAACTATCATTAACATATAAATTTAAACCATTTTACTTAATTATCTACTTGATTACATTTAAAATTAAGTCTAAATAACTTAAGAATTTAACTTAATAAATTTAAGTTAAACAAATCATATAACTTTCTTAAATTAATTATTTAAAACATTTATTATATAAGGTAATAGATTAAGAAATAGTTTAAACTAGATTCACTTAAAATTCTAAAACTTGCTTCCATTTCAAATTTTAAAACTACTAAAATATTTGCTTCGGGTTCAACCCGGTATACACTCGAGTCCAGACCCGAGTATTTTCTAAAACTTGGTTTTAGTTTAAAGTTTAAAACCTGTTAACATGTTAATAACCCTATCGTACACACTCGAAGACGAACACGAGCTAGCCTCTCCTTTTCCCGAGTTCCCACCCGAGTATACTTCTCTTCCTTCCACGAGCACAACACCACTGACACAACCAACATAGGTGCACATGCACAGATCACCGGAGCCATTCCGGTCATCGCCGATACGCCCCACATGTTGGCGACCATCACCACCCAACGACTGACCACCTGAAACATTTAATATAACTCGAACACGTAATTGAGTTATCTTGATCAAACTGGCACAGCAACCCCTACCTGAAAACTCCTCGACCCCATGACGCCGACCACCATAGATCATGAATCTCTGACCACAACTTTGCCGACCATCCACGCTTCTATCCCCAACGTCCGATGAACCCCGGTGCCCTAGAAACGACTCAGCGATCAAATTTCCCAACCTCGACCAATTTGGGTTTTAAACCCTAAACCAACGCTGTAACGACCCGCCATTTTGGACCATTCGCATCCATTATAAGTGTATAGGTAGACACTCATGCCGGAGTTGAATTGCTCAAAATACCGCGTTGTTAATTTAAATTTGGCAAAACTGAACATATACAGTAAATAAATAATCACAGATCACAGACACAGAGTAATAAGTGCAGCGGAAATAAAAGAGATAGTAGTTCATGAAGCTACTATATAAATATATAAGTTACATCAGAGTTAAACCAGATACAACGGAAGAGTAATATGATACATCAGATACAAATCAGAATACATCACTGGAATCATCGAATACTGAAAGCTGGATAGATAGCTGGATCTCCAAGCGAAGCTCCAACTCCAAAGGTGAGTCCCGAAAGCTGAACCACTCAGTCTGACCCGAGCGTAAAGCAAAAACACAAGACACTCGAGTCAGGATTAACATTCTTATATCAATAAATCCAACTCAAGTGAAATAGCAATTTAAATACAAGTAACTCAAAGGATGTTTGGAATAACCATCCTTCAAGGATCCGTTAAACTATCTACTATGTAGTAATGTACGCTAAGTAGATAATGTCTATCAGTAATATAAAGATATCAAAATAGCGTTAAGTCCTGGCCCATTCCACCCTTAACACATTTTTATTCCCACAAGCATATACAAGACCGTAGTTTCCCCAAAACCGGAAGTCACCAGAGGGCAATCCATATACTCAAGGTACAAAACAAATTCGTAGTGGTCGCGCATAAATGGAATACAAGTATGACAAGGCACATGAGGCTATACCCAAGGTAGTGATACTACCGTTCGCCTGATCCGGACTGGTGAGAACGCAACGCCGCAGCGCCCGCAACACCGTGAGACAACACTCCCAAAATCAAGGGTGCACCAATCGACAACAAGTATAAGTAGTTCGAAGAAGTGTGTCCACTTGAGGTATCAATCCTCCATTGGCCCGGCACAGCACCTGTTTTAGTCATTTCCAATTTGACACAAGTGTCAAGGCTATCCATTATCGTTCTCTTTCTTCAGTCAACACGTACATCATTCCAACCACTTCATTCTGGATCATCACTCCGCGCATAGTTATTAAAGTGGTTTCCGGTTTAGATAGAGAGTATATCCATAACCGAATTCCGGTCTCTTCAATAACTTTCGTAATTATTTCACCGATTGGTCGTTTATTTATTTCAAAACCAAATCAATTTCAATTTCAATTTCAATTCGTAAATCAATATTTCATTTGTCTTTCAAAACCATTTCCATAAATTTACGTTTCAAAACTTCCAAATTACACTTTCAAAGTCTTACAATTCAATTTTCAATTTCTTTTTAAAACAATTCAAATTTTGATTCAAGTTCATATATAAATTTCATTCCGAAATCATTTAAATAAATTTTACTTAACTTTCAAATCAATTTAAACTCATTTATCGATTTCATTCAATATTCGTAAAGTAAATTTATCATTCAAAACAATTTCTATTAAATTTCCAAATCATTAAATCAATTTCTTAAGTTCAACTTATAAATTTAATTAAATTAAATTCATCAAATCCAATTCTTTAAATTTCAAGTCTTACATTAATTTCAATAAATCACAATTTTATTTCTGGTTAAAGAAATTCAATTTCAGTTATTTACTTCCTTAAATAATTTTCCAAAAACTTAATTAATAAAGAAACTCAATTTCAATTATTTACGAAGTAAATTCACTTATTCAAAATTTCAATTTTTCTTATTAAAGAATCCAATTCAATTTAATCATTAAATAATTCAATCTTATTTAATTATTAAATAATTCAAAACTTAATTATTAAATAATTTCAAAGTTTAATAATTTCAAACTTAATTATAATTTCAAACTTAATTACTAAATCATCTCAAATTTTAATAATTTCAATCTTAATTATAATTTCTCAAATTTAATAACATTCTTTTCATCAATTGCATTGTTAATATTTTGTTTCAGATTTTTAAATATTAACATTTTCCTTTCATTAGAATTCAAATTTCAACTTCATTTCAAAACCATATCCTTTATTTAAATAAAATCTTTGTTTTATTTTTAAATCAAATTATTGACCAATCGGGTTTTATTTAATTTCCTATCCTAGGTCAAAGTTCAATTTGGGTATTTATCATTTCAACCCGATTCCAATTCAATTCAAAAATCAAAGTATAACAAAGGGAACTTGCAGTGTGATAACTGGGATGGTGTCAAAGTAAATAAACAAGCAATAACAACGAACAATAACAATCCAATAATCAATTTAAATAATCCCGAAATGACCGTATTAATTCGCATTGTTATTTGTACGAATTAATACAATTATCTCTAGAATCTACACTATCATTTCATGTAGATTAAAGATTATTACATTACGGTTTTCACTTGTCATCTATTTACAATTTCATACATCATCGATTTAACAACATACATTCAGTGGTTCAAAATGTAATTAAACAAATCCTACGTGTCAATAAATTCAACAGTTAAAGGGGGTCATATTATACAAATGTCAGTTAATCAAATTTAACATTTAATTATCCTATATCAAGTTCAATTTCATACTATTTATCATTTTAACATTAACAATTTTACGTCCAATATAAACATCAACAATCAATCAATTATCAGCCAAACTGTATTATCATCGCATAAATAATTAACAGATAATGGTGTCAGATGTCACAGCTGAACTGATACAGGCAATAGCATATATAACAGTGTAATTAACTAACAGCAGTATATTTCAATTGTCGTTTCAATTGAAATCAAATTTAATAAATAAAAGAACGTTAATCGTGAGTGAGTGCTCACCTTTCGAGGCTAGAGAAATTTGATAACGAAGTGAGTTACAATCCAAGTATGAATTCCAAAGCGAAGTGGGTTGGGCACGAATTCGACGGACACAGCTGATAAATCAAAATTCGATGAAATAAGTCAAATAGCTGGGTATGACCGAACAGATATATAATATAATGAATTTTCACTAAAACCCAATTTATAAACATATATATTATTAATTTTTTTTTATAAAATATTCATTCACATATATATTACAAAATACATAACTGTTTTAAAATTAACCTTACATAACAACGTATTTACACGCTAAGACAAAAGGTGTTGACTACTTATGTATAGTATGAAACTACATATGTATATCTGTACTTTTTTTAAAATTATATAAATAACTTATGTACTCAACCATTTATATACATACTAATATATACAAACATTGTATACGAAACATTATATACTAATATAAATCAAAACTTATACCCATATCGAAATTTAAAACAACATACATATCAATAAGCACTGGCAAAATAAAGTATTCAGTATATAATATATACTAACTTACTGCTCTCACATATATACTCATTATCATATTATAAACCACTTTTTCTTTTTATATACGACGTAAATCATTATACATTTATATAACAACACCAGTACACTAACAATGTGAACAACTGTTTATATAAAGCTTATAACATACTGTAACACACGTAACATATATATATTATATTTAAAGTCAACATTATAAAACCAATATAAACTTACATTATCGTAATATATATATATATATAACCAACGGAAAGTATGAAGAAATTACTTATTATAAAATCAATACTTTATTGTAATCAATATATACTCAACAGGTCATATATAAACCTATAGAAACTTATATTTACATCTTTTATAAATTTATATATATCTAAACTACAGATTACATACAACAGTTGCTATATTTATAAAGGTACAGAGAAAACAAACATATATGCCATCTCATACACTCGAAATAGGCTACCAGATCCTATATGTGTACCCTTACATATAATATCACATTCCAATGAACATATGCAGACTAGTATATATATAATATACGTATAAACATATATAAGTTTAAACACATAGATTTTTGAAACCAAACATATATATATATATAAACTGTCGCCGAAACAATATTTACATAAAATAAAATCATAACAGACTTAAACTTTTAAAACTACATATATAATATATTTATACGTTATAAAACACTGTCAACACTCACAGTAATGATATATGCAACAACAGTTGTAACTAATACTGCTTGAAAAACTTCATACATATAAATATTTATATAAACTAATATTTTATTAAAACTATAACATATTTTTGTATTTGTTTACCTCACGGAAATGCTCGATGGTCTCGGCCGAACTATAAGGAAGAGGAAGAGAACATGTGGAGGCTGACTGTCCAGTTGATGGTGGAGCAAAGCTCGGTGGGGCTGGGAAGTTCATGGGTGAGGAGTTGGAGGGGCCAGAGCAGGTGGTGGATGCACGGAAGGACCTGGGTGGTGGTGGGAAAAAGCAGGTGCATTGCGAGTTGCTTCGGCAACATGGTGGGAAGGCTGAAGGGTTGGAAGGTTGCGTGAGTGGTTGGTGAGGTCGGAAGGTGGAGGGTGACATGTTGGAGGCGCACGTGAATGCAAGGGAGAACGGCCAATGGTGGAGGACAGAGAGATGAGCGGAGGGATGAAGGCCACGTGATGGGGATGGGGTTGTCGCGTGAAGGAGGAGCAGGATGTGGTCGACGTGCCCGTGAGGCTGTTGGTTTTCGCTGTGGGGAGGCCAGAGATGCACGTGCTGTGGCGGGAAAATGGAGGGGTGGCACGGCGTGGGGTGACGAAGTGGGTCTAGCTGACGGGGTGAGCTTGAGAGGAGGAGGGGCTTTGATGCCCAAGTGAGGCGGGTGTAGATTTGGCCGGAGGGAAGATGAATGGAGGCTGCATGAACAATGGAGGGCATGTTGCTGTGGAGGAAGAAAATAAGGTTTGGCTGGTTCACGTGAAGACAGGGAAGATTGAGAGGAAATGTAGATTTTGTTATAGAAGTGTCATATGTTGAAAATGAGGGATTAGCTGGAAACACCCTCTCATCTCTTCTTTGAAACGTGAGCTAGAGTTGAAGGGACAACCGAGAAAAATGAATCGGGAAAGGCCATACGTTTTGGAATTCAAAGAAAATGAAATGTTTGTTGGTTTATACACGGTGGAATTGAATAGCTTGATATTAATATATGTGAATATGAAATGAAAAGGCAATTGATTGAAAAGGTGGAATATGAAAGAGTGGAAGGAAACCAAAAGATTTACAAACCGGTACCGGTACGAAACCGTTTCACAGATTTCGCAACGTACCGAAACTTCAAAACATAGAAATGAATATACCGTAAAGACCAGCATGACGAGGCGATCAAAACGTTATACAGATATCAGTGGTACGATCATCCGATAAAAATCGATATCGGTACCAGAATGCTGCTATTTTGCAGAAAATAAGAACGACGGAGCAATAGATGTCCGAATTTGGAAAAATGACGAACTGATATTTTGCTCAGAAGATGGTTTAGAATTTTTCTATGTAAAAATATTTTGGTTTCGAAAACATTTTATTTTCAACGCTTTTTAACTGATTAATTTGAAGTGAATTTACGCGCGAAATAAACTTTCATATTTTTGGACGAAAATTTATTAGTCGCTATGTTTAACTAGACGTATTCCAAATATAAAATTTTGTTTCAAAATTTTATCGTTTAAAATTTCACAAAATTTCAACTAATTACGTTATTAAAACAGTTGAAATTTACGGGTCGTTACATTCTGCCCCACTCAAAACTTTTCGTCCCCGAAAAGGAACGAGATAGGAGAATAGAAACAACCAGAAAGAAAACAGATTTGAAATACAAAATAACAACTAATTTAAACCGTATAATTCAAATTTAAATTAATTGATATTCAATAATTGATTTAATCCATTTGATTTCACTAAAATCAATCTCAACTATTTCTAAATTCATTATCTTATAATCCCATTTGTTAAATTTAAAATTTTTAAACCATAAATTTGAATAGTCTTTTACTATAATCATATTTCTTCAACAATTTTAAATTCTTCTTTATTCTAAATTACTGTTAAATTTATTCTACTTAATATATCTACTCACATATATTTAAACCATATAAATTAATTTAAACCATAAAAGTTTCGATTTAAATAAATTTATATTTACTAATTTCTTTAAATTCAAGGTATTTTCATAAGTTGATCAAATTTCAATTTATTAATTCTTTCAAAACAAATTTATTAATTCTTCCAAAACAAATTTATTTCATTATTAACTGAGTTTACTTATTATCCTATCTAACTCTATTAATATCTTTATAATCAAAATTTAGTGTATAACCTTTATTATAAACACTCAAATTTTATTTATAAATTCAATTTATCTTATATATATTATCCAATTACATATTCAACTTCTGAATGATTTAGGTAAGTTGTATTAGAATGCAGTTGAACCATATACAACTAAAATTTTCCAATTCGATTATTCAAGTTTAAATATTTATTCCAAATTTTGGTTTTATTTATAATTAAAATCATCCTTTAACAAAATTTAAGAATTTGATTTCCGATTAACTTTAAACAATTTTGAGATATATATAATATATTTATATCAAATCAAATTAAATTTTAAAATAAGATACCTATATATATGTAAATCAAAATATATTTTCTCAAAACAAAACCGTAGCAAAGCTACAGAATGGTTTCTCCACTTCGAAACTCGAAAATGAACGTCGATGATGCGGCCGCCATCACCGAAATTATTTTCCAGCGACAAAGAGAAGAGCACTGATCTCAACATTTTAAAATTCTTTGGAAACGATTTCTATTTGAAAATACGTTCAATAATATATACTTTAAAATTTTAAAAACCGAAGTTCGAAATCACCGGAAACTAAATTCTCAAATTTCTGAATATAATTCATTTCAAATTCCAAATCAATTTATAAACCATAATTATAAATTTATTTAGAACAATAAATGATAATCAAATATTATCATTTCAAACAAACAATTTAATTAACCTATTAAATTCCAGAAAATTTTACTTATATTTTCACAATATAATCAAACAATTTATTTCATTTACCAATTTGAAAATAATATTGTGTCAGTTTGCTCTGTTCAAGTGTTTTGGAAATCCTATCGATAGCGTTGATCAGACGAATCGATCGAAAATCCAAATCCACATCAACAACTCAAACAACACAAATATTTTTAAAACATTTAAATATAATTTTACAAATACAATTCCTCACTCGACGATACAAGAATAGATTTTCAAAATAAGGATAGGGATTCAATTTTGATAGAAATCAAATCAAAGAGAATTTTTGATTCGAAGATAAGTCTGAAACGGAAGATAAGATGATTTAAATAACAAATAAGAAGATGGATGAGTTTATATAAATCGCGGGCAACCTTAACCGGATCAACCGTGACTTCAAGAATAAGATCGATGCTGAATTCCGAGGTAAATCGACATTCGATCTCAAGAATTAGAATTCAGATATAGCAGGAGATAGATAGCATCGTAAACCGAGGATACAGAAATCTCCGGTAAATCAATGCCTATTATACAGGAGTTTTGTTCCTTTACGAATCATTCGAAGATTGGCGAGACCGCCGATCTATATAGATATCATTCAAAATGGAGTTATGGGGTGCTCCAGAATTTGAAAGAAGACGAATAGTGAAGGACACGAATGAATTTCGGAACCGAGGGAACGTTCCAAAATTCAAAGGAATTGAGTCAAAGGAAGAGATTGAACTCGAATGAGAGTGATTCTGTAAATACATTTACCCTATATGTTGAGTTTTGCCTAGAGCTACCAAAGCTCTGATACCAACTGTAACGGACCGCGTCAGTGGGGTAACGCCCACCGTAGCATACAGCAGTACCTGTGTTCTGCCTTTACAGCCAGCCTCTCGACTGCACCAACCCCGCAGGGACATGTAGGAGTAAGAGTCATCCGCTCGCTACCAAACCAAATGCGAGAACCCCCTATCATGCTGCACCCGCCAAGTGCATGGGCAGACACACATGTCGGAGTTGAATTGCTCAAAATACCGCGTTGTTAATTTAAATTTGGCAAAACTGAACATATACAGTAAATAAATAATCACAGATCACAGACACAGAGTAATAAGTGCAGCGGAAATAAAAGAGATAGTAGTTCATGAAGCTACTATATAAATATATAAGTTACATCAGAGTTAAACCAGATACAACGGAAGAGTAATATGATACAACGGCGACCATCACCACCCAACGACTGACCACCTGAAACATTTAATATAACTCGAACACGTAATTGAGTTATCTCGATCAAACTGGCACAGCAACCCCTACCTGAAAACTCCTCGACCCCATGACGCCGACCACCATAGATCATGAATCTCTGACCACAACTTTGCCGACCATCCACGCTTCTATCCCCAACGTCCGATGAACCCCGGTGCCCTAGAAACGACTCAGCGATCAAATTTCCCAACCTCGACCAATTTGGGTTTTAAACCCTAAACCAACGCCGTGCCGCCGCCTCGGTGGACTAATAACCCACCTACCATTTTTGCCGAGACCACCAAACTTCCCTCTACCTTCAGCAGAGACTCCGACCACCCCGAGTTTCCCGATCATCAGAAATAGCCAAAAACCCATATTCTGATCATCTTGGGAAATCCTATTCAAAACTCAACTAAAAATCTTAATTTTGATTTTAAAAATCCTAATTTTCAAAGGGAATTCAGGTTATAAACATAAATCAGCAAACTATGATAATGGATTTCATCATGTTCTTAAGTTTCCTACTGATCTTCTTGATTCCCAGAAAATTTCCAAACTAAATTTGTTTGAATATATTTTTAAACCTTAATCTATGTTTGAATAAACTTATTTAGTTTGAAAGCTAAAGCCTATCAGTGAATAGATAAGGAGATTAGGATTTTTGATTTAAATTTAAACTCTGCAACTATAAACAGAGATGAACATCAACATATCAGACATGCACATCTTAACTTATTTATATATCTGAAATCCGTATACATGCAAGCATACTTTCTATCACAACTTACAGATCATCACATGCAAACCAAGATATAACAAATTCCATATTCTAAAGGGTAGTTTACTCACCTATTTCAAAAAGGCAGAGAGTTTTGAAACTGGAAGCTTTGAAATGAATTTGCTTGGGTTTCTTTAAAAACTGAAGAGCTTGTTTTGATTTCCTTTAAAACTTTAAAAAGCTTTTGAAAACTTGCTTCTTCCTCAGATTATATTGCATGCACTTGGAAATGATTCAGACTTGAAGAACATGGTTACAGGCTTGAGATGAAAAGATTTCAGGCTTTAAGAAAATGGTTTCAGGCATTTGAACTTTTGAGTTTTAGGCTTTTGAAGATGAATTCATGTTTGTGGATAATTGATTTACAGATTTGTGTTTACAGGGCTTGATTTTTGGATCAGAGGAAGGTCTCAGGTTTGAAGAATAAATGGCCAGGTTGTAAATTTGTTTTGATTGGTTTGAGATGAAATCTCAGTTTTGGTTTGAGGATGATCATTTTGGTTTGTGGAGATGATTTCAGTTTGAACATTGCTGGTTTTTGTTTTCTTTGTTTTTGAAAAATGAGAATGGGAAAAAAAATGGAAGAGAGGAGATAGGTGTTTATATAGAGTTAATTAGGATTTATTAAAAAGAAAATAAAATAAAAATAAAAAGTGACACTTGTTTATTCATCTTACACATGTTATTTACATGATCTCATAATTTGACACTTGTAAAATAAGTAATCTTTAATTACTTTTTTAAATATTAATAAAAGCTTTATACTTAATTTATTAATTTACAAATACTTATCTATATATAAAAATACTTTAAAGAAAATAAAAACCAATTATATTTATAAATAAAAGCTTATATATTATTTTAAAATATTTAAAATATCTATCTTTTGACTTTCCAAATTTTAAATCTAGATTCAACTTCAAATTCAATTTAAAAATCAATTTGATATATATATATCATATATATTTAAACGAACACAAATTCAATTTTATATAAAACTTCTCTATACATGAATATATACAACATATTATCATTATTGATTTGAAATTAACAATCTTACCAAATTTTAAACAAATTTTTAAATGGAGATTATCACATTTGAATTTGTTCGATTTATAAATCAGTATTTTAAAAAGTTAAATCAGATAACTATCCAATTATCTGATGCCCGAAAATCCGGGATATCACATATATAGTAGCTCATGAACTACTATCTGTTGTTTCCGCTGCATTTATTACTCTGTGTCTGTGATCTGTGATTATTTATTTACTGTATATGCTCAGTTTTGCCAAATTTAAATTAACAATTCGGTATTTTGAATTATTCAAGTCCGACATGTGCGGATGCGAATAGTCCAAAATAGCGGGTCATTACAGTTGGTATCAGAGCTCTGGTTTTATGCAAAACTCAGCATATAGAGTAAATTCAATTACAGAATCACATTCGTTCGAGCTTGAATTATTTCTTCTTTGACTCGGTTTCTTTGAATTTCGGAATGTTCCCTTCGGTTCCAAAGTCCATTCGTGTCTCCCTTATTCGTGTCTTTTTAATTCTGGAGTATCCCATAACTCCACTTTGAATGATCTCTATAATAAATCAGCGGTCTCGCCAATATCTGAACAATTTGTATAAGAGTGAAACTCCTGTACAATCAGCATTGATTCACCGAAGATTTCTGTATCCTCGGTTTACGATGCTGTTATCTTTTGCTATACCCGAATTCTATCTCTGGTGATCGAATGTCGATTTGTCGCAGAATTCTACATCGAATTTATTCTTGGAATCATGGTTGACCCGGTTAAGGTTACCCGCGATTTATATAAGTTGTCCATCTTCTGTTTGAAAACTCAATTATCTTATCTCCCTATCGAGTCTACCTTTTAGTTGAATTCTTTTAATTAGAGTTTCTCTAATCTGAATCTCTATCTTTGTTTTGAAATCCATTCGAGGATATCCGAGTGAGGGAGTTTATTTGTAATTAATATAATATATTTTATATTTATATGTTGTGTTGTTTGAGTTGTTGATGTTGATTTGGGTTTTCGATCGATTCGTCTGATCAACGCTATCGATAGAAATTCCAAAACACTTGAACAGAGCAAACTGACACAATATTATTTTTAATTTGGTAAATGGATAAATTTTGTATAATTATACTTATATATGATAAAATTTTCTAAAATCTAATAAGTTAATTAAATTGGTTGTTTGAAATGATAATATTTGATTATCATTTATTGTTCTATAAATGGATTTATAAACATAATTTATAAATTGATCTGGAACTGAAATGAATTTAAATCAGTAATTTGAGAATTTAATTTTCGGTGATTTCAAACTTTGGTTTTAAAGTTTTAAAGTGTATATTATTCAAAAGTATTTTCAAATATATATTGTTTTCTAAAGAATTTTAAAAGGTTCAGGTCAGTGCTCTCCTTTTGTCGCTGGAAAATAATTTCGGTGATGGCGGCCGCATCATCGACATTCATTTTCGAGTTTCGAAGTGGAGAGACCATTCTGTAGCTTTGCTACGGTTTTGTTTTGGAAAAATGTTTTGATTTGAATTTCTTAAGTATGACTTGATTTATACACATACATGGGTATATTATTTTAAATTCAATTTGATTTAATATATATAGTATATACATAACTATCTCTAAAGGGTTTGAAATTAAACTGAAATTTAATTCTTAAAATTATGTTAAAGATGATTTCAATTATAAACTGAAGTCAAAATTCTTGGATAAATATTTAACTCGGAATAACTGAATTGTAAAATATTATTTGTATAATACTCAATTACATCTCAACATAACTTACCTAAAATTTTCAGAAGTTAAAATGTAATTGGATAATGTACAATATAAAATGTCTTTATAAATAAAATTGGAGTGTTATAATAAATATTATACACTTAAATTTATTATAAAGATGTTAATAGAGATAAATAGAATGATAAGTTAATTAAATAATAGATTAGACAAATAAACTTGTTTTGAAGGTATTAATAAATTTGAAATTAGATCAACTTATGGAAATACTTTGAATTTAAAATAAATTATTGAATATAAATTAATTTAAATTGGAATTTATATGGTTTAAGTTAATTTATATGGTTTAAATTAATTTATATGGTTTAAATTAATTTATATGGTTTAAATATATGTAATAAGATATATTAAGTGGAATAAAAACTTAATAATAATTTGAAATAAAAGAATTAAATTTGTTGAATAAAATATGGGTATAATAAATGATTATACAAATTGATGATTTAGAAATTGTTAACTAAGGATGACTAGATAATAAGATAATGAATTTAGAAATATATAGATTGATTTAACATAAATGAAATCAAATGGATTAAATCAATTATTGAAGATTAATTAATTTAAAATTTAAATTTATATGGTTTGAATTAATTATTTTATTTTGTTTTAATCTAATTTTCTTTGGGGTTGATTCTGTTCTCCTATCTCCTTCCTTTTCGGGGACGAAAAGTATTGAGTGGGGGAGAGTGTAACGACCCATAAATTTTAGATAATTTTATTTGTTTATTTATATATTTAATTGAAATTTTGTGAAACTTAAACAATAAAATTTTGAAATTTAAATTTGATATTTGAAATGCATCTGTTTTAACATAGCAACCGGTAAATTTTCATCAGATAATTTAGAAATTTATTTTCTAGTGTAATTTTATTTCAATTTAATCAGTTAATATTGATGAAAATAAAATGTTTTCGAAACCTGAATATTTTTATATAGAAAAATTGTAAATCGTCTTCTGAGCAAGACGTCATTTTTCGTTTTTCCAAATTTGGACTTCTTTAGCTCCGTCGACCTTATTTTTCTGCGTTTTTACTGCATTTTCCATAGTAGAAAATTGGAATTTTTTATAATTCAATCATACCACTGATATATGTATACCGTTTTGATCGTCTCGTCGTGCCGATCTCCGCAGTATATTTGTTCCTGTGTTTTGAAGCCCGGTTCTGAGCGGAATCTGTAAAACGTCGGATGGTATCGGTAACCGATTTTGAGTCCTTTTATTTCTGACCCCTTTTGTTTTCTTGTCTTTTCAAATGAAAGCCATGTAATCCAAGCAGCACTTAACTTTAATTATTTCACTTGAATCCATGACTCTCACCATTCCTTATGCCAATTTATTTCACCAGTTCCAATATTTTTGCCTGTTCATTTGTTCTCTGCCTCTCCCCTAGAAAGAAAAATTTATAACATCTTCCGTTCTTTTGAAATTGTAGCATGCATCTTCTTTTCACAAATTCTTCCTCCCCTCATTTATTTTCCTGGTCATAGCAAAATGCAAATGCCCTTTTCATTCTTTCCTCTATCACCACGCGTCGGCTAGCTCGAGCATAGCCAAGCGCCGACTGCTCCGCCTCCCTGACCCTTAAACCGCGTGCATCTCCTCTCATCTTCCCTCACCTCATGGTCGTTCCGCGCTCATCATCTCCGCAATTCACCATCAGCCTGCTTCCTCAATCTTCACCGCCAATCGCCACACCCGCTTTTCCTCCTTTCTTTGCTGTAGCCGTGTCCATGTATTTGGGTTCGGGAGCCAACAGACAACTAGCATCCTCTAACGCATGGGCATGTATTGGTCAGTCTATATATATGTTAATATTTGAATATCTGTAAAAATAAAATATAATATGGGCAGTATTATATAAATACATTTTTTAAATTATATATATATATATATATTGATGTATACAGTATACCAAAGAATTCATAGAAAAGGGTAATTTTATGTATGTGTTTTGATTTCCAAATATTTGTGAAAGTTATAAACTATGTATGATCTTGTATACATACAAACAAGCTTATATTTGTATTAAAGTATCTGTTGAAAATTTTATTTGATAAATAGTATAGTTAGTACAACACTTTTCTTTGTGAATATATATATTGCTTCATGATCGATCTTTAAGGAAACTATGGTATAGTATAAGTCGTATAAGCTACCGTGTATACATGTATGTATGAGGTTTGTAGAGATGTTATATTCGTTTATGAATGCTATAATATGTTAATTTATATATTTAAGTTTATATACATATATAGGGGATTGTATAATAACTTGTTTATCTATATTACTTTAAATTTATCTGGAAGCTACTTTGTTGTTGCCTTATATCTTACAGTATATGTAGACGTTACTTGATTTTATATCGCTTTTTATTTATTTATTATGATAGGGGTTGTATGTATATACGTTTGTCGCTGCCTGTATATAGACATCTTGTTTTGAAATATGCGTTTATAATACATATAGGTTACCACACTTTTGATTTGGAGAAAAGTATTATATGTGTTTGCTATGTATGTTAGAGTATATTTTTTTTAAAGTAGTATTCTTATAGAGTTTTTATGAAGTGACCGATTACTTTACTCATTTTTATGAGCTGTCACCTTACAAATTAAATATATATAGTATATATATTATACAGGTTTGTTCTGCCACTCTTTACAAATTATGTTTTAAGCCGCATAGGGCCTTTACTGATTTTATGTATATGAACTGTTCGTGGCAAATGATGAGTTTATACAAATGCGCGTTTAAAGGTATTTATATATATTAATCAGATTTCCAGAAATTTTTCTGTAAAGCATATAGGTCATTGTATGTTAAGGTACATGTTTGACTTTCATTTTAAATGCAATAAGTAGATGTGTCATTTAAAAATGTATTTAAATTAAGTATTTGTTGAAGGATGTATAAGTATATATATAAGTAGTTATTTCAATATATATAATGTATATATATGTTTTATTTTATGTGTTTTATTTTCAAAAATGGATTTTGAAATATTACATATATATTTAATTTAATATATGCTTAAATTTAGAATATGATTTTTTTAGTTATATATAATATACATATGTAAGTCCCCTTATATCAATTATCTTCATCAATCCAGTTCTGATTTAATTTCGTCTATTCCAATTCATCAGCTTCGTTCATCAAATCGTATCCATCCAGCGTTGCTTTGGAATTCGTAGCTTATTTCTTTGTCGAATCTCTCTAGCCTCGAAAGGTGAGCAATCACTCACGATTAACGTTCTTTTATTTATTAAATTTAATTTCAATTGAAACGACAATTGAAATATGCTGCTGCTAGTTATTTACATTTCTATATATATGCCATCATCTGTATTTGTTCACCTGTGACATCTGACACCATTATCTGTTATTTATATTGCTATATATATATGCCATTATCCGTATCTGTTCACCTATGACACCTGACACCATTATCTGTTATTTATATTGATGATATATGTCTGTTATATTATTATCATATCTGTTATCACTTTGCAAGTTCCCTGTTAGTATAGAATTCACTATGGGTTGAAATGATACATACCCGAACGGACTTTAGAATAGGAGAAAATCGTTATGGGTTGAAATGATAAACCCAAGCGATTTTCAATTGAATTGAATTTGGCATTACGGGTTGAAATGATATATATACCCATATATATTTAAATTACGGATTGAAATGATAAATATCTGTATCACTTGACCATAGGGTAGAAAATTATATACAGACACCGTTGGTCTATATATAAATAATTTGAAATGATTTCTATGGTTTTGAAAAGAAATATATGGTTTTAATAAATATTGATTTTAAAGATTTATTAATGTTGATTTGAATCAATATAAAATTATGTTTTGAGTATTTATGAAAAATTTATATTTTCAAATATAAAGTTTATAATGTTTCAGGTTGAAAAATAAATTTGAAATTGATTTGAAATTCTTAATTATTTAATAATTATACTTAAATAAGTTTGATTTGAAATCTATTAAATTTGAAATTTAAGATATGTTTTATAACTTGAATTTGATTAAAAAGTGGCTTAAATGAATATTTCAAACTTATTGAAATTTAAATGGAATATTTTGTTTATATAAATTTGTAAATTGAAGTTGTATTTAGATGTATTGAAATAATTAAAGAAATATCTCAGAAACTAAATGTAATGAAATTAAATGGAGATATAAATGGAATTATCAAATTTAGTTTTTGAAATGTGGAATATTTAAAGCTTTGAAATATATTGAAATTTAATGGTTTATTTTGTGTTTCAAATCTGTATTTGAAATCATTATAATTCGAAATGATTTAATTGAGATTGAATTAAGTTGAATTTGGAAGTCGAGATAATTTGAATCGATTTGAGAATTTGTGGAAGCTATTTTATTTTATAAAGTATCCTTAAACTATATCTACAACTATTTATATTTTACTTTATAAATTAGTTTAATATAAACTATTTTATATAAATCATTTTCAATATATATTATTTTATTATAAACTATTTTAACTTATAACTATTTTATATAAACTATTTTTATTTTATAAACTATTTTATTATATACACAAATTTTAATATATAAACTGTTTAAGAGGAAAGTGTTATGAATTCCAAAATGTTATGATTGCAAACTATAGTTTCAAAGTGTTATGAATTTCAAGGTTTTGATTTCCAAAGTGTTTTGATTTTTAAAAGACTTACGATTTCGGATGTGATATAACTTTGGAAAGTGATATGATGTTGGAAATGGATTTATTTGAAGTGAAAATGATATCGTATTGATATGGATTTGAAATGGCAATGATATTTTGATTTGAAATATAAACTATTTTGAAAGTTTATTAAATGACCAATCGGTGTAATAATTACGTAGTTATTGAAGAGTCCGGGATCGGTTAGGGACATACTCTTTGTCCAAACCGAAAACCACTTTAATAACTATTATACGTGGATTGTGATCCAGAATGAAGTGGTTGGAATGATGTACGTGAGGACTGAAGAAAGAGAACGATAATGGATAGCCTTGACACTTGTGTCAAATTGGAAATGACTAAAACAGGAGCCGTGCCGAGCCAAATGGGGTTAGCTGCCTTGAGCGAACACACTTCTTCGAAAACTACTCATTACTTGTTATCGATTGGTGCACCCTCGAAATTTTGGGAGTGTTGTTTCGCGGTGTTGCGATCGCTGCGGCGATGCGTTCTCACCGGTCCGGATCAGGCAAACGGTAGTTTCACTACCTTGGGTATTGCCTCATGTGCCTTGTCATACTTGTATCCCTATATACGCGACCACTACGATTTGTTTTGTGTTATACCTATGGAGTACTCCCTGATATCCCACTAGTTTACGATGGAGTTTACAGTGCTGTATAGACTATAACGCTTATATAAAATGTGTTAAGGGGGATAATGGTAACGTCTTAACACTATTTTGATACTTTATATTACTGATAGGCATTATCTATTTACCGTACACTACTACATAGTAGATAGTTTAACGGATCCTTAAAGGATGGTTATTCCAAACATCCTTTGAGTTATTTGTATTTCAGTTGCTATTTCACTTGAGTTGGATTTATTGATATAAGAATGTTAATCCTGACTCGAGTGTTTTGTGTTTTTGCTTTACACTCATGTCAGACTGAGTGTACCAGTATTCGAGACTCACCTCTGGAGTTGGAGCTTCGTTTGGAGATCCAGCTATCTATCCAGCTTTCAGATATTCGGTTGATTCCAATGATGTATTCTGATTCTTGTATTTGACTATTGTATTCTAAACTTCTGTTGTAACTTATTTAACTCTAATATGTATATAGTAGCTCATGAACTACTATCTGTTGTTTCCGCTGCATTTATTACTCTGTGTCTGTGATCTGTGATTATTTATTTACTGTATATGCTCAGTTTTGACAAATTTAAATTAACAATTCGGTATTTTGAATTATTCAAGTCCGACATGTGCGGATGCGAATAGTCCAAAATAGCGGGTCGTTACAATAAAGGATTCCATGGCATCAACAATCACGATGGCGCTTGATGGAACGATAGAATGGTGGTCGAAGTGGTTTAGAGGAGGTGAATTATAGGGTGTGATAGGGTTCGGTAGGATAAATATGGAGGAAGAAGATAGGAGAGTGGAGGAGGGATCGGTTGGGATGCGACATATAGCGTGGATATGCGGATCCCTCGTTTGATGATGTGGGAGAGGGATCGTGTGGAAGCTTCTTGGGATGATGGTTAAAACAGTGAGCTTGGAGGGATCGTTAAAGTATATTTACGTGGGAGGACCAAAGTTGGAGATTTGATGGAAGATGGTGTAGTAGACGGATCGGTAGGATTGTAGAAGGAAAGGGGATCGACATCCGTTGTTTGGAGAGAGGGTTCGGCCGTGTTGTTTTAGGAAAAGGATTGGTAGTATTAGGGATCGACAAGCTTTTGCTCAAGTAAAGGGAATGGTAGCCTTTGTTAGGAGAGGAGGATCAGTTGCACTGTTTTGGGATAGGGATCGATATAAAGGGTTTGGCATACATGTTTTTTGAATTGAACTTGAAACCTAATCCAAACTTACTTGTTTGAGCAATTACTACCAATCCTCCTCAATGAAATTGAACATATGATGATGATGAACAATAGAATTTGCATATTCACTATTGAACTTGAGATTGAACAATCAAATCCTTGGAACATTCAGAACTAAATCTTAGCATACAAACTTGAATGATAGATTTCACGCTTTAATATGCCGGTTGTCGATCCCAAAGCTTTCACAACCGATCAACCTCTTCGCCAGTTGAGACGGTCAGCGATGATGGTCACTCTGGTTGGAATCCAAAGTCTCGTCATTTAACTTTGTTTTCTTATTTAAAGTTGTTTATTTCTATTATACACTACACTGCACTAGCTCACACTTTGTATAAAGGGAACTGGTAACTTCCCTTATCTCGATTGTCTACTGAGTATAGTTAACATGGACTTCAGACGCTTAGAGTGTTTATCTACAATGTCTTCCGGACCTACCTCGTAGCATAGCAGTCCTGAGTCGAGCTCCGCGGCTATATCTGGCAGACTTTCTCCTGGTCATCAGACCAAACAAAAGGAAGTTTCTAGCCCGTCAGTCTACCTTTTTTCTGATGTTCCCGTCCTCCCGACAGGGGATGTAAGTCCTACGTCTGATGCACTAGAAGGAGCCATTTTCTTTGTTAACCCGTAGATTCTCCAGCCTCCCGAATTGGTGAGGCTACCCTTTGCAAGCTATGTTCCATACACGGAATTCCATTCAAAGATGTCCTAGTTCCTTCAATAAACGACGGGGTTCACTTGCCCCTGGAGGGGTACACAGCATGCAATAAATTCATGTGTTGGGCTGGATGCGTGCGGCCCTTCAATTCTTTTATTTACGGAGTGTTAAGATATCTTGGAACAGCTCCCACTCAACTTCACCTGAATAGTTATGCCTTCCTCAATGGAACTTTTCTACTGTTCATGAGTGCTCTGTTTCGCCCACCAACTCCTAAAGACAAGGTTCATTTATAACTTTAACTGACAATTAGGAAGTCCTTCCTATGTTTTCCTTGAGCCTTCATTTAACTGCTAAGTCTTAACGGATGCTTGGAATAAACTTTCTCTTTTCAAATACGAGTGGTTCTACGTTCGATGTTTGTCTTGCTTCGCAAGGCGGTCGTTGGAAGGACGTAAGTGTTGTCTTCCTTCACTCTTAAATCTGTTAATCCAAGTCATATCTTTGAATCAACTAAAAACCTGAATATCTAAAGGTGTCCACCCATGCCAAGAGGGCAATAGTTTTTCAAGAGCGATCTTCTCTATTCGTGCCACCCCTATCATAGAAATGAACATTAGACTATCATAACCGACAAGTTGTTATATATTCGGGCTGTTGGAAGAGGGTCGTTGCATTGGGCTCCCTGGAAGTGCTACATTATCGAGAAACGTTATAGACCAAGAGAGGGATTTCAACAACTCTTTCATGCCCCCAGTCGAGGGGACTTAGGAGGATGTTAAAGAAGGAAAAATTAGGGGTGCCCAGACCAATGAGCCTGGCGATGCTGATGCAGGCCCAGGCAAGGCGCCTATGGTCGAACTGTAACAAGGCACTCAATCCCAAACACCAAATAAGAGAAGGAAGAAACTGGCATATAAACTTCGCAGAAGAAAAACTACTACGGATCCAGAAATTGTTTTCACTTCTGTTGACGAAGCGTCATCTTCCCAACACTTAGAACGTTCAATGAAAGGATTTTCAAATCTCCAGATCCTCGATGACATTATGACTTCCCAAACAACAATATTGAGGGGCTCAATTCTCTAGCCAGGTATGGCGAAGGCAGTCTTCCTACCGAGAGAGGAGAGAAAACGCCTATAAACAAGGCTATAGCTAATGGTCTGTCAGAGGGGAACACTAGGACACTTACAATCACGCGCACTCCACTACACGCTCTTCATCTATCTTTTGTATAATGGTTACATATACATTCTCATTTTGTCTTTGCAGGTGCAATGACTCAATCTCGAGCTTTTGATTGCCTAAGGGGCTCTTCGACGCATTATGGATCTAGCCGTGGCTAAGAATCAGGTATGCATAGGGAAAGAGACGACGGTCGGGATAAAAGTCATCGTTTAAGGGAATCTTCTTCTTCCAAGCGTAAGTCCCAGTCTCAGTCATTCCATCAGGAAGATCAGCCTAATCTTCTTGTTTATAGTGGAGATCTTACTTCCTATCAGGGACCTCAAATTACCATATCACACGAGCAGTACTCTGGTTCTTCCAGCTCCAGGCAACCTCGTGACTGCAGATCGAGCAAGTATCCAATTGCCACTTCCGATCCATCTTTGCCGACCGCTGCTTCTGATTCTTCCACAACAGAGAAATTGGCCGATCTTAAGGCCACTTTCCCAAAAATATGTTTTTACGGGCTTAAGTTCCTTCACAGTTCATGTAATCCCGGGGCACGCCAAAGAAAGCACTCTTGCATGTGTTAATGATGATTTCGTGCAGCATGAGTCATTCTAGCACTTAGTAGAAAAGATGTCCGAGGTGTCAATCGAGCGACAACACGAAATAATCGTCTCAAGCTAGAGGCTATCAACGATAAAGATATAATCAAGCACCAAGATAATGAGATATCAGAGTTGACAACAAAAATAATTGAGGCAAAAAAGAGTGCTAAGGAAACTTCCGAGGACTAAGTCGTTTGGAAGCTACCCATAAGAAGGAACTCGATGCTGCCTTCAGTCGCAGCGACGCATTCGCTTTGGAAAGGATTCCTTGCAAAAGGAGAAAGATATCTTGGCCCACTGCATTGAGGAGCTTGAAGAGCCTCTTAGAAAAGAAAGGGAAGAGAAGATCAAGGCTTAGGAAGAATCATAGATGTATTGCGACGTGGCTGTTGAAGCCAGAAGTCTGAAAATCAACTCGACGAGCAACTTGCTAAAATAGAAGCCCTCAAAAAAGAAGCAAGGGAGGCATGCCACAAGGAGATGTTATAAAAAATTAAAGCTCGGGTGGAGGGTACTAAAGATTCTGGTCGGAATGAAATTAAGGATATGTTTAATCCTCTGATCATCAAATATAACACTAAAGTACTTATCCACCGCGACTTGAGCTTTCTTGGTGAAGGTTATCTTGAGTCACTCGTCGAAGCCTGGAAGTATATTGTCGAAATGAAAAAGAGGGAGCTGGGCGAAGCCGAGTTAGATGAAGAGAAATTAGTATGGGAGATCCTTCAAGGAAATCCAAACAAAGAGTGTGTACATAGTGTGTACAAGCGGAATTTCAGATAGAGCCAATCCCGAGAAATCCAAAAAAGAGAAAAGATAAAAGAAATAGCCGTCACTTTGACTCGATGTGTACATAGTTTGTACAACTATTTTTTTGTTAGTCGTGGTTGTACGGGTACGACCCTCAGTTTTTTGAATAAACTTGTACCATAATTTTGAAACTTATCATGTGAATAAAAAATTTTCTTTTCTGTTTGAGCTCTCGTGTGAACTGTTATTTAAGTAGTTGAACTATTACTTTCCATTCAATGTACTTGTAATTCATTTTTTGTTAATTCTGATAACAATCCACTGGCTCTATCCCAAGGTCTCCATGTGGTCGAAGCCTTGAGTTGCATTAAACACTGGGCTCTAGCCTTAGTGTTACACCGTTGAATTCAGCGGTTTGAGTAATTATACTCCTGCCCCCAGTCTCAGGTTATGGGAGTTAGATTTTGGATGGTGAAATTCCATCCTTAGTGAGTTTATATTCCTCATGTCATTTTCAAGCCGGAGTTCATAGAATAGTGAACAGTCGAACCACACTCATCTATCTATTTATACTCATATCCACACTCTGGGGATAAGAGTTAGTTGGTGGGTGGTTGAATCACACCCAATTTATGTTTATACTCTAGTACGCACTCAAGGGCTTACAGTTATTTTGTAGGTGGTCGATTCACACTCGATTTATATTTTTACTCTAGTCCGCACTCTAGGGACTTAGAGTTATTTCGAAGAGCAGTCGGATCGTACTTTCCTTTATTAATTGATTTGCTTCCAAGGTTTGGGGTTTGATTTAACGAGCGATCGATCGTGTCATGATCGCTCTTGTTTTATTTCAGTCCCATCATTCTGAGGGGTTTATTTGATCATCAGATGGTCGGGTCACATTCATTCCTTATTATGTATCCCGTCCATTGGGTTATGAACGAGAGTTATCAAATGGGCAATCAGACCATATTCATCTTGTTTTGTTCCATTAGGAACTAGCATAATTGATTAATTCCAAATTCTGGGAACCTGTTTGGACATATCGACATCAATCAGTTTCGAAATGTAACTAATAGATATTGGTTTAGCAAACATAAATATAAAAGGAGTTCAAAACTTCATTTACTAAATGGAAAGGAATGACATAATTTGTCTTATTACATATATGGGAAGTCAAATGCTAAAGCTTGTTCTAAAATCAAATACAACTGAATGAAAAAGAAATAAACTAAGTGAAATAGCATCGTAAATGCTCGATATTCCAAACCCTTGGGAGTGTGATACCATCAACGGTCGCTAGCTTGAAAGTTCCCTCTCCAAGCCTCTGCTCAATGACATACGGTCCTTCCCAGGCTGGATTCGTGTGCGATGGGGTAGGAAAAACCCGTTTCAAGTCAACATCACTGAATTTAAAGGTTCTAGGTCTAACTTTAATGTTGTAGTATTGGGCGACACGATGCTAGTGCGCAGGTGCCCTCAAATCCGCTTCCTCATGCTTCTCATCTATAAAGTTTAGAGATTCCAAGATGAGATCTTTATTCGTTTTTGGATCGTAGTAAGTCACTGGATGCAAAGGAACTTTGAGCTCAATAGGAATAACGGCTTCAGAACCGTAAACAAGGGCGAATGGAGTATGGCCAGTCATAGACTTGGTGGTGGTCCTGTAAGCCCATAGTGATGTCGAGAATTCATCCACCCACTTGCCTCTAGCCATTTTCAAACGCTTCTTCTGAATTGACTTTATAATTTGTTCACAACTTCAACTTGCCCATTCGCTTGAGGGTGAGCGACTACTGCAAACCTCTTTTCAATATGATACCTCTGACAGAAGTTTTTGAACTCAGCACAGTCGAATTAAGTCCCATTATCTGTTACAATAGTTCGTGGAACACCAAAATGACAGATGATGTTCTGGACAATGAAGTTGATTACTTGCTTGGTTGTGATCATGGCTAAAGGCACCGCTTCGGCCCATTTGGTGAAGTAATCAACTTCGATGATAACATACTTTGCACCACCTTTAGAGATCGGTAAGGAACTGATAATATCTATACCCCACATGGCAAATGGCCATGGGCTGTCCATTTGCATGATTTCCGTCGGTGGAGCTTTTGGAACTTTTGCATATATCTGGCACTTGTCGCATCGCTTTACATAGTCAGCAGCATCTCGATTGACGGTTGACCAACAATACCCTTAACGGAGTATTTTCTTTGCAAGAGTATGACACTCCCAGTGTGATTGCCACATTCCCCTTCATGAATTTCCTTTAGGATCCGTTTTATCTCATCATGAGCGATACACCGGAGTAGGGGAACAGAATAACCATTCTGTACATAACTCCTTCCTACATGATATATCGAGAAGCTTTACGAAGGACTTGTCGCTTTTCACTCCTTTGTTCAGGTAGGACTCCTTGTAGCAAATAATTTTTAATCGGAGTCATCAACGATTCCCTCTCAAGCTCCATCTCTAGTACCTGATCGATTTTTATCAAGTTCATACTCGAGGTATTTAATAATTTGACCAAAACCAAGCCAATCTGTAGTGAATCCTCGGTGCTAGAAAACTTTGCCAATGAATTGGCCTCTCTATTTTGATCCCGTGGAATATGTGTAATGTCATAGTACTCAAATTCAGTCAACAACTCTTGGACTTGGGGGTAAGGTATGGAGCAAGCCATTGTCCTTTAGCTTGGTAATCTCCCCTAACTCGGTATACTACCAATTGTGAATCGCAAAACATTTCAAGATCCTTTATTCCCAGTTCTCTAGTGATTTTAAGTTCAGCAATCAGAGCCTCGCACTCAGCTTCGTTGTTTGTCACTGGGAAATCAAGCTTTAAAGCATAACAGATCTATCGATCTTCGGGAGTTACAAGCACAATTCCAACTCCAGAACAATTATCATTGGACGTTCTATCAGTATATAATTTCCACTGTATGCTAGGGATTTCACCGCTCTCCATTGAATCATCCTACGTAGTAAATTTTGCTATAAAATCCGCTAGTGCCTAACCCTGCATAGCTTTCCGAGGGAGATAAGTGATATCGAACTAGGCTCGATATTCCACTTGAGTATTATTCCAGACGTATAAGGTCGCTGTAGGACCTGTCGTAATGGCGGGTCAGTGTAAACATTGATCGAGTGTGCCTGGAAATATAGGCAGAGCTTTCATGATGCAATTAGCAAGCAGTATGCTAGTTTCTCTATTTTCGGATAGTTCCTTTCAACTCCCGTCAATTTCTTGTTCACGTAATAAACCGGCCTTTAGATTCGATTCTCCTTGCGAAACAATGCGGCACTCATAGCATGTACCGACACGAGAAAATAGATGTATAAATCTACATAATCCACTGGTTTCGACAAGTTGGGGGGTCTCTCCAAGTGGTTCATCAAGGATCAAAATGCGACTTTGCAATCCTGTCGAAATTTCTTTTTCCTTTCCTAATCAAGTCAAAGAAAGGAATGCATTGGTCAGTCGCTCTGGAAATGAATCGGCTTAAGGCAGCAACTTTCCCATTCAGACTCTGTACTTGTTTGATAGTCTTTGGCGCTTGGATATCGTGGATAGCTTGAATCTTCTCGGGATTAGCTTCAATTCTGCGGGTGTTAACAACAAAACTCAAGAGCTTCTCCGATGGTACGTGAAAAGAACACTTCAAATGATTAATTTTCATCTTGTAATGTTGGAGGATGCCGAACATTTCTGCCAGGTCCCTAATGTGGTCGCTTGATCGTCGTGACTTCACGAGCATATCATCCACATACACTTCCATCGTTTTTCCAATCTGTTCTTCAAACATCATGTTGAATAAGCATTGGTAAGTCGCTCCTGCATTCTTTAATCCAAATGGCATCACTACATAGCAATATAATCCAACATCGGCATTGAAACTAGTGTGCTCTTGATCGAGAATGTGCATCGAGATTTGGTTATATCCCGAGTATGCATCCATGAAAGATAGCAATTCATGTCCTATGGTTGAGTCCGCCAACTGGTTGATCCTTGGAAGGGGAAAGCTTTCTTTCGGACATGTCTTGTTCAAGTGTGAGTAATCAATGCATGTTCTCCATTTCTCGTTCGCCTTTTTCACAAGCACAAGATTAGATACCTACTTAGGGTAGAGGGTGTCGTGGATAAACCTGTTGTCTTTGAATCTATCCAGCTCCTCTTTAAGAGTGGTAGATCTCTCTGGATCCATGCCATGTCTTTTTTGTTTCATTAGGACATTTCTCGGGTCGATATTCAATGCATGGCTTGCAATGGCAGCCGAGATTCCACACATGTCAAAGTGAGTCCAAGCGAACATGTCTAGATTCGCTCGGAGAAATCCAGCAAGTTCTTTCATCTTCATGGGGCTGAGCTATGACCCGATCTTTAAGACTCGTGATGGGTCGTCATAGCTATCTGTGATGTCAATCGTAATCTTAGTCGGTGCAGCCTTGGTCTCTTTTGGCTCCTCCTCATCATCTCTTGGATCTATATCTTTATAGAACCGACTGTGGCACCCTGAACCAAGGCTCAGGTGCTAGTTATCAATCTTCGGTAGCTTGGATGCGGACAGTCTTGTCCATACCCTTACCTTTCTCTCTGCGTAGAGCATCCCTCAACTTAGCTACATAACAGGCATGGCTAGTCGCTTGATCATCGTGGATAACACCAACACAATTATCTGTCAGAAACTTTAAAGTTAAAAACCATGGGGTAAGAGATGCTTGAAATTCTGGTAGGGCCAGTGGGCTCAGAAAAATGTTATAAAGAGAGTAAACATCAGAAACAACGAACGACAAGATTCACACTCTCCTACGGTCACCTTCTCCCAACTCTATAGACAATTCAACATAACCAATAGCTTCAATTACAGTACCATTAAAACCATGTATGCGGGCTTTAGATGACTTCAAGTCCTTGGCTTCCATCCTCATCTGATCATAGGCTTATTTGAAAATTATATTTATAGAACTTCCATAATCAATTAATATCCTTCTCACCAAGCGGGGCTGATCATGGCCGAAATGACCATTGGATCGATCGTCGGAGCCTCCACCTTATCTGCATCTTTGTTTCTAAACACGATATCACCATCTTTTGTATTCGAACAATATTCAAAATCCACATGCCTAATCGCGCTAGCATAGCGCTCCATCTCATGCCAACTCTTATCTGCCGGATGCGGTCCTCCGACTATTGTATTTATTACTAATCTTTCATTGGTTCGTGCAGGCTCCTCAGCCATGTGCGGTGCTTGTCCTCGGTTGGGGTTGGATGTCCCCTGTCCAACGTCCTGTAGGGTTTATAAAAATTGCTGCAACGTCCTTTCTCGAATCATCTTTTCGATAATATCCTAGAGATGAATGAATTCATCTATGCCATGTCCATAGCATTCATGGAATCGATAATATTTTCCAATTTGTTTCTACTTCTTTATGGAATCGACAATCAACTTCCCGAAGGACGTTTTCAATGGCGTGTAAGTATCATACATTGGAATCCTAGGCTTCCCTCTTCCAGAATCCCTCTATCGTTCTCGGTCCCTATCTCCGCCTTTCATTTGCTGATTCGGCTTGTTTTGGACATTTATTTGAGCTTTTCTAGAGCTATCATCAGACTACTTTACTACAATATTACTCTATACTCCCTCTCCGCTTGGTCCCGTAATATTTTTCTTGCTAGAGGACCTGGCTTCCTCCTTTCTCAAATACTGAGCTGCCTTTGCATAAAAGCATTCCAACGTTGCAGATGGCTTGCAAACTAACCAACGTAGAAATCAGATTCTGGTTCTATCCCTCTCGTCATGGCCATCAATATTACTGGCCATTTGGAATACTGATTTCAGTAATAGCTGTGTGAAATCTCTCCGAATAATCTTTCAATGATTCTCCTGAAGTCTTATCACGCTAGACAGGGATATTACATCCTTGGGATGACTTGCGTGTTAGGAACTGGAAATAGTGGTTTTGATGACAACAACCTTTGTAACTTATTTTATTATAACTTATATACTAACACTATTGTCTAGATGTATATGAATGTTATTATGCAGGAAATATATAAGGCAGGTACCGATTATTGAAGACTGTACAGTATAAAGATCAAGAATGAAGAAATCAAGTTTGAAGACTCATGAGTATCAAGATCAAGATTTCAAGATAAGTGTCTAGTTTTGTTAAAACTTCATAATAGCATGGAAATCTTCATTCCAAATTTCATTTGGGATGGAACCCCTTTCTACCTTCTTAGTAGCTTACAAACCCACGACAAGTAGCTTACAAACCTACGACAGGTGGCTTACAAACCCACGAACATCCTGGTTTTGTACAAGTTCTCGAGTCCTGATGTGATGAGATATTCTGTAGGAAGAAGCTTGCAAAGTTACTTCAAAATGGTTTTTTAAAATGATTTTCAAAACTATTTTTTTTAATGTTTTAGCTTTAAAAATTATCTTTTCAAATGATTTTCAAAAATATGTTTTAGCCTTAAAATATTCTTTGTTTTTGTTTTTAAATAAACTCTTGTTTTAAACTTCGTTTGTTTTTAAACTATCTTTTGATTTTTAAAAATTCTTTTATAATATATATATACTTGAGATTTAAAATCAAATTTATATATACATTCTAAAAATATATTTTTCTACTCTTCTTTACTTTAAATCATAGGAAAATTAGTTTATTTTACTCCAGAATCATTTCATCTTGTTTTCCTTCCAATACCATTTTCAAAAAAAAATTACATTGTTTTTAACTAAGGGATGTCGACATCATGGGATACCCCATGTCGACATGGTGGCCGTTAAATTCAAAAGTTTCAATTTTCAAAAGAAGTGTCTATTCGTTTAAATCTCTTCACGAATGGTTAGGACCGTTACTGGTCTATAAATAGCCTTCAAAAACGAATTTTTTAACTAACTATTTTCTTATTTTCTTCACTCCTTCTCCAAAAATCCATATTCTAAAATTTTCATATTTTTAAGATCGTGCCGAAATTCTGCCGAATTCTCAAGTGAATCAAATTAGAATCTCATTCTTGTTTGATTCTCTGCCCTCTCTCGAAGATCAAAGTGCTATTTAGAGTTATAGGATCAATTTGTAATCAAAAGTTTATCGAGTCTCTCTATAAGGTATGGTTGTGCCTGGAAACCAATTGGGTGATCTTGTGTCCCGTAAGTCAAGAGAGTTTTCCCCGGACTCGAAGACAGGAGGGTACCTCAAGGCCTTTAGAAATTGAGGATTGTAATCTCGACATTGGTATAATAAAAATCTGTATGAGGTGTTTGCCTTGGTGCATGACCTGACGTAGGGTAACTCCGAACCAGTATAAAATCCGATGTGTTCTTTCCTTTTACTACTTTTTATTTACTTTCTGCATCTGTGTTTGATTCTGTGATTGTTCTATGATTAAGATCTGCATTTGTTTATATCATAATTTTTAAATTAGTCCATATAAGTCTTAGAATCCATTAAACACTATTCACTCCCCCTCTAGTGTTAAATTAGCCTTAAGATCCTTAATCTGCACTCCCTTTCAATTGGTATCAGAGCATAGGTTTTCATAGTTTTCATAATCTGAAACTTGAAAAGTTAAGAATGTCATTTTTAGGAAATTTTGTTAATACTAGTTTGAATTTATGCATTTCATCAAAGTATCATAAGTCTGCATATAGTTTTTATGAAAAATCAAGTTATCTACCGAATTGGTTTGTTATGCAGGAACAAACATGTTACATGGCTTTTGAAGAATCAACAACCAATGGACAAACTGTGCAAATTGAGAAAGATAAATGGATACTTGATAGTGGCTGTTCAAGGCATATGACTAGAAATCCCGAGATACTCAATGACATTATTTATCAAGATGGTGGATTGGTCAACTTTGGAGACAACTCAAAAGGATATGTGATTGGCATCAACAATGTCGGCATTCTAAAACTCCTCATATTTCTGATGTTTTGCTAGTTTGGAATTTAAACATAATTTGCTTAGTATAATTCAAGTATGTGATAAAGGATTTAAAATTAAATTTGGAAAAGATAAGTGTCACATCGAAGATAATAAGTCAAATATTATCTTTAAAGGAATTTGGAAGAAAAACATTTACATCCTTAGTATGAAAGTTTCAAATGATAACTTATGTCTTTTGGCTAATACAAGTGACCCTTGGATTTGGCATAATTGATTTGGTCATTTAAATTTCAAACTGTTATCTAGGTTATCAAAACTTGACTTAGTTAGTGGTCTTCCCAAGTTAAACTTTAAAGTAGATAGTATATGTGATGCTTGCCAATTAGGAAAACTTAAGAAAAGTTCATTTAAATTAAAAGATATGATTTCTACGTCTAAACCTCTAGAATTACTTCATTTAGATTTATTTGGTCCATCTCAAGTTCAATCAATTAATCACAATAAATATGTTTTTGTAATTGTAGATGATTATTCTAGATATACTTGGACAATTTTTCTTAAACTTAAAAGTGATGCTTTTGAATTATTTAAGAATTTTGCTAAAAAGTATTCAAAATCAACTTTCTTTAAAAATAATAACTATTCGTAGTGATCACGGTGGAGAATTTGAAAATGAAAATTTTGAGAATTTCTGTAATCAAAAAGGAATTACTCATAATTTCTCTTTTCCAAGAACTCCATAACAAAACGGAGTGGTAGAATGTAAGAATAGAACGATTCAAGAGTGTGCTAGAAAAATGCTTTCTGATAGTAACTTACCTAAAAACTTTTGGGTTGAAGCAGTCGCTACAGCTTGTTATATATTAAATAGGATTTTAATTAGACCATTAACTAATAAAACACCATATGAATTACTTTACAATAAGAAACCCATAGTACCTTATTTTAAAGTTTTTGGTAGTAAGTGTTTTATTCTTAATACAAAAGATAATTTAGATAAATTTGAACCTAAATCCGACAATGGTATCTTTATCGGATATTCTAATTGAAGTAAAGCATTTAGAGTTTATAATTTAAGAACTAACACTATTGAAGAAACAATGCATGTACCTTTTGATGAAAATTTTAAAGATACTATACAAATAGAAGATGAAGAAGATTTTGTAACTTTAAATAATGAACCTAATGAAACTAATTGTAAAATCATTTAACCTAATAAAAGAATTAGGCTATTAAAAGATCATCCTATAGAAAATATACTAGGAAATATTGAATCTACGGTTAAAACAAGAAATCATCTAAATAGTATGAGTAATGTAGCTATTATATCAACTATTGAAACTAAAAATCCAAAGGAAGCATCATCTGATGATTCATGGATTCTTGCTATGCAAGAAGAATTGAATTAGTTCACCAGAAATGATGTTTAGGAACTTGTTCCTAGACCTGAGAATAAAAGTATAATTGGAACAAAATGGGTTTATAAAAATAAAATGAATGAACTTGGTGAGGTCATGAGAAATAAAGCTCGTTTAGTCGCGCAAGGTTATTGTCAAGAAGAAGGAATTGATTATGACGAAACCTTTGCACCCGTAGCAAGACTAGAAGCTATCAGGATTCTACTTGCTTTCGCAAACTACAATAATTTCAAGTTATATCAAATGGATGTTAAAAGTGCTTTTCTAAATGGTTTTGTAAAAGAAGATGTTTATGTTGAATAACCTCCATTTTTGAAGATAATAAATTTCCAAATCATGTATATAAATTAAAGAAAGCTTTATAGGGCCTAAAACAAGCTCCTAGAGCCTGGTATGAAAGACAAAGATCTTATTTACTACAATCTGGTTTTGAAATTCGTAAAATAGATACAACTTTATTTATTAAAAGAAAAAAAAATGATATTCAATTAGTACAAATATATGTAGATGATATATTATTTGGGTCAACTAATAACATAATGAATAAAGAATTCTCAGATTAATGACTAAAGAATTTGAAATGAGTCATATGGGAGAACTAAGTTTCTTCTTAGGACTTCAAATCAAACAATTAGATAAAGGAATTTTCATTAGTCAAAAAAAATATGCTAAGGATTTAATTAATAAATTTGGATTGACCACTTCTAGTGGGAAACCAACTCCAATGACAACTAATGTAGCTTTAAGTAAAGAAGATAAATCAAAAGATGTTGATCAAAAATTATATAGGGGAATGATTGGTTCGCTGCTTTATATAACAGCAAGTCGTCCTGACATCATGCATAATTTCTGTCTCTGTGCAAGATACCAATCTCAACCTAAAGAAACACACTTAAAAGCTGTTAAAAGAATTTTAAGATATGTAAAACATACTTTAGATTATGGTTTATTTTATCCTAAAAATGATGTATTTGATTTAATTTCATATTGTGATGCTGATTACGCTGGTTGTAAATCAGACCGAAAAAGTACAAGTGGAACTTGTCACTTTCTAGGACATTCTCTGGTTTCCTGGTTTAGTAAGAAGCAAAACACTGTATCCTTGTCAACAACTGAAGTAGACTATATATCTGCTGCTTTGGCTTGTTCTCAAGTTATATATATGCAACAAACTTTAAAAGATTTTGGATTAACTATAACTAAATCACCAATTTATTGTGATAATACTAGTGCAATAAACCTATCTAAGAATCCAACTCATCATGCTAGAACAAAACATATTGATATTAGACATCATTTTCTTAGAGATAATATAAGTAAAGAAGTCATAACCCTTGAATATATTAATACTGAAATACAAATTGCTGATATATTAACCAAACCATTAAATGAACAAAACTTTACTAAATTTAGAAGAGAATTAGGTATATGTTCATTAACTGAAATATAAATTATAAATAGTACAAGTATAGTTAATAATTAATATAAACAAAAATTTCTCAAAAATTGAACTGGGCATGTCGACATGACCCATCCCTCTTTGTCGACATACAGTCCAAGATTTTCAAATTTAAGTTTCCCTCTAAAATTAGTTATTAAGTTATATATTTATATATTTCGACTTCTAATCCTTTTCTCTATTCTATTCTCTGTAATAAACTTCTAAAACAGTAAATTAATGGCTTCCTCTTCTAATAATGAACCTTCTTCACCCACTACTCCTCATTCTGGCCCTTTTCAACGTTCCTCACACGTACGATTCATCAAATTACAAGAGAAGATGAAAGATTTGCTTCAAATGATGACAGAAATTCAAGTGAGTCAACTGCGAATGGCTAGAGAACAAGATAGGCAGGCAGAATCCTTAGAAATTTACAAACATTCCTTATGGATAACCATGCCAATCCCATTGTCATCGAAGTATCATCACAAGCCATGGATTCTGAAGAAGAAGAGCCTCTAGAAGAACCACAAGAGGATCAAGAAGAAGAGCATCCTCTGCCGAATCCGGATGTTCATATGGACGAAGATGATGGCGTGATTTGCGTTGGAGAGGTCCTTTTTGACGCTAATGGGAACTTGGTCGAACAACGTGGAAACTTTTGTCTCCACTATCCAAATTGTTCGGTCCATAAATCACCAATAGTTAAGGGTCCTCGTTAAGCGTTTTTCGTTTTTCTCTTTCTTGATTGTATATTGGTTTGCTAATTTGTATATAAGTGTTATCTTAATTAATATTCTTCTAAAAACAATCTTTGGTGTTTAAAATCTTGAATTCCATTTAACTTAGGATGCTATATTTCACTCATACATAGTTATTATTCTTATGTCGTATGTTTGTTTATCTCATTTTCTATTAAGTTCAAGGTATATAGGTTATTTTTGTTGATGACAAAGGGGGAGAAGTTATATAAAATAGTAGGCTTGGAGTAAGGGGGAGTTGTTGGTGGAAGGGGGAGTTATGGTATGATCGAAGTGGTAAGTATATTTTATAAGGTTGTCATCATCAAAAAGCGGGAGAATGTTAGGAACTGGAGATAGTGGTTTTGATGACAACAACCTTTGTAACTTATTTTATTATAACTTATATACTAACACTATTGTCTAGATGTATATGAATGTTATTATGCAGGAAATATATAAGGCAGGTACCGATTATTGAAGACTGTACAGTATAAAGATCAAGAATGAAGAAATCAAGTTTGAAGACTCATGAGTATCAAGATCAAGATTTCAAGATAAGTGTCTAGTTTTGTTAAAACTTCATAATAGCATGGAAATCTTCATTCCAAATTTCATTTGGGATGGAACCCCTTTCTACCTTCTTAGTAGCTTACAAACCCACGACAAGTAGCTTACAAACCTACGACAGGTGGCTTACAAACCCACGAACATCCTGGTTTTGTACAAGTTCTCGAGTCCTGATGTGATGAGATATTCTGTAGGAAGAAGCTTGCAAAGTTACTTCAAAATGGTTTTTTAAAATGATTTTCAAAACTATTTTTTTTAATGTTTTAGCTTTAAAAATTATCTTTTCAAATGATTTTCAAAAATATGTTTTAGCCTTAAAATATTCTTTGTTTTTGTTTTTAAATAAACTCTTGTTTTAAACTTCGTTTGTTTTTAAACTATCTTTTGATTTTTAAAAATTCTTTTATAATATATATATACTTGAGATTTAAAATCAAATTTATATATACATTCTAAAAATATATTTTTCTACTCTTCTTTACTTTAAATCATAGGAAAATTAGTTTATTTTACTCCAGAATCATTTCATCTTGTTTTCCTTCCAATACCATTTTCAAAAAAAAATTACATTGTTTTTAACTAAGGGATGTCGACATCATGGGATACCCCATGTCGACATGGTGGCCGTTAAATTCAAAAGTTTCAATTTTCAAAAGAAGCGTCTATTCGTTTAAATCTCTTCACGAATGGTTATGACCGTTACTGGTCTATAAATAGCCTTCACAAATGAATTTTTTAACTAACTATTTTCTTATTTTCTTCACTCCTTCTTCTCCAAAAATCCATGTTCTAAAATTTTCATATTTTTAAGATCGTGCCGAAATTTTGCCGAATTCTCGAGTGAATCAAATTAGAATCTCATTCTTGTTTGATTCTCTGCCCTCTCTCGAAGATCAAAGTGCTATTCTGAGTTATAGGATCAATTTGTAATCAAAAGTTTATCGAGTCTCTCTATAAGGTGTGGTTGTGCCTAGAAATCAATTGGGTGATCTTGTGTCTCGTAAATCAAGAGAGTTTGCCCCGGACTCGAAGACAGGAGGGTACATCAAGGCCTTTAGAAATTGAGGATTGTAATCTCGACATTGGTATAATAAAAATCTTTATGAGGTGTTTGCCTTGGTGTAGGACTGGACGTAGGGTAACTCCGAACCAGTATGAAATCCGGTGTGTTCTTTCCTTTTACTGCTTTTTATTTACTTTCTGCATCTGTGTTTGATTCTGTGATTGTTCTGTGATTAAGTTCTGCATTTGTTTATATCATAATTTTTAAATTAGTCCATATAAGTCTTAGAATCCATTTAGCACTATTCACCCCCCTCTAGTGTTAAATTAGCCTTAAGATCCTTAATCCGCACTCCATTTCATTGCGTGCATTCGGAACTGCTCGATAAACCTTGTTGCCAAATCATTGAATCTAGAAATTGATTGTTATCCCGCCTTTTGGCAAGGCCGTGACACCAAAGAGTTGACTGAAAACGGAAGATAATCAGTCCCGGTGACCGATTACCTACAAAGTTCATTATGGATGCTGGTAAATTTTATCCGAGTCAGGATCAAGCTACAATGAACATGACAAGACAATCAAAGCTATAAAAGACAACGTCCAAATTTCAAGTCAATCGGAGTCTGTATGCTCTAGATATGATCGATGCAAATCTAGCAATGCTCTCATTTGTATCCATCATTCCACCTCCCTCGTATCGGTTTCATTCGAATCCATCAGGTATACATCGGTTCATATCCATCAGGTGTACATTGGTATGTATCCATTCGCATCTTGTTTGTATCTATCCCACAAGCACCATTTCGTATCCATCATGTCTTCCCCACTTCGTATCCATCGTACTAGTTCCACTTCGTATCCATCACGTCCACTCTGTTTCGTATGCATCATCTGAAGATGTTTCGTATCGCTTCGATACGAAACAACACTTAAAAACATAACTACTCGATGATCGGTACGAAGAGAGTCAGGCTATACCAAATATCGATACAAAATGAAACCAATAACATCGATACAAAAAGCGTTGCCTAGATCGATAAGAAGAGAGCATGTTCAAGTGAATGACTCGGTCGCTCGGCATGAAAAGTGGGTCGATCCTAAAAGTTGGCACCACGTCATCATGTACCTAGAAGCGATGCGCACAGAAGCGTTGCGAACTCGACAACCTTCAACAAATTCAAACTTGCATCGGTCATAACTCAAAATCTACAAGTCCAAATGCTACCAAATTTTCACAAGAGCTTGCGTATGACCTCAGGAATGTTCATGATCGATCTTGGCTCGATTGGGCAAGATTTGGATCGATACGAATCTCATTCGTATCGATCATGGATCGAGTCAAAACGACCAAGGATCGATCACGTGGGCCCACCCACGTGATGGAAGGAGTCTTCCGAAGTTTGAGACAGATATTTCCAGCCTACACCTATAAATAACAGTCCAAGAGCTTTAGAAAAGGGGATCTCTTGGCTCTTCTACGCCGTTACTCTGCTGAACTCCATTGTAACTCGGATACTATCAATTGGACTCTTGTAAATCAGTAGAGAATCATCAATAAAACAGCAACTCTTTAAAGTGGATATAGGCTACAACGCCGAACCACTATAAATCTTGTCTTTTTACTGCTTTCCTTTTAATTTTTTGAGTGTTCTTTATATTTAGTTCTATTACATACAATCTATTTGTGATATGTGACTGTGATTTGGTGCTTTCATCTGCAGTTGGGTGTTTGTGACCATTTTTGGCGCAAACATTTTGATGCTTTCACTGAGAATTGAACTCAGGGATTCTACAGCTTGGATTTTGGATCTGAAGGCTTAAGGACTTAGATCTAGAAAGCAATGGTGAAGCAATCAGCAAGGAGACCAAGAGCAGAAAGGAGCCAACATGAAGGAAGTCAGGAGGCTTCCTCAGGAGCGAATCAGGCCTTAGTCTTCATCACCCGAGACGAGATGGAGACGATGATGTAAGTTATGCATGAGGGAATGCTGAAAAGGCAAGAAGAAATGACGCAGAACCTACTCCAGCAAATTGGACAAGCTAGAGTGCAGAATCAAGAGAACGCCACTGCAAGGGGTGCTGGAGATAGGGACCAGGAGCATGGAACAACCAGGATTCAGAATAGAGCAGGGCCATCAGGAGCAGCCCGTGAGCTGGGGGGCACTACCCAGGAGCATGTTGATCCAACCTTAGGCAGGATACCGGGTGGAGCTGTTCAACACGGCGTTGATCGCGACCTCGGGGGGCAGATCGTACGCAACTGACAAGGACTACAGCTTGACGACAGTGACAGATTGGCGGAGATGGTCAAACGAGCCATGAGAGGCGGATTAGTGAATAGAGATCTAGAAGATGTTAACAGGACCCCATTCGCTCCCGTAATTAGGCAGGCCAGGAATCCACCAGAATTCAAGCTACCGACATTGGAGATGTATGATGGAAGGATAGACCCCGATGTTCATCTGACGAGGTATATGCGGCATATGGAAGTACTGGAGGCATTAGAGGAGATCATGGCCCAATGTTTCCCACTGTATCTGATAGACATAACATCATTATGGTTAAGACAATTGGAGAATAGTTCGATTGGAACGTGGACCGAGTTGACTGAAAAGATTATGAGGCAGTTCAGGGTTCACATCTTGAGGCCCAAGAATGTGATGAGTCTGACAACACTGAAGAAAAAGACCGGAGAGTCTTTGAGGAACTTCTTAACAAGATTCAATGCAGCAGCGGCATCAGTGGATCGGCCAGATCCATCCATGGTTCTAATGTTAGCTGTATCTGGCATAGCTGATGGCTCAAAATTCAAGAATTCGCTGACGAGGGATCCACCTATGAACTTAGGAGAGTTTTACCATGAGGCAGAAAGGTTTCTGCGACAAGAGGATGCAAATGCTGAGAGAGAGGAAGGAGAGGGAGTTGATGTTTATGCGGTCAAAAGCGGAGATCCGCCCGGAAAGGATTCGGGCAAGGAGAAAGGGAAACAGAAAGCAGAGGACAATTATGATGAGCCAAAGCGACCGCGAAAGGAGCCGAGATTAACCTTTTATTCAGAGCTGAGCGAGACATTAGAGCGAATTTACCAAGACACTAGGGGGCAGGTTCCCTACCGGAGGCCAATGAGGAGGGATCCAACCAACAATGAGAGGAAATCAAACAAGTACTGCTTATTCCATGAGCTAAGCGGCCATAGTACAAATGATTGCAGGCACTTGAGGGATGAGATAGAAGGACATATCCGGAACGGCATGCTATCACAGTAAGTGAGAAGGCGAGCAGTAACGGTGGAGCAAGAATGACCACCATTTGCATCAACTGGGGACGGCTCAGGATCGAGGCATCAGCTTGTCATCAACTGATTGAAATAATGACGAATAAGTCGCAAACTCCACACTAGTGCGGTTAAGTCGCTTACTGTTCGACGACGGAATTTCTATCGGATTAGAAAACCATCGAACGAATTTAGAAATAAAATAATCGCAAGCGCACGACGTACACTTGTAGTACATGGCGAATACGGGTCGATCCGCAGGGAATTGATGATTTTAAAAATCTATTCAATCAAATTAAACCAAAGTTGAGTGAAAGTTAAGCTAGAGAATTAGAGAATTAACTAACTAACTAAAAGAAAAGAAATGCAAATATAAGAGTTAAATGATAATTTAGAGAATAAATCCACTCTCTAAATCATGTAGTTCAACACATATGAAATCATGATCTCTCTTTTATGGTCATTAGTGCTTTAATTGATGTGCCTATCATAAGTATGGCATATTTGTGCTATTGATTAGCCAACATAAGCCATCAAACTTTGACACACCCATTAAATCACTTACTAACTTTCATGAAACTTGACAATGAAAATGAAATATATTTTAAGTATGGCCTATTAACTATTAATTAGAAATATAGACCATCAAATTTTAATTTCAAATCACTTTCTTTTGCCATAATCATATTTTGATGAAGAGGCAATTAATGTTAGTGATTGTTTAAGCATAGCCTATTTGGTGTCAACAATATAATCTATCAAATTCAAGGCAAAAACAATAATTAAACCACTTCAATCATTCTTCATTAAGCACAAAAAGAGAGCATGAATTAACAAATAGTTGAAGCTACATAATTAGAGAGCTTCATTACCCCTAAATTGAAGAGGTTTAGCGTCTCATATTTTTCATTTGATTAACAAATGTAGCTAGCAACATGAAAGAAAAAGAAAGGAAAATGAAAGATAATGGAAAAGAGAAGCTAATTAACAAGAATTAAAACTAATCTACTTTGCATGAATGTAAATCTACACTACTAACATGAAAGGAAAATAAACAAGAGAAGAAAAGAGCAATGTATTAAAGTTGCATAAAAATTACATAAAAGAAATGGCTAAGTAGCCATGAAAAGAAAAGAGAAGAGGTTGTTTATTTGTGAGCCTAAACTAAACTAAAGAGAGACTAAGAGAGAGGGGGGTTACATGAACATAATGGGTTATTTATACAAGCATGAAACCCTAATCCATAATTTGGGAAATGCCCAAACTACCCCTTAGGAAGTGTGGTGGCCAAGTAACCATTAGCATCATTAATCATCATTTAAATGTACATGAAGTCATTAATTCCATAAGCATGTGCATTAGCCTCTAATGTGTACATTAAGGTAGGTGGGTAGGTGGGGTCCTCCATGATCTTCACATTGAATTATTTCCATCTTCATTCCTTTGTGTTCTTTTTGTGCATGCATATCTTCTTCATGAAACCACTTGTAATGGAAATCAAATTCCTACAAAATAGTATGGAAATTTCTAATTAAATTTTCTCAAGTTAATTTATGCACAAAGAATGAATATTTTGCCCTTGGATGGAGATGAATATGTGACAATTTGGAATTAATATGGATTTTGGTTAAAACAAGTTAAAGTACCCAATATGATCATTTATTTGAATTAATTAGATTAAATATGGTGGTAAAAATATGCACATTTACGTGCACATCAAATACCCCCACACTTATCTTTTTATTCGTCCTCGAATAAAGAAAAACTAAGATAAATCCGTTTTCGTAGGGAGCACGATAGCATTGAGCGTATGCAACAAGCCGTTAAACCTCTGGGTGTCCCCAGTAGGACGAGTGTTGTCTCGTGAGGGTTTTCAGCGGATACTACCCACAAAATCCAAATGCAAAATGAAAATATTTACAAAATGCAAGATTTATTTACATAGATGTGAATGCGAGTTTTTGGAAATATTTACGAATGAAGGATTTACTTTTAAATTAACACAAATAAGTTAAATATAGGTTTGGTTATTATCTTGAAAATTTAAGTCATTTACTTGTCAAAATTTCCAACAAAAATCAAGTTATCATAACAAATAGACAATAGTTTAACTCGTTGTTTTGGTTGATAACACAGTGTAATTTGAAATGGATCCTTAGTTGATTATCAAAGTTTTTCAAAGTGGTATTTTCATTTCTTTTCAATAAAAAATCAAATCAAATAAGTTTAAATGGTGCTTGGATTTCATTTGCTTACTCTCTCTTGTTTGAAAATTTATTGATATTTACAATATTTACAAATGCCTAACTCAGATAAACTGAGGCCAGATATATTATCCATGCACTGCCTAGCAGACTGATGTGAGGGGAATACAGAGCGTGGCGAGTGAACACACGAGTGTGAACACCTATTGACTGTAGGCGTTATTAAAAAGAATTTATATATATATACACCTAGCTCAGATAAACTGAGGCCAGATATACCGATCATGCGCTGCCTTTTGGGCTTACGTGAGAAAGGTACAGAGCATGGCGAGTGTACACACAAGTGTGCACACCTGTCGACTGTAGGTGTTAGTAGAAAATATTTACATATATACCAATGTTTTTTTTTCTTTTTCAGATTTTTTTATATAAAGAGAGAGTTTTTGCAAAATCATCTTAGCACCACTTAACTCAGTAGACAAAAAATGTTATATCTTTACTTTAAATCAACCACTTTTTTAAAACAAAGATTTTCAATTAGGATATATTTCATAATTATCACGTATGAATCTTCCTATATACAAGTTAAACCATTATTATTTGTAATCAAACTTCATTTTTATTTTTGTTAAGACGAATAAATTTTCAAAAATTTCAATTTAATAAACCAAAACCATATATTTATCTTATAGTGTTTCTTTAAAAATAAATTAAAATGCTTAAAAAAAAATTTGTTTGTTTTTTTTGTTTTTGAGCTTTTTTTTAAATTTTGGAAAAATTGAAAATGATGGTGAGTCTCCCCCAGCACTTGATTTTGACTGTGTCCCCACAGTCAACCCAAGTGGAAGGAGAAAAATAAAAATAAAAACAAAAACATGACCTTT
Organism: Allium fistulosum; assembly: GCA_030737815.1. NCBI lineage: Eukaryota > Viridiplantae > Streptophyta > Magnoliopsida > Asparagales > Amaryllidaceae > Allium > Allium fistulosum. The sequence goes on along the minus strand of CM060902.1, from coordinate 271,763,964 downwards.
ATTTAAATGAAAATTAACGGTATTTACACGAGATCAGAAAGTATATCGTCAAAAAGTAAATGAAACGGTCTTCCAAAAACCGATTCATTTGTCTCGTCAAGTATACAAGACACAGCTTAAGCTTGAAAAACCAAACCATAAAAGATTTAAAAGTTGAGTGTTGATTCGGAAAAACGAATGTCGTTTTATTAAAAATCGTACGAGTTGTTTCCTTTTCGATGATTTTTGGGGTCGATAAAACAATTGATTGAAATTCACGTTTATTTTCACCAATTTGAAATTCAAGCTTATCATTGAAAACTTCTTCAAAATTATTGATTTCAAAATCAAAGTGGTGATTTAAATCTTCCCCACCGGAATTTAACAACTCGTCATCCAAAAGTCCAAAAAGTTCGTGTTCATTAAATTCGTCTTCCTTTGTTGGATTATCAACAACTTCATTGCGTATCTCAAGTTCAAAATCCAAAGTTGTTGTATTCAAATTTTCGAAATCGAGAAAAGTAAGATCGAATTTTAAATTTGGTTCCACATCCTCAAAAGAATTGAAATCCAACTCAATTACCGTGTTTTCAACAACTTCATTAAGATTATTATTTTCAATTTCAAAAGTTGTTATTTGAAAATCGTCGATTTGGGTAAAAGATGGATTATTACTTAACTCGTCACACGTTGGGATTTGGTTTTGTTGTTCACGTTGTTTCATATAAGTTTCAAACAACGAATCCGTGTGTTCATCGTAAATCTCGTCCATTTGCTCAATAAAATCCAATTTATAATTATTAGCTTGAGGATTTTCAATTTGGATTTGTTGAGAACAAAAATTTTCACTTGCATCATAGTCGAGATTATTCTCATTGCCAAAATTATTTGAAAAGTGGATCACATTTTCGATTTGATTTTGAAATTCATTTTGGAGTTCAAAATTGAATTGGCATGGGTTATACTCGAAATCGTTTGAATTTTGAAGAGAATTAAAATTTTGATTATTTTGAAAACTTTGATTTGAATCATTGCCCAAATATGAATTACACAAATCATTTATCATTTGATTTTGTTGTGTAGAGATTTCAAGTAAAGACGAAATGCTCTTTTCAAGATTTGAGGGTTTGTCAACGTTTTGAAAATTTTGTGGTTCAAAATTTGAATCATTTAAACAATAGTTGTTGTTAAAATATCCATACGAATTTGGAATGAAATTATATGGATTATATTGATTTTCACAACTATCGTAAAATTCATGTGAATATGAAAATCCAGACATTTTCAAGAATGTTTTTGGTTTTTTTTTATAAAGGAAAAATATTTACAAATAAAATTATTTTTCAAAAGGGAAATTTACTTTTGTTTTGTTTTCCGGTTTTTTCAATTTTTTTTTTCTGAAAAGGTTTTATATTTTTTTTGGATTTTTGATTTTCTAAAAAAACTAAGTAAATTTTGATTTGAAAATTTTCAAAGGAAAAGGAATATATACATTTTTTTTAGTTTTGGATTTTGAATTTTTTTTGTTTTTTTTTAAATATGCATGAACTAATGCAACTAAATGAATGCAAGGTTAATTACAAATGATTTATCCTAAGTTAACTCAAAATTGTATAATCACACTCTGTCTTAAATCAACAAGATAGTTCTTAACCAGGTAACGGACAGGATTTATCGGTGCACCACGAATCAACGTAGCAATGCATCCGAAAGTTTAAGTACCTTCAGAGGAACAACCACTATAATATTTACGAATCACCGTAATATTTATAAATGGTTATTACTCTACCGTAGCCTAGACACCAAGAAATTAAATTGTTCAAAGAAGACAACTTGTCAATATACAATTAAGTGTTATCGATGTCTAACCATTATTACTTATCAAAATTCTAGGATGAAATGCAAAACAGAAATTAAACGTGTATTAACAATGCAACTACGAATGAAATTTTGGTTTTTTTTATGAATTTTTCTTTTATAAAATGCAACCAAACAGCAATGCAAGGCAAATGAAAACAATATATATAGAAACCAAGCAGTTTTTTTTTGGCAAGCAAAGCGAAGCAATTATTTTTAGCAAGCAGCTCCTTTCCTTTTCTGCTTTTGCAACCTGAAAATAAAAACAAGATATATATACAGTTTTTTTTATATCGAAGAAGAAACTAAAATAAATGAAAAACAAAACAAATTCAAAACAACCCTCGTTTTTTTTTGGAAGAGACACTTTGTTTTAGTTTTTTTTTGGAAAGGAAACTTAAAAGTACTGTTTTACTTAAAAAAATTAAATTTTTATATCAAACAAGAAGTAAAACAAACAGAAACAAAACAAAATAAATGAAAACAAAACAAAATGAAAACAAAACAAATTGAATTATGTTTTTTTAAGGAGATAAAACAAAGCAAACTCTTTTTTTTAAGGATGAAAATCAAAAAGGAAGCAAAACAAAACAAAAGGAAATCAAATTTCTAAACCTTATTATGGCTACCCGGCCCAACTAACACTTGATAACAAAGCAAAACGAAACCGACCACTTAACAAAAATGAAATTGAAATTGTTCTTCAGTGGAAACAAAACAATTGAAATTGTTTTTTTTTTAAAAACTTTCGAGCCCGACCCAATATCAATTAGCCTGCTACCGAAATAACTTCCCCTGTATTTGGATTTTCTGTGTTGAATTAAAAGAAGCAAATCGTTAATCCCATTGATTGTTAAACCCAACCGCAAATAACACTTTGAAATCCACTGCAATCGAAAGGTAATTCATTTGTCGAATCAGCTTTTTCTCGAATATTTAGGTTCGGCGGTTCTTAGTGAGGAGATTGGATTGGGTGTTTGAATTGTTGGGTTCGCAATTTTGGAGGAAGTCGTGATGGGTTTTCGGCGTGTGAAGTTGATTGCATGTGGGATCTGGTGATGTTTCGGGGAGTGGAGGCAATTGGACGAGGCTGTTTGAATTGGTTTTGCCGAAGTGGTGGGTTGCGTGGGGGTTCAAATTCGTTTGGGTGATGGATGTTGGTTGCGGTTGTGATTCACAGTTTTGGGTGAAGCTGAAATAAGTTGAATGAAAATAAGCAGCGGTGATGTTTATGGTCGCGCGAAGTAGGCGGAGTTTGTAGGACAGTGTATTGAAGTGTTGTGGTAGTGTTTTGCAGGTCGGAGATTGGAGAGGTCTTGGTTGCATACGACGATATGAGGATATTTCTGGTCGATTTAGTGAAATGGAGATGGCAGTGGTTAGTTCGATTGGTAGGTGCAAGGGATTGTTCTGTCAAGTGAAGACTTGGGTTGAAGTGAACTGTGTAGGGCAGTGATGATGCTATGGAGGAGGTAGAGTGTGGCACTGCTGTTGTCAGAGGAGGCACAGTTTGACAGTTGAACTTGGTGGTGGTCAGTAGTCAGGTTGTAGAAGTATACATTGGTGTAGTGGGAAGTTCGGTCAGGTGATTCTGTTCGATTGTCGACTTGGGTTTGAAGTGTTGTTTGATATATATGTAGACTGTATGTAGATGAAATTGGGTTGCTGTGCTGTGGACTGTTCAGTTGTATGCTATGATGATGGAGGAATTTTGGAAGAGTGAAGTGTTTTGAAATTGTTTGGTGGAGTGTGGCAATGTAGTCGAAGAAGAAATGGCGGACAATGGGGTTTGATGCAGGTGTGATGTTGAAGAAGTTGTGGTAGCAGTTTTGTACTGAAGTGCACTGCTTTTTTTTGGATATGCACAGTGCAGTGGCACTATTGTACTATGGATGGGTATGCAAGAAATGCTGGAGTTTTGCAGGCTCTGTTATTTATGGAGGAAGAAAATTGGTTTGGATGCAAAGTTTTGAGGAAGTGGTTGTTTGGTGCACAGCAGTAAATGTGTTGATTGGGTTTGTATATGAACAGTTGATATTATGGTGTGTGAAGTGGAGCAGGCAATAAGAGAGTGAATGCAGGATGGGCACTTTGCCGTGGTAGCAGTGGAGTGGGATTGTAGGACTGTTAGTGGTATGTTTGTACCGTTGGTTGAAGTTTGATAGTGAAGCAATGGTTGGATGGCGATGGTCTCAGATGGTTGAAGTAGGAAGGCAGTAGACAGGTTTGTGAATGATTTGCTGAAATGTCGTGATTCAGTTGTCAAGTGGTCGTGGTGAAAAATGTGAAGAAGTCTGGGGTTGGATTGGAGATGACAGAATGTTATTGCTGCGGGGGTTGACTATTGTAGTCCGGGGTGAAGTTATTGGCTTGTGGTGGGGAGTTAAGGCAGTGGCAATGGGTAGTTTGCAGTGGTGATGTGGATGCACGGAGGTGGTTAGTGTGTATGTCAGGGGAAGAAATATGTTGATGGTTTGTACAGTGTGGTCAGAGAAGTTTTAGGATGGAGGATGGTGGATGGAAATTGGCAAGTATTGAATTGAACAGGGGCTAATTTGAGCTTGTGGTGATTTTGTTGATCAGAAGAATTTTGTTGGATGATGGATGAAGGCAATTGTATTTACAAATGTAAACAACAATGTAATACAAATGTAAACAGTGAATACAAAGTTGTACACTTAATGTAAATAGAAAATGATGAAATGAAAAGATTTTTTTTTAAGTAGAAATGTAAAATGAACAGCACACTAGAAAACAACAGCAACAATAATGACACAACAATCACACTAGTGCAAACAAAAACCAAACAACAACACACACAAAAAAAATTCTTTTTCTTTTTAAATGCACACACAAAAATTAAAACACACAAAAATCAAAAGAAAATAATTCGAAGAATAGAAAATAAAAATCAAAACCATTTCCCGGCAACGGCGCCAAAAACTTGTTCGACGACGGAATTTCTATCGGATTAGAAAACCGTCGAACGAATTTAGAAATAAAATAACCGCAAGCACACGGCGTACACTTGTAGTACGTGGCGAATACGGGTCGATCCGCAGGGAATTGATGATTTTAAAAATCTATTCAATCAAATTAAACTAAAGTCGAGTGAAAGTTAAGCTAGATGATGTAGCTCAGACCGGAGATGAAGGCATAAGTCGTAGGCGACTTATGGAAGGAGCTATGAGTCATCTACGAGTTAAGAAAACAGGCATGAGTCGTGACCGACTCAACTGGGGTGAAGGCATAAGTCGTAACCGACTTAAGGAGGTGGTGATGAGTCGTCTCCGACTCAACTGGAAAAACAAAGGGGAAGTTGCTTCGAGGTTGCGACTTAACGAAGCGGATTTAAGTCGGCACCGACTTAAGGAAGGTGATGAGTCGGCACCGAGTTACAAGGCACAAGTGTTAAGTCGGCACCGACTTAAGGAAGGTGATGAGTCGGCACCGAGTTACAAGGCACAAGTGTTAAGTCGACCCCGACTTAAGAAAAGAGATAGGTCGGCACCGAGTTACGACTTATTTAAGTCGGTCAAAAGCCCTGATGCCGTTGGATGATCTACCGAGTTAATATCAACCATTGATTTCTTTAAACCACTAATCTGAGATGCGCATGTTTAAGTCGCCGAAGACTTGTTGCCGTTGATTTCTGCTGCCGAGTTAAGCTGGACCGTTGATTCCTTAAGTCGCTACTAAGTTGAGTCGCGTAGCATTATTAAGTCGGCAACGACTTAAGTACTTGTATTTTCTTTGATGTTTTTGTCTGTTTGTTAAGTCGCTGAAGGCTTGTAAAATTGTAACTGTTGAGTCGGAGTCTTTGTTAAGTCGTAGGTCGTAAGCTGTAACTCGGAACCGACTTAGTACTCGTAATATTTTTTAAGCTTTCTGAACTGTGTTGTAAATAAGGCGACTTATGTTAAGTCGGCAAGGTTGATAAGTCGGTTGCCGACTTAAGACTTGTACTTTTTCTGTTTTGGTGTGTTGTAGCCTATAAATAGGCAAGTGAAGTCATTTGTAAAGGTTGTTGAATATTGAATAAAATTCTCTTTTGATTGCTTTGTGCTTTCATTCAAATTGGTAGTTGAGTGTAATCTCCTATCTCCTCTTTCGGTTAATCGAGTGCGCTCGATTCAACGATTGTAGAAGCCGATTCGCGGAATCAAGTGCGCTTGATCAACGCTTGAAGAATTGAAGATCTTTGAACCCGGTATCGTGCGCGATCAACGAGTTCGAGATAGCTAGAGTTCGGTATCTTCGGATCAACGAATTCGGGCAATTCAGCATTCATCAATCCATCGACTGCTACTTTCACCGATCTACATTGTTTTGAATCATCCGCTGCGTCAGTTTTTGGTATCAGAGCTTGTTCTAGCCAATCATAGCTAGATCGAGACTTGGAGCCTAATCATTTTGAAGAATTTGAAGTTTGAAGAGAAGCCGAGTGCTTGAAGTGTTAAACCGTGACCGAGAGGAAGAAGAAGACATCATTGTTCGAAGATTGTTTGATCGGATTTGCATTGGAGGCCGAAACTTTGTCCATCGTGTTCATCGCGATTTGCTACAAAGTGGAAGTTTTCGATCCGTTTCATTTTGGATCAAAATCCGAAGAGTGTTAGAATTTGTGAAGTTTTCCAAGTATGCCGCCAAGAAGAGCTAATCGCCACCAAAACGTAGAAGCTTTATATCGAAGAGAAGAAGCTGATGAGATGGAGCAAAGAATCAATGAGAATTTTAGTGAGAAGCTTAATGAAGGAATTGGCCGATTAGAGAAGCTTATGACGGAGATGAATCAAAATCGGAGAAGGGTTTCACCAGAATCTAATCATGGAGGTAGTAGAGTCTCGCCACATTCTAATCGTGACCGAAGTGTTGAAAATGATCAAGGGCGTGGGAGAAACGTGAATGATCGAGAACGGAGGAACGTAGATAGAAGGGATGATGGTGGAAGGCGTAATGGTAGTAGAGATGTTGGTGGTCAGAATCGACATCGTTATGCATCTGATTTTGAAGAGGAGTATGATGGTGGTAGTGTTCAAGGAAGAGGTCAAGGCAGAAATTACTCTGAATATGATCACAAGTGGGAATCAGGGATGAAGACTGAAATTCCTGAATTCAAGGGTGGTATGCAAGCGGAGGAGTTTCTAGATTGGATGGCTAATGTAGAGGAGATTTTTGACTTCAAAGAAGTACCAGAACATCGTAGAGTAAAGTTGGTTGCTACAAGGCTGAGGGGTAGAGCTTTGGCATGGTGGCAGCAGACCAAGCTTACACGTGAGCGAATGGGGAAGTCAAAAATTGAGTCTTGGGAGAAGATGAAGAAGTTGATGAAAGCAACGTTCTTACCTTACAATTATCAATCTTTGATGTATCAACGTTTGCAAAACTTGAGGCAGGGCACAAAGTCAGTGAATGACTATGCTGATGAATTTTATCAACTCATTGCAAGGAATGATATTATGGAAACAGAAGAGCAGCTGACATCTAGGTTCATTGGAGGATTGAGGATGCAGATTCAGGATATGGTCAATATGTTCGATCCAAGATCTGTAGCGGAAGCACATCAGAAAGCGTTGGCTTGGGAAAAACAAGGGAGACGGGGAGGTGGTGTGTTTACTAATTCTAACAATCAAGCGAAGGGTGTTGGAGGAAATTCTAATGTTTCTAAACCTATCAGTAGACCAGTGGTGAAGGAGGCTGAGAAGGCAAGGGTTAACAATGGTTTCAAATGTTACAATTGTCAGGAAATGGGTCATAAAAGCAGTGAGTGTCCAAAACCAAAGAAGAGAACCATGATTGCAGAAGTTGACGATGAGGATGTTGATGAAGGTTGTTCTAATCCAGCTGAGGAGGATGAGCAGGATATTGCGTCAGGAGACGAAGGTTGTAACCTAATGCTGAGGAGATCGTGTTTAACACCGAAGCAGGAAGAAGCTAGTTGGTTGAGGAGTAATATCTTTCAGTCAACATGTACTATTCTGGGGAAGGTGTGTAAGTTTGTGATCGACGCAGGAAGCTGTGATAATATTATTTCAACCGAAGCTGTGACGAAGTTGAAATTGAAGACAGAGAAACATCCGAGTCCATACAAGTTAGCATGGTTAAGAAAGGGAGGAGAAGTGAAAGTGGATAGACGAGTTCGTGTACCATTCTCTATTGGGAAGAAATACAAAGATGAAATATGGTGTGATGTAGTAGAGATGGATGTTTGTCATTTATTATTGGGAAGACCATGGCAATATGATCGAGCAGTACAACATGACGGTCGGACCAATAGCTACAGTTTTATGTTTAAAGGCACGAAGATTATCTTAGTTCCGAAGAAGAGATCACAAGAAGAAAGTAAGTCCGAAGAAATCGAAGAGCTGAAAACTTTATTGACTTTAAAAGAGTTTGTTAAAGAGGTTGAGGAAGAACTGGAAGTATTCTTGTTGATTGGGCGTGAGAGCAGTGAAGAGGTTGAAATTCCAGAAGAAGTTAAACCAGTCTTGAAAGAATTTGACGATGTATTTCCAGAGGAATTACCAACGGAGTTACCACCGTTGAGGGACATACAACATCAGATAGATCTTGTTCCAGGTGCTGTGTTGCCACACAGACCACACTATCGAATGAGTCCGAAGGAGCATGAAGAGTTGCGGAGGCAAGTAGAGGAATTGCTTGAGCAAGGACGTGTGCAGGAGAGTTTAAGTCCTTGTGCTGTACCAGCTTTATTGGTACCCAAGAAGGATGGGACGTGGAGGATGTGCACTGACAGTCGAGCATTGAATAAGATCACTGTGAGATATAGATTTCCAATGCCGAGGTTGGATGACTTGTTAGATCAGATAAGTGGAGCTACTATCTTTTCGAAGATTGATTTGAAGAGCGGATATCATCAAATTCGTATCAGACCAGGCGATGAGTGGAAGACTGCTTTTAAAACCAGGGAGGGTCTATACGAGTGGTTGGTCATGCCATTTGGTTTATCCAATGCACCAAGTACTTTCATGAGGGTGATGAATCAGATTTTTCGACCATTCATTGGGAAATTTGTGGTGGTGTATTTCGATGATATTCTTATTTATAGTGGGAGTTCAGAGGAACATCTGAATCATCTTAGAGAAGTGCTGATGGTACTAAGACAAGAACAATTTTATGCTGCTACGAAGAAATGCGTGTTCATGACGCACAGTGTTTTATTTCTGGGGTATGTTGTTTCAGAGAAAGGAATACAGGTTGACCAAAGTAAAGTTGAGGCGATCAGAAATTGGCCGCAACCCAAGACGATAACGGAAGTTCGTAGTTTTCACGGGTTGGCTTCATTTTATCGAAGGTTTATTCCACACTTTAGTAGTGTGATGGCGCCTGTTACAGATTGCATGAAAGGTAAACAGTTTGCATGGACAGAGGAAGCAGGAAGTGCTTTTGGGAAGATCAAGGAATTGCTGACGACTGCACCAATTCTAGTATTACCTGATTTTCAGTTGGTATTTGAACTACATACTGATGCATCCAAGGTTGGGATTGGAGGGGTGTTGAGTCAGAAGGGACGTCCAATTGCCTATTTCAGTGAGAAGTTGTCAGGAGCAAAGATGCGTTACAGTACATATGATGTGGAGTTCTATGCTGTTGTGCAATCTATCAAACACTGGAGACATTATCTATTTCAGAAAGAATTTGTTCTGTATACTGATCATGAAGCATTGAAGCATTTGCAAGGGCAAGATAAGATTTCAGCGAGACATGCATCGTGGATTGCATATCTGCAACAGTTTACTTTTGTTGTTAAACATAAGTCAGGGGTGACGAATCGAGTGGCTGATGCTTTAAGTAGAAGGAGTCATTTGTTGACAACAATGAAAGTTGAAGTGACAGGATTTGAATTATTACCGGAATTATTTGTTGAAGATCCTTACTTCATGAAGTTTGTTGATAAAGTCAAGGAGGGAAAGACGGATGAGTTTGTGATGGTAGATGGTTTTCTTTTTAAAGGAAGTCGATTATGCATACCGGAGGGTAGTCTGAGAATGAAGATTATCAAGGAGTTACACGAAGAAGGGCATGTTGGAAGAGACCGTACCTTACAATTAATTTCACGATCCTACTTTTGGCCATCGATGAGAAAAGAAGTGGAGAGGTTTGTGGAGCGTTGTCATATTTGTCAGGTTTCGAAAGGAACTGCGACTAATGCTGGTTTATATATGCCATTACCTGTACCAAGTAAACCATGGGTTGATGTGAGTATGGACTTCGTGTTGGGATTACCGAGAACGCAGCGTGGTAATGATTCCATATATGTGGTAGTTGACAGATTTTCGAAGATGGCACATTTTATTGCTTGTAAGAAGACGGCGGATGCTGTTCATGTTGCTCAGTTGTTTTTCAGGGAGATCTATCGACTTCATGGATTGCCAGAATCTATTGTGTCGGATAGAGATACTCGATTTCTGAGTCATTTTTGGTTGAGTTTGTGGAAACTGGTGAGAACGAAGCTGAAATTTAGTAGTGCTTATCACCCGCAAACGGATGGACAGACCGAGGTTGTAAACAGATCATTGGGGAACTTGTTGAGGTGTCTTGTTCAAGATAATCTGAAGAGTTGGGATGTGAAGTTATGTCAGGCAGAATTTGCCCATAATCATGCTGTGAATCGAAGTACGGGGTTCAGTCCGTTCCAGATTGTTTATTCAAGTTTACCGAAGGGACCGTTAGATTTAACGATGATACCACACTCGAAGGGGACAATTAAGAAAGCTGCTGATTTTGTTGAAGGGCTGACGGAGTGTCATAAAATCGTTCAAGAACGATTAGAGAAAGCAAATGAGAAATATAAACGAGCTGCAGATTTGAAACGACGAAATGTTGAGTTTAACGAAGGAGATTTGGTTTATGCAGTATTAACAAAAGATCGTTTTCCAGTAGGTGCTTATAACAAGTTGAAAGCCAGGAAAATTGGTCCGGTGAAAGTTGTGAAACGAATCAATGAAAATGCTTATAAACTAAAGCTGCCGGGTGATGTGTATACGTCTGACGTATTCAATGTTAAGCATCTCGTACCATATCATGGGAATGAGTTTGTTGGGGATGACGAGTGTGCAAATTCGAGGTCGAATTTCTCTCAACATGGGGAGGATGATGTAGCTCAGACCGGAGATGAAGGCATAAGTCGTAGGCGACTTATGGAAGGAGCTATGAGTCATCTACGAGTTAAGAAAACAGGCATGAGTCGTGACCGACTCAACTGGGGTGAAGGCATAAGTCGTAACCGACTTAAGGAGGTGGTGATGAGTCGTCTCCGACTCAACTGGAAAAACAAAGGGGAAGTTGCTTCGAGGTTGCGACTTAACGAAGCGGATTTAAGTCGGCACCGACTTAAGGAAGGTGATGAGTCGGCACCGAGTTACAAGGCACAAGTGTTAAGTCGGCACCGACTTAAGGAAGGTGATGAGTCGGCACCGAGTTACAAGGCACAAGTGTTAAGTCGACCCCGACTTAAGAAAAGAGATAGGTCGGCACCGAGTTACGACTTATTTAAGTCGGTCAAAAGCCCTGATGCCGTTGGATGATCTACCGAGTTAATATCAACCATTGATTTCTTTAAACCACTAATCTGAGATGCGCATGTTTAAGTCGCCGAAGACTTGTTGCCGTTGATTTCTGCTGCCGAGTTAAGCTGGACCGTTGATTCCTTAAGTCGCTACTAAGTTGAGTCGCGTAGCATTATTAAGTCGGCAACGACTTAAGTACTTGTATTTTCTTTGATGTTTTTGTCTGTTTGTTAAGTCGCTGAAGGCTTGTAAAATTGTAACTGTTGAGTCGGAGTCTTTGTTAAGTCGTAGGTCGTAAGCTGTAACTCGGAACCGACTTAGTACTCGTAATATTTTTTAAGCTTTCTGAACTGTGTTGTAAATAAGGCGACTTATGTTAAGTCGGCAAGGTTGATAAGTCGGTTGCCGACTTAAGACTTGTACTTTTTCTGTTTTGGTGTGTTGTAGCCTATAAATAGGCAAGTGAAGTCATTTGTAAAGGTTGTTGAATATTGAATAAAATTCTCTTTTGATTGCTTTGTGCTTTCATTCAAATTGGTAGTTGAGTGTAATCTCCTATCTCCTCTTTCGGTTAATCGAGTGCGCTCGATTCAACGATTGTAGAAGCCGATTCGCGGAATCAAGTGCGCTTGATCAACGCTTGAAGAATTGAAGATCTTTGAACCCGGTATCGTGCGCGATCAACGAGTTCGAGATAGCTAGAGTTCGGTATCTTCGGATCAACGAATTCGGGCAATTCAGCATTCATCAATCCATCGACTGCTACTTTCACCGATCTACATTGTTTTGAATCATCCGCTGCGTCACTAGAGAAATAGAGAATTAACTAACTAACTAAAAGAAAACAAATGCAAATATAAGAGTTAAATGACAATTTAGAGAATAAATCCACTCTCTAGATCATGTAGTTCAACACATATGAAATCATGATCACTCTTTTATGGTCATTAGTGCTTTAATTGATGTGCCTATCATAAGTATGTCATATTTGTGCTATTGATTAGCCAACATAAGCCATCAAACTTTGACACACCCCTTTTATCACTTACTAACTTTCATGAAACTTGACAATGAAAATGAAAATGAAATCTATTTTAAGTATGGCCTATTAACTATTGATTAGAAATATAGACCATCAAATTTTAATTTCAAATCACTTTCTTTTGCCATAATCATATTTTGATGAAGAGGCAATTAATGTTAGTGATTGTTTAAGCATAGCCTATTTGGTGTCAACAATATAGGCTATCAAATTCAAGGCAAAAACAACAATTAAACCACTTCAACCATTCTTCATTAAGCACAAAAAGAGAGCATGAATTAACAAATAGTTGAAGCTACATAATTAGAGAGCTTCATTACCCCTAAATTGAAGGGGTTTAGCCTCTCATATTTGTCATTTGATTAACAAATGTAGCTAGCAACATGAAAGCAAAAAGAAAGAAAAATGAAAGATAATGGAAAAGAGAAGCTAATTAACACGAATTGAAACTAATCTACTTTGCATGAATGTAAATCTACACTAGTAACATGAAAGGAAAATAAACAAGAGAAGAAAAGAGCAATGTATTAAAGTTGCATAAAAATTACATAAAAGAAATGGCTAAGTAGCCATGAAAAGAAAAGAGAAGAGCTTGTTTATTTGTGAGCCTAAACTAAACTAAAGAGAGACTAAGAGAGAGGGGGGTTACATGAACATAATGGGTTATTTATACAAGCATGAAACCCTAATCCATAATTTGGGAAATGCTCAAACTACCCCTTAGGAAGTGTGGTGGCCAAGTAACCATTAGCATCCATTAATCATCATTTAAATGTACATGAAGCCATTAATTCCATAAGCATGTGCATTAGCCTCTAATGTGTACATTAAGGTAGGTGGGTAGGTGGGGTCCTCCATGATCTTCACATTGAATTATTTCCATCTTCATTCCTTTGTGTTCTTTTTGTGCATGCATATCTTCTTCATGAAACCACCTGTAATGGAAATCAAATTCCTACAAAATAGTATGTAAATTTCTAATTAAATTTTCTCAAGTTAATTTATGCACAAAGAATGACTATTTTATCCTTCGATGGAGATGAATATGTGACAATTTGGAATTAATATGGATTTTGGTTAAAAAAAGTTAAAGTACCCAATATGATCATTTATTTGAATTAATTAGATTAAATATGGTGGTAAAAATATACATATTTACGTGCACATCACTTACACATGTATAGGATCACGAATGGTCCTTAGGCGTGCTCTGAGACGACTATCAACCGCATTAGTGTAGGTGTCTGCACTTTGACGTCTCTACTTTGCTTTTGTTTTCTATTCTTTGCATACGGACTTGATTTGGTTGAACATTTTGGTTTTAAGACTCATTTTGAATGCAAATTTGATATTTGTAATTCCATAATGGCTAAGTCACTTACACATGTACGGCATCGGGAACGGTCCTCAGTCATGCTCTGAGATGGTGATAAATCGCCATAACAAATAATTCGAAAACTAACTCGAATGTGAAATCTGACATTAATGATACTAAGTCCCCCACGGGCACACGCAATTCGCCTCAAACGGCACCCGACTGCGAACGGCACCCCGACCACAAACGGTCACAACTCGCCTCGAACGGCATCCTACCTCGAACGGTCGCATACCGCCTTGAACGGCATACGATCACTATTCACAGTCAGGTAAGATTATCAACCTCTTTACAGGACATTATCAGGATACGAACATCCAGCTTATTGAACTACAAAACACACCTTCCTATCACAAGGCATGTTTTGGGAGGCAAGTTTTATCCCCCCTTTGGCAACGCCGTGACACCAAAGAGTTGACTGAAAACGGAAGATAATTAGTCTCGACGACCGATTACCTACAAAGTTCACTATAGATGCTGGTAAATTTTGTCCAAGTCCGAATCGAGCTACAATTAACATGACACGACATTCAAAGCTATAAAAGCCAACGTTCCATATTTCAAGTCAATCGGAGTTCGTATGCTCAAGATATGATCGATGCAAATCTAGCAATGCTCTCATTTGTATCCATCATTCCACCTCCCTCGTATCGGTTTCATTCGAATCCATCAGGTATACATCGGTTCATATCCATCAGGTGTACATCGGTTTGTATCCATTCACATCTCGTTCGTATCCATCCCACAAGCACCATTTCGTATCCATCATGTCTTCTCCACTTTGTATCCATCGTACTAGTTCCACTTCGTATCCATCATGTCCGCTCTGTTTCGTATCCATCATCTGAAGATATTTCGTATCGCTCCGATATGAAACAACACCTAAAAACATAACTACTCGATGATCGATATGAAGAGAATCAGGCTATACCAAATATCGATACGAAGTAGAGCACGGAAGATGGATACGAAAAGCGTTGCCTAGATCGATACGAAGAGAGCACGTTCAAGTGAAAGACTCGATCGCTCGGCATGAAAAGTGGATCGATCCTAAAAGTTGGCGCCACGTCATCAGTCATCACGTGCCTAGAAGCGATGCGAACTCGATAGCCTTCAACGAATTCAAACTTGCATCGGTCATAACTTAAAATCTACAAGTCAAAATGCTACCAAATTTTCACAAGAGCTTGCATACGACCTCAGGAATGTTCATGATCGATCTCGGCTCGATTGGGCAAGATTTGGATCGATACGAATCTCATTCGTATCGATCATGGATCGAGTCGAAACGACCAGGGATCGATCACGTGGGCCCACCCACATCATGGAAGGAGTCTTCCGAAGTTTGAGACAAATATTACCAGCCTACACATATAAATAGCAGTCCAAGAACTATTAGCAGTGGAGTGGGATTGTAGGACTGTTAGTGGTATGTTTGTACCGTTGTTTGAAGTTTGATAGTGAAGCAATGGTTGGATGGCGATGGTCTCAGATGGTTGAAGTAGGAAGGCAGTAGACAGGTTTGTGGATGATTTGCTGAAATGTTGTGATTTAGTTGTCAAGTGGTCGTGGTGAAAAATGTGAAGAAGTCTGGGGTTAGATTGGAGATGACAGAATGTTATTGCTGTGGGGGTTGACTATTGTAGTCCGGGGTGAAGTTATTGGCTTGTGGTGGGGAGTTAAGGCAGTGGCAATGGGTAGTTTGCAGTGGTGATGTGGATGCACGGAGGTGGTTAGTGTGTATGTCAGGGGAAGAAATATGTTGATGGTTTGTACAGTGTGGTCAGAGAAGTTTTAGGATGGAGGATGGTGGATGGCAATTGGCAAGTATTGAATGGAACAAGGGCTAATTTGAGCTTGTGGTGATTTTGTTGATCAGAAGAATTTTGTTGGATGATGGATGAAGGCAATTGTATTTACAAATGTAAACAACAGTGTAATACAAATGTAAACAGTGAATACAAAGTTGTACAATGAATGTAAATTGAAAATGATGAAATAAAAAGTTTTTTTTTAAGTAGAAATGTAAAATGAACAGCACACTAGAAAACAACAGCAACAATAATGACACAACAATCACACTAGTGCAAACATAAACAAAACAACAACACAAAAAAATTCTTTTTTTTTAAATGCACACACAAAAATTAAAACACACAAAAATTAAAACACACACAAATCAAAAGAAAATAATTCGAAGAATAGAAAATAAAAATCAAAACAATTCCCCGGCAACGGCGCCAAAAACTTGTTCGACGACAGAATTTCTATCGGATTAGAAAACCGTCGAACGAATTTAGAAATAAAATAACCGCAAGCGCACGGCGTACACTTGTAGTACGTGGCGAATACAGGTCGATCCGCAGGGAATTGATGATTTTAAAAATCTATTCAATCAAATTAAACTAAAGTCGAGTGAAAGTTAAGCTAGAGAAATAGAGAATTAACTAACTAACTAAAAGAAAAGAAATGCAAATATAAGAGTTAAATGACAATTTAGAGAATAAATCCACTCTCTAGATCATGTAGTTCAACACATATGAAATCATGATCTCTCTTTTATGGTCATTAGTGCTTTAATTGATGTGCCTATCATAAGTATGGCATATTTGTGCTATTGATTAGCCAACATAAGCCATCAAACTTTGACACACCCCTTAAATCACTTACTAACTTTCATGAAACTTGACAATGAAAATGAAAATGAAATCTATTTTAAGTATGGCCTATTAACTATTGATTAGAAATATAGACCATCAAATTTTAATTTCAAATCACTTTCTTTTGCCATAATCATATTTTGATGAAGAGGTAATTAATGTTAGTGATTGTTTAAGCATAGCCTATTTGGTGTCAACAATATAGGCTATCAAATTCAAGGCAAAAACAACAATTAAACCACTTCAATCATTCTTCATTAAGCACAAAAAGAGAGCATGAATTAACAAATAGTTGAAGCTACATAATTAGAGAGCTTCATTACCCCTAAATTGAAGGGGTTTAGCCTCTCATATTTGTCATTTGATTAACAAATGTAGCTAGCAACATGAAAGCAAAAAGAAAGGAAAATGAAAGATAATGGAAAAGAGAAGCTAATTAACAAGAATTAAAACTAATCTACTTTGCATGAATGTAAATCTACACTACTAACATGAAAGGAAAATAAACAAGAGAAGAAAAGAGCAATGTATTAAAGTTGCATAAAAATTACATAAAAGAAATGGCTAAGTAGCCATGAAAAGAAAAGAGAAGAGCTTGTTTATTTGTGAGCCTAAACTAAACTAAAGAGAGACTAAGAGAGAGGGGGGGGTTACATGAACATAATGGGTTATTTATACAAGCATGAAACCCTAATCCATAATTTGGGAAATGCCCAAACTACCCCTTAGGAAGTGTGGTGGCCAAGTAACCATTAGCATCCATTAATCATCATTTAAATGTACATGAAGCCATTAATTCCATAAGCATGTGCATTAGCCTCTAATGTGTAAATTAAGGTAGGTGGGTAGGTGTGGTCCTCCATGATCTTCACATTGAATTATTTCCATCTTCATTCCTTTGTGTTCTTTTTTTGCATGCATATCTTCTTCATGAAACCACTTGTAATGGAAATCAAATTCCTACAAAATAGTATGGAAATTTCTAAATAAATTTTCTCAAGTTAATTTATGCACAAAGAATGACTATTTTGCCCTTGGATGGAGATGAATATGTGATAATTTGGAATTAATATGGATTTTGGTTAAAATAAATTAAAGTACCCAATATGATCATTTATTTGAATTAATTAGATTATATATGGTGGTTAAAATATGCACATTTACGTGCACATCACTTACACATGTATAGGATCACGAATGGTCCTTAGGCTTGCTCTGAGACGACTATCAACCGCATTAGTGTAGGTGTCTGCACTTTGACGTCTCTGCTTTGCTTTTGTTTTCTATTCTTTGCATACAGACTTGATTTGGTTGAACATTTTGGTTTTAAGACTCATTTTGAATGCAAATTTGGTATTTGTAATTCCATAATGGCTAAGTCACTTACACATGTACGGCATCGCGAACGGTCCTCAGGCATGCTCTGAGATGGTGATAAATCGCCATAACAAACAATTCGGAGACTAACTCGAATGTGAAATATGACATTAATGATACTAAGTCCCCCCGGGCACACACAATTCGCCTCAAACGGCACCCGACTGCGAACGGCACCCCGACCACAAACGGTCACAACTCGCCTCGAACGGCATTCGACCTCGAACGGTCACATACTGCCTCGAACGGCATACGATCACTATTCACAGTCGGGTAAGATTATCAACCTCTTTACAGGACATTATCAAGATACGAACATCCAGCTTATTGAACTACAAAACACACCTTCCTATCGCATGGCATGTTTTCGGGGGCAAGTGTTATCCCCCCTTTGGCAAGGCCGTGACACCAAAGAGTTGACTGAAAACGGAAGATAATTAGTCTCGACGACCGATTACCTACAAAGTTCACTATAGATGCTGGTAAATTTTTTCCGAGTCTGGATCGAGCTACAATTAACATGACACGACAATCAAAGCTATAAAAGCCAACGTTCCAAATTTCAAGTCAATCGGAGTTCTAATGCTCAAGATATGATCGATGCAAATCTAGCAATGCTCTCACTTGTATCCATCATTCCACCTCCCTCGTATCGGTTTCATTCGAATCCATCAGGTATACATCGGTTCGTATCCATCAGGTTTACATTGGTTTGTATCCATTCACATCTCATTCGTATCCATCCCACAAGCACCATTTCGTATCCATCATGTCTTCCCCACTTCGTATCCATCGTACTAGTTCCACTTTGTATCCATCATGTCCGCTCTGTTTCGTATCCATCACGTCGGCTCTGTTTCGTATCCATCATCTGAAGATATTTCGTATCGCTTCGATATGAAACAACACCTAAAAACATAACTACTCGATGATCGATATGAAGAGAGTCAGGCTATACCAAATATCGATACGAAGTAGAGCACGGAACATTGATACGAAAAGCGTTTCCTAGATCGATACGAAGAGAGCACGTTCAAGTGAAAGACTCGATCGCTCGGCATGAAAAGTGGATCGATCTTAAAAGTTGGCGCCACGTCATCAGTCATCACGTGCCTAGAAGCGATGCGAACTCGACAGCCTTCAACAAATTCAAACTTGCATTGGTCATAACTTAAAATCTACAAGTCAAAATGCTACCAAATTTTCATAAGAGCTTGTGTACGACCTCAGGAATGTTCATGATCGATCTCGGCTCGATTGGGCAAGATTTGGATCGATACGAATCTCATTCATATCGATCATGGATCGAGTCGAAACGACCAGGGATCGATCACGTGGGCCTACCCACATCATGGAAGGAGTCTTCCAAAGTTTGAGACAGATATTTCCAGCCTACACATATAAATAGCAGTCCAAGAACTTCAGAAAAGAGGATCTTTTGGCTCTTCTATGCAGTTACTCTGCTGAACTCCATTGTAACTCGGATATTATCAATTAGACTCCTGTAAATCAATAGAGAATCATCAATAAAACAGCAACTCTTCAAAGTGGTTGTAGGCTACAATGCCGAACCACTATAAATCTTGTCTTTCTACTGCTTTCCTTTTAATTTTTTGAGCGTTCTTCATATTTAATTCTATTACATACAATCTATCCGTGACTGTGATTTGGTGCTCTCATCTGTAATTAGGTGTTTGTGACCATTTTTGGCGCAAACATTGATCATGGGGGTAACCTTGTTAACCACATCATTGTTATCCCAGAGAGAGTTAAGGGGAAGCATCTACACTTGGTTGCTTCATCCACTCATGCAGAATCCATCAGCTATACATATCTCAGGATGTGCTGCCTGGGATCGGTTTTTCCCTCATAGGTGGGCATTGAGGACATGTTGAACCTCCTTGGATACTCCGCATGTAGAACATTATCAGTGAATGGGTATGGCTTCTCGAGATTTCCTGGTCATCGTTGGTCAAGCACTTGCTCTCTTTCACTAACTGTCTAACCATAGCCGATAAGTCTGGCATTTGGATAGTTGGTGCCAAGCGGTGGTCGTGCTCCACCTCACATGAATGGTCTAGTCGATATCTACGGACCGTTCCACGCCTTCTTGGTTCACAATCTTCTCGATATATACCTCTTAAATTCACTTCATCGTCATTCAGGGGAAGTGCTTGGTCAACATTTAATTGAACTCCAACATCCAAACCAACTAAACCGGCTCCAACTTGATTCCCATGATGCATGGGTTGGTACCCTCTTCTAGGGGAGGGATCAGTACTAATCCCTATAGATGGATCGGCACCAATCGATCCTGGCAAACCATGATGGTCTGCCGGTTGATGCCCCGAAGTTTCTGCGTGATATTTGTCTATACTACGATGCATGTGCCTATGATACTCATCCGATGAGCTAGAACTCTTTGATGTCGTGTAAGGAGTGGGATCCCTCCTAGCTTTCCCTCGCTGCTGCTAATTGAGTTGGTTCATTAAGTTGATATTTGCCTGAATGTGTTGATTTAATTGTTGATGAATCTCTATCAAATCTATCATTAGATTATGAAATTCAGCTCTTGCAATAGAATCTGTGGGATTATAAACTTCAACTTATTTAGCATTCACATCCATTGGTTGATTGCTTGGATCTCCTTGCTGGATGCTAGCATTCTTATTTGCTTCCATGTTCTGAGAAGTAGATCTAGTATTCCTCACCATTGTCGAAAGCTTCGCTTAGATTTTTGCAAATTTGAGTGGTATGAGCAACTCCTTGAAGATAAGTACAAATCTCCTTTGGGGGATTTAGCCAATCAAGTAGCAACGAATGGATCCTAATAAGTTGAGAATCAAGGTTCTCAGTGAAAGCACCAAAATGTTTGCCCATAAAATAGTCGCAAACACCCAAGAATATTTTTTGTAGAGAGATAAGTGAAGAAAAGCAAAATTAAACTGAGCAGATGAATAAGTAAGAAATAGAGAATAAGCAATAATCGAAGACATAGAAATTTATAGTGGTTCGGCGTTGTATGCCTATGTTCACTTTGAAGATTATCCTTTATTAATTACTTCTGAATCTGATTACAACAGTAGAAATAAGTTAGAACTTAATTACAATGGAGTCTAGAGTAACCAACATTGCAAAGATCCTCAGAATGATCCATCAAGCCAGTATTTATAGATGAAGACATGCTAAATATCTCTCCGAAATTTCGGCTGAAGGAACTACTAAACCATATGGGACCACTAGAGGGATCGTTAGGCTCAATTCCCAAAGAGGAGGGATCGGTACTAATCAATTCTTTTTTCGAATTTTGGAGAGCGGTCCCAATGGTGGCTTCCTTATACAAAAATATGTTTAGCCTCCAAATTTCATGTCATTTGGATCATTGGAGCTTGAGTTATTGCTTGATCTTTGATTCGGCATGGCTTGCATGTTGCTTTCAACCGATCCCATCTAAGGGATGTATACCGATCCCTCTAAACTTGTCATGTCGATGTGCGATCCCTAGGGTGAGTTCTATAGGGTCCTTATATCTTGCTCTTCAAATTTCATAGGCATTGGACTTATAGATCTTGAGATATTGATTGTTTTCCACGAGAATGCTCCTATACTTTGAAACATGCCGATCCCTCTTGTTGGAGTCGATCCCTCCTATGCGTTGAATCATATTTCATACTTCGAACATTCTACATTGCACATTTATCAATTCCATTCTATCCTTACTTCATATTACTATTTGTACTTGACTTCCGGGCCCCATAATCACCCCTTTGGAGTCATCGACCTTGATGGAAGTCGAATCTGACTTGTGCAATCAATTCAATATAGCTAGGTTAAAATGTCGGATAACACCATCATGACTTTATAGCTCAACCTTTCGTAACTCCAACCTAGTTACTTCAAGTCTCGGTAACCTCATACCCAGGATGCATAACTCAAGTGAGTTTAGGAGTTATATCTTTGAACCTCAAGGTGTTGGTGTAGACAAAATTCTGCACTAACATTTTTGATGCTAGAAGAAGGAACTGAATCTCTGTCATTTGTTCTCTCTCGGAAAATCCAGCAACATCATTCCTCCAACCATAATTAACTTTAAGAAACTAACCCCGAAGTTGCACCTTAACCTTTATATTTGGCTTATTGAAGAGGACAATAATAAGAGATTGATTACCCTCATCTCAGAGAAAGAGAATGGCAGAGAATATGATCCTGTTTATGAACTTCCAGCTCTCTAGATCAGACAAATTTAAAAGCATCTTTAGGAGTCTCTCCAAGAGTCTACTCAACTCTGAGGGACGGTCAAGGCTATGTCGAACAAAATTAAGGATCTGAGTATTGTGATAATGATAAATAAAGTTTCCTCTCTCTGCTAGAAGAGGCCTCTCGTAACTTCTACTTTTCGACTATGGAAGAAGGCCCAGTAATACAAAGTCTTCACTCCCCTCAATCAGAGCCTATCTTGAATCATTTTTAAAACATGTGGAGAACTCTGTTATCCAAACTATCCCCTATTCATCAAAGAAGATCGGAAAGGAAAGCATTATAGTGTTTACCATTAAGCAAATAGGCACGAAACAGATGACCGTCGAAGACTTTCTTAAGCCATAGTAAACTTCACATAGAAAGTGAGATTGACTGAGTTTATTAAATAGTTCTTAAATATCTCATCTTATAAGTGTATAACTTTGTTTCTATGTTTCAGTGAAATTCATGTGGACTTATTCAACCGAACACACGCACACACATCCCCTTCTGAAGACAAAGAATGCTATATGGATCTTTATATTTGAAGAAACCTCTTATGTTACTAAAGATGTTCCTTTTGGGTTTATCTTTTTCTTTTCTCATTATGCACAATCTAGTCTCGGAACCCATAAAATTTAACCTATTACATCCCTTTTTTTGTGTCAGCATTTAATGTCCAAGGGTCGATACTCCTTTATTGATCTAGGTCAATAAAGAGTTTCACTTTTTTATTTAAAATATTAATTTCTTAATAATCGTCTTTCTCAAACTCAAATTAAAAATGCTTTTTACCTAATAGTAAAACGTACTAATTACGCAATTTCAAAAGTCTTTTACAAAGTAATCGAAAAGCACTCTACTTCTCTTTTACCAAGTTACAATTAGCTTTTCGTATAACCAATAACTTAAAATAGATTTTGATGGCAAACACCAGTCAAAAGTGGTTATAGATGGCCGACACCAGCCAAAGGTAGTTATAGATAGCCAACGCCAGCCAAAAGTGGTTGTAGATTGGGACCTAATGATAAAATTAGTAGACCTCGCCATAAGAGCAACCCCATAGTGATGCACAACAAAGTGTAAGGCCAATATCACCTGGGTTTAAAAAGATGTTCAAAATTAGAATGCATGCTGATGTGAGTCATGGTCAGTGGAATCATGCATTGGGTAGATCCCCATTTAGACTAGAATATTGGGTAGATTTCCAATAATAGTGTGCCAAGGTCAAGTAGTACCATGCATTGGGTAGATTTTCAATTATATTAGAATGTTGGGTAGATTCCCAAATAGATTAGAATATTGGGTAGATTCCCTATAGTAAGCATAGTCAAGTAGTACCATGCATTGGGTAGATTCCCAACTAAATTAGTGTTCGGTAAATTCCAAAGTTAATTAGACTATTGGGTAGATTCACAACTAAATTAGAGTGTTGGGTAGATTACCAAATAGGCTAGAGTATTGGGTAGATTCCCAACTAGATTAAAGTGTTAGATAGATTCCCAATTAGAAGGTTGACGAGTAGATTCATAATAATAACAAAACCTAAGAAGGGAAGTTCTTAAGCTAAAATGAGCATTGGGTGATAATCGCAATAAAGGCCGAAAGGATGGCATCAGGATTAGTGAATAAGAATATTAGAGATATCGATACGAAAAGGCATCAAGGGGCAAAAAGACCCCGCGATAGAATTAAATGAACAAGCAAGATGGCCTGAATCGAAAGAATATGTCAACCGAAGGATAAAAGGATCTCAAAGTTATAGAAAGATTATCCAAATAATTATCAGGACATTCAGAATACAATATGTACAGAAGAAAGAGAAAAGTTTTCATAAGCCTTTGTACAATTTTCTAATTCTAGTCTCGACCTCCTTCACAACCTCCTCCTTACGAGATTCGAAGTGTTTCTCCATCTTGTCATATGTCATGGATATCCATTATTTCCTATATTCTCTAAATGAAATCGTTCGACTATCCCGGTTGCAAATAAGAAAATCTAATGTAGTGGGCACTGGAACTGAGGGAGAACTCTTCTCGAATTGAGGACGAGTCCAAAAGGGACAATGGTAGTTCTATGAGTAGAACGAAGCCCTATAGCAGTGCAATCTCTACCTCTACACCTTCCACAAGCAGTAGTTGTAATTTCGTTTGTACGTGTGGTCTTAGTTTCAAGCTCTTGAAGTTTGATTATCAAATGCTCTTGGTGGGCTTCATCCAGTTGCTATCTAAGAGTGGGAGTAGATACCTATAGGCTAGAAACGGTAGATTCCGAAGCTTGACAGTGACTGGCACGACCTTTGAGATAATAGACATCTTCGAGATTCCACTTTAAAGATTCATTGTCTTTCAGGACAACATGAATGCTGATACTAAGATTAAGGTTATATTTTGTTAATTCAACTATTTAATCGTCGAGACTTCGTTGCAAGGAGGCATAATCCCTCTATAGTTTTAAGTAGTTTGGACATAGTTTCCCCTAAAAGAGATTCAAGTTAAGACTAGAAAAGACAGATGGTCATAAAGGTAATTCAATTTCATTCCACGGAAGATTAGTATAGATAATATAAAAAAAACAGAGAAAGAGAAAAAAGGAAAAGAGATGCAAAATTCATGGTCTTTGGAGATAAGCAAACTTCTCCTTAGTAGCTAAAATAATCTTAAGACCTCTACTCCTAGTATCAGCCAAGGACCCCGAGGGCCTTGCCTTATTGGAAAAGGAAATGTCTTTCCTTAAGCTACCTTTTGCTATGGAAAGTTCTGAGGGAGAAGAATCTACTAAGGGTAGTCTATAGTTAGCTTTTGGAACATATTGGGGGACATTCCAAAACATGTTCACTTTCAAGAGTCCCCCCTTTGGTAATGGCTAGAGGAGGCAGAGTTACACTTCGGTAACCTGAAAGAGCCTTCAGAGTTATAGTCAAACTTGGATCATAGAATCTACGAAGGAAGGATAACCTTTTGTTTTTCAACTGTGGATCCGTTGGATGTAGTTTAGGAAGTCGAGCAAATTCTTGAAAGACTTCGTCTCGATCTCCTAAAGTAAGTTTAAATTGACCCCTAAGATCTAAGACATGATTAGTTAACTTTGTACTCCTAAGCTTAAGGGACTTAATGGATTTGACATAGGTTTCATGAGTTTCCCATACCTCTTCGATCTTATTAGACAACTCTACATTACTTAATCTACTGGATTTTAGTTAGGTTTTAAGCGTGCCTATGGTTGTAAGCGGTTTCAAAATTCTGGTTGACTCCTCTTCCATAATACTACATAATGAGAAATGAAGTTGGATTTTTTCTATTTAAACATGGTAAAGGGAAAAAGAATTTCAGAATAGACACAATGGAGATAATAAGGAAGGTATTCAACAAAAACCCAAATAAAATACCACTAAGGTCCATAGCCATCATAAACAACAAAACGAAATTGTATCAGAATTATTACAGACTAGAGTTCAAGCATCATGAGTAGGAGATTCTTAAATTTTAGAACCCTGAATTACCTCTCTAATTTTGTCACCTTTCGCCGCTAGGACTAATTGTAAAACACTCGTTGAGGCCCGAGCTTTCTCGTACTTAAGGGATAAACTCTCCTCGATCCTTTCACCATTAGGATTGAACCCTATGGAAATATTCATGCCACTGTCCCGGTTGTATTCATAAGCACTATAGAGAATCTTAAAGGCTTCAATAGCAGCCACCTTCTTTGCCTCCTCCTAAGTAATCTGACCTAAGTTCAACTTCTTAACCTATGCAAGCTCCTCCTCTGCCGTCTTATGCTTGGCTTCCAAATTTCTCAAGGCCTTCTCCAAAATTAGCAACCTTCCTCTCAGAAGACCTCAAGTCCCGAAGACTTTTCTCCCTTTCATCCTAGGCCTCCTTCTTAAACTTAGCTAACTCTTTCCTTGAAGCTTCGGCCTTCTCCACTTCCCCCTCTAGCTTTTCAAACCACCAGTGCAGAACCGAGAAGTTAGCCAAGATCTGAAGGAAAGAAATTATTATGGAAACTAAAGGAATAAATAACCTATCAGTAAAAAACTACTTTGAGCTGGTCTTCCATCCCTAAAATCAACATCCTCTTTAAGCTGCCCATATCATCCTTCATCTCCACTCGGGAGCTTCCTATGACCTTAGAAAGATGGGCGTTGATAGCAAAATGGGTCACTTCAATCACCCGATCCACGTGCATATTGAAAGCATATCATTAGAAGCCACTGCAACATAAAATGAGAAAACAGGTCAATTAAGAAAATTTTCGGTTTCATGAAAATAAAGTCGTAGAATACATGCTATAAGGTATTTAAGACCGAGGTCTACCTTCAGAAGCGGCATCTTTTCTTCCAGCCTTAGTGGTTTTTGGGTTAGAGCCAGTGGGTTCATCAGGTTTACTTAGGCCAATCACGTTCGAAGGCATAGTTTTGGTTGAAGGGGGATCATAACCAAGAATTTTGGCCGAGGGCGACAATAACCATCAAGCGTTAAGATTAGCCTCGGTAAGGACTACATGCCTTAGTCTCTCTGCCTTCGGTATTTTCATCACCTCCTCGTACCTAGAGTCAAAGAAGTCCTTAAGGGTTGGAACCTTATCGCTTCCAAGCTTAGCTAAGGAGATTAAACAAAATATTAAAGAAAGATGTGACTAAAAATAAGATCCTCAAAAGACAAAAACATTTCGAAATGCTCACAGGTCTTCAGAAGATCAGTGATAATTCGGGGTCCTTTGTCTTTATGAAAAACCAATTTGTAGGTGTAACCTTACTGGGTGGTTTAATCAGGGGTATCTTCTTCCAAAAACGAAGGATACATAAAGGGACCGATGAACTACCAACTGTATGCATATTATATAAGTAATGGTTCTCAGAGGCAGTCATATTTTGATACTCTTTCTTCTGGTATAAGATTGCCAGAGCAAACAAAGTGCTATATGAGACCATCACAAGCTGAATTGGGTAAAGACTGTAGAATTTCAGAACATCAGTGAATAGAATGGAAAGGGGAAGCGCTATCCCATTTGCCAAATGCTCCAGTGTCCAAGTAAAGAATCCTTCAGGGGGATCACTCCAGTCATCTTCATAATTGGAAGCCTTAATCTCAACACACTCGATCCCATAACTATTAATCCAATTCTCTAGCTCACCTAGTCAGTTATTGGTTTATCCATGGTAAGTTCTAAAAGAACAAGTGTTAGGTTAGCAAGTCAACAAGAACCCTAAGAACTCCTACATGGAATATTTAATGTCTTGTGGTTCAAAAAGGGATTGGACCTAAAATTGGATTTTACAGCGTAGACACAAAGATTCAAGATTCATACAAGAAAACGAAAGGGAAAACCCCAAAGCAGTTTTCAACCTGAGACAATGAAAAACCCAATTTAAGGACAAAAACTCTAATTTGCGAGGTAATAGGCATCATGGACTAACCAGTCATATAATACCTCAACTCAAAATCAATCAACAATATGACAATGGAAATCAAAATCTAATTTTTCACAAATTCGAAAAAGGGAATGTGTGCGGATATTAATAGCGGTAATAAAAACTGATAAAGAATAGAGAAAAATCAAAAATTTACTATTTCAATCAAGGATTTTCAATGATTTGAGAAAGATTTCAAGCGTCAGTGATAGATGTAGATGTCTGAAATGCGAGTAAAGAAGAAAGAAAGGGTTTATCAAAACCTTGGAATTAACGGTATAGATTACCTAGCCAAATAAACCTTAACCGTAGATTACATGTGGCAAAATCAACAGGAAAATCATCCTAGGATGGAGAAAAGAAACTCACTTTTCAGAGAGGGTAATGAAATCGTGATAGTTGGCAAAGGCAATTAATGCGAGTTCGAGCCATCCCTTCAAGATCAAATCTAAACTTTCTTCTTCTTATAGGTCTCACAAGACCAGTATGTCCTCATGGTCCCAAGTTATATTTTGCATCTCAGCATCGAAATAGTTTCGCTTGACACTTAGTCTAGATGGCTTCAAGTGTCAAGCATGATTTTCAAAAGTTTAGACCTCATGGTATAAAGTTATATTTTGCCTTTCGGCACCGAAACAGTTTCGCTTGACACTTAGTATAAATGGCTTCAAGTTTCAAACATGATTTTCAAAAGTTTTGACCTTACGGTCTTAGGTCATATTTTACCTTTTGGCACCAAAAAGGTTTCGCTTGTCGCTTAGTCTAGATGGCTTCAAGTGTCAAGCATGATTTTCAAAAGCTTAGACCTCATGGTATCAAGTTATATTTTGCCTTTTGGCACCGAAACAATTTCTCTTGTCACTTAGTCTAGATGGCTTTAAGTGCCAAACATGATATTAAAAAGTTTAGCCCTCACGGTGTCAAGTTAGATTTTGCCTTTTGACACTAAACCAGTTTCGCTTCTCCCTTAGTCTAGATGGCTTCAATTGTCAAGCATGATTTTCAAAATTATAGGCTCACAGTCTCAAGTTAAATTTTACATTTTGGCACTGAAATAATTTCGCTTGACGCTTAGTCTGGATGGCTTCAAGTGTCAAGCATGATTTTCAAAAGTTTAGAACTCACTGTCTCAAGTTAGATTTTTCCTTTCGGCACCGAAATAGTTTTGCTTGACACTTAGTCTAAATGGTTCGAAACATCAAGCATGATTTTCAAAAGTTTAGACCTCACGTTCTCAAGTTAGATTTTGCCTTTCGGCACCAAAATAGTTTCACTTGTCACTTAGTCTAGATGGCTTCAAGTGTCAAGCATCATGTTTATAAGTTTATACCTCACAGTCTCAAGTTAGATTTTTCCTTTCAGAACTAAAACAATTTCATTTGTCACTTAGTTCAGATGGATTCAAGTGCCGAGCATGATTTTCAAAAGTTTAGACTTCACGGTCTCCAGTTAGATTTTTCCTTTCGACACCAAAATAGTTTCGTTTTTCACTTAGTCTAGATTGCTTCAAGTGTCAAGCATGATTTTCAAAAGTTAGATCTCAGGGTCTCAAGTTAGATTTTGCCTTTCGGCACCAAAACAGTTTCGCTTGTCACTTAGTCTAGATGGCTTCAATTGTCAAGCATGATTTTCAAAAGTTTTGACCTTACGGTCTCATGTTAGATTTTGCCTTTCGGCACTACAATAGTTTCACTTGACACTTAGTCTAGATGGCTTCAAGCGTTAAGCATGATTTTCAAGATTTTAGACCTCGTGGTCTCAAGTTAGATTTTTCCTTTCGGCATCGAAACAGTTTCACTTGACACTTAGTCTAAATGGCTTCAAGCATCAAGCATCAAGCATGATTTTCAAAAGTTTAGACCGCATGGTCTCAATTTAGATTTTGCCTTTCGGCACCAAAATAGTTTTGTTTGTCACTTAGTCCAGATGGCTTCAAGTGTCAAGCATGATTTTCAAAAGTTTAGACCTCATGGCCTCAAGATAGATTTTGCCTATCGGCACCCAAATGGTTTTGCTTACCACTTAGATCAGGCGAATTCAAGTGGATGGCACAAATTTTGAAAGTTGACCTTACGGTCTCGATTTAGATTTCACCTTTCGACGTTCAAACATTTTTCACTATCATCTAACCTGGATGGCTTCACATAACTATTATGATTTTAAAAGTTTTTGACCTCTCAGTCCAAGTGCAGATTAACCTCAAAAGATAATTAAGAAAAAAAATCTGCACACTTCAAAGTTCACTCCAGAAGTAAATTTTGATGTACGAAGTAAATTTTGAGGGGCATATGTTATACCAAAAATTCTCAATAGAAAAAACAATGATTATCTTCCTAAGGAAAGTCCAATGCTCCCTATCCAGGTATATTGCAAGAGTTACGATGCTTAGGTATTTAAAGAATGAATGGGTTGAACCCGTCTAGAACGAATAGTACCACAGGCCGAATGGGATAGCCCATTAGCGGATCTAAATCCCGAAGCACCAATCTATAGTAAAAGGAATGGATGATCGAAGTGACCAATAAGACAATATGCAGCACAAATGCAAGAGGCTATTAGGTGGGAATACAATTCATCAATCCGCACTCCTTAAGCAGCAATGCTAGATGTCCAGAACAAGCTCCAATCATAGCTGTACAACAATCAACCTCAGCAATCCAAGGAGAAGACTCTCCACCAATTACACTATAGCATGCTGGCTATAAATAAGTGACAATCCTAAGGTACAATGAATCTTTTTGGCATATAAAGAACTTACACAATCATATATTACTTTCTTATATTAGAGCTCTATTCGAAACTCATTAATGGAGAAAAGTCTAGATTCAATGTAACAAGCATCTCGGCTAAACAAGAGTAACTAAATAAGAAAAGAACATTAGACGTAGAGACGTTCGGTCTGAACCACTATAAAAAGTCTCGGTTTCATTTACTTTCTATATTTTATTTTCTTCTCGTTTACCATCATGACTTGATAGCTAAACCTTCCATAACTCCAACCTATTTACTTCAAGTTTCGATAACCTCATACCCAGGACCCATAACTCAATTAACTTTAGGAGATATATCTTTGAATCTCAGAGTGTTGGTATAGACGAAATTCTGCACCAATTGATGTAGATGACGATGACGAATTTTCACCAACTTGCGAATAATTTTCCCAAAGTATTTGTCAAATTTTGTTGGAGAGGGAAGTGAACTTTTTACTAAAGAAACGTTTAAGCTTCCTTTGGTTTTTATGAAGCTTCTCTTGATTCTTTAGAATCTCTTTGTTGGAAGGGTGAAATGGTTTGTCAAATTTTTCTAAAGAAGTAACAATTTCCGCCTCCTCCTCTTCCTTTTCTACATCCATTTCGTCGCCTTCTTTCTCTTCTTCTTGTTGTATTTTTCGCTCTACATCCCATGCAAATCTTTCTTGTTTCTCAACAAGAGTTTCATATGGTTCGAAATATGGAGGAATGTGCATAAGGGAAATGTTGGCCTTGTCGAAAACTTTTCGAGGAAGCGTTGATTCTCCTCGAAAATCAACACCAAAATATATGAAAATTCTAGTAAAATACACACCATGGTAGAGTGTGTTCTCATGTCTAGAAATATTCTTTTTTAACAAATTCACCTAAGATGGCTTGTGTCCAATTTATGTCATAGTTTACATAAATAGTGAGAAGAGGTTTAAAAACTTTTTTTGGGGTTATTGTAATTATTCGTCCTCGGAGTGATACTTTGTTGTAAAATGAGACTCATAAGTCTCGATTTTGTTCTAGGATTTTTATGTTTAAAATCAATTTCTTCGTCCTTTTTGAAAATGCCATGAAAAACTTCACGATTTTGTTCATCAATTTGAAAAGTGGAGAGGTCAATTTCACTAGATTTGCAACCAAGTATGTGACCCAAAAGTTCACAATTTAAAATAATTTGAGTGTCATTTACACTACTCCTAATTTGTCCGTATTCTCCTTGAAAAATTTTCCATTTAAATTTGCATAAAACATTTTAACCAAATCCGAATAACACACAAAATTATTTTGAGAAAAGTCAACTAAATCAAAAATTGCATTTTGAAAGCAAAGATCTTGATGATCATAAGAGAAAAACCATCAAATTTAGCAAATTTTCCCGAGAAAAACTTTTCTGAAAGTAGCATACTCCATATAAGCAATGGCTTCTTTGTCATTGTAAAGAAAGTCTTTTGTTCTCTTTGAGAGCCTTATGGTTTTAGGAGTTTGATTTTTGAGATTTTGAACATATAAGAGAATGAAGAGATTTTTGAATTTTGAAATAAAGTGAGTGAATGAATAGAGATAGATTGAATTAATAGAGAGTGAATGGTCATGTTCTCTGGTCAAAAAGATGCCTTTTCAGAACATGGGGATAAGTACAAAAGAGAGGAAAATTCAAAATTTTAATTTAAAATGAAATTTCAAATTACTGGCAGGTATGTCGACATATGGGATGTGTATATTTAGACATATAGCCTGTAAAATCCAAAACTAAAACTTATATAAATTATTCCTATATATGTATATATATTCATTCCACATATTATATTTATTACCCGATACCATGACCCGGCTACACAAGGGTGATTACGAAGGCCAGACTCGATTGTTGATGGGAGGCATGGTCACGAGACAACGTCCATATAACCAAAGTGTAATGTATGAATATTGTATCCAGCCCAGGGTAAATAAGGCCGACATATAGATAACGCAAGATGTTGGAATTATGGAATTTAGTTTGGTTGGAATAGGGGTCGGCATGGATGTTTGACAATTTGAAGGAAGTATGGATGGGTCGGCATAACTTGTAAAACCAATGGGATCAGCACATTAATGGCTTATGCAAAAGGGGTCGGCATAGTGTGTTTGGCTCGACATAATATGTATGGGTTGACGTGATGTAAATGGGTCGGCAAAATATGGAAGAGGCATAAAGGGATCGACATAGAATTTAGGAAACCAAAAGGGTCGGCATGGCTCATTCGTAGGCTATGGGTCGGCATGGCATGTTTGGTTTGGCACAGCACGTTTGGGTCGGAGTTGCATGGTATATAAGGAAGGGATCGACATACATTGCAAGATCATAAGGGATCGGCATAACCCAGACAGAGTCAAGATTCCAACTAAAGTATTACAAGGACCATAGCTCCACATGTCCAAATGTCACGATATTTGAAGTACCATCATGTCAGACCATAAAAGAGCTACCATAGGGATCGCTAACCCAAACTCAACCCATGGAGGGTGAGTACCGACCCCTATCCATTGAGAGTTGGGACTAGTCCCCCCTTTGGTGGGCCCATGTGGTTAAGGGGGTCCAGGTGCCGAAGTTTCAGTCATGATTTGATTGATTGACCATTATTAGGGTTGACTAATTGATTTTTTTGGAAATTCGACAATGCATACACATTTTCTTTCCATTTTGGTTGGAGACCCCAAAAACGCCCTTTTATTATATTCATTTTCTCCTTTAGTTACTCATGGCTCGGGACAATCTTTTAAGCACTTCGGTTGGGGCTCAACTTCATTCATCGAAATGACTTTGGCTATCTGTAAAGAAAGTCAAGTGAAAGGAATTTTGAATCATTTTGGTTTATAAATATAGGGGCAGGGGGCCATTTTGAGGGACTTTGGGCTTACAAGTGAAACTCTGCCATTATTGTAACCAAATTCCTTTTGTTCTACCCTGATCTCTTGTTATTTCTTACTAACTATAACTGTAGTCAAGCGAATTATGAAGCAATAAAGAAAGTATTCAAAATGGACGTAGGCAATCAACACCTAACCACTATAAATCTTTTTGTTTTTTCTTTTTGCTATATTTTTCTTGATATCTAGCATTATTCCTCTGTTTTCATTTAATTTCTTCATTTATTTCACTACTTAAACCTATCCTTGGGTGTTTGTGGCCAATTTGGTTGCAAACATTTTAGTGCTTTCATTGAGAAAGTCGATTCTCAAGCTATTAGGATCACCTTTGTTGCTACTGGATTGAAGAAATCCCTCGAAGGAGAACCATTTCATTTTCAGAAGCTTGCAGGTACTACTTGGATTTTTCAGGATCTAAGCAAAGGAATCTAAGATGGTAAGGCACACCAGATCTACTTCCCACATTGTTGACGCCAACGAAGCTGCCAGTGTCCAACAAGGGGGCCCAAGCAACCAACCTGCTAATGCGAATATGGAGCCTGCTACGGTTCAGAAACCCGCTGATTCCATTACTAGAGTTGAATTTAATGACTTGATGAGAGAGTTGATGGAGCGCCATAGGCAGCTAAACAAACAAATACAGACTAAAGCCAACTTAATGAACCAGATTACTCAACAACAAAACCAAGGCGCCAGAAGGGATCTCGCTTCATACTCAACATCAGATAGCTCAACTTCATCGGACGAGCACTATAGGCGTAGGCGTCGCAGGGTTGAAGTGGCACGAGCTGGAGCGATGGAACAATACTTGATGGACCAACGTGGTCTGCCAAGATGGTTCGGTGTCGGCCCTTCCACAGGGATCGGTACCGACCCCTCAGCTAGGGCCGAATGAAAATTGGGAATCATGCTCATGCTAGGTCCAGGAACGTAGACGCTGAAGTATGATTGGATGCCGATCTACTACCTCCTCGGGATGATAATGAAGTGAATGTTCGGGATACGCATCAGGAGGATGATAGACCAAGGAGGTGTGGAGTGCCCTGGAGACACCAGCCCGAACATTCATACGGGATGGAGCACGACCACCACTTGGCGCCACCTATCCAGACACCAGATTTATCAGCAATGGTCAGAAAGCTGATGTGGGAAAACCAGGACTTGACAAACGATGATTGGGGAGTCTCTAGGAGCCACACCCCATTTACCGACAGTATTTTACAGGCGGAGTATCCTAAAAGGTTTGACTTGCCTTTGATGTCTACTTATGAAGGGAAGACTGACCCCCGGCAACACGTCATGAGGTACGAATGGTTGATGGACCAAGCAAGAGCGAATGATGCTACCAAATGCAGATGCTTCTTTATAACTCTATATGGGATTGCTATAATGTGGTTCACGAGATTACCCCCACGATAAATCTCAAGATTTGACGAGCTGGCTACAAGATTCGTGGAGCAGTTCCGGATTCACACTACTCTCCCCAAAGATGTGATCTCGTATCCAGTGTGATCCAGGCTCCGTGGGAATCATTGAAGGACTACTTGTAGAGATTTCATGTTGCTGCCACTAAAGTTAGTAAACCAAATGACCATGCCATATTTATGGCTGTGACAAGGGGGTTGACCCAGAATCCAAGTTCGGTGATTGGCTAGTTGGAAAACCGCCAGCCACGCTGGAGCATTCTACACAAAGGCAAACCAGTTCATGAGAAAGGAAGAGTCTAGGTTGTCTAGAAGAAGCAATGCTACAGGACCAAGCGGAGAAGCGGTACAGAGCAACATCGCAGTAAAGCAATCTGGCGAGAGTTTTGGAAAGGTTTAGGTCAATGTTCAAAACAAGTCGGGTAAAAAAAAAGGAGTGGAGAAGGAAATCCTGATCGGAAGGTGGAGCCCGGAAAGTGGAGGTCAAGGCTTCCTACGTATAACGACTATACACCTCTGAATGTATATCTGGAGAACATCTATCTGTCTACCTATAATACTGTCCAATATAGGAAGCTATGTCCAAAAGAATCGATTGGGGAACAAAAGAAAACCGGGAAGTATTGTCGGTTTCATGAATGCTATGGGCACAATACTGACGTGTGTAGGCATCTCCATGATCCCATTGAGAAATTGATTCAGCAGAAAAAGTTGCAGCAGTTTGTCAAGAATTCGTAGGAGGGTGTATAGAGAACGTCTAATCCAAATTGAGGGCAAGCTCCACGCCGAGTTGATGAACCTGCTCAGACCGGTTGTTGGTAATAAACACGACAGTTGGTGGACCGCACCCTGCGGATAGGAGTTGGTAGGAAATGGAGCGCTATGCTAGTTCAATGAGACATGTGGACTTTGAATGTTGTTCGAATACAGTGGATGGAACTCCGGCCAAGCAACAGCATACAATGACAGATGATATAGTATTCAGAAGTAGAGATGCTGATAGAGTAGAGGCCCCTACTATTGTTCTGATGGTTATCTCTGTCATGATTGGCCCCGCTCTGGTGAGAAGAATTTTGATTGATTGCGAAAGCTCTGTGAACATTATCTTTAAGAAGGCATATGATCAAATGAGGATGGAGGCCAAAGATTTGAAACCGTCTGAAGTTCGTATACACGGTTTCAAAGGTGTGGCAACCGAAGCCGTTGGTTATGTTGAATTGCCAGTAGTATTAGGAGAAAGCGAGCGTAGGAGGGTGCGAATACTACCATTCATTGTTTTGGATGTGGATTCACTGTACAATGTTTTCCTGGGTTGTCCGGCCCTTGTCGAATTTTGGGCAGCATTAGCCCCATGGTTTTTGAAATTGAAATTTCTGATGGATAATGGAGTAGGTGTTGTGCATGGCGATCAGGCAACTAGCCGTGCGTATTATGTGGCTGAGTTAAGAGAGGCTCAGCGGAAAGAGAAGGGAAAGGGTGTGGACAAGTCTGTTTGCATTCAAGTTACTGAAGATTGACAAATAGCACCTAAACCTTGGCTTGGGCACCACAGTCGTTCTATAGAGATTAGATCCGAGGGATGATGGGGAGGAACCCAAGGAGGCCAAGGCAGCGCCGGCTGAACTGACGATTGATATCAAAGTTATCCAAGATGACCCATCGTGGGTGTTGAAGATTAGATCACAACTCAGCCCTTCGATGATGAGAGAACTTACCGATTTCCTTCGAGTGAATTTGGATGTATTTGCTTTGAATCATTCTGACATGTATGGGATCTCGCTTTCCATTGCGAGCCATGCATTGAATATTGATCTAAAGTATGTCCCTGTGAAGAAGAAAAGACGAGGTATTGATCCGGAGAGATCCATGGCCCTTAAAGAGGAGGTGGATAAACTTAAAGCCAATAGGTTTATTCGCAACGCCCTCTATCCCGAATGGATATCTAACCCTGTGCTGGTGAAGAAGGCAAATGGGAAATGGAGAACGTGTATTGACTACTCGGACCTGAACACGGCGTGCCCTAAGGATAGTTTTCCTCTGCCTAGAATTGATCCGCTAGTTAATTCAACGGTAGGGCATGAATTATTGTCATTTATGGATGTGTACTCGGGGTACAACCAAATCTCGATGCACGTCCCAGATCAGGAGCACACCACTTTTTCACGAACGTTAGGTTATACTGTTATGTAGTAATGCCATTCGGATTAAAGAACGCAGGAGCAACCTATCAACATTTGGTTAACCGAATGTTTAATGATTAGATCGGGGGAACGATGGAAGTCTATGTGGATGATATGCTCGTGAAGTCACGACGATCAAATGACCACATTCAAGACCTAGCGGAGATGTTCGATATCCTTCGATTTGATAACATGAAAATCAACCCTCTGAAGTGTTCATTCGGTGTTGCATCAGGGAAGTTCCTGGGCTTTATTATCAATGCACGAGGAATTGAAGTGAATCCAGAGAAGATTCAAGCCATTTGGGATATTCAAGCACCTAGAACTATTAAGTAAGTGCAGAGTCTGAATGAGAATGTCGTTGTTTGAGTCGATTCATCCCCAAGGTGACTGATAAATGCGTTCCTTGATTTGATTTGATAAAGAAGGGAAAAAGGAATTTCGAGTGGGCGCAAGATTGTGAAGGCCCATTTCGAGCTCTGGTGAGTCATTTGGAGAGACCCCCTATTTTTTCAAAGCCAGTGGGTCATGAGGAGTTGTACATTTACTTAGCTGTATCGTCACATGCCATAAGTGCCGCATTAATTCTTGAGGAGAACCGGATCCAGAGACCAGTGTACTACGTCAGTAATGATTAACAGGGGGTAGAAAGAAACTTCCCGAAGATAGAGAAATTGGCGTACTGCTTGGTGATCGCATCGCACAAACTTCGCCCGTACTTCCAAGCACATCCAATTAACGTCTACACCGATCAGCCTTTACGATAAATCCTGTAGTGACCCGAGACGTCTGGAAGGTTGCTTAAGTGGAACATCGAACTCAGTCAGTTCGACATCACATATCTGCCTTGAAGAGCTATCCAGGGACAAGCATTGGCAGACTTCATAGTAGAGTTTACCATGCAGGACGAGCCCTTAGAGAGTGGTGTAATCCCTATTGTACGATGGAAGCTATATACCGATAGAATGTCCAATGATCATTGTTCCGGAGTGGGCAGCGTCCTTGTAACCCCTGAGAACCGTTCAATCTGCTACGCTTTGAAGTTTGATTTTCCCGCTACGAACAACGAAGCCGAGTATGAGGCATTAATTGCTAGATTTAAACTTGTTAGAGAGCTCGGGGTGAAGTCTATTGAAATATTTTGTGATTCGTAGCTGGTGGTGTACCAAGTTAGAGGGGACTACCAGGCAAAGGGACACTGGCTTGCCCCATATCTTACCCGAGTTCAGGAGTTGTTGGCAGATATCGAATACTATGACATTTCCCATATCCCACGTGAGCAAAATGGAGAAGCCTACTCGTTGGCAAAGCTCGCGAGCACTGGTGATGCACAACAGATGGGCTTGGTTCCAATCGAGACACTACATACCCCAAGCATAAATGTGATGGAAGTTGATCAAGTACCGAAAACAGAACCCAAAAGGGAATCATGGTTGACTCCATATAAAGAGTACCTGTTGCATGGAATCTTGCCTGAGAAGAGGAACGAAAAGCAACAAGTCCTTCATAAAGTTCCATGGTATATTATGCAAGAAGGAACTATGTATGAAAGAGGGTTTTCTGTTCCCTTACTCCAGTGTATCGCCCATGATGAGATAAAGCGTGTGTTGAAAGAAGTCCATGAGGTAGAATGTGGCGATCACACTGGGGGAAAATACTTGCAAAAAAGATACTCCGTTATGGGTACTACTAGCCGACTATGAACCGGGACATCGCCGATTATGTGAGACGACGTGATAAATGCTAGATATATGCGAAAGTCCCAAGACCACCGTCGACAGGGATCATACAAATGGCTAGTCCATGGCCATTTGATGTATGGGGAATCGATATCATCGGCTCTTTGCCAATTTCAAAAGGCGGTGTGAATTATGCAATTGTCGATGTTGACTACTTCACCAAATGGGCCGAAGCAGAGCCGTTAGCTACGACCACAACTAAGAAAGTCATCAACTTCGATGTTCGGAACATTGTGTGTCGTTTCAATCTTATGTGAACTATCAAGACTAATAATGGGACTCAATTTGATAGTACTTAGTTTAAGGAGTTTTACCGGAGATATCACATTGAAAAGAGATTTGCGGCGGTCGCTCACCCTCAGTCGAATGGACAAGTTGAAGCTGTAAACAAGATTATAAAGTCTATCCTAAAAAAACCATTTGGAAAAGGCTAAAGGCAAGTGGGTGGATGAACTTTCTACGGCGCTTTACGCTACAGGACAACTCATAAGTCTGCGATTGGCCACACTCCATTCGCTCTGGCTTACGAAGCCGAAGCAGTCATTCCTATAGAACTCGAAGTTCCCATTGGGTAACTTACTACGATCTCGGAACAAACAAAATCTCTTATTGGAATCATTAGACTTTATCGATGAGAAATGTGAGGAAGCCGATTTGAGAGCAGCTGCACATCGACACCGAATCGCCCGGTACTATAATACTAAAGTCCAATCGAGAACCTTTGAAGTTGGCGACCTTGTCCTGAAACGAATTTTTCCGGTCCCGTCGCATATGAACTCGACATGGAAGGGGTCATACGTCATTGAACAAAGGCTTGGAGAAGGGACTTTCAAGCTAGCGACTGTTGATGGTGTGACGCTTCCAAGAGCGTGGAATAGCGAGCATTTACGATGCTATTTCACCTAGACTATTTATTTCACATTTTAGTAGTATTTTCTTTCGATATTTTCTTTGGTATTTGACTTTTTGATGTGCAATAAGACAAGTTATTCTATTCCTATTCTTATGATGAATAAAATCTTGAAGTTTCCTTTGCATAAGCTATTGTTATTGCATGTTATACTAAGTATGTGTTGGAACTAATTGATATCGACATCTGCGATGTGTGAACAGATTCGCAGAATTAGAAGTCGACCAGTCGCATCGATCCCCGATG
Source organism: Allium fistulosum (assembly GCA_030737815.1). Lineage (NCBI taxonomy): Eukaryota > Viridiplantae > Streptophyta > Magnoliopsida > Asparagales > Amaryllidaceae > Allium > Allium fistulosum. The sequence goes on along the minus strand of CM060902.1, from coordinate 271,724,345 downwards.
AGATCGAACGAAGGGGGCTTTGTAAGTTTTCTTGATAAGCGACCCCCATAGATAATCAAAAGGCAAAGCTCACAATAAGGAACAAAGGTCGCCGATGGTAGGAGAACGACAAAAATCTCTAAGTCCCTAATGCGGACTAGAGTACTCTAAGTCCCTTACGCGGACTAGAGTATAAACAAGTGAAACTCTACCATTATTGTAACCAATTTGATTTTGTTCTTCGCTGGTCTCTTGTTATTTCTTATTGATTGTAACTGTAATCAAGTGAATTGTGAAGTAATAAAGAAAGTATTCAAAGTGGAAGTAGGCAATCAACGCCGAACCACTATAAATCTTGTTTTTTTGCTTTTTGCTACATTTTTCTTGATATCTAGCGTTATTCCTCTGTTTTCATTTAATTTCTTCATTTATTGCACTACTTAAGCATATCCTTGGGTGTTTGTGGCCAGTTTGGTTGCAAACAATATTCATCCAATATTATTATTAATCTATATGTTATTCCTAAATACACACAAAATAAAAAAATGAAGTAAAAATGAAATGTAAAAGTATCGTTTTTTGTTGCTTTACTTTGACCTGTTCTGATTAATTAACTATTATCGTGAAACACATGTTTGCATCCTCAATATCAGATCCGTTGTCACTTAGGGAAGTATCCGAATTATCCAATGTTGTTGTGTAAGCCTTCTTTCTTTTTCTGGATGAATCAACAACTGTTGAGATCTTTGATTTATTCTGATGCAGACTGTCTCTTTGTAGATGACCGAGTTTCATCGTAGTTAAAACATCTTATTGTAGTTCCAATTCTAGGAACCTTATTTTCCGATCTAAGAAAGTTGTTATATTTCTATAATTCATGAACTTTCTAAAATTTCTGATCATGAAAGAAATTTCTTCATCATTTTCATCGTCTGAATCCCAATCGTCGGTTAGTGCATTGAATGTGATAGATTTCTTTTCTGTTGCTTTACGTTCTCTTCCACCCAGCAATTGTGCTTCATAGGACATTAAATTTCCTAATAATTCTTCAATTTTTAGAGTACTAATATCATTAGCCTCTTCTATTGCTAGTGTCTTTTGATCCCACTCTAAAGAGAGTGAATTGAGGATTTTTCTAACTTGGTCCTCTTCAGATTTTTTTTTACCTAATGCTACTAAAGAATGCACTATATCTTAAAATCTACAATACATGTTAAAAATAGACTCACTTGGATTCATTTTAAATAACTGAAACTGATTAGTTAACATGTAAATTTTGGTTTTTTTAACTTTACTAGTGCCTTCATGTGTAACTTGCAATGTTCTCCAAATTTCATATGCAGACTTACAAATAAAGACTCTATTAAATTTATTTTTATCTAGTGAGTAAAATAAAATATTCATGGCTTTAGAATTATTCTATGCAAGTGCCTTTTGGTCAGCAGTCCATTGTGAAAAGTTAGTCTGGGGTTTTGTTTACTCATTTTGTGTAATATTCCAAATATCTAAACCATTATACTGTAAAAAATCTTCATCCTACATGACCAATAAGTGCAGTTACTGCTATTAAAAAGTGGGGCCTTGTAACGACCCAGAATTTTTGATAATTAAAATTCGAATATTTAATTTATTTTAAATATTAATAAGTGGAATTAATAAGTCGGATAAATTATTTATCGAATATTGGATTTACCTGGGTAATTAAATCGATAAATTAATAATTGAAATTCCAAAAATAATTGAAAATCGAGTTTAATATGATTGAAATTGATTTGGAAAATTTTATTTAATCATACTGGAGTTATAGAAAGGTTATAGAACTTTTAAAATTGAATTTGGAGTTAATCTATGAAAATTGAATATTTTAATATTTAATTATCGACTGTAGAAATAGCCAATTTTCGAATAGTCTCAGATTTCGACGAAACCAGTTTCATCGGATCCGTAATGTGATATTATTGTAAGATTTCAAATTTCGTAATTTTTGGATTTACCATTTGTCCGGTACAAATTAAAACGCCTCGAAATCGATTTAAATCGGTTTAATTTAAATTGATCGTTTAAATTCATAACTCGTATAGATGTTCGAATTAGCTTCCGAAACCTGTTCCATTGTGTCCAGAACGCTGGATAAACCCTAGAAACGATAGTGACCGCGCGTAAATCGGAGTTCGGGAAAACCGGAATGAATAGTGTCGTTCAAACTTCTATAAATAGGCCCCTTCTCTTCACAAAATAAAAAAAATTATTAGGGTTTGTGAACGTAGCCGCCACTCCCATGATGAACGGCCAGCAAGTTCCCTCGTTCTTCCTCGAATTCCTCCAAATCCACTCATCAATTCGACGAATGTTCAACATCAAAGTTGAAGAGCATCGCATAGGCTTTAGATCCATACGGCTGAAATGTTCTATAGTCAAGCGGATGGAGGGAAATTCGCTGCCGTTCGTCTTCATTTCGTCCTCGTATTACGTGCGCTAGGGGGAACCGAGCTTGGAGATAATTGAGTCGAGTATGGAGTAGGCGAAGGCCTTCGAAGTGGTGAAGCCCGATCAGCTTCAAGTCGCTCGAGTAGATCGCGAGCATTAGGGTTTAACGGCGGCGTGTTGGGTTTCGTTCGTGATAACAGCCTGGGGGGAGAAGAGATGGCATACGTGGCTATGATCTCATCAAGCAAAAACATACGGCCAGATGTAGAAAGGTTTAAAAACAGAAAAATAAATGTGTAAATTATTTATATTTAAATTTGTAAAATGTTTAAAATTGCATATCTTTTTGCTGCGAGGTTGGAAAATTACGAAACGAAAAGCGTTGGCTTCGTTTTGTCGAATACTACGCTATGAAACTGGATTGGAGTCGTTTGGAGCTAGCAAAAATTTCGGGTAAAATTAAACGTCCGTTTAATTTTATTCGAAATAAAACGCTACGAATTGCTATCGAAAAATCAAGGTGAGATCTTCTCACTCAAGAATTGAAAAGTGGAATTTTCAGTTATTGATTTGATTGCTATTGGATGTGATATTAGATATAGTAGGATATATATATATATAGCAATATATACATATTGGCATATGTATATATTGGATTGATTGATTTCCCGCCTCGTATAGCGGATGAGACCCTATTGCGCCGTTAGTAAGCGGATTATTTTTATAAAACCCATATACCGCGATAATTCCGTACTGGAGCGGAATTGGTATTGTGCTAACATCTTTGGATGCAGGGAAACAGGTTGGAGGGATCCAACTGGATTCCTCACCAGTATTTATTTATTTACAGATATTGATGTATATTCTGGTATCATATATTGATATATGATATTGAATGTTATGATTGACTAATTGATGCTGTGGCATCATCGGATTCAAGTTTTGAAGTTTAAAAAAATAACATCTTTTACTTTAAAAGGGTTTTTAAAGTGATTTTTGAAAGTAGACGTTTTATTGAATTCTTGAATTGATTTATTTCAAATAAATAAACGTCTAAAATTTTAAAGTTATAAAAGTTAAGATCTTTGTGAAATATAACCGAAAAGTGATTTTTGGAATAAATAGTTGATTGATTTATAAAATGGTTTAAATTGAGATTTTTAAAATATTATAAACGGTTTACTTAAAAGGTTTATAAAGTTGACATTTTATAAATTAAGATATTGGAATTATAAAACGAGTTTTATAAGTGTTAAAAATGAAGTGATAATAAAGATCATATGTGAACGAGATTTATAGATTTATAAATTGTGAAGTATAAATTGTATAGAAGTTGTAGAATAGAAGATTTATAAGTAATTTGCTTATAAATTAGATTTCTGCACTTAGATGAGATTTGAACAGAATTTGCTAATAAAAATGATTTTATAAGTTGAAATTGTTATGAAGTATAAATGTGATTTATAAACGTTGTTTATAAATCCGAAATCACTTATTTTGATAAGTAATTTTAGAAGTTAATAAAAGGAGATTTATAAATCGAAGCTGTTAGAAAATATAAAGGTGAATTTATAAACGTTGTTTTATAAATTCGAAATCAATCAAATTTGATTGATTTTAAATATAGAGATTATTAAGGGAATTTTATCCACGATTTTGGACAGTGGATAATTCTTGAAATAAATATGTAAAAAGGGATTGAAACTTGGTTATTGAAGTATATTCACGATTTTGGACAGTGAATATATTATTGAAAAAAAAAATAGTATGTTTGGGAAAGCGATATTATAAATGAAGTTAATTGTTTTAAAAGATGTTTTAAAACGTGTTAAGTATCGAATACATAGATTTCAACATTTTATTGTTGAAATAGACGTTTTCGAAAAATAAGGAAATGATGGACTATAACACTATTGTTATAGTAAATGATTTCCGAAAGGAAATGTTTTATATAGTATTGGGATTTATATATCTATCTAAATTTCGAATCCCTATACTAGTGATTTTGAGTTGTCGTAACGATGTTTTACGTAACATTCGTTTTGACTCAAATAAAATTTGTGAAAGAGGATGATTTCCTTAAAGGATGAAATATATACTTAATTATAATTTAAGTATATCGAATATTTTCCAAGTGTTGAAAATAAATGATTTGTGAATTACTTATTTTTGAATAAGTATGGAAATACTTTTCCAAAATGAAATGAAACGTTTTGAGATTTTATCTTCTTAAAGATAAATTAAAAATGAATATTGGAATCGATTTGAAAATCGTATATCAGTAGATATTTTTTTTGAAATATAAATTCACTATGGAATTTATAAAGGAAAGGGAAGTTGTTTAAAAATAAACGTTGATTTATTTTTGAAGTGTGGAAATTTTATATCTAGTAAAGATATTTTTGAAGATAAATAATTTGGGAAAATTATTTGGAATCTGATGATGTTGCGCATCTTTTTTGATAGTTAAATAACCGACTATCAATAATTACCTTTAGATAGGTATTTGTTGTGATTGTATGAATTTGAATGCCACACTTATTTTTGAAATAAACGCTCACTATTCGGGTTAGCCGGGAAAGGACCATGGGGTCGTATAACCCATTCCGAATATGTGATACGTCGTTATGAATTGCATTTGAAGACCGGTGTTGAAGACCGGATATTTTTGAAAACGGAAGGATTACCGTCGAGTTACTCTACATCGGCTGATCTCCAGTTTAGAGGTTTTATCACCCTTAGTGACGGGAAGTCCGGACGTGATTAGAAAATTATCCGGATATGCAAGGGCTTCGTGAGAAGTGCCTTCGGTTCTGTTCGATCCCGGAACAGACTTGTATGGATTGTGTGTCTGATGTTACAATTTGAGATATAAAGCTGATTTCATTCAAATACATTTCTGTTGGTGGCGGAGAATTTATTCTCTTAGCTTAACACCCTTCTCTGAGACGTACGAGCTCAGAGGTTATGTAGTTGAAATTTATCAGCGATATACTCCCAATTTGGTAACGTGGCATACTGAGTGTTGCTGTGAAATGATCAGTGTTTGATCATTTGTGATATGATCATTTGTTTGATCTTATATCTTTGTGATCATAGGTTGATCATTTTTGTTTGACCCAAAGCAGGGCTTTTTGAGAAAGCGTAGCTTTGTGGACGAGACTTCATCAAGCCTCACACCCCGGAAATGGTCGAAACAGGAAGGATGCAGCAAGGTTCTAGGGAGTAGCGCCCCTTAGTGTATGTCATTCCTTCTGGATAAAGGTGGTATCATGGTATGGAGCCCAGATACTTAACCTCTGTGGTTGCTGCAAAATTTATTTCTTTGTGGTTGTTGCGAATCGGGGATCCTCGGGAAGATCGGTGACGATCGGGGGATGACATACGCGTGTCAGTAGTTACCTATTTTTGCAGAGGTAACCCGGCCTTGTGTTGGCAGAGATCCGGTTAGGTTCTCGGGTCGTCTATTCCAGGGACGTACCCATCGTGGAAAAGGAAGTTCCTTAGCCTGACCATTTGTTGGAAATCCAAAGAAACAATACGAGCCTTTACGATTTCAATTGTATAACCTGTCTCCTCAGGAGGCAGCTATAGCAGGCATAATATAATGGTACCTATGCTGGCTAAGATTTATATTCTACTTTCGAAATGTTTTCCACTATGCACTAATAGTAATATCCAAAATGATTTGATTTTGCGTAGTAAGCATCTTTGACTAGCATAAGAAGAAATCTCCTCCAAGTCTGCGTTTGCATTGTGTGTGTGGTGGGAGGTCTTATGGTAGTTTCATTTTCCAAAAGCATTGCGAATTTGTTTTATTTTCTTTGTGAAAGAATAACTGTTTTACGATCTCACACCAGTCACCATGACTGACTCGGAGTTTATTGTTTCCCTTCTAAACTCTGGGTGCCCACAAATTTCCACACGGGCAGCCTAGAGTTATGTTATCAGGATATTCTGGATATTCTGGAGCTTGGAGATAAGCTGGATGACGAGACGTAGTATTTGTATCTGATATTATTTATTCCGCTGTGTTTTCTGTATGAGGACAAGTTTATATAACTGTCCATTGTTGTATATTGACTCTGATGATTGATGTATGTATAAACTGATATAGCTCTTTGTTTTAAAAGACTAGTGTTTATTTATTATATATTGTTCCGCTGCGATATGTGAGATTCTGATATTGTTCTGTTTCTGTTCTGTGTGTTCTGTTGTTCTTCTTCCTTCTTCTTCTCTTTTCTTCTTCTTCTACCTTTTTCTTCTATTTAAAACCCTCACTATTGGAGTTTCCGGCGCTCGATTGCTCGGCAGTCGATAAAGTGAGTATCGATGTCGAATTTTCGAAAGTCGAAAATTTCGGTACGTGACAGCGTGGTATCAGAGCATATGGTTAAGCGACAACCCTGCTCTGTTGGGTGTTACTCATTAGAGATAGAGTCAGTAGTACTCTAGAATGAGTTTGAGTGTAATAATAGATATGAGTGCGTATTTGTTAGTGAATATAAAATTGTTTTATATTGTGATGATTGGTTTGTTGAGTGGTATATGGATTCTGGTCGGTATTGTCCGTACAACTCTATCGATAGGGATCTCTAAACCCTTATATAGAACAATTCGGCACAATATTGTTTTAAATAGGGTAAATGAGATAATTTTGCCCAAAACTATTTTTGTATAGAAAAGAAATGTTTCTCTATAAAGTACTATAGTATATGGTTGCATGGATGTTAGGAAGTAATAATAGTGAATTATCATCACTAAAATTGAATAAGAAATTGAAATCATAACTCCAAAGTTAAGAAATAAATTCACATACGAATGAAATTTAAGAATATAAATTATAAATGTGATTTGTAATTTGAAACGGAATTCCAGAGAAGTTTTGGAAATGTTTTGAAAAGAATTTGAAAATTTTGGAGATTTGGAAAGTTTAAAAATCTTTTTGATTTGAAAATGAATTTCAAAGGTTTTGAAAAATGTTCTGAAAGGATGAAAGCTCTAAACTCTTTTCGGTCGCTGGAAAATAATTCCGATGATGATCGCGACATCACCGGAGTTCATTTTCGGGTTTCCAAAAGAGAAATTGCTGCCAAATTGTTTTAAAAGGAAGTTGTTTGAAAAATTTGGGTTTTGTTTTTCAAATTCAAAGGATAATTTGAATTGTTTTCAAAATGGCTTTGAAATGTTGAAAAGACTCTGGAATACTATAAAAAAATATTTATGAAATATTATGAAGTTGATAACTTGTAAAGTTTAAAGTTTAAATAAAAATCCATTTAACGAATGAAATTTTAAATATGAATTGGAAGCATAAGGAAACGAATTCATATATGAATAAAATGGTAAATATGAATTGTAAATGTGATTTATAAATGAAAATGGAATTCCAGATAGATATTGGAAAATTTAAAATTCATTAATGAAATGAATTTGTAATATGAATGCATAAGTGATTATATAAATCGAAATGAAAATAAGTTGATAACTTATAGAATATTTGAAATCTGATTGAAATGAAAGTTCAAATTGAAATAAAAGAATTTGTGAACAAATAAATAAATTTGCAATGGCAAATGCGAGAAAAATAAAATTGAATGTTAAAATTCATTTCGAATTTGTAGGCAATAAATTGAATTGAATAATTATAAATGAAGATAAAATTGGAATTGAAACTGAATGTTGAAAACAAATTTGAATAAGTGAATTGGTAATTGGAACTAATTTAAAATAAAGCTATGAATCAGTTGAATGAAAGTTAATCGATGAAAATTCAATATTCAGAAGTTAAACTGAATCCAAATTAGATTGGAATTGTGAATTGAGTTCATATGAATGTGAAATGTAAAATTAAATGTATAAGTAGTTTATATTGAAAATTTTGTAATAGAATTTGCAAAATGGTTTGAATGTGTAACTAGATATTATGGCTAGTAGGATATACAGGTTTATGAAGGAATTGGAATTTAATTTCGAAGATAAAATTGAATTGCTCGAAAAAGGTATGTATTTTAAATTTCTATATGAGATTTACTGATTTCTTCTCTAGCCGCTTGGCTTTTTCTTTTCTTTTTGAAATCTGAGAGTCCGTAGGGACGTTTTGTAGTCGTGCCGTATTAGCCGCGCAAAGGAGACGCTGGCGAATTTTTTCGAAAATCTCGAGTGTTAGAAAATTTTTGAGAAAATTTGGAAGTATAAAATTTGAATTTAAATTTAAATTTGAATTGAGAAGTTAAACAATGTTATTTGAAACTTATAATTGAAGTTGGAAAAAGCTAGTTGGATTTATAACGAATCTTTAATAGAAAGATTTGTTTTGATAATTTGATAAAACTATTAGATGTTGGAAAAAGAGTAGACGAGTTAAGGACCATTTTTCCTTACTTGGTAATTTCGAGGACGAAATTCTTTTAAGGGGGGAAGTTTGTAACGACCCAGAATTTTTGATAATTAAAATTCGAATATTTAATTTATTTTAAATATTAATAAGTGGAATTAATAAGTCGGATAAATTATTTATCGAATATTGGATTTACCTGGGTAACTAAATCGATAAATTAATAATTGAAATTCCAAAAATAATTGAAAATTGAGTTTAATATGATTGAAATTGATTTGGAAAATTTTATTTAATCATACTGGAGTTATAGAAAGGTTATAGAACTTTTAAAATTGAATTTGGAGTTAATCTATGAAAATTGAATATTTTAATATTTAATTATCGACTATAGAAATAGCCAATTTTCGAATAGTCTCAGATTTCGACGAAACCAGTTTCATCGGATCCGTAATGTGATATTATTGTAAGATTTCAAATTTCGTAATTTTTGGATTTACCATTTGTCCGGTACAAATTAAAACGCCTCGAAATCGATTTAAATCGGTTTAATTTAAGTTGATCGTTTAAATTCATAACTCGTACAGATGTTCGAATTAGCTTCCGAAACCTGTTCCATTGTGTCCGGAACGCTGGATAAACCCTAGAAACGATAGTGACCGCGCGTAAATCGGAGTTCGGGAAAACCGGAATGAATAGTGTCGTTCAAACTTCTATAAATAGGCCCCTTCTCTTCACAAAATAAAAAAACAATTATTAGGGTTTGTGAACATAGCCGCCACTCCCATGATGAACGGCCAGCAAGTTCCCTCGTTCTTCCTCGAATTCCTCCAAATCCACTCATCAATTCGACGAATGTTCAACATCAAAGTTGAAGAGCATCGCATAGGCTTTAGATCCATACGGCTGAGATGTTCTATAGTCAAGCGGATGGAGGGAAATTCGCTGCCGTTCGTCTTCATTTCGTCCTCGTATTACGTGCTCTAGGGGGAACCGAGCTTGGAGATAATTGAGTCGAGTATGGAGTAGGCGAAGGCCTTCGAAGTGGTGAAGCCCGATCAGCTTCAAGTCGCTCGAGTAGATCGCGAGCATTAGGGTTTAACGGCGGCGTGTTGGGTTTCGTTCGTGATAACAGCCTGGGGGGAGAAGAGATGGCGTACGCAGCTATGATCTCATCAAGCAAAAACATACGGCCAGATGTAGAAAGGTTTAAAAACAGAAAAATAAATGTGTAAATTATTTATATTTAAATTTGTAAAATGTTTAAAATTGCATATCTTTTTGCTGCGAGGTTGGAAAATTACGAAACGAAAAGCGTTGGCTTCGTTTTGTCAAATACTACGCTATGAAACTGGATTGGAGTCGTTTGGAGCTAGCGAAAATTTCGGGTAAAATTAAACGTCCGTTTAATTTTATTCGAAATAAAACGCTACGAATTGCTATCGAAAAATCAAGGTGAGATCTTCTCAGTCAAGAATTGAAAAGTGGAATTTTCAGTTATTGATTTGATTGCTATTGGATGTGATATTAGATATAGTAGGATATATATCTATATATAGCAATATATACATATTGGCATATGTATATATTGGATTGATTGATTTCCCGCCTCGTATAGCGGATGAGACCCTATTGCGCCGTTAGTAAGCGGATTATTTTTATAAAACCCATATACCGCGATAATTCCGTACTGGAGCGGAATTGGTATTGTGCTAACATCTTTGGATGCAGGGAAACAAGTTGGAGGGATCCAACTGGATTCCTCACCAGTATTTATTTATTTACAGATATTGATGTATATTCTGTTATCATATATTGATATATGATATTGAATGTTATGATTGACTAATTGATGCCGTGGCATCATCGGATTCAAGTTTTGAAGTTTAAAAAAATAACATCTTTTACTTTAAAAGGGTTTTTAAAGTGATTTTTGAAAGTAGACGTTTTATTGAATTCTTGAATTGATTTATTTCAAATAAATAAACGTCTAAAATTTTAAAGTTATAAAAGTTAAGATCTTTGTGAAATATAACCGAAAAGTGATTTTTGGAATAAATAGTTGATTGATTTATAAAATGGTTTAAATTGAGATTTTTAAAATATTATAAACGGTTTACTTAAAAGGTTTATAAAGTTGACATTCTATAAATTAAGATATTGGAATTATAAAACGAGTTTTATAAGTGTTAAAAATGAAGTGATAATCAAGATCATATGTGAACGAGATTTATAGATTTATAAATTGTGAAGTATAAATTGTATAGAAGTTGTAGAATAGAAGATTTATAAGTAATTTGCTTATAAATTAGATTTTTGCACTTAGATGAGATTTGAACAGAATTTGCTAATAAAAATGATTTTATAAGTTGAAATTGTTATGAAGTATAAATGTGATTTATAAACGTTGTTTATAAATCCGAAATCACTTATTTTGATAAGTAATTTTAGAAGTAAATAAAAGGAGATTTATAAATCAAAGCTGTTAGAAAATATACAGGTGAATTTATAAACGTTGTTTTATAAATTCGAAATCAATCAAATTTGATTGATTTTAAATATAGAGATTATTAAGGGAATTTTATCCACGATTTTGGACAGTGGATAATTCTTGAAATAAATATGTAAAAAGGGATTGAAACTTGGTTATTGAAGTATATTCACGATTTTGGACAGTGAATATATTATTGAAAAAAAAATAGTATGTTTGGGAAAGCGATATTATAAATGAAGTTAATTGTTTTAAAAGATGTTTTAAAACGTGTTAAGTATCGAATACATAGATTTCAACATTTTATTGTTGAAATAGACGTTTTCGAAAAATAAGGAAATGATGGACTATAACACTGTTGTTATAGTAAATGATTTCCGAAAGGAAATGTTTTATATAGTATTGGGATTTATATATCTATCTAAATTTCGAATCCCTATACTAGTGATTTTGAGTTGTCGTAACGATGTTTTACGTAACATTCGTTTTGACTCAAATAAAATTTGTGAAAGAGGATGATTTCCTTAAAGGATGAAATATATACTTAATTATAATTTAAGTATATCGAATATTTTCCAAGTGTTGAAAATAAATGATTTGTGAATTACTTATTTTTGAATAAGTATGGAAATACTTTTCCAAAATGAAATGAAACGTTTTGAGATTTTATCTTCTTAAAGATAAATTAAAAATGAATATTGGAATCGATTTGAAAATCGTATATCAGTAGATATTTTTTTTGAAATATAAATTCACTATGGAATTTATAAAGGAATGGGAAGTTGTTTAAAAATAAACGTTGATTTATTTTTGAAGTGTGGAAATTTTATATCTAGTTGTTATCCCGCCTTTTGGCAAGGCCGTGACACCAAGGACTTAACTAGAAAACAGTAATAGATCGTCTTGGAAGTCGGTTACACGTAAGGATCGCTACGGATATCGATGAAATTTGTTCGAGTCCGGATCGGGCTATAATCGATAAGGCACGCCAAGTAAGGCCGTGGGAACCAACGATCCAAGTTTCAAGACAATCCGAGTTCGTATGCTCGAGATATTGTCGACAAAGGATGGAGTAGGGCTTCCTTAGTTCGAATCCATAGGCGAACTCTATGTTCGAATCCAACAGACAAGCTTTACCTCGAATCCATGAAGAAGAGACCAGTTCGAATCGATCGGAGGAGGATTGCTTCGACTCCATCAGGCGGAATCAATAGCTTCGAATCGATTGAGGCATTCACTACGTTCGACTACATCAAGCGAGCCTTCATGTGCCTTGAGTTCGAATCCACCCTCGCCTACACCATAGTTCGAATCCATCGAAGGAAGGAACCTTCGAATCCATGCATTCGAATCCCCAGGCCAAGACAACTTCGAACCGGTCCATAGCTACGAGTCTAAATCGATTCGAACGAGCACTAGTCTTATCGATTCGAAGGAAGAGGTCCTTCGAATCCATTACCTCAACTCCACCGTCTTCGAATCCAAGTCGTGGATTCGACCCAGTCAATGCGGAATGCAAAGCGGACCGATTCGAAGAAAGCGCACCACGTCACCACCTTCACGAGAAGGAGGATCGATTCGAACGAATCGATTCGAGCATATCGATTCGAACGACTCCAGAATATGAAAAACACCAACTTGAATCGATCATAACTCGAGTTCTACAAGTCCAAATGCCATGAAATTTTCACAGAAGCTCAAACACATGATGAAGAATGTACACACCAAATTTCAGCTCGATTGGATGATTTCTTGATCGATTCGAACCAAGGGTCGAATCGATCCCAAAGTGGGCCCGGATCTCCAGATTTCGGCCATGTGGGCCCCCTGACGAACCAGAACTGGTCTCCCCTCATTTTAGGCGAAATATCAGCCTCCTACACCTATAAATAGAGCCCCTGGTCATTCAGAAAAGGGGTCGGAGAATTCTAAGTACTGAAGAGCTCCCAGATTCTGCCAGATTTACTCCAGAACACCGCCGCTGCTTTAGATTGACACTTAGCATTTGAATTCAGTTGTATTACATTATTAACTACTGTAATCTCCAAGTACCGAGCAATAAAATCATCAAACTTCATAGTGGACGTAGGCTACAAAGCTGAACCACTCTAAATCGCTTGTCTTTGCAATTTACTGTCTATTATTTGGAGTTTTTGTTAGATAATCCACTGTTTTAATTTTCATTCTTCACTTTTATCTCTTCAAAGACTTCCGAAGAGTGTTGTGCCCATTTTTGGTACAAACACTTTGGTGCTTTCACTGAGAAAAAACCAGCTTTTTTCTCCTGCTCCTTGGATCTACCATCGATACCGGATTGCACAAATCCAAGAGGAAGATCCAGATCTTCGATTCACAGTCCTTCCATTCTACTCAGATTTGCATAAAATCTAGGAAAAGGATTCATCGTTCAAAATGGTTAGCACGAGAACCACTTCTGCAACGCCAGGACAAGAAGGTAGGGATGGACAAAATCCTGCTCAACAGCAGCCACCCAACCAAGACAACACTGCCCACTCGGATCCGTCTGGGGCAGTCACTAGACAAGAATTTCAGATGTTACTCCAAGAGTTGACTCAGAGTCGGCAACAGTTAGCCGAACAGTTGCGAGCTAATATTGAGTTGACAAATCAACTGAATCGCCAGGGCCGTAGGAGGTCCAGGAGGGATGATGTTTCCCGCTCACCCACCGAATGTTCTGCCTCATCTGACTATCATCGTAGATCTACCCGTCCCCGATTAGACGGAGATTATGCTCAGACTACGGGATATCAGCCCGCCCTGACTGTCGGGCAATTGAGGGTAGGACCATCAACCAGCTTCCAGGCTGGGCCATCAACACGGGGTGGCCACACTTCACAATATACTACGGACAATCATGTCACAGCTGCAACAGCAGAAACAAGGGTCGATACCCGATATCTTCCAGATACGGGTAATCAACAGCAAGGACGTACTTCTGAACCATACGTCCCGGAAGACGCTGAGCCGAGGAGGCGAAACTTGGACCGTCGACAGTGCCCGGTCCAAACTCGCATTGTGGAACCCGACCACACCTTAGCTCAGCATGCTCAAAATGTAGCAATGCCAGACATCTCGACTATGATACGTCAGATGATCCGTGAAAGCCAAGGACTTACCAATGACGATTGGGGAATTTCTCGAAGCCATACTCCTTTCACGGACGAGATACTATATGCTGAACCTCCTCGGCGATTCAGAATGCCAACTCTCCCTATGTACGAAGGAAGTTCTGATCCCAATCAGCACATACTGAAATACGAATGGTCAATGAGCGCCGCAAGGGCCGACGATGCAGTGAAATGCCGCAGCTTCCCCATTTCACTGGGAGGAAATGCAACAATGTGGTTTACCAGACTACCTCCAAGATCTATTTCGTCATTTGACCAATTGGCTAAGAAGTTTGTTGAACAGTTCCGTATGCATGTTGCCAGACCCAAAGATGTTAACACCCTGTCCAATGTTACCCAGGCTCGTGGGGAAACATTAAGGCGTTACTTGGAGAGGTTCCATGCGGCATGCGTGGAAATTAGTAATCCCAACGACAACTCAATTTTAATGGCATTGACAAAGGGAATTGATCCCGATTCTGAATTTGGAAACTGGTTAGCCGGAAAACCCCTCGCATCGTTGGACCGTTTCTACTCCAAAGCCGCTCAATTCTTACGGCAAGAGGACGCGAAACAGTCTAGGAAGCAGGACGATGCAAAACCCGGAAGTGAGGGAATACAAAGCAATGTCGCAGTTAAACAGTCCGGTGACAATTCCGGAAAAGTCCAGTTAAACATACAGAACAAACAAACTCAGCCAAGAGGTGGCAATGGTCAGAATAAGAAGAGAGATCCGAATCCAGGCCCACGGCATAGGGCTCCGATGTTCGAAAGTTATACACCGTTAAACACATCACTGGAGAATGTGTATCTGCAAACTTGCAACACAGAACAGTATAAGAAACCCGCTCCGAAGCGGTCGTCAGAAAGGCAGATTCAGACGGGAAAGTTTTGTAGGTTTCATGAGAGCTATGGCCACAATACTAATGACTGTCGCCATTTGCAAGATCTCATAGAAAAGTTGATCAGGGAGAGGAAGTTAGATCAATTCGTGCGGGCGCCGCAGTCTGGTGGTGCGGGCCCATCGAATCCAAACCGTGCGCAAGACCAGGAAAGGCAAGAGGAACCCGATCGTACAGGCGGGAGGCTAGTTATCAATACCATAAGTGGTGGTCCTCATCCAGCGGACAGGAGCTGGAGGGAAATGGAGTCGTATGCTAGCTCTATCAGGCATGCGAGCTTCGAATGCTGCAGTAATTGTGAGGATGGAACCCCGGCTAAGCAACAAAAAACGATGTCTGACGATATCATATTCAGAAGCAGAGATGCTGACAAAGTCGAAGCTCCAACGATTGATCCACTGGTCATATCTGCCCAGGTTGGTCCTGCTTGGATGAAGAGGATCCTGGTTGACAGTGGGAGTTCTGTAAACATTCTATTCAAGCGAGCTTACGACTTAATGAAAATGGAAGCAAAGGACCTGAAACCCTGCCAATCCCGGGTTCATGGCTTCAATGGCAGTGCAACAATACCTACTGGAATAGTGGAACTACCAGTGGAACTGGGGATCGGAGAGCGCAGGAGAGTCCGATTGCTGCAATTCGTTGTTCTTGACATTGCTTCACTGTACAACGCATTCCTGGGTCGACCAGCCCTTGCTGAATTTAGGGCAGCCATTGCCCCATGGTGTTTGACTTTAAAATTCCCAACCGATCATGGTATAGGAATCGTTCAAGGAGATCAGGCAGCAGGAAGAGCCTGTTATGTTGCTGAATTGCGAGAAGCACAGAAGAAGGAGAAAGGAAAGGGCGTAGAGGAATCTCTCTGCGTCCGTTTTACTGATAATTGACAGCTAACGCCTGGGCCCCGGCCCGGGCACCACTACCAATTCCTTAGAGATCTTGACCCTAGAGATAGCGAAGATAAAGATGAAGTAGAAGAGAATCAAGCGTCTCCAGCCGAACTGACTGTGGACGTCCCGGTCAGTAAGGATGACGACTCGAAAGTACTAAAAGTTGGATCTCAACTGGGAAAACAGATACAACAGGAATTGGTTGAATTTCTTCAGGCGAATCTTGATGTCTTTGCCTGGACGCACTCCGACATGTGCGGAATCTCACCGAACATTGCTAGTCAGTCTTTGAATATTGATCCGTGACATGTTCCGGTCAAGCAAAAGAGGCGTGGTATGGATCCAGAGAGATCTGCCGCCCTTAAAGAAGAAATCGACAAATTGCATTCAAATGGTTTCATCCGAGATGCTCTATACCCAGAGTGGGTGTCAAATCCGGTAATGGTTCGGAAACCGAACGGGAAATGGAGAACTTGTGTCGACTACTCTGATTTAAACAAAGCCTGTCCAAAAGATAGTTTTCCACTTCCCCGAATTGACCAACTCGTTGACTCAACTGCAGGTCACGAATTGTTATCCTTTATGGATGCTTATTCCGGTTATAATCAGATACCCATGCATCTACCCGATCAAGAACATACTAGTTTTGTAACCGATCTGGGACTCTACTGTTATAGAGTCATGCCCTTTGGTTTAAAGAATGCCGGAGCAACTTACCAACGCTTGGTTAATCGAATGTTCGCTGATCAGATCGGGAAGACCATGGAAGTCTATGTGGATGACATGTTAGTTAAGTCCCGATTTTCCACAGATCACGTCAAGGATTTAAATTCAATGTTCTGTATCTTGCATGAGTATGGAATGAAGCTTAACCCGCTAAAATGCCACTTCGGCGTCGCATCCGGAAAGTTTCTAGGGTTCATCGTTAACGCTCGTGGGATAGAGGCAAACCCCGAAAAGATCTGGGCAATAAGGAATTTGCAAACCCCGAAGACCATAAAGCAAGTCCAGAGTCTCAACGGGAAGGTAGCAGCGCTAAGCAGGTTCATCTCGAAATCCACTGATAAATGTATTCCTTTCTTTGATCTAATCCGGAAGGGAAAACGAAACTTTGAATGGACCACGGAATGTGAAGGCGCATTCCGATCGCTGGTTCAGCATCTCTCTACGCCACCGATTTTGTCGAAACCAATTGATCACGAACAATTATACCTTTATCTGGCGGTATAGGAGCATGCGATCAGTGCTGCTTTGGTCCGGGAAGAAGATCGAGTGCAGAAACCGGTCTATTATGTCAGTAAACGATTGACCGGAGCTGGAAGAAATTACCCCAGGTTGGAGAAACTGGCTTACTGCTTGGTCATTGCCTCGAAAAAGCTTCGTCCTTATTTCCAAGCACATCCGCTTACTGTGTATACCGATCAGCCGTTACGACAGGTCCTCACGCGGCCTGAGACGTCTGGAAGGTTACTCAAGTGGAATATTGAACTGAGCCAATTTGACATCACTTATGCTCCGCGGAGAGCCATTCAAGGGCAAGTCCTAGCTGACTTCATAGCTGAATTTACTGTTCCTGACGACTTACCTGAAACCAGCGAGTCTCCTAAATATGTCTGGAAACTTTATACAGATGGTGCATCGAACGATCGGTGTTCGGGCGCTGGAGTTGTACTAGAAACCCCCGAAGGTCGATCCATATGCTATGCTTTGAAGTTTGACTTTCACGCAACCAACAATGAAGCCGAGTATGAAGCCCTGTTGACTGGGTTAAAGCTTGCCAAAGATCTGAGAATTATCGCTATAGAAGTTTATTGTGATTCACAGTTGGTTGTGTGTCAGGTACGGGGAGAATATCAAGCAAGAGATCGAAGGTTAGCTGCTTATCTAGCCCGAGTTCAGGAAGCGCTGGATCAGTTTGATTATTATGCTATTTACTACATACCACGAGATCGCAATCAAAAGGCCGATTCATTGGCAAAGTTGGCCAGCACAGGTGAAGCACAGCAAATGGGACTCGTCCCGGTCGAAACGTTGCCTTTCCCAAGCATCGATCAAATCAAAACGAATGATGTGTTGGAGACCTTTCCCAGCAGAGAATCATGGATGACTCCGTATCGAAATTATATTGAGAATGGGATATTGCCTGAGCACCGAAATGAGAAAAGGCAAATTCTACGAAAAGCTTCGCGGTTCATCATTCAGGACGGGATCATGTATAGGAAAGGTTATTCTGTTCCACTCCTCCGGTGTATCGCTCACGGCGAAGTCAAACGAGTGTTACATGATGTACACGAGGGAGAATGCGGCGATCACACCGGTGGACAAGCGCTTGCTAAGAAGATACTCCGATATGGATATTACTGGCCGACAGTGAATCGAGATGCAGCCAATTACGCCAGAAAGTGCGACAAGTGCCAAAAACACGCTCGAATTCCAAGAGCCCCGCCTACCGAGTTAACTCAAATGGTCAGTCCCTGGCCGTTCGCTATGTGGGGTATCGATATCATTGGCGCTTTGCCTCTGGCAAAAGGTGGTGCGAAGTATGCCATCGTCGCAGTTGATTACTTCACGAAATGGGCCGAGGCCGAAGCTCTCGCAACGATTATGTCAAAGAAAGTGATAAACTTTGTGGTCCGCAATATCATTTGCTGATTTGGACTCCCGCATACCATCATCACCGATAACGGGACCCAATTCGAAAGTTCAGAGTTCAAGAATTTCTGCCAACGATTTCATATTCATAAAAAGTTCTCTGCAGTCGCGCATCCACAAGCAAACGGTCAGGTCGAAGCTGTTAACAAAGTTATCAAATCCATCTTAAAGAAACGACTGGAAAAGGCTGGGGGCAAATGGGTCGATGAACTTCCTATGGCATTATGGGCTTATCGAACAACTCACAAGACCGCAACTGGACACACCCCATTTTCCTTATCCTATGGCTCGGAGGCCGTCATTCCAGTGGAGACAGAAGTATTTTCTCACCGCGTAACTTATTACGATCCGAAAACAAACGCTATATTGCTCGCTGAATCTTTGGATCTGTTGGACGAGAAACGAGAAGAAGCTGATTTAAGAGCGGCCGCTTACCGAAGTCGGGTCGCCCGATTATATAACACCAAAGTTCGCCCCCGAACCTTTGATCTCGGTGATCTGGTCCTCAAGAGAATATACCCGGTTCCTTCACACATGAAACCAAATTGGGAAGGACCATACGTGATTACGCAACGACTTGGAGATGGCACATTCAAACTATCAACCGTGGATGGTCTAGTTTTACCGAGAGCCTAGAACAGCGAGAGTCTCCGTCGCTATTACATATGACAGGCTTTATTTATTTCATTATGTTTTTTATTCAGCAATTTACTTTTGCATTTCGAAATTAGAATTTGTAATAAGGCAACTGATTTGCCATATTTTCTTATTTCAGCAATAAAATGCCATCTCTTCGAGCCAGAGCTGTGATTCATTAAATACAATGTACAACATCACGATGCACGAAGAGCTAAGTTCCATCACACAGTGGAATTTATTCAAGTAGGGAGTGGCTGTGAAGCAATCAACCACTCGCTAAATGAAACCCGAGCTCGGGGGCAAGCCATCACATCAGGCCACGAAAATGGGTTGATACACGACAACCCTTCATTCAACTCCGTACTCCCAGAGCGCGAGGCGGAGTATAAACATTTTACTAAACTCCGTGCTCCCAGAGCGCGAGGCGGAGTATAAACTCACATCTAACTCCGTACTCCCAGAGTGCGAGGCGGAGTATAAACATTTTTCCTAAACCCCAGAGTACTCCGAGAGCGCGAGCTGGGTACAAGCTTTTTACTTAACTCCGTGCTCCCAGAGTGCGAGGCGGAGTATAAACATTCTTCTAACTCCGTGCTCCCAGAGTGCGAGGCGGAGTATAAACATTCCTCTAACTCCGTGCTCCCGGAGTGCGAGGCGGAGTATAAACATTCTTCTAACTCCGTGCTCCCAGAGTGCGAGGCGGAGTATAAACATTCTTCTAACTCCGTGCTCCCAGAGTGCGAGGCGGAGTATAAACATTCTTCCAACTCCGTGCTCCCGGAGCGCGAGACGGAGTATAATCATTCATCTAACTCCGTACTCCCAGAGTGCGAGACGGGGTATAAACATTCATCCTACTCCGAACTCCGGAGCGCGAGACGGGGTATAAACATACGTCAACTCCACACTTCTCCCCAATACAGGGGGCAGGACCATAACACATAACAGGTTGAAGACAGAAAGGGAATAGATTTTCATTTCCATTATCAACAAAAAGAATCTGATTACAAAGTGTTTATGAAAAATTCTGCTAGTGGGAGCCGAATCCACATCTATACACGGCTATAGAAAAATCAACAAAATGCTACCCTACGCAACAGGGATTTAAAGAAAGAAGTTCATTCTTTCTTCTTCCTTATCTTCTTCTTCGGGGTAGCCCCACCTGATCCGCTGCCCGATTTCTTCCTCAATCGCTTGCTCTTTTCAGGCTTGCCCTCCGGCAGCGATATAATGTCGACATCTTCCTCAGAGCTGGAGGCGACGGAAGTTCTTCTAGGAGGACGAGCTGGGGGCATAGGAGTAGTAGCAGGAGGAGGGACAGGAGCGGTCTCGATCAATACAGTACCACCCGGCGAAATCACCATTAACGGGGCAGGTCCGGGCGGACTAGAACCTACATTCCCTGCTGCCATCTCGGCAGCAATCTCAGCTAAAACGTCGTCCTCACGAGATGCTTGGGCCGCATCGGATGTGCCAATAGCTGGCATAGATAAACTAGCGGCCGGAGCAGCCTCATTCACAACATCGGACGGGTTGGCAGAGGGATCGATGGGTTCATTGAGAAGCTCCTCAATCATTTGAGCGCTGAAAGAAAACATATTTGCATCTCCCTCCTCGCCAATCAAAGTAGAAGTCGTGATGGCTTCAGAAAAAACAACCCCTTGTGTTTGATGAGGAACTGATAAAGCAAGGGGCGCAGAAACAATAGCCTCGGTCACTGAAATACGACAAAACGAAGATTGTTAGCCAAGTGTGTTGCTTAAGGTCCTTCACTACTAAACTACGAGAAGCGTTCAAATACCTTCCTTAGTCTGGACCGAAACATGGGTAGAATCATCGGCGGAAGATAGTAACGGTTGGTCAGGATTATATGCAGGAACAGATTGGGGGTCTACCGCACCAGTGGTTTCGGGCAATGTTGGGATTACGGCTCCAACACTTGCCTCGTGATGCACGGTCCCCAAACCTTCGCCTGTCTCTAGAGATTGGACGCCGAGTTTTTCTTTCGCCATAGAGATTACCACCTCATGAAGGGTCTTCCTCTCATCCTCAGTAAGCAGAAGCATCTCCAGTTCAAAGTCGTCAAGTGCTCCATCTGGATGCGCTGCTCTCTTCTCATTCACCAGCCGGGTCCAGGCATTGTACAAGATCATGGAGTCATCTCCCAGCCACGCTAAATTTCTGTGTTCCAGCACATTAGCGTTATATGTGACTAAGAGATCGTCAAACTCAGCATCTAGCCTAGACCTCTCCTCCAAGATTTTTTCCTGAATCTCCGCATCCACAGACTTAGCCTTGACCGCCGCCGCAACAAGTTCGGCCCTGAGGGATACTGCTTGGTCGCAAGCCTCTTGAGCAGTAGCGTTCGCATCGTCCTTCTCCTTCACCATTTCAGCGAATTTGGCCTTGAGCTCGTTCAGCTCTTTAACGGCTAAGTCTCGCTCAGCTGCAACGGTGGTATTACGATGGCCCATCTCTTCCACTGTGGCGCAATGTTCTTGCTGCATCCTCGCTAATTTGGCCACGACACCCTCGTGTTTCTTAAGTGTTTCAAGCTCTGACTTTCGGGACGTTTCCACTTCGGATTGAAGAACTTGAATGATGCGTTTCTGCTTCGCAATGTCAACATCACGTTCAGCAATGACTTTCGCCCTGTCGAAAGCTACTCTAGAAGCCTTCACGGCTGCCTTATACCACTCCTTGTACTGAGCATAGAAGTCGTGGATGTAATTATGAGCAGTGGTCTCGGCTTCTGGAGGGATTCTTTTGAAGTTAGGAGGAAAGATATAGCCATCCATGCAAATTTCCGGGTAGTCGTTTTTCATTTGGGCGAGTTTAGCAGCTCCCTCGCTTGTCAACTCAGTCGGAGCTTGTTCAATTATAGCGGCTGCCGTTGGTTCCACTCTTGGTCGTTGAGCGTCAGGCCGAGAAGATTGAGAAGGCAACTGTTGCTGATGAGATGGCCCTGGGAGGTCTACTGGAGCCCTGGGAGGCGGAGGAGAACGAGATCGGGGTCGGTGCTGGTATCCCCGGTCTCTGTCAGAGTAATCATAGCCAGAACGGTTACGCGAGTAATCTCTGTCTCTATCATAACGTTCTTGACTCGAGTAGCCTCGACCATGATCCCTATCTGTCTCTCTCCTACGGGAATCATAAAATGGAGAAGATTGACGCACATTCCGAAGCCTATCTAGAGTGGAGCCACGTCCTGACATCTCACCTGCGATAAGAAAGAATTACGGATTAAAATCCCATAAAGCAATGTTTACTATGCAGAAGTCATGAAGTGCCGTGGAAGTGTGTGTAAATGTGTAAACCCCCAAACCGACCGGAAGTGTTGACCGTACTTAAAGGAAAGGGCTCGTTCATATTTAGGACATCTTGTAATTCCTCCAACCCAGGATTATGAGAGATTGATATATAATCTGGGATAGGAATATCGTCAAGCCCTTTGAGAGAATCTCTCAAATGAGAAGGGGCGGCCTCAGAAATCATAACTCCGGAAGCGGGAAGAAACACATCTACAGATTTTCCCCCCTTTGACTTAAGTTTTTTGGAAACGGCGGCCTTGCCTTTCTGTTTTTCTCCCGATTCCTCCAAGTTTCCCGAAAGGTCAGCCATTGGCTCTGAATACGTCTGGGTTCTTTCTTCGTCACTCGCCTCGATTATTCTGATCCCGAGTGACCTCTTCGCTTTACTCTTCTTGGGTTTCTTCTTATTTTCCTTCTTGGATACGGACTTTGAAAATCCCTCAACAACTATGCTTTGATTAATGTCGATCAAACCCAGAACTCTTAAGTTGTAGTCGTTCAGCACCGAGTCAATATGCCTCAGCTCGCTTGGGACTTCTTGAAGACTCCGGACGGTACCCTTGAAACGCCCTCCATCGGGCCTAGAGATAATAGCTGTAAAAGGAATGAAATGTCAATTTTAACACCAAGAGCTATTGGTCAAAGAAACAGGTTAAGGCGCTTACGTCTAGACAACCATCGCCTAGCGAAACCCGGAGGGCATCGAACGTAGAACCATTCGTTCTTGAAATAGCTCAGGCGCGTCCAAGCTCCAACTACAACTTGGCAATTTCTAACTGCCTCCAAAAATGTAAACGACGGGCTATCACCCCTGCTCTTGAAGTTAAATATGTATCTGATCTCGGAGGGCCTCGGCGGGCGAAAAAGACAGTCCATAAATATTACGAAGACACTATTCAGCAACGCGTGCCCATTGGGATGAAGTTGTGAAGGAGCGATCCCTAAATATGATAGCATCCTTCTGATATATTGATTGAAGGGAGGAAGAGTTCCAGCCGCACAAGCATGACGGTAGAATGTTGTATATCCTTCAGGCGGATTGTGCGGTCTATCGGTGGCGCTGGGCAATAGTACGTCACCAAGAGATATGTTATGCTTTAAGCATATTCGTCCCAATAAGGATTCAGAAATGTTGGACTGAACCGAGTCAACAGGGTCCTCAATAAATATCGCCTCCGGCAATTCGTCTGGAGCGGGATCGATTATATCGGCAGGGATATCGGGAATCTCAAGCACCGGAGGAGTCGAGCTCTGTACCTCTTGTTGTTGAGAGCTCGAAGATTCCATAATTAGCTAACTCATTAGAAAGCAACATTAAGTTTATGAACAAGCCCGTGCATGCCCCAGTGTAGTGTGTGTGAACGTGTCGTGCAGTGCAAGTATTGTACATCACTCGAGCAAATTTAACAGAATGAAGCGAGATGTTCGTACAACATAACTTGGGAATTTGAGAAAGAAAATGACCGTCATCGCTGACCGTCATTTCCGCACCGTCCAAACGCTACGGACCAACTTCAAGTATAAATCAGTTGTATTATTGGTTAAGTCATAGTTCCATCGACGAGCTTCAAAGGAAATTCAAGTTCATATCTGTTGGTCAAGTTCGATTATGCAAGGCCGAAGCTCGTCGGAGTCAAGTATGCTAAAATTCAATGGATCCATCAAAGTTCAACTTGAAATTGGTCATGGTTCAGATGTTGGAGCAGATCAGAAGAGTAGAAGCCCCTGAAGCACAGATGTTCGAAGCGATCGACTCAAATCAATATGAGTCGAATCGATGAGGGTCGAATCGTATCGATTCGACCCTGCATAAGTTCGACTCGATGGAATCTTGGGGTGGAGAGACAGTTCGAATCCATAGGCTATGCATGACCTCGAATCGATCAGTACTCGGCACTTTCGAATCGATTGAGATATTACTGCTTCGAATCGATCGATTCGATCTTTCAAAAACCCTCGGTGCGAAATTTCGTATCGATTCGAACCAACAATCCCTGAATCAATTCGAAGTCTTATTTTCTTCATCGATTCGTTTTACTTAACCCTGCATCGATTCGAAATCTTGCATCTTCGATCGATTCGGGCTACCTGTCCCCGAATCAATGCGAGTAGAAAAAGCTATCTCTTTTATATCCATCGAGTCGACCCATTTCAGTTCTTACTACTCTTCATATTTCTCAAAAGAAAGGATTGAAGTCAATGTTCGAACCCCGTTTTCATCGTTCTACACTCGGATCGATCCCTTAGATACCTGGACGAATTCGATTGGAATTTAAGACTCGGTGAAATCTGAATGACTCGTGCAAGACGTGGAGCTCTGAAGAATCGATTCGAAGAAGAAGCTATAGCGATGGTGAAAAGTAAAAAGTGAGAAGTGAATAGGAGCCCGGTATATATAGGGGAAATGTGGCGATTCGCCTCCCGGTATATCTGACCGGCTTCTATAGGTGAGAGAATCGACTCAAATCGATTCGTTGCGGCATGTTCGAATCCATTGTGACCACTAGTTCGAATCCATCACGACACAGCGTCGATTCCACCAGTTCGAATCCCTCCTTTAGTTCGAATCCATCCGGTTTCGAATCCTTTGCCACATCGAATCCATTCCAGCAACATCGAAACAAAGCAGCATTGATTCGAGCACTCACAACTTCGACTCCATCAACTCAGAGAACATCGAATCCACGCAATGTCGATTCGAAGAGGCACAGCTTCGAATCTATCGCCAACCATTGATGAAAATGGACGAATAGTCTCAATGTTAAAAATTGCTTGTCTACTCTTCATACCGATTCAGGAGAGGATCGATGCGGGAGGATGACCATAGACAATCATAAAAGTAATGATTTAACTCAGATCTCAAATCGGTTCAGGAGAGGACCGATGCAGATTTCGATAGCAAAACCGAACTGACAACAACTTGCGATCGCGCAACGTTAACCAAGGTCAAGATAATGCACGTATTTTTTACTAATGTTTTGGTCTTTATCATCAACAGGAATCAAACGTTCATCTCGTCCTGACTCAAAAGCCTAGACAACCAGTCACGATTATACGACAGTCGATTACTGCAATACAGAATGCAACTTTCGATAAGGCATGTTGTAGCAATCCAATGAGAGACTGCAGCTTTTCAAAGCACGTCATGTTTACACAAGACATACTTTGGGGGGCAAATGTTATCCCGCCTTTTGGCAAGGCCGTGACACCAAGGACTTAACTAGAAAACAGTAACAGATCGTCTTGGAAGTCGGTTACACGTAAGGATCGCTACGGATATCGATGAAATTTGTTCGAGTCCGGATCGGGCTATAATCGATAAGGCACGCCAAGTAAGGCCGTGGGAACCAACGATCCAAGTTTCAAGACAATCCGAGTTCGTATGCTCGAGATATTGTCGACAAAGGATGGAGTAGGGCTTCCTTAGTTCGAATCCATAGGCGAACTCTATGTTCGAATCCAACAGACAAGCTTTACCTCGAATCCATGAAGAAGAGACCAGTTCGAATCGATCGGAGGAGGATTGCTTCGACTCCATCAGGCGGAATCAATAGCTTCGAATCGATTGAGGCATTCACTACGTTCGACTACATCAAGCGAGCCTTCATGTGCCTTGAGTTCGAATCCACCCTCGCCTACACCATAGTTCGAATCCATCGAAGGAAGGAACCTTCGAATCCATGCATTCGAATCCCCAGGCCAAGACAACTTCGAACCGGTCCATAGCTACGAGTCTAAATCGATTCGAACGAGCACTAGTCTTATCGATTCGAAGGAAGAGGTCCTTCGAATCCATTACCTCAACTCCACCGTCTTCGAATCCAAGTCGTGGATTCGACCCAATCAATGCGGAATGCAAAGCGGACCGATTCGAAGAAAGCGCACCACGTCACCACCTTCACGAGCAGGAGGATCGATTCGAACGAATCGATTCGAGCATATCGATTCGAACGTCTCCAGAATACGAAAAACACCAACTTGAATCGATCATAACTCGAGTTCTACAAGTCCAAATGCCATGAAATTTTCACAGAAGCTCAAACACATGATGAAGAATGTACACACCAAATTTCAGCTCGATTGGATGATTTCTTGATCGATTCGAACCAAGGGTCGAATCGATCCCAAAGTGGGCCCGGATCTCCAGATTTCGGCCATGTGGGCCCCCTGACGAACCAGAACTGGTCTCCCCTCATTTTAGGCGAAATATCAGCCTCCTACACCTATAAATAGAGCCCCTGGTCATTCAGAAAAGGGGTCGGAGAATTCTAAGTACTGAAGAGCGCCCAGATTCTGCCAGATTTACTCCAGAACACCGCCGCTGCTTTAGATTGACACTTAGCATTTGAATTCAGTTGTATTACATTATTAACTACTGTAATCTCCAAGTACCGAGCAATAAAATCATCAAACTTCATAGTGGACGTAGGCTACAAAGCCGAACCACTCTAAATCGCTTGTCTTTGCAATTTACTGTCTATTATTTGGAGTTTTTGTTAGATAATCCACTGTTTTAATTTTCATTCTTCACTTTTATCTCTTCAAAGACTTCCGAAGAGTGTTGTGCCCATTTTTGGTACAAACACTAGTAAAGATATTTTTGAAGATAAATAATTTGGGAAAATTATTTGGAATCTGATGATGTTGCGCATCTTTATTGATAGTTAAATAACCGACTATCAATAATTACCTTTAGATAGGTATTTGTTGTGATTGTATGAATTTGAATGCCACACTTATTTTTGAAATAAACGCTCACTATTCGCGTTAGCCGGGAAAGAACCATGGGGTTGTATAACCCATTCCGAATATGTGATACGTCGTTATGAATTGCATTTGAAGACCGGTGTTGAAGACCGGATATTTTTGAAAACGGAAGGATTACCGTCGAGTTACTCTACATCGGCTGATCTCCGGTTTAGAGGTTTTATCACCCTTAGTGACGGGAAGTCCGGACGTGATTAGAAAATTATCCGGATATGCAAGGGCTTCGTGAGAAGTGCCTTCGGTTCTGTTCGATCCCGGAACAGACTTGTATGGATTGTGTGTCTGACGTTACAATTTGAGATATAAAGCTGATTTCTTTCAAATACATTTCTGTTGGTGGCGG
Organism: Allium fistulosum; assembly: GCA_030737815.1. Classification (NCBI taxonomy): domain Eukaryota; kingdom Viridiplantae; phylum Streptophyta; class Magnoliopsida; order Asparagales; family Amaryllidaceae; genus Allium; species Allium fistulosum. The sequence goes on along the minus strand of CM060902.1, from coordinate 271,696,479 downwards.
AGAATTTATTCTCTTAGCTTAACACCCTTCTCTGAGACGTACGAGCTCAGAGGTTATGTAGTTGAAATTTATCAGCGATATACTCCCAATTTGGTAACGTGGCATACTGAGTGTTGCTGTGAAATGATCAGTGTTTGATCATTTGTGATATGATCATTTGTTTGATCTTATATCTTTGTGATCATAGGTTGATCATTTTTGTTTGACCCAAAGCAGGGCTTTTTGAGAAAGCGTAGCTTTGTGGACGAGACTTCATCGAGCCTCACACCCCGGAAATGGTCAAAACAGGAAGGATGCAGCAAGGTTCTAGGGAGTAGCGCCCCTTAGTGTATGTCATTCCTTCCGGATAAAGGCGGTATCATGGTATGGAGCCCAGATACTTAACCTCTGTGGTTGCTGCAAAATTTATTTCTTTGTGGTTGTTGCGAATCGGGGATCCTCGGGAAGATCGGTGACGATCGGCGGATGACATACGCGTGTCAGTAGTTACCTATTTTTGCAGAGGTAACCTGGCCTTGTGTTGGCAGAGATCCGGTTAGGTTCTCGGGTCGTCTATTCCAGGGACGTACCCATCGTGGAAAAGGAAGTTCCTTAGCCTGACCATTTGTTGGAAATCCAAAGAAACAATACGAGCCTTTACGATTTCAATTGTATAACCTGTCTCCTCAGGAGGCAGCTATAGCAGGCATAATATAATGGTACCTATGCTGGCTAAGATTTATATTCTACTTTCGAAATGTTTTCCACTATGCACTAATAGTAATATCCAAAATGATTTGATTTTGCGTAGTAAGCATCTTTGACTAACATAAGAAGAAATCTCCTCCAAGTCTGCGTTTGCATTGTGTGTGTGGTGGGAGGTCTTATGGTAGTTTCATTTTCCAAAATCATTGCGAATTTGTTTTATTTTCTTTGTGAAATAATAACTGTTTTACGATCTCACACCAGTCACCATGACTGACTCGGAGTTTATTGTTTCCCTTCTAAACTCTGGGTGCCCACAAATTTCCACACGGGCAGCCTAGAGTTATGTTATCAGGATATTCTGGATATTCTGGAGCTTGGAGATAAGCTGGATGACGAGACGTAGTACTTGTATCTGATATTATTTATTCCGCTGTGTTTTCTGTATGAGGACAAGTTTATATAACTGTCCATTGTTGTATATTGACTCTGATGATTGATGTATGTATAAACTGATATAGCTCTTTGTTTTAAAAGACTAGTGTTTATTTATTATATATTGTTCCGCTGCGATATGTGAGATTCTGATATTGTTCTGTTTCTGTTCTGTGTGTTCTGTTGTTCTTCTTCCTTCTTCTTCTCTTTTCTTCTTCTTCTACCTTTTTCTTCTATTTAAAACCCTCACTATTGGAGTTTCCGGCGCTCGATTGCTCGGCAGTCGATAAAGTGAGTATCGATGTCGAATTTTCGAAAGTCGAAAATTTCGGTACGTGACAGGCCTAGTAATAGATTGCCCTTCGAAAATAGTGTTAACAAATGAACTAGTAGTGTTGCTAGCCATTAAAACTGTTCAAAATCATATTACAAGTTTTTGAAAATCTAGTGTTCTAATACCAAATGTGGGTTGGGAATTATGGATCTTAATGCTAATTAAACACTAGAGGTGGGATGAATAGAATTTTCTAACTTATTTTAATTTTTTTAAATTTCTTTTAAGTTAAATGTTAAATCACTTATTAAAACACATAATTATACTATCAAATAGTCACGATGCAATCATAGATAAAAAACAATAAGGCAAAGTAAAGAGTTAGAGAGATGACACCAAGCATTTTATACTGGTTACGATTTCTCCTCCATCCAGTCCCATACAATTGCTTATACGGATTTCTTTTCAAATGCCAATCTTTAACTGGGCAGAAGACAAACCCAAATACAGTCTTGATTTCGAGGCTACGAGACACACCCTTCTGAATTTCTGAGCTCAGGATAGACTCACTTGATTAGACTGGGCTAGAAGTACACCCGCTATATTTTCAAGCTACTAAGCACACCCACTTGATTTTCACGGGCTACAAACACATCCACTTGATTTGAACATGCTACAAGCATACCCAAAGCAAATACAAATAGTGTTGATAGTTTTTCCAAAGACAATTTCTTGAATTTTGGATACAATGGATCCTATAGCAGCTTGGACAACACTTTGATCTTTGAATTGAGAGATGGATGTTTCCAAAATAGTAAGAATGCAGTATCGAATCAATACAATGAAGTATGAATTGATTCTAAGTGATTTTGAAGAGAATAGAGTATATTTTCAATGGAGTTTTCAAGAGAGTAAGAGGAGGGAAGAAAATAAGTAAGTCTAAATTTAAAATTAATTTGAACTCCCCTTTATATAGTAAATGAACAAATATGTCCGTTCATGAAGAATTAGAGGAATATGCACTTAATTTAAAATTTTGACTAACCACTTGGCGACACGTATGTCTACATACCATCTGCCTATATGTTGACATATGGATGTATATTTTGAAAATGTGCTTCTTTTAAAATGTTTTGAAAAATCCTATACTTTGCAAAATAATTTAATACTTTGCTAAATAGTTTTAACATAATGTATAAACATTTGTAACTTTGAAAACTTTTATAAAATATTTTGAAATACATTTTGAAAATTTATTTTGTTAAGAAATATAAAAGATAGAAAATAGGTGATATAGATCAAAGATTGCTATCAAGGACTTTAACAATATAAGTTATGACTCTATACACTAAACTATAATCTTGAGATCTTCGTATCTTGGTCTTTGTACTCATGAGTCTCCATGTCTATCTGCTTGAGTTATTATACTGTACAGTCTTCGATTCAACACCTATGTAATATTTTGCACTATATACTATATAACTTAGCAAAACATTAGTATCCATATTTTATATGATTGTACACGGTTGTTGTCATCAAAATCAATAACTAAGACATTAACAACTGACTCCAAGCAAACCACCACCGGATAGCAAGCACCGAATAAAAGACCTTGGTCGGCTTGAACCAAGACGCCTCATAAAAACACCATGCACGACATCAAGCTAACACCAAGCAAACCACCATAGATACCAAGCACTGAATAGAAGACCTTGGTCGGCCCAAACCAAGTCGCCTCCCAAAACCACCTAGCATGACATTAAGCTGACTCCAAGCATTGAACCTATCTTCTTGCCCAGATCTGATCCACAAAAATACCACACACAACTCCAAGCAAACCACTACGGACACCAAGCATCGAGAAGAAATGTTATGGTTTCTCCAAACTCCAATTTTTCTCTGATTTCATCGCTACGCTCCATTCTCTGATCCATGTGCCTTTCGAATGCATCGATATAACTCCTAACATCCTCCAACCTATCCATCGAAGTATGTTTCCATGATTCCAACCTTTAGTTCACTTTGATGAGCATTTTTAACCATATAAGCATACAAACAAGCACCATATATGCACCAAACAACATTCAAACATGCAAATCATACAAATAATCACAACAATCATCATACAAGGTGTCTACAACATTGCCTAACATATATCAAGGCAAATGCATATCTAAATAATATGTCTAAAACACCAAAAATCCGTTTATTCATGTTTTTACTATAGGCAGGGTTTGAAAACAGCAATAAAACATAATTTAACTTTATAAATGGATCCAAAACATGTTAAAACACACACACACACACACACACACATATATATATATATATATATATATATATATTGAGAGATGATAAATCACTCACCAAAACCTCCAAAATCTCAGTTTTGCATGCAAATTGAGGTAAATCCGAGAATAAACAACAAAGATGTGATTTTTCTTTCTCAAAAATGTGGATTTTAGTATCTCTAATGAATCCTCTTGCTAATCTACCCTTAATCTATGATTTAGACTTGATTTTGAGAAGAAAAGAGAAGGTTTTGGGTGGAGAATGAATTAATGGAAGGTTAGATCTATTTGGGAGATGGTAGAAATGATTTTGGGATGTTTATTTCAACCAATATAGTTATAAAATCTGAAATGGGTTAATGGCCTATCCCCAACATAATAATTACCCACTAAGCTGCTCCAAAAACTACTAATCTTCGAACAACCATAGCTCTTAGTTATAAGTCCAAATCGCTATTATGACCACTCTACGAAAAGGTAAATCATTATATCTTTCTAATGGAAGTGGTCGCACATGCTAGTTTGGCTTCAATCTAAAGTTATAGCCGTTAAAAGTTTTCAGAGGCAAAATCGTCAGAAAAAATTCTAAAGATAGGAAATGTTACTACTAGGCATTTTCTAAAGTTATAGAGTCATACGATCTCATATGAATTTAAAAATGATATTTTACGCTCCTCCGAAACGTAAATTACGGGTCATCGCGCTCCCACCCCCATTAGGAATTTCTCCCTCGTAATCCCCAATACAAATAAGATAAAATCAAATATAGCTATCTCGCATACCTAACATCCACAAGCAACCATATCAAATATTAAATATGGACGCAAAAGCAAGTATTGATATCTTCGCCTACCCTAACATGTAGGATACTAAACTACCCTATATGATATTAAAAGTGAATGTAAATGCGATAAACAAGAGTCTTACCTAATAAAGAGCTCTGGATAAGCTATCCTCATGCTCTCCTCGGTCTCCCAAGTATAATCTCCTTTGCTCTCACTCTACTGAACTTTCACCAACTATATAGTCTCCCATCTAAGCTGCTTTGTATCACGTCCGATCGTACGAATAGGCCTATGAGGTCTTGATGCTTCTACTTCAATTTCGATATCATCAACCTAATTCAGTTCAACTATTACACCTGAGTCATGCAAAAACTTCCGTAAGTGAGATATGTGGAACACGTTGTGCATGTTCACCATCTTCTGAGGTAAGTTGACTCAATATGCTTGATTCCCGATCCTCTCAAGTACTGGAAAAGGACAACCAAATTTCGGCATCGGCTTCCTCTTGGTACCGAATTAAATAACATTCTTTAGCGGAGCGATCTAAATAGACACCATATCGCCTATGCAGAACTCTAAGTCATGTCTCCTCCCATGAGCATAGATCTTCTATATATCCTGAGCAGCTTTCATTCATTGGCGAATGATCTCGTTCTCCAAAGTCTCTCTAATCATATCTGGCCCAAATATCGGTTTCTCGCCCGCTTACCACCGACATGAAAGAGCGTTGCATGGTTGGCCATATAACGCCTCATATTGTGCCATACTAATGTTTGACTGATAGTTGTTGTTTTATGCAAACTCTACTAAGTGTAAATAATCGTCCCACTAGACATTGAAATCGAAAATGGAAGCTCGCAAGAGATCCTTTAAAATACGATTCACCCACTTAGTCTGCCTATTAGTCTATGGATGATAAGTTATACTGAGATACAACTCCATCCCCAATGCCTCTTGTAAACTATTCCAAAACCTTCTAGTAAACAAAAGGTCTTAGTCGCTCACAATTTTCTTCAGCACACCATGGAATCGCATAATCCACTTTACATATAACACAACCAATTTGGATGTCATTCTACTAGGTTGACGAGTATGAATCAGGCATCTTCATCAATCTATCAAATGTGATACAGATGCTATCGTACCCTCTCTAGTCCTCGACAATCCATCGATGAGTTCATAAAAACTTATTCTCATTTGCACATAGGAATCTCAAGCAGGAGTAGCAAACCACTCGGCTTCTTCTGCTCTACCTTTATCAACTGACAGTTCATGCGCTTCGAGATGAATGTCCCAATGCCCTTCTTCATCCATTCCTAATAAAATGTCTGTCTCGTATTGTGGTACACTTTATTACTGTCGGGATGTATAGCCAATCTCAAATAATGGCACTCGTATAGCACATCATCCCTTAACCCATTGACTATCCCATCCTTATGGAGCAACCGTAACGGTTGATCCTATACTGCTTCATCTTGTCGGACTCTACTCCTTTCTCTATCTTCACCATAATCTCTGCTTGTCTAGCATATCGCCTTTGACTAGTATTGATCCACTTAATCAAGGTAGATCTGATTTTCAGGCTAGCCAACACTTTCGGCTCAAGCTCACATCGAGGTCTAAAATCATAGCCAGCGATAAACTCCAGCTACTTCCACTCTAAAAACATCGCTCCCAAGCTGGCATGTCTCCTACTCAATGCATCAACAACTGCATTTCTCATACCATGGGTATAGGAAATGTAAATGTCATAGGAGGCTAGGAACTCTAACCATAGCTACTGATGAAGATTAAGGTCCTTTTGGTAGAATAAATACTTCAATGGCATGTGGTACGTATATAGCTCGAACCTCTCCCCAAGCAAATAATGCCTCCATGTCTTCAAAGCGAATACTATTGTCGCAAACTCCAAATCGTGAGTCGGATGATTCCTCTTGTGTGGTTTTAGCTATTGACTAGCGTAGGCGACAACCTTTCCCCTTTGCATCAACATCGAACCAGGTCCAGTACCACATGCGTTTGTGTATACTATTAGCTCCTCATTTTCGCTTGGAATGACTAACATTGGTGCACTCGTCTACCTCTCTTTCATACTCACGAACGCATGCTCGCACCTCACATCACAAATAAAAGTCTGATTCTTCTTCATCAAGTTAGTTAACAGCATGGCTACCTTAGATAAGTTCTTGATAAAACATCTATAGTATCTAGCTAAGCCAAGGAAACTTCTCACATTTGTAGCGATCTCGGGTCGATCCCATTCCTGTACTGTTACTGTAACGACCCACTATTTTAGACCATTCAAATCGACAATAATCCACATATGTCTGACTTGAATAATTCAAAATAACAGATTGTAAATAAATTTGGAGCAATAAAATCAAATACAGAATCACAGACACAGAATATCAGAATAACTCGCAGCGGAAATTAAAATACCATAGTAGTTCATGAAGCTACTATAACAAATTCTCAAAAAAATACATAATATGAGTCTGAAAACATATACAATAGAAATCTCAAATACATAGAAGTTTATAATACCAAAGCTGAAATAGAACAACTGAAAACAACTGAAACTGAAATGGATAGATAACTAGATAAGCAGAATCTCCAGCGATTCCTAGCTCCAGAAAAGAAATCCAAAGCTAAGCTGTAAATACTCAGGCTGACCCGAGCGTAAAGTAAAACACAAAAGACTCGAGTCAGGACAATATATACTTATATAATGTAAACCAACTCAAGTGAACTGTAACAGTAATACACAATAACTTAAAGGATGCTTAGGACCGCCCATCCTCTAAGGATCAGTTAAACCATAAGTTTAAATACATCTGTGGTTAAACTTTCAAAATAGTAATTTATATTTGAAATCAAATATCATTTCAAAATTCAATATCATTCAAAAAAATCCATTTCAAAATGTCACAATATCGTATCTTTCCAAAAACCACATTCATTTTATTTGAAATACCATTTTAACACACATTTCCAAATAGTTTATATTTCAAAATAAATTACTTCATTTTAAATCATTAAAATGAAGTTATTATATTTAATAATTAAATTATTAAATTTCCAAAATTTTAAATCTTTCAAAGTTCATTTATTCACTTAAATTTATTAAAACAATGAAAAATTCAACTTTCGCAGTATTAGAAAATGCTACGGAAATTTACTTGTAAAACAATTCAATTTAACAAAAGACAGCATTTTAAAAATGCTGTAAGAGGGTTACTTTGGTTCAAATAAAACCTTAGTTAATTTCAGCAACTACAACACTTACAAAGTTCTATAATAGCCCTTAATTCAATCTAGCCATTTAGTTCATTTCTATCAACTACAGCATTTACAAATGCTGTAATATCCTTTACATTAGAAATAATAACATTTCAAAAATGTTGTTAATTAAATTACAAATATTCAATATAATTTCACAAACAACTAAATTTTTATTTAAATCATTTTAAACTTATAAAATCATATATTTTCACCTTTAAAACAATCATTTAAATACCCTTATATTCATGATTTTATAAAGTTAAATTTTCATTCAAAAATCAATTTAATAATAATTTACTTATATAATTCAACATTAAATTTTAATTCTTTATAGTTAAATTTTTAACTTAACACTTAAATTTAAATTTCCAAATATAACTTATTTTTCATTTTATTTACTTAACTTAAATTTCATTTTTAAACTAAATTCACAAATTTCCAATCTAAGTTATATTTCAAAATTCAACTTAAATAGTTATTTATTTAACCTTTTAACTTATTCCAAAAATATCATTAACACTTTATAAATCATTTTTAATTAAGTTTAAAATCAAAATATTATAATATTTACATTTCTAAAATAATTTAAAATTTTTAGAAAACATATTTTAACCACGGGTCTGTAAATCATTTTCTAGCCTAGGTAAAGTAATACAGATACTATATCTTTTCAATCAGTAATTACAAAGAAAAATCCGGGTTTGATCATTTCAAACCCGCAATCCCAAGTAAGAATGAAATGAAAACCGCTCAGGCCTATCATTTCAGCCTATAATGATTTTCCCCTATTCTAAAGTCCGTTCGGGTATGTATCATTTCAACCCATAGTGATTCTAATCTATAGGGAACTTGTAGTGTGATAAACTGATATAAATAATAGAATAGCATGATATAATAGTAACATATGGTATAACAGGTGTAAATACAGGTGTGAACATCATATGAATATAATATGGCAGTTATAACAGGATGATGTAAATTACAGATTCAAATGGTGTCAGTTTACTAGTTATATAAGTACACATCGTCTGGTGAGAATTACTCACTTGTATAAGCTGGAGATGACAACCAATTGCACAAATAAGGAACTTCAAAGGCACGATAACACGACAATGATTTGAGAGTGGGAGAGCCAAAGCTAATTTCCTTGTTAAATATCAAACAAAACAAATACAAACATGAATTACAAACCGAAATATTACAAAACAATGCTAGGAATAACTACCCAATTCAAAGCTAGAGCTTTTGCACTTGCATTCAACATCATATGCTTCAGCCATATGCTGGAAAAGCACTGTTATGGGATGGATTTGGATCAGGTTTGGATCAGGTTAAAGCCATATATGGGTCGGCCATAGCAATATAAGGAGGAGATGAAGGATATGTGCTTGAATTTCAAAACAATGCAACTATAAGTGGTTTCTATGCCACAAATGGTTCGACCCTATGCAACATGGGCACGGCCAGGCCTGTAGTGGACTGGAGAATGATGTGGCAGTGGCTTTGGGTCAGGTAGGTGCTGGTGGAAGTGATGCAAGAGGCGGCCAAGGTGGTGGTTGGAGTGGGGAAGGCAATAGGTGCTAGGCTATAGGGTTTTAGGTGGATGTTTGCTCAATTTTTGGTGGATCTACATCATATATGGCCATGGCTATGGATGGTCAGTGGGCTGGAGAAGATGGTGGCCTGATGTGGTGGTGGTGGAGGCAGCCATGGTGATGGAGGAGCAAGGCCAAGCTACCTAAAGTTGAAGGCAAGTGCAAAAATCATAAGAAACAAGAAGAAAAAGAGTAGAAAAGAAGAAGAAGTTTACCAAATTTTTGTTCAGGTGTGGAGGCCGAAATTTTTGGAGTAAGAAGCTATTTTTTTACATGAAAATGGAAGGAAGTAATCAGCTGAAGAAAATGATAAGGTCAGCCAATAGTAAATGAAAGTGTTGGTTAGAAAATGAAAAGGCAAGAATACAAAAAGACTAGGAATAACAAAAGTCACAAACTCTTCATATTTCCATATCTTCTTTTTATAAGTTTAAATATCTGAAAATACAAATAATTTCAGTTAAAATTCGAAAATATAACAAATATACAAAATGTAAATAAATAAATATTAATTATATATGATTAAAATAAGAAAATAGTACAAAATGAAAACTAGTCTAGAAAATTTGAAAATAAACAGGATAAACTTTGGAAGATTTATATGGACTTATAAAATATTTATAAATAAAGATAATAACATAAAATAAAAATTATTTCACAAAAGTAAATAAATAAATTTTAATTAAATATAATTTAAATTAAGAAAATAGAAGAAAAATAAAAACCAGCCTTTTAAAAATAGAAAATAAATGCAATAAATTTTGGAAAATTTTTATTATCACTTTTAAAAATATTAAAGGACAAAGTATCCATAAAATAACATATTAACACAAATTAAAATAAAATATGACAAAGAAAATGTAATTTATATAATTTAAAATAGACAAAATTGTTAAATAAATCAAATTGCACTCAAAATTGAAATGTACATAACTTTTACAATTCAAATCCGTTTTCAATGAAACGAAAAGTAGTATTCAAGTTATTAAATCTATTTTCATAATAAAAGATAAAATTTAAGAATTTAAATATTTAAATTTAAGGTTTAAAAATCAAAGTTTGACCAGTTTGACCAGAAATCCCTTTTCCAGGAAAATGTTCAATTTATACCAGTTTGAAATTAAAATTCACATAATAATCAACATTTATATTTAAAAATGAAATGTTTGAAATAAAACAAGTTTAAAATAATTTAAAATAAAATAAATTCAAATTTAAATATATGCAGAAATCTAGGGTTGTTACACTACCATCTTTACAGGATCTACAGCAATACCCTACTCAGAATAACGTGACCAAAAAATCGCACTTCCTTCCTATAGATATGAGACCTCAAATAATTCGTCTTCAGTTAGTGATTCCTCAATACCTCAAGCATAATCCTCAAATGCTCCTTGTGTGCTTCCTCCATCCTCAAATAAACAAGAATGTCGTCCTTGAACACAAGTACAACCTTATTTAGTTGATCCTTAAAACCCAATTTATAAGATCAACAAAGAATGCGGGTACATTAGTTAGCCCAAATGGCATAACCAACCACTCATAGAACCCAGACAACTTGTGAAATGCTATGATCGGCACACTCTCCTTCCCAGTCAGTTGATGATACCCCATCGCAAAATCCAACTGAAAGAATACCTTCGCACCATGGAGTTAATTGAACAAGTCTTCAATACGTGGGAGTGGATACTTGTTCTTCTTCATCACCTTATTCAACTCAATGTAACATATACACAATCTCAAAGAGCGTTATGCCTTAGTGGTGAACATTACAGGTGCTCCACATTCGTATATATCACGTCGAATGAACCCTAATTGCAATAAGTCATTCACAAGCACTTCTAGTTCCTTCTACTCCTTCGACTCCATATGCCTCAATGGCATAACAATCGATCTGGCATCCTTTACTAAATCTATATGGAACTCAATCTCTCTAGGTGATGGTAATTCGGTTACCTTCTCGAATATGTTCGGATACTCCCTTTCTTTAGGCACAGATGACAACTCATTGTGAGGGATCTCGAGCGAATATAAAAGGCTAACCATTACCTTATCATCAGGTAGGCAGCCTATCTCCAATCTAAACCCGTTGTCCATCCTTATCATCACCAACATCCTCTCATACTCCACCACTATTCGTACCACCTCAGCCGGTTCATCATCAAAATAATAACGACCCCACGAAACCCAAAACAAAGCAATCACAAAAACATAAACATTCATGACTCAATAAGGCTAAGATTTGACAAAACATGCATATGCTGGCTGAGCCCCTAATAGGGTTTGCTGCACTTTAAAGGTCAGTCAACTATCTCGGGTCTCAATCCAATCTATCTACCAGGTCACTAGATATGTAGGAGTGTGAAGCCCCGGTATCGACTAAAACGCTTACATATGTATCGAAAATATACCCTTATAATGACGCTCTTCCCCTTCTTCTTCACCGATAGAGTACTTGACGAAGCTGGGATAGCGCTCAAAGCGTAGCAGACTCGATCTGCATGTTCCTATGCAGTTCTCGACAATCTATCTTGATATGCCCAAGCTTGTTGCAGTTGTAGCACTTCTTACCTTTCGCCTTACAGCCTTTAGCAATATGATCCTTCTCTCTACAATCATAGCAAATAGACTTCCATTTATTCTTCATCGGACCATTCTTCATTTAGGGTTGTGCCTCCTTAACCGGCTTTGGACAAACTATCCTAACATGCCCAGTCCTACCACAATTGAAGCACTTCCTCTCACCACCTTTTGGTTCCTTACAGTCCTCACTAATATGACCTCTCGCATTGCAATTATAGCATCTCGGCTCCCACTTGCCTTTATTTTGGTCACCTTTCTTCTGGGGTTGTTTCCCACCTTCGTTGTTCCTCGTTCTCTTACAACTTATGTCTATTTACAATTTAGCCTCTTCTTTAGGATTAACAACTTGTTGTGATTGCATGTGAGCACCACTATCCCTATAGCTCCTCTTTGGGCTGGTCGCATTACACTCACCATAATACGGATGAACGCTGCCAGAACTTCCAGGTTATTAGCTATCTTGAAGACCCTTCCATCCTTAGCTTTCGGAGCATAATTCCCAATTTGCCTGTCCATTCTTACAAACTAAAATAAGAATAATCAGTCTCACATAGAGAAAAATAGCATCAATGATATTCATATGTGCAATGCGACTTATTATAATTTACTACTACATAGTTTTGAAAACCAAAATATAACAAGTACGCTCTCTCATATATATTTCTCGACCCATTCTAAGGTGATAGCTCCTTCCTTATCTCTAATGAATCCAAGTATCAACTAAGGTCGTCTACGCAACCTAAGCTTTGATACCAAATGGGATGACTGCCCTAACCTCCAGTGCTCAATATACATGTATAATTCACTGTGGAGGTACCCTAATGATGCAAGACGGTAGCTAAGAGTGACAAGCAAAGAAAATCCAAGCACAAAACCTGTAGAACATCTCACAACACATAAATAAAATAAAATATAATAAGGTAGATGTAAAATAAACGAGACAATGATATAATCAAATGAACCATAAGTAAGGACATCAGAGTGCAACAAGTTCACATATTGTACAATGCTGAAATAATAGAGTTTACACATCCCAAATCTCCAAAATAAACTCTAAACTGTCTCTAAAGTAATATAAGTACTGGTATAGTTCCATAGTACTACACATCGGAATATAAATGATAGTAAACTCCAAGCATAGATATATGAACATGCAGCCTTCTATACGTACTATGTACAGCTCAATGCGTTATCGGGACCTGTTATCCTTAGTCTACTTATTTAAGAGTATTCGAGGTAATAAGAAGCAAAACATAAAACCTCGGGTTAGAAAATAGTCCTGTGCGAGTGATACATCATCTCAAAATACTATAAAAATAATATATAGTAAATAGGGGAATAGGGTATGAGAACCATACCTGATATATCCCTCTATCCAATAAGTTAGCACATAACAGTCGATATATGCTAATATACTATCATAGCTATATAAGTGTACTACAGTCGAAGTACAATGTCCAGTGTTTAGGTATACGGTTGAAAATACCTATGTCGTGTGACGTTCTAAAGTGATAATCAACCATGGTAAACATAGCATTCATTAAACAATCCTCACCATCACTCGTTTGCATTGGATATATGATAACTCGTATGCCATAATCGCAGACCAGGGACTCAATCGAAATCCTGCTTCATTGGCGCTCGAATCCATGCTTCTCCGAAAAGGCTAGGAATCAGGCTCACAATCGCAAAGCCCAGGATAATCTACTATCGCAAGATTCAGGCACGACCGCAAATCCAGGTGGGAGCTAACCACATACCCTTTCTTTACGAGCATACTAGAAACCTTCGAGTTAGCAATGATCCCTTTGCATGCGTCTTCATAATGGAACTCGATCGTTATTCAATCTGGATTATTTCCATAGTAGAACAAAGTCATAAATTCACTCGCAAACCCCCATCATTGAGCCATCATGACTTCAACCATCAAGTTATTATCTTCAAAAAGCCTCCAGTCACCCACCATGAGTTGTAGAGCCATCGTACTAAGGTTTCGAAGTCATCGTCATCGTTGTCGGCATCATCCGGTCAAAGTGCTACTTCATTGCTTCACTGGTTGTCGTATGTAATCCAAGGTCATCCAAAGTTGTTTGGAGTTGCTTACTCCACTCCACATCACCCACAAGGACCCTAGAATATGCCATGAAGAAGTCTCTAAAATATCACCGCGCCACGATGAAAATTACCAACTTTCACTTTTTACTTGGCTATACATAAGCCAATAACTTTAAATTGGAAATGTTCCAAACAATATGTATTAAAAGGGACTCAAACTTTATGAATGATATTGAGTATAGTATGTCAATCCTAAGTTCATGTTCAATCTTAAGTCAAGAACTTTAAGTTGGAAATGTTCCAAACAATAAGTATATGTTGATTCAACCAAAGGCTAAGTACCTTTCCTTGAATAGAACTGCAATAAAAGAAGTATAAATAAATGCATATACTAAGCTAAGGTGATTCTAAATGTTAAGAATCCCATGACATTGTTATATGATAACATTATGGCATTACAGTCCATAAAAGAACCAAATCCTCACTATACATCTTGACTAGAGTACATTATATTCTCAAAATGTTGGGTAGTGTATTACACATAGCTATTAGGGATACCAAGAGGTTATATACTGAAGGTTATTTGATATCTATTGAATGAATCGCTCGAGATCAGTTTCTTACTGGTTATAACTACGGTCAAACAAGGGATCACAAAGTGATGATGTTACACTGTTCCCTCAACTTGAGAATACTATGGATCTTCAAAGTAGATATTGCACTTTGATTGTAGTTATATCATGGCATAGTGATCCGTTGAGCGACTATAGTTGGTTCTGAGTAAAAACATTGGAAGTGAAACACTATTCAATAGAGAATTCATCTCCTCGACTATAAGAGGTTAATATCACAGTCAACTGTGGTCAACTCGAAGTCAAAGTCTCTATCAGAGTATGTTCGTTAATAAATGTTATCATTGAACTAAAAATTCTATATTTGAACTAACAAAGTAGAATGTGGACGATAATGGCATTTTGGCCAAAACCAAATTCCATAAGTCCTAAAGTGACATTGTTTTGGTGAAGAGAATTGTTGTGAATAATTGTTACTAAAAGTTACCGTTTAAATTATAAAACTAGATTTTCTCAATAAAGATGTATAATCCATAAACTCAGCCAAAGTGTTAATCCACTAGCCAGGATAGGATGACGTGTGAACGTTAATATTTGAATAGTCTAATATCAATCGTAGATTGAATTTACTGCGAGTTGCACAGCTACATTGGTAGATTCTCCAATATACCACATGATTTAATTGATTTGTATATTGTTATAAATTAATTAATATTTTCAAAATATTATTTATTTATCTGACGTATTGGGTGCCCGCGGTATTTTTCTAAATGTCATTAGTATTTAATTGGGTGCATATGTAATAGTTGCATATATACTAATCGATATGTGATATTGATTGTCATTTAAATTTAATTTAATATAATTATTTACCAAGTATTATTGAATAAATTGAAGCCCATCTATGCTCATTCGTGGTAGGCCATAGGAAGAAAAATGAGGCTTGAAATCCAATGGTTGGATCTAGAAAATGAAAAGATGAGGTTAAGGAAGGTTCCCTTTGTTAATACCTTTCTTTTCATTCGCTTGTCTCATCGAATCACTATCTTTCAAAATCCTAGCTTCCACCTTCATTTTTCCACTTTCATGACCGATATTTCAAAGCATAATAAAGGAAAAAAAAAATTTATGGCATCCAATTAAATCATTCAAATAAATGATGGTACACTAAGCCATTGTAAGCTAGGAGCAAGGATACCAGATTTAGGATTTAATTTATCAATCAAGGTGCATTCAAAAGGGCAAAATCAAACATGTGTAATCTATTTAATTTTATCTATATACATCATGATGTTGTACATCTAGCACTTTATTTACTTTGATGAATTTATATATGCATTTGTTATCCCTTTCAATATATATGTCAGGATCTGAAAATTTTATCATTTATCAACATTTAAATTGTTTTTAAAGTTAGTAATTACGATTTCTATTGATAATTTTATTGTTAATTTCTATTAATGTTGGCGTTGATTTAAATCTAGTTCTAATATTTAATTTTTTTATATTTATTTGTCTAAATATCAGTGATAATTTCCACTGATCATAATTGGTTTTCTGTTTCAAAATACACACATACATATGCATGCATGTATGTATGTGTATGTATGTGTACGTGTATACGTATACATACATACATATATATATATATTAAAATTAATTTTAAAATTATTCTATAATAAAATATTTTGAAAAAAATAAATATATATATAATTAAAGGAGATTCATCTTAATGTATAAACATAACAATTAAACAAAAAGGGGAAAATGAAAGGTTATGCTTTTAGCAAGTAAATATTATCTATAAAATACCTTTATTTGCAATTCCATTTTATTTTATTTTATTATTATATAATTTATTTTGAATTTTTAGATCTTGATATGGGGGTGTAAATGGGTTGGACCGAACCAGGCGCAGGTGTATTCGTATCCTATCCTATAAGAGATTCAGATGGACATGGACCGAAAAAGGTATAAGTTCAGACATTATTCGTATGAGTCGGACAACTGACAAATAATGTTCGGGCAGTAAAAAAACATTGAACATTTTCTAACGAATATATTTTCGTATATATTTTTGTCCTAAAAAGAGTTCTAAATGAGAATTGTACAGACACGGACCAGATGCGCTACAGTCTCAGAATGAGCCGCACATCGAACGCTTGTACAAAATTTACACCCATATTGATATATTTTGAATATTTTACCAAACTAGACAACTTGATATTTTGAAATAAAATATTGAATTTAAAATTGTCGACTTGGTCTAAAACAACTTATTTTTATCAAAGGATTTAATAACACACACACACATATTTATAAACAATGTTTTGGAAAACCAATGCGTATATAAAGTGCAAATGTGTCTGGTGTGGTGTAATTCCCAACACTTATACATGTACACATTAACTACGTACAGAATTTGAAATATTGCACTTGCATAATATATGCTTGAATATATTTGGACATACTTACAAAATATACCAGATACAAATTTTGTCAAATCCAGAGTATATGCATAATTCCTAGTTAATTACACATTCATAACATTAGAAGATATTAAATAGTTTCCTATAATTAATAATTTGACTCTTCACTTATCAAAATAATAATACAAAACAAGTAACTTATAGAAACATATATGCACAAAGTATATTTGATATATTCTAATATAAGTCAAATTTATTAAAATAAATCAACCGGTCAAACTCCCTATAAAAAAATTAAATATAATAAGATTTTATATGAAATAAATTTTAGATTGGATCTAAAATCAATTAGAGTTCATAGGCCCGCAATGGTTTAAAATGGAATTTTTTTTGAAATTCCCCAATTAACCCTCTTTCGATTGGCCGAGTTCCCAAAAACACAATATAGTAATTTTATATTCAACTCTTTTATGAAAAAATATTTCCTACTTTGTAGTAAAATGTAAAATTATATATTAAAATAATTTACCATATATTTGTGAAATACGAATGGTGGATTGATTATATTTTGCCAAAAGAAACTAACATGTCAATGTTTTTTTCTGAATGTTTTGTTAGAAAATAGAATTTGTGACAATATGATTTTGATTTATATATTGCTTTATGGCATGTGTCATTTTAATATTTATCATTAACATCACATTATAATAGTTACTATAATTATTCATTATATAATTTTTTAAATTATGATGATTTTAACATAATTCTTGCTTAAATCAGCAAATCATTTCAAATTGTTTATCCAACAATTATGGTAGTTTTTATTGAACACTCAAGTAAACCAAATATCAACTTATGTGCGCACTATCTATAACTTCTCGCTGAAGTATGCACTAAGCCCATAAAGCATGAATTGTTATTATTAGGATCGATTCTATCACAACAGTGGTTAAATTCGAATTTCAATAATATATTTATTACTTGTAAACTATGATGGTGAATTGTTGATATATATAATATATAAAAAAACTGATATGATTAGTTGTATAATCTCTTTTAAAATATATTATTACAAATATAATTTGTTATGTTATATAAAAATATAATTTTAGTCTATGTATTGATTGTAAATCCCGTTTTCCCAATATTTACTATTAATTTATTATTCTATAATATTTATTATTATTTGAGATGTGCTACTATTAATTTATTAAATATTATTATTATTGCAAATATTGATAATAATATTTCACTATGATACGATGATGATTGATCACATTATTTTCTAATTAACCAAATCAAATTATTTCAAAATCGTTTATCCTATGATCATAACATTTAAAATCGACATTATCACAAAAGTAATCAAATTTAAAATTTTAATAATGTACTTATTATTTATAAAATACTAACGGTGGATTACTGATATACTATAAAAACAGTTACAGTTATCTATAAAAAAAATTAAAATATATCGTTAGGAAATAAAATTTGTTATTTAGTGTAAAAATATAATTTAGTTCTATATAATTTTAGTGTCATGTTATTTTTGATTGATAATTATTTATTGTGTAGTTATTATTGATTTATTTAGAATTATTAATATTTAGTACAGTTATTGATAACATTATTTTTATCATATTACGATGACTTTAGCACAATATTTGTTTATGCAACCAAAATTCTATAATCGTTTTGCCATGATCTTATAATTCAATTTTCATCTTATTGCATTCAAATCTAAAATTTTAAGAACATGTTTATTATTTGAAAATTCCAAATGGTAGAATAATGAAATAGTAAAAAAAGGTATGATTACTTGTAAAATTCCTTTCAAGATATAATGTTATAAAATGGAATAGTTATATATTATAAAAAAGTTAACTTTTGTGGGATATAAGAGTGGTTCATAAATATTATAATTTAACGGTAAGTATTATTTAAAGTCGTGTATTTCAAATATTATGCATATATTTGTATATATAATAGAATACAAATTTGGCTTAGAAAAATATTAATTCAACGTTAATGTAAAATAATGGAAAGGAATTAAAATGAATCTTGTAAATAATTATAGAAATGATAAATTATGGAAACTTAAATGTTAAATATTGAAAAAGAATCAATGAGAGATTTGTAACTAAATGTATTGATTATAAAAAACAGGGATTTGGATGTAAAGAATAAGAGGGAATCAAAGAGAATTAAGTTTTTATAGAATTAGTGAGACCTATAATTTTGTTATATTACGATTATTTTAACATAATATTTACTTATATTAGCAAAATAAAATCATTTTGAAATCATTTGCTCAATGATCTTGGCATTCAAATTCGACCTTGTTGTACTAAAATTTAAGATACTAAGAATAAATTTATTATTTGAAAATAGTAAAAGGTAGATTAATGGTATACTATAAAAAATTGGTATGAGTAACTATTAAATTCCTTTCCAAATATGATGTTATAAATGAAATTTGTTATGCAATGTAAAAGTATATTTTTTACAATAAGACTGGTTTGTAAAAATAATAATTTTGAAACTATATATTATTTTAAGTCATGTGCTTCAATTATATATCATGTATTTGTTTGTAAATGTAATAGAGTACAAATTTGGCTAACAAAATCATTATATGATCCTTTAATGTAATATTGTGGATAAGATCTAAAGAGTCCTATAATTAGCTATAATTATAAGGATTTAAATGTTAAATATTAGGAGACACGTTTATAATTTGTAACATGAGAGACCACAAACATTTTGGCAATTCCACATTTAAACACTTTATGCACGATTCTATATCATAATATTTCTAAATCATAAAAGGGTAAGCGCCATATGTAAACCAATATCAACAATTGAATCTAGATCAATGAAAAAAACATTTTTTTCTCGTATTTAGAATCCTAGTTTAATATTTTCCTCAAATTATAAATTAAATTTCCCAACAAACCCAATTATGGACGGTTCTAATATCACTTGTTATGGTTCAGTATACTTTAAAAACAATAAGTTATCGAATTCCAGATCCCAAAAAATATTACATTTTGATTTAATTGAGAAAATTACAGAAAAGATAAACAAAATTGCAGATTTGAATTGGTTGATGATTATTTAAAGAAAATTGATTTGATTTTATATTTCAAATTGACATGAATCCTAGATCTAAATTATCGCTATAGAATGATATGGAAGTTTGTGTAATTGAATAACTATAACCCCACAATAATAGCATAGTTAGTTATGGCATGCGACACTCACATATATGGTCGATAATTCAACCATTTCCAACTACATATCATTGTGGGAACTGAGTTCCATAAAAAAAAGTAAATTTCTCTAGCCCCTTTTTGTAATATTAGCGTTTTCTAATTTGATCATTCAATGAATTAGAATGTCTATTTACACCTTAATATCATGGTAACTATAACTTAAGCCGTTTCACTTATTTTGTAATTTGATCATCTTAATTAGTCTTTTACTTAGAAATAACATAACACAATTTGTTTTATGTTTAAACGCACATGTTGAAAAAATTTAACAGCGCAAAGAAGCAAAGGTTTAGAGGTTTAGTTAATGAACTGAAATGTTTTGTTCCCTGAAGTGGATGATATATCGTTTGGTGTTGAGCTCATATAACTGGGTTGTTCTATTTTCTTTTAAAAGTATATGGGCTTTGTGATTATATGCACAGATTTTTATAGAACCAACATATAAAGAATTAAGAAGAAAATGTAATTGATTTTATCGATTATGCTTTTGTTATACGAATAATTTCGATACAGACATACACTCTGTATTTGTACATATTGATACAATGCTTGTTGGGCCAGATATAGCCTACAGCCCATAACCGAAACACGACAGATAATATATATGTTGCTATCTCATTTGTATCTTGTATCGATACATATTACACCCCTCTCAAACCTAGCTCTGCTGCAAGGATTTGCGATCTTCTCTAGAAAATGAAAGAAAAGTGAGCCGCCATCGAAAAATCATCCAGAATAATTCAAATCTGACACAAAGTTGAGTTCTTTTCTACTTCGCTTGAGTGTCTATGCAAGTTTTAGCTGGCATGAGTATATTTTGTAAGATGTTCTTTCAAAATATTCTTAATGCCTTCAGATTGAGATAAAATCAAGTCTCGAGTTGTTGTACTTGTGAGATCTGAGCAAAATATTCTTCCTGTTTTCAAATTGAAATAGTAATCGGGTCCCAAGTTGTTCGAATTTGTGAGATCCGATTCTAGAGAAATAAAAAATTGATTCTTTGCTTGGAAAATGAGCTTATAAACAAACATGCTGCTGAAGTACGAACAGTTATTGTTTTGCTCGTGATGCTTGCTGCCTCTTTAACACAGAGTGATGGGAAGCGTCATGTTTTGCCTGACATTCGAGGTCTGTGACCCTAAGCTTTTCTCTGAAGCGAGTGAAGTTCATCTTTGACAGTCGCTTTGTTAGAATATCGGCAACTTGGTAAGTGGCAAGTATATGGTTAATATCTATTTTTCTCTTAGCAACTTGTTCACGAACAAAATACAGATCTAGCTCCATGTGCTTAGTTCTGGAGTGTAGAACTGGGTTAGCAGTGAGTGACACTGTGCTAAGATTATCATACCATATTGTAGTCTTGCTATCAGTTTTGATTTGCAATTCACTCAGTAATGATTCGACCACATTGTTTCTGCCATGGTATTAGCCACACTTCTGTATTCTACTTCTGTACTAGATCTGGATACGGTTGTCTGTTTTTTTTAGCACCATGAAATTGGATTTTTGCCTAAGTAAATGCAATATCCACTCGTTGATCTTCTGTCATCTATACCACTTGCCCAGTCTACATCTGCATATCCAGTAATGCTAATGGTTTGACATGCTTCAATGGTTAGGCCATAATTTAATGTTCCTTTAAGATATCTTAATATTCTTTTGACTGATCTCCAATGCTCATCTGTTGGGCATTGCATGAATTGACTTACTTTATTTACGCTGAATGAGATTTCTGGTATGGTGATTGTTGCATATTGAAGTGCACCTACTATACTCCTGTATTGACTGTCATTTGTGATCATTTCTCCTTTAGTCTTTGATAGATGAGCATTTGTTATCATGGATGTTGAGATTGAATTTGATTGATCCATTTTGGCTCTAATAAGAATTTCACTAATATATTTCTTCTGACTGAGGTGGATCAGAGATTTTGAAAGTCTCTTTACTTCAATTCCTAGAAAATAGCTTAGACTTCCAAGGTCTTTGATTGAAAATTGTTTGTTTAAATGTTGAATAAGACTGTTGATTTCCAGATCATCACTGCCTGCAATAATAAAATCATCAACATAAATTAGTATATAAGTGGTAGTACCAGAATTGAATTTTGTAAAAAGAGAATTGTCTGATTTTGTGCAGTTGTAGCGCAGTCTGAATAAGGTTGTCTTTAATTTTTCAAACCAAACCCTTGGAGCCTGTTTGAGACCATAAATTGCTTTGTTCAACTTGCATACAAGTTTTTCATTTCCATTTTTCATGAATCCATGAGGTTGCTCCATATAAACCTCTTCCTGCAAAACACCATTTAAGAATGCATTATTTACATCTAGTTGCTTTATATTCCAATTTCTATACAAGGCAATACTAAGAACAATTCTAATAGTGGAAGATTTCACAACAGGAGAGAATGTTTCAGTAAAATCAAAACCATTTTGTTGTGAATATCCCTTTGCCACTAGTCTTGCCTTATATTTGGAAATTGACCCATCAGCATTTCTTTTTAATTTGTATGTCCGTTTACAACCCACTATGTTTTTATCAGTAGGTTGAGGAAAAAGATCCCAAGTCTTGTTCTTCATGAGAGCGTCATATTCTTCATTCATTGCTGCCTTCCATCTGTCATTTTGTATAGCTTGGCAGTATGTGCTTGGTTCTTCATTTTCTAGAGCTGCATTGTATAGTTTTTATTTGAATATACCACTTTTTGCCCTTGTGATCATATGATGTCCAGTTCTCAGAAATATTTTGATGATCATTGTTATTCACTTTAGTTTCTTGCGACTCATTAGATGATTGTGAATCATCTAATGTGTGACTTGAGCTTAATTTGCTGCATTTGAGATAATGTATTAGATGATTCAGTTTGCCCATGACCTGGTTCTGAATATGGCATTATGTGTTGTGGACTTTCATTGCCTTGAGCTTTCTCTCTAGAAGTATGAGCTGCTTTGTCAATTATCACAGGTATAGGTACTAAAGAATACCTAGCATTGTAAACCTTCTGAGAAGTTTTAATTGCTGAGTTGCTAAAAGGAAACACTTGTTCATTAAAAACAACATGTGTAGAGATAAACATTCTACCATTACTAGATAAGCATCTGTAACCTTTTTGTTTTGCTGCATAGCCTAAAAATGTGCATGGTGATGACCTATAACTTAGTTTGTGAGAATTATATGGTCTGAGATAGGGAAAGAATAGACAGCCAAATACCTTTAAACTATGATAATCAGGCTTGATACTGTAAAGAATTTCTAATGGACACTTTAATTTTAATACTTTTGTAGGCAATCTGTTAATTAGAAAGACTGAAGTAGCAAATGCATCAGGCCAGAACTTGAGTGGTAATGATGCATTTGCTAGGAGTGTTAAGCCTGTTTCCACTATATGTCTATGCCTTCTTTTAATCAGACCATTTTGTTCTGATGTATAAGGACAAGTTGTCCTGTTTATAATACCTTTATCCTGAAAGAATTTTCTCAAGGATAAAAATTCTGTTCCATTATCTATCTGCAGTATTTTTAGTTGGCAGTTTGTTTGCTTTTCTGCCTGCGCTATAAATTGTTGAACTGCATAGCATGTTTCAGATTTTGTTTTCAAAAGATATGTCCACATGTACCTTGAATATGCATCAACAAAGGAAATATAATATTTGTACCCATAGTCAGTTGATATGGGTGCTGGACCCCATAAGTCAGTTGCAACAAGTTCTAATAGTCTGTTGTAACTAACTTTGGAGTCCACAAATGGCAATTTGTGGCTTTTACCCATTTGACAATAAGTACAAATATATGGAGTTGAAATATTGTTAAAGCAAATATTATTTTCATTCAACACTTGTTTAACAATATTTACATGAGGATGTCCAAGCTTACAATGCCAAATAACAAAGCTCTTACAGTCATTCACAGTTTTGATTTCAGAGTTATTACACCATTTTTCTTTACATCCTGAGGTTCTTGAATTAGCAACATTGAAAGTATACAATCCCTTAACTTCTCTACCCTGTAAGAGAATGTCTTTTGTTAGAATGTCTCTGACTAAACAGTAACTTGGAAAAAATTCAAAGAACACATTGTTATCTTTGGCAAATTGAGATACACTTAATAAGTTTTTCTTAACGGATGGTACTCTTAATAAGTTATGCAAGTATAATTGTTTCTTTCCTAATATATATGCACTTCCAGTATGTGAAATTTTCACAGACTTACCATTACCCATAAGTAATGATTGTGTACCTTTATATTCCTTGTTGTCAAGATTTAAGTTTGCCAAGTTGTTAGTGACATGATTTGTTGCCCCAGAATCAGGATACCAACTGCTATCATGAATGTCTTCAACTTTTGCACTGTCATTGTTGTTGCAGTCACTTTGACCTCTGATTTCTTGTTGAGCACTTATCAAATTTGCACTGGGATTATAGTTTCTAGCACTATTGTTATTTTGCTGAGATGGAGTGTACTTAATGTCAAATCTAGAGTAGCATTTATTAGCAGTATGACCAATCCTCTCACAAATCTGACATCTGAGTCTATTATTTCCATTGTTATTAAACCATCTTCCACCTCTTCCTCTTGATCTAGAGACTGACTACTCCTTTGATTGGTATGCTGTTGATTTCTATTGTTAGAAGCTTTTTCTTGACTCTTGATTTTGTTGTTTGAGATGACGTTCAGAGACATGTCTGATATAGTTGATTTCTTTTGTTCCAATCTACCCTCATGAGCTAGAAAGGTAGAGTGAACATATTGAATTGAGGGTAGAGTTTCTTTTGATGATATAACAACTACTACTGATTCATATTCATCATCTAGCCCTCCAAAAATTGATAGGATATGCTCTGTGTCACTCACTTTATGTCCTGCAGAAGATAAGTGATCACATAAGGTTTTCACCTTTACAAGATAGTTTCTCATTGACTGATTTTCCTTTTTAACATTTTGCAATTGTCTCTTGTAGTACATAATCTTGGTTGCTGACTGAGTACTAAAGATCTGTTCTATTGTGGACCAGATCTCATGTGATGAATTGCACCCAATTAACCGTGGAAGTGGATTAGCACTTATATATGATATTAGCCAAGAACTGACTAAGCTGTCTTGTCTTTGATGTATTATGAATTCTTGATTACTGATGAGTTTTCCAGCCTTGTCTGCAGTATACTTGGGTGGTATGATTATAGTACCTTGAATATATTTCTCCAGGCCATATGCTTCGAATGCAGTTTGAACTTGAAACTTCCAAAGCAAGAAATTGTTTTCATCGAGTTGGATATACAACAACTGACTTTGAGGCTTGATAATCTCTTTCAGCAGTTCTTCAGTGGGATTGAATCTGACATTGATGTGGGTGCTGGAGGAGGCAGATATGTCTTGGTCTCCTTCAGCCATTGATTTAGAAATCAAGAAAGGTGATTAAAGAACTGAAATTGCTGTAAAGCAGAGAAACTGAGCAGCCAGGAAGATCTTGATTAGTTATGGGAAAACTAATGGAAGTTCCTAGGCGAGGCACAACAGAGGATTTGATCAGTAGTCTTGACACAGGTATGTAAAGAAAGACTGCGATGATGAGAAATATTATATTTCCCAGATGATTCCAAGTAGATGCTTTTTAATCTTGATGTGATGATGCTGAATCTGATCTTGATCAAAAGCAGAAAAATTAATGATGAGAACTCAATTGATTCTCAAATGACTTAGCTGAGATGCAATTCGATCTAGATATGATGATATTATATCTGATCTTGATCGAAGCAGAGAATATAATGATGATGAGAATTCTCTTGATTCTCAAATGATTCAAGAGATGCAGCCTGATCTTGATATGATGACTTTAAAACTGATCTTGATCAATGGCATGACATTTGCTGTTAGACAGGAAAAGCTCTGATACCATATAAAAAATTGAAGAAGAAAATGTAATTGATTTGACTGATTATGCTTTTGTTATACAGAATAATTTCGATACAGACATACACTCTGTATTTATACATATTGATACAATGCTTGTTGGGCAAGATATAGCCTACAGCCCATAACCGAAACACGGCAGATAATATATGTGCGGCTATCTCATTTGTATCTTGTATCAATTCATATTACAACAAAATACATCATCTTCTAGAAAAGAAATAGACATTTTACAAACTTTTCAGAAATTCCACAGAGCAAAAGTTACTTTTTACCGTATTCCACTAAAAATAACTAAAGATAGGCTGAATTTATGCTGCAATTATACAAGAACTACTTTGTTAGTAAAGTAGAGATGGAGGCGAGATGCAAGACTCAACATTTTACAAAACCTTATTTCAGTTTCGGGACAGAGTCCTCATATGATGGTTCTTTGATTACAATATCATTGCCCGACAACGAGGAAGACGAGACCTCATAGTTTTATAGTTCAAAAGAACCTTTGACATATGTTTTTCAAGAGCAGTTTGAATTTAGATACTTTCAGATCTTAAGCAGATCAAGAACATTGATTCCCAAAGAAGCATTTTTGAAATAAGCTTCATTGAAGTCCTTCACCTTGATTTTATCGTACATCCTTGGCCTTGTTTTGTTTACTAATTCTTGAGCTGGTTCCAGTTCTTTTTGTTCATCAAGAAGATAGAAAAAAGCCAACGACACTCTCTCCTCTTTGTTAGCAACAACTCTATGCAATGGGCTCCTGAATATTCCATTGCACATCAACTACACCCACATATATATGGTAAATTAGGTACCTCCACGTAAGTGCACATATTAAACAAATTAGTAGTTATGACTTACCTCCATCTGATTTCCCAAATTAATAACCAAAGCTTGAGGAAGAATGGGTACTTTGTACCATGAACCATTTCTAAATACTTGAAGTCCATCCACTTCTTTGTCGGGTAAAACAATGGTCACAAACGAACCATCCCCATGCGGCTTTATTCCCAACACAAGATCAGGCCTCGAGCAAGCTGGAAAGTAATTGAACCGTGCATGTGTTTCTGCACCATTTAGTTGATTGATGAAGTAGTCTTCTTCCAAGTCTAGTAATTTTGCCATGGATTGAAGCACTTGTTCCACTGCCTTTCTCGCCCCTTTCGTATATTTTTTAAATACATCCCTATACAATGATACAAAGAGTTACATAGAAAAGTGATTTTTGCCATGGATTAAACTTTTAAATTTTGAACATAAACATGTATTATTTGTAGTAAATGGCCAGCTAAGTTGTTTTATTAGTAGAAAGACATTATTATTTTCATGTAAGAATAACCTAAATGATGGAGGATTCTGAGGCCAAAGGTGTGTTTTCCTCATACTCTCAGGTTCTGCAACAAGAAAAAGGCGATCCATCCAATTGAGGATTTGATCTTCTCTTGCAACATGGTCGTTCCCATAACCTTCGAATTTGAAAGCAGTTCCTGCAAGCAAAATTTGCATTGTTACCCAGTTTATGTTTATGGATTCAATGGTGGTCATGAAACCAAGTTCATCTTGAAGATAAATTTTAGACAATAACCTTCTTTCAAAACGCTGTACTGTTGCTTTTCTTCCAGTGGAAGTTGAAAAAACTTCTTTCCAACATCGCGCATCTCGTTCAGGAGCAAAGCGGACATTCCATGCCCAACTGCCTATGTTCCATACATCAGAGCATCTGAACCGTTAGATTACAGATCCAACAGACAGGATGAAGTTGATATATGCGAAAACTAACTTAAAAAAATTGTACCTGAAACATACCCCAGGACTGAAGGGCCATCCTGAGCTTTTCTGCTTCAGGACAACCACCATTGGATTGGTTTAGACGGCTGAGATCTATAACCGGAACATCATATGCTACAGGAACTTCTCCAGTTGGTCGATCATCTTCTTTCAGTATGTAGCTTGAAGGCAAACTGTGGTGGCAAGTCTTAGCGATTTCTTGAACTAAGCTCATTTTGATCTCTTCCTTCTTGCTCGTGGTTTCTTTGGAGTTCTCTTTGTCAACCTTTATCTCTAGTGTCTTTTCTCTTTTCTTACTTACACTTGGAGCATTCGAGACGTTGTCTTCCTGGATATATTTAACATGGGTGGACCCATAAGAAGATAGGTTCAGTGTAAGTTGGCTATAGCCTCATAATAGATCCGACCACAAAACTCTAAAATTGTCCCTTATATGCAAATAAGAGCTCAAAAGTTCGAATCCCACAAAGAACAAATATTAACATCTATTTTTAATTGAAAATTTTGAAATGTAACTAAAACAATCGGTTTAAAACTCATTATCAACAAGAAAATTACAATTTTTTCTTATTTTCTAATTTATTTTATGATAATTACACGGAAATTTAAATTTTATAAGAATGTTTTATATACATGTGCGTTGCACGTACCATAAAACCTTTCTAAAAGAATAATGCTAGATCAATCGAATTGAAACACAGTCATTTATTACGGCTGACCTGTACTTTGTCCCTTTTTTGTAGCTATACAAGATGCATGCTTGCTCCATTCTTTTTTTTTATCTCTCTAATACTTTCATGTTCTTCCATTCCTGTACTTCATACCTTTTCAACTTGAGCATACCGACGACAACAATTCTCTATTTTTGAAAATAGTCATCATTCAATTTGTACTATGCAAGTTTAAAAACTCATATATTTAACAATTTAGAACAATAAAGTATTAGCTTATTATTTTTTTGTCTTCATATTGCTTTAGATGATCTTTTCCAAAGTATAGTGAATACATAAAAATTTTTTTACCACATTTCATACAACAATCATTGATCAACCGTATTTCAACAAAGCATTACATATAAAGCACAACAATGGACATTAATATAAAAATTAGATTCAACTAAGCATTGCGTATAAAATATACAAATTAAATGCAGCAAATTTTACAGTAGAGCAATGCATAGCGTACAGAATAGACAATTTCTGGAGGCTTTCATACGATATTCATTAATATACAAACTAGATTCAACTAAGCATTGCATATAAAATATGTAATCAAGTTTAATACACAGCAATTCGTAGACCAAACAATTGATCAAATGCACTAATGCTTCTATCTAAATGAACATAACCAAGAAAAGAAAGATAGCAAGTAGCTAAACCAGAAAGAAGGAGGAAGAGAAATTGTTAGAACAATAATAAGATGCTAACAACGCAACAAATATAAGCTAAAATTACCAGCACCGTAAGTAAAAGAGAATGTGATACTGAAATGTAAATGAGAAAGTTTACTTTGTATTTCTGAGAATGAAAAATGTACGTTACAACTCTTTGTACAAGCTTTTATAGGTGTATATATATAACAGTCAAAAGAAATAAATATAGCTGGGCTTATCTGTTTTATCTTATCACCCAAATACAAGTAAAGCAAATATAACTGTATGCTTTTATTCATTATCTGTATTACCCCCTTCAATTGTATATAGGGTTTCTTCGTTCCTCTTCTCTCCGCCGTCATCTTCTACTTTTAGATTTGTATTTAATCTTGAAATATTCTTAGTAGACAGAGGTTTAATTAGAATGTCAGCTCTTTGATGGCAGCTGGAACATGATTAACTTCGAGCTTTCCTTTGGTAATCTGCTCACGAACAAAATAAAGATCAATTTCTATATGTTTCATTCGTGAGTGGAGAACCGTGTTAGCTGAAAGGAAGACAGTGTTGAGATTATCATACCAAATAATTGACTCTCTAGTTGATTTAATCCCTATTTCATGAAGTAGGGATCCAATCCAAATTATTTCGGAAGTTGTGCTGGCAACGGATTTGTATTCTACTTTAGTGCTGAATCATGAAATGGTATACTTCTTCTTTGAGCAACAGGATATAGGATTATTGCCAAGGTAAATGCTGTATCCAGTTGTAGATCTTTTATCATCTTGGTTTGTAACCCAATCAGCACTAGTGTAAGCTTGTATGTTTAATTCTTTAAATGATTTCAGTAATAATCCATTATTCAGTGTACCTCTTAGATATAGTAGTATACGTTTTACAGCTTTACAATGCTCGTGTGACGCCCCACCTCTATACTCACACTAGCCAAGGACACTACGGGGTAATGCCATCGACTAGCATGAAGAATAAGGTTATTGAGGAGCGACCATCTGTGTAATTGCTTTGTGCGAGTACCGATATGTCAGATAATATAACTTACATTTCATTTCAAGAGGAAATCCGACATATTAAATACAAACTCAAAGCTACCACACAGTGGCCAGGAGGACTTCAGAAACAAATATAGAAATAAACATAACACAAATCAGTCACAGATATTCATATCACAAAGGAAAAACAGATATGAATATAACACATAGAAGTGTACATCAAAGTAGTGGTCAAACTAGATCCACTACATCACAAAAGAATAGATACAAGTGCTAGATAAAAGAATAAGTATACATCAAGGAGTCTCTATCTCAAATGTATACTAACAAAAACTACTATGCTAAAGTAGTTAGCCAAAAGTCAGGTGAAGGACCCTGATAAAAGTCAAGCATGAGCACCTGAAATACCTCGGTCTGACCCGAGTATTATTTAAGAAGAAAATAATAAACGGATCAGTCTAGCTATAAATATCAGATAAAATGAGATAGGATAAGGGATATGACAAAAACGTATGATAACAATAATGCCATACTGCGACAAGTATACATCAAATAACAGCAAAAATCATACAATATCCCAAATCATCTCAAACATCCAAAAAGAATAGAATTCTTTAAATTATTCACCAAAACACAAATATTGACAAAACATATCAATGTCAATCGAAAAAATCGGTGAAACACAAATTCTAGAAATCATCAACTAGAAATCCAGAAATCACAAAAGGAGGAAAGCCTATCACAAACGGGAGCATGAAAACTCACCAACACGTGTATCACAAATGGGTCGCTATCCCATGGTCGCTAACCATAGAGCTGGTGCCACGACGTAGTACAGCGAACGCCCGAGGAACCAAAAACTCAAATAATCCAGAACACCGACGTAGTACAACATTACGCCCGATGAACCAAACTCAAATAATCAGGCACAACGACGTAGTACAGCGAACGCCCAATGAACCTGAACATAAATAATCCGGAACATCGACGTAGTACAGCGAAAGCCCGATGAACCAAACTCAAATAATACGAAACAACGACGTAGTACAGTGAACGCCCGATGAACCGAACTACATATAACAATAGGTCGCTAGCCTATAAAAATGAGACGAAGCTCTGTAAATCGGGGTACAGTCCCCCACGTGGACATAGAAACATCGCACATCGCTCGTCTAAACCTCAAAATGATCATCATCGATCATCAAAAAGTGTCGATTACAGTAAGCTAGTAAATAAATGAGTTCAGCTTCATGTCCTATAACCACTGGCTTAACTTAAATATTTACGAACAATTTCTAGATTTCCACTCGAAAATTGTCATAAGATTTCAATCGAACAAGTCTAAGAATTAACCGACAAAGTAAATGCAAGCATTTCATACCACTTGTTTTGCTAAGCCGTTTAATTAGATTTCCCTACGAATGAGGTAAAGGTTTGTATATACTAATAGATTGGAAAACGGATTTATAAACGAGATTTGTATTAAAAATAGAGTTGGAATCATCTTTGTGAAAGAGTTTGAATATTTATTACTAGTATTGAAACCTTTGCATTTTAAAGTGACAAATCACAAAAATGATTGTAGAAACAATCGATCACCAAAATCCACATTCGACGACGTGAATTAAAACCATAAAAATCGATACCGACTCCATCAAAATGGATATTCCCAAAAATCCCGAAAAAGAAGTCATCAAAGTCGATAAATGATAACAACAAATCGGATCATCAAAAATTGATTACAAACCGGAATCCACACAAAACTGCCTAAAATAGGCAAAAATCACATCCCAGATTCAGTCGACTGAATGAGAAGGTCAGTCGACTGATACAAGGCCAGAAACTCTCGGGTTCCTGGTTCAGTCGACTGACCTTCTGGTTCAGTCGGCTGATACAAGGCCAGGAACATTCGGTTCCCAGTATCAATCGACTGAACCAGAAGGTCAGTCGACTGATACAAGGCCAGAGAATTTTCTGGTCCCAGATTCAGTTGACCCCCAGGTTCAGTCGACTGAACTGCCAGTTGCAGTATTATCAGTCTAGCCCCCAAAAGGGGCAAAAATCCAAACGGGAGCGATCAGACGAGCATCGGAGACTAGGGATTTATGCCAAGCGACAACCTAGCCTTATAGGCTCTTCAATACACTCCAACAACGTGTTCAGACATCAAAGATAGAATTTTTAAAGATTTGACTTCAAAACTCCAAAAATTGGAATATTCATCAAACCAATTCAATTCAAAAGCAAATGAACAAGGAACAGATGTTAGGAATTACTACCAAACAAGTATAAAAAATATAGACATAGATGTGAGTTCAAAAACTCACCTTTAACTCAAAAACAACGAATGAGAAGCTCTAAAACAAACGAAAGGCCAATTCCTCTTCAATCTCAACTCAAGAAGCTCCAATCTAAGCTAATAAGCAAATATTTCCTAAGTTAGGGTTTAGGAATTTCTGAAATTGAAGAGAGATAGAGATGGAGAAGATGAAGAGGATGCTTACCTAAGCTTCTCTTTGATTTTGGAGCTAAAGCTTGAATTCCTAATAGAAACTAGGGCTTAGGAATTTTGATTTCTTTTCTCTTCCTCCATTTTTACTTTAGCTTGAGTGTTAGGAAATGTTATGAAGGAATGAAGAGGATTGGAGTGGGAGTTAGGGTATTAGATGGGTTGGGTGTTAGGTTATTGGGCTGAAACCTAAACCCAAAGTCCTAAATGAAAATATCAAAATTTCACTCAACTCCAAACATATCGATGTTTATACTCAAAAAAGTTGTAAACGTCATTTTGGACTCAATGTAAGTGATCTCGAGTCCCAATTCGACTATTTACAAAAAGAAGCTTTTCGGACTTTAATCCGATTAACAGTGCTATATTTAAATAAAACATTTAAATATACAATCATAAAATATGTGGGTTGTTACAGACTCTGCTCCTTAAAGAAATTGCGTCCTCGCAATAATTAAGAGGAAAATAAAAAGTAACAACCATAAAAGCATATCAACACAAAAGAAGAAATTTTGAAATGAGAAGTTCACCATAAAGAGCACAAAAGAGTAAGTCCGGATGTGTTTGCTCGATGAATTCTCAAGATTCCCAAGAATAATCCTTAGGATTTGAGGACCATTGAACTTTCATAAGAAGAACATCTTTATTTCGAAGGCGTTTAACCTTCGAAGTAATGATACGAATAGAATGTTGCTCATAAGTCAAATTTGGTGAAACTTCAATTTCTTCAATTACACCGGGCTCAAGAATAGAATCGGAATCACGAAGGCATTTCCGTAGTTGAGAGACATGGAATACGTCATGAATAGCAGAAAACTGAGCCGGTAATAAAATGCGATAAGCCACGGAACCAATTTGTTCGGTGATGGGAAATGGACCAACATATCGAGGTGCTAACTTTCCCGATCGACTGAAACGCACAACACCCCTCATAGGTGAAACACTAATGAACACCAATAAAATCTCGACCTAAAACCAGCTTCTCACCGGCTTCAAGCCAACACGGAGGAAATCGGCATGGCCTTTGGTAGAGTGCCTCGAAAGGTGCCATACCAATACTAGATTGGAAGCTATTATTATAGGAAAACTCAACAAGAGAAATATGATCTTCCCAACTTCCACCAAAATCAAGAACACATGCATGAAGGAGATCTTCAAGAGTTTGATTCACACGCTCGGTTTGTCCATCGGACTGAGGATGATAAGCGGTGCTAAAATTAAACTTTGTTCCCAAAGCTTTTTGAAGACCTTTCAAAAATCCACTAGTAAAATAATGAATCATGATCGCTAACAATAGAAGTAGGAACGCCGTGCAATTTAACAATTTCTTTAACATAGAGTTTAGCCAAAAGAGGTATGGTCCAAAAAAGAAGGATGAGCCTCAAGGCTACACAAAACAAGAGATGAACATAATTTGGATTCACAAATCTCGAATCTCACAATTGGAAAAAGTCTCGAGATCACTCCATTCAGATATCATCATGGAAACAACCGCTTGTAGCTTACGACTAAGGGCATCGGCAACTCGATTGTCCTTTCCGGGAGTATAAAGAATATCAAAATCATAGGATGAAAGGAACTCGAGCCAACATTGTTGATGCAAATTAAGTTCCTTTTTGAGAAAATAAATACTACAAAGATTTATAATCGGTGTAGAGAACAACTTTTCTCTCCCAAAAGATAATGTCGCTAAATTCTAAAAGCGAAAA
Organism: Allium fistulosum; assembly: GCA_030737815.1. Classification (NCBI taxonomy): domain Eukaryota; kingdom Viridiplantae; phylum Streptophyta; class Magnoliopsida; order Asparagales; family Amaryllidaceae; genus Allium; species Allium fistulosum. The sequence goes on along the minus strand of CM060902.1, from coordinate 271,661,930 downwards.
CAATGGCCGCGAGCACTAGATCATGAATGGCATATCTAGCTCGACAAGCTTTAATTGTCACAAAGCATATGTGATAACACGTTCCCTTTTTGCATGAGAACGACATTCAAACCAATACGACTATCATCAGTACAAACAATAAAGTCTTGGTTTCCTTCGGGAATCGCACGAATAAAAGCATCGGAAAATAGTTCTTTTAATTGATCCTCTTTCCCGAAAAGCTAAGACATTCAAAATTATAATTAACTTTATGTAATCATCCTTTTTAGAAAAATTTTAATTTTTACAAGTCAATTTATTGTGTCTGACTGTCTCATTATAGCGTTTAGGAGATTCCTATCGATAACGTTGATCAAGCGCATCGATAAGAATTCTTAAAGCACTCAATGGGCAAAACAACACAAATTCATCTTCTATATGATAAACATGTCTCTTAAAAATTTTACGAATATTCTTTGCTCGTTTTAAGAACAAAATCCAATCTTACTTATAAGTATCTTATTAAAAAGATTTGCAAATTTTAAATTGTTGTTTTCATCCATAATTAATGAATACAATGATAAACCCATCGAGATATTCATAGAATACTCGATTCATAAGATGGATGAAATAAGGTAGAAGGTTCGTAAAACCGAATGACATAACGAACCACTCATAAGAATCATAACGAGTGCGGAATGTGCTAAGTGGAATGCTACCCTCCGCAACTCGTTGCTGATAAAAACCGGTGGCAAGGTCGAGCTGAAAAGACCTTAGCACCTCTCAATAGATTGCTTAGGTGGTAATCCTAAGACAAGCTCAAATATACCGGAAGAGAGAAATAACATCTTCCTCATCAAGTGGGTTTAAAGAATAAAATGATGTCAATGAATTGGAAATCAAAATCATTAAGAACAATAGAAATCTGCTTAACAGATTGAGAATGTCGAAGATATATAGTCCGCTCAGGACATAGGATGTGGGCTTCATAATGATCAAGCCAATCCTTTCCCAAAAATCAATTTCGAAGCCTAAGTAACGCATAACATGCAAATCGGCTCGAAAAGAATAATCACATAAAATAATCTCGACATCTGCACAAAGTAAACTGAGTGTTGCGGATCTACCAATCGGATTTGCAATTCTCAATGAAGTCATCAAGTCCATAATATTTAAAGAAAAAGAATCAACAAGTTCTTTTGATATTAAATAATGAGATGAACCCATATCAAAAAGAACTCTAATAGGATAATCACAAAACAAATTAATGTCATCAAGGGTAGAATGAAAAGTACCTTGACCAAGAGAAGTGTCACAAGGAGCTTGCACAACATTCAACTCTCCCTCTCTCCTACTTTGGAGTATGGGACATGTAGATATAAGATGGCCCGAACTTTTGCAATAACGACAAAAAAATGGTTTTGGGCACTCATTTACATAGTGGTCTGTAGACCCACAATTGTAGCATCATCCACGACTAGTGGTAGGAGTCTTTGCTACCGAAATTGCCTGCTTACCTTTCTTGTTGGGATGGGGCCTTTGAACTTAATAGGCCTCTTCATGTTATTGTTGAAGTTCTATTTGGCACGCACAACTTCAACATCACTTTCTCTATCGGCCTCTTTAAGCCGAAGAGCGATATCTACAAGTTGATCGAAAGAAACTTCTAGTTTCAGAAGTAAGGGCTTTTTGAGGTTCTTGTTCAACCCATAAACAAATCTCTGATTTTTCTTCAATGGGGTATTAATATATTCGACCCCATATTTAGAGAGAGATTCAAAAGATGCGACGTAGTCGGTCACAGAAGATTCACCTTGAACAAGGTCAATAAAGCGCCGAGCTAAAGTTACCTTTTCAGCTTCCAGCACAAACTTCAATTCGAACCTTTCCCAAAATTTCTCCCAAGTAAGATCCGCTTCAATAATTTCCAAAATCAAAAGCTCATACCAATCTAATGCTCTTTCTTGGAGCATGCAAGAAGCCACTTGGACTTGATGTAGATCAATAAGATTCATGCGGGAAAAGATGCGATCGCATGATCTAAGTCAAGCTTGGATTTCTATAACGTTTTCGGAACCCTTGAATGACCTTCCTCCCAAAGCGGTATAATCTCTACACAAGCGTGCAAACCCGGAATTAGGGTGAGTAGGCGTTGGAATGGGTCCGGCAGCTTGGGCATTGTTCACAAGATCTAAAAGTTGTTGAGCAGACATAAATACTCCATCCTGAGGAGAAGCACTGGATTGACCGGCGCTGGGATGGCCTGGTCTAACCATTTCTCTTCTTTAAGAAAGAAAGAAGAGGAAAAAGGTTATTCACAAAATGAATATCAAACAAACTTGATTGATAAAACAAGGCACCATAAAAAGAAATAGGATAGAACGGTACGAAGACTCGAATTAAATCCTATGGCACGATTCCTAAGAAATACTTAGGACAATGATCCTTGCAAGATTATTCTACATTGTTCCGAAGTTTGGCACTGATACCAAGCTGTGACGCCCCACCTCTATACTCACACTAGCCAAGGACACTACAGGGTAATGCCATCGACTAGCATGACGAATAAGGCTGTTGAGGAGCGACCATCTGTGTAATTGCTTTGTGCGAGTACCGATATGTCAGATAATATAACTTACATTTCATTTCAAGAGGAAATCCGACATATCAAATACAAACTCAAAGCTACCACATAGTGGCTAGGAGGACTTCAGAAACAAATATAGAAATAAACATAACACAAATCAGTCACAGATATTCATATCACAAAGGCGGAAACAGATATGAATATAACACATAGAAGTGTACATCAAAGTAGTGGTCAAACTAGATCCACTACATCACAAAAGAATAGATACAAGTGCTAGACAAAAGAATAAGTATACATCAAGGAGTCTCTATCTCAAATGTATACTAATAAAAAATACTATGCTAAAGTAGTTAGCCAAAAGTCAGGTGAAGGACCCTGATAAGAAGTCAAGCAGGAGCACCTAAAATACCTCGGTCGGACCCGAGTATTATTTAAGAAGAAAATAATAAACGGATCAGTCTAGCTATAAATATCAGATAAAATGAGATAGAATAAGAGATATGACAAAAACGTATGATAACAATAATGCCATACTGCGACAAGTATACATCAAATAACAACAAAAATCATACAATATCCCAAATCATCTCAAACATCCAAAAAGAATCGCATTCTTTAAAATAATTCACCAAAACACAAATATTGACAAAACATATCAATGCCAATCGCAAAAATCGATGAAACACAAATTCTAGAAATCATCAACTAGAAATCCAGAAATCACAAAAGGGGGAAGGCCTATCACAAACGGGAGCATGAAAACTCACCAACACGTGTATCACAAATGGGTCGGTATCCCATGGTCGCTAACCATAGAGCCGGTGCCACGACGTAGTACAGCGAACGCCCGAGGAACCAGAAACTCAAATAATCCAGAACATCGACATAGTACAGCATTACACCAGATGAACCAAACTCAAATAATCAGGCACAACGACGTAGTATAGCGAACACCCGATGAACCTGAACACAAATAATCCGGAACATCGACGTAGCACAGCGAACGCCCGATGAACCAAACTCAAATAATACAGAACAACGACGTAGTACAGCGAACGCCCGATGAACCGAACTCCATAAAACCATAGGTCGCTAGCCTATAAAAATGAGACGAAGGTCCTTAAATCGGGGTACAGTCCCCCACGTGGACAAAGAGACATCGCACATTGCTAGTCTAAACCACAAAATGATCATCATCGATCATCAAGAAGTGTCGATTACAGTAAGCTAGTAAATAAATGACTTCAGCTTCATGTCCCATAACCACTGGCTTAACTTAAATATTTACGAACAAATTGTAAATTTTCATTCGAAAATTGTCACAAGATTTCAATTGAACAAGTCTAAGAATTAGCCGAGAAAGTAAACATAAGAGTTTCATACCACTTGTTTTGCTAAGCCGTTTAATTAGATTTCACATACGAATGAGGTAAAGGTTTGTATATACTAATAGATTGGAAAACGGATTTATAAACGAGATTTGTATTAAAAATAGATGTTAGCGCCAAAATTGGTCACTAACCCCCAAATCCAGATGAAAGCACCAAAATACCAATCACAGCTCAGAGATAGAATGTATGTAGAGAGCAATAATGTGAAGAACAGTTAAAACTGAAATAAAAGCAGTAAAGAACAACAGATTTTATAGTGGTTCGGCTAACTCCGGCCTACGTCCACTCCAGAAGTTTGCTTTTTATTGCTGTAATAATCGATTACAGTTACAAAATGGCAGAGTTGCCTTAGCCTTAGAAAAGAGAAAGTAAGAGAGCAGAAAGAAGATCCTCTTTTACTGTGCCCCTGCCTCTCTATTTATAGACAAAGATGGGTTGGACTTCCCTGGTGGGCCTGGCAGCCGAGTACCTCAGCCCAAGTGGAGTGGTCTCCATATGCCGAACCATAGATGCCGAACACTGAATGATGAACAAGGTGTGAATGTCGAACGATCTCCTCATGCCGAACGTTGGGAGGTGCGAGGTACAGAGGTATCGAGGTGCGAGGTACCGAGGTATGGAGGTGCGAGGTACCGAGGTATGGAGGTGCATGGTACCAAGATATGGAGGTGCGAGGTGCAATGCCGAGCGAGGTGAGGTATGCCGAACGACCCATCCAATGCTGAACGCTCCTTGATGCCGAACGATCCATCCAATGCCGAACGTCTCCAGATGCCTAACGAGATTTATACCGAGCGCTCCATCCAATGCCGAACAACGATCCCTCTATGCCGAACGCTCGTCCAGTGCCGAACATTCCTCTATGCCGAACGATCCTTCTAATGCCGAGCACTCGTTTAGTGCCGAACGATCCCTCTAATGCCGAGCGCTTCCAAATGCCGAGCGCTCCTGGATGCCGAGCGCTACTGAATGCCGAGTGCTCCTGGAATGCCGAATGATCCCTCTATGTCGAACGACGATCTCTCTATGCCGAACAACCTCCAACGCCGAACCATCCCAATGCCGAGCGACATCTGCCAAACTGCCTAGGCCGAGCCATGTAATTTCTCCACTCCTTTTCCCAACGACATATTCAAGTGAACTTCATCATTTTAAACCGAACCCATCATACTTTAGTCTCGATAGTTGTGAAGTTGTTTAAGTTAAATCCGTCTGTCCGCGGCCTTGCCAAAAGGCGGGTTAACACTTGCCCCCCAAAACATGCCTTGCTGTGAAAGGTGTGTTTTGAATAGCCTCAAGTCCAATATCCCAAGTATGTATGTTATCCACATCCATACTTTCCGATTCATAATCCAATCCATTACCAAGCCATCTTATCCGAGTGCCACGGTCATATCCTGATCCATTTCCGCGGCTGTTCCGAGTCGATGTCTGATTCTTATCCTGTGACCAAGTCCTTATCCAATTCCACATCCATCGGAACCCGACTACCGAGTTCCAATCCATCCATATCCAATAACCTATAACCATATCCGTAACCTCTCCGGGTCGATATCCAAATCCGGGACCGCTCCGGGTCCTTGTCCGAATCCTTAGCTATTCATAGCCAATATCCAAATCCGTAACCTCTCCGGGTTCTTGCCAAGCGCAATCCACACTTGATGACCTACGTTAAGTAATTCCATGGTGTTCATGGTTCAGTGTCCCTGAACGTCGAATAATGCCGTGGCTTAAGTCTTAAGCCGAATCCTGGTCACTCCGGACCCTTGCCAAGCATAGTCCATACTCGACGACCTTTTAGCCAAAATCCAGAGAAAATCCAATCAAAATCCGATCCGAAATCCAAATCCAAAATAGAAAACCAGAAACCCATATCGAAAATCCATACCAAAAAACAAACATCCAAACCAGAATCCAAACCAGAAAGCGAGCAAAACAGGGAGTTCAAACCAAACTCCAAAACCAAACCAGAAAAAGCAAATGTCCAAGTCAAAGGAAAAAAAGATTTCACAAACTCGGGCGTCTCGGTAAGCCATCATCTCAGAGCATGCCTGAGGGTTATCTCCGACCCCGTACATGAGTAAGTGATTTAACCGTTTGCCCGGAGTTTGTTACTTATTCCAAACCATCAAGATTAGTTGATGACCAATCGGCCACCATTCCCGGGCCTCATGCCCTCGTCGTTCAAGGTAGGTGGTGGCTGCTCCTGTTCCACCGCCGCATTCCGAGTTCCGACATACTGTCGCAACTGACCATTCCTTATATGCTCCTCGATTATGTCCTTCAAATGCCGGCAGCTGTTAGTGTCATGCCCGTCCAGGTCATGAAAAAGACAGTGCCTTCCTGACGCCCTTTCTTGTTCTGAGGGTTCCCTCCTTGCTGGCCTTCGATAAGAAAGGCGATCTCGAGTATCTAAGAAAATCCGCTCCAACGTTGCGTTCAATCCTGTGTAAGTGGAGAACTTTGGTTCTCCCCAGCGCTTCCTTTTCCCTTTATCCTTGCCCCCACCCAAGCTTTCGTCGGGTAGTCCTCCATCCTTAGTCATGTTTACTTCCTTTGACCTCATGTCCAAACATGCATCCTCTTGTCGAAGAAATCTTTCAGCTTCATGAAAGAATTCCCCAAGATCCAACGGTGGGTCCCGTACCAATGATACTTTGAAATCTGAGTTATCTCTGACTCCTGATACCGCAGCCATCAGAACCATTGATGGATCTGGCCGATCCACCGAAGCAACTGCTGCATTAAATCGAGTTAAGAATGTCCTGAGCGATTCATCTGCCCCATGTTTGACTGACGTTAGCATCATCACGTTCTTTGGCCTTTTTATGTGAACTCGAAACTGACTTAAGAACTTGTCCACCAGTTATGTCCATGTTCCAATGGATCCATCCTCCAGTTGTCTAAACCACATAGCAGCAATTTCAGTCAAGTACAGGGGGAAACATCGGGCCATAACCTCCTCCGTTGCCCCTAACACTTCCATATGCCTAGTATATCTCATCAAGTGGTTGGTGGGATCCGTCTTCCCGTTGTATACTTCCAGAGTGGGTAGTTTGAAATCGGACGGATTCCTAGCTGTCCTGATGTTCCGGGTAAACGGACTTTTGTTAACTCCCTCTGAATCCCTGTTTGTCAGACCTCCGCGAATAGTCCGCCTGATAATGTCAGCCAATCCAGTGTTTCCAACCAATCCAGACTGCCCCCCAAGTCCCCGAGGAAATTCTGGCACATATTCTTCATCACGTACTCCTGTATTCCTATCGATGCCAGGCCGCGTAGCGTTATCCGGTATCCCTCCATGAACTGGTCCAGCATCACCTGGTGGTGTGCCCCCGAGTCTAGGTCCATCTAGATTGTTAACTGTTTGTTGGTTGGGAGCTGCCCCCTGCTGATTCACTCCATCTGTCCGTTGGTTGAGTTCCTCTGGTCCAGCTCCACGATCTTGAGCAACTGCAGTTCCTGGTTGTCCAAATTGCCTAAGAAGAGCCTGCATCATCTCCTCTTGCCGTTTCATCATCTGCTCTTGCATAGAATTCATCATCACTTGCATCTCGTCCCAAGTTATGTAGATGGATGCATGACCCTCTCCAGCTCCAGAAGATGCCGCTTGACTTCCTTCCTGATTGCTCCTTTCCACTGCTTGCTTCCTCGTTGGTGGTCTTGCCATTGCTTTCTAAGATCCAAGTTCCTAACTCCAAAATTCCTGAGTTTTTCAATTCTCAGTGAAAGCACCAAAGTGTTAGCACCAGAATTGGTCACTAACCCCCAAATCCAGATGAAAGCACCAAAATACCAATCACAGCTCAGAGATAGAATGTATGTAGAGAGCAATAATGTGAAGAACAGTTAAAACTGAAATGAAAGCAGTAAAGAACAACAGATTTTATAGTGGTTCGGCTAACTCCGGCCTACGTCCACTCCAGAAGTTTGCTTTTTATTGCTGTAATAATCGATTACAGTTACAAAATGGCAGAGTTGCCTTAGCCTTAGAAAAGAGAAAGTAAGAGAGTAGAAAGAAGATCCTCTTTTACTGTGCCCCTGCCTCTCTATTTATAGACAAAGATGGGTTGGACTTCCCTGGTGGGCCTGGCAGCCGAGTACCTCAGCCCAAGTGGAGTGGTATCCATATGCCGAACCATAGATGCCGAACGCTGAATGCCGAACGATCTCCTCATGCCGAACGTTGGGAGGTGCGAGGTACAGAGGTATCGGGTGCGAGGTACCGAGGTATGGAGGTGCGAGGTACCGAGGTATGGAGGTGCGTGGTACCAAGATATGGAGGTGCGAGGTATGGAGGTGCGAGGTGCAATGCCGAGCGAGGTGAGGTATGCCGAACGACCCATCCAATGTCGAACGCTCCTTGATGCTGAACGATCCATCCAATGCCGAACGTCTCCAGATGCCGAACGAGATTTATACCGAGCGCTCCATCCAATGCCGAACAACGATCTCTCTATGCCGAACGCTCGTCCAGTGCCGAACATTCCTCTATGCCGAACGATCCTTCTAATGCCGAGCACTCGTTCAGTGCCGAACGATCCCTCTAATGCTGAGCGCTTCCAAATGCCGAGCGCTCCTGGATGCCGAGCGCTACTGAATGCCGAGTGCTCCTAGAATGCCGAATGATCCCTCTATGTCGAACGACAATCTCTCTATGCCGAACAACCTCCAACGCCGAACCATCCCAATGTCGAGCGACATCTGCCAAACTGCCTAGGCCGAGCCATGTAATTTCTCCACTCCTTTTCCCAACGACATATTCAAGTGAACTTCATCATTTTAAACCGAACCCATCATACTTTAGTCTCGATAGTTGTGAAGTTGTTTAAGTTAAATCCGTCTGTCCGCGGCCTTGCCAAAAGGCGGGTTAACAATAGAGTTGGAATCTTCTTTGTGAAAGAGTTTGAATATTTATTACTAGTATAGAAACCCTTGTATTTTAAAGTGACAAATCACAAAAATGATTGTAGAAACAATCAATCACCAAAATCCACATTCGACGACGTGAATTAAAACCATAAAAATCGATACCGAATCCATCAAAATGGATAATCCAAAAAATCCCGAAAAAGAAGTCATCAAAGTCGATAAATGATAACAACAATTCGGATCATCAAAAATCAAATACAAACCGGAAATCCACAAAAAACTTCCTAAAATAGGCAACAAGCACATCTCCCAGATTCAGTCGATTGAACCAGAAGGTTAGTCGACTGATACAAGGCCAGAAACTCTCGGGTTCCTGGTTTAGTCGACTGACCTTCTGGTTCAGTCGACTAATACAAGGCCAGGAATATTGGTTCCTAGTATCAGTCAACTGAACCAGAAGGTTAGTCGACTGATACAGGGCTAGAGAATTTTCAGGTCCCAGATTTAGTCGACTAACCCTCTTGTTCAGTCGACTGAACTGCCAGTTGCAGTATTATCAGTCTAGCCCCCAAAAGGGGCAAAAATCCAAACGGGAGCGATCAGACGAGCATCAGAGACTAGGGATTTATGCCAAGCGACGACCCCGCCTTATAGGCTCTTCGATACACCCCAACAACGTGTTCAAATATCAAAGATAAGATTTTTAAAGATTTGACTTCAAAACACCAAAAATTGGAATATTCATCAAACCAATTCAATTCAAAAGCAAATGAACAAGGAATAGATGTTAGGAATTATTGCCAAACAACTATAAAAAATATAGACATAGATGTGAGTTCAAAAACTCACCTTTAACTCAAAAACAACGAATGAGAAGCTCTAAAACAATGGAAAGGCCAATTCCTCTTCAATCTCAACTCAAGAAGCTCCAATCTAAGCTAATAAGCCAATATTTCCTAAGTTAGGGTTTAGGAATTTCTAAAATTGAAGAGAGATAGAGATGGAGAAGATGAAGTGGATGCTTAGCTAAGCGTCTCTTTGATTTTGGAGCTAAAGCTTGAATTCCTAATATAAACTAGGGCTTAGGAATTTTGATTTCTTTTCTCTTCCCCCATTTTTACTTTAGCTTGAGTGTTAGGAAACGTTATGAAGGAATGAAGAGGAGTGGAGTGGGAATTAAGGTATTAGATGGGTTGGGTATTAGATGGGTTGGGTTTTAGGTTATTGGGCTGAAACCCAAACCCAAAGCCCTAAATGAAAATATCCAAATTTCACTCAACTCCAAACATATCGATGTTTATACTCAAAAAAGTTGTAAACGTCATTTTAGAATCAATGGAAGTGGTATCGAGTCCCAATTCGACTGTTTACAAAAAGAAGCTTTTTGGAATTTAATCCGATTAACGATGCTATATTTAAATAAAACATTTAAATATACAATCGTAAAATATGCTGGTTGTTACAGCTCGTCTAAGGGTTTTTGCATGAATTGGAAAACTTTATTGACACCGAAACATATTTCTAGTCTTGTAGTTGTTGCGAATTGTAGAGCACCCCCTATGCTTCTGTATTTCTTGTCGCTGTTATGGGTTCTCCTTTTTCTTTGAAAAGATGTAGATTACTGATCGTAGGAGTAGGTATGAATTGGCTAAATTCATTTTTGCTGTAGCGAGAATTTAGGATATGTATTTCTTGTGACTTAAAATTAAATTTGACTATGTCTTCCTTATGACTTCTATTCCCAAAAAGTAACTTAAGTCACCAAGATCTTCGATTGAAAAAAGTTTGATTTAAATGTTGAACGGTATTGCTAATTTCCTCATTGTTGCATCCTGTAATTATAATATCATCTACATACACCAGTATGTATGTTGTCTGGCCACCATTAAACTTTGTATATAGGGAAATATCTGATTTAGTTGGCTTGTACCCCAGTTTGTTCAAAGTTAACTTAAGCTTTTCATACCACACTCTTGGTGCTTGTTTAAATCCATAGATAGCCTTATGTAGTTTGCAAACAAGATCAGTATTCTTGGTTTGAATGTATCCTTTTGGTTGTTCCATATACACCTCCTCTTATAGCTCTCCATTCATAAATGCATTATTTACATCTAGTTCTCCGATTTTCTAAAAGTTGTACAATGCTATGATTAGTATGATTTTTATTATAGTTGGTTTTACCACTGGAGAAAAGGTTTCATTGAAGTCGAAGCCATACTGTTGTGTGTAATCTTTTGCAACTAGTCCTGCTTTGTACTTAAATATGGTCCCATCTGGATTTCTCTTTATTTTGTAAGTCAATTTGCACTCAATAATGTTTTTATGTCTTGGTAAAGTTACTAAACTCCATGTTTTATTCTTTATGAGTGCATTGTATTATTCATCGATGGCAAGTTTCTGATTATTACACTTGACTGCTTCTTCATACGTGTTTGGTTCTCTATGACTTAATTGTGTTGTGTATATCTTGGATTTAGAGATTCCACTTTTGGACCTTGTAATCATGTGATGGTCTGTTCTTGTAGGAGTTTGCTCTTGACTACTGACCATATTACTAGATTATTGAGCACATAATGAATGTGAGTTATCATTTTCTGAGTTTCTTTCTTGATTGGAACAGCCTTGAATGCAGTTGTTGAAGTGACCAAAGGATTCAGTTGAACTATGACCTGATCTACTACTGGATAAAGTGCATTGTGGTCCTGAATCCTTCTTGGTTCCTTCACCGTTCTGTTCAGTGCTCCAGTCTAAGAGTACGGGTATGGGTGGAATGGAATTTTTAGCATTGTATGTCTTTTGATTAGTTTTAATTCCTTCATTCGAAAAACTAAATTTTCATTAAACACAACACGCCTATATAAATATCTCACCATTGCTGCTAAAACATTTTTAGCCTTTTTGATTATTTGCATAGCCCAAAAAAGTACAAGGAGCAGACCCGCGACTCAATTTATGAGTATTGTATGATCTGATAAGGGAAGTATAAGCACCCAAATGTTCTTAGGTTTAGATCGACTGGTTTCATGTTGAATAGTACTTTAGTTGGACTCTTATGTATTAGAACTTTGGGGGGTAATTTGTTGATCAAATATACGGATGTAGCTAATGCACCAGACCAAAAATTCATAGGTAGAGACCTTTGAGCTATTAGAGTTAGACATGTCTCAACTATATGCCTATGTTTCTTCTCTAGTAGACCATTTAGTTTGAAAGTATGGAGGCATGTGGTTCTATTAATGATCCCCCTTTTTTGAAAGTATTCTCTCAATGACTTAAACTCTACACCTCCATCAGTTTGTATAACTTTTACTTCACTGTTGGTTTGTTTCTCTGCCTCAGTAATGAACTGTATTGCTGCGTTGTATACTTTTGACTTTGTTTTGAGAAAATATACCCAAGTGAATCTTGAATAGGCATCTACAAATGAATTGTACTAACTGAACCTATAATCAGAGTTCACTGGTGCTGGTCCCCAGAGATCTATTGCTACAAGCTCAAAGGGTTTGCTATAAACAGTAGAAGAATCTATAAATGGTAGTTTGTGGTTTTTACCTAACTGATAACATGTGCATATATAAGGAGTGGACATATCTTTAAAAGATATATTATTACTTATCAATACTTGCTTTACAATCTTAATACTGGGGTGCCCCAGCTTACAATTCCATAAATTAAAGACATTTTTACTACTGTTTATACTAGATTCAGAATTATGACACAAATTTCTGCGATCAATAGAATTTCTTGAGTTTTCAAGGTTGAATTTGTATAACAATTTATGCAACCTACCCTGTATAATATGTCTTGGTTCAGTAAGTCTCTAACTAAAAAAATTTAGGGTGAAACTCAAAGTACACATTGTTGTCATTAGCAAATTATGAAACATTTATAAGATTATTTTTTCTTTAGGTACTCTCAATAAATTATTGAGATAAAGTTGACGTTTACCTTTGATGCTACTATTTTCAACATGTGTTGTAACGACCCACCTTTTTGGATGGTTCAAATCGACAATAAACCACACATGTCAGACTTAAACCATTCAAAAGGGAGGATTGTTAATGGGGTAAATAAGAAAAAAAAAGGAAAGAAAAAAAATAGAATCTCGCAGCGGAATGACAAAATATAATAATCAAATAAACAGTTCATGAAGCTGTTTTACAAATAACATTTGATTACACTTTTACAAATTCAAATCAGAGTTATAAATACATCATAAATAAACAAATAAGGCAGCGGAACACAGAATGTAGTGGAATAATAAATAGCAATAATATACCGAGTCTTCATCTTCGTCCACTAGAAAATAGTCTTCAACACTGAAAAACTCAGGCTGACCCGAGCATAATGAAAAACAATACACTCGAGTAGAACTAAAAAATTCCTATGTAAGTCAAATCAATCTCAAATAAAAATATGAGTGCAATGGCTTCAAAGATGTTACGGGATTTTTCATCTCCTTACAACGTGAGTGGAATAACTTACGAGATTTCAAATAATTCGAAATATCAATTTTAACCACTTTATTTAAAATAAATCCGAAGTTTAAATTAAAAACTTAAACTTTTTAAATAATTCAGTTTCAATAAATAATCCAAATTCAAATTATATGGGTATATATCAATACAACCCATAATTTAAATGTCTTAATTATCCAATTTTAAAATGATCCAGAGGACCATTTAAATGATGTCAATAATATACGAGGTGATAGCAGTGACATATTAAAATAAATAAACAACCATACATCCAACATATCAATCAATAAGCATCCATTTTAGACAACATCCAAATCAACCAATATACTTCAACATATAATAGTTATCAATATCGGGGTTTAACTATCAATTAAATTCCAATATAAAATTAAATGTCAATTCAGATTCAATATCAATTCAAATGTCAACTTAAATCAACGAACAACAATAAAAGAATTTATATATCACATCATATATTTCATTTAACTTGCAATGGAATTTTTAGTATTGCGTGAGTGGGTTTAATCACTCATCTTTGATTTATAGCCAACTGAAAATCCAATAAAAGCCCAAAATTTCAACGGTCTCTAAATTCAACCAAACTAGTTTCATGTTGTCTGAAATTTTGATACGAACCCAAAGGAAGAAACCGCGCATTAATCGGAGTTCATAGGCAGAAGATATTCAAGTTATAAGAATATTATGGAAATGAAATAGAAAACCATGTAAACACATTTAATAATAAAATGAAACAAGTTAGTTACTCACATTAAGAATTTTGAAGCCTGCTCATGTTTCTAAATTCTGGAGAATCAACGGAAAAAAATGACACGATGGCTCACACATGGAGGAAGGAGGCTTTAGGCAATGGATTTGTAAACAAATGGAAAATATTGGCTTCATGAAAATAAGTTGCTCACATTTGTTTTTTTAGAAGAGAGAAACTTTTGGCAAAAGAAATAATGGAAGCACGTTTTGGAAATAGAAAGTTAGATGAAGAGATTTATGAAATAGGAAACGAATAAGGGTAAAGCACGTTGGGAAATTGGAATATGAAAAGGAAGGATACAAGATGATGTAAATTTGCAAAATAAAAAGAGCCTAACATGCAGGTAATTAACAAAAGATGAAAGACACACATTGGAATTTGATAAGACATGTTCACATGGCAAGCAAATCTTTTGGTATAAAATTTCAAATCATGTGCTACCTCAATTAATTTCATCAACACACATGAAACATTTCATGGCAAGGCTCGCGTGTAAATAGAAAAACTTACTGGAAAACCAAAAGAGGCATATATTAAATAAAAGAAAGTAATAATAAAATAAAATAAACGAAAACGACGATTTAAATTTGAGAACGTAGACCGTACATATAAATCACAAATCTAATATACTAAAAAAATGGTACATTTTAACATATTTTATTAACCCTAATACACTCAAATTTACACACATATATGTATTTTTATTTAGTACACAGTAAATAAAATTAAACAATGCAATTAACATAATAAGGACCGCTACCCCACACATTAAAAGATGAACCGAGACTCTGAAGTCGAATTTGAAACGGAATAATTTCCTATGTAAATATGCTAACTATTCCAAATCAAAAATTTAACCAAACCTTCAAGTTGATTTCTTACCATTTTATTATTGTTATTTTTTTTATAAATTAAATTCAAATCAAGTTTGAATATTTAAATAAATCAAATATTCCAACTAGAAACATACAACAAAATTCAATTCTTTGTTTTAATGAAATTAAATTTACATTCACAAATGAAATATTCACTTTATTTGATAAAAATATTCTTTTCAAGAAACCAATCCTTTTCTTTTATTTTTATTGAAACATATTTCTTTTTATTACACCTTAATTTACAATTAACACCTACCCCTTTAAAATCAACTTATATTTAAAGATTATCCCATTAAAGAGTCACAGAAATAATACTTCGCACAACCACATCGTTTCTTTATCAATTGATTTCCTATTATCATTATATTTGTAACAAATTTAAGTACTCACAATTTGAACGTAATATTTCTCATTGAAATTTTCATTATATTTTTAACACAAAACGTAAGTTGCACATATCATTAATTAATTACCATTTACTTCTATTCTTATTAAATGCAAGATATAATTACTATTAATTACAATAATTAAATCTCAAAACATACCATAATACAGGGAAGATAATTAATCCAATTGTTTCCTTTGAAATCCAATTTTCCATGTTAAACCCAATATCTATATACTAAATTAATTCCAACATTTAATTACAACTGTAATAAAACCCGTTCATTATACATTTAAATTCCAAATAAATCCTTTTATTTTGATTTACATTCTTATTATCAAATCACTATTTCCTAATGAAATTGATTAACATAAGCTCTCATTTTATTACACTCATCACTCAACAGTTAACGTTTCTTCTTATATCAATTGTAATATTTCAATTACATTAATTCTCCATTAATTACCAAATAAATTTCTAACGGATTTAATAATAAGATAATAAATAAAACAATGGTTATACATTAATAATCCATATATATTAACTTATTGTTTACAAACAAAGGTTAATAAATTTACGTACAAAATAATTGATTTCATACTCCATATTAAAACCAATTACAATTAATAACATATGATTACATCAATTTTTACATCATTTATTATATTCCTTATTAACCTTTATTATTTAAATTGATTAAAATTACGTTAACATAGTATATTAGTCAATTACATTCAATCAATATTAGCAAATTATATGTTAATACGTGTTACCATCTTTTATCTCATTAAAATTAGTTGTTTTAAGATTTATCTTAAGGTAAAAATTTCTAATCTAATAAAATTCAATTTAATAAATCATAAATTTTAATTTCAGACAATATTAAAGTCCAAAACCTTGTTAAATTTAATATTTTTAATTATAAAAAATACGGGTTGTTACAGTCTCCCACACTCAAAACTTTTCATACTCGAAAAGGAACAAGAAGGAATCAAGGAATTTGAAATATTTTATTCAAAATAATCAATTTATAAACAATTTAACTTACATATTTAGCTTTAATATAAATTTGAAAATAACTCAACTTCCATGAAACATTTCGGCAGCATCTCCTTTGCACCGTTAGGTCCAAAAAAATAATAATATCAATAATAAAGGTATATATATCATATCTCAAAAATAAATATCTCAAACCATGGGATAACAATAAAATATCGCTATAAAACCGTAATCCGAAAACGTACCTATTTGTTGGGAAAACAACTTTATTTATGAAACCAAAAGCAGTAACTATTGCTTCCATAAACCTATATTTCACTTATATAATCCAAAATAGTGAGAATTATGTATTAGAGAGATATTTAAGTTGTTTCAATTTGAAACAAAAGGAAATAAATATAAAACATAATCAAACAAACAATACAACCATTTATGCAACAAAATAATCCATCATACATTCATAGCAACCAAAACCAATGGTTTGTTTAGTTCAGAAACTTTTAATCATGCAAGGTGATAAATAAACTATCAAGTGTACCCTATGCTCAACAGCCTTAGATAATTACTTAATATATTAGTCATACAACCTCAACAACTAGAAGTATTCTTTCCCAAACTTCCCATCAGCCAAACAACAAGAATTTTAAATTTATTTAAGTTTATTTGATTGGTTTTTTTCATCATTTACCTTTTATTCATTTATTTATATAAAGATCAATCACTTACATAATTTGGTTTCCATTAAAGATTTAAGTCACTAATGAATCATTTCAAAAAAATATTACTTAAGCTTCTACTACCTTACTTAAGTTTATAACTTAATTCGGTTATTGAATAAAAATTTAAGTTTTTGGTATTCGCCCTTGAAGAGAAAAGAAATATTTCAATATATCTAAAAATTCAATTAAAACCTTTAACCTCATTCACTTAGTAAAAATATAAGATATATTTAAAACATCCTCATAGCATTATGCAAAGATTTTTGAAAAGTCTAAAACAATGTTATAAATTTATATCAAAACATTATAATAAGCTTTAAAATAAAGTTCCTTAAATCCGATAATTTATCAGACTCATTATTTTTAAAATTAGTATAAACTCAAGATTATTGAACTGAAACTAATAGTATACTCAAATCTTACATTAAATTTCTAAATCAAAGTATAAAATTTCATATCTTCATAATTAATTTTACACACTTGTTTTAAAATAAATATTCAAATCATGGAAAAACAATTATTATGGTTTAATACAAAAATTCAAATAGTAAATAAACCAATCAATTTACTATTAGTACTTCGAAATCAAGTAAATATTTCAAACTATACTTCCAAAATAGAGATTCAAATTTATTTGTCAAGTATATTACTATAAATAAACTTCGCAAATCAATTTTTTTTCCCATTTATATAATATCTTTAAATTATACTGTAACGTATCGGGTTTTGCCCGCTCGAAAATCAACATCCGTACTTCACATTGTACTAGAATGCCGCAGATTCGACCGTTCAAATCCGATTCGCCGGAGCTATAACACAATTAAGTAAATAACACAGCGGAAGAAAAGAATAATACATTGATATACAATATCTGATACAACAGAGTGATACAATGAATATCAATATACATCAGAGATATGATACCAGAAATAGCAGCGGAAAAGAAAAGATAACAACAGCAGCGGAACAATATCAATAGAAGTGATAACTCCAAAATGATCTTCAGACAAGAATGAATCCACAACTCCAAGATAAGCAACTCTGATGAATGAACTAGCTCCAGATAATCTACTAAACCTGAATATCTGAAAAGAAACCCAACTCTAGACTGCTCGTGTGGAAAATTATGAGCACCCAGAGTTTAGGAAGGGAACAATAAACTCCGGATCAGTCATGGGACTGGTGTGAGCAACAAAAACAGTTTATCTTTAAACAAACACAAAAGGTTTTAAACATTGAAATCCGCAATGCTTTTGGAAAATGAAACTACCATAAGACCTCCCGCCACACACACAATGCAAACGCAGAATTGGAGGAGATTTCTTCTTATGATAGTCAAAGATGCTTACTACGCCAAATCATCTTGATATTATTATTAGTGCATAGTGCAGAAAACATTTCGAAAGTATAATATTAATCTTAGCCAACATACGACCAGTATCGTATGCCTACTATAGCTACTATGTTCAATAGCAGGTTACCGCCACATTCCATAGCAGGTAATACAACTAAAACCGTACACGTCGCGTATTGTTTCTTTGGATTTCCAACAAATGGTCAGGCTAAGGAACTTCCTTCCGCCGCATGGGATCGCCTCTGGCGGGACGTCCCGAGAGACAAACTGCTCTCTGCAAACAAGGCCGGGTTACCCCTGTAACAGGTAACTCACGAATATGCCATCCCCCGGTCCTTTGGGACCTTTATCCGAGGCGCCTCTAAACCAACATCACACATAATAAAGTGTATCCACATGAGTAAGTATCTGGGCTCCATACCATGATACCACCCCTTTCCAGAAGGAAATGACATACCCTAAAGGGCGCGACCCTCATAACCTTGCCGCAACATTCCTGTTTCGACCATTTCCGGGTTGTGAGGCCCTGACGAAGTCTCGTCCACAAAGCTACGCTTTGTTCACAAAGCCATGCTTCGGGTCAAACAAATGATCAACCTATGATCACAAAGATATAAGATCAAACAAATGATCATATCACAAATGATCAAACACTGATCATCACACAACAGCACTCAGCATGCCACATTACCAAATTGGGAATATATCGCTGATAACCTTCAACTACATAACCTCTGAGCTCGTACGTCTCAGAGAAGGGTGTTAAGCTAAGAGAATAAATTCTCCGCCACCAAACAGAAATGTATTTGAAAGAAATCGGCTTTATATCTCAAAGTGTAATGTCAGACATACAATCCATACAAGTCTGTTCCGGGTTCGAACAGAACCGAAGGCACTTCTCACGAAGCCCTTGCAAATCCGGATAATTTCCAATCACGTCCGGACTTCCCGTCACTAAGGATGATAAAACCTCTATATCGGGGATCAGCCGATGCAGAGTAACTCGACGGTAATCCTTCCGTTTTCAAAAATATCCGGTCTTCAACACCGGTCTTCAAATGCTATCCATATACGACGTATCACATATTCGGAATGGGTTATACGACCCAAAGGTCCTCTCCCGGCTAAACCGAATAGTGAGCGTAATATTTAAAAACATATGGATATGGGATTTCAATTAAGTCACAACTTATTACCCAAAATCTTCTTTTCAAATGGTTTAACAAATTACCATTTTCAAATCTTTAAACAAAAAGATTTATTTTAAACAACCTTCAACGGTTTAAACAATTTCCACATTTAAATCTTTTAAATAAAAGATTCATTCACAGATTTTCTAAATCAATTTCCATTTCAATTTGATTAACTCGTTAAACCTTTAAATCAAGATTTAACTTATAGCTTTCAAAACAATCCCATTTCAAATGATTTAAACAAAACATCATTTTAAATCTGTTAAAAATAACAGATTCAAATCATAGCTTTTCAAAACAATTCATTCATAACTTGGAAAACCACTTTTCAATTCAATATTGAAATTCCTTTAATTAAACTGGAATTTCATTTCTTATCTGAAAGCTTTTATTCTTTTGAAACAATAGTTTCATTTTGGAAATCTGATTCATTCATACGAGTTAGGTCTTTGGGTTAAATCCAAATTCTCAAAATTATACTTTTAAATGGTTTAGATTCATACAAACACATTTATAACATTTTCAATCCCTAGTTTCAAATCGTAGGATTCAATTTCAAACTAGAATTCAAATTTAAATCAAATTATTTAAATTTTCAAAACTCGATTAAGTTATTCAAAATAACTTTTATCTTTGAAATTCCATTTCAATTGCTTTTCACTTTAAACCCAAATTTCAAATTTCAAAATCAATTGAAACTAAAATTTCAATTTCAAAAACATTAAATTTAAATTATCTGTGACTTAACCGATTTCCACGTGAAATCCATATTTGTGTGTGTAAAGGTGTAGTCCAGGGGTTTCACACAGTAGTGCAACATCATACAATCATCATATATCAGAATACAGAAACATAGTCGATAAGCGATATAAACTATAACGCTCATCTTTATTCACAGATCACAGATATATATAAATTTCAGATAAATAAACTACAGTAAAGATTACACACAAATCAGAATATATCACAAAGCATCATAGATCAGAATATCAAACAATTCAATCATCCAATCAAATCCAAATATTCATAAGTAAGGTCAGTTAATTATCTGATTTATTCAAATTTGATTAATTACTTATGAATTTCTAATCCGGGTTAATTAATATAAATGAATTACAAATCATTTTAATTTACTACTTTTTTTTAATCCTTGATTAATCAACCATTAATAATAAATAAATTAACTTTTAATTATAATTCATCAACCTTTAATCATTTAATAATTAGCCTTTAATCATTTAATTCACCATTTAATTAATTATCTTTAATTAATAAATTATTTGATTAATCCTTAATTAACTTCTTTAACTACTTTCATAGATTTATTACTCTTCATTATTATTTTTCTCTTTCTCAACAACAAATCTTAATGTAATTTAAAGATTAATCCTTATCTTGATTAATCACTTAATTCCTAATTAACTTAATTAACTTCAAGAAAATGAAGCTTCTTTAACTTAAGATAAACATTATCTTAATTACCATTTACATTTTAAAACCCTTAATTTTTATAATTAACTTTACTTAACAAAAATTTAGATTAAATAAATTTTAACACTTCTTAACAAATATTAAGAACAATTTGATATTTATAAAGTAATGCTATAAAAGAAGTTTTGACAAAATTTGTTTAATTTTTCAAAAATCCTATTTTAAAACGTTTATAAAAACTGGGCATCTCTCCCACTTCGGGTCCTACCCGAATATTACTCGGGACTATCCCCGAGTCTTCTCCCTTCTTCCCCTTTATTACCAAAACTTAGATAAATTTGCAGCTTTAAAACTGTAGCTATTACCCACCAAACACTCGAGTATAAACTCGAGTTAAACCCCAAAATTCCCGAGGCACTCACGAGTCGAACTCCACAAAACTCGAGCAACAGAAACTTCGTCTTCCCCAAACTAAAACTACCCAGATATTCACGCGACCCCAAACGTGTACGTGTACGTGTACACCACCATGGCGACGCTCCGGCCATCACCACTAGCGTCGACAAGTCGACTATCACCCTCGCACACCATTCTGACCACCAAATCGTCAATAACTACTCGAAATCAAAATCGAGTATTCAAGCCCACATCTGGAACTACAGACCCCACCTAAAACAACCTCGCGCGCACACCCTCGACCACCGGAGACCCCACAATCTCGGCCACGCCACCATCACCCACCCAGCCATCACCTCCAAAGGCCACGTGCAACTCGATGCACGAACGAGGCCACTTCGACCAAATTTTCGATCACAGTCCAAACTAGGTTTAGGAATTAGATCGACTTGCCATCGTCGCCACAGTGGACGATGTCACCTCCTATCATTTTTCCTACCACCACCGTAGGTTCGACCATCACCATGAACAACCCCGTCACCCCCAGAACCTCCGATCATCAGAATTCGCCCAAAAACAACTTCCCGTTCATTTCCAAACTGCTCTCGAAACACCACACTAAAAATCATCAAACTTGCATTAAAAATCTTAGTTTCCAATAAGGATTCAAGACATATATAGGAATTCGCAAATTGTTATGTTTGAATTTATTCAAAAATCAAACTTTGCCTGTAAAAACTCATTTCTTGCTCACTGTGCATTCTTTCTTCTTGAAATCTATTTTTAAGTTATAGCTCAGGACTAAACATAACTCTTTGTTTTTAAAATCTAAGCTTGATACTGATTACATGATAAGAAAAATTCGATGTCTTGGTTGGCTTTACCCTGAGAAACTAAACAGAGATGAAGATGCATAGCTCAACCCAGTTAAATACACATATACACACAGTGTTAAACAAGAAGATATTCAAGTATCCATATTAAACATAAGCCATTTAATGATTATGATTAGCTTAAGCATTTATGTTATGTTGTTTACTCATATTGATGATAGAAAAGAACAGAGCCTATTTGAAAGTTGAAACAGGTTTGGAAATAAAATGTTACTCACAATTGTTTCCAGGAAAGAACAGAGATGCATTTTTGTTGAACAGGCTTTGAATTTACAGGCTGAAGATCTTTTTCTTTGATATATAGCTTGAGTTGATTGGTATTGTCAAAGTTGGATCTTTTTGCTTTAGTTTGTAGACGATGCTTACTTCATTCTTCTTTAGCCAAGAATGAACGAATTTAAAATGAGAAGTGGAAGTTTGATATATGAAAAGAATTGTACAGGGTGTATATATTTTTTCCTTTTCAGTACAAAACAAGATCAGAGATTGCTGAAATGTTATTAAACATTTCGAATGACCTTTGTTTGCTGTTGACTTCGGCTGATAGAAAATATGTTGTGTACTAAGGAGGCTGAAGTGATATTGTGGTGTACAGGTCAGTATAGTACTTTGTATCAAAACATTGTATACTTGAATATATATATTCTTCTTGTCTTGTTTTCAAAAGCTTATGCATATCATTTTCGGCTGAGAAGATGATTGTGGTGGCTTGCATTATTTCACTTAGCTTGTTTGATAAGCCTTCATAGATATTTATGTTTGTATTTGTTCAACTTGACTATATTTTATTGATGTCTTCATTTGTTTATCCTTGTTTTATAATACTTTGCTTTAGTTAAATATATGTTTATTGCCTTATGGCTTTGGTTTTGTAGACTTTTAACTTGTTTTATTTCGGCTATGCAGATTCATTTCTTTTGTATGCTTAGGTTTCCAATTTTTTTTTTATGAACATGAATCATTTCATTTGATTTATTTATTTGGGTGCAGATTTCTACTGCTTATGCCTATGTTCATTTACTTATTTATATATACATGAGTTCTACATTGTTAGACTTGAGTTAATACTTGAATCCGGGGAAACTCGCTCCTCTTCAATCCATTTATCGTTTTATTTCACAAATATTAATTCAAAAATTAATAAATTATCATTTTAAATATTATAAAAATCCGGGGTCGTTACATATACATTCAAAGAAACTTATATAAATTTTACTTGAAATATTCATTTGAAAACTTCATTTGCAAATCAATCATCTTTAATACTTTAATACTTTACAAAAATTCATTTGTAAAATTTTTTGCTTCATTTATAAATACCATTTAAATATTTTAAATAACATCTTTATAAATATATATATGTAAACTATTTGACAATAATTGTTTACATCATTACTTATATTTACAAAGAAGCTATTGAAAACCTTAAATCCATTATTTATAAATTTATTAGTTTTATCTCAAGATACTTTTCAAACATTATTAATAAATCAATAATCATTTACTTTAAATATGTTTTATTGAATTAATAATTTCTCACGATATTTACAACACTAATAAACCATGTTGTACATAAATAGACAATATTTTAAACATTTTAAAGTATTTAAAAAAGAAAAAAAATGACCAAAATATCCATAATATAATACTTTATTAAAATACTTTTATAACTCGATGTCTTAACTGGTTTATCCTCGTTCTTGCAAACTCTGGTCATACGTTGATCAGGAGTAAGACTAGAAATCTCCAAGTACTTAGTAGACCAGTTTCAACACCCAGTGAAAAATACTTAAAAACAGGTATGAGAAGTACCGCTCAAAATCTAATGTCAAACGATGATGTTACGATAGAAATGGCCCACTGCTGATCCAGTATTTACGCAATGGACACAAAACTTTCCAGAAGGTCCTTCCACCTTCCGGATTCTAGAAAAATATCGTAGCCATTTTGTAAACAAGGGACCATCGACCCCTACTGCAGCGGTAACTACCGATTCAATGATTTACGCAATGGATGCACTTCCTTCCTGGAAGATCCATAAACAACAGATCCCAGGATCGAAAGCGCCTCCATTGGGTAAACTAAAGAACCATGTACCCTACAAAAAAAATGGAGGAACTCATGAGTTTAAGTCCGGACAACCATATCGGTTCGAGTCCATTTCTAAATTCACCAAAGTATATTAGGGTTTATCGGTCGAATCCATTCTTGGATTTCCCTAGTCCATCTGGGTTGAAGCATATCATACTATACTTCTTCGCGGAGGGTACTTCCCCATACCTCTTACTTCAAAATATAACATACCATATATAGTACCCTTTCAAAATCATACCTTCAAATATCGCACTTATATAAATTCCATTATATATAAGATTTCTTTTTCAGATAAAGTACTTTCCAAAATCAATAATCTCGAATATATAAAATCATTCTTATATAAATTTCGTTATATACAAGGTTTATCTCTTCAGATCGAATACCTTCCAAAATCAACAGTTTTCAAAATCACCTTATACTTATATAAAGTCCGTCTTATACAAGAATCAAAATTTTTCCAAAATCAATTTCGCTGTATGAAAAGCCATATGGGATTGAAAATCTTTGCTTTATAAAAGGTTTTGAATTTAGAATAGTTTTGTATGTAAAGTCGTTTTGTGAAATAGTTTTGTATATAAAATAGTTTTGTAAAATAGTTTGTAAATAAAATAGTTGGTAAATAAAATAGTTTTGTAAATAAAATAGAATAAGATAGTTTGTATAAGAAAAATAAAAGAAAATAGTTTTGTAAAATGGTTTTAAATTAATAGTAGTTTTGCATACAAGAAAAATTCCAATTTAAATTACAAAGATATCCAAACCAACAACTTTCAATTTCAACGTCAAAGCATATCAATAATATTAGAACATAAGATGTACATATGTCATCATTTCACAAAATCACATTCAATCGCTTGCTCGATCACACAAGTTTGCTTTCGAACTAGTATTCTGCATTCGACTTCCCTAATGCGTACTTTGATAAGGTTTCCTGACAATAAACCATCATTCTTCTTGCATAGCCATACACTATGATAGATTTTTTAGAATCAAATCAAAAATCCATATCAAATATTCGCCATCAAGAATCAAATGAAAAATCCTAATACGAAATGTTGTAATTCACCTCAAACTTGTGTACTCAAATCCGGATCAAATTAATTATGCGAATAAAATAATATACGTACAACTTACGTACTTATTCCAAAATTTTTTATCACCATTACATTTTGATTTTAATTCATTATTAATCTCATTGATTAACACAAATATCACTTCATACTTTAATATTTGTTTCATAGAATTTCTCCATTTAATATAAAACATTAATATATTCATTCTCATAACATTGCTTGTATTTCTCTCCATTTTTAAAGTAAATTCAATTTCACATGTAAAATTTCTCATTCAATACTACATTTATTGCAACATCCATTTATTTCATAAACAATTTACAAGTCGTGACTTTATTTAAAATCATTTCACCTTTAGTTCATATTCGTTTATCCAATTAGTTTTCACTTACTTTTCAAATTTATTTATGCCACTTTCATAAATTTAATTAAGTTCATAACTGTAACGACCCAGAATTTCCGTCATTTGAAATTCGTATATTTAATTTATTTTAAGTATTAATAAGTAGAATTAATAAGTCGAATAATTTAAAATTCGAATATCTAGATTTAATTGGATAATTAAATCGATAATTTAATAGTTGAAATTCCAGAAATAATTGAAATCTGGATTAAATGTGATTAAAAATGATTTATAAAGTTATATTAAATCATATTGAAGTTATAGTGATGTTATAGAACTTTTAAAATTGAATTAAAAGTTAATTTGTGAAAATTGAATATTTTAATATTTAATCGACTAGTGAAATTAGCCATTTTTCGAACAGTCTCAGAATTGGACAAAACTAGTTCCATTGGATCCGTAATATTTTGTTATTATTGGATTTCAATTTTCGTAGCAATCGGAGTTGTCGTTTGACCATGCCAACTCGAAACGCATCGAAATCGGTTTAAATCGGTTTAATTTAAATTTGATCGTTTAATTCCGTAACTCGCACAGATGACCGAATTAGCTCCCGAAACACGTTCCATTGTGTTCGGAACGTGGGGTAAACCTTAGGAACATCAACCGGCACGCTTCGTTTGGAGTTCGGAAATTTTGGGATGAATAGTGTTTTTGTGAAATTTTCTATAAAAGACCCCCTCTACCTTCACTTTGCAAACAAACTCAAAACCCTAGGGTTTCTTCTTCCAGCCGCTACATTATTTTCAATGGCCAGAAACGCATCATCTTTCTTCCTCAATATCTCACGATCTGTTCACAATTAGGGTTCGGCATTTAAACGAAAAACGTAGAGCACGAGGTGATCTTGAAATCCATACGGAGATGATGGATTTTGGAGCAACGAAGTGGAAGAAATTAGTCGAGTTCATGCTCGATTGTGCACGCATCTGGAGGTCAAGGAGGCGACCGAGCTTCGAGCCCTTCCAGCCGATAGTGGAGCTCGTCATGGCGAGTTGAACGGCGGCCTTTGATCGACGTGAAGATGCACGTGGAGGTTGCAAAAATTCGAACCCTAACGGCGGCTATGGGTTCGATCTTCTTACTGGACGCGAACGTGAATGTTGGAGAAGAAAACAAAAGTCACGGCCCTGATGCAATCTCACAAAAACGAACGGTCCAAATGCTGAGAGGTTTAAAAATTGAAATGAAATTGTAAATTAAATTATATTATAATGTGTACAAACTTTGAAAAATCATATCTTTGTCATACGAGATCGGAAAATTATGAAATGACTTATGTTGGAATCGTATGGATGAATACTACGCAATGGAGCTGGATTGGAGTCGTTTGGAGCTAGTGAAAATTTCGGGTAAAATTAAACGTACGTTTAATTTTATTCGAAATAAAACGCTACGACTGTTATTGAAAGCAAGGTGAGAACTCCTCACTCAATCGAATATTTGTTTCGATTTAAATTTTAAATAGTTAGATTTAAAATTGCTTGATTGTGTGAATTGGATGATGATTGTTTTCTGTTGTGTTAAATAGACCCTATACGCCGTATATTAAGCGGAGGTTATTTATTAAAAACATATACCGCGATAATTCCACTATGAAGTGGAATTGGTATTATATATGTATATAGCAATATATATATATTGGAATATGTATATATTGGAGTTGTTGATTTCCCGCATTGTATAGCGGATGAGACCCTATTGCACCGCATAATAACGGATAATATTTATAAATCCCATATACCGCGATAATTTCACATTGAAGTGAAATTGGTATTGTGCTAACATCTGTGGATGCAGGGAAACAGGTTGGAGGGATCCAACTGGATTCCTCAAACATTTGAATTTATTTAAATGTTGTGTGTTGATTATTTATAATCGCCGTGCGATTATATTGTGATTGAATCTGTTGACGGCTATAAATTAGCCGAATATATTTTTGGTATCGTTGGATACCAAAAATAAATAAAAGTTGGATTTTCGAAATTTAAGTTGTAAATTTATCGAAAAAATTGTTTTGATAATTGGATAAATATAAAAGGAGTTTAAAAGATTAAAGTCTTATTTTTGAACTGTATCGAATTAAATTTCAAATTTGGGAAAAAGGCTTAATAAATGTATTTCGGAAATATTATCTATAAACTGAAGAATTTATCTAAATTTGGATTTTTAAATAGATTTGAAAGGGTTAAAAGAATTTATTTTAAAAGGAAATAATTTTGGAAATTCATTGGAATTTTATTTGGGATTTGAAAATAAATTTGAAAATTGATTTGGAGTTGAAAAATGAATATTTGTGAAATTGATTTGAATTAATCAAATAATTTAATTAATCCTATCTATGGATGTTTGGATTATATTGGATGTTGAATTTTTTTGACATCTTTGATGTGTGATGCTTTGTGATATATCCTGTTTTGTGTTGGGATTGTGATTTATTTATCTGTGATATTTATATATCTGTGATCTGTGATGAAGATAAGCGTTATCATTTATACCGCTTATCAATTATATTGTTATATTTGATCTGTGATGATTGAATGTTGTTGCACTATTGTGTTAAACCCTTGGACTACACAATACACACACAAATGTGGATTTCACGTGGAAATCGGTTAGGTCATAGTTTTTATCAATTTTGGAAAATTGAGTTTTTGAATCAAAAATGGTTTTGGAATTGGAATTGAAAGTTTTTGAAATGAGTTTCAAAAATAAAAGTTATTTTAAATAACTTAATAGAATTGGAATTTAAATCATTTGATTTAAATTTTGAATTTAATATTTTGAGTTGAATTCAATAAATTGGGAATTTTGGTTTAAAAGATTTTATAAGTATAAAAGTTGTTTATATGGGTTTTTAACCATCTAAAATACGGTCTTGGGATAATTTAAATTTAAATTCAAGTTTATACTTGAATGGCTTTAACCTATATAAGTGTAACCAGTTTTTCCCAAAACGAAGACTATTTGTTTTCAAATAATAATGGCTTTCATAAAGTGAAGAGATTTCCAATTTGTATCGAAAACATCTCTAGTTGAAATGAAATTGTAAATAGTTTGGAAAACTATGAATTAACCTTTGTGAAGATGATTAAATTTTATTTTGAAATAAAAGAGTATTTCAAAATGTGTATCTTTTATATTATAAAAGATTGGATTGTGAATAGTTTTGAAAGCTATAAATTAAATCTTAATTTAAAGATTTAATGGGTTAATTCAAATTAAATGGAAATTGATTTTGGGAATCTGTGAATGAATCTTTGTGAAATTGGGTAAACTTTGTAAAATAAATCTTTTTGTTTAAAGATTTAAAATGGTAATTTGTTAAACCATTTAAAGGAAGGATTTGGGTAATAAGTTGTGACTTAATTGAAATCCCAATATCCAGATGTTTTTGAATATTTGTGCTCACTATTCGGTTTAGCCGGGAAAATACCTTTGTGTCATATAACCCATTCCGAATTTGTGATACGACGATATGGATCGTATTGAAGACCGGTGGTGAAGACCGGGTATTTCTGAAAACGATAGAATGACCTATCGATTGTTTCTGCACTGTTAGCTACGGTATAGAGATTTCCTTTGTGATGGGAAGTTTTATCGGGATTGTGAATACCCGGATTGCAAGGGCTTCTTTGGAAGTGCCTTCGGTTCTGTTCGAACCCAGAACAGACTTGTATGGTTACATGTCTGACATTATATTTTGAGATATAAAGCTGATTTCTTTCAAATACATTTCTGTTTGGTGGCGGAGAATTTATTCTCTTAGCTTAACACCCTTCTCTGAGACATACGAGCTCAGAGGTTATGTAGTTGAAATTTATCAGCAATATACTCCCAATTTGGTAATGTGGCATGTTGAGTGTTGCTGTGTGATGATCATTTATTGATTATTTGTGATCAAAGTGTGGCTTTGTGAAAAAGCATAGCTTTGTGGACGAGACTTCGTCAAACCTCACAACCCGGAAATGGTCGAAACAGGAAAGATGCGGCAAGGTTTCAGGGGTAGCTTCCCAAGCGTATGACCATTCCTTCTGGAAAAGGGTAGTATCATGGTATGGAGCCCAGATACTTACTCATGTGGACACACTTTATTTATTATGTGTGATGTTGATTACCGAGCGCTTGGATAAAGGTCCCAAAGGACCGGGGGTGGCATATCTCAGTTTTACTGCCCGGGAAGGGAGTGACTGGCCTTGTTTGGCAGAGAGCAGGTTGTCTCTCGGAGCGTCCAGCCAGAGGCGTTCCTTCGTGGAAAAGGAAGTTCCTTAGCCTGACATTTGTTGGCAAATCCATTTTCCAAATACGAACCTTGTACGGTTTTAGTTGTAGAACCTGCCATTTACTTATGGTGGCGCCCCACTGTTTAGATGGTAGCTATAGTAGGCATAGTGTGAAATGCCTATGTTGGCTAAGATCAATATTATTCTTTCGAAATGTTTTCTACACTATGCACTAATAATAATAATCCAATGATTTGCGTAGTAAGCATGTTTGACTATCATAAGAAGAAATCTCCTCCAATTCTGTGTTTGCATTGTATGTGTGGCGGGAGGTCTTATGGTAGTTTCATTTTCCAAAAGCATTGCGGATATTTTCTACTTCTTTGTTGTTGTTGTATTTTAAAGATAAAACTGTTTTTGTTCTAACACCAGTCACCATGACTGACCTAGAGTTTATTGTTTCCTTCCTATACTCTGGGTGCCCACCAATTTCCACACGGGCAGTCTAGAGTTAGGTTATCAGGTCATTCTGGATTCAGGAGATGCTGTGGAGCTCATGGGCGAGCTGGATGACGAGGCGTAGCATTTGTATATGATATTATTTTTCCACTGTGTATTCTGTATATGGACAAGTTCATATAACTGTCCAGTTGTGATGTATATTGTTGTTGTAAACTCTGATGATGTAATGTATAAAATGATATAGTTCTTTGATTTAAAGATTATTCATTTATCTATTATATGTTGTTCCGCTGCGAATGTGAGATTCTGATATTGTTTCTGTTGTTTTCTTCTTTCCTTTTCTTCTGTTTTCTTCTACCTCTTCTTTTTCTCCATAACAATTCGGTTTTCCGGCATTCGATTGCTCGGCAGTTGATACAGTAGACGTATTAATGTCGATTTTCGAGCGACGAAAAATCGAGACGTTACATTTGGTATCAGAGCATATGGTTAAGCGACAACCTTGGTTCTGTTGGGAATTACTCATTAGAGATAGAGTCAGTAGTACTCTAGAATGAGTGTGAGTGTAATAATAGATACGAGTGCGTATTTGTTAGTGAATATGAAATTGTTTTATATTGTGTTTGCTTATCCGTTGAGCTGTTTGTGAATTCTGGTCGGTATGTGGGACGCCATATGATCGATAGGGGTTTCTAAACTCTTAAACGAGGCAAGTCGACATAGTATCATTTTAAATTGGGTAAATGAAGTAATTTTACCTCAGTTATATTTTGTATATAAAGGAAATAATTTTTCAGAAATTATTAAAGTGTATATAAAATTGATTGTTTGGTTGTTGAAAATGTGCATATATATATGAATTAATAAAAGTTGTTTGAATAAATTATATATAAGCAAATGAATTATAAGTATGGAATTATAATTAAAATGATTTCCAATTGTGAAATAATCTTGTATAAGTAAAGTTAAATAGTGAAATTATATGAGGAAAAGATTTATAAATGTGATTTATAAATAAAAGGAAATTTTTGAAAAGAATTTAAGCACTGAATTCACTATTGTTACTGGAAAATAATAAGGGTGATGACTGCAGCATCATCAGTATCATTTTTGAGTTTCTGTGTGATTGATTTGCTATCAATAGTAAATTGAAACTTAAGTGTTGTTGTGATAAACAAAATTTAAATTAAAATGCAAGTTGTAATTGATAATTATAAGTGAAATGAGTTTTGAACTTATAATATGAGATAATAAAGTTTAACTTTAGTGAAGTTGAAATAAATTGGGTTAGCATAATAAATATATGATTTGGAATTTAACTAAAGGAAGTTAAATAAATTAAATCAGATTTGGAAGTTAAATAAATAAGTTGTATAACTTATAAAATGAATGAATATAAGCAAAACCAATTGTAAAGGTTAAACAAGTTTTGTTAAGAAAAATAAAAATTTGATTTTGATTAAGTAATGAGTTTGACTTTAAGGAAAAGTTAAATGAAATGGAATTTAAAATAATCAAGTAATATAACTTAAGTTGTATAGTGAGAGCAAATGTAAGTGGAAATTTGAAATAGAATATAACTTAAGTGATGAAGTTGATTTTGATATCAAAGTAAATTAATAAGTGAATTAAATGGATGCGAACTTGAGTTATATAAATGGAATTCAACTTTATTTGTTAAATGAATTAGCAATTAAATTAATAAATGAATTGAATGTTAATCAATCTAATGTGAATAAATTGATATGGAATAATGGATATAAGTGTTAATTCATTAAAAGCTAATAAATTGGAAATTGAATGGAAGTCAATTTAAGATTAAACCAATTGGAAATTAAAAGTGGTAAACCAAATTAAATGAAAGTAAAGTCAATTTATTTGGTTGTGTTGGTAATGACATTGATTGTTTGATGGTTGTTAGTTGATTGTATATAGTTCATTAAGTGTTAATGAAATTGAATTAGTGAAATTGGAAGCTATGTAATTGAATCCAAATTGAAAGTGACCCAACTTAAATTTAAATTAGTAAATGTAAACTAATTGAAAATGGACAATTGAATGTTGTTATATATGAATTGGTTGTAAACAATTACAGGTGATGTTGAAAATTTATAAGTTGCTTATAAACCTTGTTTAGTATGCATTTCTTTTGATATGCAAGTGTTGTAGTTGTTTAAAAAGAGTAAAATGTTAATAACTCTATATATATGTCACTTACATGTTTAAATTGAGTAAGTACAGGTGCCGTGGCTGTTGTTCGACTGGTTTGGTTGCGCTAAAATGCTAAAAGGTACGCCTACGCAATAAAAATAGGAAATATGAACTGTTTTTCTGCTTTTCCGACTGGGTGGGTCGATGTATATATATTTATGTCTATTGTGATCCTACTACGATCGAACCGCGCAAAGGAGACGCTGGCGAATTTTTCTGAATATTTAAGGCGTTAGAAAAAAATTTTAAAAATTTTTGTTACTGAAAAGTCAATTTCTAAATTGAAATGAAAATGTAGGAATTGAACTAGAAAATGGAAACCACTATTTTGGTTGATGTTAAAGGTTTTGGAAAAGGTGAATATAAAATTTTCACTAAGTGGATTTTTGAAAAGTTAATGGATTTAGAGCATTTTTCTTACTTTGCAATTTCGAGGACGAAATTCTTTTAAGGGGGAAGTTTGTAACGACCCAGAATTTTCATCATTTGAAATTTGTATATTTAATTTATTTTAAGTATTAATAAGTAGAATTAATAAGTCGAATAATTTAAAATTCGAATATCTAGATTTAATTGGATAATTAAATCGATAATTTAATAGTTGATATTCCAGAAATAATTGAAATCTGGATTAAATGTGATTAAAAATGATTTATAAAGTTATATTAAGTCATATTGAAGTTATAGTGATGTTATAGAACTTTTAAAATTGAATTAAAAGTTAATTTGTGAAAATTGAATATTTTAATATTTAATCGACTAGTGAAATTAGCCATTTTTTGAACAGTCTCAGAATTGGACGAAACTAGTTCCATTAGATCCGTAATAGTTTGTTATTATCGGATTTCAATTTTCGTAGCAATCGGAGTTGTCGTTTGACCGTGGCAACTCAAAACGCATCGAAATCGGTTTAATTTAAATTTGATCGTTTAATTCCATAACTCGCACAGATGACCGAATTAGCTCCCGAAACATGTTCCATTGTGTTCGGAACGCGGGGTAAACCTTAGAAATGTCAGCCGGCACGCTTCGTTTGGAGTTCGGAAATTTTGGGATGAATAGTGTTTTTGTGAAATTTTCTATAAAAGACCCCCTCTACCTTCACTTTGCAAACAAACTCAAAACCCTAGGGTTTCTTCTTCCAGCCGCTACATTATTTTCAATGGACAGAAACACATCATCTTTCTTCCTCAATATCTCATGATCTGTTCACAATTAGGCTTTGGCATCTAAACGAAAAACGTAGAGCACGAGATGATCTTGAAATCCATACGGAGATGATGGATTTTGGAGCAACGAAGTGGAAGAAAATTAGTCGCGTTCGTGCTCGATTGTGCACGCATCTCGAGGTCAAGGATGCGACCGAGCTTCGAGCCCTTCCAGCCAATAGTGGAGCTCGTCATGGCGAGTTGAACGGCGGCCTTTGATCGACGTGAAGATGCACGTGGAGGTTGCAAAAACTCAAACCCTAACGGCGGCTATGGGTTCGATCTTCTTACTAGTCGCGAATGTGAATGTTGGAGAAGAAAAAAAAAGTCACGGCCCTGATGCAATCTCACAAAAATGAACGGTCCAGATGCTGAGAGGTTTAAAAATTGAAATGAAATTGTAAATTAAATTATATTATAATGTGTACAAACTTTGAAAAATCATATCTTTGTCATACGAGATCGGAAAATTATGAAACGACTTGCGTTGGAATCGTATGGACGAATACTACGCAATGGAGCTGGATTAGAGTCGTTTGGAGCTAGTGATAATTTCTGGTAAAATTAAACATCCGTTTAATTTTACGAAATAAAACGCTACGACTGTTATTGAAAGCAAGGTGAGAACTCCTCACTCAATCGAATATTTGTTTCGATTTAAATTTTAAATAGTTAGATTTAAAATTGCTTGATTGTGTGAATTGGATGATAATTGTTATCTGTTGTGTTAAATAGACCCTATACGCCGTATATTAAGCGGAGGTTATTTATTAAAAACATATACAACGATAATTCCACTGTGAAGTGGAATTGGTATTATATATGTATATAGCAATATATATATTGGAATATGTATATATTGGAGTTGTTGATTTCCCGCATTGTATAGCGGATGAGACCCTATTGCGCCGCATAATAGCGGATAATATTTATAAATCCCATATACCGCGATAATTTCACATTGAAGTGAAATTGGTATTATGCTAACATTTGTGGATGTAGGGAAACAGGTTGGAGGGATCCAACTGGATTCCTCAAACATTTGAATTTATTTAAATGTTGTGTGTTGATTATTTATAATCGCCGTGCGATTATATTGTGATTGAATCTGTTGACGGCTATAAATTAGCCGAATATATTTTTGGTATCGTTGGATACCGAAAATAAATAAAAGTTGGATTTTCGAAATTTAAGTTGTAAATTTATCGAAAAATTTGTTTTGATAATTAGATAAATTTAAAAGGAGTTTAAAAGATTAAAGTCTTATTTTTGAACTGTATCGAATTAAATTTCAAATTTGGGAAAAAGGCTTAATAAATGGATTTCGGAAATATTATCTATAAACTGAAGAATTTATCTAAATTTGGATTTTTAAATAGATTTGAAAGGGATAAAAGAATTTATTTTAAAAGGAAATAATTTTGAAAATTCATTGGAATTTATTTGGGATTTGAAAATAAATTTGAAAATTGATTTGGAGTTGAAAAATGAATATTTGTGAAATTGATTTGAATTAATCAAATAATTTAATTAATCCTATCTATGGATGTTTGGATTATATTGGATGTTGAATTTTTTTTGACATCTTTGATGTGTGATGCTTTGTGATATATCCTATTTTGTGTTGGGATTGTGATTTATTTATCTGTGATATTTATATATCTGTGATCTGTGATGAAGATAAGCGTTATCATTTATACCGCTTATCAATTATATTGTTATATTTGATCTGTGATGATTGAATGTTGTTGCACTATTGTCTAAAACCCTTGGACTACACAATACATACACAAATGTGGATTTCACGTGGAAATCGGTTAGGTCACAGTTTTTATCAATTTTGGAACATTGAGTTTTTGAATCCAAAATGGTTTTGGAATTGGAATTGAAAGTTTTGAAATGAGTTTCAAAAATAAAAGTTATTTTAAATAACTTAATAGAATTGGAATTTAAATCATTTGATTTAAATTTTGAATTTAATATTTTGAGTTGAATTCAATAAATTGGGAATTTTGGTTTAAAAGATTTTATAAGTATAAAAGTTGTTTATATGGGTTTTTAACCATCTAAAATACGGTCTTGGGATAATTTAAATTTAAATTCAAGTTTATACTTGAATGGCTTTAACCTATATAAGTGTAACCAGTTTTTCCCAAAACGAAGACTACCTGTTTTCAAATAATAATGGCTTTCATAAAGTGAAGAGATTTCCAATTTGTATCGAAAACATCTCTAGTTGAAATGAAATTGTAAATAGTTTGGAAAACTATGAATTAACCTTTATGAAGATGATTAAATTTTATTTTGAAATAAAAGAGTATTTCAAAAGGTGTATCTTTTATATTATAAAATATTGGATTGTGAATAGTTTTGAAAGCTATAAATTAAATCTTAATTTAAAGATTTAATGGGTTAATTCAAATTAAATGGAAATTGATTTTGGGAATCTGTGAATGAATCTTTGTGAAATTGGGTAAACTTTGTGAAATAAATCTTTTTCTTTAAAGATTTAAAATGGTAATTTGTTAAACCATTTAAAGGAAGGATTTGGGTAATAAGTTGTGACTTAATTGAAATCCCAATATCCAGATGTTTTTGAATATTTGTGCTCACTATTCGGGTTAGCCGGGAAAAGACCTTTGTGTCATATAACCCATTCCGAATTTGTGATACGACGATATGGATCGTGTTGAAGACCGGTGGTGAAGACTGGGTATTTATGAAAATGATAGAATGACCTATCGATTGTTTCTGCACCTTTAGCTACGGTATAGAGATTTTCTTTGTGATGGGAAGTTTTATCGGGATTGTGAATACCCGCATTGCATGGGCTTCTTTGGAAGTGCCTTCGGTTCTGTTCGAACCTGGAACAGACTTGTATGGTTACATGTCTGACATTACATTTTGAGATATAAAGTTGATTTCTTTCAAATACATTTCTGTTTGGTGGCGGAGAATTTATTCTCTTAGCTTAACACCCTTCTCTGAGACGTACGAGCTCAGAGGTTATGTAGTTGAAATTTATCAGCAATATACTCCCAATTTGGTAATGTGGCATGTTGAGTGTTGCTGTGTGATGATCATTTATTGATCATTTGTTATCAAAGCGTGGCTTTCTGAAAAAGCGTAGCTTTGTGGACGAGACTTCGTCAGACCTCCCAACCCGGAAATGGTCGAAACAGGAAAGATGCGGCAAGGTTTCAGGGGTAGCTTCCCTAGGGTATGACCATTCCTTCTGGAAAAGGGTAGTATCATGGTATGGAGCCCAGATACTTACTCATGTGGACATACTTTATTTATTATGTGTGATGTTGATTACCGAGCGCTCGGATAAAGGTCCCAAAGGACCAGGGGTGGCATATCTCAGGTTTACTGCCCGGGAAGGGAGTGACCGACCTTGTTTGGCAGAGAGCAGGTTGTCTCTCGGAGCGTCCAGCCAGAGGCTTTCCTTCATGGAAAAGGAAGTTCCTTAGCCTAACCATTTGTTGGAAAATCCATTTTCCAAATACGAACCTTGTACGGTTTTAGTTGTAGAACCTGCCATTTACTTATGGAGGCGCCCCACTGTTTAGATAGTAGCTATAGTAGGCATAGTGTGAAATGCCTATGTTGGCTAAGATTAATATTATACTTTCGAAATGTTTTCTGCACTATGCACTAATAATAATAATCCAATGATTTGCGTAGTAAGCATGTTTGACTGTCATAAGAAGAAATCTCCTCCAATTCTGCGTTTGCATTGTGTGTGTGGCGGGAGGTCTTATGGTAGTTTCATTTTCCAAAAGCATTGCGGATATTTTCTACTTGCTTTGTTGTTGTTGTTGTGTTTTAAAGATAAAGCTGTTTTAGTTCTCACACCAGTCACCATGACTGACCTGGAGTTTATTGTTTCCTTCCTAAACTCTGGGTGCCCACCAATTTCCATACGGGCGATCTAGAGTTAGGTTATCAGGTCATTCTGGATTCAGGAGATGTTGTGGAGCTCATGGGCGAGCTGGATGACGAGGCGTACCATTTGTATATGGTATTATTTTTCCGCTGTGTATTCTGTATATGGACAAGTTCATATAACTGTCCAGTTGTGATGTATATTGTTGTTGTAAACTCTGATGATGTAATGTATAAAATGATATAGTTCTTTGATTTAAAGATTATTCATTTATCTATTATATGTTGTTCCGCTGCAAATGTGAGATTTTGATATTGTTTCTGTTGTTTTCTTCTTTCCTTTTCTTCTGTTTTCTTCTACCTCTTCTTTTTCTCCATAACAATTCGATTTTCCGCCATTCGATTGCTTGGCAGTTGATACAGTGGACATATTAATGTCGATTTTCAAGCGACGAAAAATCGAGACGTTACATTAACACTTTTTTGTTAAATCTCATTTACAACTTTTTCTTAATCACAATTTCGATTTAAACATGCCAAGGCTTAAAGTTCACACTTGTATATTATTACATTATATGCCAATAATATATACAACAATTCTATTCATTTACTAACATAGATATAACAAATTTAACTTTGTTTCACTTGCTTTCAATTTAAGGTTACCAAATTCAATTGCATAATTCAACAAATTTTCTACATCTTAATTAATATATTAATTCAGAAGTTTCGACTATCCAAAATATCTAGATATTCCATTTTATTTCAATAGTTGAAACTACCAATCAACAAACAACCTCACAACCAAACATTTCAATTTCATAACCAAATATCCTAATTATTGATTTTATTCTCTTTAATACACAATTACTAAACTAGTGTTTAGTCCATAAATTAAATCAACAATAATTAGTCAATGCTTATAAACTGACTAAATACAACAAATCAACAATAAATGATAATAATTAAATATTACCATTTCAAAAATCAAACACATTACAAATAACTATAACAATTATAAAAAAAATTATTTATATATAACATATAATATTAGGAAAAAATATTTCATTTCAAAACTTATATAAAACATTTTATAACACTAACAAATACGCGCTCTCGTATATACACACACACACACTCAAACTCATTCTAGGGTATTTCTAACCCAATCTCTAATGAGTTTACCCCAACAGGCTAAGGTATCTCTAAACCAAAGCTTTGATACCAACTGTAACGGCCCACCTTTTTGGATGGTTCAAATCGACAATAAACCACACATATCAGACTCAAACCATTCAAAATGGAGGATTGTTAATGGGGTAAATAAGAAAAAATGAAAAAAGGAAAGAAAAAAAAAGAATCTCGCAGTGGAATGACAAAATATAATAATCAAATAAACAGTTCATGAAGCTGTTTTACAAATAACATTTGATTACACTTTTACAAATTCAAATCAGAGTTATACATACAACATAAATAAACAAATAATGCAGCGGAACACAGAATGTAGTGGAATAATAAATAGCAATAATATACCGAGTCTTCATCTTCGTCCACTAGAAAATAGTCTTCAACACTGAAAAACTCAGGCTGACCCGAGCATAATGAAAAACAATACACTCGAGTCAGAACTAAAAAATTCCTATGTAAGTCAAATCAATCTCAAATAAAAATATGAGTGCAATGGCTTCAGAGATGTTACATAATTTTTCATCTCCTATCAAGTGTACAACGTGAGTGGAATAACTTACGAGATTTCAAATAATTCGAAATATCAATTTTAACCACTTTATTTAAAATAAATCCGAAGTTTAAATTAAAAACTTAAACTTTTTAAATAATTCAGTTTCAATAAATAATCCACATTCAAGAAATTGTATGGGTATATATCATTTCAACCCATAATTTAAATGTCTTAATTATCCAATTCTAAAATGATTCAGAGGACCATTTAAATGATGTCAATAATATACGAGGTGATAACAGGGACATATTAAAATAAATAAACAACCATACATCCAACATATCAATTAATAAGCATCCATTTCAAACAACATCCAAATCAACCAATATATTTCAACATATAATATTTATCAATATCGGGGTTTAACTATCAATTAAATTCCAATATAAAATTAAATGTCAATTCAGATTCAATATCAATTCAAATGTCAACTTAAATCAATAAACAATAATAAAAGAATTTATATATCACATCATATATTTTATTTAACTTGCAATGGAATTTTTAGTATTGCGTGAGTGGGTTTAATCACTCACCTTTGATTTATAGCCAATTGAAAATCCAATAAAAGCCCAAAATTTCAATGGTCTCTAAATTCAACCAAACTAGTTTCATGTTGTCCGGAATTTTGATACGAACCCAAAGGAAGAAACCACACATTAATCGGAGTTCATACACAAAAGATATTCAAGTTATAAGAATATTATGGAAATGAAATAGAAAACCATGTACACACATTTTAATAATAAAATAAAACAAGTTAGTTACTCACATTAAGAATTTTGAAGCCTTCTCATGTTTCTAAATTCTGGAGAATCAACGAAAAAAAATGACACGATGGCTCACACATGGAGGAAGGAGGCTTTAGGAAATGGATTTGTAAACAAATGGAAAATATTGGCTTCATGAAAATAAGTTGCTCACATTTTTTTGTTTTTTAGAAGAGAAAGAAACTTTAAGCAAAAGAAATAATGGAAGCACGTTTTGGAAATAGAAAGTTAGATGAAGATATTTATGAAATAGGAAACAAATAAGGGTAAAGCACGTTGGGAAATTGGAATATGAAAGGGAAGGACACAAGAACATGTAAATTTGCAAAATAAAAAGAGCCTAACATGCAGGTAATTAACAAAAGATGAATGACACGCGTTGGAATTCTGTAACGACCCGATATTTTCAACCATTCGCATCCATTATAAGTGTATAGGTAGACACTCATGCCGGAATTGAATTGCTCAAAATACCGCGTTGTAAATAAAATTTGGCAAATCTCAGAATATACAGTAAATAAATATAATCACAGATCACAGAGACAGAGTAAAATAATGCAGCGGAAGTAAAAGAAATAGTAGTTCATGAAGCTACTATATAAATATATCAGAGTTACATGAGATATAACAGAAGAAATAGAATACAACAAAAGTCTCAATATAATAACCAAGTACAAGCTGAGTAGAACAACGGAATTGAAATAGATAGGACCTGAAAAGCAGATAATCTCCAGCGATTCAAATCTCCAAGAGAGTGGAAATCCAAATCTGTGAATAACTCAGGCTGACCCGAGCGTAAAGCAAAACACAAAACACTCGAGTCAGGACAATATATACTTATATAATGTAAACCAACTCAAGTGAACTGTAATAAAGGTACAGGTAACTTAGAAGATGCTTGGGACCGCCCATCCTCTAAGGATCCGTTAAAATATCTACTATGTAGTAATATTCGCTATTATAATAATGTCTAATAAGTAAAGTATAATCATATAGAAAATATCGTTAAGGGGATGGAGAACCTTAACGCGGTCGGATCTTAAAATCATAATCGTAGTAAAGCTCGATATGGTAGGTGACACGGCACACAAGGCAATGCCAGGGTAGATATACCAATTACGCACACGGACTGATGGAGCGGATAGCAGCCACTACCGTCCACCTCAAACAACACTCCCAAATCGGAGGATGGCCATCTAATCAATCATAAGTAAGAGTATAATATCGAAGAAATGTGTCCGAGAAGAGGTGCTACCTCACTGGTCCGAGATCGCTCCTGTTTTAGCTACCTTATGCCAACTCACGGGAGTTGGGTCCACGTAACATACCTTAAGAACGTCGCCACCATCCTACTTCATTTTGGAATCTCCACCGCGTACACGGTTGTTAAAGTGGTTTTCGGTATCGACAGAGAGTATGTCCATATCCGATCCCGGTATCTTTGCCAACCAATCGTTATTATAACCCATGGTTATAACTTTAAAATCAATACTTTACTTCAAAATAAAATATCATTTCAAACCATATCTTTATCAAAATAAAGATTAAATCAATTCCAAACCATTTCCATATATTTAAATTTTCATATCATTTCAAAACTTCATTTCAAATCATTTTAATATAATAAAATATCATATCCTTACAAAACTTCATTTCAAATCATTTTAATAAAATAAAATATCATATCCTTACAAAACTTCATTTCAAATCATTTTAATAAAATAAAATATCCTATCAGTTCAAATCCAAATATTCAACTTTAAATACCTTTTAAATTCAAAGATATCGTTCATTTACTATCATTTCAAATCACCTTCAAATAGTTTATATTCCAATCAAAATAATTCATTTAAACCTTTTAAAAGTGTAATTATTATATTTTCAAATCAAGTATTCAATTTCCAAAGTTTCAAACCATTCTGAGTTCGTTTACTAAGTCAAAAAACCCTAATTATTAAAATTTTAGCATTTCACAGCATTTAAAAACAACTACTATAAGTTATATCTGAAAACATTTTTAATTCAGCAAAGACAGCACTTAAAACTGCTGTTAAAACTCAGTTTTAGTTGAATTATAGTTCAAAACAAAAAAGACAGCATTTCAGAAGTGCTGCGGTAGTTCAGATTTCAAAACAAGGGTTAAATTTTGATTTCAACATAGACTGCAGACCATTATAGCATTTCCAGAGAATGCTATAATAGGCCTGAGTTCAATAATAGCCTATAAGTTCAACTACAGCAACTACAGCATTCCAGAAATGCTGTAATAGCTCCTTTTTACACAATTTTAGTTCAAAACAGAATCTATAGCATTTCTGAAAGCTA
The DNA here is from genome assembly GCA_030737815.1 of Allium fistulosum. Lineage (NCBI taxonomy): Eukaryota > Viridiplantae > Streptophyta > Magnoliopsida > Asparagales > Amaryllidaceae > Allium > Allium fistulosum. The sequence continues at coordinate 271,619,199 of CM060902.1, read as the reverse complement.
TTAAAAGTTAATTTCAGTTGTTAGTGTATTTCCAGCAATTAAATAACTTTAATTTAAAACACATAAACATTTTTAAAATTTTAACATTTAAAATGTTCATTTACATATCATTTAACATATATCTTTTCACAATAAATTTCTTATAATCAAATCCAATTTTCAACAATTTACTTAATAAATTTTAGTGTAAAAGTGTCCAATTCTTCTCATTTCAACAAATAAACTTAACACTTCAAATTTAAATTACCATTTCACAATTTAACTAAATTTCCAATTTTATTTAATTAACTTAAACCTTTAATTAAAACCAAATTTCACATTTCCTAGTCAAGTTATATTTTAAAAGATCACTTTTAAACATTCATTTATTTAACCACTTAAACTCATAGAAAAAATCAATAATACTTTAATAAATCGCTTAAATTCAAATTTAATCAAATTATCATATTTACCATTTTCCAAATAAAATTAAATTTTCATTTTATTTATATAACTTAAATATCATTTTTAACCAAAATTCCAAAATTTCCAACTTAAGTTATATTTCAAAAAATCCAGTTAAACCATTCATTAATTACATTTTTAACACATAGAAAAATCATAATTTCTTTAGTTCAAAATATTTCAAAATCTATTTAAATCAAATTTCATAAATTTATATTTTTAAAATACTTAAAAATATTCAAAACACTTTGTAAAATAACCACGGGCTTGTATATAGTTTTCTAGCCTAGGTCAAGTGATACGGATATGTATCATTTCAATCCGTAGTTTAAAAAGAACAATACGGGTTCTATCATTTCAAACCCGCAATCCCAAGTTAAAATAAATTAAATAAAAACCATTCAGGCCTATCATTTCAGCCCATAATGATTTTTCCCTATTCTAAAGTCCGTTCGGGTATGTATCATTTCAACCCATAGTGATTCTAGTCTACAGGGAACTTGCAATGGTGATAACTGATATAAATAACAGAATAACATTAAATAACAGTAACATATGATATAACAGGTGTATAAACATCATATGATCATAACATAGTCAAGTATAACATGATAATATATTTCTACAGATTCACAGGGTGTCAATTTACTAGTTATATAGGTACATATTGTCTGGTGAGAATAACTCACCTGTTTGTGCTGGAGATATCAAAACCAATGACACAATGGAAACAAAAGCACGATGACAAGACTACGGACTTGAGTGGAGAGCGAATCCAATCTACAACTCTTGTGTACAACCCAAAACAAACAATCAAAACAGCAAAATTCAATATGACTTTAAAATGCAATATCATTGAAATAAAAGGAGATACGACTACGTAGTCTTTTGCTTTGCCTTCTCTATTGTTTGGTATGGCTTTGGGGTCTGATGTGGTTCAGATGTCGTCAAGTTTTGGGTCAGGTTTGGGCTAACATAGCTCGGGTTCAAGGCAAGACAAGGTGGAGTTTGTACATGAGGAGGTGATGTGGTTTTGAAGGCAACTAGGTGGTTTTTGGTCAAAACAAGGGCTTGGCCATGGGGATTGGGCTCGGCCTGTGGTGTGTCATGACTGGACAGAGGTGGGGAGGGGTGTGTCGAGGTCAGGTCAGGGGAGTTGTGGTGGCTATGGTGGTGGTTTGGGTGGTGGTTGAAGTGGATGAGCATGTAGAGGTGAAATAAGCATGGATCTAGGCATCTAGGTTGTAGTTTGAGGGGTTTGGCCATCAAGGGGGTTCGGCCATGGTCAGATCTGGTGGGGTAGATGGTGGTGGTGGTCTGGAAGAGATTGAAGGAGGTGGTGGCCGTGGAACAAGGGGGAGAGGCCGATCTAAACATGGGAGAAAACAAGGCAAAATTGCATAGAAAAAGTAAGAAAAAAAAAGTAGAAAGAAAAGAGGGATTTACCTAATTTTTTCAAGATGGAGGCCATGACTTTTTTTAGGGTTTTGGAGCTTGAAAATTCGTGAATAACAGGAGGAAGACGGCTGGAAAAATAGGAATGAGGAATAGTAGGGTTAATTGGTGAAAGATTAGGTTAAAACGTAAAAAAAGTGGACTATAAAAGCCCATAGGAAGATAGAAGGTTTAGGGCCTTTCATATTACTTTATTTTATTTTTATAACTTTATATTTCTGGAAAAAAAAATCCCAGATAAAATTTCGAAATTTTATCAAAATATAATGGTTTATATAAATATTTATCAATCATATAAAGTTAAATTAAGAAAATAGCTAAAAATAGTAAACTAGTCTAGAAAATTTGAAATTGAATAGAATAAATTTTAGAAAAATTCATATGAGCTTGTAATATATTTCTAAACATAAATAATAACATAAAATAAAAATATATTCACAAAATAAATATATAAAATTTAATTTAAATATAATTTTAATGAAGAAAATAGCAGAAAATAAGAAAACAACCTTTAAAAATAGGAAATCAACACAGTAAACATTGGAAAAATTCTATTATTATTTTTGAAATATTTAGAGATGAAAATATACATAAATTAACATATTGACACATATTAAATAAAATATAAGAAAGAAAATATGATTAATAAAATTTAAAATAGGCAAAATTGCACAAATAAACAAATTATACTAAAAATTGAAATGTACATAACTTTTACATTTTAACTCCGTTTTCAACGAAACGAAAAACAATATTCATGTTATTAAATCTATTTTCATAATAAAAGATAAAATTTATAATTTCAAATATTTAAAATTTAAATTTAAAAGTCAAAGTTTGACTATTGACCAAAATTCACATTTTCAGGAAATATTAAATTTAGTCATATTTGGAATTCTAATCCACATCAAAATCAACGCTTATACTTAAAATAACAAAATTTATTCTTTTTCATAAATAAAGCTTTTGAATCTGGAAAAATCAATTTAAAAATATTTGAAAAATACAGGGTTGTTACACTCTCCCCCACTCAAAACTTTTCGTCCCCGAAAAGGAACGAGGTACGGGAAAGCACAGAAAAAGATAGAATGAAATAAGATTAAAATAAGATGATAAGAAGATTGGAATTACACCTAATAACTATTGTTATAGGTAAGTTTAACAAGATGGAGGTGATCAAATCAAGAATATAAGCACGAAAAAGATCCTCTAGAGTCTGAATCACCCTTTTCCCTTGACCGACGGTCTATGAATGGAAAAACAGTGTTCAGATCCAGATGAGTAACAAAGATTATCAAAGATTATAGAAAGATTTCTAAACAGACTGGTATAAGAAATAGCCTTCCCATTCTGTAACAAGATAAGAGAAATAAGGACAACCAAAAGATAGTTTGAAAAAAAAACAAAATAAGATAATAAATTTGAGACCATAATGCTTTGAAATCATAACAATTTAGGGATGTTTATCATTTGGAAATCATACTACTAAAATCATAACACTTTGGAAATGTTATTCAAAAAAAACATAATACTTAGAAAATCATAACATCTTTTTTTTTAAAATAATCTTTATTTAAACCATTTTAATTCAAGGTCAAATAATATTCATTTTAAAGTTGTAACATTTCTAAGTTCATTCAATTATAAAATTTCCAAAACATTGTATTTTCAAAATAGCAGAACTTATAAAATGCTACAATAGATATATTAGTATTTCAAATTAGTTTAATTTCAGAAATATTTATTTGGATATCATTTAACTTATGACTTATTAAAACAAACCTTTATGAATGGAATATCCAATTTAAACTATACTTCGTTTATTAAGTCAAAAGTTCACTATTTTACTTAACTCTTAATTTAACACATGACCTAACACTTTATTTAAAATACCCATTTCATAAATAGATATTCCTTTAATAAGTTACACTTCAAATTTCCATTTGAAAACCAAATTCTCAATTATCAAGTTTTAGTGATGTTAAAATACATTTTAACTATTTAAATCATAATTTTTCATTTTTCAAGACATATCAATTTCATAAATAAAATATTTATCATAGCAAATATAACAATCAAATTTCTTTACACATTTATTCATTTAGACATTAATTAAACTATGAATTCAAGTTAAATAAACTTTATTACAAAATGTCCAATTCAAATGTATTTTTTATTTTATCTATTCAAAGATACATTATTTATTATACAACATATTCATTTCAGGAAATAACTTTTATTAAGATTCCTAGGTTAGACTTAAGGTTCCATATTAAATCAAATTTGATTATTAAGTTATTTAAATAAAATCTCTTTAAATCCCTTTTTCACTATTTACCTCTGTTAATCTTTTATAACTAAAATTTAAGTGTATAACATTTATTATAACCACTCAAATTTTATTTATAAAAATCCTTTCTATATTGTATATTATCCAATTTCATATTCAACTTCTGTGTAATTTTGGTAAGTTATATTGGAATGAAATTGTATGTTATACAAATAAAACTTTCCAATTCAATTATCTCAAGTTTGAATCATTTATCCAAATTTTTGATTTTCTTTTTATAATTGAAATTATTCTTCAAGATGAAATTTAAGAATTAATTTTCCGGTTTCCTTCAAACCAGTTAGAGATAAATAAATATATGTACATAATATGTCAAATCAATTTAAATCATATATCTATATATATTATAAATCAAATCATATTTAGAAATTCAAATAAATTAAATCTTTCAAAACAAAGCTGTAGTAAGACTACAGAACGGTCTCTTCAGTTCAAAACTCGAAAATGAATGTCGATGATGCTGCAGTCATCACCGAAATTATTTTCCAGCGACAAAGAGAAGAGCACTAAAATTTTAAACTTTAAAATCCTTTAGAAACATATTTCTACTTAGAAATACTTTAAATAATATATCCTTTTACAACTTTAAACACAAGGTTTGAAATCCATCGGAAATTAAATTCTTAAATTTCTTGTTTTAAATTCATTTCAGTTCCCAAATAAATTTATAAACAACTATTTATAAATTCATTTATGGAACTATAAATGATAAGTTCCATAAATTTACTTATATCTCCAAATTTATTTCATTAACCAAATTTTAAAATAATATAGTGTTAGTTTGTTCTGTCAAAGTGTTTTAGAAATCCTATCGATAGCGTTGATCAGACGAATCGATCGGAAACCCAATTCAACATCAACAACTCAAACAACACAATATTTAAACATTTTAATTTTAAATATTAGTTTACAAATACACTATACAGGAATTGATTCAAAGAAGGATAGAGATTCGAATTTGGTTAACTCAAATCAAATGAAATTCTGATTTGAAAATAAGTTGGAACAAGGATGAGATGATTAAATAACATAATAGGAAGATGGATAAGCTTATATAAATCACGGGCAACCTTAACCGGGTCAACCGTGACTTAAAGAATAAGATCGATGTGGATTTCTAGGGTAAATCTACATTCGACCTCAAGAGATAGAGTTTGGGATAGTAAGCGATACTAGCATCTAAACCGAGGATATAAAATCTTTGGTGAATCGATGCTATTGTAAAGGAGTTTCACCCCTTTACAAGAAAATTAGAATATTGGCGAGACCTCCAATTCACTACAAAGATCATTCGAAGTGGAGTTATGAGATACTCCAGAATCAAAAGAAGATGAATAGTGAGGAACAATAATGGATTTCGGAACCGCAGGGGACGTTCCAAAATTCAAAGGAAATCGAATCAAAAGGAAGAGATTCAAACTCGAACGAAAGTGATTCTGTAAATAAATTTACCATACATTCTAAGTTTTGCCTCAAAGCCAAAGCTCTGATACCAACTGTAACGACCCGATATTTTCAACCATTCGCATCCATTATAAGTGTATAGGTAGACACTCATGTCGGAATTGAATTGCTCAAAATACCGCGTTGTAAATAAAATTTGGCAAATCTCAGAATATACAGTAAATAAATATAATCACAGATCACAAAGACAGAGTAAAATAATGCAGCGGAAGTAAAAGATATAGTAGTTCATGAAGCTACTATATAAATATATCAGAGTTACATGAGATATAACAGAAGAAATAGAATACAACAAAAGTCTCAATATAATAACCAAGTACAAGCTGAGTAGAACAACGGAATTGAAATAGATAGGACATGACAAGCAGATAATCTCCAGCGATTCAAATCTCCAAGAGAGTGGAAATCCAAATCTGTGAATAACTCAGGCTGACCCGAGCGTAAAGCAAAACACAAAACACTCGAGTCAGGACAATATATACTTATATAATGTAAACCAACTCAAGTGAACTGTAATAAAGGTACAGGTAACTTAGAAGATGCTTGGGACCGCCCATCCTCTAAGGATCCGTTAAAATATCTACTATGTAGTAATATTCGCTATTATAATAATCTCTAATAAGTAAAGTATAATCATATAGAAAATAGGTTAAGGGGATGGAGAACCTTAACGCGGTCGGATTTTAAAATCATAATCGTAGTAAAGCTCGATATGGTAGGTGACACGGCACACAAGGCAATGCCAGGGTAGATATACCAATTACGCACACGGACTGATGGAGCGGATAGCAGCCACTACCGTCCACCTCGAACAACACTCCCAAATCGGAGGATGGCCATCTAATCAATCACAAGTAAGAGTATAATATCGAAGAAATGTGTCCGAGAAGAGGTGCTACCTCACTGGTCCGAGATCGCTCCTGTTTTAGCTACCTTATGCCAACTCACGGGAGTTGGGTCCACGTAACATACCTTAAGAACGTCGCCACCATCGTACTTCATTTTGGAATCTCCACTGCGTACACGATTGTTAAAGTGGTTTTCGGTATCGACAGAGAGTATGTCCATATCCGATCCCGGTATCTTTGCCAACCAATCGTTATTATAACCCGTGGTTATAACTTTAAAATCAATACTTTACTTCAAAATAAAATATCATTTCAAACCATATCTTTATCAAAATAAAGATTAAATCAATTCCAAACCATTTCCATATTAAATTTTCATATCATTTCAAAACTTCATTTCAAATCATTTTAATATAATAAAATATCATATCCTTACAAAACTTTATTTCAAATCATTTTAATAAAATAAAATATCATATCCTTACAAAACTTCATTTCAAATCATTTTAATAAAATAAAATATCATATCAGTTCAAATCCAAATATTCAACTTTAAATACCTTTTAAATTCAAAGATATCGTTCATTTACTATCATTTCAAATCACCTTCAAATAGTTTATATTCCAATCAAAATAATTCATTTAAACCTTTTAAAAGTGTAATTATTATATTTTCAAATCAAGTATTCAATTTCCAAAGTTTCAAACCATTCTGAGTTCGTTTACTAAGTCAAAAAACCCTAATTATTAAAATTTTAGCATTTCACAACATTTAAAAACAACTACTATAAGTTATATCTGAAATTATTTTTAATTCAGCAAAGACAGCACTTAAAACTGCTGTTAAAACTTAGTTTTAGTTGAATTATAGTTCAAAACAAAAAAGACAGCATTTCAGAAGTGCTGCGGTAGTTCAGATTTCAAAACAAGGGTTAAATTTTGATTTCAACATAGACTGCAGACCATTATAGCATTTCCAGAGAATGCTATAATAGGCCTGAGTTCAATATTAGCCTATAAGTTCAACTACAGCAATTACAGCATTCCAGAAATGCTGTAATAGCTCCTTTTTACACAATTTTAGTTCAAAACAGAATCTATAGCATTTCTGAATGCTATTAAAAGTTAATTTCAGGTGTTAGTGTATTTCCAGCAATTAAATAACTTTAATTTAAAACACATAAACATTTTTAAAATCATATTTTAACATTTAAAATGTTCATTTACATATCATTTAACATATATCTTTTCACAATAAATTTCTTATAATCAAATCCAATTTTCAACAATTTACTTAATAAATTTTAGTGTAAGAGTGTCCAATTCTTCACATTTCAACAAATAAACTTAACACTTCAAATTTAAATTACCATTTTACAATTTAACTAAATTTCCAATTTTATTTAATTAACTTAAACCTTTAATTAAAACCAAATTTCACATTTCCTAGTCAAGTTATATTTTAAAAGATCACTTTTAAACATTCATTTATTTAACCACTTAAACTCATAGAAAAAATCAATAATACTTTAATAAATCGCTTAAATTCAAATTTAATCAAATTATCATATTTACCATTTTCCAAATAAAATTAAATTTTCATTTTATTTATATAACTTAAATATCGTTTTAACCAAAATTCCAAATTTCCAACTTAAGTTATATTTCAAAAAATCCAGTTAAACCATTCATTAATTACATTTTTAACACATAGAAAAATCATAATTTCTTTAATTCAAAATATTTCAAAATCTATTTAAATCAAATTTCATAAATTTATATTTTTAAAATACTTAAAAATATTTAAAACACTTTATAAAATAACCACGGGCCTGTATATAGTTTTCTAGCCTAGGTCAAGTGATACGGATATGTATCATTTCAATCCGTAGTTTAAAAAGAAAAATCCGGGTTCTATCATTTCAAACCTGCAATCCCAAGTTAAAATAAATTAAATAAAAACCATTCAGGCCTATCATTTCAGCCCATAACGATTTTTCCCTATTCTAAAGTCCGTTCGGGTATGTATCATTTCAACCCATAGTGATTCTAGTCTACAGGGAACTTGCAATGGTGATAACTGATATAAATAACAGAATAACATTAAATAACATTAACATATGATATAACAGGTGTATAAACATCATATGATCATAACATAGTCAAGTATAAAATGATAATATATTTCTACAGATTCACAGGGTGTCAATTTACTAGTTATATAGGTACATATTATTGTCTGGTGAGAATAACTCACCTGTTTGTGCTGGAGATATCAAAACCAATGACACAATGGAAACAAAAGCACGATGACAAGACTACGGACTTGAGTGGAGAGCGAATCCAATCTACAACTCTTGTGTACAACCCAAAACAAACAATCAAAACAGCAAAATTCAATATGACTTTAAAATGCAATATCATTGAAATAAAAGGAGATATGACTACGCAGTCTTTTGCTTTGCCTTCCCTATTGTTTGGTATGGCTTTGGGGTCTGATGTGGTTCAGATGTCGTCAAGTTTTGGGTCAGGTTTAGGCTAACATAGCTCGGGTTCAAGGCAAGACAAGGTGGAGTTTGTACATGAGGAGGTGATGTGGTTTTGAAGGCAACTAGGTGGTTTTTGGTCAAAACAAGGGCTCGGCCATGGGGATTGGGCTCGGCCTGTGGTGTGTCATGACTGGACAGAGGTGGGGAGGGGTGTGTCGAGGTCAGGTCAGGGGAGTGGTGGTGGCTATGGTGGTGGTTTGGGTGGTGGTTGAAGTGGATGAGCATGTAGAGGTGAAATAAGCATGGATCTAGGCATCTAGGTTGTAGTTTGAGGGGTTTGGCAATCAAGGGGGTTCGGCCATGGTCAGATCTGGTGGGGTAGATGTTGGTGGTGGTCTGGAAGAGATTGAAGGAGGTGGTGGCCGTGGAACAAGGGGGAGAGGCCGATCTAAACATGGGAGAAAACAAGGCAAAATTGCATAGAAAAAGTAAGAAAAAAAAAAGTAGAAAGAAAAGAGGGATTTACCTAATTTTTTCAAGATGGAGGCCATGACTTTTTTTAGGGTTTTGGAGCTTGAAAGTTCATGAATAACAGGAGGAATGTAACAACCCTGTATTTTGTGATTATTTTAATTATATATATTAATTTCTTTAATTTAATTTCCTGATTTAAAAACTTTATTTTATTTATTAAAATGAATAAATTTTGTTATTTTAAATATAAATTTTGATTTTGATGTGAATTAGAATTCCAAACATGACTAAAAAGAATATTTTCCAGAAAAGTAAATTTTGGTCAATATAGTCAAACTTTGACTTTTAATTTAGAAATTTGAAAATTTGAATTTTATCTTTTATTATGAAAGTAAATAAAATTTTAAGAATAATGCTTTTCGTTTCGTTGAAATCTGATTTATAATGTGAATGTTATGCCTTTTTCAATATTGTGTGTAATTTGCTGTATTTAACAAATTGTTTATTTTAAATTGTATAAATAATATTTTATTTGGTCATGTAATGTTCTAATTTATATTTATATGGGTAAAATAACATGTTATGCATATATTTTGGTTTTAAAACATTTTTAAAAGTATAATTGACATTTTCCAGTGTCAGTTGTATTTTGCTTACAATTTCTAATTTCCAGTTTCAATTAATTAAAGTAATTCTTTATTTATTTTTCTATTTTTTTTCTTAAAATCTTATTTTATTCTCATTCCCACTTTATTTTGTTCCTCATTTATTTTATTTATTTGACCTTTTATTTGCTTTAAAGTGAAATAGAAATTTTCTAAAACTAGTGATATTATATTTGTAAATTTTAAGTCCTGTTTTGAATTTTTAAACAATTTCTTTAGTTCTTTTTCTAATTTCTCTAAATTTAATTAATTATTTCATTTTTCAAATATAAATGAATTATTTTACTTCACATTTTTTTTAAAATATTTTTAAAATGAAGTTTTTAATTTTCCAAAGTCAATAGTGATTTATTTGTAATTTCTAGACCCTGTTTTCAATTTTTAAGCAATTTCTTATATTCTTTTTCCATTTTCTTTAAAATTAATTAATTATTTTTATTTTATATTACTTTGTTTCGGTTTTAAAGTCAATTTACTGATTTTATTTTTGTTTTATTTGAATTTAAAGAAAAAGAAATATGAAGAGTTTTAAAAGCTTATTTACCTTAAGTCCTTTCATCTCCTTTGTCCTTTCATTTGCCATAACTCCTCAATTACTATCTTGGCTGTGCATTTTTGGTTTGTAGCCGTGATTTTTCAGCCTCCATTCACCCAAAAACATTTTACCTTCTCATTCATTCATGGCTTCAAGAAAATCTATGGGTAATGGCTACTTTTTTTACACTTTTCTTCTCATTTTTCATGTATTTTGCCTTGTTTTCTTTGCTTCTTTGAATGGCCTCCACTCCATATCCACGGCCACCACCCCCTACATCTCTTCCCTGCCATCACCACCAGCTACTCCTCTAGTCTTGACCAAGGCCAAGCCACCATGATGCCAAAACTCCACAAAAATTGCAACACAAGCCATAAAAAACATGTTGTTTGACCACTATTTGTTCACCACTTCATTTTCCACCACCACCACCACCTTAGGCCGCCTCCACCACCTCTGGCCAGACCACCACACACCTTTCCTTCCACTGACCTGATCCATACCTCTCTGACCTGACCACACAAGCCCATGGCCGAGCCATTTTTTGTGAACAAAACCCACCAATTTTGCCTTAAACTCTTCATATTCCTTTGTATAAACTTTCTCCTCATATTCTACTACCTAGGCCATGCATACACATGACCAAAACTGAGCCAAACTTGTTTAAACCAGAGCCAAAAACATCCCTAGGCCATGACAAAAGAATAGAGAAAGCAAGACAAAAGATTTGGCATTCGTATCTCTTTTTATTTAAAAGTTATGTCATTTCTAGTGTATTGAAATTTATGGTTTGCTTTGATTTTTGTTTGGGTTGTAACACAAGATCTATATCATTGGATTTGCTCTCCACACTCAAATTGTATTAGAGTTGTCGTGCCTTCATAATCTTTGTGTTGTGAGCTTTGTTGGCAAATCTCCAGCTTAACAGGTGAGTTATTCTCACCAGACAATATGTACATATATAACTAGTGAATTGACCCCTTTTTGAATCTGTAAAATGCATTATCATGTTACACTTGCTATGTTATGATTTATGATGTTCACCAATGCTTAAACACCTTATATATTATATGTTACTGTTATATTATGCTGTTCTATTATTTTTATCAGTTTATCACACTGCAAGTTCCCTTTAGATTAGAATCACTATGGGTTGAAATGATACATACCCGAACGGACTTTAGAATAGGAGAAAATCATTATGGGCTGAAATGATAGGCCTGAATGATTTTCAATTATTTTTCATTTCCTTGGGATTGCGGGTTTGAAATGATCAAACCCGGGTTTTCTTTGTAAATTACGGGTTGAAATGATATATTACCCGTATCACTTTACTTAGACTAGAAATGAAATACAGACCTGTTGTTAAAATATGTTTTTATAAAAATCTTAAAAATATTTTTGAAATGTAAATATTATAATATTTGATTTAAACTAAATAAAAAAATGATTTATGTAAGCATTATTGATTTTTTGAAAATTTATAAGTGAAATAAATTATTGGTAAAACTAGAAAATTTGAAATGTAAGTTATTTTGGGAAATTTTAATTGGGTGATAATTGGAATTTAAATTAAATATGAAATGTGATAACTTCATGATAATTTGGATTAAAGTGAATTTAAATGATTTTTATATTATATTAATGATTTTGAATAAAGTTAAAATGTGAAATGAATGAATATTTAAGTTGAAATTTTGAAATATAACTAAAATTGGAAATTTGTGAATTTGGCTTAAGAGTGAACTTTAAGTTAAGTAAATAAAAATGGAATTATGTTATTTTGAAATTTTAAAATTAAGTGTTAAGTTAATTTAATTTAATGAATTTATAATTTAAAATTGGAATTTAATAAGTGAATTATTATTAAATTTTGATTTTTGAATGGAGGTTTAACTTTATAAAATCATGAATATAAGGGTATTTGAATGATTATATATGATTTTATAAGTTAAAAATGATTTATATAAAAATATAATTGTTTGTGAAATTATACTGAATATTTGAAGTTAATTAACTGCATCTCTGAAATGCTATTAATTCTAATGTAAATGATAATACAACATTTGTAAATGCTGTAGTTGATAATAATGAACCAAATGGCTAAATTTCATTAAAGGCTATTATAGCATTTTTGTAATGTTATAATGGTTGAATTTAACTAAGTTTATTTGAAACTAATGTAACCCTATTACAGCATTTTAAATGCTGTCTTTTGTTAAATTGAACTGTTTTAAATGTGACTTTCCGTAGCATTTTCTAAATGCTGCAAAAGTTGAATTTTCATTGTTTTAATTAATTTAAGTGAACGAATGAAAGATTAAAATTTTGGAAATTTAATAATTTAATTATTAATAATAACTTTATTTTTATGATTTAAAATAAAGTAATTTGTTTCGAAATATAAACTATTTTGAAATATGATATTTTGATATTTTGAAATGATTTTTGAAGGATATTGAATTTTGAAATGATATTTGATTTCGAAGTATAAAATACCATTTTGAAATTTTAACCACGGGGTGTATTTAATTTATTGTTTAACTGATCCTTGAAGGATGGGCGATCCCAAGCATCCTTTGAGTTATTGTGCATTTCTACTACAGTTCACTTGAGTTGGTTTACATTATATAAGTATATATTGTCCTGACTCGAGTGTTTTGTGTTTTACTTTACGCTCGGGTAAGCCTGAGTATTTACAGCTTAGCTTTGGATCTCATTCTGGAGCTAGGAATCGCTGGAGATTCTGCTTGTCTAGTTATTTGTTCCTTTCAGTTCAGTTGTTCTATTCTAGTTCTGGTATTTATAAACTTCTATGTATTTGGGATTTCTATTGTATATGTTTTCAGAATGATATTATGTATTATGTTTTGAGAGTTTGTATATAGTAGCTTCATGAACTACTATGGTATTTTATTTCCACTGTGAGTTATTCTGATATGTTCTGTGTCTGTGATTCTGTGTATTTGATTTCATTTGCTCCAAATTTATTTACAATCTGTTATTTTGAATTATTCAAGTCAGACATGTGTGGATTATTGTCGATTTGAATGGTCCAAAATAGTGGGTCGTTACAGTTGGTATCAGAGCTTTGGTTTTAGGCAAACCTTAGCCTACGGAGCAAAAACTCATTAGAGATAGGGTAGAAATACCCTAGTATAAGTGAAATCAATCTCAGAATCATTTCTTTGTGAGAGAACGTATTTTCGAAGTATAAAATGATTTTCAAATGATTTTTAAAGAATTTTCAAAGATTATTTTGATATAAATTTCCTTGCTTTGAAAGTAAAATATTTCTTAAACTTCATTCCTTTCGTATCCACCTTGTTAGTAATTTCTTTGATTAGGATCCTCTAAAATTTTGAACTTCTCTCTTGATTGATCTAGATCCATTGTTGATAGGAATCTATTTTGAGTATGGCAAAATCAGTAGTTTGTTAAGTTGTTTTGAGTAAACTCTGTTGTATCTTTTGCTTAGCTAAAGTTGTCCAACTAAAGATATGTATGCTTCTGTTTTCGTATGTTATGAATTCGAGTCTTTCCAAATTTGTATGGGAATTTTTCTGTATCGATATAGGTTATATATCTCTAATCTTCGTTTGGATTCTTATCGAATAAGATTCCTTTGAATTTTGGAACGCTCCCACTTGTTCTGAAATCCATTCCTGTCTCCCCTAATTGTATTCTTTTGATTTTGGAGCATTGCATCACTCCACTTTGTATGACCTTTATAGGGTGGTGATTCCGCCAATCTTTGAATGATTATAATTGGCATTGATTCATCAGAGATTTCTGTATCCTCGGTTTACGATGTTTTCTATCTTCTGCTATATTTAGATTCTATCTCTGGCAATCGAAGGTCGATTTGCCTTAGATTTTCGCATCGATTATATTCCTGAAGTCACGGTTGACCAGTTAAGGTCGCCCGCGATTCATATAGGCTTATCCATCTTCTATTTGGTAATTTAATTATCTTATCTTCGTTTGAGCCTATCTTTGAGTTAGAATTCTATTTGATTAGAGTCCTTCTAAATTTGAATCTCTGTTTTGCTTTGAAATCCATCCTTGAATCGTCCCTTGGAAAGTTTGTGGTTGATTGTCTTTTGAAAATTGTGTATTCATCATAGTTTTTATTTTGATAAGGATGGCCATATTTTTATATAAAGATGAAATGTTTTTTATAAGGATTATGTACCTTTTAAAAAAAATGAGAATTTGAAGTTTTGAAAGGATTTGAAATTTTGAAAATTTTATAAGAAATGGTTTCATATAAAATGATTTATAACTGAAGGTTTTGAATCTGAATTTAAGTGATTGAACTCTGGCATTTTGGAACTGGTTTTAAGATTTTGAAATAATAAATAATATGATTTGAAATTATTTTTCCGAATAAGTAATGTTTTAATGATTTTAATGGGTTTTAATGATTTTGAAGGAATTTCAAAGAAGTTTTCAAAGTAAATGGAAGTCCAGAACCACTTGTGTCGCTGGAAAATAATTTCGGTGATGAGTGCACGCATCATCGACATTGATTTTCGAGTTTCTGAGTGAGGGAGAGGCCACTTCGGTAACTTTGCTATGCGATTGATTTGTGAAACCAATTCTGATTTCAAATTCCGAAGCGTGATGTGATATTCGAAAGATATATGTATATATATTGAACAATTTGAAATGAGCCGGTGTTCAGTCCTTGAGTTTTGGATTTGATTTGATATAACCCTATTTTGGAATTGATTTACTGATTTAATTATGATTTCCAACTCTTGGATTTAAATATGATTTCTTCGACTATTTTGATGGTTCGAGCACTTCCAAATCAAGGTTAACTTTTCAAAGCTAAATTTTTTGAAAAGTATGAATTATTTGATAAAGTATATAAATTTGTTTTGAATGTTTAAGTATGAAGTAATATGATTTAAATAAGTTGAAACTGTTTTGTTAAGTAAATGAATAAGGCAATTTTAAAATTTTCTAATACGAAATTTAGATTCGAAATGCTTTGAAAAGAATTTGGTCTTCAAAATATTTTGAATAAAATTTAGTTTAAATGTTTTAACTTAGTAACATCTTTATGAAACTATATATTTAACAAGTTGGAATAAATATATAAGTTGTACGTATGGTGTTTTATTCGCATAATTAATTTGATCCAAGTTTGAGTACACAAGTTCGAGGTGGATTACACCATTTCGTGTTAGGATTTTCATTCGATTCTTGATGGCGAATATTTGATATGGATTTTGGGCTTGATTCTAGAATTCTCTATCGTAGTATATGGCTATGCAAGGAGACTGATGGCTTCTAGTCGAGAAACCATATCGAAATCCGCATTAGGGAAGTCGAATGGACAATACTAGTTCGAAAGCGAACTTGTGTGATCGAGCGAGCGATCAAATGTAGTTTTGCGAAATGATGACGTATGTACATCTTACATCCTAATATCATTTATATATTTTGACGCTGAAATTGAAAGCTGTCGAGTTAGAATATCTTTGCTTACTAAAAGAAAATTCCAATTTAAATCACAAAGATATATAACCCATAAAAGCAAAGATATTCAAATCCCATATGGCTCTTCATACAGCGAAATTTATTTTGAAAAATTTGATCCTTATATAAGATGGACCTTACATAAGTATAAGATGATTTTGAAAACATTTGATTTTGGAAATGAATTGGTTGACTTAAATTATTGATTTGGAAATTTGGATTTATTTTCTAAATCTATTATTCTGGAAACGTTGAAACTAAAGATAATTAATTTGAGAAGAAATAATTCGGTGAAATTGTATATGATTTTGAAATTGAACTGATATTGAAACAAATTGAAATTTGAGAACCTTATGTTACTAAACACTTGATTTGGAAGTTGTCGAACTTATATAAAATTGATTTGTATGAGTATGAAATTGATTCGAAAACTATAGATTTGAAAAGGTACTCAATTTGAAAGTGAAATCTTATATATAATGGATATTATATCAGTACGATATTTGAAAGTGATTTGAAAAGGTAATATATGATACATATTTTCGAAGTAAAGATATGGAAAGTGCCTTCTGCTTGATATCCGATTTGTGGCCACATCTTGGATTCATTCTATCGATATTATTCTCTCTGATTTTTGGTTTTCCGGATATGATACTCGAGTGTCCTTCGAATTCCATGGCGTTACCCATGGTCTTACGAACTCGACTGCATAGCGTAATTCGTAAGGCAGTGATTGCTTAAAAGGTACGGATGTTTCCTGGGGGATCCAGGCGTAACCATTGTGTATCTGCGATCTATGGTCGTGTTAGTGGCGTAATCCGCAAGGCAGAGATTGCTTAAGGGGTATGGATGTTTCCTGGGGGATCTAGGCGTAACCATTTTTATGTATCCTGCGGTCCACCGTTTTGTTGCATGGCGAAATTCGCAAGGCAGTGAATGCTTAAAAGGTACGGATGTTTCCTGGGGGACCCAGGCGTAACCATTGTGTATCTGCGATCCATGATTTGATTCGTTTTTGTTTGGATTGTACTTTCCATATCTGTTTTTAAAGGTTTTCCCAGTATTTTCACTAGGTGTTGAAACAGGTCTACTAAGTACCTGGAGAATTCCAGTTTTGTGCCTGATCAACGCACTACCAGAGTCTAAAGGAACAAGGATAAACTTGTTGAAACATCGAGTTATAAAAGTATTTTGATAAAATATTATATAAAGGATATTTTGATCAGTTATTTTCCTTCCTAAAGGATTTTAAAGTGTTTTAAATATTTTACCTCTTTAACCAACAATTTTAATTAATGGCTCATCCTTGTCTTTCAACCCATTTTCCCTCCTAGATATCCCTATTCCCCAACCTTCTTTTCGGGGATGTCTTCCAACCTATTGTTCTGCCTAGTTGTTTCTCCGAAATTTTTTCCTTTTCGAGGACGAAAAGATTTGAGTGGGGGAGAGTGTAACAACCCTGTATTTTGTGATTATTTTAATTATATATATTAATTTCTTTAATTTAATTTCCTGATTTAAAAACTTTATTTTATTTATTAAAATGAATAAATTTTGTTATTTTAAATATAAATTTTGATTTTGATGTGAATTAGAATTCCAAACATGACTAAAAAGAATATTTTCCAGAAAAGTGAATTTTGGTCAATATAGTCAAACTTTGACTTTTAATTTAGAAATTTGAAAGTTTGAAAATTTGAATTTTATCTTTTATTATGAAAGTAAATAAAATTTTAAGAATAATGCTTTTCGTTTCGTTGAAATCTGATTTATAATGTGAATGTTATGCCTTTTTCAATATTGTGTGTAATTTGCTGTATTTAACAAATTGTTTATTTTAAATTGTATAAATAATATTTTATTTGGTCATGTAATGTTCTAATTTATATTTATATGGGTAAAATAACATGTTATGCATATATTTTGGTTTTAAAACATTTTTAAAAGTATAATTGACATTTTCCAGTGTCAGTTGTATTTTGCTTACAATTTCTAATTTCCAGTTTCAATTAATTAAAGTAATTCTTTATTTATTTTTCTATTTTTTTTCTTAAAATCTTATTTTATTCTCATTCCCACTTTATTTTGTTCCTCATTTATTTTATTTATTTGACCTTTTATTTGTTTTAAAGTGAAATAGAAATTTTCTAAAACTAGTGATATTCTATTTGTAAATTTTAAGTCTTGTTTTGAATTTTTAAACAATTTCTTTAGTTCTTTTTCTAATTTCTCTAAATTTAATTAACTATTTCATTTTTAAAATATAAATGAATTATTTTACTTCACATTTTTTTAAAAAATATTTTTAAAATGAAGTTTTTAATTTTCCAAAGTCAATAGTGATTTATTTGTAATTTCTGGACCATGTTTTCAATTTTTAAGCAATTTCTTATATTCTTTTTCCATTTTCTTTAAAATTAATTAATTATTTTTATTTTATATTACTTTGTTTCGGTTTTAAAGTCAATTTACTGATTTTATTTTTGTTTTATTTGAATTTAAAGAAAAAGAAATATGAAGAGTTTTAAAAGCTTATTTACCTTAAGTCCTTTCATCTCCTTTGTCCTTTCATTTGCCATAACTCCTCAATTACTATCTTGGCTGTGCATTTTTGGTTTGTAGCCGTGATTTTTAAGCCTCCATTCACCCAAAAACATTTTACCTTCTCATTCATTCATGGCTTCAAAAAAATCTATGCGTAATGGCTACTTTTTTTTACACTTTTCTTCTCATTTTTCATGTATTTTGCCTTGTTTTCTTTGCTTCTTTGAATGGCCTCCACTCCATATCCACGGCCACCACCCCCTACATCTCTTCCCTGCCATCACCACCAGCTACTCCTCTAGTCTTGACCAAGGCCAAGCCACCATGATGCCAAAACTCCACAAAAATTGCAACACAAGCCATAAAAAACATGTTGTTTGACCACTATTTGTTCACCACTTCATTTTCCACCACCACCACCACCTTAGGCCGCCTCCACCACCTCTGGCCAGACCACCACACACCTTTCCTTCCACTGACCTGATCCATACCTCTCTGACCTGACCACACAAGCCCATGGCCGAGCCATTTTTTGTGAACAAAACCCACCAATTTTGCCTTAAACTCTTCATATTCCTTTGTATAAACTTTCTCCTCGTATTCTACTACCTAGGCTGTGACGACCCGGCTTTTTCTCCACAAAAAGTCGTATCATCTTGAAGAAAGAAAGAGATAGAAAAGAGAAAAGATAGAGAAGAAAGAAAGAAACACATCAGAATCTAAACAGCGGAACGAATAAATTACATTAATCAAATAAGATATTACATTGTATCATATACATCAGAGATACACAGCTTATACAACACATACTAGACAGTTATAAATACCTGTCTAGTTATTACAACTCAAATACAACTCAACAAATGACTCAGAGAAACTAACACAGCGGAACACTATATCTACGAACGCTGAAGCCTCCTGCTCCATTGCTCCTCCAGATAACTCGTCAAAGCTAACCTGAATCCCTTGGCTACTCGTAAAAATTTGAGTACCCAAGAGTTTATAAAACAGAAATAAACACTTGGGTCAGACATGGGTCTGGTGTGAGTAAACGGGTTTAAATTGCTTAACTTCAAAACCTTTTGAAAACAAAGGTATCACGTAAGACTTCCCACACATAAACATGGGTAAGTTTTTACCTTACGCTAACCAAAACATTTGATAGGAAATCCAGTTGTATTATAATAGGGTCTAGGGTTTTCAAGTAAAATACAGAAATAGCTGGAATGCTTACATCTCACGTTCCAACATAGTTGGGCACAACTAAATCGTACGGCACTTATTGGATTTTGGATTCCATACAATGGCAGGGCTACCGGGGTACCGCCCGTCACAGTACGTGGCCTAGATCAACGTACCGAGGATCACTCCCAATCCCCTGCAACACAAGGCCGGAACATCCCTTACTGGATAATTCCCGCATAAGAAACCCCAGCGGTTGTAGCTATTCAACCGCCCACACAGCCGAATAAAAAGAAGGGACCTCTAGACAGAGGAATCTCATACTACTTGGGTGCTACCCACTAACCTTGCTGCACCTCCCCTGTTTTAGCCATTCCCGGTTTGATGAGGCTTGAGGCTACGATTACCTTTAATCAAAACACATCACTTAGAATGCTCATCGTCCACCTGACGAGGTGCTGAAAGCATTCAATCCATACAAGTTCGTTCCGGGTTCGAACGAAACCGAAGGCATTATCTCGTTACACTCGTTTTGGAATCACCCTCAGAGTTAACGACAATAACCCTTGCACTCTGAATCTTCATCTTCACTTGAGATTCACGACCTATCGTAAATTTGGATCGATGTGGTATTCGGGTCTCCAGACCTGGAATACCGGTATACGGAAACCCGATCCCGGTCTCATCGAAATCCAAAACGTATCTTTTAAGGCCAAGTTGTTTAAAGGTTTAAACAATTTAACTTATCTATATTCAATACTTGAATTCACACAGCTTTAACATAGATAAATATTACACATTTATCACAGATATATCTAATATCATATCACAGAATATCATAGTATATCATCCAATAGATATCAACCAAATCAGACATTCTACTCAACCATCATTCATAAGCAACCATTTATTAATCTCTATTATAATTAATTTAATCAACTTAAATTAAATTAATTACTTAAGAATTAATTCCTATTCTTTGCTTAATCAACATTAATTAATTACAATCCATTTAATTAATTAATCATTAAATATTAATCACTCTTGATTAATTATTTATTACATAAAGTAATTATCCTTAATTAATTTCACAAATTAATTATTCTTAACCATTAATAGTAATTAACCATTAATTACTTTTATTAATTGTATTGATTAATTATCCTTAATTAATTATTTCCATCAATTAATTAATTATCCTTAATTAATTACTTTAATTTATTAAACATTAATTAATCCTTTCTATTAATCCACCTTAATTAATCATATACAGTAATTATCATCCTATGATTACTTACCTTAATTAATTAACTTCTTAATTAATTTCTTTAATCCTTTAATTAATTACCAAATAATTAATCCTTAATTACTTTTTGTAAAGTAATTATACTTCCATTACTTCCCATTAAGTAATTTCCTTTAATTAATTACATCCTGTAATTATACATTAATTACCTACACTATGTAATTATACTTATCAATCTTATTAAGTATTCATACTTAATCCTTTATCAAGTGATTATCTTTAATTAATTTACAAATTAATTAACTTAAATTAATCACATTCATTTATGAATTACACTTGAGTAATTTATTCCTTAATTACTCTTTAAACCAATTAATTAATCTTTAATTATAGATTAATTATTATTTTAATTATTAATTTATAAACCTTAATTATCAATTAATAAAACTTAATAATAAATTAATTAATCCTTAATTATTAGTTAATCAATTCTTAATAACAGTTAATTAACCTTAAATTAATCTTTATAGATTAATTATTTCTTATTTATTAATTAATAAAACCTAATTATTAATTAATAAACTTAATTAAGTACTTCTTAATTACAAATTAATCAACCTCTAATTACTTAATTAATTAATTACAAATTAATTAATCTTTAGTCATTAATTAAATCAATCTTAATTATTGAGTTAATTAAAAAAAAATTTAATTACTCTTAATTAATTTCTTAACTAATCCTTAATCATTATTAATTAAATTAATTGATTGTACCTAATTTCCTTAATTAACTTAATTAATATCAAAACATTAAAACTTTAATTATCTTAAGAACTAACTTTTCTTAATTAAATCATTAATTAAAGTTTAAAAGAAATAATCATTTAACTTGATAAATTAAAGTTAATAAAACATATCTTCCTTTAAATGTTTAAAATAACTTTAACTTAATTTAGCAAAGCTTAAAATTTAATAAAGTTTCAAAAATTCATAAACAATGTTAAAGGAAACAATTATTATTTATAAAATATAATTTATATAAGAAAGTTTTAAATTAAATTTATTCTTAAATTTCAAAAACCTTATTTTAAAATTTTATAAAACTTGGTTTAAAAACTACTTCGAGTCCAACACGAGACCTACCCAGTAGCTACCCGAGTTCCTCTCAACCCTCATCTACTTCGAGTCCCCTTTCACAAAACTCGAGAGCGACTCCGAGCTCTTCCTTGTCTTCTCCAAATAACATGCCCAAACGTGCACGTGCACGTGTACAAGCCACCAGATCGCCTCCGACCCTCGCTCCAGCCATCTCCAAGTCACCAACGATCTTCTTGATGAACTCGACCCCACGGCCTCGTCGAACTCGTCGCAACACGAAATCGATCAATCCAGTCGAAACTGGAAACAAACTATCGCTTGAAAACTTCCTCGAACCCACGACGTCGATCACCAGAACTTCTGCAACTCCGGCCACACCCTCTCCAGCCATCCACGTAGCCTTTCCCCCAGGTCCGATCGTTTGAAACGCTGCGACGACGACAAACATGGCTCGCGAATTCAACTGTCACAACGCAGGGCTAAAACCCTAAATCGATTCAAATCTCCAACCACAATGAATTTAAATATTATCTTGCATTTTTCCTACGATCCATGATCATTCCAGCACCACCATGCCAAGTTTCCACCCTCGAAAGTTTGCCGATCACCGGAAATTCGCCAAAACCCATTCTCTGTTCATCCCATAAATACAACCTTAATTCGCAACTAAAAATTCTAATTTTTGTTATAAAAATCATTGCTTTCAAAATGGTTTTAGATGATGTAATCCAATTTTGAATTCATGCAAATCGAAACTTGGGTAAAACTTGAATTTTCACTGTCTTTCCCATTTTCCATGTAATATTCAAACTTATTTTACTTAAATATATTTCTAAAACTTAGTTTAGGTTTAAACAAAGATAACTTGTTTAAATACCAAGCCTATAAGAGATTAAATAAGGAGATTTTGAATTTTTACTAGATTTTTAGCCTGTAAATATAAAACAGAGAGAGATATATATGTATACAGACATGCACAACTTAACAACTTCATATTTATAACATGCAAGCCTAATTTTCACTCATGCAAACAATTTATCACATCATTCTTTCATATATATCCATCACATACAACAATTAAAACAGGTATAGTTTGTTTACTCACCAGTTTGAAAATAGGGAACAACTTTTGAACCTATCTACAGACAATTCACAAATATACCATTATATATATATATGCATTCATACTAATCATTCATGAAACATTGTATATCATATTACTACATATTTATCACACATAACAACATAGTGCAGATTTAAAACTATTTTTAAAATGGAGTTTACTCACTGGAAAGCTAGAACAGAGGCATCTAAATCAACAGATAAGCATATATATACAGAGGCTTAATTATATACGTACATATAGAACAATTATCATCACAGATTCACATGCAATCAGATGATTACCTACTTAACTTTTAATTAAAGTATTTACTCACCTTTTTAAATGATGAGCAGAGAAGTTTTTGAAAACAGGAAGGCTTGCAAACAGATCGAACTTGAAACTTGGATTTGCAGAAGTAAATGCCTTGATTTCTTTAAAAACTGAAAGGCTTTGTTGACTGAGATGATTCGAGACTTGATTCCAGGTTGTAATTTGAAGATGAAATCTTTGCTACAGGCTTTTGATCTTGGTTTACAGGTTTTGGCTTTGGGTTTCAGACTACAGGCTTTTGCATTTAAGTTTGAGAGTTTGTTTTGAGGAATGATTTCAGGCTTGAAGAATGCAGGCTCTCATTTGAAAAATGGTTTGCAAATCTTGATTTTGATTTAAGATGAGGAGATGAATTACAGGGAGTTGTTTACTTTGCTGGAATTTCTGGTTAGAGGAAAGTTGTACGGATTTGTTCTCTTGAGTTTAGAAAATGAGGAGATAGCAAAAGAAAATGGAAAGGAAGATAGGAGTTTATATAGTGTAAATTTAGGATTTATTAGAATTAAAGAAAATGAAAAAAATAAAAAGATGACACTTGCCCCTTATCTTATCTAATTTCTTAACACATGTTACTTAGGAGGATTTATAAGCTAACACCTATAACTTTACATGCATAATTAAATTAATATTCTTTTAAATGGATTTAAAAGCTTTTATTATTAAATTTTCCTAATTAATAAATACATATCCTAACTTATAAATGCTTTTCTTAATTTATAAAAATAAAACTTTTTAAAAGAAAATAAAATAAAAAAAACCAATTAGCTTTTAACTAAATCATATATAGTATATTTAATCCAAATTTTAAATGATAATATAAAACTTTTGTATTTATTACTATTTAATAAACACTATCTTAATTTATATAAATAAAACTCTTTAAGGAAAATAATATAAGACAAATCTTATTTTAAATAAAAACTTATTTATGTATTTAAATCCAAACTATGTTATTATTTTTATTTTAAGATATATATATTTCTTTAAATTCAATTCTTAAATCCAAATTCAAAGTTAATTTAAAAATCCAAATCAAAATAAATACATATATATATATTAAATTTTAACAAGCACATTATTAATACTAAATAATTATTCTATCTAAAATCAATTTAAATACACATATATACATATATTTTTAACAACACTTATTAAATTTGAAAATAATAAGTCTATTAAAAATCTATTTATATTTATATTTAAAAACAACTCATTATTTAATTGTTTGAAAATAACAATTTTACCAATTTTAAATAATTAACTTACAAGATTATCACATTTTAAATTCCCTGAAATTCCGGGATATCACATTCCTTCCCCCTTAAAAGAATTTCGTCCTCGAAATTTAAAACAAAAGATAATCCCAAGTTTTATTTTATTTCAACCAATCTAAGCATACCTATCAGCCAACACAAATAAACAACCAATTTTATCCAAACAAACAATTCAAATCTAACAATCAATATTCGTTATCCGGACACAGATCCGGATAAGCTTCCTAAATTTCCACGAGTTTCCCCAAGTATATATATATACCGGGATACTCGTTCTACAGACAATCTAAACTACGAAGCTACAGAGCTCCTACTCATCTAGATCTACAAAACTAAACAGGATATCAGACTACAGACAAGTCTGACTCAACAACCAAATCCTTCCCGAACTACTGGTTCCAAAACCAGAGATAGATCAAACACGTACTTCCTCAAAGATACGCGATATACTCTGAATCTCAGTTATCCAAACTGGCAATTTAATCCTGTAGATCAAACACTTATCCAAATCAGAATACAGAAGAGATCCAAAACAACTCGGAGCTGACTTCACAGACTTACCCAATCTTATAGCTCCCTTTTACCGGAGAAAATCTCAATAACAACGACGTCTCCAACTTCGAATTCCAAATTCCTCCGTCTCTAATCTTCAGAACTCTTCTGACAATTCTGGGCTGCCTACATCCTTCTTGATCAGCTCATCCTTTGCCGATGCTTCTCGAAACAAACAGGACCAAAAACAATCCATCAAATGATCTCCTCAAGATTAACTAGAATCAAGAAACACAAACTCTACTCCTCAATATCAGAAGATTACATCTTACTTCTCCTATCTGGAAAAGACAAAATAGATGCACTAACCAATCTGGACTTAAATCCAGAAAATTTCCCGTAGAAACTCTTAATCCAAACACTGCAACTTTCAAGTTCTTCCATTCTAGAACAGCTGTCATCTTGCTTCCGCTGCACCACTCTGATCTAGAGAAGATGAGAATGCCGTCGATGAACTCAAGCACAGACTAGACAACACATTCTGGAGATAAGGTTCAACAGATCCATAAAAATAAAACTCAGAAGTTCTATGAAATACCGGGCTGTTTCACCAAATCCTTTCTCTAGGAGACATTCTTCGACCTAGCTGAACTTCCGGTAGCAATCCTGAAATCAAGTCGATACAGAACTCAATCTCAAATGCAGACAAACTTCTGACTTCGCTGAAGACATCCAGAAAAATCTTCTGATAACTCAAGAGAACACTCACTATCGCAAGTCACTTTTGCGATTTACCCAGCCTAATTCCAAATAAACTGTTCTCTCTCTACCAATCAGAACAGTTCATGCTTATGATTGACTAACCAATCCATCGAAGAACTAGATCCACTCTGCTGCTTCTGAACTCCACCTCTAGAAAATTGTAAAGCCAAAAGATCTTCTTGCCGGCACACGAAACACTCTGAGCTGCACTGTTGACCCAGGTGCCAAGACTTCCTATCCAAAGCTTCTTCGAGAAACTCGGACTCCAAACCAAACAGAAACATTATGCTGAACTCAGCCCCAATACTGAAGCAGACACACTTCCTTAATTTGTTTCAAAAAAAAACATCTTCAGAAACATCCAGTCACTGCGTCTCATCACGCAACTACTGCTTCCTGAGTTACTCAGATACCATCACTTGCTTCTGCTCATCCGACAGATCCAAACTCCACTCATCCCACTTCAAAGATGGACTCCGAACCTTAACAGTTCCTTCAGAGATCAATGAAATCTTTACATTAAACAAAACTCACTCGAGACGGTATTAGGTCTACAGTCTCGTCAGATAGACTTCCAACCTCAACATTCAAACTCCAACCATTGGTAGTCGTGTTTCACACACCACCACCATATCTACCTTTATAACTCATATTGGAAAACCCGAACAGGTAACCCAATCGATAGGTAGAAATATGTATTTATAGTTATATAAAAATTACAAATACGCCCTCTCAGGATAGACACCACTCCAGAGCCTAGGTATTCACTCAACCTAATGCTCTGATACCAACTGTGACGACCCGGCTTTTTCTCCACAAAAAGTCGTATCATCTTGAAGAAAGAAAGAGATAGAAAAGAGAAAAGATAGAGAAGAAAGAAAGAAACACATCAGAATCTAAACAGCGGAACGAATAAATTACATTAATCAAATAAGATATTACATTGTATCATATACATCAGAGATACACAGCTTATACAACACATACTAGACAGTTATAAATACCTGTCTAGTTATTACAACTCAAATACAACTCAACAAATGACTCAGAGAAACTAACACAGCGGAACACTATATCTACGAACGCTGAAGCCTCCTGCTCCATTGCTCCTCCAGATAACTCGTCAAAGCTAACCTGAATCCCTTGGCTACTCGTAAAAATTTGAGTACCCAAGAGTTTATAAAACAGAAATAAACACTTGGGTCAGACATGGGTCTGGTGTGAGTAAACGGGTTTAAATTGCTTAACTTCAAAACCTTTTGAAAACAAAGGTATCACGTAAGACTTCCCACACATAAACATGGGTAAGTTTTTACCTTACGCTAACCAAAACATTTGATAGGAAATCCAGTTGTATTATAATAGGGTCTAGGGTTTTCAAGTAAAATACAGAAATAGCTGGAATGCTTACATCTCACGTTCCAACATAGTTGGGCACAACTAAATCGTACGGCACTTATTGGATTTTGGATTCCATACAATGGCAGGGCTACCGGGGTACCGCCCGTCACAGTACGTGGCCTAGATCAACGTACCGAGGATCACTCCCAATCCCCTGCAACACAAGGCCGGAACATCCCTTACTGGATAATTCCCGCATAAGAAACCCCAGCGGTTGTAGCTATTCAACCGCCCACACAGCCGAATAAAAAGAAGGGACCTCTAGACAGAGGAATCTCATACTACTTGGGTGCTACCCACTAACCTTGCTGCACCTCCCCTGTTTTAGCCATTCCCGGTTTGATGAGGCTTGAGGCTACGATTACCTTTAATCAAAACACATCACTTAGAATGCTCATCGTCCACCTGACGAGGTGCTGAAAGCATTCAATCCATACAAGTTCGTTCCGGGTTCGAACGAAACCGAAGGCATTATCTCGTTACACTCGTTTTGGAATCACCCTCAGAGTTAACGACAATAACCCTTGCACTCTGAATCTTCATCTTCACTTGAGATTCACGACCTATCGTAAATTTGGATCGATGTGGTATTCGGGTCTCCAGACCTGGAATACCGGTATACGGAAACCCGATCCCGGTCTCATCGAAATCCAAAACGTATCTTTTAAGGCCAAGTTGTTTAAAGGTTTAAACAATTTAACTTATCTATATTCAATACTTGAATTCACACAGCTTTAACATAGATAAATATTACACATTTATCACAGATATATCTAATATCATATCACAGAATATCATAGTATATCATCCAATAGATATCAACCAAATCAGACATTCTACTCAACCATCATTCATAAGCAACCATTTATTAATCTCTATTATAATTAATTTAATCAACTTAAATTAAATTAATTACTTAAGAATTAATTCCTATTCTTTGCTTAATCAACATTAATTAATTACAATCCATTTAATTAATTAATCATTAAATATTAATCACTCTTGATTAATTATTTATTACATAAAGTAATTATCCTTAATTAATTTCACAAATTAATTATTCTTAACCATTAATAGTAATTAACCATTAATTACTTTTATTAATTGTATTGATTAATTATCCTTAATTAATTATTTCCATCAATTAATTAATTATCCTTAATTAATTACTTTAATTTATTAAACTTTAATTAATCCTTTCTATTAATCCACCTTAATTAATCATATACAGTAATTATCATCCTATGATTACTTACCTTAATTAATTAACTTCTTAATTAATTTCTTTAATCCTTTAATTAATTACCAAATAATTAATCCTTAATTACTTTTTGTAAAGTAATTATACTTCCATTACTTCCCATTAAGTAATTTCCTTTAATTAATTACATCCTGTAATTATACATTAATTACCTACACTATGTAATTATACTTATCAATCTTATTAAGTATTCATACTTAATCCTTTATCAAGTGATTATCTTTAATTAATTTACAAATTAATTAACTTAAATTAATCACATTCATTTATGAATTACACTTGAGTAATTTATTCCTTAATTACTCTTTAAACCAATTAATTAATCTTTAATTATAGATTAATTATTATTTTAATTATTAATTTATAAACCTTAATTATCAATTAATAAAACTTAATAATAAATTAATTAATCCTTAATTATTAGTTAATCAATTCTTAATAACAGTTAATTAACCTTAAATTAATCTTTATAGATTAATTATTTCTTATTTATTAATTAATAAAACCTAATTATTAATTAATAAACTTAATTAAGTACTTCTTAATTACAAATTAATCAACCTCTAATTACTTAATTAATTAATTACAAATTAATTAATCTTTAGTCATTAATTAAATCAATCTTAATTATTGAGTTAATTAAAAAAAAATTTAATTACTCTTAATTAATTTCTTAACTAATCCTTAATCATTATTAATTAAATTAATTGATTGTACCTAATTTCCTTAATTAACTTAATTAATATCAAAACATTAAAACTTTAATTATCTTAAGAACTAACTTTTCTTAATTAAATCATTAATTAAAGTTTAAAAGAAATAATCATTTAACTTGATAAATTAAAGTTAATAAAACATATCTTCCTTTAAATGTTTAAAATAACTTTAACTTAATTTAGCAAAGCTTAAAATTTAATAAAGTTTCAAAAATTCATAAACAATGTTAAAGGAAACAATTATTATTTATAAAATATAATTTATATAAGAAAGTTTTAAATTAAATTTATTCTTAAATTTCAAAAACCTTATTTTAAAATTTTATAAAACTTGGTTTAAAAACTACTTCGAGTCCAACACGAGACCTACCCAGTAGCTACCCGAGTTCCTCTCAACCCTCATCTACTTCGAGTCCCCTTTCACAAAACTCGAGAGCGACTCCGAGCTCTTCCTTGTCTTCTCCAAATAACATGCCCAAACGTGCACGTGCACGTGTACAAGCCACCAGATCGCCTCCGACCCTCGCTCCAGCCATCTCCAAGTCACCAACGATCTTCTTGATGAACTCGACCCCACGGCCTCGTCGAACTCGTCGCAACACGAAATCGATCAATCCAGTCGAAACTGGAAACAAACTATCGCTTGAAAACTTCCTCGAACCCACGACGTCGATCACCAGAACTTCTGCAACTCCGGCCACACCCTCTCCAGCCATCCACGTAGCCTTTCCCCCAGGTCCGATCGTTTGAAACGCTGCGACGACGACAAACATGGCTCGCGAATTCAACTGTCACAACGCAGGGCTAAAACCCTAAATCGATTCAAATCTCCAACCACAATGAATTTAAATATTATCTTGCATTTTTCCTACGATCCATGATCATTCCAGCACCACCATGCCAAGTTTCCACCCTCGAAAGTTTGCCGATCACCGGAAATTCGCCAAAACCCATTCTCTGTTCATCCCATAAATACAACCTTAATTCGCAACTAAAAATTCTAATTTTTGTTATAAAAATCATTGCTTTCAAAATGGTTTTAGATGATGTAATCCAATTTTGAATTCATGCAAATCGAAACTTGGGTAAAACTTGAATTTTCACTGTCTTTCCCATTTTCCATGTAATATTCAAACTTATTTTACTTAAATATATTTCTAAAACTTAGTTTAGGTTTAAACAAAGATAACTTGTTTAAATACCAAGCCTATAAGAGATTAAATAAGGAGATTTTGAATTTTTACTAGATTTTTAGCCTGTAAATATAAAACAGAGAGAGATATATATGTATACAGACATGCACAACTTAACAACTTCATATTTATAACATGCAAGCCTAATTTTCACTCATGCAAACAATTTATCACATCATTCTTTCATATATATCCATCACATACAACAATTAAAACAGGTATAGTTTGTTTACTCACCAGTTTGAAAATAGGGAACAACTTTTGAACCTATCTACAGACAATTCACAAATATACCATTATATATATATATGCATTCATACTAATCATTCATGAAACATTGTATATCATATTACTACATATTTATCACACATAACAACATAGTGCAGATTTAAAACTATTTTTAAAATGGAGTTTACTCACTGGAAAGCTAGAACAGAGGCATCTAAATCAACAGATAAGCATATATATACAGAGGCTTAATTATATACGTACATATAGAACAATTATCATCACAGATTCACATGCAATCAGATGATTACCTACTTAACTTTTAATTAAAGTATTTACTCACCTTTTTAAATGATGAGCAGAGAAGTTTTTGAAAACAGGAAGGCTTGCAAACAGATCGAACTTGAAACTTGGATTTGCAGAAGTAAATGCCTTGATTTCTTTAAAAACTGAAAGGCTTTGTTGACTGAGATGATTCGAGACTTGATTCCAGGTTGTAATTTGAAGATGAAATCTTTGCTACAGGCTTTTGATCTTGGTTTACAGGTTTTGGCTTTGGGTTTCAGACTACAGGCTTTTGCATTTAAGTTTGAGAGTTTGTTTTGAGGAATGATTTCAGGCTTGAAGAATGCAGGCTCTCATTTGAAAAATGGTTTGCAAATCTTGATTTTGATTTAAGATGAGGAGATGAATTACAGGGAGTTGTTTACTTTGCTGGAATTTCTGGTTAGAGGAAAGTTGTACGGATTTGTTCTCTTGAGTTTAGAAAATGAGGAGATAGCAAAAGAAAATGGAAAGGAAGATAGGAGTTTATATAGTGTAAATTTAGGATTTATTAGAATTAAAGAAAATGAAAAAAATAAAAAGATGACACTTGCCCCTTATCTTATCTAATTTCTTAACACATGTTACTTAGGAGGATTTATAAGCTAACACCTATAACTTTACATGCATAATTAAATTAATATTCTTTTAAATGGATTTAAAAGCTTTTATTATTAAATTTTCCTAATTAATAAATACATATCCTAACTTATAAATGCTTTTCTTAATTTATAAAAATAAAACTTTTTAAAAGAAAATAAAATAAAAAAAACCAATTAGCTTTTAACTAAATCATATATAGTATATTTAATCCAAATTTTAAATGATAATATAAAACTTTTGTATTTATTACTATTTAATAAACACTATCTTAATTTATATAAATAAAACTCTTTAAGGAAAATAATATAAGACAAATCTTATTTTAAATAAAAACTTATTTATGTATTTAAATCCAAACTATGTTATTATTTTTATTTTAAGATATATATATTTCTTTAAATTCAATTCTTAAATCCAAATTCAAAGTTAATTTAAAAATCCAAATCAAAATAAATACATATATATATATTAAATTTTAACAAGCACATTATTAATACTAAATAATTATTCTATCTAAAATCAATTTAAATACACATATATACATATATTTTTAACAACACTTATTAAATTTGAAAATAATAAGTCTATTAAAAATCTATTTATATTTATATTTAAAAACAACTCATTATTTAATTGTTTGAAAATAACAATTTTACCAATTTTAAATAATTAACTTACAAGATTATCACATTTTAAATTCCCTGAAATTCCGGGATATCACATAGGCCATGCATACACATGACCAAACCTGAGCCAAACTTGTTTAAACCAGAGCCAAAAACATCCCTAGGCCATGAAAAAAGAATAGAGAAAGCAAGACAAAAGATTTGGCATTCGTATCTCTTTTTATTTAAAAGTTATGTCATTTCTAGTGTATTGAAATTTATGGTTTGCTTTGATTTTTGTTTGGGTTGTAACACAAGATCTATATCATTGGATTTGCTCTCCACACTCAAATTGTATTAGAGTTGTCGTGCCTTCATAATCTTTGTGTTGTGAGCTTTGTTGGCAAATCTCCAGCTTAACAGGTGAGTTATTCTCACCAGACAATATGTACATATATAACTAGTGAATTGACCCCTTTTGAATCTGTAAAATGCATTATCATGTTACACTTGCTATGTTATGATTTATGATGTTCACCAATGCTTAAACACCTATTATATTATATGTTACTGTTATATTATGCTGTTCTATTATTTTTATCAGTTTATCACACTGCAAGTTCCCTTTAGATTAGAATCACTATGGGTTGAAATGATACATACCCGAACGGACTTTAGAATAGGAGAAAATCATTATGGGCTAAAATGATAGGCCTGAATGATTTTCAATTATTTTTCATTTCCTTGGGATTGCGGGTTTGAAATGATCAAACCCGGGTTTTCTTTGTAAATTACGGGTTGAAATGATATATTACCCGTATCACTTTACTTAGACTAGAAATGAAATATAGACCCGTTGTTAAAATATGTTTTTATAAAAATCTTAAAAATATTTTTGAAATGTAAATATTATAATATTTGATTTAAACTAAATAAAAAAATGATTTATGTAAGCATTATTGATTTTTTGAAAATTTATAAGTGAAATAAATTATTGGTAAAACTAGAAAATTTGAAATGTAAGTTATTTTGGGAAATTTTAATTGGGTGATAATTGGAATTTAAATTAAATATGAAATGTGATAACTTCATGATAATTTGGATTAAAGTGAATTTAAATGATTTTTATATTATATTAATGATTTTGAATAAAGTTAAAATGTGAAATGAATGAATATTTAAGTTGAAATTTTGAAATATAACTAAAATTGGAAATTTGTGAATTTGGCTTAAGAGTGAACTTTAAGTTAAGTAAATAAAAATGGAATTATGTTATTTTGAAATTTTAAAATTAAGTGTTAAGTTAATTTAATTTAATGAATTTATAATTTAAAATTGGAATTTAATAAGTGAATTATTATTAAATTTTGATTTTTGAATGGAGGTTTAACTTTATAAAATCATGAATATAAGGGTATTTGAATGATTATATATGATTTTATAAGTTAAAAATGATTTATATAAAAATATAATTGTTTGTGAAATTATACTGAATATTTGAAGTTAATTAACTGCATCTCTGAAATGCTATTAATTCTAATGTAAATGATAATACAACATTTGTAAATGCTGTAGTTGATAATAATGAACCAAATGGCTAAATTTAATTAAAGGCTATTATAGCATTTTTGTAATGTTATAATGGTTGAATTTAACTAAGTTTATTTGAAACTAATGTAACCCTATTACAGCATTTTAAATGTTGTCTTTTGTTAAATTGAACTGTTTTAAATGTGACTTTCCGTAGCATTTTCTAAATGCTGCAAAAGTTGAATTTTCATTGTTTTAATTAATTTAAGTGAACGAATGAAAGATTAAAATTTTGGAAATTTAATAATTTAATTTTTAATAATAACTTTATTTTTATGATTTAAAATAAAGTAATTTGTTTCGAAATATAAACTATTTTGAAATATGATATTTTGATATTTTGAAACGGATTTTTGAAGGATATTGAATTTTGAAATGATATTTGATTTCGAAGTATAAAATACCATTTTGAAATTTTAACCACGGGGTGTATTTAATTTATTGTTTAACTGATCCTTGAAGGATGGGCGATCCCAAGCATCCTTTGAGTTATTGTGCATTTCTACTACAGTTCACTTGAGTTGGTTTACATTATATAAGTATATATTGTCCTGACTCGAGTGTTTTGTGTTTTACTTTACGCTCGGGTCAGCCTGAGTATTTACAGCTTAGCTTTGGATCTCATTCTGGAGCTAGGAATCGCTGGAGATTCTGCTTGTCTAGTTATTTGTTCCTTTCAGTTCAGTTGTTCTATTCTAGTTCTGGTATTTATAAACTTCTATGTATTTGGGATTTCTATTGTATATGTTTTCAGAATGATATTATGTATTATGTTTTGAGAGTTTGTATATAGTAGCTTCATGAACTACTATGGTATTTTATTTCCGCTGTGAGTTATTCTGATATGTTCTGTGTCTATGATTCTGTGTATTTGATTTCATTTTCTCCAAATTTATTTACAATCTATTATTTTGAATTATTCAAGTCAGACATGTGTGGATTATTGTCGATTTGAATGGTCCAAAATAGTGGGTCATTACAGTTGGTATCAGAGCTTTGGTTTTAGGCAAACCTTAGCCTACGGAGCAAAAACTCATTAGAGATAGGGTAGAAATACCCTAGTATAAGTGAAATCAATATCAGAATCATTTCTTTGTGAGAGAACTTATTTTCGAAGTATAAAATGATTTTCAAATGATTTTTAAAGAATTTTCAAAGATTATTTTGATATAAATTTCCTTGCTTTGAAAGTAAAATATTTCTTAAACTTCATTCCTTTCGTATCCACCTTGTTAGTAATTTCTTTGATTAGGATCCTCTAAAATTTTGAACTTCTCTCTTGATTGATCTAGATCCATTGTTGATAGGAATCTATTTTGAGTATGGCAAAATCAGTAGTTTGTTAAGTTGTTTTGAGTAAACTCTGTTGTATCTTTTGCTTAGCTAAAGTTGTCCAACTAAAGATATTTATGCTTCTGTTTTCGTATGTTATGAATTCGAGTCTTTCCAAATTTTTATGGGAATTTTTCTGTATCGATATAGGTTATATATCTCTAATCTTCGTTTGGATTCTTATCGAATAAGATTCCTTTGAATTTTGGAACGCTCCCACTTGTTCTGAAATCTATTCCTGTCTCCCCTAATTGTATTCTTTTGATTTTGGAGCATTGCATCACTCCACTTTGTATGACCTTTATAGGGTGGCGATTCCGCCAATCTTTGAATGATTATACTTGGCATTGATTCATCAGAGATTTCTGTATCCTCGGTTTACGATGTTTTCTATCTTCTGCTATATTTAGATTCTATCTCTGGCAATCGAAGGTCGATTTGCCTTAGATTTTCGCATCGATTATATTCCTGAAGTCACGGTTGACCAGTTAAGGTCGCCCGCGATTCATATAGGCTTATCCATCTTCTATTTGGTAATTTAATTATCTTATCTTCGTTTGAGCCTATCTTTGAGTTAGAATTCTATTTGATTAGAGTCCTTCTAAATTTGAATCTCAGTTTTGCTTTGAAATCCATCCTTGAATCGTCCCTTGAAAAGTTTGTGGTTGATTGTCTTTTGAAAATTGTGTATTCATCATAGTTTTTATTTTGATAAGGATGGCCATATTTTTATATAAAGATGAAATGTTTTTTATAAGGATTATGTACCTTTTAAAAAAAATGAGAATTTGAAGTTTTGAAAGGATTTGAAATTTTGAAAATTTTATAAGAAATGGTTTCATATAAAATGATTTATAACTGAAGGTTTTGAATCTGAATTTAAGTGATTGAACTCTGGCATTTTGGAACTGGTTTTAAGATTTTGAAATAATAAATAATATGATTTGAAATTATTTTTCCGAATAAGTAATGTTTCAATGATTTTAATGGGTTTTAATGATTTTGAAGGAATTTCAAAGAAGTTTTCAAAGTAAATGGAAGTCCAGAACCACTTGTGTCGCTGGAAAATAATTTCGGTGATGAGTGCACGCATCATCGACATTGATTTTCGAGTTTCTGAGTGAGGGAGAGGCCACTTCGGTAACTTTGCTATGCGATTGATTTGTGAAACCAATTCTGATTTCAAATTCCGAAGCGTGATGTGATATTCGAAAGATATATGTATATATATTGAACAATTTGAAATGAGCCGGTGTTCAGTCCTTGAGTTTTGGATTTGATTTGATATAACCCTATTTTGGAATTGATTTACTGATTTAATTATGATTTCCAACTCTTGGATTGAAATATGATTTCTTCGACTATTTGAAGGTTCGAGCACTTCCAAATCAAGGTTAACTTTTCAAAGCTAAATTTTTTGAAAAGTATGAATTATTTGATAAAGTATATAAATTTGTTTTGAATGTTTAAGTATGAAGTAATATGATTTAAATAAGTTGAAACTGTTTTGTTAAGTAAATGAATAAGGCAATTTTAAAATTTTCTAATATGAAATTTAGATTCGAAATGCTTTGAAAAGAATTTGGTCTTCAAAATATTTTGAATAAAATTTAGTTTAAATGTTTTAACTTAGTAACATCTTTATGAAACTATATATTTAACAAGTTGGAATAAATATATAAGTTGTACGTATGGTGTTTTATTCGCATAATTAATTTGATCCAAGTTTGAGTACACAAGTTCGAGGTGGATTACACCATTTCGTGTTAGGATTTTCATTCGATTCTTGATGGCGAATATTTGATATGGATTTTGGGCTTGATTCTAGAATTCTCTATCGTAGTATATGGCTATGCAAGGAGACTGATGGCTTCTAGTCGAGAAACCATATCGAAATCTGCATTAGGGAAGTCGAATGGACAATACTAGTTCGAAAGCGAACTTGTGTGATCGAGCGAGCGATCAAATGTAGTTTTGCGAAATGATGACGTATGTACATCTTATATCCTAATATCATTTATATATTTTGACGCTGAAATTGAAAGCTGTCGAGTTAGAATATCTTTGCTTACTAAAAGAAAATTCCAATTTAAATCACAAAGATATATAACCCATAAAAGCAAAGATATTCAAATCCCATATGGCTCTTCATACAGCGAAATTTATTTTGAAAAATTTGATCCTTATATAAGATGGACCTTACATAAGTATAAGATGATTTTGAAAACATTTGATTTTGGAAATGAATTGGTTGACTTAAATTATTGATTTGGAAATTTGGATTTATTTTCTAAATCTATTATTCTGGAAACGTTGAAACTAAAGATAATTAATTTGAGAAGAAATAATTCGGTGAAATTGTATATGATTTTGAAATTGAACTGATATTGAAACAAATTGAAATTTGAGAACCTTATGTTACTAAACACTTGATTTGGAAGTTGTCGAACTTATATAAAATTGATTTGTATGAGTATGAAATTGATTCGAAAACTATAGATTTGAAAAGGTACTCAATTTGAAAGTGAAATCTTATATATAATGGATATTATATCAGTACGATATTTGAAAGTGATTTGAAAAGGTAATATATGATACATATTTTCGAAGTAAAGATATGGAAAGTGCCTTCTGCTTGATATCCGATTTGTGGCCACATCTTGGATTCATTCTATCGATATTATTCTCTCTGATTTTTGGTTTTCCGGATATGATACTCGAGTGTCCTTCGAATTCCATGGCGTTACCCATGGTCTTACGAACTCGACTGCATAGCGTAATTCGTAAGGCAGTGATTGCTTAAAAGGTACGGATGTTTCCTGGGGGATCCAGGCGTAACCATTGTGTATCTGCGATCTATGGTCGTGTTAGTGGCGTAATCCGCAAGGCAGAGATTGCTTAAGGGGTATGGATGTTTCCTGGGGGATCTAGGCGTAACCATTTTTATGTATCCTGCGGTCCACCGTTTTGTTGCATGGCGAAATTCGCAAGGCAGTGAATGCTTAAAAGGTACGGATGTTTCCTGGGGGACCCAGGCGTAACCATTGTGTATCTGCGATCCATGATTTGATTCGTTTTTGTTTGGATTGTACTTTCCATATCTGTTTTTAAAGGTTTTCCCAGTATTTTCACTAGGTGTTGAAACAGGTCTACTAAGTACCTGGAGAATTCCAGTTTTGTGCCTGATCAACGCACTACCAGAGTCTAAAGGAACAAGGATAAACTTGTTGAAACATCGAGTTATAAAAGTATTTTGATAAAATATTATATAAAGGATATTTTGATCAGTTATTTTCCTTCCTAAAGGATTTTAAAGTGTTTTAAATATTTTACCTCTTTAACCAACAATTTTAATTAATGGCTCATCCTTGTCTTTCAACCCATTTTCCCTCCTAGATATCCCTATTCCCCAACCTTCTTTTCGGGGATGTCTTCCAACCTATTGTTCTGCCTAGTTGTTTCTCCGAAATTTTTTCCTTTTCGAGGACGAAAAGATTTGAGTGGGGGAGAGTGTAACAACCCTGTATTTTGTGATTATTTTAATTATATATATTAATTTCTTTAATTTAATTTCCTGATTTAAAAACTTTATTTTATTTATTAAAATGAATAAATTTTGTTATTTTAAATATAAATTTTGATTTTGATGTGAATTAGAATTCCAAACATGACTAAAAAGAATATTTTCCAGAAAAGTGAATTTTGGTCAATATAGTCAAACTTTGACTTTTAATTTAGAAATTTGAAAGTTTGAAAATTTGAATTTTATCTTTTATTATGAAAGTAAATAAAATTTTAAGAATAATGCTTTTCGTTTCGTTGAAATCTGATTTATAATGTGAATGTTATGCCTTTTTCAATATTGTGTGTAATTTGCTGTATTTAACAAATTGTTTATTTTAAATTGTATAAATAATATTTTATTTGGTCATGTAATGTTCTAATTTATATTTATATGGGTAAAATAACATGTTATGCATATATTTTGGTTTTAAAACATTTTTAAAAGTATAATTGACATTTTCCAGTGTCAGTTGTATTTTGCTTACAATTTCTAATTTCCAGTTTCAATTAATTAAAGTAATTCTTTATTTATTTTTCTATTTTTTTTCTTAAAATCTTATTTTATTCTCATTCCCACTTTATTTTGTTCCTCATTTATTTTATTTATTTGACCTTTTATTTGTTTTAAAGTGAAATAGAAATTTTCTAAAACTAGTGATATTCTATTTGTAAATTTTAAGTCCTGTTTTGAATTTTTAAACAATTTCTTTAGTTCTTTTTCTAATTTCTCTAAATTTAATTAATTATTTCATTTTTAAAATATAAATGAATTATTTTACTTCACATTTTTTTTTAAAATATTTTTAAAATGAAGTTTTTAATTTTCCAAAGTCAATAGTGATTTATTTGTAATTTCTGGACCCTGTTTTCAATTTTTAAGCAATTTCTTATATTCTTTTTCCATTTTCTTTAAAATTAATTAATTATTTTTATTTTATATTACTTTGTTTCGGTTTTAAAGTCAATTTACTGATTTTATTTTTGTTTTATTTGAATTTAAAGAAAAAGAAATATGAAGAGTTTTAAAAGCTTATTTACCTTAAGTCCTTTCATCTCCTTTGTCCTTTCATTTGCCATAACTCCTCAATTACTATCTTGGCTGTGCATTTTTGGTTTGTAGCCGTGATTTTTCAGCCTCCATTCACCCAAAAACATTTTACCTTCTCATTCATTCATGGCTTCAAAAAAATCTATGCGTAATGGCTACTTTTTTTACACTTTTCTTCTCATTTTTCATGTATTTTGCCTTGTTTTCTTTGCTTCTTTGAATGGCCTCCACTCCATATCCACGGCCACCACCCCCTACATCTCTTCCCTGCCATCACCACCAGCTACTCCTTTAGTCTTGACCAAGGCCAAGCCACCATGATGCCAAAACTCCACAAAAATTGCAACACAAGCCATAAAAAACATGTTGTTTGACCACTATTTGTTCACCACTTCATTTTCCACCACCACCACCACCTTAGGCCGCCTCCACCACCTCTGGCCAGACCACCACACACCTTTCCTTCCACTGACCTGATCCATACCTCTCTGACCTGACCACACAAGCCCATGGCCGAGCCATTTTTTGTGAACAAAACCCACCAATTTTGCCTTAAACTCTTCATATTCCTTTGTATAAACTTTCTCCTCATATTCTACTACCTAGGCCATGCATACACATGACCAAACCTGAGCCAAACTTGTTTAAACCAGAGCCAAAAACATCCCTAGGCCATGATAAAAGAATAGAGAAAGTAAGACAAAAGATTTGGCATTCGTATCTCTTTTTATTTAAAAGTTATGTCATTTCTAGTGTATTGAAATTTATGGTTTGCTTTGATTTTTGTTTGGGTTGTAACACAAGATCTATATCATTGGATTTGCTCTCCACACTCAAATTGTATTAGAGTTGTCGTGCCTTCATAATCTTTGTGTTGTGAGCTTTGTTGGCAAATCTCCAGCTTAACAGGTGAGTTATTCTCACCAGACAATATGTACATATATAACTAGTGAATTGACCCCTTTTGAATCTGTAAAATGAATTATCATGTTACACTTGCTATGTTATGATTTATGATGTTCACCAATGCTTAAACACCTATTATATTATATGT
Source organism: Allium fistulosum (assembly GCA_030737815.1). Lineage (NCBI taxonomy): Eukaryota > Viridiplantae > Streptophyta > Magnoliopsida > Asparagales > Amaryllidaceae > Allium > Allium fistulosum. Next base: position 271,578,033 of record CM060902.1, on the reverse strand, counting down.
TACTGTTATATTATGCTGTTCTATTATTTTTATCAGTTTATCACACTGCAAGTTCTCTTAGATTAGAAACACTATGGGTTGAAATGATACATACCCGAACGGACTTTAGAATAGGAGAAAATCATTATGGGCTGAAATGATAGGCCTGAATGATTTTCAATTATTTTTCATTTCCTTGGGATTGCGGGTTTGAAATGATCAAACCCGGGTTTCTTTGTAAATTACGGGTTGAAATGATATATTACCCGTATCACTTTACTTAGACTAGAAATGAAATACAGACCCGTTGTTAAAATATGTTTTTATAAAAATCTCAAAAATATTTTTGAAATGTAAATATTATAATATTTGATTTAAACTAAATAAAAAAATGATTTATGTAAGCATTATTGATTTTTTGAAAATTTATAAGTGAAATAAATTATTGGTAAAACTAGAAAATTTGAAATGTAAGTTATTTTAGGAAATTTTAATTGGGTGATAATTGGAATTTAAATTAAATATGAAATGTGATAACTTCATGATAATTTGGATTAAAGTGAATTTAAATGATTTTTATATTATATTAATGATTGTAAATAAAGTTAAAATGTGAAATGAATGAATTTTTAAGTTGAAATTTTGAAATATAACTAAAATTGGAAATTTGTGAATTTGGCTTAAGAGTGAACTTTAAGTTAAGTAAATAAAAATGGAATTAAGTTATTTTGAAAATTTAAAATTAAGATTTAAGTTAATTTAATTTAATGAATTTATAATTTAAAATTGGAATTTAATAAGTGAATTATTATTAAATTTTGATTTTTGAATGGAGGTTTAACTTTATAAAATCATGAATATAAGGGTATTTGAATCATTATATATGATTTTATAAGTTAAAAATGATTTATATAAAAATATAATTGTTTGTGAAATTATACTGAATATTTGAAGTTAATTAACTGCATCTCTGAAATGCTATTAATTCTAATGTAAATGATAATACAACATTTGTAAATGCTGTAGTTGATAATAATGAACCAAATGGATAAATTTAATTAAAGGCTATTATAGCATTTTTGTAATGTTATAATGGTTGAATTTAACTAAGTTTATTTGAAACTAATGTAACCCTATTACAGCATTTTAAATGCTGTCTTTTGTTAAATTGAACTGTTTTAAATGTGACTTTCCGTAGCATTTTCTAAATGCTGCAAAAGTTGAATTTTCGTTGTTTTAATTAATTTAAGTGAACGAATGAAAGATTAAAATTTTGGAAATTTAATAATTTAATTATTAATAATAACTTTATTTTTATGATTTAAAATAAAGTAATTTGTTTCGAAATATAAACTATTTTGAAATATGATATTTTGATATTTTTAAATGGATTTTTGAAGGATATTGAATTTTGAAATGATATTTGATTTTGAAGTATAAAATACCATTTTGAAATTTTAACCACGGGGTGTATTTAATTTATTGTTTAACTTATCCTTGAAGGATGGGCGATCCCAAGCATCCTTTGAGTTATTGTGCATTTCTACTACAGTTCACTTGAGTTGGTTTACATTATATAAGTATATATTGTCATGACTCGAGTGTTTTGTGTTTTACTTTACGCTCGAGTCAGCCTGAGTATTTACAGCTTAGCTTTGGATCTCATTCTGGAGCTAGGAATCGCTGGAGATTCTGCTTGTCTAGTTATTTGTTCCTTTCAGTTCAGTTGTTCTATTCTAGTTCTGGTATTTATAAACTTCTATGTATTTGGGATTTCTATTGTATATGTTTTCAGAATGATATTATGTATTATGTTTTGAGAGTTTGTATATAGTAGCTTCATGAACTACTATGGTATTTTATTTCCGCTGTGAGTTATTCTGATATGTTCTGTGTCTGTGATTCTGTGTATTTAATTTCATTTGCTCCAAATTTATTTACAATCTGTTATTTTGAATTATTCAAGTCAGACATGTGTGGATTATTGTCGATTTGAATGGTCCAAAATAGTGGGTCGTTACAAGGAAGACGGCTGGAAAAAAAGGAATGAGGAATAGTTAGGGTTAATTGGTGAAAGGTTAGGTTAAAACGTAAAAAAAGTGGACTATAAAAGCCCATAGGAAGATAGAAGGTTTAGGGCCTTTCATATTACTTTATTTTATTTTTATAACTTTATATTTCTGGAAAAAAAAATCCCAGATAAAATTTCGAAATTTTATCAAAATATAATGGTTTATATAAATATTTATCAATCATATAAAGTTAAATTAAGAAAATAGCTAAAAATAGTAAACTAGTCTAGAAAATTTGAAATTGAATAGAATAAATTTTAGAAAAATTCATATGAGCTTGTAATATATTTCTAAACATAAATAATAACATAAAATAAAAATATATTCACAAAATAAATATATAAAATTTAATTTAAATATAATTTTAATGAAGAAAATAGCAGAAAATAAGAAAACAGCCTTTAAAAATAGGAAATCAACACGGTAAACATTGGAAAAAATTCTATTATTATTTTTGAAATATTTAGAGATGAAACTATACATAAATTAACATATTGACACATATTAAATAAAATATAAGAAAGAAAATATGATTTATAAAATTTAAAATAGGCAAAATTGCACAAATAAACAAATTATACTAAAAATTGAAATGTACATAACTTTTACATTTTAACTCCGTTTTCAACGAAACGAAAAGCAATATTCATGTTATTAAATCTATTTTCATAATAAAAGATAAAATTTATAATTTCAAATATTTAAAATTTAAATTTAAAAGTCAAAGTTTGACTATTGACCAAAATTCACATTTTCAGGAAATATTAAATTTAGTCATATTTGGAATTCTAATCCACATCAAAATCAACGCTTATACTTAAAATAACAAAATTTATTCTTTTTCATAAATAAAGCTTTTGAATCTGGAAAAATCAATTTAAAAATATTTGAAAAATACAGGGTTGTTACACTCTCCCCCACTCAAAACTTTTCGTCCCCGAAAAGGAACGAGGTACGGGAAAGCACAGAAAAAGATAGAATGAAATAAGATTAAAATAAGATGATAAGAAGATTGGAATTACACCTAATAACTATTGTTATAGGTAAGTTTAACAAGATGGAGGTGATCAAATCAAGAATATAAGCACGAAAAAGATCCTCTAGAGTCTGAATCACCCTTTTCCCTTGACCGACGGTCTATGAATGGAAAAACAGTGTTCAGATCCAGATGAGTAACAAAGATTATCAAAGATTATAGAAAGATTTCTAAACAGACTGGTATAAGAAATAGCCTTCCCATTCTGTAACAAGATAAGAGAAATAAGGACAACCAAAAGATAGTTTGAAAAAAAAACAAAATAAGATAATAAATTTGAGACCATAATGCTTTGAAATCATAACAATTTAGGGATGTTTATCATTTGGAAATTATACTACTAAAATCATAACACTTTGGAAATGTTATTCAAAAAAAACATAATACTTAGAAAATCATAACATCTTTTTTTTTAAATAATCTTTATTTAAACCATTTTAATTCAAGGTCAAATAATATTCATTTTAAAGTTGTAACATTTCTAAGTTCATTCAATTATAAAATTTCCAAAACATTGTATTTTCAAAATAGCAGCACTTATAAAATGTTACTGTAGATATATTAGTATTTCAAATCAGTTTAATTTCAGAAATATTTATTTGGATATCATTTAACTTATGACTTATTAAAACAAACCTTTATGAATGGAATATCCAATTTAAACTATACTTCGTTTATTAAGTCAAAAGTTCACTATTTTACTTAACTCTTAATTTAACACATGACCTACCACTTTATTTAAAATACCCATTTCATAAATAGATATTCCTTTAATAAGTTACACTTAAAATTTCCATTTGAAAACCAAATTCTCAATTATCAAGTTTTAGTGATGTTAAAATACATTTTAACTATTTAAATCATAATTATTCATTTTTCAAGACATATCAATTTCATAAATAAAATATTTATCATAGCAAATATAACAATCAAATTTCTTTACACATCATTTAGACATCAATTAAACTATGAATTCAAGTTAAATAAACTTTATTACAAAATGTCCAATTCAAATGTATTTTTTATTTTATCTATTCAAAGATACATTATTTATTATACTACATATTCATTTCAGGAAATAACTTTTATTAAAATTCCTAGGTTAGACTTAAGGTTCCATATTAAATCAAATTTGATTATTAAGTTATTTAAATAAAATCTCTTTAAATCCCTTTTTCACTATTTACCTCTGTTAATCTTTTATAACTAAAATTTAAGTATATAACATTTATTATAACCACTCAAATTTTATTTATAAAAATCCTTTCTATATTGTATATTATCCAATTTCATATTCAACTTCTGTGTAATTTTGGTAAGTTATATTGGAATGAAATTGTATGTTATACAAATAAAACTTTCCAATTCAATTATCTTAAGTTTGAATCATTTATCCAAATTTTTGATTTTCTTTTTATAATTGAAATTATTCTTCAAGATGAAATTTAAGAATTAATTTTCCGGTTTCCTTCAAACCAGTTAGAGATAAATAAATATATGTACATAATATGTCAAATCAATTTAAATCATATATCTATATATATTATAAATCAAATCATATTTAGAAATTCAAATAAATTAAATCTTTCAAAACAAAGCTGTAGTAAGACTACAGAACGGTCTCTTCAGTTCAAAACTCGAAAATGAATGTCGATGATGCTGCAGTCATCACCGAAATTATTTTCCAGCGACAAAGAGAAGAGCACTAAATTTTTAAACTTTAAAATCCTTTAGAAACATATTTCTACTTAGAAATACTTTAAATAATATATCCTTTTACAACTTTAAACACAAGGTTTGAAATCCATCGGAAATTAAATTCTTAAATTTCTTGTTTTAAATTCATTTCAGTTCCCAAATAAATTTATAAACAACTATTTATAAATTCATTTATAGAACTATAAATGATAAGTTCCATAAATTTACTTATATCTCCAAATTTATTTCATTAACCAAATTTTAAAATAATATAGTGTTAGTTTGTTCTGTCAAAGTGTTTTAGAAATCCTATCGATAGCGTTGATCAGACGAATCGATCGGAAACCCAATTCAACATCAACAACTCAAACAACACAATATTTAAACATTTTAATTTTAAATATTAGTTTACAAATACACTATACAGGAATTGATTTTCAAAGAAGGATAGAGATTCGAATTTGGTTAACTCAAATCAAATGAAATTCTGATTTGAAAATAAGTTGGAACAAGGATGAGATGATTAAATAACATAATAGGAAGATGGATAAGCTTATATAAATCACGGGCAACCTTAACCGGGTCAACCGTGACTTAAAGAATAAGATCGATGTGGATTTCTAGGGTAAATCTACATTCGACCTCAAGAGATAGAGTTTGGGATAGTAAGCGATACTAGCATCTAAACCGAGGATATAAAATCTTTGGTGAATCGATGCTATTGTAAAGGAGTTTCACCCCTTTACAAGAAAATTAGAATATTGGCGAGACCTCCAATTCACTACAAAGATCATTCGAAGTGGAGTTATGAGATACTCTGGAATCAAAAGAAGAAGAATAGTGAGGAACAATAATGGATTTTGGAACCGCAGGGGACGTTCCAAAATTCAAAGGAAATCGAATCAAAAGGAAGAGATTCAAACTCGAACGAAAGTGATTCTGTAAATAAATTTACCATACATTCTAAGTTTTGCCTCAAAGCCAAAGCTCTGATACCAACTGTAACGACCCGATATTTTCAACCATTCGCATCCATTATAAGTGTATAGGTAGACACTCATGTCAGAATTGAATTGCTCAAAATACCGCGTTGTAAATAAAATTTGGCAAATCTCAGAATATACAGTAAATAAATATAATCACAGATCACAGAGACAGAGTAAAATAATGCAGCGGAAGTAAAAGATATAGTAGTTCATGAAGCTACTATATAAATATATCAGAGTTACATGAGATATAACAGAAGAAATAGAATACAACAAAAGTCTCAATATAATAACCAAGTACAAGCTGAGTAGAACAACGGAATTGAAATAGATAGGACATGACAAGCAGATAATCTCCAGCGATTCAAATCTCCAAGAGAGTGGAAATCCAAATCTGTGAATAACTCAGGCTGACCCGAGCGTAAAGCAAAACACAAAACACTCGAGTCAGGACAATATATACTTATATAATGTAAACCAACTCAAGTGAACTGTAATAAAGGTACAGGTAACTTAGAAGATGCTTGGGACCGCCCATCCTCTAAGGATCCGTTAAAATATCTACTATGTAGTAATATTCGGTATTATAATAATGTCTAATAAGTAAAGTATAATCATATAGAAAATAGCGTTAAGGGGATGGAGAACCTTAACGCGGTCGGATCTTAAAATCATAATCGTAGTAAAGCTCGATATGGTAGGTGACACGGCACACAAGGCAATGCCAGGGTAGATATAACAATTACGCACACGGACTGATGGTGCGGATAGCAGCCACTACCGTCCACCTCGAACAACACTCCCAAATCGGAGGATGGCCATCTAATCAATCACAAGTAAGAGTATAATATCGAAGAAATGTGTCCGAGAAGAGGTGCTACCTCACTGGTCCGAGATCGCTCCTGTTTTAGCTACCTTATGCCAACTCACGGGAGTTGGGTCCACGTAACATACCTTAAGAACGTCGCCACCATCCTACTTCATTTTGGAATCTCCACCGCGTACACGGTTGTTAAAGTGGTTTTCGATATCGACAGAGAGTATGTCCATATCCGATCCCGGTATCTTTGCCGACCAATCGTTATTATAACCCGTGGTTATAACTTTAAAATCAATACTTTACTTCAAAATAAAATATCATTTCAAACCTTATCTTTATCAAAATAAAGATTAAATCAATTCCAAACCATTTCCATATATTTAAATTTTCATATCATTTCAAAACTTCATTTCAAATCATTTTAATATAATAAAATATCATATCCTTACAAAACTTCATTTCAAATCATTTTAATAAAATAAAATATCATATCCTTACAAAACTTCATTTCAAATCATTTTAATAAAATAAAATATCCTATCAGTTCAAATCCAAATATTCAACTTTAAATACCTTTTAAATTCAAAGATATCGTTCATTTACTATCATTTCAAATCACCTTCAAATAGTTTATATTCCAATCAAAATAATTCATTTAAACCTTTTAAAAGTGTAATTATTATATTTTCAAATCAAGTATTCAATTTCCAAAGTTTCAAACCATTCTGAGTTCGTTTACTAAGTCAAAAAACCCTAATTATTAAAATTTTAGCATTTCACAGCATTTAAAAACAACTACTATAAGTTATATCTGAAAACATTTTTAATTCAGCAAAGACAGCACTTAAAACTGCTGTTAAAACTCAGTTTTAGTTGAATTATAGTTCAAAACAAAAAAGACAGCATTTCAGAAGTGTTGCGGTAGTTCAGATTTCAAAACAAGGGTTAAATTTTGATTTCAACATAGACTGCAGATCATTATAGCATTTCCAGAGAATGCTATAATAGGCCTGAGTTCAATATTAGCCTATAAGTTCAACTACAGCAACTACAGCATTCCAAAAATGCTGTAATAGCTCTTTTTTACACAATTTTAGTTCAAAACAGAATCTATAGCATTTCTGAATGCTATTAAAAGTTAATTTCAGGTGTTAGTGTATTTCCAGCAATTAAATAACTTTAATTTAAAACACATAAACATTTTTAAAATCATATTTTAACATTTAAAATGTTCATTTACATATCATTTAACATATATCTTTTCACAATAAATTTCTTATAATCAAATCCAATTTTCAACAATTTACTTAATAAATTTTAGTGTAAAAGTATCCAATTCTTCACATTTCAACAAATAAACTTAACACTTCAAATTTAAATTACCATTTCACAATTTAACTAAATTTCCAATTTTATTTAATTAACTTAAACCTTTAATTAAAACCAAATTTCACATTTCCTAGTCAAGTTATATTTTAAAAGATCACTTTTAAACATTCATTTATTTAACCACTTAAACTCATAGAAAAAATCAATAATACTTTAATAAATCGCTTAAATTCAAATTTAATCAAATTATCATATTTACCATTTTCCAAATAAAATTAAATTTTCATTTTATTTATATAACTTAAATATCATTTTTAACCAAAATTCCAAATTTCCAACTTAAGTTATATTTCAAAAAATCCAGTTAAACCATTCATTAATTACATTTTTAACACATAGAAAAATCATAATTTCTTTAATTCAAAATATTTCAAAATCTATTTAAATCAAATTTCATAAATTTATAATTTTAAAATACTTAAAAATATTCAAAACACTTTGTAAAATAACCACGGGCCTGTATATAGTTTTCTAGCCTAGGTCAAGTGATACGGATATGTATCATTTCAATCCGTAGTTTAAAAAGAACAATCCGGGTTCTATCATTTCAAACCCGCAATCCCAAGTTAAAATAAATTAAATAAAAACCATTCAGGCCTATCATTTCAGCCCATAACGATTTTTCCCTATTCTAAAGTCCGTTCGGGTATGTATCATTTCAACCCATAGTGATTCTAGTCTACAGGGAACTTGCAATGGTGATAACTGATATAAATAACAGAATAACATTAAATAACAGTAACATATGATATAACAGGTGTATAAACATCATATGATCATAACATAGTCAAGTATAACATGATAATATATTTCTACAGATTCACAGGGTGTCAATTTACTAGTTATATAGGTACATATTGTCTGGTGAGAATAACTCACCTGTTTGTGCTGGAGATATCAAAACCAATGACACAATGGAAACAAAAGCACGATGACAAGACAACGGACTTGAGTGGAGAGCGAATCCAATCTACAACTCTTGTGTACAACCCAAAACAAACAATCAAAACAGCAAAATTCAATACGACTTTAAAGTGCAATATCATTGAAATAAAAGGAGATACGACTACGTAGTCTTTTTCTTTGCCTTCTCTATTGTTTGGTATGGCTTTGGGGTCTGATGTGGTTCAGATGTCGTCAAGTTTTGGGTCAGGTTTGGGCTAACATAGCTCGGGTTCAAGGCAAGACAAGGTGGAGTTTGTACATGAGGAGGTGATGTGGTTTTGAAGGCAACTAGGTGGTTTTTGGTCAAAACAAGGGCTCAGCCATGGGGATTGGGCTCGGCCTGTGGTGTGTCATGAATGGACAGAGGTGGGGAGGGGTGTGTCGAGGTCAGGTCAGGGGAGTGGTGGCGGCTATGGTGGTGGTTTGGGTGGTGGTTTAAGTGGATGAGCATGTAGAGGTGAAATAAGCATGGATCTAGGCATCTAGGTTGTAGTTTGAGGGGTTTGGCCATCAAGGGGGTTCGGCCATGGTCAGATCTGGTGGGGTAGATGGTGGTGGTGGTCTGGAAGAGATGGAAGGAGGTGGTGGCCGTGGAACAAGGGGGAGAGGCCGATCTAAACAAGGGAGAAAACAAGGCAAAATTGCATAGAAAAAGTAAGAAAAAAAAAGTAGAAAGAAAAGAGGGATTTACCTAATTTTTTCAAGATGGAGGCCATGACTTTTTTTTAGGGTTTTTGAGCTTGAAAATTCATGAATAATAGGAGGAAGATGGCTGGAAAAAAAGGAATGAGGAATAGTTAGGGTTAATTGGTGAAAAGTTAGGTTAAAACGTAAAAAAAGTGGACTATAAAAGCCCATAGGAAGATAGAAGGTTTAGGGCCTTTCATATTACTTTATTTTATTTTTATAACTTTATATTTCTGGAAAAAAAAATTCCAGATAAAATTTCGAAATTTTATCAAAATATAATAGTTTATATAAATATTTATCAATCATATAAAGTTAAATTAAGAAAATAGCTAAAAATAGTAAACTAGTCTAGAAAATTTGAAATTGAATAGAATAAATTTTAGAAAAATTCATATGAGCTTGTAATATATTTCTAAACATAAATAATAACATAAAATAAAAATATATTCACAAAATAAATATATAAAATTTAATTTAAATATAATTTTAATGAAGAAAATAGCAGAAAATAAGAAAACAGCCTTTAAAAATAGGAAATCAACACGGTAAACATTGGAAAAAATTCTATTATTATTTTTGAAATATTTAGAGATGAAACTATACATAAATTAACATATTGACACATATTAAATAAAATATAAGAAAGAAAATATGATTTATAAAATTTAAAATAGGCAAAATTGCACAAATAAACAAATTATACTAAAAATTGAAATGTACATAACTTTTACATTTTAACTCCGTTTTCAACGAAACGAAAAGCAATATTCATGTTATTAAATCTATTTTCATAATAAAAGATAAAATTTATAATTTCAAATATTTAAAATTTAAATTTAAAAGTCAAAGTTTGACTATTGACCAAAATTCACATTTTCAGGAAATATTAAATTTAGTCATATTTGGAATTCTAATCCACATCAAAATCAAAGTTTATACTTAAAATAACAAAATTTATTCTTTTTCATAAATAAAGCTTTTGAATCTGGAAAAATCAATTTAAAAATATTTGAAAAATACAGGGTTGTTACAAATTCGATAAGACATGTGTACATGGCAAGCAAATCTTTTGGTATAAAATTTTAAAACATGTGCTATCTCAATTAATTTAATCAACACACATGAAACATTTCAAGGAAAGGCTTGCGTGTAAATAAAAAAACTTATTGGAAAACCAAAAGAGGCATGTATTAAATAAAAGAAAGTAATAATAAGATAATATAAATGAAAGCGACGATTTAAATTTGAGAACATAGACCGTACATAGAAATCACAAATCTAATACACTAAAAAAATGGTACATTTTAACATATTTTATTAACCCTAGTACGCTCAAATTTACACACATATATGTATTTTTATTTAGTACACAGTAAATAAAATTAAACATTGCAATTAACATAATGAGACCGCTACCCCACACATTAAAAGATGAACTGAGACTTCAAAGTCGAATTTGAAATGGAATAAATTTCCAATGTAAATATGCTAACTATTCCAAATAAAAAATTTAACCAAACCTTCAAGTTGATTTCTTACCATTTTATTACTGTTATTTTTTTTATAAATTAAATTCAAATCAAGTTTGAATATTTAAATAAATCAAATATTCCAACTAGAAACATACAACAAAATTCAATTCTTTGTTTTAATGAAATTAAATTTACATTCACAAATGAAATATTCACTTTATTTGATAAAAATATTCTTTTCAAGAAACTAATCCTTTTCTTTTATTTTTATTGAAACATATTTCTTTTTATTACACCTTAATTTACAATTAACACCTTCCCCTTTAAAACCAACTTATATTTAAAGATTATCCCATTAAAGAGTCACAGAAACAATACTTCGTACAACCACGTCGTTTCTTTATCAATTGATTTCCTATTATCATTATATTTGTAACAAATTTAAGTACTCACACTTTGAATGTAATATTTCTCATTGAAATTTTCATTATATTTTTAACACAAAACGTAAGTTGCACATATCATTAATTAATTACCATTTACTTCTATTTCTTATTAATGGCAAGATATAATTACTATTAATTACAATAATTAAATGTCAAAACATACCATAATATAGGGAAGATAATTAATCCAATTGTTTCCTTTGAAATCCAATTTTCCATGTTAAACCCAATAACTATATACTAAATTAATTCCAACATTTAATTACAACTGTAATAAAACCCGTTCATTATATATTTAAATTCCAAACAAATCCTTTTATTTTGATTTACATTCTTATTATCAAATCAACTATTCCCTTATGAAATTGATTAACATAAGTTTTCATTTTATTACACTCATCACTCAACAGTTAACGTTTCTTCTTATATCAATTGTAATATTTCAATTACATCAATTCTCCATTAATTACCAAATAAATTTCTAACGGATTTAATAATAAGATAATAAATAAAACAATGGTTATACATTAATAATCCATATATATTAACTTATTGTTTACAAATAAAGGTTAATAAATTTACGTACAAAATAGTTGATTTCATACTCCATATTAAAAACCAATTGCAATTTAACATATAATTACATCAATTTATACATCATTTATTATATTCCTTATTAACCTTTATTATTTAAATTGATTAAAATTACGTTAACATAGTATAGTAGTCAATTACATTCAATCAATATTAGCAAATTATATGTTAATACGTGTTACCATCTTTTATCTCATTAAAATTAGTTGTTTTAAGATTTATCTTAAGGTCAAAATTTCTAATGTAATAAGATTCAATTTAATAAATCATAAATTTTAATTTCAGACAATATTAAAGTCCAAAACTTTATTAAATTTAATATTTTTAATTATCAAAAATACGGGTTGTTACATGTGTGATACAGCTTCATCATTACCCACATATATAGTTGGTACCTGTGTAACCAAGATCGAGATTCTTAAGGTTACTTATGATGTGATTGGTGGCTCCTCAATCTGGTTAGCACTCTTCACTTTGAATACCTTCAGGTTTGGTAAAATTTCTGAGTTTATTTGTTGCTTTCTTGAACTATCAGTTTGGTTTATTGATTGTTGATTCAGTTGAGCAACATTCACACTTGATTTGTTGTTTCTTTGCATATTTTGATTCTGTCGATTCACTGTAAAATCTGCATTGTATCTAAAGTAACATTTCCTTGCAATGTGACCAAATTTTTTACAAATTTGACACTTGATTCTATTGTTGTTATTATTCCACCTTCCATTTCTTCCTCTGCCTCTCTGAAACTGATTTCCCCTTTGGGTATATGTTTCTTGTCTATTGTTTTGATCACTCCTGTTGTTTGAATTTCTTTCTTGATTCTTGGTTCTGAAGTTAGAAGCATAGTTAATTAAGTAATCCGTGTTGGTTGATTTTCTTTGCTATATCCTTCCTTCAAGGGAAAGAAGTGTGGAGGGGACATACTGAATATTTTGAGGGTTTCTTTTAAGGAGATAAAAAGCAACAACTAATTCATATTCCTCATCAAAGCCATTCATAATTGTCAAGATTTTTTCTATTTCTGATACTATGTGTCCAACATTGTCTAGCAAGTCACAATATGTCTTCATTTTGGTTAGATACTCTCTCATCGACAAGTTTTTCTTCTTCAATTTTTGCAATTGTCTTTTCAGTGCATGATTCTTGCAATAGACTGAGAGTTAAAAATTTGCTCCACAGTGATCCATATTTCATGTGATGACTTGCATATAACAATTCGAGATACTAGATTCACTCTAATTGATGACAAGAGTAAGAAGAAAGTAAACTATCTTATCTTTGGTATTTTATGTATTCTTTGTTACTTATCGGCATTCATTATCTGTGGTTATCTTTGCTGGAATTGTAGCAGTACCATTAATGAAATCTTCGAGTCCATATCCCCTTATGGAGTTTCAATTTGATATTTCAAAAGCAATAAATTATTCTCATTAAGTTGAATAGTGACTAATTGACTTTGGGTTTTATGATTGAAAGTGCACTGGTATCATTGGGTGAGGTAGTTCCATTTCCTCCAGTATGTGATAAGGTGGAAGAAATATCATCACCTCCTTCTGCCATGATGATATTTCACAGTAATAGGATAGGGAGAGATCCTTTGCGAGGCACACAATGCTCTAGTATGCATCCAAGATGAAATCAGATGATAAAAAGCTTCAAGAAGCCTTTTTTGATGATCAAATGTGTACAACCAAAGCACTGGGATGATGAAATGTCTCCGACTTGATGTTCTTGGTGAGGCACATAAGTAGTAGGTAAGATTCTTACTGGGTTCTTGAATGTGGAAAAGGTTTCTCAGATGATGATGCACTACACTGATGAGAACCATTGTGTAACCACAGTTCAAGTGATGGTATTAATTTCTGATGAAGATTTGGCAGGGCACTTTGCCGTTAGGCGTGGGCTCCAATACCATAAAAGAGAATATGATACTGAAATGTAAATGAGAAAGTTTACTTTTTATTTATGAGAATGAAAAATGTCGTTACAACTTCTTTGTGTATAAGCTTTTATAGGTGTATATATAACGATCAAAAGAAATAAATATAGTTGGGCTTTGAGCTTATCTGTTTTATCTTATACTCGAATACAAGTAAAGAAAATATGACTGTATGCTTTTATTCATTATCTCTATTAGTAAGTATAATGTAACAACCCATAATTTTATTAATATTTTTAATTAATTTTACTTTGAAAACTTTGATTTTTAAATCATTTAAAATTGAATTTTGGAATTTTCCAATGTATTTTTGGATTTTGTTTGTAATTTATTTTCCAAATATATTAAAATAAACATTTTCTGGAAATTTAATATTTTGGTCAACTTTGGTCAAACTTTGACTTTCATTTGAAAACTTTAAATTTGAATTTTAATTTCTAATCTTTTTCTTTGAAACAGTATTTGTTTTTGATATCCGTTCTGCTTTTCATTTTGTCAAATTCTGCTTTATACTTTTTAAATCTGATAAATTCATCGTTTACAAGAAATTATTTTTAGTATTTTATTATCTATATTTTTATGTTATTTCTATTTTATTTTAGTTTTGGACTTTGTTTATTTATTTGTTGTTTTGAAATTTTTGATATTGGGCTTGGAAATTTCAAAAGACTTAAGTTATTTGTTTAATTGATGCCTTTTCGTTTTCTAGCCTTTCCATTTGCTTCCTTAGCCGTTCATTTCTTCTTTTTGCCTTACCAAACTTCTCCCTTCCTCATTCTTATTCGCGTACAAAACATTTATTCTCATCTCCTTTTCATTTTTCATTTCTAACAAAAAGTTTTAAAGTAAGTTTCATGGCTCCTTCCTCTTCTTTCTTTTGCTTTTCCTTTTTGTTCTTCTCTACTATGCTCGGCCTCTACCATGCCATCCTATTGCCGACCATCTCATCACTTCACCACCATCCATGACCGACCATCTCCACCACCATACCATCACCAAGCCTTACCGTGACCATAGACCCAAAATCCATCACATAAGTGCCTTGAAAACCCTAACCATACTCCACTATAATCACCACCATCACCTTGTTTGCCTCGGCCTCCACCACAAACTCCACCATGCCTTGCCTTGCCGAGAACACACCCACGCCAGGCCGTGACCAGATAATCAGACCTGACCTAATCCGTGTGATCAAACCCAGGCCGAACCCATGTGTGCACTTGACCATTCAATTGCTTTACCTTTTGCCTTCCATGCTTTGTAACTTGCCATCTCTTCATATTTCAGTCCATGGCCGAGCATACTTGTCTTGAATCCAATCATGGCTGAGCATAATAGGATGTTGGTCGAGCCTATGTATGTTGTGGCCGAGCCCACTTGATGGTTAAAGCAATTCTAGTTCACATTGATTCATACTTTTCCATTGTTTTAACTTATATTCTTTGTACAATCATTTACTTATAATATGTTGTATTTATGTTGTTACAAGATTGAATCTTGGCTCTCCATCCACTCGTATTCGATTCGTGCTTTGTCGTGCCTTTCGGAGTAGTTTGTCTTATGTTTGATTGTTATCTCCAGCTTAAAAAAAGGTGAGTTATCACTCTCGACATACGTACTTTTATAATTGTAAACAATGGCATGTGAATTGTAGAAAATTTATATGTTATGTTAATATGTTCATATATGCCTGTGATATGATTATATGATGTTAAATTCTGTTTATATATTTGTTACATCATCTGATATGATTATATGTTCTACTGTTCATTTATTTACTGATTCTCACACTCCAAGTTCCCTATCACTATGGGTTGAAATGATACATACCCGAACGGACTTTAGAATAAGGAAAAATCATTATGAGCTGAAATGATAGGCTCGAGTGATTTTTATTGTATT
Organism: Allium fistulosum; assembly: GCA_030737815.1. NCBI lineage: Eukaryota > Viridiplantae > Streptophyta > Magnoliopsida > Asparagales > Amaryllidaceae > Allium > Allium fistulosum. The sequence goes on along the minus strand of CM060902.1, from coordinate 271,562,065 downwards.
TGTTTTACTTGGGATTGCGGGTTTGAAATGATAGAACCCAGATTTTTCTTTTTAAATTACAGATTGAAATGATACATATCCGTATCACTTGACCTAGGTTAGAAAATATTATGCAGGCCCATGGTCAAAATTTAAATAATATTTTCCTAAAATTTATTAAGTATTTTTAAATAATATTTTCCTAAAAGATTATTTAGTATTTTGAGTTTTATAGATATATGAAATTTTAACTTAAATTTGATTTAATGCTTTAAATTATAAAGGCGTATTGGTTTTTTTATAAGTTAAATTTTTATAAGTTAATAATTGGTTTTAAGTTAAATTAAGGATCTTTATTGATGATAAATAACTTAATAATTGAATTTGACTTAATATGGAAGTTTTAAATCTAACCTAGTAATTGTTATGAATTTTACTTTATGAAACAGACATGTTTTGTGTAATAAATAATGTATTTTGAACTGATAAAACAGAATACAGTTTTAATTGGACATTTTGTAATAAAATTTATTTAAGTAGAAAATCATAGTTAATTGATGTCTAAATGAATAGATCTAAAAGAAAAAATTTGATTGTTAAATTAACTATGATAAAATATTCTTTTGTGAAATGTTATGTTTCGTAAAATAAATAGTTATGATTTTTAAATGGAAAATGTAACTTTAATTATGACCTAACTTGATAATTGGAAATTTGGTTTTTCAAATGGAAATTTTAAGTTAAGTAAATAAATAGAAATTTAGTTTTATTTATGAAATGGGTATTTTAAAATAAAGTGTTAGGCTAGTGGTTAAAAATAAAAGTCAAGTAAAATAGTGTATTTTGACTTAATAAATGAATTATGGTTTAAATTGGATATTTATTTATAAAATTTTATTTTATTAAATCATAAGTTAAATGATATCCAAATGAATGTTTTGAAGCATGAAATATGATTTTTTTTATAAGTTAAAAATGGCTAAAATTGAAGTTTTAATGTTTCTGAAAGGTTATAATAAAATCTGGAATTTTATTGGTAGCATTTATAAAATGCTGTGGTTTTAAGATGGAATTTGTTAAGTGCTATCATTTTTGAAATTTAACTAAGTTCTGAAATAACCAAATACTATTACAACATTTTATAAGTGCTGCTGTTCCGAAATTTAACTATGTTTTGAAACAACTAAATACCTATTACAACACTTTTTAAGTGCTACTGTTTCTGAAACTAAGCTGTTGGAGAATAACTAAATATCTATTACAGCACTTTATAAGTGCCGTTGTTTCTGAATTTGAACTATTTCTGAAAATAACTAAATAACTACTACATCACTTTATAAGCGCTGCTGTTTTAAAACTGAACTGTTTGCAACACTAAAATATCTACTGTAGCACTTTATAAGTGCTGTTGTTTTGAATTTGGCAATGTTTGAAATGTTAATATATTTACCGTAACACTTTATAAGTGTTGTTGTTGTTGAAATTACAATGATCTTTGGAAATGAATATTATTTTGGAAGATTTTGACATTGAATTTAAATGGTTTAAATGAATATGTTTTGAGGTGAAATATAAACCATTTTTATTTTAATACAATGTTTTCGAAATTGGTATAATTGAACGAATGAATTTTAAAATGCTATAACTTTAGTAATGAATATTATTTTAAGGGTGTTATGGTTTTTTCTAAATATTATGATTTTCAAAGAATAACATTTCTAAATTATTATGATTTCAAAATATTTTGGTTTCAAAGTGTTGGGTTTCAGAGTTGTTATAACTTTAAAAAGTACTATGGTTTGAAAATGAGATTTTTGAAATTGTATTTAATTAAGAATTGTCTTTAAATATATTAACTTGGAACTTATTGAAATTGAAGATTAAGAATGTGACTTTATAAAGTGGTGGTTTAAGATGATTTAAAGGAAGATTTCAAGTTTAATAAATTGAAGGAAATATTCAGTGATTTGGAAATGGAATGGGGGTTTTATTTAAATGATATATTGATTTGGTTTTTGGAATTTAAATGCTATATTATGGCTTTGGTTTTTGAAATGGATATGATATTTTGGATTTTAAAGTATAAATGATTTTTTCGAAATAAATATTCATGGGTTATAATAACGATTAGTTGGCAAAGAGACCGGGATCAGATATGGGCATACTCTCTGTCGATATCGAAAACCACTTTGACAACCGTGTACGCGGTGGAGATTCCAGAATGAAGTAGTGTAACGACCCACATTTCTGACCGTTCAAGTCGACAAAACATACATACATGCCGACTCAAACAATCCAAAATACAGATAGTTATTGGGGTTAAATAAGAAAAGAAAAGAAAGAACAGAAACAAACTCAGAATCTCGCAGCGGAAGGGACAAGATATAATAATAAAATAACAGTTCATGAAGCTGTTAAATAAATAAATTTGATTTTTATTATACATCATAAATCAGAGTTCATACATATCAGAGATAATACAACAATGCAGCGGAGAAATAATACAGTAGTAGAATACAAATGATGTAGTACCAAACTCCGTCTTCGTCCTCCAGAATATACCTTCAACCTAATCTGAAATGCTCAGGCTGACCCGAGTGTAATGAAAAGACAAAACACTCGAGTCAGGGCTAAAATATCTCATGTAGGGTAAATCGAATAAGTAAATATGAGTGTGACGGCGTCGGAGATGTTTACGGGTTTTAGACACCTCCTACCCAGTGTTTAACGTGCGTGCATTAACTTAAGAGATGTTCGGGATTTCCATCTCCTAAGGATCCGTTAAACTATCTACTATATAATAGAATACGCTATATACAATAATGTCTATCATAAAGTAAAATATCAAACTAGCGTTAAGCCATGGCCCATTCCACCCTTAACACATTTTTATTCCCAAAAGCATATACAAGACCGTAGTTTCCCCAAAACCGGAAGTCACCAGAGGGCAATCCATATACTAAAGGTACAAACCACAACGTAGTGGTCGCGAATAGGATAATCAGTATGACAAGGTACATGAGGCGATACCAACTAGGATACTAGTAGTTGCATCATCCGGACTGATGTTGGGCATAGCAGCTACTACCCCAACACCGCGAAACAACACTCCCATAATCGAGGGGTGCACCCAAATCGAATCACAAAAGTAATAGATATGGTAACGAAGAAGTGTGTCCACTAGAGGTGGCGAACCTCAATGGCCCGGCAGGGCTCCTGTTTTAGTCATGTCAGGGGTCATCCAAAATTGTTCTCTTTCTTCAATCAACATGTTCATCAAACCATCCACTTCATTCTGGATCAACACTCCGCGTATATTAGTTATTAAAGTGGTTTTCGGTATCGACAGAGAGTATGTCCATATCTGATCCCGGTCTCTTTAATAACTACGTATTATTACACCGGTGGCTCTTTTACATTTTCAAAATCAATTCATAATTGATTATTAAAAATATCGTATTCGCTTCAAAAAAATCAAATCCATTTCAAAATCATCATATCTACTCAAAATATACAATTTCATTTCAAAAATCATTTTCGCTTCAAATTCCACAAAACGATTCACATAAACTCGAATTTCAAAATTTAAAATTTAATCAAATCTCAAATTATCAATTTCAACTCGATTCAGCTTCTCAATAAACTATTTCCAATTATCAATTTCAAATACATATTTGAACCATAAAATAAACAATTTCACTTCCAATATATTTCGAATCTTTTAATATTTCACATTTCAAAACAGTTCATATATTTATATAAGAATATAAGATTCGCTTTAAAACCATTTCGTATTCAAATTAGAATATACTTCAAATTAAACATCTGTATTAAGTAGTTTACTTAATTTCTAGAACAATTCCAATTCAATAAACTTAGATTAACATTCGGATTTCAAGAATTCATTTAAGTATTACAGTCCAAATCAATTTCAGTTCAAATCCTATTCAAATCAATTTTATCTTCAAATTTAATTCAATAGTTTCAATTTAGTCCAATTCACAAATTTCTTTGAATTTCAATTAAATTCCAAATTAATTAAATCTCAATTTCAAATTAATTTTCAATTCCAAACTCAAACTTGAAATATCATTTCATATAAATTTTCTTAGAAATATTCAGAGTTCGATTAAAAGTCCAATCTTTTAAAACAAATCAACTTTTGAAAATTTACGCCGTATTTCAAAATTTTACTTAATATCTAAACTTCAAATAATGAAACAATTTCATTTACCAAGTTTAAATTCCAACATCTCGAGCTTCAATTCAAAATAATTCAATTTCCATAAATTGGATTTCATTCTTAAAATCAATTCATTTAAATAATTTCAAAACAACTTTTAAAATCATTTAATTTAACCAACCGGGTGTCCGTATATAATTTTCTAACCTATGGCCAAGTGGATAATTATTTCAATTTTAATTTCAAGGATGGATATATATCATTTCAATCCAAATAGATGTCATAGGCATATCATTTCAACTTATTCCTTAATTTATTCGAAATGATTCAATTTACAGTTTTATATGCAATAAACAATATACATGATGATAGCATGATATATCAAAATAAATAAACAACCAATGTCGACCAATAGCATCCATCACAACCAATCAACCATAAAGCCAATAACATTCACAACAATTTTATAATTATCAATATCGAGTAATATACTGCCAATTTTAAATTTAAATTTATTTTAACGGTCAATTTAAATTCTATCAATTAATTCATATATCAATACAGATGATAATTAAACCTACCAAACAACTGCCAATGAATTTCATATCACTTCAGAATATAAATTTAACTAACAAAAATTATTTTAGTCAATTGTGAGCGTATAAACACTCACCTTTGATTTATCGACGATTTAAAATCCAAATAAAGGCCCAAATTTGAACAGTTTCGGAATCCAACCAAACCAGCGTCATCAAGTCCGGAATTTCAATACGATCCCATCTTGCCACATCACTCAAACAAGTCATCTTCTCCAGAACGCATAGTAACTAACGCACATAACCACCGAAACCCAATCTCACGTTTGATCGAAACTTTGACCACCGTTTCCTCCTCGCCTACGGCCATCGGAGGCCGGCCGACCTCACCATCGCGTGCGCCTCTCCTTGCTCCACCTCCGCGCCAAGTTTCGCCACCCCATTCGCCAGCGTTTGCACGCAAACCAAGAAAAACCGTACACGCTTCCAAGTCATATCTGGGAAAATCCGTGAAGTAAAAGCATAGATCAACCGTATGGATTTGAAGAGCTCGCCGAGATCTACAACTTTGCTTTTGGAATTTTTTGATTTCGTTTAACGGATTGAGAGATATTAAGGAAAGAAGTTCGAGCGATTCTGGCCATTGAATAGGTGGTGGCCATGAGATAGAATTAGGGTTTCTGGATTAAAATGACAGTAAAACTGTCTTGGTTTGTGTGTGTATTTATATAGGTAGGTCCAAAGTCATCCGAACTCCAATCGAGACGTGCCGCCAGGCGTTTATAAGGTTTTACCCCCGTTCCGGACGCAATGGAACTAGTCCCAAGGCCTAATTCAATCGTATGTGGAAAATAGCTTTTTGAAGTCGATTATTTTAATTAACGATGTTAAATTTCTACGCGTTTCAAGCTCGCACGACCAAACGACAAGTCCGATTGCTACGAAAATTGAAACCTTACAATAATTCACTGTTAAGGATCCGATGAAACTAGTTTCGTCGAAATCCGAGACAGTTGTAAAAATGGCTATTTCTACTGTCTAATTTCAATATAAAATTCTCAATTTTAAATTATTAACTTTTAAATCAAATTTCAATTGTTCACAAATTTCATTTTTAATTTCACAGTATTAATAATCTTTTACAATGCGGTTTTCCATTATAAATCCAGTATAAAAGATTACATTAGATTCAGCGTTCAATTATATTGTAATTCAAATTCAAGTTATTTAATTCCAATTGAATTTTTTATTTCGATTTACACTTTCATTATTGAATCAACCATTTACTTATACATTATTATCAATAGTTTATAATTCATTTACTTTCATTTTCTTTAGCTATCATCTTATTTAAATTCACAGTAATATTAAATTACATTCATTTACGTTGATTTCAATATTATAACTTCAATATTAAATGTAACATTTTATTTATTTCGTTGTTTACAATCAAATTCAATTCATTATTTACATTCAATACAAGTTAACATCCATATTTAATTTACAAATAAGTTATTTTAGAACTCAGTTTTGTATTTTAACTTGTAATTCACATTTAACAACACAAAATTTTATTTCCTTCGGATTTTTATCCAAAATTTTTATTTTAATTCGTATTTTTAAAGTGTTAAAAATACGGGTCGTTACATTCTCCCCCACTTAAAACTTTTCGTCCTCGAAAAGGAACGGAGAAGGGGAAACGATCATTTAGATATAATTCATTCAAAATATTTGACTTATTTGCAAAATTTAGTTATAGGATTTTTAAAATCTCAAAATTTTCTAACTCCCGGATTTTTGAAAAATTTCGGCAGCACCTCCTTTGCGCGGCTAGGACCGAAAAATTTCACAGTGGTAATAATTGCATGATATACATCTCATTACAAGAATGAGGCATCCCAAAACATGAGGAACACAATAATATACCACAACATAAACTGTAATCCGAGAACGTACCTTTTATTAAGCGTTTATTAGCATTTTAACTTACATTTTTCATTTAGCGCAGAAGCGAGCTCCACAAGCGAAGCGCAATCCCTTTGCTACCTACTAAAATGCTCAATAACCAAGTTAGAACCATGCATATAAAGATAGATCGATATACTTAGCATAAACAACATACATATAACATGTTTAGCTTCAAAACTGAAATTCCAATTCCAGGACAGCAAACGAATCTTAGTTTTTGGTCACCTAAACGATAAAATTTGGCAATGGAATCTAAACAAAAGTTGTTGAAATTGTTTCAGGCTTTCCAGAATGTCCAAAATCATTGAATTCGGACCATCCGTGCAAAAGTTACGGCCGTTTTACTAAAAGGATACGCCTCAGCCTGGGCAATGAATTGCGCAGGTCAGCGACGTTCACTCCCCTTTTCGACCATCTAAATGACAGCAAAACACAAAACACTTAAAGCAAAAGTTTTAACTTAAGTTCTTAGCTTTCCAGAAAGGGAAAGATCGTCAAAATCCGATAAACCAGTAAAAAGTTATGGTGAAAATACTAAGGGTATATGCTACTGATTTTGCTTCCTTTTTACACAGGCCAGCGAGAAGATTCAACATTTTTAACTAAGTAAATGAAGGAATTTCTGAAGACACTCTAAACAAAAGTCGTGCTACAGTTTCTAAGCTTTCCGAAAAGTCTAAGATCGTCAAATTTCGTCTAGCCATTTAAAAGTTATGGTTGTTTTCGTTTCAGCATATATTGGACAATTTTGGATTTTTCCAAAAATTTGCTTTTATTATTTCAAAGTACAAACCATCAAACTTCAATTTTCTAAAGAAACAATCATAAACACAAAGTCGTTTATTTTCTTATTTATCCATGAAATAAGTTTACATTCGATTTGTTTCCGATTTATTCCAGTTTGTTTCATTCATAATTTAAATTCAAGTCAATTTGCTTCAATTTAATTTCACTTTGCTTCAAATTTGAATTTAATTATTTAAAATTTTTATTTCGTTTATTCAGTTCCATTTACACTAATGAATTCTATTTAATCAATTACCATCCATCCAAAATCTACACTAAATCAATTTTAAATTTCCAAGTCAAAATTTTAATTTCATACACTTTCAAGTTTATTGACATTTTGTTTTATTCAAATTTAATTAGTTTCCATTTACTAATTTAATATTTAATTAATTTTAAATTTAATTCATTTTACAACTTAAATTTCCTTTATATTTACAACTATCAATAGATCTTCACATTTTATTATTCGCAATCACACTTGTATATTATTCATTTACTTATCCTTATTAGCATTTTAAACTTTTAAGTATTTGGTAAGTTATAGCTATGCAAATAGAATGTAGTTAAACAATATACAACTTCTTTTCATTCAATTTGAGTGTTATACCTATTAAATAAATTTCCAATTTCTTATTTTCCAAATTAAGGGTTACTACTACAATTTAAAAAAAAAATTAACACTTAAATTCAATTTCACCTTTTTCAATTCATAAGTTTCTAACAATTCAAGATTTACTTTAGTTTAATAATTAAAATCATTCCTTATTAGAGAACTTAAGAATTTCAACTCCGGATTCAATTTAAACCATTTTTTTTCCTATATATATATACTAATATCTTTATATCTCAAATCATACTTTTTTTAGAAGAATTTTAATCATCATTGAAATATATATATATATACACTTATTTTCATTTCATACTTTAGAAAATTTCAATTCAATTTCTATTTAATCAAAAGAGTACATAAAACTTTTAAGTGGTCTCCCCCACTTAGACTCTTGGAAATAAACGTCGATGATGCGTGCACTCATCACCGAAATCATTCTCTAGTGTCAAGAGGGGAGTATAACACTTACTTCATTTGATAATCCTTTGAAAACAATTTCTAATCGAATATACTATCATATAATACTTATATTATACATTTCAAATTTTTTTTTAATAAATTTTCAAATCACCGGAATTTAAATTCTCCATCTTAATTTAACTTCATTTTTATTTTATTTTATTTACCATTTATATTCATTGTCAATCATATTTACAAGTTTCATTTCTTAAAATCATCCAATAGTCAATAGTTAGAAATATTGACTAATCAACAATAAACGATGATAATCTAATATTATCATCTCCTAACAACTAATAAAATCAAAATTTATAAATTTTCAAGATAATTCTTTTATATATAAAATATAATCTAAAACAATATTATGTCAATCTGTCCTATTCGAGAGTTTAGAAATTCCTATCGATGCCTTGGCGTCCCAAGTACCAACCAGAATTCATAAATACTCAACGGAACAAATTAACACAATATAAAATCATTTTTATATCAAAATTACAAATACGCTCTCTCATATACACTCAAACTCATTCCTAAGGTTTAACCCTATTTCAATGAGTTATTCCCCACTAGAGCCAAGGTAATCTAAACCAAAGCTCTGATACCAACTGTAATGACCCACATTTCTGACAGTTCAAGTCGACAAAACATACACACATGCCGACTCAAACAATCCAAAATACAGATAGTTATTGGGGTTAAATAAGAAAAGAAAAGAAAGAACAGAAACAAACTCAGAATCTCGCAGCGGAAGGGACAAGATATAATAATAAAATAACAGTTCATGAAGCTGTTAAATAAATAAATTTGATTTTTATTATACATCATAAATCAGAGTTCATACATATCAGAGATAATACAACAATGCAGCGGAGAAATAATACAGTATTAGAATACAAATGATGTAATACCAAACTCCGTCTTCGTCCTCCAGAATATACCTTCAACCTAATCTGAAATGCTCAGGCTGACCCGAGCGTAATGAAAAGACAAAACACTCGAGTCAGGACTAAAATATCTCATGTAGGTTAAATCGAATAAGTAAATATGAGTGTGACGACGTCGGAGATGTTTACGGGTTTTAGACACCTCCTATCCAGTGTTTAACGTGCGTGCATTAACTTAAGAGATGTTCGGGATTTCCATCTCCTAAGGATCTGTTAAACTATCTACTATATAATAGAATACGCTATATACAATAATGTCTATCGTAAAGTAAAATATCAAACTAACGTTAAGTCATGGCCCATTCCACACTTAACACATTTTTATTCCCAAAAGCATATACAAGACCGTAGTTTCCCCAAAACCGGAAGTCACCAGAGGGCAATCCATATACTAAAGGTACAAACCAAAACGTAGTGGTCGCGAATAGGATAATCAGTATGACAAGGTACATGAGGCGATACCAACTAGGATACTAGTAGTTGCGTCATCCGGACTGATGTTGGGCATAGCAGCTACTACCCCAATACCGCGAAACAACACTCCCATAATCGAGGGGTGCACCCAAATCGAATCACAAAAGTAATAGATATGGTAATGAAGAAGTGTGTCCGCTAGAGGTGGCGAACCTCAATGGCCCAGCAGGGCTCCTGTTTTAGTCATGTCAGGGGTCATCCAAAATTGTTCTCTTTCTTCAGTCAACACGTTCATCAAACCATCCACTTCATTCTGGATCAACACTCCGCGTATAGTAGTTATTAAAGTGGTTTTCGGTATCGACAGAGAGTATGTCCATATCCGATCCCGGTCTCTTTAATAACTACGTATTATTACATCGGTGGCTCTTTTACATTTTCAAAATCAATTCATAATTGATTATCAAAAATATCGTATTCGCTTCAAAAAAATTAAATCCATTTCAAAATCATCATATCTACTCAAAATATACAATTTCATTTCAAAAATCATTTTCGCTTCAAATTCCACAAAACGATTCACATAAACTTGAATTTCAAAATTTAAAATTTAATCAAATCTCAAATCATCAATTTCAACTCGATTCAGCTTCTCAATAAACTATTTCCAATTATCAATTTCAAATACATATTTGAACCATAAAATAAACAATTTCACTTCCAATATATTTCGAAACTTTAAATATTTCACATTTCAAAACAGTTCATATATTTATATAAGAATATAAGATTCGCTTTAAAACCATTTCGTATTAAAATTAGAATATACTTCAAATTAAACATCCGTATTAAGTAGTTTACTTAATTTCTGGAACAATTCCAATTCAATAAACTTAGATTAACATTCGGATTTCAAGAATTCATTTAAGTATTACATTCCAAATCAATTTCAGTTCAAATCCTATTCAAATCAATTTTATCTTCAAATTTAATTCAATAGTTTCAATTTAGTCCAATTCACAAATTTCTTTGAATTTCAATTAAATTCCAAATTAATTAAATCTCAATTTCAAATTAATTTTCAATTCCAAACTCAAACTTGAAATATGATTTCATATAAATTTTCTTAGAAATATTCAGAGTTCGATTAAAAGTCCAATCTTTTAAAACAAATCAACTTTTGAAAATTTACGCCGTATTTCAAAATTTTACTTAAAATCTAAACTTCAAATAATTAAACAATTTCGTTTACCAAGTTTAAATTCCAACATCTCGAGCTTCAATCCAAAATAATTCAATTTCCATAAATTGGATTTCATTCTTAAAATCAATTCATTTAAATAATTTCAAAACAACTTTTAAAATCATTTAATTTAACCAACCCGGTGTTCGTATATAATTTTCTAACCTATGGCCAAGTGGATAATTATTTAAATTTTAATTTCAAGGATGGATATATATCATTTCAATCCAAATAGATGTCATAGGCATATCATTTCAACTTATTCCTTAATTTATTCGAAATGATTCAATTTACAGTTTTATGTAAATACCCGCAAATCCGTCTTCCGAAAACCCGACACTGCTACGTCCACTGTAGCAATTGCCGAACAATCGGATGGCGGAAACGCGAAACTTTAATATTTAAAAGAAGAGGAGGAAGAAAAGATAGAAGAAAAAGAGAAGAAAGAAAGAAGAAGAACAACAGAACAGCAACAGAAACAGAACAATATCAGAATCTTACACATCGCAGCGGAACAATATACAATAGATAAATCAGTAATCCTTTAAACTAAGAATTTTATCAGTTTATACATACATCAACAGAGTCAATATACAACTCAATACAACAATGGACAGTTATATAACTTGTCCTCATACAGAATACACAGCGGAATAAATACTATTAGATACAAATACTACGTCTCGCCATCCAGCTTATCTCCAAAGCTCCAGAATATCCAGAATATCCTGATAACATATCTCTAGTGTAACGACCCGGAAATTTTCGAACCCGAAAATTCCAGATAGTTAGGAGAAAAAGAAAAGAGATAGAAGAAAGAAACAGAAAGAAGAAAGAAGAACAGAAAACACAACATCTCACATTCGCAGCGGATTAAATATAATAACAAATAATAGCATTTATACAAAGAAAACCTGTATTTGTTAATTACATTTTTACACATCAGAGTTACAACATTCACAAATATACTAGACAGTTAGAATTAACATGTCTCGGACAACTATAATATATCACAGCGGAATACACTCCATACGTTCCTGCCATCCAGCTCGCCTCCTGAGCTCCAAAACGTCCTTACCTGGAAATCTGTAATACTCGGTCTGACCCGAGCATTACATCAAAGTAACACCCGGGTCAGGCTGGAAACCAGCGTGAGTAAACCCATATAATTTGAAATACTAAGTTCAAACCATAAAAGAAAATCCCGGGTAACTCGTACTTCACTACGAGTTCATTACTTGTTATGCTCAATACTCACTTCACATATCGATCTATAAAGAATCGAAGTGGTTTCGGGTATTTACTAATACCCGACCCCGATCTCTTCGAATTCAATGTCATTTTTTTAAATCAAGTTGTTTAAGTTAAATAATTCAATTAAACTTCAGAAAAATCATATTCACTCAGCAATTCATCACAGATTGATAACTTACATTATCACAATTCAATCCAAAACAATTCATATCATAGAGTATCATATCAGAGATATTCAACAAACCAAGGCATTCAATTCAGGTTTATCAATCATAAGCAAGATTACTTAGCTGTTCAATTCCTAATTAACTTAATTTAATCTCTAATTAAATTAATTAGTTTAATTACTTTTAAATCCTGCTTACTTAATATTAATTTATTAACCTTTAATAATAAATTAATCAACCTTTAATCATTAAATAATTAACCTTTAATTATTGAATTATTCTTTAATTAATTATTCTAAATTAATTACCATAATTAATTAACCTTTAATTATTAACTCATTCCTTAATTATTTTCATAAATTAATTAACCTTTAATTAATTTATTATCCTCAAATATATTATCTTGATTAAAAATGTCACATAAATAAATTATCCTTTAATTAATTTTTCTTTAATCACTTGATTATTCAACTCTTAATCATTAATCAATTATCCTTAATTACTTATCTTAATTAATCAATCTTTAAATAAATTACATTGCTAGATTATCTTTTAATTTATCACATTAACAAATTATCCTTTTAAGTAATTAAGTAAGTAAACCATTAATTTAATATCTGATTAATTAATTAATTAATTATTCCTTTAATTATCCACCTTAATTACTTTAAAGATAAACCTTTGTATCTTAATTACTTACTCAATCATCATTTAAATATTATCAATTTAAATGCTTGGAATTGATTCATTACAAAATCAATTGAGATCTTTTATTAATTAAGGTTTTAATACCACATCGTTATATTTTTAAAAACACTTGTTAAACAATTTCCCTTTAAAAACATTTAACTTAAAATTTTAAACCTGGAAATTTTGTTTAAAACTTGTTTAACATTTCACTTTTAAAACCTGGTTATATTTTCTTAAAACCCAGAACAGAGTTTCTTTCTACAATAAAAACTGATAATTAAACTAAAAACCCGAGCACACAACTCCCAATACCCGAGTCATTTAACCAAATTCTCGAGAACGTCTTCGAGTAACACGCGTTCCACCTTCCTTCGAGACAAACACACTAAAACTTCGAACTCGACCCGAGCATCTACCTTCTTCCCCGAATACCCAAAAACACCAGATACTCGTGATATACAAGGTAACTCGTGCACGTGCACCGATTAAAGGCGACGCTCCGACCACCAAAGCTACCGCTGACAAGTCGACTTCGACCTCCTCTAGCAACTCGACCACCCAGATCTCCGTTCCGATCACGAAAACAAAATCGAGCTTGATCGAACACTTGGAACGAAACTGATCTTCATTAACTCCTTCATGCTGTCGCCACAGATCACCAGAGCTCTCGAAATCCCGACCAAGGCCTCGCCGAAGACCCACACTTCCTTTCCCCTTCCTCCGAACGAGTCCGATGCGTCCTCGATGATGCAATTGACTCGACTTCGACGTCGAACCAAAATGGTCATTAAACCCTAAAACTTTGTCGACCGGCCACCACGGTGGTAGATAAATTCATCTATCATTTTTGCCGAGACCACCGACCTCCAAGCTACCCCCAGCTCCTATCCCGACCACCCTCCTTGCTCCGATCACCAGGAATCACCACAAACCCAATTCCCGTTCAACCCATGAATTCTCCCAAATTACTAAACTAAAATTCATGATTCAATTTCTAAAAATCATCATTTTGTACAACACATAACTTTATATAATCCAAATTCATAATCTTAGACATTGATTTTGATAAAAATTTGTACTTCACTGGATTCTCTTTTTTTTTCCAAACAATATTCAAAAGTATCATACTTGAAAATATTTTTAAATCTTAATTTACGTTTAAACAAACATATTTTATTTGAATTCCATAGACTATAAGAGAATGTATGAAGAGGGCTTGATTTTCTGTCAAGATTTTATCCTGTCAGTAAAAACAGAGATATTCCTTTGTATACAGACATGCACACTTAACATTTCCATATTTATCAACATGCAAGCCAAGTTTTCACTCATGCAAACAATCATCACATCATTATATAATTATTCATCATATGCAACTACATTTAAAATAAGAGATAGTTTGTTTACTCACAAATCTTGGAAGAACAGAGAAAGCCTGTACTGTTGAAAACTTTGATCTGGAATTTGGACTTGATGATGATCTGATATGCTTTGGTTTTGCTTGATTTAGTTGAGTTGATCCGAGTCTAGCCTTGCTCTAGTTTGGAAACTCGATGAAGTTGTTGTTTGGGTTTATTTTATTTTGATACAGGTCTTTATTTTAAATTTTGAAAGATGAAGAACTGAAAGAAGAAAGACTGTTTTGGAGTGGATTCAGGAATTATGTATACAGCCTATTTTCTAACATACTTAATTATTTTAATTTAAAAAAAATAAATGCCACTTGTTATGTTTGTAATTTACTTAGTTTACACTTGTTAATTTATGTTGTATTCTTCTTACACTTGTACCTTTGTATGTATATTAATGTTTCTATACTAATTCATATTTGTATTTAACAATTTCATGTATCATGTTTTTATATTTACATTCATACATTTTCTAGTATTTAAACATATATAACTTTTAAAAGAGAATGATTTTAAAATCTTAAATTTTTACTAATAATAATCATATATATTTATTCTTGAATTTCCAATCCAATTCTATGTAAAATCTACTCATATGTATATATATACGTATAACAACACATTATTATTTATTTTAAAAGAATAATTTGCCAATTTTAAATAATTATATTAGGAGATTATAAAATATTTATCCAGATATTTAAAATTTAATTTTTATTATATTTCAAAATTCATTTACATATCCAGATATCTTTTATTATCAGAATTTTATCTGTTCAATTTATTAAAACAGTTAATTATCCAATTAACAAATGTCCAAAAATTCGGGTTATCACATTCCTCCCCCCTTAAAATCTTTTCGTCCTCGAAAAGGAACGAAGCCAAAATTTATTATTTACCTATTATCAGATAAATTTTCTCTTTGAACATATTTTTTTTTTAAAACACTAAAAAAAAAAAAAAAAATCTTTATAATATTACTAAATTAGTTTTTATAAAAATATACTTTTATAACTCGATGTTTCAACAAGTCCATTCTCGTTCTCACAGAAATTCGGTCATACGTTGATCAGGCGTAAGACTGAAAATCTATAAGTACTTAGCAGACCCGTTTTCAACACCCAGTGAAAATACTTGGAAAATAATTTATTGAATATATAGAAAACAGTTTTGAAAATAGAGGAAATATCTTTGGTGAAAATGCTCTGGAAATCATCACCCCCATCCATGGTCACAGTTACATCACGGGTTACGTTGCCATCGCAGCAAAAGTCCATGTAACTGATGACAGCATGGAACCCACAACAGATCGCAGTTACATTCCAGGGTTACGTTGCCGTCGCAGCAAAAGTCCATGTAACTGTTGGCTCTCAGCGGCACACACGATTTCGCTGTCAAAATGAAACTTCTCCCACATAGGTCGCAGTCTACCGATATAAAATCAAACGTAGACAGTTGGCTCTCAGCGGCACAAACGACTTTCGCTATGTTACCATAGTGTCACAGTCTACCGATATAAAATCAAACGTAGACAGTTGGCTCTCAGCGGCACACATGACTTTCGCTATGGTCTGCAGTAGATCGCAGTGACATTGAGTTAAATTGTTGTCACAGCATAACTCAAATGCCTCTGTGGGCACCAGCCCCTCGACTTTCGCTACACAAATAATCCTCAGGAACTAGTTTTGTCCGGACTCCTCACAGGATCAACTTTAGAAACCCCCCTTGGGGCTCAAGGCAGTACCACCCAGTGGCACTCCTGAGAAGTTCATTTTAAGGGAGCGCCTTTTTCCCCAGAGCTATTCTCAAAACACTTTATACTATATACTTATAGTATCTTCAAATCATACCCTTTATGATTTATCAAAATCTCCTTTACACAAAATCGATTACCAAAATCGATAATTCTCAAACTAGGCTTTCCAAAATCCAAAATTGATTTTCCCAAAAATCAAAAGCCTTTTCCAAATTATATAGGTTCCCAAACCTTTTCCAAAATCATTCTCATAAGATCCTTTATATATATATATATATATATATAGATATAGATATCTATATAACTTTTTTAAAATCTTTGGATCATTTCAACTTTGTATAAAACCTCTTTTATACTTCAAATATTTCAAAACCCTTTTCTTTTAGCAATAGATTCAACAAGGGAAGATTTACCTTATACAACAAGGATATATAACTTTATTTTATTCCAAATCAAATATTCACATTTGATAAATCTTTTATAAAGTTATTAACCATATTTCTTTTCAAAAACCATTTTACAGTTCTTATCCACAAATCTTCAATATCAATTTCATTCAAATCCGTACGATGTACACATATCATCCGTACACAATATCAATCTGATCGCTCAATCGATCACACAATTTCACTTCCGAACTAGTATCGTCCACCCGACTTCCTAGTGCGGACTCAGATCTGGTTTCTTGATTAGAAACCGTCATTCTCCTTGCATAGTCACAACTATGATAGAGAATATCCAGAACCAATCAAAAATCCATATCCAGGTTCGCCGTCGAAAATCGAGCGAAAAATCCCAACTCGGATCGATAATACTATCTCGAAATTCTGTGTTCGAATCTGGATCAAATCACTATGCGAATAGAATAATATACGTACATCCTATGTATTTATCTTTATTGGTTATTAGCCAAATCAATTCTCTTTTCTATCCACATTTCCTTTAATTCCATTTACTTATTCTCAATTGCTTCCATTACCAATTGAGTTATTACTTCAATTACAAACAGTTTGAACTCTAACCTATTTAAATTTAAAAATAGCTTGAAAAAGTTTAAAATAGATAAGTAGTTGAAAAATAGTTATTAGTTTGTAAAATAGTTGTAAAATAGTTTAGTAGGTATAAAATAGTTAGATAATTGCAAAATAGTTTTTAAAATAATGATTAGATATAAGTAACTGAAAAATAGTAATTAGTTTATAAGACAGTTTCAAAATAGTTAAATAGTTCCAAAATAATTGTAAAATAAGTATAAGATAGTTTGGGTTTAAAAAGAAAGATTGTATAGTAAATAGTTTGGAAAAATATATTTATATTAAAACAATTTATTTTGAAAATAATCCAGAGCCAAACTGTTTAATTTCCCAATCTCCATTTCCAATTAATTTCCCATCAATTCAATTTAAATTCCACTTCCATTTAAATTGACTCAATTCCAATTTAAATAACTTCAATTTTCATTGAAATTGATTTAACCCCAATTCAAATTGAATTAACCTTAATTCCTTTTCAATTCAAATCAAATTCCATTTGATTTTAAAACTTATACATCTTAAATCACAATTCTAATTAATTCAAATCAAATTAAATTTGAACTAATTCTATTCAAATCTCAATTTGAAACCATCTCGAATTATATAAATTCGAGTTAAATTTTAAATGTTGATTTAATCCCTTAACAAATTTTACCTTAATTTTTAATTTAACAACTTAAATCTTTAACCATTTAATTCTGAATCTAAATTCCAAAATTCCATTTTAAAATTATCTTTACTTATCTTATTTCAAAGTTCAAATAAGAATTCAAAAACAATTTAATCTTTAAATTCTAATTTATTATCCATTTTCAATTTCCAGATCTCAAACCCATTTAGAGATCACTCATAACTCCCATTTAAATTAACCATTTAACTACCCAAGTTAAATTTAAATTTCATCTTGAAATTTCCAATTCAAGTTATTCATTCAAACTTATTTAACTTCCTCCAAGTTAAATTTACTTAATCCGGTCAACTTTTCACAATTTGAATTCCCATTCAAATTTTAAACTTCTTATTAAAAATCTTCCCACTTAAGTTTAAAAACTTATTCACTTTGGGTTTTCATATCACATTCCAAGGAAAAATTTAAAACTCAATACTAAGAGTTATTTCAAATCATCTTTAATATTATGTATATCCTCATATATACATTTTACACACCAAGTTATACCTTAAATTTTTAAACCACTTTTGGTTTTAATTCAAAACAATTTCTTTAAAATAATTTCAAGTTTTATGGATTTAGAATTTAAAACTTCACAATTTAAAACCCACTACATTTTACAAGTCATATTTGCCTAAATGTTTTATTTCCCTAATACATTTCATTTTACTAAATCATTAACACCATTCATTATTAAACACAATTACCATTTATGATAATAACCAAGATTATCATATCTAGAAACCAATTCATTATTACCTTTATTCTTGATAACATTTCTACAAATTCAAGATTTTAATTTTAGTTTGAATTCATTTCAAACTTATCTTCATTCAATTTTAATTTGGCTTTATTTCTATTACCACTTAATTTAATTCCAATATTTTAACAACCAATTACCTTAATATTTATTAGAAAGAAATATCATTATATATATCAAAATATATTCTTATATAAAATCATTTAAAATCCTTATATAAGAAAATAACAATTACGCTCTCATATATATATATACACTCAACTCGTTCTAGGGTACCATTGACCCTATCCTTAACGAGTAATCCCAACAGAGCCAAGGTTCCCGCTTAACCCTCGCTCTGATACCAACTGTAACGACCCGGAAATTTTCGAACCCGAAAATTCCAGATAGTTAGGAGAAAAAGAAAAGAGATAGAAGAAAGAAACAGAAAGAAGAAAGAAGAACAGAAAACACAACATCTCACATTCGCAGCGGATTAAATATAATAACAAATAATAGCATTTATACAAAGAAAACCTGTATTTGTTAATTACATTTTTACACATCAGAGTTACAACATTCACAAATATACTAGACAGTTAGAATTAACATGTCTCGGACAACTATAATATATCACAGAGGAATACACTCCATACGTTCCTGCCATCCAGCTCGCATCCTGAGCTCCAAAACGTCCTTACCTGGAAATCTGTAATACTCGGTCTGACCCGAGCATTACATCAAAGTAACACCCGGGTCAGGCTGGAAACCAGCGTGAGTAAACCCATATAATTTGAAATACTAAGTTCAAACCATAAAAGAAAATCCCGGGTAACTCGTACTTCACTACGAGTTCATTACTTGTTATGCTCAATACTCACTTCACATATCGATCTATAAAGAATCGAAGTGGTTTCGGGTATTTACTAATACCCGACCCCGATCTCTTCGAATTCAATGTCATTTTTTTAAATCAAGTTGTTTAAGTTAAATAATTCAATTAAACTTCAGAAAAATCATATTCACTCAGCAATTCATCACAGATTGATAACTTACATTATCACAATTCAATCCAAAACAATTCATATCATAGAGTATCATATCAGAGATATTCAACAAACCAAGGCATTCAATTCAGGTTTATCAATCATAAGCAAGATTACTTAGCTGTTCAATTCCTAATTAACTTAATTTAATCTCTAATTAAATTAATTAGTTTAATTACTTTTAAATCCTGCTTACTTAATATTAATTTATTAACCTTTAATAATAAATTAATCAACCTTTAATCATTAAATAATTAACCTTTAATTATTGAATTATTCTTTAATTAATTATTCTAAATTAATTACCATAATTAATTAACCTTTAATTATTAACTCATTCCTTAATTATTTTCATAAATTAATTAACCTTTAATTAATTTATTATCCTCAAATATATTATCTTGATTAAAAATGTCACATAAATAAATTATCCTTTAATTAATTTTTCTTTAATCACTTGATTATTCAACTCTTAATCATTAATCAATTATCCTTAATTACTTATCTTAATTAATCAATCTTTAAATAAATTACATTGCTAGATTATCTTTTAATTTATCACATTAACAAATTATCCTTTTAAGTAATTAAGTAAGTAAACCATTAATTTAATATCTGATTAATTAATTAATTAATTATTCCTTTAATTATCCACCTTAATTACTTTAAAGATAAACCTTTGTATCTTAATTACTTACTCAATCATCATTTAAATATTATCAATTTAAATGCTTGGAATTGATTCATTACAAAATCAATTGAGATCTTTTATTAATTAAGGTTTTAATACCACATCGTTATATTTTTAAAAACACTTGTTAAACAATTTCCCTTTAAAAACATTTAACTTAAAATTTTAAACCTGGAAATTTTGTTTAAAACTTGTTTAACATTTCACTTTTAAAACCTGGTTATATTTTCTTAAAACCCAGAACAGAGTTTCTTTCTACAATAAAAACTGATAATTAAACTAAAAACCCGAGCACACAACTCCCAATACCCGAGTCATTTAACCAAATTCTCGAGAACGTCTTCGAGTAACACGCGTTCCACCTTCCTTCGAGACAAACACACTAAAACTTCGAACTCGACCCGAGCATCTACCTTCTTCCCCGAATACCCAAAAACACCAGATACTCGTGATATACAAGGTAACTCGTGCACGTGCACCGATTAAAGGCGACGCTCCGACCACCAAAGCTACCGCTGACAAGTCGACTTCGACCTCCTCTAGCAACTCGACCACCCAGATCTCCGTTCCGATCACGAAAACAAAATCGAGCTTGATCGAACACTTGGAACGAAACTGATCTTCATTAACTCCTTCATGCTGTCGCCACAGATCACCAGAGCTCTCGAAATCCCGACCAAGGCCTCGCCGAAGACCCACACTTCCTTTCCCCTTCCTCCGAACGAGTCCGATGCGTCCTCGATGATGCAATTGACTCGACTTCGACGTCGAACCAAAATGGTCATTAAACCCTAAAACTTTGTCGACCGGCCACCACGGTGGTAGATAAATTCATCTATCATTTTTGCCGAGACCACCGACCTCCAAGCTACCCCCAGCTCCTATCCCGACCACCCTCCTTGCTCCGATCACCAGGAATCACCACAAACCCAATTCCCGTTCAACCCATGAATTCTCCCAAATTACTAAACTAAAATTCATGATTCAATTTCTAAAAATCATCATTTTGTACAACACATAACTTTATATAATCCAAATTCATAATCTTAGACATTGATTTTGATAAAAATTTGTACTTCACTGGATTCTCTTTTTTTTTCCAAACAATATTCAAAAGTATCATACTTGAAAATATTTTTAAATCTTAATTTACGTTTAAACAAACATATTTTATTTGAATTCCATAGACTATAAGAGAATGTATGAAGAGGGCTTGATTTTCTGTCAAGATTTTATCCTGTCAGTAAAAACAGAGATATTCCTTTGTATACAGACATGCACACTTAACATTTCCATATTTATCAACATGCAAGCCAAGTTTTCACTCATGCAAACAATCATCACATCATTATATAATTATTCATCATATGCAACTACATTTAAAATAAGAGATAGTTTGTTTACTCACAAATCTTGGAAGAACAGAGAAAGCCTGTACTGTTGAAAACTTTGATCTGGAATTTGGACTTGATGATGATCTGATATGCTTTGGTTTTGCTTGATTTAGTTGAGTTGATCCGAGTCTAGCCTTGCTCTAGTTTGGAAACTCGATGAAGTTGTTGTTTGGGTTTATTTTATTTTGATACAGGTCTTTATTTTAAATTTTGAAAGATGAAGAACTGAAAGAAGAAAGACTGTTTTGGAGTGGATTCAGGAATTATGTATACAGCCTATTTTCTAACATACTTAATTATTTTAATTTAAAAAAAATAAATGCCACTTGTTATGTTTGTAATTTACTTAGTTTACACTTGTTAATTTATGTTGTATTCTTCTTACACTTGTACCTTTGTATGTATATTAATGTTTCTATACTAATTCATATTTGTATTTAACAATTTCATGTATCATGTTTTTATATTTACATTCATACATTTTCTAGTATTTAAACATATATAACTTTTAAAAGAGAATGATTTTAAAATCTTAAATTTTTACTAATAATAATCATATATATTTATTCTTGAATTTCCAATCCAATTCTATGTAAAATCTACTCATATGTATATATATACGTATAACAACACATTATTATTTATTTTAAAAGAATAATTTGCCAATTTTAAATAATTATATTAGGAGATTATAAAATATTTATCCAGATATTTAAAATTTAATTTTTATTATATTTCAAAATTCATTTACATATCCAGATATCTTTTATTATCAGAATTTTATCTGTTCAATTTATTAAAACAGTTAATTATCCAATTAACAAATGTCCAAAAATTCGGGTTATCACATCTAGGCTGCCCGTGTGGAAATTGGTGGGCACCCAGAGTTTAGAAGGGAAACAATAAACTCCGAGTCAGTCATGGTGACTGGTGTGAGATCGTAAAACAGTTATCTTTAAAATAAACAGAGGAATATTTTTAAAGTCAATTCGAAATGCTTTTGGAAAATGAAACTACCATAAGACCTCCCACCACACACACCATGCAAACGCAGAATTGGAGGAGATTTCTTCTTATGATAGTCAAAGATGCTTACTACGCAAAATCAAATTCTTTTTTATATTATTATTAGTGCATAGTGTAGAAAACATTTTCGAAAGTATAATATTAATCTTAGCCAACATACGACCAGTATCGTATGCCTACTATAGCTACCATCCAAACAGTGGGGCGCCACCATAAGTGAATGATAGGTTCTACAACTAAAACCGTACAAGGCTCGTATTGTTTCTTTGGATTTCCAACAAATGGTCAGGCTAAGGAACTTCCTATCCACGATGGGTACGTCCCTGGAATAGACGACCCGAGAACCTAACGTTACGGTTAGATCTCTGCCAACACAAGGCCGGGTTACCTCTGCAAAAATAGGTAACTACTGACACGCGTATGCCATCCCCCGATCGTCACCGATCTTCCCGAGGATCCCCGATTTCCAACAAACCACATAGAAAAATAATGCAGTAACCACAGAGGTTAAGTATCTGGGCTCCATACCATGATACCACCTTTATCCAGAAGGAATGACATACACTAAGGGGCGCTACTCCCTAGAACCTTGCTGCATCCTTCCTGTTTCGACCATTTCCGGGGTGTGAGGCTCGATGAAGTCTCGTCCACAAAGCTACGCTTTCTACAAAAAGCCCTGCTTCGGGTCAAACAAAAATGATCAACCCATGATCACAAAGATATAAGATCAAACAAATGATCATATCACAAATGATCAAACACTAATCATTTCACAGCAACACTCAGTATGCCACGTTACCAAATTGGGATATATCGCTGATAAATTTCAACTACATAACCTCTGAGCTCGTACGTCTCAGAGAAGGGTGTTAAGCTAAGAGAATAAATTCTCCGCCACCAACAGAAATGTATTTGAAAGAAATCAGCTTTATATCTCAAATTGTAACGTCAGACACACAATCCATACAAGTCTGTTCCGGGATCGAACAGAACCGAAGGCACTTCTCACGAAGCCCTTGCATTTCCGGATAATTTTCAATCACGTCAGGACTTCCCGTCACTAAGGGTGATAAAACCTCTAAACCGAAGATCAGTCGGTGTAGAGTAACTCGACGGTAATCCTTCCATTTTCAAAAATATCCGGTCTTCAACACCGGTCTTCAAATGCAATTCATAACGACGTATCACATATTCGGAATGGGTTATACGACCCCATGGTCCTTTCCCGGCTAACCCGAATAGTGAGCGATTATTCAAAAATAAGTGTGGCATTCAAATTCATCCAATTCACAACAAATACCTATCTAAAGGTAATTATTGATAGTCGGTTATTTAACTATCAATAAAGATGCGCAACATCATCAGATTCCAAATAATTTTCCAAATTATTTAATCTTCCAAAATATCTTTATTAGATTTTCCACACTTACCCATTTGAAAACAATTTCAAATCAATTTCCACTCTTCAAAAATAAATCAATATTTATTTTTAAACAACTTCGCTTTCTTTTATAAATTCCGTATCGAATTTATACTTTCGAATATCTACTGATATTCGATTTTCAAATCGTTTTCAATATTCAATTTCAATTTATCTTTACAAGGATAAATTCTCAAAACGTTCATTTCACATTGGAAAAGCAATTCCATACTTATTTAAAAATAAGTATTTTCACAAGTCTATTTATTTTCAACATTTGAAAATATTCGATATACTTAAAATCAAAATTAAGTATATATCTCATTCTTTAAGGAAATCATTCTTAAATCACATTTATTTGAGTCAAAACGAATGTTGCGTAAAACATCGTTACGACGACTCGAAATCACTAGTATAGGGATTCGGAATTAAGATAGATATATAAATCCCAATACTATATAAAATATTTCCTTTCGGAAATCATTTACTATAACAATAGTGTTATAGTCCACCATTTCCTTTATTTTTCGAAAACGTCTATTTCAACAATAAATGTTGAAATCTATGATTTCGATAGTTCACACGTTTTAAAACATCTTTTAAAACAATTAACTTCATTTCATAATATCGCTTTCCCAAAACCCTATCCATTTTACTTAAAAATATATTCACTGTCCAAAATCGTGAATATACTTCACTAATCACATTTTCAGTCTTTTCTACACATTTTATTTCAATAAAAATTCGCTATTTAAAATCGCGAATATATCTTCTTTAATGTCCTTCTATATTGAATTTATCAAACCCAATTGATTTCGAATTTATAAAACAACGTTTATAATTTCTATTTTCTATTCTATAACAACTTCGATTTTATAAATTTCCTTTAATGACCCATTCAATTTTCTAACTCAACGTATACATCAAAAATCCATATTATAAGTTAAATACTTATAATTTGTTTATTTTAAAAGAAATCGTTCTTTTAAACTTTACAAACTGTAATAAACCCATTTTAACATCATTTCAAATTTTTAAATCCACATTCCCAAATATTCACTTTTAACCCCAAAATCAAATCCCAAATTGATTTCTAATTTTACTTCAATACCAAATCAATTTCAATATTCATTTCTAAATCAATTTCCCATCCCAAATCATTTTATATTGATTTTTTTCTAAACTTGTTTTCAATTTGCCAATTAAATTTATAATTGGACTTCCAACTTATTTCATTTTAAACAAATTCCTCTTAAAGAAAATAAATCCCTTTTATCTTTTTCCAACTATTTAGAAATCCAAATTTTAATTAAATTCTTCAATTTAAAATCACTATTGTACGAAATTCATTTATTTAACGTTTTCACTTGATTCTGGAATTTATTCAGTATGATTATAAAAATTTACTTTTTATACTTTAAAAATTCCTTTCTTAAAAATTTCTTCAATTTCAAAAATTGATTCACTTAGAAATTTTCTACTTGAATTTCAAAAATTCAATTTCGTTTATCTTTGGAATCCAACGATGTCAAAACATCCATTCAGCTAAATTTTAGCTTTCAAACAATTTCCAGATATCAATATGATTAATAGCATCACTATAATCATTCACAGATTCATATCACAATAGAAATAAATTCAATCAATGTGAGGGGTCCAGTTGGATCCCTCCAACCTGTTTCCCTGCATCCAAAGATGTTAGCACAATACCAATTCCGCTCCAGTACGGAATTATCGCGGTATATAGGTTTTTATAAATCCGCTTACTAACGGCGCAATAGGGTCTCATCCGCTATACGAGGCGGGAAATCATCAATCCAATATATACATATGCCAATATGTATATATTGCTATATATATAATAGATATATCCTACTATATCTAATATCACACATCCAATAGCAATCAAATCATCAATCAATAAATAACTGAAAATTCCACTTTTCAATTGAGTGAGAAAATCTCACCTTTGCTTTTATTGGCATCCCATTACCATTTAATTTCATCCCAGCTTATTTCCTTTCAGATTTCGACCTTGTATAAATATTGTACAATTTATTAATATTCAATATAAATTGAATAATCAATTTTTTCGTTTTGATAGTTTTAATTAATGAATTTCTCCTTTAATAAACTAAATTAACTAAGATAGGCATGAGTATATATTTTCTTTTATTACATATATATACATATCTAAATAGAAATCTGATTTTATAACTTTCAAACCTCATTAAAATTTCATATATATATATATATATATACTTTCTGTGAAGATATAAATTCATATATGAACTGTATTCAAATTATTTACAGTAAACTGCATTTCTTTTTCTTTTCTAATATATATATAAATTATTAAATCAAATTTACATTGAAATAAAAATTCGAATACCTCTCGACATCTCTTTCCAGAACGCGACTCAATCGCTACCCCTCTTCGCCATCACCATCGCGACATCGCCCCGGTCCTGCCCTTCACCGCCACTAGAATCGCGAACCCCCAAAGACGACTTCACGTCGTGCCTGAACCCAAATGTGACAGCCACCGAAACCCTAGCTCGACTGCCCTAAAACTCGATCGTGCGCCTCCGCCTTCGACGCATCCCCCTCGCTATCTCGAAACCCTAAAACTGCTCGAATCTCCCCATCAGGCTGCGACCCCACGCGAATGTCGCCACTCCTTCATCGAGTCGAACGCGACTGCACGCAAGAAACCCCAAACCATTGTCGCCGCTCCATCATTGAACGCGACCCCAGAAATACTCGGCGAACCCACTTCTTGCTCCACACGTTCGCGCGCTTGAACTCTGCCTTGAATTGGAATAACGTGGCTATGCTCGATTTAGGGTAGGATTTATAGAGGAGGGAGGAAAGTCGTTCGAATTCAAAGTAAAAGACTGGAGGCTCGCGACTAAATTTGAAGAGTAACGAGATTAAACGGGTTTGAATTTAAGAGGCTCGGCATTTTTTTCTTTTGAACGAGAGTACTTTCTTCCCTTTGGTTCTGATTTCTCGTGCCAGTTAAAGATGAAGGGAAAAAGAAAAGGAATGGTACGAAGGAGACAAGAGAACGTGTTTTAACAGGGAATAGGTCTGGAAAAAAATGTAGGGTGGCTGATGATTTGAATATATAAATTTATATTTAAATTAAATCAATTAATTACTGTCCAGACGTTTCTATCTCGTACGATCACACAATAGCTCTGAAAATTACAAAATTTAAAATCCGGTAATAATACAATACTACGGACCCAATGGAACTGGTTTCGTCAAATTCCGAGACTGTGCCTCGGACGGCTATTTTTAAATATCGATTCGAACGATGTAATTTCAAAATTGGACAAATCATTTTCAAACTCAATTCTGAAGCTTCTGTTTACTTCAGTATTATCAATACGAATTTTAAAAGCTTTCGAAATATTTTTCTTCAACTTAAAATTGAAGATTCAAATTTTATTCAACTTACAATAGATTAAATTTTATAATTAAATCACCAAATTCAAAGTTATAACGGGAATTCAAATTAAATTACCGTTCAAATATTTAAAATTAATTAAATATTTTCAATTTAATTTGTTCAAAATTCTGGGTCGTTACAGACTTCCCTCCTTAAAAGAATTTCGTCCTCGAAATTACAAGTTAGGAAAAATGGTCCTTAACTCGTCTACTATCTTTCAACATCTAATAGTTTTATCGATTTTTCAAACGGATCTTCCTACTAAAGATTCGTTACCATCTCAACTAACTTTCCAACTTAAATTTTAAGTTTCAAACAACATTGTTTAACTTCTAAATTCAAATTCGAGTTTAAATTCAAATTTTAAACTTCAAAATTTTCTCAAAATTTTCTAACACTCGAAATTTTTGAAAAATTTCGCCAGCGTCTCCTTTGCGCGGCTAATACGGTACGACTACAAAATGTTCCTACGGACTCTCAGATTTCAAAAAGAAAAAGAAAAAGCCAAGCGGCTAGACAAGAAATCAGCAAATCTCATATAGAAATTCAAATACTTACCTTTTGTCGAGCCATTCAAATTTATCTTCGAAATTAAATTCCAATTCCTTTATACCTGTATATCCTACTAGCCATAATATCTAGTTACATATATCCAAACCATTTTGTAAATTCTATTACAAATATTTTCAATATAAACTGCTTATACAGTTTTACTTCACTGTTGAAGTTATATATCTATTCTCATTCAATTTTACATTTCCCATTCATTTGTATTTAGTTTACCATTTCAACTAAATTTGGATTCAATTTACTTTCAATTCTGAAATATTGAATTTTATCAATTATATGTCATTCACAACTGCATCATTTTAAATTAGTTCCAATTACTAATTTATTTCAAAGTCCAATTCACTTATTCAAATTTGTTTTCAACATTCAGTTTCAATTCCAGTTTTATCTTCATTCAATTAGCTTCACTTACTAATTTTAGTTTAATCCTTCACAATCAAATTCAAATTCAGTCTTACTTTCTTACAAATTCAAAATGAATTTTAACATTTCAATTTTATTCTCTTGTACTTACAATTGCAATTTTATTTGTTCATTCCCTAATCCATTCGTTTTCAATTTGAATCTCATTCCAATCAGATTTCAAATATTCTATAAGTTATCAACTTATTTACATTTTGATTTATACAATCATTTATACATTCCCATTCACAATTCCAGAGTCTTTTCAACCTTTCAAAACCATTTTGAAAACAATTCAAATTTATCTTTTGAATTTTCAAAACAAAACTCAATTTTTTTCATTTAAAACAACTTGGCAGCAATTTCTCTTTTGGAAACCCGAAAATGAACACCAATGATGCTGCGGTCATCATCGAAGTTATTTTCCAGCGACCGAAAAGAGTTTAGAGCTTTTCATTTCTTCAAAATACTTTTCAAACCTTTGAAATTCATTTTTAAATCAAAAATGATTTAAACTTTCCAAATCTCCAAAATTTTCAAATTCTTTTCAAACATTTCCAAAAACTTCTCTGGAATTCCGTCTCAAATTACAATTCACATTTATAATTTACATTCTTAAATTTCATTTATATGTGAATTTTGTTTCTTAACTTTGGAGTTACGATTTCAATTTCTTATTCAATTTCAATGATAATAGATTAATATTATCACTTCTAACATCCATGCAACCATATACTATAATAATTTACAGAAAATCATTTCTTTTCTATACAAAAATAGCTTTGGGTAAAATTATTTCATTTACCCTATTCAAAACAATACTGTGCCGAATTGTTCTATTCGAGTGTTTAGAAACCCCTTCGATACAGTTTTGCAAGACTGTGCCGACGAAGGTTCATATACCACTCAATAAACCAATCATCACAATATAAAACAATTTTATATTCAAATAACAAATACGCACTCATATCTATAATTACACTCAAACTCATTCTAGAGTACTGCTGACTCTATCTCTAATGAGTAACACCCAACAGAGCAGGGTTGTCGCTTAACCATATGCTCTGATACCAACTGTAAAGACCCGCAAATCCGTCTTCCGAAAACCCGACACTGCTACGTCCACTGTAGCAATTGCCGAACAATCGGATGGCGGAAACGCGAAACTTTAATATTTAAAAGAAGAGGAGGAAGAAAAGATAGAAGAAAAAGAGAAGAAAGAAAGAAGAAGAACAACAGAACAACAACAGAAACAGAACAATATCAGAATCTTACACATCGCAGCGGAACAATATACAATAGATAAATCAGTAATCCTTTAAACTAAGAATTTTATCAGTTTATACATACATCAACAGAGTCAATATACAACTCAATACAACAATGGACAGTTATATAACTTGTCCTCATACAGAATACACAGCGGAATAAATACTATTAGATACAAATACTACGTCTCGCCATCCAGCTTATCTCCAAAGCTCCAGAATATCCAGAATATCCTGATAACATATCTCTAGGCTGCCCGTGTGGAAATTGGTGGGCACCCAAAGTTTAGAAGGGAAACAATAAACTCCGAGTCAGTCATGGTGACTGGTGTGAGATCGTAAAACAGTTATCTTTAAAATAAACAGAGGAATATTTTTAAAGTCAATTCGAAATGCTTTTGGAAAATGAAACTACCATAAGACCTCCCACCACACACACCATGCAAACGCAGAATTGGAGGAGATTTCTTCTTATGATAGTCAAAGATGCTTACTACGCAAAATCAAATTCTTTTTGATATTATTATTAGTGCATAGTGTAGAAAACATTTTCGAAAGTATAATATTAATCTTAGCCAACATACGACCAGTATCGTATGCCTACTATAGCTACCATCCAAACAGTGGGGCGCCACCATAAGTGAATGATAGGTTCTACAACTAAAACCGTACAAGGCTCGTATTGTTTCTTTGGATTTCCAACAAATGGTCAGGCTAAGGAACTTCCTATCCACGATGGGTACGTCCCTGGAATAGACGACCCGAGAACCTAACGTTACGGTTAGATCTCTGCCAACACAAGGCCGGGTTACCTCTGCAAAAATAGGTAACTACTGACACGCGTATGCCATCCCCCGATCGTCACCGATCTTCCCGAGGATCCCCGATTTCCAACAAACCACATAGAAAAATAATGCAGTAACCACAGAGGTTAAGTATCTGGGCTCCATACCATGATACCACCTTTATCCAGAAGGAATGACATACACTAAGGGGCGCTACTCCCTAGAACCTTGCTGCATCCTTCCTGTTTCGACCATTTCCGGGGTGTGAGGCTCGATGAAGTCTCGTCCACAAAGCTACGCTTTCTACAAAAAGCCCTGCTTCGGGTCAAACAAAAATGATCAACCCATGATCACAAAGATATAAGATCAAACAAATGATCATATCACAAATGATCAAACACTGATCATTTCACAGCAACACTCAGTATGCCACGTTACCAAATTGGGATATATCGCTGATAAATTTCAACTACATAACCTCTGAGCTCGTACGTCTCAGAGAAGGGTGTTAAGCTAAGAGAATAAATTCTCCGCCACCAACAGAAATGTATTTGAAAGAAATCAGCTTTATATCTCAAATTGTAACGTCAGACACACAATCCATACAAGTCTGTTCCGGGATCGAACAGAACCGAAGGCACTTCTCACGAAGCCCTTGCATTTCCGGATAATTTTCAATCACGTCAGGACTTCCCGTCACTAAGGGTGATAAAACCTCTAAACCGAAGATCAGTCGGTGTAGAGTAACTCGACGGTAATCCTTCCGTTTTCAAAAATATCCGGTCTTCAACACCGGTCTTCAAATGCAATTCATAACGACGTATCACATATTCGGAATGGGTTATACGACCCCATGGTCCTTTCCCGGCTAACCCGAATAGTGAGCGATTATTCAAAAATAAGTGTGGCATTCAAATTCATCCAATTCACAACAAATACCTATCTAAAGGTAATTATTGATAGTCGGTTATTTAACTATCAATAAAGATGCGCAACATCATCAGATTCCAAATAATTTTCCAAATTATTTAATCTTCCAAAATATCTTTATTAGATTTTCCACACTTACCCATTTGAAAACAATTTCAAATCAATTTCCACTCTTCAAAAATAAATCAATATTTATTTTTAAACAACTTCGCTTTCTTTTATAAATTCCGTATCGAATTTATACTTTCGAATATCTACTGATATTCGATTTTCAAATCGTTTTCAATATTCAATTTCAATTTATCTTTACAAGGATAAATTCTCAAAACGTTCATTTCACATTGGAAAAGCAATTCCATACTTATTTAAAAATAAGTATTTTCACAAGTCTATTTATTTTCAACATTTGAAAATATTCGATATACTTAAAATCAAAATTAAGTATATATCTCATTCTTTAAGGAAATCATTCTTAAATCACATTTATTTGAGTCAAAACGAATGTTGCGTAAAACATCGTTACGACGACTCGAAATCACTAGTATAGGGATTCGGAATTAAGATAGATATATAAATCCCAATACTATATAAAATATTTCCTTTCGGAAATCATTTACTATAACAATAGTGTTATAGTCCACCATTTCCTTTATTTTTCGAAAACGTCTATTTCAACAATAAATGTTGAAATCTATGATTTCGATAGTTCACACGTTTTAAAACATCTTTTAAAACAATTAACTTCATTTCATAATATCGCTTTCCCAAAACCCTATCCATTTTACTTAAAAATATATTCACTGTCCAAAATCGTGAATATACTTCACTAATCACATTTTCAGTCTTTTCTACACATTTTATTTCAATAAAAATTCGCTATTTAAAATCGCGAATATATCTTCTTTAATGTCCTTCTATATTGAATTTATCAAACCCAATTGATTTCGAATTTATAAAACAACGTTTATAATTTCTATTTTCTATTCTATAACAACTTCGATTTTATAAATTTCCTTTAATGACCCATTCAATTTTCTAACTCAACGTATACATCAAAAATCCATATTATAAGTTAAATACTTATAATTTGTTTATTTTAAAAGAAATCGTTCTTTTAAACTTTACAAACTGTAATAAACCCATTTTAACATCATTTCAAATTTTTAAATCCACATTCCCAAATATTCACTTTTAACCCCAAAATCAAATCCCAAATTGATTTCTAATTTTACTTCAATACCAAATCAATTTCAATATTCATTTCTAAATCAATTTCCCATCCCAAATCATTTTATATTGATTTTTTTCTAAACTTGTTTTCAATTTGCCAATTAAATTTATAATTGGACTTCCAACTTATTTCATTTTAAACAAATTCCTCTTAAAGAAAATAAATCCCTTTTATCTTTTTCCAACTATTTAGAAATCCAAATTTTAATTAAATTCTTCAATTTAAAATCACTATTGTACGAAATTCATTTATTTAACGTTTTCACTTGATTCTGGAATTTATTCAGTACGATTATAAAAATTTACTTTTTATACTTTAAAAATTCCTTTCTTAAAAATTTCTTCAATTTCAAAAATTGATTCACTTAGAAATTTTCTACTTGAATTTCAAAAATTCAATTTCGTTTATCTTTGGAATCCAACGATGTCAAAACATCCATTCAGCTAAATTTTAGCTTTCAAACAATTTCCAGATATCAATATGATTAATAGCATCACTATAATCATTCACAGATTCATATCACAATAGAAATAAATTCAATCAATGTGAGGGGTCTAGTTGGATCCCTCCAACCTGTTTCCCTGCATCCAAAGATGTTAGCACAATACCAATTCCGCTCCAGTACGGAATTATCGCGGTATATAGGTTTTTATAAATCCGCTTACTAACGGCGCAATAGGGTCTCATCCGCTATACGAGGCGAGAAATCATCAATCCAATATATACATATGCCAATATGTATATATTGCTATATATATAATAGATATATCCTACTATATCTAATATCACACATCCAATAGCAATCAAATCATCAATCAATAAATAACTGAAAATTCCACTTTTCAATTGAGTGAGAAAATCTCACCTTTGCTTTTATTGGCATCCCATTACCATTTAATTTCATCCCAGCTTATTTCCTTTCAGATTTCGACCTTGTATAAATATTGTACAATTTATTAATATTCAATATAAATCGAATAATCAATTTTTTCGTTTTGATAGTTTTAATTAACGAATTTCTCCTTTAATAAACTAAATTAACTAAGATAGGCATGAGTATATATTTTCTTTTATTACATATATATACATATCTAAATAGAAATCTGATTTTATAACTTTCAAACCTCATTAAAATTTCATATATATATATATATATATACTTTCTGTGAAGATATAAATTCATATATGAACTGTATTCAAATTATTTACAGTAAACTGCATTTCTTTTTCTTTTCTAATATATATATAAATTATTAAATCAAATTTACATTGAAATAAAAATTCGAATACCTCTCGACATCTCTTTCCAGAACGCGACTCAATCGCTACCCCTCTTCGCCATCACCATCGCGACATCGCCCCGGTCCTGCCCTTCACCGCCACTAGAATCGCGAACCCCCAAAGACGACTTCACGTCGTGCCTGAACCCAAATGTGACAGCCACCGAAACCCTAGCTCGACTGCCCTAAAACTCGATCGTGCGCCTCCGCCTTCGACGCATCCCCCTCGCTATCTCGAAACCCTAAAACTGCTCGAATCTCCCCATCAGGCTGCGACCCCACGCGAATGTCGCCACTCCTTCATCGAGTCGAACGCGACTGCACGCAAGAAACCCCAAACCATTGTCGCCGCTCCATCATTGAACGCGACCCCAGAAATACTCGGCGAACCCACTTCTTGCTCCACACGTTCGCGCGCTTGAACTCTGCCTTGAATTGGAATAACGTGGCTATGCTCGATTTAGGGTAGGATTTATAGAGGAGGGAGGAAAGTCGTTCGAATTCAAAGTAAAAGACTGGAGGCTCGCGACTAAATTTGAAGAGTAACGAGATTAAACGGGTTTGAATTTAAGAGGCTCGGCATTTTTTTCTTTTGAACGAGAGTACTTTCTTCCCTTTGGTTCTGATTTCTCGTGCCAGTTAAAGATGAAGGGGAAAAGAAAAGGAATGGTACGAAGGAGACAAGAGAACGTGTTTTAACATGGAATAGGTCTGGAAAAAAATGTAGGGTGGCTGATGATTTGAATATATAAATTTATATTTAAATTAAATCAATTAATTACTGTCCAGACGTTTCTATCTCGTACGATCACACAATAGCTCTGAAAATTACAAAATTTAAAATCCGGTAATAATACAATACTACGGACCCAATGGAACTGGTTTCGTCAAATTCCGAGACTGTGCCTCGGACGGCTATTTTTAAATATCGATTCGAACGATGTAATTTCAAAATTGGACAAATCATTTTCAAACTCAATTCTGAAGCTTCTGTTATCTTCAGTATTATCAATACGAATTTTAAAAGCTTTCGAAATATTTTTCTTCAACTTAAAATTGAAGATTCAAATTTTATTCAACTTACAATAGATTAAATTTTATAATTAAATCACCAAATTCAAAGTTATACCGGGAATTCAAATTAAATTACCGTTCAAATATTTAAAATTAATTAAATATTTTCAATTTAATTTGTTCAAAATTCTGGGTCGTTACATTTTATATGCAATAAACAATATACATGATGATAACATGATATATCAAAATAAATAAACAACCAATATCGACCAATAGCATCCATCACAACCCATCAACCATAAAGCCAATAACATTCACAACAATTTTATAATTATCAATATCGAGTAATATACTGCCAATTTTAAATTTAAATTTATTTTAACGGTCAATTTAAATTCTATCAATTAATTCATATATCAATACAGATGATAATTAAACCTACCAAACAACAGCCAATAAATTTCATATCACTTCAGAATATAAATTTAACTAACAAAAATTATTTTAGTCAATTGTGAGCGTATAAACACTCACCTTTGATTTTTCGACGATTTAAAATCCAAATAAAGGCCCAAATTTGAACAGTTTCGGAATCCAACCAAACCAGCGTCATCAAGTCCGGAATTTCAATACGATCCCATCTTGCCACGTCACTCAAACAAGTAATCTTCTCCAGAACGCACAGTAACTAACGCACATAACCACCGAAACCCAATCTCACGTTTGATCGAAACTTTGACCACCGTTTCCTCCTCGCCTACGGCCATCGGAGGTCGGCCGACCTCACCATCGCGTGCGCCTCTTCTTGCTCCACCTCCGCGCCAAGTTTCGCCACCCCATTCGCCAGCGTTTGCACGCAAACCAAGAAAAACCGTACACGCTTCCAAGTCAGATCTGGGTGAATCCGTGACGTAAAAGCATAGATCAACCGTATGGATTTGAAGAGCTCGCCGAGATCTACAACTTTGCTTTTGGAATTTTTTGATTTCGTTGAACGGATTGAGAGATATTAAGGAAAGAAGTTCGAGCGATTCTGGCCATTGAATAGGTCGCGGCCATGAGATAGAATTAGGGTTTCTAGATTAAAATGACAGTAAAACTGTCTTAGTTTGTGTGTGTATTTATATAGGTAGGTCCAAAGTCGTCCAAACTCCAATCGAGACGTGCCGCCAGGCGTTTATAAGGTTTTACCCCCGTTCCGGACGCAATGGAACTAGTCCCAAGGCCTAATTCAATCGTATGTGGAAAATAGCTTTTTGAAGTCGATTATTTTAATTAACGACGTTAAATTTCTACGCGTTTCAAGCTCGCACGACCAAACGACAAATCCGATTGCTACGAAAATTGAAACCTTGCAATAATTCACTATTACGGATCCGATGAAACTGGTTTCGTCGAAATCCGAGACAGTTGTAAAAATGGCTATTTCTACTGTCTAATTTCAATATAAAATTCTCAATTTTAAATTATTAACTTTTAAATCAAATTTCAATTGTTCACAAATTTCATTTTTAATTTCACAGTATTAACAATCTTTTACAATGCGGTTTTCCATTATAAATCCAGTATAAAAGATTACATTAGATTCAATGTTCAATTATATTGTAATTCAAATTCAAGTTATTTAATTCCAACTGAATTCTTTTATTTCGATTTACACTTTCATTATTGAATCAACCATTTACTTATACATTATTATCAATAGTTTATAATTCATTTACTTTCATTTTCTTCAGCTATCATCTTATTTAAATTCACAGTAATATTAAATTACATTCATTTACGTTGATTTCAATATTATAACTTCAATATTAAATGTAACATTTTATTTATTTCGTTGTTTACAATCAAATTCGATTCAATTCAATTACTTGTTACATTCAAATTTAAATCTTTACTTACGTTCAATTACAATTTAACATCTTTATCAAATTACAGTTTCAGTTATTATCTGATTTCAATCAACTGTAATATTAAGTTACATTTATTTATATTAGTTTCAATAACATAAACTTCGACTATTAAATCTACCATTTTATTTGTTCTTTGTTTACAATCATAACCAATTTGGTTTACAATCAAATTCAATTCATTATTTACATTCAACACAAGTTAACATCCATATTTAATTTACAAATAAGTTATTTCAGAATTCAGTTTTGTATTTTAACTTGTAATTCACATTTAACAACACAAAATTTTATTTCCTTCGGATTTTTATCCAAAATTTTTATTTTAATTCGTATTTTTAAAGTGTTAAAAATACGGGTCGTTACAAGTAGGATGGTGGCGAGGATTCCTATTGAGGTATATACATGGACCCAACTCCCGTGAGTTGGCATAAGGTGGCTAAAACAGGAGCGATTGACGGGCCAATGAAGTAGCACCTCTGATCGGACGCATTTCTTCGATACCATTCTATTACTTTGTGATTGATTTGGTGGCCATCCTTCGATTTTTTTTATTTGGGAGTGTGTTCCGAGGTGGGCGGTAGTGGCTGCTATGCGTTATCACCAGCCCGGATGCATAATTGGTATATCTACCCTAGCATTGCCTAGTTGTGCCATGTCACCTACCATATCGAGCTTTACTACGAGTTTGGTTTTGTGCCGTAGCCTGTGAAGTATTTAGGGTAGCTCCCGATCTGGGGGTACGCTGATACTGGATAGACTACTGGGACTATTATGTGTTAAGGTGGAAAATGTAAAGCCTTAATGCTATTTAAAAGTAAGTTTATTTTTCTATTAGACATTATTATAATAGCGTATATTACTACATAGTAGATAGTTTAACGGATCCTTAAAGAATGGGCGATCCCAAGCATTCTTTAAGTTACTTGTACGTTTCTATTACAGTTCACTTGAGTTGGTTTACATTGTGTAAGTATGTATGTCCTGACTCGAGTGTTTTGTGTTTTGCTTTACGCTCGGGTCAGACTGAGTGATACAGTATTCGAGACTTACCTTTGGAGTTGGAGCTTTCTTGGAGATCCAGCTATCTATTTCGCTTTCGGTCATCCAGTTGATTCTAGTGATGTATTCAGATCTTGTATTTGACTATTGTATTGAGACATCTTTGTATTCATAAATTTTGCTGTATTTTGTTTAACTCTGTTATATATATAGTAGCTTCATGAACTACTATTTCTTTGCTTCCACTGCATTGTTATATTACTCTGTGTCTGTGATCTATGATTTATTTATTGTATATTCTGAGTTTTTCCAAATTTATATTTACAATTCGTTATTTTGAGCAATTCAAGTCCGACATTTGCGGATGCGAATGGTCCAAAATAGCGGGTCGTTACATATAATATATGAAACAAACTATAGAAAAA
Source organism: Allium fistulosum (assembly GCA_030737815.1). Classification (NCBI taxonomy): domain Eukaryota; kingdom Viridiplantae; phylum Streptophyta; class Magnoliopsida; order Asparagales; family Amaryllidaceae; genus Allium; species Allium fistulosum. The sequence goes on along the minus strand of CM060902.1, from coordinate 271,523,367 downwards.
TTCTTTACACAAAAGCCATAAAATTGTCTTACTAAATTAACAAACAACTTTCAAAGCAAATCAGTTAAATAGCAAAAGTCTTTTTCTGAAATAAAAACTAAGCAAATATTTCTTCAATATGAAAAATTAAAGTAGCATTTCAATTTACATTTCAACTTCAAAGCTATATGTATGTATGTATATACACACATACATATATATATATATATATATATATATCGAACCCGAGAGTGATATAGTGGGATAGTTCTTGCATCAGCGATGTCTTGTTCTTCATCTCCAATTGGTCTATAATATCCTTATATGAAGTGTTGCAAAACAAATAGTATAATCATAAGCAGTTAAAGATGCTTTAGTTGCAAAACTCATAGCATTAAAGATTTTGGGGGGAATTAAGTTCTCATGTAGCCAAGTAGGTGTTTGGTGAATTTTGTAAGAAAAAGAAGGTATAAAGGTAGGCGGGTCTAGTGCGTATGGACCATTGCTAATATAATGGTTAGTTTCCTGGCATAAATAACAAACAAGCTTTGAATAAAGCATCAACTGAATAGTAGTATGTCTTGTAGCTCCATTCTTTACCATCAAATGAGGTTGATTATGTAATGATTGAATATTTTTTCCATATCCAAAATCAAGCTCATGTTTCTCTACATCATAGAAACAAAAGACATTAGTGCATAATTTAACAGCCGTTGTAAAAAAGAAGAATAAAAACTTAGAAATAGAGATAAAAATAAAACATACCACCCAATACATCGGTGAAACAGAGGGGTTCTGTTGCAATGAATCTTCAACGCCAAGTACTTATTTTGATGGTACCGCTAGCATTTGAAAATAATTACTACTACCACCTATCGCATCATCATAAGGGGGATGAATTTTGAAATTTGTATCTGCTAAAGGGAACCACGGTTCCTTGTGAGTCCTTTGTTGGAGTGAATAGCTCTCGTGCTTTAGATGCAACTAGACTTAGGCATCTATGATTAGGTCATATTTTTTAGAAGGGCTTAGAGTTACTTCGCAGTCGAATGATGATCAAAGGAGGAAGCTTCGACAAGTATGAATTATGCTAGGAATGTGTGCTGGGAAAGCAGATGAAGGTATCTTTTGGAGTTGGACTTCATAAATCAGAGAGAGTGCTTGATTATGTGCATACAGATGTGTGGCGACCAATAGCTACTGCTTGCATTAGTGAAGCAAAGTATTTTATTTTCCTTTATTGATGACTTTTCTCAAAAATTTTGGGTGTATGTGATGAAGGCCAAATCAGCAAGCTTTGAGAAGTTTAATGCTTCTGAAGAGCTAGTTGAGTACCAATCTGCTTGTAAGTTGAAGGTGCATATATCTGATTACGGAGATGAATTTGTTTAAGGAGTTCTTTAGTTTTTGTAATCAACATGGTATTTAGAGAAATTTCACTACATAAGGAGATCTGCAATTCAATAGGGTTGTTGAGAGGATGAATCAGACTCTACTTTAGAAGGCATGTTATTTGAGATTGACGACGGGCATGTCTTGAGGCTTTCGGGTTGAATCTTTATCGACGGCCCATAATATAAATTGAATTCCATGATCAACCATAGATTACTTTTGTATTTTTGGTTGTCCTGATAACTTTCATATTTTCGATTGTCCTGTGTATGTTCACCATATAGGTAATGATAAGTTGGAAGCTAGAGCATACAAGAGCATATTTATGGGATACACGAACGGTATCAAAGGGTATTGCATTTGAAACCCTATTGATAAAAAGATTGTTCACTCCAGACATGTTACTTTTGATGAGATCTGCAATGTTCAATCTTAAGAAGGAGTTACCTACCACATCGGATGAGTCCGATATGCCTAAGGATTTGGAAGATATTCCCATATTTCAGCCTAGTTGTAGAGATGTTACTGTTGTAAGAGAGGTAGATGCAGTTGATGAGACATCATAGTGTTGTCCACGGGTTCTTTCTAGTGGTGTGGGTGATGTGCATGAGACTAAAGGAAGTTCAGTTCAAGGTGAAGCTGAAAGGAGTTTAGGCGAAGTTGTACCTATTTGGGTCAGTTGTAGGACTATTAGACTGCCTAAGAGGTATGATGATTGGCAGTATGCAAACCTTTGCCTTTGTGGAAGGTTTGATTATGCCCTACATGTGGTTCATAATAAGTCATATGACCTTGAAGAAGGTATGAAGTCGAGTGATTGATCAAAATGGATGTGCGCAATGGAAGAAGAGTTAGAGTCGTTAAGAAAGAACAAAACTTGGGATTTGGTACCACCTCCTCAAGGAAGCCGAGCCATAGGTTGCAAATGGGTATTCAAGGTGAAGGATGATGGGAGGTACAAGGCTAGATTAGTTGTTAAAGGGTTTTCACAAGAGGAAGGGAGTGGAGTATGATGAGATATTTTCTCCTGTAGTGAGGCATACCTCCGTTCGCATTTTGCTTGTTATTATTGCTACTCATGACCTGGAACTGGAGCAACTTAATGTGAAGATTGCTTTCTTACATGGTGACTTGGTGGATACCATTTACCTGAAACAATCAGAAGGATTTGTTGTAAGTGGGAAAGAGAAATTGGTTTGCAAGTTGAAGAAGTCACTTTATGGACTCAAGTAGCCGCCTAAACAATGATACAAGTGGTTTCACTCTTTTATGCTTTCACTTGGATTTGATCATAGTATCAAAGATGCTTATGTGTACTTTAAGCATTTAGAGAGTCATAATTGGGTGTATTTACTCTTGTATGTGGATGACATGTTGATTGCTTTTAAGGATAAAGCTGAAATTGGTAGTTTGAAGATGAAGCTAAAGCAGAATTTGAGATGAAAGACCTTGGGGAAGCAAGGAGGAATTTGGGTATGGAAATCCAAAGGGATGGAAAGTTAGTACTTTTGAGGCTTACTCAAAAGGAGTATTTTAGGAAGATGCTTGCTCGATTTAGCATAGAAGGAGCAAAGGCAATTAGCACAACCATGCCTTTGCACATTCATCTTTCTAATAAAGACTTTTCGATCTCAGAGAAAGATAAAGCTTACATAGAGAAGGTGCCCTATGCAAATGCAGTTTGTAGTTTGATGTATGCTTTGGTTTGCACATGGCCTGACATTGCACAAGTTGTTGGACTGGTTAGTAGATATATGGAAAATCCAGGAAAGACTCATTGGGAGGCATAAAGCACATCTTTAGATACCTTAGAGGAACTCTAGACCATTGGCTTGTTTTTGGCGATAGAAATAGAGATTTCAGCTTGGTAGGATTTTGTGATTCTGACTACGCTGGCGATAGAGATCAAAGAAAGTCAACCTCGAGATATGCATTCACTCTTGGAGGGATAACTATTAGTTGGAGAGTGAGGTTTCAGACCATTGTTGCTTTGTCTACTACACAGGCAAAGCTTATAGGTTGTGTTGAAGTGGCTAAGGAGGCACTGTATTTAAGGCGATTGATATGTGATTTGGGCTTCGTGTATAATGGAGTAGAAATGAATTGGAATAGTCAAAACTGCAATTCACTTATATGAAAATCTAGCTTTCAGCTCAAGGACGAAGCACATATAGGTGAGAGAATCCTTTCTTGTCTCAATGAATGATGCTAATTCATCTTTAGAAGGTTCACATAGAGAAGAATGCAGTAGACATGTTCACCAAGTCCTTACCAGTTGTAAAGATGGAGCATTACTTGAACTTGATCCGCTTATCAAGGTTCTAAGTGTCACATGGTGGCACAAGGGGAGAGATAATATATAGATGAGATGTTTGTTTCATTGAGAAGATTGATATGTTCTATGGGAAGGATACGTTTAAACACTTTGTTGGCGGGTGGTGGCATTGTCGGAGTTCGTCGTAAAGTGTAATGGGTGATGGCATTGCCAAAGCTCATTGGACATGTATCTGTTATGCTCGAGACTGATCAAAGTATAAATGTGTAGATGGAGTTGGATGGCTTTGTTATAGATATGTACATTGTATCAAGATGGAGAGTTGAAAAATATGATACAATATTGGGTTTTGTTATTTTGTTTAGTTTCAGATCGCTGGATAAGTTCAAACCTTAGTTCCAAAGCCTTATATAAAAGAGCATATGTAATAAAAATAAGTTGTATTAATCTCTGTAATCTTCTCTCTCAAATTATTAATAAAAATTATTCTCCCCTTAGTGGACGTACACTATCATATGATAGTGGAGGCACTTTAAAAATTTTGGTATCCTTTCTTTTCATTATAATTAATTGGTAATTTTCACCTTTTCATTAAAGGCGAATAACCCCAATAATTTTATTTGATTGTTTCATCATTCTATATTTGATCATATTGTTATGCATATGTGTTGTTGGTAATATCAGCTTCGAAGGATAGACCCTAACACCAACTCTATTCAAACCCCTTTGAGTCTTAAGTATCGTACACAACTTTCTACAAGTTACTTTTAATTAACTCATATTGATCATAACTTCCAAAATTTTCAAGCAACTTCTTCATTACATGCCACAAACTGAGATGATGTTTAGTATTAAGATCTCTATTGCATTTTTCATAGCTCTACCTTGGTCGGTTATTATTCCTTAAGGAGCAACATCGGACATACAAGCAAGCCATGTTCGAAAATGCCATTGGAAAGTATATGTGGTCTCACTTGAAATTAACCCACACCCTAGCAAAATCAATTATCCATGATGATTGACCTGACAAAAGGAGCAAAAAGCATGTCATATGTGTTTGCCAAATATGTTGTATCGAAAGTAACTACATCACAAAATTCTTTATAAGCCTCCATACTTCTTTCATTTGCCCAAAAATATTCTTAAGTTTTCCATCATCATCTACGTCCATGCTAAAAAACTTAAATTTTGTGATTGCTTTTTAAGAAAGTATTTTTGGATCGAAGCAGCGTCTCCTTCCCCAAAACGTTGTTTTCTTGCCTTATCAAAAAAGTTTCTATAATCCTTTTCTATGAACAAAAATTATCATGTCCACTGGCTTCTATGACCAATGCGTTAAAACATTTTTCGGCCCTTCCCACAATATCAAAAACTTCAAGTTATCTTTTCATCGAAAAATGAAGCTTTTATAGGACTCAATTCATGATTATGATCAAGGCATAGCTTATTAATACGCCATTTTACATCTTGATATAAACTAGAAGTGTGTTTCACCCTACACCCTATTTCTTTGTTGGTTGAGTCATTGAAGGATTTCCGATTGTAGGTTTATGTTTCCTAAAGCGACTTCACACAAATGTCTTATATCTCATATACCCATCTTCATCCTTTTTACTTGACCTTTTACTTGCTAGAAAGCCGATATTTTTTGCATAAATTTTGAAACATTGAAATACTTCTTCGACACTATAAAATTTCATGCCAACTTCAGGTGTTGAAATTTCATTTCCAAGTACAATTACCTCTTGTTTACTATCACATCATCAACCAAATTTGCTGACACTTCCTTATCTAAAACTAGAACCATCAAACACATCATTTTTACCGTTTAATACCTTTGGAACTAAACATGATGGATGCCATCCAATTCTACAAATGAAGACATTATAAAGTAAGGGGTAAAGTTCATAATTCTGTAACTTAAGCATTGTTATAGTGAATGAGAAAAAAAAATTAGCACAAAATAATAGTGTCAGAGTTAAAAGTGGTGTGAATGTGTAATCATTTGTATTTGGTCATCAATCCATAGTCAATCTAATATGTAACCACCATTCCATTATCAATTTGCTTATCTAATCACATTTATAAAAGAAATAGCTAATATTTGTCCAAGTAAATACACCTTAGATGATGAAATAATCAACAAATAATGATTTTCTACTAAAATTTAACATAAAATTTATAGAAGTATCGAAATAAATAAATGAAATTCAAAATCAACATAAAATAATTTAATGATTGTTGTCGTTATGCTGTTGAAAAAAGTTGTAGCCATATATTGCAAAAAGGTTGATGAACATTCTTACCTGTGCCTGGAAAATGAATTAAGGACATTGATTGAGTTTAGAAAATGGAATTGTACTTTAATTTAAAGAGTGGAGGGGGAAAAATGGAAAAAATAAGGAGTATATGGGAGTGATCTAGGAAAAAGAAGTGAGAAGTGGTTTATTAGCAATAGTGCTACATCGACTGAATTGGAAAGCGGTCGTTTCATGCGGCTGACATGGAATTGTATAACGTTCTCCCTCCTTCTTCAAAGATCACTGCCCTCCATTCCCTTATCTTCTCCATTATTCCCCTCTATTCTTCAAATTAGAGTACAATTCCCTTTTCCTAACTCAATCAAATGTCCTTGATTCATTTGCCAAGCACCTAAAAAAGGTTCATCAATCTCTTTGCAATGTTTCTAATATGAAGCATACATGGTTACAACTTTTCTTAACAGTACAAAGACCATAATCACTAAATTTACTTTGTGTTGATTTTGAATTTCATTCATTTATTTCTTTACTTCTGTAAATTTTATGTTCAAACTTTAGTAGAAAGTCATTATTTATTGATTATTTCATCATCCAAGGTGTATTTAGTTGGACACATATAAGTTATTTCTTTTATAAGTGTAATTAGATAAGCAAATTGATATTGGAATTATGGTTACATATTAGATTGACTATGGATGAATAATCAAATACAAATGAATACACATTTACATCACTTTTAACTCCTATGTTATTATTTTGTGTTGAATTTTGCTTTCTCATTCATTGTAACAATGTTTTAGTTATAGAATTATGCACTTTACGCCTTACTTGTGGTGTCTTCATTTGCAGAATTGGATGACATTCTATCTGTTTTAGATACAGAGGTATTAAAAAATGAAAATGATGTTTTTGATGGTCCTAGTTTAGATAAGGAAATGTCGACAAATTTGGTTGATGATAGGACAGTAAACAAGCAAGTAATTGTACTTGGGAATGGACTTTTGACAACTAAAGTTCGAATGAAATTTGGTGGTGTTAGAGAAATATTTCAACATTCTAAAAGTTGTGCAAAAAATACGATATTTCCAGCAATGAAAAGGTTAGGTAAAAAGGATGCAGATGGGTATATAAGATACGTGACATTTGTGTGTGGTCACTTAGAGATATATGAACCTACAACCGGAACCCTTTAATGACCCAACCAACAAATGAAATAGGGTGTAAGGTGAAACTCACTTCTAGTTTATGCCAAGATGGAAAATGGCATATTAATAAGCTATGCCTTAATCATAACATGACTTGAGTCCTATAAAAGCTTTATTTTTTCAATATTACCGTCAAATAGATGATCATGAGAAAAGACCACTTGAAGTTTGCGATATTGCGAGAATTGGGCCGAAATTTTTTTTAACGCATTAGTCTGGTGGACATGATAAATTATCATTCATGGAAAATGATTATAGAAACTTCCTTGACAATGTAAGAAAACTACATCATCGGGAAGGAGATACTCCTACGATCCAAAAATATTTTCTTAAATATAATCAAAAAATTCAATTTTCCTTTTTAGCATGGACTTGGGTGATAATGGACAACACAAAAATGTTTTTGGGCGGATGGAAGAAGTAGAGGCTTATAAAGAAATTTGTGATGTAGTAACTTTCGCTACGACATACTTGAGAAATAAGTAAGACATGCCTTTTGCTCCTTTTTTTGAGGTCAATTATCATAGACAATCAATATTTCTCGGGTGTAGTTTAATTTCAAGTGAGATCACAGATACATTCCAAAGGTATTTTCGAACATGGCTTGGTTGTATGCTTGATGTTGCTCCTCAAGTATTCATAACCAACCAAGATAGAGCTACAAAAATGCATTAGATATTGTTATTCCTAATAACAGCCATCGTCCCTGTTTGTGGCATGTGATGAATTAATTGCCTAAAAAATATGAAAGTCATATGAAACGACCCGCCCTTCTCGACTCTCAAAAATCGACACAAAATTCACCACAATATAATATGCCGATGATCGAGTGCCGGAAAAGACAGATTGTTGAGGAAAAGAAAGAAGATAGAAGAAAAAAAGAACTAAACAACATCGGAATCTCACAATCGCAGCGGGACAAAATATAATAAATAATAACAGATCTTTACACAAAATGAAACCATATTTGTTATATATAATACATCATCAGAGTATATCACAAGTAAACAACAATTACCAGCCTGGCAGTTATTTCAGTCTGCCTCACAGCTGCTGGCAATTTTAAACAACCATAGCAGCATAATAAACAAGTACGAGTAATACGTCTCGGACTCCAGCTCCACACCTGAGCTCCAAAGCATCCAATCCTGAACCTGAAATACTCGGTCTGACCCGAGCATTATAATGAAATAACACCTGAGTCAGTCTGGAATACCAGCGTCAGAAAAACACATCCAAACTGATTCTTAAAGTTTCAAAAACCCTTTGAAATCAAAAGCATCTCGTAAGACCACGCCACAAATAAACATGTCGGGTTTTTACCTTACGATAGCCAAAACACTTTTTATCAAATCCATCTGATATTATAATAGTGTCTATAGAAAGTAAAATAGAATCTAGCTGAAATGCTTGCATCTCACGTTTCAGCATTAGTTGGGCACAATCAAAACCGTACAGGCGCGTAGGGAGAATGGATTTCCAACGAATGACTAGGCACTGGGGTACCACCTGTTACAGTACCTGGTCTAGATCAGTGTACCGAGGACCACGCCCGATCCCCTGCAACACAAGATCGGAACTACCTAAGGGTAATTCCGAGTAAGATCACCCCACAGTTTGCGCGACCAACCGCCACACAGCCGAAATAAAAAGGGACATCTAGACAGGGATAACCTCACCCTAATGAGCGCTACCCACATAGCCTTGCTGCATAACCCCTGATTTTCAGTCATTCCCGGTTGATGAGGCTTGAGGCTAAGCGTTACCTTTTTAGAACATATCCCTTAGAATGCCCATCGTCCACCTGACGATGTTCCGAAAGCATTCATCCATACAAGTCCGTTCCGGGTTCGAACAGAACTGAAGGCACTACTCCTGCTACATCCATTTTGGAATCACCCTCAGGATTAGTAGCGACTAGCCCTTGCACTTCACTGCTCCATCTTCGACTCCGAACTTGTTTTCCACAAAAACGTACAAACCGAATCGAAGTGGTTTTTTGAGAAATTAATCCTGATCCCGGTCTCTTCGAAACGGTCAGCGCAGTGGCCAATATTGATAGTCGGTTATTTAACTATCAATTAACATTCACAAGCATTCATCAAACATAAATAATTTCCCAAATTTATGTTTTCCACAAAATATCTTTGCAAGATATATTTCTATTTTCAATCCTTTGAAAACAGTTTAAACCCACTTCTTTTTACGGAAATAAATTTCCCAACATTTACTATTTCCACTGAAATCACCAAGTCCAAATACTTTAGATTTTAAAATAATTTAAATCACTTTTTTCTACTTTATACCTTAAATATTTAAATTAAACTACTTAAACACTTTATTCAAATTATATTTCAAGAATATTTAAGGTAAAACTATTTTATAAAATATAAAACTAATTTTAAAATAAAGGTTAAGTCAAACTAAATTTTACCAGGAGAGTTACAAAGTCCTATACAAGTTCCAAATAAAACTTTGACCAACTATCCATAAAATAAAACCATTTTATAAAATATGAATATTAATAATATTCTTTCAAAACATAATACCAATTACCCCTTTAAAACATTTATTACTATAACTAATTTATTAAATATTTACCTTTAAAATTTTCAAAGCTCAAATAATTTCTTAAAACATTCTTTTAAAAAAACAATTTCAAAACTTCTAACATCTGCTCAAAAATCTGCTTTAAAACGTACTTTGCTTTTCAGGGAAATACACTTCCATTTTAGAATAAACCAAAGAATTCTTTTATAAATCCTGCTGGATTTATCTCAATTCAAATTTACGTTTAAATCCCGTAAATTCCTTTCAACACTTTAAAAATAAAACTCCCTTTTATTTTTAAGCACACTTCCCATCTCCTAGAAATCACTTCCAAAATATATGCTTCAATTATTTAAAATGAGTTTCCAAATTCTTTACTCAAAACGTACTTTTGAAAAAAACTATAAAAGTTTATATTGGGTAACTTAAATCAAAATTTTCTTTTAATATTAAGTTATTATATCGAATACTTATAATAAAATTCCCTTTAGAAAACATAACACCAATTTACCTTTAAAACAATCAAATACCATAATTACCTAATAAATACTTATTTTTTTCACTTAAAAATAATTAAAGATAATGATTTTTCGAAATATTCTAAACACATTTTTAAACCTTTCAGTTTATACTTTGAAAGTTCTCTTTTGAAACATACTTCATTTCCCAGGAAAAGTACACTTTCCATCCTTTTTAAAAATAATCTCACTGTTATTTTTAAAACAATTTGCCCCTCTTATAGAAATTCCCACCGGAAATCTATCTTTCAAATTTATCCACCGATAAATATTCCATTTCATTTATAAACCCAGTCTATAAATTTCCATTCCTCGTTTCCTTTTTAATCACAGTTCCCAAAAACACTTCAATTTTCCAATCCAATTTCTTGAATTTAATTTCCTTAAATTCATTACTCCAAAATTTCCTTTCAATTCCCTTTTTGATTTCCAATTTATTTTATTGATATTTAAAATACCAATTTTATTTATCCAACATAACACAGCATAACAAAAATTCCCAAATCAATCTATCATAGGATATCAATGAAATATATCACCGATTATAAATAAATTTCTATTTGTGAGGAATCCAGTTGGATCCCTCTAACATGTTTCCCTGCATCCACAGATGTTAGCACAACAGAAAATATCAATCCAGACTGATTTTAATATTCATATTCAACCAATCATTCAATTATTTAAATATTAACTATTTAAATCAGCTGAAACTCCAGATGTGAGTGAGATTAACTCACCATGAATTTTGAAACGCCGAGCGTTTAAATTCTAAATTAAATCGAGTCCGTTCGATTTAATTCAAAATTTCCGCTAACTCCGATCGTCTCCAAACTTGTACTTTAGCGTAGATCGCGTCGCTGCGATTCCTGCGCTACCAAATTCGTTAGAATCTGACAACGTATGCAAGAGTTATCGATTTATAAAGTTTGTATATAAATTTAAAACGAATTTTCTTTTTATTTTAATTTTACTTGACCAACAAAAAAATCTGGCCACACGATTAACACTAGAAAATCACGGCCGCACATACTCTCTTCTTCCTAAATGCATACGTTCATTCCAAACACCGTTCGAACCCAAAGCCGCTTCCCAAATCAAAAATCGCGACCATATCCGGCGATATCGAGCTTGATCGGAGACCCCTACGACCAAGACCATGACGCCAACATCCATCGACTACAAATTCATCAAGCTCGGTTCCCCTAATGTTTCGAAAAACACAAACGAATGGCCCCACCTCGACCTCGACACGCGATTTCCAGCCATCCGTTGTGAAAATTCCAATCATGGCCGTTGGATAGCAAGAGCTCAGTGAGGCCTACATCTTTCATGTTGGAGACTTCTCGAATAAATGCGGGGATTGAGAGATAATTGAGGGGAAACGAATTTGATTTCTGGCCATTGAAATAACTTAGTGGCGGCCGTGAAAACGAACTAGGGTTTGTAAAGTAACGAGCTTATATATATACGTTTATATATTATTTAATTATTATTCTCAATTTTAACTGCTTACTCGAACGAACTCCAAACAACGCATGCCGACAGGCGTGTATAATGTTTTACCTACATTTCGAACACAATAGAACGTGTTTCGGAGGATAATTCCATCATATGTGGAAGATAGTTTTTTGAATCGATTTAAAATATTAAATTATCGATTTAAATTTCAACGTGTTTCTCACTCGTACGAGTAAACGGTTAGGTGAAAGTAAACTTTTAGGCAGGAATGTCCACCACTTAAAGAAGTGAAAGCATTAACACTTTTTTTAATTGATATGTCAATGCTAAACAACTTTAATGCAATTTATAGAGCAATACAATCATGAACTGAAAGCAAAAATAGAAAAGGAGCTTCAAGCAGATATTAAGTCATTTTCGCAAAGTATTCGATGTGCAACCACAAATGATATTGAGAATTAAAGCTATTTATGCACTTTCAAAGTTTAAGGAATTTCATATAGAGTTACTGACCAATATATATTCTAATATAATTAAAAGTAGACAGAATTTCAGGGGTATAGAGTTTGACGTACATGAAGACGTGGTTGTTGATAATTACCAAAAGTTAATGCAGTTTAAAGTTTTATTTCAAAATGAAAATTGTGAAATTAGTTGCATTTGTTGCAAATTTGAGATTAGTGGTATACTCTGTAGGCATGCGCTTCTTATAGTGATAAAAAATAATGTTACGAAGGTCCCAGATAAATATATTTTATAGAGATAGAGGAAAGATGTGCTAAGGTCATATACAAGTATCTGATTCAATTATAATGATGCATAAGTAACTTTCAAACAATTGCAACATAAAAAGATGTACAGTAATTTTCCAAAGTAGTGGACTTATCCATAGATAATGAAGACAGTTTTAATCTTGTCATGGACTAGATAGAAAATAATAGAAATGGCTTGTATTCAAAGAAATACATAGCGATAATCAAATGTACAACTGATGCTTACATCAAAGTGTCCGGTTTGCAATCAAGGAATGTCTGATGGTGCAAGATCCTTTTCGAACCAAGTTGAAATGGCACATTAGCACAAATAGATTCAAGTCGTCATTGGAAAAAAAATCGAAGAAAAGTAGGAAAAAGGCTCCAACCACTAACAGTACAAAGGTGAGAGCACGAGTTTTAGAATCTGATTTGTGCGATGCTATATATTTTACAGAAATTTATAACATTTTAGTACAACTGAGACTGACATTATGTTGGTAGATGCTAAAAAGATTTTGTGCATATTTCTTATGTTACAAAGTTCTTTTTTATATCTTTATCCTTGAGAAAGCCGTATTGACAACCATACTGAATCATATAAACATAGCGTTAAACATTGTAGGCTAATCTTTACTAACTTATCTAATCCACTTTATTTGTGAAGTTAAATAAATCATAAGAATATCAGTTTTATGCTAGCTGTATCAATATATTTATGGCTGCTTACTACATGGTAGAGTATACTATAGTTTTTCATAGGCAATACTATCTCTCTCTGTTATGATTGCAAAATGATGTCGTGATCCATTTTTGATTCCAAACAAAGTAGAAAAGAAAGAAAAAGGAGATATTAACGTTATACCTTATGATGATGCGATGGGTAGTAGTAGCAAATCTTTTTAAATGCTAGAGGTACCTTCAAAACAAGTGAATGTACTTGGCAATGAAGATTCATTGCAACAGAACCCCTCTGTTTCACTGATTTATTAGACGGTATGTTTTGTTTTCGTATGGATTATTTAGTTTTCTCCTTTTTTTACAATAGTTGTTAAATTATGTACCGTCTTTTGTTTCTCTAATGTGGAGAACCATGAATTTGATTAATGGATAAGGAAAACATATGTAATAATTACACAATCAACCTTATTTGATGGCAAAAAATTGAGCTACAAAACATACTACTATTTCAACTAATGTTTTATTCAAAGCTTGTTTGATATTTATGCTAGGAAACTGACCATTCTATTAGCACTGGACCATATGCACCGCACCCGCTTATCTTTATGCCTTCGTTTTCTTACAAAATGCACCAAACACCTACTTGACACACACACATGCACGAACACACACACACATACCTTTGAAGTTGAAATGTAAACTGAAATGCTACTTTAATTTTGCATCTTGAAGAACTATTTTCTTAGTTTTTATTTCAAAAAAAGACTTCTACTATTGAACTAATTTTCTTTGAAGATTGTTTGTTAATTTAGTAAGACAATTTTATGGCTTTGGAGTAAAGAATTTTGCTAAAGTTTGTTTCATATATTATACTTATAGTATTGGTAGTTTTAGCTAATGCTTGTTGTGTTGTTAGCTTCTTATTCTTGTTTTGACCATTTTTTTTCATTCTTCTTTCCCGTTTAGCTACTTACTATTTTTCTTTTCTTTGTTATGTACATTTCGATTGAAGTGGTAGTGCATTTGATCAATTGTTTAGTCTATGAATTGTTGTGTTGAAATATGATATTAAATTAGATTACATATTTTATATATAATGCTCGGTTGAATCTAATTTGATAAACAAAGAGAGTACAAAGAAAGTTATAGCTGGTCTTGATGCTACTGACGTATTTGATTTTTATGACATCACGTTCACTCTAGATTAGGCATTACACTCTTGACCTCGGTGTTCTCTTATCCACCACCGTCCCAACCGAAAGTCCAAGTATGGTGCTAATGCTGGACCTTCTACTTCTGCTCCAGCTCCTGCTCCGCGTAGTACCTCCACACCATAGTGGCAAGAAGTATGAAAGCATTGAATGATTCTCGGTGGCTCTCGCTACTAGAATTAGGACAAGCTGCTTTGGCTTTGAGGAATCCAGACAATTTAGAGATTGCTATACCGATGTTCCAATTCGGTATGGAGCTGTTTATGGAGACTGTCCGCATTATGATCGCAGAAGAAATTTGTAGTTGTAGTAGATTTATGAATTTGTAGTTGTATTTGAATCGGAGTTTTTAGTATTAAATATTAAATATCAAATATTTAATGTTATATTAAATATTAAATATAATTATTAAATAAAATTACATAACGATTTTTATTCAATAATTTTTACATTGCTTTACACAACATTTTTTACATCCTACCCAACGTATAACCAATCTCTAATTACAAAAGTTATCTAGGAATGCTCTAACCTCTAACCTAATTTATTTGCCAATGAACTATTAGTGTAATATGGATCCAACAAGTTGTTACTTCATGGCTATGTTGCTAACATACACACAAATGAGTACACTCCTTTTGTGAATACAAGACTGGTGATTTAAATGTGTTGCCTTGTTAAGTTCTAACAAGAATAGATGATGAGAACAGAAAGGCTAATTTATCAATTTGGTGGGATTTAATTAAAATCTGAGATCCACCATTTTTTAAGAATAATGATATTTAATCAATGACTGAGGTGTGACCTTTGTAGTTAATATCAGATAATATTGCTAACATATCGTTATATATCATCTATATATCTCAGCTCCTAAATTGATATTAAAATAGCACTTAGAATATCATTACATGCACATCGTTTGATATTTGCTAATATACCACTCTGATATTTAGTGCAAAATACCTGATATTTTTTAAGAATATCGTTCAATATTGTATGTGCTGGAGAAAATAACTTTAGAAATAAAAATCTTCACATTCCCAATATTTTTTTATATATGGTGAATGACAATTTGTAGACCATATTCGAAATCTCGATGCACTAATTTTTTAGTTGTAACCATACGGTTTTAAGTTTCTTCATTAGTCATTCAATAAAGAAAACTCTCCTTATCTATACTATATTATTATTAGTGAGTTAAATTTCAAGCTCACACAGACCCCCTTTAAATTTGGCAACTGAACAGTCCCCTAATTTATATCTATAATATACCCGCTTTCTCTTTTTTCTCTCTTTCTGATGTACCTCTCTTCTTTCTCCTAGGTTTTTCCAATTAATTTTCATGCCAGATTTCCAATTCTTTTTCATTCAGATCCAAAAGTCTCCCCTCTCCCAAACCCTTCGATTTCGACATCGTCTCGAGCACTGTTGCCCACAATCGCTTCTCAATCTCAAACCTTTCGAATTCGACTCTCCAGCCAATCTGCTAACAGCCGTCTTCGCGCCACCATATCAGTCGCTGTTCCTACTCACATCATCAACAAGTATTCGTCTTCTCTGACCATGAGGAACAGCTGTCAGCAACGCAAACAATTGATTTTGGATTTTAAAGCGAAAGAGATATCAAAGCCATCACCTTGGGTGTTTAGAATTATTTGGGCTAATCGACTACCACCATCCATCAGTAACCACTCAAGCAAGGACTGTCGTCACGATTTCTAAACCAGCTTTCGTATAAATTTTGCGTCTGATTTCAGTGCAGCCAATCTTGCCCATGCTTGGTTCAACTGGGTTTAAACCTGTAGAGGAGCTGTACGTTTTGTTGGCCCGCGCCTCTGTCCAACTGGAGGTAATTTCTGATGTCTGTTTTCTCTATTCTTCATGCTACAATTGATTGAGTGCTTTCTGCTATTTTAAATTATGATATTGTTTTGTTGTCTTGCTTTTAAATGTGGAAAACGTAGCATACATATCTATTAATTCCATAATCCAATTCTTCTCTAATTTTTTCTTCCCATAATCCACTTTGTTTCCTCCCTCTTTCTTTTCCACTTTTGATTCTTTATTTTTATTTTTCCTTTTTGTAACCTAATTTGTTTCCTCCCTCTTTGTTTTCCACTTTTGATTCTTCCATTTTTCAAACCACATCCGTCATCACGCCATACAAGTTGAATTGCAATTCTATTAGGATTTTACTTTTATTCTTGCAATATTCTCTGTCCTTATTTGTTGGATGTATACTGTGGATTCTGTTGATCATTTGTTCATGTTTAGAAGATTTTGGTAGAGGTTTTACTATTTCTTTTAGTTTGTTGACGCTGGCTGAAGAGTGATCTTCTCGAAATGGGATGATTTTTATACGATTATTTTGAGGAATACTTCAAATAACAACAATTATATATCTTTTAGTCATAAATGATTTGGAGCAACTGAATATTTCAACGGAAAATTTCACTAAATGTACAACTATTGTATTTTGAAATCATATAACCATTGAATTTGTAGTCTACTGTTTTTGTAGTTAAATTTGTGCAACTATTATGTATAGATAATTTTCTCATTCATTTTAATTCCATTTCTAAGCCAATTTTTATAAATTATTGGTATAATATTTTTGTCATTTTAAAATATATTACTTCAAAATGTTGAATTACGATATTATTAAATTGTAACTTTGTAGTTTCCAATATAGTATTTCAAACTATAGAATTATTTTATTTATTATTATCAACTCTAAACTAAAAGCTTCGAAACTTAAAGGTTTGATTTTATTTTGTAATAGCATTTTCCTTTGTATTTTCCATTCTAAAACTTTTGTTGATGAATTTTGAAATTAAACTTTTACATCTTTATATTTCTAAGCTTTAAATTTTTTGGGCATTTCAACCTTTTTAAAAATTCGGTCATTATAAAACTTTTGAATTTTAAACATTTTGACTATCGTAAATTTTTATTGGTAAATTTAAATTTTTTATCTTACTGCGTAATTTTTTTATATAATATTATCAAATTTAGAAGCTTTAAATTTAATATTTTTTTATTTTACGGTTTATAAATTTTGCGTTGTTATTCACACTGTATTTTTCTCCATAAATTACCCAATTAAATAATAAAAATTACCCATTTATTCTATATTTTTAATGTTTTTCGTTTCTCCTTATTCAAAACCTTTAAACTTTCACCATGCTCTACTCAAATTCTTCATGTTAAGCCACACTAATTTTGTGAACGGTGAGAAGATAGTTGATGAAAAACATTGGTTTTTTTAAATAGATTGATACAATGCATTTTTTGATTACAATTTAGACATTTTTATTTATTGATGATTGTTGTTCAATTTTGATTCTTTTGCAGGCAAGGTCTCATACCGGATGTACGATTTTGAGCAGCGAAAAATTGTCTCTGCTTCACAATATAGTCAGACTACTACAGGTTACCTCTTTGACCACAGATAATTTGTTTTTCTAATTTTCTCCAATTGCAATTTCGAATTCTTCATCGATTTCCTGCGATTGCTTATATCTTATGTTTTTTATTTTACTAGATGTGGAGATGGAAGAGCGAGTGAATTTTATATATGCTTTTTGTTTAGTTTTTGTAGTTACTAATGGTAATATTATGTGGGTATGGCTAAATTTAGAAACAATAACTTTTATAGAAAAATTTAGTGTGAGCGGCAGTGCTCTATAAGCTTTGTATTTTAAAATTGAAATTATTACTTATAATATTATTATATTTCAAAGCTTTGAAATTTAAACTTTTGAATTTCTTTTAAAATAGCTTCAAAATTTGTGTTTTATATTCTAAAGCTATGGTATTGAATTTTAAAATTAATATTTTGAATTTAAACATGATGAAAGTCATAAATTTTGAACGGTAAAATTTTGAACTTTTAACAATAACTAATTTTATAGACCGAAAATTTTAAAATTAAGTATTTCATAAGATTTTTTTCATATATATATATATATACATTACATTTTGAAATTTAAGGATTTGAGATGAAAAATTACGAAATTTGGGGAAATAGATTGAAGGGTTGCATTTTAAAAATTGCAAATTTTGGTTTGTATGGTTTTTTTGTAAATTTCATTTTATGAAAAATATGCTTCTATTTCAAATCTTAAAATGTTATCATTTTTCTACTTCAGTTTAAATGTGGTACACATTATAAGTGTCGTGGATGAGCAGAGATTTAGCTTTAAAATGAACAGTTTGGTTAAACATTGAAAATTTTGAATTTTTCTTTTGGAAACTAATAACTGTTTTACCAATTTTAATTGTCTATCATATTCCTTTTAATAACGCAGTTATAGTACATAGAAAAATGTAACTATCCACCAAACATCTATATGCATCACTAAAGTTATATAACTATATCAATCATACCCATTTCCACTATTGCTAACATTTTGAATCGCATGTTTTTTTGCTGAGTTAATAAGGGAAAAATTTTCATTTTTACATACATGTATCTAAAGTTTGTCAGATGGCATGCAACTGCTACGTCAATCTAAAGGTATACAAGCTTTTTACACAACAGATACATTTTGTATTTATAAGTGTAAATTTTAAAAGCTTTGAAAATAACCTTTTTAAATCTCTTTTTAGAATTCAATACTTATTTTTCCTGTATAAATTTTTGTATTTATAAATGTGCCTTTATTCTATACTGTCACGTACCGAAATTTTCGACTTTCGAAAATTCGACATCGATACTCACTTTATCGACTGCCGAGAAATCGAGTGCCGGAAACTCCAATAGTGAGGGTTTTAAAAAGAAGAAATAGAAGAAAAAGAGAAGAAGAAGAAAGCAGAAGAAGAAAGAAAGAAGAACAACTGAACAACATCAGAACAGAAAACAATATCAGAATCTCACATATCGCAGCGGAACAATATATAATAGATATCACTAGCCATTTAAAACAAAGAATTATATCAGTTTTTATACATACATCAATCAGAGTCAATATACAACAATGGACAGTTATATAAACTTGTCCTCCTACAGAATACACAGCGGAATAAATACTATTAGATACAAATACTACGTCTCGTCATCCAGAATTGCTTCCAAATCTCTAGAATATCCTGATAACATAACTCTAGGCTGCCCGTGTGGAAATTGGTGGGCACCCAGAGTTTAGAAGGGAACAATAAACTCCGAGTCAGTCATGGTGACTGCTGTGAGATCGTAAAACAGTTTATATTTAACAGACAACAAAGAAATATTTTAAAATAGATTCGCAATGCTTTTTGGAAAATGAAACTACCATAAGACCTCCCGCCACACACACAATGCAAACGCAGAATTGGAGGAGATTTCTTCTTATGTTAGTCAAAGATGCTTACTACGCAAAATCAAATCATTTTTGATATTATTATTAGTGCATAGTGTAGAAAAACCATTTCGAAAGTAGAATATAAATCTTAGCCAGCATAGGTACCATTATATTATGCCTGATATAGCTGCCTCCTGAGGACACAGGTTATACAATTGAAATCGTAAAGGCTCGTATTGTTTCTTTGGATTTCCAACGAATGGTCAGGCTAAGGAACTTCCTATGCCACGATGGGTACGTCCCTGGAAAAGACGACCCGAGAACCTAACCAGATCTCTGCCAACACAAGGCCGGGTTACCTCTGCAAAAATAGGTAACTACTGACATGCGTATGCCATCCCCCGATCGTCACCGATCTTCCCGAGGATCCCCGATTCGCAACAACCACAAAGTAATAAATTTGCAGCAACCACATAGGTTAAGTATCTGGGCTCCATACCATGATACCACCTTTATCCAGAAGGAATGACATACACTAAGGGGCGCTACTCCCTAGAACCTTGCCGCATCCTTCCTGTTTTGACCATTTCCGGGGTGTGAGGCTCGACGAAGTCTCGTCCACAAAGCTACGCTTTCTACAAAGCCCTGCTTCGGGTCAAACAAATGATCAACCTATGATCACAAAGATATAAGATCAAACAAATGATCATATCACAAATGATCAAACACTGATCATTTCACAGCAACACTCAGTATGCCACGTTACCAAATTGGGAGTATATCGCTGATAAATCTCAACTACATAACCTCTGAGCTCGTACGTCTCAGAGAAGGGTGTTAAGCTAAGAGAATAAATTCTCCGCCACCAACAGAAATGTATTTGAAAGAAATCAGCTTTATATCTCAAATTGTAACGTTAGACACACAATCCATACAAGTCTGTTCCGGGATCGAACAGAACCGAAGGCACTTCTCACGAAGCCCTTGCATATCCGGATAAATTTTTAATCACGTCCGGACTTCCCGTCACTAAGGGTGATAAAACCTCTAAATCGGAGATCAGCCGATGTAGAGTAACTCGACGGTAATCCTTCCGTTTTCAAAAATATCCGGTCTTCAACACCGGTCTTCAAATGCAATTCATAACGACGTATCACATATTCGAAATGGGTTATACGACCCCATGGTCCTTTCCCGGCTAACCCGAATAGTGAGCGCTTATTTAAAAATAAGTGTGGCATTCAAATTCATCCAATTCACAACAAATACCTATCTAAAGGTAATTATTGATAGTCGGTTATTTAACTATCAATAAAGATGCGCAACATCATCAGATTCCAAATAATTTTCCAAATTATTTATTTCCCAAAAATATCTTACTAGATATATAAACTTTTCCACACTTAACCGTTTGAAAACAAATTTCAAATATTCACTTTTCAATTTATCTTTAAAAGATAAAGTTTCAAACCCTTCGTTTCATATTGGGAAAGTAATTCCATACTTATTTAATAATAAGTAATTCACAAATCATTTATTTTCAACATTTGAAAATATTCAATATACTTAAATCAAAATTAAGTATAAATTCATTCTTTAAGGAAATCATTTACTTTAACAACATCTATTCGAGTCAAAACGAATGTTACGTAAAACATCGTTACGACGACTCAAAATCATTAGTATAGGGATTCGAAATTTAGATAGATATATAAATCCCAATACTAGACAAAAACATATCCTTTCGGAAACCATTTACTATAACAACAGTGTTATAGTCCACCATTTCCTTCTTCCTCGAAAACGTCTATTTCAACAATGAACGTTGAAATCTATGCTTTCGATTCATAATACAATTTAAAACATCTTTAAAATGTTTAACTTCACTTTTAATATCGCTTTTTCAAAAATAAATCCATTTTTATTTAATAATATATTCACTGTCCAAAATCGTGAATATAATTCACTTAACCAAATTTCAATCATCTCTACACATTTTATTTCAATAAAGATTCGCTATCTAAAATCACGAATATATCTTCTTTAATAACCTCCTATATTTAATTTATCAAATTCAATTGATTTCGAATTTATAAAACAACGTTTATAAATTTCACCTTTTATATTTTATAACAACTTCGATTTGTAAATCTCCTTTATTAACAAATTCGATCAATATTTCATTTGTAGGCAAAAAATCCAATTTATAAGTTAATTTCTTATAAATCTTCTATTCTACAAATTCATTCATTTTAACTTCACAATTTATACATCTATAAATTTCATATCTTCACAATTTAAAATTCTATAAAATTCAATAATGCTTTACACCACGAAGTCCTTTTAAAAATTTTTTAATGTCCTCTGACCCCCTCTTTCCCTCCCAACACTTACCGTCAAACATCCCCATCGTCCTCTCCTCCATACCTCCTCCTGTTCACCCATCACCTCAACTTCCTCCCGAACCACACCCGCCTGACCCACCTCAACCAGCTGTTCCACCGCTCCCTCCTCCACTCCTATTTGGTCCCCCCGTCGAAGTCACACCTAATATCTCTTCCTCCAGCCTTAATCCCATTCCTGCTAAATGGAACTCCCTGTTCAAAGTGAAGCCGCGTAATGCTGGTCATCATTCCCCTGTTAATGTCCCATTGGTTTTTGATGGCCCCATCTTGGTTCCACCAGAAAATGTTATCAAGGCAGGGAATGATGTCTGGGGAGATTACTTGGTTGGTTTTTTTCTTGATAAACCTTTATCATACATGACTGTAATCTCGCATCTGAAAAGGATATGGAAACTTAAAGGCTCGATCAAAGTTAAATCGGATGGATTTCTGTTCCTATTCAATCTGTCTTGCGATGAAGATAGAAGGAAGATAATTGAGTCTGATCCAATTATAATGAGGAACAAAATATTCATTGTTAAGCAATGGGATCAAACAGTTGGTAATACTTGTAGCACAATAAGATCTGTACCTGTGTGGGTTAAATTACACAACATCCCTCTTTATGCGTGGTCTCATCTCGGAATTAATTGGATTGCCTCTCGTGTTGGTTCATTCATGTGTATGGATGCACAAACTGAAAAGTTGGAGAGGATAGGATATGCAAAATGTATGGTGGAAGTCACACCATCTGATGAACTCCTGAGTGATTTTCCTGTAAGATTAATGGATGGCTCAACGCAGATTGTCAAAGTTGAATATCTATGGAAACCTGAGATATGTACCTTCTGTAAAGAATTTGGGCACAAGACACAGGAATGCTTGAAAATGGAACTTAACAACCAAGCAAAGGCAGATAAAAATCAAAAAGGAAATAATGAAAGCATGGGGAAGGATTTAATGCACAGCAAAGTTCTGAAGAATGTAAAACATAAGCAAGAATGGAAAAAGGTCGACAACAAAGGATCAAAAACATTTTTAGACAAAGAAAAAAATATAATATCAGAACCAATGGCAGAAAAGACAGGTAATGAATGTGATGGGGTGGGGAACAATTTATTGAAGGCTACAACTACCAGCAGTTTGAATAAAGAGAGTGCACTAAATTCAATGGTAGGGGGAGTCACAGTCACAAACAGATACAATGTGTTGATGGATGAGAATTTATCTGATGAATGCCATGAATATTGTAACAATGCAGTAGGAAATGGAACCTGTGATAAGAATTTTCAGATGGAGGAGGGAGAAATACATGGAGTCAAGCATAGTGATACTGTTTTTAATGAACTGGACCCAGCATCAAGTAATATACAGAATGGAACACAGGATCTTGAATGCAACAAATCCAAAGGAGAATCACACCAAACACTTAATAGTCTAGAAGAATATAATAACATGCCTGATTCAGTCAATAACTTTGGAGATATTACCTTACTTTCCAGGAATGAGATTCCCATGCATGAAAATAGCAGAAACTCAGCAAATTTATCAAAGATTGATGAAACAATGTTCAGAAATGCACTGGAAAGTGATATTCTTGCATTGTGCATGAATGAATCGGTAGATAACAACAGTCTACCTTACACCTTCACTGGTGCCCTACCGGGATGGAAATCAATCCCATCTTCTCCTACCAAGTCACAATCTCCTATTGTTTTATGTCTGGATAGTGAGAATAGAACAAGACATAAAAAACAAGACAAAGCACCAAGAAGCATTGAACCCAGAGTCTCTCCTGCAACCAGGAGCATGAAAAATATCATCCACCAATCTTTAAAGTATTCCAAATGATGCACAACTTTGCCATTTGGAATATAAGAGGAGCCCACTCCTCTGTTAAGCTAGATCAAGTTAAGAACCTCATTTTCCAGCATAAACTCTCTCTTTTTGCCATTCTTGAAACCAAACTGAATGAAACCCTAACAGTGAAAGCAGCGAACCACATCGAACCAACTTGGACATTGCACCATAACCTTGTCCAAGCTTCTTATGGTCGCATTATGGTGATTCATGATCCCACTGTCATGACCCTTAACCCTATACTCAGCACTGATCAAGTTATGCATTTCCAAGCTAAAATGACCAATACTCAAATCTCATTCTATCTTTCCATTGTTTATGCTCATAATTCTCTGAATTCAAGAAAACCCTTCCTTGATCTTCTTCCTGCCTTCAGGCAAAATTCCCACCCCTGGCTTGTCTTTGGGGATTTCAATTGCTGCTACAAGTTAAATGACAAGCATGGTGGTTCACCACTTTTACCTAAAGACATATTTCCCCTCAACAAAGCCATTGATGACTCTGGTCTCCTCCCTATTACCTCCTTTGGAGCTGCTTTCACATGGAATAATAGGAGTAGGACTGGTTCTAGAATTTTCTCAAACATTGACCACTCTTTTGCCAATCTCAAAGCTTTAACCACTTGGCCTACCATGTCAACTCTTATTCCAAACCCTGTCCTCTCTGACCATTCCCCTCTAGTTTTCTCCATGGGTCAGAGGATATTAAAAGGAAAAAAAGGCTTCAAATTTTATAATACATGGGTCAATGATCCTGAGTATGCTAATATAATCAATAATTCCTGGTCAAAATTTTTTTTTGGTAATCCTATGTACATTCTTTGCAGGAAATCAAAAGCAACCAAAGATGCATTAAGAACATGGGCAAAGAAAAAATTTGGCAATGGTTCTCTTCTTTCAAATCAGCTCAGGCAAAAACTTGATGAAGCTCAGGACTTAATGATGAATCAACCTAATGATGCTGCTGCTGCTGAGAATGAAAGAATTCTCTTTGATCAACTAAATGAAGCTCTAATAACTGAAGGCAACATGAGGAGACAGCAACTAAGGCAGAAATGGGCTCAAGAAGGGGACTATAACACTGCTTATTTTCATGCAGCGACGAAGATCAAACATGCCAGGGAACAGATCACTCACATTTACGATGATTTTGGTACCCTGCATTCTACTCCAGCTGGTGTTGACCATGCCATTTTACAGTATTACAAAACATTGCTGGGTAACAAGGATGATTTTATACCTTTGTTTGATGATCTTGACCATGTGCATCTGCCCAAGCTTAACCTTCACGAAGTTAACAGTCTCATTATCAAGGTTACAGACAAAGAAATTAAAGACACCCTTTTCTCCATGAACAAGCACTCATGTGGGGGTCCGGATGGTTTTAACCTACATTTCTACATCCATAGCTGGGAAACCATAAAGGATGATTTCCTTAAAGCGGTCCACAATTTTTTTAATAAATCAAAACTGCTATCTGAGGTAAATGCTACAAATTTAGTGCTCATTCCTAAAATGCAACATCCTACTGCTGTTGATTCTTTCAGACCCATATCGTGTTGTAATGTGATTTACAAATGCATCTCAAAGATTTTGGCCTCCAAACTGATTTATGTTCTTTCTAGAATCATCTCTAAGAATCAGTCTGCTTTCCTACCAAACAGAAACATCATTGATAACATTTTACTTACTCATGAGCTTCTGAAAGGCTACGGACGTGCCCATGCATCTAAGAATGCTATGTTGCAACTGGATTTGAAGAAAGCTTTTGACAGTATTCACTGGAGTTCTATTGTGAGAATTATTGCTCTTATGGGATTTCCTAAGGTTTTTGTAGCTTGGATTTATGTTTGTATATCTTCCCCCACATTCTCAATTAAATACAATGGTTCTACTTCTGGATTTTTCAAGAGTAAGCAGGGGATCAGGCAGGGAGACCCCATCTCCTCTTATCTGTTCATACTTGTTATGGAAGTCCTGACTGTCATGCTAAACAGAAACTATGAGAACAATGTTATCTTGTATCACTCTAAATGTAAATCACCTATTATCACCTCACTGCTCTTTGCTGATGACATTTTGTTATTCACTAAACCTGATAAACGGTCTTTGGATAATATCAAGGCTACTCTTCACAGTTTCTATCTTATGACTGGCCTCCAACTCAATTTTAACAAATCCCATATTCATTTCTCTGGATTATCATCTGAGCAAGCTACCTCATTAACTGTATCCTCTGGTATCCAAGCTATGAACAATAACATGACCTATTTGGGAATCCCACTGTGCTCCTCTAGAATCTCAACTGCTAATTGCTTGCCTTTGTATGATAAGATCTGCAGCAAAATGAGGTGTTGGGCAAATCGATTTCTCTCTCAAGCTGGAAGACTGGTACTTATCAAATCTGTTATATCTTCCATGATGGTGTATTGGTGCAGGGTCTTTATTCTTCCCAATAAACTCGTGAATATGGTGAGAACTGCTATGCTAAGATTCTTCTGGACTGGCTCCATCCACTCGAAAAATTTCATTCCCTGCTCTTTTTCCATCATGGAGCAGCAGAAACAAAATGGTGGGCTTGGAATTCTTAACTTGCTCAGGTGGAATAGAGCTGCCATTAGCTCTGTGCTTAATGATTTGATGGCTAATAGAGATTCTTTATGGGTTAGGTGGACCAAAAATCACAACTTGGGAAGTAGGAATTTCTGGACTATGACAGTCCCACCAAATTGCAGCTGGACTTGGAGGTGCTTGCTGAATTTAAGGCCCTCATTTTCCCTGTTTGTCAAAGTGATGATCTCTCCTATGAGCACTGCCAATTTCTGGGCTGTTCCATGGATGTCAGATGGCCTTATTCTTGGCAAAATCTTTTCCCCACAGCAGATAATTCAGTCTGGTATTAGTGCCAATGCTAAAGCTGCTGACTTCATTCATGATGGTAAGATCCTATTGCCTTATTCCAGCAACCAGGTTATCAGAGCAGTATGGAACAACTTTCAGGGCAAAACTTATCACTTCAGCAATTCTGATGATATTCAATGGAATGGAAAGCAGCACTCTATATCCTTAGTATACAAACTTCTTGACAATGCTCCTGTTAATGCTGCAATAAAATGGCACAAGGTAATTTGGACATTGAATTCTAATGCCAGAGACAACTTAATGCTGTGGAAGGTCATAAATAAAGCTCTTCTGACCAAAGACAAACTTCTGAATTATGGGATGATGGTTGACCACTTCTGTGTCATATGCAACATGCACACTGAAACCGTGGACCATCTGTTTTTTGACTGCAGTGTGCTAAGAGGACTATGGACCACTCTGTTGAGTAGTATGAACCAGAATCACAATCTTGGTCTAACTAGTTTTGATTGGGATCTGATTGCCAAAGATACCAAATGGAGGAAAAAGGATAGATTTGTGCAATTCTTTTTAATCAAAAGGTACATGACATTGATATGGGATGAAAGAAATCTGAGAATTTTTTAGAACAAATCAAGGAACATAAATATGCTATGGAATGCTTTGAAGGCTAGCATCAAGATTGGGATGAGGGAGAGTAAATTTGATTTCAGTAATTACTTCTCTTCTGACTGGCCGTAGCTCATATCTTTCCTTGTAATCTTCTTTGTTCCTTCCCCTAATTTTCTTATGTGTTGTTGCTCCCTTGTTTCTTTCTTCTTTGTTTATTTTGTTTTCTGTCTGGTGACTTGAGTCTGTTCTAGTCACCTATGTTTTTGTTCTTGTCCCTGTTTCTTCTTTTTTCTTTTCAGCAATAAACTGGTAGGGGACCAGCCAACCCCGCTTGCCTTGCAAAAAAAAAAAAATTCTATAAAATTCATATCTTCACTTATAAAAACTCATTTTAAAATTCCAATAATTTTAATTGATAAATATATCAATTTTTCTGTAAATCTTTTATAATACTTTAAAAATCTCAATTTAACCCATTTTACAATTAAATCAACTTTCATTTCAAAAATCACACTCTGGTTATATTTCACAAAAAATCTTAACTTTTATAACTTTAAGATTTTAAACGTTTATTCATTTGAAATAAATCAATTCAAAAATTCAATAAAACGTCTATTTCAAAAAAATCACTTTAAAAATCCTTTTAGAGTAGAAGTCGTTATTTTTAAACTTCAGAAAACTGAATCCGATGATGCAACAGCACCAATTAGTCAATCACAACAACAACATCATATATCAACATATGATAACAGAATATACATCACAATATCTATAAATAAATAAATACTGTTGAGGAATCCAGTTGGATCCCTCCAACCTGTTTCCCTGCATCCACAGATGTTAGCACAATACCAATTCCACTTCGAGGTGGAATATCGCGGTATATGGGTTTTATAAAAATAATCCGCTTACTAACGGCGCAATAGGGTCTCATCCGCTATACGAGGCGGGAATCAATCAATCCAATATATACATATGCCAATATGTATATATTGCTACATATATATAGATATATCCTACTATATCGAATATCACATCCAATAGCAATCATCAATAAATGCAAAAATTCCACATTCAATTTGAGTGAGAAAAATCTCACCTTAGCTTTTATTCACAATCCATTTCCATTTCGTCTTGTTCCCTTTACGATTTCAAACTGTATAAACATTTATACGATTTATTAATATTCGAACAGATCGAATAATAAATTTTCATTTGATAATTTTGATTCATCGATGATTTCATTTTAATAGTTAAATTAACTGATAGTTCTATTTAAACCAATTTTCCATCTAATAAATTTCTATATTATCTAGTTAATTTAATTAACTAAAAATTTGATGTCAACAAATTCATTTCCTGAATATACTTTCTTCTAAAAGAACAGTAGGCTAGATATAGATTTATATTTAACTTAAATCCTTATATCTTCCAAAGATAAAATAACTTCTATTTTTCTTTTTACTATAAAAATAAACAATAATAAATTTCACTATTAAATTCTTAAAACCGATTTCGTTTTTGAAACCTTACTGCAACATATGTAATTTTTTCTTTAAACTACATATACCAGAAACTGTATAAATCCAACTTTTATAAATTTAAATAAATTTATACCTCCACTTACTCGAATTGAAACCACGACTTTGCCCATCATCACGAGAGGAACCCCACTGTCAGAGTTCGCCATCGCGACCATCTTCCTAAGTCAGATCGACTCCCGCCTTCGCTCACAAGGACGCCTTCGACCCATCGCTACAGGAACCACCTTACTGAACAAAGCAACAGCGTCGCCTCCCAGAACATTGCCGCGACCACGTCGCTACTCCACCATGAACTCAAGATCGCCATCGCGACTGTCAACAACTCATCTCCCCCACTCTGACTTCCTCACGACCATCGCAAAGCTCGAAAACCCCACTGCCTCCAGTCAAAGCTCGTACACACCTCCTTGCTTCGGCCTCAACATCGCGATCGATCTCGCCGCCGTGCCTCGTGCGCGCCCTCTGAATCGCGACCCAATCGTGGTGTCGCCTTCGAACTACTCGCAGCCCCTGTTTTCGTTCGTCCAAATTTTGATCTCGTCGTGGTATGGGAGAGTAATTAGAGAGAGGAGGGACGATTTTTTTTTCGAACTGCTCGATTTGAATTTTTCTCGTTCAGACTAGAAAAGGAAAGAGGAATAGAGAATGTTGGATTGCAGTGGGTTATTCGTTCGCCATTTTTAATTTTCGAACGAACGAACGAAGATATTTTGTTTGAAATTTTTCTCTGAATCGAAACAGAAGAAGACGTGATTCCAGGGAACGAGATGATGGTGTTTTGTACGAGAGGAGGCATTTGCGTGCTGACGTTAACAGGCTACAGTGTTTTGAGTTGAGGCCAAAAGTGCTGATGTTGACCAAATACAAATTCAAATTTAAATCGAATTCGTTTTAAAACTTCAATGCGTTTATCTATCGTGTGCACACATAACGACTCTGAAAAATACGAAATTGAAAATCCGGTAATAATACAATATTACGGACCCAATGGAACTGGTTTCGTTGAATTCCGAGACTGTGCCTCGGACGGCTATTTTTAAATGTTGATTCAAACGATATGATTTTCAAAACTGAACAAAACAGTTTGAAATAAAATTCTGAAGGTTCTATTACCTTTAGTATCATCAATATAAATTTTGAAAGCTTTCGAAATATTTTTCTTCAACTTTAAAATTGAAGATATCAAATTTTTATTCGACTATCAATAGATTAAATTATATAATTTAATCGCCAAATTCAAATTTACATCGGGATTCAAATTAAATTATCGTTCAAATAAATTAAAATTAATTAAATATTTCCAATTTAATTTGTTCAAAATTCTGGGTCGTTACAGATTTCCCCCCTTAAAGGAATTTCATCCTCGAAATTACAAGTTAAGAAAAAAGTCCTTAACTCGTCTACTGTTTTTCAACATCCAATAGTTTTATCAACTTATCAAAACAAATCTTTCTACTAAAGATTCGTTATTATTTCAACTAAATTTCCAACTTCAATTATAAGTTTCAACAGCATTGTTTTACTTCAAAATTCAAATTTAAACTTAAATTCAAATTTTAACTTTCAAAATTTATCAAAATTTTTCTAACACTCTAAATTTTCGAAAAATTTCGCCAGCGTCTCCTTTGCGCGGCTAATACGGCACGACTACAAAACGTCCTTACGGACTCTCAGATTTCAAAAAGAAAAAGAAAAAGCCAAGCGGCTAGAGAAGAAAATCACCAAATCTCATATAGAAATTCAAAATACATACCTTTAGTCGAGCAATTCAAATTATCTTTGAAATCAAAATTCCAATTCCTTTTATAACACCTGTATGTCCTACTAGCCATAATATCTAGTTACACATTCAAACCGTTTTGCAAATTCTATTACAAAATTTTCAATATAAACTACTTATATCATTTTTACTTCACTGTTGAAGTTACATATTTATTTTCATTCAATTTTACATTTCAATTTCTCATTTGAATTCAATTTACACCTTCAATTTAATTTGGATTCAGTTTAACTTCTGAATATTGAATTTATCAATTATCTTTAGTTCATAACTACACTATTTTAAATTAGTTTCATTTACTAATTCATCACAGATTCCAGTTCATTTTATTCAAATTTGTTTTCAACATTCAGTTTCAATTTTACTAATTCAACTTCTATTTCTGTATTTCGTGAATTAATAAATTATCAAAGTAGCTTATTCGGATTCAATCCATTTTATTTTTCTCAGGTTTGGATTTTATTCCACTTGATTCAAGTCTCATTTCATTTTTTAATTCCAATTCATTGCTTACAACTTCAAAATGAATCTCAACTTCCAATTTCACTTTCATTTATTCAAATTTATTCACTTATACTCACTTTTATTTAACTCCATCTTTTAAGTTAAATTTATTCTATCAAAATTCAATTTGTATAGGTTATCAACTTAATAATATTTCATAAATATTTTAAATAGTATTCCAGAGTCTTACTAACATTTCAAAACCATTTTTGAAAACAATTCAAATTATCCCATGAATTTCCAAAACAAAACCCAATTTTCCAAACAACTTCCATGTAAAACAATTTAGCCGCAATTCCTCTTTTGGAAACCCGAAAATGAACATCAGAAATGCTGCAGTCATTACCGAAGTTATTTTCCAGCGACCGAAAAGAGTTGAGAGCTTTTCATTCTCTTCAAAATACTTTTCAAACCTTTGGAATTCATTTTCAAATCAAAAAAGATTTAAACTTTCCAAATCTCCAAAATTTTCAAATTCTTTTCAAAACGTTTCCAAAAACTTCTCTGGGATTCCGTTTCAAATTACAAATCACATTTATAATTTACATTCTCAAATTTCATTTGTATGTGAATTTATTTCTCATCTTTAGAGTTATGATTTCAATTTCTTATTCAATTCCAGTGATGATAATTCACTATTATTACTTCCTAACATCCAAACATCCATATACTATGATAATTCATAGAAAATTATTTCCTTTATATACAAAAATAGTTTTGGGCAAAATTATTTCATTTACCCTATTTAAAACAATACTATGTCGGTTTATCTTGTTTAGAGTTTAGAAACTCCTATCAACACAGTTAGCTAGACTGCACCGACCAGAATCCATAAACAATGAACCGATAAGTCAACACAATACAAAACAATTTTATATTCACTAACAAATACGCACTCGTATCTATTATTACACTCAACTCATTCTAGAGTACTACTGACTCTATCTCTAATGAGTAACACCCAACAGAGCAGGGTTGTCGCTTAACCATATGCTCTGATACCAATTGTGACATACCGAAATTTTCGACTTTCGAAAATTCGACATCGATACTCACTTTATCGACTGCCGAGAAATCGAGTGCCGGAAACTCCAATAGTGAGGGTTTTAAAAAGAAGAAATAGAAGAAAAAGAGAAGAAGAAGAAAGCAGAAGAAGAAAGAAAGAAGAACAACTGAACAACATCAGAACAGAAAACAATATCAGAATCTCACATATCGCAGCGGAACAATATATAATAGATAATCACTAGCCATTTAAAACAAAGAATTATATCAGTTTTTATACATACATCAATCAGAGTCAATATACAACAATGGACAGTTATATAAACTTGTCCTCCTACAGAATACACAGCGGAATAAATACTATTAGATACAAATACTACTTCTCGTCATCCAGAATTGCTTCCAAAGCTCCATAATATCCTGATAACATAACTCTAGGCTGCCCGTGTGGAAATTGGTGGGCACCCAGAGTTTAGAAGGGAACAATAAACTCCGAGTCAGTCATGGTGACTGGTGTGAGATCGTAAAACAGTTTATCTTTAACAGACAACAAAGAAATATTTTAAAATAGATTCGCAATGCTTTTTGGAAAATGAAACTACCATAAGACCTCCCGCCACACACACAATGCAAACGCAGAATTGGAGGAGATTTCTTCTTATGTTAGTCAAAGATGCTTACTACGCAAAATCAAATCATTTTTGATATTATTATTAGTGCATAGTGTAGAAAAACCATTTCGAAAGTAGAATATAAATCTTAGCCAGCATAGGTACCATTATATTATGCCTGCTATAACTGCCTCCTGAGGAGACAGGTTATACAATTGAAATCGTAAAGGCTCGTATTGTTTCTTTGGATTTCCAACGAATGGTCAGGCTAAGGAACTTCCTATGCCACGATGGGTACGTCCCTAGAAAAGACGACCCGAGAACCTAACCGGATCTCTGCCAACACAAGGCCGGGTTACCTCTGCAAAAATAGGTAATTACTGACACGCGTATGCCATCCCCCGATCGTCACCGATCTTCCCGAGGATCCCCGATTCGCAACAACCACAAAGTAATAAATTTTCAGCAACCACATAGGTTAAGTATCTGGGCTCCATACCATGATACCACCTTTATCCAGAAGTAATGACATACACTAAGGGGCGCTACTCCCTAGAACCTTGCCGCATCCTTCCTGTTTTGACCATTTCCGGGGTGTGAGGCTCGACGAAGTCTCGTCCACAAAGCTACGCTTTCTACAAAGCCCTGCTTCGGGTCAAACAAATGATCAACCTATGATCACAAAGATATAAGATCAAACAAATGATCATATCACAAATGATCAAACACTGATCATTTCACAACAACACTCAGTATGCCACGTTACCAAATTGGGAGTATATCGCTGATAAATCTCAACTACATAACCTCTGAGCTCGTACGTCTCAGAGAAGGGTGTTAAGCTAAGAGAATAAATTCTCCGCCACCAACAGAAATGTATTTGAAAGAAATCAGCTTTATATCTCAAATTGTAACGTCAGACACACAATCCATACAAGTCTGTTCCGGGATCGAACATAACCGAAGGCACTTCTCACGAAGCCCTTGCATATCCGGATAAATTTCTAATCACGTCCGGACTTCCCGTCACTAAGGGTGATAAAACCTCTAAATCGGAGATCAGCCAATGTAGAGTAACTCGATGGTAATCCTTTCGTTTTCAAAAATATCCGGTCTTCAACACCGGTCTTCAAATGCAATTCATAACGACGTATCACATATTCGAAATGGGTTATACGACCCCATGGTCCTTTCCCGGCTAACCCGAATAGTGAGCGCTTATTTAAAAATAAGTGTGGCATTCAAATTCATCCAATTCACAACAAATACCTATCTAAAGGTAATTATTGATAGTCGGTTATTTAACTATCAATAAAGATGCGCAACATCATCAGATTCCAAATAATTTTCCAAATTATTTATTTCCCAAAAATATCTTACTAGATATATAAACTTTTCCACACTTAACCGTTTGAAAACAAATTTCAAATATTCACTTTTCAATTTATCTTTAAAAGATAAAGTTTCAAACCCTTCGTTTCATATTGGGAAAGTAATTCCATACTTATTTAATAATAAGTAATTCACAAATCATTTATTTTCAACATTTGAAAATATTCAATATACTTAAATCAAAATTAAGTATAAATTCATTCTTTAAGGAAATCATTTACTTTAACAACATCTATTCGAGTCAAAACGAATGTTACGTAAAACATCGTTACGACGACTCAAAATCATTAGTATAGGGATTCGAAATTTAGATAGATATATAAATCCCAATACTAGACAAAAACATTTCCTTTCGGAAACCATTTACTATAACAACAGTGTTATAGTACACCATTTCCTTCTTCCTCGAAAACGTCTATTTCAACAATGAACGTTGAAATCTATGCTTTCGATTCATAATACAATTTAAAACATCTTTAAAATGTTTAACTTCACTTTTAATATCGCTTTTTCAAAAATAAATCCATTTTTATTTAATAATATATTCACTGTCCAAAATCGTGAATGTAATTCACTTAACCAAATTTCAATCATCTCTACACATTTTATTTCAATAAAGATTCGCTATCTAAAATCACGAATATATCTTCTTTAATAACCTCCTATATTTAATTTATCAAATTCAATTGATTTCGAATTTATAAAACAAAGTTTATAAATTTCACCTTTTATATTTTATAACAACTTCGATTTGTAAATCTCCTTTATTAACAAATTCGATCAATATTTCATTTGTAGGCAAAAAATCCAATTTATAAGTTAATTTCTTATAAATCTTCTATTCTACAAATTCATTCATTTTAACTTCACAATTTATACATCTATAAATTTCATATCTTCACAATTTAAAATTCTATAAAATTCATATCTTCACTTATAAAAACTCGTTTTAAAATTCCAATAATTTTAATTGATAAATATATCAATTTTTCTGTAAATCTTTTATAATACTTTAAAAATCTCAATTTAACCCATTTTACAATTAAATCAACTTTCATTTCAAAAATCACACTCTGGTTATATTTCACAAAAAATCTTAACTTTTATAACTTTAAGATTTTAAACGTTTATTCATTTGAAATAAATCAATTCAAAAATTCAATAAAACGTCTATTTCAAAAAAATCACTTTAAAAATCCTTTTAGAGTAGAAGTCATTATTTTTTTTGAAAAGCAATGGGTTAAGGGAGCCCTGCCCAATATATTCATATACTTCAAAAAGTACAAAAAGATATACAAGCTGATACATCACCTAAACATTAAACCACAACTTATACAAAGGAAACTGAAACAACAAATTTATAGCAGTACAAAACTATATCAAACAAAACCTCTGCAACTCCTACGCTAAGCAAAAATCACTTCAGCCTACCAATTCTCTTGCAAATCCTTCTGTATAATAGACTAAATATGGCATTAGCACTCTCCAATTTAAGATCAAAAATTCGTCTATTTCGTTCAGTCCATATTTCATAAACAAAAGACTTCAGTATAATCAACATGATATCAGATTTTCTACACTTCCATCTTGTGGCCTTGAAGATATTAAACCATTCAATTCGAGAGTTCTGCACTGGTCTATAGAAATTTCAAACAGAAAGAAGTCTGCACCAAACTTCATAAGTAAAATTACATTCAAAAAATAAATGCGTATTGGATTCAGGGTGGGACTGGCAGAAAACACAGTCTTCATTGTTTAGAATGCCAAGCTTAGTCAGTTTCTGTTTCGAGTTAATTGCATTTGCCATGATTTTCCAGAGTAAGAAGTTTTCTTTAGCAGGAGAAATACTATTCCAGATTCTAGATGCCCACGGGAAAGATTCCAAATTATCACCAGTTATCATAGCTTTGTACACAGTAGATATAGCATGTTTCTTCCCTTTTACTGTCCAAAGAACCTTTAAATTTGAAGAAGGAAGTGATAACGATGAAATGTTCTACCATAAGTCTCTGACTTGCTTAGAACTGCAATAAGGTAGATTAATAGAGCCATCACATATATAAGAATTAGCTTTAGCATTAAAAGGAATGCCAGTAAGAAGTTGCAGAGGATATGGAAGAATATCCTGTACTCTCAGACCAGACTTGGACCAGGGAGAAGTCCAGAAGTTTATACCATAGTTAGCCAAAGGATTACATTGTATAAAAGGTAAAAATGTTGATCTTAGCTTCAAAATATTACGCCAACTCCAACTACATAAATTTGGGATTTCAATGGACCAAAAATCCTTGCCTTTTAGTAAATTCTTCAAAATCCATTGAGACCACAAATCCTGACTATTACAAAGGATTTTATCAAAATATAAAGACATAGCAGCTACATTCCATAATCTCAAATTTGTAATGCCCAGACCACCCTTGTTCTTTGGAAGTTGAATTTTCTTATAAGAGATAGGAATTAACTTTTTCGAGAAAGGATCACCATGCCATAAGAATCTATTCAGAGCACCATTTATCATTGTAACAAGTTTACATGGAAGAATGTAGTGTTTCATCCAATAATTGACCATAGCAGTAGCAACACTTTGCACTATAACAAGTCTTCCAGCTTGTGAAAGCTTTGTGTTAGGCCAAAGTGTTAATTTCTTTGTGATTTTTTCATATAAAGGCAAACAATCTGTAGTGGAGATTCTTGCAGTGATGATAGGAAGACCAAGATATCTTTCATTTTGTTGCATCTCACTAAGACCAGAAAAAGATATAGTATCACTCTTCAAAGCATCATTTATACCTGCTATCAGAATGTGAGATTTGCCTAGGTTAATTTTCAAACCAGTGATAGAGTAGAATTTATCCAGAATTTCAATTACAGTGTTGATATTTGATATGGTAGGCTTTGTAAAAATGATAAGGTCATCAGCAAATAGAAGATGAGTAATTTGTGGATCTTTACATTTAGGGTGCAACTCAATCTTCTTATTACTCACTTGCTCATTAATTAAAGAATTAAACACCTCCATTACAGTAATGAACAAAAATGCAGAGATCGGATCCCCTTGCCTGACACCTTGAGTACCTTTGAAAAAACCTTTTGCACAACCATTTCTGATAATTGAGAAATGAGTAGAAGAAATACAAGTGTAAATCCAAGCAAGCATAGGCTTTGGAAAATTCATCCGAGAAAGAATTGCTATGATAGAGTACCAAGAAACTGAATCAAAAGCTTTTTGAATATCAAGTTTGATCATACATCTAGGAGAAATACTCTCAATACCATATCCTCTTGAGAGCTCTTGTGTTAGTAAAATATTATCACCAATATTTCTGGAAGGAACATAAGCCGCTTGGTTATTTGAAATAACTGAAGGCAGAACATGTTGAATCCTATTAGCTATGATCTTTGAAATAATTTTGTATAGTACATTACAGCAAGATATTGGTCTGAAATCAGAAACTTTCCTAGCATTTGGGCATTTTGGAACAAGGGCTATGTTAGTTGCATTTATTCCAATAGGCAGTTTATTGTGAGAAAAGAAATATAGTATTGCCCTGGTTAGATCATCCTTAATAATATTCCAGGAATGTTGAAAGAAGAATGCACTGAAACCGTCTGGTCCACCACTACTATCAGGCTTTAAAGAAAAGACAGCCAACTTAATCTCTTCAGGTAAAACTACTCGAATCATTTCACTTGCTTGTTCAGAGCTCAAAAAAGGAAGCTTCATAGAAAACAGAGGAGAAAGGTTAGGGGACATTGGGTTTGGATTGGCAAGAATAGAAGAGAAGTAATCTATAAAAGCAACATTGATAGCATCATCATTCTCCTGTAACACTCCATTTCTATCATATATACTCAAAATTCTATTATTGGATTGTTTAATCTTGATGGAGTTGTGGTAAAATTTTGTATTCCTATCACCTTGCTTTTCAATGGATTCATGAAGAATTTCCTTTTTCATCAAAGCTTCAAACTCTAAAGCTTCCAGTAGATCTTTGGATAAAGCAGCTTCTTGACTAGCCAATAATGAGTTCAAATTATCATTCTGCAATTGTTGTTGAACAACCAATAATTTTTCCCTGATACCATCAGAAATTTTTGAACCTTCCCCAAAATTCTCTCTAGCCCATGATTTAAGCTTCCCTTTTAACCTCTGCAATTTTGTTTTAAGAGTATAAAGAGGGTTACCAAAAATAGTCTCCTGCCAAACCTGCAACACAATACTTTGAAAATTATTATGATTAGTCCAAGTTTTATAAAATTTAAAAGATGGATTCCTGAAAATTGTCTTCTCCCCCCAAGATAAAATAATTGGAGAGTGATCAGAAATTGAGGGATTTAGAAATTTGCAATAGAGATTAGGCCAGAGATTAATAGAATGAATATTATAGAATGCATGATCTAGTTTGCAATATGTTCTAGGACCAAGTTTACTTTTATTATTCCAAGTAAACACTGCTCCAGAAGATGGAATATGAGTGAGAGATGATTTAGATAAAGTTTGATTTAAGGGGGAGATATCTTTTAAAGATAGAGGAATACCACCCATTTTTTGATCAGAAGAGTACATACAATTAAAATCACCAAGAACAATCCAGGGAAGATTTGTATGAGAAAGAGAAAAGAGATTAGAAAGAAAAATAATCTTTTATCAAGATTGTTTTGAGCATAGACAAAAGTGATCAGAAAAGGATAGTTTGAAGAAGTTAAAGAAGCAGAGAAATGAATAAATTGATCATCCTCATTCAACTTTGTCAGATTCAACACTTTTGAATTCCATAAAACCAGTAATCTACCATATGGAGCACATTGTAAATTATCCTCATGTTCCCAATCATGAGCAATATACTTGCAGGCTAATTCAGATTGCACTTTATTAAGCTTTGTTTCACTGATAGCAATGAGTTGCAATTTCTGATCTTTAATTAAATGCTTTACTTCAGCTTGTTTTGATGCAAGATGTCCTCCTCGTACATTCCAATAAGCAATATTATTGTTCATCATCATTAATGTTTGGGTGATATTATATTTGAGGGGTGCTTTCTTGTATGCCTAAAACTACTTTTCTGAGAAGAAGATGCCTGAAATGAACCTGAATCATTATTACTTATCGGTTGAATTTCATCTATACTATAGCTTTTACCATTGTTTAAATCCTCTGTTGACTCATGGAAAGAGACTTTCTTCTTGCCTTTTTTTCCTTTTTTGTGAGTTAAGAAAAGTTCCTCAGAAGTAGAGTTAATTGAACAACATGGTGGAGGTAGAATCAAATTACTGGGGGGAGAGATGTTGATATAAGGGGAGGAAAGTGTAGAGGAGGCATCATTAATTGTATGTTCATTACTCAAGTCCTTAATGGGAGTAGAACTAGAAACAAGACCTACAGTAATTTCCTTAGCATTTTCCTTTGAACAACAAGGGGAACCAACACTGATTATATATGTTCACAGTTTGAAGCTTTAGAGGGAACAGAACTAGCAACAAAAGCTTCAGAAAATTCCAATGCTTTAGATTGTATGGAAGGAGTCCTTGATATAGAATTGTCTATTGCTATAAAGTCCACAACACCAGAACCACCTTCAGAAATATCATTATCAATATTACCTTCAGAGTTTACCTTTCCAAATAAAATCTCCTTATTAAATGCTCCTTCATCAAAATCTGATAAAATTTGAAAAGAGTTAGTAGTTTCAACATTTTCCTTACTGCCCAATTCTTTATTGCCATCTGAATCTGATTGCAAATTCTGAAAGTTATCCATACTCCTAGCTGCCTTATCTAAGATTTGAGTACCATCATTGTTAATCAAATTATTTCCAACAAGAGAATCCTGAACTAAAACCTTTCTTCTCCATACCTTAAGAGAATTCTTAGTAGAAAAACCAACATTATGAGGCTTCTGAACATTATCTTTCAAAAACTCATGATCCACATATTCTTTATTAACATTCTTCTCATCATCATCACCCATACCACTAGTTTTCATATCACAA
Organism: Allium fistulosum; assembly: GCA_030737815.1. Classification (NCBI taxonomy): domain Eukaryota; kingdom Viridiplantae; phylum Streptophyta; class Magnoliopsida; order Asparagales; family Amaryllidaceae; genus Allium; species Allium fistulosum. The sequence goes on along the minus strand of CM060902.1, from coordinate 271,483,260 downwards.
ATATCCACCTTATTGTTACCTGAACAGTAAATAGTTTCATGACCAAAAACTTTACATTTACAACAGATTTTAGGCTTCCAATCATATTCAACTTTAACATAAGGACAGCAATCACCTAATCCATCAATTGCAATGAAGTCAGGGAGCTCCTGATCAGGTGATACTTCAATCAGTGCTTTAGCATACTTAAATCGAGACATTCTTTCTGTGCTATCATCAAGACAAATCAGCTTTCCCACATGACACGCTAACCAGTTTATACCAATTAAAGTCCAAGCAATCAAAGGAATTCTATAAAAATGAACCCACACTGGTACCTTTTTAATTTGCTCTTGAAAGTAACCAAAGGAAGGATCCCATTTTGTAATGATGAACATTTTACCCTTAATAAAGATAGGATCAGATTGCAATACCTTCATTTTGTCATGATCATTTGAAAAATTAAAGAAAAAATTCTCATTATCAGATTTAATATCAACTTCACCTTTTAACCGCCAAATACTTCTCAAATGTTTAGCAACAGTAAGATAAGAGAGAGGACCATCCAAGAAGAAACCTACTAAATGATCTGACCAGTATTTAATTCCTTCACTTCTAACAACATCAGGTAGAGCATTCGGCAAACCATCATTCTTAATGTCAAAATGCCTAGGTTCAAAAACACCAGCATTTCTTGGTTTTTTCTTGAATAAAGAAGACCATAAATTCGAATCAGAAACCCTTGATTCATGCTTCAAATCAGGAAAGCCACTACTAGCCAAAGGAGGAAAATGCCCATCAAGATTAGAAGACTGGAAAACAGAATTCGAACAAGAAATGAAATCTGACAAAGACGAAGGAGGAACGAAAGAAGAAGAAGAAACGGAAGGAGGAGGAGGAATCAAAGAAGAGGGAAGAGAAAGAGAATGAGGAGGAGGGACCGGGGGAGAAAACGGAGGGATCAAGGAGGAAGGGGACAGAGGAGGAGGGGGAGGAAACGGGGAAGGGGAAGAAGAGGAAACCGCCATTAACAGAATTCGAAATAACAATGTTCCACTTGATCCGATGATGCAACAGCACCAATTAGTCAATCACAACAACAACATCATATATCAACATATGATAACAGAATATACATCACAATATCTATAAATAAATAAATACTGTTGAGGAATCCAGTTGGATCCCTCCAACCTGTTTCCCTGCATCCACAGACGTTAGCACAATACCAATTCCACTTCGAGGTGGAATATCGCGGTATATGGGTTTTATAAAAATAATCCGCTTACTAACGGCGCAATAGGGTCTCATCCGCTATACGAGGCGGGAATCAATCAATCCAATATATACATATGCCAATATGTATATATTGCTACATATATTTAGATATATCCTACTATATCTAATATCACATCCAATAGCAATCATCAATAACTGCAAAAATTCCACATTCAATTTGAGTGAGAAAAATCTCACCTTAGCTTTTATTCACAATCCATTTCCATTTCGTCTTGTTCCCTTTACGATTTCAAACTGTATAAACATTTATACGATTTATTAATATTCGAACAGATCGAATAATAAATTTTCATTTGATAATTTTGATTCATCGATGATTTTATTTTAATAGTTAAATTAACTGATAGTTCTATTTAAACCAATTTTCCATCTAATAAATTTCTATATTATCTAGTTAATTTAATTAACTAAAAATTTGATGTCAACAAATTCATTTCCTGAATATACTTTCTTCTAAAAGAACAGTAGGCTAGATATAGATTTATATTTAACTTAAATCCTTATATCTTCCAAAGATAAAATAACTTCTATTTTTCTTTTTACTATAAAAATAAACAATAATAAATTTCACTATTAAATTCTTAAAACAGATTTCGTTTTTGAAACCTTACTGCAACATATGTAATTTTTTCTTTAAACTACATATACCAGAAACTGTATAAATCCAACTTTTATAAATTTAAATAAATTTATACCTCCACTTACTCGAATTGAAACCACGACTTTGCCCATCATCACGAGAGGAACCCCACTGTCAGAGTTCGCCATCGCGACCATCTTCCTAAGTCAGATCGACTCCCGCCTTCGCTCACAAGGACGCCTTCGACCCATCGCTACAGGAACCACCTTACTGAACAAAGCAACAGCGTCGCCTCCCAAAACATTGCCGCGACCACGTCGCTACTCCACCATGAACTCAAGATCGCCATCGCGACTGTCAACAACTCATCTCCCCCACTCTGACTTCCTCACGACCATCGCAAAGCTCGAAAACCCCACTGCCTCCAGTCAAAGCTCGTACACACCTCCTTGCTTCGGCCTCAACATCGCGATCGATCTCGCCGCCGTGCCTCGTGCGCGCCCTCTGAATCGCGACCCAATCGTGGTGTCGCCTTCGAACTACTCGCAGCCCCTGTTTTCGTTCGTCCAAATTTTGATCTCGTCGTGGTATGGGAGAGTAATTAGAGAGAGGAGGGACGATTTGTTTTCGAACTGCTCGATTTGAATTTTTCTCGTTCAGACTAGAAAAGGAAAGAGGAACGGAGAATGTTGGATTGCAGTGGGTTATTCGTTCGCCATTTTTAATTTTCGAACGAACAAACGAAGATATTTTGTTTGAAATTTTTCTCTGAATCGAAACAGAAGAAGACGTGATTCCAGGGAACGAGATGATGGTGCTTTGTACGAGAGGAGGCATTTGCGTGCTGAAGTTAACAGGCTACAGTGTTTTGAGTTGAGGCCAAAAGTGCTGATGTTGACCAAATACAAATTCAAATTTAAATCGAATTCGTTTTAAAACTTCAATGCGTTTATCTATCGTGTGCACACATAACGACTCTGAAAAATAGGAAATTGAAAATCCGGTAATAATACAATATTACGGACCCAATGGAACTGGTTTCGTTGAATTCCGAGACTGTGCCTCGGACGGCTATTTTTAAATGTTGATTCAAACGATATGATTTTCAAAACTGAACAAAACATTTTGAAATAAAATTCTGAAGGTTCTATTACCTTCAGTATCATCAATATAAATTTTGAAAGCTTTCGAAATATTTTTCTTCAACTTTAAAATTGAAGATATCAAATTTTTATTCGACTATCAATAGATTAAATTATATAATTTAATCGCCAAATTCAAATTTACATCGGGATTCAAATTAAATTATCGTTCAAATAAATTAAAATTAATTAAATATTTCCAATTTAATTTGTTCAAAATTCTGGGTCGTTACATATACGGTAACAAATTTTCTTAAAGATTTTGAAAGTTAATCTTTAGATTTTACATTTTGTTTTTCTTTTAGAGGCTTTCGTTTTTAATCTATATATTTTTGGAAATTGAAAATTTTCTAAACTTAAAATGGATATAGTATGACTTCTTTGGAAATTTAATGTGAAATCAATTATACTTATTAGTAATGGGCATAATTCTTTTAGGTAGTGTTTATTCATGGTGGTGTTATATAACCCAAGATTAACGTTCCGTATTATAACTAAGGGTATATATGGATATTTAAATCACTATATGGTTTAGTCTCAAATTAATGTGGTTCATAATACTTGGTATTATAGTTGCATCCGGTTGTGATTCCATTATGTTACTTTTTCGAATTTGTTTCGTACATCTAATGTTCGATCAAGCCACTTGATAAGGTTATGGGTTATCAAACATTATAACTATATATTTTATAAGTCTGTAAAGTATAATTTTTTTTTATTTTATATTTTACAAAGGTCATATCCATTTCAATTTGATGATTGTTGTATTCTGTATTTTGTACCATTATGTATTGTTGTACATCCTTGGTCTAAGTTTGTGAGCCAATTTTTAGTCGTTGTTTATCATATGTGCTTAACACATTGCATATTAATATTATTGTTCTTGGTATTCACCATATTTTAGTAATCCTTCTAAATATATCACTAATGTACGTTTAGTGCAGCGTCAGAAGTTTAAAGATAAAACTACTTCACCATTGTTCCTAATCAATTGGCGTGTGACTGTTTCTTGATGCTCATCTACTTTCGGACAAATTTCAAGCACTTATGATCGATAGGTCAATGTGTAACTTCAGTGAATTATTGGTCCACACCCTCTTCTTTATTTATTTATTTATTTATTTTATATATGGTTAGCAAGATATATGTGGTGCCTACGTTTGTTGATATTTAGATTTAAATTTTGATTCCTCAATATTTAGAGTTTCACGTGCTTAGATGACTATTGTATAAGTGTTTGGGTCTTTACACAATTATTCCCAGCATTTTAAGATCATAAATAGTCATTTGATAAACAGTCGTTGATACACACGCAAACATAGACGTGTACATGCATACATTGTGTATATACGTTTTTCTATTTATCTGTCTGCGTATATTAATTATAGAACCATGTTGCTTATGTTAGAAGTCACAATATTTTTATTTAAATGAGTCATTTGGTTGAATAAATTACGATGCTTATTCTAATTTTTATTTAATTATTTAGACACATACTAAAATTTTAGCTCTTACACTCACATAGGTAATTTAAACATTTTATTAAAGTTTCAATATCCTCTTTTAAGGCAAAAATTTCAATAAATTACTATAACAATAATGAATTCGGGATCAATGCAGCCATATCCCATGCATTATGCATATGGATGTTAATGCATTATGAATATCCTTTTATTACCGTAACAATTATTCATGATGCATATTTTGTTACATTATTTACATTGGGAAATTTCAACATATATGGTAAATTATCAGGTTTTAGTAATAGAATATATTTGGTTTTAATATTTTTTCTCATGATATGATTTTGAAACATTAGGTTGCTTGATTAATCTATACTTTGTTTCAATTTTTAGTACAATGACAAGTAATAAAAGCAATGTGTTATTAAACTACTTTCGTTATAGTTTTTTGATTGTTGGTTAATTACCTTGAACTGCATAGCTAGAGCATGAAACAAATGATTTCTGCTTCCTTTTTAACATTTCAAAAAATTATCAAAATTTAAATTATTTAGTGTTCTTTGAAGTTGGATTTAGCAAATCATTTTTCTACAGTCCTAAAATTTTAGCTAAAAAATTATTTTATTTCTTTATGTAACAATTTTCAATTTCGACAACATCTTTGGTGTATTTTGTTCTGATATATACTTCTACCACAAGTATTTTTAACACGGCCAAAACATCCAATCTTAACTTATCGGAATTCTTCTGTTGCTGCAATTTTTAAATTCGGTTGTTTTCGTGTATTTGTGGATCACCGGCTTTTATAGAATGTTTTGTCCCTTTTTATCATTCTGTCCCGTTTCTTTCGCCTTTGTAATTCAAAAGTTTTCGTATGCCATGCAAAAATATTTATGGTGCTTACTGCATATAATGCAAAACAATATTGATATAGACAATTCATGTCTGCTTAGACATTTTTATTTTGGCTAACAGTTCATAATTACTCTGCACTGTTGATTTCTGCTTTTTTTTACAACATTTTAAATAATTATCCACCTTTAAATTATTTAGTTACCTTTTTAGTTGGATTTATCAAATATTTTTCTGTAATCCTAAAATTTATAGCTACAAATTTATTTTAATTCTTCCTGAAACAATTTTCGGTTTCAACAACATTTTTATTGTATTTTTTTACCGATATATACTTACGTCGCAAGTACTTTTAACTTAGCCAAAACATTCGATATTAATTTATTGGCATTCATCTCCATTTTACATTAGTAATCGCTGCTACAATTCTGAATTTGATTTTTTTACATAATTGTGGATCACTTGCTTTTCTAAGATGTGTTTTATTTTATCATTTTGTTCCATTTCTTAGGCTTTTGTAATTCAGAAGTTTTATTTGTATGCCATGCTGATTTTTGTATGGTGCTTACCACATTTAACGCAAAACAACATTGATACAAACAATGCATGCTTATTTAGGCATTTATTTTGCTAGCAATTCACAATTTTTTGTGCACTGGGCTTCCATTATGTTTCACTTTACATGGTCTAAGTATTTGTTATACCGGCCTAAAATTAATGCTGTTTATTTCATAGAATATCTATACAAAAATATTAAAACTTTAATTACCTTCTCCTATTTTCTAAGTCTAGATATTTTCAGTAAAAAATTTATGCCAATCATCACAACAATCATGGATTATAACTGAGCCTTGAGATTCAATTTGGTTAATTTTTTCATTTATCAATTGTATTAAACCACTCCTATGGTTTTATATTTATTGCAGTTAATGGTACATGTTATTTATGTCCTATCGGCCACAAAAATGCTATTGCAATTGTAACACACATGATATAACTTTTTTTTTTTGAAATTGGCTACTTAGATAGTAGTACATATTAGTACTACAAGTCTCGAAGCACCTAACCGTTAGGACAATGGTGTTGGTCATGATATGTCTTTTAGTTGCATTAACACCACTACTTCTCTCACATTAAATAATCAAAATGGTTACCACCTTCTTATAAAATTTCCTAAATGTGTATCAGCCAACAAGAAATTGGGATCAAGTTGGCAATCATCAAAACTCTCATTTTATGCTTAAATGATCATAATGATAAAAAAATCCATTTAGCGTGGTTGGATAAGATTATGCAATTGGATTTGGTTACCTTATATAAAATTATATTAGTAGATAAACTGAAGTTCATTTGCAATCATAATTGTTATCTGATTTACCGATTACGTCATCACTTAAAAGATTGATTCCTACATGTTTAAGTCTATATGTTGTTGCATGCATTATAAGGATTACCGATTTGTTCATTGAACAATTCATGTTGTTAACGTACGGTTTTCCTGCTCCGACCTTTATAATTTTATAATAAACTTACTGTTTATGTAATAGGATCCTGTGAAACTGAAGTATCTTCAACCGTACTAAGAGCCAAAACTATGTATGCTATTCCAAGGATGAAGTAAGTCTGATCAAAGATTTGTAGCATAAAATTTACTCCAAGTTAGATAGTTTATAGCGACTCCTATCAAAACATTTTAATGGTTACTAATATTTATATAAATTTGAGATATATTTGTGTGACAATTTCGTAGGTTATGTAATCATACCTGTATTGCTAAAAGTGTTGAGCTTTCTCTCAGTGATATATTTATGTCTAATTCTATATTTCAAGGTATGATTCATTGAACTCTTTAATGTTATTTTTATGTCTCAATTTTATTGCCTTTGACCAAATTAAGCATATGTAGGCATATATTGTATAACCATGCTTTTATTTAGTTGGAAAATAAAAATCTTAACTGTAATTTTGTGCGGAACTAATGCCACTACTATAAATAGATTTTTTTTTTCATTTTTCCAAATATATATTCATAACAATTTACTTTAACTGACCACAAAATAACGTGGATGGGAGGCATATTTCCTAGAAATATATATATTGCTTCATACAATTTAAGTTCTACAGTGTTGTCGATAGCCATTAGTACAATAGCTTTTATTACTTTTTAAGATATATGGTTATAGATTAGCACCTATTGAAAATTGGAAATTAACTTGGTTTCCCCTTCCTTCATTTAACCATAAATCAAATGAATTCCACTTCAATCAGTGGTTTTTCAAATTAATCTCTACTTGCTTCTTTTACAAAATAGTCGATGTCTAATTGTGCGGAAACATAATGGAAAATATGATTCTTCATATCTTAAAGATACACTATTCTCCACTAGAAAATGTATGACAAGCCCATTAATATTAGTTGACCACATTAAGGTTTACAGTTTTCGCCCAACACAGTACAAAAAAACTATAATAACAAATCTGAAAGAAACTTCAGTCGAATTATTAACAAAAAATAGGGCTGATGTTGATGATTTGCTTTTAGTTCAAATTTCCTTTTCATAAACTTCACTTCATTTTGTTTTTACTAAATGATGCATTTTACAAGTATGTCAAATTATCATTCAATTTGAATTATTATATACTGCAATTTGTTGTATATTATATGCATTAAAGGATCAATATAAGCATTTTACAAGTTTTTTCCATTCAGTGATATATATATATTGGTAGCTCATATATGATAAATTATTTCCATATGCAGGAACATATTCAGGCTTCCAGTTTTCAGATAAAGTTAGTTGAAAGTTAAAGAAAAACAAAAATTGGAGGATGTTAATTGCTTTTCAAATAATGATTGTATTCGAAACTGGCATTAAATAAAAAAAATAGAACGTAGTGCCAGTATGTTAAACTATAGTTTTTGTTTTTGTTTGCATACAAGTGCAATGACAAAATAATAAATTATGTATGAAAGTTTCCTGTACTTTCTCGTTATCGGCCATAATTGGTCACCTTTATTTGGTTATTGCCAGTTTATATGATCAACTCTTCCATTGTTTTGCATCGAGTTTATAAAATTGTCTTACCTGCTTCTGTTTTTTTTTTCTTGGTAGCGGTTCAGTATTCAACTCAATGATATGATCTATTTCCAATTATTCAGTTGTTCGAGTTGTTGTTTTGGCTTTACCAAGTACTTAGTTTACTGGGTAACTATTTAATAAGAATAGAACTGCACTTGATCAATGATTGGTACAAAAATTTCAAAATCCAAATATTTAAACTGGATCATCAACGTGTTCTATGCATGTATATACTTATACTAATTATTGAATACTTTCAAATACGACTAAATCTAAGCAGTGAATGAGTAGTTTTACTATGATGTTTTGTATCTTCGATTCACAACAACCGTGTGCGTAGCACGGGTTCGCACTAGTTCCATTATATTATATGTTTTATTTCCTTGAAGACCTTACCACTAAAGACAAGATAATGAAAGAGCTACTTCTCTTTTTAGTTTTTTTTGTCCACCATTTCTAATTGGTAAGTTAGCTTGTAAATATTCATTTTGTTAGTTATTATTGTAACGGTCACTTTTTCGACCCTTTAATGTCGAGACTAATACATCCACGGTATTCACGTGCCAAGCACCCAAGTATTGGAAAGACAGAATGTTAGAGTACAAGAAAAGGAAACAGAACAAGAAAGAAGAACACTATATCAGAATCTTACATGCAGAAAGATAATAAATAATGTCTCAAAAGGTCTTTTTCAAAAGAAAATTTTGATATACATACATCAATCAAGGTAAACTAACCTATCATCGGCCTGAATAGTTATAACAGCCTGTCCTCGCAAATGCAGATAGATACAAAACAAGTAATGCAGCGAAAAATAAAGACTGTAATAAATCATCTAGCTCCTCTCAAGAGCTCCAATGAACCACAACTAAATATGAAAATATACTCGATCAGACCCAATTATAAGAGAATAACATCTGGATCAGTCTGGTAAACCAGTGTAAGAAACTCAAATCACATGGATTGCTATATTTATAAAGCCCTTCAAACGTAAAGGTATCTCATAAGACCACGCCGCAATTAAACACAAACGGGATTTACCTTACGGTAACCAAACCATTTCTATTATAGAATCCAATGATAATATAATAATGTCTAAGGTATGAAATATAAATAATCACATAGCTATGATGCATGTGAGTGTACATCACAACAGTAATAGGTATACAATCACAACCGCTAAGGCGCATTCGCTAATTGTGTAGAATTCTACGTAGAGCTCCTTGGATCAAAGCCGACTCTGATCTACTACACAAGGATCGGAGATATTCTTCCGAACATCATATATCTCTAGATAAAATATACTATAGGAAAACATAACTGGCTCATTCCCAAACATGTGGCACCCAGTCACATCACTCCTGGATGCATATCCGTAAGTATCACTAGAATGGAGTGCTTGCATCCTTTAAGTTAGCTAAACCTCATAGGCTATGTCTGTTAGAATCAAAACGTTTATTTTATCTTTCTTTTTGTCGATGACAAAGGGGGAAAAAGTTAACTTAAATTATTATGCATATTGACAGGGGAGTAGCAGTGTTCTTGCAAGTATTTATATTTATATAGTTGTCATCATCAAAAAGGGGGAGAATGTTGGAATCTTGATTTTCATTGTTTTGATTCTATCAACTATATAAACCAATTTTTGTGTGTACTAATCATTTTTGCAGGAGATTCATTGCAGATTCGTATGCAGAATATTTTGAAGCTGATAGTCTTTTGTTTAGAGTCTGTATACTATTTAGAAATATGTTAAAATCTCTCCTGTAACGACCCGTAAATTTTAGTGGTTTATCAATTTAATTAATTGAATTTTTGTGAAATTTTAAACAATAAAATTTTGAAATATAAATTTGATATTTGGAAAACATCTAATTCAACATAGCAACTGGTAAATTTTCATCAGATAATTTGGAAGTTTATTTTCTAGTGTAATTTTATTCCAATTTATATCAGTTAAAATTGATGATAATAAAAGTGTTCCGGAACCTAAATATGCCAACATGAGAAAATTTATTTAGAACACTCTGAATAAGACTGCGAAATTTGTTTCGCGAAATTCGAACGTTTCTAGCTCCGTTTGGATTTTTCCGTACGGAATAGCAGCGTATATCGGTACCGATTATCGACTTTTGATAGGATGATCCTAACACTTATATCTGTATACCGTTTTGATCGTCTCATCGTGCTGATCTTTGCAGTATATTTATTCCTGTGTTTTGAGGTCTGGTACGCGACGGAAGGAATAAACTGTTCGTTGTAACGGTACCACAAATCGTGACCTTTTGATTTTCCTTGCTTTTAAAATTTGAACGTGCAGCCCGGACCACGGTAAATTACTTTAATAACCTTTCTGCTGAATCAAACACTCTGAACTGTTGCTATGTCATTATTGTATATGTTGCGTGACTATCACTATTCCCTTTGCAATATAATTTTCTGGGTTGTTTGCATCTCTGTAACGACCCGTATTTTTACGGATCAAAACATTCTAAAATGATTGACCTTTGGTTGTATTGTTGTTAAGTCATTTCAGGTTTTGGCAGAATTTTGCTTAAGTCCTAAGTCGTAGCCGACTTAGGAGTTTTGGACGAGTTAAGCAACAAGTCTGGGCGAGTTAATGACTAAGGTGTAGGTCGGTGACGACCTAAGGTAGATAGGGGAGTGGTTTAGGTCGGTTGACAGTTTGGGGTGACTTAAAGGTTGTACCGAGTTAACGACTCATAAGATGGACCGACCTAAGATTTAGACGACCTAAGAGTTAAGGATAGGTCGGCAGAGTAATTGAGTCGGTAGGTCGCCTCCTGTGTTAAGTCGTAACCCAGTTACGAGTTAAGTCGTAGTTGTATTCCTTCGTATGTCTTAGGTCGGCAAGGCACTCAGGTCGACAACGACCTAAGTTAAGTCGCGCCTATGTGTTAAGTCGCAGATGCGCATTGTTGTAGGTCGTTAGGACTTGGGTTTTGAGGCTGTGTGATGAGTCTGAGACTTCGTTAGGTCGGCAAAGCTTTAGGTCGTAGGTCGGCATGGTGTTAAGTCGGCAGCGACTTAAGAAGGCAGTCGAGTTAAGGATTTTTCTGCTATAAATAGGAGGGGTTGTTCTCACTTTTTGGGATCCGGATTTTGAAGCGACGAAGTGCTGCCATTTTGAGAGCTCGACTTCTACACTTCTTCACTTCTTTTCTCCACTCTAATCTTGTGCTTCCATCCATCCCAATCGAAGATCAAGATTGAAGATTCAAGAGCTTAGATTGAAGATCTTCATCTTTTCAAGAGAGATTTCTTCGTTTGAAGCGGATCCGTGATAGATCAAGCTTCATCCTTCGCTGTCCAGATCTGAAGTGTGTTGTTTTGAGGTTGTTTAGGTGATTATCTCTCACACGGATCCAAAGGAGTATATCGGATTGTTGGCTCGATTTGGTGTTAAAATAGTGATTTCCATGCATTTTCTTCATCCTATGTGTAGATCCATATAGATCAATTGTTCATGATGATGTTACATCCATTTTATCATATGTTAACCTATGCAAGTTCATTCATCAAGTTTGTAGAAATATAATCCATGTTTTCATGCTTATTGGACTTTCAACTCTTTAATTACGAAAATGCCATTATTGTGATAATTGTCTACTTAGATCATTTTTGAATGCTTGATTGCTTGGATTGATGTTTGATTTGATTGATTGTTATGAACTAGATGATTGATGATTAGATTTAGACCGAAGGTGATTCAAAAGCTAAGGGAAAGGCTCTTGAATTGGAAAAGCTGCTCGTGGCATATGTAGCGGGATGATGAAGCTCTTATGCATAGATTTGATGACGTGATGATGAGATGAGGCTTTGCGAGGATGTAATGAAGCAAGGCAATCATGTGATGAAGACTTGGTCTAATCCAGACGGGATCATTCCAAGCATGTTGATAACTCGGTGATATGATTCGAGTTGAGGATAATGAATGGATATGAGAATAGTCGTCGAGGAGGATGACTAGGAGGCTTGGATAGCATCGTTGTTGAAGGTTCTAGCATGCTCTAAGCTAGAGTACGTTTGGGCAGATTCGATAGTCCCAACGGCCAACTGTTGATGGTCGAGTACTTTGGGCAGATTCGATAGTCCTAGGCACGGGCTGCGACGACGTGCGGGAGTTATGTCTAGAACCGGGGTTTCCATTAGCCCTTGACGGACGGCTGAAAGAATGTGCCGGTCATTCAATTAACGGTGATATCGAAGCAATGATAACAGTGATAGCCAGAGTCATGGATGTTTGGTTGTATCGTCATTCGGACTCAAGAGCGGTATTTTCTGGGTGCTTATCTGATTTAGGCCTTGGTACTTGGAAAACATCGCCCTTGACTCGAGTGATAGTAGCTTTACTTTAAATTGTATGCTCTGCTATGTTTGCTTCTGCTTAGTGTGTGTCTGGGGCTATCACTGTAGAATGAGGTTGGAGTGGGAGGGTTGTATTCCTTTTCCTTTATGCTCTTTTGGTATGTTGTTAGTTAATTTACTGCTCACTAAGACTGTTGTCTGACTCAAGGCTTTATGTTTTTAATTCTTATTGCCTTGGGCTGTTCGTCCATTTTGGGACGGGCAGACTAGGTAGCAGGTGACAGGTGTTGTTCTCTTCTCACGATGCTGATATCGAAGATGAGCTAGAGGGTTGCATATTATCTTCTTATTATATGTACTGGATATTCCACTGTTTTGTGTTCTCTGAGAGATATGTAGTGAGGCTGGATGTATTGACTATGTGGATCCTTGTATTCAACTATTATGGAGTTTTATATGATGTCATTTTGTTCTGTAAAGCTTCACTATACATATGTTCTATTGTATTTTGTCCATGCGCTGTGAGTAATACGATGGATTCTGTTGTTTCAAATCTTACCTTGACAATCGTCCATGGTCGCCTGGCATACTTTACAGCGCTCTTTCTCTAGATTCAGTGCAGGGGTCATGGGCGGTCGTCACATTTGGTATCAGAGCATTGGTTAATCGATTTTACCCAACGCTCGCTGAAGTAACTACGTATGAGAGACGTAATTGTATTTTGATGGATGAATACTATATATAATATAGTAGTTTAGTAGAGTTGAGCCCTTTATGCAGTTGTTTCTCTAGATGTTCTAATCATTCCTTTTTATAGATATTGAGAATGAGTCGAAGAGGGAGACCAGCTGCTAGGGAAGGCCGTGCTACTGAAGGGACTGCTGATTATGCAGCCATGTTCGAAGCTATGATGACTTCGATCATGAGAAGGATACCAGTTCCGGGGGCAGCAGTTGATGTTGAAGTTCAAGTCCAAACTCCGAAACCAGTGGATTTTGCTAAGCTGTGCAAGGATTATACTGCTCTTGGAGGAAAGGTTTTCTTGGGAACAGAATCTACTATTGAGGTCCAGAGGTGGATAGATGTTTGTAGAAGGATCTTTGGTGATTTGGGAATTGATGATGCAACTAAGAGGAAGTTGGCATCAAGGCAGCTTCAAGGGAGAGCTTCTGATTGGTGGAACTCTATTACCATCACTACTCCGGAAGAAGAGATTACTTGGGAGCAATTCCAAGTCAGATTTGAAGCTAAGTTCATTTCTACAGCTCAGAAGTCCGTTCTGTTCAAGAAGTTTGTAGAGCTCAAGCAGGGTGGAAGATCTGTTCTTGAGTATGTTTCTGAGTTTGAAGCTTTGTCCAAGTATGCCCGGTCATATATTGAGTCTGCTTACCAGAAGAATGAGAAGTTCGTGACCGGCTTGGATAGTTATCTTAGGAGACAGTTGGTGGATCATTTGGACGATTCATTTGAGAAGCTTGTGGAGAAAGCTCTTAGGCATGAGAGTCTGTTTCCTAAGGAAGGATCTGTTGTTGCTGTGACCAGGGAAGAGTCTAAACCCCAGCAGGGTGGAAACAAGAAGAGGAAGCAGCAGCAGCAGAAGGGTAAGGATGGCCAGAAGGAGCCGAAAGGCGAGGTGACTTGCTACAATTGTCAGCAGAAGGGCCATTTCTCGAAGGATTGTAAGAATCCTAAGGTGCCGATGAAGTGTCATAACTGTGACAAGCCGGGGCATTTCAGGAAGAATTGTCCAGAACCAAGGAAGGACAGGAAGATTGTGCAAGCCTATGCTTTAGGAGCTGTTCCGTCGTCTTCGAAAGCTCCTACTGCTGAAGAGAAGGGAAAGAGTATGGTTGTTCAAGGTACTCTTTTCCTATGTGGTGTTCCAGTTAGAGTTCTGTTTGATACTGGAGCGTCGCATTCGTTTGTTTGTAATTAACTCGTAGGCCGGTTAGGTTTGGAACCGGATATTGTTGATAGGCCATTGGTTGTGACTAATCCAGTTGGGGGTTCGTCTTGTTTGTGTATGTTATGCCGTGGTCTAGTTGTGTCGAGTCATGGTTGCTCTTTTGTTTGTGATTGCTTTGTTCTGAACTTTGCGGGGTTCGGAATTATTTTGGGTATGGACTGGCTTAGGAAGTATGCGGCTAAGGTTGATTGCGAAAGGTTGGAAGTGACAGTCGAGAATGTGGAGGGGCGAAAGGTTGTGATACGATGTAAGCATGAAGAAGGCGTCTTCATGAGCTTCATGTATTCGCTAGTTGTTCCACGGGATGGACTGTCATCAGTGCCGATCGCTAATGGATTCGAGGATGTCTTTGACGAAGTCAAAGGGTTGCCGCCGCATAGAGAGATCGAGTTTCGTATAGATCTAGTTGAAGGAGCCAGACCTGTTGTGATGCCTCTTAGGCGAATGGCGCCTAGGGAACAGCAGGAGTTGAGGGTGCAAGTTGATGATCTTTTGCAGAAAGGATTCATTCGGCGTAGTGTGTCCGAGTGGGGTGCACCAGTTGTGTTTGCAACCAAGGCAGATGGATCGTTGAGATTGTGTGTCGATTATCGTGAGCTGAATAAGGTGACTAAGAAGAACAAGTATCCATTGCCGAGAATAGATGACTTGTTTGATCAGCTTCACGAAGCTAAGGTGTTTTCTCAAATGGATTTGGCAACGGGATTTCACCAGTTGAGAGTGGCTAAGGATAGTGTACCGAAGACTGCTTTTAGGACACCATCCGGTTTCTTTGAGTGGCTGGTAATGCCGTTTGGATTGACTAACGCGCCAGCATATTTTGTGGATCTTATGAATAGAGTGTTCAGAGATCAGTTGAACAAGTTCGTACTTGTGTTCGTGGATGATATTCCGATTTATTCCAGAACGGAAGAAGAACACAAGACGCACTTGCGTATTGTTTTGGAAATCTTACAGAAACATCAGTTGAAGGCTAAGTTTTCGAAGTGTAACTTCTGGAAGAGTGAAGTGAGGTTCTTAGGCCATGTGATTTCTGGAAGTGGAATAGCGGTTGATCCCGCTAAGGTGGCAGCAATCCAGGATTGGGTTAGACCTAAGAATGCATCTGATGTGAGAAGTTTTCTGGGATTAGCAGGATATTATCGACGGTTTATCAAAGACTTCTCCAAGGTAGCTGCACCATTAACAGGATTGACGAAGAAGAACCAAGTGTTCAGTTGGAATGCTAAGTGTGAGCAAGCTTTCAGAATCCTTAAAGAGAGATTGACGAGTGCTCCTGTGTTGACTATTCCTAGTGGGAATGATGAGATGGTGGTTTACACCGACGCATGTGGTACTGGACTTGGAGCAGTGCTGATGCAGAAGGATAAAGTTGTTGCGTATGCCAGTCGACAACTAAAGCCGCATGAAAGGAATTACCTGACTCATGATTTGGAGTTAGCGGCGATTGTTTTTGCTCTGAAGATGTGGAGACATTATCTGTTGGGAGTTCGATTTGAGTTGTTTACGGATCACAAGTCGTTGAAGTATCTTTTCTCCCAAAAGGATTTGAATCTTCGGCAGCAACGTTGGCTAGAGTTTTTGGCATCATATGATTTTGGTATAGCTTATACTCCGGGAAAAGGTAACGCAGTGGCAGATGCGTTAAGTTGAAGACATGCAGGATTGGGAGCCATGTTTTCAGAATGGAAGAGTCTCGAGTATTTAGCTGGATTTGACTTCAGACCTAGATGTGAATTGGAACCTGAGATGTTGGCAAACTTATCGATAAGACCCACTCTTGTGGAAAGGATTGGCGAGGGCCAAAAGCGAGATGATAAGCTTGTCAAGATTATCCGTGAATTGGAATCTGGATTGGGTCCAGAAAAGGATAAAGGATTCGAGGTCGATCGAGAAGGTTGGCTTCGAAAGCAAGGACGACTAGTTGTTCCCGATATAGATGAATTGAGGAGTGAAGTTCTGAAGGAAAGTCATCACTCGAAGTTGACAATTCATCCAGGTGGAAACAAGATGTATCGGGATATGAAGAGAACCTACTACTGGGAAGGCATGAAGAAGGATGTTGGAAATTTTATTTCCAAATGTATGAATTGCCAGTTGGTAAAAGCCGAACAGAAGAAGCCAAGTGGATTGCTTCAGCCATTAGAAGTCCCTACATGGAAGTGGGAACAAGTGTCGATGGATTTTATCGATGGATTGCCTAGAACCAGAATGGGGAATGAAGGAATTTGGGTCATTATAGATCGTCTGACTAAGAGTGCACGATTCATTCCTGTTCGATCAACTAGGACTGCATAAAAGTTGGCTGAGTTGTATGTCAAGTGGATAGTCCGATTCCATGGTATTCCGAAGAGTATAGTGAGCGATCGAGACCCATTGTTCACTAGTGGATTCTGGAAGAGCTTCCAGGAGGTTTTGGGAACCGAGTTGTGTTTGAGTACAGCTTATCACCCTCAAACAGATGGTCAGACTGAGAGAGTCAACCGAGTTTTGGAAGATCTCCTCAGAGCTTGTGTTTTGGATTTCGGAGGATCATGGGAAGATCACTTTCATTTGGTGGAGTTTGCGTACAACAACAGTTACCAGTCAAGCATTGGTATGGCACCGTACGAGGCATTGTATGGAAGACCGTGTAACTCCCCGACATGTTGGTTGGAAACTGGAGAAAAGTTGATACTTGGGCCAGAGATGATTCGACAGACTTCAGATTGCTTAGAGATCATTCGGCAACGAATGAAGGCAGCCCAAGATCGTCAGAAGAGTTATGCCGATAAGCGTCGAAAGGATTTGGAATTCGGCATAGGAGATATGGTTTTTGTGAAGATTTCTCCACTGAAGAATGTTATTCGATTCGGGAAGAAAGGAAAATTGACTCCGAGATTTGTTGGACCATTCCCGATCATCGAGCGAATTGGAAAGCTCGCTTACAGATTGGAGTTACCAGAGAAGATGTCGAGTGTGCACAATGTTTTTCATGTATCATATCTACGGAAGTATGTGCATGACTCGAATACCGTAGTTTCTGCTGATAGCTGTGAAGATTTCGAAATTGATCCAGTTGATAGAAGACCTCGTAAGCCGCTTCGTGTTGTTGAAACTGACACGAAACAGCTTAGGAGGAAGGTAGTTAAGTTGCTCAAGATACAATGGAGTAACGATGATAATGACTGTACGTGGGAGGTGGAAGAGAGGATGAAAGCAGCTCATCCTGAACTCTTCTAGGTATGGCCCTAAGGTGTCGTGTCATCTAACGAAATTGTAACTTGTTCTAAGCCTTAGAATTCTGTACGCTAAGCTAGAATTGGATGCATGGTTTATTGATTGTTATGGATGATAGGCGTACAGAATAGCTTTGATTGCCTTGTTT
The DNA here is from genome assembly GCA_030737815.1 of Allium fistulosum. Taxonomy (NCBI): domain Eukaryota; kingdom Viridiplantae; phylum Streptophyta; class Magnoliopsida; order Asparagales; family Amaryllidaceae; genus Allium; species Allium fistulosum. Next base: position 271,465,204 of record CM060902.1, on the reverse strand, counting down.
GTTTGGAATTTCGGGGGCGAAATTCCTAAGGGGGAGAGAATGTAACGACCCGTATTTTTACGGATCAAAACATTCTAAAATGATTGGCCTTTGGTTGTATTGTTGTTAAGTCATTTCAGGTTTTGGCAGAATTTTGCTTAAGTCCTAAGTCGTAGCCGACTTAGGAGTTTTGGACGAGTTAAGCAACAAGTCTGGGCGAGTTAATGACTAAGGTGTAGGTCGGTGACGACCTAAGGTAGATAGGGGAGTGGTTTAGGTCGGTTGACAGTTTGGGGCGACTTAAAGGTTGTACCGAGTTAACGACTCATAAGATGGACCGACCTAAGATTTAGACGACCTAAGAGTTAAGGATAGGTCGGCAGAGTAATTGAGTCGGTAGGTCGCCTCCTGTGTTAAGTCGTAACCCAGTTACGAGTTAAGTCGTAGTTGTATTCCTTCGTATGTCTTAGGTCGGCAAGGCACTCAGGTCGGCAACGACCTAAGTTAAGTCGCGCCTATGTGTTAAGTCGCAGATGCGCATTGTTGTAGGTCGTTAGGACTTGGGTTTTGAGGCTGTGTGATGAGTCTGAGACTTCGTTAGGTCGACAAAGCTTTAGGTCGTAGGTCGGCATGGTGTTAAGTCGGCAGCGACTTAAGAAGGCAGCCGAGTTAAGGATTTTTCTGCTATAAATAGGAGGGGTTGTTCTCACTTTTTGGGATCCGGATTTTGAAGCGACGAAGTGCTGCCATTTTGAGAGCTCGACTTCTACACTTCTTCACTTCTTTTCTCCACTCTAATCTTGTGCTTCCATCCATCCCAATCGAAGATCAAGATTGAAGATTCAAGAGCTTAAATTGAAGATCTGCATCTTTTCAAGAGAGATTTCTTCATTTGAAGCGGATCCGTGATAGATCAAGCTTCATCCTTCGCTGTCCAGATCTGAAGTGTGTTGTTTTGAGGTTGTTTAGGTGATTTGGTGAGTGGTGATTATCTCTCACACGGATCCAAAGGAGTATATCGGATTGTTGGCTCGATTTGGTGTTAAAATAGTGATTTCCATGCATTTTCTTCATCCTATGTGTAGATCCATATAGATCCATTGTTCATGATGATGTTACATCCATTTTATCATATGTTAACCTATGCAAGTTCATTCATCAAGTTTGTAGAAATATAATCCATGTTTTCATGCTTATTGGACTTTCAACTCTTTAATTACGAAAATGCCATTATTGTGATAATTGTCTACTTAGATCATTTTTGAATGCTTGATTGCTTGGATTGATGTTTGATTTGATTGATTGTTATGAACTAGATGATTGATGATTAGATTTAGACCGAAGGTGATTCAAAAGCTAAGGGAAAGGCTCTTGAATTGGAAAAGCTGCTCGTGGCATATGTAGCGGGATGATGAAGCTCTTATGCATAGATTTGATGACGTGATGATGAGATGAGGCTTTGCGAGGATGTAATGAAGCAAGGCAATCATGTGATGAAGACTTGGTCTAATCCAGACGGGATCATTCCAAGCATGTTGATAACTCGGTGATATGATTCGAGTTGAGGATAATGAATGGATATGAGAATAGTCGTCGAGGAGGATGACTAGGAGGCTTGGATAGCATCGTTGTTGAAGGTTCTAGCATGCTCTAAGCAAGAGTACGTTTGGGCAGATTCGATAGTCCCAACGGCCAACTGTTGATGGTCGAGTACTCTGGGCAGATTCGATAGTCCTAGGCACGGGCTGCGACGACGTGCGGGAGTTATGTCTAGAACCGGGGTTTCCATTAGCCCTTGACGGACGGCTGAAAGAATGTGCCGGTCAGTCAATTAACGGTGATATCGAAGCAATGATAACAGTGATAGCCAGAGTCATGGATGTTTGGTTGTATTGTCATTCGGACTCAAGAGCGGTATTTTCTGGGTGCTTATCTGATTTAGGCCTTGGTACTTGGAAAACATCGCCCTTGACTCGAGTGATAGTAGCTTTACTTTAAATTGTATGCTCTGCTATGTTTGCTTCTGCTTAGTGTGTGTCTGGGGCTATCACTGTAGAATGAGGTTGGAGTGGGAGGGTTGTATTCCTTTTCCTTTATGCTCTTTTGGTATGTTGTTAGTTAATTTACTGCTCACTAAGACTGTTGTCTGACTCAAGGCTTTATGTTTTTAATTCTTATTGCCTTGGGCTGTTCGTCCATTTTGGGACGGGCAGACTAGGTAGCAGGTGACAGGTGCTGTTCTCTTCTCACGATGCTGATATCGAAGACGAGCTAGAGGGTTGCATATTATCTTCTTATTATATGTACTGGATATTCCGCTGTTTTGTGTTCTCTGAGAGATATGTAGTGAGGCTGGATGTATTGACTATGTGGATCCTTGTATTCAACTATTATGGAGTTTTATATGATGTCATTTTGTTCTGTAAAGCTTTACTATACATATGTTCTATTGTATTTTGTCCATGCGCTGTGAGTAATACGATGGATTCTGTTGTTTCAAATCTTACCTTGACAATCGTCCATGGTCGCCTGGCATACTTTACAGCGCTCTTTCTCTAGATTCAGTGCAGGGGTCATGGGCGGTCGTCACAATCTCTATCTCTTCCTATCTTCAGCTTTTATTTTTTATTGTTGTTTTGACCGAGCTGACTCATTTACAATTTCCAATAACAGTATATTTCAAAATCTATTTACATTTTAATCTCTCTCTTCTTCTTTGTGATATTCCTCCTCAAACCACTCTTCTCCCCCTCGCCTGCTCGAACCCATCCCTTGCCGCCTATCACCACTGTGCTCGGCCACCACCCAGAAATCATCCATTGCCCGCCTTGCCTCCATGGCCGCGAGTTCCCCTTCCACTTTCCGTCTCCAGTTCGACCGTTCTCCGACAGCCTCCTCCTCACCATCATTTTCTCCATCTGCCGCTTACACGCAACCATGGGCAAATGTTCTGGTCAGCCAAGCATCTCTCCCCTACCCGTGCTCTGGCCACCTGGCCATGCTCTCTCCTCCTCCCCAAGCTTCGGCCGAGTACATTTCTCTTATGAGGTAAAAATTATACCTGAGTCTGTTTTTTACATATATATCTATACATATGTAGTTTATATATAATACAGAATTGATTTGTTGACTTGTTCTCTCGGTTTGAATAACTGAAACTAAGGTATATATGTTATACAGTTATAAAGTTATAAGGTTATAAAAGTTTATTTATTTATATAAACTGCTTTATTATATATTTTACTGTTACTTTATATAAGTGTTTCTGGCTTCGGCTACATATTAGATTTATGTTGTATAAGTTTATTTACCTGTACATGTTATTATATATATGTCACATTTGGTTTAAAGTAAGATGTTATATATAGTAGTTTATAAAATGAGATTTGAACAGTGTAATTTGTTGAAGTTTTATATATTAATCTTATTTTAAAAATATAAATCTTAATGATATTATATACGTAGGTCATATATGGTGGTTTGGGTCTTAGATTTGTAAATAGGAATTTTTGATCTATGTGTTAAAATTAAAATGGTTTGGAAAAATATAAAGATTTTATTTTAATATATAGTTGTCTGTATGTGTTTATATATTGGTTTTATACAAATTTTTATGTTGTACGTATATAAGGTTATTTGTTATAATATGATATTTTAGTATATATACGTATAATATATAACTGTTATATTTCTGTTTTGTATACAAGCTTAAAATTGGTATGTGTATATTTTATATCTGTTTGCCGAGATATAATATATTGCGATTAGATCTTTGAACACATATATATAAATATATAAACTTTATGTATGTACTTTGCTTCATCCCGTGTTATCAATATATATAAGTTTATATTGTATATTTATATATATGTATATGTTCTTAGCTGTAGTATACATATTTCATTCTAGGTGTAAGAGTATATAGAGTTTTGTTGCTGGGAAATTCAACATTTGTTTATATAATATACTACAAATATATTAAGATTATAGTGTACACGTTTGCACTTTGATTTGAAAGATATATATGCAGGTACACAGTGGTATGGGTTTTTACTATTTCAGCTTTTATAAGTATATAATATAATATATTAACAGCCTCTTTGTTTATACGTATGTGTTTAAAAATTTTATTTTTGATTTTATAATAAGGATGGATTGTAGGTATAAAATATTAGTCTACTTATATTTAGGTTTGGTTGAGTATATTATATTTACTTTAATTTAAAAATAGTGATTTTGAAATGCATATATATTTAATTTAATATATGCTTGAATTTAAAATATGACTTGATATATATAGTTATTTATAAATTCACTTATACCAATTATCTTCATCAACCCAATTCTGATTTGATTTCGTCTGTTCCTTGTTATCAACTTTGATCATTGAATTCGTGCTTGGATTTGTAACTCAATATCAGTGTCTGTTCCTTTGTGCGTACCATGTCATCTCCTGTTCTCTCTAGCCTCAAAAGGTGAGCAATCACTCATGATTAACGTTCATTATTTATAAAATTTGATTTCAATTGAAACGACAATTGAAATATACTGTTGTTAGTTATTTACACTGTTGTATATATGCTATTACCTATATCTGTTCACCTGTGACATCTGACACCATTATCTGTTATTTATATTGATGATATATGCCTGTATATTATTATTATCATATCTATTATCACTCTGCAAGTTTCTTGTTAGTATAGAATTCACTATGGGTTGAAATGATACACACCGAACGATCTGTAGAATAGGAGAAAATCGTTATGGGTTGAAATGATAAACCCAAGCGATTTTCATTGAATTGAATTTGGGATTGCAGGTTTAAATGATATATACCCATATATATATTTAAATTGCGGATTGAAATGATAAATATCCGTATCACTTGACCATAGGATAGAAAATTATATACAGACACCGTTGGTCTATATATATATTTTGAAAATGATTTCTATGGTTTTGAAAAGAAATATACGGTTTAAAATAAATATTGATTTTAAAGATTTATGAAAGTTGATTTAATAGAGTTGATATATATATATATATATATATATATATGTTTAAGTATTTATTTAAATTATATTTTAATATAGAGTTCGAAATGATTAAATAAATTAAGGTTGAAAAGATAGATTTGAAATTGTAACGACCAACGACTTTCTCTCCACAGAAAGTCGCATCGTTAATATGAAAGAAAGGGATAGAAAGAGAAAAGAAGAGAAGAAAGAAAGAAACAACAACAACGATCTCACAGCGGAACGAATAAATTATATTAATAACATAAACTATTACATAGTATACAACAATTTACAGAGTTACACAGCATATACATCACTTACTAGACAGTTATAAACATCTGTCTAGACATTACAACTCAAATACAAGACAAGACACTATCACAGATATCAACACAGCGGAATACTATATCTACGAACGCCGAAGCCTCCTGCTCCATTGCTCCTCCAGAATATTCGTCAAAGCTAAACCTGAATCCCTTGGCTACTCGTAAAAATTTGAGTACCCAAGAGTTTATAAAACAGAAATAAACACTTGGGTCAGACATGGGTCTGGTGTGAGTAACAGGTTAAACTTGCTTAACATCAAAACCTTTAGAAAGAAAAGGTATCACGTAAGACTCCCCACAAATAAACATGGGTAAGTTTTTACCTTACGCTAACCAAAACATTTGATAGGAAATCTGATTTTATTATAATAGGGTCTAGGGTTTTCAAGTAAAATATAGAAATAGCTGAAATGCTTACATCTCACATTCCAACATAGTTGGGCACAACTAATACGTACGGCACTTATTGGAGTTTGGATTCCATACAATGGCAGGGCTACTGGGGTACCGCCCGTCACAGTACGTGGCCTAGATCACCGTACCGAGGAGTACGCCCGCTCCCCTGCAACACAAAGCCGGAACCATCCCTTACTGGATAATCCCGAACAAGACAATCCCGTAGTTGGCGCGACCAACCACACAATAAGCCGAATAAAAGAAAAGGGACCTCTAGACAGGGATCTATCTTGCTCTCAGTGGGTGCTACCCACGAAACCTTGCTGCACCTCCCCTGTTTTAGCCATTCCCGGTTGATGAGGCTTGAGGTTACGATTACCTTTAATCAGAACATATCACTTAGAATGCTCATCGTCCGCCTGACGATGTGCTGAAAGCATTCAATCCATACAAGTTCGTTCTGGGTTCGAACGAAACCGAAGGCATTATCTCGTTACACTCGTTTTGGAATCACCCTCAGAGTTAACGACAATAACCCTTGCACTCTGAATCTTCATCTTCACTTGAGATTCACGACCTATCGTTAATTTGGATCGATGTGGTATTCGGGTCTCCAGACCTGGAATCCCGGTATACGGAAACCCGATCCCGGTCTCATCGAAATCCAAAACGTATCTTTTAAGGGCCAAGTTGTTTTAAGGTTAAAACAATTAAATTCTTATCTATATACACAAAGATAGATAATTCAATAGATAATCTACATTATCATCCCAAACAGATAATTCACATTATCATTATAATTCAACCAAACATCCATATCATATATCAATCATATCTCTTCAGAGATATCAAATAATGAAATACATTCAATCTCATTCATCCATCCTTAAGCAATGATTTATATCATCTAATTAATTTAAAGTGAATTAAACTAATTACTTCATTCTATAAATCCTGCTTGCTTAATTATTAATTAAACCAATTAATTAATCATTACTCTAAGTATCCATCTTAATTAATCATTCCTGATTAATTATCCTTTAATTACTTTAAGTAATTAATCCTTAATTAATTTCACAAATTAATTATCTTAAACCATTTTAGTAATTAATCTTAAATTACTTCATTAATTAATTAACCATACTTAATTACATTAATCCTTAATTAATTACAATTAATTAATTACTTTAATCACTTATTATTTATTAATTAATCTTAATTAATCAATTCTTAATTACATCATTAATTTTATTAATTAATGATCCTTAATTTCTCTTAATTAATTATCTTATTTAAATTAATTACATTTAATAATTAATTAGTCACATTTATTAATCACCTTTGATTAATCTCATTTAGTAATTAACTTCCCTTAATTACTCCACTTCATAAATTAATTACTCCTTAATTAATTATCCTTTAATTAATCCTTTGATTAATTATTCAAAGTAATTAACTCAAATTACTTTCATTATTAAATCTCCTTTAATTAATTACATCCAGTAATTACCTTTAATTACTTCCTAAGTAATTACACTTCATTAATTACATTTAAGTAATTCTACTTAACCAATTTCATTTTGATTAATAGATCTAATTGATCATTAAAATTAATCATATTAATCAATTATTTAATAATCCCTAATTAATGATCTCTCATTAATTATTAACAATTCTTTTATTTAAGTAATTAAACTAAAATCAACCATTATTAATTAATTCTTAATTACCAATTAATTTATCTCTAATTACTAAATTAATTTCTTAATCATTAATTAATACTCTAATTTATAATCCTTGATTACAATTTAATTATTTCTAATTAATAAATCTTAATCATTAATTAATTAGTTTAAACCTTTAATTACCTATTTAATTAATCCAAATGATTAATTAATTAATCAATTAAATTATCCATTAAATTTCCTTATAAATTTAAATGAACACAAATCTTTAAATTCTAATTTACTTTTAAGAATAAAACTTTGTTCTTAATAATAATCAAGTTATCATTTACAAAGTATTTTAAATCAATTTACTTTAATTTTACCTCCAAAGTTTCATTTTAAATTTAAAGATTTAAAATGGAAACAAAATATCTTTAACAACGTATTAGACAACATTTCTAAAACTCTTTTATTTTACAAGTTAAAGAAATACTCATCTTATAAAATAACTTAAGGATTTTAAATCAAATTTACTTTTAAATTTTAACCATTTAATATACATTTTAAACAATTAAAATTATTAAAACAATTTAATATAAAACTTTCTTTTATTTCAAATCTGAGATACAGTTTTAAACTTTTCCAAATTAAACTTTAGATTTAAAAATTCTGTTTAAATATCTCTTTACAAATTTAGTTTAAAACTTAACCAGACAGTTTCCTTTTAAAAGCCTGGCAACATCAAAATTTACCCGAGACCATCCAAATCCACTTCGAGTCGCCTCTCCAAAACACTCGAGCCACTCACCTGAACAACTCGAGTACGAACTCGAGAATGCCTTCTTCCCCAACGCTTTAACATTCCAGAAAATTACCCAGATACACTCACGATCTCGTGCACGTGCACGATCACCAGCGCTAACTCCGACCACCCACGACTACTCCATCACATCGACGATCGTCCACCAACCCGATTACGACCATCCCCTCTTCGATCTAATCGCGAAATCGAAATCGAGACCAAAATTCAAACTGGAACAGGAACTACCCATTTCACCCAAACCTGTCAACATCTCCTCGATCTTCCACTGTTGATCACCAGAACGTTAGCGACTTCGGCGACGAGTTCATCCATGTCATAACTATCATTTCCCAGAGTTTTGTCGTACTCGATCCATCCTAGACGTAATGATGATCGATTTCTCTAGACTGGTAATAACTAGGGTTAAAATCTCTAATCCTCAATTCCTACTGCCTCCATACCTTAATTCTATTTCCAGTAATTTTCCTGGTATCCTTGATCATCTCACTACCATTCTTGAAGAAAACAACATCCCAAATTCACTGAGATCAACAAAGTTACCAAAAATTCATTTTTAACTTAAACCAGAACTGCACCTTCAATTCTAAACTAAAAATTGTGATTTTAATACTAAAAATCATGTTATAGCTTATGCATTCCATTTATAATCCTGGATTTACGAATTTCAATGTTTGGGTTTTCACTTATATATACATGCACTTGTTGTTTTTGTTTTATAGAGATACTTGGTTTAAAGTTTGACTTAACTAAAATTTTTTAAACATTCTTCTATGATAATCAACAACTTTTGTTTATAAGTTTAGTCCTAACAAGAACTAGATCAATTAGTAAGAGATTTAAAAGAAATCCTGGAGTCTGGGCAACAAAACAGAACAGGGAACAATATCATACATGCATACAATTCATCCATTGTTCTCACAACAAATTTAACTTGCACATACAAACAATACATATTTATCACAAGAATTTAACATGCAATCTTATTCATAACCTAAACTTTTAGAAATAGTAATGTTACTCACCTGATTTGTATGAACAGAGGCAGCCTCTTTAAATTTGAAAAGCTTTTTGAAAACTTGAAACAGTTTTGACTTTAAACTGGAATGCCTTGCTTTTGCTTATTTGGTTTAAAACTTGAATTGTTGGGCTTTAAATTGCTTTAAATCTACATGCATGCTTGTTTTCCAGGTTGAAGAAATGAATGCAGACAGTTTGAATTGCTTCCAGAGTTGAAAAGAAGATGTTTGCAGGCCTCAGATTGTAAATGAATGCAAGCAGGCTACAGTCTTGAATAAACTACATGCATGTTTGCTCTTGATTTTCAAAGTTGATTCCAGATTGAAAAATGAAGGCAGGCTTTAAACTTGATTTTGATTACAGATGGAAGAGAATGCAAACTGGTTGTTTTGAGATGATTACAGATCTTAGATTAGAGGATTGGTTTGAGAAGTGGTACTGATTTGTTTCAGATTTGTTTAGAGGAAAGATTTTTGAGTTTCTTAGTTTTAAAAAGGGAAAAATAGAAAGAATGAAATGAAGATATGCAAATGTTTATATAAGTGAATTTATGATTTTTAAAAATAAAAGAAAAAGAAAATAATAAGGACACTTGTTATTTTGAGTTCATCTTTTAATTACACATGTTAAGACAAGGCTTTAGGAAAATGACACTTGTCCTTTAAGTAATTTGTACATATTTATAGTTATTTTTAAATGTAAATAAAATGCCTTTTCTTATTATTTAAATACTTATCTATATATATAAATCACTTTTTAAACAAACAAACTAATTATATTTATAAATAAAAGTTATACAAATATTCTAAATCCAAATCAATTTAAATATCTATTCTTTTGAATTTCAAAACTTTAAATTCAAATTCAATTTAAATTAGATCCTAAGATTCAATTTAAAAATAACAATTCTAGTCTTTAAAAATCCATTCATATTTATAAAAATAATACATTATACTTTTTATTTGAAAATAACATATTTGATAATTTAAATAATTCATCTAAGAGATTATATTATCAAGTAATATTTTTTTTTAAAAGAAATGAAACAAGCCTTTTTGTTAAATCTTATTCATTTTAAGCTTATGTTAAAATATATCTTAAACAATTTAAACATTTATCTAAAGTATATTTAAAACTATAAAGTTATTTATTTAAATAACTTTGAAAGCTCATATTAAACTAAATCTAAATTTCCAATTTACCAAAGCTTCTATTTATAATATATACAGATAAATATATATTACAAATAGAAAATATCTTATTAGCCTTTAAAAGATAAAATTTACCAATTAAATACTTATTTAATCAGATTATTAAATTAAATTCAAATTTTATTGTCAAGATTATCAATATCAATTTAATTATTTAAATAGATTATTAAATTGATATTGCCCCAAATTTCCGGGATATTACATTCCTCCCCCCTTAAAATAATTTCGTCCCCGAAATTTAAACAAAGGTAATTTAATAATCTTATTAAAGATTTTAATTTTAAATCACAAGCATATATTATCATCCATATGCTAACAACCATAGCAACCAAATCATCCAATCAAACAATTTAACTATCTAGACAAAATTCTAGATAGAATTTCCTCAAGTTTCCCCAAGTATATATATACCGGGATACTCGCTCTACAAACAATCCAAACAACCAATACTACTAAGCTATAGAGCTCCTACTCATCTAGATCTACAGAACTAAACAGGATATCAGACTACAGACGAGTCTGACTCAATAACCAAATCCTCCAAAACTACTGGTTCCAAAACCAGAGATAGATCAAACACGTACTCCCTCAGAGATACGTAAAACACAATGAATTCCAGTTATCCAAACTGACCATTCAATCCTTGTAGACCAAGCTCTTATCCAAATCAGAACACAGAAGAGATCCAAAACAACTCGGAGCTGACTTCCCAGACTTACCTAATCTTATAGCTCCCTTTACCAGAGAAAACTTCAACAACAACGAAGTTTCCAACTTCGAATTCAAAATTCCTTCATCTCTTATCCACGAAATTCTTCAGACGATCCTGAGCTGTCTACAAATCCTTTCTGATCAGCTCAACCTTCGCCGATGCTTCTAGAAACAAACTAGACTAAAAATAACTCAACAGAATGATCCTCTCAAGATCTACCCATAATCCAGAACACAATCCTACTCACAAACATCAGAAGATCTAACAAACTTCTCCTATCTGGAAAAGACAAACAGGAGCACTTGCCAAACTGCTTCCGCCGCACCACTCTAATCTGGAGTAGAATGAAAATGCTGATGAAGAACACAAGCACAAACTGGACAACACATCCCAGAAAATCTCAGATAACTCAAGAGAATACTCAAACTATCGCAAGTCACTTTTGCGATCAATCCAGCCTAACTGCAAAGAAAACTGTTCTCTCTTTACCAATCAGAACAGCTTATACTTATCTATCCTATCTATCGAAGAAATGGATCCACTCTACTGCTTCTGAACTCTACCTTCAGAAAAACTGCTCAGTCAGAAAACTTCCTGCCAATGCACAGAATACTCCGAGCTGCACTACTACCACAGGTGCCAAAGACTTCCTTTTTCCAAAGCTCTTCGAGAAACTCGAACCCAAACCAAAATAGAAACACCATGCTGAACTCAACCACAACACCGAAGCAGACACACTTCATTAACTTGTTCCAAAGAAAACATCTTCGGGAACATCCATAGTCACTGCATCTCATCACACAGCTACTTCTTCCAGAAGATACCAAGATACTATCACTCGCTTCTGCCCAACCGACAGATCCAACTCTACTCATCCAACTTCAAAGATAAACTCCGAACCTTAACAGGTTTCCTTCAGAGATTGTGAAATCCTTACACAACTGTAAAGTTCACTCGAGACGGTATTAGGTTTACAGTCTCGACAGATACTCTTCCAACCTCAATACTCAGACTCCTAGATGATAAATTGTTATCATCTCAACCAATCATTACAAATACCATATACATTTAAAATGATACTTTTTTATATAGAAATTATATCTGGGTAAAATTATCTCATTTACCTTTTTAAAACAATATTGTGTCCGTTGGCCTGGTCAAGTGTTTAGAGATCCCTATCAATAACGTTAGCTACTCGTATTGACCAGAATCCATATACCACTCAACCGATCAATTAACACAATATAAAACCATTTTATATAACTAACAAATACGCACTCTCGAATATATATATACACTCAAACAGGTTGCTACAGATCCTATCTCTAATGAACAATCCTTCCGAACCTAGGTATTCACTCAACCTAGTGTTCTGATATTCACTTAACCAAAAGCTTAGGTATTAGCTCAACCTATGCTCTGATACCACTGTAACGACCAACGACTTTCTCTCCACAGAAAGTCGCATCGTTAATATGAAAGAAAGGGATAGAAAGAGAAAAGAAGAGAAGAAAGAAAGAAACAACAACAACGATCTCACAGCGGAATGAATAAATTATATTAATAACATAAACTATTACATAGTATACAACAATTTACAGAGTTACACAGCATATACATCACTTACTAGACAATTATAAACATCTGTCTAGACATTACAACTCAAATACAAGACAAGACACTATCACAGATATCAACACAGCGGAATACTATATCTACGAACGCCGAAGCCTCCTGCTCCATTGCTCCTCCAGAATATTCGTCAAAGCTAAACCTGAATCCCTTGGCTACTCGTAAAAATTTGAGTACCCAAGAGTTTATAAAACAGAAATAAACACTTGGGTCAGACATGGGTCTGGTGTGAGTAACAGGTTAAACTTGCTTAACTTCAAAACCTTTAGAAAGAAAAGGTATCACATAAGACTCCCCACAAATAAACATGGGTAAGTTTTTACCTTACGCTAACCAAAACATTTGATAGGAAATCTGATTTTATTATAATAGGGTCTAGGGTTTTCAAGTAAAATATAGAAATAGCTGAAATGCTTACATCTCACATTCCAACATAGTTGGGCACAACTAATACGTACGGCACTTATTGGAGTTTGGATTCCATACAATGGCAGGGCTACTGGGGTACCGCCCGTCACAGTACGTGGCCTAGATCACCGTACCGAGGAGTACGCCCGCTCCCCTGCAACACAAAGCCGGAACCATCCCTTACTGGATAATCCCGAACAAGACAATCCCGTAGTTGGCGCGACCAACCACACACTAAGTCGAATAAAAGAAAAGGGACCTCTAGACAGGGATCTATCTTGCTCTCAGTGGGTGCTACCCACGAAACCTTGCTGCACCTCCCCTGTTTTAGCCATTCCCGGTTGATGAGGCTTGAGGTTACGATTACCTTTAATCAGAACATATCACTTAGAATGCTCATCGTCCGCCTGACGATGTGCTGAAAGCATTCAATCCATACAAGTTCGTTCCGGGTTCGAACGAAACCGAAGGCATTATCTCGTTACACTCGTTTTGGAATCACCCTCAGAGTTAACGACAATAACCCTTGCACTCTGAATCTTCATCTTCACTTGAGATTCACGACCTATCGTTAATTTGGATCGATGTGGTATTCGGGTCTCCAGACCTGGAATCCCGGTATACGGAAACCCGATCCCGGTCTCATCGAAATCCAAAATGTATCTTTTAAGGGCCAAGTTGTTTTAAGGTTAAAACAATTCAATTCTTATCTATATACACAAAGATAGATAATTCAATAGATAATCTACATTATCATCCCAAACAGATAATTCACATTATCATTATAATTCAACCAAACATCCATATCATATATCAATCATATCTCTTCAGAGATATCAAATAATGAAATACATTCAATCTCATTCATCCATCCTTAAGCAATGATTTATATCATCTAATTAATTTAAAGTGAATTAAACTAATTACTTCATTCTATAAATCCTGCTTGCTTAATTATTAATTAAACCAATTAATTAATCATTACTCTAAGTATCCATCTTAATTAATCATTCCTGATTAATTATCCTTTAATTACTTTAAGTAATTAATCCTTAATTAATTTCACAAATTAATTATCTTAAACCATTTTAGTAATTAATCTTAAATTACTTCATTAATTAATTAACCATACTTAATTACATTAATCCTTAATTAATTACAATTAATTAATTACTTTAATCACTTATTATTTATTAATTAATCTTAATTAATCAATTCTTAATTACATCATTAATTTTATTAATTAATGATCCTTAATTTCTCTTAATTAATTATCTTATTTAAATTAATTACATTTAATAATTAATTAGTCACATTTATTAATCACCTTTGATTAATCTCATTTAGTAATTAACTTCCCTTAATTACTCCACTTCATAAATTAATTACTCCTTAATTAATTATCCTTTAATTAATCCTTTGATTAATTATTCAAAGTAATTAACTCAAATTACTTTCATTATTAAATCTCCTTTAATTAATTACATCCAGTAATTACCTTTAATTACTTCCTAAGTAATTACACTTCATTAATTACATTTAAGTAATTCTACTTAACCAATTTCATTTTGATTAATAGATCTAATTGATCATTAAAATTAATCATATTAATCAATTATTTAATAATCCCTAATTAATGATCTCTTATTAATTATTAACAATTCTTTTATTTAAGTAATTAAACTAAAATCAACCATTATTAATTAATTCTTAATTACCAATTAATTTATCTCTAATTACTAAATTAATTTCTTAATCATTAATTAATACTCTAATTTATAATCCTTGATTACAATTTAATTATTTCTAATTAATAAATCTTAATCATTAATTAATTAGTTTAAACCTTTAATTACCTATTTAATTAATCCAAATGATTAATTAATTAATCAATTAAATTATCCATTAAATTTCCTTATAAATTTAAATGAACACAAATCTTTAAATTCTAATTTACTTTTAAGAATAAAACTTTGTTCTTAATAATAATCAAGTTATCATTTACAAAGTATTTTAAATCAATTTACTTTAATTTTACCTCCAAAATTTCATTTTAAATTTAAAGATTTAAAATGGAAACAAAATATCTTTAACAACGTATTAGACAACATTTCTAAAACTCTTTTATTTTACAAGTTAAAGAAATACTCATCTTATAAAATAACTTAAGGATTTTAAATCAAATTTATTTTTAAATTTTAACCATTTAATATACATTTTAAACAATTAAAATTATTAAAACAATTTAATATAAAACTTTCTTTTATTTCAAATCTGAGATACAGTTTTAAACTTTTCCAAATTAAACTTTAGATTTAAAAATTCTGTTTAAATATCTCTTTACAAATTTAGTTTAAAACTTAACCAGACAGTTTCCTTTTAAAAGCCTGGCAACATCAAAATTTACCCGAGACCATCCAAATCCACTTCGAGTCGCCTCTCCAAAACACTCGAGCCACTCACCTGAACAACTCGAGTACGAACTCGAGAATGCCTTCTTCCCCAACGCTTTAACATTCCAGAAATTTACCCAGATACACTCACGATCTCGTGCACGTGCACGATCACCAGCGCTAACTCCGACCACCCACGACTACTCCATCACATCGACGATCGTCCACCAACCCGATTACGACCATCCCCTCTTCGATCTAATCGCGAAATCGAAATCGAGACCAAAATTCAAACTGGAACAGGAACTACCCATTTCACCCAAACCTGTCAACATCTCCTCGATCTTCCACTGTTGATCACCAGAACGTTAGCGACTTCGGCGACGAGTTCATCCATGTCATAACTATCATTTCCCAGAGTTTTGTCGTACTCGATCCATCCTAGACGTAATGATGATCGATTTCTCTAGACTGGTAATAACTAGGGTTAAAATCTCTAATCCTCAATTCCTACTGCCTCCATACCTTAATTCTATTTCCAGTAATTTTCCTGGTATCCTTGATCATCTCACTACCATTCTTGAAGAAAACAACATCCCAAATTCACTGAGATCAACAAAGTTACCAAAAATTCATTTTTAACTTAAACCAGAACTGCACCTTCAATTCTAAACTAAAAATTGTGATTTTAATACTAAAAATCATGTTATAGCTTATGCATTCCATTTATAATCCTGGATTTACGAATTTCAATGTTTGGGTTTTCACTTATATATACATGCACTTGTTGTTTTTGTTTTACAGAGATACTTGGTTTAAAGTTTGACTTAACTAAAAATTTTTAAACATTCTTCTATGATAATCAACAACTTTTGTTTATAAGTTTAGTCCTAACAAGAACTAGATCAATTAGTAAGAGATTTAAAAGAAATCCTGGAGTCTGGGCAACAAAACAGAACAGGGAACAATATCATACATGCATACAATTCATCCATTGTTCTCACAACAAATTTAACTTGCACATACAAACAATACATATTTATCACAAGAATTTAACATGCAATCTTATTCATAACCTAAACTTTTATTAGAAATAGTAATGTTACTCACCTGATTTGTATGAACAGAGGCAGCCTCTTTAAATTTGAAAAGCTTTTTGAAAACTTGAAACAGTTTTGACTTTAAACTGGAATGCCTTGCTTTTGCTTATTTGGTTTAAAACTTGAATTGTTGGGCTTTAAATTGCTTTAAATCTACATGCATGCTTGTTTTCCAGGTTGAAGAAATGAATGCAGACAGTTTGAATTGCTTCCAGAGATGAAAAGAAGATGTTTGCAGGCCTCAGATTGTAAATGAATGCAAGCAGGCTACAGTCTTGAATAAACTACATGCATGTTTGCTCTTGATTTTCAAAGTTGATTCCAGATTGAAAAATGAAGGCAGGCTTTAAACTTGATTTTGATTACAGATGGAAGAGAATGCAAACTGGTTGTTTTGAGATGATTACAGATCTTAGATTAGAGGATTGGTTTGAGAAGTGGTACTGATTTGTTTCAGATTTGTTTAGAGGAAAGATTTTTGAGTTTCTTAGTGTTAAAAAGGGAAAAATAGAAAGAATGAAATGAAGATATGCAAATGTTTATATAAGTGAATTTATGATTTTTAAAAATAAAAGAAAAAGAAAATAATAAGGACACTTGTCATTTTGAGTTCATCTTTTAATTACACATGTTAAGACAAGGCTTTAGGAAAATGACACTTGTCCTTTAAGTAATTTTTACATATTTATATTTATTTTTAAATGTAAATAAAATGCCTTTTCTTATTATTTAAATACTTATCTATATATATAAATCACTTTTTAAACAAACAAACTAATTATATTTATAAATAAAAGTTATACAAATATTCTAAATCCAAATCAATTTAAATATCTATTCTTTTGAATTTCAAAACTTTAAATTCAAATTCAATTTAAATTAGATCCTAAGATTCAATTTAAAAATAACAATTCTAGTCTTTAAAAATCCATTCATATTTATAAAAATAATACATTATACTTTTTATTTGAAAATAACATATTTGATAATTTAAATAATTCATCTAAGAGATTATATTATCAAGTAATATTTTTTTTTTAAAGAAATGAAACAAGCCTTTTTGTTAAATCTTATTCATTTTAAGCTTATGTTAAAATATATCTTAAACAATTTAAACATTTATCTAAAGTATATTTAAAACTATAAAGTTATTTATTTAAATAACTTTGAAAGCTCATATTAAACTAAATCTAAATTTCCAATTTACCAAAGCTTCTATTTATAATATATACAGATAAATATATATTACAAATAGAAAATATCTTATTAGCCTTTAAAAGATAAAATTTACCAATTAAATACTTATTTAATCAGATTATTAAATTAAATTCAAATTTTATTGTCAAGATTATCAATATCAATTTAATTATTTAAACAGATTATTAAATTGATATTGCCCCAAATTTCCGGGATATTACAGAAATTGTATTTAATTAAGAATTATATTTAATTAAATCTATCTGAACTTATGGAATTTGGGGTTTTTAAAGGATATGATTTTATAACTTGATTTTGGTTTAAGATGATTTCAAATGAATATTTCAAGTTAAATAAATTGAAGGAAATATTTAGAGATTTGAAATTTGGGCTTTTATTTAAATGATATTGAATTTATTTAGTGAATATTGCAAAACTAAATAAGAGTAAAGTGAATTTGATATATATATATGAAATTATCGAATTTAGTTTTGAAATGTTGAACCTTTAAAGCTTTGAAATATATTGAAATTGGAATGGCTTATTTTATGGTTCAAATATGTATTTGAAATCGATAATTTGAAATGGTTTATTAAGAAACTGAATCGAATTGAAATTGATGATTTGAGATTGATTAAATTTGAATTTCGGAATTCGAGAGAATTTTGAATCGATTTGTGAAATTTAGGGGAACTATTTTATTATATAAAGTAATTTTAAATTATATTTAAACTATTTATATATTTTAACTTAATAAATTATTTTTAATATAAACCATTTTATTTTATAAATTATTTTATATATACTAATTATTTTAATATAAATTGTTTTAACTTATAACTATTTTATATAAAATATTTTATTTTATAAACTTTTTTTAATTTATATACTATTATTAATATCTAAACTGTTTGAAGGGAAGTGTTATGATTTCGAAGTGTTATGATTTCCAAAGTTATGAATTTCAAAGTATTATGATTTCCAAAGTATTATTACTATTTCAAATTGTTTGGTTTCGAAAGTATTATATCTTTGGAAGTACTATGATTTTTGGAAATGGATATCTGAAATGGATGTGATATCATATTGATATGGTTTTGAAATGGCAATGATATTTTGGTTTTGAAATATAAACTATTTTGAAAGTTTATTAAGACCAATCGGTGTAATAATTACGTAGTTATTAAAGAGTCTGGGATCGGTTTGGGACATACTCTCTGTCTAAACTGAAAACCACTTTAATAACTACTATACGCAGAGTGTGATCCAGAATGAAGTGGTTAGAATGATGACGTTGCTGGATTTGAAGAAAGAGAACGATAATGGATGACCTTGACACTTGTGTCAAATTAGAAATGACTTAAACAGGAGCCATGCCGGACCAGTGAGGTTAGCTATCTCTAGTAGACACACTTCTTCGTAAACTACTCATTGCTTGTTTTTGATTGGTGCGCACCCTTGAATTGGGAGTGTTGTTTCGCGGTGTTGCGATCGTTGCGACGATGCGTTCTCACAAGTCCGGATCAGGCAAACGGTAGTTTCACTACCTTGGGTATTGCCTCATGTGCCTTGTCATACTCGTATCCCTATGCGCGACCACTACGATTTGTTTCGTGTTATACCTATCGAGTACTCCCTGATAGCCCACTAGTTTACGGTGGAGTTTACAGTGCTGTATAGACTATGACGCTTATATAAAATGTGTTAAGGGGGATAATGGTAATGCCTTAATGCTATCTTGATACTTTATATTACTGATAGGCATTATCTACTTAGCGTACACTACTATATATAAATAGTTTAAGGGATCCTTAGAGGATGGTTATCCCAAACATCCTTTGAGTTACTTGTAATTTCAGTTGTTATTTCACTTGAGTTGGATTTATTGATATAAGAATGTTAATCCTAACTCGAGCGTTTTTTGTTTTGCTTTACGCTCGGGTCAGACTAAGTGTACCAGTATTCGAGACTCACCTTTGGAGTTGGAGCTTCGCTTGGAGATCCAGCTATCGATCCAGCTTTCAGATATTCAGTTAATTCCAGCGATGTATTCTGATCTTGTATTTGACTATTGTATTCGAGACTTTTTTTGTATCTTGTTTAACTTTGTTATATATACAGTAGCTGTAACATCCCACCTTTTTGTATGCTTAAGCAGACACACGTGCCGACTTAAACTATACAGAAGGGTGGATTGTTATGGGGTAAATAAGAAAAAGTGGAGAAATAAAAGAAACAAAATAGAATCTTGCAGCGTAACGATAAAATATAATAATCAAATAACAGGTCATGAAGCTGTTTTACAAAACATTTGATTATACTTATACAATACATATCATAGTTACACATACCAGAGAATGATAATTATGCAGCGGAATACAATGGTGTAGTGGAATATATAACAAATAGTAATAATAAAATCTTCGTCTTCGTCCTTCAGAAATATGGCCTTCAAATCCTGAAATGCTCAGGCTGACCCGAGCGAATTTGAAAAGACAAAACACTCGAGTCAGAACTAAAAATCTTATGTAAGTTAAATCAATGATAAATATAAGAGTGGAACGGCGTCAGAGATGTTTACGGGATTTGACATCTCCTATCCAGTGTCTAACATGTGTGCAGTAACTTAAGAGATGCTCGCGATTCACATCCCCTAAGGATCCGTTAAACTATTTACTATGTAGTAATATTCGCTATTATAATAATGTCTAATATAAAATAAACATACTTTTAAATAGCATTAAGGAGTGACCCAATATTCCCCTTACCACGTAATAGTCCCAGTAGTCTATCCAGTATTAGCATACTCCCAAAATGGGGGCTACCCTCGATACTCCATAGGCTACGGGAGAAATCACAAATCGTAGTAAAGCTCGATATGGTAGGTTACACGGCACACAAGGAAATGCCAGGGTAGATATACCAATTACGCATCCGGACTGGTGGTGACGCATAGCAGCCACTACCGCCCACCTCGAACAACACTCCCAAATCAAGGGTGGCCACCAAATCAATCATAAGTAATAGAATGGTATCGAAGAAGTGTGTCTGATCGAAGGTGCTACCTCCTTGGCCCGTCGATCGCTCCTGTTTTAGCCACCTTATGCCAACTTTCGGGAGTTGGGTCCACGTATATACCTTAGGATCGTCGCCACCATCCTACTTCATTCTGGAAACTCCACCGCGTACACAGTTGTCAAAGTGGTTTTCGGTATCGACAGAGAGTATGTCCATATCTGATCCCGGTCTCTTTAACAACCAAACGTTATTATAACACCATGGTCATTTAAAAAATATATATACTTTTAAAAACACAATCACTGCCCTTTTAGAACATATTCTTTATTTCAAAATAGTATATACTTTAAAAACCAAATATTATTGCCATTTCAAACCATATCCTTTACTTCAAAATAGTATATACTTTAAAACCAAATTCAATAATATATCATTTAAATAAAAAATTTCAATCACAAATCTTTCTTTAATTTAGATAAACTTGAAATATTCTTTTAAATCATCTTAAACCCAAACCACATTTTGAAGTCATATTCTAAATTTTCAATTTCAATGGGTTTCCAATCAATATATTCACAAATAAATCTTAAATAAATTCCATTTCAAATAATTCATTTTCAATCCGTATTACTTCCAAAGTTATAACAATTTCGAAAACCAATACTTTGAAAACAATAATACCTTAATTTCAATAAAACATTTCAATTTTGATATATTTCATGTCTTTAAATATTCCAAAATTCCCAACCAAATCTGATAATCTTATATATACCTTAATTCAATTCACTATTATTTAGTTTAGAAATATTTATTTAATAAATTCAATGTCCCTTAAATAAATCTCAAACTTGAAATATTCGTAAATCAAACTTAAAACATCATCAAGTTACACATAGCTTAAATTTTAGAATTTAACTATATATAAAATAATATTTATATAATATCAAAATTTAATATTTATTAAATCGTATATTTCCTTTCAAACCATAGAAAAATCACTTTAAAATATTTTATATATAGACCACGGTGCCTGTATATAATTTTCTATCCTATGGTCAAGTGATACGGATATTTATCATTTCAATCCGTAATTTTTAAAATAAAAGTTTACGGTTATATATCATTTCAAACCGCAATCCCGAATGAAATGAAAATGCATAATAACTTGCAGTTTATACAATATAAAATATAGCATCCAATCATCCAAATATCAATAAACAACCATTTATTACAATCATCATCCAATTTAAACAAAACATCAATATAAAGCATATAAAATATAACAGGCATCAACAAATAGTTTATATTCAATAAAACTTAATAACTGTTCAACTGGCAGTTTATATGCAATAATACATAAATTTAACTGGCAAATTATATGCAATAATAAAATTAAATAACAATTTAAATTTAACTAAATGCTATCTAACTGAGATGATGATTAAATATATGCCCAAACAATTATAGATAAATTTTAAATCACGTCAAAATTTAATTTAACAAACATAAAAAATCTTAGAAGTTGTGAGTGGGTTAAAACACTCACCTTTTGAATTTAAATTGAATTTAAATCCAATTTAAATTCAAAAATTTGACAGTCTCCAAATTCATCCAAACAAGCATCAAAGTGTCATAAATTTCACTACGATCCTAACAAAAGAAACCGCGTGTGAATTGGAGTTCGTAAGAGGAAGATATGCGTGTTTGAATGATTTGAAATCAAAATTAAAAATAAAAAAAATAAAAAAAACAAAAAAACAACGAACCAATTTCGGTTATAGAAACTCAGATCCAAGAACGAACTGCAGATCTGAGATGCGTACACCAAGAGCTTCGATATAAAAAATTTCTGAATTTTTCTGAGGAGTTTGAATTTTCAGCTTTGGATTTGATTTGGGATTGGATTCGGAAATATAGAATTTTGTCTGTCATTGAGGAAGAGGAGGAATAGAATGAATTTATGTACAGACAAATGAGAATTAGGGAGGATAGGGTTTATAGTAGGATATTTATAGAGAAAGTGAAATAGAATGGATTTAAAGCTATTTCATTAATTTTTCTCATATTATTTTTATTTCAGAAAATGTAGTAATTAATTTCATTAATATACATTAAAGTACAATTAATCCCAATTGATTCCCCTATTAATTATTAACCCAAATAAACGGGTAACTTGTAATGAATTCATTGACCAATTTATTAGGTAATATTCAAATTGTTACGTATTACTTCCCTAGTTAAACCTTTTTTTTGAATTGATTCTCCAATTCCCAAATTTATATTAACGTAACCTTTCTTTTAGATTTATAGCAATGATTTCCAATTCAATTGAATGAATTAAATATATATGTATACTCATAAAAATTTGTGGTCACACCCTTAATCACCTTTTATAAGCCTATTATTCCCACTCCTATAATCATCATTTATTATATATATATATATTAATTAATTCAACATTTAAGTTCGTTTTCCTCTATCAAATTTATTACCCAGTATACCTTTACTCTATTCCAACAAATTGGAATTCCATTCAATTACTATAACCCACAATCATTTCGTTTATTACCTTACAATATGTTTACGTTTCTATAAATTTCCATTCACACTTACGTTATTTTATATCACAATCATTAAAGTACGTTTTCATCAACACAACCTTTATGAATACTTATCAACCTACATCATCTTAATTACATTAATTTATGTTTTATCTCATTATACGTAATGCGTACATTAAATAAATTCATATTTTCATCCACTTCCGTATATAAATTTTGCAACCAATTTATAACATTTACATTCATTCTTCTTATTTTAATTAATTACCAAATATTCATGTTTACATTCAATTATAACTTAGAAATCTTAACCATCTTTTCATGTAATTCTAACTAAATCCACTTTACTACATATTATTCTATCAATTTTATATACATTTGAATTTATTTCCCAAATGTACTAACTCCCATCTATTAAAATTTTACAATAGTTGCAATTTAATTGGTATTGCACTAAATAGGTCACTTAACAACTGCCATTAACATTCCTACCTTATTTGTTTTACATTCAGTTACAATTAATCAACGTATTATTCTAAGGTAAGTTAAATGCCTACTTTTATTTACTTATCTTTTAAATTTATACCCAAATGCGACAAATTTACACTTTCCATTATCATATAAATTTGAATTCCCTTCTAGTTAATAAATTTTTATTGGTAAATCACAAATTCAACATTCTCATTTGTTCTTATATTAAACTAAAACCAAGTATGTAAATTTACGCTATTTCCATTAATTGCAATTTCATTTTAAATTGTTAATTTTAATTACACTGTTACAATTAGTTTCTAACATTGATTGTATTTGTTTCTATTATATATCGTTTATAGCTAAGCCATAATATTTGAATTTCAATTAAATTGTAACGTTCATTCAAGTTCGTTAAATAATAACTTGCATTAACACGTTCCTAAATTTACAATCAATTGTCGTTTCCAAGGTTTCATTACATTAAACAAATTAATACTTTCCTTTACTTCTCATATTCAATTACATCCGGGTAAAATCCTTTCACTACTTTCATTCAAGTTTTAATTTCTTGCAATAACTCATTTATTATAAATTTGCATACCAAAAAAATTTAGGTTCCAATAAATAGGATTTTATTCAATTCAACCTTTTGAATTAGGTCTAAAATAAAATATTTCATAGGTTAATTCTTATTAATATACATTAAGGTTCCTTTACTCTAATTGGTTTCCAACGAAATAAACAGGTAACCTTACAATACACTAAGGTTTATTATTTCCAACAAATCATCATAGTTGCCTACATAATATTTACTTTACTATTATACACAAACATTACTATTTTCATATGTCAAATCTTTATGCAATGGCCATATTATAATTATATTTATTATAACATTTATAACTTAAATGTTTGCCTTAAGTTTTCTTACATTAATAAGCCTTTATTTCTTACAATATCAAATGTTACCATTTATTTCCCAATACTAATTCCATTCACAAATTATATAGGTAACTTATAGTAATTGTTTACATGCCAAGGTTATACTTAAGTTAATCCAGCTTCACCCAATTATTATAAATTATATACAAATCCTTTAATTTAACCCACTTTTATACTTATTTACTTATTTTAACTTTTATACACAAGTCCACAATTTACGCTATTTCACTCTTATTGATTTTACTTCAATTGTCAACAATTGGTTGCTACAATTCATTCTTAAACTTTTATTTCGATATAAATTATAAAATTTTATTTCTTTATAAATTTAATTACAAAATTAAATTAACCAAATTTATTCATCAAAATTTACGGGTCGTTACAATAGCTTCATGAACTACTATTCTTTTGTTTCCGCTGCATTATTGTTGTATTACTCCGTGTCTGTGATTCTGTGATTATTTATTTACCGTATATGCTGAGTTTTGCCAAATTTAAATTAACAATATGATATTTTGAGCAATTCAAGTCCGACATGTGCGGATGCAAATGGTTGAAAATATCGGGTCGTTACAGTTGGTATCAGAGCTCTGGTTTTAGGCAAAACTCGGCATATAGACTAAATTTAATTACCGAATCACTTTCCTTCGAGCTTGAATCCCTTCCTCTTTGATTCGGTTTCCTTTGAATTTTGGAACTCTCCCACTTGTTCTGAAATCCGTCATTGTCTTTCTTATTCGGGAACTTTTGGATTCTGGAGCATTCCATAACTCCACTTCGGATGATATCTATAATGAATCGGCGGTTCCTCCTTTCTTAGAATGATTTGTCAAGGGGTGAAACTCCTTTACAGCTAGCACTGATTCACCGAAGATTTCTGTATCCTCAGTTTAGATGATGCTATCTTTTTCTGTGCTCGAATTCTATTCTCCTATGATCGAATGTCGATTTGCCTCAGAATTCTGCATCGATCATATTCTAGAAATCACGGTTGGCCCGGTTAAGGTTGCCCACGATTTATATAAATCTATCCATTCTTTTTTTTATCTCTCTGAAATCTATTTATCTCCCTATCGAGCCTATCTTCTAGTTGAATTCTTTTTGTTAGGATCCCTCTATATTTAGATCTCTATCCTTGTTTTGAAATCTTTTCTTGTATCATCGAGTGAGGGAGTGTATTTGTATTAATATAAAAATGTTTTATATAGTGTGTTGTTTGAGTTGTTGATGTTGATTTGGGTTTTCGATCGATTCGTCTGATCAACGCTATCGATAGGATTTCCAAAACACTTGAACAGAGCAATCTGACACAATATTATTTCCAAATTTGGTAAATGAAATAAATTTGTATGATTATATTATAAATATATAAGTAAAAATTTTTGGAATTTAATAAGTTAAATTGGTTGTTGAAATGATAATATTTGATTATCATTTATTATTATATAAATGAATTTATAAACATTGTTTATAAATTGATTTGGAATTGAAATGAATTTAAATCGAGAATTTGAGAATTTAATTTCAGGTGATTTCAAACTTTGGTTTTAAAGTGTATACTATTTAAAGTATTTTCAAATAGAAATCGTTTCAAAGAATTTTAAATGTTCAAATCAGTACTCTTCTCTTTTTTCATTGGAAAATAATTTCGGTGATGACTGCAGCATCATCGATATTCATTTTCGAGTTTCGAAGAGGAAAGAATATTCAGTAGCTTTGCTACATTTTGTTTTAGGAATTAATTTGATTTGAATTTCTTCAGTATAATTTGATTTTATATATATATATATATATATAGGTATATTATTTTAAAATTTGATTAGATTTGATATATATAATATATATATATTTATCTCTAAATTGTTTGAAGTAAATCAGAGATTTAAATTCCAAAATTTTAGGTTTAAAGATGATTTCAATTATAAACTGAAGTCAAAATTCTTGGATAAATATTTAACTGGGAATAACTGAATTGTAAAATTTTATTTGTATAATACTCAATTGCATTCCATATATGACTTACCTAAATTATTCAGAAGAAAAAATGTAATTGGATAATATACAATATAAAATGACTTTACATGGAAAGATTTGAGTGTTATAATAAATGTTATACACTTAAATTTTATTATAAAGATGTTAGTAGAGATAAATAGGATAATAATTAAATTGAATAATAGATGAGACAAATAAATTTGTTTTAAAGGAATTAATAAATTGAAATTAGATTAACTTAAGGAAATACCATGAATTTAAAATCAATTATTGAATATAAATTAATTTAAATTGAAATTTTTATGGTTAAATTTAATTTATATGGTATAAAAATATGTGATAAGATATATTAAGTGGAATAAACTTAATAATAATTTAGGATAAAAGAATTAAATTTTTTTCAATGAAATATGAGTATAATAAATGATTATACAAATTGATGATTTAGAAATTGTTAAGTGAGGATGACTAGATAATAAGATAATGAATTTAGAAATAGAAGGATTGATTTAACTTAAGTGAACTCAAATGGATTAGACCAAATGTTGAATCTTAATTAGTTAATTTGAAATTTATATTGTTTTAAATTTATTGTTTATTTTGAATATAAAAATCTATTCTTTCTTTCTGGCTGTTCTATTCTCCTACCTCCTTCCTTTTTGGGGACGAAAAATTTTGAGTGGAGGAGAGTGTAACGACCCGTAAATTTTAGTGGTTTATCAATTTAATTAATTGAATTTTTGTGAAATTTTAAACAATAAAATTTTTAAATATAAATTTGATATTTCGAAAATGTCTAATTCAACATAACAACTGGTAAATTTTCATCAGATAATTTGGAAGTTTATTTTCTAGTGTAATTTTATTCCAATTTATATCAGTTAAAATTGATGATAATAAAAGTGTTCCGAAACCTAAATATGTCAACATGAGAAAATTTATGTAGAACACTCTGAATAAGACTACGAAATTCGTTTCATGAAACTCGGACGTTTCTAGCTCCGTTTGGATTTTTTCGTACGGAATAGCAGCGTATATCGGTACCGATTATCGACTTTTGATAGGATGATCCTACCGCTTATATCTGTGTACCATTTTGCATCTCATCATGCTGATCTTCGCAGTATATTTATTTCTGTGTTTTGAGGTCTGGTACGCGACGGAAGGAATAAACTGTTCGTTGTAACGGTACCACAAATCATGACCTTTTGATTTTCCTTGCTTTTAAAATTTGAACGTGCAGCCCGGACCACGGTAAATTGCTTTAATAACCTTTCAGCTGAATCAAAACTCTGAACCATTGCTATGTCATTATTGTATATGTTGCGTGACTATCACTATTCCCATTGCAATATAATTTTCTGGGTTGTTTACATCTCTGTCTCTTCCTATCTTCAGCTTTTATTTTCGATTGTTGTTTTGACCGAGCTGACTCATTTACAATTTCCAATAATAGTATATTTCAAAATCTATTTACATTTTAATCTCTCTCTTCTACTCTGTGATATTCCTCCTCAAACCACTCTTCTCCCCCTCGCCTGCTCGAACCCATCCCTTGCCGCCTATCACCACTGTGCTCGGCCACCACCCAGAAATCCTCCCTTGCCCGCCTTGCCTCCATGGCCGCGAGTTCCCCTTCCACTTTCCGTCTCCAGTTCGACCATTCTCTGACGGCCTCCTCCTCGCCATCATTTTCTCCATCCTCCGCTTACATGCAACCATCGGCAAATGTTCTGGTCAGCCAAGCATCTCTCCCCTACCCGTGCTCTGGCCACCTGGCCGTGCTCCCTCCTCCTCCCTAAGCTTCGGCCGAGTATATTTCTCTTATGAGGTAAAAATTATACCTGAGTCTATTCTTTTACATATATATCTATACATATGTAGTTTATATATAATACAGAATTGCTTTGTTGACCTGTTCTCTCGGTTTGAATAACCGAAACTAAGTTATATATGTTATACAGTTATAAAGTTATAAGGTTATAAAAGTTTATTTATTTATATAAACTGCTTTATTATAAATTTTACTGTTACTTTATATAAGTGTTTCTGGCTTCGGCTACATATTAGCTTTATGTTGTATAAGTTTATTTACCTGTACATGTTATTATATATATGTCACATTTGGTTTAAAGTAAGATGTTATATATAGTAGTTTATAAAATGAGATTTGAATAGTGTAATTTGTTGAAGTTTTATATATTAATCTTATTTTAAAAATATAAATCTTAATGATATTATATACGTAGGTCATATATGGTGGTTTGGGTCTTAGATTTGTAAATAGGAATTTTTGATCTATGTGTTAAAATTAAAATGGTTTGGAAAAGTATAAAGATTTTATTTTAATATATAGTTGTCTGTATGTGTTTATATATATATTGGTTTTATACAAATTTTTATGTTGTACGTATATAAGGTTATTTGTTATAATATGATATTTTAGTATATATACGTATAATATATAACTGTTATATTTCTGTTTTGTATACAAGTTTAAAATTGGTATGTGTATATTTTAGATCTATTTACCGAGATATAATATATTGCGATTAGATCTTTGAACACATATATATAAATATATAAACTTGATGTATGTACTTTGCTTTAGCCCGTGTTATTTATATATATAAGTTTATATTGTATATTTATATATATGTATATGTTCTTAGCTGTAGTATACATATTTCGTTCTAGGTATTAGAGTATATAGAGTTTTGTTTCTGGGAAATTCAACATTTGTTTATATAATATACTACAAATATATTAAGATTATAGTGTACACTTATGCACTTTGATTTGAAAGATATATATGGAGGTACATAGTGGTATGGGTTTTTACTATTTCAGCTTTTATAAGTATACAGTATAATATATTAACAGCTTCTTTGTTTATACGTATGTGTTTAAAAATTTTATTTTTGATTTTATAATAAGGATGGATTGTAGGTATAAAATATTAGTCTACTTATATTTAGGTTTGGTTGAGTATATTATATGTACTTTAATTTAAAAATAGTGATTTTGAAATGCATATATATTTAATTTAATATATTTTTGAATTTAAAATATGACTTGATATATATAGTTATTTATAAATTCACTTATACCAATTATCTTTATCGACCCAATTCTGATTTGATTTCGTCTATTCCTTGTTATCAGCTTTGATCATCGAATTCGTGCTTGGATTCGTAACTCAATATCAGTGTCTGTTCCTCTGTGCGTACCGTGTCATCTCCTGTTCTCTCTACCTACGAAAGGTGAGCAATCACTCACGATTAACGTTCTTTATTTATAAAATTTTATTTCAATTGAAACGACAATTGAAATATACTACTGTTAGTTATTTACACTGTTGTATATATGTTATTACCTGTGTAACGACCCGGAAATTTCGAACCCGAAATTTCCAGATAGTTAGAAGAAAAAGAAAAGAGATAGAAGAAAGAACAGAACAAGGCACAGATTCTCACATTCGCAGCGGATCAAAATACAATATCAAATAATAATATCAGTTATACAAAGAAAACTGTATCAGTCAATTACATTTTTATACATCCGAGTTACAACATTTCACAATCACTATACAGTTAAAATAACTCGTCCCAATAATTAACAATATATCACACTCCATACGTTCCTGCCATCCAGCTCGCCTCCTGAGCTCCAGAACGTCCTTACCTGAAATCTGTAATACTCGGTCTGACCCGAGCATTACATCAAAGTAACACCCGGGTCAGGCTGGAAACCAGCGTGAGTAAACTCATCTAACAAGAAATTCCAATTCATAGAACTTATTTAAAACCCGGGGTAACTCGTACTTACTATACGTAAACAACTTATATAGTCATCACTTATTTTTCACAAAACAATATCTAAGTATCCAACTTAGTTTTAAATAGTCCATATTATCCCAAACCGGCCTATTGATATTACATATAAATTTATAAAGAGTTATAGAAGATTTCAAATCGAAGTGGTTTCGGGTATTTATTGATACCCGACCCCGGTCTCTTCGAAACCAATGTCATCTTAAATCCAAGTTGTTTAAGTGAAAACAAATCAATTTATATTCATAGTAACATATTCACACTAGCAATTCCATTACAGATAGATAATCCATGGATGTCAAAAGATCACATCCACAAAGTAATACATCACAGATGTCACAGCACAATCCAAGGCAATTCATATCACAGAGCATCACAAATCACATATTAAGGGTATCAAAATAATTCAAGGTATTTAATATAATCCTATCATCCATAAGCAAGATTAATTGATCACTTAATTTATAATTAGTTTAATTAACTTAAAATTAATTAATTACTTATGGATTAATTTCCTAACCCTGCTTAATTAACATTAAGTAATTACAAACCATTTTAATTAATTATTTAATTAATTGATCACATAATTACTTTCATTAATTATCCTTTAATTACTGATTAATTATCCTTAATTATTAATTAATTAACCTTTAATCATTATTTAATTAACCTTAATCATTAAATTAATTAACCTCTAATCAATCTTTAATTACCTACATTAAGTATTTATCCTTTAATTACTTTCATTAATTAATAAATCTTTAATTACTTAAGACTTCAATTAATTAAAAGATAAACCACTTTTCTTAATTAATTACTTTAAATATTATTTAATCTTATTAATACCCTTTGGAATTAATTATCATTAACCAATTAACTTAGACCTTTAAGTTAATTAACCTTTAAAAACATATTATCGTCTTAATTAATTCCTTAATTTCATTATTAAGTTTATTTAAAATAAACTTTTAAAATAAAAGTTATATAAATATTAAACACTTTAAACTTAGTTTATTTAAAATAATTTTATTTTAAAACCTTGAGCTAATTCCAAACTTGGATAAACATTTATTATTTAAAAGAATAAATTAAGAAGTTATTTAACTTTTAAAACTTGTTTAATTTAAAAACTTAAAAACTGCAACAACATCAACCCGAGACAACTCGAGATCCTACCCGAGCCAAATACCAGATTACCCGAGCAAAATCCTGAGTCAAAACCCTCTTTTTTTTTTCTCTGTTTTGATTTAAGTTTGAAAACTGGAAACACAATCGCGTACGACCCGAATGCACACTCGAGCCATTCCTTCTCTTTCCCGAGTACAAACCTAAGACCACCATCTTCTTCCCCAAATCCAAACTACCGATACTCCCTGATACATGTGCACGTGCACAGATGCTCCGACCACTTCCGGTCGATGCTGCGACCATCAACATGACGACAACAACCTACTCAAGCCCTCAGACCACCCAAATCGACGAACTCACATGCAAATCGAATTCGAGCAACTCGACTACCCACTGGAACAAACTGGATCACCCAAAAATGCCTCGACCCGCCGCCTCAGGCCACTAGAGGCCTTGCAACTCCGTCCAGAGCTTCGCCGATCAACCACGCATCGATCCCTACCGGTCCGATCATCTCTAGTTCATCCACGACGATGCAGCAGCTCGATTTTCGACCTCATCCAAAACTTGGGTTTAAACCCTAAATCGACATCGTACCGCCGCCTCGGTGAATTATAAATTCACCGAGTATTTTTCTGATGATCCCCGACCACCAAGCATGCTTCAGCTACGATCATGAGATCCATCTCCTCTCCGATCGCCGTAAATTGCCAAAAACCCAATTCATGTTCAACCTCGAATTCCTCAATCGATACGACACTAAAAATCTTGATTCTTCTTTTAAAATTCATGATTTATGAAGACGAACAAGATGATGTAGGTGAATCAAGAAATTATGGGCTTCGAATTTGACATGTTTTAAAGTTTTCACTGTATATTTAAATTTTCCTGATAAACTCAAACTAATTATTCTTAAAAATATTTTTTTTACTTAGATCTTGATTATACAAACATGTTTCATTTAGATCTTAAAGCCTAACAAGAATCAAAGGAAGAGATTTTGATTCTTGAGTTTGGTTTAAACATTGTAAACCTGGAACAAAACAAAAATTCTTGTATCCAGACATGCACACAACATTTACATGTAAATATACATGCAGGCATATTTATATCTATACAAATACTTTTCACAACATTATCATCATATGAAATCAAGATTCAACAGATTTTAAGCCTTAATAAAGTAGTTTACTCACCTGTAATTGATAAACAGAGGAAAGCTTTTTTTTTTTTTTTTCTTGAAAAACTGCCCATTGATGTGAACTTAAATCTGCAAGCTTGAATTTAAAACTGCAATTTGATCTGATATGTTCTTTAATTCTGATCTACTACTGGATTAGATGATCCTTGGAACTGAAATGCTTTTTGGGTTGATACTTGGCTTTAATTGAATTCTGAGTCGAACTTGATTTGCTTAAAACTTTTGCTTGAGCTTTTTATAATTATCTCAGTTTTGAATTAATTTGCAGTGGTATCTGAACTTGTTTCAGATTTCTTTTCTGATTTTTATTTACGTTTTCTATCTTCCCAGATTTTTAGTTTTTGTCAAGGAAAAAGAGAGAAAGTTTAGAATAATGTATATGTAAAATCTTGTTTTATTTTAAAATAAAAGATAATTAAAAGATATGACACTTGTTTTAACAATTCTACATTTGTCATTTTCATAAGGTAATATCTCAACACTTGTTTATTGCATGATAACATTAGCTTACACATGTAATTACATGTAATCTTAGACTTACATTTGTTATTTAGTATGATATATCTTACATTTGTAATTATACATGAGTTAATTAGTTTTTAAATGGTTATAAAGCTTTTATATTAAATTTCTTAATTAATAAATACATTTCTTATCTATATAAATAAAATCTTTTTAAAGAAAATAATATAAAACAAACTATATTCTAAATAAAATCATATATAATATATTTTTAAATTGTTTGAAAATAATAAGTTTGCCCATTTTAAATAATTATATTAGAGAGATTATCAAACCAATATTTATCCATATATATTTTATTATCAGAATTATTTATTCAATCTATAAATC
Organism: Allium fistulosum; assembly: GCA_030737815.1. Classification (NCBI taxonomy): domain Eukaryota; kingdom Viridiplantae; phylum Streptophyta; class Magnoliopsida; order Asparagales; family Amaryllidaceae; genus Allium; species Allium fistulosum. The sequence continues at coordinate 271,431,318 of CM060902.1, read as the reverse complement.
AGTATTCCTATTAATTAATCCAGTTAATTATCAATAAACAAATGTCCAAAAACCGGGTTATCACAACCTGTATCTGTTCACCTGAGACATCTGACACCATTATCTATTATTAATATTGATGATATATGCCTGTATATTATTATTATCATATCTGTTATCACTCTACAAGTTCCCTGTTAGTATAGAATTCACTATGGGTTGAAATAATACATACCGAACGATCTATAGAATAGGAGAAAATCGTTATGGGTTGAAATGATAAACCCATGCGATTTTCATTGAATTGAATTTGGGATTGCGGGTTGAAATGATATATACCCGTATGTATATTTAAATTGCGGATTGAAATGATAAATATCTGTATCACTTGACCATAGGATAGAAAATTATATACAGACACCGTTGGTCTATATATATATTTTGAAAATGATTTCTATGGTTTTGAAAAGAAATATACGGTTTAAAATAAATATTGATTTTAAAGATTTATGAAAGTTGATTTAATAGAGTTGATATATATATATGTTTAAGTATTTATTTAAATTATATTTTAATATAGAGTTAGAAATGATTAAATAAATTAAGGTTGAAAAGATAGATTTGAAATTGATTTGAAATTGTATTTAATTAAGAATTATATTTAATTAAGAATTATATTTAATTAAATCTATCTGAACTTATGGAATTTGGGGTTTTTAAAGGATATGATTTTATAACTTGATTTTGGTTTAAGATGATTTCAAATGAATATTTCAAGTTAAATAAATTGAAGGAAATATTTAGAGATTTGAAATTTGGGCTTTTATTTAAATGATATTGAATTTATTTAGTGAATATTGCAAAAGTAAATAAGAGTAAAGTAAATTTGATATATATATATATATGAAATTATCGAATTTAGTTTTGAAATGTTGAATCTTTAAAGCTTTGAAATATATTGAAATTGGAATGGCTTATTTTATGGTTCAAATATGTATTTGAAATCGATAATTTGAAATGGCATATTGAGAAACTGAATCGAATTGAAATTGATGATTTGAGATTGATTAAATTTGAATTTTGGAATTCGAGAGAATTTTGAATCGATTTGTGAAATTTAGGGAAACTATTTTATTATATAAAGTAATTTGAAATTATATTTAAACTATTTATATATTTTAACTTAATAAATTATTTTTAATATAAACCATTTTATTTTATAAATTATTTTAAATATACTAATTATTTTAATATAAATTGTTTTAACTTATAACTATTTTATATAAAATATTTTATTTTATAAACTATTTTTAATTTATATACTATTATTAATATCTAAACTATTTGAAGGGAAGAGTTATGATTTCGATGTGTTATGATTTCCAAAGTTATGAATTTCAAAGTATTATGATTTCCAAAGTATTATTATTATTTCAAATTATTTGGTTTCGAAAGTATTATATCTTCGGAAGTACTATGATTTTTGGAAATGGAAGTGATATCATCTTGATATGGTTTTGAAATGGCATTGATATTTTGGTTTTGAAATATAAACTATTTTGAAAGTTTATTAAATGACCAATCGGTGTAATAATTACGTAGTTATTAAAGAGTCCGGGATCGGTTTGGGACATACTCTCTGTCTAAACCGAAAACCACTTTAATAACTATTATACGCGGAGTGTGATCCAGAATCAAGTGGTTTGAATGATGACGTTGCTGGATTTGAAGAAAGAGAACGATAATGGATGATCTTGACACTTGTGTCAAATTGGAAACGACTTAAAGAGGAGTCGTGCCGGACCAGTGAGGTTAGCTACCTCTAGCGGACACACTTCTTCGTAAACTACTTATTACTTGTTTTTGATTGGTGCGCACCCTTGAATTGGGAGTGTTGTTTCGCGGTGTTACGATCGTTGCGGCGATGCGTTCTCACCAGTCCGGATCAGGCAAACTGTAGTTTCACTACCTTGGGTATTGGCTCATGTGCCTTGTCATACTCGTATCCCTATGCGCGACCACTACGATTTGTTTCATGTTATACCTATGGAGTACTCCCTGATAGCCCACTAGTTTACGGTGGAGTTTACAGTGCTGTAGACTATGACACTTATATAAAATGTGTTAAGGGGGATAATGGTAACGCCTTAGTGCTATCTTGATACTTTATATTACTGATAGGCATTATCTACTTAGCGTACACTACTATATATAAATAGTTTAACGGATCCTTAGAGGATGGTTATCCCAAACATCCTTTGAGTTACTTGTAATTTCAGTTGTTATTTCACTTGAGTTGGATTTATTGATATAAGAATGTTAATCCTAACTCGAGTGTTTTGTGTTTTGCTTTACGCTCGGGTCAGACTGAGTGTACTAGTATTCGAGACTCACCTTTGGAGTTGGAGCTTCGCTTGGAGATCCAGCTATCGATCCAGCTTTCAGATATTCAGTTAATTCCAGCGATGTATTCTGATCTTGTATTTGACTATTGTATTCGAGACTTCTGTTGTATCTTGTTTAACTCTGTTATATATATATATATATATATATAGTAGCTTCATGAACTACTATTCTTTTGTTTCCGCTACATTATTGTTGTATTACTCTATGTCTGTGATTCTGTGATTATTTATTTACTGTATATGCTGAGTTTTGCCAAATTTAAATTAACAATATGATATTTTGAGCAATTCAAGTCCGACATGTGCAGATGCGAATGGTTGAAAATATCGGGTCGTTACATCTCCTGAATGGTATAAATATATAAACATACACAAATATCGGGTCGTTACATCTCCTGAATGGTATAAATATATAAACATACACACACATGCTCAAACATGCACAAAATGCTGAAAGCAGCTGGCTGAATGGACTCATTCAGTCGTCTGTTTGCTGAAACAATTTTATTGTTTCACAATATTCAACCGGCTGAATGAGTTAATTCAACTGGTTGTTTTAGGCCAAAATTTGCCTATTTCTTTCCGTTTTCGATTTTAGTAAAATCAGAAGGCTGAATTATTATTTCAGCCTGCTGAATATTTTTAACAGCTGTTTTATGAAAAGACACTTCTCTTCATCGAAGAGAAACTTCTTCAAATCAACAGTTGCACCTGTTTCTTTTCAATATTATCCTTCATGAATAATTGCAACTGTTTAATCTCTATAAATAGATTTCAGAATTAAACAAACAACTTACTTAACTAATTTTAGTATTCTTGAATTCTTATTCTCTGTTTTCAATTTGCACTCAAACTGCATACAATTTCTGATCGTTAATCACTCTATCTTCCACATTTCTCAAGCACGTTACACTATATATCATAAAGGAGAAGATTATAGGAAGATTGTACTTAATTGACTTATCAGTGCTATTTAAAGAGCATACTACAGTCAGATACTTTTGTTATTTGTAAAGAAGTCTTGTTCGGTTGCTTAAGCGACATAAGTCCCATTCAGTTGCTTAGGCGGTAAAAGTCATGTTCGGTTGCTCAGGTAGTGTAAACCTATTCCTCCGGGTTAAGTGAGGGTTTCTAGTTTAATTCCAGAAGGAGTCTGGGACTGGACGTAGAATGAGAGTTCGAACCAGTATAAAAATCTCTGGTGTCATTTACTTTACTACTTTAATTACTTACTTGCTTAATTATTATTCCGCATAAGTAGTTTATCCATATTACACGATCCTATAGCGCAGTCACTTTCAATGTTTCCTATTTCTTGTTTCTGTCATAAACGATGGTGAAGTCACATTTAGCATCCTAGCACATCAGTCAACTCAAACAGATCTCGACACATGAGTCCCCAACTCGAACAGATCTCGAAAACACAGATGGATTTCCATATCTCAACAGATCTTGGAATCACACATGAATTCCACAACAGATCTCAAAATCACACATAGATTCCCATGTCTCAACAGATCCCGGAATCACAGATGGATTCCCACATCCTGTATATTTACATGTGTTCAACCACCTCAAACCGATCTCAAATCTCCATATAGATTCCTACATCTCGAACCAATCATGAACCTCTTCTAAAAAATAGAAGACATATATGTATTTAGCCAATTAAATAACAATGAGAATAATCGCATATGAGAAACTATGTCCCGTATACTTTCCATAAGCAAGTAATACACAAAGCACGATCGAAACACACAAGCATGATCGAGTCATATAAATAACTTCTAATCCCCTTTCTACTTAATCTTCCATTATTAATTGAAAACCTCTTTTATTAGTAAAACTCCTTTTTACTCAATAAACTTCTTTATAAATGAAACTCAATTTTATTAATTTAACTTTGCTATTTAATTAAAATTTCCATATTTGTTTCTACACCTTTTAATACTTCTCAAAAGTATTCATATACTTATGTCAACAGTATAAGTATATCCACAAACCAATTTCAAAGGGCTTAAGACAAATATTACTCAAACATTGTCACTACAAACCCAAAAACCATTTCACTTATGATTATCTTTAAAACATTCTTTTCAAAAATCTATTTATAATTATAATCAAAATGGGTTAAAGAAGAATGTTATTAACACATTTTCAGAATAAACCAAAAACTAATCCAATTTGTTTTTCTCTTTAAAATTCTATTATTAAAGATCTAAGTATTTCCAAAATCATTTAACAATATTTTACTTATTTGAAATATTATATAAGAGTTTAAAAACAAATGTTACTAAAACATTGTTTACAACTGTTAACCCGCCTTTTGGCACGACAGTACACAGGTGGGATTAACCCAATGGACTTCATGATAATCAAGGCAGAAAGACCGAAGAGGTTCTACCCGGATTAGAGATCGATTATATTTGAAACTAGTGACTATAGTTGTGATAACCCGGATTTTTGGAACAGTTGATAATTGGATAATTAACTGTTTTAATAAATTGAACAGATAAAATTCTGATAATAAAAGATATCTAGATATGTAAATGTATTTTGAAATATAATAAAAATTGAATTATAAATATCTGGATAAATATTTATTTGACAATATCTTAATTTAATTAATTTAAAATTGGCTAAATTGTTATTTCTAATAATAAAAATAATAATGTGTTGTTTATATATATAAATATAAATAGATTTTAAATAGACTTATTATTTACAAATTTAATAATGTGTTTATTTAATTATATATATATTTGAGTTGATTTTTAGTTGGATTTTAAATTAAATTTGAATTTGATTTTGGATTTAAATTTGAATTTAAAAGATAGATATCTTAAAAATATTTTAGATATAAAATATATGGATAAGATTTTTATTAGAATAAGATTTGTTTTATGATGTTTTCTTAAAAGAATTTATTTATATAAATTAAGAAAAGTATTTATTAATTAGGAAATTTAATATGAAAGCTTTATAAATCATTTAAAAATTTATAAACTCATGCATAATTACAAGTGTTAGTTTATAAAGCTTGTTAATAACATGTGTAAGGTGATAAAACAAATGTAAATCTCTAAGGGCATAAGATGACAAATGGTGAAATTTAATACAAGTGGCATTTTATTTTAATTAAATCAGAAACAAACTTATATAAACTGAATGCTTCTCCTCTTCAAAATTCTTTCCTGTTCTCAAATCAAAAAGCAAAGAAACAAATATGTAAATAATACTCCTCAAACCCTTTTCAAAAACAGAATCAAGATCGGAAATAACATCTTCCTCAAACCTGAATAAAATCCAATAATCTATCAAAAACTGCAAGTCAATTGTTAAAAGGGAAATAGCCTGCATTTCTTCAATCAGTGATAATTAGCCTGCAAACAAACCTGAGTTTCAAACAAAAGCAATCTTCAAGCAACTTCAAAACTAAATAAAAGGGAAGAATCAACCCAAGCATTTTTAGACCAAAGATCAACAGACTAGCAGTAAATAAGAAAATCAAAAGGGAGTCCTGTTTTCAAAGGCTTGTGATGCAACTACAACTCAGCTTATCCTCTGTTTAATAATATCAGTGAGTATATCTACCTCTTGGAAAAAAACTTAATTCTACTTTAAAATTGAATGCATGCAAGATTTGATTTTAGAAATGTCTCAAATATTACTTGCATGAGTGAAGGGATGTGATGCCTGGGTATACAACTGATATTTATGTGAGCAAACTTCTATCTTTTAAACTGAATCTGTTATATATAAGTTGCATGTTAACAATCTTCTCTGTTTCAATATCCTATGAGCAAACCCACATAATTCTGCCTCGATACTTTGATGTGTGTTTGATATTGATGTATGATGAAAAGAAAATTCTTGTTTAGTTGATAAATATGCTTGCATGCTTATATTTAAATGTAGATATATATGTGTATGATATATATGGCTCTGCTTAGTAACAGGTTATCAAATTCAAGAAAAATTCCAGATCTTCTTATTTAAACCAATGCAAGTTAGGTTTCCTAAAAGAAAATGTTTATACCAATGTTAAGTCATAAAAAAATGATGGATTCAAGTGGATCTATTGAGTAACTATCTCAAAAACAAAGTTTTACAGTAATGATCAAACTTAAGTCAGAAAATCTAATAAATTAATTTCACGTTTAGATCCTATAATCTGATTGGTATGGGAAAATAATGAATTTTAATGTGAAGATTATGATTTTTAGTTTGAGATAGAGTGGGTAATTCGAAGTTGATCAGAAATTGATTTTTTGTCAATTTACGGCGATCACGTGAGTTTTGAAGGTCGTGATTCTTAGAGAAGATAGATGGAGCATCGTGGAGCTTAGGAAAAATCTTGATTGTATTTATAAAATACTACGGCGATAGGAGTTCATCGATCTAGGGTTTAATGTCCAGTTTTTGGTCGAGAGTGTTTTCTGGAAATGGTGGCGTCATGGTGTACTTTGAGAGATGCGGTATAGGGGGAAAAGCTGGAGTGTAGGCAGACGAAGTTTTGGCTGGAGTCTCGGGATCATCGGTGGTCTATGGTGGTGGCACGTGTGGTCGGTGGTCGATCGTTCAAGTTCCAGTTTTGGGACGAATGGCTCGTTTTCTGATTTATGAGTTGATCGAGGTAGCTGGGAGGTTGGAGTGATGGAGCGGGTCGACAGCGACTTGGTGGCGATGGCGGAGTAGGTCGGAGTGGCTCCGACGATCTGTACACGTGCACATGGGTTAGGATGTATCGGTAGTTATTAGGATACTGTTGGTTTTGGGGAAGATGACTTTTGACTCGAGATTGCCTTCGGATATTTGGGTGGATGACTCGGGTTAGGCTCCGGAATATTCGCGTGATTTAAACATAGTTAACAGGTTTTGAGAATTTTAAACTTAAAACTAAGTTTAAGAAAAAAAAAGGAAAGAAGAGGAAGCTTGGGAAAAGAATGAGGAAACTCGGGTTTGGTTCGAGTAATCCCTAGGATATTCTCGGGTAAAATGATTATGTTTAAAGTGTTAAAAGATAACATGAGTAAGTTTTTATTAATTCACTTAAATCAATATTTTAGATAAAAGTGTTTATTTGAATATTAGTTTAATTAAGTTGATTTTTTTTTAAAGTTGTTTAAAACTTAATTAATAACGTGATTAAATTAAGAAGATTTAATGTGTTTTATCATTAACTAAACTTAAGAATTAAGTTAAATTTTAGATTAATGATAATTTAATTCAAAGTTTATTTAATATGATTTTTAAGAAGTTAATTAAGATAATTACTTTTTGAAAGTAATTAAATGGAAGTAATTAAGGATAAATTACTTAAGTGTAATTTATTTAAATATGGATTAATTGAGGGAATTAATTAAAGAATAATTAATTAATGGAAGTAATTAAAGGATCATTAATTAATTAATTAATTAATTAATGAGATTGATTAAAGGTTAATTATTATAAATGGTTAAGGTTAATTCGTTTATATAATTAATCAAAGGCTAATTACTTAATGTAATTAAAAAGAAATTAATCAAGAATGATAAAAAAAAAGGAAGTAAAGAATAATTACTTATTGTAATCAAGGAATAATTAATCAAGGAAGATTAATTAAGATAAATAATTAAGAAATGATTAATTAATTTATAATTAGTTAATGTTAAGTAAGATGGATTAAGGTAATCCAAGTAATTAAAGGTTAGTAATTAATTTAATTAGAGATTAATTAAATTAATTAAGAATGAATTAACTTGTTAGGGATTGGTTGAATGTTATTAGATGCCTTGGATTAGTTGATATATCTGATATATGATTGTGATATGAGATGTTTTGGATGAATTGTGATAAGGTAAGTTATCTATCTGTGATAGATTTGTTATGTGAATATGATATCCTGAATTTAAATTAAATTGTTTAACTGAAAAATCTTGGTTTAAAGGATGACATTTGATTCGAAGAGACCGGAGTCGGGTATCAGTAATACCCGAAAACCACTTCGATTTGAAATCCTCTATAATTCTTTATAGATTGATATTTGAAATCAATAAACCGGTTTGGGATAATATGGACCATTTAAACTAAGTTGGATACTTAGATATTGCTTGGTGAACCTATGTGTTGACTATATAAGTTGTTTAATTACAGTAAAGTACGAGTTACACCGGGTTTATATAAGTTCTATGAATTGAAATTTCATGTTAGATGAGTTTACTCACGCTGGTTTCCAGCCTGACCCGGGTGTTACTTTGATGTAATGCTCGGGTCAGACCGAGTATTACAGATTTCCAGGTAAGGACGTTCTGGAGCTCAGGAGGCGAGCTGGATGGCAGGAACGTATGGAGTGTATTCCGCTGTGATATATTATAGTTGTCCGAGACATGTTAATTCTAACTGTCTAGTATATTTGTGAATGTTGTAACTCTGATGTATAAAAATGTAATTAACAAATACAGGTTTTCTTTGTATAAATGCTATTATTTGTTATTATATTTAATCCGCTGCGAATGTGAGATGTTGTGTTCTCTGTTCTTCTTTCTTCTTTCTGTTTCTTTCTTCTATCTCTTTTCTTTTTCTCCTAACTATCTGGAATTTTCGGGTTCGAAAATGCCGGGTCGTTACAGTTGGTATCAGAGCGAAGGTTAAGCGAGAACCTTGGCTCTGTTGGGATTACTCGTTAAGGATAGGGTCAATGGTACCCTAGAACGAGTTGAGTGTATATATATATGAGAGCGTACTTGTTATTTTTATATATAAAGATTTTAAATGATTTTATATAAGAATATATTTTGATATATAAAATGATATTTCTTTCTAATAAATATAAAGAAATTGGTTGTTAAAATATTGGAATTAAATTAAGTGGTAATAGTAATACAACCAAATTAAAATTTAATGAAGATAAGTTTGAAATGAATTCAAACTAAAATTAAAATATTGAATTTGTAGAAATGTTATCAAGAATAAAGATAATAATGAATTGGTTTCCAGATATGATAATCTTGGTTATTATCATAAATGGTAGTTGTGTTTAATAATGAATGTTGTTAGTAATTAAGCAAAATGAAATGTTTTAGGGAAATAAACTTTTAGGTAAGTATGACTTATAAATTGGAATTAAAGATAATTTAAAAATTGTGAAATTTTAAATCTAAATCCAGAAAACTTGAGATTGTTTTAAAGAAGTTTGTTTTGAAATTAAAAACCAAAAATGGTTTAAAATTTTAAGTATGACTTGAAGTGTAAAGGAAATAAATATGTATAGATAAGAATATACATTATATTAAAGATGTTTGAAATAAACTCTAAGTATTGAATTTTAAATTTTCCTTGGGATGTGATGTGAAACCCAAAGTGAAGTAAGTTTTTAAGCTTAAAAAAGGAAAGATTATTAATCTAAAGTTTAAAATTTGAATGGGAATTCAAATTGTGTAAAGTTGACCGGATTAAGTAAATTTAATTTAACTTAAGAAAGTTAAATGAGTTTAGAATGAACAACTTGAATTGGAAATTTCAAGATGAAATTTAAATTTAACTTGGGTAGTTAAATGGTTAATTTAAATGGGAGTTATGAGTGATCTCAAAATGGGTTTGAGATCTGGAAATTGAAATGGATGAGAAATTAGAATTGAAATGATTTGAATTTGGAAATTGAAGTTGGTTCAATTTGAAATAAATCCAAATTGATTTGAAATAATTTGGAATTGTGATTAAAGTTGTATAAGTTTAAAAATCAAATGGAATTTGATTTGAATTTGGAAAGGAATTAAGGTTAATTCAACTTGAATTGGGATTAAATCAATTTCAATGGAAATTGAAGTTATTTAAATTGCAATTGAGTTAATTTAAATGGAGATGGAAATTTAAATTGAATTGATGAGAATTGAACAGTTTGGCTCTGGATTATTTTCAAAATAAATTGTTTTAATACAAATATTTTTTTTTTCAAACTATTTACCATACAATCTTTCTTCTTAAACCCCAAACTATCTTACAATTATTTTGAAACTATTTAACTATTTTGAAACTGTCTTATAAACTATTTACTATTTTTCAGTTACTTATATCGAATCACCATTTTAAAAACTATTTTGCAATTATCTAACTATTTTATACCTACTTAACTATTTTACAGCTATTTTACAAACTAACAACTATTTTTCAACTACTTATCTATTTTTAAACTTTTTCAAGCTATTTTTAAATTTAAATAGATCAGAGTTCAAACTGTTTGTAATTGAAGTAATAACTCAATTGGAAATGGAAGCAATTGAGAATAAGTGAATGGAATTAAAGGAAATGTGAATAGAAAAGAGAATTGATTTGGATAATAACCAACAAAGATAAATACGTAGGATATACGTATATTATTCTATTCGCATAGTGATTTGATCCAGATTCGAACACAGAAGTTCGAGATAGTATTATCGATCCGAGTTGGGATTTTTCGCTCGATTTTCGACGGCGAACCTGGATATGGATTTTTGGTTGGTTCTGGATATTCTCTATCATAGCTACGACTATGCAAGGAGAATGATGATTTCTGATCAAGAAACCAGATCTGAGTCCGCACTAGGAAGTCGGGTGGACGATACTAGTTCGGAAGTGAAATTGTGTGATCGATTGAGCGATTAGATTGATATAGCGTACGGATGATATGTGTACATCGTACGGGTTTGAATGAAATTGATATTGAAATTTTTGAATAAGGAATTTGAAATGGTTTTGAAATGAAAAGTATATTTGTAAAATATAATGGAATTGGATATTTCTTTGGTTGAAATTTTCTTTATGGAAGTAAGTAAATAGTAAATAACTTTATAAAGAAATCAAACTTGAATATTTGATTTGGCAATAAATAAAGTTATATTTTGTAATATGATAAACTTCCCTTATTGAATCAAGCCAGAATAAAAAGGGTTTTGAAATATTTGAAGTATAAAAGAGGTTTTATACAAAGTTGAAATGATCCAAAGATTTTAAAAATTATATATATCTATATCTATATATATATATAAAGGATCTTATGAGAATGATTTTGGAAAAGGTTTTGGGAACCTATGAATTTGGGAAAGGCTTTTGATTTTTGGGAAAATCAATTTTGGATTTTGAAAAGCCTAGTTTGAGAATTATCGATTTTGGTAATCGATTTTGTGTAAAGGAGATTTTGATAAATCATAAAGGGTGTGATTTGAAGATACTATAAGTATATAGTATAAAGTGTTTTGAGAATAGCTCTGGGGAAAAAGGCGCTTCCTTGAAATGAACTTCTCAGGAGTACCACTGGGTGGTACTGCCTTGAGCCCCAAGGGGGGTTTCTAAAGTTGATCCTGTGAGGAGTCCGGACAAAACTAGTTCCTGAGGATTATTTGTGTAGCGAAAGTCGAGGGGCTGGTGCCCACAGAGGCATTTGAGTTATGCTGTGACAACAATTTAACTCAATGTCACTGCGATCTACTGCAGACCATAGCGAAAGTCATATGTGCCGCTGAGAGCCAACTGTCTACGTTTGATTTTATATCGGTAGACTGTGACACTATGGTAACATAGCGAAAGTCGTTTGTGCCGCTGAGAGCCAACAGTCTGCGTTTGATTTTATATCGGTAGACTGCGACCTATTTGGGAGAAGTTTCATTTTGACAGCGAAATTGTGTGTGCCGCTGAGAGCCAACAGTTACATGGACTTTTGCTGCGACGGCAACGTAACCCTGGAATGTAACTGCGATCTGTTGTGGGTTCCATGCTGTCATCAGTTACATGGACTTTTGCTGCGATGGCAACGTAACCCGTGATGTAACTGTGACCATGGATGGGGGTGATCATTTCCAGAGCATTTTCACCAAAGATATTTCCTCTATTTTCAAAAACGTTTTCGATATTTTCAATAAAATTATTTTTCAAATATTTTTACCAGGTGTTGAAAACGGGTTTACCGAGTACTTATAGATTTTCAGTCGTACGCCTGATCAACGTATGACCGAATTTCTATGAGAACAAGGATGGATTTGTTGAAACATCGAGTTATAAAAATTATTTTTATAAAAACTATTTTATAATATTATATAGATTTTAAAAGTGTTTTAAAAATGATCAAAGAATAATTTATCTAATTTTAAGTATTGAATAAATTTTGATTTCGTTCCTTTTCGAGGACGAAAAGATTCTAAGGGGGAAGGAATGTGATAACCCGGATTTTTGGAACAGTTGATAATTGGATAATTAACTGTTTTAATAAATTGAACAGATAAAATTCTGATAATAAAAGATATCTAGATATGTAAATGTATTTTGAAATATAATAAAAATTGAATTATAAATATCTGGATAAATATTTATTTGACAATATCTTAATTTAATTAATTTAAAATTGGCTAAATTGTTATTTCTAACAATAAAAATAATAATGTGTTGTTTATATATATAAATATAAATAGATTTTAAATAGACTTATTATTTACAAATTTAATAATGTGTTTATTTAATTATATATATATTTGAGTTGATTTTTAGTTGGATTTTAAATTAAATTTGAATTTGATTTTGGATTTAAATTTGAATTTAAAAGATAGATATCTTAAAAATATTTTAGATATAAAATATATGGATAAGATTTTTATTAGAATAAGATTTGTTTTATGATGTTTTCTTAAAAGAATTTATTTATATAAATTAAGAAAAGTATTTATTAATTAGGAAATTTAATATGAAAGCTTTATAAATCATTTAAAAATTTATAAACTCATGCATAATTACAAGTGTTAGTTTATAAAGCTTGTTAATAACATGTGTAAGGTGATAAAACAAATGTAAATCTCTAAGGGCATAAGATGACAAATGGTGAAATTTAATACAAGTGGCATTTTATTTTAATTAAATCAGAAACAAACTTATATAAACTGAATGCTTCTCCTCTTCAAAATTCTTTCCTGTTCTCAAATCAAAAAGCAAAGAAACAAATATGTAAATAATACTCCTCAAACCCTTTTCAAAAACAGAATCAAGATCGGAAATAACATCTTCCTCAAACCTGAATAAAATCCAATAATCTATCAAAAACTGCAAGTCAATTGTTAAAAGGGAAATAGCCTGCATTTCTTCAATCAGTGATAATTAGCCTGCAAACAAACCTGAGTTTCAAACAAAAGCAATCTTCAAGCAACTTCAAAACTAAATAAAAGGGAAGAATCAACCCAAGCATTTTTAGACCAAAGATCAACAGACTAGCAGTAAATAAGAAAATCAAAAGGGAGTCCTGTTTTCAAAGGCTTGTGATGCAACTACAACTCAGCTTATCCTCTGTTTAATAATATCAGTGAGTATATCTACCTCTTGGAAAAAAACTTAATTCTACTTTAAAATTGAATGCATGCAAGATTTGATTTTAGAAATGTCTCAAATATTACTTGCATGAGTGAAGGGATGTGATGCCTGGGTATACAACTGATATTTATGTGAGCAAACTTCTATCTTTTAAACTGAATCTGTTATATATAAGTTGCATGTTAACAATCTTCTCTGTTTCAATATCCTATGAGCAAACCCACATAATTCTGCCTCGATACTTTGATGTGTGTTTGATATTGATGTATGATGAAAAGAAAATTCTTGTTTAGTTGATAAATATGCTTGCATGCTTATATTTAAATGTAGATATATATGTGTATGATATATATGGCTCTGCTTAGTAACAGGTTATCAAATTCAAGAAAAATTCCAGATCTTCTTATTTAAACCAATGCAAGTTAGGTTTCCTAAAAGAAAATGTTTATACCAATGTTAAGTCATAAAAAAATGATGGATTCAAGTGGATCTATTGAGTAACTATCTCAAAAACAAAGTTTTACAGTAATGATCAAACTTAAGTCAGAAAATCTAATAAATTAATTTCACGTTTAGATCCTATAATCTGATTGGTATGGGAAAATAATGAATTTTAATGTGAAGATTATGATTTTTAGTTTGAGATAGAGTGGGTAATTCGAAGTTGATCAGAAATTGATTTTTTGTCAATTTACGGCGATCACGTGAGTTTTGAAGGTCGTGATTCTTAGAGAAGATAGATGGAGCATCGTGGAGCTTAGGAAAAATCTTGATTGTATTTATAAAATACTACGGCGATAGGAGTTCATCGATCTAGGGTTTAATGTCCAGTTTTTGGTCGAGAGTGTTTTCTGGAAATGGTGGCGTCATGGTGTACTTTGAGAGATGCGGTATAGGGGGAAAAGCTGGAGTGTAGGCAGACGAAGTTTTGGCTGGAGTCTCGGGATCATCGGTGGTCTATGGTGGTGGCACGTGTGGTCGGTGGTCGATCGTTCAAGTTCCAGTTTTGGGACGAATGGCTCGTTTTCTGATTTATGAGTTGATCGAGGTAGCTGGGAGGTTGGAGTGATGGAGCGGGTCGACAGCGACTTGGTGGCGGTGGCGGAGTAGGTCGGAGTGGCTCCGACGATCTGTACACGTGCACATGGGTTAGGATGTATCGGTAGTTATTGGGATACTGTTGGTTTTGGGGAAGATGACTTTTGACTCGAGATTGCCTTCGGATATTTGGGTGGATGACTCGGGTTAGGCTCCGGAATATTCGCGTGATTTAAACATAGTTAACAGGTTTTGAGAATTTTAAACTTAAAACTAAGTTTAAGAAAAAAAAAGGAAAGAAGAGGAAGCTTGGGAAAAGAATGAGGAAACTCGGGTTTGGTTCGAGTAATCCCTAGGATATTCTCGGGTAAAATGATTATGTTTAAAGTGTTAAAAGATAACATGAGTAAGTTTTTATTAATTCACTTAAATCAATATTTTAGATAAAAGTGTTTATTTGAATATTAGTTTAATTAAGTTGATTTTTTTTTAAAGTTGTTTAAAACTTAATTAATAACGTGATTAAATTAAGAAGATTTAATGTGTTTTATCATTAACTAAACTTAAGAATTAAGTTAAATTTTAGATTAATGATAATTTAATTCAAAGTTTATTTAATATGATTTTTAAGAAGTTAATTAAGATAATTACTTTTTGAAAGTAATTAAATGGAAGTAATTAAGGATAAATTACTTAAGTGTAATTTATTTAAATATGGATTAATTGAGGGAATTAATTAAAGAATAATTAATTAATGGAAGTAATTAAAGGATCATTAATTAATTAATTAATTAATTAATGAGATTGATTAAAGGTTAATTATTATAAATGGTTAAGGTTAATTCGTTTATATAATTAATCAAAGGCTAATTACTTAATGTAATTAAAAAGAAATTAATCAAGAATGATAAAAAAAAAGGAAGTAAAGAATAATTACTTATTGTAATCAAGGAATAATTAATCAAGGAAGATTAATTAAGATAAATAATTAAGATATGATTAATTAATTTATAATTAGTTAATGTTAAGTAAGATGGATTAAGGTAATCCAAGTAATTAAAGGTTAGTAATTAATTTAATTAGAGATTAATTAAATTAATTAAGAATGAATTAACTTGTTAGGGATTGGTTGAATGTTATTAGATGCCTTGGATTAGTTGATATATCTGATATATGATTGTGATATGAGATGTTTTGGATGAATTGTGATAAGGTAAGTTATCTATCTGTGATAGATTTGTTATGTGAATATGATATCCTGAATTTAAATTAAATTGTTTAACTGAAAAATCTTGGTTTAAAGGATGACATTTGATTCGAAGAGACCGGAGTCGGGTATCAGTAATACCCGAAAACCACTTCGATTTGAAATCCTCTATAATTCTTTATAGATTGATATTTGAAATCAATAAACCGGTTTGGGATAATATGGACCATTTAAACTAAGTTGGATACTTAGATATTGCTTGGTGAACCTATGTGTTGACTATATAAGTTGTTTAATTACAGTAAAGTACGAGTTACACCGGGTTTATATAAGTTCTATGAATTGAAATTTCATGTTAGATGAGTTTACTCACGCTGGTTTCCAGCCTGACCCGGGTGTTACTTTGATGTAATGCTCGGGTCAGACCGAGTATTACAGATTTCCAGGTAAGGACGTTCTGGAGCTCAGGAGGCGAGCTGGATGGCAGGAACGTATGGAGTGTATTCCGCTGTGATATATTATAGTTGTCCGAGACATGTTAATTCTAACTGTCTAGTATATTTGTGAATGTTGTAACTCTGATGTATAAAAATGTAATTAACAAATACAGGTTTTCTTTGTATAAATGCTATTATTTGTTATTATATTTAATCCGCTGCGAATGTGAGATGTTGTGTTCTCTGTTCTTCTTTCTTCTTTCTGTTTCTTTCTTCTATCTCTTTTCTTTTTCTCCTAACTATCTGGAATTTTCGGGTTCGAAAATGCCGGGTCGTTACAATAGTTGAATGGATTCGGATGCAGCACTCATAAAATGGTTAAGTATGGAACTAGCACTCCCCTTAGAAGAGTGGTCAGAATAGAGGGATCAGAATAAAGGGATCAGATTATACAGGATGCACACAACACAACTCAATGATGATTGCTCCATTACTCACAACCACAAGGCGGATTGAAGTGAAACATTGTGAATAAAAAAGGGGACCCTAAGGAGTCTATCCTAGGGATCACACATCAAATGGAGGAGTTTGGAAGGATCGGTCCTCTTTCCTATGAGGGATCGGCCCTCATCCCTTTAAGGGATCAACCATATTCAAGTTCATAGCAATGATCGATCAATAACTCAAAATTTACTAATACAATCAACATGAAATTTAGAGAGCAAGTACATTACAACATGGGGACCCATTATAAGGATTACACCCCGTACATTCCCTAAAATAGGGATCGGCCCCGATCCCTGTTATCGGCTCTGGTGGGCCCCAAAGTTTCTAAGCAGGCTTGTCTTAGTTTCAGGGTTCTAGATCCGGGTTTTGAGCAAGATATTTTCATGTCTTCCCCTATAAATACAGTAGGCATGACATCAGAAAAGGAATCTTCTTTCTGCTTCATTCTATCTTCTACCTAGGCTATACTCTGCCATTTTTATTCTGAGATTTTACGGATTTGTAACTGTAACCACACCATAAATGAATAAAAGGAAAATCTTTAGAGTGGACATAGGTCGGAGTTAGCTGAACCACTATAAATTAGTCTCTCTCTTTACTTGATTTCTTTTTTAATTTTATTATCCTTCAATTTATATTCTTTACATTATATTATCTGAGAACTGTGACTGGATATTGGTGCTTTCGGATAACTAAGTGTCGTGGGCACTTTTGACGCCAACATTTTGGTGCTTTAATCGAGAAAGCTATCCCCCATGGATTCTGAGTTCAGATTTGGAATCAACTAAATAACATAGATTTGGAGAAATGGTTAGACAATCAACAAGGAGAGTGCTACTGGAAAGGAGCCACATGGAGGGATTCAGGAGGTTTCCTTTGGAGCTGGAGCTAATCAAGTATCTATCTACATCACTAGGAATGAAATGGAAATGATGATGGATGCTATGTAGGAAAGGATGTTGAAGAGACATGAGGAGATGGTGCAGAATCTACTCCGATAGATTGGACAAGCTGGAGCACAGATTCAAGGGAATAAAGTAGTAGGAGCTAGTGGCAACTTGGATCTAGGGGTTGATGCAGAGAAGTCACTAGAAATAGGAACTGGGACCATGAGGACAGTGCTATTGGACAAAGGAATGGAACAAAGCAGCTGGGGGAAGTCCCCAGCCATCTTAAAGGGATCGACCTCGATCGTCATAATGCTGGAGGACCAACATCGATCCTATGGAGTTTGGTGCAAATTGGAATTTGGATGCACTTCCGGAGGAATACGTTCTAGAATTCCCTCATGGACTCGGGGGGCAGTTCGGAAATGATGATAAGAGACTACCTTTTGATGACATCGACATGTTTGCAAAGATGATCAGGCGAGCTATGAGTATAGGGCCGGTGAACAGGGATCTGGAGGATGTAAATAGGAATCCATTCATTCCTAATATCAAGAATGCTAAGAATCATCGAAGTTTAAACTACCAACACTGGAAGTATATGACAGAAAGTCGGACACAACTATGCATGTTACGAGGTATATACAACAAATGGAAGTACTGGGGGCATCGGACGAAGTCATGGCACAATGCCTTCCTATGTATTTAATGGATGCAATGTGGTTCAGGCAGATGAAGAGCGATTTTTATTGGCACATGGACGGAATTGGTTGAAAGATTTATAAGGCAGTTCGGAGTTCACATCTCGAGATCCAAAAATGTTATAAGTCTAGCAACGCTGAAACAAAGGACTAGATAGTCTCTAAGGAGTTTTTTTAAACATGATTTAATGCCATAGTGGCATTAGTGGATCGGCTAGATTCATCCATGGTTTTGATGGCAGCTGTATCGGGGATTGCTGATGGTACGGATTTCAAGGATTCATTAGCGTGAGATCCACCTATGGATCTCAGGGAGTTTTATCATAAAGATGAAAGGTTCCTGCGGTAGGAAGACGCATAAGCCAACAAACTGGAGGTGAACACTGTGCAAAGCAGCGGATCATCAAGAGATGTAAACAAGAATGATAAAGGCAAGCGGAAAATGGATGATGGATATGATGGAGTGAAAAGGCGATGGAAAGAGTAGGAGCCAATGTTTACTTCCTGCTTGGATTTAATGGAAAGCGTGGAACAGATTTATCTGAACACTAGGGATCCTATGGAGCGAGAGAGCAAATCTAGGAAGTGCTGCCTGTTCCACGAATTGAATGGGCACACCGCGAATGAATACATGCGATTAAAGGATAGGATTGAAGAGCACATTAGGAACTGCAGACTGTCGCTGCACATGAGGATTTGGACAACAGTGGTGGAACAAGAGCAGCCACCGTCCGCATGGAATGAAAATAGGAATGGCCCTGGATCGGGGTCATGGATCGTCATCAACTGATCGGGATGATAAGGGCAGAGTTTAGGACTTGGACTTCGGCCGTAATAATAATAATAAACTCTATAATAACATGGCTAAGTCACTCACACATGTACGAGGTCGAGGACGATCTCTAGACATGCTCTGAAAAGATGATGAACCGTCATGCCCGGAGAGACATCCTTAGGCTTTTTTAGTTTTTTTTGGATTTCTAGATATACAAACTCTTATTCATTAGGTTATTTATGATCCACATTACTGCGATAAATAAAACAAGTCATGATTATTGTCCCGATCGGAGTGATGGGGCGGTAACCGCCTGGTGCGAGTTCCTTCGCCAAAGAGCGAGATAATGGACCCACACATGGATTAAGTCCTCGACTGCAGAGTCAAGGCCGGAGAATAAAACTCAACAGGACATCAGGTATGGATTATGCCTGGTAGGGAGTAAGCCGCTTCATCGGAGAGCGACATGATTGGCCTATTCAGGTCGTCGAGTATGGATTATGCTCGGCAAGGGTCTAAAGAGACAACGATGGCCTAGTACTTAGGCCAAGACACTATTTAATGTTCAGGGACAATGAACTAGAGTATAGGAAGTAATGCCGCTTCGCCGGAGGATGACAAGATCAGCTTACTCGGTCGTTGGGTATGGATTATGCTTGGTAAAGACCTAGAGAGTTCATAGATTTGGATATCAGCTTCGAATAGCTATGGATTTGGACATTGACCCAGAGTGGTCGCAGACTTGAATATGGGACCGGAGCAGTCCCAGATTTGGCTAAAAACCCGAAGAGGTCACCGATTTGGATATCAGCCTCGAACAGCAATGGATTTGGCTTTGGATGGATAAGGATTTGGATAAAACGATCCGAAGAGATCGCGGATTTGAAATTGGATATCAACTCGGAATGGTCATGGATTTCACTAACGATCGACAGAGATCATGGATTTGAATTAGCAATGGATTGGATTCAGATTGGATAATATGGCTATCAATGGATTATGGACTTCGGATTTTGGATTTATGGTAATTCAAAACACACCTTCCTATCGCTAGGCATGTTTTGGAGGGTAAAGTGTTAACCCGCCTTTTGGTAAGGCATTTCACATGCGGATTTAATCCAACAGACTTCATGATCATCAAGCCCAGAGAGATGGCTACCAGGATTAAAGATCGAATATATTTGAAACTACGGACTATTATTTAATGGATTCGGACGGACATCACTCAAAAAATAGCTAAGTATGGAACTTGCACTCCCCTAGAAGAGGGATCAGAATAAAGAGATCGGATTAAACGGGATGCACAAAACACAACTCAATGATGATTGCTCTAATAATTCAACAACCACAAGGTGGATTGAAGTGAAACTTTGGGAACCAAAAGAATGGACCCTAGGGAGACTATGCTAGGGATCACACATCAAATGGAGGAGTTTGTAGGGATCGACCCTCTTCCCTATGAGGGATCAGCCCTCTTCCCTATGAGGGATTAGCCATATTTAATTTCATAGCAATGATCGGTCAATAACTCAAAATCTACAAATGCAATCAACATGAAATTTGGATAGGAAGTACATTACAACATGGGGGACCCAACATCGGGATAGCACCCCATAAATCACCCAAAATAGGGATGGGCCTCGATCCCTATTATGGGCTCTAATGGGCCCTAAACTTTCTAAGTAGGCTTGTCTTAGCTTCTAGGTTCCAGATCTGGATTTTAAGCGAGATATTATTAGGTCTTCCCCTATAAATACAGTAGGCATGACATCAGAAAAGGGATCTTCTTTCTGCTTCATTCTATCTTCTTCTTAGGCTATACTCTGCCTTTTTTATTTTGGGATTTTATGGATTTGTAAATATAACCGCAAAATAAACAAATAAAAGGAAAATATTTGGAGTGGACGTAGGCCGGAGTTAGCCGAACCACTATAAATCTATGTCTCTCTTTGCTTGCTTTCTGTTTTAATTTTATTATTCTTCAATTTATATTCTTACATTATATTATTTGAGATCGGTGACTAGATATTGGTGCTTTCACATAACTGGGTGTTGGTGGCCATTTTTGACCCCAACAGCAACAAACCGAAAACACTTCACTTAATCGTTATCTTTGAAACTCTAATTTTAAAGATCTAATTACTTTTCCCAAAGTATAGTTAAATGAGTTAAAACAAATGTTGTCCAAACATCGTTGCTATAAGCCCAAAATCACTTTTAAACTTGCTATTAACTTCGAAATATTCATTTAAAGCTCTAAGTAAATCTTCGCTTATTAAACAATACACTCAATTTACAAAGAAATCCATTATACCATAAGTGTTATAATCCATAAACTTTTTTATATTCTTTTACAAAATACTACACTTCTTTTATAAAACTTCTAAATATACTAAAATACCTTTAAAAAATATACACATATACATATACTAATTTATAAAACTAACATGTTTAATATATTACTATAAACAATTTGGAAGATATTATAATATAAAATCTTTTTATTTCTCAAATAAAATCCTTAATGAATTTTCTAAACTATATATATTAAAAATATACTTTTAAAATACTTATACTATATTATAAACATTAATTTAAAAACCATAAAAACCTGCTTTATAATATAAAACCATTACTTTAAAAATCCATAATTGATTATCAATAATATATTTAAACCTTAATATTTTCTGATAATAAGTACGCTTATTGTACTTATACAAAAATACGAAGAATTTCTTGGATGTCTTCCAAAGTTAACTTTATAATCGCCAATCACAGCGATTTCAAAGAGCATTCATTGCGACCTTTTCGCTTATAACATTTACAACTTCCAATTCCAATTTCCACAAATGTCTGAACCAATTCCTCTATGTCAAACACACCAAAATGTGTGTAGCCAAATATACATACACAAATATATATATATATATATATATATATATATATATATATTTCCACAATATCTCACAATTTATTCAATTTAACATATGTCAAATATTAGAGATTTCAAAGCACGTTTAATATGACTATATCGCTTCACATATTTACAATGCACTATCAAACATGTAAACAAGTAGTCTGGGCCACGATAAATGTTATAAATGATCAGAAGAGAGATTACACTTTTTAATAATGTTGTCATTTGTTTTACAAAATAAGGCGGGGTCCAAAATTAATAACTTGCATTATTCGTTATGCAATTTATATTTTAATACTACAACAATTATATACACAGTAATATACTATGAACTGGTGTGTAAACTCGCCTAATCCCTAAATCAATCCCAGACATAGAGAACTCTGCTACGAGCGCAACAGTGAAAATGGCATCTCGATTGGACCTCGTATACAAAAGTTACGCGTTATATAAGAAATTGGATTTAAACTTAATTAATTAATGTAAATAAATAACATTAACAAGATAATCACCTCCTGCAAATCCATCTTCCCCAAGCATAGTCGTATCACTATACATGACATATTAGTGCACGCATAACCTAAACCCGCCCACTTCCATCTCCGATTTCTCCACCAAAGCTCAACAATATCGCATGCCATCTTCGCCAACCATCCTCTCTTCGCATGCTCGTTGCAATGACATCCTCAATTTAAAGCCCAAGTCAAGCCTCCCCACCAAATAGCAATTGCTGCCCTACCACTGCATGCACAGTGTCGCACTTCGCCTTCGAGCATCGCAGCTCCTCCGACCAACGCCTACTGACTTCTCTTCGCGTCCCGAGTCCAACGCAATCATCAATTTCACCTTTGGCCTCCATTTGCAAGTCGTGACCTCCTATTTCTCATCATTGTTCAAACTATCGCTTCCTCCCCTAGATGATCGGAGTCGACGTGGTTGATGCAAGATTAAGCCTATCACCAAGACAAATCCAACCAAGTCCTCTAATTCACCTAAATCCTCCTCTATGAGCTCCCCGCCTCAACCCTAGATGATGACTACAGTAAATCGACCAGGACAATAACAACCACACCCCCTATCAGGGCTCTAGTAGAGAAACCCTTGACCATACGAAGCCAACGAATCTAATGTCGTCTTCATCTGATGAACAAAGCTCTCTAAACAATTGATTTTGTAAGGGGAATAATGGTGGCTGCTTTAGTTTACTATGAATGAAGGAGATGAAGAAAATGAAAAGTGATAAAATAAATAACTTTAATGGATATTTATAAACAAATATATATATATATAATTTAATTCTCCAAATTTATCATCATGCTTTTCGAACTCGTATGATCACACAACACGTCAGATCGCTACGAAACTCGTCGGCGTACATCGTCTTATTATCTGAATCCAATGGCACTAGTTTCTTCAAAATTCGAAATAGTGCTCCAGGATGATAATTTCCTACGTTAATAATAAAAAGAATTATTATTAAAACCAGTTTAATCCCTTTAGTTATAAATTAAAAGTTTACCATTTCATTTCCTATTTAAACTGAATTTAAATAAGCTTTCAAAATCATTTTATTCACATTAAATCCAAGATTTAGTATTTAAATAATTCCAATATTTAAATATAAAACGCTCAAAAATCCAGATCGTTACATTCTTCCCCCTTAAAATAATTTCATCCCTGAAATACTAACACGAGCAATAAGGCAACAATCACACATCAATACCCAGGTATTACAATCACTAGCATCCAAAAAAATAATCACATAACAATACTATACAAACTGCAATCACTAGAAAAAAAGCTCATGGTTTTCCTAGATTCAGAAACCTTCTCACCACACAAGGATGACAAACAATCCACTAAGCGTTACCTTCGCTCAACAGTCTCAGGTATCACTCAGTCGATCACTCATGCTACCTCAAGAAATTAGAAGAGTCATCCCCAAAACTCTCCATAAGCCAACAAATATAGTATATAATTAATTATACTAACGCCCATACGATGCATATATCATCCGCACGTAATATCAAATCAATCAATAGCTCAGTCACACAAATTTCACTTCCGAACTAGTTAGATCACTTGACCTCTATAGTGCAGACTCTGATCTGGTTCCTTGATTAGAAACCTATGTTCTCCTTATATAGCCGTATATTATGATAGAAAACTTCAGGACCATAACAAAAATCCATATCAAGTGTTCGTCGACAAGAATCTAATGAAAAAACCTAACTCGGACCGGTGTAGCCCATCTCGAAATCATGTACTCGAATCCTAGATCAAAAGCCGGTATGCGAATAAAATGATCCCCATACACCTTACGTACTTTATTTAATTGGTTCCTTAACTATACCAATTTTTCTTCATTTTTAATTCACATTCATTATCACTTATAGTATTCTCATTTAATACTAAAATCACTTATGAATCATTTCATAAAATTTACTTCAAGTTATTAAATGTTATATAACTTAAATTCATACTCATATAACTCTACTACATCCTAAGAGTATATACAAAAACATCCAACCCATTTTACTTAACATGGATATTCAATCAATTTAAAACTCGTTTTAATTCTACTGTCTTCTAAGTTCAAGTGTTATATAAACTCATCTTTATACTTTCAAAAACACTTAGCTTCAAATTCTATAACAAATTCTCAAGTTTCGACTGTCCAAAACTATTGAAAATTCCATTTCATTTCAACAATTGAAAATTACCGAACAACATATCATAATGAGATGCACAAACCAAACCTATCCTAATGCATAGGATACATGAGTCCATAAAATATCTTAACCAAAAATTTCAAAACTAAAAAACCGATTTTCATTTCAAATCATTTTGAAATAATATTTACTTATAACTTTTGTATATCAAATCATATTCCAGTATTTAAATCAAAATCTGTTTTACCAAAACAACTTTGAAGCAAAATTACTATAGTAGCATCCCCCACTTAGAAACTTAAAAATAAACGATGATGATGCTGCAGCCATCACCAAAATCATTTTTCAGTGATAAAAGCGAGTTTAGTACATCCAAACCATGTCTTCCAGGCTTAACCGAAATCATTTCCAAAAGGGTATCAAATACTTCATAAATATTACTAAGTACCATGATACCAACCTCATAAACCAAATTCCCAAATATTTACTTTCAAATAATACTATATTATTTTTCCAAACCTTGAAAAACAACTTCCAAAATATCGAGATTTAAGTTCTCACACTCTTAGTTTAAATCCTTTTCATATTTATAAACTGTTGGGCGAATTCTCACCACCGATCCAAGTCCGCACCGAGCCCACTCATCACCGGACCGAGACCACCGAATCAATCCCAACTCCTCTCATCACCGAACCAGAAGAATGTAACCACCACCGGACCAACTCCACTCACCACCGAACCAATCCACACTCCTCTCATCACCGAACCAGAAGAATGCAACCACTACCGGACCAACCACTACCGAACCAATTTGCACTCACCACTCTCCACCGGACCAACCACTGCCGAACCAACAATGCCAGGCCAGATCACATCAGCCCAGGCCCACCAACAGCTATATACATCCAAGGCCCCTACCCCCAGCCTCACTCTATAAATAGAGGTGTAGGGGTACAAAAAAGGCAGACAAGTTTGAGAGCTAAAGCATGGATAGAACTTTCAAACAACTTTCATATACTTGTATCAAAGCTTTGTACTTGTAATCTGAACAGTAAAGGAGAATAACATATAAAGTGGACGTAGGCAGATTCTGGCTGAACCACTATAAATCTGTGTGTCTTTTACAGTTTAGTCCCTGCTTTTTATATATTTTCATAAATCACCCAGATCACTAAAAACAACATAAAATCAACTAAATCATACGACTTGGAGGTGTTTGCCCATTTTTTGTGCAAACATTTTTGGTGCTTTCACTGAGAGCTGAAAACAAGACTTTAGCTTCTCCCACTTGACCTTCTTCCTAGCAGCATCGCTCATTGCTTGGAAGACATGCCTCCCAAGCAGAAGAAAGATGTGAACAAAGGAAAAAACATCGCAACTAGCAGTATTCCAGATCCAGTGGTCACAGATCAAGTAAATCATCCCATTCCAATAGCAGTACCAAATGGAGGTCAAGCAAATCCGACAACCCCTACCACGGAACAGTCGGCAGCAATTAGTAGGGCAGATCTAGATAGGGTTGTGGCTGAAGTGACTAACCGCTTCACATCCCAACAGGAAGCCTTGGTGGACCAACTCATGTCACGCTTAAGGGATGCTGAAGAGTCCAACCGCAACACTGAATCATGGTGTGAGTCCCAGTCTGGAGGATCTCGGGGGCAACAAAGATCTTCCTTCTTCGAAGAAGCTAACGACAGAAGCGGCCATGGTAGGAGCCGAGACCGAACTCAGTCCGAACGCCGACCCGAGGAAACGCTTGGAACCGAACCCAACGGGGGAGGTACCAGGCGAAGGTCAACCGTAGCTGAGCCTGTCATGCAGCCTAACCACGGAAATGCCATTGAACAGGGCCGAGCTAGAGCCCAGCCCGAAGTTGGACCCGAGGAAGTGCTTAGATCAGAACCCAGCAGGGGAAGATTAAGGTAAGGGCCAGCTGTGGCTGACCCTAGCATGCTCCCAGAAGACCAAAGACAGCCACTGGAAAATATTAGGAATGATAGATGATACCATCCCTACAAGTCATCTGGACGGAATCAATCCCACAGAGCAGAACCGAACTCATTTCTATCTGCTCCAAATTCTGATGAAAGGATGGCACACTTGTTCAGAGAGTGCGTCCAACGGGATCAAAGAGATCGAGGGATAGGCGCTAGGGTAACCAGCCCTTTCGCCCGCAATATCGAGATTGCCATCACCCCCCGAGAATGGAAAATGCCTACAATGGAACCTTACAAGGGAACCTCTGACCCCGTTGTACACTTACAGAGATACACACAGCATATGCTCATGAGCGGAGCAACAGAAGGAGTGCTGTGCAAATACTTTCCACTATTCTTATCAGATCTAGCTACCTCCTGGTTCTGCCATCTACCCCTAGGATCCATCAGCTCATGGGAGATGTTGAAAGAAAAGTTCATTAGTCAGTTCCGCATTCATGTGGAGCAACCCAAGGACGCTTATTCCTTATCCAGTATCAAACAGAAACCTGGAGAGAAGGTGCAGCAATATCTAACCCGATTCAATGCCGCAGCGGCCGCAGTGCAAGATGCCGATGAGAAACTTATCTTAATGGCCCTCTGTAGTGGTGTGCATCCGGATACTAAATTTGCTAGAAGATTGACAAAAGAAAAACTAGCTACTTTACCCGATTTCTTCCATGAAGCCGGGAAATATACGAGGCTTGAAGACGCTGCCACTGAGGGGCAGTCAGGGCAACAAAATAAGGCAGCTCATGGCAACACGCCCGTTGTAGCAAAGGATGTTCGAAGAAATGATTCTAGAGACAATGCTGGGGGCAAGAAGGGAGAAAAGCGTCTATATCGGCCGGGACCGAGATTTGACGCTTACACCACTTTGAATGAAACGATCGAAAACATCTTCCTCGCCACTCAAGACGAAGTTAAATACAAACGCCCCCCGCATAAGAAGGAATCAGATAATGCAATTAAGTTTGGAAAATTCTGCCGCTTCCACGAGTCCTATGGGCATGATACCAATGAATGCCATCATCTCCGGGACTTGATTGAAGAACACATCAGAAGAAGGAGACTAAAACGCTATGTAAAAGTTCAGAACAGGACTCCAGCTACTGCCAATGAGAACCCAAGGTTACCCTCCCCAGAAATAGGCAGAGGAAATCGCAACACTAGCGGTTCCAGTCAAGAGAAGATAGTGGTCCATACCATCTCGGGAGGGCCACACATCACCGACGGAAGCTGGGCAAAGATGGAAAGGTACGGAAAATCACTTAGGAACGATGAAGAATGCGTTAACTCTATTATAGAAGAACGCCACCCAAAGCGGATAGAGAATGATGGCATCACATTCAGTAGGCGTGACCTGGAGGGAAGGCAGTACCCTCACGCGGATCCCATGGTTATCTCTGCCCGACTCGGTCCAGCCGAAGTTTTCCGAATTCTAGTAGACACTGGAAGCTCAGTGAATATCCTATTCAAGCATGCATTCAACAAAATGAAGCTGTCATTAAAGGATGTTTTCCCCTGCAATAAACCACTACACGGTTTCACTGGAAATGCGAAGATGCCCCTCGGGCGACTGGACCTCTTTGTTGAAATTGGAAGTCATCCCCGCTCCGTTATGCGGAAACAAACATTTGTGTTGATAGAAAACCGCTTGGCCTACAACGCCTTCTTAGGAAGACCCGCCTTGTCTGACTTCCAAATTGTCCTGGCCCCATAGTGCCTGAAGATGAAATTTCCAACGAACAATGGAATAGGGGAAGTAGAGGGAGACCAGGACATCGCTCGAGATTGCTATGTAACTGAACTTCGCAATAACCGCAGGAAGGATATAGGGAAGAGTGCAGAGACTGCCCTTTGCATGAAAAGTTTGGAAGCATAGCAGCTAAAGAAATCCCCTCTTCTTCGATATACCAGTGACCCTTTCAATGAATTAGTCCCCAAGGACAAAGAGGAGGAGGCCACCGCCGAGCCTACAGAGGCTATGAATTTTGTATCCGTGGACAAACACGACTCGAGTAGACTATTGAAAGTCGGGTCCCAACTAAAAGCAGAATTAAAGGAACAACTCATTGATTTTCTCCACCACAACTTGGATGTATTTGCATGGTCACACGCTGACATGACTGGAATCTCCCCAGACATAGCATGCCACGTACTAAACATCGATCCTACCAAGGAGCCAGTAAAATAGAAAAAGAGAAGTATGGGGGCAAAACGATTAGCAGCCCTCGATGAAGAAGTAAAAAACCTACTTACCAATGACTTCATACGAGAAGCCATCTACCCAGAGTGGATCGCTAATCCGGTACTAGTAAAGAAGGCTAATGGGAAGTGGTGAACGTGCATTGACTTCTCCAACTTAAATGATGCCTGCCCGAAGGATTGCTTTCCACTTCCCCGAATCGATCAGCTCGTGGACAGCACGGTCGGGCATGAACTCTTATCTTTTATGGACGCATACTCAGGATATAACCAAATTCCTATGCATGCTCCCGATCAAGACCACACTAGTTTCATCACTGACCGGGGATTGTACTGCTACAAAGTAATGCCTTTTGGACTTAAAAACGCAGGAGCCACCTATCAGCGCCTCGTCAACAAGATGTTTGCAGGTATAATAGGACAAACTATGGAAGTTTATGTGGATGACATGCTGGTAAAGTCGAGAAAAGCTGACGATCACGTAAGCCACCTGGGCGAGATGTTTCAAGTACTTCGCCAATATGGAATGAAGCTGAATCCTCTAAAGTGCTCCTTCGGAGTATCATCAGGGAAGTTCCTGGGATTCATCGTCCATGCCAGAGGAATTGAAGCAAACCCTGAACAAGTCCGAGCTCTGAAAGATATCAGGATACCTTCTACCCGAAAAGAAATGCAAAGCCTAAATGGGAAGGTGGCCGCCCTGGGCAGATTCATCTCTAAAGCAACTGACAAATGCATCCCCTTCTTCGAAGCTCTGAAGAAAGACAAAGGAAAGTTCGAATGGACTGACGAATGCTTAACAGCTTTCCTTAACTTAATCGAACACCTCCAGAGACCACCAGTACTCTCAACTCCGAACAAAGGCGAAGAGCTATACCTATACCTTGCTGTGTCATCTCATGCTCTAAGCGCCGCCTTGGTGAGAGAAGACAAACGCACGCAGCGGCCAGTATACTTTGTGAGCAAGAGGTTTACAGGGGCGGAAGCCAGATATCCCAAACTTAAGAAACTAGCGTACTGTTTACTAATCACATCACGGAAACTGCGTCACTATTTCCAATCTCATTCCATCAGAGTTCTGACCGATCAACCACTAAGGCAGGTACTCCATCGTCCCGACACTTCTGGGCGACTACTTAAATGGTGCATTGAACTAAGTCAATATGATATCACCTACCATCCTCGCACCGCCATCTAGGGACACGCCATGGCCGATTTCATTGCCGAATTCACTACCAACGAAGGTAAGGAGCAATCGAAATAGCAAAAGACATCAAGTGGAATCTCTTTGTGGATGGTGCGTCAAACGAACAAGGCTCGGGGGCAGGTGTGGTAATAATCACTCCCAGGGGAAATAAGCTACACTATGCTCTAAGGTTGGAATTCGCTGCCACCAACAACGATGGAGTATGAAGCAGTGATAGCTGGATTAGAACTTGCCTTAGAAATCAGAGCCAATTCTTTGTGTCTTCATAGTGATTCTCAACTTATTGTAAATCAAATACTAGGAGAATTCTAGGCTCGAGAAGAACGACTCATAGCATATCTAAAGAAGACCAAGTTGCTTCTCGATCAATTGGATCGCTATTTAATCAAACACATCACTCGGGAAGAGAACCAAGAGGCCGACGAATTGGCGAAGAAAGCTAGCATGAGAGACGGCACTATTTCCGGAGCAGTGGCCATCTCAAAGCAACTGACCCCAAGTTTCGAGCAGGTGAATCTGATAGCTACAATCAAAGAGGAAACTTGGATGACTCTCATCCAAAAATACTTACAAGACGGCACACTGCCCGACAAGCGTAACGAAGTCAAGAAAATCTTGAGGAGAGCTTCCCGCTACACAATACAAGAAGGCAACCTTTATCGGGGCGGCTTCTCTAACCCCATATTAAGGTGTGTCGCTGAAAGGGAAGCAAAGGAAATCTTATCCAGCATCCATCAAGGAAGCTGCGGAGATCACACTGGAGGGCAGGCTCTGTTAAAGAAAATACTCCGATATGGATACTTCTGGCCCACCTTAAACAAAGACGCCTTAGATTTCGTCAAAAAATGTGGCAGATGTCAGAAATTTGCGAAGATTCCGCGGCTACCCACAACTAAGATTACCCAAATGACCAGCCCTTGGCCCTTTGCAGTATGGGGAATTGACCTGATTGGCGAACTGCCAATGGGCTGAGGCGGAGCCAAATATGCTATAGTGGCAGTCGACTATTTCACCAAATGGGGGAAGCAGAACCCCTAAATAAAGTATCTTCAGAAAAAGTTATTAACTTCTTGATCAAAAATGTTCTATGCAAGTACGGGGTCCCACTTAAAATCATATCGGACAACAGACTTTGGTTTGACAGCGAGGAGTTCGCCAACTGGTGCCAAGAGCACGGAATTCACAAAAGCTTCTCATCTGTAGCTTATCCCCAGGAAAACGGACAAGTCGAAGCTGTCAACAAAATTCTCAAAACTCTAATAAAAAAGAAACTTGAAAAGTCAAAAGGCGCTTGGGTGGATGAACTTCCGACGGCACTTTGGGCCTATCGCACATCTTTCAGAACATCAACGAGGCATACTCCTTTCTCTTTGGCATACGGATCGGAGGCCATGCTCCTAGTTGAAACTATAGTGCCTTCCCACCGTAGGATCCACTATAACCGAGAAGAGAACGAGGAACTCCTTCACATGTCTTTAGATCTAATTGAGGAAAGAAGAAATGATGCAGCCCTCAAAGCAGCAGCTCACAAGCAAAAAGTGG
The DNA here is from genome assembly GCA_030737815.1 of Allium fistulosum. Classification (NCBI taxonomy): domain Eukaryota; kingdom Viridiplantae; phylum Streptophyta; class Magnoliopsida; order Asparagales; family Amaryllidaceae; genus Allium; species Allium fistulosum. Next base: position 271,399,553 of record CM060902.1, on the reverse strand, counting down.
CAGCGCAATACAACTCCAAAGTCAAGCATCGTAGCTTACAAGAAGGAGATCTTGTCCTCAAGCGAATCTTCCCGTGCCCCGGAGCGCTAGATCCAATCTGGGACGGGCCGTATGTAATCCATAAAGATCTCCACAACGGGGCTTATATTTTGTCAACAGTGGACGGAGAGGTGTTCTAGAGGGCATGGAACATCCAACACCTTCGTCGATACTTTTCTTAACTTGTACTGCCCATATGAAGTGAATTAACAAAGAGAATCAGTGGACGTAGGCATGTTCGTGCCGAACCACTTTAAAAACTTGTCTCCTTTTTTTACTTGTTCCTTTGTATCTTGGGTACTTGTTAACTTTATCCTTTTCTGTTGAGCAAAATCCTGTGCATATAGCATTTCCATTCAAGGCACTCCACAGCGCGACTTCACCTGGACAAGACGTAACAGGTACTATGCGAATCTATGCCCTCGCCAATGAGACACTTTTGCTCCAGCATCCCTCTGCTGCAGGTTAACTCATTGCTCGCGACGGCCCTTAAAGCCAACTGTAATGAGCCGATTATAAGCCACCGAGAAGGCCGACTATAGCCGAGACAGCTCATTACGGCGTTCTGCTCGCCGGCAGCAGTGAACCTACTTTAAGCCCCAACATAAGGTATGGCCAGCTAGGGGTAGTTCACGGTTAACGATCGGCATCCACGCTAGCCGGCCACGGTAAATCGAATAATACCCACGATTATGGGCCATAATGGCCCGGATAATTACTGTGCGCGATCTCGGCGCCGATGTGTCTTAAGTACGGCTGTGGTAAAAAAAGATAAACTCTCCACGGAGGCGTAAGATGGGTGACAAATGTCTCCAAGACCCACAGCTAGGGAAAGTGGCTGCAAAACCCGTTTTCCACGAACTTAAGCACATCGAAGGCCTTCTGTGATTGGAAGTTTTACTGTTTCCCATATTTCAATTTTATTTAAAGAACTTTTCTCCTATCCTCTATAACGATCCCTAAAGTATAGGATACAGAATAGGAAGCACTCGCTAATGGGAATAGGAATTCGCAACTGAATGACAGACCACTCGGCCACATGCCATACTCAGTCGTATAAGACATTCAAAGCAACCGTCTACAACTAAAACATGAAGGGCGGTACTTTCTTCTTTGGTGTATAAATACGTAGCTATAATTCATTCGCACATCACATTAACATTGCAAGGTATGAAATTACATTTTAAGCCAGAACTTGACATCAAACACGATCGAATCACAGACATATGCATAGCTATACTTCTTATACAACACATCAAAATAACGAAAGCATTCAAATACGATAGAATCAGCCTAAGTTAAAATTTACACGCCATGAATAAAGTCGTTTGTTACAAGTAACATAATTACAGCCTAAAAGTTGCGTTGCTGATTTGAGACTAACATATACAGCAATGTCAAGTAAACAAAAAATATCCAGGTCAAGTCATGGAGTCGGCTGCATTGGAGTTGTACCCTTGTCCTGCTGGCCCTCCGTGATCTCTTTAACTGTGGAGTGGGAACTCTCAGCATGTTGACAAGAGGAAGTTGGTGCTCCAGGGGTCCCGCCTGTCTGATCAAGGAAAGAATTCATTAATAATTAGCAACCAAGTTACGGAAAGCTAAAAGGGAAGATTTACCAGTATCTGCTCCTTGATCATCATCCTCTAACTGCACACCTACCTCCTCAGCAGTAAGAAGCCGCATACCCTCCTTCACCGCCGCTTTCTCCTCCTTGGAGAATTGAGCCGTAACCACATCCATTCTAAAGGCCACACCACCCTCCTTATCTGCATCGACCTTAGCCTCCTCCAAGGCCCTAAGATAAATCCTGGCCATGACTCGGGGGTAATCATCCATACAAGATAAGTTGCCCTGTTTCCAAGTGCGAAAGTATATATCCTGAAGCATCTCATCCATTATCCCCTCATTCTCCTCGAACTCCCTTATTCGGTCCTCAGAAGCCAACAGCTTTGCAATGGCAGCATCCCTCTTTGATTGGTATCGCGAGTAGTTGGCCTGAAAGGATTTCCTCATCGCCTCCATCTCCTCCTTCAGCTTGGTTTGAGCAAGCTCTGCGGCCTCAAGTTTCTCGGATAACTCATGTACCCGCTCGAGATCCGCTTGCCGAACCTCATCCACCGTTGCAATAGCCATATCAATCCGTTCCTTACAGACAGCCTCCATTTTCCGTAACTCTGCCCTGCTGGCCTCATCCATGGTCTTCTTTAATTGCCTAGAGGCGGCCTCATGTTGAGAGATCTGGATGGCCTGATCAGCGAGTTGTTTGGCCTGGTCGGAAACCATTAACCGTAGTCGAATGTTAGCATTGCCGATTTCTTCTCCGGCCTTGACCAGTCGAGCATGATGCCCCATTAGCTTCCTGGTTTCCTCAGCAACCCGGTCAATGTTTTCCTTAGATTCATCCTCCAAAGTTACAACCCGAGTGCTAAGCAAATCAAGGTCCAGGGACTTAGCTTCATTTAGTACTCTTACCATAGGATTGCGAGGGAGAAGGTGCTCACCGGTAGCCTCATCAAAGGTAATATCATGAGAACCAGGATCCAGATCCGGATGACCCGCAAACGGGTTACGAGCCAAGCCGGGATGATCTATCTTGGTAACGGTAGGATTTTCAGATGGGTGCGGAGAAGGTATAAACTCAGTATTCTCCTCCGTGGTATCCTGAAGAGGCTGAGTTGGGGGCTGAGGACCAGGTGAAGATTCAAATAAGGAGCGACTCCTCTTCTTCTTTTGGATATCCTCTTCGATAACTCCAAGAAGAGGACGGTAGCCGACTACGTCTCCAGGGCGGTTAGTCGGAGGCTTTGGTTTAGTAGAAGCCTTGAGGAGTTTGTATTGTTCAAGACGGTGCCGAACATCCGACGTCTTGGCCACCTTACCCGCTTCTGTGATAAAAACCCAGTGTTACAAGCATACATTGAGCTATAATTCAAGAAATACATCAAGTTAAGAAGAGTAAAAAGACGCTTTTGTTATACAAACCCTGGGGAGGAGTAGGATACTGCAATAAGTCCTGAATCTCATTCCAGGACGGGAGCAGGCCATAAAATATTCCTAAATCCTTATCATAAATGGAGTCGGCAGGAGTCAAAAATCCACCTTGAATCGCAGGATTTGCCTTAGCTGAAGCGCTCTTAGAAGAATCAGCACCGATCTCGGCCTTGTCAGCTTTCTTAGGCTTCTCCACTAAAGTCGATCCTTCCTCCGACCCTTCAAAAGCTAGGCGGAAAGCATCATCTGTCCACTCCTGGATCACACCTGCTTGCTTAGAAGACAAAGCCCCAGTACCACCACCGCTTTGTCCGTCGCCACCATCATCGCTATGACCATCACCATCACCTTCTCCACCACTTCCACTCTCCGCCTCACCTCCTTCATCCTCGCCTCTTTCCTCCTCCACATCTTCCTCCTCCGGGACATCTGGACATGTGCCGGGGGAGGGTCCATCAGACTTCTTAAGTTTCTTCCCCTCGGCAATTGGATGCTTCGAGAAGGGTTTCCTTTTACTGCTCTTCGCCGTAGCCCCTCCTTTAGCTTTGGCGGCCCTCTCCTCAGCTGTGTCTCTTTGCTTGACCACAGACTGGCGTGGAAGGATTAAGTTGAGCCCCAAAAGAGTAGCATTCCTGATCAAATAAGAAGCCGCCCTCTCGCCTTCCGGAATGGCTTCTATTTCCGCAGCCATCTGAACCAGACGATCATTCTCTACAACCGCAAAGCCACCTGTCGCTAGCAAGAAATAAAGTACATAAGGAGGAGCATTACAGTCAGAACGGAAATTATAAATAAGATTCAACTTACAGCCAGAGGTGAAGCGGTGGAAAGAAATAGAGTCGTCCTTGACAAAGAACCATTCCTTCTTGAACATGCTAAATTTTGAATATAAGTCCAGGACTGGCTTGAAAGACACGGTCGATTCTAAGCTAATATATGGAAACCCCTTCTTGTAGCCTCTCAAGTTGTACAGGTATCGGATCTCCCAGTTGGAAGGAGGACACCCGTATCTCCTCTGGAAGATGATGAACAAACTCACCAAGATGGCATAGGAGTTGGGCTGAAGCTGGAAAGGAGCCACCTTCAAGTACGTGATGAAGCTGACTATCCAAGCGTTGATCGGAGGGATAGCACCGCACATGCAATGATACCTGCTGTAAGCAAAATATCCTTCTGGGGGGTTATACGGCATCACTCCGTTCCCCGGCAACCTCATATGCGCTCTGTCAATCCCAAAGGATCTAGATATAGCGTCAAGCTGCTCATCTTTGAGGGAGCTGGGAAAGCAGTCAGGCGGTGAGTTCAAGAGCTCTTGAGGACCGTACCCATCTACTAACGATCTCGGGGTTGGTACATGTCATCCTGGTTCTGCCTGAACTGGGGGCACTATGGAGGACTCTCCTTTGTCCTTGGATTTCTTCTTGTCAGAACGAGTTTCTACTTTATGAGATATTATCTGCAACACGAGAAAACACATCGTCAGAACAAGGGATGTAGACAGACAAATTCAACACATAAAAAACATCATTCGGTATCCCGGGTCTTAGAGTTCATCCGGCATCCATGTTCCCCAAGTACCATTCGGTAGTCCCGGTCTTGAAGTTCATTCGGCACTCGTGTTCCCTAAGTGACATTTGGTAGTTTGAGGCTAAGGGCCATTCGGCACTCGTACTTCCCAAGGTGCATTCGGTGGTTCGGGGCGGAAAGCCCATTCGGCACTCGTACTCCCCAAAGTATCATTCGGTAGTACGAGGCGAAAGTTCATTCGGCGCTTATGCTCCCCGGACTCATTCGGTAGCTCTAGCATAAGGTTCGTTCGGTAGAGGGGAACCTCACCTGATTCGGCAATTAAGAATCTGGATCGGCTCTTTCAAACAGTAAGAAATGACGAAGATGTGGAGCCCATACTTATAGACAAGAGTAGGGTAGCCGGACCAACTGGTTCGGCACTCGGGCCGAATGGGGGTGTCCAAATAAACAAAGCGCGACATATGCATGCATATGCCCCACTTTGGGGGGCAAATGTTGGGCGAATTCTCACCACCGATCCAAGCCCGCACCGAGCCCACTCATCACCGGACCGAGACCACCGAATCAATCCCAACTCCTCTCATCACCGAACCAGAAGAATGCAACCACCACCGGACCAACTCCACTCACCACCGAACCAATCCACACCCCTCTCATCACCGAACCAGAAGAATGCAACCACTACCGGACCAACCACTACCGAACCAATTCGCACTCACCACTCTCCACCGGACCAACCACTGCCGAACCAACAATGCCAGGCCAGATCACATCAGCCCAGGCCCACCAACAGCTATATACATCCAAGGCCCCTACCCCCAGCCTCACTCTATAAATAGAGGGGTAGGGGTACAACAATGGCAGACAAGTTTGAGAGCTAAAGCACGGATAGAACTTTCAAACAACTTTCATATACTTGTATCAAAGCTTTGTACTTGTAATCTGAACAGTAAAGGAGAATAACATATAAAGTGGATGTAGGCACATTCTGGCCGAACCACTATAAATCTATGTGTCTTTTACAGTTTAGTCCCTACTTTTTATATATTTGCATAAATCACCCAGATCACTAAAAACAACATAAAATCAACTAAATCATACGACTTGGAGGTGTTTGCCCATTTTTTATGCAAACATAAACTATACTTATAAATTTAAGTCACTTTCTCAAATAAAACTATTACATAAGTATTTATCTTTAAAATATCTTAACTTTCATTAAGATTGCAATAAATAAATTTTATTAAAAATTAAAATTTTAACCCAGCATTGCTACCAAACGCTTTATCATCAAACCACGAAACTTAATTCACAAGGTGTTCGTTTAAATGTTCCTACAAGTTACTATCTACCCAACCCATACAATGAAAAGGTAAAACTTCTCATAAACTGGTTGAGTACAACTAATCAAAAAATAAATGCTAATAACCGAATATTATCATTTCCTAACAAAAAACACATCATAAATAACTATATCAAATTTTGAAAATTTTTGTTATATATAAATTATAATCCTAGGTAAAATTATTTCATTTACCAATTTCGAAGATAATACTATGTCGGTTTGTCTTGTTCAAATGTTTATAGATCCCTATTAATAATGATAGCAACTCCTATCGACCAAAATCCATAAGCCACTCCATAGGCCAATCAACACAGTACAAAACATTTTTATAACAATAACATATGCGCACTCTCGTATATATACACTCAACTCATAATAAGGCATTCCACTACCCTATCTTTGAATGAGTTATACATGCTAAAGCCAAGGTTCTCGATTAACCTTTAGCTTTGATACCACATGTAACGGTCGCCTTTAAACCCTCGAATGTTGACACAAATACATCCACGGTATTCACATGTCGAGCACTCAAGTGCTAGAAAGACAGAACGTTAATGTAAAAGAAAAGGAAACGAAACAAGAAAATAGAACACAATATTAGAATCTCACATATGGGATGATAATATATAATATCTCAAAAGGTTTTATCAAAAGAAAACTTTGATATACGTACATTAGTCAAAGTAAACTAACCTATCATCAGCCTGGATAGTTATAACAGCCTGTCCTCACAAATGCTGATAGATACCAAACAAGTAATGCAGTGAAAAATAAATATGGTAAGAAATCATACATCTCCTTACCAAGAGTTCTAGTGAATCACGGCTAAATCTGGAAACATACCCAAGCTGACCCGAGCATTATAAGAAAAATAACACCCGAATTAATCTGGTAAACCGGTGTGAGAAACTCAAATCATATGGATTGCTATATTTATAAAACCCTTCAAACGTAAAGGTATCTCGTAAAAACCAGCCGCAAGTAAAAATGGATGAGCTTTTACCTTAAGATAATCAAACCATTTCTATTATAAAATCCAGTGATAACATAATAATGTCTAAGGTGTGAAATATAAATAATCATGTAGTTCTGATGCATGTGAGTGTACATCACAACCATAATAGATATACAGTCACAACTGCTAAGGCGTGTTCACTAATTATGTAGGATTCCACGTAGATCTCCTTGGATCAAAAACTACTATGATCTATTGCACACGGATCAAACATATCCTTTCGAGCATCATATATCTCTAGACAAAATATACTATAGGAAAATATAGCTGGCCCATGCCCGAACATGTGGCACCGTGTTATATCACTTCCACATGTGTATCCGTAAGTGTCACTGGATAGAAGTGCTTGCACCCTTTAAGTTAGATAAACCCCATAGGCAATGTCTCATATCTCTGGTTTCTGTCATTACCGATGGTGAAGCTGCGTTCAACATCCCGGCACATAAGTCACAACTCGAACAGATCTCAACACACTAGTCCCCACTCGAACAAATTCGAAACCACATATGGATTCCCATATCTCAACAGATCTCAGAATCACACATGGATTCCTACATCCTGAATAGATCACGAAAAACTACATGTGTTCGAGCATCTCAAGCTGATCTCGAATCTCAAAGCATAGAACACGTATATGGTTTTCAAGTGGCTATGGTTCCAAGTCATCTTATATAAGTACACTTCCCCGCATACCTGGTGCTCCAAAACCAATCGATTCATTTCCGGTAAACTCAACCCTGGTTCTGTGGGAAATAATCAAACAATGCATAAGAGTGGAGATCACCTCCTAACCGTTTAAGCGAATGGATTTCCTTACCATTTATCCTAGAGGGGCAAAACGAGTTTATACATATAGTATAGTATCACAAAAGATAACCGTACCATATAATTTCCATGTTTTTTCTAGATATTTCCAGAGTAATATTTTGGTCAGTTCAATAACAATGAGAATAATTGCATACAACAAATTAAGTCCTATATATTGTCCATAAGCAAGTAACACACAAAGCACTATCGAAACACACAAGCATGATCGAGTCATATAAACGACTTCTAATCCTCTTTTTAATTAATCTTCCTTTATTAACTAAAACCTCTTTTATTAGTAAAACTTCTTTTCACTCAATCACTTTCTTTAGAAATGAAACTCCATTTTATTAATTAAACTTCACTATTTAATTAAAGCTTCCATATTCATTTCTACAGGTTTTAATACTTCTCAAAAGTATCAATATACTTATCTCAATGGTATAATTATTCAGAAATTAATTTCAAAGGGCTTAAGACAAATGTTACTCAAACATTGTCACTACAAACCCAAAACCATTTCCTTATGGTTATCTTTAAAATATTCTTTTCAAAGATCTATTTACATCCAGACATATAATCAAAATGGGTTAAAGACGAATGTTCTTAAAATATTGTCACAATAAACCAAAAACCAATCCATACTTGTTATTCTCTTCAATATTCAATTATCAAAGATCTAAGTATTTTCCTAAATCAGTTAACAATATTTTACCTCTTTAAAATATTATTCAAAGGTTTAAAAACAAATGTTGCTAAAACATTATTTACAACACACTCAAAATACATCACTTAATCGTTATCTTTAAAACTCCAATTCTAAAGATCTAATTACTTTTCCAAAAGTATAGTTAAATTGGTTAAAACAAATATTGCCCAAACATCGTTGCTATAAACCCAAAATAACTTTTAAACTTGCCGTTAACTTTGAAACGTTCATTTAAAGCTCTAAGTATATCTTCACTTATTAAACAAGGCAATATATCCTTTTAATCAATATAAGAAACAATCCAGTATAACATAAGTGTTATAATCCAAAAACTCCATTGTATTCTTTTACAAAATACTACACATATTTTATAAAACTTCTAAATATACTAAAATACCTTTAAAAAGATATACACACACACAAACTAATTTATTTATAAAACTAAAATATTTGATAAATTACTATAGACAATTTGAAAGATATTATAATATAAAGCCTTTTATTTCTCAAATAAAATCTTTAACAAATTTTCTAAAACTATACACTAAAATATACTTTTAAAATACTTATACTATATTTTAAAACATTAATTTAAAAACCATAAAAACCTGTTTTATGATATAAATTCATTACTTTAAATATCCATAATTAATTATCAGTAATATATTTAAGCACTAATATTTTCCTATAATAAGTACACTTACAACAGTTATAAAAAATACGAGAAAGCCCAAGGATGTCTTTCAAAATTAACCTTAAAATCATCGATCACAACAATTTCAATGTGCATCCATCACGACATTTTCACTTCTAACATTTACAACTTCAAACTCCAATTTCCACAAATGTCCAAATCGACTCCCCTATGTCAAACACACCAAAACGTGTGTAGCCAAATCTATATACATATCATTTCCACAATATCTCACTTATCGAATTTAACATATGTCAAATATCAAGGATTTCAAAGCACGTTAATACGACTATATCGCTTCAGACATTTATAACGCACTATCAAACAGGTAAATAAGTTGTCTGGGCCACAACATATGTTATAGATGATCAAAAGAAAAATTATACACCATAATAATGTTGTCACTTGTTTTACAAAATAATGCGAGGTCCAAAAGTAATAACTTGCATTGTTCGTTATACAATTTATATTTTAATACAACAATAATTATATATAATCAACTGGTGAATAAACACACCTAAGCCCCAAATCTATTCCAAATGTAGAGAACTCCGCTACAAGCACGACGACGAAAATAGCATCCCGATTGGACCTCGTATGCAAAAGTTACACGTTATATAAGAAATTGGATTCAAACATAATTAATTACTATAATTAACTAACATTAACAGGATAATCGCCTCCTCTAAATCCATTCACTCGAAGCTAAGCTGTATCACTGTGCATGACATATCAATGTATGCATTACCCAAGCCCACCCACTTCCATCTTTAATTTCTCCACCAAAACTCAATGATATTGCATAACATCTTTGCCAACCATCCTCTCTTCGCGTGCTTATCACAATGATGTCCTCAATTTAAGGTCCAAGCCTCCCCATCAAAAAGGGATCACTACCCTACTACCGCTTCCATACTATCGCACTTCGCCTTCGAGCATCGTAGCTCCTCTGACCAACGCTTACCAACTTCTCTTCGTGCCTCGATTTCAATGCAATCATCAATTTCACCTCTGGCCTCCATTTCAAGTCGTGACCTGCTATTGCTCGTCACTGTTCAAACTGTCACTAACTCCCCTGGATGATCGGAGTCAATGTGGTTGATCCTATAAGAAGCCTGTCGCCAAGAGAAATCCAACCAAGTGCTTTGATTCACCTAAATCCTCCTCTACCACCTCCCTATCTCAACCCTAACTAACGGCTATAGTAGATTAATCATGCCAATAACAACCACATCCCCTATCGGGGCTATGGATGAGAACCCCTTGACCATACAAAGCCAATGAATCTAACGCCGTCTTCATCGGACGAACGAAGCTCTCTAAACAATTAATTTTGTAAGAGGAAGAGTAGTGGCTAATTTAGTTTACTGTGAATGAAGAAGATGAAGAAAATGAAAAGTGATAAAAGAAAATATTTTAAGTGCATATTTAATTCTCGCAAATTTATCATCCTGCGTTCCCAGCTCTTACGATCACACAGCACGTCGGATCGCTATGAAACTCATCGGCGTACATCGTCTTATTATTTCGGATCCACCGGTGCTAGTTTCATCTAAATCCAAAATAGTGCTTTGGAGTGATAATTTCCCACGTTAATAATAAAAAGAATTATTATTAAAACTAGTTTAGTCCCTTTAATTATAAATTAAAAGCTTACCATTTTATTTCTTATTTAAATAGAATTTAAACAAGATTTCAAAATCATCTTATTCACATTAAATCCAAGATTTAAATATTTAATAATTTCGATATTTAAAATTAAAAAGTTCGAAAATTCAGGTTTTTTCAATTATCATGCACCCAAAACTAAAAGGCAAAGAGCCATAAAGTTATATATTTTAGATATCGATAAGGAACGAGCTAAAATAATATTTGGTACCAAATCAACATTGCTTATTCGATAAATTAAATGAAAATAAAAATGGAGAAACTATAAACATAGAAATTTTTGGAAAGTAATATACATGATTAAATGGATGAAGAAGTAATGAATGTAGTATAAAAATGAAGAAAATAATAAAGATGTACATTATACGCATTTCTTGGTTTTTACTAGCCTATATTATGATTTATATTAAATAGAATATCTCAGGAAATTGATTATAATCTATAGACTATATGGATTATAATCTATAAACTATATACAGTCAGTCTTTGATAGTACTTTGGAATTATTTACCCAAATATTTGAATACCTACCATCGATATTATAACATAATACGATATCATTTATAACATGTTCTACCCATGTCCATTATTTTACTGATATTAACGATATTATCATGATATTTTAAAACATCTCATATCGATACTTGACCGATACGTACCTGATACTGATATTCCCTATTTAGGGTGTGACACATGATGGCTATTTAAGTTTTGACATTTCCTCTTATTTTCACCGAGCACATGATTTATTGGATATAAAAGAAGCAACTAGTTACCAATCTATTTAGTATTAATGAGAAGATTGAATATTCCAATATAACTACATATATGATCATGGCAACATTTGTTGCAATAGAAGGAATCCTTTTTATTTGTTATTATATGCTACAATTTCATATATATATATATATATATACACTACAAAATCCGATAACATGGGATTAATTATAATTTAGTTCATGTATGTGCATTTAAAGCACTTAGCTGCTCTATAGCGCTAGAGGTGCAAAACTTTACAGCGGAGATAAATGAGCGATATAGTGAAAAATCACGGTGGTGCAAAAAGCTTTATTAGATATGAAAACAAATATTTAAAATTAATATATTCTCATTCTTACATCATTTATGTAGCGAAAAGAAATATTATTTAGTTTTATATAACAAAATGGAAGAATGTCATTGATGTGCACGTAAATGTGCATATTTTTACCGCCATATTTAATCTATTTAAATTAAATAAATGATCATATCGGGTATTTTAACTTGTTTAAACGAAAATTCAAATTATTTTCAAATTGTCACATATTCATCTTCATATAGGGGTAAAATGGTCATTTTTATGCATTTATTAAATTGTGAAATTTTACTTGGAATTTTCTATGTTTTTTTGTAGGAAATTTGGTGAATTTTATAAGTGGCTTCATGATAATATATGCATGCACAAGAGTGAAGAGAACAAATGAAGATGAAAATAATTGAAAGTGATGATCATGGAGGACCCCACCCACTTACCTTGATTTTCAATTAGGAGCTAAGCACATGATAAAAGGACATTAAAGCTTCATGTACATTTAAGTGGGGGATTAGTGGATGTTAATGATTACTTGGCCACCACACTACCTCAATGGCAATTTGGGCATTCCCCAAAAATATGAATTAGGGTTTAACACTTGTATAAATACCCCATATCTTCACGTAACCTTCTCCTCCCTTAGTCTCTCTTTAGTTTAGTTTAGGCTCAAAAATAAACAAAGCTCTTCTCTTTCTCTTTTCATGGCTACTTAGCCATTTATTTTATGTAATCTTTTCTTTTTGCAATTTTCAATACATGCTCTTTTCTTCTTTTGTTTATTTCCTTTGTAGATTTGTTTATTTATGCAAGTAGTGTAGATTTTCTTTTATGCAATTAGAATAATTTGTCCTTTCGTTTTAGTTTCATGTTGCTTTCTACATTTGTTCATATAATAACAAATATGAGAGGCTAATCCCTACAATTTAGGGGTAATGAAGCTCTCTAGTACGTAGATGCAACATTTTGATGTTTATGCTCTCTTTTTGTGCTTAATGAATCATTTGAAGTGGTTTAACTTGTTGTTTTTGATGTGAATTTGATAGCCTATATTGTTGACACCAAATAGGCTATGCTTAAACAATCACAAACAATGATTACCTCTTCATCTACATATGATGATGGTAATAAAGTGATTGTTGAAATTAAAATTTGATGGCGTATATTTCTAAACAATAGTTAATAGGCCATGCTTAAAATAGATTTTGCTTTCAACTTTGTTATCATATTTCATGAGAATTAAAGGTGTATTAGTGGTTGTGTTATAGTTTGATGGTTTATATTGTGCTAATTAATAGCACAAATATACCATACTTATGATAAGCACATCAACTAATTACACTAATGACAAGAAAAGAGAGATCATAACTTCATTTTGTTGATTTATGTGATCTAGAGAGTGGAAATTGCCTCTAAATTGCCTTAACACTCTCATATTTTTATCAATTTTCTTTTGCTAGTTTTCTATATTTTTAGCTAATCACATTTTCAACTTTTGTTAATTTGATTGAATAGAGTTTTAAAATCATCAATTCCCTGTGGATCGACCCGTAATCGCCATGTACTTCATAGTACGCCATGCGCTTGCGGTAAATTTTTATTTAAAAATTCGTTCGGCTAAATGTCTATCGAGCTCAAATTTGGTGACTGCAATAGATTCCTAACTTATACTACGAACTTGCACCTTAAAATTAGGTCTTTACTATAACTTTATTAATTTGGTTTAAAAATAACTAGTCAAATCAAAATTTTAATATTAATAATGCTAAAGCGGATGCTAAAAAACCTTGATTTAGCGGATATAGCAGAAAATAGCGGGGGTTAAAGTGGATCTATTGTCCGATAGCGCTAATTGAAAAGACATAGCGGCGAAAGAGTGCTATGAGCTATAGCGGGGATTGTGCGGTGTATTAGTTGGGCTTTAACTTCACAGGTTCATGCACACAGACAAATATATGACCTCTTAACTCTCTATTACATATAAACATATTGTCATATGTATTGACTACTTGCATTTCTGTTGAGTAGCTAGGGTGATGTATTTCTAGCCTATCCCTTGCCTCTACACACACTCTTTTATCTCTGGATGTATAAATTTACTAAGATTGATTTTGATAACTCTACCATTATTCCTTCCCTTATTTATTACCTTATACCTCATATAAAATAATTGATATTTTGTTTAAAATACAAATCCTCAAATATTATATACCCTAATTCACTTTGTGTATGCACTTTTCATTTTATTAATTAATAAAATAAATTACTAATACTTACGTAGTGAGTAGTGAGAAGGGGTATGGATGGAACAATTAGAGAAAGGAGATTTAACCTCTTTAGAGTAATGATACACTTGTTGGAAATTTTTTTAAGTACAATACCATTTTGATGCTTAGAGCACATTCAACACTACAATACTCACAACATTTTAAAAATTAATAAACAACCCTTTAAACATTTACTCATCCCCAACACAATTTTGGGCATTAAACAACACAATGCCAATGCATGTTTATCCAATATTTTATTAAAAATCATATATGATAATCCAGATTACAATCCATGTGCTATGAATTGTGAACACTAGGCCATAAGATTATCCGACGTTTAAAATACCAGACATTGTATAATCTTTTTTGCTGACATTTGTGTTCTTTTGTGATTTTTTACTTCAATTTTTCTATCAAACCCGACGTTTAAATTCATGTTCTTTTGCCAAAATGAGAAGAGCATCAAATAGCTTACGAGGTGGTAGTAGTAAGAGACCAATTTCATACATATGAGGAGAGAGAAGGGTATGGTGGAGGCGGAGATGGTGCTACATCGAGCTCTGGTAGACGTCGTACATTTAATGATAGCACCATTATGCCACGAAGATGGTGGATCCACGTAGTATTGGAAGATGTCACTCTTGACCCATGTATAGAGCAAAAACATATAACATACGAGGAATTATCAAATTTTCATGTTCTTCTAATGGACAAAAAAATTAGCACGGTCATCAATAACACCGTAAATAATTACAATTTTGAAGTCAAATTATAGGATTTCACATACTAATTAAATTTAATTACAAACTTATACAATCTATACAAATTAGAACATGCATTTGGTAAAAGTAATAACAATGCATTGCTTTTGAATTTAAAAACATATATGTGGTATTAAATAGGCTCAAGGTATTCGCTGACGATTTTCATTTACATATATATTTCAGCTATATATGTTACAAATGTGGATATCGACCTTGTGATTCACCTTTTGTTGCAAGATATAGAATTTGGTTATTTTTATAAGTATTTTTTTTATACTTAGTTTACTTATTTTTCACACATGTTTATCTCATACAATAATCATACTTCATTTTATAGAAATAAAAATACTACTAAATGTGAACACATAATTCTAAAATGATCTAGTCGCTATATGGTGGAAAACCACATATACATTTTTTCCTTTTAAGAGTCGGGTATTACTCCTTTGTATTTTATTATGATTACTGGCATACTTGTAGGTAGGTGGACATCTTCCATATGATTTGCATTTTTAAATACTTAGCAATTCATGTTATGTGTTATCACATATAAAGATACTCGCATGCCCATTGGGGGAACACAATTGAGGGTTGCTGGATCAGCAGCTTTGTAAAATGTTAAAAGGGATTTAAAAAATTTCCTTTTATTAATTTGCACAAGAAAAATATTTCTAGTTTATACAAATAATAAGTTTATACCAGTTTATATTTAATATTGTTTAATAAAAGAGTTTGTAACATAATTTTAATTTTATTAATTTTGTATATTAAAATCTTATCTTTATTTGTTACTTATGATTTAAAGGTCATAATATATTACTACTAATTAAGTTTTACTTTAATTTTATAATTTTGATATTATAATATGTTCGCATTCATAATATACACATTATAACTATATTAAATAAAGTGATCGAACATAGGGGTAACATTAATTACATATACCTATGTATACATACATACATACATAGATATATATATATATATATATATATCATAGGTGCTTAATTAACCATTCTGATTGATGGTTGATCAATATGTTTAATGTCGTAGTTCAATGATGATGTCTACTCATTTATATTTATATTCATATCTATATTAATTCAGATAAATACTTTTTTTTATATTTGACCATTATTTAATTAATTAATATATATGCGTATATGTATGTATATGTATATAATAATGTTATTTAATGTTAAATACATACCATAAATGTACGTATATATTTAAATTATTTTTATTTTTAATTTCAGTATATATATATAATCATATATTATTTAATAATCCATATTATTTTATTTATATTAATTGTTTAATAGTTAAATTTTGGAATTTAAATATTTTGATTTTTTAAAAGTATTTTATTTTGCTTTTCGAATCTGAAACCATGAGTAAAAGGATATCCTTTTTAAATTAAAGTTTTATGTGCATTTATATATACAAATATAATGTAAATTTAAGTATTCATTTAAATTTCAAGTTTTAAATAAATTTTGACCATTTCAAAATCTTTAAAAACGTTTCTTTTATAAATGTTGTGAGCAACTAAAAACTTTTTTTATTAAAACTAAATCAGTACATTTATATGTGCGTGTTTATATTATACTACAATTTTTTAAATTTTCTAAAATGAGAGTGATATTTATCGTTTATATTTTAAGAACTGAAAAAATTCTAAAAACTAATTTATTATTAAAACAATGATATATATATATATATCTGTGTGGGTGCGCGTGTATGCATATTCGAATTTATTTTAAATTATTTGAAAAGTCGAAAATAATTTTACATATATATAATGTATTTAAATGTTTTTCTTCATTATTAAATATTTAAAAATTAAATTAAATTTAATATTTTTTATATATAAATTATGGTCGAATTAGACTAGGGTGACATGCATCACGAAGATACACACACATATGAATAAATTAAAATAAGATTTTACTTTATATAGCTGATTATCAAGTACCTTGGTTGCTAGTTATTTTCTTCTTCGAATTCCTTTTTCTATCTCCTTGGCTACACGATGCGACTCCTTCACCTTGGCATCACCAACATCAGCAATGGTGGTCATGGTTAGAATTTAGTGTTGTAACGACTTAGAATTTTGGACACTTCGTATTTAAATATCGAATTATTTAAATATTTGTATACTGGATTAAATGATATTAAAATGATTTAATAAGCTTTTTAACCCCCTTTCAAATCATAACTAATGATGGTAAACTTGTTTCCAAAAATGTTTACAAAAATATATTCTTTGAAAAAAATATCAATAATGTGATGGAAAATCGTTTTATCGATAAACGGCTTTTTTCTAAATGAAACTTATTCAAACGTTTTGCACTTGTGTAATTAATCATTATGGAGATTATTAGCAACTAAAAATATTTTCATGATTATGGCTAACTAAATAGGACGATGTCATGAGTAAAAATGGAAATGTTTAACTCTTAAGCTAATGATCAAATGAACACATTAGCCACTAATTAAACACTCTTCTCTTCATATAAGCTTGGAAGGTTCTAGAACATTCCTATAGGATAATTGTAAGGGTATAGTGATAATTAGCCAAAAAGGAGATAGTGACATAAAGTAAAAATGAGCAAAAATGGTATACTTCAAAATTAAGCTAATGTGACATAACAGAGAAGTGATGTGTAATTAATGACATTAGGGTTTTGAGGGGTATTTGTTCTTTTCCCATCATCATTCTTAAGCCTATAAAAGGAGGGGCATACCTTTAGGAAATAGTCACAAAATTCCTAAGCAAATCCAAGTTCCTTTAATGGCATCTTCATCTTCTTTGTCTCCTATGTTCTAAAAAGAAAGAGTTGCAAATCAACTCCAAATCACTTCAACCTTTGCCATAAGGCTTAGTATAATATTAGAAACAATTCCACAATTCGAAAACTTGAAGAAGTGAAGCCATGCTCATCCCACATGGTTGGGCCGTGAGCTATAAAAGGGGTTTGGAGGACTTTAAGCAGGATGAAGGCAAGAAGGAGGAGGAAAGGTATTGCAAGGTGGAGGCTTGACTTTGGTTCATGGATCTTGGTTGTTTGTGCAGTTAAAGGTGAGTTAACACCCCACTTTGAATGGAAAACATAACATATATATGTTGTGTTTGATTGTGTTAATGTTGTTTGAATTGTTGTTAACTTATGTTGAAAACAATGGTTGTAACTTCTTACTTTAAAAGTAAGTGACATATGCGATCCATGTACATGGACTTGAACAAACTTGGAATGGACATGAATGGACTTGTATGACATGTACTAAATATTAAACAAAGCATATAGGTTGTAGCTGATAATAGGTTGAGATATGACTTGGATTTAGAAGTGCACTTATAGCGATAATCGCTATGGATGCGGTTCAGAATTGTCTTTTTTTGGCAATTTTTGTGGAACTTTGTAGAGAATTCCATAGGGATTTCTCACCATATTTACAATGTTTTATATGTATGTTTGTTGCTATCAAAAGCTCGAATAGTAAAACATTAAGTAACATCTCAAAAACGGTTAAAACATCACTAGTGCAAAACTGCCCGTTTAACCTTGATTTTGAACTTTAATTGTTTCAAAAAGGACTTTAAGTTCGAGCGATTTGTTTCATTCTTTTTAAAAGTATTGTCTAACTAGTTTTAGAGTATTCTAAAAGTAGTTTGGGGGTTATATGAATTTTTAAGAATTAGTTATGGATTTTTAAGGAGAGGAATTCTGGAATAAAACTTGTTCTTTTTCCAAATTCTGTTGATTTTTCAAACTTGTTATTTTTAAGTAATATTTTGGATAAATTTTTTAAAACCTATTATAAGTATTTCCAAGTAGTTTAAATGTTTTTAAAAAGGGATTAGTAATTTCTTAACGGCCAAATAAATAATTGTTTAATTACTTGTTTTGAAAAGTAATTGATTATGCTTAACACTAAAAAGCCGACGAAGTAATCTTATCTATTTGTAAGAGTTAAGATTGATGTCGAGTAGGGATGGAGCAATAGAGCTCTAACCTACAGGGCTTCCCTCTTAATCGAGGAATAGGTAAGTGGAAAATGCCGAAAACGTGTTAATCGAGTTGATTTCTTACTGTTTATGGAAAATCATTAATACTATACTTAACACTAAAAGCCGACGAGGTAGACTTATCTATTTTTGAGATTCAAGAATGAAGTGTCTAGGCAAGGCTTAGAGCAACCGGCGCCTAAACTTACCTGGCTCCGCTCATGGGCGAGGAATAGTTAAGTTGGAATGTTAGAAACGAGTTAAGCATACGAATCGTGATTTGTATAAGCAATCATTCTTATAACTTGATAATTAACTAGTCCATACTGAACTTGACTGAATATGAACTTAGAACTTTAAAGTGGTGTTTTAAATTAAATGGAAAGTATAAAAGCGATTTTGGGTTTATAGTATCGATGTTTGGGCAACATCTGTTTTAACCCATTGGACTATACTTTTGAAGAGTAATTGGATCTTTAAAATTGGAGTTTTAAAGATAATGGGATAGTAAAGTAATTTAGGGTTTGTCGTAAATAATGTTTTAGTATCATTTGTTTTTAAACCCATGGATGATTAAATAAGTTTGCAAATTACTTGGATCTTTAAAACAAAGGTTTGTAAAGATAGTAACAAGTAGGGAAATGGTTTGGGTTTGTTATGACAGTGTGTTAATCACATTCATCTTTAACCATATTTGATTATACATAGAAATGTAAATATATCTTTAAAAGAATGATTTAAAAATAAGAAAAACCGAAATGGTTTTGGGTTGTAGTGACAATGTTTAAGTAACATTCGTCTTGAACCCTTTTGAATGGATTTGTGAAAGTACTTATATCCTTAAAATGGATATTTTGAAGGGAATAATATGTAATGGAATCTTTTGGGAAAACGTAGAAAAAGTGGATGTTTATTAGATAAATGAAGTTTACTAACAAAGGAGTTTTAATTAATAAAAGGATTAATTAAATGGAAGAGATTAAGAGTTACTTAAGTAACTTAATCATACTTTGTGTGGCTTGATTGTGTTTTGGATGATGATAGTGTTTTGTGTGTTTATTTGTTTATGGAATGTAACCTAGACTTCGTTTCCATTTTTAAACATCTATCTTGTACTAGATAATCGATTAATCGGCTATCGAAATTGACCAAAATATGACTTAAGAAGTTACCGAAAGGTTTCGCAATTTCATACCAGTAAGAATCCTTAGATAGGATTATTGGTACGAAAAGTCTCTAGCTTTCGCTTACTTTTGAGAGAACTAGGATTGGGTTAACCGGAAAATTCATTGATTGGTTTTGAAGAAACCGGGATCAGTAAGTGTTCTACTTATCAAATACCACTTCAAAATCATATATGTGATCTATGATTTGGAAGCGGTTGAAGAATAGGAATCTATGTGGAGTTCTGAGATCTGTTTATGATGCTCAAACACATGTAGTTGTTCGGGATCTATTCTGGATGCGGGAATCCATCTGTGAATTTGAGATCTGTTAAGATATGGGAATCCATGTGTGGTTTCGAGATCTGTTTGAGATGTGAGGATCCAATTTGGGAATTCATGATCTGTTCAATATGAAGCAATCCATTTGGGGATTCATATGTTGATCAAATGATGAAAACTTGTATGAAAGATACCGAACGTAACCTTGACATCGGAAATGGCTAAAGACAGAGTAGGATGCACAATATGGGGTTTTGCAGTCCTACGATAGGATATTGTCAACTCCAGATCTAGAGTGTGCTTATCGATGTTGCGCACATGAGTTGATGGTATTTGGTTCACGTTGTTCATGATTATGTTCGGGCGTGGGCCTTTGTGTTTACCTTATGGTATATTTTAACTAGAGATATACGACGCTCGGAAGGTATTTTCTGATCCTTGTGCATAGAGTTCGGATTCTACTTCCTCGAAGAGATCTCCGTGGAAAATTCATTATGCGAACTTTCTTTATCGATTTTGGTTGTACCCCTATTATGCTGGAATGTAATCAATGTAACCATTTCGGCTATAACCAATATTTATTCTGAACCTTAGACATTATTATAATATCACAGGATTCTCTACAAATGGTTTGGTTATCATAAGGTAAAAACCCCTCTGTGTTTATTGGCGGCTTGGTCTTACGAGATACCCTTATTTTGAAGGGATTTATAAATATAATACATATGTTATTATGTTTCTCACGCAGGTTTACCAGACTGATCCGGGTGTTATCCTCTTTTAATGTTCGGGTCAGCCTCATGTATGTTTCCAAATTTATCCATGGATGCTTTGGAGCTTCTCGAGGTGAGCTGGATGATTTTCTATCGTAGTATTTATTTTTGCTGCATTACTTTGTGTGCATCATCAGCATTTGTGTGGACGGGTTGTTATAACTATCTGGGCTGATTATTGTAACTCTGAAAATTTTTGTATCTTAGGATGACAGTTTATACTATCTTTTGATATTATATATGATCGTTTCGTTGTGAGATTTTGATATTTTGTTCCTTCTTTCTTGTTCTATTTCACTTTCTTTTTATTTTACCCTAGCAATTCATCTTTTTGGTACTTGAGTGCTCTTTACATGAATACCGTCGATGTATTAGTGTCGACATTCGAGGATCGAAAAGGCAGATCAGTACATGTGTTATCAAAGCTGAAGGTTAAGTGAGGACCTTGGCTTTGGTGGGGTTGACTCATTAAGAGATGGGGTAATGGAATACTCTAGCATGAGTTAAGAGTATTATAAATACGAGAGCATATTTGTTAGTGCTATAAAAATATTTTATATTGTGTTTATTGGTTTGATTAGTGGTTTATGAATTCTGGTCGGTACATGGGACACCATGGTATCGATAGGGATTTCTATACACTTGAACAGAGCAAACCAACATAATATTGTTTTCGAAATTGGTAAATGAAATAGTTTTACCTAGGATTATATTTTGTACAAAAATATATAATTTTCATAAATTGATATAGTTATTAATGATAAGGTTATTTGTTAGGAAATGATAATATTATATTATTATCATTTAGTGTTTGATTAGTTATGCTTGGCCATTTTATGAGCATTTACTATAGTTTGTTGAATTACAAGAAATTTACCTTCTTACAACAAGGGTTGGGTAAATAGTAAATTTATGGGAACGTTAAACATGAACACCTTGTGAATTAAATTTCACGGTTTGTGAATTTTAACAAGAGTTGTTTATTATAACAAAGATGTACATTTGTGAATTGATAAGAAAGCAACTGTATATAAATATGGTTTATAAACGAAGAGGATATAAATAGAGAATTTGAGAACTTAAATCCCAGTAATCTTTGAAAATGATTTTCAAGATTTTTGGAGAAAATAACAGTATTATTATTTGGAAGTAAGTATTTGAGAAATTGATTTATGAAATTGAGATCATGGTAATTAGTAGCATTTATGAAGTATTTAATATCATTTTAAAATGATTATGGTTAAGCATGAAAGGCATAAGTTGGAGGTATTAAACTTACTTCTATCGCTTGAAAATAATTATGGTGATGACTTCAACATCACCAGAATTCATTTTCGGGTTTATAAGTGTGTGATGCTACAAAGTTGTTTGGTAAAAAAAATTTTGATCCCAAACTATGATTTGATTTACAAAAGTTATATGTCTATATTATTTTGAAACGATTTGAAATGAAAACCAGTGTTTAGTTCTAAAAGTTTTCTTGTTGAGTTATTTCACGAATTCTTGTTGCTTGTGCGTTAGGAAAGTATGAATGTGCATCATGATATGATATGTTGTCTAGTAGTTTTCATTTGTTAAAATGAAATGGAATTTTCGGCAGTTTTGGATAGTTGGGAACTTCCGAATTTTTATAAAACTTGTAATTAAGTGTTTTAAAGTTATAAAAGTGAAATTTGTATATAACACTTGAATTGAGAAGATAGCAAGTTAAAACAAGTTTGAAAATGTTAAACGTACTTGTTAAGTAAAACAAATTCGATGTTGGTATTTACTCGTAGGATATAATGGAGTATTATATGAGTATGAACTTAAGTTATAACATGTTTATAAACTTGAAGTTTGATTTGTGAAATACTCATAAATAATTTAGTATTGAAGAGATATATTATTTGGATAAATGAATGTGATTAACAAAGGAATTGGTATAGTTAATAAACCAATATGATAAATATGTAAATTGTACGTAGATCATTTTATTCGCATGATTTTTCTTGATCCAGTATTCGAATACATGTTTTCAAGGTGGTTTACACCAGTCCAAATAAGGATTTTTCACTTGATTCTTAACGACGAACACTTGATACAGATTCTTGATATGGTCCCGAAGTTTTCTATCATAGTATATAGCTATATAAGAAGAACATAGGTTTTTAATCAAGGAACCTGATCGGACTCCGCACTAGAGAGGTCAAGTGATCTATACTAGTTGGGAAGTGAAACCTATCAGATCGAGTAAGTGATCAGATCAAATATTGTGTATGGATGATGTACATCATATGAGCTCTAGTATGTTTGTATACTATGTTTGTTGGCTTAGAGAGAGTTTAAGGAATGGCTTTTCAATTTGTTCTAGGGTGGCAAGAATTATTGTTTAAGTAATAACCTGAGGCTATTGAGCAGAAGGTACACTTAGTGGATTGATTTTCATCCTTATGCATTGGGAGGGTTTAACTTGAGCAAATCGTGAGCTTTATTTGTCAATGATTAGGATACTGTTAAGTATCAATATATGGTTGTTTCTTTGGTTGCTCATGTTGGAATTTCGAGGACGAAATATTCTAAGAGGGGGGGGGGGGAACGCAACGACCTGAAATTTTGGACACTTCATATTTAAATATCTGAATTATTTAAATATTTTTATATTGTATTAATTGTTATTAAAATGACTTAATAATCTTTTTAACCACCTTTTAAATCATAACTAATGAATGTAAACTTGTTTCGAAAAAATGTTTATAAAAATATATTCTTTGGAAAAATAACGATAATGTGACCGAAAATCGTTTTATCGATAAACAGCTTTTTTCTAAACGAAAGTTATTCAAACTTTTTGCATATGTCTAATTAATCATTATGGGTATAATTAGTCACTAAAAATATTTTCTTGGTTATGGTTAACTAAATAGGATGATGTCATGAGCAAAAATGGAAATGTTTAACTCTTATGCTAATGATCAAATGAACACATTAGCCACTAATTAAACACTCTTCTCTTCATATAATCTTGGAAGGTTCTAGAACATTCCTATAGGATAATGGTAAGGGTATAATGATAAATATCCTAAAAGGAGATAGTGACATAAAGTAAAAATGGTAATACTTCAAAGTTAAGCTAATGTGACATAAATGAGAAGTGATGTGTAATTAATGACATTAGGGTTTTAAGGGGTATTTGGTCTTTTCCCATCATCATTCCTAAGCCTATAAAAGGAGGGGCATGCCCTTAGGATATAATCATAAAATTCGTAAGCAAATTCAAGCTCCTTTAATGGCATCTTCATCTTCTTCCTCTCTTATGTCCTAAAAAGAAAGAGTTGCAAATCAACTCCAAATCACTTCAAACTTTGCCACAAGTCTTAGTATAATATTGGAAACCATTACACCCCTCCAAAACTTGAATAAGTAAAGCCATGCTCATCCCACATGGTTGGTCCGTGAGCTATAAAGGGGGTTTGGAGGACTTTGAGCAAGATGAAGGCCAGGAGGAGGAGGAGGAAAGGTGTTGCAAGGTGGAGGCTTGACTTTGGTTCATGGATCTTGGTTGTTTGTGTGGTTAAAGGTGAGTTAACACCTCATTTTGGATGGAAAACATAACATATATATGTTGTGTTTGATTGTGTTAATGTTGTTTGAATTGTTGTTAACTTATGTTGAAAACAATTAATGGTTGTAATTTCTTACTTTTAAAAGTAAGTGACATATGTGATCCATGTACGTGGACATAAACAAACTTGGAATGGACTTGAATGGACTTGTATGACATTTGAATCGACCTTGAACAAAGCACATAGGTTGTAGTTGAACGTAGATTGAGATATAACTTGGATTTAGAAGTGCACTTATAACAATAGCCGCTATGGATGCGGTTTGGAATTGTCTTGTTTTTGAAATTGTTATGGAACTTTGTCGAAAGATCCATATGGATTTCTCACAATATCTACAATATTTTATATGTATGTTTGTTGCTATCAAAAGCTAGAATAATAAAAAGTTAAGTAACATCTCGAAAACGGCTAAACATCACTAGTGTAAAATTGCCTCGTTTAACCTTGATTTTTGAACTTTAATTGTTTCAAAAAAGACTTTAAGTTCGAGCGATTTATTTCATTCTTTTTAAAAGTATTGCATAACTATTTTTAGAGTATTTTAAAAGTAGTCTGGGATTTATATTAATTTTTAAGAATTAGTTATGAATTTTTAAAGGGAGGAATTTTAGAATAAAACTTGTTCTTTTTCCAAATTTTGTTGATTTTTCGAACTTGTTATTTTTAAGTAATATTTTGGATAAATGTTTTAAAACCTATTATAAGTATTTCCAAGTATTTTAAATTTTTTTAAAAAGGGATTAGTAATTGCTTAACGGCCAAATAGATAATATTTTAGTTACTTGTTTGAAAAGTAATTGATTATGCTTAACACTAAAAAGCCGATGAAGTAATCTTATCTATTTGTAAGAGTTAAGATTGATGTCGAGTAGGGATGGAGAAATAGAGCTCTAACCCACCGGGCTTGCTTCTTAATCGAGGAATAAGTAAGTGAAAAATGTCGGAAACATGTTAATCGAGTTGATTTCTTATCGTTTATGGAAAATCATTAATACTATACTTAACACTAAAAGCCGACGAGGTAGACTCATCTATTTGTGAGATTCAAGAATGAAGTGTCTAGGCAAGGCTTGGAGCACCTAGTGCCTAAACTTACCTGGCTTCGCTCTTGGGCGAGGAAGAGTTAAGTTGGAATGTCGGAAATGAGTTAAGCGTAAGAATCGTGATTTGTATAAGCAATCATTCTTATGACTTGATAGTTAACTAGTCCATACTGAACTTGACTGAATATGAACGTAGAACTTTAAAGTGGTGTTTTAAAGTAAATGAAAAGTATAAAGGCGATTTTTGGTTTGTAGTATCGATGTTTGTGCAACTTCTGTTTTAACCCATTTGACTATACTTTTGAAGAGTAATTGGATCTTTAAAATGGAGTTTTAAAGATAATGGGATAGTAAAGTAATTTAGGGTTTGTCATAAATAATGTTTTAGTAACATTTGTTTTTAAACCCTTGGATAATATTTTAAAGTTTTAAAATATAGTTAAATAAGTTTGCAAAATACTTGGATCTTTAAGAAAAAGGTTTGTAAAGATAGTAACAAGTAGGGAAATGGTTTGGTTTTGTTGTGACAATGTGTTAATCACATTGGTTTTTAACCCTATTTGATTATCCATAGAAATGTAAATAGATCTTTAAAAGAATGATTTAAAGATAAGCAAAAGCGAAATGGTTTTGGGTTGTTGTAACAATATATAAGTAACATTCGTCTTGAACCCTTTTGAATGGATTTGTGAAAGTACTTAGATCCTTAAAATGAATATTTTGAAGGAAATAATAAGTAATGGAATCTTCTGGAAAAAGATAGAAAAAGTGGTATTAGATAAATGGAGTTTACTTATAAAGAAGTTTTGATTAATAAATGGATTCACAAATTGAAGAGATTAAGAGTTACTTAAGTAACTTGAACATACTTTGTGTGGCTTGATTGTGTTTTGGATGATGATAGTGTTTTGTATGTTTATTTGTTTATGGAAAGTAACCTAGACTTGTTTCCATGTATAAACATCTATCTTATACTAGATGATCGATTAATCGACTATCGAAATTGACCAAAATATGACTTAAGAAGTTATCGAAATGCTTTTCCATTTCATACCAGTAAAAACCCCCAGGGAGGAGTATTGGTATGAAATATCTCTAGCTTTCGCCTACTTCTGAGAGAACCGAGATTGTGTTATCCAGAAAATTCATCGATTGGTTTTGAAGAAGCCGGGATCAGTAAGTGTTCTACTTATCAAATAACACTTCAAAATCATATACGCGATCTATGTTTTGGAAGCGGTTGAAGAAAAGGAATCCATATAGAGTTCCATAATTTATTTATGATGCTCAAACACATGTAGTTGTTCGGGATCTATTTAGGATGTGGGAATCCATGTGTGATTTTAAGATCCGTTAAGATATGAGAATCCATTTGTGGTTTTGAGATCTATTCGAGATGCCGGGATCCAATTTAGGAATTCATGATCTGTTTGAGATGAAGGAATCCATTTGGGGATTCGTATGTTGATCAAGTGATGAAGACTTCTGAGAAAGATGACGAACGTAACCTCGACATCGGAAATGGCTAAAGACAGAGTAAGATGCACATTCTGGGGTTTTGCAGTCCCATGACAGGATATTGTCAACTCTAGATCTAGAGTATGCTTATCAATGTTGCACGCGGGAGTTGATGGTATTTGGTTCACATTGTCCATGTTTATGTTTGGGCGTAGGCCTTTATGTTTACCTTATGGTATATTTTATCTAGAGATATACGATGCTCGGAAAGTATTTTCTGATCCTTGTGCATAGAGTTGGGATTCCGCTTCCTCGAAGAGATCTCTGTACAAAGTCCATTATCCGAACGTTCCTTATCGATTTTGGTTATGCCCTTATTGTAACGACCCACTATTTTGGACCATTCAAATCGACAATAAAACCACACATGTCGGACTTGAATAATTCAAAGCAATAGATTGTAAATAAATTTGGAGCAAATAAACCAATCACAGAATCACAGACACAGAATATCAGAATAACTCGCAGTGGAAAAATAAAATACATAGTAGTTCATGAAGCTACTACAATACATAGTCTCAAAACAGATACAAAATACCATAGTCTGGAAAACAGATACAACAGAAGTCTGAATATATAAGTTCACAAATACATAAGAAAAGCTGAATATGAAATAACTGAAATGGAAATAGACAACTAGATAGACAGATAAACTCCATAAATCTCTAGCTCCAGAAGATGAATCCAAAGCTGTGATACTTAGGCTGACCCAAGCGTGAAGAAAAACACAAAACACTCGAGTCAGGACATACATACTTATAAAATGTAAATCAACTCAAGTGAACTGTAATAGAAATGCATCAATAACTTAAAGGATGCTTGGGATCGCCCATCCTTTAAGGATCTGTTAAACTATCTACTATGTAGTAAGATACGCTATTATAATAATGTCTAAAGTAAAGTAAACTATCAAAATAGCGTTAAGGCGTTACCCATATCCCCCTTAACATATTTTATATATTCCCATAGTCTATACAGTACCGTAATCTCCCCTGTAATGGGCGTCGTCAGAGGGCACTCCATAGGTATGGTACAAAACAAACTCGTAGTAAAGCACGCTATGGTAGGTGACACGGCACAACTAGGCAATGCTATGGTAGATATACCAATTACACTTCCGGGTCGCTGGTAACGCAGAGCCGCAGCAATCGCCCACCTCGAGCCACACTCCCGAATCAAGGGGTGCACCCAATCAATCACAAAGTAATAGAATGGTATATGATGGAATGTGTCCGATCAGAGGTGCTACCTCATTAGCCCATCGATTGCTCCTGTTTTAGCCACCTTATGCCAACTCACGGGAGTTGGGTCCACGTTTACACCTCAAAATAGAATCATCGTCGCCACCATCCTACTTCATTCTGGAATCTCCACTGCGTACACAATTGTTAAAGTGGTTTTCGATATCGACAGAGAGTATGCCTATATCCGATCCTGGTCTCTTTAACAACCAATCGTTATTATAACCCGTGGTTATAAATTCAAAATGGTTTATAGTTCAAATCAAAACATATTCATTTTTAACCCTTTTAAAGTCAATGTCAATATCTTTCAAAAACAATATTCATTTCCAAAGTTGTAGCATTTCTAAGTTCATTCATTCAATTATAACATTTTCAAAAGCATTGTAATTTAGCATTTGCAACACTTTGAAAATGTGATAATACATATAGTAGCATTTCGAAAATATTATCTTTTTAGAAATAGCAGCACTTAGAAAACGTTACTGTACATATAGTAGTGTTTCGAAAATATTGTCTTATTAGAAACAGCAACACTTAGAAAACGTTACTGTAGATATAGTGGTGTTTGGAAAAATAATACATTGTTAGAAATGGTAGCACTTATAAAACGCTACCTTAAAACCATAGCATATTGAAAATGCTAACAATACTAATCTAAGTTTTACTATAACATTTCAGAAACATTATAATTTCAATTTTCATCATTTTTAACTTATAAAACTCATCTCACTTTTCAAAATTATTTATTTGGATATCATTTCACTTATGATTTTAATAAAATAAAATTTTATAAATAAAATATCCAATTAAACTATAATTCATTTATTAAGTCAAAAATACACTTAAATTTCTTAACTTTTATTTTCAACAAATAACTTGATACTTTATTTACTTTTAAAAATATCCATTTCATAAATAAAATAATTTATTACTAATTTAAGCCTAAAATTCTATTTCAAATCAATTTTCAATTATTAAGTTAAATCAAAATTTTAAATTTTACATTTAAATCATTTATTAACTCATACAATTTTATCTTATAGAAAATCACTATAAAATTTATTTAAATCATTTAAATCCAATTTTTAAGTTAAAATCTCATATATTTTAAATTCCAAATAATTAAAAATTTCAGAAAATATTTATATTTAAAATTAACCACGGGTCTGTATGATATTTTCTAACCTAGGTCAAGTGATACAGATATATATCATTTCAATCCGAAATATAAATCCCGGGTTTGATCATTTCAAACCCGCAATCCCAAGTCAAATAAAAATCGCTCGAGCCTATCATTTCATCTCATAATGACTTTTCCTTATTCTAAAGTCCGTTCGGGTATGTATCATTTCAACCCATAGTGAGGGAACTTGCAGTGTGAGAAACAGAAATATAAAATTAACCAGTAAAGCATAGCATGTCAGGTGATAAACAGGTATAGTATAACATATCATATCAGGTGATGAAACAGTTATATAATCAGGTTATAACATCATATAATATCATATCAGGCATACGTGAAACTACTATCAACATGGCATATTACTATTACAATTCACAAGACATTGTTTGACTAGTTTATAAGTACGAAATCGAGAGTGATAACACACCTTCTAAAGCTAGAGATGGCAATTCAAGACACACAACCAAACTCTGAAAAGCACGACAAAGCACGAATCAAATTCGAGAAGATGCAGCACCCAAATCCAAATCTTGTAAACAAGTAAAAATAAAACATAAATAAGCAAATGATTTATACATAAGAGAATTAAACAAAACAAAAGAAATGGGCTAGACAAACACAAGTGGGCTCGGCCACTTTCAACATAGGCTAGATCATCACCATAATGGCTCGGCCATGATTTGTTTTGAAGCATCTAAGTTCGGCCAAGGCAAGAAAAAGGCACGACTAAGCAATGGGAATGTGAAGAGATGGCTTGTGGAAGGCAAAAGGACAAGGCAACATGAAAGGTGACGTGCACAAGTGGTTCGACCATAGGAAAAAGTGGCTCGGCCTGGGTTGTTTGTTTGGTTAAGTGGTCAGGTCAGGTGAAGAGGCACGGCTATGGTGAAGTAATGGAATGACAAAGTATGGGAAGGCAAAAGGACTTGGCAAATGAAGAGTCAAGTGCTTTGGGTTCGGCCTATGGCAACATGGTTCGGCCACTAGGTGATAGGGTTCGGTCATATGGTGCTATGGGTCAAGGCACATCTGAAATGAAGGCTATGGGCTCGGGTTGGTCATGGCTAAGGGATGGAAGGTGGTGAACAAGGGGGTGGCCGAGGCTAGTAAAGAGGAAGGTGATCTAGAGGAGCTCGGCTATAGGGTTTGTGGCATGCTTTGGTGATGAAGTTTGGATCTAGGGTCACTGCAAGGCATAGGGATGATGATGGGATGGTGATGGACGGTCATAGGTGATGATGAAGTGGTGGAGACGGTCGGCTAAAATGAATGGTTGTGGTGTCCTAACTTGTAAAGGAGAAACAAAACAAAAGAAAAGAGAAAAAGAAAAGAGAAAGAAGGAAGCCATGAAATAACTTACTGTAATTTGTTTTGTTAGGAAATGAAATGAGAAAGAGATGGGAATGAGAAGTGTTTGTATGGCTAAGGCAATGGAGAGGCTGTTATCCCGCCTTTTGGTAAGGCTGTGACACCAAGAACTTGACTAGAAACCAATGACAGTTCGTCTTGGAGATCGGTTATACGCAGGCTCACTATGGATATCAACGAATTTTGTCCGAGTCCGGATCGAGCTAAAATTGATATGACACAAAAAGCGAAGCTATGAGAGCCAACGTTCCAAATTTCAAGTCATTCGGAGTTCGTATATTCAAGATATTGATCGATCATGGTTGAGAAATCCAAATTTGCATCGATCATAACTCGAGATCTACAAGTCCAAATGCCACCAAATTTTCACAGGAGCTTACGTACGACCTAAGGAAGGCTCATGCCAAGTTTCAACTCCATTGGATCAAATCTTGATGGATACGAAATTCGTTCGTATCAATCACAGATCGAGCCGAAACTTTATGGGCTCGGTCGCGTGGGCCCACACACATGCCAAAAAAAGTCTCCCGAGATCTGAGCGAAATATAAGCCTCCTACGCCTATAAATAGAGCCCCAGGGCCTACAGAAGATGGATCTTTTGACGCTCTAACGCTCAGACTCTACCGGATTCAATTTTATACTCCATTACTGCTGTTGTACTCGAATTTCATAACTTTAATTCGTTGTAATCCGCTGCAATCAGTTGTAATCATCAAAGAAACATCAATAAAGTGATCAACTTCATAGTGGACGTAGGCAACACACCGAACCACTCTAAATTGTTGTGTGTCTGTGCATTTACATATCTGTTTTTGGAGTTTTTGTTAGATAATCCTCTTTTTCCATTTAATTTCTTCATTTTTATCTCTTCAAAAACTTCCGAAGAGTGTTGTGCCCATTTTTGGTACAAACACTTTGGTGCTTTCTCTGAGAGAAAACCCAATTTTTCTCCTGCTCTTTGGATCTGTTATCGATACCAGATTGCATAAATCCAAGAAGAAGATCCAGATCTCAAGCCTTAAAGCCCTTCCATCCTATTCAGATTTGCATTAGATCTACGAAAGGACTTCGTCAATTCATCATGGTGAGCACACGAACTGCTTCTACAGCTGCCGATCATGAAGTACGGGATAGACAGAATCCCGTACAGTTGCCTTCATCCAACCAAATGCCGCTGGACCTTAAGATCCATCAGGCCCGGTCAACAGACAAGAGTTCCAGATGCTGCTTTAAGAGTTAACCCAAAGTCGGCAATAGCTTACTGAACAACTTCGCGCCAACACAGAGTTGTCCAACCAGCTAAATTTCCAAAGGCGCAGAAGACCCAAAAGAGATCAAGCTTCTTATTCTTCCACGGAGAGTTCATCCTCATCCGATGATCATCACCGATCTACACGCCCACGGTAGGATGTAAGCTACACCCAGGCCACAGGACATCAACCTGCCCTAAATCTTGGACAACCCAGGACTGGACCATCCATCAGCCATCAGACCAGACCCTCATCCTGAGGGCGTGCCACTCCTTACCATGTCACAGGCAACCTCGCTACCACAACCACTACCGAATAAGGAGTTGAAGCTAGAAATCAAGCTAATCCACATCGTCGCCGACGAGAACACACTCCAGAACCATATGTTCCTAAAAATCTTGAACCAAGGAGGCGAGACATGGACCGTCGACTGCGCCCGGTCCAGCCTCGCATTGTGGAACCCGACCACACCTTGGCACATCATGCTCCAAATATCCAGATGTCGGATATAACGACGATGATTCGTCAGATGATTCGTGAAAGTCAGGGTCTCACTAATGACTACTGGGGATTTCCCGGAGTTATAACCCTTTCACTGATGACATATTATATGCTGAACCACCTCCGCGATTCAGGATGCCAACATTGCCAATTTAATGAAGGAACATTCCATCCACACTTATAATTGTTCCATGACTGAACAAGGCATAGGAGATCACAACAACAAATGCTGAATTGCAATCAAGGAATGGGTAAAGGAATACTACTCAACCGGTGTCCATATGACTAGAAGCACGACATACAACCTTAAGAGGACTTCCTCACTATCTTATATGGACCTCCTACCTGGGTGAAAATTAGAAATAATCACCAACCTATGAGCCCATCTTAACCAACTCACCATCTAATCAGCATTACCAACCACTCGAACATTGGGCAATCGTGCATACATCATTCACTAGTATTACAAGACCCCGTAGCCATAAAATGGACCTGATAATGTTGATAAAAGTATCTTTCCCAGTCCAGACCTATTTATTGAAACCATCCTACATGCAGATTTTCCAGCAAAAATTCAACACGCTGACTACGTCAGTGTACTTTGGAAATATAACCCCCGACACTACCTCATGAAGTGAGAATTGAGCATGGCTTGCACCAAGAGTGATGACTGCCATCAAATGTAGCTGTCTTCCCCCATTCCTCAAAGAACATTGTCAATCATGGTTAGACATACCAGTTCTACTTCTCATATTGTTGAAGGGAATGAAGAAGCTGGCAGCCAACGAATTTATCCAAAGCCCACAACCAGTTGCTTCCAATACCTATAAATGAATTCATCACCAAGGCTTATTTCCAGAGTTTGATAAGAGAACTGGTGGGTAGCCGTCGATGAGTACACCAACATATCCAGGCCAATATTAAGTTGATGAACCAGATGAAGGATCAACATGGCATGATAAGGAAGGGACCTACTCCATACTCTAGATCGGAAAACTCCTCTTCTCTAGATGGCTACCATGAACACCAACGCCATAAGGCTGCTTTGGAAAGGATAGCTCCGACAATATGTACAAGCCCTATAAAACGAAGGACCGAGAACATCCGACCCCTATCGATCAAGGACTTTGATCAAATTGAACCATTTGCGTTAGACTTCCAACTAAGAAGGGCTGGACTAAAGTGCAATAGCGAGCATACGACGCTGCCTCACTTATCAATGAGATTTGATCTGATCTTTTCTGAATTATTTCTAATTCAATTTCATTTACATTGCGAAATATGACCGACTTGAATTAAACTACTTGCAAATCATGCAGGTAACCGAGTACTTAAGATTGGGTGCAAAACAACCTCCGCGGACTATGATCAAATCATTGAGGTATCATCATGACGAGCATGATTCAACCACTCATCGGCTATTATATGCCCCTGACTGGGGGCAAGGCATCAAAGCGGAAGAGACCGACAAGGTCAAGACTCTAGTACAAAGTGGATGCAACCGACCATCCACTCATCCGCCTATGCAATTTAATTAAGAGATTTAAGAAAGACTTGGAGTTATATGTCCTAACAATGCACTCTCCATCTCGTGTTTGAATCTTGCCAAAATACTTATGCTTCTTCTGATGCCCGATAAAATCAGAATCACACCAAGGGTGGACGTGATGTCACCATCCATGCATCCAATCCTACATTAGACACTTGGGATTATTTGAGAGAGCACATGTTTAAAGTGGATATGATTTGAACGTTCACTCTCCAGTTTGCTTCTGTAATTCGGAAAAATAGTCATGCCTTAAACCAACTTCATCAGGGTCCAACTCTCAATTTAAAGTCATCAACGACTGACTGCCTACTCGCTAACCATCACGAGCTGTCATTTCAACTCTCTTCCTTAGCTCGATCGAAAGAATACAAAGTATAAATTGGACGTGACTCGATTGTCTGCTCTCCAATTCTTGCACCCGACTTAAGGGAAAATACACAGCTCAAAGTGGATGTAGTTCGACCATCCTTTCCTATGCTCGAGCACAAAGCTTGCCAGAACACTAATCTTACTCCTTAGGCTTAGCAAAAGTGGAATCAAAATGAACATGGACTGATCCAACCGTCCATAAACTAAATCTCATCCTTCGTTGAGGGGCATATAAGTGGAAGTTAATCGGGATCCCACCGATCACTCACTAAGTGAAACCCAAAGCTCAAGGACAAGCCATCACACTGCGACAATAAGGGATTGATACACGACAATCCTCTAACTAACTCCAGCTCCCAGAGTGTGAGCTGGAGTATAAACTTACGGACATGGGCTCGAGGAGGATAGATCCGTCCATCTAACGACTTCGCCCGTGTTCAACCTAAACCCGAGGAGGATGGAACAGTCCATCTAACGACCTCGCCTACCATATTTACAAGCTCAAGGAGGATGGATCCGTCCATCTAACGACTTTGCTTGCCTACTCAGGGTGGATATGATACAACCATCCACGTACCTGATCAACTTCTTATTCCTAGAGTGTGAACGAAATCCTGAAGCTTAAACAGATGTGACTGACCATCTGTCAACTAACTCCAGATTCCCAGAGCGCGAACTGGAGTATAAACATTAAATAACTCTAAGTCCCAAGAGCGTGGACTGGAGTATAAACACTAAAATGGGTGTGACTGACCACCCATCAACTAATTCCAGATTCCTAGAGTGCGAACTGGAGTATAAACAACAACTAACTCTAAGTCCCCAAAGTGTGGACTGGAGTATAAAAAACTAAAATGGGTGTGACTGACCACCCATCAACTAACTCCAGATTCCCAGAGTGCGAACTAGAGTATAAATATCAACTGACTCCAGATTCCCAGAGTGCGAACTGGAGTATAAATATCAACTAACTCCAGATTCCCAGAATGCGAACTGGAGTATAAAAATCAACTAACTCCAAATTCCCAGAGTGCGAACTGGACTATAAACATCAACTAACTCCAGATTCCCAGAGTGCGAATTGGAGTATAAACATCAACTAACTCTAAGTCCCCAGAGTGCGAACTGGAGTATAAACATCAACTAACTCTAAGTCCCCAGAGTGTGGACTGGAGTATAAACACCAACTGGGTGCGAATGACCACCCATCAACTTACTTTGGTCTCGAGAGTGCAGGCTAGAGTATAAACACCAAATGGGTGTGACTAACAACCCATCAACCAACTCTAGTCCTCAAAGCATGGTTTGGAATATGAATACCAAAAGGGATGTGATTCGACTGTCCATCTATCGGCTATGGTTCCTCATCAAGTTTTGTAGTACAAAAAGCGGATGTGGTTCGACCGTCTGATTTCCAATCTTCCCCTGACATGGGGGCACACTTAACACACAAAATTGGATGCGATCCGACCATCCAGCACTAAGCGGGCATGTCACAACCATCCATGCATCAACTCTTGTCCCCAGCATGGGACCCATAACGTAAATTTATAGGTTTGCACTCCAACCCTACAAGACAAAATTTCTTCCTTGATTCGACAGGGAGGCGTAGATTCGAAAAACGGATCTAGCTGGATGTCTTATTTTGAATTAATATTACTACCATCCAACCGCAAATGAACGTGGCATGACCGTTCATCTGCTAACACTCGCCTGTGATCCGACGGGTTGTGCGTGCAACATGGACGGATGTGACCTAACCATCCGCCAATCAATTCCTTCCTACAGTTCAGTGGGAGAAGCATCAAACTAAAGTTGTTGTAATTTGACCGACCACACTTCGACTTTTGCCCTTGACTGGGGTAGAGGAATTGACCGAGGAAAACGTGGTTTGACCATTTTCTACAAAAAAACATAGTCCCCAGAGTGTGGATAGGGGTATAGACATCAAATAGGTGTGATGAATGGCCTTTCAACTGACTCTGATCCCCAAAGTTTGGCTACAAGAATAGACAAACGAATGAATGTGATTCGACCATTCATTCACCAACTCTGACCTGAACTCGACGTGAGGAGTGTAAACTCACTACATGTGCAATTAGACCATCCACGAACTAACTCTGCTAACCCAAGACTGGGGGAAAAAATACAAACCACCGAAAGAAGAGAAAGGTGAATCGCTACATCTCCAGCTTAGCGTCCTTTACAACTTAAGGCAACGACTACAAGGAGACCCTAATGCTAACCAATCAGAATGATGCCCGAAGTCCCGGGCAACCAATTATATCGTACCACCGGATTGACGGGCAATATCGATCTGCACCTTTCATATCATACCATTGGATCGATAGGAAATGAGGTCCGAGCATTCTACATCGTGTTGTTTAATCAACGGTCAATATCGATCCTTTTCGACTACAAATCGATGTGACCCGAACGTCCATCGAATACCTTTGACCAACAGAGCATGGATAAAAGAATAAACCACGAGTGAGTGTGATTTGACCATTCATCCTCCGTCCCCTTCCTTCGATCTGTTTGGAAAAGCGTGAAACCGGATGGGCATGACCTGATTGCGTTTGAGCTGATATTATCCCAAGTTCCAACGGGAGAATGTAAACCGAAATGGATGTAGTTAATTTCCTAACTCCCAGAGAATTGAATGTGACCATTCATTCTCTGACTTTTACCATGATTCGATTAAAAGAACAATTCAAAACAAGTGCAACCTAAACATTTGCACACTGACTCTTACCCTGGATTCGACAAGGGAAGTATCCATCCTGCATTGGATCTGACTGGACGATTCACTCTTCAGTTTTTTCCCAAAGTATGGTAACATAAGCAGCGAAGTGAATGTCATTGACCGTCCAGAATCTATCTTATGTCCGAATGTCGGCAAAGTAACAATGTATTCCGCCTAGAGGAAAGAACTAGAACATAATGCAGGATAGGCACGACTTAGCCCTCCATAGGTTAACTCGATCCCATGGTTCAATGGGATAGAATACAAAATTAAAGCAGACATTATCTACCCTGCCACTTATCGAGATATTCCCCAGACTTGGGGGCGCGAGCAAGAAGATAAGATAAATATGATTCAACCATTCATCAATCAACTCTGATTCTTAAAGCTTGAACTACAGTATAAACACAGCTGGGACGATACTAGACCGTCCGCGTAATGCATTCGCCAACCCAAGACTGGGGGCAAAAGAGTGATTATCCAAGAGTTGACTATGACAATTTGAACCTATGACCCATGCCTGATATAACAACTCTAGGTTATGATTGAAAGGATACCTAGAGATAGAATCATCAGATCAATACCCGAACTCATGGGAAACTGATCATCATTCCGACCCTTACAATAAGCAATGGATCGCGAGTACATTGAATGAAAAGCGCATCATTCAGAAACACAAGTAAATTCAATCTCAAAGCTGGAGCCAGCTATGTAGCAACATGCAATACAAGGCTAAGTTCTACTAATCCTTTGATTCAACGTCCTTATAAGCCTGATCATTTACCATTGCAAATAAACACATGAGGCGCCTACAACCCATCACGAGTATTGTAGATCAGATCACAACTCTGCGCAATGATGAAGAAAGAGTCAACTGTTTTACTTCAGGTGAATCTTGATGTGTTCGCTTGGACTCGATCTCATACATATATATATATATATATATATATATATGGACTCTCGCCGGCCATGAAGAACCCTGCATTAAATGTCGACCCGAGGCATGTCTCGGTGAACCAAAACGATGCGACATGGATCCAGAGAGATCTATTGCACTTAAAGAGGAGGCGAATCTGCTCAAAACCAATGGGTTTATCCATGATGCCCTCCAACCAAAATGAGTATCCAATCCTTTAGTTATAAGAAAAACGAACAGAGAGTGGAGGACATACGTCAACTACTCAGATTTGCATGGGGTATGACAAAGCACAGCTTTCCACTTCCAATGATCAACCAACTGATGGACCTGACCATCAGACATGAATTACTCACATCCATGGATGCAAACTCTAGATACAATCGGATACTGAAGCATGTCCTAGACCAGGAATACAACTGTTTCATTATTAACCTGGACCTATAGTGCTATGCTGAAATCCCTGGATTCAAACTTGAGAACGCTTATGCTACTTACCAAATGACGATTAATAGATCATTCAAAAATCATATCGGCCGATCAATGAAAGTAGATGTGCTTAATATGCTCGTGAGATCACGACTATCAAACGACCATATCGATGACTTGACAGAGGTATTCAACGCTCTCCAAAAAATGCAGGATGAAACTCGATCCTTTGAAATTCTCTTTCACCATTAATTCAGAAAGATTCTTTGTTTTCATCATAAATTCTCATGGAATCAAGACTAATTTCTAGAAAATTCCGACAGTTAGAGACACCCATGTACCGAGGACAACCAAGCAGGTACGGAGCCTAAGTCAAAAGATTACCGTCCTAAGTTGATTTGACTCTAGGACCATCTAAAAGTGAATTCTCTTCTTCAACCTGACCAAGAGAGGGAAGAG
This sequence comes from Allium fistulosum, assembly GCA_030737815.1. NCBI lineage: Eukaryota > Viridiplantae > Streptophyta > Magnoliopsida > Asparagales > Amaryllidaceae > Allium > Allium fistulosum. The sequence continues at coordinate 271,360,241 of CM060902.1, read as the reverse complement.
AAATTTTGAATGAACTAACAACTGCATTGATGCACTTCCAACTCTGATAGATCGCTTAAAGAGACCTCCCATTTTACCAAAACCTTTGGATCGCGAAGATTTATAGATCAATTGGGCCATGTCAACACATGCCATAAGCATCGCAATGCTATGTGAAGAGAAACAAATCCAAAGACCGGTATATGAAGAAGGCTGGCTATTGACAAGCTCACCCCGTTAACGTCCATATCGACCAACCGTTACGATATGTCCAATAGAAACCTTAGATGTCTGAAAAGTTACTCAAATGGAGTATCAAGCTAAGCCAATTTGATATCACTTATCTCCCTTGGAGAGCTCTCCAAGGTCAAACATTAGCATACTTCATATCTGAATTCACTACATCAGACGATTATCCGAAGAATAGTGGAGAACCGTCTAACCGATGGAGAACGTACACAGATGGAACTTCCAATAATCGACTTTCTAATGTCGAAGTTGCGTTAATGACTACTAAGGAACGATCGATCTGCCACGCCCTCAAACTTAACTTCCCTGCAACAAATAACGAAGCTAAGTATGAAGCCTTGGCGCTCAAACTTGCAAGAAAACTAGGAGTGGAAACTTTACATATATTATGTGATTACTGGTTAGTAGTATACCGAGTCGGGGAAGATTATTCGACTAGGGGGCAACATCTTGCTCCTTATCCTAGCTGGGTCCAAAAGCTACTAGTCGACTTCGACTATTACACCATTAAACACATCCTCGGAGAACAAAATGAAAAAGCTAAGTCACTGGCCAAGCTAGCCAGTTCTGGGGATGCGCGGCAAAAAGACTTTTTCCCAATTGAAATACTTATTATTCCAAGCATTGACATATGAAGATCAACTAGATCTTAGAGATGGATCTAGGAAAGGAGTCATGGATGACTCCTATCAAAGATTATCCATAATCGGGGATTCTTCTTGAATGAAGGAATGAGAAATGGCATATCCTTTGTGAAGCCTCACTGCATGATTATGTCTAGATCGTTCAACTCCGTCAACACAAAGCATTACTCCTATATCCGCCAATCCGAGACCCAGTATAACGTATCCATCGATACGAAGCATACATTCCAACATCTCAGATCGATCCAGGAGATGATCGATACAAAGGAAGGACTTAAAAAATCATCGAACGTTGTTACAACTTGAATTTCACTTCAATCCAGGAGAGGGTCGATACGAAACTCAATCCAAACAAAAACTAAAGAACTTGACAACAACTCGTGAACGTGCAAACGTTAATGGGAGTCGAGTTAACATACGTACGCGTATGACGAACTAACATTCAATTTTCAAAATTTATAGGAGTTGAATGCTCACCTGATGACAATTACAACCGTGAACAACAAATCGCTAGCACTCGACACTCAGTTACAACAATGCACTACATAATCATTGGCAGTCAACAAATCAACATTTATATTACTCGAAATCAATCGAAGGTTACATCTTTTGACGAAAAGATAACAACTACTCAATGAATCAGATAGAACTTTTTTAGAATGAAGGATGCAGCATTTCAAAGCACGTCATGTTCACACAAGATGTACTTTGGGGGGAAAATGTTAACCCGCATTTTGGCAAGGCCATGACACCAAGAACTTGATGAGAAACCAATGACAGTTCGTCTTGGAGATCGGTTATACACAGGCTCACTATGGATATCGATGAATTTTGTTATAGTCCGGATCGAGCTAAAATTGATATGACACGACAAGCGAAGCTATGAGAGCCAACGTTCCAAATTTCAAGTCATTCGGAGTTCGTATGCTCAAGATATTGATCGATCACGGTTGAGAAATCCAAACTTGCATCGATCATAACTCGAGATCTACAAGTCCAAATGCCACCAAATTTTCACAGGAGCTTACGTACGACTTAAGGAAGGCTCATGCCAAGTTTCAACTCTTGATGGATACGAAATTCGTTCGTATCGACCACGGATCGAGCCAAAACTTTATGCGCTCGGTCGCATGGGCCCACTCACGTGTCAGAAAAAGTCTCTCGAGATCTAAGCGAAATATCAGCCTCCTACGCCTATAAATAGAGCCCCAGGGCCTACAGAAGATGGATCTTTTGACGCTCCAACGCCCAGACTCTGCCAGATTCAATTTTATACTCCATTACTGTTGTTGTACTCGAATTTCATAACTTTAATTCGCTGTAATCCACTGCAATCAGTTGTAATCATCAAAGAAACATCAATAAAGTGATCAACTTCATAGTGGACGTTGGCAACACGCCGAACCACTCTAAATTGCTGTGTGTCTGTGCATTTACATATCTATTTTTGGAGTTTTTGTTAGATAATCCTCGTTTTCCATTTAATTTCTTCATTTTTATCACTTCAAAAACTTCCGAAGAGTGTTGTGCCCATTTTTGGTACAAACAGAGGCATCAATTCATATTAAAGAAAAGAAAACTCAAGACCCTTCGAATTTCCAAAGCCCATTAGTCAAGCCCAAATCAAAACAAGCTCAAACTCAAACAAAAATCAAAGTCCAACCAAAATAAAATAGAAAATAAACATAGAAAAATTGACAATAAAATAATGAAAATAATTGCGTGTGAAACGCTGAATTTTATCGGATTTAAAAAGTATAAAACAGAATTTAACAAAATGAAAAGGAGAACGAATATCAGAATCAAATTCAGCTTGAAAGAAAAAGATTGAAAATTTAAAATTCAAATTTACAAATTTCAACTGAAAGTCAAAGTTTGACCAAAGTTGACCAAAAATATTAAATTTTCATAAAATCATTATTTTATTATATTTGGAAAAAAAATTAAAAACAAAATCCAAAAACACATTGGAAAATTCCAAAATTTCAATTTTTAAATGATTTAAAATCAAAGTTTCAAATAAATTCAAATAAAATATTTGTTAAAATTTATGGGTTGTTACACCTATTATGCTGGAATGTAATCAATGTAACCATTTTGGCTATGATCAATATTTATTCTAAACCTTAGACATTATTATAATATCACTGGATGATCTATAAACGATTTGGTTATCGTAAGATAAAAACCCGTCCTTGTTTATTGGCTGCGTGGTCTTACGAGATACAATTATTTTGAAAGGATTTATAAATATAATAATCCATATGTTCATATGTTTCACACGCAGGTTTACTAGACTGATCCATGTGTTATCTTCTTTTAATGCTCAGGTCAGCCCTATGTATGTTTCTAGATTTAGCCTTGAATGCTTTGGAGCTTCTGGAGATGAGTTGGATGATTTCCTACCGTAGTATTTATTTTTGCTGCATTACTTTGTGTGTATCATTGGCATTTGTGAGGATGGGTTGTTGTAACTGTTTGGGCTGATTATTGTAACTCTGAAAAACTTTGGATCTTAGGATGACAGTTTATACCCTTTTTTGATATTATATATGACCGTTCCATTGTGAGATTCTGATATTGTGTTCCTTCTTCCTTGTTCTTTTTCTTTTTATTTTACCTTAGCAATTCGTCTTTTCGGTACTTGGGTGCTCGGCATATGAATACCGTGGATGTATTAGTGTCGACATTCGGGGGTCGAAAAAGCATATCGTTACAAATGTGGTGTCAACTAACAGTTAATGGGGTGACTATTTAGAACAAACCAAATCACTAGTATCTAGCCATTTTCTCACTAACCCAAGAAGACCAATTCCCCTCACTCCTTACAAGTTATGCCCCACTTGGAGCTTGGTCTTCCAAACATCAGGCCAAAATGATTTAATAATTAAATCGTTTATTTTAGTTATCTTACAAGCCCTTTCGTTTGTTAAATCAATATACGACGTTATATGTTAATTTAAATAATTTTTAACCTAAAATAAATAACTAATACGCCACTAAAATTCAATACAATATTTGTATTTAATTTTATTATTGATTTATAATATTGATAAATTAATTTTATACTTGTCAAACTTTATAATTAACTAACAATATGGTTATGTTGACTCTCTGGTATCAACTCGATCAGACAGTGTCGAACACAAGTTCAATCGCTTAAACACTATTCGGGCAAAATCCAATTTATATCTTTATTAAGTTGCACCTAGTAACGAATTTTTTTGCATGTATTCTTTTAATCAACACTATATCACTATATAGAGTTTTGTATAGGGTCAAAAACTCTACTAATATCCGTAGCTATTTAGGTAGACTATATAAGATTATCTATTTAATTATAAATTTTATTAATATAATATAATATTTATGTATATTTTATTAGTTAACAGTTTAATTAATATTAAAATCTAACTGTGACCTTTTATGGACTATAACTACATTTCATATTATAAGTTAGAATTTGAATTATTATAACATTTACAAAGATACAATTTAAAATTTATTCCTTTATAACTTCTATAAAGTTAAATTTTAAAAATTAGATTTATTTATTTATAAGTTTTATGAATTTAAACATAAACAATCTTATATTTATTTCCATATTTATAAAATTTAATATCAATTTAAACCAATTTTAAATTAAAATTTTGTATATTGTTCTAATATGCTTATTAGAATAAACTCAAGACACAATGCATTTAGGTCTTACACTAAGGCATATCCTTAAAGTATACTACTTCAACGAGCCAAGTAAGGGCCAGGAGTAAGGGAGATTTTCCATTCATAAGAATCTTCCTTAACTAGAGTAACCTTCTCCTTAGACAACCTTTTCTAGAAATCCATTTAATTGGATTTTTCAGGGGATTTCCCTAACTGTTGGTCCATTAATCATGTTAATGCAATGTAAGCTCTAATACCATTTTTTTAAATATACTCTAGGAGAACCCAGCGGACCAGTAACTTCTAAAGGGAATTAAGTTATGCCTATCCGCTTCAACTCATGGCACCTATAATCCCAGGTACTATTTTTCCGATATGTGTGTGTGCAAGGCAACCAGTTCTAATACCATTATTGGATAAGTGCATTGGGAAACGAAGCAACATGGGACAAATTTGGAAAAAACTATTCCATTAGGCGCTATATTGGTTTAATATGTTATCATGGATAATATAGATTACAGTATATCATATTTAATGCTAGATTTGACATATTGTGATTTATAATTGACTTAGGAAATACTCTAGGTGACTCATTGTGTAATTATCCATACAACTGCATGTACATAACCATGTTATGCCGTCAATGGTCCTGAGTAATTCACCATCCATGTGTAAAGAGCATTGCACCCGCTAATCTCAATGGTTGTATCTGTATCCTATTCTTGATAAATCTTGACTAGACATTTGTGGATAAGTATCTATTAACATAACTCGATACTCATGGTTATAAACATATTCATAACTACAATCGGTTAAATACTTTCCTATGAATTTTCTACCTGAATATATTTAATGTATTTACAACATTTCTTATATTTTAATATAACAATATATAATAGAAAATAAACGAAACACTTACTTTATTTTAAATAAGATTCACAAGGGCATACGCTTAATCTATTAGATGGAATTTATCTACAATGGAAAATGGTGAAAAGGTTCGTCGAATAAACATTTAAAGTTCTTTAAGCGAGGTTTAAAATTATGTAAAATGAAGTACACTACCATGATGCATCGAACGTATCCAATATCATGTACCGTTTTATTATTTTGCATAAGATAATCTTTAAGAATGAAAGGGTTGGATATAAATTGCAATTACAATACTAAAACAAAACTACGCTTGAATTTCAAAAGATGTCATATAAGGATCGTAACATATTTAAAGAGTAATTAGCATGGGTAAGGGAAAAATATATTTCTTTTGTAATTGAATTGTAAGGTATATTTCCAATAGTATCATTTAATGTTTATTTAATTTCTATAATTTTATATACCTCAAAGTAGAATTATTGTGTTTTTCGCCAAGTTGAATATTAAGTGCTCAGTCTATAAGATAAATAACTTTAAATTAAATAGCTAACATTCAAATATACAACTAAAAATAGTACATGGAAAGTAAGAGCTATACTCTAGTGTATTCATTACCAAAGTTGTTGTATTCTCTTATCATTTTCTCCACTTATATCGTTGAATAGGATCGAGCTATTAAAGGTCGCCGGTCAACATTGCCATTAACAAAGCTTCTTTTTGTAAATGAAACTTCTCTCTTTTGACTTTTTTCTTGTCATTACAAAGTTTTTTTTTCATTTCTGCAATCAATTGTCTCATGTCTCATGTGTTCTTTTTTAGCCTTCCTCTCCAACCATTTCTCCTTTCATTACTCATCTTCCGTTTCTTGTGTTTCTTATTGAATAGATGACATCTAGTGTACAATACTGTCTACTTACGAGATATAATTGATATTATTTTTCAATCAACTTTTCCAGCTCCAATCTTACAGCACTTGAAAAGAATGAAATATTATCATGTGAATCAAAATCACTAGGTCTTGAGTTTGGGTTCATATTCCTTGGTACAAAATGCAAAGTTTTGCACTCCTTATTCACTTTGCTTCGTTCATCTTCCATGCAAAGGTAGTTGTAGACGCGTAAAAGGTTAACTAAAATGCACTTATTATCAATTGTGTAGACTTTGTTGGTTATGCTATATAGTAAACATGGATGTTTACAGTTGATCGAATAATAAATGTAAAAGGCTAACAATGGTTAGATTACTATAAGACTAAAATCGTTTGATATAATTTCTAATCCCCACTACAATGAAGATTGAATTTCTTTCATTTCTAGCAAGTGATGTCTAACTTTTGCCCTTTTTTTCTAAAGAATCGACAAATCTTGTGAGGAGAGGGTATCAAGTTGACGCTTGTTCAAGAGCTGCAAATAGTTTCCAAAAAGAAATTTCACTTTAAAACGTAATAGTGTGTAGATCCTTTGAGCACTCAACCTAACTATGAGCAAGCTCTACTTGTTCATCATTTTTTTAATCTTCTTCCTCTTTGATTTTCCATCATCGCTATCTAAAATTATTAGCCTCATTGATTTTTGTTTTCTTGATACTAGTCCATCCTCTCACACTATCTATATCTTCCTATTAAGTAGAGTATCCTGACCAATCCATATCTTTTTACAACCTAGCCCTATGAATTAAATAAAAGTTGACTATTATCGCCATCATGGAGTCAAACCAGCCATCCAAATTCCTACTTGTGTTTAGATGTGCATATAGTTACTTTGGGGTCGATAATCGAAATCTGGAGATTTGTAGTGAAGATTGAATTTCATGTCATGTTATTAGGACTGTTAGTGAATTAATGATTGAGATTGTTGTTTAAAATGTTGTTGAGAAGCATGTCGAGATAGAGAATATTTCTGATAGTTTTGTTGTGAATACAATATTGGAGGGCAATTATCCTTGTAGACAAAATTAATTTGATATGGTTAAATGGTAGGATAAGAAGAGCTTGGTTTTGTTTTCCTTTTTGATTATCGATGTTGTGATTTTATTCTTAATGAATTGATATTATATAGTTGAGAGAATGAGAAGTTTTTGCGTAAAATATGGGTGATGTATTATGTTAATATTGAAATAGGGGATAACAGTAAAAAAAGGACAATGTTATAAATTAATCTCATTGTTCTATCCAACATTATAAATGTCAGATAAGTAAACAACAATATTAGTTTATATTGTTGCATATACATATACATATACATTTATTTGATATTTAGACATGGCTATGCTATTTGGCATTTAGAGCATCTCTAACAGTGTAAGAGCTAAATATTTAAGCCCTAAATATTAAGCCTTTATCATCGAGGACTTGACCAACGTCGGGTGTCTATTTAATAGGTGTGTAAACAGAAGCACTTACTAAATTGGCAACTGATATTTGGATGCCTATTAAGTAGGCATTTGATGTTCAAGTTCTTATTTAATGGGCACCTAAGCCTAAGGAGTCTGTTTAATAAGCGCTAAGACCAAGCATGTAACCCTCCGTAATTTTGTGACAATTACTTAAAAATAAATAAATTGATAAATGATAACACCAGAAAATTGAATTTTTATAAACTTCAGAATTTGGTTATGAAACTTGCACCATTGGGTTCATGGCGATTTTCTGATCAATTTTTATATATAAAGTTTTCCAATCGTAGTTCAAATGAAAGAGTTAGTAACATTTGAAGATTTTGAATCGAAAATAATTAGATATGTAATTACGGTAATAAAAGTTAATTGACATCGATTAATAATGTTAGTGGAAACTTAAATGTTAGGAAATATTAGCGTTAAATTAAATCTGAGAGAATACATATAATTGGATAAAAAAATATAGCAATTGGTTTTAAAAAAGGAATAAAACTAAATGAATATCAAGCTAACTAATTACCGTAGAAATGCAAGCAAGGTTGACCCATTCAGGTTGATCGGTAGCGGTCAATCTAAGGCATGGAGCGATTGATCGTTGCCTATGTAAATGCAGTAATGGTACATGGCCAAATGGCCATGATTTAATATAGTTTAATCTAAGGCTAGCTTTGATTTAAACCCCTATAAATATAGACCTGGACCCTCACTTCTAAACTCATAATTTCGGAGTGATGCCAGGGCTTTGTCATTTTCTCTTTTCCTTCAAATCTTAAGTTCTTAGAAATAGTAATAAATTATATGTCATGCAATTAGAGAATTGTAGAAGATGAATGTGTACAAAAATATGGCCAAATTAAATTGCCAAAGCCAAGGTAAACTGTAAATCTGGGCCTAAATTTTAAATCAAATACCAAAACTCTTTTCTAATCTAGATCTCTGATAAATCTGTATGCACTTATGAATCCAAATAGGGAGAAATGGAAGTCAAACTGGAGTAACAGGGATTAGATCTGGAGATTTAGAAAGCTAAAATGGTGAGTGAGAAATTATATATTTTTATATAATATTAGATTTATATCATTATAAATCTATTCTTGTATGCTTGAAATGTAAATTGGAGTTGTAGGCTAAAAGATTGTATACGTAAAATAAAATTATAAACCCTGCCTACATATTCTATTATTGATAAGGTGAAATTGTATATTGCATGTATTTTGAAAATATTGGGTATTAATAGTCCCTGAATTTAGTCTTTGAAATTTATAGAATATGTGATAGTTTCAGATTTTTGAATTTAATAATACTCATGCAAATAAAAAGGTAAATCGAGTTATCGCAATAAACATAGGGATTTAATTGGTATTTTAATTTATTGGATTATATAGTATGTTGTAATGTGAATTTCTGTACTTCTACACATTATCAAGTTTCATGTTTATAAATAAAAGCGTAGTGGTTGAAATAAGAAGGAATACACCTAAAAAGAAAGAGATGTATAAAATAAGGATATTTTGCATATTTTGTACTATCTATTTCAATAAATATGAAAAGATAATTCCTTATAATTCCAAACGTAACACAAATTCTCTTTTTGGATAAGATATAGAAATTTATAGTTTTAACCATTCCATTTGTGAGAAATGTAATTTAATGCATTAAAATACAAAAATCCCTAAGGATAAATTATAAGAATTATAAATGTGATAAAAATGGTCTAGGAAAAGAATATGCGCAATATAAATAAAACATAAGTGAAATAAAAGAAATGAAAAGATAGGCAAGTCATAATTTAATAAAAAGTGTATGGGTAGTTCTCTAAAACAAGGTAGGATATCAAAGGTTAAAAATGAATAGATTTAGGAAGTTAAATAATAAGGGTAAGGGAAAGTAAATGAGAAAATATATTTAAAAGAAACGGTAAATGACCTTAAATTAAATAAGATGTAAACTCATAGGAAAGTAAAGAAATATTGTCAACAGTGAACAATAGAGGTACAATAATTAAATAAGAATGAATGAAGATATATATAAACATACATACATACATACATACATATATATGTATATGTATATGTGTGTGTATGTGTAGCCTCAAGTATGCATTTATGATGAGTGTGAATTATATAATTACGTAGATAACTTAGTCATTAGAATGGGTTGGAATGTGAGGTCGGTGGTGTAACACAAAAGAAGTCTGCCCACCGTAATGGGCCACCAATAGTTGTGTATACATCATACTGATGTGGAACATATCCAGCTGGAGAACCTGTGGAGTATATATGCTTGCGTATAGGGAAAGGAATAACTCTGCTTTAATAAATTAAGGGGAGGGTATTGCCTTGATTGCGTTAGGCAATCCAAATAGAATGGTGAGCGTCTCGACGCTATGTCAGTATGTGTTGGTACCAAATTAGGAGTAGGAGTTGTACATAGGTTGGATGCATAATCATGCCTGCAAAGTCAACGGGAAAGCCATGGTTACATCCAATGGACTGCGTCTCCTACTAGGTTAGGTCCTATTAGGTAATGCACTGCCACAATTGTTTGCTAATTTGTTTGTTTCGGTAAGGCTAGTTAACCCATAAAAGAGTTCTTCCAAAAATTAATGGGGTAGTCCGGGGAGCTAAGTCCTCTATAATCGGTGGAGCTGAGTCCACAATCGGAAGCAAGCAAGTAGTGGATCCCTAAGGAAAGATAGAATATGGCTAAGCAATTATGACGCCGTATTAGGCACTACAAGATGCACGTCAAGGTGTCAAATAACATTGAGAGGTGAACATGGATGAAGACGACGAGACACACCGATGAGTCGACATTTCGGGTTCCCCCTCTTAATGCGTAGTTGTATGGGTAGTCATAATACGAGATGTAATTCCATACAGACGTGATATTTGGTTAATGATGGATCCTAACGTGGTGCCAGATTATGGATAATAGCGGGAATAGTATCTTACTCAAAAGGGGGACTGTAGTACTTATATATCGATACACTCACACACGCACGTATGTAGTCATGGTCTACTTTGAGCAGCTGAGGGTATCATACGCGTAAGTGGAGTCGAGATGACTAAGTAAAAGTAAAAGACATAACATGTAATGGAAGACAATCGACACAAACTAGCGTTAAGTGTAAAATGTATATTTCTCCAGTCACCAGAACATTATTCTGACCCTCCTCATTACAACCCATAGGATAGCTTTAGAGATACAGATACTGGTGTAAGGTGGGAATAGTGAAAGGATAGGTTTCCTTAAGCATGTCCGGCACTGACAAGGACACTAGACATTGGAAGTGTCAACCTTGGCCAGTACTATATGTTCTATTATACTTTACTTTTCCACTGTGAGATATCAACAATGATCTGATATACAATTATTATTTTATTCGCAGGATATTAAACAAACGATCCATACTTTGGTGGACTTGGGTTTTTGGTTTAGAAAAAATTCGAACCCACTGGGGTGCGCATTTTTACAAAGCGACTATAAGTGGCATGCACCATTATTTTCATTATTTCACAATGTTTCATAATTAAATAGAAAACAAGAAGAATGCCGTCATGTGCTATCAAAATTTAAAGATGTATAGATCACCCAGAGGCATACATAAGAGGAAATGTCTCGAATCACATTGCTTCTAGCCTAGACACGACTAGTTTGACTTACAAATTTTACAGGAGCTTCCAATTGGATATGCCATTGCCTATGTAAGGATTGGATTCTATCAAAGTATAATTATATATATTTTTCTACTTTTACTCATAATTGTAAATTGTAAACCTGACTAGGATTGATAAATAAAAAATAATTATTAGTATGCTAATGTCAGGTTAAATGTATTAATTATGAATTGTTGTTTATTATATAGACAAAGTATATCATTTATCGGGGTAGTTGGTCCAAGTGCATTAGATAGTTTTACGATACACTTCCTTATGCTCTAGTAGATAGGCTGCAAACTAGACCATTTGCCTTTTTTTGTAGATTCAACCTACCTAGTCTTTTGATCATCCACTCATACTGGCCTTAGTTGAGAGGTCAAGGTGCATGACACATACATTTAATTTTTTATATTTTGAGTTAGGGATTACACCAGTTAATTTTTACATTATGACTAGCATATAGATGATGGAAGCATCTACAATTTGTTACCCATGTGCCTATGCGGATCGTGCACGAATTAATGGAAAGCCTTACCTCATATTAACTTGAAGAGTTGGAGTAACCTTTTATTACCCTCAAGGGTTAGATATTGGATCCATTTGATAGAGACCGGGCAGATGTTTGATGATCATCACCTTGCGATTAAATATTATGTTTTTGGGCGTAGGATTGCTTTACATGCACCGTCATTATTTGGTATTTGGGAGATTGATGTTGGTATTAGATGACTGGTAGTCTACGTATACTAGGAGATTGATGTTGGTATTAGATGAAGGATTACTTTACGTGAACGAAATAGAGTTTATACAAGCGGAAATAAACTCAGATAAAACTATCTCAATAGCAAAGAAAAAACTGTCTCGGCTCCAAAGTGTTGCATACTGGAATAAGCAATAGTCTATCCCTACATAATACGATAAAGCTCAATCCTGCTCGTCCTTTGCACTGCCACCGCGTACCCCTAGTCCTGCTATCTAGCCTGCTTTTTAAGAGCACTCGATATAATAAGAAGCAAAGCATAATACTAAGATAACGGTCCGGTGTGAGTGATAAATAAATCCCAAAATACTATACAAGTCGATATAGTAGTGAACAAGGGTACACGAACCATACATGACCTTTCCCTACAACCAAAGAGTTAGCATATAACAATTATAATATGCTACTATACATTCTACAAACATCATAAGGTGCACAACAACCTAAGTACAATGATGGGTGTCCTAGTATCCCTATCCACAATACCTATCTCAAACGACATCCCTAGAGTGATAAACTATTGGAGAAAATAAACAAAGCAAATATGGTATCCATTAAACAGTCCTCACTATTACTCAATGTGCCTTGAATATATGGAAAATCGTATGACCTTTCCTCTTCCAGGGATTAATGGATAAATTCCAGTATTCGGTGTACTCGCTTACATCCCAAAGTTGACAATATACCCATTTCATTGGTCCAGGGTATACAGATCCATTCCACCGACCTAGGTAACCATTCCAAGTATCCAATAAGTGTCATCACAATATCCCTTCTTTCGAGTACATTAAAAAATACTCCGGGTATCAATGACCCCTTAGCACATGTATATCCAAGCCTTTTCCTTGCTCTATCTAGTTTCCATTATTCTTAAGGAACCATTTCACATTCCTTCCACGATAGAATTATTCAACGTTCTATCCACCGGTCATCCTTCCTAGAACCTGCCCTTTGTGGACGAACATTCTCACGACTCCTTTCAACATAAAGCCACCATCATCAGAATCTAACTCCATTCACCATCTAGTTATCATAATCGGAGCCTCGAAGCTACCATTTTTCATCGTGCTATTGTATCGCCATCGAAACCAAAGCAATCAAACAAACACCTTCAGCACAACCTTAAGAGCCCCCAGATTCCCTTCTGGAAATTCCATAAACCCTCTCTCCATAATTTCATGTCGACCGACATGAATCTCTTTACTTTTACTTAGCCAAATTTTGGCCAAGTATTTTCCTCTCTGATCCCTACTTCTTGGCATGCTTAAAAACCTTTGCTTCATTTACCTAAGCTCTAAGCTCCACCCAAGTGTCAGAAAAAAAACTCGGTACGATCAAAAGTGATTAATACTGACCTGTGCAATTAGCTAATTTTCCAACTTCGAACTTTTGGACCTCTTCCTACCTTCGACCCGAATTTTTATGGTCTAAGTCCCCAAGTCATATCCCATTACTGAATAAACCTACAACTTCTTCCTCTAGCAGAATTAGCTCATCATCGATCATTCAAATATACCCCAAACAGACTATGACCAAAAACTTGTGCTCCTCCCTTCCTTCAAAGCATCTCCTCCAAGTTTCATCCAATTTTGATCACTTATGCCTTCGTTTTAATCAAATCGATTACCTTGTTTCCTAAATACACTAAAACGCTAGCAAACTATATATCAGAACAATTCATCTAAGAATATATATTATTTCTAACTTTCATCAAACATATACAAGCAATTAAAACAAGATTAACATGCAAATTGTAGTCTAGATCTAAATTTTCACTAACATGACAATATGATCCAAAAGATATTGTAAGACCATTTAAAATGAATCGGCCAATATCATTTTTAAAGGTGTAATTAAAATTAGAAAACATTTTACTGTAAAAATCATGTTTAAAACATCTATTTTAACTATATGGACAAGCGTAGAATAGTGAGGGTCAAGAATCACTCACTTAATACCTAAATTACCACTTTAGATCCCCAAATCTGATAGGAACAACCAAGAGCACAAATTTCCAAGCACCAAAATGTTGAATCTATGATCCTCTTTGCTAATTACCCTTTAAATTATCGATTTGGATAATATTAGTAAGGAAAAAATGAGTTATTTGATAAAATTAGGGTTAATGGAGGTTTGGAATTGTCTTGAGAAAGAGGGAAATGAATTGGATCAATCTTTACAGCCCAGTTAGGTACAATTCCCAAAATTCGTTAGTGGGCCTAAGTGTAGGATTGGTTTAATTGCCCACTAATTTGTCCACCAGCAAACAAAAATTAAAATAGCCGTATCTCCTAAACATTAAATCTAATTTCCTATTATGACCACTCAATGGAAAGAAAAACCACAAGCACTATTTAATGGAAGTGGTTTCAGATCTTGATTCAATTCCTATTAAATTATAGGTCTTACAAGAATTTATGGGTCAGAAATGTCGTATAAAAATTCTAAAGATGAAAAATGTCCTTATTAGTCATTTTTCAAAGTTTTAGAGTCATATGACCTCGTATGAATTAAATAAAAATATTTTATAATCCTTCAATATGTAAAATACGGACCATTACATTCTTTCCCCTTTAGCAATTTCACCTCCAAAATTGCCAAACATGTTAGAGAATAGTCAATCGTAGTTACCCTTCATGCCTAACAATCATATTCAACCAACAAACATATTAAACAAGCAGCCATGCGACCAATAGTATAGATAAGCCTATCCTAAAATGCGAGATAGTAAACTATCCTATATGATATCAAAAGTGAAAGTAAATATGATAAAAAGTAGGCCTACCATGTAAATAGCTCCGAATATGCAGCCTTGATACTCTCCTCGGTTTCCCACGTGCAATCACTTTCACTTTCGCCCTATTGAACATTCACTAGCTCCACCGCCTTCCTCCTAAGAAGTTTATTATCGCGTCCGATAATACGAAGCGGCCTATGAGATCTAGAAGCCTCTGGTTCAATCACGATATTATCAAGTTGATTCGGTGCAATTGTCATGCTTGAGCCATGCACAAACTTCCACAAGTGAGAGATGTGAAATACATTGTGCATGCCTGCCATCTTCTAAGGTAAATCGACCTTATACGATAGGTTCCTAATTCTCTCTACTGTCGGAAAAGGACCTGCGAATCTCGACACCAACTTCCTCTTACTACCGAATCGAACAACATTCGTCAATGGAGATATCTTCATGAACACCATATCATCGATAGAGAACTCTAAATCTCGACGTCTCTTATCGACATAGGTCTTCGGCTTATCCTGAGCAGCTTGCATCCGTTATCGAATGATCTCAATCTTCTCCGTGATCTCTCTAATTATATCTAGCCCAAATATCAGTTTCTCACTTGCTTCACACCAACACGAAGGAGCACTCAACAGTCGGCGACACAATGCTTCGTACAGTTCCACATTAATACTAGACTAATATTGAATGATTAATTTTCTATCGGACTAGAAAACTAACGTAAAATATTATAATAAAAATAATCGTAAGCGAACGGCGTATAATTTTAGTATATGGTGAGGTACGGGTCGATCCACAGGGAATTGAAGTGATTTAAAATCCTAATCAATCAAATTAAACCAAGATTTGAAGTTGTTTTAAGCTAAAAATGTAAAAAACTAGCTAAACAAAGTGAATAAAAATATGAGATTAGAAAACAATTTAGAGGCAAATCCACTCTCATTCTCTCACATAAATCAACAAAAAAATAATCTACGATCTTAAGTGGAAATAGTGATGTATTTATCTTAAGTATGGTCTATTTATGTTATGAATTAACATAACTTAAACCATCAGACTATAATACAACACATAAAACCACTTATCAATTGTACTGAAAATGAAGTCAGAGCAAAATCTATTTTAAGTATGATTTATTTACTATTGTATCTAGTAACATAGATCATCAAATTTTGATTCTACTTTAATTTCACAATCAAAAGTCATTTAGTTAGTAAATGATGTAAATTGTGTTTATGTTTGAATAAGAATAGCCTATTTGTGAAAACGACATAGACTATCAAATTCACTAATAAACTTACATCATAACCTAACTTTTCATGAAGCATAAGAGATCATAAATCACATAATATGTTGAATTTACATAATTTTAGAGAGCTTCATTACCCCTAAATTGAAGGGGTTTAGCTACTCATTTGTGTTATCATTTCAACACATGTAAATTTCAACATAGAAAACACTAGAAGGAATTGCAAGCTAATGAAAAATTGAAAGAACTAACTACTACTTGCAGAAAAGTAAAATTAAACTAAGTGCATAAAAAAGAAAGCTAATCTACTAACTTGAAAGGAAAAGAGCATGTAAATAAAAATGAGCAAGAAAATAAAATAAGAACAAAGAAAAAAGAAAAGAAAAAAGAAAAAGAGGCTTAGGAAGCAATTTTATTTCATATAATTTTGAAGCTTATACCTTGCATAATATGATAAGAGATTTAAGATTCATTACATTAACATAAGAGAGTATTTATACAAGCCTAAAACCCTAATCCATATTCTTCGGAGCTACCCAAATTGCCTTTTAGGAAATGAAGCCTTAATCATTAGCTTGAGCATAATCCTCCATTTAAATGTGCATGTAGCTTTAATCCCCACTAGCATGTGCAGTAGCTCCAATTTGAAGTTTATGGTTAGTGGATAGGTAGGGTCCTCCATGATGCATGAATTTATTTATTTCATCATTCCATTGTTCTTCCATCCTTGTGCATTCATACATATATGAAAGCTCTTTCCATTTTCCATCTAAATTTCTAGAAATAAAAATAAAATGTACAAGTGAATATTCTCAAAATTAACATATACACAAAACTACAATTTTACCCCCAAATTGATGTATGAATGATGACTTGAAAGCATTTTTGAAATTTGGTTTTAAACATGTAAAAATACCCAATTATGAAATTTATTTGACATAATAGTAGATTAAACATTGAAGTAAAAATATGCACATTTATGTGCACATCAAACATGGAAGCTAAGATAAATCCATTTTCGCAGGGAGTACGATTGCATTAAGCATACACAACAAGATGTTAAACCTCTAGGTGTCTCTAGTAGGACGAGTGCTGTCTCGTGAGGGATTTCAGCGGATACTATCCACAAAATCCAAATGCAACATGGGTCTAGCTCACTTCTCCTAAGCTTCATTCAAAACTTGCCATTTTTAAATGCAAGATTTATTTAAAAAGAGATGAATGCAAAATATTTACAAATGAAGAATTTACTTTTAAATTGACACGAATAAGTTAAATATAAGTTTCGGTTATCATCATGAAATTTTAGTTATTTTCGTCAAAATTTTCAACAAAAAATTAAGTTATCATCACAATTAGACTTGAGTTTGGCTAGTTTTTTCGGTTGATAATATAGTGCAACTATGAAATGGATCCTTAGTTGATTATTAAAGTTTTTCAAAGTGGTATTTCTGTTTCTTTTGAATAATAAATCGAATCGAATAAGTGAAAATAGTGCTTGGATTTCAATTGCTTCCTCTCTCTAATTTTTGAAAAATATTAACTTATTAATATTTACACATCTAACTCAGATAAACTGAGGCCAGATATACTGATCATGCACTGCCTTTTAGACTTATGTGAGAAGAGTAAAGAGTGTGGCGAGTGTACACACTTGCGTATGAACACATGACTCTAGGTGGTTGTTTTTATTAAATTTATTTACATACAGCTAACTCAGATAAACTGACGTCGGATACACCGATCCTGCACTACCTTTCGTGCTTACGTGAGAAGGATACAGAGCATGGCGAGTGTACACACTTGCGGGTGAACACATGACTCGAGGTGTTTCTTATTTTCACAAAACCATTTTTTTTTCTTTTTTTATGTTTTTTTAATGAAAAGAGATTTTTGTAAAATCGTCTTAGCACCATTTAACTTAGAAGATCAAAAATGTTATCGTCTTTACTTTAAATCAACCACTCTTTTAAACAAAGATTTACAATTAAAATATACTTCATAATCAACACCCATGAACCTTCCTATATATTAGTTAAACTGTAACAACCCGCCACTCATTCTATAGGATGACGAATCATTAATAAGAAAGAAAGGGGTGAGAAATAGAAAAGAAGAGAAAGAGAAAGAAAACAACACGAATACTCACAGCGGAAACGGAACAAAATATAATATATCATATAACTATTACATAGTATCATATACATCTATCAGAGTTACACAGATTACACACATATACTAGACATTTATAAACATCTGTCTAGTTATTACAACTCAATACAAAACAAAGATCTAAACAAGATCAACACAGCGGAAACTACTATCTATATCTACAACGCTGAAGCCTCCTGCTCCATTGCTCCTCCACCATTCGTCAAGGCTAACCTGAATCCCTTGGCTACTCGTAAAAATTTGAGTACCCAAGAGTTTTATTAAAACAACTCGACTTCCTATGCCCAGAAAGTCGCATCATTACGAAGAAAGAAAGGGGTAGAAAATAGAAAAGAAGAGAAGAAAGAAAGAAACAACAACAACGATCTCACAGCGGAACGAATAAATTATATTAATAACATAAACTATTACATAGTATACAACAATTTACAGAGTTACACAGCATATACATCACTTACTAGACAGTTATAAACATCTGTCTAGACATTACAACTCAAATACAAGACAAGACACTATCACAGATATCAACACAGCGGAATACTATATCTACGAACGCCGAAGCCTCCTGCTCCATTGCTCCTCCAGAATATTCGTCAAGGCTAAACCTGAATCCCTTGGCTACTCGTAAAAATTTGAGTACCCAAGAGTTTATATAAAACAGAAATAAACACTTGGGTCAGACATGGGTCTGGTGTGAGTAACAGGTTAAACTTGCTTAACTTCAAAACCTTTAGAAAGAAAAGGTATCACGTAAGACTCCCCACAAATAAACATGGGTAAGTTTTTACCTTACGCTAACCAAAACATTTGATAGGAAATTTGATTTTATTATAATAGGGTCTAGGGTTTTCAAGTAAAATATAGAAATAGCTGAAATGCTTACATCTCACATTCCAATATAGTTGGGCACAACTAATACGTACGGCACTTATTGGAGTTTGGATTCCATACAATGGCAGGGCTACTGGGGTATCGCCCGTCACAGTACGTGGCCTAGATCACCGTACCGAGGAGTACGCCCGCTCCCCTGCAACACAAAGCCGGAACCATCCCTTACTGGATAATCCCGAACAAGATAACCCCGTAGTTGGCGCGACCAACCACACACTAAGCCGAATAAAAGAAAAGGGACCTCTAGACAGGGATCTATCTTGCTCTCAGTGGGTGCTACCCACGAAGCCTTGCTGCACCTCCCCTGTTTTAGCCATTCCCGGTTGATGAGGCTTGAGGTTACGATTACCTTTAATCAGAACATATCACTTAGAATGCTCATCGTCCGCCTGACGATGTGCTGAAAGCATTCAATCCATACAAGTTCGTTCCGGGTTCGAACGAAACCGAAGGCATTATCTCGTTACACTCGTTTTGGAATCACCCTCAGAGTTAACGACAATAACCCTTGCACTCTGAATCTTCATCTTCACTTGAGATTCACGACCTATCGTAAATTTGGAATTCGAAGTTGGAGACTTCGTTATTATTGAAGTTTTCTCTGGTAAAAGGGAAAAACTCGAAGTGGGTCTCGGGGTTTTCCAGTTTTTACTCGGGTATTTTGATATTGGGCTCGGGTAGATTTGATGAATGAGATTGAATGTATTTCATTGTTTGATATCTCTGATGAGATATGATTGATATATGATATGGATGCTTGGTTGAATTATAATGATAATGTGAATTATCTGTTTGGGATGATAATGTAGATTATCTATTGAATTATCTATCTTTGTGTATATAGATAAGAATTGAATTGTTTTAACCTTAAAACAACTTGGCCCTTGTAACGACCACGACTTTCTCTCCATAGAAAGTCGTATCGCTAATAAGAAAGAAAGGGGTGAGAAGTAGAAAAGAAAAGAAGAGAAAGAAAACAAACACAAATACTCACAGCGGAAACGAACAAAATATATTATATCACATAAATATTACATAGTATCATATACAACACTTATCAGAGTTACATAGATTACATATCATATACTAGACAGTTATAAACATTTGTCTAGTTATTACATCTCAATACAATACAGAGATCAATACAAAATCAACACAGCGGAAACTACTATCTATCTACAACGCCGAAGCCTCCTGCTCCATTGCTCCTCCACAATTCGTCAAGGCTAACCTGAATCCCTTGGCTACTCGTAAAAATTTGAGTACCCAAGAGTTTATAAAACAGAAATAAACAACTTGGGTCAGACATGGGTCTGGTGTGAGTAACAAGTTAAACTTGTTTAACTTCAAAACCTTTTTGAAAGAAAAGGTATTACGTAAGACTTCCCACAAATAAACATGGGTAAGTTTTTACCTTACGCTAACCAAAACATTTGATAGGAAATTCGATTGTATTATAATAGGGTCTAGGGTTTTCAAGTAAAATACAGAAATAGCTGAAATGCTTACATCTCACATTCCAACATAGTTGGGCACAACTAATACGTACGGCACTTATTGGAGTTTGGATTCCATACAATGGCAGGGCTACCGGGGTACCGCCCATCACAGTACGTGGCCTAGATCACCGTACCGAGGATCACTCCCAATCCCCTGCAACACAAGGTCGGAACATCCCTTACTGGATAATTCCAGCACAAGATACCTCACGGTTGGGATCAGCAACCGCACCACTAAGTCGAAAATAGAAAGGGACATCTAGACAGAGGTAACCTTGTCCTACTTGGGTGCTACCCACTAACCTTGCTGCACCTCCCCTGTTTTAGCCATTCCCGGTTTGTGAGGCTTGAGGTCACGATTACCTTTAAAAAGAACACATCTATCTTAGAATGCTCATCGTCCACCTGACGATGTGCTGAAAGCATTCAATCCATACAAGTTCGTTCCGGGTTCGAACGAAACCGAAGGCATTATCTCGTTACACTCGTTTTGGAATCACCCTCAGAGTTAATGACAATAACCCTTGCACTCTGAATCTTCATCTTCACTTGATTCACGACCTATCGTTAATTTGGATCGATGTGGTATTCGGGTCTCCAGACCTGGAAATCCGGTATACGGAAACCCGATCCCGGTCTCATCGAAATCCAAAACGTATCTTTTAAGGCCAAGTTGTTTTAAAGGTTAAAACAATTTAATTTATTATCTTTATACACAAAGAAAGATAATTCACAACAGATAATCAACAATATCAGATAGTCCATACAATTCAACTAACATCCATATCATACAGCATATATCTCATCAGAGATATCAATCAATGCCAAGTATTCAATACTATCACCCATTCATAAGTAATGATTTATATCATCTCTAATTAATTTAACATAAATTAAATTAATTACTTCATTCTATATATAAATCCTGCTTACTTAACCATTAATTAATTATAAATCAATTAATTAATTATCCTCTAATTATTCATTTCAATTAATCATCCTTGATTAATTATCTTTTAATTACATTTAAATAATTAGCCTTTAATTAATTTCACAAATGAATTATTCTTAACATTTATAGTAATTAACCTTTAATTACTTATTAATTAACTATAATTAATTATCTTAATCCTTAATTACATTAATTAATTACTCTTTAATTACTAATTATTGATTAATTAGCTTTAATTAATCAACTCTTAATTACATCATTAATTATATTAATTAATTAATCCTTAATTACTTCTTTAATTAATTACTCCATTTAAATTTATTTACATTTAATAATTAATCTTTAATTAGTCACATTTATTAATCACCTTTGATTAATCTCATTCAGTAATTAACTTCCCTTAATTACTTCATTACATAAATTAATTACTCCTTAATTAATTATCTTTAATTAATCCCTTGATTAATTACAAAAAGTAATTAAACTCAAATTACTTCTATTCATCTTCCATTAATTACATCCAGTAATTACCATTAATTACTTTACTAAGTAATTACAGTCCATTTAATTAATCACATTAATTAATTAGTCTTAATTAATCTTATTTATTAATTAACTTTAATTAATCACATTAATTAATTATCTATGTAATTAATCCTTAATTACCTTTCATTAATTACTTCCATAAAGTAATTATTCTTTTTAATTAATTACATTTAGTAATTATCCATTTATTACTTACACTAAGTAATTACACTTCATTAATTACATTTAAGTAATTATTCTTATCAAATCACCAAGTGATTATCTTAAATTAATTAAACTTAATTAATTAATTTAAAACTTATCAAAAAAAAATTTTTTAATTAATTACCTTAAGTAATTAATTCCTTTAATTATTTCCATTAATTAATCTCTAGTTAATGATTCATCTCTTAGTTCATTAACTACCCACTAATTGCTCTATTAATTAATTATTCTTAATTACAAATAAGTAATTAACCTTTAATTTATTTTACTAATTAATTATCCTTAATTAATATCAACCTTTTTAAAATAAACTCTTCATTTAAATTAAATACTTATTCTATTATTAACTTTATTAAAACCAATTTAGGAATCAATTATATATTTGAAAATATATTTTACTTTAAAACAAAACAATTTAAACCCTTAGTTTTTAATGTACTTAAAATCTTTGGAAATCCTTTTCAAACATGTTTAATTAAATTAAACAAATATTTATCTTTGGAAACTTAATTTCCATATCCTTTAAACTTATCTATTTAAAATATATTTGAAACATAGTTTAAACATTACTTTAATTACTTTGGATATAACTTAACAACTTGAAACATGCTTATTTAAACTTGTTTAAATTTCTTAAAACTTATTAACAACTTCACCTTTAAACTTAACTAATCGTTTTTTTTTATAAAAACTGACTGTTTTAAATCTTTAAAACATTAAAACTTATTTAAACACTACAACATAGAAACTCGAGTTAACCCTCACTAAAACCCAAGCCAACATACAATTTTCCCGAGCTCAGACTCGAGTATTTCGCTTATCCCACTGCTTCGAGAAAACCACGCATCTTCACGAGTCAATCCCGAGTTTCCAGCTTCTTCCCAAAGCCTATCATCGCCAGACACATACGTGCACACGTGCACGTGCACGCAACCTCGCCGTCTTCGACAAGTCATCGTCGACCATCTCTACCCAATCGACTACCCAGAACCCACAACATCGGTAGATTCCAAACTTACTTCTCTAAATAAACTTACCTTAATAATTACATTAAGTAATTATTATCAAATCATCTCTTGATTATTCTAAATTAATTAAACTTAATTAATTAACCTAAAGGGTTTCCGTATACCAGGATTCTAGGTCTGGAGACTCGAATACCATCTTCGACTCCGAAATCGTTACACGATAATGTAAAGATGGTCACTCGATAAACCTGGCTCCGATACCACGTGTGACGACCCGACTTTCCACTCCCGGAAAATCGCATCGACAGTAAGAAAGAAAGGGGTGAGAAGTAGAAAAGAAAAGAAGAAAGAAAGAAAACAACACAAATACTCACAGCGGAAACGGAACAATATATAATATATCATATAACTATTACATAGTATCATATACATCTATCAGAGTTACGCTGATTACACATCATATACTAGACAGTTATAAACATCTGTCTAGTTATTACAACTCAATACAAAACAAAGATCTAAACAAGATCAACACAGCGGAAACTACTATCTATATCTACAACGCTGAAGCCTCCTGCTCCATTGCTCCTCCACAATTTGTCAAGGCTAACCTGAATCCCTTGGCTACTCGTAAAAATTTGAGTACCCAAGAGTTTATAAAACAGAAATAAACAACTTGGGTCAGACATGGGTCTGGTGTGAGTAACAGGTTAAACTTGCTTAACTTCAAAACCTTTTGAAAGAAAAGGTATCACGTAAGACTTCCCACACATAAACATGGGTAAGTTTTTACCTTACGCTAACCAAAACATTTGATAGGAAATTCGATTGTATTATAATAGGGTCTAGGGTTTTCAAATAAATATGAAATAGCTGAAATTGTTACATTATTAAATTCCAGCATACTAGCCACAAAGTGGGTTATACAATCAAAACCGTTATCACTTATTGGAGATTGGATTCCATACAATGGCAGGGCTACCGGGGTACCGCCCGTCACAGTACGTGGCCTAGATCACCGTACCGAGGATCACTCCCAATCCCCTGCAACACAAGGTCGGAACATCCATGATAATTAAACAATACTTACTTATAAGTTAAGTCCTAATAAAAACTAAATCAAGTGGTAAAAGATAAAAAGACATTTTGGGTCTGGCAACAGAACAAAACAGAATTCATATACATCCATACACCACATCCATATATACAAACAGGAGAATGCACTTATTCGTACATCAATACTTATATATGTCACAGAGATTCAACATGCAATCCTATTTTATTTTAAGTTTAAAAGTTACTCTTAATTAATTATCTTATTTAAAGGTTTAAAAAGCCTAGTTAAGTCAAATTCACACCTGAGTGTCTCTGTAAACAAAAACAACAGAGAAATGTTATATAAAGGTAAAAATTTAAACTTGTTGTCTTTTCCAGATAGGAGAAGTTAGTTCGATCTTCTGATGATTGGTAGTAGAGTAGTGTTTTGGATTATTGGTAGATCTTGAGAGGATCATTCTGTTGAGTTGTTTTTGGTTCTGTTTATTTCTAGAAGCATCAGCGAAGGTTGAGTTGATCAGGAAAGATCTGTAGACAGCTCAGGATCGTCTGAAGGATTTTGTGGGTAAGAACTGAGGAATTTGGAATTCGAAGTTGGAGATCGTTGTTGTTGTTTCTTTCTTTCTTCTCTTCTTTTCTCTTTCTATCCCTTTATTTCTTATTAACGATGCGACTTTCTGTGGAGAGAAAGTCGTGGTCGTTACATAAACCGCAGTTTCTTGTAATCAAACTTTATTTTAATTTTTGTCGAGACAAATAAATTTTCAAAAATTTCAATTTAATAACCAAAACATATAGTTATCCCATAGTGTTTCCCTTAAATTAAATGTTGAAAAGAAAAAAAATAGGACTTCTTAAGGTTTTGGAAAGAGAATGCAAAAAAAAACCATGAAAAAAAACGAAGATAAGACTCCCCCCACACTTAATTTTGACTGTGTCCCCACAATCAATGCATGATATAATGAGTTTAATGGAGAAAAATATGTACATATTTACAAAAGAGGGTTAACATTTCCTACTAGACGTAGTATGGCTCATGAAGAATCATGAGCTTCTCCTCTTGATTACTTGGTAATTCGAAGTATGGTTTCAAGCGATGACCATTGACTTTGAAAATTGTTCAATCCCTATGGTTTTGTGTTTCTATTGCACTATGTGGAAAAATAGTTCGAACCATAAATGGTCCGGTCCATCTTGATTTTAATTTCCCAAGGAATAAGTGAAGTCTAAAGTCAAATAAAAAACATTTTGGTTAGGCGAAAATGTTTTTCTTAGGATATATTTATAAAGAAAAACATTTGTTCTTTCTTTGTAAATTTTTTCGTTTTCATATGCATCGTTCCTAAATTCTTCTAGTTCGTTGAGTTGTAGTTTTCGGTTTTCGCTAGCTTTATCAAGATCAAAGTTTAAGTTAGTAATTTCCCACAACGCTTTATGTTCGATTTCAATTGGTAAATGGCATGCTTTCCCATAAATTAAACGAAATGGGGACATCCCAAGGTTAGTTTTAAAAGCAGTACGGTAAGCCCAAAGCGCGTCGATCAAATTCTAAGACCAATCTTTTCGATTTTTGTTAACAGTTTTCTCCACAATTTGTTTTATTTGTTGATTTGAAACTTTAACTTAGCCTCAAGTTTGAGGATGATATGGAGTGGATAACTTGTCGGTTATCGAGTACTTCTTCATTAAAGTTTCAAATGAACGATTGCAAAAATGTGTTTCGTTATCGCTTATTATTGTGTGAGGTGTTCCAAACCTCGAAAATATATTTTCTTTTAGAAATTTCACAATAATTTTATGGTCTTTGGTTTTACATGGAACGGCTTCGACCCATTTGGAGACATAATCAATGGTAAGCATAATGTTCAAATTTCCGAAGGAATTGGGAAATGGTCCCATAAAATCAATACCCCAAACATCAAAAATTTCGATTGTAAGAATGGGGTTCAAAGGTATCATATTTCGTCGAGAGGTTCTTCCTACGATTTGGCAGCGATCACAAGTTTTACAAAATTTGAATAAGTCTTTGAAAAGAGTAGGCCAATAGAAACCACATTGAAGCACCTTTACAGTAGTTTTTCGAGGACCGAAATGTCCTCCACATGCTTGGTCATGACAAAACGAGAGAACACTCTTGATTTCGCAATCTGGAATGCAACATCGAATGATTTGGACGGAACAGTACTTAAACAAGTACGGATCATCCCAATAGAAGTACTTGAATTGGGAAAGAAATTTACATTTATCTTGTTTCGACAAAAATGAAGTATTTTCTTTAGTGACTATATAGTTCAGTATATCGGCAGACTATGGATCGACAGAAACAACAAGGAGT
This sequence comes from Allium fistulosum, assembly GCA_030737815.1. Lineage (NCBI taxonomy): Eukaryota > Viridiplantae > Streptophyta > Magnoliopsida > Asparagales > Amaryllidaceae > Allium > Allium fistulosum. The sequence goes on along the minus strand of CM060902.1, from coordinate 271,333,396 downwards.
TGTTCATCCGGGAAGTTTCCGTTGATTGGTAAAGGCGATAGTGTGTTGGGAAGACGGGACAAGTGATCGGCTATGACATTGTCAGATCCTTTTTTGTCTTTGATTGTAAAATCAAACTCTTGTAGTAAAAGGATCCAATGAATTAAGTGAGACATAGCATCCTTCTTAGCGAAAAGGTACCTAAGAGCGGAGTAGTCTGTGTAAACAGTAATGTGTGAGCTAATCAAATATTATCGAAATTGTTCGAGAGCAAAAACTACCGTTAGAAGCTCTTTTTCAGTGGTCGTGTAGTTAAGTTGAGCACCATTCAAAGTCATACTAGCATAGTAGATAGCGTGACGAATTTTGTTGATGCGTTGTCCTAAGACAACACCAACTGCAAAGTTCAAAGCGTCACACATTATTTCAAAAAAAGATCCCAATTCGATGAGCAAATTACATGAGCATAAACAAATTCGTTTTTGAGACGTTCAAAAGAAGAGACACAATCGGAGTAAAATCGAAAGAAACATCTTTTTACAAGAAGAGTCATCAGAGGTCGAGCAATTTACCGAAATCTTTCACAAAACGTCTATAAAAACCAGCATGTCTAAGAAAAGACCAAATGTCTTTAACAGATTTGGGAATGGGTAGATTTGCAATGACATTGATTTTCGCTTTATCTACCTTAGTGCCTTTATTTGAAATGACATGTCCAAGGACTATGCCTTGAGTGACCATAAAGTAGCATTTAGCATTAAGTGTTTATCCTTGCATCGTTTAAGAACCAATTCAAGATTGTGTAAGCATTCAGAGAAAGAGTTTCCAAAGATGGAAAAATCATGCATAAACACTTCAAGAAAATGTTTAATCATATAAGAAAAGATGCTGACCATGCATCTTTTAAAAGTAGTAGGAGTGTTGCAAAGGCCAAATGGAATACTTCGATACGCAAAAGTGCTAAAGGAACAAATGAAAGTTGTTTTCTCTTGATCTTCGGGAGAAATTGGAATTTGGTTATAACCGGAATAACCATCAAAAAAGCAATAGAATTAGTGGCCAGCTAAATGTTCAAGCATTTGGTCGATGAAAGGAAGAGGGAAATGATCCGTACATGTTGCAGCCTTTAATTTTCGATAATCGATGCAAACACGCCAACCCTTTTGAGTACGAGTTGGAACGAGTTCTTTGAGTTGTTCTTGACAACGGTAAGTCCAGACTTTTTCGGCACGACATGAATTGGGCTAGCCCATGAACTATCAGAGATTGGGTATATGATTCCGTTATCGAGGAGTTTGAGAATTTCATCCCGAACCGCATCCTTCATTTTGGGTTAAGCCTTCGTTTCACGAACAGGCTTTGCATCATTGATTAAATGGATGCAATGTTGAACAAGAGCGGGACTAATTCCCTTTATATCGGTTATCAACAATCCAATTGATTCTTTATTTTTTGACAGAATTGAACGTAAGGAAGTTTCTTGATCGAGAGAGAGAGAGAGAGAGAGTTGCATAGATTATAACAGGAAACGTTTCATTGTCACCTAAGTTTGCGTACTTAAGGTGATCAGGAAGGGGTTTGAGGTCCAACTTTAGGGGTTGATCGATTAAAGAATTAGGTTGAGATTCGGACTCAATTGGAAGCAACTCAAATGGCACCGTGTATTCAATCTCGTTGGGGATTTCGTGAAATAATCTTTCGTACTTGGCCTTGCGTTCATCGTGAAGGTCAATCATCTCGTTTTTGATGTTCTCGTGAATGGCACTAACATCTAGCATTTGGTCACATGGTTTATTCGTTTTATTTTGAAAATTAAAAATGTGAAGATCCAAAGTAATGTTTCCAAAAGAAATTTTCATCGAACCATTTCAACAATTGATGAGAGCATTTGAAGTAGCCAAGAAGGGTCGGCCTAAAATCAATGGAATTTGATTCATAGGATTGTTCACAGGTTGAGTCTCTAAAATGATGAAATCGAAGGGGAATATGAATTGACCGATTTTTATGAGTACATCCTCGATTTCTCCTATAGATTTCTTAATTGAATGATCAGCAAATTGAAGAGTTACTTTCGTTGGTTTTAGTTCCCCAAGCCAAGTTGTTGGTAAACTGAATAAGAAATCAAATTGACACTTGCACCTAAATCGAGTAAGCATTTGTTAATCATTTTATCTCCTATCATGCACGAGATCGTTGGACATCCAGGATCTTTGTATTTAATGAGGATTGATTGAGACAAAACTTTGCTAAGTCCGGCGGCTAAGAAAACTTTCTTGGGTACATGAGTGTGTCGTTTTTGGGTACACTAGTCCTTGAGAAACGTAGCGTAAGTTGGGACTCGCTAAACGATGTAAAGAAGCGGGATGTTAAATTTCACTTGTTTAAATATTTCCAACATCTTATCCATTTGGTCAGAGTGTTTCTTGGGTCGAAGACGATGTGGAATGTAACATGATACTCAGTTGGCGGGTCTACATGGGTAGAAGAAGAACTTGGAATGGAATTCGATTTGTTGTTTGGCTCCACGTTTTGTTTAGATTCGTTTGTTGTTTTAGAAGTGTCAAGAGGGGTTTCTAGTAAATCATTTGGATTAATGACTTGATTATTAATTTGTTTACAGGAACACAAAGTTGTGATAGCATTCATTTAGGTTACGTTGCTATCTTGAACAACATGGACTTAATTTGAATTCGTGTTTTGATTTCTGGGATTTGCAACTGGCTGACTTGGGAATGTGCCTTGTTCACGTTGATTCACAAATGTTAACTCATTTGCATTTCAAGTTTAGCGATAGACTGACTCGTATTCTACATGTACGAGGTTAATTTTTTTTGCAAATTACTGTTTGATTGGAGATTTTGAGTCGTTGCTTTAGCCAACGTTTCAAGACTTTTTTCAAGTGAACTTAAATGTTTATCGTCTTGGGGAGAGGGAGCAAAAGATTGTTACGCTTGATTTTAAGATGGAGGCGCAAAATTTTGTTGAAAATGATTGGGTTGAAAGGGGGGATTCGAAGCATTGTTCGGAAATGCTTGAAAATTGGGACGAACCAAATTTGTGTTGGGATTATTTTGGTTCTATGCAAAGTTCGGATGATATCTCCAACCAGGATTCTACGTTGTAGAAAACATGTCAATTTTAACCTTGTTGAATGCGCTGAGTTGTTCGATTGAGTTAGGGCACTGATCGGCAATGTGACTTGGATCATTACATTTATAACACATGGGTTGGGAAGCTTGGTTCATTTGGTTTGATGAGAAAATGTAATAACCCGCTTTTCCGTACCCCTTGAATAGACACTAATCTCCATCTATTTACTCAAGGTGAACGAAAAACCGAACCATTAGGGTTTTAAAAGAAGAGGTAGAAGAAAAGATAGAAGAAAAAGAAAGAAGAACAACAAAACAACAACAGATACAGAGCAGAGACAATATCAGAATCTCACATATCGCAGCGGAACAATATATAATAGATAAATGAATAATCTTTAACAAAGAACTATATCATTTTATACATACATCAGTCAGAGTCAATATACAACTCAATACAATACATCACATCAATGGACAGTTTTATAACTTGTCCTCATACAGAATACACAGCGGAATAAATACTATCAAATACAAATACTACGTCTCGCCATCCAGCTCATCTCCAAAGCTCCAGAATATCCAGAATATCCTGATAATATAACTCTAGGCTGCCCGTGTGGAAATTGGTGGGCACCCAGAGTTTAGAAGGGAACAATAAACTCCGAGTCAGTCATGGTGACTGGTGTGAGATCGTAAAACAGTTATTCTTTAAAATAAACCACAGGATAATTTTAAAGTCAATTCGCAATGCTTTTGGAAAATGAAACTACCATAAGACCTCCCGCCACACACACAATGCAAACGCAGACTTGGAGGAGATTTCTTCTTATGATAGTCAAAGATGCTTACTATGCAAAATCATTGGATTTATTATTATTAGTGCATAGTGCAGAAAAACATTTCGAAAGTATAATATTAATCTTAGCCAACATACGACCAGTATCGTATGCCTACTATAGCTACTATGTTCAATAGCAGGTTACCGCCACATTCCATAGCAGGTAATACAACCAAAACCGTACACGTCGCGTATTGTTTCTTTGGATTTCCAACAAATGGTCAGGCTAAGGAACTTCCTTTCCTTCTGCCGAATAGGATCGCCTCTGGCTGGACGTCCCGAGAGACAAACTGCTCTCTGCCAAACAAGGCCGGGTTACTCCTATAACAAGTAACTCACGAATATGTCATCACCCGGTCCTTTGGGACCTTTATCCGAGCGCTCGATATCCAACATCACACATCATAAAGAAAGTGTATCCACATGAGTAAGTATCTGGGCTCCATACCATGATACCACCCCTTTCCAGAAGGAAATGACATACCCTAAAGGGCGCGACCCTCATAACCTTGCCGCAACATTCCTGTTTCGACCATTTCCGGGGTGTGAAGCTCGATGAAGTCTCATCCACAAAGCTACGCTTTCTCAAAAAGCCCTGCTTCGGGTCAAACAAAATGATCAACCTATGATCACAAAGATATAAGATCAACCAAATGATCATATCACAAATGATCAAACACTGATCATTTCACAGCAACACTCAGTATGCCACGTTACCAAATTGGGATATATCGCTGATAAATTTCAACTACATAACCTCTGAGCTCGTACGTCTCAGAGAAGGGTGTTAAGCTAAGAGAATAAATTCTCCGCCACCAACAGAAATGTATTTGAAAGGAATCAGCTTTATATCTCAAATTGTAACGTCAGACACACAATCCATACAAGTCTGTTCCGGGATCGAACAGAACCGAAGGCACTTCTCACGAAGCCCTTGCATATCCGGATAAATTTCTAATCACGTCCGGACTTCCCGTCACTAAGGGTGATAAAACCTCTAAATCGGAGATCAGCCGATGTAGAGTAACTCGACGGTAATCCTTCCGTTTTCAAAAATATCCGGTCTTCAACACCGGTCTTCAAATGCAATTCATAACGACGTATCACATATTCAGAATGGGTTATACGACCCCATGGTCCTTTCCCGGCTAACCCGAATAGTGAGCGCTTATTTAAAAATAAGTGTGACATTCAAATTCATCCAATTCACAACAAATACCATATTCAAGGTAAATATTGATAGTCGGTTATTTAACTATCAATAAAGATGCGCGACATCATCAGATTCCAAATAATTTTCCCAAATTATTTTATTCTTCCAAAAATATCTTTACTAGATATAAAATTTCCACACTGCAAAAAAAATAAATCAACGTTTATTTTTCTAAACAGTTTCCCTTTCCTTCATAAATTCCATAGTGAATTTATATTTTCAAAATATCTACTGATATACGATTCTCAAATCGATTTCAAATATTCAATTTCAGTTTATCTTTAAGAAGATAAAATCTCAAAACGTTTCATTTCATTTTGGAAAACATTCCCATGCTTATTTAATAATAAGTAATTCACAAATCATTTATTTTCAACATTTGAAAATATTCAATATACTTAAATCAAATTAAGTATACTTTTCATTCTTTAAGGAAATCATTCTCTTTAAACACATTTATTTGAGTCAAAACGAATGTTACGTAAAACATCGTTACGACGACTCAAAATCACTAGTATAGGGATTCGGATTTTAATAGATATATAAATCCCAATACTACATCAAAACATTTCCTTTCGGAAATCATTTACTATAACAACAGTGTTATAGTCCATCATTTCCTTATTCTTCGAAAACGTCTATTTCAACGATAAAAATGTTGAAATCTATGTATTCGATATCATAATACATTTAAAAACATCTCTAAAATGTTTAACTTCATTTTTAATATCACTTTTCCAAAACTATCCATTTTACTTAACGATATATTCACTATCCAAAATCGTGAATATACTTTACTATTTACATTTCACTATTTTCTACACGTTTTATTTCAATAATAATTCGCTATCCAAAATCGCGAATATATCTCCTTTGATAATCTTCTATATTTAATTTATCAAATTCAATCGATTGGTTTCCGAATTTATAAAACAACGTTTATAAATTCCATTTTCTATTTTCTATAACAACTCCGGTTTATAAATCTCATTTTATTAACTTCAAAAATTCACTTATAAGAATAAGTGATTTCGGATTTATAAAACAACGTTTATAAATCACATTTGTACTTTATAACGATTTCAACTTTTTAAAAGAATCATTTATGAACAAATTCGATCAGTATTCCATTTAAAGGCAAAAATCCAAGTTATAAGTAAATTACTTATAAATCCTTTATTCTACAATTTCATTCATTTTGAACTTCACAATATAAATCTATTAATTTCATTCACTTATGAAATCCATTTATACTTCTCTTCAACACTTATAAAAATTCGTTTTATAAGTCCAATATTTTGATTTACAAAAATATCAATTTTATAAATCTTTCTATACAAATCGTTTATAGTTATTCAAAAATCCCAACTTAAACCATTTTATCAATAAATCAACTATTTATTTCAAAAATCACCTTACAGTCATAATTCACAAAAATCTTAACTTTTATAACTTCAAAAATTTAAACGTTTATTTATTTAAAATAAATCAATTCAACAATTCAATAAAACGTCTACTTTCAAAAATTACTTTAAAATCCTTTTTAAAGTAAAAGTTGTTATTTTTAAACTTCTAAACTTGAATCCGATGATGCAACGCATCAATTAGTCCATCACAACATTCAATATCATATATCAACATGATAACAGAATATATCAAAATATCTGTAAATAAATAACTACTGGTGAGGAATCCAGTTGGATCCCTCCAACCTGTTTCCCTGCATCCACAGATGTTAGCACAATACCAATTCCGCTCCAGTACGGAATTATCGCGGTATATAGGTTTTATAAAATCCGCTTACTAACGGCGCAATAGGGTCTCATCCGCTATACAAGGCGGGAAATCATTCAATCCAATATATACATATGCCAATATGTATATATTGCTATATATATAGATATATCCTATCATATCTAATATCACATCCAATAGCAATCATATCAATCAATAACTGCAATACAAATTTAAATCTGAGTGAGGAGATCTCACCTTGATTTCAATTCTGATTTCAGCGTTTATTTCGAATAAAATTAAACAGACGTTTAATTTCACCCGAATTATTCACTGACTCCAATCGCTTCCAAATCAGTTGCATCGCGTAGTGCTCGACAAAACGAAGCCAATGTAATTCGTTTCGTAATTTTCTGATAATATATGACAAAGTTATGACATTACAAACTTTATACAATTTAATATATATTCAATTTCAAATTAAATTTCTTTATTTACAAACCCTATCATCTGGACCGTAGAATATTGAACAAGAGAATCAGGGCCGTGTTCTACATCATCTCCTCCATCAGGTAATCGAACGCAAGCTAACCCATCTAGCCGCCACTTTGCCCTAACCAACGCAACACCATTTCTCGACATCACGACGATCAGGCTACGCCGTCTCGAAGCCCACCCCTCGCTCCACCTTCGCCGTTAGTATCATAGAGCTCGGCCCCCTGCTTCTCTCGAAAAGCGTGCACGAACCGAGCACGAACGCGGCCTCCTAGCGACAAATCTACAGCTCCTTTCACGATCTTGACCATTGGATATATCGATCTCAATGCCCTCTACCTTTTGTTAGTTGATGACTTTGCGTGGAGGCTGACGGATTGGGAGATAAATGAGGATGAACGTAGGAAAATTTCGGCCATTAAATCATCACGTGGCGGCTGGCTTTGTTTTCTAGGGTTAGGGTTTTAATTTTGCAAAAAGAAAAAGAAAATAATGAAGTGCTTTTATAGAGAAAACGACGAACACTATTCATCCTGATTTCCCGAACTCCGATTTATGCACGGTCACTATCATTTCTAGGGTTTATCCCGCGTTCCAGACACAATGGAATAGGTTTCGAAAGCTAATTCGATCGTCTGTGCAAGATATGAAATTAAACGATCAATTTAAATTAAACCGATTTAAATCGATTTCGAGGCGTTTTAATTTGTACCGGACAAACGGTAAATCCAAAAATTATGAAATTTGATACCATGCAATAATTTCACATTACGGATCCGATGAAACTGGTTTCGTCGAAATCCGACACTGTCTGAAAAATGACTATTTTTAACTCGACGATTTAAAATTAAAACGATATCGATGCGTTTCGAGCTGCCACGGTCAAACGACAACTCCGATGGATACGAAAATTGAAATCCGATAATAACTAACTATTACGGATTCAATGGAACTGGTTTCGTTCAATTATGAGACTGTTCGAAAATTGGCTACCTTTCAGTCGATAATTAAATATTAAAATAATCGATTTTCACAAATTAACTCCAAATTCGATTCTGAAAGTTCTATAACCTTTCTATAACTCCAGTATGATTAAATAAAATTTTACAAATCATTTTAAAATCATATTCAATCCAGATTTCAATTAATTCTGGAATTTCACTATTAAATTATTGATTTAATTATCCAATTAAACTCAATATTCGAATTTTAAAATATCCGACTTATTAATTCTACTTATTAATATTTAAAATCAATTAAATATTCGAATTTTAATTATCAAAAATTCTGGGTCGTTACAGACTTCCCCCCTTAAAAGAATTTCGTCCTCGAAATTACAAGTTAGGAAAAAATGTCCTTAACTCGTCTACTATTTTTCACAATCTAAATAGTTTTATCAATTCATCAAAACAAATCTTCTACTAAAGATTCGTTATCAATTCAACTAACTTTCTAAACACTTTCATAGTTTTCAAACCAAATTGTTTTACTTCAAAACTCAAATTTAAATTCAAATTTCAAATAAACTTTCAAAATTTCTCAAAAAAATTTTCTAACGCCCTAAATTTCCGAATAATTTCGCCAGCGTCTCCTTTGCGCGGCTAACACGGCACGACTACAAAACGTCCCTACGGACTCTCAGATTTCAAAAAGAAAAAGAAAAAGCCAAGCGGCTAGAGAAATAAGTCATCAAATCTCATATTCAAATTTAAATACATACCTTTTTCGAGCAATTCAAATTTATCTTTGAAGATCAAATCCAGTTTATAACACCTGTATGTCCTACTAGCCATAATATCTAGTTACACATTCAAACCAATTTGCCAATTCTGTTACAAAATTTTCAATATAAACTACTTATACCTTTTTAGCTTACTATTGAAGTTGCATATTCAATTTCGTTCAATCTTTACATTTCAATTCCATTTGAATTCAATTCCAACATTTAATTGGATTCAGTTCAATTTCTGAATATTGAATTTTATCAATTAACTTTCATTCACAACTGCATCATTTCAAATTAGCTTCAGTTACCAATTCATTACAAATTTTAATCCACTTATTCAAATTTGTTTTCAACATTCAGTTTCAATTCCAGTTTTATTCACTTTTGTTTGCTCCAAAAATTTATTTACAATCCACTATTTTGGTTTATAACCACTTATATTAAACTGGATTTCAAATTTCATACGAATTTTAATTTCTCTTTCATTTATGATTATTCAATTCAATTCTATTGCCTACAACTTCAAAATGAATCTCAATTTTCAATTTCACTTTCATTTATTCAAATTTATTCACTTATACTTTCTTTGATTTAACTTCATTCTTTAAGTTAAATTTATTCTATCTAAATTCAAATTGTATAAGTTATCAACTCAGTAATATCTCATAAATATTTTTACATAGCATTCCAGAGTCTTACCAACATTCAAAAATCATTTTGAAAACAATTCAAATTATCCTTTTGAATTTCCAAACAAAACCCAATTTTTCAAACAACTTCCATTTTAAACCAATTTGGCAGCAATTCCTCTTTTGGAAACCCGAAAATAAACACCAACGATGCCGCGGTCATCATCGAAGTTATTTTCCAGCGACCGAAAAGAGTTTAGAGCTTTTCATTCCTTCAAAACATTTTTCAAAACCCTTGAAATCCATTTTCAAATCAAAAAGGAATTAAACTTTCCAAATCTCCAAAATTTTCAAATTCTTTCCAAAACCTTTCCAAATACTTCTCTGGAATCCCGTTTTAAATTACAATTCACATTTATAATTTACATTCTCAAATTTCATTTGCATGTGAATTTATTTCTTAACTTTGGAGTTACGATTTCAATTTCTTATTCAATTTCAATGATGATAATTCACTATTATTACTTCCTAACATCCATGTAACCATATACTATAGTAATTTACAGAAAATCATTCCTTATATATACAAAAAATAGTTTTGGGCAAAATTATCTCATTTTCCCTATTTAAAACAATATTGTGCCGAATTGTTCTATATAAGTGTTCAGAGATCCCTATCGATAGAGTTGTACGGACAATACCGACCAGAATCCATATACCACTCAACAAACCAATCATCACAATATAAAACAATTTTATATTCAAATAACAAATACGCGCTCATATCTATTATTACACTCAACTCATTCTAGAGTACTACTGACTCTATCTCTAATGAGTAACACCCAACAGAGCAGGGTTGTCGCTTAACCATATGCTCTGATACCAAATGTAATAACCCGCTTTTCCATACCCCTTGAATAGACACTAATCTCCATCTATTTACTCAAGGTGAACGAAAAACCGAACCATTAGGGTTTTAAAAGAAGAGGTAGAAGAAAAGATAGAAGAAAAAGAAAGAAGAACAACAAAACAACAACAGATATAGAGCAGAGACAAAGACAATATCAGAATCTCACATATCGCAGCGGAACAATATATAATAGATAAATGAATAATCTTTAACAAAGAACTATATCATTTTATACATACATCAGTCAGAGTCAATATACAACTCAATACAATACATCACATCAATGGACAGTTATATAACTTGTCCTCATACAGAATACACAGCGGAATAAATACTATCAAATACAAATACTACGTCTCACCATCCAGCTCATCTCCAAAGCTCCAGAATATCCAGAATATCCTGATAATATAACTCTAGGCTGCCCGTGTGGAAATTGGTGGGCACCCAGAGTTTAGAAGGGAACAATAAACTCCGAGTCAGTCATGGTGACTGGTGTGAGATCGTAAAACAGTTATTCTTTAAAATAAACCACAGGATAATTTTAAAGTCAATTCGCAATGCTTTTGGAAAATGAAACTACCATAAGACCTCCCGCCACACACACAATGCAAACGCAGACTTGGAGGAGATTTCTTCTTATGATAGTCAAAGATGCTTACTACGCAAAATCATTGGATTTATTATTATTAGTGCATAGTGCAGAAAAACATTTCGAAAGTATAATATTAATCTTAGCCAACATACGACCAGTATCGTATGCCTACTATAGCTACTATGTTCAATAGCAGGTTACCGCCACATTCCATAGCAGGTAATACAACCAAAACCGTACACATCGTGTATTGTTTCTTTGGATTTCCAACAAATGGTCAGGCTAAGGAACTTCCTTTCCTTCTGCCGAACAGGATCGCCTCTGGCTGGACGTCCCGAGAGACAAACTGCTCTCTGCCAAACAAGGCCGGGTTACTCCTGTAACAAGTAACTCGCGAATATGTCATCACCCGGTCCTTTGGGACCTTTATCCGAGCGCTCGATATCCAACATCACACATCATAAAGAAAGTGTATCCACATGAGTAAGTATCTGGGCTCCATACCATGATACCACCCCTTTCCAGAAGGAAATGACATACCCTAAAGGGCGCGACCCTCATAACCTTGCCGCAACATTCCTGTTTCGACCATTTCCGGGGTGTGAGGCTCGATGAAGTCTCGTCCACAAAGCTACGCTTTCTCAAAAGGCCCTGCTTCGGGTCAAACAAAATGATCAACCTATGATCACAAAGATATAAGATCAACCAAATGATCATATCACAAATGATCAAACACTGATCATTTCACAGCAACACTCAGTATGCCACGTTACCAAATTGGGATATATCGCTGATAAATTTCAACTACATAACCTCTGAGCTCGTACGTCTCAGAGAAGGGTGTTAAGCTAAGAGAATAAATTCTCCGCCACCAACAGAAATGTATTTGAAAGGAATCAGCTTTATATCTCAAATTGTAACGTCAGACACACAATCCATACAAGTCTGTTCCGGGATCGAACAGAACCGAAGGCACTTCTCACGAAGCCCTTGCATATCCGGATAAATTTCTAATCACGTCCGGACTTCCCGTCACTAAGGGTGATAAAACCTCTAAATCGGAGATCAGCCGATGTAGAGTAACTCGACGGTAATCCTTCCGTTTTCAAAAATATCCGGTCTTCAACACCGGTCTTCAAATGCAATTCATAACGATGTATCACATATTCGGAATGGGTTATACGACCCCATGGTCCTTTCCCGGCTAACCCGAATAGTGAGCGCTTATTTAAAAATAAGTGTGACATTCAAATTCATCCAATTCACAACAAATACCATATTCAAGGTAAATATTGATAGTCGGTTATTTAACTATCAATAAAGATGCGCGACATCATCAGATTCCAAATAATTTTCCCAAATTATTTTATTCTTCCAAAAATATCTTTACTAGATATAAAATTTCCACACTGCAAAAAAAATAAATCAACGTTTATTTTTCTAAACAGTTTCCCTTTCCTTCATAAATTCCATAGTGAATTTATATTTTCAAAATATCTACTGATATACGATTCTCAAATCGATTTCAAATATTCAATTTCAGTTTATCTTTAAGAAGATAAAATCTCAAAACGTTTCATTTCATTTTGGAAAACATTCCCATACTTATTTAATAATAAGTAATTCACAAATCATTTATTTTCAACGTTTGAAAATATTCAATATACTTAAATCAAATTAAGTATACTTTTCATTCTTTAAGGAAATCATTCTCTTTAAACACATTTATTTGAGTCAAAACGAATGTTACATAAAACATCGTTACGACGACTCAAAATCACTAGTATAGGGATTCGGATTTTAATAGATATATAAATCCCAATACTACATCAAAACATTTCCTTTCGGAAATCATTTACTATAACAACAGTGTTATAGTCCATCATTTCCTTATTCTTCGAAAACGTCTATTTCAACGATAAAAATGTTGAAATCTATGTATTCGATATCATAATACATTTAAAAACATCTCTAAAATGTTTAACTTCATTTTTAATATCACTTTTCCAAAACTATCCATTTTACTTAACGATATATTCACTATCCAAAATCGTGAATATACTTTACTATTTACATTTCACTATTTTCTACACGTTTTATTTCAATAATAATTCGCTATCCAAAATCGCGAATATATCTCCTTTGATAATCTTCTATATTTAATTTATCAAATTCAATCGATTGGTTTCCGAATTTATAAAACAACGTTTATAAATTCCATTTTCTATTTTCTATAACAACTCCGGTTTATAAATCTCATTTTATTAACTTCAAAAATTCACTTATAAGAATAAGTGATTTCGGATTTATAAAACAACGTTTATAAATCACATTTGTACTTTATAACGATTTCAACTTTTTAAAAGAATCATTTATGAACAAATTCGATCAGTATTCCATTTAAAGGAAAAAATCCAAGTTATAAGTAAATTACTTATAAATCCTTTATTCTACAATTTCATTCATTTTGAACTTCACAATATAAATCTATTAATTTCATTCACTTATGAAATCCATTTATACTTCTCTTCAACACTTATAAAAATTCGTTTTATAAGTCCAATATTTTGATTTACAAAAATATCAATTTTATAAATCTTTCTATACAAATCGTTTATAGTTATTCAAAAATCCCAACTTAAACCATTTTATCAATAAATCAACTATTTATTTCAAAAATCACCTTACAGTCATAATTCACAAAAATCTTAACTTTTATAACTTCAAAAATTTAAACGTTTATTTATTTAAAATAAATCAATTCAACAATTCAATAAAACGTCTACTTTCAAAAATTACTTTAAAATCCTTTTTAAAGTAAAAGTCGTTATTTTTAAACTTCTAAACTTGAATCCGATGATGCAACGCATCAATTAGTCCATCACAACATTCAATATCATATATCAACATGATAACAGAATATATCAAAATATCTGTAAATAAATAACTACTGGTGAGGAATCCAGTTGGATCCCTCCAACCTGTTTCCCTGCATCCACAGATGTTAGCACAATACCAATTCCGCTCCAGTACGGAATTATCGCGGTATATAGGTTTTATAAAATCCGCTTACTAACGGCGCAATAGGGTCTCATCCGCTATACGAGGCGGGAAATCATTCAATCCAATATATACATATGCCAATATGTATATATTGCTATATATATAGATATATCCTATCATATCTAATATCACATCCAATAGCAATCATATCAATCAATAACTGCAATACAAATTTAAATCTGAGTGAGGAGATCTCACCTTGATTTCAATTCTGATTTCAGCGTTTATTTCGAATAAAATTAAACAGACGTTTAATTTCACCCGAATTATTCACTGACTCCAATCGCTTCCAAATCAGTTGCATCGCGTAGTGCTCGACAAAACGAAGCCAATGCAATTCGTTTCGTAATTTTCTGATAATATATGACAAAGTTATGACATTACAAACTTTATACAATTTAATATATATTCAATTTCAAATTAAATTTCTTTATTTACAAACCCTATCATCTGGACCGTAGAATATTGAACAAGAGAATCAGGGCCGTGTTCTACATCATCTCCTCCATCAGGTAATCGAACGCAAGCTAACCCATCTAGCCGCCACTTTGCCCTAACCAACGCAACACCATTTCTCGACTTCACGACGATCAGGCTACGCCGTCTCGAAGCCCACCCCTCGCTCCACCTTCGCCGTTAGTATCATAGAGCTCGGCCCCCTGCTTCTCTCGAAAAGCGTGCACGAACCGAGCACGAACGCGGCCTCCTAGCGACAAATCTACAGCTCCTTTCACGATCTTGACCATTGGATATATCGATCTCAATGCCCTCTACCTTTTGTTAGTTGATGACTTTGCGTGGAGGCTGATGGATTGGGAGATAAATGAGGATGAACGTAGGCAAATTTCGGCCATTAAATCATCACGTGGCGGCTGGCTTTGTTTTCTAGGGTTAGGGTTTTAATTTTGCAAAAAGAAAAAGAAAATAATGAAGTGCTTTTATAGAGAAAACGACGAACACTATTCATCCTGATTTCCCGAACTCCGATTTACGCACGGTCACTATCGTTTCTAGGGTTTATCCCGCGTTCCGGACACAATGGAATAGGTTTCGAAAGCTAATTCGATCGTCTGTGCAAGATATGAAATTAAACGATCAATTTAAATTAAACCGATTTAAATCGATTTCGAGGCGTTTTAATTTGTACCGGACAAATGGTAAATCCAAAAATTATGAAATTTGAAACCATGCAATAATTTCACATTACGGATCCGATGAAACTGGTTTCGTCGAAATCCGACACTGTCTGAAAAATGACTATTTTTAACTCGACGATTTAAAATTAAAACGATATCGATGCGTTTCGAGCTGCCACGGTCAAACGACAACTCCGATGGATACGAAAATTGAAATCCGATAATAACTAACTATTACGGATTCAATGGAACTGGTTTCGTTCAATTCTGAGACTGTTCGAAAATTGGCTACCTTTCAGTCGATAATTAAATATTAAAATAATCGATTTTCACAAATTAACTCCAAATTCGATTCTGAAAGTTCTATAACCTTTCTATAACTCCAGTATGATTAAATAAAATTTTACAAATCATTTTAAAATCATATTCAATCCAGATTTCAATTAATTCTGGAATTTCACTATTAAATTATTGATTTAATTATCCAATTAAACTCAATATTCGAATTTTAAAATATCCGACTTATTAATTCTACTTATTAATATTTAAAATCAATTAAATATTCGAATTTTAATTATCAAAAATTCTGGGTCGTTACAGAAAACGTTATCGAATTTATTAATCATTGCATCGATTTTAGCTTCAAAAGCCAAAGACGATCCTATCGAGTGTGTGCTCAATCATGAGTAAATTGCTTTTTCGTTAGAACATTCCTATTGGGACGATTTTTCTACTAGGTTTTCAAGAAATTGTCAAGCATCATCGTGATGTTGGGCAAGAAAGTTGCCTTGGCACATAGATTCAAGCATGGTTCGTGAGCTATTTTCGATTCCATCATATAAGATTTGGTAAAGCATCCATTTTTTGAAGTTATGGTGTGGACATTTTATCAAAAGTTCTTTAAACCTTTCAAAATATTTTCCAAATGGTTCACCCCTAAATTGATGAAAATTGATGATTTTGTTTCGGATTTTAGTTGTTTTTTTCCAAGGGGTAGAACTTTTTCAAGAAGACCTTAATGAATTCTTCCCAAGTTTTAATTGAGTTCAAGAGTAAGCTATACAACTATTTTTCAGCGTAATCCGTAAGAACAAATGGAATTAATCGAAGTTTGATTCCATCATCACTAAGTTATTGGAGTTTAATGGTTGCGTAAACTTGTTCGAATTTCGTTAAGAAAATGTGTGGGTCATCATGTTCAAAATTGCCAAATTTTGGAAGCGTGGCAATATGATTTGAGTGAATTTCGAAATGGTTAGCTGTAGGGGCGGGTAACGTGATACAAGAAGGAATAGAAACTCTATTGGGAAAGATTCTACCCATAAGAGTTCGAGGGGAGTTCTCTTACGCCATTTTAGGAGGATCGTTTGTTCGGGTTAAACTATTTGTAATAGAGTCTCGAGTCCAATGATTAATTATTGTTCACGAGTCCAAGTACACTCATGCACTAGCAAGAAGATTAAAAGAAGCGAAATAAGTTAGAATTAAATTAAAGAGAAAGAAGCGAGGTTTAGAAAATGAAGTGAGAAATTGTTTATTTATATATATATAAATTTTTAAAGGGAAACATATTTACCAAAAAGAATTTATTTTTCAAAAGAGAGATTTGATTTTTTTATTTTTGAATTTTCAAGAAGTTTTGTTTTTTATATGTGTAACGACCTACCTTTTTAGACGGTTTAAATCGACGATAAAACACACACGTCAGACTCAAACCATTCAAAGGGGCAGATTGTTATGGGGTAAATAAGAAAAAGGAGAAAGAAATAAAACAAATACATAATCTCGCAGCGGAATGACAAAAATGTAATAATTAAATAAACAGTTCATGAAGCTATTTACAAATAACATCGATTAAACTTTTATAATATAGATCAGAGTTACATACAACAAGGATAACTAATAAATAAATGCAGCGGAACAACATGATGCAGTGGAATAAATATAGTAAATAATAATAGCACAAATTCTTCGTCTTCGTCCTCCAGAAAGCAGTCTTCGATAAACTGAAAAGCTGAGGCTGACCCGAGCAAATTGAAAAGACAAAACACTCGAGTCAGAACTAAAAGATATTATGTAAGTTAAATCAACAATAAATAAATATGAGTGTAATGGCGTCAGAGATGTTTATGGGGTTTGACATCTCCTATCTCGTGTCTAACGTGAGTGCAATAACTTAAGAGATGTTCGAGATTACCATCTCCTAAGGATCCGTTAAACTATCTACTATTAGTACAATACGATATTATAATATGTCTACAGTAATGTAAAGTAGTAAAATAGCGTTAAGGCGTTACCCATATCCCTCTTAACATATTTTATATAATACCATAGTCTATACAGATACTGTAAACTCCACCTGCAGGTGGGCTATCAAGGAGCACTCCATAGGTACGACACAAAAAAATTCGTAGAAGGCGCGATAGGGCATGCGACAAGGCACTAGAGGCAATGCCAAGGTAGATATACCAATTGCGTATCCGGACAGGTGGTAACACATAGCAGCTACTACCACCCACCTCGAAACACACTCCCAAATCAAAATAGAGGGGTGGCCACCAAATCAATCACAGAATAATAGAATGGTATCGAAGAAATGTGCCCGATAGGAGGAATGACCTCACTTGGCCCAGCGTAGCTCCTGTTTTAGCCACATCAAGCTGACTCACGGGAGTCAGGGTCACGTAAATACCTCATATAGAATCGTTCGCCAAACCATCCTACTTCATTTCTGGAATCTCCACCACGTACACAGTTGTTAAAGTGGTTTTCGGTATTGGCAGAGAGTATGACAATATCTGATCCCGGTCTCTTTAACAACCAAATGCTTATTTCACACCGGATGGTTCTTTTACATTTCCAAAATCTCATAATTAATATCAAAGTATCATGTTCGATTTCAAACCATATCACTTTCAGAATCATATTCACTTTCAAAACCCTATTCACTTCAAAATCATATTCTCAAAAATAGGTTAAACCCTCATTTCAAATCATCCTATTTACTCAAGATATGTTATTTCACAAAAATGTATCAATTCCAAATTCCAACTTAGGTTGTAAATCATCATCAAGGATTTAAATATAAATACTTCAAATTTACACGGTCCGAAATTTTATAAGATAGTTTAGATAGTCATAAATAGTTTAATAGTTTAAAATAGTTTAAATAGTAAAATAGTTTAAATAGATTTAAATTTGATTTAATTAGATTTTAAAATGAGTTAAATAGATTAAATGTAGATTAAATAGATTTAATAAGATTTAAAATGATTTATATAGATTAAATATAGATTAAATATATTTAATTAGATTTAAAATGATTTATATAGATTAAATATTATTAAATTATATTAAGTAGATTTTAAATAGATTAAATAAATTTAATTAGATTAAAATAGATAAAATAGACTAAATTGGATTAAATAGGTTATAATAGATTAAAATAAATTAAAACAGTTTAAATTGATTAAAACAGTTTAAATTAGTTAAAATAGTTTAAATTATTTTAACTAGATTTCAAAGTTATATCTAAACATCTCAATAACTCAATTCCGATAAATTCATTTATATTTAACACTTCAACTTTAAAATTCCAATTTAAATCCTTTGAAAAATTCATTAAATCAATTCCAAGTTAAGCATTAACGCTTGGATTATCGAAAAAAATTCAGTTTATATAAATCAATTTCTATTTCAAAATGCCAGTTAACTGAATTCAAAATTTAAGGACTTAAAAATCATTTAATTTAACCAATCCGGTGTCCGTATATAATTTTCTACCCTATGGTCAAGTAATACAGATATTTATCATTTCAACCCGCAATTTAAAATTTTACGGTTATATATCAATTCAAACCACAATCCCGAATTTAATAAAAATCCATAAAATCGCTCGAGTCTATCATTTCAACCCATAATGTTTTTCCCTAATCTATAGATCGTTCGGGTATGTATCATTTCAACCCATAGGGAACTTGCAGTGTTATAACAATATAAAATACAACATCTAGTCATCCACTGTCAACAATCAAACATCCATCACAATCATCATCCAAACCAATCAATAAACATCAATAGGTAACTTATCCTTAATAACAGGTATTAAATTGACAGTTTAAGTTCAATATTAAATTAAACGATGATTAAATACAATAAAAGTCAAATTTAACTAGAATGACAATTTAAACATACCAAACATCGATCCATTAATTTCTATTCACATCATAAATTTATTTTAACTAACATATGATAGTTTAGTAATTGTGAGTGGGTTAAAACACTCACTTTCGATTTTAAATCGAATTAAAACCAATTTAGGCCCAAAATTCAAACAGTCTCAGAATTCGTCCAAACTAGTTCCATAATGTTCGGAATTTCAATGCGATCACAACGGAAGAACCGCGTCCAAATCCGAGTTGTATGTAAAAGTTATCGCCGTTAGAAATTATACGATTTAATTTATAAAATAAAAATAAAAAAACAAAGTACACATCACTCACCAGGCCGCAACCCCTAACCTCGCGATCCATCTCGTTCAAAGGTACTGTGAAGTCGCCACTATAGACCAAAAACACCGCGCCTACGGCCACAACCATCCTCATCCAAGACGACCCACGCTCACCCCATCTCGAGCCGCCCTTCCGGCACCCACCTCGGAGCTCGCACCGCCAGGGGGCTTCCCCCTAGGCAAAGATGAATTTCGGCCAATAAATCACCAAATTCAGGTGACTCGATGACCATCCTGACAAACGAGCATCACCATAGAGGTCTGATCGACACCACCTTCCCAACGCCGCCTCTCGATCGTCGATTGGACGAAGATCCACCGTGGGATCGTCAAAACCCTAAAATGGACACCCGAGGTTCAACCTCGATTTCTGGTCAAATGATAATTCAAATTGAAAAATGAATTATTGCAGTGGATTACGCTCGTCGAGAGCTTTAAAATGATATATAATTTGTTAGGGTTTGGAGGAGTTTGATTTTTCGATTGGATTTTGATTTGCAATTAGGGTTTGGGAATTTGAATATGTTCTGCCATTGAAAAGAAGGAGATAGACAGGAAATGTACGTACTGAATAATGGAATAAGAAACAGCTAGATTTTATAACAGGCTATATATGGGAAGATCAGAAATAGAAATGAATGGACTAGATTGATTTGGATTGAAACGATAACTACGACCCAAAAGCCTGTTTCGTTCCCGAGACAAAAATGGGTCATCCCATATATCAAAATAGATGTTTTTGGTATTTTTAAACTCAATGGAACTAGTTTCAAGTCCTAATTCCATCGTATGAAGAAGTTAAATTTAAAATTAGCTTATTTCAAATTGATTTCTAGGCGTTTCGAGTCTGTATGATCGAATAACAAGTCTGATCGCTATGAAACTTGAATCCTACAATAATTCACCGTTACGGATCTGATGAAACTAGTTTCATCGAAATCCGAGTCAGTAGCCAAAATGGCTATTTTTGCGTTAATTAAATAATTTTTTTAATTAAATCACTTTTTAAATTTCAAACTTAATGACCAACAATTTTCATCATTATTGATTACTTGGACATTTACAATAATTTAAATCAATTTTACATGTCAATTCATTGTTAACTATTACACCAGTTACAGTGTTCAATTTCAACTGTAATTAAATCCAATGAATTAAAATTTAATTCAAATAAATTGATTTAATTTTGATTTCAATCTTTTTATTCAATCAATTATTACTTTATAGACCTAGTTCACATTTGTTTCTATCTTAATACACTAATATTCTCCAATTGTCATCTTTTACCATATTAGTTGCAGTATTCAATTACATTGAATTTTTTTGTCGATTTTATTATAATTTAAAATCTCAATAAATTTATTTATCTTTGGCTTACTCTTTTATAAATTCAATTATTGCCTTGTGAATATAATTAACATTTCTACACATTTTATTGCATTTTCTTTTACATTTATCGTCTTAACTAATGTTAAAGTAACATAAAATTACATTTAATTGCAATTGATTAAATGAATTGGTAACAAATAACAATTGTCACCATTTCTATATTTAATCACATTTGTATGTTTGTTATCTACACAGAAATGTTATAGTTATTTTCACAACATTCATTTTTTTCAATTTACAATTTATTACATACTATTTAATTAATACAACATTTAAATTATCAATTGCTCCTTTAATCCAATATCAATTAATACACACATTATTACAATTATTTACAATCTATTACCAATTACAACTTATTAACCATTTCAATTAATTGGAATTTCATTTAAAGCAGTTATCAATTTCCTTAATTTAATACTATTACATTTCATTCCAAATATATTCTTATTATTAAATCCCAATTTTTTATTTCTACCAACATTAATTCACAAAACCTATTAAATTAACTATTTTTAATTATCGAAAATTTGCGAGTCGTTACACTCTCCCCCACTCAAAACTTTTCGTCCTCGAAAAGGAAAGGAAGGAAGGGAGGAATTAAGTAATAAATATATCTTATTCAAAATATTAAATTTTTAAACAATTAATTTACATAACTAAATAATTTAAATAAAATGTATCAATTTATAACAATTAAATCCTTTATATTCAAGTTAACAAAAGTTTGGAAAACATTTCACAAAATTTTCTAAGTCCAAAATTTATGGAAAATTTTGGCAGAGTCTCCTTTGTACGGAGAGGTCTGGGAGAAATAAGAATATCAATAATAAAAATATATTTCATATTTTTCAAAATATAATATCCCAAACCACGGGGAAAACAATATAATATCGCTAGAAAACCGTAATCCGAGAACGTACCTATTTGTCGGGCAAACAACGCTTATTTTATGAAACCAAAAGAAGTAGCTATTGCTTCCATACTTGTATTTCACTTATATAATCCAAAAGGGATAATAATTATGTAAAAGAGAAATATTTAAGTTGTTTCAATACATAACAAACAAATCATCACAATATAACAATAATCATTTGCAAACAAACAGTACAAACATCATTTCAACAAAGAGAGCAATCATCCATCCATAGCAACCAAAACAAATGGTTTGTTCGGGTTCAAAACCTCTAATCATATAAAATGATAAATAAACTATGAAGTAAACCATACACTTAACAGTCGTAGATAACTTTATAGATTATTTATACATCTCTATACAAAATAGAAGTATCCTTTCCCAACCAATCCATAAGTCAAACAAACAATCATCTCAAATAATATTTTAATTTTATTCTATTTATCCTTTTCACATCATTTATTGTTCATTTTTTTTCTTCATAAAATGATTCCTTTAATTCACGTTCATTACTCACAAAATTTTAAATTTTTCTTCATTCAGGTAAGGCTTATTTCATTAATTTACATTCTTTACTTACATAAGTTATATCCAATTCAATTTATTTAGATCATAAATGAATCCATTACTGAAGTATTGTATACATTCTATTTCAGTTTACTTCAAATTTACTACTTAGTTTGATTTCCTTTTTTGTTCTTCATCCTTTACCTTTCTTTCTCATTCATATAATGTTTATTTCATTAATTCACATTCGTTATTACTAACAAAAGTTAATTTCTTCTTTATTCATATAATGCAATTTCTTTCATTTTATTACCTTACATTCATTGCTTAAATAAGTTTTTTTTTCAATTATTGGATTATACATTATTAGGTAAGTTTCTTTACAATTAAATTCACCGCTTATAGATTATTTCTTTTTAACATTCATTCTCCCATATATAGTATTATTGAATATTAATTCCATTTTTAAATCATTTCAATGGTTTCTGAAGTTATAACCATTCAATTTATGTAGTACTCATTTTAATTATAAATGGCTTCAACATTAATTTAAGTTTATAATTATTTACTTACTATATTCACCTTTTACTATTCAATCCGATTATAAATAACTTAAAATGTTAACCTAAGTTTATAATCGTCTTTCTTACATTATTCACTTTTATATTACATTTGGTTAGTAACATTTCAACTATTAACTTCAGTTTATAATAATTTATAACATTAGAATTCTTATTTATAGATGAAATTCCATTGAACTCTTTCATTATACTTAAGCTTTACTTGTATTATATTCTATTACATATTCTTATTAACATTTCAACCTTTAATAATTTGGTAAGTTATATATATGTCTTTTAGAATGGAATTGAATATTACCCAAGTTTCTCTTATATACTTAGTTAACAAAATGTTCAATAGTTACCATTTCTTATTTCCATTTCCACTTTATTTACGGTTTACAAATTTTCAATTTCTTCTTTTTATTTTAGATGTTTCCAATTATTAATATAGTCAAGATTCCATTCATTTCAATTATTTCAATTTCTAATTTACATAAACTTAAGAACTAAACAATCGGGTTTCATTTCAATTATTTTAAGATAATATATATAATCATATCTTTTATATATATCAAATCATATCTGGAATTCAAAATTAAGATTAATTTATTAAAAAAATTGTGCAGTAAATTACTACAACGGTCTTCCCACTTTGAAACTGGAAAATGAACGTCGATGATGTGTGCACTAATCACCGAAATTATTTTCCAGCGACACAGTGGGGAGTACACAACTTATTTCCAAAAAAATTCCTTTTTAAAACATTTCTTTCAAACAATCTTGAAATATTTATATTAGAAAATACTTCTAAATACTACTAATATTATATTCCAAAATCTTTCGAAAGAAATTTTCAGAAATCCTGGAACTTCAGTTCTAAACTTCCAATTTATATTTACTTTATTTGTAAATCCTATTTTTCAATCAATATTTATAAAATTTCTCTACCTAACAAACAACATATAACATCCAAATATATCATTTATAAAATTTATTATTTTATATACAAAAATATATAATAGGCAAACTTATTTCATTTACCTATATTTCAAAATAAGTATTGTGTCGGTCTGCCCTATTAAGTGTTTAGAAATCCCTATCGATGTCATAGCGTCCTATGCACCGACCAGAATTTATAAATACAAAACGGAACAAATTAACACAATACAAAAACCTTTTACAACACTAATGTTAGCACCAAAATTGGTCACTAACCTCGTTGAGAAAGATTGTGAAGAGATATAAATGATGAAGATAAATTAAACAAAGAAGAATATGCTAATTCAAATGCAGAAAGTAAGAACACCGGATTTATAGTGGTTCAGCGTAATTGCCTACGTCCACTTTGAGGTTAAACTTTATTGATCTTCTTAATGATTGATTACAAATACAATTCGTAGATCAAATGCTTGAATGGGGTTGCTAAGTAAAGAAGATGAGTCTGAAAAATGGTAGAGTCTCCCCAGTGTTCCCGTAAAAAGGTCCTTTCTCACTGTGCCCCTGCCCCTCTATTTATAGACAAAGATGGGTTGGACTTCCCAGATGGGCTTGACAGCCGAACACCTTGGCCCAAATGGAGTGGTCGCTATGTGCCGAACCAATCAGGCCGAACGGTTGGATGCCGAACCACTCTCTCCATGCCGAACGAGGCGCTTGTTGTGTGGGATGCCGAACCATTCTCTTCATGCCGAATGAGGTGCTTATTGTGTAGGAAGAGTAGGTTGAATAGCAATCAAAGCCGAACGTGCCTCTGGCCGAACGAAGCATTTGGCCGAAAAATAGGTTAGGCCGAACGATAGCTTATGACGATCAATACAGTCATGCCGAGCAGTTGTACACGCCGAACGTCTTCTGATGCCGAGTGCTCCTGGATGCCGAGCGCTCCTGGATGCCGAGTACTTCCTGGATGCCGAGTACTTCAGGATGCCGAGCGCTCATCGATGCCGAACGCTTTAGGATGCCGAGCGCTCCTGGATGCCGAGTACTTCTTGGATGCCGAGTACTTCAGGATGCCGAGTGCTACTGAATGCCGAGTACTCCTTAACGCCGAGTGCTACTGAATTCCAAGTACTCCTTAACGCCGAGTCCTACTGAATGTCGAGTACTTCTTAACGCCGAGTACTACTGAATGCCGAGTACTCCTGGATGCCGAGTACTCCTGATTGCCTGGTCAGGTCTCCAGGAAACACTTACCCCCCAAAGTGTATTACGTGAATGAACGTGATACGCTTTGAGTTATGTAACCTTCACATTTCGTTTTAAATCCTTGATTAACTTCGAATAGAGATGCCCTTTTGAGAATATCAGTGGTTGTGTTGTGCGCGTGCTATGGGATAAATGCCGAACAATACGTTGGACGCCGAACATTCCTCATGCGCCGAGCAATTCTACGTTTTGAAGCCGAACGCTACGGCTTTGACCGGTTCTACCGGATATAGCCTTTTCGACTTCTACTTTCCCCTATAAAACCAGGCATCCTCCCTCTATTCTCCTTTTACACTTTTATTTCTGTCACTCCCTAAAGACTTGCAATCCTCGCCAATCAATCAGACTTGAAGCCTAATCAATCCTTCCTAAGCTTCGATCTTCGAACTAGGTATTGTCCCTTCTATGATTAAATAGTCTCAACACGAGACTTAGGTTTGCGCGTAGCCGAGAGAGTCATGTGGAAAACTGGATATCTTTACGGTTGTATGATGTGTGGCAAGTATGAATGGCTCGCACATTGGAGTTGTCGGACGATGCATGGCAGTTAGGCCTAGCTCCTTCATGCCGAACGAGACTGGAAGGAAAGAAAGATGGGGTGTCGAACGATATAATCTTCGCCGAGCGACCTATTCTTGTTGTTCGGTGTAGATGGAGAAGGAGAAGAGTGGAACTATAACCAAGGATGGAGTGTCGAACGATCAAGCTTGGCATAACCCTGGTTCGGCGTATCTTATCATATGCCGAATAGTGAAATTAGTGGGGATGCCGAACGATCACGAATGCCGAACAATATTTCAGCCGAACAATACTCGGGCCTAACAAACTTAAACGTCGAACCATGTCAAGGCCGAACAGACTTAAATGCCGAACCATATCAAGGCCGAACAATACAAATGCCGAACAATAATAAACGCCGAACAACACTTGGGCCGAACACCACTTAAATGCCGAACAGTATTTTAGCCGAACAGAACAAATGCTGAATCAGACTTAAGCTGAGCATACATAAATGCCGAACTACACTTAGGCCGAACAATTCAAATGCCGAACCAAACCTAGGCCGAACAATACAAATGCCGAACCAAACCTAGGCCGAACAATACAAATGCCGACCAATTGTAAATGCCGAACAACATAAATGCCGAACCATTCTAAGGCCGACCAATACAAATCCTAAACTACACTTAACAAAATAGGGACAAGGACCTAGGCGTGCTAGCATATGAGACTGACCTGGATCATTAACTCCATGGTTTTTACAGACATAAATCTGAACTTAGATTAACACACGTTTTCTGAATCTGGAACTGTAATCACCACAAGGCGAGCTTTTTGAGACGGTCAGCGATGACGGTCTTCGAAGGCGACGATTCGAAACTCGTTTTCGTATCTTTGTAATCTCTAGATTCTCATTGCTTATACACGATTGCTTGCACTAGTTTACACACCACGTGGGGGGGATATTCGTATTGT
This sequence comes from Allium fistulosum, assembly GCA_030737815.1. Classification (NCBI taxonomy): domain Eukaryota; kingdom Viridiplantae; phylum Streptophyta; class Magnoliopsida; order Asparagales; family Amaryllidaceae; genus Allium; species Allium fistulosum. The sequence continues at coordinate 271,306,417 of CM060902.1, read as the reverse complement.
TAATTCTAACATTCAATGTTTTTCAAGTATAGTTTTCACAGGCACTTAGACAGATTCATTATTTATTGGGGATGTCTAAAAGGTCTAGCTCTGCCACTATATCTGATAGGTCTGGGCCGTCATCAAGGCAAGAAGTCGCTGATACTTCAAATTCATCGACTTCCCTTGCCCATAACTTAGCTCCTGATGCCCTGGAGGCAACAATTCTCTTAGACAATCCGATCGACTCACAGGCTTCGAAGATTAATGAAGTCGCACTTCGGCGAATATGCTCCGTCCATGGGATTCCTTTCGCCGATGTGTTAGTCCCGTCGCGACACGATCGTCCTCACCTGCCCCCACTCGGATATACCACCTGCAACAAGTTCATGTGCTGGATGGGCATCATGCTTCCATTCAATTTATTTCTTCGGGACGTGTTGCAGTACATAGACATTGTCCCATCGCAGTTGCATCCAAACGGTCACGCGTTTATATATGGGACCTACCTACTCTTCATGGCCGTCTTCTCTAGGCCTCCAACTTCTGGCGACATCAGATACATTTATATGATCAAGAAGCGGAAAGATAGCCCCTCCTTCATGTTCCTCGAGCCGTACCACAAATGCCAAATCTTAACCGGGGCATGTAGCAAATTTGCCCTGTACAAACAGGAATGGTTCTACGTGCGTTGCCCTCCTGGTTTCGCGAGGAGATGGGTCGAAGGCAGTAAGTCTCTTCCCTGAGTCATCCTTCGCGCTCGATCAGAGCTATACTTTTTCTAACTCCTTGTTCCATATTTTTAGGTATTAACCCGCGTCCTGAGGGCCGAGGATATTCTCAGGCCGTCGAGGCCATTAGGGCTCTTTCTGTCGAGGATCGGGACATCTGAACCATCATTTCAAATGAATCATTGTCAAGGTTCGGTTTGCTAGCCCCTGGTCGTCGGATTAGCCTTCCGGAGGGCTTTTCCATTCCCAAGCCAGCATCCGGTAAAGGGAAAAAACAAGCTGGATCGTCATCACGCCACACTCCCGATGCGCACGAAGAGGGTGAGCACAAGGAGGATGAAGCTCCTAAGACTCAAGGCGAGAATGTGGGTCCCGCTTGGAATCCGGCGGTCGAAGTACACGACATTGAAACGTCATCCCCCCCTTCGGAGGGAAAGAAGAAGTTAAAATACAAGATACGGAAGGAGAAAGTTGGCGGAACTTCAAAAGTTACGCTCATCCCGCCAGAGAAAGAGGCTTCCTCACAGCATATGGAAAGTTCTCTAAGGGGTCTGTCGAATCTTTCCATCCCCGACGATATACTTAATTATGGTGTTGACGATCCTGAAGCCCTCAAGTTTTCTTCGCCCGCTAGAGGCAATGCGGGAGTTCAACTCCTAGCCCAGGGAGACAATACTCCGATTAGTAAAGATAAAAGAACCGGTCCGTCGGGGGAACACTAGGACACACACGCACATACACACTTCATCATACACTTCAAGTTTTTTCTTATTTCCCGATTTTTTCTTAACTCGTTGTTATCTTTATTCTTTGTAGGTGACATGGGGCGCTCCCACGGACTCGATCGCCTTCATGGCTCTTCCATATTTCATCATCCCGGACGGGATTCAGGTTCGGGCAGACGCAGGGACAGAGATGATTACGAAGATCGAGACAACCATCCCCGTGATTCGTCTTATCGTAAGAAGGCATATTCCCAATCTTCACAGTCACGTGATCCTCTTCCTCTAACTAAGCCGGATAGAGAGAAGCCTTCACAAAAGGGGTCCCAACCCGATGTTTCCCGAGAACAACACTCCGGTTCGTCGAGTACAAGGCAAACTCGGGAGCATCGAAAAAGAGCGGAACTTTCAAAGCCTCCTCCCCCTACTCTCGCGGTTGACCCAACTATAGCAGAGAAGATGGTCGATCTTAAGGCCAAATTCCCAAAAATTTGTTTTGATGGTCTGAAATTCCTCCCAGCTATTCATCATATCCCTGGGCACGTGAAGCAGAGTGCCATTGCCTGTAACAATGACGTCTATGTTCAACATGACGCGTTTGTACACTTGGTTGAAAAGATCTCGGAGGTGTCTGTCGAGCGACAATATGAAATTGATCGTCTGAAACTGGAGGCTGGCTGTGACAAGAACATCATCAAGCATCAAGACGAAGAGCTCGCTTCGTATAAGTCGAAGCTTGAAGCCGTTGAGCAAAGTGCAAAAGATACCGCTGAGGCAGTCACTCGTTTAGAGATGGCCCACAAGAAGGAACTCGATGAAGCAGTCCAGCGCAGCGGTGCCCTTGCCTTAGAAAAAGATTCTATCCAAAAAGAAAGGGACGCGCTTGCCATACAAGTCAAAGAGTTGAAAGAATTACTCTCCAAGGAGAAAGAGGATAAAATAGCTGCTTAAGAAGAGTCACAATGATATTGTGATGAAATCGTTGCTACTCGGCTCTTGAAAACGAAGCTCGATGACGAACTTGCTGGGGTTGAAAAAATGAAAGACGAAGCCCGTGAGGAGGGCAAAAGAAAAGCTGTGGAGGAGATTGACTCTCGCCTCGAGGCGGCCGCAGAGGCCGGCAGGGAAGAGGTCAAGTGCATGTTTGACCCGTTGATTGCTGAGTATGGCGCCCGCGTCCTTATGCATCGCAACTTGACATTCTTGGGCGAGGGCTATCTCGAATCCCTAGCTGAGGCCTGGGAAACTTTAGTGAAGATTAGGAAAATCGAGTCGGGCTCTGAAGAAGTAGATGAGGATGCCCTGGTAAAGGAGTTTCTTAGAGGGAACGAGCCAGCGGATTTATCCGCAGCTTTGGCGCTTTATAGCAAAGGCTCTCCCCTTCCAAAAGAGAAAAGTGATGAAGCTGGCCCATCTGGGGCTAAGACTACGGCTCCTCATATTGCTGCTCCTCCCACTGCTCAACCGGCCGGTCGGCCGACACTTACCCATTCGAGCAGCATGCCGGCTACGATCCTGAAGATCCCGGGCTCGGCGTTCATGTGCTATCTCCTATTCTGGAGGGTGAAACTCCACGCGCAACTGATAGCCAGCCAGAACCCGGTAGGAAACTCTTCTTTTTTAGAATTTAAAAGATCTGTCACTTTCCAGCAGTGGTTATTCGTTCTAATGTTCATTCTTTATGTTTTCATGCAGGCTGCTCTGACCCCGAGCCAACTCCGAGGAGCGATGATGCCAAGGAGGAGGCAGAGAAAACAAGTGATGTTGCTCATGCGGGAATAACTCCCGGCCCTGACGCTCAAGTGATCGGGGCGCTAGATGATGATAAGCTTGACACCTCATCTCCCGCCGAAGGGAGTGATGAAATCGAAATCACTGGCGCCTCTGAACATACCTCGAAGATGAGCATGAAAGAGCGTCTCGCCGAAGAGGAGAAGAAAAAAGTCGAGGTCAAAGTTGAGCCTGAAATACTGGAACTCACCGACCCACGGAACAGACCTTTGAAGATCATTCTCCCGGGAAGTTCCAAACCACTGGATGTTCCTTCTCCTACTCCTGACTCCGCTTCTTTAGCAAGCAAGAAATCCAAGAAGAAGCGTGAGGGAGAGGAGTCATCAGAAAAAACAAAAGAAGACAAGAAGAAGAAACCGAAGAAATAATCGCTATACTCGTTCAACGAGTTTTTTGCTTAAGCCCTGTAACTACTTTTATCTTTTGTCTCCGTAGTTTGTATAGATAGGTTCTTGACTCCAAGTTTTGGAGGGATAACTGTGTAACCTCATTTTGGACTATTAAATAAAGTTCAGTTCCTTAGTCGTTTGAACGATTCTTTTACTTTTTTAGCTTTCTGAATAACTGCGGTCAAAACTCAAGCACTTATGAGTTGTATATTTCCCAGTCCATTCTCGCATTGTTCGAACATTCTTCGGAGTGGCATACTTCTTGTTCTACATTTCTTGAGTACTTAGAATTTTTTCTAAATTCGCGTTCCAGGGACTTATAGTAATTTGACCCGTATTCAGGGGATTCGGAGATTGAGATTGTTAATACTCTAATCCGCGCTCTGGGGACTTAGAGTACTCCGGTTCACACTCTGGGGACTCGGAGATTGAGATCGTTTATACCATAGTCCACGCTCTGGGGACTTAGAGTACTCCGTTCCGCACTCTGGGGACTCGGAGATTGAAATCGTTTATACTCTAGTCCGCGCTCCGGGGACTTAGAGTACTCCGGTCCGCACTCTGGGGACTCGTAGATTGAAATCGTTTATACTATGGTCCGCGGTCTGGGGACTTAGAGTACTCCGGTCCGCACTCTGGGGACTCGGAGATTGAAATCGTTTATACTCTAGTCCGCGCTCCGGGGACTTAGAGTACTCTGGTCCTTACTCTGGGGACTCGAAGATTGAAATCGTTTATACTCTAGTCCGCGTTCTGGGGACTTAGAGTACTCCGGTCCGCACTCTGGGGACTCAGAGATTGAAATCGTTTATACTCTAGTCCGCGTTCTGGGGACTTAGAGTACTCCGGTCCGCACTCTGGGGACTCGAAGATTGAAATCGTTTATACTCCAGTCCGCGCTCCGGGGACTTAGAGTACTCCGGTCCGCACTCTGGGGACTCGGAGATTGAACTCGTTTATACTCTAGTCCGCGCTCCGGGGACTTAGAGTACTCCGGTCCGCACTCTGGGGACTCGGAGATTGAAATTGTTTATACGAGTTTGCACATCATACAGAATAATGTAGCTCTAGTAATTCATCACCCGATTATGAGATATAGAAACGATAGTAATTCATGAAAAATACGGCTTCAAGCCTTTATTAATGAAAAACAACTAAACTGCCTGATTACATGGCTAAAAGGAAACTAAGTTACGACTGAACGAAAACATACAGGAAATAACTGTGCCTAAAACAGGGAAGAAACATGCTAAATGTAATAATGTCGCAAATGTTCACTGTTCCATGCTCGGGGGAGTGTCATGCCATCAACGGTCGCTAGCTTGAATGTTCCTTCTCCAAGCTTCCGTTCAATGACGTATGGACCCTCCTAGTTGGGATTCATACGTGATGGTATCGGGAAAACTCGTTTCAAAACGAGATCACCCACATCAAAAATCCTTGGGCGGATTGTGCCGTCGTAGTAACGTTTGACTCGGTGCCTATGCGCTGCCGCCCTTAATTCGGCCTCTTCACGTTTTTCATCGATGTAGTCCAGCGATTCCAACAAGAGGTCCTGATTCGTCTTAGGATCATAGTATGTCACTCGGTGCGATGGAACTTCAAGTTCCACGGGTATAAGGGCTTCCGAGCCGTAAGCCAAGGCGAATGGAGTGTGACCGGTCGCGGACTTGTGGGTAGTTCTATAAGCCCATAATGATGTTGGGAGTTCATCTACCCACTTGCCTCCGACCTTCTGCAAATGCTTCTTCAGTATGGACTTGATTATTTTGTTAACGGCCTGGACTTGTCCGTTAGCTTTTGGGTGTGCAACAGCGGCGAACTTCTTCTCGATGCCATACTTTAAACAGAACTCTTTGAACTCTCTGCTTTCAAATTGCGTCCTGTTGTCTGTAATGATGGTGCGAGGGAGGCCAAAGTGGCATATAATGTTTCGTACAACAAAGTTAATGACCTTCTTAGAGGTGATTGTGGCCAAAGGTTCTGCCTCAGCCCATTTTGTGAAATAGTCGACTGCAACTATCGCGTATTTCGCACCACCTTTGGATATAGGCAAAGAGCCGATTATGTCGATTCCCCAGATTGCAAATAGCCAGGGACTAACCATTTGTGTGAGTTCTATTGATGGAGTCCTCGGGATTTTCGCATATCTTTGACACTTGTCACATTTCCTTGCGTAGTCCGCAGCGTCCCGATTTACGGTCGGCCAGTAATATCCATAGCGGAGGATCTTTTTTGCTAGCGTTTGCCCCCCAATATGGTACCGCATTCTCCTTCGTGTACCTCCTTCAAGACCCGTTTTGTCTCATCATGTGCGATGCATCGTAATAAGGGGACCGAGAACCCCTTTCGATACATTAGTCCATCCTGCATCACATATCGCGCGGCCTTTCGAATTACCTGCCGTCTTTCACTCCTTTTTTCTGGTAAAACCGCGGTTGTTAAGTATAGTTTGAACGGGGTTATCCACGATTCCCTCTCGATTCTTGTTTCCAACGCAGAATCAACTTTCATTGCGTCTATGCTTGGGGCACGCAAGGCCTCAACGGGAAACAATCCCATTTACTGAGCATCGCCAGTGCTTGCGAATTTCGCCAATGAGTCGGCTTCTTTGTTCTGTTCACGCGGGACATGCGAAATGTCATAACGCTCAAGGTTTAACAGCAGTTCTTGAACCAGAACAAGGTACGGAGCAAGCTTCTGTCCCTTTGCTTGACAATCTCCTCGCACTTGGTAGACCACCAACTGTGAGTCACAAAAGATTTCACCCGATCTTACCCCGAGTTATCCAATGAGTTTTAAGCCAGCAATCAGTGCTACATATTCTGCTTCGTTATTTGTAGCCGGGAAATCGAGCTTCAGAGCGTAACAAACCGATCGATTTTCCGGAGTTACAAGAACTATGCCAGCGCCAGAGCAACGGTCGTTTGATGCCCCATCGGTGTACAATTTCCATCGAACAGGGGGAATGACATCGCGATTATCTGGTTCGTCGGGTATGGTAAACTCAGCGTTGAAATCTGCTAATGATTGCCCTTGTATGGCTCTTCGTGGCAAGTAGGCGATATCGAACTGGCTCAACTCGATGTTCTATTTTAACAATCTTCCAGAAGTTTCTGGTCGTTGGAGTACCTGCCGTAGGGGTTGATCGGTATAAACACTGATTGAGTGTGCTTGAAAGTATGGGCCCAGCTTACGTGATGCAATCACCAAGCAATAGGCCAATTTCTCGATTTTAGGGTAATTTCTTTCTGCCCCCGTTAAACGCTTGCTAACGTAATACACCGGCTTTTGGATTCGGTCCTCCTCGCGAACCAAAGCCGCACTTATAACATGTGGGGATACGGCCAAGTACACGTACAGCATCTCATGGTCTACTGGTTTTGACAGCACTGGTGGACTCTCCAGATGCCTCACCAGATCCCGGAATGCTTCCTCACAATCGGATGTCCACTCGAAATTCCTCTTCCCTTTCTTTATTATATCGAAGAAAGGGATGCACTTGTCCGTGGCCCTGGATATGAATCGACTCAGCGCAGCTACTTTTCCATTCAAGCTCTGTACCTGTTTTATAGTCCTAGGCACTTGCACATCTCGAATAGCTTGAATCTTTTCTGGGTTAGCTTCAATTCCCCTAGCATTGACGATGAATCCCAAAAACTTCCCTGATGCAATGCCGAAGGAACACTTCAGAGGGTTGATCTTCATCCCATAATACCTGAGTATGTCGAACATCTCAGCCAAGTCTCGAATGTGGTCGTTTGACTGTCGTGACTTCACGAGCATGTCATCCACATAGACTTCCATCGTTCTACCAAGCTGGTCTTTGAACATTCGATTCACAAAACGCTGATAAGTCGCTCCTGCGTTTTTCAGTCCGAAGGGCATTACTACATAGGAATATAGCCCGACATCTGTGACGAAGCTGGTGTGTTCTTGGTCCGGGATATGCATCGGGATTTGATTGTAACCCGAGTATGCATCCATGAATGATAACAGCTCGTGTCCTGCAGTGGAGTCGACCAACTGATCAATCCTAGGCAACGGGAAACTGTCCTTGGGGCACGCTTTGTTCAGGTCGGAATAATCTACGCAAGTTCTCCATTTCCCATTCGCCTTTTTCACCAGCACGGGATTTGATACCCATTCAGAGTAGAGGGCGTCGCGGACGAACCCATTGGCTTTGAGTTTGTCCACTTCCTCTCTGAGAGCAGCGGACCTCTCTAGGTCCATTCCTCTCCTCTTTTGTTTAACTGGGACGTATTTCGGGTCTATGTTCAACATATGACTTGTAATGGCGGGAGAAGTCCCGCACATATCAGAATGCACCCAGGCGAAAACATCATGATTTGCCCGGAGGAAATCACTAAGGTCTTCAGTCATTGCGGGGCCGAGTTGTGATCCGATCTTTAGCACTCGCGATGGATCGTCTCGGCTGACTGAAATGTCAATTGTTAACTCAGCCGGCGCTGCCTTTTCTTCCCTGGGTTTCTCATCGTCATCTCTCGGATCTATGTCTCTGAAGATCCGAGAATTATGCCCGAGCCAGGGCTCGGGCACTATTTGTCAATCATCATTATTAAGGATGCGGACAGAAATGTCCGCAACCTTTCCTTTCTCCCTCCGATGGGCCTCTCTGAGCTCTACCACATAACATACACGACCGGTCGCCTGGTCGCCATGAACAACTCCTACTCCTTTGTCAGTTGGGAATTTCAAAGTCAAGCACCACGGGGCTAATGCTGCCCTAAACTCAGCCAGGGCCGGTTGGCCCAGGAATACATTATACGGAGAATCCACATCCAAAACTACGAAGGGCAAGATTCGCACCCTTCGACGTTCGCCTTGTCCCAGTTCAACGGGTAACTCAACATACCCTACCGCATCGGTCGCTGCACCATTAAAGCCATGTATGCGAGCCTTGGACGGTTTCAATTCCTTTGTTTCCATTTTCATCTGGTCATAAGCCTTCTTGAAGATGATGTTGACAGAACTTCCACAATCAATCAAAATTCTTTTCACATACGCCGGTCCGATCGTTGTAGATATGACCATCGGGTCGATGGTTGGATCCTCCACTTGGTTAGCATCTCTATTTATGAACACTATATCGTCTGTCATTATGCACTGCTGCTTAGCAGGGGTCCCATCCTCCGTGTTCGAACAACATTCGAAATCTGCATGCTTCAGGGCACTAGCATACCGCTCCATCTCCTGCCAATTCTTATCCGCGGGGTGAGGCCCGCCGATGATCGTGTTTATGACTAGCCTACCCACAGTCCGGGTAGGTTCATCGGGATGACGCGGAGCTGGAGCACGACCTGGGTTGGATGTTCCCTGTCCTCCTTCCTGAGGATCCTTCACAAATTCCTGCAACTTTTTCTGCCTGATCAACTTCTCTATAGCGTCGTGTAGGTGTCTGCACTCTTCCGTATTGTGCCCATAAGTCTCATGGAAGCGGCAATATTTCCCGATCCGCTTCTGTTCCTCGTTTGACTCTTTTGGACGTGGCTTTCTGTACTGAAAAGTATTGCAGGTTGATAGGTAAATGTTCTCAAGAGACGCATTCAGCGGGGTATACTCGTTGTAGCTTGGAATTCTCGGTTTCCACTTCCCCGCTTCTCTCTTCTTCCCTTGATTTCTTCCTCCGGACTCCTTTGGCTGCCCAGGCTTGTTCTGGACATTGACTTGGACCTTTCCCGAGTTGTCTCCGGACTGCTTCACATCAACGTTGCTTTTCACGGACTCCTGGACAGGTCCTGGTGCCTTATCTCGCCTTATCCACCTAGCTTCCTCTCTTCTTATGAACTGGTGTGCCTTTGAGTAGATACGCTCTAGCATAGTCGGAGGCTTTCCTGCCAACCAGTCTCCAAATTCAGAATCCGGATCCACAGCTCTCATTATAGCCATTAGAATTGCATGATCATTAGGATTACTGACTTCAGTTGCCGCAACATGGAATCTTTGTAAATATTCCTTCAATGACTCCCCAGGATTTTGGATTACACTTGATAGAGACATCACGTCCTTTGGATGAGTAGTGTGTATCCTGAACTGCTCAATAAACTTCTTTGCCAACTCCTTGAAATTGGAAATGGACCGCGGAGGAAGTCGGGTGGACCACATAGTAGCGATCCCAGATAGAGTAATTGGAAAGTATCTACACTTGGTTGCATCATTTGCTCTAGCCGAATCCATCATCCACTCGTACCTCATGACATGCTGTCTGGGGTCAGTCTTTCCCTCATACGCAGGGATAGTTGGCATACTAAACTTTCTGGGGTACGCCGCCTGCAGCACAATATCTGTGAACGGAGTATGACTTCTTAATACTCCCCAATCGTCATTCGATAAGCCCTGATTTTCTTTCATCAATTTCCTGACCATGGCTGTCAGATCTGGTGTTGTATGGAAGGTGGAAGGTTAGAGTCTGTTCTACGTGACTGTCCATGCTGATGCCTCCTCTCCTGGCGATCTGCCAAACGTGCCTCTTGAGGTTCAACATCGTTAGCGTTTTGATGGTCTAGGTCTCCAGCCTCCACCCGCACTCCGGTTCCGAAGTTTCCAGCTCTGGCTTGGTCACGGTCTGCGGCTGTTTGAACAGCAGCACCTGCCCGCCCAGCTTCAGTCTTACGGCGTCTACGCCTGGGAGGTTCATCATAGGAAGTTGAGCTATCGGATGAGGAATAAGGAGCGGGATTGCCCCTAGCATTCTGTTGCTGCTGTTGAGTGAGTTGTGCCATCAGGTTGGCGTTAGCTTGCATCTGCTCTCCTAGTTGTCTCCTGCTTTCCCTAAGTTCCCTCGTCAAGTCATTGAACTCTATCCTGGTGACAACTGGCATTTGGTCCTGGGCGGTAGTCCCTGCGCCTGGATTTGCTTACTGATTGCTAGGTCCTGCTTGTTGCATGCTAGCAGTCTCATGGGCGTCCGCATTATGAGAAGCTGACCTGGTACGCGGTCTTGCCATTGTAGAGTTATTAGTATGAACTCTGAGTAGAATCAACGGACGTCCTATCAATGAGTCGGATCTTCCTTGGGGGATTTATTCAATCCAGTAGCTTCAAAGCAGATCCTTGAGGTCTGAGAATTCAATTCTCAGTGAAAGCACCAAAGTGTTAGCACCAAAATTGGTCACTAACCTCGTTGAGAAAGATTGTGAAGAGATATAAATGATGAAGATAAATTAAACAAAGAAGAATATGCTAATTCAAATGCAGAAAGTAAGAACACCGGATTTATAGTGGTTCAGCGTAATTGCCTACGTCCACTTTGAGGTTAAACTTTATTGATCTTCTTAATGATTGATTACAAATACAATTCGTAGATCAAATGCTTGAATGGAGTTGCTAAGTAAAGAAGATGAGTCTGAAAAATGGCAGAGTCTCCCCAGTGTTCCCGAAAAAAAGTCCTTTCTCACTATGCCCCTGCCCCTCAATTTATAGACAAAGATGGGTTGGACTTCCCAGATGGGCTTGGCAGCCGAACACCTTGGCCCAAATGGAGTGGTCGCTATGTGCCGAACCAATTAGGCCGAACGGTTGGATGCCGAACCACTCTCTCCATGCCGAACGAGGCGCTTGTTGTGTGGGATGCCGAACCATTCTCTTCATGCCGAATGAGGCGCTTATTGTGTAGGAAGAGTAGGTTGAATAGCAATCGAAGCAGAACGTGCCTCTGGCCGAACGAAGCATCTGGCCGAACGATAGCTTATGACGATCAATACAGTCATGCCGAGTAGTTGTACACGCCGAACGTCTTCTGATGCCGAGTGCTCCTGGATGCCGAGCGCTCCTGGATGCCGAGCGCTCCTGGATGCCGAGTACTTCCTAGATGTCGAGTACTTCAGGATGCCGAGCGCTCATCGATGCCGAACGCTTCAGGATGCCGAGCGCTCCTGGATGCCGAGTACTTCCTGGATGCCGAGTACTTCAGGATGCCGAGTGCTACTGAATGCCGAGTACTCCTTAACGCCGAGTACTACTGAATGCCGAGTACTCCTTAACGCCGAGTACTACTGAATGCCGAGTACTTCTTAACGCCGAGTACTACTGAATGCCGAGTACTCCTGGATGTCGAGTACTCCTGATTGCCTGGTCAGGTCTCCAGGAAACAACTAACAAATATGCTCTCTTATATATATACACTCAATGACTCATTCTAGGGTATTACTAGCCTATTTTATATGAGTCAGACCCCACAAAGCTAAGGTTATCGCTAAACCGAAGCTCTGATACCAAATGTAACGACCTGCCTTTTGGACGGTTTAAATCGACGATAAACCACACACGTCAGACTCAAACCATTCAAAAGGGAAGATTGTTATGGGGTAAATATGAAAAAAGAGAAAGAAATAAAACAGATACAGAATCTCGGAGCGGATTAACAAAAATATAGTAATCAAATAAACAGTTCATGAAGCTATTTACAAATAACATTGGTTAAACTTTTATAATACAGTTCAGAGTTACATACAACAAGAATAAATACTAAATAAATGCAGCGGAACAACATGATGCAGTGGAATAAATATAATAAATAATAATAGTACAAATTCTTCATATTCGTCCTCCATAAAGCAGTCTTCGATAAATTGAAAAGCTCAGGCTGACCCGAGCGAATTGAAAGGACAAAACACTCGAGTCAGAACTAAAAGATCTTATGTAAGTTAAATCAACAGTAAATAAATACGAGTGTAACGGCGTCAGAGATGTTTACGGGGTTTGACATCTCCTAACCTGTGTCTAATGTGAGTGCAATAACTTAAGAGATGTTCGGGAATACCATCTCTTAAGGATCTGTTAAACTATCTACTATGTAGTACAATACACTATTATAATATGTCTACAGTAAATTAAAGTATTAAAATAGCGTTAAGGCGTTACCCATATCCCCCTTAACACATTTTATATAATGCCGTAGGCTATACAGATACTGTAAACTCCTCCCGCAGGTGGGCTATCAGCGAGCACTCCATAGGTACGACACAAAACAAACTCGTAGAAGACGCGATAGGGCTTGCAACATGGCACTCGAGGCAATGCCAGGGTGGATATACCAATTGCGGATTCGGACTGGTGGTAACACATAGCATCTACTACCGCCCACCACGAAACACACTCCCAAATCAAAATCAAGGAGTGGCCACCAAATCAATCACAAAGTAATAGAATGGTATCAAAGAAATGTGCCCGATAGGAGCAATGACCTCACTTGGCCCAACGTAGCTCCTGTTTTAGCCACTTCAAGCTGACTTATGGGAGTCAGGGTCACGTAAATACCTCATGTAAAATCGTTCGCCAAACCATCCTACTTTATTTCTGGAATCTCCACCACGTAGAAAGTTGGTAATGTGGTTTTCGATATTGGCAGAGAGTATGACATTATCCGATCCCAGTCTCTTTAACTACCAAACTCTTATTTCACACCGGATGGTTCTTTTACATTTCCAAAACCATTTCATAATTAATATCAAAGTATCATGTTCGATTTCAAACCATATCACTTTTGGAATCATATTCACTTTCAAAATCATATTCACTTCAAAATCATATTCTCAAAAATAGGTTAAACCCTCATTTCAAATTATCCTATTTTCTCAAGATATGTTATTTCACAAAAAGGTATCAATTCCAAATTCCAACTTAGGTTGTAAATCATCATCAAGGATTTAAATATAAATGCTTCAACTTTACACGGTCCGAAATTTTAGAAGATAGTTTAGATAGTCATAATAGTTTAATAGTTTAAAATAGTTTAAATAGTAAAATAGTTTAAGTAGATTTAAATTTGATTTAATTAGGTTTTAAAATGATTTAAATAGATTAAATGTAGATTAAATAGATTTAATTAGATTTAAAATGATTTATATAGATTAAATAGATTTAATTAGATTTAAAATGATTTATATATATTAAATAGATTTAAATTATATTAAGTAGATTTTAAATAGATTAAATAAATTTAATTAGTTTAAAATTGGTAAAATAGACTAAATTGGATTAAATAGGTTATAATGGATTAAAATAAATTAAAATAGGTTAAATTGATAAAATAGTTTAAATTAATTAAAATATTTTAAATTAGTTTAACTAGATTTCAAAGTTATATCTAAACATCTCAATAACTCAATTTCGAAAAATTCATTTATATTTAACACTTCAACTTTAAAATTCCAATTTAAATCCTTTGAACAATTCATTAAATCAATTCTAAGTTCAACATTAATGCTTGGATTGTCGAAAAAAAATTCAATTTAATAAATCAATTTCTATTTCAAAATGCCAGTTAACTGAATTCAAAATTTAAGGACTTAAAAATCATTTAATTTAACCAATCCGGTGTCCGTATATAATTTTCTAACCCATGGTCAAGTAATACATATATTTATCATTTTAACCCGCAATTTAAAATTTTACGGTTATATACCATTTCAAACCGCAATCCCGAATTTAATAAAAATCCATAAATTCGCTCGAGTATATCATTTCAACCCATAACGTTTTTCCCTAATCTAAAGATCTTTCAGGTATGTATCATTTCAACCCATAAGGAACTTGCAGTGTTATAACAATATAAAATACAACATCTAGTCATCCAATGTCAACAATCAAACATCCATCACAATCATCATCCAAATCAATCAATAAGCATCAATAGGTAACTTATCCTCAATAACAGGTATTAAATTGACAATTTAAATTCAAAATAAAATTAAACGATGATTAAATGCAATAAAAGTCAAGTTTAATTAGAATGAAAGTTTAAACATACCAAACATCGATCCATTAATTTCTAATCACATCATAAATTTAATTTAACTAACATAAGATAGTTTAGTAATTGTAAGTGTGTTAAAACACTCACCTTCGATTTTAAATCGAATTAAAATCCAACTTAGGCCCAAAATTCAAACAATCTCAGAATTCGTCCAAACTCATAATGTCCGGAATTTCAATACGATCGTAATGGAAGAAACCGCGTCCAAATCAGAGTTCTTATGTAAAAGTTATCGCGGTTAGAAATTATACAATATAAATTATAAAAAAAAACAAAGTACACGTCACTCACCAGGCTGCGACCCCTAACCTCGCAATCCATCTCGTTCGAAGGTACTGTGATGCCGCCATCATCGACCAAAAACACCACGCCTACGGCCACAACCATCCTCATCTAAGACGACCCACGCTCACCCCATCTCCAGCCGCCCCTCCGACACCCACCTCGGAGCTCGCGACGCCGCCGTATGCCCCCCAGGCCGAGATGACTTTCGGCCAATAAATCACCAAATTCAGTTGATTCGATGACCATCCTGACAAATGAGCATCACCAAAGAGGTCTGCTCGACACCACCTTCCCAATGCCGCCTCCCGATCGTCGATCGGACGACGATCCACCGTTGGATCGTCAAAACACTAAAATTGACGGCCGTGGTTCAACCTTGATTTCTGGTCAAATGGTAATTTGAATTGAAAAATGAATCATTGTAGTGGATTATGCTCGTTGAGATCTTTGAAATGATATATAATTTGTTAGGGTTTGGAGGAGTTTGATTTTTCGATTGGATTTTGATTTGCAATTAGGGTTTGGGAATTTGAATATGTTCTGCCATTGAAAAGAAGGAGATAGACAGGAAATGTATGTACTGAATAATGGAATAAGAAATAGCTAGGGTTTATAACAGGCTATATATAGGCAGATCAAAAATAGAAATGAATGGAGTAGACTGATTTGGATTGAAACGATAACTACGAACCAAAAGTCAATTTCGTTCCCGAGACGAAAATGGGTCATCCCATATATCAAAATAAATGTTTCGATATTTTTAAACTCAAAGGAACATGTTTCAAGTCCTAGTTCCATCGTATGAAGAAGTTAGCTTTAAAATCAGCTTATTTCAAATTGATTTCAATTAAATTGATTTCTAGGCGTTTCGAGTCCGTATGATCGAACGACAAGTTCGATCGCTACGAAACTTGACACCCTACAATAATTCACCGTTACGGATCCAATGAAACTGGTTTCTTCAAAATCCAAGTTAGTGGCCAAAATAGCTATTTTTGCGTTAATTAAATATATTTTTATTAAATAGATTAAATAAATTTTTAAATTTCAAACTTAATGACAAACAATTTTCATCACTATTGATTACTTGGACATTTACAATAATTCAAATCAATTTTACATGTCAATTCATTGTTAAATATTACACCAATTACAGTGTTCAATTTCAACTGTAATTAAATCCAATTAATTAAAATTTGATTTCAATAAATTGATTTAATTTTTATTTCAATCTTTTTATTCAATCAATTATTACTTTATAGACCTAGTTCACATTTGTTTATATCTTATTACACTAATATTCTCCAATTGTCATCTTTTACCATATTAGTTGCAGTATTCAATTACATTGAATTTTTTTGTCGGTTTTATTATAATTTAAAATCTCAATAAATTTATTTATCTTAGGTTTACTCTTTTATAAATTCAATTATTGCCTTGTGAATATAATTAACATTTCTACACATTTTATTGCATTTACCTTTTACATTTATCGTCTTAACTAATATTGAAGTAACATAAAATTACATTTAATTGTAATTGATTAAATGAATTGGTAACAAGTAACAATTGTAACCATTTCTATATTTAATCACATTTGTATGTTTGTTATCTACACACAAATGTTATAGTTATTTACACAACATTCATTTTTTTTCAATTTACAATTTATTACATACTATTTAATTAATACAACATTTAAATTATCAATTACTCCTTTAATCCAATATCAATTAATACACACATTATTACAATTTATTTACAATCTACTACCAATTACAACTCATTAACCATTTTAATTAATTGGAATTTCATTTAAAGCAGTTATCAATTTCCTTAATTTAACACTATTACATTTCTTTCCAAATATATTCTTATTATTAAATCCCAAATTTTTATTTCTACCAACATTAAATCACAAATCCCTATTAAATTAACTATTTTTAATTATCGAAAATTTGTGGGTCATTACAATATGTTTTTTTTGTTTTCGGAAAGATCAGGGCCTGTTTGGTTTCGTTTTGAGTTTTGCGTTTTGTGTTTTCAACATACACTACAAAATACAAGAAAATGAGGCAAAATCCTTTTACAATTCTTAGTCATTACGACGATCGACGGGAAACGGAGGAGATGAATAGTTTTCCGTCCTTTTGTTATGTCTCAAAACACGAAAAATCAAATAAAGTTGTTTTCTATTTCCTACGTTAATTTCATTTTTCGAAATTTTGTTTTCCAACAATGTATAAGAAATGCGCATTTTTGTTTAGACGAAAACACAAAACTAAAAATAGCAAACCAAACGGGGCCTCATATGTTTTTTTTGGATTTTTGTTTTTCCTAAGAAAACTAACTCCAAATTTGTTTTTGGAGTTTTAAAAGCAAAAAATTTGTTTTCTTTTAGACTATTTTATTTTGATTGAAAATTTTCAAAGAAGAAGATTTAAAAGGATTTTTTTTCTGTTTTGGATCTTTTTTAAAAGAACTAAGCTAAATTTACAATTTTTTTGGTTTTGGATTTTTGATTTTTTTTTATATATGCATGAAGTAATGCAACTAAACTAATGCAAAGGACTTAATTACAAATTTTCTGTCCTTAGTAGCTCCTAACCAAAAATTATATAATCACACTTTGTCTTAATTCAACAAAATATCAGCCAGGTAATGGGCAGCAGATATCGGTGCACTACGAATCACTGTAGCAATGCAGCTAAAGGTTTAAGTACCTTCAGAAAAACAATCAGTATAATATTTACGAATCACCGTAATATTTATAACTGATCGTTACTTCGTCGTAGCCTAGATACCAAGAAATAAAATTGTTCAAAGAAGACAACTATTAAGATATAATTAACCCGTAAGTGAGCTCGTGACTCCCATAAGTCTAAAGTCTAACCATTATTATTAGTCAAGTTTCTAAGATGAAATGCAATTTCTGGGCCAAGGAAGGGGTGATGAAATCCTCCACCTTATGTGAATTGGGATGTTTCCCTTAGAAAAGAAAATAAGATGATATGAATTATAAACAGAAATTAAACGTGAAATTAACAATGCAACTGCAATGAAATTTACTTTTGTTTTCGAATTTTTAAAATTTTTAAAATTTATTTTTTATATATAAATGCAAATGCAAGCAGCCAACAAAGCAATCAAAATAAAACTGGAGATTATAACATGATACCAGAGCGTGAGGAATTATTAACAATTTATTATATTTTTTAGCAGCGATTTTTCTACAAAGCAAGCAAGGCAAAATTTTTAGCAAGCTAATCCCATTTTTTGAATTTCTGCTTTTGCAACTTGAAAATTTGTACAATAAAAGACAACCGGAAACAAAGCAAATCCTCTTTTTTTAATAGAAAATTCAAAAGAAAAATTAACTTAAAGAGGAAAACAAATAAAAATAAAAATAATAAAATAAATCTGGCCCGTTTGCAAACAAAGCCCACTCTTTTATTTATGGGATCAGAGAACTTCAATTCTCTCCTTCTATTCACAAAAATCGTAATTTCCAAATCAACTAATCCTGTAACATTCCAAAACTATCAATTTCAAAATCAAATTTCAAAAACCAATTCCCAAATTCCGAAATCTCGTTTGAGTTTGGTAATTAGGCTTAGGTGATTGGCATTCGATTTTGGTTTGAGCATCGAAGTCGAGGCTGGATGCGGGTCTGTAGTTTGATTTATGATGTAGTTCATGGTTATTTTGAAGCAGTGTAGTTGGTAACGAGTTCGACTGTGGACTGGCAGAGGTGGGCGATTGGTAGTGAAGCAAATGATGCAGTTTGCAGTACAGTAATGTGTGTATGGTTGCAATGTTATCGTAGTTGAGGTAGGAGTTGATGATGATGTATACCAGAGAAGTAAGTTGACAAGGGGCGGTATGGATGATGGATGATGTGGGAGAAATGTATGGTCTTTGCTGGTAGCTGATGGAGTTGGTGAAGCACCATGGCGGTGGTGTAACAGTGATGGCTGATGGTTGGAGGGTGATGCTTGAAAGCAAGGCAGTGGATGGGTTCGTAAGTTGTTTGTTGAAGATGGTGAATTTGAAATGAGGATAGTTTGGTTACTGGTGGCAGTGGGTTGGTTTGTATGGAGAAGGATGTGTAGCAGAGGAGCAGTGATTAAATGATTGATGTGGAGGAGGTAGGTGATGGGGTGATTTGATGCACAGAGGTTTCTGCACATAGGCAGTGATACACTATGCAGTGTTGGTTTAAATGGTTGGTTGTGTTGTATGTTTGTATGGCTGTGGTGGTTTGTGGGCAGATAGGAGGGAGGAAGTGGTTGTATGTATGGTACAGAGGAGGATGGTAGTGAAGTAATTAGTAGTAAGTATGTGGATGGTGAAGAACAGTTCACTGTGATGATGATGGGAATGGGTAGAAGGTAGCAAGCAAGTTAGTATGTGCAGGAGGTAGAGGAGATTTTACTGGTGATGGGTAGAATGGCAGAGGATGTTGTAATGTGTAGCAGTGGCAACAGTTTGACAACAGCAGTGGAGTAGTGATGAAGTGTGGCATTCAGTGTGGCTTCAAGTGGTTACAATGTGGCTTTGCAGTGGTTGAAGTTGTATTGAGAAGTTGTTGTATGGTGTTTGGTTTGACAGTGGGGAGGAAGTAGGGGATGCTGGTGAAGTTAGATGGAGGAGGTTGGGTGTTATGCAGGTTGGTGAACTGAAGTGATGATGGATGGATTTGAAATTGCAACAGTGGGAAAGTATGTAAGGTTGAAGGAGGTTGGAAGGAGTGTTGAATGATTCTGGTAGTGGATGTTTTTGTGTGTAGCTGTTGTTGTGTTGACGTAGTTTGTGATGAGCTTAACAGTCTGTTGATGGGTGGATGGCAGTTCGTTATGAAGCAGGAGGAATGTTGCACTGATGTGCATTGGTTTGAGAAGAGATGTGGAGGGATATTACAGTGTGATGATGGTCACTAATAGGCAATATTATTAGGTTGGAGCAGTGATGGTGTAACGACCCTAATTTTCGACCCAATTTAAAATTTTAAATTCATCGTTTCAATAAAATTTTGAAAAATTATAACGATTTCAATTTACGCCCAAACTTTATTTGTGACATACGTCTAGTTAGATATGGACATAGAAAAAGTTTCGTTGAAAAATATTACAGTAAAGTCCGTTCGCGTTTTACTGTATATCAGTCCATATAAAGCTGCGTAAAATTTATCTTCCGAATCCGAATATTTTTACACAGTTATGTTGTAAAAATTATTCTGATCAAGATTTTATAATTCGTTTCGTCTAAAACCGTCATCGCCTGCTCCGTTTAAATTATTTTACAAATCGTACGATTTAAGCGGCGTAAATGCAAATTTTATAAAATCATCGTATCGCAATAACCTGTGTACCGTTGGAACCGCATCGTCGCACTGATCAAAACGGTATACTCATTTGTGTAAATCGGAGTCCGACGTAAAATTATTCGTGTTAATTCATCGGTTCCAGACGGACCAATTAAATAATACTCAGCCCAAATTTCCTTCAGCCGTTTACAAGCAATACAAAAATTTACCCCAGTTGAAATTAAATGAGTTAGTGGGGAGATGAAGTGTGAAAGGTTGCGTTGGGAATAGGTGAAACGTTTGGGAGTTCAAAAATTTATTACTGTTACTAAAGTTAAAAGAAAGCATTTCGTTCATCTCATTTCGTTCACTGTTCCTATTCTCATTTGTAAACTCTTCAGGTATTACTTCTCTCTCCACCTTTATACTTCCTACTTCTTTCTTTCCACTGTTTCACTTCCAAATGAACATTGTTCTTCACGTCAACTTCCCAACAAATTCTCCTCCGTCCCAGCACACCCATCTCCTCGAACCGCGCCTACCAGCTTCACCAGACAGCCACCTGGCCCAGACGCGCCTACCAGCCACCTAGACACCCACGTCCCCTTCGCCTACCAGCCACCCAGACACCCACGTCCCCTCCGCCTACCAGCCACCCAGACACCCACGTCCCCTCCGCCTACCAGCCACCCAGACACCCACGTCCTGCCACCGCCTTGACCCCTGGCTCCGCCTGCTGCCACCGCCATCCACACGCCTTCAGCCCATCGTCTCGGCCAACTTCCACTGCCCCGCCGTGCGTGCGAGAGCTCCAACCACTGCCACGTCATTCCGCCACCACCCTCCGCGCTGCCACGTCATTCCACCTCACCCACGTCCACACGCCAACCGCCAGCCACCCTG
The DNA here is from genome assembly GCA_030737815.1 of Allium fistulosum. NCBI lineage: Eukaryota > Viridiplantae > Streptophyta > Magnoliopsida > Asparagales > Amaryllidaceae > Allium > Allium fistulosum. The sequence continues at coordinate 271,285,535 of CM060902.1, read as the reverse complement.
CTTCGCCACACCCACGGCTGCTACGCTCCAGTCCACCATCCCAACCGACTGACCACCTACCGCCCACGCCAGCAACACCGTCTTCCCCGAATCCCCTCCCTCCTCTTCTCCCAACCGAGCTGGCCAAGTGTGCGTGCGTGTGCTGAGTTCAGTTACGTCCGTGTGTCGTGAAGTGTGTGATGTGCCGTGTGCAGTTGTGCACGAAGTGAAATGCGTGCGTTAGGGGGAAATAATGTTGCTGCAAAGTTTAAGTCTGGGCTTGTATATGAAGAAAAATTGCAAAGGAAAAGAAGGCTGAAAAAAAAAATCAAATTGAACAGTATCGATTATTGAGTAATTAGTAACTGTTTTCATTTCCTCTATTGTTGCAGCGATCGACTGAACTTCTTCCGCAGCAGCATCAAATTTTCAGCATCGTCTTTTTCTCCGTCATTGGTAAGCAAATCTATAATTTATAAACTATATATGACGTTCATTGAATTAATATCGTCTCTCTTTTGTCGATATTTACAGTGTCCGTTGTTCGTGCCTTTTATCTATCGTCTTCGTGCTTCGACGTCAAACTTCTTACCACGCAAGGTGAATATTTTCTATTCACGACTCAAAAATCTATTATACTAGGATAATTAGATGTTGGATGTTATGAATGTTAATTTGGACGTTAAATTAATTGATGTTAAAAACTGAATTGAAGTTAGTATGTTAAATAGTTATGACACCAATTTGCTATGTGATGTTAAATTTGTTGTTATTGAAATTAATAATAAATTTGAAACTGAATTTGATATAGAATAGATATAAAATCCTGAATGACATATGTTAAACTTGACCCCTTTATATGATGAATATTGATTAATTAATTTGACCCTTTAAATTGTTTGACACGTAGAATTTGATAAATGTCACTTTGGACTATTGAGCGTATTGAATTAACTGTTGTAATTGAAATTGAACGACCAAGTGAAACCGAAATGTTATAATCTGTAATCTACATGAAATGATAGTGTAGATTCTAGAAATAGTTATATTAATTGGCGTAAATAACAAACGCGAATTAATACGATTATTTCGGGATTATTTGAATTGTTGCAAATGGATGCTATTGCTTGTTTATTTACTTTGACACCATCCCAGCTATCACACTGCAAGTTCCCTTTGTATGTTTGATTTTGAATTTAAATAGAATCGGGTTGAAATGATAAATACCCAATTGAATGAATTGGCCTAGGATAGATAATTAAAATAAGAAACCGAACGGTCAACAAAGAACGTTTTGAAATTGAGACTTATTCGGAATTATGGAATGAACTTAGGAAAACTGTATTGTAATTTGGTAACGTAAATACAAATAAAATGATTTTATTGAATTGAATAAATAAATTTGTTTTGAAATATAAATAAAATGATTTTATTGAGTTGAATAAATAAATTTGTTTGAAATATAAATAAATTAATTTTATTGAATCGAATAAATTTGTTTGGAAGTAAATAAAATGATTTTATTGAATGAAATAAATGAACTTGTTTGAAATAAATAAAAATGGATTTTATCGAATTAATTAAATTAGATTTGTTGGAATAAAGAAATAAATTGAAATAAATGAGAACGAATTAATGTAATGAATTGAAACGGATTTGTAAATTTATTTATTTAAACAAAGTGTTTGACAAAGTTAATCGAAATGAGATTTAAGAAGTAAATAGGTTAGAAGATAAAGTGATTTAATTTCGAGTTTTGATAAATAAATAAACGAAGTTTTGACAAAGTGAATGTAGTAAATGAAATTGATATAGTAATGAACCTAGGAATGTAAATACGGATTTAAAGAATAAAACTTGATTTAATTAGTTGAACTAAGATTGACTATTTCGTGTAATCCATAAATTTGAGTTGATTTAATAAGTGAAATGTTGATTTAACGTGAATACTTAAATTTTGATAACTAAAGGGCTTGAACTAGAATTTCTTTTCGGAATATGATTTTGTAATTAAAACGAATCGAATTATGAAATATCAAATTTGGAAGTCAAATTTGCAACTTGACCTTTGGATTTGATTTGTTTTAACTTTAATAAAAAGTTGACTTTTGGGTAATTAATACGTAGTTATTAAAGAGTCCGGGATCGGATTATGGACATACTCTCTGTCGATACCGAAAACCACTTTAATAACTAATATACGTGAAGTGTTGATCCAGAATGAAGTGGATGGTTTTGATGAATGCGTTGACTGAAGAAAGAGAACGATTTTGGATGACCCCTGACATGACTAAAACAGGAGCCGCGCCGGGCCATTGAGGTTCGCTACCTCTAGCGGACACACTTCTTCGATACCTTATCTATTACTTTTGTGATTCGATTTGGGTGCACCCCTTGATTTGGGAGTGTTGTTTTGCGGTGTTGGGATAGTAGCTGCTATGCCCAACATCAGTCCGGATCACGCAACTACTAGTATCCTAGTTGGTATCGCCTCATGTACCTTGTCATACTGATTATCCTATTCGCGACAACTACGATTTTGATTTGTACCTTTAGTATATGGATTGCCCTCTGGTGACTTCCGGTTTTGGGGAAACTACGGTCTTGTATATGCTTTTGGGAATAAACAGGTTAAGAGGTGTATGGGCCCTGCTTAACCCTACTTTGATATCTTACTTTATGGATTAGACATTATCTATTTAGCGTATTCTGTAGGTATTTTATCGATCCCTTAATGATGTTTATATTCACCTTTGAGTTATGGACTTTATTATATGCATTTGATTATCCTGTATAAGATTTTGAGTCCTGACTCGAGTGTTTCTTTTTCATATGCTCGGGTCAGTCTGAAGCTATTCCGTGCTGGTCAAGGTTGGTCGAAGATGCTGAAGGCTTAGCTTTTATCTATATCATTTTATTTCCAGTATTTGATGTACTTATGTATTGGACATCTTGTATCTCTTTTCAGTCGCTTTATGTTGAGACATTGTTGTATTCTCTGTAGTAGCTTCATGGACTACTATTATGACGATGTATTTTTCCGCTGCATTATTCTGTGACTGTTCTGAGTCTGTGATGTTGTATTGATTCTCATTTACATTTATGTACTTATAATCCCATAATGTTCTGTGTTTTGTATTATTTAAGTTGACAAATGTGGATTATTGTCAATTTAAATGGTCCAAATATACGGGATGTTACAGTTGGTATCAGAGCTCTGGTTTTCCCAAAAACCTTAGTTCGGGATTATAAAGAAACTCATTAGAGATAGAGTAGCAATACTCTAGAATGAGGAGAATCGATTCAATATCCAAATCCTTTCAAAAATTCAAGCTCCTTTGATTTGTTGATTAGTTTTCTTAGCAATCTATTATCTTATCTTTGGTTCTAAATCTCTTTTGGTATTTCAGGATGAGTACCAGAAGAAATGTTAGAGGTGGAAGAGGCAATGGTCCTGCCCAGGCTGCACCTGCCGCTCCAGCTCCTGTCAAATTCACTACTCTTAGCAAGGAGTATTCGCAACTGGGAGGTACTAAGTTTTCTGGATCCGAGAACATCATAGAGGCTCAGCAATGGCTTAAGGGTTTGGAGAAGATATTTTCTGGATTGGAGATTACTGATGCCCAGAAGCGTCAGCTTGCTGCTTGGCAACTCCAAGATGCCGCACAAGATTGGTGGGAATCCGTTACTTCTCGTATCGAGGAGAACACCATCACTTGGGCCCAGTTTAGGTATGAATGGTTTGGATTCTAGTGGTTTAAATTCTTCCTTCTATCTTTGAAATGATTGTTCATCTAGTCTATCTTTTGGATTAGGGATACCTTCTCGGCACAATGGATGCCAGCTGCTGGGAAGGCCCAACTTTATAGAGCTTTCATGGATCTAAAGCAGGGCAATATGACTTTTTCTGAGTATGAGAGAAAGTTCAACGAACTCTCCAAGTTCGGACTCGGCTTGATTGATACACCACTTCTGAAGAACGAGAAATTCATTATGGGAGCCAGAGCAGAGTATTATGACTTACTTACCGGCCACATCCATTGCACCTTCACAGAGCTTGTTGACTATGCCCTTAGATATGAGGCAAAGCCTAAGGGATCCACTGCCAAGGCTGCCCCTACTCAGCCCTCTTCTAGCCAGCCCGGGAAGAGGAAGATGAACTTTGATCAACAAAAGAAAGCTTGGCAGAAGACTACAGGATTGGGATATGCTCAGAAAAGCCCTATCGATCTTGCTAATATCACATGCTTCAAGTGCGATAAGAAGGGCCATTATGCTAATAGTTGTCCATCTACCGGAGCTGCTATTCCACCACCTTCTACGACTAGGAAAGATTTATGCTATGTCTGCCTCCAGCCGGGTCATTTCAAGAAAGAATGCCCAATGTATAAGCGTGGCACACCATCTGGAGTATTTGCTATCACCACTCCTACACCACCTCCACCACCTGCTCAGGATGACCAAGGTACCTTACGAAGTACTTTTTCTTTACATGATTTACCTATTAGGGTATTATTCGATACTGGTGCTTCTCATAGCTTCATATCTATTGATCTCTGTAATAAGCTCAAATTAGAACCTACTCTTGCTACTACTTCCTTATGCGTCTCCAACCCTATTGGAGGACTTGCCAACCTCAGTAGAATTTGTAAAGAGGTCGTGCTCTTATATGGAAGATATCGATTCACTTGGGATTTTTATGTGCTTGGCTTTGCAGCATTTGACATCTTGTTAGGTGCTGATTGGTTAAGAAAATTCGATGCTGTTATTTCTTGCAAAGCTCGTTCTGTTTCTCTAGTCAATGACAAGGGCCTACCGCTTGTCATTGAATGCAAATCACCTCAGAAATATGCCGGAAGCTTCATATTCTCTCTTGATGCTCATCCGGATGATCTTAGTACTACACCTATTGTTCAGAAATTTCCCGATGTATTTGGAGAGGTTAACTCTCTACCGCCCAAACGGGAAATCGATTTTCGTATTGATCTTATTCCTGGAGCTACGCCCGTAGTTCTCCCACACCGAAGAATGGCTCCTAAAGAAAAGGCCGAACTAAAAACTCAAATTGAGGATCTATTTGCTATGGGCTTGATTAGAAGAAGTTGTTCCGAATGGGGCGCTGCAGTTGTATTTGTCACCAAATCAGATGGATCTCTTCGCATGTGTGTTGATTATAGAGAGCTCAACAAGCGCACTCTCAAGAATCGTTATCCGATGCCTCACATCAACGATTTATTCGACCAGCTTCATGGTGCTAAAGTTTTCTCACAACTTGATCTAGCCACTGGGTTCCACCAACTCAGAATAGCAGAAGATAGTATCCATAAGACAGCTTTCCGGACCGAGAATGGATTCTATGAATGGTTGGTTATGCCATTCGGTTTGACCAACGCACCTGCTTACTTCGTCGACTTGATGAATCGAGTCTTCCGTGATGTCCTTAACAAGTTCGTTCTTGTATTCATTGACGATATTCTTGTCTTCTCTAAGGACAAGGAAGAACATAAGACACATCTTCGCTATGTTCTTGAAACTCTCAGAAACCATCAGCTTAAAGCCAAGTTTTCTAAATGCCATTTCTGGCGAGATGAAGTGAGATTCCTTGGCCATATTGTTTCTGAGAATGGTATTTCAGTCGATCCAGCTAAGATTGCCATAATTAATGTAAGTTCTATCATATTCGAAATTCTATTCAAACAATCTTATCTCTCGCTAATTTATATCAATTAATCTACAGGATTGGGAGACCCCCAAAACTCCTACAGATATCCGTAGTTTCTTGGGCCTAGCTGGATATTATCGCAGATTTATTGAGCACTTTGCCCGGATTTCTGCTCCTCTTACTGCTTTGACTCGGAAGGACGTTAAGTTCATGTGGAGTGAGAAGTGTGAATCAGCTTTTAATGAGTTGAAGCACAGGTTAACTTCGGCCCCAGTTCTTGCAGTCATCGATGGAAGTGAAGGATTGACTGTTTATACAGATGCTTGCCGAGAAGGTTTAGGCGCTGTTCTTATGCAAAATGGAAAGGTTATTGCTTATGCCGGTCGTCAGTTGAAGACCCATGAATTGAACTATGCCACTCATGATCTTGAGCTTCTTGCTGTCGTATTTGCTTTGAAACTTTGGAGGCATCATCTTTTGGGAACAAAGTTCGAACTATTCACTGATCATAAGTCTTTGAGGTATATCTTTTCTCAGAAGGATTTGAACCAGAGGCAAGTCCGATGGCTTGAATTCTTAGCTGCATACGACCTCGACATCACTTATACACCGGGGAAAGCAAATGTTGTAGCAGATGCTCTGAGCCGCAGCAAAGCATTGTCTTGTTGCAATCTTATTGAAGGCATGTTATTCCAGCTTAGTATCTCTCCATCTCTTATGGATCGCATCAAAGCTAAGCAATATGAAGACACTTTGCTCTATCGTATGAAGGAATTAGTTATGGGTAGAGTAAGTAATGCCGACAACAAAGTGGGTGCACAAGTTGATAGTGATGGAGTTTTGAGGATCGACAATCGTATTTGTGTTCCTAATGTCGATGGTCTTAGACAGGAAGTACTGTGAGAAAATCATAAGTCTTCGCTTTCATTTCATCCCGGTGTCACTAAAATGTACCAGAATATGAAGAAACTATATTGGTGGAGTGGAATGAAGCGCGATATTTCTATCTATGTTAGCAGGTGCACCACTTGCCAACAAGTTAAAGCTGATCACAGAAAGACAGCAGGATTGCTCCAACCGCTAGAGATTCCAGGTTGGAAATGGGAGCAAATTTCTATGGATTTTATTGATGGGCTACCAAAGACTAGAAAGGGTAACGAAAGCATATGGGTGATTGTCGACAGACTGACAAAGTCCGCTCACTTTATTCCATTCAAGACCACTCGTACAGCTTCAAGTTTGGCCGAAATATACATGAGGGAAGTTGTTAAACTTCATGGTGTACCATCTAGCATTGTATGCGATCGGGATCCTATTTTCACCAGTAAATTCTGGAAGGCATTTCAAGATACCTTGGGCACAAAACTGAATCTGAGCACAGCATATCATCCTCAGACAGATGGTCAAACTGAGAGGGTGAACCAGATTTTGGAAGATCTTCTCCGAGCTTGCATTAACGACTTTGGTGGATCTTGGGAAGACCATCTTCACTTGGTTGAATTCACTTATAATAATAGTTACCAGGTGAAGAATTTGAATTTCAAATTTGAATAAGTATATTTTGGATTAGAATTAATTATCCTGTATAAACCAGGCGAGCATTGGTATGGCACCATTCGAAGCCTTATATGGACGGCCATGCAAATCGCCAGCTTGTTGGATTGAGTCGGGAGATCGATTAGTGCTCGGACCAGAAATGATTATGGAAGCTTCTGAAAAAGTCGAAGAAATCAGGGAGAAGATAAAGACGGCACAGGATAGACAGAAAAGCTATGCCGACAAAAGGAGAAGAGACCTCGAATTCGGTGTAGGAGACAAAGTAGTTCTGAAGGTGTCGCCTTTGAGGAATATTGTTCGATTTGGAAGGAAAGGGTAATTAGCTCCCAGATTCGTTGGTCCGTTTGAGATTACAGAAAGAGTTGGAACACTGGCATAAAGAGTTGCATTACCAGAAAAGTTCGCTGGTGTTCACAACGTGTTCCACGTCTCACATCTTCGCAAGGTTGTACACGATCCATCTATGACCATCCCTACTGCTCAGTTGGATGAAATAGTTATTGAGCCTGACTTGACTATTGAGCGAAAGCCACTTCGGATAGTTGATCGTGAGACAAAGCAACTCAGAAGGAAGTCGGTAAATCTCGTCAAAGTACAGTGGAGTGCAGATGAGCGAGATTGCACATGGGAAACTGAGGATAGTATTCGGGATTCAAACCCCGAACTATTAATTTCAGGTATTATTCAAATTTCTCAAAATCTATCTTGACTTTTCTACTTATTTCATTTCTACTTCACTCGTCTCGTTCCTTTTCGAGGACGAAAAGTTTTGAGTGAGGGAGATTGTAACGACCCTAATTTTCGACCCAATTTAAAATTTTAAATTCATCGTTTCAATAAAATTTTGAAAAATTATAACGATCTCAATTTACGCCCATACTTTATTTGTGACATACGTCTAGTTAGATATGGACATAGAAAAAGTTTCGTTGAAAAATATTACAGTAAAGTCCGTTCGCGTTTTACTGTATATCAGTCCATATAAAGCTGCGTAAAATTTATCTTCCGAATCCAAATATTTTTACACAGTTATGTTGTAAAAATTATTCTGATCAAGATTTTATAATTCGTTTCGTCTAAAACCGTCATCGCCTGCTCCGTTTAAATTATTTTGCAAATCGTACGATTTAAGCGGCGTAAATGCAAATTTTATAAAATCATCGTATCGCAATAACCTGTGTACCGTTGGAACCGCATCGTCGCACTGATCAAAACGGTATACTCATTTGTGTAAATCGGAGTCCGACGTAAAATTATTCGTGTTAATTCATCGGTTCCAGACGGACCAATTAAATAATACTTAGCCCAAATTTCCTTCAGCCGTTTACAAGCAATACAAAAATTTACCCCAGCTGAAATTAAATGAGTTAGTGGGGAGATGAAGTGTGAAAGGTTGCGTTGGGAATAGGTGAAACGTTTGGGAGTTCAAAAATTTATTACTGTTACTAAAGTTAAAAGAAAGCATTTCGTTCATCTCATTTCGTTCACTGTTCCTATTCTCATTTGTAAACTCTTCAGGTATTACTTCTCTCTCCACCTTTATACTTCCTACTTCTTTCTTTCCACTGTTTCACTTCCAAATGAACATTGTTCTTCACGTCAACTTCCCAACAAATTCTCCTCCGTCCCAGCACACCTATCTCCTCGAACCGCGCCTACCAGCTTCACCAGACAGCCACCTGGCCCAGACGCGCCTACCAGCCACCCAGACACCCACGTCCCCTCCGCCTACCAGCCACCCAGACACCCACGTCCCCTCCGCCTACCAGCCACCCAGACACCCACGTCCCCTCCGCCTACCAGCCACCCAGACACCCACGTCCTGCCACCGCCTTGACCCCTGGCTCCGCCTGCTGCCACCGCCATCCACACGCCTTCAGCCCATCGTCCCGGCCAACTTCCACTGCCCCGCCGTGCGTGCGAGAGCACCAACCACTGCCACGTCATTCCGCCACCACCCTCCGCGCTGCCACGTCATTCCACCTCACCCACGTCCACACGCCAACCGCCAGCCACCCTGCTTCGCCACACCCACGGCTGCTACGCTCCAGTCCACCATCCCAACCGACTAACCACCTACCGCCCACGCCAGCAACACCGTCTTCCCCGAATCCCCTCCCTCCTCTTCTCCCAACCGAGCTGGCCAAGTGTGCGTGCGTGTGCTGAGTTCAGTTGCGTGCGTGTGTCGTGAAGTGTGTGATGTGCCGTGTGCAGTTGTGCACGAAGTGAAATGCGTGCGTTAGGGGGAAATAATGTTGCTGCAAAGTTTAAGTCTGGGTTCGTATATGAAGAAAAATTGCAAAGGAAAAGAAGGCTGAAAAAAAAAATCAAATTGAACAGTATCGATTATTGAGTAATTAGTAACTGTTTTCATTTCCTCTATTGTTGCAGCGATCGACTGAACTTCTTCCGCAGCAGCATCAAATTTTCAGCATCGTCTTTTTCTCCGTCATTGGTAAGCAAATCTATAATTTATAAACTATATATGACGTTCATTGAATTAATATCGTCTCTCTTTTGTCGATATTTACAGTGTCCGTTGTTCGTGCCTTTTATCTATCGTCTTCGTGCTTCGACGTCAAACTTCTTACCACGCAAGGTGAATATTTTCTATTCAGGACTCAAAAATCTATTATACTAGGATAATTAGATGTTGGATGTTATGAATGTTAATTTGGACGTTAAATTGATTGATGTTAAAAACTGAATTGAAGTTAGTATGTTAAATAGTTATGACACCAATTTGCTATGTGATGTTAAATTTGTTGTTATTGAAATTAATAATAAATTTGAAACTGAATTTGATATAGAATAGATATAAAATCCTGAATGACATATGTTAAACTTGACCCCTTTATATGATGAATATTGATTAATTAATTTGACCCTTTAAATTGTTTGACACGTAGAATTTGATAAATGTCACTTTGGACTATTGAGCGTATTGAATTAACTGTTGTAATTGAAATTGAACGACCAAGTGAAACCGAAATGTTATAATCTGTAATCTACATGAAATGATAGTGTAGATTCTAGAAATAGTTATATTAATTGGCGTAAATAACAAACGCGAATTAATACGATTATTTCGGGATTATTTGAATTGTTGCAAATGGATGCTATTGCTTGTTTATTTACTTTGACACCATCCCAGCTATCACACTGCAAGTTCCCTTTGTATGTTTGATTTTGAATTTAAATAGAATCGGGTTGAAATGATAAATACCCAATTGAATGAATTGGCCTAGGATAGATAATTAAAATAAGAAACCGAACGGTCAACAAAGAACGTTTTGAAATTGAGACTTATTCGGAATTATGGAATGAACTTAGGAAAACTGTATTGTAATTTGGTAACGTAAATACAAATAAAATGATTTTATTGAATTGAATAAATAAATTTGTTTTGAAATATAAATAAAATGATTTTATTGAGTTGAATAAATAAATTTGTTTGAAATATAAATAAATTGATTTTATTGAATCGAATAAATTTGTTTGGAAGTAAATAAAATGATTTTATTGAATGAAATAAATGAACTTGTTTGAAATAAATAAAAATGGATTTTATCGAATTAAATAAATTAGATTTGTTGGAATAAAGAAATAAATTGAAATAAATGAGAACGAATTAATGTAATGAATTGAAACGGATTTGTAAATTTATTTATTTAAACAAAGTGTTTGACAAAGTTAATCGAAATGAGATTTAAGAAGTAAATAGGTTAGAAGATAAAGTGATTTAATTTCGAGTTTTGATAAATAAATAAACGAAGTTTTGACAAAGTGAATGTAGTAAATGAAATTGATATAGTAATGAACCTAGGAATGTAAATACGGATTTAAAGAATAAAACTTGATTTAATTAGTTGAACTAAGATTGACTATTTCGTGTAATCCATAAATTTGAGTTGATTTAATAAGTGAAATGTTGATTTAACGTGAATACTTAAATTTTGATAACTAAAGGGCTTGAACTAGAATTTCTTTTCGGAATATGATTTTGTAATTAAAACGAATCGAATTATGAAATATCAAATTTGGAAGTCAAATTTGCAACTTGACCTTTGGATTTGATTTGTTTTAACTTTAATAAAAAGTTGACTGTTGGGTAATTAATACGTAGTTATTAAAGAGTCCGGGATCGGATTATGGACATACTCTCTGTCGATACCGAAAACCACTTTAATAACTAATATACGCGATGTGTTGATCCAGAATGAAGTGGATGGTTTTGATGAACGCGTTGACTGAAGAAAGAGAACGATTTTGGATGACCCCTGACATGACTAAAACAGGAGCCGCGCCGGGCCATTGAGGTTCGCTACCTCTAGCGGACACACTTCTTCGATACCTTATCTATTACTTTTGTGATTCGATTTGGGTGCACCCCTTGATTTGGGAGTGTTGTTTCGCGGTGTTGGGATAGTAGCTGCTATGCCCAACATCAGTCCGTATCACGCAACTACTAGTATCCTAGTTGGTATCGCCTCATGTACCTTGTCATACTTATTATCCTATTCGCGACAACTACGATTTTGATTTGTACCTTTAGTATATGGATTGCCCTTTGGTGACTTCCGGTTTTGGGGAAACTACGGTCTTGTATATGCTTTTGGGAATAAACAGGTTAAGAGGTGTATGGGCCCTGCTTAACCCTACTTTGATATCTTACTTTATGGATTAGACATTATCTATTTAGCGTATTCTGTAGGTAGTTTATCGATCCCTTAATGATGTTTATATTCACCTTTGAGTTATGGACTTTATTATATGCATTTGATTATCCTGTATAAGATTTTGAGTCCTGACTCGAGTGTTTCTTTTTCATATGCTCGGGTCAGTCTGAAGCTATTCCGTGCTGGTCAAGGTTGGTCGAAGATGCTGAAGGCTTAGCTTTTATCTATATCATTTTATTTCTAGTATTTGATGTACTTATGTATTGGACATCTTGTATCTCTTTTCAGTCGCTTTATGTTGAGACATTGTTGTATTCTCTGTAGTAGCTTCATGGACTACTATTATGACGATGTATTTTTCCGCTGCATTATTCTGTGACTGTTCTGAGTCTGTGATGTTGTATTGATTCTCATTTACATTTATGTACTTATAATCCCATAATGTTCTGTGTTTTGTATTATTTAAGTTGACAAATGTGGATTATTGTCAATTTAAATGGTCCAAATATACGGGATGTTACAGATGGTGGTATGGTTTGGCAGGTGTTGGATATTAGGTGACAGAAGTGTACATGCAAGGTGCTTGGTTGCTGCAGGAAGGTGTGTGCTGTGGTAGTTGTGATGTTGGAGGTGCAGTCAGGTAGGGATGTTGAAGTAAGGTATGTGGGAAAACATGGAGTATGTTGTGAGATGACAGAGGTAGGTATGTAGAGTATGTGACAGGTGGTATGTTTGTTGTGGGCAGGGGTTTGTCATGGTGTTGACAGTGGAGGAGAATGTCTGTTATCGGGTGGTGAATAGTTTGTGATAGTTTATATGCAGTGAAAATTTGTAAAAAGAAAATTGTAATTGTAATTCAAAAATAATGAAGTGGAATAAATTTTTTTCTTTTTCAAATGAAATTGTTTATATTTTTTTAAACTAGAAATGCAAAAGCAACTAGAAAGGCAATAAGCACACAATCAAAATGCAAACAAAAATCACATAAACACAGAACAATTTTTTTTTCCTTTTTTTTAAATGCAAATTAACACACAATGAAAACACACTAAAATCAGACAAAAATAATTCGAAGAATAAACCTAAAATCAAATTCAAATTACCCGGCAACTGCGCCAAAAACTTATTGAATGGCTAATTTTCAATCGGATTAGAAAACCGCTGTAAAATATTATAATAAAAATAATCGCAAGCACACGGCATACAATTTTAGTACTGACGAGTAGGGGTCGATTCGTAGGGTATTGAAGTGATTTAAAATCCTATTCAATCAAATTAAACCAAGATTTAAAGTTGTTTTAAGCTAAAAATGCAAAAAACTAGCTAAACAAAGTTTATAAAAATATGAGATTAGAAAACAATTTAGAGGCAAATCCACTCTCATTCTCTCACATAAATCAACACAAAAACAATCTATGATCTCTCTATTTTGATCTTAAGTGGAAATAGTGATGTATTTATCATAAATATGGTCTATTTATGTTACTAATTGACATAACTTAAACCATTAAACTACAATACAACACATAAAACCACTTATCAATTGTAATGAAAATGAAGTCAAAACAAAAGCTATTTTAAGTATGATCTATTTACTATTGTATTTAGTAACATAGATCATTAAAATTTGATTCTACTTTAATTTCACAATCAAAAGCCATTTAGTTAGTCAATGATGTAAATTGTGTTTATGTTTGAATAAGAATAGCCTATTTGCGATAACAACATAGACTATCAAATTCACTAATAAACTTACTTCATAAATTAACTTTTCATGAAGCATAAAAGAGATCATAAATCACACAATATGTTGAATTTACATAATTTTAGAGAGCTTTATTACCCATAAATTAAAGGGGTTTAGCTACTCATTTCTGTTATCATTTCAACACATGTAAATTTCAACATAGAAAAGACAAGAAGGAATTGCAAGCTAATGAAAATAGAAAGAACTAACTACTGTTTGCACAAAAGTAAAATTAAACTAAGTGCATAAAAAAGAAAGCTAATCTACTAACTTGAAAGGTAAAGAGCATGTAAATAAAAATGAGAAAGAAAATAAAATAAAAACAAAGAAGAAATAAAAGAAAACGAGGCTTAGGAAGCCATTTTATTTCATATAATTTTGAGGCTTACAACTTGCATAATATGATAAGAGATTAAAGATTCATTACATAAACATAACAGGAGTATTTATACAAGACTTAAACCCTAATCCATATTTTTGGGAGCTACCCAAATTGCCATTTAGGAAATGTAACCTCCAAGTAATCATTAGCATGAGCATAATTCTCCATTTAAATGTGCATGTAGCTTTAATCCCCACTAACATGTGTATTAACTCCTAATTGAATTTATGGTCAGTGGGTAGGTGGGGTCCTCCATGATGCATGAATTGATTTATTTCTTCATTCCTTTGTTCTTCCATCCTTGTCCATGCATATATATATGAAAGCTCTTTTCATTTTCCATCCAAATTTCTACAAATAAAAATAAAATGTGCAAGTGAATATCCTCAAAATTAATATATGCGCAAAATTACTATTTTACTCCCAAATTAATGTATGAATGATGACTTGAAAGCATTTTTGAAATTTGGTTTTAAACATGTAAAAATACCCAAGTATGACATTTATTTAAAATAAAAGTAGATTAAATATGGAAGTAAAAATATGCACATTTACGTGCACATCAACTAATAGCTGTTGTTGTATGTAAACTCTACTAGATGCAAGTGATCGCCCTAAGAGCCTTTGAAATCAAGAATGCAAGCCCACAAGAGATCTTCTAATATACGATGTACTCTCTCGATATTCTCATCAATTTGTGGGTGATAAGTTGTACTGAGATGCATCTCTGTTCCTAATGCCTCATGTAAGCTCATCCAAAACCCACTAGTAAATAAAGGGTCTCGGCCACTCACAGTGCTCTTCAGCATACTGTGGGATCGCACTATCCACTTCACATACAACTCCACCAACTTGGATGTCATTTTACTAGACTTAACATGTATGAATCGGGCACTCTTCGTCAATCTATCGACTATGACCTAATGTTATCGCACCCTCCTTTGGTCCTCATCAATCCATTTATGAAATCAATCAAAACTTGCTCCCATTTTCACTTGGGAACTATAAGGGATTGCATTAACCAATTTGGCTACTTCGGCCCTGCCTTCACTAACCGGTAGTTTACACACTTCGAGATGAATGTCTCGACATTATTTTTCATCCCCTCCCAATAGTATGTCTGCTTTATATCAGAGTACATCTTACGACCGCCGATGTAACAACCCGCACCTTAATGGCCTGAATTTCAACTAAATCGAAACCCAAATCCACTAGGGTGCGGATAGTTGGTGTTGATAACCTAAAATAAACATAAGTATATCGGACACCTATCTACATAAACTCATAATGGAATAGAAAAATATAAATGTATACTGACTAAGTCTATTACCTAGGAATCAATATTATTCCTTGGATATCTAGTTGCCTCATCAAGCATAAATGAGAAGACTTCTCCATCTACTGTTCCCGTCTTGTTGCAGTAGCATGTCCCTCTAAATCCATCCAGTGGGTTGTAATGGGGAGGGGGTCAGAACAATGTTCTGATGACTAGAAAATTACATACTTTATCCATAACACTAATTTAGACCGATTGATTCATATTTAAGTGTTATGTCTATTATTCATGATTTATTCGTTTAGCTCTATATATGATGTGATATATCCAAACTTCACTTAGGTATAACTATATATATGTTGTACTACCTAAAGAAAACCTTTACCACTTAATAATTCTTTAATAGGAAGGAGGCAGACCCAACGGTCATTTAATATCTCAACCCTAAAGCAGGCCCTTCGTAACATAATCGCTAGCCAACTAGCCCAAGCAAATGAGGACGATGTTCCCTGGATATGGCTTTATAATCTAATTTTTCGTATTGCTAATGCACCTCAAAGACATATCTAAGGTTTAACTAGCCCACCTCTAACAAACAAATAATTCATTAAACTTTGAGGTCTTCACGTATCTCATATGGATTCTACATTAGTCAGAAGCGAAATCCGTGAAGGTATAACCAAGGTCTTTGCTAACCACCGCTCGAGACCGCTAGTAGTTAAAGCCTATATGCCAGCCCTACTTCTAAATATCGGTTTACCAACAACATTGGCATAGCCCTGACCCCTACATTCGAAATATCGTTTAAACTTACCTAATATAAGTCAACCACTTACTTACCTCTTGTTAGAAATGAAGCATACCCCATTTCCCAATTACGCATTATCGTAGGTTATTTAAGACTTCTTATAGAGAGGAGGCAAAACTATCTGCCATTTAATACCTTCCACTCCAAAGTAAATCCCTTGACATCCCAAAAGGTACCGAGCCATTTAATACTTCAAACCCGAGGCGAACCCTTGGTATATATTTCCATATTTATACACGAATGTATATCCCTTCCCCACGGGTCCTATAGTTGGAGATGTACCACATCAGTAGTATGTATATATAACTGTTGGTAGCCTCTAGGTGAAGGAAAGACATTGTGTAAATCTACCGAACTCACATCCCAAACCATACTAAACTAAGCCACTTATCCTAAACCTAAATATTATGCTAGGCCCAATAATTTATGCTCATCCTAATTGTATTATTAACGCTATATAATTCTACTATGGAAATTATATTTCCTTCTAAGTTTATTTATTATTATTAAATTACTTATTCCATGCGAACCTATTCCTATCTTATAGGTTTATTTTCTATATTCTTTTTATGTCCCATAAATGTCAATTGTCCGTAATAAACGGTCATTATTATTCAAAATGGACAATCAATAATGACATTATTTATTCATTTCAAATTCAACTTACCATGCCTATTCCATTTTTCCCATAAATTTCATATTAAATTCTACAATCAATCCCATTAACTGCATTTATGTCCCCATTTAATTTTGGCAACTACCTATTAGCTGCACAATTATCGCCCACTATATTCGAATTTATTGTTCATAATTTTTTGGAGTTACTACCATTGTTCCATTGCAACCCCTTAATCCAAGGATTTTACTATGCTATTAATTTTCAATCATCCGAATTGTAACTAATATTAGTACCGATGTATATTTATTCATTATGCTTTATTCATTACCCTATACATATTGATATTTTTAATTAGTAAGCACAGTTATACATAAAACATACACATACATACATACATATTTCTAACTCGCTAATTCCTATGTTTAGGAATTTTAGAATATATACTTATATGTATATTCTACAAAGAACATTCGTTTCCACATTTTAATATATTGCAGCTACAATTCCTAAGAAGGATAACCGTTATAACTTTCATAAACTACCTATAATGGAGACTTTTGCTCCATTTGAAATTACAAGGAATCATCTCTTTTCTTTTATTGAAATAGACAGTGCAAACTATAAAGAAGAATATCTGCACTTTATACATCTCTTTCATTTTGATATATTCCTTATTATTCGAAATGACACATATTTTATACATAGTTGTGGAACTAGGTAATTTATGTAAATTTACACGGAAATAGATACAACTAAATTGTACCCTCAACACTCCTAATAAATTAAAGCATAGAAAATTACATTCCAATCAAATTATGGCAATCCAAATGAATACAAAACAATTTCAACCCAATTATCATAAATCTGGAATAAACTTCACAATCTTATCAACGTTCTACTTTAAAAAATTTAGGGACTGATTTCCAAATTTCCAGATTAAGGTGTACATACCATCCCTTCCAATTATATAAATTACATAATATGTAAGCGAGATTTCAAGTGAATACATTCATTTAGATCCTATAACTTAACCGATCTTGCATATGCATAATAATTAAATAAAATTCAACGATATAAATTTCAATGTTATATATAAATTGTATAATTTCTCACTCACCTATCTAGCATTCCTATCACCCAAATCTGAATTCATCCCTTCATTTGACTAATTTTTCCTTTCCAATCAAAAATATGTATAACAAGATATACACATACCGATTAGAATTACAGATCTGAGAGGAGATTTGAATTAAGTAGAATATAGATTATAATTATAGATTTACCTTCTTCGCAGAATCGATTCACTTCTTTTCTTCATCCCTTTTATATTCCACTCTTCTCCAATTTACATACATACATACATACATATATATAATATTTTTATAATTTTTTAGAAATAGTAGGGAGGGGAAATGGCAGAGCTCAGCTGCTCTGATTAGAAAATATAGAAAAAAGTGAGGGCTAGGCATGTATATATATGCGCTCGGATCAATTCTACCTGTTAGGTAAATACTAATTAAGTCCAAGCCATTAGGATGAGGTTCAACCCTAGTCGTGTAACGACCCGGAATTTTGGATATTTGAAATTGGAATACTTAACTGATTTTAAATATTTAAAAGGTTAATTTTGACTTGAATTTCAAATATCACTATTAATTTGATAATCTAATTATTGAATCAAATTATTGGAAATTAGGTAAAATATTGAATCTGAAATTCTAACCTTGTTAAAAATAATTTAAAGGCTTATAAAATTTATATTGATAATAATGAAGATAGTAAAAGTGTTAAAATTGAATTTAAAAGTGGTTTGTTAAATTTTAAAAATATATCGTTTAAATTGACATTTAAAAATAGCCTTCTGGGGAACAGTCTCGGAATTTGACGAAACCCATTCCATTGGATTAGAAATAGTGTATTATTATCGGATTTCAAATTTCGTAGCGTTGGGAGTTGTCGTGTGGTCGTACGGTATATAAACGTGCTGAAATCTATATCAATATTCATTATAATAATTGGGTCCAAAAAGTTATCTTCTCCATACGATCGAATTAGGACTCGAAACCTTTTCCATTGCGTTTGGAATAGGGGTATAACATTATAAATGCCTAGTGGCACGTCTCGGTGGGAGGTTGAGATTTTGAGTTGCAAATTTCGAGACGTTTAAATTAATATATATATATATATATATATATTTGTTGACCAGTCAAATGAATCACATCAGCACTTTTTCATTTCCTCTTCAAATCACTGTAGTAGGTCACTGTAGCAAAGCATCTCCATCACGCAAGGTATCTTCCCTCTTCTTTTATATTAACAACCGATAGTTCAATTTTTCAAACAAAAAGGAAAAGGGGCAATGAACGGGAAAAAAAGTGACGGAGCATTTCAAAGCAAAGCCAAATGAAAATCGATTCCCTCTCCAGTTCAATTCAAAACAAAACGAATCGAAGATTTCCCTCTGTCTTCTTCAGTTCAAATCGAGGAATCACCGAATCGCGCATCCATTCCTTCCAAATTCAAATCCAAATTGAATCGTTCGATTTTTTATAAAAAATATAACCATCGCGCGTGATCGGGTCGTGTAGACCAGCGCGGGGCGATGTAGGGCGGGAAGGCGAGCCGAGTGAGGTGAGGATGGTGTAGATGTTTGGTTCACTTCCTTAGGGTTGGGCGATCGATGAGGAGTCTTTGATGGTGCGGCAATTATAGTCGAGTGGCATGTGGTGGCAGTGAGGTTGTGGGGGTGAGGCGAATCTCGTGTGTGATTATGGGAAGGCGTGGCACTGAATCGTGGTCTCTACTGTAGCAGGAAGGAGGTCGGCAATGAAGTATGTGATGTTCGATTTTGGGAAGTTATCATCGGTCTGGGATGGTTTGGAGGAGATTAAGGTAATCTCCATGGCATTTTATTCTCTGTGTAGGCTGTTAGGATTTGTTTAATTAGTTATTTAAATAAGGGAAAAAAATAAATATATACACAGATTGAAAAAAAAATAAAGTTAAAACAGAAAACTTTTTAGTCAGAGAAATATATATATACAGAAAGATTTTGAAAAAAAAAGTGTGTGTGTATATATAGCAGTTAATTAAGATGTGAATTGAAATTTATAATGAAGTTATATACCCTTTTTTGTAATCATGTTAAACTGGAGAAAAAAAGTAAGAATTTTAAAATAGTGGAAGTTTATATAAAATTAGATTTTGGAAGCTATATAGATTTTTATAAGTATATATGTAGTTTCAAAAAGAAATTATAGATACATATACCCATATTAAACCTACTATTTAATTTTAGAATAATGTTAGTGATTAACTTGTTTTATTTACTTATTTAATTATTTGTTACCAAAATTATTTAAAGGAAAATTTGTTAAATTAAATTATTAGTTAATTAAATTTAATAAATGGTAATTGACTGTTCGATTATTTCAAACGTTAATAAACCATATAATGTTTATACAAGGTCAAAAGTTATGGAGAGGCAAGCCGGTTTGAAGTGGATTGCAAACACAAATAAAGGTGAGTTAATCTCACGCAAATTGGATTACTGATTAATTTAAATAGTTAAAATTTAAATTATTGGTTGATTGATTGGAAATTGATAATTATTATCAGTCTGGATGTGATATTATATATAATAGTATATATATTTGGAGTGATTGATATTCCCGCATTATATAGCGGATGAGGCAGATGAGACCCTATGCGCCCCGCATAATAGCAGATGACCCTATATACCGCGATATCCCCCGCGAAGTGGGATTGGTATTTTTATATTGTGCTAACATCTGTGGATGCAAGGAAACAGGTTGGAGGGATCCAACTGGATTCCTCAAAAATATTGAAATTTATCCTCATATTCAGTGATATGATTTATTTGATAATCTGTGATAGATTATAGTGTAAATTGAAATTATTGAATGCTATGGTTTGGCTGAATATATTTTGGTATTTTAAGATATCAAAAATATAAAGATTGGATTTTTGAAAGGAAATAAAAAGAGAAATCTTAAGTAAAATATTATAGCGAAGTGGATAAATTAAAAAGAGTGAATTTGGGGGAAAAAGGTAAAGATTTTGATTTTAATGTCCTATTAAATAAATTCCGAGTATGGAAAAAAAGAGATTTTGAATAAAACGGGAATAAAAGGGTTTTGAGAACTTAAGCGATATTGTTTAAGAATTATAGGATATATTTTTAAATTCAAGATTTAAATTGTTTGGGATAAATGAAAGGAGAATTTTGAAATAAAGTATGAAATTGATATTTTAGATTTAAATAAGGTTTTAAATCACAATGAAGGAGTAAATATGGAATTAAGGGATTTTAGAATAAATTTGGATAAGTCGAGAAATAAATTTTAAAGGGAATTTAATTCAGAGAATCGATTTGAAAATCGATTAAGTGTTTTTGAAATAGTGATTAAAAGGAGAATGAGGCTATGGATTTATAAACCAGGTTATAAATAAAGTGAGGTAATTATCAATGGATAATTTGGAATTATAAATTCATGGCGGAAATTTATAAGGGGATGGATAAATTGTTTTAAAAATAAATAGTGGTTTTATTTTTAAAATGCAAGAAAAGAAATTCATGGGATTTGGAACGTAAATTAAATTGGAGATAAATCGAGAAGGATTAAAAATGGTTAGACCGGCTTTATTGGAGTGAAAAGGGTATTTTCCTGAAAAGCTAAGTATATTTTCAAAGAAGATTTTTAAGTATAAATTAGATGTTTTAAAGATATTTTAAAGGAATGTTTTAGAAAATTTTATTATTTAGTTGCTTTGAAAATTTTAAAGTAAATATTAATTAAGTTAGTTTTAGTAGTAATTATTTTAAAGGTTAAATTTGTATTATGATTCAAAAGATAATTATTAAATATTTATACTTTATACAATGGTTTTATTTTAAAAAGTAGTTTTTGGCTAAGTTCTACATAGTGAATTATTTTAGAATTTCATAAGTATTATTTTGAGTAAAGAATATAAGTATTTTTGCACTTAAATGTTTTAAGTGTATATTTTTGGAGAAAGTGATTTAATTTATTTAAAATCTAAATTTAATAAGACTTGGGGTTTTTCAGTGGAAATAAAATAATAGGTTGAATGATTGTTTAATTTGATAGTTAAATAACCGACTATCAATATTGGCCAATGCGCTGATCGTTTCGAAGAGACTAGGATCGGATTAATTATCCGAAAATCACTTTGATCCGGTTTGAACGTAGCGAACGAATACCATGAAGATGATGAAGACGGTGATTCGGTTTGTCCAGACCCAGGGTGTAACGACCCGTATTTTTACGGATCGAAACATCGTAAAACTGTTGCCATTAGATCGATAGTATTGTTAAGTCGTGTAGAAGATGAGTCGAGTGGTAGCTTAAGTCGTGGAGCGACTTAAGAGATAGAAGAGACCTAAGGAGTTTGGTCATGATGGAGCTTAGGTCGTGAAGGAGGTTAGGTCGTAGACGACTTAAGGAATTTGAACGACTTAAGGATGGGAGCGACTTATAGGATTGGCAGACTTAAGATAGTAAGCGACTTAAGGAATAGGCGACTTAAGAGAGAGTCGGCGACTTAAGAGTTAGCGGCATAGGAAACTTGGCGAGTTAGCGACTTAAGGAGGATAGGTCGGCAACGACCTAAGGAAGCAGGTGGTAGCAGTTAGCGACCTAGGGTTTTGATAAGTTGTGGACGAGTTAAGGTGTTAGGTCGTTGGGTGGCTATGGGGTGTTAAGTCGTAGGCGACCTATGTCTGGGTGAAGTTAGGTCGTAAGCAACCTAAGCACTTTGTTTAGATAAGTCGTGTAAAGGTGTTAAGTCGTAACCCAGCTAAGTTGTGAGGTGTTAAGTCGTTAGGCCACATTTTGTTAAGTCGTGGTACTTGCTAAATCGTTAGGTCGTGGATGCGCATAAGCCTGAATCGTTAAGTCGCAAGGAAGGTTGAGTCGTTGAGTCTTAGGTCGTGCCTAAGGGTTAGGTCGTGCGTATGTGTTAAGTCGCGCAAGTGGTTGAGTCGAAGGATCTGCTAAGTCGAAGGTCTTAAGTCGTGGGGTTTTAGGTCGTAAGTTTTTATAAGTTGTGAGTCATGGAGTTTTGATGAGTCGTGGACATCTTATGAAGGCGGACGACTTAGGGGATTTCAGCCTATAAATACCCGGTTCTACCTCACTTTTTGGGATCCGGATTTTGAAGCGACGAAGTGCTGTCATTTTGAGAGATCGAGTTCTACACTTCTTCACTTCTTTTCTCCACTTTGATTTAGTACTTCCTTCCATCCAAGATCGAAGATTCAAGAGCTAAAGTTGAAGATCTACATTCTTCGAAGAGTGATTTCATCGTTTGAATTGGAATTTTGATAGAACGAGTTAGATCCTTCGCTGTCCAGATCTGAAGTGTGTTGCTTTTGAGGTGTTTAGGTGATTTGGTGAGTGGTGATTATCTCTCACACGGATCCAAAGGAGTATATCGGATTAATGGCTTGATTTGGTGTTAAAATAGTGATTTCTATGCATTTTCTTCAACTTAAGTATAGATCCATTGTTCATGATGATTTGACATTCATTTTACTACATGTTAACCTATGCAAGTTCATTCATCAAGTTGTAGAGATATTTGCTCATAATTCATGCTTGTTAGATTTGGACTCTTTATTTACAGAATTGCCATTATTGTTATAATTGTTTATTTGATCATGTTTGAATGCTTGATTACTTGGATTAATGGTTGACTTGATTGACTATTATGTATTAGTTGATTGATGATTTGATTTAGACAAGATGGTCGAAGATGATTTAAAAGCTAAGGGAAAGGCTCTTGAATTGGAAAAGCTGCTCGTGGCATATGTAGCGGATGATGAAGCTCGTATGGATAGATTTGATGATGTTGATGTTGAGATGAGGCTTTGCTATGATGAGATGAAGCGAGGCATGATATGAGATAGCCTTGGTTTAATCCAGATGGGATCACTCCAAGCATGTTGATGACTCGGTGAAATGGTTCGAGTTAGAGGATAATGGTTTGCTCGAGAGGCGCTTGAGCTAGTATGGAAATAGTCGTCGAGGAGGATGACTAGAAGGCTGAGATTTCATCGTTGTTGAAGGTTCTAGCAGGCTCAAAGCAAGAGTACGTTGGGCAGATTCGATAGTCCCTAAAGACTATGATTGTAGTTAAGTACTCTGGGCAGATTCGATAGTCCTAGGCACGGGCTGCGACGACGTGCGGAGTTCTGTCTAGAACCGGGGTTGCCATTAACCCTTGACGGACGGCTGAAAGAATGTGCCGGTCATTCAATTAACGGTGGTATCGAAGCAATAATAACAGTGATAGCCAGAGTCATGGATGTTTGGTTGTATCGTCATTCGGTCTCAAGAGCGATGTTTTCGGGGTGCTTATCTGATCTTGGTTTAGGCCTTGGGGGTTTGTACTTGGAAAACACCGACCTTGACTCGAGTGATAATTTCTTTACTTTAAATTTCTGCTTTGCTATGTTTATTTCTGCTTAGTGTGTTTGGGGGCTATCACTGTAGAAAGAGGTGGAGTGGGAGGGTTGGATTCCTATTCCTTTTTCCTTTATGCTCTTTTGGTATTTTGTTAGTTAATTTACCGCTCACTAAGACTGTTGTCTGACTCAAGGCTTTATGTTTAACTCTTATTGCCTTGGGCTGTTCATCCATTTTGGGATGGGCAGACTAGGTAGCAGGTGACAGGTGCTGTTCTTAGTTTCTCACGATGCTGATGACGAAGACGAGCTGGAGGCTTGCATATTATTTTCTTACTATATGTACTGGATGTTCCGCTGCTTTGTGTAATTCTCTGAGTGTTATGTAGTGAGGCTTGATGTATTGACTATTCAGATGTTTGTATTCAACTATTATGAGGTTTAATAGAGATTCTGTTCTGTAAAGCTTCACTATATATACTTTCTATTGTATTTTATCCATGCGCTGTGAGTTATACGATAGATTCTGCTGTTTTAACTTAACCTTGGCAACCGTCCATGGCTGCCTGGCACACTTTACAGTGCACTATTTCTATGTTCAGTGCAGGGGTCATGGCCAGTCGTCACATTTGGTATCAAAGCTTTGGTTAATCGATTTTACCCAACGCTCGCTGACGTAACTACGTATGAGAGACGTAATTGTATTTTGATGGATGATTACTATATATAATATAGTAGCTTAGAAGTGTGTGAGTCCTTTATGCAGTTGTTCTCAAGGTGCATTAATCATTTCTTTTATAGATATTAGGAATGAGTCGAAGAGGGAGACCAGCTGCTAGGGATGGCCGTGCTACTGAGGGGGCTGCTGATTATGTTGCTATGTTCGAAGCTATGATGACTTCGATCATGAGAAGGATGCCAGCTCCGGGGCCATCAGTAGATGTTGGAGTTCAAGTTCAAACTCCAAAACCGGTGGATTTTGCCAAGCTGTGTAAAGACTATACTGCTCTTGGAGGAAAGGTTTTCTTGGGAACAGAGTCAACCATTGAAGTTCAGAGATGGATAGATGCTTGTAGAAGGATCTTTAGTGATTTGGGAATTGAGGATGCAACAAAAAGGAAGCTTGCATCAAGACAGCTTCAAGGGAGAGCTTCTGATTGGTGGAACTCTATCACCATTGATACTCCGAAGGAAGAAATTACTTGGGTGCAATTCCAAGACAGATTTGAAGCTAAGTTCATTTCTACGGCTCAGAAGTCTGTTCTGTTCAAGAAGTTTGTGGAGCTCAAGCAGGGTGGGAGACCAGTTCTTGAGTATGTTTCTGAGTTTGAAGCTTTGTCCAAGTATGCCAGGTCGTATATTGAATCTTCGTACCAGAAGAATGAGAAGTTTGTGACAGGCTTGGATAGTTATCTTGGGAGGCAGTTGGTGGATCATTTGGACGATTCATTTGAGAAGCTTGTGGAGAAAGCTCTCAGGCACGAGAATCTATTTCCTAAGGAAGGATCTGTTGTTGCTGTGACCAAGGAAGAGTTTAAACCACAGCAGGGTGGAAACAAGAAGAGGAAGCAGCAGCAGCAGCAGAAGGGTAAGGATGGCCAGAAGAAGCCGAAGGGCGAAGTAACCTGCTACAATTGTCAGCAGAAGGGTCATTTCTCTAGAGATTGCAAGAATTCGAAGTTGCCGGTGAAGTGCCACAACTGTGACAAGCCGGGGCATATTAGGAAGAATTGTCCAGAACCGCGAAGGGACAAGCAGATTGTGCAAGCCTTTGCTTTGGGGGCTGTTCCATCATCTTCGAAAGCTCCTACCGCTGAAGAGAAAGGAAAGAGTGTGGTGGTTCAAGGTACTCTTTCCATATGTGGTGTTCCAGTTAGAGTGTTATTTGATACTGGGGCGTCGCATTCGTTTGTTTGTAATGAACTTGTAGGCCGGTTGGGTTTAGAACCGGATATTGTTGATAGACCATTGGTCGTGACTAATCCAGTTGGGGGTTCGTCTTGTTTGTGTATGTTATGCCGTGGTCTGATTGTATCGAGTCATGATTGCTCTTTTGTTTGTGATTGTTTTGTTCTGAACTTTGCGGGGTTCGGAATTATTTTGGGTATGGACTGGCTTAGGAAGTATGCAGCAAAGGTTGATTGTGATAGGTTGGAGGTGACAGTCGAGAATGTGGAGGGGCGAAAGATTGTGATACGATGTAAGCATGAAGAAGGCGTCTTCATGAGCTTCATGTATTCGCTGGTTGTTACACGGGATGGACTGTCATCTGTGCCAATCGCTAATGGATTTGAGGATGTCTTTGATGAGGTCAAAGGGTTACCGCCGCATAGAGAGATCGAGTTTCGTATCGATCTAGTTGAAGGAGCCAGACCTGTTGTGATGCCTCTTAGGCGGATGGCGCCTAGGGAACAGCAAGAGTTGAGGGTGCAAGTTGACGATCTTTTACAGAAAGGATTCATTCGGTGTAGTGTGTCCGAATGGGGTGCACCAGTTGTGTTTGTAACCAAAGCGGATGGATCGTTGAGGTTGTGTGTGGATTATCGTGAGCTGAATAAAGTGACTAAGAAGAACAAGTATCCATTGCCGAGAATAGATGACTTGTTTGATCAGCTTCACGAAGCTAAGGGGTTTTCTCAGATGGATTTGGCAACGGGATTTCACCAGTTAAGAGTGGCTAGGGATAGTGTGCCGAAGACTGCTTTTAGGACACCATCTGGTTTCTTTGAGTGGCTCGTAATGCCGTTTGGATTGACCAATGCACCAGCATATTTTGTGGATCTTATGAATAGAGTGTTCAGTGATCAGTTGAACAAGTTCGTACTAGTGTTCGTGGATGATATTTTGATTTATTCTAGAACTAAAGAAGAGCACAAGACGCACTTGCGTATTGTTTTGGAAATCTTACGGAAACATCAGCTGAAGGCTAAGTTTTTGAAGTGTCACTTCTGGAAGAGTGAAGTGAGGTTCTTAGGCCATATTATCTCTGGAAATGGAATAGCGGTTGATCCCGCTAAGGTAGCAGCAATCCAGGATTGGGGTAGACCTAAGAATGCATCTGATGTGAGAAGTTTTCTTGGATTAGCAGGATATTATCGTCGATTTATCAAAGACTTTTCCAAGGTGGCTGCACCGTTAACAGGATTGACAAAAAAGAACCAAGTATTCAGATGGGATGCTAAGTGTGAGCAAGCTTTCGGAATCCTAAAAGAGCGACTGACAAGTGCTCCTGTTTTGACTATTCCAAGTGGAAATGATGAGATGGTGGTTTACACCGATGCATGTGGTACCGGACTTGGAGCAGTGCTGATGCAGAAGGGTAAAGTTGTTGCGTATGCAAGTCGAAAACTGAAGCCGCATGAAAGGAATTATCCAACTCATGATTTAGAGTTAGCGGCGATTGTTTTTGTTCTGAAGATATGGAGACATTATCTATTGGGAGTTCGATTCGAGTTGTTTACAGATCATAAGTCGTTGAAGTATCTTTTCTCCCAAAAGGATTTGAATCTTAGGCAGCAACGATGGCTAGAGTTTTTAGCATCATATGATTTTGGTATAGCATATACTCCGGGAAAAGGTAACGCAGTGGCAGATGCGTTGAGTCGAAGACATGCAGGATTGGGAGTCATGTTTTTAGAATGGAAGAATCTCGAGTATTTAGCTGGGTTTGACTTCAGACCCAGATGTGAATTGGAACCTGAGATGTTGGCAAACTTATCGATAAGACCGACTCTTGTAGAAAGAATTGGCGAGAGTCAAAAGCGAGATGATAAGCTTGTCAAGTTTATCCATGATTTGGAATCTGGATTGGACCCAGAAAAGGATAAAGGATTCGAGGTCGATCGAGAAGGTTGGCTTCGGAAGCAAGGATGACTAGTTGTTCCCGATATAGATGAATTGAGAAATGAAGTTCTGAAGGAAAGTCATCACTTGAAGTTGACAATTCATCCAGGTGGAAATAAGATGTATCGGGATATGAAGAGAACCTATTACTGGGAAGGTATGAAGAAGGATGTTGGAAATTTTATTTCCAAGTGCATGAACTGCCAGTTGGTAAAAGCCGAACAGAAGAAGCAAAGTGGATTGCTTTAGCCATTAGAAGTTCTTACATGGAAGTGGGAGCAAGTATCGATGGATTTTATTGATGGACTACCTAGAACAAGAACGGGAAATGAAGGGATTTGGGTCATCGTAGATCGTCTGACTAAGAGTGCAAGATTCATTCTTGTTCGATCAACTAGGACTGCATCAAAATTGGCTGAGTTGTATGTTAACTGGATAGTTCGATTCCATGGTATTCCGAAGAGTATAGTAAGCGATCGAGACCCATTGTTCACTAGTGGATTTTGGAAAAGCTTCCAGGAAGTTTTGGGAACCGAGTTGTGTTTGAGTACAGCTTATCACCCTCAAACAGATGGTCAGACCGAGAGAGTCAACCGAGTTTTGGAAGATCTCCTCAGGGCATGTGTTTTAGATTTCGGAGGATCGTGGGAAGATCACCTTCATTTGGTGGAATTTTCATATAATAACAGTTACCAGTCAAGCATTGGTATGGCACCGTATGAGGCATTGTATGGAAGACCGTGTAACTCTCCTACATGTTGGTTAGAAACAGGAGAAAAGCTGATACTTGAGCCAGAAATGATTCGACAGACTTCAGATTGCATAGAACTCATTCGCAACAAATGAAGACAGCCCAAGACCGTCAGAAAAGTTATGCCGATAAGCGTCATAAGGATTTGGAATTCGACGTAGGTGATATGGTTTTTGTGAAGATTTCTCCACTGAAGAATGTTATTCGATTCGGGAAGAAAGGAAAATTGACTCCGAGATTTGTTGGACCATTCCCGATCATCGAGCGAATTGGAAAGCTCGCCTATAAATTGGAGTTACCAGAAAAGATGGCGGGTGTGCACAATGTTTTTCATGTATCGTATCTACGGAAGTATACAGTGGTTTCTGCTGATAGCTGTGAAGATTTTGAGGTTGATCCAGTCAATAAGAGACTTCGTAAGCCGCTTCGTGTTGTGGAAACCGACACGAAACAGCTTAGGAGGAAGGTAGTTAGGTTGCTCAAGATACAATGGAGTGATGATGATAACGACTGTACATGGGAGGTGGAAGAGAGGATGAAGGCAGCTCATCCTGAACTCTTCAAGGTATGGCCATAAGGTGTCGTGTCATCTAACGACATTGTAACTTGTTCTAGTCTTAGAATTCTACATGCTAGGCTAGTAATTAGATGCATGGTTTGTTGATTTCTATGGATGGTAGGCATGCGGAATAGTTTTTGATTGCTATTGTTTGTTTGGAATTTCGGGGGCGAAATTCCTAAGGGGTAGAGAATGTAACAACCCGTATTTTTACGGATCGAAACATCGTAAAACTGTTGTCATTAGATCGATAGTATTGTTAAGTCGTGTAGAAGATGAGTCGAGTGGTAGCTTAAGTCGTGGAGCGACTTAAGAGATAGAAGAGACCTAAAGAGTTTGGTCATGATGGAGCTTAGGTCGTGAAGGAGGTTAGGTCGTAGACGACTTAAGGAATTTGCACGACTTAAGGATGGGAGCGACTTATAGGATTGGCAGACTTAAGATAGTAAGCGACTTAAGGAATAGGCGACTTAAGAGAGAGCCGACGACTTAAGAGTTAGCGGCATAGGAAACTTGGCGAGTTAGCGACTTAAGGAGGATAGGTCGGCAACGACCTAAGGAAGCTGGTGGTAGCAGTTAGCGACCTAGGGTTTTGATAAGTCGTGGACGAGTTAAGGTGTTAGGTCGTTGGGTGGCTATGGCGTGTTAAGTCGTAGGCGACCTATGTCTGGGTGAAGTTAGGTCGTAAGCAACCTAAGAACTTTGTTTAGATAGGTCATGTAAAGGTGTTAAGTCGTAACCCAGCTAAGTCGTGAGGTGTTAAGTCGTTAGGCCACATTTTGTTAAGTCGTGGTACTTGCTAAATCGTTAGGTCGTGGATGCGCATAAGCCTGAGTCGTTAAGTCGCAAGGAAGGTTGAGTCGTTGAGTCTTAGGTCGTGCCTAAGGGTTAGGTCGTGCGTATGTGTTAAGTCGCGCAAGTGGTTGAGTCGAAGGATCTGCTAAGTCGAAGGTCTTAAGTCGTGGGGTTTTAGGTCGTAAGTTTTTATAAGTCGTGAGTCATGGAGTTTTGATGAGTCGTGGACGACTTATGAAGGCGGACGACTTAGGGGATTTCAGCCTATAAATACCCGGTTCTACCTCACTTTTTGGGATCCGGATTTTGAAGCGACGAAGTGCTGTCATTTTGAGAGCTCGAGTTCTACACTTCTTCACTTCTTTTCTCCACTTTGATTTAGTACTTCCTTCCATCCAAGATCGAAGATTCAAGAGCTAAAGTTGAAGATCTACATTCTTCGAAGAGTGATTTCATCGTTTGAAGCGGAATTTTGATAGAATGAGTTAGATCCTTCGCTGTCCAGATCTGAAGTGTGTTGCTTTTGAGGTGTTTAGGTGATTTGGTGAGTGGTGATTATCTCTTACACGGATCCAAAGGAGTATATCGGATTGATGGCTTGATTTGGTGTTAAAATAGTGATTTCCATGCATTTTCTTAAACTTAAGTATAGATCCATTGTTCATGATGATTTGACATTCATTTTACTACATGTTAACCTATGCAAGTTCATTCATCAAGTTGTAGAAATATTTGCTCATAATTCATGCTTGTTAGATTTGGACTCTTTATTTACAGAATTGCCATTATTGTTATAATTGTTTATTTGATTATGTTTGAATGCTTGATTACTTGGATTAATGGTTGACTTGATTGATTATTATGTATTAGTTGATTGATGATTTGATTTAGACAAGATGGTCGAAGATGATTCAAAAGCTAAGGGAAAGGCTCTTGAATTGGAAAAGCTACTCGTGGCATATGTAGCGGATAATGAAGCTCGTATGGATAGATTTGATGATGTTGATGTTGAGATGAGGCTTTGCTATGATGAGATGAAGCGAGGCATGATATGAGATAGCCTTGGTTTAATCCAGACGGGATCACTCCAAGCATGTTGATGACTCGGTGAAATGGTTCGAGTTAGAGGATAATGGTTTGCTCGAGAGGCGCTTGAGCTAGTATGGAAATAGTCGTCGAGGAGGATGACTAGAAGGCTGAGATTTCATCATTGTTGAAGGTTCTAGCAGGCTCAAAGCAAGAGTACATTGGGCAGATTCGATAGTCCCTAAAGACTATGATTGTAGTCAAGTACTCTGGGCAGATTCGATAGTCCTAGGCACGGGCTGCGACGACGTGCGGAGTTCTGTCTAGAACCGGGGTTGCCATTAACCCTTGACGGACGGCTGAAAGAATGTGCCGGTCATTCAATTAACGGTGGTATCGAAGCAATGATCACAGTGATAGCCAGAGTCATGGATGTTTGGTTGTATCGTCATTCGGTCTCAAGAGCAATGTTTTCGGGGTGCTTATCTGATCTTGGTTTAGGCCTTGGGGGTTTGTACTTGGAAAACACCGACCTTGACTCGAGTGATAATTGCTTTACTTTAAATTTCTGCTTTGCTATGTTTATTTCTGCTTAGTGTGTCTGGGGGCTATCACTGTAGAAAGAGGTGAAGTGGGAGGGTTGGATTCCTATTCCTTTTTCCTTTATGCTCTTTTGGTATGTTTTTAGTTAATTTACCGCTCACTAAGACTGTTGTCTGACTCAAGGCTTTATGTTTAACTCTTATTGCCTTGGGCTGTTCATCCATTTTGGGATGGGCAGACTAGGTAGCAGGTGACAGGTGCTTTTCTTAGTTTCTCACGATGCTGATGACGAAGACGAGCTGGAGGCTTGCATATTATTTTCTTACTATATGTACTGGATGTTCCGCTGCTTTGT
This sequence comes from Allium fistulosum, assembly GCA_030737815.1. Lineage (NCBI taxonomy): Eukaryota > Viridiplantae > Streptophyta > Magnoliopsida > Asparagales > Amaryllidaceae > Allium > Allium fistulosum. The sequence continues at coordinate 271,253,504 of CM060902.1, read as the reverse complement.
GTAATTCTCTGAGTGTTATGTAGTGAGGCTTGATGTATTGACTATTCAGATGTTTGTATTCAACTATTATGAGATTTAATAGAGATTCTGTTCTGTAAAGCTTCACTATATATACGTTCTATTGTATTTTATCCATGCGCTGTGAGTTATACGATAGATTCTGCTGTTTTAACTTAACCTTGGCAACCGTCCATGGCTGCCTGGCACACTTTACATCGCACTATTTCTATGTTCAGTGCAGGGGTCATGGTCAGTCGTCACACAGGGCTACTTGTATGGACGAATGCTATCAGAACATCGTCATTGGAGGACGATGAGCATTCTAAGTGAAGTTCGTTCTAAAAAGGTAACGTTTAGCTTCAAGCCTCATCAACCGGGAATGACTGAAAATCAAGGGATATGCAGCAAGGCTAAGTGGGTAGCTTCCAATTAGGGTAAAATTTCCCCTGTCTAGAGTCCCTTTATTTCGGCTATGTGGCGGTTGCTGATCCCGACCGCGGGGTGATCTTATTCGGGCTATCCAGTAAGGGGTAGTCCGGTCTTGTGTTGCAGGGGATCGGGAGTGGTCCTCGGTATGCTGATCTAGACCAGGTACCGTGACAGGTGGTACCCCGGTGCCTAGTCATTCAGTTGGAAATCCATTCTCCCTATGTGCTATTACGGTTTTGATTGTAGAGCCTAGTATTGCTGGAATTTAATTAATGTAACAATTTCAGCTATTCGATTTAAGTATTTGTACTTAGGCACTATTATAATATCAGAGGATTTTGATATGAAATGTTTTGGTTATCGTAAGGTAAAAACCTGGCATGTTTATTTATGGCGTGGTCTTACGAGATACCTTTGATTTCAAAGGATTTTGAAAACTTAAATAATTCAATTGAGTGTGTTTTCTCACGCTGGTTTTCCAGACTGACTCGGGTGTTATTTTATTATGATGCTCGGGTCAGACCGAGTATTACAGATACATGATAGGATGATATGGAGCTCAGGAGATGAGCTGGATGACGAGACATCACACGTACTTGATGTGTATTCCGCTGTGCAGTGTAAGCTGTATAGTCAGCTTTTGTGAGGACAAGTTATTATAATTGTCCAGTGTTGTGTTATTTATTGTGTTGTACTCTGATGATGTAACATATAAAAACAGTTATAGTTTCTTTTGTATAAAGATCTGTTGTTATCTATTATATATTATTCCGCTGCAATTGTGAGATTCTAATGTTGTTTTCTATTTTCTTCTTCTACCTCTTTCTTCTTTTCCCTAACGATCTGGTATTTCCGGCATTCGATTGTTCGGCATGTAATACAGCGAACGTATTGATGTCGATTTTCGGAGGTCGAAAAACCAGGTCATGACAAGCCGCCACTAGTTTTACTAGTCGACCGTTCCCCTATAGACGATCGATCGCTAGTGGTCAAATATCTAAAGAGTGGGTCGGCTGGTGGGGTCCACGTGTTTATTATTTTTTTATAATTATTTTCGATCAGAAATCTTCAAACACTGATAACTTCTTTGTTTGAACTTCAATCGTAAAACTTCAAATATGAAAGTTGCTCAGATAATCGCCACGAATGCAATGGTGCAAGTTTCATTGTCGAATTATAACCTTCTCTCAAATTCCATTTTTGAGCCTCATTAATTATTTATTAATCCTCTTTAATTAATTACTGTTTATTTTATGGGGTGTTACATTCTCCCCTCTTGAAAAAAGTTTCGCCTTCGAAATTCCCCCAAGGATTGAATCATGTAACATAGCACACAACCATTCTAAACTATCCAACCAATTATTGTACAACTAATTTTGTAGCTAATCATGTACAAGTGCATGGTGTGTCACAACAAACATGATATGTATGCTGAATAATTCTAGATCGATGCCTTCTATATGAATGCATCCATTTAAAACCATTTTGAAAATATTATGCAAATAACTTATGTATACTAGCAGTTTTATATATATGCAAGTTTTCAAAAACCAAAAAAAAATTCACACAATAATTTCCACACTCCTACGCGTAGAAGTATGGTTCAACTAATTTTACATCTAATCCCTACAATCTAATACATAACACACCATTTCTAACATCCAAGATTTAGTTTCCTAAACCTATATTCCTATGTCGGAAAAGGAATTTAGATGGAGAATTTTATATTTCCACCCTTCTTTTAGATGCTAATTCCTTTGTACCTTGAAACCTTCTCTTTTGCCTCTTAAATCTTTTTCAACTTTTCCAGGTACAAATTGCATAAGGAGGTTTATTTTGGATTTTAAAATGGAATTATTTTGGACACAAGTTTTCTTTACTACAACAAGGTATGAAGATAAAATTCCAAAGCTAGAACATCATTTTCCCTTGTTATTCTCACCCTTGTTGGATAGTAAAATTCTCATCGACACATCACCCAGTATGGGATGCCTTGGTTAAATTCTTGTGATCGTATTTAGGAAAGTACTTAACACTTTAGAGTTGTATTCTCTTCTGGTATGCGACAAGTGGTTGCTAGATCCTTAAGAGAATATAGTTCAGGTTTTCCAGTGGTATCCATAATAAGTGATATTTACTAGCTTTTAGTAAATACTTGGATTTCACCATACGGTATGGGACGTATTGGTTAAATTCTAGTGATTACTGAAGGTGATAGTATTTGGAACTTTAGAGTTTACTCTCTTTTGGTGTGTGGCAAGTGGCTACTAGATCCTTATGAAGTTACTCCTGGATTTCTTTTCGAACATAATAATATTAAATAAATGTAGATTTATCGAGTCATGGTTTCTACGATCACCTTGATCTGTATGGACTATCTATAACAACCCTGTATTTTTCAAATATTTTTAAATTGAATTTTCCAGATTTAAAAGCTTTATTTATGAAAAGAATAAATTTGTTATTGTAAATATAAAAACTTTGATTTTGATGTGGATTTGAATTCCAAATATGACTAAATTTAATATTTCCAGAAAATGTGAATTTTGGTCAAATAGTCAAACTTTGACTTTTAAACTTAAAATTTTAAGAGTTTGAAATTATAAATTTTATCTTTTATTATAAAAATAGATGTAATAACTTGAATACTGCTTTTCGTTTCGTTGAAATTGGATTTAAATTGTGAAAGTTATACTTTTTACAATATTGTGTGTATATTGATTTATTTAACAATATTGTTTATTTTAACCTATATAGATAATATTTTATTGGTCATATCTTATTCTAATTTGTATACATATGCCATATTATATATATTTTGTCTTTTAAATATTTTTAAAGTGATAATAAGATTTTTCCAAAGTGTATTGAATTTATTTCTAATTTTTAAAGCCCAGTTTGCATTTTTTAAGTTATTTTCTTATTTTAAATTCTATTTAATTAAAATTTAATTATTTATTTCACTTTGAAAATGTTTTAAAAGTCATTTTATTTCAAATTTTGTTTTAGAATATTTTTAAAATAAAGTTAATAATTTTCCAAAGTCAATGGTGATTTATTTGTAATTTATGGACACTGTTTTGTATTTTAAGCAATTTCTTTTATTATTTTTTTCTAATTTCTTTAAATTTTATTATTTATTTTCTTATATCTTTACTTAGTTTCGGTTTGCATAGTATTTTTCTGAAATATTTTGTTTATATAAAGATTTATAAGGAAAGAAATGTGAAAGGTTGTGTAACGCATTGAAACGGAAGCCCTTTTATTTACCAAATCCTTTAATTCCTTTAACTCCTCAAACTTAATTGCCTAGCCATGTAAAACCCTAGTGTAGCCGTCATCTCATTTGGCATTCACATGAAAAAATATCCCATCTTCAATTGTTTCTCACGGCTAGAGAAAATTAGGTAATGGCCTCCATCTCTTTCTTCCTACTTTTCTTCTTTTTCTATGCTATTTTGCTTGCCTTCTTCCCTGATTGAGATCGGCCTCTACCCCTATTCCACTGCCACCACCTCCTTCCATCTCTTCCCGACCACCACCAGCCACCACTCCACCAGATCTGACCATAGCCGAACCATTTTGATGGTAAAACCCCCCCAAATTTCAACCTAGATGCCTAAAAACCATGTTTATTGACGTCTACATGCTCACCCACCTCAACCACCACCCAAACCACCACCATAGCCACCACCACCTCCCTGACCTAACCACAACACACCCCTCCCCACCTCTGTCTAGTCATAACTCACCCCAGGCCGAGCACAATTCCCAAGGCCAAACCTTGTTTTGGCACAAAAATCACCTAATTGCCTTCAAAAATCACATCACCTCCTCATGTACAAACCCCACCTTGTCTTGCCTTGAACCCGAGCTATGTTGGCCCAAACCTGACCCAAAACTTGACCACATCTGAACCACATCAGAGCCCAAAGCCATACCAAACAATAGAGAAGGCAAAGCAAAAAACTGCGTAGTCTTATCTCCTTTTATTTCAATGTTATTGCATTTTAAAGTCGTATTGAATTTTGCTGTTTTGATTGTTTGTTTTGGGTTGTACACAAGAGTTGTAGATTGGATTCGCTCTCCACTCAAGTCCGTAGTCTTTTCATCGTGCTTTTGTTTCCATTGTGTCATTGGTTTTGATATCTCCAGCACAAACAGGTGAGTTATTCTCACCAGACAATATGTACCTATATAACTAGTAAATTGACACCCTGCGAATCTGTAGAAATATATTATCATGTTATATATGCTTATATTATTATCATATGATGTTCACACCTATTATTACACCTTTTATATCATATTTTACTGTTATTTAATGTTATTCTGTTATTTATATCTGTTATCACCATTGCAAGTTCCCTGTAGACTAGAACCACTATGGGTTGAAATGATACATACCCGAACGGACTTTAGAATAGGGAAAAATTGTTATGGGCTGAAATGATAGGCCTGAACGATTTTTATTTAAATTATTTTAACTTGGGATTGCGGGTTTGAAATGATAGAACCTGGATTTTTCTTTTTTTTAACTGCGGATTGAAATGATACATATCTGTATCACTTGACCTAAGTTAGAAAATTATATACAGGCCCGTGGTTATTTTATAAAGTGTTTTGGATATTTTTAAGTATTTTAAAAATTATAAATTTATGAAATTTGATTTAAATAGATTTTGAAATGTTTTAAAATAAAGAAATTATGATTTTTCTATGTGTTAAAAATGTAATTAATGAATGGTTTAACTGGATTTTTGAAATATAACTTAAGTTGGAAATTTGGAATTTGGTTAAAAATGATATTTAAGTTATATAAATAAAATGGATATTAAATTTTATTTGGAAATGGTAAATATGATAATTTGATTAAATTTGAATTTAAGTGATTTATTAAAGTATTATTGATTTTTCTATGAATTTAAGTGGTTAAATAAATGAATGTTTAAAAGTGATCTTTTAAAATATAACTTGACTTGGAAATGTGAAATTTGGTTTTAATTAAAGGTTTTAGTTAATTAAATAAAATTGGAAATTTAGTTAAATTTGTGAAATGGTAATTTAAATTTGAAGTGTTAAGTTATTTGTTGAAATGTGAAGAATTGGAAACTTTTACACTTAAATTTATTAAGTAAATTGTTGAAAATTGGATTTAATTATAAGAAATTTATTGTGAAAAAGATACATGTTAAATGATATGTAAATGAATATTTTAAATGTTAAAATATGATTTTTAAAATGTTTATGTGTTTTAAATTGAAGTTATTTAATTGCTGGAAATACACTAACACCTGAAATCTACTTTTAATAGCATTCAGAAATGCTATAGATTCTGTTTTGAACTAAAATTGTGTAAAAAGAGCTATTACAGCATTTCTGAAATGCTGTAGTTGCTGTAATTGAACTTATAAGCTAATATTGAACTCAGGCCTATTATAGCTTTCTCTGGAAATGCTATAATGGTCTGTAGTCTTTGCTGAAACCAAATTTAACCCTTATTTTGAAATCTGAACTACCACAGCACTTCTGAAATGCTGTCTTTTCTGTTTTGAACTATACTTCAACTAAAACTGAGTTTTAACAGCAGTTTTAAGTGCTGTCTTTGCTGAGTTAAAAATGTTTTCAAATATAACTTATAGTAGTTACTTTTAAATGCTGTGAAATGCTGAAATTTTAATAATTAGGGTTTTTGACTTAGTAAACGAACTCAGAATGGTTTGAAACTTTGGAAATTGAATACTTGATTTGAAAATATAATAATTACACTTTTAAAAGGTTTAAATGAATTATTTTGATTGGAATAAACTATTTAAAGGTGATTTGAAATGATAGTAAATGAACGATATCTTTGAATTTAAAAGGTATTCAAAGTTGAATATTTGGATTTGAACTGATAGGATATTTTATTTTAATAAAATGATTTGAAATGAAGTTTTGTAAGGATATGATATTTTATTATATTAAAATGATTTGAAATGAAGTTTTAAAATGATATGAAAATTTAAATATATGGAAATGGTTTGGAATTGATTTAATCTTTATTTTGATAAAGATATGGTTTGAAATGGTATTTTATTTTTAAGTAAAGTATTGTTTTAAAAGTTATAACCACTGGTTATAATAACGATTGGTTGGCAAAGAGACCGGGATCAGATATGGACATACTCTCTGTCGATACCGAAAACCACTTTGACAACCGTGTACGCGGTGGAGATTCCAGAATGAAGTAGGATGGTGGCGACGTTCTTAAGGTATGTTACGTGGACCCAACTCCCGTGAGTTGGCATAAGGTGGCTAAAACAGGAGCGATCTCGGACCAGCGAGGTAGCACCTCTTCTCGGACACATTTCTTCGATATTATACTCTTACTTGTGATTGATTAGATGGCCATCCTCCGATTTGGGAGTGTTGTTCGAGGTGGAACGGTAGTGGCTGCTATACGTATCCATCAGTCCGTGTGCGTAATTGGTATATATACCCTGGCATTGCCTAGTTGTGCCGTGTCACCTACCATATCGAGCTTTACTACGATTATGATTTTAAGATCCGATCGCGTTAAGGTTCTCCATCCCCTTAACGCTATTTTCTATATGATTATACTTTACTTATTTAGACACTATTATAATATCGAATATTACTACATAGTAGATAGTTTAACGGATCTTTAGAGGATGGGCGGTCCCAAGCATCTTCTAAGTTACTTGTACCTTTATTACAGTTCACTTGAGTTGGTTTACGTTATATAAGTATATATTGTCCTGACTCGAGTGTTTTGTGTTTTGCTTTACGCTCGGGTCAGCCTGAGTTATTCACAGATTTGGATTTCCACTCTCTTGGAGATTTGAATCGCTGGAGATTATCTGCTTGTCATGTCCTATCTATTTCAATTCCGTTGTTCTACTCAGCTTGTACTTGGTTATTTTATTGAGACTTTTGTTGTACTCTATTTCTTCTGTTGTACCTTATGTAACTCTGACATATTTAGATAGTAGCTTCATGAACTACTATTTCTTTTACTTCCGCTGCATTATTTTACTCTGTGTCTGTGATCTGTGATTATTTATTTACTGCATATTCTGAGATTTGCCAAATTTTTATTTACAACGCGGTATTTTGAGCAATTCAATTCCGGCATGAGTGTTTACCTATACACTTATAATGGATGCGAATGGTTGAAAATATCGGGTCGTTACAGTTGGTATCAGAGCTTTGGCTTTGAGGCAAAACTCAGCATATGGAGTAGATTTATTTACAGAATCACTTTCGTTCGAGTTTGAATCTTTTCCTCTTGATTCGAATTTCCTTTGAATTTTTGGAACGTTCCCTGCGGTTCCAAAATTCATTCTTGTCCCTCACTATTCATCTTCTTTTGATTTTGGAGTATCACATAACTCCACTTTGAATAATCTTTATAGTGAATTGGCTGTCTCGCCAATATTCTAATTTTCTGGTAAAGGGGGAAACTCCTTTACGAATTAGCACTAATTCACCAGAGATTTATATCTATCCTTGGTTTAGATGCTAATACCTTTTTTTATTCCAAACTCTATCTTTTGAGATCGAATGTAGATTTACCTAGAAAAAATACACATTTGATCTTATTCATTAAGTCACGGTTGACCCGGTTAAGGTTGCCCGAGATTTATTTAAGCTTACCCATCTCCCTATTTTGTTATTTAATCATCTTGTTTTGTTTCCAAAATATCCCCAAACATTTTGAATTGTATTTGTAAATCTGTAATTAATATTTTGTTTTATATGTTGTGTTGTTTGGGTTGTTGATGTTGATTTGGGTTTTCGATCGATTCGTCTGATCAACGCTATCGATAGGATTTCTAAAACACTTTGATAGAACAAACTGACACAATATTATTTTAAAAAAAAAGTTTGTTTAATGAAATAAATTTTGATATAAGTAAATATTATGGAACTTAATAAATTGATTTAAATTGATTATTTGAAATGATAATACTTGATTTATCATTCTATAAATGAATTTATAAATAGATGTTTATAAATTGATTTTGGAAACTGAAATGAATTTAAATCAAGAATTTGAGAATTTAATTTCTGATGGTTTCAAACCTTGTGTTTAAAGTTTTAAAAGGATATATTATTTAAAGTATTTTTGAATAAAAATTTGTCTCTAAAGGATTTTAAAGTTTAAAAATTAAGTGCTCTTCTCTTTGTCGCTGGAAAATAATTTCGGTGATGACTGCAACATCATCGACGTTCATTTTCGAGTTTCGAAGTGAAGAGACCGTTCTGTAGTCTTACTACAGCTTTGTTTTGAAAGATTTAATTTATTTGAATTTCTAAATATGATTTGATTTATAATATATATAGATCTATGATTTAAATTGATTTGACATATTATGTACATATATTTATTTATCTCTAACTGGTTTGAAGGAAACTGGAAAATTAATTCTTAAATTTCATCTTGAAGAATAATTTTAATTATAAAAAGAAAATCAAAAATTTGGATAAATGATTCAAAATTGAGATAATTGAATTGGAAAGTTTTATTTGTATAACATACAATTTCATTCCAATATAACTTACCTAAATTACACAGAAGTTGAATATGGAATTGGATAATATACAATATAAAAAGGATTTTTATAAATAAAATTTGAGTGGTTATAATACATGTTATACACTTAAATTTTAGTTATAAAAGATTAACAGAGGTAAATAGTGAAAAAGGAATTTAAAGAGATTTTATTTAAATAACTTAATAATCAAATTTGATTTACTTTGGAACCTTAAGTCTAACCTAGGAATTTTAATAAAGGTTATTTCCTAAAATGAATATGTTGTATAATAAATAATGTATCTGTGAATAGATAAAATAAAATAAAATACATTTGAATTGGACATTTTGTAATAAAGTTTATTTAACTTGAAATCATAGTTTAATTGATGTCTAAATGAATAAATGTGTAAAGAATTTGATTGTTATAATTGCTATGATAAGTATTTTATTTATGAAATAGATATGTCTTGAAAAATAAATAATTATGATTTAAATAGTTAAAATGTATTTTTACATCACAAAAATTTGATAATTGAGAATTTGGTTTTCAAATGGAATTTTAAGTGTAACTTATTAAAGGAATGTCTATTTGTGAAATGGGTATTTTAAATAAAGTGTTAGGTTATGTGTAAAATTTAGAGCTAAGTAAAATAGTGAGCTTTTGACTTAATAAACGAAGTATAGTTTAATTTGGATATTCCATTCATAAAAGTTTGTTTTAATAAGTCATAAGTTAAATGATATCCAAATGAATATTCTAGAATAAAACTGATTTGAAATACTAATATACCTACTGTAGCATTTTATAAGTGCTACTATTTTGAAAATACAATGTTTTGGAAGTTTTATAATTGAATGAACTTAGAAATGTTACAACTTTAAAATGAATATTATTTGACCTTGAATTAAAATGATTTAAATAAAGATTATTTTTAAAAGGTGTTATGATTTTCTAAGTATTATGTTTTTTTAAAGAATAACATTTCCAAAGTGTTATGATTTTAGTAGTATGATTTCCAAATGATAAACATCTCTAAATTGTTATGATTTCAAAACATTATGGTTACAAATCTATTATCTTATTTTGTTTTTCAAACTATCTTTTGGTTGTCCTTATTTCTCTTATCTTGTTACAGAATGGAAAGGCTATTGCTTATACCAGTCTATTTAGAAATCTTTCTGTAATCTTTGATAATCTTTGTTACTCATCTGGATCTGAACACTGTTTTTCCATTTATAGACCGTCGGTCAAGTGAAAAGGGAAATTAAGACTCTAGAGGTTCTTTTTCGTGTTTGTGTTCTTGATTTGATCACCTCCATCTTGTTAAACTTACCTATAACAATAGTTATCAGGCGTAATTTAAACCTCCTTGTCATCTTATTTTAATCTTATTTCACTCTATCTTTTCTATGCTTTCCCGTACCTCATTCCTTTTCGAGGACGAAAAGCTTTGAGTGGGGGAGAGTGTAACAACCCTGTATTTTTCAAATATTTTTAAATTGATTTTCCAGATTTAAAAGCATTATTTATGAAAAGAATAAATTTTGTTATTGTAAATATAAAAACTTTGATTTTGATGTGGAATTGAATTCCAAATATGACTAAATTTAATATTTCCAGAAAATGTGAATTTTGGTCAAATAGTCAAATTTTGACTTTTAAACTTAAAATTTTAAGAGTTTGAAATTATAAATTTTATCTTTTATTATAAAAATAGATGTAATAAATTGAATACTGCTTTTCATTTCGTTGAAATTGGATTTAAATTATGAAAGTTATACTTTTTACAATATTGTGTGTATATTGATTTATTTAACAATATTGTTTATTTTAACCTATATAGATAATATTTTATTGGTCATATCTTATTCTAATTTGTATACATATGCCATATTATATATATTTTGTCTTTTAAATATTTTTAAAGTGATAATAAGATTTTTCCAAAGTGTATTGAATTTATTTCTAATTTTTAAAGCCCAGTTTGCATTTTTTAAGTTATTTTCTTATTTTAAATTCTATTTAATTAAAATTTAATTATTTATTTCACTTTGAAAATGTTTTAAAAGTCATTTTATTTCAAATTTTGTTTTAGAATATTTTTAAAATAAAGTTAATAATTTTCCAAAGTCAATGGTGATTTATTTGTAATTTATGGACACTGTTTTGTATTTTAAGCAATTTCTTTTATTATTTTTTTCTAATTTCTTTAAATTTTATTATTTATTTTCTTATATCTTTACTTAGTTTCGGTTTGCATAGTATTTTTCTGAAATATTTTGTTTATATAAAGATTTATAAGGAAAGAAATGTGAAAGGTTGTGTAACGCATTGAAACAGAAGCCCTTTTATTTACCAAATCCTTTAATTCCTTTAACTCCTCAAACTTAATTGCCTAGCCATGTAAAACCCTAGTGTAGCCGTCATCTCATTTGGCATTCACATGAAAAAATATCCCATCTTCAATTGTTTCTCACGGCTAGAGAAAATTAGGTAATGGCCTCCATCTCTTTCTTCCTACTTTTCTTCTTTTTCTATGCTATTTTGCTTGCCTTCTTCCCTGATTGAGATCGGCCTCTACCCCTATTCCACTGCCACCACCTCCTTCCATCTCTTCCCGACCACCACCAGCCACCACTCCACCAGATCTGACCATAGCCGAACCATTTTGATGGTAAAACCCCCCCAAATTTCAACCTAGATGCCTAAAAACCATGTTTATTGACCTCTACATGCTCACCCACCTCAACCACCACCCAAACCACCACCATAGCCACCACCACCTCCCTGACCTGACCACAACACACCCCTCCCCACCTCTGTCCAGTCATAACTCACCCCAGGCCGAGCACAATTCCCAAGGCCAAACCTTGTTTTGGCACAATTGCCTTCAAAAATCACATCACCTCCTCATGTACAACCCCACCTTGTCTTGCCTTGAACCCAAGCTATGTTGGCCCAAACCTGACCCAAAACTTGACCACATCTGAACCACATCAGAGCCCAAAGCCATACCAAACAATAGAGAAGGCAAAGCAAAAGACTGCGTAGTCGTATCTCCTTTTATTTCAATGTTATTGCATTTTAAAGTCGTATTGAATTTTGCTATTTTGATTGTTTGTTTTGGGTTGTACACAAGAGTTGTAGATTGGATTCGCTCTCCACTCAAGTCCGTAGTCTTTTCATCGTGCTTTTGTTTCCATTGTGTCATTGGTTTTGATATCTCCAGCACAAACAGGTGAGTTATTCTCACCAGACAATATGTACCTATATAACTAGTAAATTGACACCCTGCGAATCTGTAGAAATATATTATCATGTTATATATGCTTATATTATTATCATATGATGTTCACACCTGTTATTACACCTGTTATATCATATGTTACTGTTATTTAATGTTATTCTGTTATTTATATCTGTTATCACCATTGCAAGTTCCCTATAGACTAGAATCACTATGGGTTGAAATGATACATACCCGAACGGACTTTAGAATAGGGAAAAATTGTTATGGGCTGAAATGATAGGCCTGAACGATTTTTATTTAAATTATTTTAACTTGGGATTGCGGGTTTGAAATGATAGAACCCGGATTTTTCTTTTTTTTTAACTGCGGATTGAAATGATACATATCCGTATCACTTGACCTAAGTTAGAAAATTATATACAGGCCCGTGGTTATTTTATAAAGTGTTTTGGATATTTTTAAGTATTTTAAAAATTATAAATTTATGAAATTTGATTTAAATAGATTTTGAAATGTTTTAAAATAAAGAAATTATGATTTTTCTATGTGTTAAAAATGTAATTAATGAATGGTTTAACTGGATTTTTGAAATATAACTTAAGTTGGAAATTTGGAATTTGGTTAAAAATGATATTTAAGTTATATAAATAAAATGGATATTAAATTTTATTTGGAAATGGTAAATATGATAATTTGATTAAATTTGAATTTAAGTGATTTATTAAAGTATTATTGATTTTTCTATGAATTTAAGTGGTTAAATAAATGAATGTTTAAAAGTGATCTTTTAAAATATAACTTGACTTGGAAATGTGAAATTTGGTTTTAATTAAAGGTTTTAGTTAATTAAATAAAATTGGAAATTTAGTTAAATTTGTGAAATGGTAATTTAAATTTGAAGTGTTAAGTTATTTGTTGAAATGTGAAGAATTTAAAACTTTTACACTTAAATTTATTAAGTAAATTGTTGAAAATTGGATTTAATTATAAGAAATTTATTGTGAAAAAGATACATGTTAAATGATATTTAAATGAATATTTTAAATGTTAAAATATGATTTTTAAAATGTTTATGTGTTTTAAATTGAAGTTATTTAATTGCTGGAAATACACTAACACCTGAAATCTACTTTTAATAGCATTCAGAAATGCTATAGATTCTGTTTTGAACTAAAATTGTGTAAAAAGAGCTATTACAGCATTTCTGAAATGCTGTATTTGCTGTAATTGAACTTATAGGCTAATATTGAACTCAGGCCTATTATAGCATTCTCTGGAAATGCTATAATGGTCTGTAGTCTTTGCTGAAACCAAATTTAACCCTTGTTTTGAAATCTGAACTACCGCAGCACTTCTGAAATGCTGTCTTTTCTATTTTGAACTATAATTCAACTAAAACTGAGTTTTAACAGCAGTTTTAAGTGCTGTCTTTGCTGAGTTAAAAATGTTTTCAAATATAACTTATATCAGTTGTTTTTAAATGCTGTGAAATGCTGAAATTTTAATAATTAGGGTTTTTGACTTAGTAAACTAACTCAGAATGGTTTGAAACTTTAGAAATTGAATACTTGATTTGAAAATATAATAATTACACTTTTAAAAGTTTTAAATGAATTATTTTGATTGGAATAAACTATTTAAAGGTGATTTGAAATGATAGTAAATGAACGATATCTTTGAATTTAAAAGGTATTTAAAGTTGAATATTTGGATTTGAACTGATAGGATATTTTATTTTAATAAAATGATTTGAAATGAAGTTTTGTAAGGATATGATATTTTATTATATTAAAATGATTTGAAATGAAGTTTTGAAATGATATGAAAATTTAAATATATAGAAATGGTTTGGAATTGATTTAATCTTTATTTTGATAAAGATATGGTTTGAAATGATATTTTATTTTGAAGTAAAGTATTGTTTTAAAAGTTATAACCACGGGTTATAATAACGATTGGTTGGCAAAGAGACCGGGATCGGATATAGACATACTCTCTGTCGATACCGAAAACCACTTTGACAACCGTGTACGCGGTGGAGATTCTAGAATGAAGTAGGATGGTGGCGACGTTCTTAAGGTATGTTACGTGGACCCAACTCCCGTGAGTTGGCATAAGGTGGCTAAAACAGGAGCGATCTCGGACCAGCGAGGTAGCACCTCTTCTCGGACACATTTCTTCGATATTATACTCTTACTTGTGATTGATTAGATGGCCATCCTCCGATTTGGGAGTGTTGTTCGAGGTGGAACGGTAGTGGCTGCTATGCGTATCCATCAGTCCGTGTGCGTAATTGGTATATCTACCCTGGCATTGCTTAGTTGTGCCGTGTCACCTACCATATCGAGCTTTACTACGATTATGATTTTAAGATCCGACCGCGTTAAGGTTCTCCATCCCCTTAACGCTATTTTCTATATGATTATACTTTACTTATTTAGACACTATTATAATATCGAATATTACTACATAGTAGATAGTTTAACGGATCCTTAGAGGATGGGCGGTCCCAAGCATCTTCTAAGTTACTTGTACCTTTATTACAGTTCACTTGAGTTGGTTTACATTATATAAGTATATATTGTCCTGACTCGAGTGTTTTGTGTTTTGCTTTATGCTCGGGTCAGCCTGAGTTATTCACAGATTTGGATTTCCACTCTCTTGGAGATTTGAATCGCTGGAGATTATCTGCTTGTCATGTCCTATCTATTTCAATTCCGTTGTTCTACTCAGCTTGTACTTGGTTATTTTATTGAGACTTTTGTTGTACTCTATTTCTTCTGTTGTATCTTATGTAACTCTGACATATTTAGATAGTAGCTTCATGAACTACTATTTCTTTTACTTCCGCTGCATTATTTTACTCTGTGTCTGTGATCTGTGATTATTTATTTACTGCATATTCTGAGATTTGCCAAATTTTTATTTACAAAGCGGTATTTTGAGCAATTCAATTCCGGCATGAGTGTCTACCTATACACTTATAATGGATGCGAATGGTTGAAAATATCGGGTCGTTACACTATCCTTGAGATCATTCTGTGATTCTGTGTTCCCTGTCTAAGTACGATCCTTGGTATCGGATCGGTTCGAGTGATACCAATTTGTTTGTTTGTTTTGTCACAGGGTTTTAGTACAATCATTGCGATTGTTTTGGACGATCATTACGATCGTTTTATATTAATATCTCTTGGATTCTGGATATTTGGATTCTATGACAATTCCGTATTCGTGAAATAAATATATATTCTTGTGTCTTGTGATGGATGTTAAGTTAATTCTATTATTCTGTGTTTAGGGACTAGTTCGTGTTTATGACTTGAACTTGTAACCATGTTCTGAGTTAATCATTAATATTTTTGTGCTTAGAGATATTGTGTTTTGTTCTGTGAATTTAGTGTTTAGTGACTAATATGTGTTTGTGATTTAAATGTATAACCATGTGCCTTGTGATGAACTCTAAGTTAAATTAAATCCCGTGACTCGTCGTTTCATGGACATTTGTATTTACTTATATGCTGTTTATTCTTGCGTTATATTTTGTTCTCACCCTATTGGATATTTAGAGATAGTCTGACCCAGGTGTTATTTTTCTCGGGTCAGGCCGAGACTTTTCAGGTTACAGGACAAGTTGACCTTTGAATGTTTAGGCTAGCAAGGAGATAAACACTTTTGACTTTTAGTTTATCTCATTTAGGTAATTTGTGAATATGTTTATAAGGTGTACAATTCAGATTAGAGAATTGTAAAACTGTATAACAATCGAGTTGGTATTTAATTTTGTAAACTAAAAATTTGTATATGTATAAGTTAAGATTTATTCCGCTGTGATCTATGACCATTATTTATGTGATATATTGTTCTGATTTTGAGAAATCAGTGTATCTATTACTTTGTATTAATACTGTACATGTCAAATTCAGTTCAGATATTAAGTGAAAAGGTATAAATGGCATGCCAGTGTTATTATAAAGATATATTCACATTCGATTGCCCTTAACAAGCCGTATTCTCCGAATTAGCAGACGACATTACTTGTAATGTTCTTTGCTAATCTGGGTATCGCGGTGGGGTCGTTACAGTTTGGTATCAGAGCGGTGTCAGTACATTATAACATATAATATCACTGGTCCAAGACTTAGATGACTTAGAGTTATATCCCCTGGGGTGTGTGGTAGATAGTTATATTAATTATTTAATTAGGGATAGGAATATTAAATTATTATTGGGATAATCATTTGAGGCGTAAATTGATTTTAAAAATTTTAATTTGATAAATTGGAATTTGTGACATTAAAACCTTTAGTGAATAATGAACAAAATCTTTTAGAGTTGAATAAATCATGGAATTAAATTGGAATGAATTAGATTAAAGTGAACTATTTTCTTTTAAACGAAAATTTAAGAAATTTGAGTGAAAAAGTATAATATTTAAATGATCTAGGAATAATCAAAGTTGCGCAACGGAATTTCAGACATTGAATTGTTCCTCTGTAATTGATTATGTATGTTTTGGTTGATTGCTTGATTGGTTGCTATGAATTGATTGCTTGGTTGCATTTATTTAAAATTGGATGCATGTATGTTAGTGATCATAAAATAAATGCATCTAAACTTGAGATTATCTATTGTGTTGACTTATCCGGACGTTGTTTAAGGATCCTGCTCGATATGTGGGACGCCATGTTATCGATAGGGGTTCCTAAACATCGAACGTGACATTTTGACATAAGTAATAATTAAAAGTTGGAAATTTAAGTATGGATTTCTTTCATTATGGAATATTATGATGTCAATCTACCTAAAGTGTAATCATGAATTGTTAATATCTCCTATATGATATGAATTTGATATTAAATACTAATATGAATTTTTAAGATAGGCGCAGGTATCTGAAGTTAAATAGATATCGTTCAAAAGATCATAAATTGTTTGCTTAAGGAATATTAGCGGACTCGCTAATATTTCAAATATAAGGTACGTATCTCGGATTACATATCGCATTTTTTGTGTTTTTCCCTACGGGATGCTTCATCCTGGAGATGAGATGTATATTATGTAATTATATTTATATTGTAAATTTTTGAAATGCTAGCCGCGCAAAGGAGATGCTAGTGAAATTTTCCGCAAATTTGAGGAGTTAGAATATTTTTGAGAATTTGGAGAAATTTTGATAACTAAAAAAAATTGAGTTTAGTGTTATAATTTGGAGTGATATTAATTGAATGTTTTGGAAATAAAATTAGAAACCAGTTAACAAAATAACCGTTTCAAGAGAAAATTTATATTATGGATTTCTTTCATTAAGGAAATTGCGGGGACATAATTTCTTTAAGGGAGGAAGTCTGTAACAACCCTGTTGTTAATTACCTAATTAATTAAAATTAATTAGGGATAATTAATTTTTAATTATAATTTGTGAAATTTAATTCTTATATTTGATAATATAAGAATTATTTTATAGAATGTTGTAAATTTAATTAAGTGTTAATATTGAGAATTTATTGTTAAAATGAGAAATTTCAATTTAGAATTTATAAGATTTTATTGAGAATAAAGAGAATGACCTTTATTTTAAAAAGTTACATTTAACTATGTAGAAAATTTTTATATTTATATAAATGGGAATTTTTATCTTGTGAATGAGTTTTGGTAAATTTTAAGAGATTAAAATATGTTAAATAAAACATTGGTATAAGGTAAAAATAGTGTTTATAATAAGAGAATCGAGAAATATTTAGTAACACTTTCCTAGGAATCAAATTAGTAACACTTCTTTTCTTTTTGGGTTTGGTTCTTAACCCAAGTCCACTTAGTCAACAAGATAATTCTCCTTCTCTTATTTTGTTCATTCACTCCTCCGTCTGTAAAAGAAAACAGAAACAACAAACCAAATCAGAAAAGAAAAAAAACTTCTTTCTCATGAACCCTAGAGCTAATTTCCTCAAATCCAAGAGAAAATCAAAGGGCTTTAGTCTAATACTTGTAGAAATCAAATAAGGTAACCTCTTATATCTTATAGTTCATTTATTAGGATTTTAGTTTCAGTCTCATCTTGGTTAGTAATTGTGTTTTACAAAATTCTGAAATTAAACCTAGGTCTAGTTGATGGAAGAGGCTAGCATAGGGGAATTTGAGTTTCTATGATCAATTCAAGTTAAAAAGGTGAGTTAACCCTCACACATCTATCTTTAAATTTCAGGTTTGCATATAATTGTTGTGTGATGAGTGAATTTGAATGATTGTTTGGTTGTTATTTGCTGAAAATTATTTGTGGAAAATCGCTGTAATAAATCAGCGATATCTTAGTGCAAAATTATCCGAATTAGCTCAATCTTTTTGCAGTTGAAATAACATTCTGTTAGGTACAAGTTATCTTTTAATTACTTTACGAAATTCTGTAGCTTAGAGGGTCAAAATTTAATTTTAATCCGATGGTATAGCTCTGGCCTGTGCAATTTGTTTTAAGTTGAAACCTGATATTAAAATTACCATAACTTTTGATTGGTAAAACAAAATTAAGTGAGGTTTTTTTTAGTTGAAAGGTATTTTTATAAGGAACAACTTTTATGTTCATAAATTTTTGTGATTAAGTAGCTTACTAAGAGTAATGTGAGTTTCAAGAAGATGTAACCTTTTTGTCCTGTATTTTAATCATAGCTTTGAAACATAGAAATTGTTTTAGGCATACCTTTCTCGTTTATTCTTAGAATTAGATGATTTTTAATGTTACAAAAAGCTTATTTTGTGTGTGACAACGTTCATGTTGAACCTATTTGCAAATTTTGAACATACGTTGATCGAAATCCTATTGCAAACTCTCTGCTCTGTCACTGTGATAATTACATTCTCTAAACTAAACAGCTAGTGAATTAGGCATATCTCTCTCATTTCATATCAGATTTTGATAATTTTTAATGTTCTGAAAAGCTTACTTTGTGTTTGACAACTTTTATGTTTTGAGTTTTGCAAAATTTTGAAGTTTAAATGGTCAAAAATTCATTTCTTTGTCGCTGCTCTGTCAATGAAAGAGAATTATTTTTTAAATTTTCAAATCTTAGAATTGTTTCTAAATTATGTTAATAAATATTAAAATTAATTTTTTTTAGCAAGTTATTTTATATATTAAGCATGTTTAGTAAAATATTTATGGAAATATGACTTTGGAAATAAATATCTAATCTATTTTTACATAAAATTGATTATGGAATTGGAATATAAGTATTATGGTTTTATTACATAAATAATTTATGATTCATGGAATTTGAAAATGTTGTTTTGAATAGTATAAACTTAGTTTATTTTTAAATAAAATGGTTATATTTTAATATGGATTTAGAAGAGTAATAAAATATGGTTTTAAAAATATAGTTTTGTGAATAATACAACCATATGGAAATTCGAGACAACTTTGTGTGTGTGTATATATATATATATAAATCTTGAAAAATTCGGAGTTATGGAATATTTTAACAAATCTGCGAATATTTTTACAAAGTTGAATAATAAATGGATTTATGGAAAATTATTATAAGCGTTTTAAATAATAAAATCAAAAGAGAAAAATGTTTTGAGATCCATAATTTTATAATTTGAGGAGTACTAATAATCGACTTAGTGTTATCGATTGGTTTTAATGCTTTCGAATAACGCTTCGTCGAATATAGTATAGCTCATTGAATAGAATGTTTGAGTGGAACTTACTAACCCTTTAGCGAATACTCGAATTCCACCGGGTAGTATGGGATGCCTTGGTTAAATTCTTGTGATCATATTTAAGAAAGTACTTAACACTTTAGAGTTGTATTCTCTTCTGGTGTGCGACAAGTGGTTGCTAGATCCTTAAGAGAATATAGTTCAGGTTTTCCAGTGGTATCCGTAATAAGTGATATTTACTAGTTTTTAGTAAATACTTGGATTTCATCATACGGTATGGGACGTATTGGTTAAATTCTAGTGATTACTGAAGGTGATAGTATTTGGCACTTTAGAGTTTACTCTCTTTTGGTGTGGGCAAGTGGCTGCTAGAACCTTAAGAAGTTACTCCTGGATTTCTTTTCGAACATTATAATATTAAATAAATGTACTGTAACGACCCACAATTTTCGATCCCGATAATTGCAGATAGTTAAGAAAGAAGAAAGAGATAGAAGAAGAAGAAACAGAAAATACACAGAATCTCACATTCGCAGTGGATCAAAATATAATATCAAATAATAACAGTTTACAAAGAATACTGCATATATCAATTTATAGTTATAATACATCAGAGTTATAATCATATACACTAGCAATGGACATATACAAATCAAATATGTCTCAAACAAACAGAAATAATAGTCACAGCGGAACACTCCATACGTCCTGCCATCCAGCTCGCCTTCTGTGCTCCAGAACGTCCTTACCTGAAAATCTGTAATACTCGGTCTGACCCGAGCATTACATCAAAGTAACACCCAGGTCAGGCTGGAAACTAGCGTGAGTAAACCCATGAAATTTGAAATACTAAGTTCAAACCATAAAAGGAAACCCGAGTAACTCGTACTTCACTACGAGTTCATTACTTGTTATGCTCAACACTTACGACTCAAATATTAAGTATTCTAACTTAGTTCAAAGGTTCGTTACATTCCAGCCAATTGACATCACATATCAATTTATATAGATTCAAAGTGGTTCCAGATATTTACTGTTACCCGACCCTGGTCTCTTCGAATCCAATGTCATAAGTTATTCAAGTGAATAAAACTAAATTTTCAATATTCTCAACAATTTATCATTAATAAATAACTACATTATTACTGTCCTTATAATCATATCATATCACAACGTTCAAGGCAATTACAACATTCAATCATCCATAATTTAATTAACCTCTAAATAAATTAATTTCTAATCTTTAATCATTTAGATTATCCTTACTTAACATTAACTAACTACAAACAACAAATTAACTTGTTATCTTTTTAATTATCCATCTTATTTGATCGTCCTTGGTTAATTATCATTTAATTACAATAAATAATTAACTCTTAGTTTAATTTATAAATTAATTAACCTTCGCCCATTCTTATTAATCACCCAAATTAACTATCCTTTAAATCACGTCCATTTATCATCCTTCGATAAATCACACTTATAATTTATTAACCCCTAATACATTATCTTAGTTAATCCATACTCTAATTAATTTCACAAGGTAATTAATGCTCAATTACTTCCATTAAGAATTTATTCTTTGAGTAATTATCTAATCTCAAATTTCCAAGTAATTAACCTTAATTAATTAATTTATATCCCCTTAATTAAGTAAATTTCAATCATGAATTAATTAATTCCTCTTTACTAATAAATTTAATCCCATTTTCTTTTTTTAAGAACTTACCTTCCACAAATTCACTTTAAATATATTTAAACTTAGTTAAACATTCCCTTTGGAGCCTCAATAACTTAAATAACTCAAAAATCTTTTGAAACATTTGGCTTTAAATTTTGGAAACTTGTTAGACATTTCCTTTTGGAAACTATTCACTTTAATTTATTTAAATTTACAATCTTGTTTTATTATAAATAATTTTTTTTTTAAACCCTGAACCAAACAACCATGAGTTTCTCTCGTTCTCTCTGTTCAAACCATCACAGGAACACGCGAGATAAGCTCCTTCCCAAACACAAAATCGTCTGATACACAACGTGCACGGTGCACGTACCCCGATGATCCACGGTGCTCTGACTCTCGGAACTTGCCTCAGCACATCACCGATGACCACGTCATCCCCCACGGCTACCCAGATACCATGATTTCATCGTCACTCGAAATTGACCCACTCGGCAACCCAGGCCCCAAACCACTCTGGCAAAAACTAGATCGCCTCGACGTCCACGGTAACTGGAACCCACGTCCCTCTGATCCCGGCCTCGTCAACGACCCACGCAGCTATCCCAACACTCGTGGTCGAACTCGACGCTTCGATTTTGACGAAATCGCCTTGCCATTAGGGTCGACAGCACCACCATCAAAACCCTAACTTCCTCTATTCCGGCCACCTCGTGCCAAAATAAAATACGAATTCATTTTTCCCGAGGTCATCAGGCCTCTAGACAACTCTGACCACAACCCCGATGATGTTCTCCATGCCGATCACCAGATATTGGTGAAAACCCCAAAATTCTTCAACTTTGATTTACTCAGAGAATATACTACTGAAAATTGTGAATCCTGTTTCTAAATTCATCTTATGCCATTACAAACTTGTTCATGGCTACGAATCATTAATTTAAAATAATTGATTTAAAACCATATTTAAATCATTCCCGATATATATATATATATATTTGAAATAATTTAAAAATGTAATCTCTGAAACTATTTAAAGAATTCATATTACACTAAACTAATCAGATTCCATTGATACATCATAACCAAAATTTAAAATTTGTGAAGATATGATTGTTTTTTTTCTTTTTCTTTTCAAGCTGGAGCCTGGAAGTAACATAGGTCATATATCATCAGAGACTCTGTATAGACCTTTACCTTATTTCAAACATGCATTCAAATCACAACATTTCTGTAAAAACTACACTATATTACAACAATATTCATCACAAGCATCAACCAGATTGTAACTGTTTATAAATACAAAATTTACTCACTTTTTAAGATCGAGATTCTGATAGGTTTTTAATTCTACTGTTATTTCATATTCTGGAACTAAATACTAAGTTAAATCATCTAAAACTATTTTTAGGATTTACACTACTCTGATATATTCATTCTTTATTCGACAATCATAGCTTAACTTTGAATGTTTGGGAAGATATAAATTTCCTAAGGATCTCATGTCTGATTTTTAACAGAGCAGATATGCATAAACATGTACAAGCAAAACACAGACAAATCTTAAGTGTATTCATGCTTTCATATCCAAGTACCTATGCAACCTCACCCCTACATTCATGCATCTAAAACTCCCGACCAATTAAAGCCAAAAGGTTTCGTTTACTCACCAGAATTTTATGAGCAGAGCAACCTTGTTTTTGACAAGCTTGAAACTGAAAGGTGCTCTGAACTTGTTTGCTGAAGTTTGCATTTGAATTTAAACTGCAGTTGCATATCTGCTTTTAAAAACTCTAAATCTTGATTTGCTCCTACATTTTGTAAACCTTAAATCTTGTTTTTCTGAAATGCTTTGCTTGCTCCCTGATTTCATTTGTATGCATGCTTCCAGGTGAAAGAAAAACACGCAGGCATGGATTGAAATTGCCGTTGCATGCAAGATTTTTTTTTTCTTTTTTCTAATATTGTTTAGTTCGAATGAAAGAAAATGGTAGAGGAAGATATACATAAAGAAGTATAGGTTGTAGCTTCCACCGCAAGTTTCTTTATTTTTATACTATTATTTATTTTTATTTTATAAATCCTTGACCAGATATTTTTTTCAAGTTGGAGGCTGAAAAGATTTTAAGGTGTGCTAGCATTTATTGCCTTTGTACAAATTTACTTATTTTTATTTTCTTTTGCTTCTTTCATTCGGCTGAAGGATTTCATTTGTAAAACTGAAATGACAATTTGTGGTGCTAATTAAATGTATGTCTTCAATTATGTTTACATCTAATAAATGTTTGCTGATTCTTGTATTTGGTACAAAGATAATTTGAATATGTACATAGTTTTGTTTTCTTCTTGCATTGCACAATATATCACACAGCGACATATGTTATTGTTTTTGTCAGGTTTATTTTATACTTTGTTTTAAATTTCATTTTCTACCTTGTTTTCATGCTTATTTTAGCTTTATACATTTGTACTTTCAATTTTCAATTTATGTTGTATGTTTACCAAATTACTTAATTCTTTTTTTTCTTTTATCTTTATTAACTATCAATATTTAAGTCATGTTCAATATGGTTTACTTACCTATATTTAATTAGATTAAATATTAAAATAAATAGGGCCAGAATCTAGGGTCGTCACATTCCTCCCCCCTTTGAGTCTTTTCGTCCTCGAAAAGGAACGAAACTAGATTTATGAAAATGCTTAAAATCAGATAAATATCCTTAATCACTTTTAAAACACTTTTAAATATCTATATAATATTATTTTAAAGTAGTTTTTATAAAAATATATTTATAACTCGATGTTTCGACAAGTCCATCATTGTTCTCATAGAAATTCGGTCATACGTTGATCAGACGTAGGACTGAAAATCTATAAGTACTTGGTAAACTCGTTTCCAACACCCAGTGAAAATACTTTGGAAAACAATTTTATTGAAAATATAGAAAACAGTTTTTGAAAATAGTGGAAATATCTTTGGTAAAAATGCTCTGGAAATCATCACACCCATCCATGGTCGCAGTTAACCCGATGGTTACGTTGCCGTCCCGGCAAAATCCACAGATAACTGTAGGTCTCCGCGCCACTCGATTACGCCATGGAACCCGCTACAGATCGCAGTTATACCCGGACTATACGTTGCTATCACAGCAAAGACCCATATAACTGTAGGCATCAGCGCCACCGAATTTCGCTGCCAAAAGAATGAAACTCCTCCACTTGACCATAGACCGCAGTCTACCAATGTTGCGCTGCCATCCCGACAGAATCAAGTGTAGACTGTTGGCACTCATCCTCCACACGATTTTTGCTATGGTCCCCACACAGTAGATCGCAGTGACATCGAGCTACACTGTCGTCACAGCATAACCCAAATGCCCCTGTAGGCATCAGCGCCATCAACTTTCGCTACCAAATAATCCTCAGGAACTAGTTTGTCCGGACTCCTCACAGGATCAACTTTAGAACCTCCCCTTTAGAGGCTCAAGGCAGTACCACTTAGTGGCACTCCTGAGAAGTTCATTAAAGGGAGCGCCTTTTTCCCCAGAGCCACTTTCAAAACACTTTATACTATACACATATAGTATTTTCCAAATCATACACCAAGTATGAATCTCATATAAAGTTCCTTTCTCAAAATCGATTCCCAAAATCGATGATTGT
This sequence comes from Allium fistulosum, assembly GCA_030737815.1. Taxonomy (NCBI): domain Eukaryota; kingdom Viridiplantae; phylum Streptophyta; class Magnoliopsida; order Asparagales; family Amaryllidaceae; genus Allium; species Allium fistulosum. The sequence goes on along the minus strand of CM060902.1, from coordinate 271,228,282 downwards.
CAAATTAGGCTTTACCAAAATCCAAATTTAATTTTCCACAAAATCAAAAGCCTTTCCAAATCCATAGGTTTCCAAAAATCTTTCCTCAAAATCATTTTCACAAATCCCTTTTATAAATACATATATAAAAGTTTTGAAAAATCTTTGAATCAATTTGTACTTGTATAAATTCACTTTTATACTTCAAATACTTTCAAAAATCTTTTTCTTTTGACAATAGATTCAACAAGGGGAGTTTTCCATATATAACAAAGATATATAACTTTGTTTAGCCCAAATTAATATTCAAATTTTGATTATTCTTTTGTAAAGTCATTCTCCATATGGCTTGCTTCCAATTTTTTTTTTAAATCATAGAAATATACAATTTTCACTTTATTTCCATAAAGAAAATTTCTACCATAGAAATATCAAACTTTATTTGATTTTAGTTCATCATATATTCACAAATATACTTTCCGTTTTAGGAACCATCTTGCAATTCTTATTTACAAACTTTCAATAACAATTTCATCTCAAACCGTACGATGTACACATATCATCCGTACGCTATATCAATCTGATCGCTCACTCAATCACACAATTTCACTTCCGAACTAGTATCGTCCACCCGACTTCCTAGTGCGGACTCAGATTTGGTTCCTTGATCAGAAACCGTCATTCTCCTTGCATAGTCACAACTATGATAGAGAATATCCAAAACCAATCAAAAATCCATATCCAGGTTCACCGTCGAAAATCGAGCGAAAAAAATCCCAACTCGGATCGATAATACTATCTCGAAATTCTGTGCTCGAATCTGGATCAAATCACTATGCGAATAGAATAATATACGTACATCTTACGTATTTATCTTCATTGATTATCAGTTAAATCAATTCCCCTTTCTATTCACATTCACCTTAATTTTCATTCACTTATTCACTTTTGTCTTAATCCCCATTTGGATTATCACTTCAATTCTTATCTCAGTTGGGTATTTACTCAATAACAGTTTGAACTCCGACCAGTTTATATTTAGAAAATAGCTTGAAAATTTTAAAATAGATAAGTAGTTGAAAAATAATTAATAGTTTGCAAAATAGCTGTAAAATAGTTAACTAAAAATAAAATAGTTGTAAAACAGTTAAATAGTTTCAGAAATCTTAGATAATTGCAAAATAATTGTAAATAATAATTAATTTGTGAAATACATGAAAAATAGTAATAAGTTTAGAAAACAATTGAAAAAAAATGGTTAAATAGCCCTAAATAATTATTTAATAAGTATAAAATAGTTCGGGGTTTGAAAAGAAGGTTACATATACTAAATAGATAGGGAAATAGATTAAAAACAGTTTATATTAAAACAATTTATATTGAAAATAATCCAGAGTCAAAACCGTTCACTTCCTCTTCAATTCAATTTAAATTTCCATTTAAATTGACCCAACTTCCATTTCAAATAACTCCAAATTCCATTGGACTTGATTTATTCCCAATTCAAGTTGAATTAATTCTCAATTTCTCTCCAACCCAAATCAAATTCCATTTGATTTTTTTTTTAAAACTTATTCAACTTTAATCCCAATTCACATTTATTCAAGTCAAATTCAGTTTGAACTAATTCAATTTAAATTTCAATTTTAAATCATTTCGAATTATATAAATTCGAGTTAAATTTCCAAAAGTTGATTTAACCCCTTAAATTAAATTAATCTTTATTTTAAAATTAATAATCCAAATCTTTAAACAATTTAATTCTGAGTCCAATTCTCAAAATTCCATTTTAAGTTATTTTTACTTAACTTATTTCAAAGTTCAAATAAGAGTCCAAAACAATTTTACCTTAAAAATTCAATTTATTACCCAATTTCAATTTTGAAACCAGTGCTTAACAATTTAAATTTCCAATTCTTTTTAAATATTTAACCTTAAGTTCAAAGTGGTTTCATCTTCTTAATTCCAAATTTTAATTTCCCTTTTAGCTAAATAATGGATATATCACCACAATCCATTTCTTCATTCATTTAATTAGAATAATCCAATTCACCGTTCCATGGATTATTAATAACAAAAGAATGATATCGGGATAAGCCAAAGTAAATAAACATCCAGATTATTTAAAACAGCATCCATCAATAACACACATTTCCCATTTCCAAATCTCAAATCCGTTTGAGATCACACATAACTCCCATTTCAAAACAACCCATTTAACTTCACTAAGTAAAATTTTAATTTCATCTTGAAATTTCCAATTTAGGTTGTTCTTATTTAACTTCCCCTAAGTTAAATTCAATTCATTCCTTCAATCAACCTTAGTCAAATTTGAATTTCTACTTCAAATTTTCAAACTTCTAATAATATTCATTCTTACTCATTAGTTCAAAACTTATATCACTTTCGGTTTCACCTCACTTTCCAAGGATTATTCAAAACTCAATCTTAGAGTTTATTTCAAATATACCTATTTATTTCCTTTACACACCAAATTACTTAAATTTTTAAACCACCTTTGGTTTTAAATTCAAAACATGTTCCTATAAATTTTCAAACAACTCTTGTTTGAATCAAGCTCTTTTATTCAAATAACACTATTTATTATTTCCTTTAAACACTTGGAACAAATTCTCATATTTTCTGGACTTAGATTTAATACTTCACCATTTAAACCCTTTCCATTTCAATTCATAAGTCATACTCATCTAAATGTTTACTTCCATAAACATTTCATTTTTGCTAAATCATTAACAAACATTTCATCATTTTACGAAAATAACCAAAGTTATTACAACCGGAAACCAATTCCAATTTTCTATTCCTAAAAAATCTTTTTCGTATTCAAGATTTTAATTTCAGTTTGAATCCATTTCAACTTATCTTTATTCAAATTTCAGTTCGGTTGTATTCCTATTACTTCTTAATTTAATCCCAATAATTTAACAACCAGTTACCTTAACATTTGTTAGTAAGAAATATTGCTTTATATATCAAAATATATTCTTACTTAAAATCATTTAAAATCTTTTATATAAGAAAATAACAAGTACGCTCTCTCGAATATATATACGCTCAACTCATTTTAGGGTACCTTTGACCCTATCCTAATGAGTATCCCCCACCAGAGCCAAGGTTCTCGCTTAACCTTTCAGCTCTGATACCAACTGTAACGACCCACAATTTTTGATCCCGATAATTGCAGATAGTTAAGAAAGAAGAAAGAGATAGAAGAAGAAGAAACAGAAAATACACAGAATCTCACATTCGCAGCGGATCAAAATATAATATCAAATAATAACAGTTTACAAAGAATACTGCATATATCAATTTACAGTTATAATACATCAGAGTTATAATCATATACACTAGCAATGGACATATACAAATCAAATATGTCTCAAACAAACAGAAATAATAGTCACAGCGGAACACTCCATACGTCCTGCCATCCAGCTCGCCTTCTGTGCTCCAGAACGTCCTTACCTGAAAATCTGTAATACTCGGTCTGACCCGAGCATTACATCAAAGTAACACCCGGGTCAGGCTGGAAACCAGCATGAGTAAACCCATGAAATTTGAAATACTAAGTTCAAACCATAAAAGGAAATCCGGGTAACTCGTACTTCACTACGAGTTCATTACTTGTTATGCTCAACACTTACGACTCAAATATTAAGTATTCTAACTTAGTTCAAAGGTTCGTTACATTCCAGCCAATTGACATCACATATCAATTTATATAGATTCAAAGTGGTTCCGGATATTTACTGTTACCCGACCCCGGTCTCTTCGAATCCAATGTCATAAGTTATTCAAGTGAATAAAACTAAATTTTCAATATTCTCAACAATTTATCATTAATAAATAACTACATTATTACTGTCCTTATAATCATATCATATCACAACGTTCAAGGCAATTACAACATTCAATCATCCATAATTTAATTAACCTCTAAATAAATTAATTTCTAATCTTTAATCATTTAGATTATCCTTACTTAACATTAACTAACTACAAACAACAAATTAACTTGTTATCTTTTTAATTATCCATCTTATTTGATCGTCCTTGGTTAATTATCATTTAATTACAATAAATAATTAACTCTTAATTTAATTTATAAATTAATTAACCTTCGCCCATTCTTATTAATCACCCAAATTAACTATCCTTTAAATCACGTCCATTTATCATCCTTCGATAAATCACACTTATAATTTATTAACCCCTAATACATTATCTTAGTTAATCCATACTCTAATTAATTTCACAAGGTAATTAATGCTCAATTACTTCCATTAAGAATTTATTCTTTGAGTAATTATCTAATCTCAAATTTCCAAGTAATTAACCTTAATTAATTAATTTATATCCCCTTAATTAAGTAAATTTCAATCATGAATTAATTAATTCCTCTTTACTAATAAATTTAATCCCATTTGCTTTTTTTAAGAACTTACCTTCCACAAATTCACTTTAAATATATTTAAACTTAGTTAAACATTCCCTTTGGAGCCTCAATAACTTAAATAACTCAAAAATCTTTTGAAACATTTGGCTTTAAATTTTGGAAACTTGTTAGACATTTCCTTTTGGAAACTATTCACTTTAATTTATTTAAATTTACAATCTTGTTTTATTATAAATATATTTTTTTTAAACCCTGAACCAAACAACCATGAGTTTCTCTCGTTCTCTCTGTTCAAACCATCACAGGAACACGCGAGATAAGCTCCTTCCCAAACACAAAATCGTCTGATACACAACGTGCACGGTGCACGTACCCCGATGATCCACGGTGCTCTGACTCTCGGAACTTGCCTCAGCACATCACCGATGACCACGTCATCCCCCACGGCTACCCAGATACCATGATTTCATCGTCACTCGAAATTGACCCACTCGGCAACCCAGGCCCCAAACCACTCTGGCAAAAACTAGATCGCCTCGACGTCCACGGTAACTGGAACCCACGTCCCTCTGATCCCGGCCTCGTCAACGACCCACGCAGCTATCCCAACACTCGTGGTCGAACTCAACGCTTCGATTTTGACGAAATCGCCTTGCCATTAGGGTCGACAGCACCACCATCAAAACCCTAACTTCCTCTATTCCGGCCACCTCGTGCCAAAATAAAATACGAATTCATTTTTCCCGAGGTCATCACGCCTCTAGACAACTCTGACCACAACCCCGATGATGTTCTCCATGCCGATCACCGGATATTGGTGAAAACCCCAAAATTCTTCAACTTTGATTTACTCAGAGAATATACTACTGAAAATTGTGAATCCTGTTTCTAAATTCATCTTATGCCATTACAAACTTGTTCATGGCTACGAATCATTAATTTAAAATAATTGATTTAAAACCATATTTAAATCATTCCCGATATATATATATATATATATATATTTGAAATAATTTAAAAATGTAATCTCTGAAACTATTTAAAGAATTCATATTACACTAAACTAATCAGATTCCATTGATACATCATAACCAAATTTTAAAATTTGTGAAGATAAGATTGTTTTTTTTTCTTTTTCTTTTCAAGCTGGAGCCTGGAAGTAACAGAGGTCATATATCATCAGAGACTCTGTATAGACCTTTACCTTATTTCAAACATGCATTCAAATCACAACATTTCTGTAAAAACTACACTATATTACAACAATATTCATCACAAGCATCAACCAGATTGTAACTGTTTATAAATACAAAATTTACTCACTTTTTAAGATCGAGATTCTGATAGGTTTTTAATTCTACTGTTATTTCATATTCTGGAACTAAATACTAAGTTAAATCATCTAAAACTATTTTTAGGATTTACACTACTCTGATATATTCATTCTTTATTCGACAATCATAGCTTAACTTTGAATGTTTGGGAAGATATAAATTTCCTAAGGATCTCATGTCTGATTTTTAACAGAGCAGATATGCATAAACATGTACAAGCAAAACACAGACAAATCTTAAGTGTATTCATGCTTTCATATCCAAGTACCTATGCAACCTCACCCCTACATTCATGCATCTAAAACTCCCGACCAATTAAAGCCAAAAGGTTTCGTTTACTCACCAGAATTTTATGAGCAGAGCAACCTTGTTTTTGACAAGCTTGAAACTGAAAGGTGCTTTGAACTTGTTTGCTGAAGTTTGCATTTGAATTTAAACTGCAGTTGCATATCTGCTTTTAAAAACTCTAAATCTTGATTTGCTCCTACATTTTGTAAACCTTAAATCTTGTTTTTCTGAAATGCTTTGCTTGCTCCCTGATTTCATTTGTATGCATGCTTCCAGGTGAAAGAAAAACACGCAGGCATGGATTGAAATTGCCGTTGCATGCAAGGTTTTTTTTTTCTTTGTTCTAATATTGTTTAGTTCGAATGAAAGAAAATGGTAGAGGAAGATATACATAAAGAAGTATAGGCTGTAGCTTCCACCGCAAGTTTCTTTATTTTTATACTATTATTTATTTTTATTTTATAAATCCTTGACCAGATATTTTTTTCAAGTTGGAGGCTGAAAAGATTTTAAGGTGTGCTAGCATTTATTGCCTTTGTACAAATTTACTTATTTTTATTTTCTTTTGCTTCTTTCATTCGGCTGAAGGATTTCATTTGTAAAACTGAAATGACAATTTGTGGTGCTAATTAAATGTATGTCTTCAATTATGTTTACATCTAATAAATGTTTGCTGATTCTTGTATTTGGTACAAAGATAATTTGAATATGTACATAGTTTTGTTTTCTTCTTGCATTGCACAATATATCATACAACAACATATGTTATTGTTTTTGTCAGGTTTATTTTATACTTTGTTTTAAATTTCATTTTCTACCTTGTTTTCATGCTTATTTTAGCTTTATACATTTGTACTTTCAATTTTCAATTTATGTTGTATGTTTACCAAATTACTTAATTCTTGTTTTTCTTTTATCTTTATTAACTATCAATATTTAAGTCATGTTCAATATGGTTTACTTACCTATATTTAATTAGATTAAATATTAAAATAAATAGGGCCAGAATCTAGGGTCGTCACATTCCTCCCCCCTTTGAGTCTTTTCGTCCTCGAAAAGGAACGAAACTAGATTTATGAAAATGCTTAAAATCAGATAAATATCCTTAATCACTTTTAAAACACTTTTAAATATCTATATAATATTATTTTAAAGTAGTTTTTATAAAAATATATTTATAACTCGATGTTTCGACAAGTCCATCCTTGTTCTCATAGAAATTCGGTCATACGTTGATCAGACGTAGGACTGAAAATCTATAAGTACTTGGTAAACTCGTTTCCAACACCCAGTGAAAATACTTTGGAAAACAATTTTATTGAAAATATAGAAAACAGTTTTTGAAAATAGTGGAAATATCTTTGGTAAAAATGCTCTGGAAATCATCACACCCATCCATGGTCGCAGTTAACCCGATGGTTACGTTGTCGTCCCGGCAAAATCCACAGATAACTGTAGGTCTCCGCGCCACTCGATTACGCCATGGAACCCGCTACAGATCGTAGTTATACCCGGGCTATACGTTGCTATCACAGCAAAGACCCATATAACTGTAGGCATCAGCGCCACCGAATTTCGCTGCCAAAAGAATGAAACTCCTCCACTTGACCATAGACCGCAGTCTACCGATGTTGCGCTGCCATCCCGACAGAATCAAGTGTAGACTGTTGGCACTCATCCTCCACACGATTTTCGCTATGGTCCCCACACAGTAGATCGCAGTGACATCGAGCTACACTGTCGTCACAGCATAACCCAAATGCCCCTGTAGGCATCAGCGCCATCGACTTTCGCTACCAAATAATCCTCAGGAACTAGTTTGTCCGGACTCCTCACAAGATCAACTTTAGAACCTCCCCTTTAGAGGCTCAAGGCAGTACCACTTAGTGGCACTCTTGAGAAGTTCATTAAAGGGAGCGCCTTTTTCCCCAGAGCCACTTTCAAAACACTTTATACTATACACATATAGTATTTTCCAAATCATACACCAAGTATGAATCTCATATAAAGTTCCTTTCTCAAAATCGATTCCCAAAATCGATGATTGTCAAATTAGGCTTTACCAAAATCCAAATTTAATTTTCCACAAAATCAAAAGCCTTTCCAAATCCATAGGTTTCCAAAAATCTTTCCTCAAAATCATTTTCACAAATCCCTTTTATAAATACATATATAAAAGTTTTGAAAAATCTTTGAATCAATTTGTACTTGTATAAATTCACTTTTATACTTCAAATACTTTCAAAAATCTTTTTCTTTTGACAATAGATTCAACAAGGGGAGTTTTCCATATATAACAAAGATATATAACTTTGTTTAGCCCAAATTAATATTCAAATTTTGATTATTCTTTTGTAAAGTCATTCTCCATATGGCTTGCTTCCAAATTTTTTTTTTAAATCATAGAAATATACAATTTTCACTTTATTTCCATAAAGAAAATTTCTACCATAGAAATATCAAACTTTATTTGATTTTAGTTCATCATATATTCACAAATATACTTTCCGTTTTAGGAACCATCTTACAATTCTTATTTACAAACTTTCAATAACAATTTCATCTCAAACCGTACGATGTACACATATCATCCGTACGCTATATCAATCTGATCGCTCACTCGATCACACAATTTCACTTCCGAACTAGTATCGTCCACCCGACTTCCTAGTGCGGACTCAGATTTGGTTCCTTGATCAGAAACCGTCATTCTCCTTGCATAGTCACAACTATGATAGAGAATATCCAGAACCAATCAAAAATCCATATCCAGGTTCGTCGTCGAAAATCGAGCGAAAAAAATCCCAACTCGGATCGATAATACTATCTCGAAATTCTGTGCTCGAATCTGGATCAGATCACTATGCGAATAGAATAATATACGTACATCTTACGTATTTATCTTCATTGATTATCAGTTAAATCAATTCCCCTTTCTATTCACATTCACCTTAATTTTCATTCACTTATTCACTTTTGTCTTAATCCCCATTTGGATTATCACTTCAATTCTTATCTCAGTTGGGTATTTACTCAATAACAGTTTGAACTCCGACCAGTTTATATTTAGAAAATAGCTTGAAAATTTTAAAATAGATAAGTAGTTGAAAAATAATTAATAGTTTGCAAAATAGCTGTAAAATAGTTAACTAAAAATAAAATAGTTGTAAAACAGTTAAATAGTTTCAGAAATCTTAGATAATTGCAAAATAATTGTAAATAATAATTAATTTGTGAAATACATGAAAAATAGTAATAAGTTTAGAAAACAATTGAAAAAAAATGGTTAAATAGCCCCAAATAATTATTTAATAAGTATAAAATAGTTCGGGGTTTGAAAAGAAGGTTACATATACTAAATAGATAAGGAAATAGATTAAAAACAGTTTATATTAAAACAATTTATATTGAAAATAATCCAGAGTCAAAACCGTTCACTTCCTCTTCAATTCAATTTAAATTTCCATTTAAATTGACCCAACTTCCATTTCAAATAACTCCATATTCCATTGGACTTGATTTATTCCCAATTCAAGTTGAATTAATTCTCAATTTCTCTCCAACCCAAATCAAATTCCATTTGATTTTTTTTTAAAACTTATTCAACTTTAATCCCAATTCCCATTTATTCAAGTCAAATTCAGTTTGAACTAATTCAATTTAAATTTCAATTTTAAATCATTTCGAATTATATAAATTCGAGTTAAATTTCCAAAAGTTGATTTAACCCCTTAAATTAAATTAATCTTTATTTTAAAATTAATAATCCAAATCTTTAAACAATTTAATTCTGAGTCCAATTCTCAAAATTCCATTTTAAGTTATTTTTACTTAACTTATTTCAAAGTTCAAATAAGAGTCCAAAACAATTTTACCTTAAAAATTCAATTTATTACCCAATTTCAATTTTGAAACCAGTGCTTAACAATTTAAATTTCCAATTCTTTTTAAATATTTAAACCTTAAGTTCAAAGTGGTTTCATCTTCTTAATTCCAAATTTTAATTTCCCTTTTAGCTAAATAATGGATATATCACCACAATCCATTTCTTCATTCATTTAATTAGAATAATCCAATTCACCGTTCCATGGATTATTAATAACAAAAGAATGATATCGGGATAAGCCAAAGTAAATAAACATCCAGATTATTTAAAACAGCATCCATCAATAACACACATTTCCCATTTCCAGATCTCAAATCCGTTTAAGATCACACATAACTCCCATTTCAAAACAACCCATTTAACTTCACTAAGTAAAATTTTAATTTCATCTTGAAATTTCCAATTTAGGTTGTTCTTATTTAACTTCCCCTAAGTTAAATTCAATTCATTCCTTCAATCAACCTTAGTCAAATTTGAATTTCTACTTCAAATTTTCAAACTTCTAATAATATTCATTCTTACTCATTAGTTCAAAACTTATATCACTTTCGGTTTCACCTCACTTTCCAAGGATTATTCAAAACTCAATCTTAGAGTTTATTTCAAATATACCTATTTATTTCCTTTACACACCAAATTACTTAAATTTTTAAACCACCTTTGGTTTTAAATTCAAAACATGTTCCTATAAATTTTCAAACAACTCTTGTTTGAATCAAGCTCTTTTATTCAAATAACACTATTTATTATTTCCTTTAAACACTTGGAACAAATTCTCATATTTTCTGGACTTAGATTTAATACTTCACCATTTAAACCCTTTCCATTTCACTTCATAAGTCATACTCATCTAAATGTTTACTTCCATAAACATTTCATTTTTGCTAAATCATTAACAAACATTTCATCATTTTAGGAAAATAACCAAAGTTATTACAACTGGAAACCAATTCCAATTATCTATTCCTAAAAAATCTTTTTCGAATTCAAGATTTTAATTTCAGTTTGAATCCATTTCAACTTATCTTTATTCAAATTTCAGTTCGGTTGTATTCCTATTACTTCTTAATTTAATCCCAATAATTTAACAACCAGTTACCTTAACATTTGTTAGTAAGAAATATTGCTTTATATATCAAAATATATTCTTACTTAAAATCATTTAAAATCTTTTATATAAGAAAATAACAAGTACGCTCTCTCGAATATATATACGCTCAACTCATTTTAGGGTACCTTTGACCCTATCCTAATGAGTATCCCCCACCAGAGCCAAGGTTCTCGCTTAACCTTTCAGCTCTGATACCAACTGTAACGACCCACAATTTTCGATCCCGATAATTGCAGATAGTTAAGAAAGAAGAAAGAGATAGAAGAAGAAGAAACAGAAAATACACAGAATCTCACATTCGCAGCGGATCAAAATATAATATCAAATAATAACAGTTTACAAAGAATACTGCATATATCAATTTACAGTTATAATACATCAGAGTTATAATCATATACACTAGCAATGGACATATACAAATCAAATATGTCTCAAACAAACAGAAATAATAGTCACAGCGGAACACTCCATACGTCCTGCCATCCAGCTCGCCTTCTGTGCTCCAGAACGTCCTTACCTGAAAATCTGTAATACTCGGTCTGACCCGAGCATTACATCAAAGTAACACCCGGGTCAGGCTGGAAACCAGCGTGAGTAAACCCATGAAATTTGAAATACTAAGTTCAAACCATAAAAGGAAACCCGGGTAACTCGTACTTCACTACGAGTTCATTACTTGTTATGCTCAACACTTACGACTCAAATATTAAGTATTCTAACTTAGTTCAAAGGTTCGTTACATTCCAGCCAATTGACATCACATATCAATTTATATAGATTCAAAGTGGTTCCGGATATTTACTGTTACCCGACCCCGGTCTCTTCGAATCCAATGTCATAAGTTATTCAAGTGAATAAAACTAAATTTTCAATATTCTCAACAATTTATCATTAATAAATAACTACATTATTACTGTCCTTATAATCATATCATATCACAACGTTCAAGGCAATTACAACATTCAATCATCCATAATTTAATTAACCTCTAAATGAATTAATTTCTAATCTTTAATCATTTAGATTATCCTTACTTAACATTAACTAACTACAAACAACAAATTAACTTGTTATCTTTTTAATTATCCATCTTATTTGATCGTCCTTGGTTAATTATCATTTAATTACAATAAATAATTAACCCTTAATTTAATTTATAAATTAATTAACCTTCGCCCATTCTTATTAATCACCCAAATTAACTATCCTTTAAATCACGTCCATTTATCATCCTTCGATAAATCACACTTATAATTTATTAACCCCTAATACATTATCTTAGTTAATCCATACTCTAATTAATTTCACAAGGTAATTAATGCTCAATTACTTCCATTAAGAATTTATTCTTTGAGTAATTATCTAATCTCAAATTTCCAAGTAATTAAACTTAATTAATTAATTTATATCCCCTTAATTAAGTAAATTTCAATCATGAATTAATTAATTCCTCTTTACTAATAAATTTAATCCCATTTGCTTTTTTTAAGAACTTACCTTCCACAAATTCACTTTAAATATATTTAAACTTAGTTAAACATTCCCTTTGGAGCCTCAATAACTTAAATAACTCATAAATCTTTTGAAACATTTGGCTTTAAATTTTGGAAACTTGTTAGACATTTCCTTTTGGAAACTATTCACTTTAATTTATTTAAATTTACAATCTTGTTTTATTATAAATAAATTTTTTTTTAAACCCTGAACCAAACAACCATGAGTTTCTCTCATTCTCTCTGTTCAAACCATCACAGGAACACGCGAGATAAGCTCCTTCCCAAACACAAAATCGTCTGATACACAACGTGCACGGTGCACGTACCCCGATGATCCACGGTGCTCTGACTCTCGGAACTTGCCTGAGCACATCACCGATGACCACGTCATCCCCCACGGCTACCCAGATACCATGATTTCATCGTCACTCGAAATTGACCCACTCGGCAACCCAGGCCCCAAACCACTCTGGCAAAAACTAGATCGCCTCGACGTCCACGGTAACTGGAACCCACGTCCCTCTGATCTCGGCCTCGTCAACGACCCACGCAGCTATCCCAACACTCGTGGTCGAACTCGACGCTTCGATTTTGACGAAATCGCCTTGCCATTAGGGTCGACAGCACCACCATCAAAACCCTAACTTCCTCTATTCCGGCCACCTCGTGCCAAAATAAAATACGAATTCATTTTTCCCGAGGTCATCAGGCCTCTAGACAACTCTGACCACAACCCCGATGATGTTCTCCATGCCGATCACCAGATATTGGTGAAAACCCCAAAATTCTTCAACTTTGATTTACTCAGAGAATATACTACTGAAAATTGTGAATCCTGTTTCTAAATTCATCTTATGCCATTACAAACTTGTTCATGGCTACGAATCATTAATTTAAAATAATTGATTTAAAACCATATTTAAATCATTCCCGATATATATATATATATATTTTTGAAATAATTTAAAAATGTAATCTCTGAAACTATTTAAAGAATTCATATTACACTAAACTAATCAGATTCCATTGATACATCATAACCAAATTTTAAAATTTGTGAAGATATGATTGTTTTTTTTCTTTTTCTTTTCAAGCTGGAGCCTGGAAGTAACAGAGGTCATATATCATCAGAGACTCTGTATAGACCTTTACCTTATTTCAAACATGCATTCAAATCACAACATTTCTGTAAAAACTACACTATATTACAACAATATTCATCACAAGCATCAACCAGATTGTAACTGTTTATAAATACAAAATTTACTCACTTTTTAAGATCGAGATTCTGATAGGTTTTTAATTCTACTGTTATTTCATATTCTGGAACTAAATACTAAGTTAAATCATCTAAAACTATTTTTAGGATTTACACTACTCTGATATATTCATTCTTTATTCGACAATCATAGCTTAACTTTGAATGTTTGGGAAGATATAAATTTCCTAAGGATCTCATGTCTGATTTTTAACAGAGCAGACATGCATAAACATGTACAAGCAAAACACAGACAAATCTTAAGTGTATTCATGCTTTCATATCCAAGTACCTATGCAACCTCACCCCTACATTCATGCATCTAAAACTCCCGACCAATTAAAGCCAAAAGGTTTCGTTTACTCACCAGAATTTTATGAGCAGAGCAACCTTGTTTTTGACAAGCTTGAAACTGAAAGGTGCTCTGAACTTGTTTGCTGAAGTTTGCATTTGAATTTAAACTGCAGTTGCATATCTGCTTTTAAAAACTCTAAATCTTGATTTGCTCCTACATTTTGTAAACCTTAAATCTTGTTTTTCTGAAATGCTTTGCTTGCTCCCTGATTTCATTTGTATGCATGCTTCCAGGTGAAAGAAAAACACGCAGGCATGGATTGAAATTGCCGTTGCATGCAAGATTTTTTTTTCTTTTTTCTAATATTGTTTAGTTCGAATGAAAGAAAATGGTAGAGGAAGATATACATAAAGAAGTATAGGCTGTAGCTTCCACCGCAAGTTTCTTTATTTTTATACTATTATTTATTTTTATTTTATAAATCCTTGACCAGATATTTTTTTTCAAGTTGGAGGCTGAAAAGATTTTAAGGTGTGCTAGCATTTATTGCCTTTGTACAAATTTACTTATTTTTATTTTCTTTTGCTTCTTTCATTCGGCTGAAGGATTTCATTTGTAAAACTGAAATGACAATTTGTGGTGCTAATTAAATGTATGTCTTCAATTATGTTTACATCTAATAAATGTTTGCTGATTCTTGTATTTGGTACAAAGATAATTTGAATATGTACATAGTTTTGTTTTCTTCTTGCATTGCACAATATATCACACAGCAACATATGTTATTGTTTTTGTCAGGTTTATTTTATACTTTGTTTTAAATTTCATTTTCTACCTTGTTTTCATGCTTATTTTAGCTTTATACATTTGTACTTTCAATTTTCAATTTATGTTGTATGTTTACCAAATTACTTAATTCTTGTTTTTCTTTTATCTTTATTAACTATCAATATTTAAGTCATGTTCAATATGGTTTACTTACCTATATTTAATTAGATTAAATATTAAAATAAATAGGGCCAGAATCTAGGGTCGTCACATTCCTCCCCCCTTTGAGTCTTTTCGTCCTCGAAAAGGAACGAAACTAGATTTATGAAAATGCTTAAAATCAGATAAATATCCTTAATCACTTTTAAAACACTTTTAAATATCTATATAATATTATTTTAAAGTAGTTTTTATAAAAATATATTTATAACTCGATGTTTCGACAAGTCCATCCTTGTTCTCATAGAAATTCGGTCATACGTTGATCATACGTAGGACTGAAAATCTATAAGTACTTGGTAAACTCGTTTCCAACACCCAGTGAAAATACTTTGGAAAACAATTTTATTGAAAATATAGAAAACAGTTTTTGAAAATAGTGGAAATATCTTTGGTAAAAATGCTCTGGAAATCATCACACCCATCCATGGTCGCAGTTAAACCGATGGTTACGTTGCCGTCCCGGCAAAATCCACAGATAACTGTAGGTCTCCGCGCCACTCGATTACGCCATGGAAACCGCTACAGATCGCAGTTATACCCGGGCTATACGTTGCTATCACAGAAAAGACCCATATAACTGTAGGCATCAGCGCCACCGAATTTCGCTGCCAAAAGAATGAAACTCCTCCACTTGACCATAGACCGCAGTCTACCGATGTTGCGCTGCCATCCCGACAGAATCAAGTGTAGACTGTTGGCACTCATCCTCCACACGATTTTCGCTATGGTCCCCACACAGTAGATCGCAGTGACATCGAGCTACACTATCGTCACAGCATAACCCAAATGCCCCTGTAGGCATCAGCGCCATCGACTTTCGCTACCAAATAATCCTCAGGAACTAGTTTGTCCGGACTCCTCACAGGATCAACTTTAGAACCTCCCCTTTAGAGGCTCAAGGCAGTACCACTTAGTGGCACTCCTGAGAAGTTCATTCAAGGGAGCGCCTTTTTCCCCAGAGCCACTTTCAAAACACTTTATACTATACACATATAGTATTTTCCAAATCATACACCAAGTATGAATCTCATATAAAGTTCCTTTCTCAAAATCGATTCCCAAAATCGATGATTGTCAAATTAGGCTTTACCAAAATCCAAATTTAATTTTCCACAAAATCAATAGCCTTTCCAAATCCATAGGTTTCCAAAAATCTTTACTCAAAATCATTTTCACAAATCCCTTTTATAAATACATATATAAAAGTTTTGAAAAATCTTTGAATCAATTTGTACTTGTATAAATTCACTTTTATACTTAAATACTTTCAAAAATCTTTTTCTTTTGACAATAGATTCAACAAGGGGAGTTTTCCATATATAACAAAGATATATAACTTTGTTTAGCCCAAATTAATATTCAAATTTTGATTATTCTTTTGTAAAGTCATTCTCCATATGGCTTGCTTCCAATTTTTTTTTTTTAAATCATAGAAATATACAATTTTCACTTTATTTCCATAAAGAAAATTTCTACCATAGAAATATCAAACTTTATTTGATTTTAGTTCATCATATATTCACAAATATACTTTCCGTTTTAGGAATCATCTTACAATTCTTATTTACAAACTTTCAATAACAATTTCATCTCAAACCGTACGATGTACACATATCATCCGTACGCTATATCAATCTGATCGCTCACTCGATCACACAATTTCACTTCCGAACTAGTATCGTCCACCCGACTTCCTAGTGCGGACTCAGATTTGGTTCCTTGATCAGAAACCGTCATTCTCCTTGCATAGTCACAACTATGATAGAGAATATCCAGAACCAATCAAAAATCCATATCCAGGTTCGCCGTCGAAAATCGAGCGAAAAAAATCCGAACTCGGATCGATAATACTATCTCGAAATTCTGTGCTCGAATCTGGATCAAATCACTATGCGAATAGAATAATATACGTACATCTTACGTATTTATCTTCATTGACTATCAGTTAAATCAATTCCCCTTTCTATTCACATTCACCTTAATTTTCATTCACTTATTCACTTTTGTCTTAATCCCCATTTGGATTATCACTTCAATTCTTATCTCAGTTGGGTATTTACTCAATAACAGTTTGAACTCCGACCAGTTTATATTTAAAAAATAGCTTGAAAATTTTATAATAGATAAGTAGTTGAAAAATAATTAATAGTTTGCAAAATAGCTGTAAAATAGTTAACTAAAAATAAAATAGTTGTAAAACCGTTAAATAGTTTCAGAAATCTTAGATAATTGCAAAATAATTGTAAATAATATTTAATTTGTGAAATACATGAAAAATAGTAATAAGTTTAGAAAACAATTGAAAAAAAATGGTTAAATAGCCCTAAATAATTATTTAATAAGTATAAAATAGTTCGGGGTTTGAAAAGAAGGTTACATATACTAAATAGATAGGGAAATAGATTAAAAACAGTTTATATTAAAACAATTTATATTGAAAATAATCCAGAGTCAAAACCGTTCACTTCCTCTTCAATTCAATTTAAATTTCCATTTAAATTGACCCAACTTCCATTTCAAATAACTCCAAATTCCATTGGACTTGATTTATTCCCAATTCAAGTTGAATTAATTCTCAATTTCTCTCCAACCCAAATCAAATTCCATTTGATTTTTTTTTAAACTTATTCAACTTTAATCCCAATTCCCATTTATTCAAGTCAAATTCAGTTTGAACTAATTCAATTTAAATTTCAATTTTAAATCATTTCGAATTATATAAATTCGAGTTAAATTTCCAAAAGTTGATTTAACCCCTTAAATTAAATTAATCTTTATTTTAAAATTAATAATCCAAATCTTTAAACAATTTAATTCTGAGTCCAATTCTCAAAATTCCATTTTAAGTTATTTTTACTTAACTTATTTAAAAGTTCAAATAAGAGTCCAAAACAATTTTACCTTAAAAATTCAATTTATTACCCAATTTCAATTTTGAAACCAGTGCTTAACAATTTAAATTTCCAATTCTTTTTAAATATTTAAACCTTAAGTTCAAAGTGGTTTCATCTTCTTAATTCCAAATTTTAATTTCCCTTTTAGCTAAATAATGGATATATCACCACAATCCATTTCTTCATTCATTTAATTAGAATAATCCAATTCACCGTTCCATGGATTATTAATAACAAAAGAATGATATCGGGATAAGCCAAAGTAAATAAACATCCAGATTATTTAAAACAGCATCCATCAATAACACACATTTCCCATTTTCAGATCTCAAATCCGTTTGAGATCACACATAACTCCCATTTCAAAACA
This sequence comes from Allium fistulosum, assembly GCA_030737815.1. Taxonomy (NCBI): domain Eukaryota; kingdom Viridiplantae; phylum Streptophyta; class Magnoliopsida; order Asparagales; family Amaryllidaceae; genus Allium; species Allium fistulosum. The sequence continues at coordinate 271,209,964 of CM060902.1, read as the reverse complement.
ACCCATTTAACTTCACTAAGTAAAATTTTAATTTCATCTTGAAATTTCCAATTTAGGTTGTTCTTATTTAACTTCCCCTAAGTTAAATTCAATTCATTCCTTCAATCAACCTTAGTCAAATTTGAATTTCTACTTCAAATTTTCAAACTTCTAATAATATTCATTCTTACTCATTAGTTCAAAACTTATATCACTTTCGGTTTCACCTCACTTTCCAAGGATTATTCAAAACCCAATCTTAGAGTTTATTTCAAATATACCTATTTATTTCCTTTACACACCAAATTACTTAAATTTTTAAACCACCTTTGGTTTTAAATTCAAAACATGTTCCTATAAATTTTCAAACAACTCTTGTTTGAATCAAGCTCTTTTATTCAAATAACACTATTTATTATTTCCTTTAAACACTTGGAACAAATTCTCATATTTTCTGGACTTAGATTTAATACTTCACCATTTAAACCCTTTCCATTTCAATTCATAAGTCATACTCATCTAAATGTTTACTTCCATAAACATTTCATTTTTGCTAAATCATTAACAAACATTTCATCATTTTAGGAAAATAACCAAAGTTATTACAACTGGAAACCAATTCCAATTATCTATTCCTAAAAAATCTTTTTCGAATTCAAGATTTTAATTTCAGTTTGAATCCATTTCAACTTATCTTTATTCAAATTTCAGTTCGGTTGTATTCCTATTACTTCTTAATTTAATCCCAATAATTTAACAACCAGTTACCTTAACATTTGTTAGTAAGAAATATTGCTTTATATATCAAAATATATTCTTACTTAAAATCATTTAAAATCTTTTATATAAGAAAATAACAAGTACGCTCTCTCGAATATATATACGCTCAACTCATTTTAGGGTACCTTTGACCCTATCCTAATGAGTATCCCCCACCAGAGCCAAGGTTCTCGCTTAACCTCTCAGCTCTGATACCAACTGTAACGACCCACAATTTTCGATCCCGATAATTGCAGATAGTTAAGAAAGAAGAAAGAGATAGAAGAAGAAGAAACAGAAAATACACAGAATCTCACATTCGCAGCGGATCAAAATATAATATCAAATAATAACAGTTTACAAAGAATACTGCATATATCAATTTACAGTTATAATACATCAGAGTTATAATCATATACACTAGCAATGGACATATACAAATCAAATATGTCTCAAACAAACAGAAATAATAGTCACAGCGGAACACTCCATACGTCCTGCCATCCAGCTCGCCTTCTGTGCTCCAGAACATCCTTACCTGAAAATCTGTAATACTCGGTCTGACCCGAGCATTACATCAAAGTAACACCCGGGTCAGGCTGGAAACCAGCGTGAGTAAACCCATGAAATTTGAAATACTAAGTTCAAACCATAAAAGGAAACCCGGGTAACTCGTACTTCACTACGAGTTCATTACTTGTTATGCTCAGCACTTACGACTCAAATATTAAGTATTCTAACTTAGTTCAAAGGTTCGTTACATTCCAGCCAATTGACATCACATATCAATTTATATAGATTCAAAGTGGTTCCGGATATTTACTGTTACCCGACCCCGGTCTCTTCGAATCCAATGTCATAAGTTATTCAAGTGAATAAAACTAAATTTTCAATATTCTCAACAATTTATCATTAATAAATAACTACATTATTACTGTCCTTATAATCATATCATATCACAACGTTCAAGGCAATTACAACATTCAATCATCCATAATTTAATTAACCTCTAAATAAATTAATTTCTAATCTTTAATCATTTAGATTATCCTTACTTAACATTAACTAACTACAAACAACAAATTAACTTGTTATCTTTTTAATTATCCATCTTATTTGATCGTCCTTGGTTAATTATCATTTAATTACAATAAATAATTAACTCTTAATTTAATTTATAAAATAATTAACCTTCGCCCATTCTTATTAATCACCCAAATTAACTATCCTTTAAATCACGTCCATTTATCATCCTTCGATAAATCACACTTATAATTTATTAACCCCTAATACATTATCTTAGTTAATCCATACTCTAATTAATTTCATAAGGTAATTAATGCTCAATTACTTCCATTAAGAATTTATTCTTTGAGTAATTATCTAATCTCAAATTTCCAAGTAATTAACCTTAATTAATTAATTTATATCCCCTTAATTAAGTAAATTTCAATCATGAATTAATTAATTACTCTTTACTAATAAATTTAATCCCATTTGCTTTTTTTAAGAACTTACCTTCCACAAATTCACTTTAAATATATTTAAACTTAGTTAAACATTCCCTTTGGAGCCTCAATAACTTAAATAACTCAAAAATCTTTTGAAACATTTGGCTTTAAATTTTGGAAACTTGTTAGAAATTTCCTTTTGGAAACTATTCACTTTAATTTATTTAAATTTACAATCTTGTTTTATTATAAATAATTTTTTTTAAACCCTGAACCAAACAACCATGAGTTTCTCTCGTTCTCTCTGTTCAAACCATCACAGGAACACGCGAGATAAGCTCCTTCCCAAACACAAAATCGTCTGATACACAACGTGCACGGTGCACGTACCCCGATGATCCACGGTGCTCTGACTCTCGGAACTTGCCTCAGCACATCACCGATGACCACGTCATCCCCCACGGCTACCCAGATACCATGATTTCATCGTCACTCGAAATTGACCCACTCGGCAACCCAGGCCCCAAACCACTCTGGCAAAAACTAGATCGCCTCGACGTCCACGGTAACTGGAACCCACGTCCCTATGATCCCGGCCTCGTCAACGACCCACGCAGCTATCCCAACATTCGTGGTCGAACTCGACGCTTCGATTTTGAAGAAATCGCCTTGCCATTAGGGTCGACAGCACCACCATCAAAACCCTAACTTCCTCTATTCCGGCCACCTCGTGCCAAAATAAAATACGAATTCATTTTTCCCAAGGTCATCAGGCCTCTAGACAACTCTGACCACAACCCCGATGATGTTCTCCATGCCGATCACCAGATATTGGTGAAAACCCCAAAATTCTTCAACTTTGATTTACTCAGAGAATATACTACTGAAAATTGTGAATCCTGTTTCTAAATTCATCTTATGGCATTACAAACTTGTTCATGGCTACGAATCATTAATTTAAAATAATTGATTTAAAACCATATTTAAATCATTCCCGATATATATATATATATTTTTGAAATAATTTAAAAATGTAATCTCTGAAACTATTTAAAGAATTCATATTACACTAAACTAATCAGATTCCATTGATACATCATAACCAAATTTTAAAATTTGTGAAGATATGATTGTTTTTTTTCTTTTTCTTTTCAAGCTGGAGCCTGGAAGTAACAGAGGTCATATATCATCAGAGACTCTGTATAGACCTTTACCTTATTTCAAACATGCATTCAAATCACAACATTTCTGTAAAAACTACACTATATTACAACAATATTCATCACAAGCATCAACCAGATTGTAACTGTTTATAAATACAAAATTTACTCACTTTTTAAGATCGAGATTCTGATAGGTTTTTAATTCTACTGTTATTTCATATTCTGGAACTAAATACTAAGTTAAATCATCTAAAAATATTTTTAGGATTTACACTACTCTGATATATTCATTCTTTATTCGACAATCATAGCTTAACTTTGAATGTTTGGGAAGATATAAATTTCCTAAGGATCTCATGTCTGATTTTTAACAGAGCAGATATGCATAAACATGTACAAGCAAAACACAGACAAATCTTAAGTGTATTCATGCTTTCATATCCAAGTACCCATGCAACCTCACCCCTACATTCATGCATCTAAAACTCCCGACCAATTAAAGCCAAAAGGTTTCGTTTACTCACCAGAATTTTATGAGCAGAGCAACCTTGTTTTTGACAAGCTTGAAACTGAAAGGTGCTTTGAACTTGTTTGCTGAAGTTTGCATTTGAATTTAAACTGCAGTTGCATATCTGCTTTTAAAAACTCTAAATCTTGATTTGCTCCTACATATTGTAAACCTTAAATCTTGTTTTTCTGAAATGCTTTGCTTGCTCCCTGATTTCATTTGTATGCATGCTTCCAGGTGAATGAAAAACACGCAGGCATGGATTGAAATTGTCGTTGCATGCAAGATTTTTTTTTCTTTTTTCTAATATTGTTTAGTTCGAATGAAAGAAAATGGTAGAGGAAGATATACATAAAGAAGTATAGGCTGTAGCTTCCACCGCAAGTTTCTTTATTTTTATACTATTATTTATTTTTATTTTATAAATCCTTGACCAGATATTTTTTTCAAGTTGGAGGCTGAAAAGATTTTAAGGTGTGCTAGCATTTATTGCCTTTGTACAAATTTACTTATTTTTATTTTCTTTTGCTTCTTTCATTCGGCTGAAGGATTTCATTTGTAAAACTGAAATGACAATTTGTGGTGCTAATTAAATGTATGTCTTCAATTATGTTTACATCTAATAAATGTTTGCTGATTCTTGTATTTGGTACAAAGATAATTTGAATATGTACATAGTTTTGTTTTCTTCTTGCATTGCACAATATATCACGCAGCAACATATGTTATTGTTTTTGTCAGGTTTATTTTATACTTTGTTTTAAATTTCATTTTCTACCTTGTTTTCATGCTTATTTTAGCTTTATACATTTGTACTTTCAATTTTCAATTTATGTTGTATGTTTACCAAATTACTTAATTCTTGTTTTTCTTTTATCTTTATTAACTATCAATATTTAAGTCATGTTCAATATGGTTTACTTACCTAAATTTAATTAGATTAAATATTAAAATAAATAGGGCCAGAATCTAGGGTCGTCACATGTAGATTTATCGAGTCATGGTTTCTACGATCACCTTGATCGGTATGGACTATCCTTGAGATCATTCTGTGATTCTGTGTTCCCGGTCTGAGTTCGATCCTTGGTATCGTATCGGTTCGAGTGATACCAATTTGTTTGTTTGTTTTGTCACAGGTTTTGAGTACAATCATTGCGATTGTTTTGGACGATCATTACGATCGGTTTGGATTAAGATATCTTGGATTCTGGATATTTGGATTCTATGACAATTCCGTGTTCGTGAAATAAATATATATTCTTGTGTCTTGTGATGGATGTTAAGTTAATTCTATTATTTTGTGTTTAGGGACTAGTTCGTGTTTGTGACTTGAACTTATAACCATGTTCTGAGTTAATCATTGATATTTGCGTGCTTAGAGATATTTTGTTTTGTTCTGTGAATTCAGTGTTTAGTGACTAATATGTGTTTGTGATTTAAATGTATAACCATGTGCCTTGTGATGAACTCTAAGTTAAATAAATTCCCATGACTCGTCGTTTCATGGACATCTGTATTTACTTATATGTTGTTTATTCTTGCGTTATATTTTGTTCTCACCCTATTGGATATTTAGAGATAGTATGATGGTGTTATTTTGCTCGGGTCGGGCCGAGACTTTTTAGGTTACAGGACAAGTTGACCTTTGGATGTTTAGTCTAGCAAGGAGATAAACACTTTTGACTTTTTAGTTTATCTCATTTAGGAAATTTGTGAATATGTTTATAAGGTGTACAATTGAGATTAGAGAATTGTAAAACTGTATAACAATCGAGTTGGTATTTCATTTTGTAAACTAAAAATTTGTATATGTATAAGTTGAGATTTATTCCACTATGATCTGTGATAGTTATTTATATGATATATTGTTCTGATTTTGAGAAATTAGTGTATCTATTACTTTGTATTAATACTGTACACGTCAAATTCATTTCAGATATTAAGTGAAAAGGTATAAATGACGTGCCAGTGTTAGTATAAAGATATATTCACATTCGATTGCCCTTAACAAGCCGTATTCTCCGGATTAGCAGACGACATTACTTGTAATGTTCTTTGCTAATCTGGGTATCGCGGTGGGGTCGTTTCAAAAATGGAATTGATATGATCTATGGATAGAACAAATTATATGAGATGAAATGAAATTAGCTAACCTAAACGAACACATAGCATTAGACTCTCTAATAATTATTCTCGCACGTCGAAGAGAAACTATGAGTTTCTTATTAATGTCGAAAATATATACTCCTAGACTTTCTAATAAACATTTGAGACTGTTGACTCTATATGGTATGATGCACAAATCTGAAAGAACTCCAAGTACGCTATCAAAATATAGATTTTAGTGGTCCTAATTGAAGGGATATGATCCATCGACCTCGATCGCGTCTTTATGAATATGACTAATGCAGTTGGAATTAAATGAGCAATGTTGATAAGAATAATATCGCAAATTTCAACTGTTGAAATTAACGTAATAGACCCGATATTCAACATGTTCAAGTCAATTTGGATTTACTCACAAAATTATCGCTTGATAACTCCTAGTGTTTTGGTACATATGTATTGAAATAGAAAATTCTAAATAACGATTTAGAGTAAGCTGTTTACACATATTAACCAAAAATGTCTCAAAGTCAGTGGGATCGATATTGAGTTTGTGTGTCTTTGGATATGATCCAAGAAATGATACGAACGTATCATTTTGTATGCATCCAGATTGAATAAGTATTTTGATAGAAATATCAAATAGTTTGATTATTAATCAAAATGCAGAGCAAGCGTGTGTTCATAGGAAAAAACGTTAAAAGGTACATTGATATTACTAAACTATAAGCAAACAACGTGTTATTGATTTTAACGATGTACTTGTGTTAAAATCAGCCTTAGTTGTTTTAATACTCAACGTTGGATTAATAAATCATTATTTTTATAGTAAGTATAAAAGATGTCGGGAGTGTCTCAAATGATATGCATGGACACCTTATTAAAATGTTTAATACGGAACATGTAAGATTGATTCCTTTGCATTGGCAATAGGAATTATCATACATGTTTTGTTGTCTACGATATCATGATTTTCTTATGTATTTGATACATGAAGAAAATATAAAATCCAAATTGGTATCACTAAATGGTTGTTTGAAGTATTCTCATATATTTATGAAATACTAGAGAATTATTTACATAAACAAAAACTGCTTATAAAGGAGCATTCGAACTCAAACTTTGTAAGTCATATTGAGTGTAGTATGTCAATAATAAATCCAAGTTAAGAATATTTTAGTTGGAAATTTTCTAAACAAAATACTGTGGCTTATTCATTGAAATAAGGCTATGTAAATCGCCTTGATTATTGCCACAATAAAAATAATGTATATAAAATTATAATTGCGCAATTTATAACTGAGCCGATTCCAAATGTTGAGAATCTCATAACATTTTTATATGGTAACAATGTTGTGATATGGTTCGTAATAGAACTTTGATCTCACTAGACACACTCTGAATTGTTCCACATGATAAAACAGTTTATCACCATCGGAGAGAGTTGATTGACAGAGTAGATAATTAAAACATAATATCATACTCGTTCATAAAGGGACTGACCCAATTGGCTTTGAGAAAACCAATTGGAGAAGTTGGACTAACATTCCATAATTGACCCCAAGTGCAAGTGGGAGATTGATAGAGTTAAGGGTATGTCTTAGGGGCATTTATGTAATTTGTTACATACATCTAACTCGTTGACCAATCTTGTTCGAAATAAAGGTATTTTCTTTCTATTGTATACTTGATATAATATGGTTATATTAATTAATCAATTTAATTAAAAGTATATTTAATAAAAAATCCACAAATGGTATGTTTTGTGATAGTAGTTACAAACTGTTGTAACCGTGAGTAATTTATCACGATGAAACAAATATACCATTTTAAATGTTCCTAGTCAAGATGCATCGAGCTGGATATCGATGTATCCATTAAGACTAGAGTACGTAATGCTCTCCAAATGTTGGGTAGTGTATTACTCATGACTGTTGGAGGCACAAAGGGGTTACGTACTGATAGTTATTGGACAACTGTGGAATGACTCGCTCGATAGTTTTATGTTGGTTAATATAACTAAGGTCAAGCAGAGAATATAGATGTGACTAATTTACACGGTTCTCTCGACTTGAGAATACTGTTGATCTTCAATGTGGAAGCTTCGCTTTGATTATTAGTTAAATCATGGCACGAGGTCTATCGAACGGCTATAGTTGGGTCGAGTGGAAGCATTGGAAGTGAAACACTATTCAAGAGAGGATTCGTCTCCTCAGTTATGTGGGGTTAGTATCACGGTCAACTGAAGTCAACTCAAAGTCAAAGTCTCTGGCCAGAGCATTTCGGTTAATAATAATTGTTATTACTGAACGAAGTACGTTGTGTTTGGACTATAAAGTTGATTGTGGGTGATATTGGAATTTTGACCATTATCAAATTCCATAAATCCAAAGTGATATAGTTTTGACGAAGAGATTGGTGTAAATAATTTTCACTATTAGGTACCACTTGTAATAAGTAAAATTAAATTTTACCAAAAGATGTGTAAGCAGTAAATTTGATCAAAATGTCACACCACCTACTAAGCGACCTATGAACATTAATATTTGAATAGTTCGGTATTAATCGCTGACTGAATTTACACCTTTGAGTTGCAAAACCCTAATGATGAATTCTTTGAAAACCCACATAATTTAATTAATTTATAAAATGTTGTAAATTGATCAAATTAATTGATATTTGAGAAATATTAATTATTGTTTATTTGATGTTTGGAAGAATTTTGTAATTATTTTAATGCATTTATAAAAGTTATATTTGTGTGCATTGATATACAATGTTGATGTAATTTAAAGATAATTGCATGAAATGATTTATGGAAATTTTATGTCATTTGATGACATGATTTATGAAAATTTTATGTCATTTGACAACATAATTTGTAAAATAATTATGTTATTTGATGACATACGTGTAAAGAAAGGATTAGAGAGAAACAATCAACAGAATTAATTAGGGAAGTTTTAATTAAAGAATGGGAAAAGTTTCATTCTTTCAAATAAAACATATTCTCTAATTCATACTGTACGTACAATTCATACTTTCTCATTCATTCTGTTTCTTTCTCTCCTCCTAACTTTTCATGGTAGCAAAAAAATTCCAAAATTGTTTCAACTCCATATAAAACATCAAAATAATAAACAATACAAAAGTGGTTCATCCATCTCTTGCAAGGATAGGATGAGGATCTTGAAGATATGAGGAGATATCGTCATTAAAGGTGTGACTTCTAGGCAACATCCTAAGAGAAGTCCATTTTCAAGATGCGCTTCAAAGCTTTGGGTAATAAGGTATGGTTTCCTTTAATAGATAATGATATTTGATGTAATGTTTGTCGAAAGAGAAATTTAATTATCATAATTTGTATGCACATATCACTGCCTCATTTAAGTTGAAAATTGTTTGTGTGGCTTGAATTGTTTATTGAATGAATCAATTGGTGTTTTATTTAATAAATCAAAAATAATATTTTTGTATGTCTAAATATAATGTTTTGTTTTGGAACTATGTTCTATACATTCAATTTAAAGTCTAATTTTTAAGTCAGAAATTTTGTATGTTCAACTTATCAATTGGGTTCTTATTTTGTTAAATTAAAATTTGTATATGTTTGGATACAATGTTTTATTATAGATCTATATTATAAACATTCAATTCAAAGTATAATCCTTTATTTAAGATTTTTTATATTCATATTGTTTTGATTGGGTTTTACTTTAACAAACTAAGCTAAAATTTGTTGGAATATTACCGTGTTTTATTGAAGATTCATATTTTAATTCATATAAAACAAAATGTAATTTTAGATTTAAAATTTTATATGTATGTATTTGTGTTTATATTGTTTTCAAAATTAAAAAAAGGAAGATGTTTTGGCAATAATTCTAAATTTTAATTTCATTACTATAGTCTCTAATTTTTATTAATTAGAGATACTTTATTGAATATTACATGCATACAATTAATGTTTTGACAGTAAACATACTTCTAAATTGATTGCTATAAATCTCTAATTTTTATTAAGTAGAAAGACTTTATTTAATCTTATATACGCATAATTAATTTTATACGTATGTTGGATATATAAAATTTATTACATGTATTTCATGTTGTCAAAGTATGACTAGATTTCTTTCCAAAAGGAGGAAATAATTTAAATGAGGCAATAATATATACGTACATTTATTTTCGACTGTTTATATCCTTACATTATTATGTCAATAATTTGTCATTTATATGGTGCATTAATTAAGTTTATAAATTGGGAAATTGGTTCGATCGTCTCTGTTTCCCTTTATTTATTTCCCATTTTTTCTTTTTTGTTATTAGTTATCCATTTAATTTTGTTTATATGTCTACACCTTGCCATGCCATTAATTGGTAGCAGCTATCATATATTGCACTTGCAGAATTTACACTATAACTTATGTGTTTATACTTATATTCGTGCCATATACATGTTGTTAATTCATGACATTCATTTGTCAATCAATTTAATTAAAGACATTTCTCTCTCCATATAAATTTATGACCCATCATTAATTGAATAAGTTAAGGGGAAGGAAATAAAAAGTTTAATTCTTTAAATAAATTTATGCCTCGTCATTAATTGAATAATTTAAGAGATAGAAAATGAAAATTTTCCTTCTCTAAATAAATTTAATAAGTTACTATTACACACAAATATGTACATAAGAGTATATTTGATATACTTAAATTTACATATACATTAAGTTAAAGTAAAACTTTATTTAAAAAATAAAATAAAATATTGATTTTATTTAAAAGAAACTTAGAAAAGTTCTAAGTATATTTAGACTTCATAGGCCCATCAAAGATCCAAAATGGCAAAAACAAAATTCTTCCGCTATGGGCTGGCCCAGTTCCTTCAACTATAACTCATCGAAATTTCTGTTGTCGCCAAAGTGTTCCAGTTAGGAACTAAAATAGAATGACGTCCGATTTTAGCCCAAATTTCAACTATCTCCAATTCGTCCAATCCAATTCCATTATGAAACTTAAGTCCTCACGAGCGCAATGCTTGAATCCTTTACTTGATTGGACCTCACATGAGAGAGTTATTAAAATTTTAAGTTATTGATATTTAAATTAAAAATTAATAGACTAATTATATATTTTACTAAATAATCACCATATTATACTTATATCATACTTCATCGTTCAAAATTTTTCCCAGGCCACGTGCGCAACAAACTCGCTTCAATTTTGGATGATCTCCACCTCCTCTATAGTCTACCGCTGCCGACCACACTCCACCAGTATCTCGCACCGCTTCCGCTCATGGTTCTACCGCCTCTCTCGCTGCCATCACTAAGATTTTCCCCTAAATTGAATTGACGGTCGCACCTCCTTAGCTGACGTTGTGCTTTGCCTATGACAATCTCCATGACAAGGTTACTCAGCATGACGAGACGAACAACTTCCCAGCTAACGTCTTAGCCTAAAAATACCGCAGGTGGCCGAAGAAACGAGGGCTGTTGATTTAGAGATGGGTTTGATTGAAGAAGAACGAACAAAGATCTTTTTTAATTTCTTTACTTGGTATCAAAGATGGAAGGCAGTAGAAGTTATAAAAGGGGAAAGGGGGTATGGCCTAGTGTGCTAGCATGGGCAGGGTGTAACGGTCTAGACTCGGCCTTCGAAAATCGGCACCCGTACTTCACTTGTACTCGAATGCCGCAGATTCAAACGCCGAATCTGGCTCGTTGGAGCTTATAACACAGTAAGTATAACAACATAGCGGAAGAAAGAAATGAATGATATCATATACAAATCCCATGAATACAATATCCAGAATGATATACAACAATGATATCTATATGATACAAGAATATCAGAGACAAATAATAATGTTATAGCGGAAACAACAGAAGTTACAACTCCAAACGGTCTTTAAAAGATAATGTGTCCAACAACTCACACATCAAGCTCGAACCATCATCACGATGCACAAAGATAAGCAAGGTCAGTCGTCCGTGAACTCCAAAAACTGAACTAGCTCCAACTAATCTACTAAATCTGACTATCTGAAAACCCCAACTCTAGACTGCCCGTGTGGAAAATTGTGGGCACCCAGAGTTTAGGAAGGGAACAATAAACTCCGAGTCAGTCATGGGACTGGTATGAGTAACAAAACAGTTATTTTCACAAAGAAAATAAAAGAATCGCAATGCTTTTGGAAAATGAAACTACTATAAGGCCTCCCGCCACACACACAATGCAAACGCAGAATTGGAGGAGATTTCTCCTTATGATAGTCAAACATGCTTGATACGCAAAATCTTTTTAATATTATCATTAGTGCCTAGTGTGGAAAACATTTTGAAAGTATAATATAAATCTTAGCCAACATACAACCATTATTGTATGCCTACTATAGCTACCATGTTCAATAGCAGGTTACCACCACATTCCATGGCAGGTTATACAACTAAAACCGTACAAGGCTCATATTGTTTCTTTGGATTTTCCAACAAATGGTCAGGCTAAGGAACTTCCTACTGCCACATGAGTATGCCTCTGGAGGTACGCACCGAGAACCTACCCGGCTCTCTGCCAACACAAGGCCGGTTACCCCCTTCCCGGGAAGTAAACCTAAGATATGCCACCCCCGGTCGTTTGCAACCTTTATCCGAGGGCCCTCGATCACAAAGCAACAATCACACAGTAAATGAGATTGGAGAAACCACACAGGTAAAATATCTGGGCTCCATACCATGATACCACCTTTTTCCAGAAGGAATGGACATACCCTAGGGGAGCTACCCCTGAAACCTTGCCGCATCTTTCCTGTTTCGACCATTTCCGGGGTGTGAGGTCCGATGAGGTCTCGTCCACAAAGCTACGCTTCTTCACAAAGCCATGCTTTGATCAACAAATGATCAACAAATTATCAGCAACACACAGCAACACTTAGCATGCCACACTACCAAATTGGGAGTATATCACTGATAACCTTCAACTACATAACCCCTGAGCTCATACGTCTCAGAGAAGGGTGTTAAGCTAAGAGAATAAATTCTTCGCCACCAAACAGAAATGTATTTGAAAGAAATCAGTTTTTTATCTCAAAGTGTAGTGTCAGACATACAACCATACAAGTCTGTTCCGCGTTCGAACAGAACCAAAGGCACTTCCAAAGAAGCCCTTGCAATCCGGGTATTCACAATCCCAATCGGACTTCCCATCAGATATGGAATCTCTATACCGTAGCTACTCAATGCAGAGACAATCGATAGGTTATCCTATCGTTCTCGCAAACACTCGGTCTTCAACACCAGTCTTCAAATGCTATCCATTTACGTCGTATCACTATTCGGAATGGGTTTTTTGACACAAAGTCCTCTCCCGGCTAAACCGAATAGTGAGCGCAATATTTTAAAACATATGGATATTGGGATTTCAGTTAAGTCATAACTTATTACCCAAAACTTTTCTTCAAATGGTTTAAACAAATTACCATTTTAATCTTCTACACAAAAAGATTCATCTCACAAAGTTCACCCAGTTTCACAAAGGTTCATTCACATTTTTTCAAAACAGTTTTCCTTTCAAATTGGATTAACTCGTCCAATCTTTAAATCAAAGATTTAATTGATAGCTTTCAAAACAATTCCATTTCGACCTTTTATATAAAAGGTACTTCCAATTTCAAAACAAAATTCAACAATCTTTCACAAAGATTTATTCATAACTCGGAAAACCATTTTCATTTCAAACTTGAAATTCTTTTGACAAATTGGAAATTCATTCCTTATATGAAAGCTTCTATTATTTGAAAACAAATAGTTTTCATTTCGGAAAATCTGATTCATTTATACGAGTTAAAGTCCTTGGGTTAAATTCAAATTCTCAAAACCATACTTTTAAAATGGTTTAAAAACCCATATATAACACATTTATAACTTTTATCAGATTTTTAAACCATAATTTCCAACGTAGAATTCGATTTCAAATTTTGAATTCAAATTTAAATTAAATTATTTAAATTGGAAACTTTACCAAGTTATTCAAAGTAACTTTTCTCTTTAAAACTTCTTTCCAAAGCTTTTCATTCCATTTTAAAAATTGAAATTAAAATTTCAATTTCAAAAAAACATTTTATTAAATTCAAATTATATGTGGCGTAACCGATTTCCAAGTGAAATCCATATTTGTGTGTGTATGGTGTGGTCCAGGGGTTTCACACACAATAGTGCAACATCATTCAATCATCCCAGATTCAAACACAGAAATATAGTTGATAAGCGGTATAAACTATAACGCTTATCCTTATTCAGAGATCCACAGATAAATCACAGATAAAATAAATTGCATTCATCACAGCTTGAATTAAAACAATTCATATCACACAGCATCACATAGTAGGGATATCGAACAATTCACAACATTCAATAGAATACAGTCATCCATAAGTAATGATTTATTAATCATCATTCTCTAATTAATTTAAATTAAATTAAATTAATTACTTTCATCATTCTAAATCTTGCTTACTTAACCATTATTTAATTACAAATTAATTAATCATCCTCTAAGTACTAATTAATCACCCTTGATTAATTATACTCTAATTACATTAAGTAATTATCCTTAATTAATTACACAATTTAATTATTCTTAACCAATTACAGTAATTAACCATTAATTACTTCATTAATTAATTAACTAAAATTAATTACATTAATCCGTAATTAATTACATTAATTAATTACTTCATAATCACTTATTATTGATTAATTAATCTTAATTAATCAACCCTTAATTACGTCATTAATTATATTAATTAATGATCTCTAATTACTTCTTTAATTAATTACTCTATTTACATTAATTACATTAAGTAATTAATCTTTAATTAAACCCCATTTATTAATCACTCTTGATTAGTCTTATCCAGTAATTAACTACTCTTAACTACTCATTAAATAAATTAATTACTCTTTAATTAATTATCTTTAATTAATCCCTTACACAAAGTAATTAAATCCAAATTACTTCCATTATTAAATCATCTTCCACTAATTACATCCAGTAATTACCCTTAATTACTTCACTAAGTAATTATACTTCATTAATTACACTAAGTAATTATACCTAACCCAATATCAAGTAATTATCTATAATTACTTGAACTTAATTAATTAACCTTAATTAATAATTAATTAAATCTTTAATCATTCTTTGATTACTTAATAATCAATTAATTTAAAAGATATATCGTTAACCATAAATTTATTCAAGAAATTAAGGTTAATTAAAAACAACATTTTATCTTAATTAACTCTTTAAAAATAATAATTTAAGAATTAATTTATAAATATTGATCACATAATTAAATGACTTAATTACTTTCAAAATAATTAACTTAACCCTTTGCTAATCCCATTTTAAATAAATCCTTTATTTTTAAAAGAACAAGTTAAAACTTGAATTTGTTTTTAAAATTTGAAAACAATTATTTTTAACCCAACCCGAGGCCTCCCCGAGTCCACCACCGAGCTAACACGCCCCTTACTTCGAGTCTCCCCCCAAACCAACCCGTATCTTCTTTTCAAACTTTACTTTTTATTTAAGTTTTAGAAAACCCGGTGTATACACAAAATTTCCCAAATAAAAACTCGAGCCAGCACTACGATTACCCGAAGACAACTTCGAGTCAAAACCTTTCTTCCCCAAACTATTGCTTACTGACACGAACCAACACATGTCTACGTGCACCGCCGATCGCCAACATTCTGGCCATCGCCACCACCTTCCACAACTCCACGATCATCTACCCAATCTCACAAACCACCCAGATCGATGAATTCGTAAGCCAAACGAAATCGAGCAACTTTACCCAAACTGGAATAAAAACTGAACCACCACAAATCACCTCGTCCCCGCAACCTCGACCACCAGACAACCCGAGACTCCGGCCATACGATCGCCAACGTCTCCTCTACCACTTCCTAGAGCCACGAGACACTCGATCAACTATCGGGGACGAACGAATCATATTTCTCAGGCTTAGTAAAACTAGGTTTAGGAACTTCCAATGTTCGCCGCCGCTACCTCAACCATCTGCACCCCCATCCACCATTTTTCCTGCAACCACCGTAGACTCCTCCACCTCTACACGAAACCTCGAGCTCCATGAACTAGCAGATCGTCGGAAATCGCCAAATCAACGAATTTCGAACAAACACGAACTGCTCTCAAATCCTAACTCTAAAAATTATGATTCTTGCTTTAAAAATCATGTTAAAGCATAAGAATTCAGATTATATATCTGAAGTCGTAAATTACGAAGTTTGAAATTTGGCTAATTTAAAGTTTTGCTCTGTTCTTTTAATTTCTAGAAATATTGACAAGTTATTTTAACTTGTATACATTTTTAAAACTTAATATATTCGGTAACAAACAATTTTTGTTTTAATCACAAGTTCAAAATGTCAATAGATCAAGAGAAAATGATTTTGGAAACTAAATCTTGAGCTTGAAAACCGGTAACAAAGATGATACAGGAGATAACTGTGCGCATATATTCATCCATCACTCATGTATACACAGAAAAACATACATGTATACAAATATACTTATCACAGATACTTGCAACAGAATCATGTTTTTTTTTAAGATTTTAAAAAGAAAAGTTACTCACAGTGTTTCCAAAAGAAGACAGAGCTTCATATATGTTGAGACAGGCTTGATTTTTTTCTAGTTGAACTTCTCCTTTGATTCTCTGGTTTGTATGAATTTAATAGTTGTTAAAGTTGAAGCTTGGTTTAGATATATATTACTTCAGATTTTTTTCTCAGCTTAGAGTGGAAAAAAACTGAAATGAGAAGTTGTTGATGTACATAGGAAATGAAGTTTACAGGAGATGATGATATTTGTACAAGTGATATTTTTTTTGGTACTAGTTAGCAGAGATTTTTTTTCCAAATGGTGGCTGACGAGATTTTGTGGTGGCTTGTTTTATAAGCTAATACATATCTTTCTTCTTTTGTCATGTTCAACCTGATTTTGTTTTGTGAGTACATTTCATATATAATTTGTCTTGTTACCTTGTAGTATAAATGAAGTTCTAGAGTTAATATGTTGTTATAATTTATCTAATGTGTTACTTTATATTTTACATGGTTTATTAACATGTTGTTTGAGTTTATTTATGTATTTATTTTATTTTATTTTTATAATTTATCTTATATATATATAGTAATTTCTAACTTATATATTTATTATACTTATGTAAATTTCATAGTTTCTAGTGTTGAGATATATATATATATATATATATATATATATTTGTAAGTATATTTTGTTTGTATTTTATTTTACTTCATATATTTATTCCTATTTTAACTTAAAATTTGAATTCAATATATATATAAATTAAAACTTATTTATGCACATATATATATATATATATATATTCACATATATGTACAAGATTTAAATTCAAATGATTCAACACATATTCTATTTGAATTTGGAGAACTCAAATTTGTTTACCAATAAATTTCACAAAAATTTTTTATTCAAAAATTAAATTAATTATCAATTTAAACTTAGTTAAAATACGGGATCGTTACAGGTTCCCCCCCTTAAGAAATTTCATCCCCGAAATTTGCCAAGGAGACACAAAGATAAATGAAGAAAATTTCATCAAATCAAACTGAGCATCTATTCTGCTTTTGGCTTACCAAATCAGAATATCAATAACTGATATGAGAACGAATCTTTTTAATTTTTCACAAGATACTCGGGTTATCCAGATCTACGAAATATGCAGGGGCATGGGTTAGTTCGAAGGGATAACTAACCATTCGTAGAACATATCCGGACACAAAAATAGACAGATATATGGATACAATTCCAAAACTTTTAGTTTAGAAACCAAATTATACCTATCAACCATACCAACCAAAGCAACGAATTCATCCAAACAAACAATTCTGACTTATTGGGAGTTTATGTCCTATGCAAATATATCAAATCTTCTTCTTGGATCTACCAGGAACTATCAAAGAATTGAGAAAAGATGAAGAACAAAAGAGATTGATAGAGAAAAGATTGTTTCCTTGTTGTTACAGGGTATTGACCATTTATAGTCGTATTCCCATGTCCCCTATCTCATCCTCTTCTTGCACTCATACTTACTATCAGTGGATAGTAAGAGAATTTACTAAGGTATACGGACATATATCTTAGGGATACTCATTCTAGGGTATACTTCACCCTATCTCTAATGAGCTACTTAATGTGTTATACTCCTGAGCTAAAGTTCAACCTTAGCTCTGATACCAAATGTAATGGTCTAGACTCGGCCTTCGAAAATCGACACCCGTACTTCACTTGTACTCGAATGCCGCAGATTCAAACGTCGAATCTGGCTCGTCGGAGCTTATAACATAGTAAGTATAACAACACGGCGGAAGAAAGAAATGAATGATATCATATACTACTCCCATGAATACAATACCCAGAATGATATACAACAGTGATATTTATATGATACAAGAATATCAGAGACAAATAATAATGTTATAGCGGAAACAACAGAAGTGACAACTCCAAACGATCTTTAAAAGAGAATGAGTCCAACAACTCCAACATCAAGCTTGAACCATCATCACAATGCACAAAGATAAGCAAGGTCAGTCGTCCGTGAACTCCAAAAACTGAACTAGCTCCAACTAATCTACTAAACTTGACTATCTGAAAACCCCAACTCTAGACTGCCCGTGAGGAAAATTGTGGGCACCCAGAGTTTAGGAAGGGAAAAATAAACTCCGAGTCAGTCATGGGACTGGTATGAGTAACAAAATAGTTAATTTTACAAAGAAAATAAAAGAATTTCGCAATGCTTTTGGAAAATGAAACTACCATAAGGCCTCCCGCCACACACACAATGCAAACGCAGAATTGGAGGAGATTTCTCCTTATGATAGTCAAACATGCTTGATACGCAAAATCATTTTAATATTATCATTAGTGCCTAGTGTGGAAAACATTTCAAAAGTATAATATAAATCTTAGCCAGCATACAACCATTATTGTATGCCTACTATAGCTACCATGTTCAATAGTAGGTTACCACCACATTCCATGGCAGGTTATACAACTAAAACTGTACAAGGCTCGTATTGTTTCTTTTGATTTTCTAACAAATGGTCAGGCTAAGGAACTTCCTACTGCCACATGGGTACGCCTCTGGAGGGACGCCACGAGAACCTACCCGGCTCTCTGCCAACACAAGGTCAGTTACCCCCTTCCCAGGAAGTAAACCTAAGATATGCCACCCTCGGTCGTTTGCGACTTTTATCCGAGGGCCCTCGATCACAAAGCAACAATAACACAGTAAATGAGATTGGAGCAACCACACAGGTAAAATATCTAGGCTCCATACCAAGATACCACCTTTTCCCAGAAGGAATGGACATACCCTAGGGGAGCTACCCCTGAAACCTTGCCGCATCTTTCCTATTTCGACCATTTTCGGGGTGTGAGGTCCGATGAGGTCTCGTCCACAAAGCTACGCTTCTTCACAAAGCCATGCTTTGATCAACAAATGATCAACAAATGATCAGCAACACACAGCAACACTTAGCATGCCACACTACCAAATTGGGAGTATATCACTGATAACCTTCAACTACATAACCTCTGAGCTCGTACGTCTCAGAGAAGGGTGTTAAGCTAAGAGAATAAATTCTCCGCCACCAAACAGAAATGTATTTGAAAGAAATCATCTTTATATCTCAAAGTGTAGTGTCAGACATACAACCATACAAGTGCGTTGCAGGTTCGAACAGAACCGAAGGCACTTCCAAAGAAGCCCTTGCAATCCGGGTATTCACAATCCCGATCGGACTTCCCATCACATATGGAATCTCTATACCGTAGCTACTCAGTGCAGAGACAATCGATAGGTTATCCTATCATTCTCGCAAACACCCGGTCTTCAACACCGGTCTTCAAATGCTATCCATTTACGTCGTATCACTATTCGGAATGGGTTATATGACACAAAGTCCTATCCCGGCTAAACCGAATAGCGAGCACAATATTTTAAAACATATGGATATTGGGATTTCAGTTAAGTCACAACTTATTACCCAAAACTTTTCTTCAAATGGTTTAAACAAATTACCATTTTAATCTTTTACACAAAAAGATTCATCTCACAAAGTTCACCCAGTTTCACAAAGGTTCATTCACATTTTTTCAAAACAGTTTTCCTTTCAAATTGGATTAACTCGTCCAATCTTTAAATCAATGATTTAATTGACTTTCAAAACAATTCCATTTCGACCTTTTATATAAAAGGTACTTCCAATTTCAAAATATAATTCAACAATCTTTCACAAAGATTTATTCATAACTCGGAAAACCATTTTCATTTCAAACTTGAAATTCTTTTGACACAAATTGGAAATTCATTCCTTATATGAAAGCGTCTATTATTTGAAAACAAATAGTTTTCATTTCGGAAAATCTGATTCATTTATACGAGTTAATGTCCTTGGGTTAAATTCAAATTCTCAAAACCATACTTTTAAAATGGTTTAGAAACCCATATATAACACATTTATAACTTGTATCACATTTTTAAACCATAATTTCCAACGTAGAATTAAATTTCAAATTTTGAATTCAAATTTAAATTAAATTATTTAAATTGGAAACTTTACCAAGTTATTCAAAGTAACTTTTCTCTTTAAAACTTCTTTCCAAAGCTTTTCATTCCATTTTAAAAATTGAAATTAAAATTTCAATTTCAAGAAAAACATTTTATTAAATTCAAATTATTTGTGGCCTAACCGATTTCCACATGAAATCCATATTTGTGTGTGTATGGTGTGGTCCAGGGGTTTCACACACAATAGTGCAACATCATTCAATCATCACAGATTCAAACAAAGAAATATAGTTGATAAGCGGTATAAACTATAACACTTATCCTTATTCAGAGATCCATAGATAAATCATAGATAAAATAAATTGCATTCATCACAGCTTGAATTAAAACAATTCATATCACACAGCATCACATAGTAGGGATATCAAACAATTCACAGCATTCAATAGAATACGGTCATCCATAAGTAATGATTTATTAATCATCATTCTCTAATTAATTTAAATTAAATTAAATTAATTACTTTCATCATTCTAAATCATGCTTACTTAACCATTAATTAATTACAAATTAATTAATCATCCTCTAAGTACTAATTAATCACCCTTGATTAATTATACCCTAATTACATTAAGTAATTATCCTTAATTAATTACATAAATTAATTATTCTTAACCAATTACAGTAATTAACCATTAATTACTTCATTAATTAATTAACTAAAATTAATTACATTAATCCGTAATTAATTACATTAATTAATTACTTCATAATCACTTATTATTGATTAATTAATCTTAATTAATCAACCCTTAATTACGTCATTAATTATATTAATTAATGATCTCTAATTACTTCTTTAATTAATTACTCTATTTACATTAATTACATTAAGTAATTAATCTTTAATTAAACCCCATTTATTAATCACTCTTGATTAGTCTTATCCAGTCATTAACTACTCTTAATTACTCATTAAATAAATTAATTACTCTTTAATTAATTATCTTTAATTAATCCCTTACACAAAGTAATTGAATCCAAATTACTTCCATTATTAAATCTTCTTCCACTAATTACATCCAGTAATTACCCTTAATTACTTCACTAAGTAATTATACTTCATTAATTACACCAAGTAATTATACCTAACCCAATATCAAGTAATTATCTGTTAGCGCCAAAATTGGCCACTAACCCCCAAATCCAGATGAAAGCACCAAATACCAATCACAGCTCAGAGATAGAATGTATGTAGAGAGCAATAATGTGAAGAACGGTTAAAACTGAAATGAAAGCAGTAAAGAACAACAGATTTTATAGTGGTTCGGCTAACTCCGGCCTACGTCCACTCCAGAAGTTTACTTTTTTATTGCTGTAACAATCGATTACAGTTACAAAATGGCAGAGTTGCCTTAGCCTTAGGAAAGAGAAAGTAAGAGAGCAGAAAGAAGATCCCCTTTGACTGTGCCCCTGCCTCTCTATTTATAGACAAAGATGGGTTGGACTTCCTTGGTGGGCCTGGTAGCCGAGTACCTCAGCCCAAATGGAGTGGTCTCCATATGCCGAACCATAGATGCCGAACGCTGAATGCCGAACAAGGTGCGAATGCCGAACGATCTCCTCATGCCAAACGTTGGGAGGTGCGAGGTACCGAGGTATGGAGGTGCGAGGTACCATGATATGGAGGTGTGAGGTACCAAGATATGGAGGTGCGAGGTACCAAGATATGGAGGTGCGAGGTACCAAGATATGGAGGTGCGAGGTACCAAGACATGGAGGTGCGAGGCACTGAGGTGTGATGCCGAGCGAGGTGAGGTATGCCGAACGACCCATCCAATGCCGAACGCTCCCTGATGCCGAGCGCTCCATCCAATGCCGAACGATCCTTAGTGTCGAACCTCCATCATGCCTAACGTCTCCAGATGCCGAACGATCCATCCAATGCCGAACGTCTCCAGATGTCGGACGATCCATCCAATGCCGAACGTCTCCAGATGTCGGACGATCCATCCAATGCCGAACGTCTCCAGATGCCGAATGATCCATCCAATGCCGAACGTCTCCAGATGCCGTACGATCCATCCAATGCCGAACGTCTCCAGATGTCGGACGATCCATCCAATGCCGAACGTCTCCAGATGCCGAACGATCCATCCAATGCCGAACCATGTTTAATGCCGAACCATGTTTCCTAGACCCAATTTATAGTTGATTCATCTTTATCCAATCATATTTCCATCTCCCAAGCACATTGCATCATTCATCCATCCAGTTGACTGTATCCATCGTACCCTAGCCTCGACGAACATGCAGTTGATTAAGTTAAACCCGTCTGTCCGCGACCTTGCCAAAAGGCGGCTTAACACTTGCCCCCCAAAACATGCCTTGCTTTGAAAGGTGTGTTTTGAATAGCCTCCAGCCCAGTATCCAAAGTCCATGTTTCATCCATATCCAATAACCAATAGGGGACTTTAGGACCTCTTTGGGTCGATATCCAAATCCATAACCTCTCCGGGCTCTTGCCAAGCGCAATCCACACCTGATGACCGTGGTCCAGTGTCCCTGGACGTTGAGATAACCTCTCCGGGTTCTTGCCAAGCGCAATCCACACCTGATGACCGTGGTCCAGTGTTCCTGGACGTTGAGATAACCTCTCCGGGTTCTTGCCAAGCGAAATCCACACTTGACGACCGTGGCCCAGTGTCCCTGGGCGTTGAGCTAACCTCTCCGGGTTCTTGCCAAGCGCAATCCACACTTGACGACCGTGGCCCAGTGTCCCTGGGCGTTGAACTAACCTCTCCGGGTTCTTGCCAAGCGCAATCCACACTTGACGACCGTGGTCCAGTGTCCCTGGACGCAAGTAATGCCGTGGCTTAAGTCCTAAGCCGAATCCTGGTCGCTCCGGACCCTTGCCGAGCATAGTCCATACTCGACGACCTTTAAGCCAAAATCTAGAGAAAATCCAATCAAAATCCAATCCGAAAAACAAACATTCAAACCAGAATTCAAACCAGAAAAACCAGAAAAACGAGAAAAACAGGGAGTTCAAACCAAACTCCAAAACCAAACCAGAAAAAGCAAATGTCCAAGTCAAAGGAAAAAACAGATTTCACAAACCCGGGCGTTTCGGTAAGCCATCATCTCAGAGCATGCCTGAGGGTTATCTCCGACCCCGTACATGAGTAAGTGATTTAACCGTTTGCCCGGAGTTTGTTACTTATTCCAAACCATCAAGATTAGTTGATGACCAATCGGTCACCATTCCTGGGCCTCGCGCCCTCGTCGTTCAAGGTAGGCGGAGGCTGTTCATGTTCCACCGTCGCATTCTGAGTTCCGACATACTGTCGCAACTGACCATTCCTTATATGCTCCTCGATTATATCCTTTAGATGTCGGCAGCTGTTAGTATCATGCCCGTCCAGGTCATGAAAGAGACAGTGCCTTCCTGATGCCCTTTCACGTTCTGTGGGTTCCCTCCTTGATGGCCTTCAATAGGGAAGACGATCTCGAGTATCTAAGAAAATCCGCTCCAACGTTGCGTTCAATCCTGTGTAAGTGGAGAACTTTGGTTCTCCCCAGCGCTTCCTTTTTCCTTTATCCTTGTCCCCACCTGAGCTTTCGCCGAGTAATCTTCCATCCTTAGTCATGTTTACTTCCTGTGACCTCATGTCCAAACATGCATCCTCTTGTCGAAGAAATCTTTCAGCTTCATGAAAGAATTCCCCAATATCCAACGGTGGGTCCCGTACCAACGATACTTTGAACTCCGAATTATCTCTGACTCCTGATACCGCAGCCATCAGAACCATTGATGGATCTGGCCGATCCACCGAAGCAACTGCTTCATTAAATCGAGTTAAGAATGTCTTGAGCGATTCATCTGCCTCCTGTTTGACTGATGTTAGTGTCATCACGTTCTTTGGCCTTTTTATGTGGACTCGAAATTGACTTAAGAACTTGTCCACCAGTTCTGTCCATGTTCCAATGGATCCATCCTCCAGCTATCTGAACCACATAGCGCAATTTCAGTCAAGTACAGGGGGAAACATCGGGCCATAACCTCCTCCGTTGCCCCCAGCACTTCCATATGCCTAGTGTACCTCATCAAGTGGTCGGTGGGATCCGTCTTCCCGTTGTATACTTCCAGAGTGGGTAGTTTGAAATCGGACAGATTCCTAGCTGTCCTGATGTTCCGGGTAAACGGACTTTTGTTAACTCCCTCTGAATCCCTGTCCGTCAGACCTCCACGAATAGTCCGCCTGATAATGTCAGCCAATCTAGTGTTTCCAACTAATCCAGACTGCCCCCCAAGTCCCCGAGGAAATTCTGGCACATATTCTTCATCACGTACTCCTGGTGGCGTGCCCCCGAGTCTAGGTCCATCCAGATTGTTAACTGTTTGTTGATTGGGAGCTGCCCCCTGCTGATTCACTCCATCTGTCCGTTGGTTGAGTTCCTCTGGTCCAGGTCCATGATCTTGAGCACCTGCAGTTCCTGGTTGTCCAAATTGCCTAAGAAGAGCCTGCATCATCTCCTCTTGCCGTTTCATCATCTGCTCTTGCATAGAATTCATCATCACTTGCATCTCGTCCCGAGTTATGTAGATGGATGCATAACCCTCTCCAGCTCCAGAAGATGCCGCTTGACTTCCTTCCTTATTGCTCCTTTCCACTGCTTGCCTCTTCGTTGGTGGTCTTGCCATTGCTTTCTAAGATCCAAGTTCCTAACTCCAAAATTCCTGAGTTCAATTCTCGGTGAAAGCACCAAAGTGTTAGCGCCAAAATTGGCCACTAACCCCCAAATCCAGATGAAAGCACCAAATACCAATCACAGCTCAGAGATAGAATGTATGTAGAGAGCAATAATGTGAAGAATAGTTAAAACTGAAATGAAAGCAGTAAAGAACAACAGATTTTATAGTGGTTCGGCTAACTCCGGCCTACGTCCACTCCAGAAGTTTACTTTTTTATTGCTGTAATAATCGATTACAGTTACAAAATGGCAGAGTTGCCTTAGCCTTAGGAAAGAGAAAGTAAGAGAGCAGAAAGAAGATCCCCTTTGACTGTGCCCCTGCCTCTCTATTTATAGACAAAGATGGGTTGGACTTCCCTGGTGGGCCTGGTAGCCGAGTACCTCAGCCCAAATGGAGTGGTCTCCATATGCCGAACCATAGATGCCGAACGCTGAATGCCGAACAAGGTGCGAATGCTGAACGATCTCCTCATGCCGAACGTTGGGAGGTGCGAGGTACCGAGGTATGGAGGTGCGAGGTACCATGATATGGAGGTGTGAGGTACCAAGATATGGAGGTGCGAGGTACCAAGATATGGAGGTGCGAGGTACCAAGACATGGAGGTGCGAGGCACTGAGGTGTGATGCCGAGCGAGGTGAGGTATGCCGAACGACCCATCCAATGCCGAACGCTCCCTGATGCCGAGCGCTCCATCCAATGCCGAACGATCCTTAGTGTCGAACCTCCATCATGCCTAACGTCTCCAGATGCCGAACGATCCATCCAATGCCGAACGATCCATCCAATGCCGAACGTCTCCAGATGTCGGACGATCCATCCAATGCCGAACGTCTCCAGATGGCGGACGATCCATCCAATGCCGAACGTCTCCAGATGCCGAACGATCCATCCAATGCCGAACGTCTCCAGATGTCGTACGATCCATCCAATGCCGAACGTCTCCAGATGTCGGACGATCCATCCAATGCCGAACGTCTCCAGATGCCGAACGATCCATCCAATGCCGAACCATGTTTAATGCCGAACCATGTTTCCTAGAACCAATTTATAGTTGATTCATCTTTATCCAATCATATTTCCATCTCCCAAGCACATTGCATCATTCATCCATCCAGTTGACTGTATCCATCGTACCCTAGCCTCGACGAACATGCAGTTGATTAAGTTAAACCCGTCTGTCTGCGACCTTGCCAAAAGGCGGGTTAACACTATCTTTAATTACTTGAACTTAATTAATTAACCTTAATTAATAATTAATTAAATCTTTAATCATTCTTTGATTACTTAATACACAATTAATTTAAAAGGTATATCATTAACCATAAATTTATTCAAGAAATTAAGGTTAATTAAAAACAACATTTTATCTTAATTAACTCTTTAAAAATAAAAATTTAAGAATTAATTTATAAATATTGATCACATAATTAAATGACTTAATTACTTTCAAAATAATTAACTTAACCCTTTGCTAATCCCATTTTAAATAAATCCATTATTTTTAAAAGAACAAGTTAAAACTTGAATTTGTTTCTAAAATTTGAAAACTGTTATTTTAACCCAACCCGAGGCCTCCCCGAGTCCACCACCGAGCTAACACGCCCCTTACTTCGAGTCTTCCCCCAAACCAACCCGTATCTTCTTTTCAAACTTTACTTTTTATTTAAGTTTTAGAAAACCTGGTGTATACACAAAATTTCCCGAATAAAAACTCGAGTCAGCACTACGATTACCCGAAGACAACTTCGAGTCAAAATGTCACATCCCGAAATTTTCGACTTTCGAAAATTCGACATCGATACTCACTTTATCGACTGCCGAGCAATCGAGTGCCGGAAACTCCAATAGTGAGGGTTTTAGAAAGAAGAAGTAGAAGAAAAAGAGAAGAAGAAGAAAGAAAGTAGAGAAGAAGAACAACCGAACAACAGAACAGCAACAGAAAACAATATCAGAATCTTACACATCGCAGCGGAACAATATATAATAAATAAACACTAGTCTTTTAAAACAAAGAACTATATCAGTTTATACATACATCAATCATCAGAGTCAATATACAACAACGGACAGTTATATAACTTGTCCTTATACAGAATACACAGCGGAATAAATAATATCAGATACAAATACTACGTCTCGCCATCCAGCTTATCTCCCAAAGCTTCAGAATATCCTGATAATCTAACTCTAGACTGCCCGTGTGGAAATTGGTGGGCACCCAGAGTTTAGAAGGGAAACAATAAACTCCGAGTCAGTCATGGTGACTGGTGTGAGATCGTAAAACAGTTATTCTTTAAAATAAACAACAGGATAATTTTAAAGTCAATTCGAAATGCTTTTGGAAAATGAAACTACCATAAGACCTCCCACCACACACACAATGCAAACGCAGAATTGGAGGAGATTTCTTCTTATGATAGTCAAAGATGCTTACTACGCAAAATCAAATCCTTTTTGATATTATTATTAGTGCATAGTGTAGAAATCATTTCAAAAGTATAATATTAATCTTAGCCAACATACGACCAGTATCGTATGCCTACTATAGCTACCATCCAAACAGTGGGGCGCCACCATAAGTGAATGGCAGGTTCTACAACTAATACCGTACAAGGCTCGTATTGTTTCTTTGGATTTCCAACAAATGGTCAGGCTAAGGAACTTCCTATCCACGATGGGTACGTCCCTGGAATAGACGACCCGAGAAATAACCTAACATTACGGTTAGATCTCTGCCAACACAAGGCCGGGTTACCTCTGCAAAAATAGGTAACTACTGACACGCGTATGCCATCCCCCGATCGTCACCGATCTTCCCGAGGATCCCCGATTCGCAACAAACCACATAGATAATAATAATGCAGTAACCACAGAGGTTAAGTATCTGGGCTCCATACCATGATACCACCTTTATCCAGAAGGAATGACATACACTAAGGGGCGCTACTCCCTAGAACCTTGCTGCATCCTTCCTGTTTCGACCATTTCCGGGGTGTGAGGCTCGACGAAGTCTCGTCCACAAAGCTACGCTTTCTCAAAAAGCCCTGCTTCGGGTCAAACAAAATGATCAACCTATGATCACAAAGATATAAGATCAAACAAATGATCATATCACAAATGATCAAACACTGATCATTTCACAGCAACACTCAGTATGCCACGTTACCGAATTGGGATATATCGCTGATAAATTTCAACTACATAACCTCTGAGCTCGTACGTCTCAGAGAAGGGTGTTAAGCTAAAAGAATAAATTCTCCGCCACCAACAGAAATGTATTTGAAAGAAATCAGCTTTATATCTCAAATTGTAACGTCAGACACACAATCCATACAAGTCTGTTCCGGGATCGAACAGAACCGAAGGCACTTCTCACGAAGCCCTTGCACATCCGGATAATTTTCAATCACGTCAGGACTTCCCGTCACTAAGGGTGATAAAACCTCTAAATCGAAGATCAGTCGATGTAGAGTAACTCGACGGTAATCCTTCCGTTTTCAAAAATATCCGGTCTTCAACACCGGTCTTCAAATGCGATTCATAACGACGTATCACATATTCGGAATGGGTTATACGACCCCATGGTCCTTTCCCGGCTAACCCGAATAGTGAGCGATTATTCAAAAATAAGTGTGGCATCCAAATTCATCCAATTCACAACAAATACCTATCTAAAGGTAATTATTGATAGTCGGTTATTTAACTATCAATAAAGATGCGCAACATCATCAGATTCCAAATAATTTTCCCAAATTATTTATCTTCAAAAATATCTTTACTAGATATAAAATTTCCACACTTAAAAATAAATCAATGTTTATTTTTAAACAACTTCCCTTTTATAAATTCCATAGTGAATTTATATTCTCACATATCTACAGATATACGATTCTCAAATCGATTTCAAATATTCACTTTCGATTTATCTTTAAGAAGATAAATTCTCAAAACCATTTCATTTCATAATGGAAAAGCATTTCCCTACTTATCTAATAATAAGTATTTCACAAATCATTTATTTTCAACATTTGAAAATATTCGATATACTTGAATCAAAATTTAAGTATATATTTCATTCTTTAAGGAAATCAATAATTTTAACAACATCTATTTGAGTCAAAACGAATGTTACGTAAAACATCGTTACGACGACTCAAAATCACTAGTATAGGGATTCGAAATTTAGATAGATATATAAATCCCAATACTACATCAGAAACATTTCCTTTCGGAAATCATTTACTATAACAACAGTGTTATAGTCCACCATTTCCTTATTTCTCGAAAACGTCTATTTCAACAATAAATGTTGAAATCTATGATTTCGATAGTTCACACGTTTTAAAACATCTTTTAAAACAACTTCATTTAACAATATTCCTTTTCCCAAAACATATTGATTTTATTCAATAATATATATTTACTGTCCAAATTCGTGAATATAATCACTATCCCAATTTTAACAATTTCTACACATTTAACTTAAAGGATAATTCGCTGTCCAAAATCACGAATATATCTCCTTTAATAACTTCAATGTTAAATTTATCAAATTCTATTGATTTTGAATTTATAAAACAATGTTTATAAATCCCATTTTCTATTTATAAAACTTCGATTTCTAAATTATCCAATTCAACTTATATAACTCAATTGTATACCGGAAGTCTATATTATAAGTTAAGAACTTATAATTCATTTATTTACAACATCTATTCATTTCTCATCTAAATGTCAAAATCCGATTTATAAGATAATTGCTTATAAATCTTTTTGTTTTACAAAATCTATTCATTTAATAACTTCACAATTTATAAATCTATAAATTTCTATCCACTTATGGAATCCATTTTATTTGACTTTAACACTTAATAAAACTCATTTCAAAATTCCAATATTTTTAATTTATAAAAATATCAATTTTTATAAATCTTTTTATATGAATTGTTTAAAATACTTCAACAATTCCAATTTAAACTATTTCATAATCTTTATCAATTGTTTATTTCAAAAATAACATTTTTGTCGTATTTCACAAAAATCACAATTTTACTAATCATTAAAATTTTAACATTTATTTATTTAAAATAAACCAATTCAAAATTTTCAATAAACGTATATTTCTACAAATCACTTTACAAATCCTTTTAAAATCCAAGATCGTTATTTTTAGACTTTAAAAATGGATCCGATGATGCAACGCATCAAATAGTCAATCATGGCATTCAAAAACATCATATATCAATATGATAATCAACAAATATCACAATATCTGTAAACAATAAATACAGTTGAGGAATCCAGTTGGATCCCTCCAACCTGTTTCCCTGCATCCACAGATGTTAGCACAATACCAATTCCGCTCCAGTACGGAATTATCGCGGTATATAGGTTTTTATAAATCCGCTTACTAACGGCGCAATAGGGTCTCATCCGCTATACGAGGCGGGAAATCATCAATCCAATATATACATATGCCAATATGTATATACTGCTATATATATATATATCCTATCATATCTAATAGCACATCCAACATAGCAATCAAACAGTCAATCAAATCAATAACTGAAAATTTCCACTTTTCAATTGAGTGAGAAAATCTCACCTTAGCTTTAAATTTTTGCAATCCCATTTATCATTTTGACCATTTCTCCATTTCAGACCTAGTATAAACAATTTTTTATAAAATTCATTAATACCCGAAATAAATCGAATAATCTAATTTCTATTAAATAGATTTGATTAACAAATCATCAAATTTTAACTAACCTTTAGTAAATTACCTTTAGTAACTAAAATAACTAAATAAATTAATTTCACAATTTATTCCCCTAATTCATTATTTTAAAACAAACTAGCAAATTGAAATACATAAGTGTATATTTATTTTAAAATTTGAAATCTTATATATACTTAGAAGGAATAACTTATATATAGATGAAAATCTAACTTTAAATAAATTCTCCTTTTTAAATAAAAAATCCGTTAATAACTAAAATGAATAAATTTCCATTAAATGGATTTATTTAATCTTAAACTGATAATTTAAATTTCTTAAACCCATTTCCATTTTCTAAATTTAATTAACTAATAGTTCTTTAAACTTATATATTCATTAGATCTAAATGGAAAATAAATAAAAGAAAAATATGCTTCCTAGCATTTATATTAAATAGAAAATGATTTATACTTTATTACTTTCATTTACCATATATATTAAAATAAAATCAATTCTGCATATATCTTTTACTGTGTATATTATATCCTATGTTCCGTGTAAACATTTCTTATACATTACCAAAAATTTAAATTGAAGAATTTAAATTGTTTTATACCTTGTTGTTAAATGCCCAGGCTCGACTTCGAACTCGCGTGCCTAAACATCACTGCATTCTGACATTCGCCATGCTTGAGATCGAGCTTGCCCAAATCCTCGCCCCCAAATCGTTCGCCTTCCAGAACATGCATCGACGAGCCACTCGATCTTCACCTTTTTCGCCTACTGCCCCACGCGCTGCTGCCATTGTCGCCATCGCCGAGTTCCCCTTACCTCGACTTCATCACGCGCGCGTACGCGACTCGAAATCGCGACCACGACGTCAACCTTCGGCATGGGCCCCGCTTCCATCGAGCAAACCCCTCTCCCCCTCATCGCATAAGCAGAAATCCATACGCGATTTGATCGCGTGCCGCACCCCTCATCCTTGATTAGTGGCGAGCCCACATCACCGTGGGGGCCATCGAAGTCTCGAGCTACCGAGTCGCAGTCGCGACTCCCGCCTGCAGCCGCGTACGTGAGCTGGCACATCGCCCCTCTTTCGATTTGAGAAAAGGAATGAGGAGAACGCGATTCACTTTTGATTTTGGAATCTCCTCGTTCCGCCATTTCGATTTATACAAACGTGATTTTGAATTTTAATTGAGAACTGAAGGGGAGAGACGTGATGATTTTTAAAAGGAATGGGGGAGAGAACAAAGAGTGAGCGGCCATACTTCACACGATCTCGTATCGTGATATTCGGCGTGTTTAAAGGAAGAAAAGTGTGCTGTCTTTGACCAAGTTTATAAATTTAAATTTAAATTCGAATTCAATTTAAATTTCAATGTGTTTAACCGCCGTATGGTCACATAACCACTCCGAAAAATACGAAATTGGAAATCCAGTAATAACACCATATTACGGACCCAATGGAACTGGTTTCGTCGAATTCCGAGACTGTTTGAAAATTGACTATTTTATAAATATCGGTTCGAGTGATTATTTTCAAAACTGAACAAAACAGTTCGAAATTAAATTCTGAAGCTTCAATCATCTTCAGTGTTATTAATACGAATTTTAAAAGCCTTTGAAATATTTTTCTTCAGCTTAAAATTGAAGATTTAAATTTTTATTCAACTATTAACAGATTAAATTCTATAATTTAATCACCGATTTTAAAGTTATATTCGGGATTCAAATTAAATCGTCGTTCAAATATTTAAAATAAATTAAATATTTTCAATTTAATTCGTTCGAAATTCAGGGTCGTTACAAACTTCCCTCCTTAAAAGAATTTCGTCCTCGAAATTACAAGTTGGAAAGAAAGGTCCTTAACTCGTCTACTATTTTTCAACATTCAATAGTTTCATCAATTTATCAAAACAAATCTTTCTACTAAAGATTCGTTATCATTCAACTACATTTCGACTTCAACTCTAAGTTTCAAAACATCATTGTTTAACTTCAATATTCAAATTCGAGTTTAAATTCAAATTTTAACTTTCAAAATTTCTCAAAAATTTTCTAACGCCCTAAATTTTCGAAAAATTTCGCCAGCGTCTCCTTTGCGCGGCTAATACGGTACGACTACAAAACGTCCCTACGGACTCTCAGATTTCAAAAAAGAAAAAGAAAAAGCCAAGCGGCTAGAGAGAAATCATCAAAAACTCATATTAAAACTCAAATACGTACCTTTTGTCGAGCAATTCGAATTATCTGTGAAATCAAATTCAATTCCCTTTATACCTGTATATCCTACTAGCCATAATATCTAGTTACATATATTCAAACCATTTCGTACATTCAATTACAAAATTTTCAATATAACTGCTTATATCATCTTTAAGTTCGTTATTGAAGTTATATATCTATTTCATTCGATTTGAACTCTCATTCCAATTCATTTGTTACTACTCCAATTTATTCAAATTCGGTTTCAGCTTCATTTACTACCAAATTCAAAAGAAGTTTAACATTCAGTTTTAATCTCATTCACTTCATTCAATTAGCTTCACTTACAAATTTTTTTAGTTTAATAGTTCACTTTGTTTTCCACAAATCTAAATTCAATTCAGTCTTACTTATCAATTCAAAATGAATTTTTACATTAAATTTCATTTTCTTGCATTTGCTATTGCAAATTCAGTTATTCATTCGTAATTTTATCCATTTTCAATTCGAATTCTCATTTCAATCGAATTTCAAATACTTTATAAGTCTTCGACTTATTTACAATTTCATTTGTACATTCATATTACTGATTTCATTCCTTTATGAATTTTATCTTCCAATATTTTCTGGAACTTTATTTCAAACCATATATCACATTAATATTTCATATTCACAAATTCTATTCATATATGAATTCATTTCTTTTAAGTTAGATTTTTATTTAAACTTAAACTTTACAAGTTATCGACTTCATAATATTTCATAAACATTTCCATATAGCATTCCAGAGTTTTTTTTTTCAACATTTCAAAAATCATTTTTGAAAACAATTCAAATTACCCTTTGAATTTCTAAAACAAATTTCAAATTTTTCAAACAACTTTCATTTAAAACACTTTGGCAGCAATTCCTCTTCTGGAAACCCGAAAATGAACACCAATGATGCCGCGGTCATCATCGAAGTTATTTTCCAGCGACCGAAAAGAGTTTAGAGCTTTTAATCTCTCTAAATACTTTTCAAAACCTTTGAAATCCATTTTCATATCAAAAAGGAATTAAACTTTCCATAACACCAAAATTTACAAATTCCTTTCGAAACATTTCCAAATACTCCTCTGGAATTCCGTTTCAAATTATAAGTCACATTTATAATTTATATTCTCAAATTTCATTTGTATATGGATTAATTTCTTAACTTTGGAGTTTCGATTTCAGTTTCTTATTCAGTTTCAATAGTAATGATAACGTTTCAATATCATCACTTTCCTAACAACCATGCAACCATATACTGTAATAATTTACAGAAAATCATTTCATTTATATACAAAAATAGTTTTGGGTAAAATTATTTCATTTACCCTATTCAAAACAATACTGTGCCGAATTGTTCTATTCGAGTGTTTAGAAACCCCTTCGATACAGTTTTGCAAGACTGTGCCGACGAAGGTTCATATACCACTCAATAAACCAATCAACACAATACAAAACAATTTTATATTCAATAACAAATACGCGCTCATATCTATTATTACACTCAACTCATTCTAGAGTACTGCTGACTCTATCTCTAATGAGTAACACCCAACAGAGCAGGGTTGTCGCTTAACCATATGCTCTGATACCACTTTGTCACATCCCGAAATTTTCGACTTTCGAAAATTCGACATCGATACTCACTTTATCGACTGCCGAGCAATCGAGTGCCGGAAACTCCAATAGTGAGGGTTTTAGAAAGAAGAAGTAGAAGAAAAAGAGAAGAAGAAGAAAGAAAGTAGAGAAGAAGAACAACCGAACAACAGAACAGCAACAGAAAACAATATCAGAATCTTACACATCGCAGCGGAACAATATATAATAAATAAACACTAGTCTTTTAAAACAAAGAACTATATCAGTTTATACATACATCAATCATCAGAGTCAATATACAACAACGGACAGTTATATAACTTGTCCTTATACAGAATACACAGCGGAATAAATAATATCAGATACAAATACTACGTCTCGCCATCCAGCTTATCTCCCAAAGCTTCAGAATATCCTGATAATCTAACTCTAGACTGCCCGTGTGGAAATTGGTGGGCACCCAGAGTTTAGAAGGGAAACAATAAACTCCGAGTCAGTCATGGTGACTGGTGTGAGATCGTAAAACAGTTATTCTTTAAAATAAACAACAGGATAATTTTAAAGTCAATTCGAAATGCTTTTGGAAAATGAAACTACCATAAGACCTCCCACCACACACACAATGCAAACGCAGAATTGGAGGAGATTTCTTCTTATGATAGTCAAAGATGCTTACTACGCAAAATCAAATCCTTTTTGATATTATTATTAGTGCATAGTGTAGAAATCATTTCAAAAGTATAATATTAATCTTAGCCAACATACGACCAGTATCGTATGCCTACTATAGCTACCATCCAAACAGTGGGGCGCCACCATAAGTGAATGGCAGGTTCTACAACTAATACCGTACAAGGCTCGTATTGTTTCTTTGGATTTCCAACAAATGGTCAGGCTAAGGAACTTCCTATCCACGATGGGTACGTCCCTGGAATAGACGACCCGAGAAATAACCTAACATTACGGTTAGATCTCTGCCAACACAAGGCCGGGTTACCTCTGCAAAAATAGGTAACTACTGACACGCGTATGCCATCCCCCGATCGTCACCGATCTTCCCGAGGATCCCCGATTCGCAACAAACCACATAGATAATAATAATGCAGTAACCACAGAGGTTAAGTATCTGGGCTCCATACCATGATACCACCTTTATCCAGAAGGAATGACATACACTAAGGGGCGCTACTCCCTAGAACCTTGCTGCATCCTTCCTGTTTCGACCATTTCCGGGGTGTGAGGCTCGACGAAGTCTCGTCCACAAAGCTACGCTTTCTCAAAAAGCCCTGCTTCGGGTCAAACAAAATGATCAACCTATGATCACAAAGATATAAGATCAAACAAATGATCTATCACAAATGATCAAACACTGATCATTTCACAGCAACACTCAGTA
Source organism: Allium fistulosum (assembly GCA_030737815.1). Taxonomy (NCBI): domain Eukaryota; kingdom Viridiplantae; phylum Streptophyta; class Magnoliopsida; order Asparagales; family Amaryllidaceae; genus Allium; species Allium fistulosum. Next base: position 271,173,634 of record CM060902.1, on the reverse strand, counting down.
TGCCACGTTACCGAATTGGGATATATCGCTGATAAATTTCAACTACATAACCTCTGAGCTCGTACGTCTCAGAGAAGGGTGTTAAGCTAAAAGAATAAATTCTCCGCCACCAACAGAAATGTATTTGAAAGAAATCAGCTTTATATCTCAAATTGTAACGTCAGACACACAATCCATACAAGTCTGTTCCGGGATCGAACAGAACCGAAGGCACTTCTCACGAAGCCCTTGCACATCCGGATAATTTTCAATCACGTCAGGACTTCCCGTCACTAAGGGTGATAAAACCTCTAAATCGAAGATCAGTCGATGTAGAGTAACTCGACGGTAATCCTTCCGTTTTCAAAAATATCCGGTCTTCAACACCGGTCTTCAAATGCGATTCATAACGACGTATCACATATTCGGAATGGGTTATACGACCCCATGGTCCTTTCCCGGCTAACCCGAATAGTGAGCGATTATTCAAAAATAAGTGTGGCATCCAAATTCATCCAATTCACAACAAATACCTATCTAAAGGTAATTATTGATAGTCGGTTATTTAACTATCAATAAAGATGCGCAACATCATCAGATTCCAAATAATTTTCCCAAATTATTTATCTTCAAAAATATCTTTACTAGATATAAAATTTCCACACTTAAAAATAAATCAATGTTTATTTTTAAACAACTTCCCTTTTATAAATTCCATAGTGAATTTATATTCTCACATATCTACAGATATACGATTCTCAAATCGATTTCAAATATTCACTTTCGATTTATCTTTAAGAAGATAAATTCTCAAAACCATTTCATTTCATAATGGAAAAGCATTTCCCTACTTATCTAATAATAAGTATTTCACAAATCATTTATTTTCAACATTTGAAAATATTCGATATACTTGAATCAAAATTTAAGTATATATTTCATTCTTTAAGGAAATCAATAATTTTAACAACATCTATTTGAGTCAAAACGAATGTTACGTAAAACATCGTTACGACGACTCAAAATCACTAGTATAGGGATTCGAAATTTAGATAGATATATAAATCCCAATACTACATCAGAAACATTTCCTTTCGGAAATCATTTACTATAACAACAGTGTTATAGTCCACCATTTCCTTATTTCTCGAAAACGTCTATTTCAACAATAAATGTTGAAATCTATGATTTCGATAGTTCACACGTTTTAAAACATCTTTTAAAACAACTTCATTTAACAATATTCCTTTTCCCAAAACATATTGATTTTATTCAATAATATATATTTACTGTCCAAATTCGTGAATATAATCACTATCCCAATTTTAACAATTTCTACACATTTAACTTAAAGGATAATTCGCTGTCCAAAATCACGAATATATCTCCTTTAATAACTTCAATGTTAAATTTATCAAATTCTATTGATTTTGAATTTATAAAACAATGTTTATAAATCCCATTTTCTATTTATAAAACTTCGATTTCTAAATTATCCAATTCAACTTATATAACTCAATTGTATACCGGAAGTCTATATTATAAGTTAAGAACTTATAATTCATTTATTTACAACATCTATTCATTTCTCATCTAAATGTCAAAATCCGATTTATAAGATAATTGCTTATAAATCTTTTTGTTTTACAAAATCTATTCATTTAATAACTTCACAATTTATAAATCTATAAATTTCTATCCACTTATGGAATCCATTTTATTTGACTTTAACACTTAATAAAACTCATTTCAAAATTCCAATATTTTTAATTTATAAAAATATCAATTTTTATAAATCTTTTTATATGAATTGTTTAAAATACTTCAACAATTCCAATTTAAACTATTTCATAATCTTTATCAATTGTTTATTTCAAAAATAACATTTTTGTCGTATTTCACAAAAATCACAATTTTACTAATCATTAAAATTTTAACATTTATTTATTTAAAATAAACCAATTCAAAAATTTCAATAAACGTATATTTCTACAAATCACTTTACAAATCCTTTTAAAATCCAAGATCGTTATTTTTAGACTTTAAAAATGGATCCGATGATGCAACGCATCAAATAGTCAATCATGGCATTCAAAAACATCATATATCAATATGATAATCAACAAATATCACAATATCTGTAAACAATAAATACAGTTGAGGAATCCAGTTGGATCCCTCCAACCTGTTTCCCTGCATCCACAGATGTTAGCACAATACCAATTCCGCTCCAGTACGGAATTATCGCGATATATAGGTTTTTATAAATCCGCTTACTAACGGCGCAATAGGGTCTCATCCGCTATACGAGGCGGGAAATCATCAATCCAATATATACATATGCCAATATGTATATACTGCTATATATATAGATATATCCTATCATATCTAATAGCACATCCAACATAGCAATCAAACAGTCAATCAAATCAATAACTGAAAATTTCCACTTTTCAATTGAGTGAGAAAATCTCACCTTAGCTTTAAATTTTTGCAATCCCATTTATCATTTTGACCATTTCTCCATTTCAGACCTAGTATAAACAATTTTTTATAAAATTCATTAATACCCGAAATAAATCGAATAATCTAATTTCTATTAAATAGATTTGATTAACAAATCATCAAATTTTAACTAACCTTTAGTAAATTACCTTTAGTAACTAAAATAACTAAATAAATTAATTTCACAATTTATTCCCCCAATTCATTATTTTAAAACAAACTAGCAAATTGAAATACATAAGTGTATATTTATTTTAAAATTTGAAATCTTATATATACTTAGAAGGAATAACTTATATATAGATGAAAATCTAACTTTAAATAAATTCTCCTTTTTAAATAAAAAATCCGTTAATAACTAAAATGAATAAATTTCCATTAAATGGATTTATTTAATCTTAAACTGATAATTTAAATTTCTTAAACCCATTTCCATTTTCTAAATTTAATTAACTAATAGTTCTTTAAACTTATATATTCATTAGATCTAAATGGAAAATAAATAAAAGAAAAATATGCTTCCTAGCATTTATATTAAATAGAAAATGATTTATACTTTATTACTTTCATTTACCATATATATTAAAATAAAATCAATTCTGCATATATCTTTTACTGTGTATATTATATCCTATGTTCCGTGTAAACATTTCTTATACATTACCAAAAATTTAAATTGAAGAATTTAAATTGTTTTATACCTTGTTGTTAAATGCCCAGGCTCGACTTCGAACTCGCGTGCCTAAACATCACTGCATTCTGACATTCGCCATGCTCGAGATCGAGCTTGCCCAAATCCTCGCCCCCAAATCGTTCGCCTTCCAGAACATGCATCGACGAGCCACTCGATCTTCACCTTTTTCGCCTACTGCCCCACGCGCTGCTGCCATTGTCGCCATCGCCGAGTTCCCCTTACCTCGACTTCATCACGCGCGCGTACGCGACTCGAAATCGCGACCACGACGTCAACCTTCGGCATGGGCCCCGCTTCCATCGAGCAAACCCCTCTCCCCCTCATCGCATAAGCAGAAATCCATACGCGATTTGATCGCGTGCCGCACCCCTCATCCTTGATTAGTGGCGAGCCCACATCACCGTGGGGGCCATCGAAGTCTCGAGCTACCGAGTCGCAGTCGCGACTCCCGCCTGCAGCCGCGTACGTGAGCTGGCACATCGCCCCTCTTTCGATTTGAGAAAAGGAATGAGGAGAACGCGATTCACTTTTGATTTTGGAATCTCCTCGTTCCGCCATTTCGATTTATACAAACGTGATTTTGAATTTTAATTGAGAACTGAAGGGGAGAGACGTGATGATTTTTAAAAGGAATGGGGGAGAGAACAAAGAGTGAGCGGCCATACTTCACACGATCTCGTATCGTGATATTCGGCGTGTTTAAAGGAAGAAAAGTGTGCTGTCTTTGACCAAGTTTATAAATTTAAATTTAAATTCGAATTCAATTTAAATTTCAATGTGTTTAACCGCCGTATGGTCACATAACCACTTCGAAAAATACGAAATTGGAAATCCAGTAATAATACCATATTACGGACCCAATGGAACTGGTTTCGTCGAATTCCGAGACTGTTTGAAAATTGACTATTTTATAAATATCGGTTCGAGTGATTATTTTCAAAACTGAACAAAACAGTTCGAAATTAAATTCTGAAGCTTCAATCATCTTCAGTGTTATTAATACGAATTTTAAAAGCCTTTGAAATATTTTTCTTCAGCTTAAAATTGAAGATTTAAATTTTTATTCAACTATTAACAGATTAAATTCTATAATTTAATCGCCGATTTTAAAGTTATATTCGGGATTCAAATTAAATCGTCGTTCAAATATTTAAAATAAATTAAATATTTTCAATTTAATTCGTTTGAAATTCAGGGTCGTTACACAAAACCTGTCTTCCCCAAACTATTGCTTACTGACACGAACCAACACATGTGTACGTGCACCGCCGATCGCCAACGTTCTGGCAATCGCCACCACCTTCCACAAGTCCACGATCATCTACCCAATCTCACAAACCACCCAGATCGATGAATTCGTGAGCCAAACGAAATCGAGCAACTTGACCCAAATTGGAATAAAAACTGAACCACCACAAATCGCCTCGTCCCCGCAACCTCGACCACTAGACAACCCGAGACTCCGGCCACACGATCGCCAACGTCTCCTCTACCACTTCCCAGAGCCACGAGACACTCGATCAACTATCGAGGGCGAACGAATCAGATTTCTCAGGCTTAGTGTGATATCCCGGAAATTTTGGGCAATAATCAATTTAATAATCTGTTTAAAAATTAAATTGATTTAATAATCTTTGTTAATAAAGATTTAAATTGGTTTAATAAACTTCTTTTATAAATATTTAATTGGTAAATGTTTATCTTTTAAAAGCTAATTAAATTGTTTTCTATTTATAATGTATATATATAATTGTATATATTGTAAATAGAAAAGCTTTGGATTGAATTTAACAAATAAAAACATAATTTTCAAATTTTAATGTATTTTGGTAATTTGGGATTTATGATTTAATATAAAGCTTTTCAAAGTTATTTAATAAATAAATTTTATGGTTTTAAAATAATCAAGATAAATATTAATTGTTTAAATTTATTTTTAGCATTAAGTTCAAAATAGAAATGAATTAACTAAAAGGTTTGTTTTATTTTTGAATATAGCTTGCTAAATATGATTTTAATAATGTATATATATAGTTTAAAATACAATTTTATAAAAGAAACATTAATTCATTTGGTAAGATAAGTAAAATAAGTAATTTATATTAAGGGATAATTTCTTTTGTAAATTATTTAAGATTTGATAAATTGTTATTTTCAAATTAATGTGTAGTTATATATGTATATATATATATATACAAGTTGATTGATTTTCTTCGATTTAAATTTGAATTTAAAAAGTTTTAAAGAATAGATATTTAAAATATTTTGGATTTAAAATATAAGATTTTATTTGTATATTATTTGTTTAGTTTATTTCTTTTAAAGAAATTCAAATATATGTATTTAGATAAACATTTATAAAATTGTAAATTAATATAAAAGCTTTTATTTACATTTAAAATAAATAGAAAATACAAAGACAAGTGTAATTATACTAAAGCCTCATAATAACAAGTGTTAAGTAATTAGAAATACTAATGACAAGTGTCCCTTATTTATTTTATTTTCTTTAATTTTCAATAAATCCAAATTAAATCTATATATACATCTCTTTTCCCTTCTCATTCTTTTTCTCATTTTCCAAAAGAAAGAAATCTGGTTATTGTTTCCAGTTCAAAGTTTTACCGTTCAAAAATATTCTCAACTTCTATTTTTCTCTTCATCTTTATAAAAACTAAAAACAAAACCCAGAAAGATATCCAAACCAGAAATCAAATTCAATAAACCTGTAAACAAGTTTGCAAATCAAAATCAGTTCCTCCTCAAAAACTAGAAACTCATTTTCAAAGACCAATTTTGCAAATAAAAGTCTTCAGCCTGCAAATCTGCATTCATTATCTTCAACCTTAGATGATTAGGATGCATTTTCTTTTAATCTGGAAGTATGCAAAGCAAATCTGGAAGCCTGCAAGCATTTTCTTCAATCTGAGATAATTGAAGAAAAACCTGGAAATTTGTTTGGAAGCAAGAAATCTGTTAAAAGCAAGTAAACTAGAATCTAAAACAACATCTCAACAATACAAGATAATAGAGCATGCATGCAAGTTCTTTAGCAAGGAAATCAGTTTCAAAAGCAAAAGCTCTTCAGATTTGTAGCTCTGTTCTCTGCTTTTTAAAACTGGTGAGTAAATTTTATTTTAAAAACAGTTTTAACATGATCCTAAAAATTGTTGTTAGTGGTAAATGTAGCAGTAATATAGTTTAAATATTATATGTATTGGATGTGAATGATTGCATATATATAAAGATGAAAATGTGGAAATATCTATGCATGTGTAGATGTTGTTTCTCTGTTCATCATTTTCTAGGGACTAAACTTTAAACTGTTAAGATAAATTTGTCAGTATTTACTTATATATGTAATAAGTAATGGTAGGAATGTGATTGTATGGATGTATAGATGTATATTGCTTGGAAATATAGTTGAATCACTGAAAGATCATCTGCATGCCTGTATATATATATAGATACCTCTGTTCTTGGTTTACAGACCAAAATTTAATCAAAGAAATCAATTCCTCTTCTTATGAATCAATATAGATTAGGATGTTTATAGGACTTATGTTTGGATTAACTAAACCTTATTTTTAAATAAATAATTAAAAGTTAAATTAGTTAGTGTCTCGCTTTGAATTTGGAAAATACAGCAAAATGTATTATATCAAGAAAATCAACCATTTTAATTTCAAGTTTCAACTTTGAAATCTAATTTATTAGTAAAAGTTAAGGTTTTTGAGATAAATATCAGGATTTTTAATGTGATGGATGTTGAGATCTGGCGAGTTGAACGGGAAATATTTTTTGGGTGATTTCTGGCGATTGGTACGATGGACGTCATCGGGATCATGGTCGAAGTTGGCTGGAGGATGGACGGTCACGAGAAAAATACGATTGTATTTTATTATGGAACGTGGTGGTCGGAATGAAGTGATTTAGGGTTTAGCAAGCAGTTTGGGTTGTCGACATTTCGAGGAAATAGCGTCGCCGTGGGAAGATCGTGGTCGATCGCATGTGGGGGAATCAACGTAGGGGATCGTGACGTGGCTCTGGTCAAGGCGGTAAGATTTCTGGTGAACGAGATCATCAGAGCGAGGCGTTTTTGGTCGAGATGTTGGGTTCCAGGAAGTTGCTCATCAGTCGATTTTGACTTCAGGCGAAGTAAGGGGTTCTGGGTGGTCTGAAGATTTGGGGTGATCATCTGAGTCATGTGGGTGAACTCGGCAGTAGTCGGAGACACTCCGACTATGTGTGCACGTACACACGTGTACGTTTGGTTGTAGGTTCGTATGGCATTGGGGAAGAAAGATACGCTCGGGTTTGAGCTCGAGAATTTGGATGTTTTTCTCGAAGCAGATGGAGCTGGTGGAAAACTCGGAGAGGTCTCGGGGTAGTCAAGGGTAGGACTCGGGTGAGTATTGGAGCCTGGGTTTAACTAAGTTTAAAAGTAAATTTTTAGTGAAATATTTTTAAAGAATGTTTATTTAAGTTTTTTTTTTATGTTTAAATTGTTTTGGGGTTAAAGAAAATTATATAATTGATTTATAAAATGTTTTCAAATCTTTCGATTATAAAATAAATTTGCAAAGAATGTTTTCAAATGGAAATTTAATGATATAATTAAGAATTTAATAAAGATAAAGAATTTATCTTTAAATTTAGTAAAGTTGTGATTAATTAAGAATATTTAATTAGTGAATTAATTAAAAGATTCATCACTTAATAAATTTATTAGTATAATTAATTAAAGATGAGATTAATTAAAGATATTACTTAGAGTAAGTAATTAGTGGGTAGTTAATAATGGAACATTAACTAGTGATTAAGAAGTGATTAATTTAGGTAATTAAATTAAGTTAATTAATTAAGGTAATTAATTAAGGATAAACTTTGAATTTGATTAAGTGTTAATTACTTAATATAATTAATTAATTAATATAATTAATTAAGTGAATTACTTAGTATAAATAATTAAGGTGTAATTACTAAATGTAATTAATTAAAAAGAATAATTACTTTTTGGAAGTAATTAATGAAAGGTAATTAAGGATTAATTACTTAGATAATTAATTAAGGTTAAAATTTATTAATGTGATTAATTAAGGTTAAAATTAATTAATGTGATTAATTAATGTTAAAATTAATTAATGTAATTAATTAATGGATAATTATTGAAGGTGATTAATAATTACTTAATTTAAAAGTAATTAGTGGATAATTAATAAAGTAATTTGTGGAAATTACTTAATGGAAATGATTTGAGGTTAATTAATGGAAGTAATTAAGAAATAATTACTTAGTATAATTAATTAATTAATTAAGGTTTAATTAATTAAAGGTAAGTGATTAATAGTTAATTGATTTCTGTAATTAATTAAAGAATAATTACTTAATGTAATTAATTAAGTGGAGTAATTAATTAAGGAAGTAATTAAGGGTCATTAACTAATATAATTAATAATATAATTAAGAGTTGATTAAAACTAATTAATCAATAATAAGTAATTAAGGAGGTAATTAATTAATGTAATTAATTAAGGATTAATGTAATTAATTATAGTTAATTAATTTATAAAGTAATTAAAGGTTAATTACTATAATGGTTAAGAATAATTAATTTATAAAATTAATTAAAGGCTAATTACTTAAATGTAATTAAAAGATAATTAATCAAGGATGATTAATTGAAATGAATGATTAGAGGATAATTAATTAATTGATTTATAATTAATTAATGGTTAAGTAAGCAGGATTTATAGAATGAAGTAATTAATTTAATTTATTTTAAATTAATTAGAGATGATATAAATCATTACCTATGGATGGTTGAATAATATTGAATGCTTTGCATTGTTTGATATCTCTGATGAGATATGATTGATCTGTGATATAGATACTTGGTTGAATTGAAATGATAATGTAGATTATCTATTGTGAATTATCTATCTTTGTGTATATAGATAAGAATTGAATTGTTTTAACCTTAAAACAACTTGGCCCTTAAAAGATACGTTTTGGATTTCGATGAGACCGGGATCGGGTTTCCGTATACCGGTATTCCAGGTCTGGAGACCCGAATACCACATCGATCCAAATTAACGATAGGTCGTGAATCTCAAGTGAAGATGAAGATTCAGAGTGCAAGGGTTATTGTCGTTAACTCTGAGGGTGATTCCAATACGAGTGTAACGAGATAATGCCTTCGGTTTCGTGCGAACCCGGAACGAACTTGTATGGATTGAATGCTTTCAACACATCGTCCGGAGGGCGATGAGCATTCTAAGTGATGTGTTCTGATTTAAAGGTAAATCGTAACCTCAAGCCTCATCAATCGGGAATGGCTAAAACAGGGGAGGTGCAGCAAGGCTTCGTGGGTAGCACCCACTGAGAGTAAGGTCATCCCTGTCTAGAGAAGTTCCTTTTATTTCGGCTTAGTGGTGCAGTTGGCGACGACCATCTGTGGGGTGATTTTATTCGGGATTATCCAGTAAGGGATGGTTCCGGCTTTGTGTTGCAGGGGATTGGGAGTGATCCTCGGTACGGTGATCTAGGCCCCGTACTGTGATGAGCGGTACCCCGGTAGCTCTGCCATTGTATGGAATCCAAACTCCAATAAGTGACGTACGATTTAGTTGTGCCCAACTATGTTGGAATGTGAGATGTAAGCATTTCAGCTATTTCTGTATTTTACTTGAAAACCCTAGACCCTATTATAATACAATCGGATTTCCTATCAAATGTTTTGGTTAGCGTAAGGTAAAACCTTTTCCATGTTTATGTGTGGGAAGTCTTACGTGATACCTTTGTTTTCAAAAGGGTTTTGAAGTTAAGCAAGTTTAACCCGTTTACTCACACCAGACCCATGTCTGACCCAAGTGTTTATTTTCTGTTTTATTAAACCTTGGGTACTCAATTTTTACGAGTAGCCAAGGGATTCAGGTTAGCTTTGACGAATCTATGGAGGAGATATGGAGCAGGAGGCTTCAGCATTCGTAGATATATAGTATTCCGCTGTGTTGGTTTCTCTGAGTCGTTTGTTTGAGTTGTATAATAGACGGGTTTTATAACTGTCTATTTTGTGATGTGTAAGTTGTGTACTCTGATTATGTAAAGACTATGTAATAATTATGTGATATATTATATTTTGTTTCGTTCCGCTGTGAGATTCTGATATTGTTTAGTTCTTTCTTCTATTCTTTTCTCTTTCTATCTCTTTCTTTCTTATTAACGGTGCGTCATTCTGTGGAATGAGTGGCGGGTCGTTACAGTGGTATCAGAGCTATAGGTTGAGTGAATACCTAGGCTCTGGAGTGGTGTCTATCTTGAGAGAGCGTATTTGTAATTTTTATATAACTATATATATTTATTTCTACCTATTTGTTGGGTTACTTGTTCGGGTTTTCCAATATAAGTTATAAGGTAGATGGGGTGGTGGTGTGTGAAACACAACTACCAATGGTTGGAGTTTGAATGTTGAGGTTGGAAATTTTTGTCGAGACTGTAAACCTAATACCGTCTCGAGTGAACTTTGCAGTTGTGTAAGGATTTCACAATCTCTGAAGGAAACCTGTTATGGTTCGGAGTTTATCTTTGAAGTTGGATGAGTAGAGTTGGATCTGTCGGTTAGGCAGAAGCGAGTGATGGTATCTCAGGAAATTGTAGCTGTGTGATGAGACGCAGTGAATATGGATGTTCCCGAAGATGTTTTCTTTTGGAACAAGTTAATGAAGTGTGTCTGTTTCGGTGTTGTGGCTGAGTTCAGCATGGTGATTCTGTTTGAGGTTCGAGTTTCTCGAAGAGCTTTGGTTAAGAAGTCTTTGGCATCTGTGGCAGCAGTGCAGCTCGGAGTGTTCTTTGCGTTGGCAGGAAGTTCTTCCGGCTTAGCAGTTTTCTGGAGGTGGAGTTCAGAAGCAACAGAGTGGATCCATTTCTTCAATGGATTGAATAGATAAGCGTAAGTTGTTCTGTTTGGTAAAGAGAGAACAGTTTTCTTTGGAATTAGGCTGGGTTGATCGTAAAAGTGACTTGCGATTGCTGAGTGTCCTCTTGGGTTATCAGAGTTTTCTGGATGTCTTCAGGGAAGTTGGAGATTTGTCCGCATCTGGAAGTTGAGTTTTCTTATCGACTTGGATTCCAGGGTTGATACCGGTGGTTCAGATTATTGAAGGTTGATTGCTAGAGATGGAGTTTGGTGAAGCAGCTCAGATTTTGATGGAATATCTGAGTTTTCTTATAGATTTGTGGAACCATATTCTGGGATATGTTGTCTAGTCTGTGCTCGTGTTCTTCATCAGCATTTTCTTCTATTCCAGATTAGAGTTGTGCAGCGGAAGCAGTTTGGCGAGTGCTCCTATTTTTCTTTTCCGGATAGGAGGAGTTTGAAGTCTATTGATGATAGTAGAGTTTGGTTTTGGTTGATCTTGGAAAGATCATTGTGATAAGTTGTTTTGATCTAGTTTATTTCTAGAGGCATCGGCAAAGATTTAGCTGATCAGGAAGTTGTAGGCAACCCAGGATCATCAGAGAATTTTGTGGATAAGAGACGAAGAAATTTGGATTTCGAAGACGGAGATTTGATTTTTGATAAGTTTTCTCCGATCGAAGGGAGCTATAAGATTGGATAAGTCTGGGAAGTCAGCTCCGAATTATTTTGGATCTCTTCTGTGTTCTGATTTGGATAAGTAATTTGATCTACTGAATTGAATTGTCAGTTATGATAACTGGAATTCATTTTGTTTCACGTATCTCTGAAGGAGTACGTATCTGATCTATCTTTGGTTTTGGAACCAGCAGTTCTGGAGGTTTGGTTGTTGAGTCAGACTCGTCTGTAGTCTGATATCCTGTTTAGTTTTGTAGATATAGATGAGTAGGAGCTCTATAGCTTAGTAGTATTGATTGTTTAGATTGTTTGTAGAGCGAGTATCCCGGTATATATATATATATATATATATATATATATATTTGGGGAAACTCGAGGAAATTCTATCCAGAATTTTTTTCTGGATAGTTAGAATTGTTTGTTTGCATGATTGGTTGCTATGGTTATTAACATATGGTTGTGTTTTTAAAATTAAAATCTTAAGTAGATTATTAAATTACCTTTGTTTTTAATTTCGGGGACGAAATTATTTTAAGGGGGAAGGAATGTGATATCCCGGAAATTTTGGGCAATAATCAATTTAATAATCTGTTTAAAAATTAAATTGATTTAATAATCTTTGTTAATAAAGATTTAAATTGGTTTAATAAACTTCTTTTATAAATATTTAATTGGTAAATGTTTATCTTTTAAAATCTAATTAAATTGTTTTCTATTTATAATGTATATATATAATTGTATATATTGTAAATAGAAAAGCTTTGGATTGAATTTAACAAATAAAAACATAATTTTCAAATTTTAATGTATTTTGGTAATTTGGGATTTATGATTTAATATAAAGCTTTTCAAAGTTATTTAATAAATAAATTTTATGGTTTTAAAATAATCAAGATAAATATTAATTGTTTAAATTTATTTTTAGCATTAAGTTCAAAATAGAAATGAATTAACTAAAAGGTTTGTTTTATTTTTGAATATAGCTTGCTAAATATGATTTTAATAATGTATATATATAGTTTAAAATACAATTTTATAAAAGAAACATTAATTCATTTGGTAAGATAAGTAAAATAAGTAATTTATATTAAGGGATAATTTCTTTTGTAAATTATTTAAGATTTGATAAATTGTTATTTTCAAATTAATGTGTAGTTATATATGTATATATATATATATATATATATACAAGTTGATTGATTTTCTTCGATTTAAATTTGAATTTAAAAAGTTTTAAAGAATAGATATTTAAAATATTTTGGATTTAAAATATAAGATTTTATTTGTATATTATTTGTTTAGTTTATTTCTTTTAAAGAAATTCAAATATATGTATTTAGATAAACATTTATAAAATAGTAAATTAATATAAAAGCTTTTATTTACATTTAAAATAAATAGAAAATACAAAGACAAGTGTAATTATACTAAAGCCTCATAATAACAAGTGTTAAGTAATTAGAAATACTAATGACAAGTGTCCCTTATTTATTTTATTTTCTTTAATTTTCAATAAATCCAAATTAAATCTATATATACATCTCTTTTCCCTTCTCATTCTTTTTCTCATTTTCCAAAAGAAAGAAATCTGGTTATTGTTTCCAGTTCAAAGTTTTACCGTTCAAAAATATTCTCAACTTCTATTTTTCTCTTCATCTTTACAAAAACTAAAAACAAAACCCAGAAAGATATCCAAACCAGAAATCAAATTCAATAAACCTGTAAACAAGTTTGCAAATCAAAATCAGTTCCTCCTCAAAAACTAGAAACTCATTTTCAAAGACCAATTTTGCAAATAAAAGTCTTCAGCCTGCAAATCTGCATTCATTATCTTCAACCTTAGATGATTAGGATGCATTTTCTTTTAATCTGGAAGTATGCAAAGCAAATCTGGAAGCCTGCAAGCATTTTCTTCAATCTGAGATAATTGAAGAAAAACCTGGAAATTTGTCTGGAAGCAAGAAATCTGTTAAAAGCAAGTAAACTAGAATCTAAAACAACATCTCAACAATACAAGATAATAGAGCATGCATGCAAGTTCTTTAGCAAGGAAATTAGTTTCAAAAGCAAAAGCTCTTCAGATTTGTAGCTCTGTTCTCTGCTTTTTAAAACTGGTGAGTAAATTTTATTTTAAAAACAGTTTTAACATGATCCTAAAAATTGTTGTTAGTGGTAAATGTAGCAGTAATATAGTTTAAATATTATATGTATTGGATGTGAATGATTGCATATATATAAAGATGAAAATGTGGAAATATCTATGCATGTGTAGATGTTGTTTCTCTGTTCATCATTTTCTAGGGACTAAACTTTAAACTGTTAAGATAAATTTGTCAGTATTTACTTATATATGTAATAAGTAATGGTAGGAATGTGATTGTATGGATGTATAGATGTATATTGCTTGGAAATATAGTTGAATCACTGAAAGATCATCTGCATGCCTGTATATATATATATAGATACCTCTGTTCTTGGTTTACAAACCAAAATTTAATCAAAGAAATCAATTCCTCTTCTTATGAATCAATATAGATTAGGATGTTTATAGGACTTAGGTTTGGATTAACTAAACCTTATTTTTAAATAAATAATTAAAAGTTAAATTAGTTAGTGTCTCGCTTTGAATTTGGAAAATACAGCAAAATGTATTATATCAAGAAAATCAACCATTTTAATTTCAAGTTTCAACTTTGAAATCTAATTTATTAGTAAAAGTTAAGGTTTTTGAGATAAATATCAGGATTTTTAATGTGATGGATGTTGAGATCTGGCGAGTTGAACGGGAAATATTTTTTGGGTGATTTCTGGCGATTGGTACGATGGACGTCATCGGGGTCATGGTCGAAGTTGGCTGGAGGATGGACGATCACGAGAAAAATACGATTGTATTTTATTATGGAACGTGGTGGTCGGAATGAAGTGATTTAGGGTTTAGCAAGCAGTTTGGGTTGTCGACATTTCGAGGAAATAGCGTCGCCGTGGGAAGATCGTGGTCGATCGCATGTGGGGGAATCAACGTAGGGGATCGTGACGTGGCTCTGGTCAAGGCGGTAAGATTTCTGGTGAACGAGATCATCAGAGCGAGGCGTTTTTGGTCGAGATGTTGGGTTCCAGGAAGTTGCTCATCACTCGATTTTGACTTCAGGCGAAGTAAGGGGTTCTGGGTGGTCTGAAGATTTGGGGTGATCATCTGAGTCATGTGGGTGAACTCGGCAGTAGTCGGAGACACTCCGACTATGTGTGCACGTACACACGTGTACGTTTGGTTGTAGGTTCGTATGGCATTGGGGAAGAAAGATACGCTCGGGTTTGAGCTCGAGAATTTGGATGTTTTTCTCGAAGCAGATGGAGCTGGTGGAAAACTCGGAGAGGTCTCGGGGTAGTCAAGGGTAGGACTCGGGTGAGTATTGGAGCCTGGGTTTAACTAAGTTTAAAAGTAAATTTTTAGTGAAATATTTTTAAAGAATGTTTATTTAAGTTTTTTTTATGTTTAAATTGTTTTGGGGTTAAAGAAAATTATATAATTGATTTATAAAATGTTTTCAAATCTTTCGATTATAAAATAAATTTGCAAAGAATGTTTTCAAATGGAAATTTAATGATATAATTAAGAATTTAATAAAGATAAAGAATTTATCTTTAAATTTAGTAAAGTTGTGATTAATTAAGAATATTTAATTAGTGAATTAATTAAAAGATTCATCACTTAATAAATTTATTAGTATAATTAATTAAAGATGAGATTAATTAAAGATATTACTTAGAGTAAGTAATTAGTGGGTAGTTAATAATGGAACATTAACTAGTGATTAAGAAGTGATTAATTTAGGTAATTAAATTAAGTTAATTAATTAAGGTAATTAATTAAGGATAAACTTTGAATTTGATTAAGTGTTAATTACTTAATATAATTAATTAATATAATTAATTAAGTGAATTACGTAGTATAAATAATTAAGGTGTAATTACTAAATGTAATTAATTAAAAAGAATAATTACTTTTTGGAAGTAATTAATGAAAGGTAATTAAGGATTAATTACTTAGATAATTAATTAAGGTTAAAATTTATTAATGTGATTAATTAAGGTTAAAATTAATTAATGTGATTAATTAAGGTTAAAATTAATTAATGTAATTAATTAATGGATAATTATTGAAGGTGATTAATAATTACTTAATTTAAAAGTAATTAGTGGATAATTAATAAAGTAATTTGTGGAAATTACTTAATGGAAATGATTTGAGGTTAATTAATAGAAGTAATTAAGAAATAATTACTTAGTATAATTAATTAATTAATTAAGGTTTAATTAATTAAATGTAAGTGATTAATAGTTAATTGATTTCTGTAATTAATTAAAGAATAATTACTTAATGTAATTAATTAAGTGGAGTAATTAATTAAGGAAGTAATTAAGGGTCATTAACTAATATAATTAATAATATAATTAAGAGTTGATTAAAACTAATTAATCAATAATAAGTAATTAAGGAGGTAATTAATTAATGTAATTAATTAAGGATTAATGTAATTAATTATAGTTAATTAATTTATAGAGTAATTAAAGGTTAATTACTATAATGGTTAAGAATAATTAATTTATAAAATTAATTAAAGGCTAATTACTTAAATGTAATTAAAAGATAATTAATCAAGGATGATTAATTGAAATGAATAATTAGAGGATAATTAATTGATTGATTTATAATTAATTAATGGTTAAGTAAGCAGGATTTATAGAATGAAGTAATTAATTTAATTTATTTTAAATTAATTAGAGATGATATAAATCATTACCTATGGATGGTTGAATAATATTGAATGCTTTGCATTGTTTGATATCTCTGATGAGATATGATTGATCTGTGATATAGATACTTGGTTGAATTGAAATGATAATGTAGATTATCTATTGTGAATTATCTATCTTTGTGTATATAGATAAGAATTGAATTGTTTTAACCTTAAAACAACTTGGCCCTTAAAAGATACGTTTTGGATTTCGATGAGACCGGGATCGGGTTTCCGTATACCGGTATTCCAGGTCTGGAGACCCGAATACCACATCGATCCAAATTAACGATAGGTCGTGAATCTCAAGTGAAGATGAAGATTCAGAGTGCAAGGGTTATTGTCGTTAACTCTGAGGGTGATTCCAATACGAGTGTAACGAGATAATGCCTTCGGTTTCGTGCGAACCCGGAACGAACTTGTATGGATTGAATGCTTTCAACACATCGTCAGGAGGGCGATGAGCATTCTAAGTGATGTGTTCTGATTTAAAGGTAAATCGTAACCTCAAGCCTCATCAATCGGGAATGGCTAAAACAGGGGAGGTGCAGCAAGGCTTCGTGGGTAGCACCCACTGAGAGTAAGGTCATCCCTGTCTAGAGAAGTTCCTTTTATTTCGGCTTAGTGGTGCAGTTGGCGACGGCCATCTGTGGGGTGATTTTATTCGGGATTATCCAGTAAGGGATGGTTCCGGCTTTGTGTTGCAGGGGATTGGGAGTGATCCTCGGTACGGTGATCTAGGCCCCGTACTGTGATGAGCGGTACCCCGGTAGCTCTGCCATTGTATGGAATCCAAACTCCAATAAGTGACGTACGATTTAGTTGTGCCCAACTATGTTGGAATGTGAGATGTAAGCATTTCAGCTATTTCTGTATTTTACTTGAAAACCCTAGACCCTATTATAATACAATCGGATTTCCTATCAAATGTTTTGGTTAGCGTAAGGTAAAACCTTTTCCATGTTTATGTGTGGGAAGTCTTACGTGATACCTTTGTTTTCAAAAGGGTTTTGAAGTTAAGCAAGTTTAACCCGTTTACTCACACCAGACCCATGTCTGACCCAAGTGTTTATTTTCTGTTTTATTAAACCTTGGGTACTCAATTTTTACGAGTAGCCAAGGGATTCAGGTTAGCTTTGACGAATCTATGGAGGAGATATGGAGCAGGAGGCTTCAGCATTCGTAGATATATAGTATTCCGCTGTGTTGGTTTCTCTGAGTCGTTTGTTTGAGTTGTATAATAGACAGGTTTTATAACTGTCTATTTTGTGATGTGTAAGTTGTGTACTCTGATTATGTAAAGACTATGTAATAATTATGTGATATATTATATTTTGTTTCGTTCCGCTGTGAGATTCTGATATTGTTTAGTTCTTTCTTCTATTCTTTTCTCTTTCTATCTCTTTCTTTCTTATTAACGGTGCGTCATTCTGTGGAATGAGTGGCGGGTCGTTACACTTAGTAAAACTAGGTTTAGGAACTTCCAACGTTCGCCGCCGCCACCTCGAGCATCTTCACCCCCATCCACCATTTTTCTTGCAACCACCGTAGACTCCACCACCTCTACACGAAACCTCGAGCTCCACGAACTAGCAGATCGCCGGAAATCGCCAAATCAACGAATTTCGAACAAACACGAACTGCTCTCAAATCCTAACTCTAAAAATTATGATTCTTGCTTTAAAAATCATGTTAAAGCATAAGAATTCAGATTATATATCTGAAGTCGTAAATTACGAAGTTTGAAATTTGGCTAATTTAAAGTTTTGCTCTGTTCTTTTAATTTCCAGAAACATTGACAAGTTATTTTAACTTGTATACATTTTTAGAACTTAATATATTCGGTAACAAACAATTTTTGTTTTAATCACAAGTTCAAAATGTCAATAGATCAAGAGAAAATGATTTTGGAAACTAAATCTTGAGCTTGAAAACCGGTAACAAAGATGATACAGGAGATAACTGTGCGCATATATTCATCCATCACTCATGTATACACAGAAAAACATACATGTATACAAATATACTTATCACAGATACTTGCAACGGAATCATGTTTTTTTTTAAGATTTTAAAAAGAAAAGTTACTCACAGTGTTTCCAAAAGAAGACAGAGCTTCATATATGTTGAGACAGGCTTGATTTTTTTCTAGTTGAACTTCTCCTTTGATTCTCTGGTTTGTATGAATTTAATAGTTATTAAAGTTGAAGTTTGGTTTAAGTTTAGATAGTATTACTTCAGATTTTTTTTCTCAGCTTAGAGTGGAACGAAACTGAAATGAGAAGTTGTTGATGTATATAGGAAATGAAGTTTATAGGATATGATTATATTTGTACAAGTGATATTTTTGTTTGTACTAGTTAGTAGAGATTTTTTTTCCAAATGGTGGCTGACGTGATTTTGTGGTGGCTTGTTTTATAAGCTAATACATATCTTTCTTCTTTTGTCATGTTCAACCTGATTTTGTTTTGTGAGTACATTTCATATATATTTTGTCTTGTTACTTTGTAGTATAAATGAAGTTCTAGAGTTAATATGTTGTTATAATTTATCTAATGTGTTACTTTATATTTTACATGGTTTATTAACATGTTGTTTGAATTTATTTATGTATTTATTTTATTTTATTTTTATAATTTATCTTATATATATTAATTTCTAACTTATATATTTATTATACTTATGTAAATTTCATAGTTTCTAGTGTTGAGATATATATATATATATTTATTATTTTGTAAGTATATTTTGTTTGTATTTTATTTTACTTCATATATTTATTCCTATTTTAACTTAAAATTTAAATTCAACATATATATAAATTCAAACTTATTTATGCACATATACATATATATTCACATATATGTTGTAACAACCCTAGATTTTTGCATATATATTAAATTTGACTTTATTTTATTTTGAAATTATTTTTAAGCTTGTTTTATTTCAAACATTTCATTTTTAAATATAAATGCTGATTATTATGTGAGTTATAGTTTCAAACTGATATAAATTGAATATTTTACCAAAAAGTGAAATTCTGGTCAAACTGTTCAATCTTTGACTTTTAAACTTCAAATTTAAATTATATAAAATCTTAAATTTTATCTTTTATTATGAAAATAGATGTAATAACTTGAACACTGCTTTTTGTTTCATTGAAAACGGAGTTAAACTGTAAAAGTTATGTATATTTCAATATTGGGTGCAATTTGTTTTATTCTGCAATTTTGTTATTTTAAATTGTATAAATTATATTTTCTTTTTCATATTTTATTTTAATATGTTATTTTATGTATATTTTTATCTTTTAATAATTTTAAAGTGATAGTATAATTTTTCTAAAGTTTACTTGAAATTATTTCAATTTTTGAAACCTAGTTTCCATTTTCGTTGTTATTTTCTTAATTTAATTATATATAATTAAAATTTATTTATTTATTTTATACATTCACTTTTATTTGCTGTGTTTTACTCTATTTGTATTCATTTTACATGTATTTAAGTTAAAATAGGTTTTTTCCAAAGTGTATTGAATTTATTTTCAAATTTTCTAGACTAGTTTTCATTTTTGTGCTATTTTCTTATTTTAATCATATATATATTATTAATTATTTATTTATATTTTATATTTTGTTACATTTTCGAATTTAAACTGAATTTATAATTATTTTCAGTTATATAAACTTATATAAAGAAATTAAAAGAAATTTGAAAGGTTATGACTTTTGATTTGCCTAAGGCCTTTTATCTTCCAACCTTTCACATTTGTAACTTATCTTTTCATCAATTAGCCTTTACTATCCACATCTTTCAGCTGCATACTCTATTTTCTATTTACGTACATTCATTTTCATTTCTGAAACAAAAGAATTTTGGCCATGGCTATTGAGGAAAGTTTGGGTAATGATTTTCAACTTTTTCTTATTCTTTTTCTACTTGTTTACATTGATTTTTTGCACTTGCTCTCTTCTTCTAGGCTTGGCTCCTCCTCCTCCAGCTCTGACCCGACCTCCACCACCTGACTTTTCGACCAGCAACCTCCCTAGACCACCCTCATCCCCAGGCCGAGCAACCCTATGGCTTGCATCTCCACAAAAATCCAAGAATCCATCACCTACATGCAAATCTAGACCTAGTTTGTTCACCATCACCTTCTACCACCTCTAGCCGCCACTTCATCCAACACCACCACCTCTGACCTGACCTCCACCCCCTGCCACATCACCCACCACCACCTTCACCTCTGGTTGGGCCCACATAACCCATGGCCGAACCTAGTTGTAGCCTAGAAAATGATGAACTTTGCTTTGTGGTGGTAGATTGATTCACCTATACCTCTTCATCATTTAACACCATGTTCGCCGACCTCTTGCACACCCAAACCAGTCCCAATGTCTGTGTTAGCTGAGCCTAATCACTGCCTAACTGAAGTACATGAGGTTGAGAAAAAGTGCAATTCATTCGATGTTGTTTTGGGCTTTGAATTCTAATGTTATTTGATGTTTAAATCGCGTTGAAACTTACATATATTTGTATTGTTTTGTGTAAATGTTTGAACAAGGCTATTAGCTTTGGCTCTCCACTTGTAACGACCCTGAATTTCGAATAAATTAAATTGGGAATATTTAATTAATTTTAAATATTTGAACGACAATTTAATTTGAATTTCCGATATAATTCTGAAATCGGCGATTAAATTATAAAATTTAATCGATTGAAGTTGAATAAAAATTTATATCTTCAATTTAAAGCTAAAGGAAAATATTTCAAACGCTTGTAAAATTTATATTGATAAAACTGAAGATAATGGAAGCTTCAGAATCGAAATTGAAATCGATTTGATCAGTTTTGAATAAATCGTTCGAATCGATATTTAAAAATAGTCAATTTTCAAACAGTCTCGGAATTCGACGAAACCGGTTCCATGGGGTCCGTAATTTTGAATAATTGTCGGATTTCAATTTTCGTATTTTTCGGAGTCAATACGTGATCGTACGGCGTGTAAACGCATTAAAAATCTTTATCGAATTTAAATTTGAATTTAAATTTAAAAGGGTCAACATCACCACACGTTCCCCTCCTAAAATCGCGCAGAACATTACGCCTAAAATCACGTCTTCTTTTCATTTTAAATCCCAACCGTGTCTTCTTTTCATTCCCCTCTCTCAGATAAAAATCAAAACGAAGAAAAACAAAAATGGCCACCCTTCTTTCGGCAAAGACTAGTGTTCACAGGCAGGCACCCAATCGAGTGCGTGCGACTCACGAATCGCGAGGGGAGCAGCCGCGTGGTCTCGAGGAGGAACATGATCACTCGGGGTATAGGCATTTAGGGTTTCGCGAGTGAGGGATTTCGAGACAGTCGCCGTGGATTGATGATGAGGGTTCTCGAGCACGGCAATGATGGGATGACAAACTCGCGGAGGGCATGTCAGGGTTGAGGCGATTGGGCCGTCGCGATCGAGTTTTTGGGGATCGCGTTCGATCGCCGCGAGCTGGCGATGAGGCGCGTGAAGTTGGGGTTCTTGGCATGAGGATTCGCAGAGGGGATTGGGGGTCGACTGCGACGAATTGGGGGAGAACGGCGACTTCGGCGAAGGGGTCAGTCGAACAAATCGAGGCAGGCGAAGTCTGGATATCGCGAGTGAGTGCGTGGAGTCGACGAGGTTAGCGATGGCGTGAGGCAGAGGGTTCAACTCGAGATGATGTCGAAGTCGAGGCTGGGGTTGTTTGTTTTCAATTAGGCAGTAAGGTATGGTATTTCATCTTTAATTCAATTTATTTAAATTATGAGGTTAAGTTAATTTGCAAGCAGAAAAATTATATATATACAGCCTTTAAATTTTAATAAGCAGAAAGTTTTATACATATATGGATTTAAGAACATGATTTAATTTGAAATTGGAATGTGTGTATAAAAGGATATAATAGAAACTTTAAAATAGTTGGTTAATTTTATTTATCAAATAAGAAATCAATATAGAAATGAAAATAAATATATATATATATATATATGATTATATGTAAGTTTTGAACAGAAAAGTTAAAAAGTTAATTTTTGGTTAATATTTTATTTCAAGAAATTTAAACCATTAGGTTATATAAGCAGTGTTTATATAAAAGGAAAAATCAGTTAAAAATATAATTTTTTGTGAAATCAATTATTAAAGAAGAATTTATTTAAAAAGGAAGTTTAAATGATTTATCTAAAACTATTTAGATTAATAGAGAAAAATTTATATAAAGGGGATTTATTTTTAAATATAAAATTTTGAGTTAAATAAATTTATTAAAAGAAAAGGGGTTGGAAATAAAATCAGAAATTAATTGTTCAATCAGTTCCAATATATTAATGAATGATATAACTATTTGATACAAGGTATAAATCAAGAAAAATCGAGTCAGAGTGGAAATGGATTGCAATTAAATAGCAAAGGTGAGATTTTCTCACTCACTCGAAGGAAATTTGATTTTTACAGTTATTATTGACTGTTTGATTTCTATTGAATGTGATATTAGATATAGTAGGATATATCTATATATATATAGCAGTATATACATATTGGCATATGTATATACTGGATTGATGATTTCCCGCCTCGTATAGCGGATGAGACCCTATTGCGCCGTTAGTAAGCGGATTTATAAAAACCTATATACCGCGATAATTCCGTACTGGAGCGGAATTGGTATTGTGCTAACGTCTTTGGATGCAGGGAAACAGGTTGGAGGGATCCACCTGGACCCCTCACATTGATTGATTTTATTTATACTGTGATATGAATCTGTGAATGATTATAGTGATGCTATTAATCATATTGATATCTGGAAATTGTTTGTAAGCTAAGATTTAGCTGAATGGATGTTTTGACATCATTGGATTCCAAAAATAAACGGAATTGAATTTTTGGAAATCAAAATAGAAATTTCTAAGTGAATTTGATTTTAGAAATTTAATAAATTCGAAGAAAGGAATTTTAAAGTAGAAAAAGTTAATTTTATAATCTTATCGAATTTATTTCCAGAATAAAGTGAAAATGCTAAATAAATGGATTTCGTAAAATAGTGATTATAATTCGAAGAATTTAATTTAAAAATTTGGATTTTAAAATAGATTGAAAGAGACAATTGAAATTGGTTTTCTTTGAAAAGGAATTTATTTAAAAAGAGATAAGTTGGAAATCCAATTTGGAATTTAATTGGTAAATTGAAATAATTTGGGAAATCAATGTAAAATGATCTCAATTTGAAGAATCCCTTTAAAAACAGGATATTGAATAATTTGAAAAGAATAAGAATTTATTTTAGTAGTGAAAATAAATTTAGAAATCAAATTGTAATTGATTTGGAGTTAAAGTAGAATTAGAAATTAATTTGAAATCCGATTTTAGATTCAAAAGTGAATATTTGGAAAAATGAATCCAATTGAAATAAGGGAATGTGAATTTAAAATGGAAATGATGTTAAAATGATTTATAAAGGGATGAACTTTACAATTGTAAAGTTTTAAAAGAACAATTTCTGAAAATAAATGAATTATAAGTATTAACTTATAAGATGGACCGTTAGTATAAAAATTGAGTTATGAATTGAACTAGTTAATAAAGAAGATTTATAAATTGTAGTTTTTATAAATGGAAATAGAATTTATAAACGTGTTTATAAATTCGAAATAGATCGAATTTGATAAATTTAATATGGGAGATTATTAAAGAAGATATATTCACGATTTTGGACAGTGAATATATTATTGAATAAAATGGATTCATTTTTGAAGAAGTGATATTTTAAAATGAAGTTAAATTGTTTTTAACGATGTTTTAAAATGTATTATGAATCGAAAACATAGATTTCAACAGTTCTTGTTGAAATAGACGTTTCGAGAAATTTAAGGAAATGGTGGACTATAACACTGTTGTTATAGTAAATGATTCCCGAAAGGAAATGTTTTGATGTAGTATTGGGATTTATATATCTATCTAAATCCGAATCCCTATACTAGTGATTTCGAGTCGTCGTAACGATGTTTTACGCAACATTCGTTTTGACTCAAATAGGTATTGAAATTTATGATTTCCTTAAAGAATGAATATATATACTTAATTTGATTTAAGTATATCGAATATTTTCAAGTGTTGAAAATGAATAGATTTGTGAAATACTTATTTTTAAATAAGTATGGAAACGCTTTTCCAATATGAAATGAACTGTTTTGAGATTTTATCTTTTAAAGATAAAATGAAATGTGGAAATTGATTTGAAATTATTTTCGAACGGTTAAGTGTGGAAAATTATATATCTAGTAAAAGATATTTTGAAAAGATAAATAATTTGGAAAATTATTTGGAATCTGATGATGTTGCGCATCTTTATTGATAGTTAAATAACCGACTATCAATAATTACCTTTAGATAGGTATTTGTTGTGAATTGGATGAATTTGAATGCCACACTTATTTTTGAATAAACGCTCACTATTCGGGTTAACCGGGAAAGGACCATGGGGTCGTATAACCCATTCCGAATATGTGATACGTCGTTATGGATCGCATTTGAAGACCGGTGTTGAAGACCGGATATTTTTGAAAACGGAAGGATTACCGTCGAGTTACTCTACATCGACTGATCTTCGATTTAGAGGTTTTATCACCCTTAGTGACGGGAAGTCCTGACGTGATTGAAAGTTATCCGGAAGTGCAAGGGCTTCGTGAGAAGTGCCTTCGGTTCTGTTCGATCCCGGAACAGACTTATATGGATTGTGTGTCTGACGTTACAATTTGAGATATTGAGCTGATTTCTTTCAAATACATATCTGTTGGTGGCGGAGAATTTATTCTCTTAGCTTAACACCCTTCTCTGAGACGTACGAGCTCAGAGGTTATGTAGTTGAAATTTATCAGCGATATATCCCAATTTGGTAACGTGGCATACTGAGTGTTGCTGTGAAATGATCAGTGTTTGATCATTTGTGATATGATCATTTGTTTGATCTTATATCTTTGTGATCATAGGTTGATCATTTTGTTTGACCCGAAGCAGGGCTTTTTTAAGAAAGCGTAGCTTTGTGGACGAGACTTCATCGAGCCTCACACCCCGGAAATGGTCGAAACAGGAAGGATGCAGCAAGGTTCTAGGGAGTAGCGCCCCTTAGTGTATGTCATTCCTTCTGGATAAAGGTGGTATCATGGTATGGAGCCCAGATACTTAACCTCTGTGGTTGCTGCACAGTTATTATTACTTTGTGGTTTGTTGGAAATCGGGGATCCTCGGGAAGATCGGTGACGATCGGGGGATGGCATACGCGTGTCAGTAGTTACCTATTTTTGCAGAGGTAACCCGGCCTTGTGTTGGCAGAGATCTAACCGTAACGTTAGGTTCTCGGGTCGTCTATTCCAGGGACGTACCCATCGTGGAAAAGGAAGTTCCTTAGCCTGACCATTTGTTGGAAATCCAAAGAAACAATACGAGCCTTGTACGGATTTAGTTGTAGAACCTATCATTCACTTATGG
This sequence comes from Allium fistulosum, assembly GCA_030737815.1. Taxonomy (NCBI): domain Eukaryota; kingdom Viridiplantae; phylum Streptophyta; class Magnoliopsida; order Asparagales; family Amaryllidaceae; genus Allium; species Allium fistulosum. The sequence goes on along the minus strand of CM060902.1, from coordinate 271,147,552 downwards.
TGGCGCCCCACTGTTTGGATGGTAGCTATAGTAGGCATAAGTGCGGAATGCCTATGCTGGCTAAGATTAATATTATACTTTCGAAATGATTTCTACACTATGCACTAATAATAATATCAAAAAGAATTTGATTTGGCGTAGTAAGCATCTTTGACTATCATAAGAAGAAATCTCCTCCAATTCTGCGTTTGCATTGTGTGTGTGGTGGGAGGTCTTATGGTAGTTTCATTTTCCAAAAGCATTTCGAATTGACTTTAAAATTTTCCTATTGTTTATTTTAAAGATAAACTGTTTTACGATCTCACACCAGTCACCATGACTGACTCGGAGTTTATTGTTCCCTTCTAAACTCTGGGTGCCCACCAATTTCCACACGGGCAGCCTAGAGTTAGATTATCAGGATATTCAGGATATTCTGGAGCTTGGAGATAAGCTGGAGTTCGAGACGTAGTATTTGTATCTGATATACTTATTCCGCTGTGTATTCTGTATGAGGACAGGTTATATAACTGTCCATTGTTGTATATTGACTCTGATGATTGATGTATGTATAAACTGATATAGTTCTTTGTTTAAAGATTTTTCATTTATCTATTATATATTGTTCCGCTGCGATATGTGAGATTCTGATATTGTTCTGTTTCTGTTGCTGTTCTCCTGTTCTGTTGTTGTTCTTCTTCTCTTTTTCTTCTATCTTCTTCTTCTTCTACTTTTTCTTTCTTAAAACCATAACTTTTCGGGTTTCCGGCATTCGTTGGCTCAGCAGTCGATAAAGTGAGTATCGATGTTGAATTTTCGAAAGTCGAAAATTTTCGGGATGTTACAAGTGGTATCAGAGCATATGGTTAAGCGACAACCCTGCTCTGTTGGGTGTTACTCATTAGAGATAGAGTCAGCAGTACTCTAGAATGAGTTGAGTGTAATAATAGATATGAGCGCGTATTTGTTATTTGAATATAAAATTATTTTATATTGTGATGATTGATTTGTTGAGTGGTATATGGATTCTGGTCAATACGAGTAATTAACGATCATTGATAGGGATCTCTAAACACTCGAATAGAACAATTCGGCACAGTATTGTTTTAAATAGGGTAAATGAAATAATTTCACCCAAGGCTATTTTTGTATAGAAAAGAAACGATTTCTATGAATTACTATAGTATATGGTTGCATGGTTGCTAGAAATGATAACATTAAACTATTATCATTGAAATTAAATGAGAAATTGGAATTATAACTCCAAAGTTAAAATAAATTCCCATACAAATGAAATTTGAGGATATAAACTGTAAATGTGATTTGTAATTTGAAATGTAATTCCAGAGAAGTTTGGAAAAGTTTTGAAAAGAATTTGAAAATTTTGGTGATTTGGAAAGTTAAATCTTTTTGATTTGAAAATGGATTTCGAAGGTTTTGAAAAGTATTTTAGAGAGATAAAAGCTCTAAACTCTTTTCGGTCGCTGGAAAATAATTCCGATGATGACCATGGCATCACCGGTGTTCATTTTCGGGTTTCCAAAGGAGGAATTGCTGCCAAATTGTTTAAATGGAAGTTTTCTTGAGAATTTGGATTTTTGTTTTAGAAAATTCAAAAGATAATTCGAATTGTTTTCAAAATGATTTTGAAATGTTGCTAAGACTCTGGAATACTATGAAATATAACTAAGTTGATAACTTATACAATTTGAATTCTGATCGAATAAATTTAACTTAAGGAATGAAGTTAAATCAAAGTAAGTATAAGTGAATCAATTAAATGAAGAGTGAAATTCTTTAAGTGAAACTTGATATTTAAATTATTCTAAGTTGATAATGGAACAAAAGAATAAAATTGGGATTCGAATTGAAAATGAAAGAATGTGAGAACAAACAAATTAAATTGCAATTGTAAGTGCAAGAGAATAAAATTGAAATGTTAAGATTCATTTTGAATTTGTAAGAAAGTAAGACTGAATTTGAATTGGATTGTGAAGTATTAAACTAAAGTTAGTAAGTGAAGCTGATTGAATGAAGATAAAACTGGAATTGAAACTGAATGTTGAAAACAGATTTGAATTTGTAAGTGGATTAGAATTAGAAATGAATTAGTAATTGAAACTAATCGATAAAATTCAATATTCAGGAGATAAATAGAATCCAAATTGAATTGAATTGAAATGGTAAAGTAAATTCAAATGAAGTTTGAAATGTAAAGATTGAACAAAATTGAATAGGTATAACTTCAATAGTGAAGTAAAGAAGGGTATAAGCAGTTTATATTGAAAATTTTGTAATAGACTTTGCAGATTGGATTGAATGTTGTAACTAGATATTTTGGCTAGTAGGATATACAGGTATAAAGGAATTGAATTTGATTTCACAGATAATTTGAATTTGCTCGGAAAAGGTACGTATTTGAATTATAATATGAGTTTTTGATGATTTCTCTCTAGCCGCTTGGCTTTTTCTTTTTCTTTTTGAAATCTGAGAGTCCGTAGGGACGTTTTGTAGTCGTACCGTATTAGCCGCGCAAAGGAGACGCTGGCGAAATTTTTCGAAAATTTAGGGCGTTAGAAAATTTTTGAGAAAATTTTGAAAGTTTAAATTTGAATTTGAAATTTAAATTTGAATTGTTAAGTAAAACGATGTTGTTTTGAAACCTATAATTGAAATTAGAAAGATAGTTGGAATAATAACAAATCTTTAGTAGAAAGATTTGTTTTGATGAATTGATAAAACTATTGGATTGTGAAAAATAGTAGACGAGTTAAGGACCACTTTTCCTAACTTGTAATTTCGAGGACGAAATTCTTTTAAGGGGGGAAGTTTGTAACGACCCTGAATTTCGAATAAATTAAATTGGGAATATTTAATTAATTTTAAATATTTGAACGACAATTTAATTTGAATTTCCGATATAATTCTGAAATCGGCGATTAAATTATAAAATTTAATCGATTGAAGTTGAATAAAAATTTATATCTTCAATTTAAAGCTAAAGGAAAATATTTCAAACGCTTGTAAAATTTATATTGATAAAACTGAAGATAATGGAAGCTTCAGAATCGAAATTGAAATCGATTTGATCAGTTTTGAATAAATCGTTCGAATCGATATTTAAAAATAGTCAATTTTCAAACAGTCTCGGAATTCGACGAAACCGGTTCCATGGGGTCCGTAATTTTGAATAATTGTCGGATTTCAATTTTCGTATTTTTCGGAGTCAATACGTGATCGTACGGCGTGTAAACGCATTAAAAATCTTTATCGAATTTAAATTTGAATTTAAATTTAAAAGGGTCAACATCACCACACGTTCCCCTCCTAAAATCGCGCAGAACATTACGCCTAAAATCACGTCTTCTTTTCATTTTAAATCCCAACCGTGTCTTCTTTTCATTCCCCTCTCTCAGATAAAAATCAAAACGAAGAAAAACAAAAATGGCCACCCTTCTTTCGGCAAAGACTAGTGTTCACAGGCAGGCACCCAATCGAGTGCGTGCGACTCACGAATCGCGAGGGGAGCAGCCGCGTGGTCTCGAGGAGGAACATGATCACTCGGGGTATAGGCATTTAGGGTTTCGCGAGTGAGGGATTTCGAGACAGTCGCCGTGGATTGATGATGAGGGTTCTCGAGCACGGCAATGATGGGATGACAAACTCGCGGAGGGCATGTCAGGGTTGAGGCGATTGGGCCGTCGCGATCGAGTTTTTGGGGATCGCGTTCGATCGCCGCGAGCTGGCGATGAGGCGCGTGAAGTTGGGGTTCTTGGCATGAGGATTCGCAGAGGGGATTGGGGGTCGACTGCGACGAATTGGGGGAGAACGGCGACTTCGGCGAAGGGGTCAGTCGAACAAATCGAGGCAGGCGAAGTCTGGATATCGCGAGTGAGTGCGTGGAGTCGACGAGGTTAGCGATGGCGTGAGGCAGAGGGTTCAACTCGAGATGATGTCGAAGTCGAGGCTGGGGTTGTTTGTTTTCAATTAGGCAGTAAGGTATGGTATTTCATCTTTAATTCAATTTATTTAAATTATGAGGTTAAGTTAATTTGCAAGCAGAAAAATTATATATATACAGCCTTTAAATTTTAATAAGCAGAAAGTTTTATACATATATGGATTTAAGAACATGATTTAATTTGAAATTGGAATGTGTGTATAAAAGGATATAATAGAAACTTTAAAATAGTTGGTTAATTTTATTTATCAAATAAGAAATCAATATAGAAATGAAAATAAATATATATATATATATATGATTATATGTAAGTTTTGAACAGAAAAGTTAAAAAGTTAATTTTTGGTTAATATTTTATTTCAAGAAATTTAAACCATTAGGTTATATAAGCAGTGTTTATATAAAAGGAAAAATCAGTTAAAAATATAATTTTTTGTGAAATCAATTATTAAAGAAGAATTTATTTAAAAAGGAAGTTTAAATGATTTATCTAAAACTATTTAGATTAATAGAGAAAAATTTATATAAAGGGGATTTATTTTTAAATATAAAATTTTGAGTTAAATAAATTTATTAAAAGAAAAGGGGTTGGAAATAAAATCAGAAATTAATTGTTCAATCAGTTCCAATATATTAATGAATGATATAACTATTTGATACAAGGTATAAATCAAGAAAAATCGAGTCAGAGTGGAAATGGATTGCAATTAAATAGCAAAGGTGAGATTTTCTCACTCACTCGAAGGAAATTTGATTTTTACAGTTATTATTGACTGTTTGATTTCTATTGAATGTGATATTAGATATAGTAGGATATATCTATATATATATAGCAGTATATACATATTGGTATATGTATATACTGGATTGATGATTTCCCGCCTCGTATAGCGGATGAGACCCTATTGCGCCGTTAGTAAGCGGATTTATAAAAACCTATATACCGCGATAATTCCGTACTGGAGCGGAATTGGTATTGTGCTAACGTCTTTGGATGCAGGGAAACAGGTTGGAGGGATCCACCTAGACCCCTCACATTGATTGATTTTATTTATACTGTGATATGAATCTGTGAATGATTATAGTGATGCTATTAATCATATTGATATCTGGAAATTGTTTGTAAGCTAAGATTTAGCTGAATGGATGTTTTGACATCATTGGATTCCAAAAATAAACGGAATTGAATTTTTGGAAATCAAAATAGAAATTTCTAAGTGAATTTGATTTTAGAAATTTAATAAATTCGAAGAAAGGAATTTTAAAGTAGAAAAAGTTAATTTTATAATCTTATCGAATTTATTTCCAGAATAAAGTGAAAATGCTAAATAAATGGATTTCGTAAAATAGTGATTAAAATTCGAAGAATTTAATTTAAAAATTTGGATTTTAAAATAGATTGAAAGAGACAATTGAAATTGGTTTTCTTTGAAAAGGAATTTATTTAAAAAGAGATAAGTTGGAAATCCAATTTGGAATTTAATTGGTAAATTGAAATAATTTGGGAAATCAATGTAAAATGATCTCAATTTGAAGAATCCCTTTAAAAACAGGATATTGAATAATTTGAAAAGAATAAGAATTTATTTTAGTAGTGAAAATAAATTTAGAAATCAAATTGTAATTGATTTGGAGTTAAAGTAGAATTAGAAATTAATTTGAAATCCGATTTTAGATTCAAAAGTGAATATTTGGAAAAATGAATCCAATTGAAATAAGGGAATGTGAATTTAAAATGGAAATGATGTTAAAATGATTTATAAAGGGATGAACTTTACAATTGTAAAGTTTTAAAAGAACAATTTCTGAAAATAAATGAATTATAAGTATTAACTTATAAGATGGACCGTTAGTATAAAAATTGAGTTATGAATTGAACTAGTTAATAAAGAAGATTTATAAATTGTAGTTTTTATAAATGGAAATAGAATTTATAAACGTGTTTATAAATTCGAAATAGATCGAATTTGATAAATTTAATATGGGAGATTATTAAAGAAGATATATTCACGATTTTGGACAGTGAATATATTATTGAATAAAATGGATTCATTTTTGAAGAAGTGATATTTTAAAATGAAGTTAAATTGTTTTTAACGATGTTTTAAAATGTATTATGAATCGAAAACATAGATTTCAACAGTTCTTGTTGAAATAGACGTTTCGAGAAATTTAAGGAAATGGTGGACTATAACACTGTTGTTATAGTAAATGATTCCCGAAAGGAAATGTTTTGATGTAGTATTGGGATTTATATATCTATCTAAATCCGAATCCCTATACTAGTGATTTCGAGTCGTCGTAACGATGTTTTACGCAACATTCGTTTTGACTCAAATAGGTATTGAAATTTATGATTTCCTTAAAGAATGAATATATATACTTAATTTGATTTAAGTATATCGAATATTTTCAAGTGTTGAAAATGAATAGATTTGTGAAATACTTATTTTTAAATAAGTATGGAAACGCTTTTCCAATATGAAATGAACTGTTTTGAGATTTTATCTTTTAAAGATAAAATGAAATGTGGAAATTGATTTGAAATTATTTTCGAACGGTTAAGTGTGGAAAATTATATATCTAGTAAAAGATATTTTGAAAAGATAAATAATTTGGAAAATTATTTGGAATCTGATGATGTTGCGCATCTTTATTGATAGTTAAATAACCGACTATCAATAATTACCTTTAGATAGGTATTTGTTGTGAATTGGATGAATTTGAATGCCACACTTATTTTTGAATAAACGCTCACTATTCGGGTTAACCGGGAAAGGACCATGGGGTCGTATAACCCATTCCGAATATGTGATACGTCGTTATGGATCGCATTTGAAGACCGGTGTTGAAGACCGGATATTTTTGAAAACGGAAGGATTACCGTCGAGTTACTCTACATCGACTGATCTTCGATTTAGAGGTTTTATCACCCTTAGTGACGGGAAGTCCTGACGTGATTGAAAGTTATCCGGAAGTGCAAGGGCTTCGTGAGAAGTGCCTTCGGTTCTGTTCGATCCCGGAACAGACTTATATGGATTGTGTGTCTGACGTTACAATTTGAGATATTGAGCTGATTTCTTTCAAATACATATCTGTTGGTGGCGGAGAATTTATTCTCTTAGCTTAACACCCTTCTTTGAGACGTACGAGCTCAGAGGTTATGTAGTTGAAATTTATCAGCGATATATCCCAATTTGGTAACGTGGCATACTGAGTGTTGCTGTGAAATGATCAGTGTTTGATCATTTGTGATATGATCATTTGTTTGATCTTATATCTTTGTGATCATAGGTTGATCATTTTGTTTGACCCGAAGCAGGGCTTTTTTAAGAAAGCGTAGCTTTGTGGACGAGACTTCATCGAGCCTCACACCCCGGAAATGGTCGAAACAGGAAGGATGCAGCAAGGTTCTAGGGAGTAGCGCCCCTTAGTGTATGTCATTCCTTCTGGATAAAGGTGGTATCATGGTATGGAGCCCAGATACTTAACCTCTGTGGTTGCTGCACAGTTATTATTACTTTGTGGTTTGTTGGAAATCGGGGATCCTCGGGAAGATCGGTGACGATCGGGGGATGGCATACGCGTGTCAGTAGTTACCTATTTTTGCAGAGGTAACCCGGCCTTGTGTTGGCAGAGATCTAACCGTAACGTTAGGTTCTCGGGTCGTCTATTCCAGGGACGTACCCATCGTGGAAAAGGAAGTTCCTTAGCCTGACCATTTGTTGGAAATCCAAAGAAACAATACGAGCCTTGTACGGATTTAGTTGTAGAACCTATCATTCACTTATGGTGGCGCCCCACTGTTTGGATGGTAGCTATAGTAGGCATAAGTGCGGAATGCCTATGCTGGCTAAGATTAATATTATACTTTCGAAATGATTTCTACACTATGCACTAATAATAATATCAAAAAGAATTTGATTTGGCGTAGTAAGCATCTTTGACTATCATAAGAAGAAATCTCCTCCAATTCTGCGTTTGCATTGTGTGTGTGGTGGGAGGTCTTATGGTAGTTTCATTTTCCAAAAGCATTTCGAATTGACTTTAAAATTTTCCTGTTGTTTATTTTAAAGATAAACTGTTTTACGATCTCACACCAGTCACCATGACTGACTCGGAGTTTATTGTTCCCTTCTAAACTCTGGGTGCCCACCAATTTCCACACGGGCAGCCTAGAGTTAGATTATCAGGATATTCAGGATATTCTGGAGCTTGGAGATAAGCTGGAGTTCGAGACGTAGTATTTGTATCTGATATACTTATTCCGCTGTGTATTCTGTATGAGGACAGGTTATATAACTGTCCATTGTTGTATATTGACTCTGATGATTGATGTATGTATAAACTGATATAGTTCTTTGTTTAAAGATTTTTCATTTATCTATTATATATTGTTCCGCTGCGATATGTGAGATTCTGATATTGTTCTGTTTCTGTTGCTGTTCTCCTGTTCTGTTGTTGTTCTTCTTCTCTTTTTCTTCTATCTTCTTCTTCTTCTACTTTTTCTTTCTTAAAACCATAACTTTTCGGGTTTCCGGCATTCGTTGGCTCAGCAGTCGATAAAGTGAGTATCGATGTTGAATTTTCGAAAGTCGAAAATTTTCGGGATGTTACACCACTCTCTTGTCATATCCGTATTGTCGTTCCATAGTGCTTTTGAGGATCTCAGTTTGTGCTTTTGATCGTTGTCTCCAGCTTATACAAGTGAGTAAATCTCACCAGACTAATATGTACTTATATAATTGATAAACTTACATCACTTGAATCTGTAAATTTATATCATCCTGTTATAACTGTTATATTATGATTATATGATGTTCATCCCTGTTTATACACATGTTATATCATCTGTTACTGTTATATATTGTATACTGTTCATTTTATCAGTTTATCACACTGCAAGTTCCCTGTAGATTAGAAATCACTATGGGTTGAAATGATACATACCCGAACGGACTTTAGAATAGGGAAAGATCGTTATGGGCTGAAATGATAAGCCTGAGCGACTTTTTATTTATTTTATTTAACTTGGGATTGCGGGTTTGAAATGATAAAACCCGGTTTTTCTTTGTAAACTACGGATTGAAATGATACATGTCCGTATCACTTGACCTAGGCTAGAAAATTTTATACAGACCCGTGGTTTATATATTTTTCTGAAATTTTTAAAATATTTTAAAAATGTAAATATTATGATATTTTGATTTAAATTTTATTAAAATGATTTCTATAAAATATTTGTGATTTTCCACAAATTAAATAAGTGAATTAAGTAAATGGTGAAGTAGAATTTGAAATATAAGTTAATTTTGGAATTTATGATTTTGTTTATAAATGGAATTTATGTAAAGTAAGAATATATGACAAATTTGATTTAAAATATGAATTTAATGATCTTTATTAAGTAATAATAATTTTTTTTAAAGTGTTAATGATTTTGTATAAATTAAGGTATGAAATAAATGAATATTTAAGCTGAATTTGGAAATATAACTTAAATAGAAATTTGTGAATTTTGTTAAAAGTGAAATTTTAATTAAGTAAAATAAATGGAAATAAGTTATATTTTGGAAATTTAAACTTAGTTGTTAAGTTAAGAATTTAATTAAAGAAATGAAAATTTAATTGTTATTTAATTTGATTTTTGTATGGAAATTTGACTTTATAAAATCATAGAAATAAAGGTATTTAAATGATTGTTTTTAAATGTGAATTTTTTTGATTTTATAGGTTAAAATGATTTATATTAAAAGTTAATTATGTGTGAAATTGTAAATAAAACTCTGAATTGATTTGACAACATTTTTTGTAATGTAAAGATATTACACCATTGGAAAATGCTGTAGTGTTTTAAATGAACCAAATAGCAAATTTGAACTAAGGGTAATTATAGCACTTTGTTAGAGCTATAGTTTTTAAATTTAACTAAAATTTTAGTTGAAACTAAATTAAGATATTACAGCATTTTTAAATGCCGTCTTTTGTTAATGAACTGTTTTTAAACATAACATTTCGTAGCATTTTCTAAGTGCTGCGAAAGTTGAATTTTCTTTGTTTAATAAATTCAAATGAATAAATGATCTTTGAAAAAGATTAAATTTTGGAAATTAAATATTTAATTATTAAATATAATGAATTAACTTTAAATGATTTAAATGGAATAGTTGATTTGGGAAATACAACTATTTTGAAATGTGATTAAATAGTATTTAAATTTAAATTTAATAAATGATGTTTTGAAATGATATTTTGATATTTAAAAATGAATTTGAAATGATATTAAATCTTGGAATGAATAATTGAAGTCTATATTAGTATGAAAAATATTTGGTTTACTTGTAATTTGAATCTATTTAAAAGATATTTGACTTATGAAATATAGGATAATAAAGCTTTGGAATTTATTTTATAATTTGAATAGTTATTTTGTGGATTAAATCTATATTTGAAATTTATAAGATTTGAAATGGTCTATGGAAATTTAATTGAAATAAATGATTGAATTGAATTGAAACTTTGGAAATTTTAATACTTGATTTGAAAGTATAATAATTACACTTTTAAATGGTTTAAATGAATTATTTTGATTGAAAGATAAACTATTTAAAAAGGTGACTTGAAATGATAATAAATGAATTATATCTTTAAATTTAAAAGGTATTTAAAGTTGAATATTTAGATTTGAACTCAAATGATATTTTGGTATATTAAAATGATTTGAAATGAAGTTTGAAATGATATGATATTTTGATATATTGAAATGGTTTGGAATTGATTTAATCTTTATTTTGATAAAGATTTGGATTTGAAATGATATTCTATTTTGAAGTATAAACTGTTTTTAAATTTTAAGAACGAGTTATAATAACGATTGGTTGTTAAAGAGACCGGGATCGAATATGGACATACTCTCTGTCGATACCGAAAACCACTTTGACAACTGTGTACGCGGTGGAGTTTCCAGAATGAAGTAGGATGGTGGCGACGATCCTAAGGTATATATACGTGGACCCAACTCCTATGAGTTAGCATAAGGTGGCTAAAACAGGAGCGATCTCGGACCAGTGAGGTAGCACCTCTTATCGGACACACTTCTTCGATACCATTATATTACTTTTGATTGATTTGGTGCGCACCCTTGATTTGGGAGTGTTGTTCGAGGTGGAGCGGTAGTGGCTGCTATGCGTTTCCATCAGTCCGTGTGCGTAATTGGTATATCTACCCTGGCATTGCCTTGTGTGCCGTGTCACCTACCATATCGAGCTTTACTATGAGTTTCTATTTGTGTCGTACCTATGGAGTATCTTCTCATAGCCTTGCGAGGTATGCAGGTACTGTGTAGACTATTGGCATATTACGTGTTAAGGTGGAAAATGTAAAGTATTAACGCTATTTAAAAGTATGTGTAACAACCCAGTTTTTCGCGTCAGTTTTTAAATGACGATTAAATCATTGTTAATTGCTAATGTAGATTTTAATCGAGTCGGAATCCTTTTTGTAAAAGTTTGTTATCGTCACTAGACGATTGAAATTGATAACAAATTTCTATCAGCAGTTTTAATCATATTGAAATACTTTTTAGGCTGTAAAATTCTTTAAGATGTTGAGTTAAATGTTGTTGGGCTTTAAAGAAAAGCTAGCCCTTTGTTCTTTTGATTGCCGTGATAACCTTATAAACCGTCCCTCTTTATTTTATTCTCATTCCAAACCCTAAACGTTCGAAAGCATTAAAAATGGTGGCCTCGATTGAATTTGTGACTTTGTTCATGCTTCAAAAATTAGGGTTTCGCAACCTTGATCGCCGATCTAATTCTGGTCGTTGTTGCTTGCGATCGATTCCAGTTAGTTCGTTCCTCTGTGATTTGTATTTTGGCTCTTCAAAAAAAAATTGGGGCTTTGATTGGAATGCCGACTTGAGATGGATTGCGTTCGCTCGTTTCTCTGAGTTGCTCTTGGCCCTTTGTAATCGATCGAGTTGGAATGATCGTGTGTTTGAATTATCGATCGATCGCCATCCTCTTTACTCTTCGCTCGATTTTGAAATTAGGACTTCGGCTGCTTCATTCGTGGCTAAGGTGAGTGTTCTCGGCACTCACATCTAATTCAAATGGTTAAGCTCGTCTGCTTATTATTTTCGTGGTCTTCAACACTAACATTGTTAGTGGTTGGGTTTGATTCTCGGTTGCCTGTTTCTGTATAAGTTAGGCTTCGGCCATTTCTGTTGTTTTTGTGGACATCATTGTTCGAGTGCCGAATTCATTTTTTATTTGGCCTTTTGAAGTTTATTCGTTATGCCAGGTTGTTTAGAGATGTTTGTGTTCCTTTGATTTCGTTTTTGTTTAACTCGGTTTCGAACTTGAATTGTTTGATTTCCGTTCTTTTGACTTTGGGTTGTGAGGTTGTCATTGGATGATTTTCTGCTGGCTTAGGACTTAGATTGGGATTTCATTTAACTGTGCTTATATTAAAGTGCTGTTTCATTTGTTGTTGGTATATATATGTATTCATACATATATATACTTACGAGCATACTTATTTTGTGTTGCTAGCTGCCTCAGTTTTGAAATTGTTCGAATCTGATATCTTTGGATGTTGCATTTTTGGGTTGGCATCGGCTTTGAATTGTTTTGTGTTCCATAGCTTTGGCACTGACTTGACTCTGATGGTGATTTCTTTTGACTTCAGCCACTTAGATTCTAATTTGAAACTGTCCTTTAAATTTCTCTTGCTTCTGGCTTGAAGTCTTAATAGTATTCTGGTCTCTGCCCATTGGTCCAGTTTCATGTATGTTTGATACTGCAGTTTCATCACTTGGTTCCTGCATATATATCACTACATGTTGCTTATGTTATCCTGACTTATGCGCATGTGTCTTTAGTTTGTGTTCCCTTGAGGCTGCTGTTCCACTTTGTTCATTACAGTTCATTTGCATGTATTCGTGTCCCTTGTTCATGTTGCTGTTGGTCTTCACTGTCACTTATTCATTTAGACTTGAGTTTGTTGATTTTACTTAAGTCTGTTGTCTTCACCTGTGTACATTGGTTGATCTTGTATAGTTACATGTTGTTGCCATATCTTTGTTGTAACTCTTGGAGTCTGGTTTGCTTTCATTGCTGTATTCGTGATGAACTGTAGTTGTGCATTCATCTGAATTGCTTCCCTGTTACTATTGGGTATCTTCTCTGTCATTTGCAGTTGCACATCTGAGTCATTCATTCTGTTTTCATATTGTTGCATTGTTGCATGTCATCTCTGCTTCACCTATGCTGCATGCTATTTGTTGTACATATAGGTGATCTGTTGCCTGTGGTCTTTACTCAAATACGACCATGTACTTGTAAAAATTTTGAACTAGTGCACTTGTGACCATTCACTGATGCACTCAGGTCTGTGACATTTGTAACCTGTATATTCATGTTGGAGTTGTTCATTGAAGTTTTTCGCTGCTGCACTGCCTGGTTCTCGAATCTGATACATTGCATTGATGCCTTGTATCATTTGCATTTTGTCATTTTGCTTCACTGATGACCTTATTTTATAATGAGGCCGATCTGCGTCTTTTCTGTTGAGTGTTGTAGTGCCATATCTTTGGTGCTCTCGCCTTCAGTTTGCTATTTCCCTGTGCCTTGCTTTGCGACATGTGGAACTTGTTTCACGTGTTGCCTTTGATCTTGTTTAGTATTGCTTTGAGTTGTTTTGTAGTGGCGAGGCAGTACACGCGTGCATGTACTGCAGCCCTAGCAGGATTGACAGATTTAGTTGATATTTCGATCGTTAAATTATTTCGTTGGTTCCATTCAATATTTTGAGGTTGTATTTGAAATGGTTCATTTCGATTGAGTTGTATCCGTTGGATTTTGGATTCATTGATCTTCTGAATATTCCATAGACTGTATTGGCGAGGCAGTACACGTTAGCGTGTACTGCAGCCAATCAGCATCGTTGTTTTTAAATTGACATTTCAATTGTTTAAATTGATTTGGATTGCTGCTTTGTTGTTTAACACTGTTCAGTGTTATATCTGCTGTTATCCGATTCTTTTATCGAGGAGTCGGATATACGAGATTTCTGTGACTGTCGTCTATTTGATGTTGATTACTATTGCTTCTATGCACTAATAACTGAGTTTGAATTAGACTGACCCGTGTATTATTTTCTTTTGAATGTAATACTCGGGTCAGACCCGAGTTATTTCAGGTTGTAGATTTTCTTCTTTAAGTTGCTGTTCTGGATATGAAGACTTTTCACATCTTTTGAAGTTGTTAGTGTCATTTTGTAGTAGTCATGTCATTGTATAGAACGATATGTATTCATGTATATTAGTCGATAATGTACTTGTATATATAACTTCTAGAGTCGAAGTTGTATATGTATCATATGTATCGTTCAACTATATTGTAACTGACATCGGTTATATATATGAGATTTTTGTTAATCTGTGTTCCGCATTTATATTATCTGTGTTATTGTTATATCTAATGTCCTAAACTATTATGAACTATCGTAGTTTGTTTTATACTGATGATTGGATATGTCGATGGGAGTAAATAAATAATAAATGAAAAAAAAGTATATACCACTCCTACCGAGATAACCAATATTAGTGTAAGGCCAATTACGGATGGTCGCTCCTATCCAGCCTTATTCTTCGTAATAATAGACAGTATTTTTTTTAATACTCTTTGTTATTATGAGTATAGAGGTGGGGTGTCACAGTTGGTATCAGAGCTTGGGGTTTATGGACATAATATAAAACATAACTTGGATGGAACATATGTTACAACTATTAGTCGATGTTTTATCTGTGATTTGAGTCAAAACTAAAGTTTTGAAATTTTGATGAAACTTTTAAATATCTTTATTTAAAAATAAGAGTGGAATTGTGTTTTGTTGTTTTGATTAAATTGTGTTCTGATGATTTGATTGATTTGTGTTCTGTTTATCAAAGTGCGCAACGGAAACAGTGAAACTGTCTTCGCTGAGTACAACTGATAATCTTTTTGATTTAAAAAAATCAAAATACGAAATTGATATGTGATTTTTGTTGAAGTTTTCGCTGGCTTTCTTTTGTACTAATCATCTATTGATTAGATTTTGCTGTTTTGAATTATCTTCATGAAGATACATTCGAATGATTTCTTTGTTCATTTTGTAGTACGTGCAAAAATTTGAATTGCACGTTATTGCATTTATTTTACGTTGAACCGATGCTTGGTTATGAAACGTATTTTGTTGCCATTATTTTTATAACGGGATTTTACACCAATGCTATATTTTGAAGCACGGTGTTTTGTGGCATTTTGATGAATGAAAATTCACTGATATTACATTTTGATGTAAATTATTTTGATGAGATTGTGACGTTTAAAAATTACTGTCACCTTGGCTTCAGTAACCGTCAAGTTTTAAAAGTGGATTTCAAGCGGTTATTCCGCAATATTGATTTGTGACCGTTTTTACGGTATTTTGAGAAGTACAATTTCCTTATCGAAATTGTTACTAATATTGCTGCTTTAATCACGTGATTGGAAACTCGTTTTAAAAATGAAAATTGTTTTATAAATTTTTAACGGTTTGCGTTTTCAAAAGGATGAGAAAGCGACTTAAACGATTCAGCAAAATCGAGGATTATGACCCCTTTCTTTTACTGTTTCGCTTAACTCTGGACTTGTCCAGTTGAGAATGTGAATTGTTATTTTTGCAAAATAAATAAAATTGCTTTCAGGAATTTTAACAGTTTGCGCTTTCAAAAGAATGAGGAAGCGATTTAAACGTTTCAGCAAAATCGAGGACTATGACCCCTTTCTTATACTGATTCGCTTAATTCCGGACTTGTCCGTTTGAGAATGTAAAGTGTATTTTTACAAAATAAACAATTTTGCACTTTCAAGGAAACGATGAAGTGATTTAAACGATTTAGCAAAAGTGCGGAGTATGGAACCACACTTTTACTATTTCGGTTAATTCCGGACTCGTTAATTGAATATCTGTTGTTTTGATGATTCTACACTTTCAAGGAAACGATGAAGAGAATTAAACAATTTAGTAAAACTCGTGGTTATGGGACATGTGCGTTTACTATTTTGGTTAATTCCGGACTCGTTAATTGAAATATTTGATGTTTTCGTGTGCTTTCGAGCCACTATGTTGGACCTTCGGGTCATATGTTGGACCTTCGGGTCAAATACCAGTACTAGACCTTCGGGTCATATGTTGGACCTTCGGGTCATTTGTTGGGCGCCAAAATTATGTTGAGTACTTGGTAGGCTTCGGCCATTTGTTGATGCACGTGCGGCGAATTAAAAACTCGCCATCTGATGGGAATGATCCAAGCTTTTATGTTGATTTTCTAGTCTTCTTAATTGATTTCTAGATATTTGTTGCTTCCAATTATCTGCAGGTAATTGGATATTTGTTGATATGAGTTCTGATTATCGTTTTTGATAATCAGATATTTGTTGTTTCTAATTATCGCTTGTGATAATTAGATATTTGTTGATATGAGTTCTGATTATCGTTTTTGATAATCAGATATTTGTTGTTTCTAATTATCGCTTGTGATAATTAGATAATTGTTGATATGAGTTCTGATTATCGTTTTTGATAATCAGATATTTGTTGTTTCTAATTATCGCTTGTGATAATTAGATATTTGTTGATATGAGTTCTGATTATCGTTTTTGATAATCAGATATTTGTTGTTTCTAATTATCGCTTGTGATAATTAGATATTTGTTGATTTGAGATTTAATTATCGCTTCAGATAATTAAATATTTGTTGATTTGAGATTTAATTATCACCTGAGATAATTAAATATTTGTTGATTTTAGATTTAATTAACGCCTGAGATAATTAAATATTTGTTGATTTGAGATTTAATTATCGCCTGAGATAATTAAATATTTGTTGATTTTAGATTTAATTATCGCCTGAGATAATTAAATATTTGTTGATTTGAGATTTAATTATCGCTTGAGATAATTAAATATTTGTTGATTTTAGATTTAATTATCGCTTGAGATAATTAAATATTTGTTGATTTGAGATTTAATTATCGCCTGAAATAATTAAATATTTGTTGAATTTGAAGTTTGATTATCGCTTGAGATAATCAAATAATTATTGAATTTGGAATTTGATTATCGCTTGAGATAATGAATTATTTGTTGAATTTGAAATTTGATTATCGTTTTTGATAATCGAATATTTGTTGAATTTGAAATTTGATTATCGCTTTTGATAATCGAATATTTGTTGAATTTGAAATTTGATTATCGCTTGTGATAATCGAATATTTGTTGATTTGAGAAATTTGATTATCGTTTTTGATGATTGAATATTTGCGATTTTTGAGATTTGAGCTTCGTCTTTTTCTCTGGCGATTCAGGTGAGTAATTTGATTTACTCACATTCAATTCGTGCTCTGTATGGGATTTCTGCTCTGTTTTTCCTTCTCTTTTAGTTGCTGGAACTCGATTGTTCTTGCTTGTGTTAGTCGTCTGATTTTGATCCCTGATTCCCACGATGTTGATTCTTTTGATTTGAAGCAGTCGAACCTTTTGATTTCTTATCTAATACTTCCCCGCTGAAACTTGCTTTGCTTATACATTCGACATTGCCATGCTCTTTTGGTTGTTACCTTTTACCCATTTATTCCCTATGATTGCGTGGACGCAATTTCTTTAAGGAGGGGAGTCTGTAACAACCCGGTTTTTCGCGTCAGTTTTTAAATGACGATTAAATCATTGTTAATTGCTAATGTAGATTTTAATCGAGTCGGAATCCTTTTTGTAAAAGTTTGTTATCGTCACTAGACGATTGAAATTGATAACAAATTTCTATCAGCAGTTTTAATCATATTGAAATACTTTTTAGGCTGTAAAATTCTTTAAGATGTTGAGTTAAATGTTGTTGGGCTTTAAAGAAAAGCTAGCCCTTTGTTCTTTTGATTGCCGTGATAACCTTATAAACCGTCCCTCTTTATTTTATTCTCATTCCAAACCCTAAACGTTCGAAAGCATTAAAAATGGCGGCCTCGATTGAATTTGTGACTTCGTTCATGCTTCAAAAATTAGGGTTTCGCAACCTTGATCGCCGATCTAATTCTGGTCGTTGTTGCTTGCGATCGATTCCAGTTAGTTCGTTCCTCTGTGATTTGTATTTTGGCTCTTCAAAAAAAAATTGGGGCTTTGATTGGAATGCCGACTTGAGATGGATTGCGTTCGCTCGTTTCTCTGAGTTGCTCTTGGCCCTTTGTAATCGATCGAGTTGGAATGATCGTGTGTTTGAATTATCGATCGATCGTCATCCTCTTTACTCTTCGCTTGATTTTGGAATTAGGACTTCGGCTGCTTCATTCGTGGCTAAGGTGAGTGTTCTCGGCACTCACATCTAATTCAAATGGTTAAGCTCGTCTACTTATTATTTTCGTGGTCTTCAACACTGACATTGTTAGTGGTTGGGTTTGATTCTCGGTTGCCTGTTTCTGTATAAGTTAGGCTTCGGCCATTTCTGTTGTTTTTGTGGACATCATTATTCGAGTGCCGAATTCATTTTTTATTTGGCCTTTTGAAGTTTATTCGTTATGCCAGGTTGTTTAGAGATGTTCGTGTTCCTTTGATTTCGTTTTTGTTTAACTCGGTTTCGAACTTGAATTGTTTGATTTCCGTTCTTTTGACTTTGGGTTGTGAGGTTGTCATTGGATGATTTTCTGCTGGCTTAGGACTTAGATTGGGATTTCATTTAACTGTGCTTATATTAAAGTGCTGTTTCATTTGTTGTTGGTATATATATGTATTCATACATATATATACTTACGAGCATACTTGTTTTGTGTTGCTAGCTGCCTCAGTTTTGAAATTGTTCGAATCTGATATCTTTGGATGTTGCATTTTTGGGTTGGCATCGGCTTTGAGTTGTTTTGTGTTCCATAGCTTTGGCACTGACTTGACTCTGATGGTGATTTCTTTTGACTTCAGCCACTTAGATTCTAATTTGAAACTGTCCTTTAAATTTCTCTTGCTTCTGGCTTGAAGTCTTAATAGTATTCTGGTCTCTCCCCATTGGTCTAGTTTCATGTATGTTTGATACTGCAGTTTCTTCACTTGGTTCCTGCATATATATCACTACATGTTGCTTATGTTATCCTGACTTATGCGCATGTGTCTTCAGTTTGTGTTCCCTTGAGGCTGTTGTTCCACTTTGTTCATTACAGTTCATTTGCATGTATTCTTGTCCCTTGTTCATGTTGCTGTTGGTCTTCACTGTCACTTATTCATTTAGACTTGAGTTTGTTGATTTTACTTAAGTCTGTTGTCTTCACCTGTGTACATTGGTTGGTCTTGTATAGTTACATGTTGTTGCCATATCTTTGTTGTAACTCTTGGAGTCTGGTTTGCTTTCATTGCTGTATTCGTGATGAACTGTAGTTGTGCATTCATCTGAATTGCTTCCCTGTTACTTTTGGTATCTTCTCTGTCATTTGCAGTTGCACATCTGAGTCATTCATTCTGTTTTCATATTGTTGCATTGTTGCATGTCATCTCTGCTTCACCTATACTGCATGCTATTTGTTGTACATATAGGTGATCTGTTGCCTGTGGTCTTTACTCGAATACGACCATGTACTTGTAAAAATTTTGAACTAGTGCACTTGTGACCATTCACTGCTGCACTCAGGTCTGTGACATTTGTAACCTGTATATTCATGTTGGAGTTGTTCATTGAAGTTTTTCGCTGCTGCACTGCCTGGTTCTCGAATCTGATACATTGCATTGATGCCTTGTATCATTTGCATTTTGTCATTTTGCTTCACTGATGACCTTATTTTCTAATGAGGCCGATCTGCGTCTTTTCTGTTGAGTGTTGTAGTGCCATATCTTTGGTGCTCTCGCCTTCAGTTTGCTATTTCCCTGTGCCTTGCTTTGCGACATGTGGAACTTGTTTCACGTGTTGCCTTTGATCTTGTTTAGTATTGCTTTGAGTTGTTTTGTAGTGGCGAGGCAGTACACGCGTGCATGTACTGCAGCCCTAGCAGGATTGACAAATTTAGTTGATATTTCGATCGTTAAATTATTTCGTTGGTTCCATTCAATATTTTGAGGTTGTATTTGAAATGGTTCATTTCGATTGAGTTGTATCCGTTGGATTTTGGATTCATTGATCTTCTGAATATTCCATAGACTGTATTAGCGAGGCAGTACACGTTAGCGTGTACTGCAGCCAATCAGCATCGTTGTTTTTAAATTGACATTTCAATTGTTTAAATTGATTTGGATTGCTGCTTTGTTGTTTAACACTGTTCAGTGTTATATCTGCTGTTATCCGATTCTTTTATCGAGGAGTCGGATATACGAGATTTCTGTGACTGTCGTCTATTTGATGTTGATTACTATTGCTTCTATGCACTAATAACTGAGTTTGAATTAGACTGACCCGTGTATTATTTTCTTTTGAATGTAATACTCGGGTCAGACCCGAGTTATTTCAGGTTGTAGATTTTCTTCTTTGAGTTGCTGTTCTGGATATGAAGACTTTTCACATCTTTTGAAGTTGTTAGTGTCATTTTGTAGTAGTCATGTCATTGTATAGAACGATATGTATTCATGTATATTAGTCGATAATGTACTTGTATATATAACTTCTAGAGTCGAAGTTGTAGTTGTATCATATGTATCGTGTCAACTATATTGTAACTGACATCGGTTATATATATGAGATTTTTGTTAATCTGTGTTCCGCATTTATATTATCTATGTTATTGTTATATCTAATGTCCTAAACTATTATGAACTATCGTAGTTTGTTTTATGCTGATGATTGGATATGTCGATGGGAGTAAATAAATAATAAATGAAAAAAAAAGTATATACCACTCCTACCGAGATAACCAATATTAGTGTAAGGCCAATTACGGATGGTCGCTCCTATCCAGCCTTATTCTTCGTAATAATAGACAGTATTTCTTTTAATACTCTTTGTTATTATGAGTATAGAGGTGGGGCGTCACAGTATGTTTATTATATATTAGACCTTATTATAATAGCGAATATTACTACATAGTAGATAGTTTAACAGATCCTTAAAGAATGGGCGATCCCAAGCATTCTTTAAGTTACTTGTACCTTATTACAGTTCACTTGAGTTGGTTTACATTATATAAGTATATATTGTCCTGACTCGAGTGTTTTGTGTTTTGCTTTACGCTCGGGTCAGCCTGAGTTATTCACAGATTTGGATTTCCACTCTCTTGGAGATTTGAATCGCTGGAGATTATCTGCTTGTCTTGTCCTATCTATTTCAGTTCTGTTGTTCTACTCAGCTTGTACTTGGTTATTTTATTGAGACTTCTGTTGTACTCTATTTCTTATGTTATATCTTATCTAACTCTGATATATTTATATAGTAGCTTCATGAACTACTATTTCTTTTACTTCCGCTGCATTATTTTACTATGTGTCTGTGATCTGTGATTATTTATTTACTGTATATTCTGAGATTTGCCAAATTTTATTTACAACGCGGTATTTTGAGCAATTCAAGTCCGACATGTGCGGATGCGAATGGTTGAAAATATCAGGTCGTTACAGTTGGTATCAGAGCTTTGGCTTTGAGGCAAAACTTAGAATGTATGGTAAATTTAGTTACAGAATCACTTTCCATTCGAGCTTGAATCTCTTCATTTTTATTTGATTTCATTTGAATTTTGGAACGTTCCCTGCGGTTCCAAAATCCATTCTTGTCCCTCACTATTCACCTTCTTGTGATTATGGAGTATCCCATAACTCCGCTTCGAATGAGTTTTATAGTGAATTGGCGGTCTCGCCAATACTCTAATGACTTGTAAAAATGGAAACACCTTTACAATTAGCATCGATTCACCAGATATTTATATCTATCCTTGGTTTAGATGCTAATATCTTTTGTTATTTCAAACTCTATCTCTTGAGATCGAATGTAGATTTACCCCAGAAAATCCACATTGAACTTATTCATTAAGTCACGGTGACCCGGTTAAGGTTGTCCGCGATTTATCTAAGCTTACCCATCTCTCTACTCTGTTTAACCATCTTGTCTTTTGTTTCTAAACTATCTCCAACATTTTGAATTGTACTTGTAAATCTATGTTTGTTTTATATATTGTGTTGTTTGAGTTGTTGATGTTGATTTGGGCTTCCGATCGATTCGTCTGATCAACGCTATCGATAGGATTTCTAAAACACTTTGACAGAACAAACTGACACAATATTATTTTAAATTTGGTTAATGAAATAAATTTGGATATATATATTTATGGAACTTAATAAAATGATAATTTGAAATGATAATACTTGATTTATCATTTATTGTTCTACAAATGAATCTATAAATAGTTGTTTATAAATTGATTTGGGAACTCAAACGAATTTAAAACAAGAATTTGAGAATTTAAATTCTGATTATTTCAAACCTTGTGGTTAAAGTTTTAAAAGGATATATTATTTAAAGTATTTTTGAATAGAAATTTGTTTCCAAAGAATTTTAAAGTTTTAAAATTTTAGTGCTCTTCTCTTTGTCGCTGGAAAATAATTTCAGTGATGACCGCGGCATCATCGACGTTCATTTTCGAGTTTCGAAGTGAAGAGACCATTCTGTAGTCTTGCTACAGCTTTGTTTTGGGAAATTTAATTGATTTGAATTTCTAAAATATGATTTGATTTATAATATATATAGATATATGATTTAAATTTGATTTGACAAATTATGTACATACATTTAGTTATCTCTAAATGGTTTGAAAGGAATCGGAAATTATATTCTTAAATTCTATCTTAAATAATAACTTCAAGTACAAAAAGAAAATCAAAAATTTTGAATAAATATTCAAGCTTGAAATGATTGAATTAGAATGTTTATATTGTATATTAATTTTAGAAAGTTTTATTTGTATAATTCTCAATTGCATTCCAGTATAACTTACCTAAATTTTAGAAGTTAACAATGTAATTTGATAATATGCAATATAAAGAGTTTTATAAATAAAATTTGAGTGGTCATAATAAATGTTATCCACTTAAATTTTAGTTATAAAAGATTAACTGAGGTAAATAGAATAAAAGGTTAATTGAATAATTTACAATATAAAGGATGTTAAGGGAATTAGGAATAAATTAAAAAAAGTTATAATAAGTGTAAGTATATTTAACATAGGTGATAAAATATATTGAGAGGAATAAATTTAATTTTAAATTAAGAATAAAGAGGAATTAAATTTAATAAGTACATTATGAGTATAATAAATAATGAATTTGTAAATCCATGATTTTTGAAATTGTTAGTTTAAGAAAATTAGATGATAAGATAATGAAATTAGAAATAGTTAAGATTTATTTAACTTGTGTAAAATTAATTATCTATTTAAGTTGAAATTTCCATGGTTTCAAACTTATTATCCTATTTTGTTTTCAAACTATCTTTGGGTGTCCTTATTTTCCTTATCGTGCTACAGACTAGTATAGGTGTCTTTCTAGGACCTTTCTGTTTAGAAATCTTCCTACAATCTTTCTATAATCTTTGATACTTATTTTGAATCTGAGCACTGCTTGCCATCCACAGACCGTCGGTCAAGCGGAAAGGGTGAATCAGATTCTAGAGGATCTTTTCGTACTTGTGTTCCTGATTCTGGACAATCTTGGGAAGACCATCTCCATCTTGTTAAACTTAACTATAACCACAATTATCAGGTATAATTTCAATCTTATGTCATCTTGTCTTAATCTCATTTCAATTTTATCTTTCCTGTGTTTTCCCGTACCTCATTCCTTTTCGGGGACGAAAAGTTTTGAGTGGGGGAGAGTGTAACAACCCTAGATTTTTGCATATCTATTAAATTTTACTTTATTTTATTTTGAAATTATTTTTAAGCTTGTTTTATTTCAAACATTTCATTTTTAAATATAAATCCTGATTATTATGTGAGTTATAGTTTCAAACTGATATAAATTGAATATTTTACCAAAAAGTGAAATTCTGGTCAAACTGTTCAATCTTTGACTTTTAAACTTCAAATTTAAATTATATAAAATCTTAAATTTTATCTTTTATTATGAAAATAGAGGTAAAAAACTTGAACACTGCTTTTTGTTTCATTGAAAACGGAGTTAAACTGTAAAAGTTATGTATATTTCAATATTGGGTGCAATTTGTTTTATTCTGCAATTTTGTTATTTTAAATTGTATAAATTATATTTTATTTTTAATATTTTATTTTAATATGTTATTTTATGTATATTTTTATCTTTTAATAATTTTAAAGTGATAGTATAATTTTTCTAAAGTTTACTTGAATTTATTTCAATTTTTGAAACCTAGTTTCCATTTTCTTTGCTATCTTCTTAATGTAATTATATATAATTAAAATTTATTTATTTATTTTATACATTCACTTTTATTTGCTGTGTTTTACTCTATTTATATTCATTTTACATGTATTTAAGTTAAAATAGTTTTTTTCCAAAGTGTATTGAATTTATTTTCAAATTTTCTAGACTAGTTTTCATTTTTGTGCTATTTTCTTATTTTAATCATATATATATTATTAATTATTTATTTATATTTTATATTTTGTTACATTTTCGAATTTAAACTGAATTTATAATTATTTTCAGTTATATAAACTTATATAAAGAAATTTGAAAGGTTATGACTTTTGATTTGCCTAAGGTCTTTTATCTTCCAACCTTTCACATTTGTAACTTATCTTTTCATCAATTAGCCTTTACTATCCACATCTTTCAGCTGCATACTCTATTTTCTATTCACGTACATTCATTTTCATTTCAAAAACAAAAGAATTTCGGCCATGGCTATTGAGGAAAGTTTGGGTAATGATTTTCAACTTTTTCTTATTCTTTTTCTACTTGTTTACATTGATTTTTTGCACTTGCTCTCTTCTTCTAGGCTTGGCTCCTCCTCCTCCAGCTCTGACCCGACCTCCACCACCTGACTTTCCGACCAGCAACCTCCCTAGACCACCCTCATCCCCAGGCCGAGCACCCCTATGGCTTGCATCTCCACAAAAATCCAAGAATCCATCACCTACATGCAAATCTAGACCTAGTTTGTTCACCATCACCTTCTACCACCTCTAGCCGCCACTTCCTCCAACACCACCACCTCTTACCTGACCTCCACCCCCTGCCACATCACCCACCACCACCTTCACCTCTGGTTGGGCCCACATAACCCATGGCCGAACCTAGTTGTAGCCTAGAAAATGATGAACTTTGCTTTGTAGTGGTAGATTGATGCACCTATACCTCTTCACCATTTAACACCATGTACGCCGACCTCTTGCACACCCAAACCAGACCCAATGCCTGTGTTAGCTGAGCCTAATCACTGCCTAACTGAAGTACATGAGGTTGAGAACAAGTGCAATTCATTCGATGTTGTTTTGGGCTTTCAATTCTAATGTTATTTGATGTTTAAATCGCGTTGAAACTTACATATATTTGTATTGTTTTGTGTAAATGTTTGAACAAGGCTATTAGCTTTGGCTCTCCACTCTCTTGTCATATCCATGTTGTCGTGCCATAGTGCTTTTGAGGATCTCAGTTTATGCTTTTGATCGTTGTCTCCAGCTTATACAAGTGAGTAAATCTCACCAGACTAATATGTACTTATATAATTGATAAACTGACATCACTTGAATCTGTAAATTTATATCATCCTGTTATAATTGTTATATTATGATTATATGATGTTCATCCCTATTTATACACATGTTATATCATCTGTTACTGTTATATATTGTATACTGTTCATTTTATCAGTTTATCACACTACAAGTTCCCTATAGATTAGAAATCACTATGGGTTGAAATGATACATACCCGAACGGACTTTAGAATAGGGAAAGATCATTATGGGCTGAAATGATAAGCCTAAGCGACTTTTTATTTATTTTATTTAAATTGGGATTGCGGGTTTGAAATGATAAAACCCGGTTTTTCTTTGTAAACTACGGATTGAAATGATACATATCTGTATCACTTGACCTAGGCTAGAAAATTTTATACAGACCCGTGGTTTATATATTTTTCTGAAAATTTTAAAATATTTTAAAAATGTAAATATTATGATATTTTGATTTAAATTTTATTAAAATGATTTCTGTAAAATATTAGTGATTTTCTACAAATTAAATAAGTGAATTAAGTAAATGGTGAAGTAGAATTTGAAATATAAGTTAATTTTGGAATTTATGATTTTGTTTATAAATGGAATTTATGTAAAGTAAGAATATATGAAAATTTTGATTTAAAAGATCAATTTAATGATCTTTATTAAGTAATAATATGTAACGACCATTCGCATCCATTATAAGTGTATAGGTAGACACTCATGCCGGAATTGAATTGCTCAAAATACCGCGTTGTTATTTTAAATTTGGCAAAACTGAACATATAAAATAAAATAATCACAGATCACGGACACAGAGTAATAAGTGCAGCGGAAATAAAAGAGATAGTAGTTCATGAAGCTACTATATGAATATATAAAATACATCAGAGTTTACAACAGAAGAGTAATACGATACATCAGAGTTAAACCGGATACAACGGAAGAGTAACACGATACATCAGATACAAATCAGAATACAACACTGGAATCATCGAATACTGAAAGCAGAATAGATGGCTGGATCTTCAAGCAAAGCTCCAACTCCAAAGGTGAGCATCGAATACTGGTACACTCAGTCTGACCCGAGCGTAAAGCAAAACACAAAACACTCGAGTCAGGATTAACATTCTTATATTAATAAATCCAACTCAAGTGAAATAGCAATTGAAATACAAGTAACTCAAAGGATGTTTGGAATAACCATCCTTTAAGGATCCGTTAAACTATCTACTATGTAGTAGTGTACGATAAGTAGATAATGTCTATCAGTAATATAAAGATATCAAAATAGCGTTAAGTCATGGCCCATTCCACCCTTAACACATTTTTATTCCCACAAGCATATACAAGACCGTAGTTTCCCCAAAACCGGAAGTCACTAGAGGGCAATCCATATACTCAAGGTACAAATCAAAGTCGTAGTGGTCGCGCATAAATGGAATACAAGTATGACAAGGCACATGAGGCTATACCCAAGGTAGTGATACTACCGTTCGCCTGATCCGGACTGGTGAGAACGCAACGCCGCAGCGCCCGCAACACCGTGAAACAACACTCCCAAAATCAAGGGTGCACCAATCGATAACAAGCATAAGTAGTTCGAAGAAGTGTGTCCACTTGAGGTATCAATCCTCCGTTGGCCCGGCACAGCTCCTGTTTTAGTCATTTCCAATTTGACACAAGTGTCAAGGCTATCCATTATCGTTCTCTTTCTTCAGTCATCATGTACATCATTCCAACCACTTCATTCTGGATCATCACTCCGCGTATAGTTATTAAAGTGGTTTTCGGTTTAGATAGAGAGTATATCCATAACCGAATTCCGGTCTCTTTACTAACTTTCGTAATTATTACACCGATTGGTCGTTTAATAAGTTTCAAAACCAAATCAAATTCAATTCCAATTAGGATTTATAAACCAACATTTCATTTGTCTTTCAAATCAATTTCCATAATTTACGTTTCAAAACTTCCAAATTCATACTTTCAAAATCTTATAATTCAATTTAAATCTCTATTTAAAACAATTCAAATATTGATTCAAATTCGTATATAAGTTTCATTTCGAAATCATTTAAATTAATTTAACATTCAAACCAATTTAAATTCATTTATCGATTTCATTTAATATTCGTTAAGTAAATTTGTCATTCAAAACAATTTCTATTAAATTTCCAATTCATTAAATCCATTATTTAAATTCAACTTCATTATATCAAAACTTACAAATTAAATTTAATTCATCAAATCAAATTCTTTACATTTCAAGTCTTACATTAATTCCAAAAATATCAATTTTCATTTCTTGTTAAAGAAAATTCAATTTCAATTATTTATTTACTTACTTTAAATAATTTCCAAAACTTAATTAATAAAGAAAATCTCAATTTCAATTATTACGAAGTAAAATTCACTTATTCAAAAATTCAATTTAATTTAATCATTAAATAATTCAGTCTTATTTAATTATTAAATAATTCAAAACTTAATTATTGAATAATTTCAAAGTTTAATAATTTCAACTTGATTATAATTTCAAACTTAATTATTAAATCATTTCAAAGTTAATAATTTCAAACTTAATTATAATTTCAAACTTAATTATTTAATCATTTCAAACTTAATTCACTCATTTCTCAAATTTAACCACATTTTTCCATCAATTTCATTGTTAACATTTTGTTTCCGATTATTAAATATTAACATTTTCCTTTCATTATAATTCAAATTCAACTTCATTTCAAAACCATATTTTTATTCAAATAAAATCTTCGTGTGACGACCCGGCTTTTTCTCCACAAAAAGTCGTATCATCAAGAAGAAAGAAAGGGATAGAAAAGAGATAAGATAGAGAAGAAAGAAAGAAACACATCAGAATCTAAACAGCGGAACGAATAAATTATATTAATCAAATAAGATATTACATTATATCATATACATCAGAGATACACAGCTTATACAACACATACTAGACAGTTATAAACATCTGTCTAGTCATTACAACTCAAATACACATAACAAATGACTCATACAGACTAACACAGCGGAACACTATATCTACGAACGCTGAAGCCTCCTGCTCCATTGCTCCTCCAAAGATTCGTCAAAGCAAACCTGAATCCCTTGGCTACTCGTAAAAATTTGAGTACCCAAGGTTTAATAAAACAGAAAATAAACACTTGGGTCAGACATGGGTCTGGTGTGAGTAAACGGTTTAAATTGCTTAACTTCAAAACCTTTTGAAAACAAAGGTATCACGTAAGACTCCCCACAAATAAACATGGGTAAGTTTTTACCTTACGCTAACCAAAACATTTGATAGGAAATCCAGTTATATTATAATAGGTCTAGGGTTTTCAAGTAAAATACAGAAATAGCTGGAATGCTTACATCTCACGTTCCAACATAGTTGGGCACAACTAATACGTACGGCACTTATTGGATTGTGGATTCCATACAATGGCAGAGCTACCGGGGTACCGCTCGTCACAGTACGTGGCCTAGATCAACGTACCGAGGATCACTCCCAATCCCCTGCAACACAAGGCCGGAACATCCCTTACTGGATAATTCCCGCATAAGAAACCCCGCGGTTGGAGCCAGCAACCGCCCACACAGCCGAAATAAAAAGGGACTCTAGACAGGGGAATCTTATACTACTTGGGTGCTACCCACTAACCTTGCTGCACCTCCCCTGTTTTAGCCATTCCCGGTTTGATGAGGCTTGAGGCTACGATTACCTTTAATCAGAACACATCACTTAGAATGCTCATCGTCCACCTGACGATGTGCTGAAAGCATTCAATCCATACAAGTTCGTTCTGGGTTCGAACGAAACCGAAGGCATTATCTCGTTACACTCGTTTTGGAATCACCCTCAGAGTTAACGACAATAACCCTTGCACTCTGAATCTTCATCTTCACTTGAGATTCACGACCTATCGTTAATTTGGATCGATGTGGTATTCGGGTCTCCAGACCTGGAATACCGGTATACGGAAACCCGATCCCGGTCTCATCGAAATCCAAAACGTATCTTTTAAGGCCAAGTTGTTTAAAGGTTTAAACAATTCAATTCAATACTTGAATTTACACAGCATTTAACACAGATAAATATCACACATTTATCACAGATATATCCAATATCATATCACAGAATATCATAGCATATCATTTAATAGATATCAACCAAATCAGATATTCTACACAACCAATCATCCATAAGCAACAATTTATTAACCCTATGTTATAATTAATTTAATTAACTTAAATTAAATTAATTACTTAAGAATTAATTATCTAATCTTGCTTAATCAACCATTAATTAATTACAAACCTTTAATTAATTAATTACTTATTAAATATTAATCATCCTTGATTAATTATTAATTACATAAAGTAATTATCCTTTAATTAATTTCACAAATTAATTATTCTTAACCATTAACAGTAACTAACCTTTAATTACTTTTATTAATTACATTAATTAATAATCCTTAATTAATTATTTCCATTAATTAATTAATTTTAATTAATTACATTGATTCTTAATTAATTAAACTTTAATTAATTAAACTTTAATCAATCACCTTAATTAATCATATACAGTAATTATCATCCTATAATTACTTACCTTAATTAATTAACTTCTTAATTAATCCTTTAATTAATTACTAAATAATTTATCCTTAATTACTTTTATAAAGTAATTATACTTCAATTTTTTTCTCATTAAGTAATTCCCTTTAATTAATTACATCCTGTAATTTATTTATTAATTACTTACTCTAAGTAATTACACTTATCAATCTTATTAAGTATTCATACTTAATCTTTCATCAAGTGATTATCTTTAATTAATTTACAAATTAATTAACTTAAATTAATCACATTCATTTATTATTTACAGTTAAGTAATTCATTCCTTAATTACTCTTTAAACAAATTAATTAATCTTTAATTACAGATTAATTATTCTTTTAATTATTAATTAATAACCCTTAATTATCAATTAATAAAACTTAATAACAATTTAATTAATCCTTAATTATAAATTAATTTATCTTTAATTACTTAATTAATTAGTCACTAATTACTTAATTAATTAATCACTAATCCTTAATTAATCAATCTTAATTTCTTAATTTAAAAATCCTTAATTACAATTAATTACCTTTAATTAATTATTTATAACCCTCAATTATAAATAAATTAATCCTTAATCATTAGTTAGTTAAATTAATTAATTTCTCTTAATTAATCACTTAATTAACCCTTTAAGCTTAATTAATTAAGTTAATTAATTACACTTAAATTTCTTAATTAACTAACATCCTTTAAATATCCATCTTAAGATAAACCATAATTATCTTATCTTTTTAATGCCTTAATTATTATTTAAAAACATTTTATTTTTAAAGATAACTTTACTTAATTAAATCATTAATTAAGTTTTAATATACTTATTCAACTTGATAAATTAAAAGTTACAAATCATAACTTACTTTTGAATGCTTTTTAAAAATATTATCAAGTGGTAGTAAAAATCTAGTTTCAAAATAAAATCTTTAAAATTTCATTTAACTTTGTTTTAAAACTTATAAAACCTGGCTTAAAACTGCTTCGAGTCGAACACGATACCTACCCGGTAGCTAACCCGCGTTCCTCTCAACCCTCCCCTACTTCGAGTCCCCCTCACAAAAACTCGAGAGTGACTCCGAGCTTCTTCTCGTCTTCCCCAAAAACAAACACAGTCCATTCTGAATGAACCCAACGTGCACGTGTGCACCTGCACATCAACTTCGATCAACGTCGATCATCACGGCGACCTTCGTCCAGTCACTTACGACTGTATTGCCCCATTCGAACACTAATCACCACGAATTCGCCATCCAAGCCCAATCGAACCATTCGACCCAAAACAGGAACCAACCGGCTACCCAAAAACCAACCACCAGCCATCGCCTCTGACCACCAGCCACCTCGCGCCTCTGACCGAAGCCTCGTCACACCCTACGCCGCGTTTTTCCAAGGTCCCGTCCAACTCGATGCTCTGACGACGTAGCAGTAACCCAAAACCCGGCCTCGACTTCAAACCATCCTAAACCCTAGTTCGACCCTTCCTCGTCGCCACGGTGATCAATAAAAACCCTAACCATTTTTACCACCATCTCCGATCACCCAGCTAGCTTCAACAGAAAACCCGACTACAAAAGATTCGATGGTCACCAGAAAAAGCTCAAAAACCATATTCTGATCATCTTCGAACGGTGCCATCAATACCCAACTAAAAATCGAGATTTTGATTTTAAAAATCCTAGTTTGCAAAGGGAATTCAGGTTATATACTTGAATTAATAAATTATTAAGTTTGATTTCAACCCATTCCTAAGTTTCCACTGTTATTTCTTATTTTCCAGAAAATTTCAAACTTAATTTATATAATTAAATATTTTTAAAAACTTAATTATGTTCAAACAAACAACATTTGTTTGAATACTTCAGTTTAACAAAGATTATATGAAGAGAATTTTAGTTTGTTCAATATTGAGTCTGTTAGAAAATAAACAGAGCTGCTCACCATCATGCATACCAATATATACATTCATATAGACATGTATTCAGATTTTAACAAGCATACATACATAATTTTAAATATGCATCACGAGATTCATCTCGAACACTACATATACATCAAATTTAAAACTGATTTATGATTTAAGTTTATTCACAGGAAAAATAACAGAGAAGCATAAACACCAATATGCACAAATATAACAAACTCTTATATAATCATCCATTCACATCAAATATTCAAGTAAGCATTTGCATGTCATATTACTGTAACATTTATCAACATATCAAGACATAGTAACAGATTTTAAAACTGTTTTTAAAGTTAGGTTTACTCACCAGACATGAGCAGAGAACAGAGAACAACTTTGAAAACTTGAAACTTGAAAAGCTTTTGATTTGCAGAGATGATTTTTTTAAACTTTGATTACTGGTTGCTTGCTTGAACTTAGATTTGCTGCTGGTTTCTTGCTTGTTGATTTGAAATTGTTACAGGCTTTTATTATTCTCTGGTTTGCATTTGTTTTTGAGGAGATTGCAGGCTTGAGAATAAAATAGTTTACAGGGTTTTGATTATGAGTTGTTTTGAGGAATGAACTTCAGGTTTTGAACATAATGGTTACAGATTGTTGTTGAGGACTTTTGTTTTGAAGAGTTGAACAGGTTTGGCTATTGTTTTGGAAAGGAAATGTTTACAGGAATGAGTTGAGAAAAGAATTTAAGCAAGAAGGTGATTGTTTATATAGGTTTAAATTGTAATTTATCAAAATAAAAAGAAAATAAAGAAAAGAAATGACACTTGTCTCTTACCTTACTTAATATCTTAACACATGTTATTTAAGAGGTTTAATATGTTAACACTTGTAATACTACATGCATAAATATATTTATATTATTTTAAATGGATTTAAAAGCTTTTATTATTAAATTTCCTACTTAATAAATACATATCCTAACTTATAAATGCTTTTCTTAATTTATAAAAATAAAACCTTTAAAAGAAAATAAAAGAAAAACCAATCATATCTTAAATAAAATTATATATAACATATTTAATCCATTTTAAATGTTAATATAAAACTTTTATATTTATCTACTATCAACTAAATACTTTATAAATTCATATAAATAAATTCCTTTAAGGAAAATGATATAAAAGAAATCTTATTTTTAAATAAAAACTTATTTATATATTTAAATCCAAACTATGTTATTATTTTTATTTTAAGATATATATATTTCTTTAAATACAATTCTTAAATCCAAATTCAAAGTCAATTTTAAAAATCCAAATTAAAAATCAATTCAAATAAATATATATATATATTAAATTTTAACAAGCACATTATTAATACTAAATAATTATTCTATCTAAAATCAATTTAAATACACATATATACATATATTTTTAACAGCACTTATTAAATTTGAAAATAATAAGTCTATTTAAAATCTATTTATATTTATATTTAAAAACAACTCATTATTTAATTGTTTGAAAATAACAATTTTACCAATTTTAAATAATTAACTTACAAGATTATCACATTTTAAATTCCCTGAAATCCCGGGATATCACATTCCTTCCCCCTTAAAAGAATTTCGTCCTCGAAATTTAAAACAAAAGATAATCCCAAGTTTTATTTTATTTCAACCAATCTAAGCATACCTATTAGCCAACACAAATAAACAATCAATTTCATCCAAACAAACAATTCAATCAAACAAACAATTCTAGCTATCCGGATACAGATCCCGGATAAGCTTCCTAAATTTCCTCGAGTTTCCCCAAGTATATATATATACCGGGATACTCGTTCTAAAGACAATCTTAAACTACGAAGCTACAGAGCTCCTACTCATCTAAATCTACAAAACTAAACAGGATATCAGACTACAGACAAGTCTGACTCAACAACCAAATCCTTCCCGAACTACTGGTTCCAAAACCAGAGATAGATCAAACACGTACTTCCTCAAAGATACGCGATATACTCTGAATCTCAGTTATCCAAACTGGCAATTCAATCCTGTAGATCAAACACTTATCCAAATCAGAACACAGAAAAGATCCAAAACACCTCGGAGCTGACTTCCCAGACTTACCCAATCTTATAGCTCCCTTTTACCAGAGAAAACTTCAATAATAACGAAGTCTCCAACTTCGAATTCCAAATTCCTCCGTCTCTAATCTTCAGAACTCTTCTGACAATTCTGGGCTGCCTACATCCTTCTTGATCAGCTCATCCTTTGCCAATGCTTCTCGAAACAAACAGGACCAAAAACAATCCAACAAATGATCTCCTCAAGATTAACTAGAATCAAGAAACACAAACTCTACTCCTCAATATCAGAAGATTACATCTTACTTCTCCTATCTGGAAAAGACAAAATAGATGCACTAACCAATCTGGACTTAAATCCAGAAAATTTCCCGTAGAAACTCTTAATCCAAACACTGCAACTTTCAAGTTCTTCCACTCTAGAACAGCTGTCATCTTGCTTCCGCTGCACAACTCTGATCTGGAGAAGATAAGAATGCTGTCGATGAACTCGAGCACAAACATATCCTGAAAATATGGTTCAACAGATCCATAAAAAGAAAACTCAGCAGTTCCATGAAATACTGAGCTGCTTCACCAAATCCTATCTCTAGGAATCAACCTTCAACTAGTTGAACCACCGGTTCCAATCCTGGAATCCTAGTTGATAAGGAACTCAATCTCAAATGCAGACAAACTTCTGACTTCGCTGAAGATATCCAGAAAGTCTCAGATAACTCAAGAGAATATTCATTATCGCAAGTCACTTTTGCGATTCACTCAGCTTAATTCCAAATAAACTGTTCTCTCCTAACCACTCAGAACAGCTTATGCTATCCAATCCATCGAAGAAATGGATCCACTCCGCAGCTTCTGAACTCCACCTCTAGAAAACTACAAAGCCAAAAGATCTTCCTGCTGGAACACAAAACACTTCCGAGCTACACCGCTGACACAGAATGCCAAAACTTCCTATCCAAAGCTTCTTGAGGAACTCGGACCTCAAACCAAACTCAACACCCTGCTGAACTCAGCCACAACACCGTAGTAGACATTCTTCCTTAACTCGCTCCAAAAGAAAACATTTTCGGAGACATCCATAGTCACTGCATCTCATCACACAGCTACTACTTCCTGAGTTGCCAAGATACCATCACTTGCTTCTGCCTAATCGACAGATCCAACTCTACTCATCCAACTTCAAAGATAAACTCCGAACCTTAACAGGTTACCTTCAGAGATCAATGAAATCCTTACACCAAAGCAAAGCTCACTCGAGACGGTATTAGGTCTACAGTCTCGACAGATACATTTCCAACCTCAACATTCAAACTCCAACCATTGATAGTCGTGTTACACACACCACTACCCTATCTACCTTTATATCTTATATTGGAAAACCCGAACAGATAATCCAACAAATAGGTAGAATAAATATATATATAGTTATATAAAAATTACAAATACGCTCTCTCAAGATAGACACCACTCTAGAGCCTAGGTATTCACTCAACCTATTGCTCTGATACCAACTGTGACGACCCGGCTTTTTCTCCACAAAAAGTCGTATCATCAAGAAGAAAGAAAGGGATAGAAAAGAGATAAGATAGAGAAGAAAGAAAGAAACACATCAGAATCTAAACAGCGGAACGAATAAATTATATTAATCAAATAAGATATTACATTATATCATATACATCAGAGATACACAGCTTATACAACACATACTAGACAGTTATAAACATCTGTCTAGTCATTACAACTCAAATACACATAACAAATGACTCATACAGACTAACACAGCGGAACACTATATCTACGAACGCTGAAGCCTCCTGCTCCATTGCTCCTCCAAAGATTCGTCAAAGCAAACCTGAATCCCTTGGCTACTCGTAAAAATTTGAGTACCCAAGGTTTAATAAAACAGAAAATAAACACTTGGGTCAGACATGGGTCTGGTGTGAGTAAACGGTTTAAATTGCTTAACTTCAAAACCTTTTGAAAACAAAGGTATCACGTAAGACTCCCCACAAATAAACATGGGTAAGTTTTTACCTTACGCTAACCAAAACATTTGATAGGAAATCCAGTTATATTATAATAGGTCTAGGGTTTTCAAGTAAAATACAGAAATAGCTGGAATGCTTACATCTCACGTTCCAACATAGTTGGGCACAACTAATACGTACGGCACTTATTGGATTGTGGATTCCATACAATGGCAGAGCTACCGGGGTACCGCTCGTCACAGTACGTGGCCTAGATCAACGTACCGAGGATCACTCCCAATCCCCTGCAACACAAGGCCGGAACATCCCTTACTGGATAATTCCCGCATAAGAAACCCCGCGGTTGGAGCCAGCAACCGCCCACACAGCCGAAATAAAAAGGGACTCTAGACAGGGGAATCTTATACTACTTGGGTGCTACCCACTAACCTTGCTGCACCTCCCCTGTTTTAGCCATTCCCGGTTTGATGAGGCTTGAGGCTACGATTACCTTTAATCAGAACACATCACTTAGAATGCTCATCGTCCACCTGACGATGTGCTGAAAGCATTCAATCCATACAAGTTCGTTCTGGGTTCGAACGAAACCGAAGGCATTATCTCGTTACACTCGTTTTGGAATCACCCTCAGAGTTAACGACAATAACCCTTGCACTCTGAATCTTCATCTTCACTTGAGATTCACGACCTATCGTTAATTTGGATCGATGTGGTATTCGGGTCTCCAGACCTGGAATACCGGTATACGGAAACCCGATCCCGGTCTCATCGAAATCCAAAACGTATCTTTTAAGGCCAAGTTGTTTAAAGGTTTAAACAATTCAATTCAATACTTGAATTTACACAGCATTTAACACAGATAAATATCACACATTTATCACAGATATATCCAATATCATATCACAGAATATCATAGCATATCATTTAATAGATATCAACCAAATCAGATATTCTACACAACCAATCATCCATAAGCAACAATTTATTAACCCTATGTTATAATTAATTTAATTAACTTAAATTAAATTAATTACTTAAGAATTAATTATCTAATCTTGCTTAATCAACCATTAATTAATTACAAACCTTTAATTAATTAATTACTTATTAAATATTAATCATCCTTGATTAATTATTAATTACATAAAGTAATTATCCTTTAATTAATTTCACAAATTAATTATTCTTAACCATTAACAGTAACTAACCTTTAATTACTTTTATTAATTACATTAATTAATAATCCTTAATTAATTATTTCCATTAATTAATTAATTTTAATTAATTACATTGATTCTTAATTAATTAAACTTTAATTAATTAAACTTTAATCAATCACCTTAATTAATCATATACAGTAATTATCATCCTATAATTACTTACCTTAATTAATTAACTTCTTAATTAATCCTTTAATTAATTACTAAATAATTTATCCTTAATTACTTTTATAAAGTAATTATACTTCAATTTTTTTCTCATTAAGTAATTCCCTTTAATTAATTACATCCTGTAATTTATTTATTAATTACTTACTCTAAGTAATTACACTTATCAATCTTATTAAGTATTCATACTTAATCTTTCATCAAGTGATTATCTTTAATTAATTTACAAATTAATTAACTTAAATTAATCACATTCATTTATTATTTACAGTTAAGTAATTCATTCCTTAATTACTCTTTAAACAAATTAATTAATCTTTAATTACAGATTAA
Organism: Allium fistulosum; assembly: GCA_030737815.1. NCBI lineage: Eukaryota > Viridiplantae > Streptophyta > Magnoliopsida > Asparagales > Amaryllidaceae > Allium > Allium fistulosum. The sequence goes on along the minus strand of CM060902.1, from coordinate 271,109,601 downwards.
TTATTCTTTTAATTATTAATTAATAACCCTTAATTATCAATTAATAAAACTTAATAACAATTTAATTAATCCTTAATTATAAATTAATTTATCTTTAATTACTTAATTAATTAGTCACTAATTACTTAATTAATTAATCACTAATCCTTAATTAATCAATCTTAATTTCTTAATTTAAAAATCCTTAATTACAATTAATTACCTTTAATTAATTATTTATAACCCTCAATTATAAATAAATTAATCCTTAATCATTAGTTAGTTAAATTAATTAATTTCTCTTAATTAATCACTTAATTAACCCTTTAAGCTTAATTAATTAAGTTAATTAATTACACTTAAATTTCTTAATTAACTAACATCCTTTAAATATCCATCTTAAGATAAACCATAATTATCTTATCTTTTTAATGCCTTAATTATTATTTAAAAACATTTTATTTTTAAAGATAACTTTACTTAATTAAATCATTAATTAAGTTTTAATATACTTATTCAACTTGATAAATTAAAAGTTACAAATCATAACTTACTTTTGAATGCTTTTTAAAAATATTATCAAGTGGTAGTAAAAATCTAGTTTCAAAATAAAATCTTTAAAATTTCATTTAACTTTGTTTTAAAACTTATAAAACCTGGCTTAAAACTGCTTCGAGTCGAACACGATACCTACCCGGTAGCTAACCCGCGTTCCTCTCAACCCTCCCCTACTTCGAGTCCCCCTCACAAAAACTCGAGAGTGACTCCGAGCTTCTTCTCGTCTTCCCCAAAAACAAACACAGTCCATTCTGAATGAACCCAACGTGCACGTGTGCACCTGCACATCAACTTCGATCAACGTCGATCATCACGGCGACCTTCGTCCAGTCACTTACGACTGTATTGCCCCATTCGAACACTAATCACCACGAATTCGCCATCCAAGCCCAATCGAACCATTCGACCCAAAACAGGAACCAACCGGCTACCCAAAAACCAACCACCAGCCATCGCCTCTGACCACCAGCCACCTCGCGCCTCTGACCGAAGCCTCGTCACACCCTACGCCGCGTTTTTCCAAGGTCCCGTCCAACTCGATGCTCTGACGACGTAGCAGTAACCCAAAACCCGGCCTCGACTTCAAACCATCCTAAACCCTAGTTCGACCCTTCCTCGTCGCCACGGTGATCAATAAAAACCCTAACCATTTTTACCACCATCTCCGATCACCCAGCTAGCTTCAACAGAAAACCCGACTACAAAAGATTCGATGGTCACCAGAAAAAGCTCAAAAACCATATTCTGATCATCTTCGAACGGTGCCATCAATACCCAACTAAAAATCGAGATTTTGATTTTAAAAATCCTAGTTTGCAAAGGGAATTCAGGTTATATACTTGAATTAATAAATTATTAAGTTTGATTTCAACCCATTCCTAAGTTTCCACTGTTATTTCTTATTTTCCAGAAAATTTCAAACTTAATTTATATAATTAAATATTTTTAAAAACTTAATTATGTTCAAACAAACAACATTTGTTTGAATACTTCAGTTTAACAAAGATTATATGAAGAGAATTTTAGTTTGTTCAATATTGAGTCTGTTAGAAAATAAACAGAGCTGCTCACCATCATGCATACCAATATATACATTCATATAGACATGTATTCAGATTTTAACAAGCATACATACATAATTTTAAATATGCATCACGAGATTCATCTCGAACACTACATATACATCAAATTTAAAACTGATTTATGATTTAAGTTTATTCACAGGAAAAATAACAGAGAAGCATAAACACCAATATGCACAAATATAACAAACTCTTATATAATCATCCATTCACATCAAATATTCAAGTAAGCATTTGCATGTCATATTACTGTAACATTTATCAACATATCAAGACATAGTAACAGATTTTAAAACTGTTTTTAAAGTTAGGTTTACTCACCAGACATGAGCAGAGAACAGAGAACAACTTTGAAAACTTGAAACTTGAAAAGCTTTTGATTTGCAGAGATGATTTTTTTAAACTTTGATTACTGGTTGCTTGCTTGAACTTAGATTTGCTGCTGGTTTCTTGCTTGTTGATTTGAAATTGTTACAGGCTTTTATTATTCTCTGGTTTGCATTTGTTTTTGAGGAGATTGCAGGCTTGAGAATAAAATAGTTTACAGGGTTTTGATTATGAGTTGTTTTGAGGAATGAACTTCAGGTTTTGAACATAATGGTTACAGATTGTTGTTGAGGATTTTTGTTTTGAAGAGTTGAACAGGTTTGGCTATTGTTTTGGAAAGGAAATGTTTACAGGAATGAGTTGAGAAAAGAATTTAAGCAAGAAGGTGATTGTTTATATAGGTTTAAATTGTAATTTATCAAAATAAAAAGAAAATAAAGAAAAGAAATGACACTTGTCTCTTACCTTACTTAATATCTTAACACATGTTATTTAAGAGGTTTAATATGTTAACACTTGTAATACTACATGCATAAATATATTTATATTATTTTAAATGGATTTAAAAGCTTTTATTATTAAATTTCCTACTTAATAAATACATATCCTAACTTATAAATGCTTTTCTTAATTTATAAAAATAAAACCTTTAAAAGAAAATAAAAGAAAAACCAATCATATCTTAAATAAAATTATATATAACATATTTAATCCATTTTAAATGTTAATATAAAACTTTTATATTTATCTACTATCAACTAAATACTTTATAAATTCATATAAATAAATTCCTTTAAGGAAAATGATATAAAAGAAATCTTATTTTTAAATAAAAACTTATTTATATATTTAAATCCAAACTATGTTATTATTTTTATTTTAAGATATATATATTTCTTTAAATACAATTCTTAAATCCAAATTCAAAGTCAATTTTAAAAATCCAAATTAAAAATCAATTCAAATAAATATATATATATATTAAATTTTAACAAGCACATTATTAATACTAAATAATTATTCTATCTAAAATCAATTTAAATACACATATATACATATATTTTTAACAGCACTTATTAAATTTGAAAATAATAAGTCTATTTAAAATCTATTTATATTTATATTTAAAAACAACTCATTATTTAATTGTTTGAAAATAACAATTTTACCAATTTTAAATAATTAACTTACAAGATTATCACATTTTAAATTCCCTGAAATCCCGGGATATCACACTTCGTTTTATTTTTAAATCAAATTATTGACCAATCGGGTTTTTTATTTAATTCTCTATATCCTAGGTCAAAGTTCAATTTGGGTATTTATCATTTCAACCCGATTCCAATTCAATTCAAAAATCAAAGCATATAAAAGGGAACTTGCAGTGTGATAACTGGGATGGTGTCAAAGTAAATAAACAAGCAATAACAACAATCAATAACAATCCAATAATCAATTCAAATAATCCCGAAATAACCGTATTAATTCGCATTGTTATTTGTACGAATTAATATAATTATTTCTAGAATCTACACTATCATTTCATGTAGATTAAAGATTATTACATTACGGTTTTCACTTGTCATTCAATTTCAAATTTCATACTTCATCAATTTAACAACATACATTCAGTGGTTCAAAGTGTAATTAAACAAATCCTACGTGTCAATAACTTAAACAGTTAAAAGGGGTCATATTATACAAATGTCGGTTAATCAAATTTAACATTTAATTATCCTATATCAAGTTCAATTTCATACTATTTATCATTTTAACATTAACAATTTAACGTCCAATATAAACATCAACTATCAATCAATTATCAGCCAAACTGTATTATCAACGCATAAATAATTAACAGATAATGGTGTCAGATGTCACAGGTGAACTGATACAGGTAATAGCATATATAACAGTGTAATTAACTAACAGCAGCATATTTCAATTGTCGTTTCAATTGAAATCAAATTTAATAAATAAAAGAACGTTAATCGTGAGTGATTGCTCACCTTTCGAGGCTAGAGAGAGACAATGAAGCTAAGTTACGAATTGTAAGCACGACTTCCAAATTGAAGTTAGATTAGCACGAATCGACGATCAAAGCTGGTAATAGAAATAGACAATTTTAACTCAAAATGGATCGATGAAGATAATGGGATAAGTGAACACGAATATATATCGATATATATTTATATATATAAAAATCGTATTCTTAATTTAAATACATACCCTTTACTTATGTAACCCAGGAAATATAGTATATACTGTATATGCAACTACATAAGTGTTCATATTTTAACGTATTATTGATATGTACTTTCAAAAACATTTTTTTTTTATAAAACCAATATTCCCATTCAAAAGATTTTCAAATATTAACATCACCATTTCTCAACAATACCACAATATCAACAAAGAACTACATACTTATACTCTTTCCTTCCAGTTAGATATACATATCCTAATGCAAATATATTTTATATTTCAAGGTCATCAATTCTCTTAAGGCACTACTAAACTCTACGTATCACTAAATATATTTATAAAGTATCAAGTGAACTAAATATATTTATAAAGTATAAAGTATCAAGTGAACTAGATTAAGCAGGCTTTAGTTATAAGATATATATATATAAACCATCATACGTAAATTTTTTATAACCACAGACACGCTTCAAATCAAAATCTGTATACATGTAAACTGTAATTATATATACTCAAAGTATGATAATATAACGTAGGCACACTGCAAAATATATATGTACTTTTACTTATATGAACAAATATATATATATATATATATATATAGACTAATATATAAACATATATACTAACTTACACACTTATTATATTTAAAATCAATAATTATTATAAAACCAATATAAACTTACCTTTTTTTTTAAATATATATAAACTCAAACTGATTCAATATAAACTTACAAAAACTATATACAATAACCAAGTTATACATAATTTATATAAACTGACATAATATAAACTTTCATATCATACTTATATACTAACATATTTTAAGATTTACAATACTACTTACTTATTATAGAGTATAAATAAACTCAGCCCAATCATATATACACTTATACATGCGGACAGCAAATCACATACGACTTACATAACTTATAATATATATAAACTGACCTATTACAAAATTTTATATAGAACTTATGTACTTTATCCATTTATATACATACATCCTTAACACATGTCTTAAAATATATATAACTCATACAAACAGATTATGATATATGTATGTATATATAATACTATCGTAACTTAAACTTAACAGAATAAATAAACTAATATAGATAATACTTATATAATATAACACTTAAACAAATTATAATTATACTATAACGTATATAATTTTTTCACATAAACATCATATGTTTAAAACCCAAACAGATCAAAGATAAGTTTATATAAACATATACATTATTATTACCAAAATCTGTCAAACATAACATATATATTAGATTTATATGAGCAATCAAATTTTAAGCATAGAGCAAAACAATATTGAAAGGAAAATGAATGATATATTTAAGAAACATATATATCTCCACGGCCAAACTATACATATAAACTTCTGACACGCAATACACAACGTATATATAAGAAGAAAAGGCTCTTACGTGATGCAACAGTGGCTAAGGTGGAAAGACTGCATGGTTGAAGCGTTGGTGACTGAGATGGGAAGCATGCGGGGAAAGGAGAGGCCGCACGCTGGGTGGAAGAGGTTGAGTGAGAGGGAGGAATGCTCGGTTGTGGAGGCGATGGTTTGCAATGCCGTGAACTGAGATCGAGTCTTGTTGTCCATATTTACTTTTTTTTTATATATATGGCAGAACGAAGAATAGAGAAGAGGAGAAAATGAACCAGGGAACCGAAACGAACCAACAAATAAAAGCAACTTGGGAATAGAAAAGGCCAACTGTTGGATTCAAAAATCATAAATGATAGAGGCTATTGGCTTATATGTTGGAAAAATGAAAAGTCAGGTGGAACAAAAGATTTAAAACGATTATCGGTACGGCTACTGTTCGTCGGTTCAACGCGTACCGGACACCAAACACATAAGGGAATATACCGCAGTGATCAGCACGACGAGACGATCAAAACGGTATACAGATATCAGTGGTACGATTATCCGATAAAAATCGATATCGGTACCAGAATGCTGCTATTTTGCAGAAAATAAGAACGACGGAGCAATAGATGTCCAAATTTTGAAAAACGACAAACTGACATCTTGCTCAGAAGATGGTTTAGAATTTTTCTATGTAAAAATATTTTGGTTTCGGAAACATTTTATTTTCACCGCTTTTTAACTGATTAAATTAAAGTGAATTTACGCGCGAAATAAACTTTCATATTTTCGGACGAAAATTTACCAGTTGCTATGTTTAACTAGACGCATTACAAATATCAAATTTCTATTTCGAAATTTTATCGTTTTAAATTTCACAAAATTTCAACTAATTACGCTATTAAAACAGTTGAAATTTACGGGTCGTTACACTCTCCCCCACTCAAAACTTTTCGTCCCCGAAAAGGAACGAGGTAGGAGAATAGAATCAACCAGAAAGAAAACAGATTTGAAATACAAAATAACAATTAATAAAACCATATAAATTCCAATTTAAATTAATTGATATTTAATAATTGATTTAATCCATTTGATTTTAAAATCAATCTTAACTATTTCTAAATTCATTATCTTATTATCCAATTATCTTAAATTTACAATTTATAAAATCATAAATTTGAATAATCTTTTATTATAATCATATTTTCTTCAACAATTTAAATTCTTCTTTGTTACAAATTATTGTTAAATTTATTCTACTTAATATATCTAATCACATATATTTAACCTATATAAATTAATTTAAACCATAAAAGTTTCGATTTAAATTAATTTACATTTATTAATTTCTTTTAAATTCAAGGTATTTTCATATGTTGATCAAATTTCAATTTATTAATTCTTTCAAAACAAATTTATTTATTCTTTCAAAACAAATTTATTTATTCTTTCAAAACAAATTTATTTCATTATTAACTGAGTTTACTTATTATCCTATCTAACTCTATTAACATCTTTATAATCAAAATTTAGTGTATAACATTTATTATAACACTCAAATTTTATTTATAAATTCAATTTATCTTACATATTATCCAATTACATATTCAACTTCTGAATGATTTAGGTAAGTTGTATTAGAATGCAGTTGAACAATATACAAATAAAATTTTCCCAATTTAATTATTCAAGTTTAAATATTTATTCCAAATTTGGTTTTATTTATAAATAAAATCATCCTTTAACAAAATTTAAGAATTAGATTACCGATTAACTTTACACAATTTTGAGATATATATAATATATTTATATGAAATCAAATTTAAATTTTAAAATAAGATACCTATATATATAAATCAAATTATACTGAAGAAATTCAAATCAAAATATTTTTCAAAACAAAACCGTAGCAAAGCTACAGAATGATTTCTCAACTTCGAAACTCGAAAATGAATGTCGATGATGAGGCCGCCATCACCGAAATTATTTTCCAGCGACAAAGAGAAGAGCACTGATTTCAACATTTTAAAATTCTTTGAAAACGATTTCTATTTGAAAATATTTCAATAATATATACTTTAAAATTTTAAAAACCAAAGTTCGAAATCACCGGAAACTAATAAATTCTCAAATTTCTGAATTAAATTCATTACAAATTCCAATCAAGTTATAACCAAGTTTATAAATTCATTCATTTTTATTATGCAATTGTCAACGGTTTACAAAACAATAAATGAAAATCAATTATTATCATTTCTGACGACAAATTCATTAACAATTTAATTTCAGAAAACTTATATTTATATATATATTGTAATCATACAAAACTTTTTATTTTATTTATCAAATTTTGAAAACGATATTGTGTCGGTTTGCTCTGCTCAAGTGTTTTGGAAATCCTATCGATAGCGTTGATCAGACGAATCGATCGGAAACCCAAATCAACATCAACAACTCAAACAACACAGTATATATTAAAACATTTATATATTAGTTTACAAATACATTTCTTTGCTCGACGATACAGGAATGAATTTTCAAAATAATGATAGGGATTCAAATTTTGTTGACTCAAATCAAAGAGAATTTTTATTCGATAATAAGTTTGAGACAGAGGATAAGAAAATTCAATTACCACAATCGGGAGATGGATGAGTTTATTTAATTCACGGGCAACCTTAACCGGGGCGTCCGTAACTTCAAGAATAAGATCGATGCTGAATTCCGAGGTAAATCAACACTCGATCTCAAGCGATGGAATTCAGGTATAGCAGATAATAGATAGCATCGTAAACCGACGACACAAAAGTCTCCGGTAAATCAATGCCTATTATAAAGGAGTTTTACTTCTTTACGAATCATTCGAAGATTGACGAGACCGCCGATCTATTATAGATAACATTCAGAATGGAGTTATGGGGTGCTCCAGGATTGAGAGAAGACGAATAGTGAAGGACACGAATGAATTTTGGAACCGAGGGGAACGTTCCAAGATTAAAAGGAATTGAGTCAAAAGGAAGAGATTGAAACTCGAATGAGAGTGATTCTGTAAATACATTTACCCTATATGTTGAGTTTTGCCTAGAGCTACCAAAGCTCTGATACCAACTGTAACGACCCGTCATTTTGGACCATTCGCATCCATTATAAGTGTATAGGTAGACACTCATGCCGGAATTGAATTGCTCAAAATACCGCGTTGTTATTTTAAATTTGGCAAAACTGAACATATACAGTAAATAAAATAATCACAGATCACAGACACAGAGTAATAAGTGCAGCGGAAATAAAAGAGATAGTAGTTCATGAAGCTACTATATGAATATATAAAATACATCAGAGTTTACAACAGAAGAGTAATACGATACATCAGAGTTAAACCGGATACAACGGAAGAGTAACACGATACATCAGATACAAATCAGAATACAACACTGGAATCATCGAATACTGAAAGCAGAATAGATGGCTGGATCTTCAAGCAAAGCTCCAACTCCAAAGGTGAGCATCGAATACTGGTACACTCAGTCTGACCCGAGCGTAAAGCAAAACACAAAACACTCGAGTCAGGATTAACATTCTTATATTAATAAATCCAACTCAAGTGAAATAGCAATTGAAATACAAGTAACTCAAAGGATGTTTGGAATAACCATCCTTTAAGGATCCGTTAAACTATCTACTATGTAGTAGTGTACGATAAGTAGATAATGTCTATCAGTAATATAAAGATATCAAAATAGCGTTAAGTCATGGCCCATTCCACCCTTAACACATTTTTATTCCCACAAGCATATACAAGACCGTAGTTTCCCCAAAACCGGAAGTCACCAGAGGGCAATCCATATACTCAAGGTACAAATCAAAGTCGTAGTGGTCGCGCATAAATGGAATACAAGTATGACAAGGCACATGAGGCTATACCCAAGGTAGTGATACTACCGTTCGCCTGATCCGGACTGGTGAGAACGCAACGCCGCAGCGCCCGCAACACCGTGAAACAACACTCCCAAAATCAAGGGTGCACCAATCGATAACAAGTATAAGTAGTTCGAAGAAGTGTGTCCACTTGAGGTATCAATCTCCGTTGGCCCAGCACAGCTCCTGTTTTAGTCATTTCCAATTTGACACAAGTGTCAAGGCTATCCATTATCGTTCTCTTTCTTCAGTCATCACGTACATCATTCCAACCACTTCATTCTGGATCATCACTCCGCGTATAGTTATTAAAGTGGTTTTCGGTTTAGATAGAGAGTATATCCATAACCGAATTCCGGTCTCTTTACTAACTTTCGTAATTATTACACCGATTGGTCGTTTAATAAGTTTCAAAACCAAATCAAATTCAATTCCAATTAGGATTTATAAACCAACATTTCATTTGTCTTTCAAATCAATTTCCATAATTTACGTTTCAAAACTTCCAAATTCATACTTTCAAAATCTTATAATTCAATTTAAATCTCTATTTAAAACAATTCAAATATTGATTCAAATTCGTATATAAGTTTCATTTCGAAATCATTTAAATTAATTTAACATTCAAACCAATTTAAATTCATTTATCGATTTCATTTAATATTGTTAAGTAAATTTGTCATTCAAAACAATTTCTATTAAATTTCCAATTCATTAAATCCATTATTTAAATTCAACTTCATTATATCAAAACTTACAAATTAAATTTAATTCATCAAATCAAATTCTTTACATTTCAAGTCTTACATTAATTCCAAAAATATCAATTTTCATTTCTTGTTAAAGAAAATTCAATTTCAATTATTTATTTACTTACTTTAAATAATTTCCAAAACTTAATTAATAAAGAAAATCTCAATTTCAATTATTACGAAGTAAAATTCACTTATTCAAAAATTCAATTTAATTTAATCATTAAATAATTCAGTCTTATTTAATTATTAAATAATTCAAAACTTAATTATTGAATAATTTCAAAGTTTAATAATTTCAACTTGATTATAATTTCAAACTTAATTATTAAATCATTTCAAAGTTAATAATTTCAAACTTAATTATAATTTCAAACTTAATTATTTAATCATTTCAAACTTAATTCACTCATTTCTCAAATTTAACCACATTTTTCCATCAATTTCATTGTTAACATTTTGTTTCCGATTATTAAATATTAACATTTTCCTTTCATTATAATTCAAATTCAACTTCATTTCAAAACCATATTTTTATTCAAATAAAATCTTCGTTTTATTTTTAAATCAAATTATTGACCAATCGGGTTTTTTATTTAATTCTCTATATCCTAGGTCAAAGTTCAATTTGGGTATTTATCATTTCAACCCGATTCCAATTCAATTCAAAAATCAAAGCATATAAAAGGGAACTTGCAGTGTGATAACTGGGATGGTGTCAAAGTAAATAAACAAGCAATAACAACAATCAATAACAATCCAATAATCAATTCAAATAATCCCGAAATAACCGTATTAATTCGCATTGTTATTTGTACGAATTAATATAATTATTTCTAGAATCTACACTATCATTTCATGTAGATTAAAGATTATTACATTACGGTTTTCACTTGTCATTCAATTTCAAATTTCATACTTCATCAATTTAACAACATACATTCAGTGGTTCAAAGTGTAATTAAACAAATCCTACGTGTCAATAACTTAAACAGTTAAAAGGGGTCATATTATACAAATGTCGGTTAATCAAATTTAACATTTAATTATCCTATATCAAGTTCAATTTCATACTATTTATCATTTTAACATTAACAATTTAACGTCCAATATAAACATCAACTATCAATCAATTATCAGCCAAACTGTATTATCAACGCATAAATAATTAACAGATAATGGTGTCAGATGTCACAAGTGAACTGATACAGGTAATAGCATATATAACAGTGTAATTAACTAACAGCAGCATATTTCAATTGTCGTTTCAATTGAAATCAAATTTAATAAATAAAAGAACGTTAATCGTGAGTGATTGCTCACCTTTCGAGGCTAGAGAGAGACAATGAAGCTAAGTTACGAATTGTAAGCACGACTTCCAAATTGAAGTTAGATTAGCACGAATCGACGATCAAAGCTGGTAATAGAAATAGACAATTTTAACTCAAAATGGATCGATGAAGATAATGGGATAAGTGAACACGAATATATATCGATATATATTTATATATATAAAAATCGTATTCTTAATTTAAATACATACCCTTTACTTATGTAACCCAGGAAATATAGTATATACTGTATATGCAACTACATAAGTGTTCATATTTTAACGTATTATTGATATGTACTTTCAAAAACATTTTTTTTTATAAAACCAATATTCCCATTCAAAATATTTTCAAATATTAACATCACCATTTCTCAACAATACCACAATATCAACAAAGAACTACATACTTATACTCTTTCCTTCCAGTTAGATATACATATCCTAATGCAAATATATTTTATATTTCAAGGTCATCAATTCTCTTAAGGCACTACTAAACTCTACGTATCACTAAATATATTTATAAAGTATCAAGTGAACTAAATATATTTATAAAGTATAAAGTATCAAGTGAACTAGATTAAGCAGGCTTTAGTTATAAGATATATATATAAACCATCATACGTAAATTTTTTATAACCACAGACACGCTTCAAATCAAAATCTGTATACATGTAAACTGTAATTATATATACTCAAAGTATGATAATATAACGTAGGCACACTGCAAAATATATATGTACTTTTACTTATATGAACAAATATATATATATATATATATATAGACTAATATATAAACATATATACTAACTTACACACTTATTATATTTAAAATCAATAATTATTATAAAACCAATATAAACTTACCTTTTTTTTTAAATATATATAAACTCAAACTGATTCAATATAAACTTACAAAAACTATATACAATAACCAAGTTATACATAATTTATATAAACTGACATAATATAAACTTTCATATCATACTTATATACTAACATATTTTAAGATTTACAATACTACTTACTTATTATAGAGTATAAATAAACTCAGCCCAATCATATATACACTTATACATGCGGAGAGCAAATCACATACGACTTACATAACTTATAATATATATAAACTGACCTATTACAAAATTTTATATAGAACTTATGTACTTTATCCATTTATATACATACATCCTTAACACATGTCTTAAAATATATATAACTCATACAAACAGATTATGATATATGTATGTATATATAATACTATCGTAACTTAAACTTAACAGAATAAATAAACTAATATAGATAATACTTATATAATATAACACTTAAACAAATTATAATTATACTATAACGTATATAATTTGTTCACATAAACATCATATGTTTAAAACCCAAACAGATCAAAGATAAGTTTATATAAACATATACATTATTATTACCAAAATCTGTCAAACATAACATATATATTAGATTTATATGAGCAATCATATTTGAAGCACAGAGCAAAACAATATTGAAAGGAAAATGAATGATATATTTAAGAAACATATATATCTCCACGGCCAAACTATACATATAAACTTCTGACACGCAATACACAACGTATATATAAGAAGAAAAGGCTCTTACGTGATGCAACAGTGGCTAAGGTGGAAAGACTGCATGGTTGAAGCGTTGGTGACTGAGATGGGAAGCATGCGGGGAAAGGAGAGGCCGCACGCTGGGTGGAAGAGGTTGAGTGAGAGGGAGGAATGCTCGGTTGTGGAGGCGATGGTTTGCAATGCCGTGAACTGAGATCGAGTCTTGTTGTCCATATTTACTTTTTTTTTATATATATGGCAGAACGAAGAATAGAGAAGAGGAGAAAATGAACCAGGGAACCGAAACGAACCAACAAATAAAAGCAACTTGGGAATAGAAAAGGCCAACTGTTGGATTCAAAAATCATAAATGATAGAGGCTATTGGCTTATATGTTGGAAAAATGAAAAGTCAGGTGGAACAAAAGATTTAAAACGATTATCGGTACGGCTACTGTTCGTCGGTTCAACGCGTACCGGACACCAAACACATAAGGGAATATACCGCAGTGATCAGCACGACGAGACGATCAAAACGGTATACAGATATCAGTGGTACGATTATCCGATAAAAATCGATATCGGTACCAGAATGCTGCTATTTTGCAGAAAATAAGAACGACGGAGCAATAGATGTCCAAATTTTGAAAAACGACAAACTGACATCTTGCTCAGAAGATGGTTTAGAATTTTTCTATGTAAAAATATTTTGGTTTCGGAAACATTTTATTTTCACCGCTTTTTAACTGATTAAATTAAAGTGAATTTACGCGCGAAATAAACTTTCATATTTTCGGACGAAAATTTACCAGTTGCTATGTTTAACTAGACGCATTACAAATATCAAATTTCTATTTCGAAATTTTATCGTTTTAAATTTCACAAAATTTCAACTAATTACGCTATTAAAACAGTTGAAATTTACGGGTCGTTACATAATAATTTTTTTTAAAGTGTTAATGATTTTGTATAAATTAAGATATGAAATAAATGAATATTTAAGCTGAATTTGGAAATATAACTTAAATTGAAATTTGTGAATTTTGTTAAAAGTGAAATTTTAATTAAGTAAAATAAATGGAAATAAGTTATATTTTGGAAATTTAAACTTAGTTGTTAAGTTAAGAATTTAATTAAAGAAATGAAAATTTAATTGTTATTTAATTTGATTTTTGTATGGAAATTTGACTTTATAAAATTATAGAAATAAAGGTATTTAAATGATTGTTTTTAAATGTGAAAACATATGATTTTATAAGTTAAAATGATTTATATTAAAATTTAATTATGTCTGAAATTGTAAATAAAACTCTGAATTGATTTGACAGCGTTTTTTGTAATGTAAAGATATTACAGCATTGGAAAATGCTGTAGTGTTTTAAATGAACCAAATAGCAAATTTGAACTAAGGGTTATTATAGCACTTTGTTAGTGCTATAGTTTTTAAATTTAACTAAAATTTTAGTTGAAACTAAATTAAGATATTACAGCATTTTTAAATGCCGTCTTTTGTTAATGAACTGTTTTTAAACATAACATTTCGTAGCATTTTCTAAGTGCTGTGAAAGTTGAATTTTCCTTGTTTAATAAATTCAAATGAATAAATGATCTTTGAAAAAGATTAAATTTTGGAAATTAAATATTTAATTATTAAATATAATGAATTGACTTTAAATGATTTAAATGGAATAGTTGATTTGGGAAATAAAACTATTTTGAAATGTGATTAAATGGTATTTAAATTTAAATTTAATAAATGATGTTTTGAAATGATATTTTGATATTTAAAAATGAATTTGAAATGATATTAAATCTTGGAATGAATAATTGAAGTCTATATTAGTATGAATAATATTTGGTTTACTTGTAATTTGAATCTATTTAAAAGATATTGGACTTATGAAATATAGGATAATAAAGCTTTGGAATTTATTTTATAATTTGAATAGTTATTTTGTGGATTAAATTTATATTTGAAATTTATAAGATTTGAAATGGTCTATGGAAATTTAATTGAAATAAATGATTGAATTGAATTGAAACTTTGGAAATTTTAATACTTGATTTGAAAGTATAATAATTACACTTTTAAATGGTTTAAATGAATTATTTTGATTGAAAGATAAACTATTTATAAAGGTGACTTGAAATGATAATAAATGAATTATATCTTTAAATTTAAAAGGTATTTAAAGTTGAATATTTAGATTTGAATTCAAATGATATTTTGGTATATTAAAATGATTTGAAATGAAGTTTGAAATGATATGATATTTTGATATATTGAAATGGTTTGGAATTGATTTAATCTTTATTTTGATAAAGATTTGGATTTGAAATGATATTCTATTTTGAAGTATAAACTGTTTTTAAATTTTAACAACGGGTTATAATAACGATTGGTTGTTAAAGAGACTGGGATCAGATATGGACATACTCTCTGTCGATACCGAAAACCACTTTGACAACTGTGTACACGATGGAGTTTCCAGAATGAAGTAGGATGGTGGCGATGATCCTAAGGTATATACACGTGGACCTAACTCTCGTGAGTTGGCATAAGGTGGCTAAAACAGGAGCGATCTCGGACCAGTGAGGTAGCACCTCTTATCGGACACACTTCTTCGATACCATTCTATTACTTATGATTGATTTGGTGCGCACCCTTGATTTGGGAGTGTTGTTCGAGGTGGAGCAGTAGTGGCTGCTATGTGTTTCCATCAGTCCGTGTGCGTAATTGGTATATCTATCCTGGCATTACCTTGTGTGCCGTGTCACCTACCATATCGAGCTTTACTACGAGTTTCTATTTGTGTCGTACCTATGGAGTATCTTCTCATAGCCTTGCGAGGTATGTAGGTACTGTGTAGACTATTGGCATATTACGTGTTAAGATGGAAAATGTAAAGCCTTAACGCTATTTAAAAGTATGTTTATTTTATATTAGACATTATTATAATAGCGAATATTACTACATAGTAGATAGTTTAACGGATCCTTAAAGAATGGGCGATCCCAAGCATTCTTTAAGTTACTTGTACCTTATTACAGTTCACTTGAGTTGGTTTACATTATATAAGTATATATTGTCCTGACTCGAGTGTTTTGTGTTTTGCTTTACACTCGGGTCAGCCTGAGTTATTCACAGATTTGGATTTCCACTCTCTTGGAGATTTGAATCGCTGGAGATTATCTACTTGTCTTGTCCTATCTATTTCAGTTCCGTTGTTCTACTCAGCTTGTACTTGGTTATTTTATTGAGACTTTTGTTGTACTCTATTTCTTATGTTATATCTTATGTAACTCTGATATATTTATATAGTAGCTTCATGAACTACTATTTCTTTTACTTCCGCTGCATTATTTTACTCTGTGTCTGTGATCTGTGATTATTTATTTACTGTATATTCTGAGATTTGCCAAATTTTATTTACAACGCGGTATTTTGAGCAATTCAAGTCCGACATGTGCGGATGCGAATGGTTGAAAATATCGGGTCGTTACATATGTACAAGATTTAAATTCAAATGATTCAACACATATTCTATTTGAATTTGGAGAACTCAAATTTGTTTACCAATAAATTTCACAAATTTTTTTTATTCAAAAATTAAATTAATTATTAATTTAAACTTACTTAAAATACGGGATCGTTACACAAGGTGCGGCTGATTTGATGTGGGTACGGGCTAGTGGTATGGGAATATATATATCTTATATTCAAAAATATCCATCCCAAAATGCACTCAAAAATCTCGAACTCCAAATGAGGCGTGCCGCTTGGCGTTCTATTTGTAATACCCCTATTTCAAACACATTGGAACTAGTCTCGAGACCTAATTCGATCGTATACAGAAGGTAGCATTTCAAACCTAGTTATATTATTTGAATTTCTGAAATTAATTTATAAGCATTTTGAGCTTACACGATCAAATGATTCGTCTGATTTCCATGAAATTTGTTAACATACAATAATACACTATTACAGATCTAATGACACTGGTTTCATCGAAATCCAAGACAGTGCACCGGAAGGCTATCTTCATATGTTAATCAAAACGAGTTATTACCAAACTAGTTTTGTAACGACCCGACTTTCTATGCCCAGAAAGTCGCATCATTATGAAGAAAGAAAGGGGTGAGAAAAGAGAAAAGAAAAGAAGAAAGAAAGAAACAACAACAACGATCTCACAGCGGAACGAATAAATTATATTAATAACATAAACTATTACATAGTACAACAACAATTTACAGAGTTACACAGCATATACATCACTTACTAGACAGTTATAAACATCTGTCTAGACATTACAACTCAAATACAAGACAAGACACTATCACAGATATCAACACAGCGGAATACTATATCTACGAACGCCGAAGCCTCCTGCTCCATATCTCCTCCATAGATTCGTCAAAGCTAACCTGAATCCCTTGGCTACTCGTAAAAATTTGAGTACCCAAGAGTTTAATAAAACAGAAAATAAACACTTGGGTCAGACATGGGTCTGGTGTGAGTAAACGGGTTAAAATTGTTTAACTTCAAAACCTTTTGAAAACAAAGGTATCACGTAAGACTTCCCACACATAAACATGGGTAAGTTTTTACCTTACGCTAACCAAAACATTTGATAGGAAATCCAGTTATATTATAATAGGGTCTAGGGTTTTCAAGTAAAATACAGAAATAGCTGAAATGCTTACATCTCACATTCCAACATAGTTGGGCACAACTAATACGTACGGCACTTATTGGAGTTTGGATTCCATACAATGGCAGGGCTACTGGGGTACCGCCCGTCACAGTACGTGGCCTAGATCACCGTACCGAGGAGTACGCCCGCTCCCCTGCAACACAAAGCCGAAACCATCCCTTACTGGATAATTCCGAACAAGATAATCCCGTAGTTGGCGCGACCAACCACACACTAAGCCGAATAAAAGAAAAGGGACCTCTAGACAGGGATCTATCTTGCTCTCAGTGGGTGCTACCCACGAAGCCTTGCTGCACCTCCCCTGTTTTAGCCATTCCCGGTTGATGAGGCTTGAGGTTACGATTACCTTTAATCAGAACATATCACTTAGAATGCTCATCGTCCGCCTGACGATGTGCTGAAAGCATTCAATCCATACAAGTTCGTTCCGGGTTCGAAAGAAACCGAAGGCATTATCTCGTTACACTCGTTTTGGAATCACCCTCAGAGTTAACGACAATAACCCTTGCACTCTGAATCTTCATCTTCACTTGAGATTCACGACCTATCGTTAATTTGGATCGATGTGGTATTCGGGTCTCCAGACCTGGAATTCCGGTATACGGAAACCCGATCCCGATCTTATCGAAATCCAAAACGTATCTTTTAAGGCCAAGTTGTTTAAAGGTTTAAACAGTTAAACTTATTCAGGATGATATAAACAGATAGATAAATCATATTATCACAATTGATAATTCATATCAACATTCATCTCACAAAGCAGCATATATCATATATATATCAGAGATATTCAAATCATCCAATATCAACCAATCACCCAATATCAAACATCCAGTATTAATCAATTATCTAAACAGAATTGATTAACTCTAATCAATTTAATTAACCTTTAATTAAATTAATTACTATTCTTTAATTACTTGGATTATCATAATCCTGCTCACTATCATTAATTAATTACAACTTAATTAATTAAACATCTTAATGATCTTCCTTAATTAATCTTCCCTGATTAATTATACTTTAATTACATCAAGTAATTATCCTTAACCATATACAGTAATTAACTTTAAATTACTATCATTAATTACAATAATTAATGATCCTTCATTTGCTTTCTTTAATTAATTATAATTAATTACATTAAATCTTAATTAATTACAATTAATTAATTTAACTTAAGTTAATTACTTTATTAATCAATCTTGATTAATTCCATTAATAATCCTCTAATTACTTTATTAATTAATTAACTTCTAGTTAATTAAATAATTAATCTTTAATTAACTACATTAATTAACTTTAAATAATCATAATTAGTAATTAATCATCTTGTAATTACCTACCTTAATTAATTCCTTAATTAATTATATTAATTAATTATTCTTTAATCACTTATTTTTTGATTAATTAATCTTAATTAATCAACCTTAATTAATTACTTCCTTAATTAATTTCTCTCTTTTAATTAATTACATTAACTAGTAATTAATCATATTATTAATAAACCTTAATTCTTTAATTAATTCATTTACCATCCACTAATTACTTTATTAAGTAATTATCCTTAATTACAAATAGTAATTAAGCTTTTATTAAATTTTTTCTTAATTATATTCATTTCCTTAATAAAAATCATTGGAAATAAATTAAATCATTAATATAATTACTTTTAAAACAAACAAATTTAAATCACTTAACTTTTATATTTAAACTTGAACTTGTTCCAAAATCTTACTAAATGATTTTACTTTGGAACTTGGTCTATTTTCTTATGCAATAAAAACTCAATTCATTTTAAAACACTATTTAATAAATTACTTACAAATTTAATCGTTTTAATAACCTTAAAACTCAAAAGAACTTATCTTTGAAAACTCATTTATTTCATTTACATTGAAACTTTGTTTAACATTTACTTTTGCTAAAACTTAGATAATACATTTTTTTGAAAACATGAATTGATTTAAATTACTAACTTTTTAAAACCTGTACATGATTTTTCTAAAATCTCAAAACCAGGTTACAATAAAATAAATAACCCGAGCCACTTATTTCTTCCCCGAGTCATATCCTTGTAAACCCGAGTCGTCTTCGAGTCACCCCCTTACTCATCTGCTTCGAGTCTTCCATACGATCATCACGAGAGCGTCCCGAGTCTCCTCCTTCTTCCCCAATAACACGAACTCCAGTGTACACGAACGTGCACGGTGCACGTGCCCCATCACCTCCGGCCAACCCAGGTCGTCGCGACCATCGGCGACAGTCTCTTGAACGCGTGCGATCACAAAAACCAACCCAGATCGAACGAAACTTGTTCGAATCAAAATTCGAACATCATCTCGAACCACTGCAGAAACTAGAATCACCCAAAACCCACCTCACCAACGACCATCCAACGCCGTTAGACCTCGCCGACCACTCCATCAAACCGCCTCGCCACGAGCTGCCTTCTCCCCAAAAGCGAACGCCTCCGATCAAATATCCCAGTCGAAATGTCACGACATTCGAGCCGAGCAAAAGTTCAAGCTAAAACCCTAATTTAATCGAATTCGAACAATTCGTCCATAGGAAAAATCCAACTGTATTTTTCCCTTCATCAATGATACCAAAGCTAGCTACTACCAAGATTTCAACTTCAAACATTAAGTGGATCATCGGAAATTCACCAAATTGCTGATACCGTTCATTCCAAATTTTCAAGTTGAATATCAATTTAAAAATTCTGAAATTAGTGTTAAAATTCGCGATTTCCCATCACGAATTCATTCATACAATACAAACTATAATTCAAGTTTATTAATTTTTTGACATGCAACAGTATTTTACTGTATTTTCCTTTTTTTAAAATTATTTGTAAACTAAAAATTTCAGAAACAATTTTTTTAAATTACCATCATACATTAATTCACAACTTTTATTCACGTATCAAGTTCAAATAAGGTTTAGATTGGAGGATTTTTGCATATTTCTTTTGAAGAACAACTCCTGTAAATATACAGAGATGAACTTCACAGGTTCATCTATACCCAAACATTCCATAACCTCAATCATGCATACACAACAGTAATCAAGTAAACATGCATTCAATATCATAGCAAATTTAACACATGCATCAACATCCCACTATAGATTTATTAAAAACTGTTTTTAAAATGAAGATTTACTCACCATTTTAATCCCAGAGACCAAAACAGAGCAAAGGCATTTTCTTTTGATTTCCTGGAAACTGGATTTTTTTGAATTTGCTTCATTGTTGAAATCTGAAGCCTTTGCATTTGAATTACAGTTGAACTTCAATTTAGTTGCACGTTGATTCAGTGTTTGATTTAGTTTCTTCCATTTGATCTCCTTTTGAATTGCAGAAGATTTGAATTGCAGGTTGATTTGAAGTAGGTTAAGTTGCTAGTTTGATCCCAGGTTGAAACAGTTTGATTTACGTTTAGTTTTCTGCTTTGATTTATTTATTTCTTTGTTTCAGTTTTTGGAATGATGAGGAGAGAAAGAATTGAAGAAAAATTTATCTGTAAAAATGAAAACAGACCTTTCTCGCTATTATTTATAAATCAAATTTTTAAAAGAAGTTGCCACTTGTTATTATGCATGTATATACAATATTAAAGTTATTATCATTATCTTACAAGTGTCTTTAACATGTTAATATGTTTACACATATTACTTAAGTATTTATGTTTTCAAAACCTTATTTCCAAAAGTATTTATGTTATTTTAATTTTGTAAATATAGATTTATATAAATTCATGTTTCATTTATTTATTTACAAATTATTTAGTTTAAGTACCTACATTTTATTATTTATGAAATGAATTTAATTAACTTATGTTATATTTATTTATTTTTACAAACCTTCTAAATTCAAAAGATATTAAAAAGAAAGTTTATTTTAAACATTAACATATAAATTTATAAACCATTTTTAGTTTAATACTTTTTAAAAGAAAACAAGATAAAATAAATCTTTTATTAAATCTTATTTAAACTATCATACTTTAGAAATAATAATTATCTTATATTTTGAAACAAATGAATTAATCTTTAACTTTTGAAAAATATTAATTTTAAAACAAAGCTTTAAATCATAATTCATACATATATAAATTATCAATAGATTAAATTAAATTCAAAACAATCCAAATTATAACATATACATACATATATATTATAATCTGAAAACACATCTTTTATTTAAACAAAAGATTCTCTATTCACAATATATATATCAATATATACATTATAAATAGAATCTATTTTATTTAGCTTTTAAAAGATTAAATTTATCAATTTATATTAAAATTAGAAAGGAAAATTATCAAATTAATTAAATTATCAATACAGATTATTAAATTTAAATTGCCCAAAAACCCGGGATATCACATTCCTCCCCCCTTAAAATAATTTCGTCCCCGAAATTAAAAGCAAAGTTAATTTAATAATCCAACAAATATTTTAATTTCAAACACAAACCTATCATCCAATTTCTAACAACCAAAGCAACCAATCAAACAATCTAATCTAACTAACTATTCTGATATAAATCAGAATAGACTTCATAATACTATCTCGAGTTTCCCCGAGTATAAATCACCGGGAGACTCGCTCTACAGAAGCTAAACAAACTACACCACCACAATCCAGAGCTCCTCTCATCTCTAGATTCACCAATTCTGAACAAAATATCAGATCACACTCAAGTCCAACTCAACTTCCAAATCAAACTGAACTATAGATTCTACAACCAACGATGAATCCTACACGTATTCCCTCAGAGATACGTGAAATAGAATGGATTCCAGATATCCAAACTGGCCATTCAACCCTGTAGACAAAGAATTACTCCTTACAAGAACACAAGAAAATCCAAAATATTTCGGAGCTAGCTTCCAGACTTACCAAATCTTATAGCTCTTATAATCGAGGAAAATTTAAACAGTTTCCAATTTCCAACTCCGAATTCCAAACTCTGACTCATATCTGCATAGCTCACCAGACGATCCCGAGCTACCTCATCTCTTCCTGATCAGCTCAACCTTTGCTGATGCTTTTTGAAACAATTATGAACCAAGCACAAAATGATCTTCAAATCTGCTGAAATCCACAAACTCTTCTCCACAAGAAATAGAAGACTGAACTTCCTTCTCCCAGATTCCAGAAAATTCTATACCCACTTAGAAATTCACATAAACTTCTTGTAGAAATCTGAGGTTACTTCCTTTCTTGCACAGCTACTACCTTTGCTTTCGCTGCACAACTCTGATTTTGAAATAGATGAGAATGTCGATGAACTCGAGCACAAACTAGATCCACAAACAAGCGGGAACATTGGTTATCTTAAAGACATAGCCAACTTCTCAAAGAATAGACGAGTCCTCGGTCAAGGGTACTGTCTTCAGCTATCCTTGGCTAGAGGAAACTCGAAACTAGAAGCAGAAGAGAAAACACAGATACTCCATAAAATTCTAAGATACTTCACCAAATCCTTCTCTAGGAACCAAATCGATATAAACTAAATCTTTGACCTCTTCGATAACTTTTACTTCCTCTTGAGATGTCTCAATTTCATACAAAAGATTACTCAAGATGAACTCTCAAAATAATCGCAATTCACTTTTGCGATCCTACCTATTTCGGATTCCAAAGAAACTGTTCTCTCTTTACTAATTAAAACAGCCTTAAACTTTTCCAAACAAGGTTAACCCTTCAAGAAAAACTTCACCACCTACTTGGACTGCTGATAGAAGAACTACAAAGATTCCGGGACCATCGAAGAAACGAACCACACTGCTGCTTTCAAACTCTATCTCGACAGCACACCGAACACTCCGAGCTGCACTGCTATCACAGCTAACCAAAAACTTCTAATCCAAAGGCTTCTCAAACGAAGACCATCAACAAACCTCACAATGAATCTCCGAGATGGCAGACATCGAAAAGAAACTCGGGCTCCAAACCAATCGCCAATAACTTACTCTTCTTAAGGGAACAATGAGACCATGTCCGAAGAACAACTAATCGACCTTAGTCCCATACTTCAAAATAGACAAAACTCTCTTACTTGATATCAGAGAATTCCTATACAGTCGAGTCTTTCCTGCGGTAGACATCAACTGTTCCTCCAATACCTTCTTAATCTTGTTCCAAAAGAAAATCTCCTTCGGGAACATCCATAGATACTGCGTCTTATCACACAACTGCTCCTTCCTGAAGTCGCCAAGCTACCATCACTCGCTTCTGTTCTCCGACAGATCCAACTCTACTCATCCAACTCCTAAGATGAACTCCGAACCTTAACAGGTTTCCTTCAGAGATTGTGAAATCCTTACACAACTGTAAAGTTCACTCGAGACGGTATTAGGTCTACAGTCTCGACAAATACACTTCCAACCTCAACACTCAGACTCCTAATCCTAGATGATAAATTATTATCATCCCAACCAATCATTATAAATACCATATACATTTAAAATGATATTTTTTTTTTATTTTTTTTTATTTTTTTTTTATATAGAAATTATATCTGGGTAAAATTATTTCATCTACCTTTTTAAAACAATATTGTGTCCGTTGG
The DNA here is from genome assembly GCA_030737815.1 of Allium fistulosum. NCBI lineage: Eukaryota > Viridiplantae > Streptophyta > Magnoliopsida > Asparagales > Amaryllidaceae > Allium > Allium fistulosum. Next base: position 271,085,171 of record CM060902.1, on the reverse strand, counting down.
CCTGGTCAAGTGTTTAGAGATCCCTATCAATAACGTTAGCTACTCGTATTGACCAGAATCCATATACCACTCAACCGATCAATTAACACAATATAAAACCATTTTATATAACTAACAAATACGCGCTCTCGTATATATATATATATATATATATACACTCAAACAAGTTGCTACAGATCCTATCTCTAATGAACAACCCTTCCGAACCTAGGTATTCACTCAACCTAGTGCTCTGATACCATATGTAACGACCCGACTTTCTATGCCCAGAAAGTCGCATCATTATGAAGAAAGAAAGGGGTGAGAAAAGAGAAAAGAAAAGAAGAAAGAAAGAAACAACAACAACGATCTCACAGCGGAACGAATAAATTATATTAATAACATAAACTATTACATAGTACAACAACAATTTACAGAGTTACACAGCATATACATCACTTACTAGACAGTTATAAACATCTGTCTAGACATTACAACTCAAATACAAGACAAGACACTATCACAGATATCAACACAGCGGAATACTATATCTACGAACGCCGAAGCCTCCTGCTCCATATCTCCTCCATAGATTCGTCAAAGCTAACCTGAATCCCTTGGCTACTCGTAAAAATTTGAGTACCCAAGAGTTTAATAAAACAGAAAATAAACACTTGGGTCAGACATGGGTCTGGTGTGAGTAAACGGGTTAAAATTGTTTAACTTCAAAACCTTTTGAAAACAAAGGTATCACGTAAGACTTCCCACACATAAACATGGGTAAGTTTTTACCTTACGCTAACCAAAACATTTGATAGGAAATCCAGTTATATTATAATAGGGTCTAGGGTTTTCAAGTAAAATACAAAAATAGCTGAAATGCTTACATCTCACATTCCAACATAGTTGGGCACAACTAATACGTACGGCACTTATTGGAGTTTGGATTCCATACAATGGCAGGGCTACTGGGGTACCGCCCGTCACAGTACGTGGCCTAGATCACCGTACCGAGGAGTACGCCCGCTCCCCTGCAACACAAAGCCGGAACCATCCCTTACTGGATAATTCCGAACAAGATAATCCCGTAGTTGGCGCGACCAACCACACACTAAGCCGAATAAAAGAAAAGGGACCTCTAGACAGGGATCTATCTTGCTCTCAGTGGGTGCTACCCACGAAGCCTTGCTGCACCTCCCCTGTTTTAGCCATTCCCGGTTGATGAGGCTTGAGGTTACGATTACCTTTAATCAGAACATATCACTTAGAATGCTCATCGTCCGCCTGACGATGTGCTGAAAGCATTCAATCCATACAAGTTCGTTCCGGGTTCGAACGAAACCGAAGGCATTATCTCGTTACACTCGTTTTGGAATCACCCTCAGAGTTAACGACAATAACCCTTGCACTCTGAATCTTCATCTTCACTTGAGATTCACGACCTATCGTTAATTTGGATCGATGTGGTATTCGGGTCTCCAGACCTGGAATTCCGGTATACGGAAACCCGATCCCGGTCTCATCGAAATCCAAAACGTATCTTTTAAGGCCAAGTTGTTTAAAGGTTTAAACAGTTAAACTTATTCAGGATGATATAAACAGATAGATAAATCATATTATCACAATTGATAATTCATATCAACATTCATCTCACAAAGCAGCATATATCATATATATATCAGAGATATTCAAATCATCCAATATCAACCAATCACCCAATATCAAACATCCAGTATTAATCAATTATCTAAACAGAATTGATTAACTCTAATCAATTTAATTAACCTTTAATTAAATTAATTACTATTCTTTAATTACTTGGATTATCATAATCCTGCTCACTATCATTAATTAATTACAACTTAATTAATTAAACATCTTAATGATCTTCCTTAATTAATCTTCCCTGATTAATTATACTTTAATTACATCAAGTAATTATCCTTAACCATATACAGTAATTAACTTTAAATTACTATCATTAATTACAATAATTAATGATCCTTCATTTGCTTTCTTTAATTAATTATAATTAATTACATTAAATCTTAATTAATTACAATTAATTAATTTAACTTAAGTTAATTACTTTATTAATCAATCTTGATTAATTCCATTAATAATCCTCTAATTACTTTATTAATTAATTACCTTCTAGTTAATTAAATAATTAATCTTTAATTAACTACATTAATTAACTTTAAATAATCATAATCAGTAATTAATCATCTTGTAATTACCTACCTTAATTAATTCCTTAATTAATTATATTAATTAATTATTCTTTAATCACTTATTTTTTGATTAATTAATCTTAATTAATCAACCTTAATTAATTACTTCCTTAATTAATTTCTCTCTTTTAATTAATTACATTAACTAGTAATTAATCATATTATTAATAAATCTTAATTCTTTAATTAATTCATTTACCATCCACTAATTACTTTATTAAGTAATTATCCTTAATTACAAATAGTAATTAAGCTTTTATTAAATTTTTTCTTAATTATATTCATTTCCTTAATAAAAATCATTGGAAATAAATTAAATCATTAATATAATTACTTTTAAAACAAACAAATTTAAATCACTTAACTTTTATATTTAAACTTGAACTTGTTCCAAAATCTTACTAAATGATTTTACTTTGGAACTTGGTCTATTTTCTTATGCAATAAAAACTCAATTCATTTTAAAACACTATTTAATAAATTACTTACAAATTTAATCGTTTTAATAACCTTAAAACTCAAAAGAACTTATCTTTGAAAACTCATTTATTTCATTTACATTGAAACTTTGTTTAACATTTACTTTTGCTAAAACTTAGATAATACATTTTTTTGAAAACATGAATTGATTTAAATTACTAACTTTTTAAAACCTGTACATGATTTTTCTAAAATCTCAAAACCAGGTTACAATAAAATAAACAACCCGAGCCACTTATTTCTTCCCCGAGTCATATCCTTGTAAACCCGAGTCGTCTTCGAGTCACCCCCTTACTCATCTGCTTCGAGTCTTCCATACGATCATCACGAGAGCGTCCCGAGTCTCCTCCTTCTTCCCCAATAACACGAACTCCAGTGTACACGAACGTGCACGGTGCACGTGCCCCATCACCTCTGGCCAACCCAGGTCGTCGCGACCATCGGCGACAGTCTCTTGAACGCGTGCGATCACAAAAACCAACCCAGATCGAACGAAACTTGTTCGAATCAAAATTCGAACATCATCTCGAACCATTGCAGAAACTAGAATCACCCAAAACCCACCTCACCAACGACCATCCAACGCCGTTAGACCTCGCCGACCACTCCATCAAACCGCCTCGCCACGAGCTGCCTTCTCCCCAAAAGCGAACGCCTCCGATCAAATATCCCAGTCGAAATGTCACGACATTCGAGCCGAGCAAAAGCTCAAGCTAAAACCCTAATTTAATCGAATTCGAACAATTCGTCCATAGGAAAAATCCAACTGTATTTTTCCCTTCATCAATGATACCAAAGCTAGCTACTACCAAGATTTCAACTTCAAACATTAAGTGGATCATCGGAAATTCACCAAATTGCTGATACCGTTCATTCCAAATTTTCAAGTTGAATATCAATTTAAAAATTCTGAAATTAGTGTTAAAATTCGCGATTTCCCATCACGAATTCATTCATACAATACAAACTATAATTCGAGTTTATTAATTTTTTGACATGCAACAGTATTTTACTGTATTTTCCTTTTTTTAAAATTATTTGTAAACTAAAAATTTCAGAAACAATTTTTTTAAATTACCATCATACATTAATTCACAACTTTTATTCACGTATCAAGTTCAAATAAGGTTTAGATTGGAGGATTTTTGCATATTTCTTTTGAAGAACAACTCCTGTAAATATACAGAGATGAACTTCACAGGTTCATCTATACCCAAACATTCCATAACCTCAATCATGCATACACAACAGTAATCAAGTAAACATGCATTCAATATCATAGCAAATTTAACACATGCATCAACATCCCACTATAGATTTATTAAAAACTGTTTTTAAAATGAAGATTTACTCACCATTTTAATCCCAGAGACCAAAACAGAGCAGAGGCATTTTCTTTTGATTTCCTGGAAACTGGATTTTTTTGAATTTGCTTCATTGTTGAAATCTGAAGCCTTTGCATTTGAATTACAGTTGAACTTCAATTTAGTTGCAGGTTGATTCAGTGTTTGATTTAGTTGCTTCCATTTGATCTCCTTTTGAATTGCAGAAGATTTGAATTGCAGGTTGATTTGAAGTAGGTTAAGTTGCTAGTTTGATCCCAGGTTGAAACAGTTTGATTTACGTTTAGTTTTCTGCTTTGATTTATTTATTTCTTTGTTTCAGTTTTTGGAAAGATGAGGAGAGAAAGAATTGAAGAAAAATTTATCTGTAAAAATGAAAACAGACCTTTCTCTCTATTATTTATAAATCAAATTTTTAAAAGAAGTTGCCACTTGTTATTATGCATGTATATACAATATTAAAGTTATTATCATTATCTTACAAGTGTCTTTAACATGTTAATATGTTTACACATATTACTTAAGTATTTATGTTTTCAAAACCTTATTTCCAAAAGTATTTATGTTATTTTAATTTTGTAAATATAGATTTATATAAATTCATGTTTCATTTATTTATTTACAAACTATTTAGTTTAAGTACCTACATTTTATTATTTATGAAATGAATTTAATTAACTTATGTTATATTTATTTATTTTTACAAACCTTCTAAATTCAAAAGATATTAAAAAGAAAGTTTATTTTAAACATTAACATATAAATTTATAAACCATTTTTAGTTTAATACTTTTTAAAAGAAAACAAGATAAAATAAATCTTTTATTAAATCTTATTTAAACTATCATACTTTAGAAATAATAATTATCTTATATTTTGAAACAAATGAATTAATCTTTAACTTTTGAAAAATATTAATTTTAAAACAAAGCTTTAAATCATAATTCATACATATATAAATTATCAATAGATTAAATTAAATTCAAAACAATCCAAATTATAACATATACATACATATATATTATAATCTGAAAACACATCTTTTATTTAAACAAAAGATTCTCTATTCACAATATATATATCAATATATACATTATAAATAGAATCTATTTTATTTAGCTTTTAAAAGATTAAATTTATCAATTTATATTAAAATTAGAAAGGAAAATTATCAAATTAATTAAATTATCAATACAGATTATTAAATTTAAATTGCCCAAAAACCCGGGATATCACAAGTTTAAATCACTTTTAATTAAAAATTACTATTATTATTCCCATTTAGACAGAATTTGCATAAGCTCTCAAAATTATTATTTTTACTTGAACTATTCAAAGGTTCAATTATTAAATAATTCCAATATTTGAAATTTAAGCTATTTTACTTGTAAAAATAACAATTCAATATTTAAAATCAATTAAATATTTCAAAATCAATTCTTAAAAATTCTGGGTCATTACACTCGGAAGGTACTTTCTGATCCTTGTTATAAAAAATCAGTCTCAGTTAACTGAGGAGGTCTTCATGAAAAATTCATATACAAATACGCCTTAGCAGTTTTAGATGTATTCTAATATGTTGGAATGTGAGATGCAAACATTTCAACCATGTTATATATCTATTTTAAGCCTTAGAGATTATTATAACATAACCAAATTTTCTAATAAAAATAGTTTGGTTAACGTAAGGTAAAAACTATAGTATTTATTTACGGCGTGGTCTTATGAGATTCCTTTATTTTTAAAGGGTTATATAAGTATTAAAAAATCCATATGATTGAGTTTCTCACCCTGGTTTACTAAACTGATCCGGCTGTTATTTTTGTATAATGCTCGGTTTAGCGCAGTGTAAATTTTCCGATTTTGTTGATTTTCATTAGAGCTCTTGGAGAGGGGCTGGATGATTACCTAATGTAGTATTTATTTCTATTCTATTACTTTAAGTAAATATATTAGCAATTTTAAAGGCAGGCTTTTATACCTATCCAGGCTTATGATAGTACTTAGATTACTGTAACAACCCTGAGATTGCAATTACCGAATAATAAATTAAAATTATGATTTTAAGTTGAAAGGAAGCTCAACAAAAATTTTGGGAATTTAAATTTGCAATTGGTTTGCAAATTAAAGTATTTTGGGTTTAAAATGGGAAAATTAATATTTTTGGAATTTAATATTTAAAAAGGGAATTTTTATTGTGATAATGGGTTTAATTGGCCAAATGAGACAATTACATGGTTTTAATTAAAAACTAGGATGCTTATTAGGATTTTTGTTTACATGATAACATTAGAAAATAAACTAAGTCCTAATGGGTTTTAAAACCCCTTATCATGACCCATTAGCCTAACCCCCTCCTATATAATATCTTAAACCCATAACCCTAACCCTCCTCCTCTTCATAAATTCCTAAAACCTAGATCTAAACAAAATAATGGCCTCCATTTAGAAGCTCCTTCTCCTTCTCTTCATAATTTGATTAGCTTAATTTTAAAGAAAAAAGGTTAAGGCAATCTCTCTCTTATTATCTAATCCTCCTTAATCCTCTTTTTATCTCTTCCATCTTGGTGTAATTATTGTTTTTTGTTGATTTTGGGTCCTTGAAGTGGCTTGATCTTTTGCTTTGGAAGAGTTTGGCTTGCTTTGATTGTTGCACTCTAACTATTTGATCATTTGCTTCATTAAGGTAATTACTATTTATTAGTGATTATTGCTAGTTATAAAAATGATGAAAATTATGGTTCATAATATCTACACATATTTGTAATGCTAAGCTTTAACCTTTGTTTTTCTTAAATATAGTGTAGTAACCATCATATGGTAATTAGTGATTAATTTTGGTGAAATTTTGATGCCAAAAACTGAAAAAAAACACCCTTAAAACATCAAAAACTGCAAAAACTACTGGCTGGAAATTGCTTCAGCCTGAAACAGGTCAAAAACACAATTCTGAGTGCACCAGGGTAGGCCTGGGCTGCACCCAGGCTGCTACCCTGTGCAGCAGGCTAGCCCAGTTGGGCTAGCCAGTAGCTGGGCCACAAGTCCCCAGCCCACACGGGCTGGGGTGGGTCCCCAGACCCCAGCCCGCTTGGGGCTGGGGCGGGTCCCCAGACCCCAGCCCGCTTGGGGCTGGGGCGGGTCCCCAGACCCCAGCCCGTTTGGGGCCGGGGCGGGCCACAAGTCCCCAGCCCACACGGGCTGGGGCGGGTCCCCAGCCCGCTTGGGGCTGGGGCGGGACCCAAGGCCCCAGCCCGAGTGGGCTGGGGCGGGTCCCCAGACCCCAGCCCGTTTGGAGCTGGGGCGGGCCACAAGTCCCCAGCCCACACGGGCTGGGGCGGGACCTAAGTCCCCAGCCCCAGTGGGCTGGGTCGGGTCCCCAGACCCCAGCCCGCTTGGGTGTAACGACCGTGATTTTTTGAATTACTGTCGTAATAAATATTTTGAATGCTACAGATATTGCTGTTTTAATCATGTATTTTAAAAATCGTTTTAAAATAAAAGTGTTTCCAAAATTTTTACACTTTGCGCTTTCAAAAGAATGAGGAAGCGATTTAAACGCTTCAGCAAAATTGAGGACTATGAACCCTCACTTTTACTGATTCGCTTAATTCCGGACTTGTCCGTTTGAGAATGTAAAATGTTAATTATATTAAAATACACAATTTTGCACTTTCAAGGAAACGATGAAGAGATTTAAACGATTTAGCAAAAGTGCGGAGTATGGAACCACACTTTTACTATTTTGGTTAATTCCGGACTCGTTAATTGAAACATCTGCTGTTTGATGATTCTGATGATTTTGTTGGGCTTTCGAGCCACTCTGCTGGACCTTCGGGTCATCTGATGGACCTTCGGGTCAATTACCAGTACTAGACCTTCGGGTCACTCTGCGGACCTTCGTGTCATCTGATGGGCGCCAAAATTTATAGTACTTGGTAGGCTTCGGCCATCTGAGATGCACGTGCGGCGTAGCTAAAACTCGCCATCTGCTGGGATCGATCCACCTTTTATGCTGATTTTTCTAGTTATCTTGTTTTGATTTCTAGATTCTGCGACTGTTGATTTTCTAGTTATCTATTTTGATTTCTGGATTTTGTGAATTGCGGCTTTGAATTCAATTATGAATTTGGAAGTTGAGTTTGAGTATAATCTCATCTGAGATTATAAATTTGCGTATTGCTGTTTTAAATTCAATTGTGAATTTGAAACTGATTTTGATGGAGTTTAAATTGAGATTTCTTCATTTAAACTATGCTGATTATTTATGCTGTATAGTCTCATTCGAGACTATAATTATTTGTTTAAGTGTTGTTTATCATTCACTTATTTCTGAGAATAAATTAGACTGATCCGTTTATTATTTTCTTTTAAATAATACTCGGGTCAGACCGAGTCATTTCAGGATAATCTCTATCTCTGATTCAGTAGCAGCTTCGGCTTTTGGGATTTCACATCATCTTTTGTCTAGCCTTCGAGGAGTTCTTTTGGTTGTTAGTCCTCATCTTATGTATGTACTGATGGATATGTATATGTATCGGTTCATGTGAACTATCGATTGTTGTAGCATGTATTCCAGACTAGTCTTCCGCTATATATATATATCTGATATTTCTGTTCTGATGTGATTACACTATCTGTGTTATTGTTATTATGAATTGTTCTGAATTTTTCTTAAGCCACCGTAGTTTCGTTTTAGATTTGGATTGAATATATATCTTTGGGAGAAATTCACACAACTCCTATCGATGTAATCAATACTCGTCTAAGGCATAACTTACGGATGGTCGCTTCTAACAAGCCTCATTCTTCGCAATAGCAGACGTTATTCCTTATAATAACCTTTGTTATTGTGAGCATAGAGGTGGGGCGTCACAGCTTGGTATCAGAGCTGAAATTCAGAACAAATTATAATAAACACAGAACAGAAGTAAAATGGAACATGTGTTACAACTATTCGAGGTTTATTCGTGCCTTTCTAATCTATTCTTTCCACTTAACATGTGGACTACGTCTAGGAATAAATTTTATATTCCGTAGTATTCCATTTGTTAAACTTCTTATCAATTGTGTATTATTTTAAACTAATCCTTCTCTTCTCTTGTCTCTCAGCCTATGGCTGGAAGAGGTAGAGGGAAGCGTTCTTCTGTAGGCCCGTCTAGTGGTTCTCATCCGGACGGAGTCTATATGTCAGCTGATCAGTTTATGGAGCTATTTCGAGGTACTCAGCCTCCTGTTACTACTCCCGCAGCTCCTAATCACAAGTCTGCCTTCGCCCGCATGTGTAGTGACTATTCCCACCTTGGAGGCCAGCCTTTCAAGGGATCAGAAAGTGTTATGGAAGTTCAGACTTGGTTGCGCACTTGTGAGCGCATATTTTCTCGGATGGATCTTTCGGATCATCATCGCATTCTCGTGGCATCTAGCATGTTGCAAGAGCGTGCTCTTGACTGGTATGAGCTCTTTATTTCGGAAGTTGATGAGTCCTCTCTCTCTTGGGTTCAGTTTAAGGAACGATTCGAACTTAAGTTTGTTCCTGAATCGGAAAAGGCTAATCTTGCTCGTTGTTTCCTTGAGTTGAAGCAAGGAGAATCCTCTGTTTCTGATTATGTTGCATCTTTCGAGGCCTTGTCCAAATACGGAGTTGAGTTCATTAACACTCCGCATAAGAAGAATCTTCGTTTTGTTGACGGTTTGAAGAAGTATTTGAAGAAGGTTCTTTTGCTTCAACTTAAGCTCTCATTTGAGGAGTTGGTTGATTCGGCTCTTTGTCTTGAAGCTGTTGAAAAGGAACGTGATAGTTGTGATGATGTTGAGGTTTCTAAGAACCCCAACAAGAAGAGGTTTCCTTTTCATAAGCCTAATTCTTCTAATCAGAAGAAGAAGAAGCAAGCTACCTCTAGTTCTCAGTCTAGTAGTGCACCTTCTGTTCAAAGGGCGTGCTATAATTGTGGTTCTCTGGATCATCTTCACCGTAATTGTCCTAAGCCTCGCATTTGCCGCTATTGCAAGAAAGAGGGTCATTGGATTTCTGATTGCCCTACTGCTTCTAGGGGTCTCAAATCAGGGAAGCTTAATGTTGCTAAAGCTCCTGGTGTTTCTTCTCAACCTAAAGGTATTACTTCTTCTGTTTTGGATGGTTTTATTTTATTTCATGGCTGTTCTATTAGAAATCTTTTCGATACGAGTGCATTGCATTCATTCATGTCAAAGGAGTTGGTTGATATTATTCCTTTGGATGTTATTACTCTTCACGACCCTTTGGGGATTGCAAATCCTATTGGTGGATCCGTTACTCTTGGTTTGTTATGTGTTGATGTTGAGATTATTCTAGGTGGTTTCTCCTTACATGCGAATCTGCGTGTTATGGATCACTTTGATTTTGATATGATTTTGGGAATGAATTGGCTCGTCCGTTACGAAGTTCAATCCTGTATCCCGACAGAATTTTATATCTCAAGCATCCTGATGCTATCGAGCAGTTACCTATTATATTTCGAAGTATGAACCATCCTTTGAATGCTTTCATTTCTTCCTTCAAATCGGAGGCTATTATAGCTAAATGTTCTAGTTGTTTGTGATTTTTCTATTGTCTTTGAGTTTATTTCGAGTTTGTCGCCGAATAGGGCAATTGAATTCCGTATTGATCTTACCTCTGGTGCTCATCCTATCAGTCGTCCTCCCACGTGGATGTCTGTTAAAGAAAATGAGAAACTCAAGCATCAATTATCTTAGTTGGATGCCAATGATTTACTCGTTCTAGCTCTTCTCCCAACTCGATCTTGCTACCGATTTTCACTTGGCTATGAGTTGCGGAAGTTAGCATTCCACTTACCGCATTCCGCACTCGTTATGATTCTTATGAATGACTTATTACGTCATTCAGTTTGCCTAGATTATTTCATCCATTTTGTGAATCGAGTATTCTACGAATATCTCGACGACTCCATTTTGTGTATTTATTGATTTTGGATGAAAGCAACAATTTAAAATTTCACAAGTATAATTGGATTTGGGTTATCATATAGCAAATAATTTTATGATTGTATTGCCCATTGAGTGCTTTAAGAGTTCTGGTCGATGCGCTTGATCAACGCTATCGATAGGAATCTCCTAAACGCTTTGATGAGACAATTTGACACAATAAATTTATAAAAAGAAAATTTTCTAGAAAATGATTTCGTAAAGACAATTAAGAATTTTGGAAGTTTTATCTTTTCAGAAAATAAGACTATTTGAAAGAACTCCTTTCTGATACTCTTATCATTTAGTTCCCGAAGGGAACCAAGACTTCATTATTTATACCAGTGTTAGCCGTATTGGTTTCAATGTTGTTCTCGTGCAAAAAGATGGAGTAGTCGCCTATGCTTCTTTACAATTAAAGCCGATCGAGACTAGGTATGCTACTCATAATCTAGTGCTCGTGACTACTGTTTCGCTTTTAGAGTTTGACATTATTATTTTGGGAAAGGAGTGGTGTTCTCCACTCTGATCACAAATCTCTTAAGTATATATTTACTCAGAAAGAACTTAATTTGAGACAACAGCATTGGCTCGAATTTCTTGCTTCATATGATTTCGATATTCAGTATACCCCTGGTAAGGGTGAATCAAGTTTTAGAGGATCTCCTTCGTGCTTGCATTCTTGATTTTTGTGGTAGTTGGGTAGACCACTTATCTCTTGTTGAGTTTTCTTACAACAATAGTTTTCAATCCAGTATCGGTATGGCTTCTTTCGAAGCTCTTTACGGAAGGCCGTGTCGATCACCATCTTGTTGGTTGGAATCGGGGGAAAAGTTAGTTCTCGGCCTCGATTATATTCGCGATTCTTCGGAGAGGATTGATATTATACGACAGAGAATGAAAGAGGCTCGGAATAGGCAGAAATCTTATGCCGATCATCGTAGGAAGCCTTTGAAATTTTCTGTTGGCGATCTCGTATTCATTCGTGTTTCCCCGATGAAGGGTGTAGTGCGTTTTAGTCACTCCGGGAAATTGGCTCCTCGATATGTTGGACCGTTTCCTATTACGGAACGCATTGGCCCAGTTGCTTATCGTGTATCGCTACCTACTCAGTTTTCGGGAATTCATGACGTATTTCATGTGTCCCAGCTTCGTCGATGCCTTCGAGATTCAGATTCTATTATTGATCCTCCTATGTTGCAAGATCTTGAGATCTCACCCGACTTGTCTATTGTGCAAAATCCTATTCGTGTGCTAGCTTTGGAGGTTAAACGCCTTCGGAATAAAGAAGTTCCGCTTATGAAAAATTCAATGGTTCGTAAACCCCAAATATTACACTAGAGAAACCAAAGAATTCATCGAGCGTTCTTATCTGGGTTTTCTCTCCTCTTCGGGTGGAGGTGAGCGTTCTTATCTATCTTTTCTATTTTAATCTTTGTTGTGATGAATTATTTGTGTTATTGACTACTTCTGGTATGAAAATTGCGGGGATGCAATTTTTATAAGTGGGGGAGTCTGTAACGACCGTGATTTTTTGAATTACTGTCGTAATAAATATTTTGAAAATCTATAACGACCGTGATTTTTTGAATTACTGTCGTAATAAATATTTTGAAAATCTATAACGACCGTGGTTTTTGAATTACTGTCGAGAAAAAAAAAAGGTAGTGCAAATAATTTCTAAGTTAGTACTCATCTTAATTGTAGCATGTTGGTAATAACATGCATTTTTGGCCTTCACGTGTGAATGGGTCTAAGTTTAAAGCTAGTTGGAAATAAATTTGCCTTGCCGTCACACACAAAGTTGTAAAGCAAATTGTGAACACTTTTGCCTGGATGTTAACAATAATTATAAAGCAATGTTGCAACTTCATTTTTCCTTTCACGTGTATACGTGAGTATGGGTGCAGTATAGAAACAAGTTGGAACATTTTGTGTTGTCACCACTTAACTTATAAGAGCAAAAGTGAACATTTTCCAGCCATCATCATTTTTGCTTAGCAGCGTCCTTTATTCTCCCTGAAGCACGTTTTCAATTTAATGCCATTGTACTACAAAGCATCACCAGCACACTTCCTTTTTGACTTGTTCACAAACTTAAAAAGAAAAGAAAGTGGCCAGTACTTTTGTGTTTCATCAATTATTCCAGTAGATTCACCACTTTTTCATAGCTCCATTTTTGCGTGTAAGCTCGTGAGTGTATTAATGGCGGTTCTATGGTTACTCTCTTTTGATCTGGATTGCTTTTGGTTTTGAAGCGAATTTAAGGTGAGTGTAAAATCTCACATTGCTAATTTATACGTCTATGTGCTAAAGTGTTGGCCAGGTTATTTAAAATTTTTGGCATTAAATGGAATCTCGACCTGTTTGATTTACACTTGTCGTTCCTCGTAGATATGTCCACACACTTCTGTTTTATTTCTCCTCTAGTCTTGTTCACTTGATTCTGCTCTATATGGTGTACTGTCCTTTTGGCACTGCTTACTGGCTCACTTCATTTGAACTGTGTATACTAGCTTAAGCTCAAAGTTGCATCAATATGTTTCGATGGGGTGTTACTGTCATTGTGAGCTGCATTGATTCATTGATGCACTTGAATATGCATTATTTATATGCCTGTTACTTATCACTTCACATTGAAGTTTTGTCACATGCGTGTCCTCCTTTTTATACTATGTTCCTTGGATCCCAGTAGTCTAGTTGCTTGCTTTAAGGAAGAGTATTTGCCTTGAGACAGAGGTGTTCCAGTGCGCATATTTTCTAAAATGCATTGGACAGGTCTTCTTTAGCGTGTGTGCATGTATCCTTGGGGGTACGTGTCTCTATGTAGTGTGGGGATAGGTCCAGGTCTTTAATTTAGTGCGTGCGTACCTGTTCGTAAAAAAAAAATTTGTGTATGTGTTCTGCTTTTAGATAGGCTACTGTGCACGAAAAAAATTTAGTTTAGGATGGTTTACTTTCTGACTTCAGTGCGTGTTCATGCATACAAAGGAATTTCATTTTACAAGCTGTTGAACGTGCACGTGTAGTTCACTTGATCTTTTCCTCTGTTGCACTTCACTTTGGTGTAGACATTCATTTAGTGATTATGTGAAATGCTATAATTTAAATTTTCTTTGAACTGGAGTTTCGCTTTGAAATGAATTTTATTGCCGTTATTTTTATAACGGATTTTACTCCAGTGCTATAATTTTGAAGTGTGTTACTTTGTTGAGGGTTTTGATGAATAAATTTACTGTTGTTTTTGCTTCAATAATTATCAGTTTTAAAGTGAATTTTCAAGCAGCTATTCCGTAACACTAATTTTGATATCTGTTTTTACGGTGTTTTTTTGAAGCGCAATTTCCTCGTCGAAATTGCTACAGATATTGCTGTTTTAATCATGTATTTTAAAAATCGTTTTAAAATAAAAGTGTTTCCAAAATTTTTACACTTTGCGCTTTCAAAAGAATGAGGAAGCGATTTAAACGCTTCAGCAAAATTGAGGACTATGAACCCTCACTTTTACTGATTCGCTTAATTCCGGACTTGTCCGTTTGAGAATGTAAAATGTTAATTATATTAAAATACACAATTTTGCACTTTCAAGGAAACGATGAAGAGATTTAAACGATTTAGCAAAAGTGCGGAGTATGGAACCACACTTTTACTATTTTGGTTAATTCCGGACTCGTTAATTGAAACATCTGCTGTTTGATGATTCTGATGATTTTGTTGGGCTTTCGAGCCACTCTGCTGGACCTTCGGGTCATCTGATGGACCTTCGGGTCAATTACCAGTACTAGACCTTCGGGTCACTCTGCGGACCTTCGGGTCATCTGATGGGCGCCAAAATTTATAGTACTTGGTAGGCTTCGGCCATCTGAGATGCACGTGCGGCGTAGCTAAAACTCGCCATCTGCTGGGATCGATCCACCTTTTATGCTGATTTTTCTAGTTATCTTGTTTTGATTTCTAGATTCTGCGACTGTTGATTTTCTAGTTATCTATTTTGATTTCTGGATTTTGTGAATTGCGGCTTTGAATTCAATTATGAATTTGGAAGTTGAGTTTGAGTATAATCTCATCTGAGATTATAAATTTGCGTATTGCTGTTTTAAATTCAATTGTGAATTTGAAACTGATTTTGATGGAGTTTAAATTGAGATTTCTTCATTTAAACTATGCTGATTATTTATGTTGTATAGTCTCATTCGAGACTATAATTATTTGTTTAAGTGTTGTTTATCATTCACTTATTTCTGAGAATAAATTAGACTGATCCGTTTATTATTTTCTTTTAAATAATACTCGGGTCAGACCGAGTCATTTCAGGATAATCTCTATCTCTGATTCAGTAGCAGCTTCAGCTTTTGGGATTTCACATCATCTTTTGTCTAGCCTTCGAGGAGTTCTTTTGGTTGTTAGTCCTCATCTTATGTATGTACTGATGGATATGTATATGTATCGGTTCATGTGAACTATCGATTGTTGTAGCATGTATTCCAGACTAGTCTTCCGCTATATATATATATCTGATATTTCTGTTCTGATGTGATTACACTATCTGTGTTATTGTTATTATGAATTGTTCTGAATTTTTCTTAAGCCACCGTAGTTTCGTTTTAGATTTGGATTGAATATATATCTTTGGGAGAAATTCACACAACTCCTATCGATGTAATCAATACTCGTCTAAGGCATAACTTACGGATGGTCGCTTCTAACAAGCCTCATTCTTCGCAATAGCAGACGTTATTCCTTATAATAACCTTTGTTATTGTGAGCATAGAGGTGGGGCGTCACATTGGGGCTGGGGCGGGTCTCCAGACCCCAGCTCGCTTGGGGCTGGGACGGGCCGTGTTCCCCAGCCCATGCGGGCTGGGGAAGCTGTTTTATTCCCCAGCCCGCATGGGCTGGGGCGGGCCTCTGTTCCCCAGCCCAGGCGGGCTGGGGCTGGACCAGGGCTGCACCATGTGGTGCAGTCCGAAAGAAAAAAAAAAGTAATAAATTTTTTTTAAACCCTGTTTCAGATTTTTTTTATCTCCACGATCGCATCCGAAGTCGGAATTCGACGTTTTTGATCTCGTTGGAAAGGTGGAGTTTCGAACTCCATCTCTGTAAAATTTGGGCATCATCGGCATTCGTTTGGTACTTCGAATTTCGTGTCGAATTTGAATTCTGGTCGCTGTTGGTAAACAGTGTGAATCTTGTTCTGGGTCCAACTTTGAGACGTCGCTGTCGTTTCGTCTCAACTCGGAATCCAGAAATTCTTTTTGCATCTTAAAGTAGGCATGTTGGACTACATTCCTGCAAATTTTCATGACATTTGGACACAGTTTGCCGGTCCAAATAAATTGCCGAACTTGGGTTCGCAGTTGTTTTTGAATGTTTACAAACACTTAGAATATTTTTGATGATTTTCTGGTTTTCATTGATTTCTTTGAGATTTGTCTCTAGATTTCGTACACGGGTTTTATGAATCATTTTCAAAAGATTTTTCACTCCTAAATGGCTTTCGAAATTATTATATAATATTATTTTTAATTATTAAATTAATTACTCCATAATAGGAGAGTTTTCAAAAGCCGTTTTAAAGTGATTTCAAAATCAATTATAAATCCGTTTTGCACAATTATTTTCTATAATAAAAATCTCACACTCACTTTTTAGCACGTCGAGCGAAGTGGAAAGGTGCTTAAACGGTTAGGAAATCTCCGGCCTATGGAACCGTGTGTATTTTCTTTCCGGTTAATCCCCGACCTATTCGATTGATCGTTTTGACCTTTGGGTCTAGTTTACCGATGATACGAGGTGGACTTTTTATTGTTTGGAGTGTGAGCTTGCTATTGGTTAGTAAACCGTTTAGTGCGAACGTGGGGTATGGGACTCATTGTTAACACTTTACGGGTTCCTCTCCAAGAAGTTAGTGACACATTAGCCTCTGGGCGGCCAGTACTGGACCTCTGGGTCACCACGCCTCTGGGCAATCGTCTCTGGACACCTGCTCTATGGAGCAGTTTATTTTCGGCATGCGCCTCTAGGCCTTTATCCTTCTAGGAAGGATCTTGCCGTCTCGCGCGTTCCGCATCTGTGCGAGTGATCGATCACAACTCTACAGTACTTGGCAACAACGACTCTGGTCGGTGCACGTGCAATATTGTTATTATTTGATGATTTTTATATCCATTCGAGTACCGCCATTCGTTGTTGGTTCTATGGAACCATACGATGTATGTGCGATTGCCTTGTGGATTCACAGTGTCTCTGGACACTGCTTTTCAGTGTTGGATTTCATTGACTTTTCAGTATATCCCCATTGCTCTTTGGAGCATCGATCTTTGCTTGGGCATTGATTACAGACTCTGGTCACTCTTGGGATATTTGCCTATGGGCATCTTTTTTATAGCTTTGGCTACGCCGATGATATGAGGCGATTTTATTTATTCTACACTTTGGTGTTGATTTCTCTTTGGAGATTTTTATTGTTTATTGATTATTAGGGATCGTCATTACATTCATGTGGTTCATAATATACTTCTCTTTGGATAAGTATTGTTTTATTTATGTACCGCATTATTATATATCTCAGTTATTACTGATTGTTTAGCTAGCCTGACCCGAGTGTTTTCGCTCGGGTCAGACCGAGTTGTTTCAGGTTAGGTCTCTGGACTTAGCTTCTGTGCTTCCGCTTGGACATTATCTGCTATGCTGATAGATAGCGCTTTTATTTGTCCACTATTCCGCTACTCTGTTATTATTCAGACTTTGATATGTACATATTTTTGACTCGCATGTGTGAGCAGTGGCTTTGTACCCACTTATAGTATTTGGATCTGTATTGATGATGTATTGTTCTGGGATTTTATATCTGTTATGTGATTCTGTTCTGCGATGCTATTTCATTATGTTATTATGCTTTGTCCTGATAGATCTTTAGCCATTTGTAATTTCGTTATAAGTATTTACCGAATATGTCGAACCACCTGATTGAGAAAAATTTAAATAGATTCCACCTTTCGACGTATTCGGTAGATAGTTATAGCTTGATTATAAATGGTCGCTTCCACTATACTCTATTCTCCGCTTTAACAGACAGTATTACTCCCGTAATACTCTTTGTTAAAGTGGGTCTCGGAGTGGGGCGTTACAGTTTGGTATCAGAGTTGGTTTCAGGAATAAGCATAATAAACACAGAACAGTAAACTTAGTACAATACATCCCAGTATGATTCGAATATTACAAAGCCCTTTCCTCATGACATTGGATAGATAAGTTAGGAATATGTTTAGGAATACATTTATATTCCATAGTATTCCATTTGAATTATCTATCTTTGAATCGTGCTTAACTCCATCTTCATCTCAGCCTCGAGGTACGCATCCTTCCGTTCTCGAAGTTCTATTTTATTTCATGGTAGATCTATTAGAGTTCTTTTTGATACGGGTGCCTCTCACTCATTCGTATCAAAGGAACTAGTTGATACTTTATCTTTGGATGTTACTTGTATGGTTTCTTCACTAAGGATTGTGAATCCCATTGGTGGATCCATGACCCTTAGCTTGCTCTGTGAGAATATAGATATTGATCTTTGTGGATTTTCTTTTCGTGCGAATCTGCACGTTATGGATTAGATGTTATAGACGACTTCTATATTTAAGGAAATTGCGGGGACGCAATTTTCTTAAGGGAGGGAGTCTGTAACAACCCTGAGATTGCAATTACCGAATAATAAATTAAAATTATGATTTTAAGTTGAAAGGAAGCTCAACAAAAATTTTGGGAATTTAAATTTGCAATTGGTTTGCAAATTAAAGTATTTTGGGTTTAAAATGGGAAAATTAATATTTTTGGAATTTAATATTTAAAAAGGGAATTTTTATTGTGATAATGGGTTTAATTGGCCAAATGAGACAATTACATGGTTTTAATTAAAAACTAGGATGCTTATTAGGATTTTTGTTTACATGATAACATTAGAAAATAAACTAAGTCCTAATGGGTTTTAAAACCCCTTATCATGACCCATTAGCCTAACCCCCTCCTATATAATATCTTAAACCCATAACCCTAACCCTCCTCCTCTTCATAAATTCCTAAAACCTAGATCTAAACAAAATAATGGCCTCCATTTAAAAGCTCCTTCTCCTTCTCTTCATAATTTGATTAGCTTAATTTTAAAGAAAAAAGGTTACGGCAATCTCTCTCTTATTATCTAATCCTCCTTAATCCTCTTTTTATCTCTTCCATCTTGGTGTAATTATTGTTTTTTTGTTGATTTTGGGTCCTTGAAGTGGCTTGATCTTTTGCTTTGGAAGAGTTTGGCTTGCTTTGATTGTTGCACTCTAACTATTTGATCATTTGCTTCATTAAGGTAATTACTATTTATTAGTGATTATTGCTAGTTATAAAAATGATGAAAATTATGGTTCATAATATCTACACATATTTGTAATGCTAAGCTTTAACCTTTGTTTTTCTTAAATATAGTGTAGTAACCATCATATGGTAATTAGTGATTAATTTTGGTGAAATTTTGATGCCAAAAACTGAAAAAAACACCCTTAAAACATCAAAAACTGCAAAAACTACAGGCTGGAAATTGCTTCAGCCTGAAACAGGTCAAAAACACAATTCTGAGTGCACCAGGGCAGGCCTGGGCTGCACCCAGGCTGCTACCCTGTGCAGCAGGCTAGCCCAGTTGGGCTAGCCAATAGCTGGGCCACAAGTCCCCAGCCCACACGGGCTGGGGTGGGTCCCCAGATCCCAGCCCGCTTGGGGCTGGGGCGGGTCCCCAGACCGCTTGGGGCTGGGGCGGGACCCAAGTCCCCAGCCCGAGTGGGCTGGGGCGGGTCCCCAGACCCCAGCCCGTTTGGAGCTGGGGCGGGCCACAAGTCCCCAGCCCACACGGGCTCGGGCGGGACCCAAGTCCCCAGCCCCAGTGGGCTGGGTCGGGTCCCCAGACCCTAGCCCGCTTGGGGCTGGGGCGGGTCTCCAGACCCCAGCTCGCTTGGGGCTGGGACGGGCCGTGTTCCCCAGCCCATGCGGGCTGGGGAAGCTGTTTTATTCCCCAGCCCGCATGGGCTGGGGCGGGCCTCTGTTCCCCAGCCCAGGCGGGCTGGGGCTGGACCAGGGCTGCACCATGTGGTGCAGTCCGAAAGAAAAAAAAAAGCAATAAATTTTTTTTTAAACCCTGTTTCAGATTTTTTTTTATCTCCACGATCGCATCCGAAGTCGGAATTCGACGTTTTTGATCTCGTTGGAAAGGTGGAGTTTCGAACTCCATCTCTGTAAAATTTGGGCATCATCGGCATTCGTTTGGTACTTCGAATTTCGTGTCGAATTTGAATTCTGGTCGCTGTTGGTAAATAGTGTGAATCTTGTTCTGGGTCCAACTTTGAGACGTCGCTATCGTTTCGTCTCAACTCGGAATCCTGAAATTCTTTTTGCATCTTAAAGTAGGGATGTTGGACTACATTCCTGCCAATTTTCATGACATTTGGACACAGTTTGCTGGTCCAAATAAATTGCCGAACTTGGGTTCGCAGCTGTTTTTGAATGTTTACAAACACTTAGAATATTTTTGATGATTTTCTGGTTTTCATTGATTTCTTTGAGCTTTGTCTCTAGATTTCGTACACGGGTTTTATGAATCATTTTCAAAAGATTTTTCACTGCTAAATGGCTTTCGAAATTATTATATAATATTATTTTTAATTATTAAATTAATTACTCCATAATAGGAGAGTTTTCAAAAGCCGTTTTAAAGTGATTTCAAAATCAATTATAAATCCGTTTCGCACAATTATTTTCTATAATAAAAATCTCACACTCACTTTTTAGCACGTCGAGCGAAGTGGAAAGGTGCTTAAACGGTTAGGAAATCTCCGGCCTATGGAACCGTGTGTATTTTCTTTCCGGTTAATCCCCGACCTATTCGATTGATCGTTTTGACCTTTGGGTCTAGTTTACCGATGATACGAGGTGGACTTTTTATTGTTTGGAGTGTGAGCTTGCTATTGGTTAGTAAACCGTTTAGTGCGAACGTGGGGTATGGGACTCATTGTTAACACTTTACGGGTTCCTCTCCAAGAAGTTAGTGACACATTAGCCTCTGGGCGGCCAGTACTGGACCTTTGGGTCACCACGCCTCTGGGCAATCGTCTCTGGACACCTGCTCTATGGAGCAGTTTATTTTCGGCATGCGCCTCTGGGCCTTTATCCTTCTGGGAAGGATCTTGCCGTCTCGCGCGTTCCGCATTTGTGCGAGTGATCGATCACAACTCTACAGTACTTGGCAACAACGACTCTGGTTGGTGCACGTGCAATATTGTTATTATTTGATGATTTTTATATCCATTCGAGTACCGCCATTCGTTGTTGGTTCTATGGAACCATACGATGTATGTGCGATTGCCTTGTGGATTCACAGTGTCTCTGGACACTGCTTTTCAGTGTTGGATTTCATTGACTTTTCAGTATATCCCCATTGCTCTTTGGAGCATCGATCTTTGCTTGGGCATTGATTACAGACTCTGGTCACTCTTGGGATATTTGCCTATAGGCATCTTTTTTATAGCTTTGGCTACGCCGATGATATGAGGCGATTTTATTTATTCTACACTTTGGTGTTGATTTCTCTTTGGACATTTTTATTGTTTATTGATGATTAGGGATCGTCATTACATTCATGTGGTTCATAATATACTTCTCTTTTGATAAGTATTGTTTTATTTATGTACCGCATTATTATATATCTCAGTTATTACTGATTGTTTAGCTAGCCTGACCCGAGTGTTTTCGCTCGGGTCAGACCGAGTTGTTTCAGGTTAGGTCTCTGGACTTAGCTTCTGTGCTTCCGCTTGGACATTATCTGCTATGCTGATAGATAGCGCTTTTATTTGTCCACTATTCCGCTACTCTGTTATTATTCAGACTTTGATATGTACATATTTTTGACTCGCATGTGTGAGCAGTGGCTTTGTACCCACTTATAGTATTTGGATCTGTATTGATGATGTATTGTTCTGGGATTTTATATCTGTTATGTGATTCTGTTCTGTGATGCTATTTCATTATGTTATTATGCTTTGTCCTGATAGATCTTTAGCCATTTGTAATTTCGTTATAAGTATTTACCGAATATGTCGAACCACCTGATTGAGAAAAATTTAAATAGATTCCACCTTTCGACGTATTCGG
Organism: Allium fistulosum; assembly: GCA_030737815.1. Lineage (NCBI taxonomy): Eukaryota > Viridiplantae > Streptophyta > Magnoliopsida > Asparagales > Amaryllidaceae > Allium > Allium fistulosum. Next base: position 271,062,994 of record CM060902.1, on the reverse strand, counting down.
TAGATAGTTATAGCTTGATTATAAATAGTCGCTTCCACTATACTCTATTCTCCGCTTTAACAGACAGTATTACTCCCGTAATACTCTTTGTTACAGTGGGTCTCGAAGTGGGGCGTTACAATTACTAACTCTGATATGCTATGTATATTTAAGTAACACCGTGTATTATCTTTTGATATTATACTTGTCATTCTGCTATGAGATTCTGATATTTTTGTTCACCTCTTTCTTGTTCATTTTATTTTCTTCTTTTTCTTTTATCCTAACAATCGGTCTTTCGAGCACTTGGGTGCTCAGCATGTGAATAACGTGGTTGTATTAGTATCGATATTTGGCAGTCAAAAAGGTAATCGCTATATAATCGCTTGTTCTCTCTTCGAGTTTTGAAAAAGCATATAATATAATATGAGATATGTTCCTATTTTATTATGTGTTGATTTTCTGGATGAGCTTTGACGGCTATATATATTGGAAACAATGTAAAGAAGGAAATCTCAGAAGGACACTTAACTAGCGATGAATGTAGTTAAGGTTGGAAGTTTATAAAACAAATTAGGAAATTAAATTAGCAACTAGAAATAAATAATACTTTAATCCAAAAAACTTTAGGATTTTAGGAAAAAAAAAAATTTAGCAAGGGAATGATAGGGAAAGGTTGTTACAAAACCACATGTCAGTAACAATATGCCTTAAAAGCTAAAGTTAATAGATGTGCTTATGTGTTTTTTGTTGTTTTTAAATAAAAAGAAAGGTTTTCAAAATCTAAGGTTAATTGCATAATGCTAGGGCCAATCATGTGCATTAACTCATTGATTGAATCTTAATTACATTAATGTGTGGCTTGATTTGTTTTAAGGTTCGAAAGGCAAATGCTTTGAAAAATTGTGTTCAAATGCTTTTGAAAAATTATGTTCAAATGTTTTTGAAAAGTTGTGTTTAAATGCTTTTGAAAAAATTAATTTTCAAACTATTTTGCCATTTTGATTGAATGTGGAAAAAGATTTTTAATGGAACATGATAAAATTTCTGATTTTCAAATGCAACATGTTTAGCATAAGGAGACCCAGTGGAATTCGAGTATTCGCTAAAGGGTTAGTAAGTTCCACTCAAACATTCTATTCAATGAGTTATACAATATTCGACGAAGTATTATTCGAAAGCATTTAAACCAATCGATACCACTAAGTTGATTATTAGTACTCCTCAAATTATAGAATTAAGGTTCTCAAAACATTTTTCTCATTTGATTTTATTATTTAAAACGCTTATTATAATTTTCCATAAATCCATTTATTATTCAACTTTGTAAAAATATTCACAGATTTGTTAAAATATTCCATAACTCCGAATTTTTCAAGATTTATATATATATATATATATATACACACAAAGTTGTCTCGAATTTCCGTATGGTTGTATTATTCACAAAACTATATTTTTAAAACCATATTTTATTACTCTTCTAAATCCATATTAAAATATAACCATTTTATTTAAAAATAAACTAAGTTTATACTTTTCAAAACAACATTTTCAAATTCCATGAATCATAAATTATTTATGTAATAAAACCATAATACTTATATTCCAATTCGATAATCATTTTTATGTAAAAATAGATTAGATTTGTATTTCCAAAGTCATATTTCCATAAATATTTTACTAAACATGCTTAATATTAAAATAACTTGCTAAAAAAATTATTTTTAATATTTATTAACATAATTTAGAAACAATTCTAAGATTTGAAAATTAAAAAAATAATTCTCTTTCATTGACAGAGCAGCGACAAAGAAATGAAATTTTGACCATTTAAACTTCAATATTATGCAAATCTCAAAACATAAAAGTTGTCAAACACAAATTAAGCTTTTCAGAACATTAAAAATTATCAAAATCCGATAAGAAACGAGAGATATGCCTAATTTACTAACTGTTTAGTTTAGAGAATGTAATTATCACAGTGATAGAGCTGAGAGTTTGCAACAGGATTTCGATCAACCTATGTTCAAAATTTGCAAATGTGTTCAACATGAAAGTTTTCACACACAAAATAAGCTTTCTGGAACATTAAATATCATCTAATTCCGACAAGAAACGAGAAAGATATGCCTAGAACAGTTTCTGTGTTTCAAAGCTATGATTAAAATACAGGACAGAAAGGTTACATCTTCTTCAAACTCACATTACTCTTAGAAAACTACTTACTCACAAAATGTGATGAACATAAAAGTTGTTCCTTATAAAAATACCTTTAAACTGAAAAAAACCTCACTTAATTTTGTTTTACCAATCAAAAGTTATAGGGATTTTAATATCAGGTTTCAACTTAAAACAAATAGGCCAGAGCTATACCATCGGATTAAAACTCAATTTTGACCCTCTAAACTACTGAATTTCGTAAAGTAATAAAAAGATAACTTGTACCTAACACAAATTCTTTCAACTGTAAAAAGATTGAGCTAATTCGGATAATTTTGCACTAAGATATCGTTGTTTTATTACAGCGATTTTCCACAAACAATTTTCAGCAAATCACAACCAAACAATCATTCAAATTCACTCATCACACAACAATTATACGCAAACTTGAAATTTAGAGATAGATGTGTGAGGGTTAACTCACCTTTTTAACTTGAATTGATCATAGAAACTTAAATTCCCCTATGCTAGCTTCTTCCATCAACTAGACCTAGGTTTAATTTTAGAATTTTGTAAAACACAATTACTAACCAAGATGAGACTGAAACTAAAATCCTAATAAATGAACTATAGGATATAAGAGGTTACCTTATATAATTTCTACAAGTATTAGACAAAGCCCTTTGATTTTCTCTTGGATTTGAGGATTTTAGCTCTAGGGTTCATGAGAAAGAAGTTTTTTTTTCTTTTCTGATTTGTTTTGCTGTTTTTGTTTTCTTTTACAGACAGAGGAGTGAACGAACAAAATAAGAGAAGGAGGATTATCTTGTTGACTAAGTGGTCTTGGGTTAAGAATCAAACCCAATAAGAAAAGAAGTGTTACTAGTTTGATTCCTAGGAAAGTGTTACTAAATATTTCTCGATTCTCTTATTTTAAACACTATTTTTACCCTATAACAATGTTTTATTTAACATATTTTAATCTCTTAAAATTAACCAAAACTCATTCACAAGATAAAAATTCCCATTTATATAAATATAAAAATGTTCTGTACAATTAAATGTAACTTTTTAAAATAAAGGTCATTCTATTTATTCTCAATAAAATCTTATAAATTCTAAATTGAAATTTCTCATTTTAACAATAAATTCTCAATATTAACACTTAATTAAATTTACAACATTCTTTAAAATAATTCTTATATTATCAAATATAAGAATTAAATTTCATAAATTACAATTACAAATTAATTACCCCTAATTAATTTTAATTAATTAGGTAATTAACAACAGGGTTGTTACAATTTTACTACCAATAATTCCTCAATGAAATTTCTTCACAATGAAGTTGGTATATTTTGAAACAACAATTGTTTCTCGGTGCAATAGAATAGGTATTCAAAAACATTTTATGAATTTCTTTATTTATAAAACTGATTTGGTTTTAGTTTACAAAAATTATGTTCAAAACATATAATGTCATCCAATGATAGTCTTTTCAAAATCCAATTGGGGAGATTCATACAAGATCCCTCATGAACAATTACTACGTGCAATCTTTCGACTCGCACAACCTGCCAATTCCTTGGCCTAGGATATGTTGGAGTTTCTTGTAAACCCTTATCTTGTAAAATTTTATAAACTGTTATTAAGATGAAATAATGTTAACCTTGTGCAATGCCCTTATGTACATTACCTTATTCAAAGAAACTAACTCAACTTCACTCACAATTAATCGTACATTGTCCAACAAAGTCCGATTACTCAGTATCGATACATCATTATGTATCACATAGAGGAGTCATATTGAGATTGAATCCTTATTCATTATAGGTACATTCAGAGCATTTTCCAATATAATCACTCATTTGATCAAATCAAATCATGGCTATCGCATGTTATTTTATTTACTTCTGTTTTATATTCTATAAGTTTACCATAGACATACTACAAGTGTATCAAATACACATGTCCATGTCGACGATAGCTCATCGGTAAATATGACAAAGTACATGGAACCGTTTTGATATTTATAGAATTATGATTGCATACATCTATATTATCAATCCGAAGAGTTCATCAACTCTTATGATACTCCCACTAAATGGGTTCATAGCGCTTTATTATTTGAGATATATTAACAAATATCATATGATTCAAAATTATACAATAAAATTATTTCTCAAAACTATGGCTTAGTCTATAAGTCCAAAACAACCATAAATAATATTATATACTTTTGTATTTCCCAACGCATCACTTTTGTTATAAAAAATTTACCACATTATAGTTTTATTTCACAAAGAATATTCATAATATTCATATTGAAATATAGCTATGTCTATTTTTTCAGTCAATATCGAAAAATAATCATTATTTCATAAATAATGTATGGTAAGTTTTATGGAAACAATTTTTGTACTATGATGCAATTAATAAGTGTTATATGGCATGCTCCCACTATTTCCACCATTACTATAATAACGTACTAAATTCGAAGGTCTAACATTCACTTAATACAACTTGTTTATTTCATACACTACTACTATTTACAGTGGAGAGTTCGTTGATCAAATATCTTGAGCTTAAAGACATAAATCTCATAAGAAATAATTTTCTATATGAAAATACATTTCGGAATAGAAATCATATTTCTTTTTCCAATATTAAGTATCAATTATGATTACAATTCTCGTTTCCAATGTTTCTCTATGAAGCAGAAGTGACTATTCATTCTCTTCATCCCAATTGTACCTTAAATTACATCTATTCTTATACATTCGTTTTCCTTTCAAATGGTCAAACTATACAAAAGAAAACCTTACTAAATACCATAACAAACTCTTTACAAAAGCACATTCGATTATCCTTAACATTTAAGGATATCAAATATGTTGCACTTTATGTAAACCGATTAGAATGACATTTCAGCGATCGAGTTCTTAGATCTATCTTGTAGTTTTTGGTCTTATGTTACATTAACACAATATGATCCCTTTTGTAATCAATCAAATTGAATACATGATATCAAAATATTATTTATTGGATTATTTCCAATGAACTATATTCATTGAAGTATCATACATTATGAACTTTGACCGTTCACCATATAACATTTATAAATGATAGTATATGGATCAATTATCCATAGCCTTGTATTGCTTTTAGTGTTCGAAACTCATAGAGTGCAATACACGGTCTCAAACAAATAAGCACGTAAGTGATCATTTTACGAATGTATTAAGTAGTTGTAAAATTAGACACTTGCATGGGTATAGAAAATATTAACATGCAATAGGCATTTAATAGTAGGTACTATATTTCCATTTGTCAACTTTCAATTTAGTTCGTTTGTATATGTTAATTGATAAACATTATCAATCATATTAAATGCATAGATTTATCATTGTAGATAATTATAACATTATTTAGCATATGTTCTTACAATATTAGAAAGATTAAATGTTACCATCTCATTTTCCTAATAAGGCTTCCACTAGTCTTTTATGTTTCTCCAAACCCTAAGATGAAACATAGAAGTCTTTCGAATTCACTAATGGGTGTTAGGACTCGACTGTCTTGGTATTCTGACCTTGAGTTTGCTCAACAAATCATAGCCCCACAAATGATGGATAACTCCTTATCGGTTGTATCACATTCAACTCCAAACCCATTTTTCTTTGTCCTAATCTCATTTCGACCTTGAGTTTGCTCAACAAATCAAAAGTGATTATTCATTCGTAACTCCCTTATCGTGATGGTCTAAGTATAGTATATGTACCTTGAGTTTGCTCAACAAATACATATAGGTATCTTACCTCATCTGTTCAATATATTAATATGTGATATCCCTAAATTTTAGGCAATATCAATTTAATAATCTGTATTAAAAAATTAAATTGATTTGATAATTTTGTAATTTAATTTGAATTAATTTAATAATCTTCTTTAATAAATATTTAAATTAGTGAATTTATCTTTTAAAAGCTAAATAAAATGTTTTCTATTTATAATGAATATATATATATTTGTATATATATTGTAATTAGAAATCTTTGGTTTGAATTTTATAAAAAAATTAAATAATGTTTTTAAATTCTAATATCTTGGGTAAACTGGGAAATTATGATTTATTTGAAGTTAAAACTTTTCAAAAATATTTTATAAGTAACTATATGGTTTTAAAATACTTAAGGTAAATATTACTAGTTTAAATATCTTTAATTTAGATTTTAAATAAGATTAGCAAAATGATTTGTTTAACATTATTATTTTTATATGATTTGTAAATTAGCTATGAAAGTTTAAAATTAAAATATGAAACATTAATCCATTTAAATAATAAGTAATTTATAATCTCTTGTATAAATTATATAAAATTGTCAAGTGAGTTATTTTCAAATAATAAATATATGTACTGTTTTTATATATAAATATAATTGGTTTTACTCTTTAAAGTTATCTATATATATATATATATATATATCTAAGTATTAAAAACTAATTAATTAAGTTAAAAGCTTTTTATTAACACTTAAATTATAAATACAAATTACTTACAAGACAAGTGTAAACATTTTAGAGCTAAATTAACATGTGTTAAGTAATAAACCATTTAATGTGACAAATGTAAATTATCTTAACAAGTGGCATTTTAAGTTTGGTTTTCTTTTCTTTTTCTTTTTTTTATAAAATTTCAGCCCATGCAAATATGTCTTTCTTCCTTTCATTTCTTTTGCCATTCTCTTTCAAAAAGCTAAGAAGAAACTCAAAATCAAAACAATCTTCCTAAAACAAATCTGAAACCTTCCTCAAGACTAAAAGAAAAATCAAATCAATTTCCAAATTCTTAAATCATTTTCAAGTTAAAACCTGTAATCTCTTCATGTCCAAACCTCTTTCCTCAAGCATGAACAGACTTTCATATTTGCAACCTGGAAAAGCATTTCAAGCTTGTAAACAAACCAGTGAACATACTCCTCAAAAATCAAATTCGAGCCTGCATTTTTCCAAAATCATTAACCTGAGATCTGTATTTTTCCAAAAACCTGAGAGCAACAAATATGATAATCTTTCCTCTCAAAAACAATAAGTAATCGAATTCCTCAAAATCAAAAACTAAGACCTGTAATTCAGTTTCCAAAATCAGATGGAAGCCTGTAGCCTTCTTCAAAAGCCTGCAATTTCTGTCTCAAACAAAATCTGGAGTTTGTCTTCTGCAATATAGGATCTTGGACCTGCATGCAAGCCTAAAATAACAGCATGCAAGTTTTAAAATCAAACAAAGACTCAAGTTTTAAAAGATTCAAAAGATTTTTCAAAGTGGAGACTCTGCTCTTCATTTCAAAATAAGGTGAGTAAACACTAAATCTTAAAAATAGTTTTCTTTAAAATCTGTTATGATGCATGTGTTGGATGTTGTAGTAGATTGTGTTGTATAATTATATGGATGTTAATGCATGTATATTATGTATATGAAATGTCTGTGTGGTATGCCTATTATTGACTGTGAATACATATATTATAGAAACTCTGTTTCTAAATTCCCAGACTCAAATTCTAGTGAAAATTCTCTAACTTTTGATTCAAGCTTTGTTAGGATTTAATTACTGAACGAATTATGTTTGTAGTATAATAGGTTTTAGTTTAAAAACTTGTTTAGATTAAGATAACATAGTATTGTTTCTGGAAATCTAAAACATCAATGCATGTTTAATAAAAGTGAAAGCTCAAACATTATAATATATATTTTCAGGATAGTAAATCAAATACCCAAACTAAAATATGATTTTTAAAACTCAAATCATAGTTTGTAATGATGGGGTGTATGGGCAGTTCTGGTTTGACCAGAAAAGGGGAAATGGGTGATTTCTGAGGAGCTCGATGGTTTAGGAGTTCGTGTATCCTTCTGGAGGAAGATGAGTGGTCGGAGACTTGGAGAAAAATAGTAGAAGTGTCGGTAGATCACCGTGGAGGTGGCGATAGGAAAATTTTGTCTATAGCCCTAGTTTGTCTGGATAAAACATTTTGTATGGGTTCGACGTATATAGTGAATCGAGTGTAATGATATTTTGGGTGATGGTAGATGATGAGTTGACGAGAACGTGGCCAGAATTTCAGGAGCTATGGCGGTCGGAGCTTCGAGAAGGAGGTGTTGACAGGCTTAGATGGTGATGTCTGTTATTGTTTCCAGGATTGAGTTTGAAGTCTCGATTTAGTTTCGAGCTTTTGCATGACCAACTGATGATCGTGGGGAGTCGTGTAGTTGTTTTCTGGTGTGGGATGATCGGAGAAGATGGCCAGAGGCGATCGGAGCTCCGGTGCATGTGCACAGTGCACCACTTTTGGTTTTCTGTTGATTATTGGATTGAGTGGATTGGTCTCGAGTAAACTCTCGAGTTGATAGGTGTTTTGCTTGGGGTTTTTGGTATTTGACTCGAAGTAAAGTATGCAAGGCTCGGGGGATTTCTGGGTTAGATGGGAAAACCTGCTCTGTTCCTAAAATTTGAAACTGGGTTTTTAATTTGTAAAGGAGATTTAAATTTAGGTTTAAATCTAAATTTAAAAATAGATTCAAGTTTAATTTGAATCTTAGTTAGAAAATAAATTAAGTTTTTAAATTCAAATTGTTTTAAATAACTTAAAAGGTGTTAAGATATAAGTGTATTTAAAAGAAATTGAATTTAAAATGGAGTTTGAAAATGTAAAGAAAAGATTTAAATAAATTTTTTTAAAGTTAAATGTTTTAATAAATTTAAATGTTATGTTATATTTTAAATGATTGAATTTAAAATGGAAATTTGGAATTAGATTTGGAAATGAATATTTCAAATAAACTTGTGAAAAATAATTTAACTATAGGTAAGAAAAAGTTTTATCTTAAAGTTAAATTAGAATTTAATATTTTGTTATTCATTTAAGTATTAGGATAATTAAATGGATAATTAATTTATTTTATAAATTAATGAAATGGATAATTACTTAAAGTAATTAAGGATTTAAACTTAAGGTTTAAGATTAATTATTCTTAGAATAATTAACTTGTAATTTAAGAATCATTAATTAAATAAGGTTAAATTTTAATTAATGATTAGAAGATAATTAATCTAGTAATTAAGATTGTTTAAGTTATAGTTAAGCACTTAATTAATAAATAATTAGTGATTAATTAAATGATTAATAAAGATAAATTAATTAGTAATTAATAATGATTAATCTAAGTTAATTACTTAAGAGAAGTAATTAAAGAATTGATGAAGATCATTAAGTTGAGATAAGTAATTAATTAATGTGATTAATTTTTATAATTAATTAGATTAATTAAGGATAATCAATTATAGAAATGGTTAAGTATATTTATGGAAGTAATTTGGATTTAATTACTTTTAGGAATTAATCAAGGGATTAATTAAAATTAACTAAGGAGTAATTAATTTATTAAATGAAGTAATTAAAGATAGTTAATTACTGAATGTGGTTAATCAAGAGTGATTAATAAATATGGTTTGATTAAAGATTAATTACTTAATGTAATTAATTTAAATATAATTAATAATTAAAGTAATAATTAAGGATCATTAATTAATATAATTAATGATGTAATTAAGGTTTGATTAATTAAGATTAATTAATCAATAATAAGTAATTATAAAGTAATTAATTAATGTAATTAATTTAAAGATTAATGTAATTAACTATAGTTAATTAATTAATGAAGTAATTAAAGTTTAATCACTATATTTGATTAAGGATAATTAATTTGTAAAATTAATTAAGGATAATTACTTGAATGTAATTAAGGGGTATTAATCAAGGGTGATTAATTAAGATGATTAATGTGAGGATAATGAACTAATTGATTTATAATCAATTGATGGTTAAGTAAGCAAGGTTTAAAATGATGAAGTAATTAATTTAATTCATTTTAAATTAATTAAAGATAAGTAATTTAATTCACTTTAAATTAATTAGAGATGGAAGTAATTAATTTAATTCATTTTAAATTAATTATAAATGGTGTTATTATAGATCATTGCTTATAAATGGATGATAGTAATTACCTTGAATGGTTTGAATCTCAAATATGAGATTAGTATTGTGTGATATGGATGTATTGGTTGCATAGTGATAATGAGATGGATTATTTGTTGGTGATAATAATGTTGATTATCTTTTGAGATATTGTGAATTATCTATCTTTGTGTATATAGATAAGAATTGAATTGTTTTAACCTTAAAACAACTTGGCCCTTAAAAGATACGTTTTGGATTTCGATGAGACCGGGATCGAGTTTCCGTATACCGGAATTCCAGGTCTTGAGACCCGAATACCACATCAATCCAAATTAACGATAGGTCGTGAATCTCAAGTGAAGATGAAGATTCAGAGTGCAAGGGTTATTGTCGTTAACTCTGAGGGTGATTCCAAAACGAGTGTAACGAGATAATGCCTTCGGTTTCGTTCGAACCCGGAACGAACTTATATGGATTGAATGCTTTCAGCATCGTCAGGCGGACGATGAGCATTCTAAGTGATATGTTCTGATTAAAGGTAATCGTAACCTCAAGCCTCATCAACCGGGAATGGCTAAAACAGGGGAGGTGCAGCAAGGTTTCGTGGGTAGCACCCACTGAGAGCAAGATAGATCCCTGTCTAGAGGTCCCTTTTCTTTTATTCGGCTTAGTGTGTGGTTGGTCGCGCCAACTACGGGATTATCTTGTTCGGGATTATCCAGTAAGGGATGGTTCCGGCTTTGTGTTGCAGGGGAGCGGGCGTACTCCTCGGTACGGTGATCTAGGCCACGTACTGTGACGGGCGGTACCCCAGTAGCCCTGCCATTGTATGGAATCCAAACTCCAATAAGTGCCGTACGTATTAGTTGTGCCCAACTATGTTGGAATGTGAGATGTAAGCATTTCAGCTATTTGTGTATTTTACTTGAAAACCCTAGACCCTATTATAATACAATCGGATTTCCTATCAAATTTTTTAGTTAGCGTAAGGTAAAAACTTACCCATGTTTATTTGTGGGAAGTCTTACGTGATACTTTTGTTTTCAAAGGTTTTCAAAGTTAAGCAATCTAACCGTTTACTCACACCAGACCCATGTCTGACCCAAGTGTTTATTTTCTGTTTTATTAAACTCTTGGGTACTCAATATTGTATTGAGTAGTCAAAGGATTCAAGATAGTCTTGACGAATTCTGGAGGAGCTGTGAAGCAGGAGGCTTCAGCGAGTAGATATATAGAGTTTCCGCTGTGTTTGTATTAGTCTGTATTGTACTGATGTACTTGTGTTGTATAATAGACAGAAGTTTATAACTGTCTATTCTGTGATGTATATGTTGTGTAACTCTGATGTAATATGATACTATGTAATATTTTATGTGATGTATTATATTTTATTCGTTCCGCTGTGAGATTCTGATGTGTTGTTTTTTTTTCTTTCTCTTCTTTCTTCTTCTATCCCTTTCTTTCTTTATGATGATACGACTTTTTGTGGAGAAAAAGTCGGGTTGTCACATAATAATACTACACATAACATCCTCAGCTTGAGTTTGCTTAACAACTAAGGAGTATGCAAGTAATTTATTAATATATATATATAGTAGAGGACAACAGTATGTTGATGATTCATAATCTTTAATATATTGATTAAGTGATATCGACTTATAGAATAATGTATTTATTATGAAATACCCTCGTATTTAAAGTGTCAAACACATCAGAAATCACAGTGTGTGTACATTTACGTATATATTTATTCCTTAAGTCTATTTGAGTTTCTTTAATGTTCCATCTTTAGTTTATACATTCATATCATAAAAGTTTTATTGTTATATAACTTTTATATTTCATATTTCTTATATGATAGTCTTATGTATGACATTTTATTAATTTAATATTATTTAATTAATTTTAATTATTTAATTAGTTTTAAATTAGTATTCCAATACAACTTTTATATTGGATATATCTAGTATAACCTTTATAGTAAGACACATATATCTTATATATGCATATTTTTAGTTAAATAACTGGCCTTCAATTGCTTTATTAATTAGTTTTTTTAATTAATTATATTAATTTCGAAAATTTATCTTATATACATACATGTATGCTTATGTATCTTAAACATTTTAAAATAACATAACATATATCAACATATATAGTACATGCATATAAGTATTAATTAATTAACTCATTTAATTAATTTATATTAAATTTTGGTCGAAATTACCAGAGATTGATATTTCATACACAATTGAATTCAATGACTATAATGGTTGGTTGGAATCTAGCATATGGGATGGTAAATATATTGTATTGGAAGAGACAGGGGATTCTCCTGCCATTGATGATCAGGCTTGTTCAGATGATTTTTGTTTCTTTCAAATTGGTGAATTATGTGATTGGACTAGGTCATATGTTCAGTTGAGTGAAGAATTGGAAGGTTATGCATGGGAAGATCATGTTTCTATTGATAGCTTGTTTGAATGTTCTTCTGAGAAATTAGCATTGAATGTTAAGATTGGTTCTTCTGCTGATGGTGATGTTTTTGATAAATCTGGAGATGTTGTGGAGGCCTGTGTTGGGTATTCAATTGGAAGTGAGGCTTTTACTGATAGTTCGGCTGTAGAAGATGGTTCGAATATTTTAGTTAGAAACCGGGTTGATAGAAATTCTGCACATATTCAAAAGTGCGAGCTAGCTATCGTAGTTAGGAATGTTACTGTAGATGATGATTCATTGGATACAGTAAATAATGTTTTGAGTTCCAAGGGGAAGACTGGTCTTCTTACTGAAGGGGATTCAAGCCAAAAATCAGCTCCTTGTTTTATTTCATCGAAGAGAGGTAGACATAGGAAGGCCATAGCTTCTAGTTGATTGGTTCGTCATAGTGTCAGGATCCGTTGTAGCCATTCACAGTCTACAGGTAAGCTTCCTGATTCGAGTACCGTGAGAGGTACTACGAACTCAGGCTCAGGTATGCATTTTAGTTTGGGTAGTTCTTATTCTTCTTACGCTTTAGGTAATTTGACTGCTTCTGAGTTTTGTCATTTAACTAATAATATTGCTTTCATATTTTCTGATATTGAGGTAGATCGTGAATATATTAGAAATAAGGAACTAGATAGGGCTAAGACCACTGGTTTATGAGGATCACTAGTTGGAATGTTAGAGGTTTGAATGACTTAAATAAATGCGATAAGGTTAGGGCTTTCTTTAAAGACTTCTCTATTGACATTGCTCTTTTACAAGAGACTAAAATTGAATGTCCGGATGTTAGGTTTTTTAGAAGATTGGGCGGATATCATTTTAGAAAATGGGCTTTTTACCTTCAGTTGGTACTTCAGGGGGTTTAATGATAGGGTGGCGTGATAACTATTTTAAATTGCTTCAATGTATTACTAAGCAGCATTCTCTTCACATCATTTTTATTAATCTTTCTGATAATTCTTTTTAAACATTTCTAACGTATATGGGCCTAATTCTAAAATTAATAGGATAATTTTATGGAATGAATGCTTAGATTTTAGATCCTTTGCCACGGGTTCTTGGATTTTGGGGGGTGATTTTAATGTTACGCGTTTCATTGGTGAGCGATATCCTAGGGAAGGGGATTACTCTGCAATGGAGGAGTTCGATCAATTTGTTATTAATTCTAATTTGATTGAAATTCCTCTTTCTAATAGAGAGTTTACTTGGAATAACGCTAGAGAGTCTCCATCCATGGCTCTTCTCGATAGATTTTTTGTTAGTGATGAAATCGAAGACAAATTCCCAGTCTGTTGAGTCACTGGATTACCTTATACATACTCCGATCATTGTCCAATTATTCTTACTTGTGATTACCATAGAGTTATAATTAACAATTTTAAATTTGAAAAGATGTGGCTTTTGGAATCTAACTTTGTGAATCTAGTTAAAGGTAAATGGGCTTCTTTGAGTTTCCATAATATCAGAAATAAGGAAAATTCTGCAAAAGCTTTTGTTTCTAAACATAGGGAGCTTAGGATTTTTCTTAAAAACTGGAACAAAAATGTTTTTGGCAATCTAAAAATTAAAAAAGATAATATTCTTAATGAAATGCTTAAAATTAATAAGATAGAAGAATATAGATCTTTAAATATAGGTGAACGTAATGTTCTTGCTAATTTAAAAGATGAATTAAATTCTATTTTAGAAAAGGAGGAGGTTATGTGGAAACAACGTTCCAGAATTCAATGGATCAACGAAGGTGATAATAATACCAAATTTTTTCATAATATAGCTAATGGTAGAAAATGTAGTAATACAATTAACTCTATATTTGTTAATAATATAGAGTTAGTTGATCAAAGAGATCTCAACAAGGCTTTTACAGATTATTATAAGGATATTTTTGGTTCTAAAATCAAACATAGAATTAATGTTAGATGGATGGATCTGTATCCATCTGATTCTATTATTGATTTATCAGAATTAGATAATCCGTTTACTGAAGAAGAAATTAGAAAAGCAATTAATGACATGCCAAGTGATAAATCCCCGGGACCTGATGGGTTTCCTATTTTATTTTATAATACTTTTTGGGACGTTTTAAAATGTGACTTAGTTAATATGTTTAATGATTTTTACAATGGTAATTTGCAATTAGGGAGATTTAACTTCGCAAATGTTATTTTGTTACACAAAAAAGTGGGAGCTAAAAGCTTAAAAGATTTTAGACCTATTCCTTTGATTAACTGTTCAGTTAAAATCATTTATAAAGTTCTAGCTAATAGACTTAGTAAAAGAATAAATGAATTAATCGATTGTTCACAATCGGCTTTTATTAAAGGGAGAAATATCATTGATGGAGTGGCAGTTGTTCAAGAATATATTAATCACTGTTGTAAGAATAACATAACTTGTGCGATTTTAAAACTTGATTTTGCTAAAGCTTTTGATTCAGTAGATTGGGATTTTCTTGTAGATATTTTTCATGCTAGAGGTTTTAGTCATAGATGGATCTATTGGATTTTGACTTTGCTTAGAACTGGAAACTCTAGTATTATGGTTAACGGTATATTAGGTAATAGAATTCAATCTAAGAGAGGCTTAAGGCAAGGGGATCCCTTATCGCCTTTATTATTTAACTTAGCTGCTGATGTTTTTGCTAAAATTATTAAAAGAACTGTGGATAATGGATCTCTTGGACGTGTAGGCAACGAAATTTCGCATAATGGTTTATCGGTTCTTCAATTTGCTGATGATACCTTACTTTTTTCTTCCCATCTTCCTAGACATATCATTACCCTTAAGTTTATCCTTTATAGTTTTGAACTTTTATCTGGTTTAAGAATAAATTTTGACAAAAGTTCCGTGTTAGTTTTAAATGATATTGATAAAGTTGAGAACTTAGTTGCTAATACTCTTAATTGCAAAACTATGAATTTTACTTTTGACTACCTCGGTTTTGTGATTAGACCCACCAAACTCAAACATGACGACTGGATTATTATCATTGATAAAATTAAAAATAAGATTTCTAACTGGAATGGGAGATTTCTATCTAGAGCAGGTAGACTAGTTTTAATAAATTCGGTTTTATCAGCTCTTCTGATTTATTGGATGTCCTTGCATTTGTTCCCGGATTGGGTTATTAATAAAATTGATAAGATTAGAAGAGATTTCTTATGGAGTGGAGAAAACTCTAATAATAATAATATTAAATGTCTAGTAAATTGGGAAACCGTCTGTAAGGCCAAAAAGGAAGGCGGATTAGGTGTTATTAATTTGCGTAATATGAATTTGTCTCTGTTAGGTAAATGGCTTTGGAAGTTTAAAGATATAAATGATAACGCTATTTGGAAAGAGATCATTTCTAAATATTACTATAATGGAAATAGCAATTTATATCAAATTGCTTCTCCAGCCACTCAAAATATATCTAACTTTTGGAAAAACATTTTAAAATGTAATGAGATATTTAATTTAGGAATAAATATAATTGTTCACTCTGGTAATCGTACTACGTTTTGGCATGACTGTTGGATTTCGATCTTGCCTCTTAAGATAGAATTTAAGGATCTTTATGATATTTGTAACTTTAAGTATGCTTTAATCAATGAAGTTTATTCTCCAGAAAATGATCCTCCTTGGAATTTCAGTTTTAATAGTATTTAAGTTGATTCAACTTTTAGACTACTTTCTTTGCTTTATGCTAGATTAAATCTTTATAATATTGATAATGATAATGATTTTATTAGTTGGGAATGGGATAAAAGTAAGAAATATACCTCTAATTCTTTCTACAGATTCATTAATTTTTTGGGTACAATAAATAACTCATTTAAATTTATGTGGAATTCTAATGCTCCTCCCAAATCCAAAATTCACATGTGGTTAATTCTTCATGGAAAACTTAATAGAATCGAATTTTTAAAGAGAAAAAATATTCAAAATGATAATAAATGTTATTTTTGTAATCTGTATCTTGAGGATATTAATCATATATACTATAATTGTATGGATTCTAATTATATTCTAATTAATACTCTTAAAATTTTTAACTTTAATATAATAACTAAAATTTTGGATTGTGATTTTTATTGGAATAATTATAGATTCAAGTTCAAAAAGAATATTAGATTTTTACTAGACACTTTATTCATTATTATTAGTTGGTTTATTTGGTTTGAAAGAAATCAAAGAATTTTCAATAATAATAATTGTCATTTTAACAAATTGATTTTTACAATTTCTTCATTTTGTTTTAATTGGATCTCTAATCCCAAATATAAATTAGCTAAAAATATCCTTTTCAAAAGGTATCTAAACAAGGTCAATCATAATATTAATTTTTTTAAACACAACAATAATTTTTTTAACATTAATAATAGTATTATTAATATTTTCTCTAATTTAGATGATGATTTCACTTCTAACCATAACTTACTTATGATAAAAGGTTCATAAGATAGATCCGTCTCAATATTTGTACTTGTCTCTATTTGGTATTGGTTTTTAGGTATTTTATTTATACTGTTATTGTCCAATTAGTCTTATTTAGGTTTTTATTTCCTTCCTTATTAATACATATATATATATATATGTATATTTATTATATAAATATACATATATATGTATCATTCTAATTTTTTCTTTAGTCATTTTCCAGTTACAGGTATGGGAGATAGGATATTAGGTTCATTTTGCAGATTTTCATATCTTCAGATTGCTAGACACCAGATGGTAGAGAGGTCACCAGAGCAGAGTATCTTCATCCAAGACTACTAGCAGTTTCTCCTCGGATTTGGGATTCTGCTATCTTCATTATGGACAAATCTACTTCAGAGCAGATGCTTATTCACTTCTTCTGATTTAGTTGGTTGGAGCTTCCTCACTAGTTTGGGATGTCATTCAGTAGTTTTTGTTTTTCCTCTAGTTTTTTTAGGTACTTCTAACACCTTAATATCGGGCGGTGGCCATGCCGGAGCTCGATATCGGGGTGTGATGGGTGGTGGCTTTGCCGGAACTCATCTTAGGAGTACCTGAGATTTGATATATTTGTATTTAGTTTTTGTTACCTACCAGGCATGTTGGCAGCTCTTTATATTCGTGATATATATATATTTGCATGTGTGCTCTCCTCTATTCGTAGAGGATCACAAATTTTTCTCAAAAAAAATAATATTATTAATCTTATTAATAATTTTAAATTTCGAAACTAATATTTACATAATTTCAAACACTTTGAACTTTTCATTACATTTTCAAACTTTTTGAAAATTTATGTTATATTATAACCTTTTATAATAAAAAAAAATATTTTAAATTTAACTTTTAAATTTAACTTTTAAATTTAACTTGTGTGATGATCCACATTTCAGAAGGCTTAAATTGATAATAATCCACACATGTCCAACTCAAACAATCTGAAACACATATAATCAACGGGGTTAATTTAAGAAAAATAAGAGAAGAAGGAAAACAAACACAGAATCTCACAACGGAATGAAAAAATATAATAATCAAATAAACAGTTCATGAACCTGTTTACACTATAGATTTTATTATAATTTATACAACATTTTCAGTGTTGTATATACAACAGAGACAACATAATAATGCAACAGAACAACAATGTGGTGAAAGAATACTAGTAATAATAATATACAAATCTTCATCTTCGTCCTCCAGAAAATGATCTTCAATACGCTGAAAACTTATGGTTGACCCGAGCGTAATGAAAAGACAAAACACTCGAGTTAGGGCTAAAATATCCTTATATGAGTCAAATCAATATTACATATAACAGGAGTGTAATAGCATCAGAGACGTTTACAGGGTTTCAAATCTCCTATCTAGTGTATAACATGCGTGCAATAACTCAAGAGATGTTACGGGATTTTCCACCTCTTAAGGATCCATCAAATTATTTATACATAGTATAATACGCTATATATATAATGTCTAATTAGTAAAATAAATATTTTTCTTAGCATTAAGGCTTTACATCAATCCCCCTTAACGCGTTTTTAAGCATTGTCGTACAGTTTGCATATAATGCCCCAGTAGCACGTCGGAGGATAGGGATGCTTCGTGATACGACAACACTAAACCAAAATCGTAGTGGTCTTGTATAGGGATTAAAGTATGACAAAGCACACGAGGCAATGCCCAAGGTAGGATACTACCAGTTCAGGTCGTAGGGCTGGTGGTAACGCATCATAGCCACAACCGCCCAACGCGTACATCCATCCCATATCGTGTCAAATGGAGGTTATCCCAAAAATCAAGGTGTACCAACCAAAACCAACATCAAAAGTAATAGTATGGACCAAGTCCAAGAAGAAATTCGAAGAACGGATGTCCGCTAGGGGTAGTAGCCCTCTTGGCCCTGTCAAGCCGTCCTGTTTAAGTCATTTCAAATTGGAACAAGTGCCGGGGTGTATCCATCATCGCTCTCTTTCTTCAAATCCAGCAAACGTACGCTAAATCCAACCACTTCATTATGGAGTTTCCTCCGTGCGCACGGTTGTTAAAATGGTTCCAATATTGACAAAGAGTATGCCAATGAGGGGCCACGGTCTATTTAACAACCAAACATCGTTTTACACATCGGTTGGTTCTTTTACATTTCAAAATAATTCATACTTGATATCAAAATATCATATTCTCTTCAAAAATAAATTTCACTTCAAAATTATCCTTCACTTTAAAATTCATATTCGGTTTGATATGTCATTTTTATTTGAAAATATCATTTCATTCAAATTTCCATTTCGAATCTCAACTTGGTTATAATTTCATTTTAACCCAATTCGCATTAAATCCACGATTTAAATATAAACAACTTCCACTTTGACCATTTGAATTTTTAGAAAATAGTTTGAATAGTTTAAATAGTTTTAAAAAGTTAAAATAGTTTGATAAAATGGTTTAGATATTAAAAATGGTTTATATAGGAAAATAGTTTGGAAAATCAAAATAATTTGAATATTTAAAAAGATAGATTTTAAACAGTTTATACTGAAATAAATTAATTGAAAATAGTTTCAAAGTCAAACTGATTCAATTCCAAATCTTTTAATTCAAACCTATTTCAATTCCATTTCAATTTAAATAGATTCAATTCCGATCTCAATTCGAATTTATTTCTATTTCAAATTCCATTCGAAAAAACTTCAATTTCGAAATGTTCCTTTAACTTCAAATTCGATTCACAATTCGATTCAATGGTTTAAATTTCAATTCAGTTCTTATTTTAAACCATTTCTATTTAAGTCGATTTCAAGTTCAGTTTCAATTTATTGATTTAAATCGCTTAAATCAAATTTAAACTTCAATATTCAATTTAAGGTTCAAATCTTCATAAAAATTCAATTTCGAGCCCAAATATGAAATACCCATTTAAATTACTTTTACTTATAAATATTTCAAAGTTCAAGTAAAGGTTCAAACCCTTAAAACAATTCCAATTTCAATAATTTAAATCATATTTCAATTATAGCTTCAAAATCTCAAATTTCATTGTTAAACAATTCCGTTTAACAAATTTTAATTTCACATTTCAAAACTCAAATTTAAAAAAAATTCATTTTCAATATTTCAATTAAATACCATTTTTATAAACAAAATCATTTGAATAAATTCAAATTCAGGAATTTTAAAATCATTTAATTTAACCAATCCGGTGTCCATATATAATTTTCTATCCTATGGCCAAGTGGATAGTTATTTCGGTTTTAATTTTAGGGATGGATATATATCATTTCAATCCAAAATAAATGTCATAGGTATATATCATTCCACCTATTTCTTAATTTATTCGAAATAATTCAAATAACAGTTTATATGATGTCAGTAATATACAAGGTGATAACTGGAAGATATAAAAATAAATAAACATCCAAATCATCCAAAATATCAATCAATTGGTATCCATCACAATCAATCATCCAAACAGTTGATATAACACATCAGTTAATTAGTTACCAATTTAATGTCAATTAATTTACCAAACATCAGTCAATGAAATTAAATTATTTCATGATATTAATTTAATGAACATAAAAATATCTAGTACATCGTGAGCGTTTAAAACACTCACCTTTATTGAAACTCAAAATTTTTCCAACTTCAAATAAATTTCAAACCAACTCCATGACGTAGCATTCGTCGATATGATTCCAACGGCACTTGTTTCATCCGAAGCAAACCTCGTATGCAAAAGTTACGATTTTTATTAGTATAAAGATAATAATCAAAACATACTTAACAAACTAATTAACTAAATAAATATAATTAAAAAAAATCTTACATTCGTTCCTCCTGCCTACCAGCCAACAACACGAATTGCAACTCCTTCATTCCTTTTTTATAATACACGAACGAACGCCTACGACCAGATCTCGACCACCGTCGCCCGTACGCTAGAGCCCACCTCCGTCACACATGCCGCCAACACCAGCGGCCAATGCGCTCCTCCGGTCATGTACAGATCGAGACCCTAGAACCGAAATAGAACTCGAACGCGAGCCCCCCTCACTATCTAGCGTCGTGCCCTCCAAACGCTGGTGCTGCCACACGCGTACGTATACGATCACAGTTAACATTTATTTTCATTTTTTTTCTTTCATTTTTCACCACCAATTGAAAATTGAAAAGAGAGAACCAGGAGTACGGGGAACAAAATGGCAGTGGGATGTACGAAATGTTGGAGGGGGAAAAGTATATATATATTATAATAAGAAAATATCCAACTCGATTGACATGCGAAATTCTGAACTCCAAACGAAGCGTGCCACCTGGCGTTCTATATGTTATATCCCTATTTCAAATGCAATGGAACTAGCCTCGAGGCTTAATTCGATCGTATGCAGAAGATAACTTTTCAAAATCAAATTATTTTAAATAAATTCTTAAATTAAATCCTACGTGTTTTAAGCTCGCACGGCCAAACGACAAGTCCAATCGCTACGAAACTTGAAATCCTATAATAACTTACTATTACGGATCCGATGAAACTGGTTTAATCGAAATCCGAGACAGTGGCTAAACTGGCTATTTTCACACGTTAATTAAAACAAGTAATTTCAAAATTTAATTTATTCACTTTTAAATACAATTTTAAAAGTAAATAATATTCATTCTTGTTTAAATAAAATTTTAAATCAACTTTTGACATCATTTTTCTTCATATTAAATTCAGTATTCAATTATTTAAATAATTTCGAATATTATATTTTAACAATTTAATTATCAAATAAATCACCATATTTTAAATATAAGTTATCTAACTTATAAATTAACTTTTGAAATGAATTCAATTAATAAAACAACTACTACACTTAGTTCCACTTCTTTAATTAAATTATTCCAAAAAAATCACATTTCGATGAATTCCAATAGAAGAATTTCAATAAATCCCGATATTAGATTCCAAATGAATTTTGGTTATAAATTAATTATTTTATTCCCATCTAATTAATTCAATATTCATTATTAAATTCCAGCTATTGATTATAAACACATTCAATATATTGAACTTCATTTCAATACTGTTATTGCCAAAATCTTCGAAATTTGTTATTTCAAGATTTTATTTAAGTTCATATTCAATAAACTACATTAATAAATCATTAAATTTTTATTTCTAACCATTTTTATTCAATAATCATATTAAATTTAATAATTTAAAATAATTAAAATTACGGGTCCTTACACTCTCCCCAACTCAAAACTATTCGTCCTCGAAAAGGGGTTAAGTAGTGAATTTAACATTCGATATATTTTATTCAAAATAATTAACTTATAAAACATTAAAACCTTATTTACAAACCCTTTACTACGCTTATACTACACCACTCTGACACCGACTTTGCGAAAATTACAACTTATTTATAAAAACAAGTTATAAAATTTTAAAATCTCAAAATTTTTCTAACACCCGGATTTACGAAAAATTTCGGCAGAGTCTCCTTTGCACGGCTCGATTGGAATTTTTTTACAATACAATATATATACCAAATATATCAAATATACATCTCATATCAATGATGAGGCATCCTGTAGGAAAAAAAAATAAAAGTACGGTATGTAATCCGAAATATGTACTGTATTATTAATACGAGCGAGTTCGCTCATATTAAGTAAGAAAAAGCAAATTAAAATCCGGGTGTACGTCCAAACGGTCTTCTTATGTACCTATCTCAACTCAAATTTGAATATTAGTCATTTATAAAGATATAAAACTATATAACATGAAAAATGAATCCAAATCATAAGCATTAGCACCAATTAACAACATAACGATCATATGCAGCCAAAATAGTAATAACAATGATTTACAACCAAAGAAACCATCCAATAATTATTTTTATTCAACTAATTAATTCAAATTATATTAATTTACATTATCCAATGTCAATATTTAATTTATACACTTCATTTCTTATTAACATCCAATTTTTATTAACATTTAATTGGTTTACTTCCAATTTATTCACATCGGTTTCATTACATTCAATTTATTCAATTCAATTTGTTAAATTCCATTTTTTCAATTTTTATTTAACATATTTCATATAAATTCATTTATGAACCATTTTATATAATTATTCCATTTAACCTTGTTTAAGTTAAATTTTATTTTATTACCACTTAGCATATTCTCTTTAATACTAATATCATTTATAAACCATTTAAGTTTACTATAAACATTTTATATAACACAACTCATATTTATTATTATTACTTCATATCTTAAGTTCTTATTAATTCATTGATTCACTTCATTTATTCATTTCATTTATTCAAATCCATATTAATAATTTTACTTAAGTAAATTTTATTTTATCACTCAAATTCATATTAACGAATTTTTCTTTTTATCATATTTTTATCACAATCAATTCATTCAAATTTTCTTAAGTTAACTTCCATTTTATAATTTATTTCATTAACTTACTTCATCAGTTAAGTTTAATCCATACAACTTGAGTTAACCAAAATTTCATTTCATAATTCAAATTTCAACTTTCTTATTTCGTTAATCATTTCTTAAGTTTATAATCATTTTATACAGATATATCTTCTTTAACATAATATTATTCAAATTATAATTATCTCAGAAAGCTATAATTAAATCTTAAAACATCCTTTGCAAATGTTTTTTCAAGCAGTTTACAAAGATATGATTTAATTTATTATTTGTTTACCTTCTCTTAAGTTCATATCTAAATAGTATTTTCTTTTTACTACACAAATTATTCATTTAACATTTCTTAGAAGATTAACTAAGTTTATAACATTTTTTATAACAAAATAATTTAATTTTATAAATATTTCTTTCAACACAATTTCAATTTGGAATATTTATTTAAACATCTCTTATTGTAACGACCCGGATTTTTCGACGGTTAATTTTGAATATTTAAATGATTTTAAATATTAATTTGCAATATAAATCCATTTTGAATATGAGATTTTTTGGTGGATTATAGAATAAATTTAAAATTTAACTATATCAATTTATCGAAATACGGAAATAGTGAATAATTGGAAATTGGAGTTGAATATGAAACAAAACGATTTCTAATGCTGATATAAATTCTACTGGAATTATAATTGAGTTAAGAAGTTTTTAAAACTGGAATTTCAAGTGATTTCGTCAATTTTGAAAATCGTCGATTTAATCGACGTGCTAAAATTAGCTATGCTGTTCCTTTTCATACACGCCACATATCACGTATGCCCCTTTTCACCCTTAAATCACGTACCTATCCCTTCAGCTCAATTCAAAATCACGTCCGTCTTCTCTTTCTTTCAAAAATGAATCACGAAAAAAAAAATAGAAATCAAATTCGAACTTCAGTAAAATCGCGTTTACACTCTTCCTCCATCTTCTTTAAACGAAATCAAAATTCGACTTCAAAAAGAAAATGAATTCAAAATCACGTACATCCCCTTTCTCTATTTAAAAGCGAATTCTTTCCCCTCTATTCTTCTTCAATACAGCAAAAAAAATCGGGGCTATCTTCTTTACTTCCTCTGGTAATCGAAAATCAAAATTTTAAAAAAAAATCGAGGAATTGGGTCATGATTCCTCTAGTCTCGAGCGACCGTAGTCGCGCGTTGGTAAGGAGCGGTTTACGATTGAGGTTGGCCAAGCTTGCTAGAAGATTTTCGACAACGTTTGCCTACGAGACTACTTCAGATCTAATGCCGTGTTTGAGTTTAGTTGGAAATTGCCGAATAGTTTGCTGAAGGATCTGCCGCCGCCTGATGTTTGACTACAAAAGTCCGACACTTGAATGATTCGCGCCTTGGAAATTGTGCTGCTGGGATGTTGCGATGTCTACTGCTATCAAAGGGGCATAAAGAGTGGGAGATGAAGAATGGATGTGTATATTTTCAGATAGCAAAGGAACTCGACGACCACGACGATCAGAGAAGATTGGTCGGAGAGAGGGTGGCTCGAACATGGGTAACCTGGAGATCGTATGCGACTTTAAAGATGATTAGGGTTGCTGATCATCAATAACCAGGTAACGTAATTAAGTAATTTAAGTATAATTAATTTAAACTTTTATTATTACAAATGTTAATAAATTCGTAATTCGTTCATACGAGGTCAAAATAAATCGTGAAAACAAGTCGAGATGGGAATGGTTTGCAAATAAAAGTCAAGGTGAGAAATTATCACTCATTTAGATTACCGAATAAATGTTTAAATAGTTAAAATAAATTATTAAATGCTTGGTTGAATTTATAAATTATTATCAGTTTGGATGTTATTATATATATAGTAGTATATATATATATTGGTAGTTGGATATGTTCCCGCATATTCAGCGGATGAGACTCTATGCGCCCCGCATAACAACGGATGACCCTATATACCACGATATCCCCCTTGAAGTGGGATTGGTATTTTTATGTTGTATTAACATCTGTGGATGCAGGGAAACAGGTTGGAGGGATCCAACTAGATTCCTCAAAAATTTATATTGATTGTTTTTCATATATAGTAATATATGATGTGTTAGAATAATCTGTTATAGATTATTGTTGTGATGTGAATTTTTGGATGTTATAGATTATTGTTGTGATGTGAATTTTTGGATGTTATAGTAGCACTGGCCTTAATTTTGGTTTTAAATACCATGAATATTATTTTTGAATTTGAAGGAATTAAAGAGATTTTAGATATAAAATATTTATACTGGAATTTAGATTACTTTAAAGGAAATCGAGTAGGATAAAATAATAAATTGATTTTTGGGTTTGTACTTAACTATTCGGAAAATATTTTTAATAGGGCTTTTAAAATAATCTATTTAAGGAATTTTTAAATGGATTTAAAAGTGATATTTAAAAAAAATATGGATAAGGAGTTTAAAATCGATATCAAAAATAGATTTGAAAAATCAATGGGATTTATTAAGGAATGGATTTATAAAATGAGATTTTATAAGTGAGATTTTAGAAATGAGATTAGTTTATAAAAAGTGAAGCTCAAGGGAGTTATAAATTTATAAACGATGTTATAAATAAAGGAAATCGATATCAGATGATAATTTGGAATATAAAATTCATAGGGTGAATTTATATTAGGATATAGGAATAGGGTTGAGGAAAAATAGTGGATACTATTTTTGAAAAATGAAAATGGATAAGGAGATCGGAATGAAATCGATGTGTTGTGAATCGAGAGGAATTTATAAAAGTGAAATTGGTTATTGGAATTTTAAAAATATATTTTTATTTAGAAGTTAAGTTTTGTTTTTAAAAAGGGAAGGAAATTTTAATTATTAAACTATGAAATTTTAAAACTAGTTAGTATTGGAATATTTTAGAAAGTGGGTTATTCAAATATTTTATATTAGTGAAAGAAAATTTAAGTTTTATTAATAAGCTTGTAAACGAATTGGTTTTATTTAAAATGAATTGGAAATGAGTTATCAATACTTATTAAAGGTGCTTTGATATTTTAATAGTACTTAACCATGTTTTGAAATTTAATTATTTTTCTTTAAAATATATATATATAGGGTTTGAAGGCAAAAATTTGAAGCGATTTATAATTACCTCGAGATTTGTAAGTTAAGTGGGTAGATGGAGAGTGGTTTGAAAAGGAATGTTGTAATGAAATGCTGAAATTTAAGTAAATTTCCAAGGTGATTAAACATAGAAATTCAAAATGAGTTTAGAATTCATAAAGGAGATTGAAATGTTAATTGGGGTTTAAGCGATTGAAATTGAGTTGGAAAATTTAAAGGGAAGTTAATTAACAAATTCCGAAACTTATAGAATTCGAAAAAAATAAAAAATGAGTCAGGGGATTTGCAAATGAAATTTGTAAAGGATTTGTGAATTTTGAAATAAATGGAATATTTCCAATGTATTGGAGATAAATGGATTTTTTGAAAATATACTTATAATTATTTCCTAAGTATTGAACTGGAAGGATTTGAAATATTTCTCCTACGAGATGATTATTATTATAGAAATATTTTCAAGTATTTAATTGTAAATGGAATCGAAGGAAAATATTCTAAGATATTGAGATGGTTCGGAAAAAATCCTGTTATGGGTATTAGAATTCGAATTGGTTTTAAAATTTTGAAATATTTGAAAGAAATTTGAATATATATATCTTATAAAGATATTTTGAAAATAAATGTGGAAAAATTGTAATAATGGCCTACTGACTGCCTATGGATGTTATTTGATAGTTAAATAACCGACTATCAATATTGGCCAATTTCGTTAATCATTTCGAAGAGACCGTGATCCGATGTAATTATCTGAAAACCACTTCGATCCGGTTTGAACGTTACGAATGGATATCGTGAAGATAGTGAAGACGGTGGTTTGGTTTGTCCAGACCCAGGACAACTTGTTTGGATGAATGCTATCAGAACATCGTCATTGGAGGACGATGAGCATTCTAAGTGGAATTGTTCTTGAAAGGTAATCGTAGCCTCAAGCCTCATCAACCGGAATGACTGAAAATCAGGGAATATGCAGCAAGGCTGTGTCGACCCGTAAATTTTAATGGTTTTATATAATGTAATTAACTGAAATTTTACTTGAAATTTTACTTATTAATTTAATGATGGAAACTTGATATTTGGAATACGTCTATTTAAACATAGCAAATGGTAAACTTTCATCAGAAAATATGGAGTTTAGTTTTGTTGTGTAATTTCAATTTAAAATTTTAAATCAGTTAATATTTGATGGAAATAAAATATTTATCAAACCTGAATATTTTTACATAATAAATTTGTAAATTATTTTCTGAGTAAGATGTCATCTTTCATTTCATCAAATTTGGACTTCTCTAGCTTCGTTTATCCTATTTTCAGCGAATTTGCAACCGTTTGGCAGCGAATATCGACTTTTGATAGGATGGTCATATCGCTGATATCTGTATACCACTCTATTCATCTCGTCGCACTGATCTCCTCAGTATATTCAATTGTCAATTTTGATGTCCAGTGCATGGCAGAATCTGTGAAACAGATAACCGTATCGGAACCCGTTTTGTGCCCTTTCGTTTCTTATGTCCTTTCACTATCAACGTAACGATAGCCATTAATAATTTTAGAAATCAATGCATGACCTTCACTCTTCTGACTGCTCAATTTATTATTTTCTGGATTCATCCCCTCTCTGCTCTTGTTTTATACGAAAAATATTATATATATGGCCATAGAGGCTACACGTTTCCACTTCCCTGCTCGTCTTCGTTTCACCATTTATTTATAATTAAATTTTTAATAACAAATATATATTATACGGTTGCATTGCGATTTCCTATTGCTTGAGAATCCATCTTCCAATCTCGTTCTTTCCCCTTTCATTTTCCTCACCGCCACCTGCTATCTTCCCCACTCAGCGCCGCCTCCCTTGACCCTAAGCTCGCGCAACTAGGTCCGCCCATCTCCACTGACCGCGACCCTCCCTTCCTCCTCCACCACAACTCGCCATGTCCCCAGGATGAGAACCAAGCCTCTCATTCCCCGAGCCATCTTCCTCCACTTCACAGCCAAGTTTCCACCACAACCCATCCATCACCCCCGCCTCTGCCCATAAGCGAGCACTACCCACACAACAACCGAACTCACCACCTTCCCTCTCTCAAACCAGCTTCGCCCCCATGCCGCCAGCAATCCCTTCCACCATCTCCTCACCAGCTCAGCCTCGCCCAAACCTCTCACCACCAACCGCAACTGCACGCATCTCCACATGTTTTTATATAGGTAATATGATATATATTATATATATATATATATATAAATTTACTTGAGTATGGTTTTAAAATATATGTAGATCCAGATTTTTATATATATGTATAGGCGTTGATATTTGCAGCTTTTACATATATATAATATAGTATAGTATGCCCAGCCTCTCTTGTTTTATATACGTGTGTATATATATATATATAATGATATTGTTAGTATATATATTTTAACATATCTTACTTCACTAAAGGATATAATTGAAACCTGCATATATTTGTTAGCATAGTCTGTATATGATTTGAGTAGCTCACATATGTATATATTTTGTTGGCAGTCTGCATTTTGATCATAGTCTGATTATATATATAATTGTTTATAAATATGATTTGCGTTTATTTCGGTTACAGTATAATTTTTTTTAGTTGCATAAGTATTGTTTGGTCGTAGTTTACATATTAGTTATATAATTAACTATATATATATATTAGTTTTGATATATGTGTAACGACCCGGCTTTCTTTGCCCAGAAAGACGCATCGTTATGAAGAAAGAAAGGGATAGAAGAAGAAAAGAAAAGAAGAGAGAACAACAATACATCAGAAATCTCACAGCGGAACGAGAAATATATTATCACATAAGATATTACATAGTATCATATACATCAGAGTACACAATTTATACATCACAGAATAGGCAGTTATAAACTTCTGTCTATTATACAACACAAGTATACCAGTACAATACAGACTAATACAAACACAGCGGAAACTCTATATATCTACTCGCTGAAGCCTCCTGCTCCTCAGCTCCTCCAGTATTCGTCAAGACTAACCTGAATCCCTTGGCTACTCGTAAAAATTGAGTACCCAAGGTTTAATAAAACAGAAAATAAACACTTGGGTCAGACATGGGTCTGGTGTGAGTAAACGGGTTAAAATTGTTTAACTTCAAAACCTTTTGAAAACAAAGGTATCACGTAAGACTTCCCACACATAAACGTGGAAAAGTTTTTACCTTACGCTAACCAAATCATTTGATAGGAAATCCAGTTATATTATAATAGGGTCTAGGGTTTTCAAATAAATATGAAATAGCCGAAATTGTTACATTCATTAAATTCCAGCATACATAAGTATACAATCAAGTCCGTTGGCACTTATTGGATTTTGGATTCCATACAATGGCAGGGCTACTGGGGTACCGCCCGTCACAGTACGTGGCCTAGATCACCGTACCGAGGAGTACGCCCGCTCCCCTGCAACACAAAGCCGGAACCATCCCTTACTGGATAATCCCGAACAAGACAATCCCGTAGTTGGCTGCAGTTCCAACTACCCACTAAGCCGAAATATAGAAAGGGACCTCTAGACAGGGATCTATCTTGCTCTCAGTGGGCGCTACCCACGAAGCCTTGCTGCACCTCCCCTGTTTTAGCCATTCCCGGTTTGATGAGGCTTGAGGTTACGATTACCTTTAATCAGAACATATCACTTAGAATGCTCATCGTCCGCCTGACGATGTGCTGAAAGCATTCAATCCATACAAGTTCGTTCCGGGTTCGAACGAAACCGAAGGCATTATCTCGTTACACTCGTTTTGGAATCACCCTCAGAGTTAACGACAATAACCCTTGCACTCTGAATCTTCATCTTCACTTGAGATTCACGACCTATCGTTAATTTGGATCGATGTGGTATTCGGGTCTCCAGACCTGGAATACCGGTATACGGAAACCCGATCCCGGTCTCATCGAAATCCAAAACGTATCTTTTAAGGCCAAGTTGTTTAAAGGTTTAAACAATTTAACTTATCTATATTCATTCAGATAGATAATTCACAAATCACAATTGATAATCACATTATCATTTAAACAGATGATTCATAACCAAATAGGTAATCCATATCAACATCACAATAGTTAATCTATATTACCATCATAATGCGACCAAGCATTCATACCACATATCATCTTATCTCATTACCGAGATTACATCCATTCAAGACAAATCAATGTCATCCATTTTTATATAAGAAATGATTTACTTAATCATAACATAATTAATTTAAAATGAATTAAATTAACTATCACTATCTTTAATTAATTTAAAGTGAATTAAATTAATTACTTCATCTCTTAATTAATTTAAAATAAATTAAATTAATTACTTCATTATAAATCTTATTTATATAATCATTAATTAATTACAAATTAATTAATTAATCTTCTCTAATTATCCACTTTAATTAATCACCTTGATTAATTATACTTTAATTACATTTAAGTAATTATCTTAATTAATTTCACAAATTAATTACTCTTAACCAATATAGTAATTAACCTTTAATTACTTCATTAATTAATTAATTAATTATAATTAATTACTTTAATCCTTAACTAATTATAATTAATTAGTTATCATTTGATTAATTAATTTTAATTAATCAACTCTTAATCACATCATTAATTATAAACTAATGATCCCTAATTACACCTTTAATTATTTTATTAATTACATTAAATAATTATTCTTAATTAATCCATAATTATTAATCACCCTTGATTAATCTAATCCAGTAATTAACTTCCCTTAATTACTTCCATTAATTAATTACTTTAATTAATTACCTTCACAAATAATTAATTACATTATTAATTAACATTAATTAAACCACAATTATTAATCATCTTTGATTAATATAATCCTTTAATTAATTAATTTAATAAATTATTAAATTAATAATAAATGATTAACTCTTAATCACTTTCATTTAATAAAATAATTATCCTCTAATTACTTTATTAAATATTTTATCTTTACTTAATTATATTCAGTAATTATTCCTTAATTATTTCAACAAGTAATTATACTTAATTAATTTATAAATGATTATCTTAAGTTAATCATTAATTAACTACTTAATTATTTAACAAATTATTTAAATTGAATTAAATAATTCCTTAACTCCTTATACTTAAAGATCTTAATTAAGAAAATCATTTATCTTAATTAAGTTAATTAAATTGACCAACAATTTAATTATCTTCCCACATTAATTATTTTTAATTAATCAAACCTTTAATTACTTAGATAAATCCTGATTATATTTGATTTATTAAATCCTTATCATTTAAACTCATTTAAAATAAAACATTTTAGAAATCAATTATAACTAAAACATTTTAAACTCCTAAATACAACATTTTAAAAACCATTTATTTTACAAGTGAAACTTGTTTAACTTTGCTTTTTAAAACTTAAACATTCTGTTTAAAATTTAAGACCTGAACAACTTAAAACCCGAGTAAAACCCATAGAAACTCGAAGTGACTCTCGAGACAACCCACAACACTCCTGCTTCGAGTCACGCGAACAAAAATCCCGAGGAAGACCCTGATCTCAACCTTCTTCCCCAAACCATCAATCCACCCAGATGCACAAAAACGTGTACGTGTACGTGTACGCACACGCTGGACGACGGTGAACTCCGTTCAGACCCACGGCAACTCGACTTCAACCTCGTCAACACCATCGACCATTCCATTCTCTTCGATTCAAACTAAATCGAATTCGAGCGATTCGCACCCATCAGCTGGAACGAACATCATCAGAAAATACTTGCCTCCGATAATCCAAGCCTCGAATCACCACGCCCTCTTCACCATCGCTTCGTCACGTCTTCCCGCAACCACCAGTCACCATGCGATCAATTCCGATCACCTATCGATGCCGGAAATACCCCAAGAAACGCCGCGACAAAAACCCAGACTAAAACCCTATTTTGTCGTCATTACACCGCCCCTACCATCAATAAATTCCAACTTGATTTTTCCTATGATCTCCATTGCCCCCTCCACCTTCGAGCTCAATCACGTCCCCAACTTCGCCGTTGTTCGCCTTGAATCGACCAAAATGCCCAAAACAGAAAATCCCAAAATTCTCTTTAATTACCCAACTAGAAATCATGATCCATATCTTAAAATTCATGATTTAGCATTAGGAATTCAATTATGCAATTCAAACTTAAAATTAAATTAATCAATTTTTGACCAAATTTATATTTTACTGCTGTTTATAAAATTTCAAGTCAAATATTTTATAAAAGTTTCACAACTTATTTTCAATAATGATATCATATGATTTTAAACATCTTTTATTCACAAATCAAGGGCTAACAGTGATTAAATGATGAAATAATGGTTTGATTAAGAGATCATGTCTATTATAACTAAACAGAGACTAAATTATATCTATACAGGAAATCAAACTCTCATATTCAAGCATGCATACATTTAATTCCAGCATTTCAGATAACAGGATATTTTCATTCAAAATCATCTAACTGAAATCCAATTTAAACTGTTTTTAAAACTTATGTTTACTCACCTATATATGCAGAGAACAAAGAACAGCTATTAGTTCCAGGCTTGTTTTCCAGACTGATGTTTGGTTTTAAACTTGCTTTTTCTTTTGCTTAGTTGAATTTGAAACTTTGCTGTTTGATTAATTCCTCTGATTGCATGTCTTCAGATTCAATTGAAGATTTGAAGCTGCTTATTGAATTGCCTCCATTTTCTTTTGATTTGCATTTGAATTCCAGATTTTATTTTGCTTCTTTGCATTTGATTCCCAGTTTTTCTTTTTCTTTAAATTTTGATTTCCAGACTTTTATTTGATTTAGATTCGAATTTAGTTTTTAGTAGAGAAAAGAATAGTTCAGCTGATAGTAAAAATCTTTCTTCTTACATATTAATTTTTAAATTTAGTTATTAAGAGAATTTGACATGTGTCTCTTTAATGCCTTAGTTTGTTTACACATATATACAATGACTTACAATTGTCACTTACATATATCAAAATGTGAACAAGTGTTTTTAATACTTAATTAATGATTTACAAATGTTATATAAGGGTTATTTAATGTTTAATTAATGTTTAACAATTGTTACAAAAGTTATTATCTTATTTAAAACTTATTTAAGTTATACATATATTTATTTATGAAATATTTACAAGTATAAAATGTATTTATCTTTTATAAATTAAGCTTTTAAATTTCTATATAAATATACAAATGTAAAAATCAATTATTTAAAATAACTTATGCCTTGATCAAATGAATATAACATATTTTATATACTTGAGAAATTTATTTTAACTCTATATATATATATTTACAAATCAATTCAACTTATTTTTGAATTTTAAAAAGAAAAGAATATTAAAAACAAATGAACTTCTTAATTTAAATCTTATTTAAAACTTAAACTAAAATATATATTTATAATAAATAAGAAATTATTCTTGTTAATTAAATCTCAATTATCATTTCTAAAAGTATTATGTTAAATATAATTTCCAAATTACAAACTATGTATATATTTAAAGTTTGAAAATACTTTATTAAATTTGAATCATTACCTTCCATTTCAATATAAACAATTATATATATACTTATATATATTCTAAATGGGAAATATTTTAATATTAGTTTAGATAATTACTATATTGAATTTCATAACATAACTCCAAAACACAATATATATATATTCATACATATTATAAATTTGAAAACATAGTTTTATTAAATTAAAGACTCCCTATTTATAATATATATACCTATATATATACATTATAAATATAAACACTTATATTAGTTTTAGAAAGATAAATCTTCCCAATTTTAAATTGTTAGAAAAGATATTAATACATATTGCCAATTAAAATATTATTAGCCTATTAAAATGAATAAACTTGTCAATTTTTATAAAATAAAATCAACAAATCAATTTAATTATTAATAAAGATTATTAAATTGATATTGCCAAATTCCCGGGATATCACATTCCTCCCCCCTTAAAATAATTTCGTCCCCGAAATTTAAAAGCAAAGATAATTTAATAACCCAGCAAAATTTCAATTTTAATTTCAACCAGCAACCATACATATCAATCATATTCTAACAATCATAGCAAACAATTTAATCAAACAAATTTAACTATCCAGACAAATTCTGGATAGAATTTCCTCGAGTTTCCCCAAGTGTATATATATATACCGGGATACTCGCTCTACAAACAATCAAAACTACTAAGCTATAAAGCTTCTACTCATCTAGATCTGCAGAACTAAACAGGATATCAGACTAAACTCAAAACCATCTCAACTTCCAAATCCTTCTGAACTGCTGATTCCATCACTCGATGAATCATACACATATTCCTCAGAGATATGTGAAATAAAATGAATTCCAGTTATCCGAACTGGCAACTCAATCCTGTAGATCAAAGAACTAATCCTTTTGAGAACACAGAAAAATCTCATAATACTTCCGGAGCTAGCTCTCCAGTCTTACCAAATCTTATATCTCCTTTGATCGGAGAAAACTCAAATAATATCCAATTTCAACTTCAAATTCCAAATTCTATCAATTCTTAACTGCATAACTCTCCTGACGATCCTGAGTCACTTCATCCTTCCTGATCAGCTTAACCCTTGCTGATGCTTCTTGAAATAATCTAGACCAACATCAAACCAATTTCCGGATCCTACTCAACAAAATGGTTTCCAAAAATACGCCAAAATCCAGAACACAACTCTACTCCACAATCATTAGAGCACTTCGAACTACTTCTCTTATCTGAAATAGCCAAACAGTTGCACTTGACAACCTTACCTCCAAATCCTGAAAAAATCCTTCATACTTAGAGATACACTTGAATTTCCTATAGAAATCCTTTACTCCAAGAAAATTACAACTCCCGGTTGCTCCCACTCTAGAATAGCTTCTATCTTGCTTCCGCTGCACAACTCTGATCTGGAATAGATGAGAATGCTGTCGAAGAAACTCGAGCACAAACTTGATCATCCACAGTTCACCATACCATAAAATCTTAGTGAACCACTCCACTTGGTCAAAACATCCCAGAAGAATTCCCTCCAGAAAATTAGGACTGATCAATCCCTCTCCAAAGAATCCTAAGCTGCTTCACCAAATTCTTCTCTAGAAGACATCCTTCTACTAAGCTGAACTTCCGGTAACTCCACTAATCAAGTTGATACGGAATCTCAATCTCCAATAACCCATGAGAACACTCGAATTATCGCAAGTCTCTTTTGCGATCAACTCGACCTAACTTCCACAGATACTGTTCTCTCTTCACAAATTAGAACAGCTCATACTTAACTATCCAATTCATCGAAGAAATGGACCCACTCTGCTGCTTTTGGATTCCTCTAGAAAAACTGCTCAGCTAGAAAACTTCCTGCCAACACAGAACACTTCCGAGTTGCACCGCTGACACTGACGCCAAAGACTTCCTAATCCAAAATTCTTCGAGAAACTCGGACCTCAAATCAAACATAAACACCCCGCTGGACCCAGCCACAACACCGAAGCAGATATACTTCTTCAAACTAGCTCCAGAAGAAACATCTTCAGAAACGTCCATAGTCACTGCGTCTCACCACACAGCTACTTCTTCCAGAAGTTACCAAGATACCATCATTCGCTTTTGCTCATCCAATTTCAAAAATAAACTCCGAACCTTAACAGGTTTCCTTCAGAGATCGGTGAAATCCTTACACCACAACAAAGCTCACTCGAGACGATATTAGGTCTATAGTCTCGACAAATACACTTCCAACCTCAACACTCGGACTTTAACCATTGGTAGTCGTGTTACACAAACCACCACCCTATCTACCCTTATAACTCATATTGGAAAACCCGAACAGGTAACCCAATAAATAGGTAGAATAAATATATATATATAGTTATATAAAAATTACAAATACGCGCTCTCAAGATAGACACCACTCCAGAGCCTAGGTATTCACTCAACCTACCGCTCTGATACCAACTGTAACGACCCGGCTTTCTTTGCCCAGAAAGACGCATCGTTATGAAGAAAGAAAGGGATAGAAGAAGAAAAGAAAAGAAGAGAGAACAACAATACATCAGAAATCTCACAGCGGAACGAGAAATATATTATCACATAAGATATTACATAGTATCATATACATCAGAGTACACAATTTATACATCACAGAATAGGCAGTTATAAACTTCTGTCTATTATACAACACAAGTATACCAGTACAATACAGACTAATACAAACACAGCGGAAACTCTATATATCTACTCGCTGAAGCCTCCTGCTCCTCAGCTCCTCCAGTATTCGTCAAGACTAACCTGAATCCCTTGGCTACTCGTAAAAATTGAGTACCCAAGGTTTAATAAAACAGAAAATAAACACTTGGGTCAGACATGGGTCTGGTGTGAGTAAACGGGTTAAAATTGTTTAACTTCAAAACCTTTTGAAAACAAAGGTATCACGTAAGACTTCCCACACATAAACGTGGAAAAGTTTTTACCTTACGCTAACCAAATCATTTGATAGGAAATCCAGTTATATTATAATAGGGTCTAGGGTTTTCAAATAAATATGAAATAGCCGAAATTGTTACATTCATTAAATTCCAGCATACATAAGTATACAATCAAGTCCGTTGGCACTTATTGGATTTTGGATTCCATACAATGGCAGGGCTACTGGGGTACCGCCCGTCACAGTACGTGGCCTAGATCACCGTACCGAGGAGTACGCCCGCTCCCCTGCAACACAAAGCCGGAACCATCCCTTACTGGATAATCCCGAACAAGACAATCCCGTAGTTGGCTGCAGTTCCAACTACCCACTAAGCCGAAATATAGAAAGGGACCTCTAGACAGGGATCTATCTTGCTCTCAGTGGGCGCTACCCACGAAGCCTTGCTGCACCTCCCCTGTTTTAGCCATTCCCGGTTTGATGAGGCTTGAGGTTACGATTACCTTTAATCAGAACATATCACTTAGAATGCTCATCGTCCGCCTGACGATGTGCTGAAAGCATTCAATCCATACAAGTTCGTTCCGGGTTCGAACGAAACCGAAGGCATTATCTCGTTACACTCGTTTTGGAATCACCCTCAGAGTTAACGACAATAACCCTTGCACTCTGAATCTTCATCTTCA
This sequence comes from Allium fistulosum, assembly GCA_030737815.1. Lineage (NCBI taxonomy): Eukaryota > Viridiplantae > Streptophyta > Magnoliopsida > Asparagales > Amaryllidaceae > Allium > Allium fistulosum. The sequence goes on along the minus strand of CM060902.1, from coordinate 271,025,110 downwards.
CTTGAGATTCACGACCTATCGTTAATTTGGATCGATGTGGTATTCGGGTCTCCAGACCTGGAATACCGGTATACGGAAACCCGATCCCGGTCTCATCGAAATCCAAAACGTATCTTTTAAGGCCAAGTTGTTTAAAGGTTTAAACAATTTAACTTATCTATATTCATTCAGATAGATAATTCACAAATCACAATTGATAATCACATTATCATTTAAACAGATGATTCATAACCAAATAGGTAATCCATATCAACATCACAATAGTTAATCTATATTACCATCATAATGCGACCAAGCATTCATACCACATATCATCTTATCTCATTACCGAGATTACATCCATTCAAGACAAATCAATGTCATCCATTTTTATATAAGAAATGATTTACTTAATCATAACATAATTAATTTAAAATGAATTAAATTAACTATCACTATCTTTAATTAATTTAAAGTGAATTAAATTAATTACTTCATCTCTTAATTAATTTAAAATAAATTAAATTAATTACTTCATTATAAATCTTATTTATATAATCATTAATTAATTACAAATTAATTAATTAATCTTCTCTAATTATCCACTTTAATTAATCACCTTGATTAATTATACTTTAATTACATTTAAGTAATTATCTTAATTAATTTCACAAATTAATTACTCTTAACCAATATAGTAATTAACCTTTAATTACTTCATTAATTAATTAATTAATTAATTATAATTAATTACTTTAATCCTTAACTAATTATAATTAATTAGTTATCATTTGATTAATTAATTTTAATTAATCAACTCTTAATCACATCATTAATTATAAACTAATGATCCCTAATTACACCTTTAATTATTTTATTAATTACATTAAATAATTATTCTTAATTAATCCATAATTATTAATCACCCTTGATTAATCTAATCCAGTAATTAACTTCCCTTAATTACTTCCATTAATTAATTACTTTAATTAATTACCTTCACAAATAATTAATTACATTATTAATTAACATTAATTAAACCACAATTATTAATCATCTTTGATTAATATAATCCTTTAATTAATTAATTTAATAAATTATTAAATTAATAATAAATGATTAACTCTTAATCACTTTCATTTAATAAAATAATTATCCTCTAATTACTTTATTAAATATTTTATCTTTACTTAATTATATTCAGTAATTATTCCTTAATTATTTCAACAAGTAATTATACTTAATTAATTTATAAATGATTATCTTAAGTTAATCATTAATTAACTACTTAATTATTTAACAAATTATTTAAATTGAATTAAATAATTCCTTAACTCCTTATACTTAAAGATCTTAATTAAGAAAATCATTTATCTTAATTAAGTTAATTAAATTGACCAACAATTTAATTATCTTCCCACATTAATTATTTTTAATTAATCAAACCTTTAATTACTTAGATAAATCCTGATTATATTTGATTTATCAAATCCTTATCATTTAAACTCATTTAAAATAAAACATTTTAGAAATCAATTATAACTAAAACATTTTAAACTCCTAAATACAACATTTTAAAAACCATTTATTTTACAAGTGAAACTTGTTTAACTTTGCTTTTTAAAACTTAAACATTCTGTTTAAAATTTAAGACCTGAACAACTTAAAACCCGAGTAAAACCCATAGAAACTCGAAGTGACTCTCGAGACAACCCACAACACTCCTGCTTCGAGTCACGCGAACAAAAATCCCGAGGAAGACCCTGATCTCAACCTTCTTCCCCAAACCATCAATCCACCCAGATGCACAAAAACGTGTACGTGTACGCACACGCTGGACGACGGCGAACTCCGTTCAGACCCACGGCAACTCGACTTCAACCTCGTCAACACCATCGACCATTCCATTCTCTTCGATTCAAACTAAATCGAATTCGAGCGATTCGCACCCATCAGCTGGAACGAACATCATCAGAAAATACTTGCCTCCGATAATCCAAGCCTCGAATCACCACGCCCTCTTCACCATCGCTTCGTCACGTCTTCCCGCAACCACCAGTCACCATGCGATCAATTCCGATCACCTATCGATGCCGGAAATACCCCAAGAAACGCCGCGATAAAAACCCAGACTAAAACCCTATTTTGTCGTCATTACACCGCCCCTACCATCAATAAATTCCAACTTGATTTTTCCTATGATCTCCATTGCCCCCTCCACCTTCGAGCTCAATCACGTCCCCAACTTCGCCGTTGTTCGCCTTGAATCGACCAAAATGCCCAAAACAGAAAATCCCAAAATTCTCTTTAATTACCCAACTAGAAATCATGATCCATATCTTAAAATTCATGATTTAGCATTAGGAATTCAATTATGCAATTCAAACTTAAAATTAAATTAATCAATTTTTGACCAAATTTATATTTTACTGCTGTTTATAAAATTTCAAGTCAAATATTTTATAAAAGTTTCACAACTTATTTTCAATAATGATATCATATGATTTTAAACATCTTTTATTCACAAATCAAGGGCTAACAGTGATTAAATGATGAAATAATGGTTTGATTAAGAGATCATGTCTATTATAACTAAACAGAGACTAAATTATATCTATACAGGAAATCAAACTCTCATATTCAAGCATGCATACATTTAATTCCAGCATTTCAGATAACAGGATATTTTCATTCAAAATCATCTAACTGAAATCCAATTTAAACTGTTTTTAAAACTTATGTTTACTCACCTATATATGCAGAGAACAAAGAACAGCTATTAGTTCCAGGCTTGTTTTCCAGACTGATGTTTGGTTTTAAACTTGCTTTTTCTTTTGCTTAGTTGAATTTGAAACTTTGCTGTTTGATTAATTCCTCTGATTGCATGTCTTCAGATTCAATTGAAGATTTGAAGCTGCTTATTGAATTGCCTCCATTTTCTTTTGATTTGCATTTGAATTCCAGATTTTATTTTGCTTCTTTGCATTTGATTCCCAGTTTTTCTTTTTCTTTAAATTTTGATTTCCAGACTTTTATTTGATTTAGATTCGAATTTAGTTTTTAGTAGAGAAAAGAATAGTTCAGCTGATAGTAAAAATCTTTCTTCTTACATATTAATTTTTAAATTTAGTTATTAAGAGAATTTGACATGTGTCTCTTTAATGCCTTAGTTTGTTTACACATATATACAATGACTTACAATTGTCACTTACATATATCAAAATGTGAACAAGTGTTTTTAATACTTAATTAATGATTTACAAATGTTATATAAGGGTTATTTAATGTTTAATTAATGTTTAACAATTGTTACAAAAGTTATTATCTTATTTAAAACTTATTTAAGTTATACATATATTTATTTATGAAATATTTACAAGTATAAAATGTATTTATCTTTTATAAATTAAGCTTTTAAATTTCTATATAAATATACAAATGTAAAAATCAATTATTTAAAATAACTTATGCCTTGATCAAATGAATATAACATATTTTATATACTTGAGAAATTTATTTTAACTCTATATATATATATTTACAAATCAATTCAACTTATTTTTGAATTTTAAAAAGAAAAGAATATTAAAAACAAATGAACTTCTTAATTTAAATCTTATTTAAAACTTAAACTAAAATATATATTTATAATAAATAAGAAATTATTCTTGTTAATTAAATCTCAATTATCATTTCTAAAAGTATTATGTTAAATATAATTTCCAAATTACAAACTATGTATATATTTAAAGTTTGAAAATACTTTATTAAATTTGAATCATTACCTTCCATTTCAATATAAACAATTATATATATACTTATATATATTCTAAATGGGAAATATTTTAATATTAGTTTAGATAATTACTATATTGAATTTCATAACATAACTCCAAAACACAATATATATATATTCATACATATTATAAATTTGAAAACATAGTTTTATTAAATTAAAGACTCCCTATTTATAATATATATACCTATATATATACATTATAAATATAAACACTTATATTAGTTTTAGAAAGATAAATCTTCCCAATTTTAAATTGTTAGAAAAGATATTAATACATATTGCCAATTAAAATATTATTAGCCTATTAAAATGAATAAACTTGTCAATTTTTATAAAATAAAATCAACAAATCAATTTAATTATTAATAAAGATTATTAAATTGATATTGCCAAATTCCCGGGATATCACAATATGTTTGGGTAGGTGGTGGTATGTTAGTTTATATATATTTATACAGTTAGTATGTATAAGCTTATATTGTATTATCTATTATCTGTTATGTACGCAAGCTTATATTAGTATTATATATTGATCTTTGCTTACTGATTTACTTTTTTTCTTTAGATATATTGATTTCAAAATATATAAATATGGATTTTAATGAATATTTACCTTAGATTAGGTTTAAAATGTAACATATATATTTGATTTGTTGCATGTATACACTGTTGCATATATAGTTTGGGATATGTTAGTGTAGCATGAATATATACATTTAGCTGTAACTTTGTATTGTGTCTGCATCTATATATACATATTAGTCTGCATATATTGGGGTATGGTCTGATTTATATATATACATTGTTTTGCATATAAAATGGTTTATAGTTTGATTACATATATTTGGGTATAAGTATAGTTCGCATATTTGTTTAGAGTCTGCACATATATTGATTTCCTTTAAAACTTAATAAATAGAGACTTTATTTATATATGTGTTATAGAACTTCATATTGGTTAAATATGATGGTCTGAACTATAATAGATTATGATTTTGATAGGCGTTTCAAGAAGTATTGATTTTTATAGATATATATTGATTTTGAAATATAAACGTCGATGGGTTTTATTATATACTGTATACATGTATTGATGTTTTGATTCTCAAAATATATATAGAGTTTTAAAATATATTATATATAAGAACTTTATTTTAAATATGGGTTTTTAATTGAATATTGATTTTAAAAGAAAAAATATATATTGTTTTTCATCGATCTCTAGTCCTCCTTGCTTTGCTTGTTTCCGTTGCTGTACGGAGATTATTTCCATAACTCCAGCTGGTTCGTGCGTATCCGTGTTCGTGCTTCGCATCCTAATTATCTCTCTAGCCTCGAAAGGTGAGCAATCACTCACGATTAACATTCTTATATTTAATAAATTTAATTCACATTGAAATGACAATTGAAATATGCTGTTAAATTTGAACTGTTAATTATTTAATTGTTATATATGATATGCCATTATTTGTAATTATTCACCTGTGACGTCTAACACCATAATCTGTTATTTATATTATATTTAAATTTGTTACTGATGATATATGCCTGTTGTTGATATGTTATATTGTGATCATATTTGTTCTCACTCTGCAAGTTCCTTGTTAGATTAGAATTCCCTATGGGTTGAAATGATACATACCCGAATGATATTTTAGAATAGGGGAAAATCGTTATGGGTTGAAATGATAAACCCAAGCGATTTTCATTGATTTTAAATTTTGGGATTGTGGGTTGAAATGATATATACCCGTAGATATTTAAATTACGGATTGAAATGATAAATATCTGTATCACTTGACCATAGGATAGAAAATTATATACGGACACCGTTGGTCAATATTTTGAAATGATTTCCAAAGTTTGAAAGGAAATATATGGGTTTTATTGAATATTGATTTTTAAAGTATAATATATAAATACTATTTTTATATATGTATAAAACTTGGATTTTTAAAATTATACGTTTTGGAAATTTTAAATTTATAAGTTAGTTTTGAAAATATAAATTTTAAGATTTTACTTATAATTTTACTATTTTAAAATATATAAAAATAGATTTAATATAAAATAGATTTAATAATAAGATTTAATTTAATAAAAGTTTAATTTATTATATGTTTAATTATTTATTTAAATCCATATTAATATTTTAAAAATAGATTTTTACAAATTTAATAATAAAGGTTGGGAAGATAAATAAATGTTGACTTGGAATTTAAATTGGTTAATAATTGAATTTAAATAAGAACTTATTTGAACTTATTGACTTTTGAGATTTTGAAAGATAAGATTTATAACTCGATTTGGTAAAAGTTGATTAAATGAATATTCTAAACTTTAAATAAAAATTGAGATCGAATATTGAATATTGATTTAAATGTATAAATTGGGATTTCAACAAATTGTTATTAAAATGGTTAAGTGAATATTTTCCAATTTGAATAAAAAAATTAAGTTAAATGTTGAAATATAAATGAAATTTATATTGTAAATGTTTGAATATTTAAAAACTGGATCTTTGAACTTTAAATTGAATGGTTAAACCTGTTGATTTAAGTTGAATTTTGGAATTTAAGATGATTTGAATTGACTTGCGAAATTGGAGGAACTAATTTTATTATATATAGTATTTTAATATATATACTGTTTTCAATATCTAAATAGTTTAGGTTAGATGTGTTATGAATTCAAAAGTGTTATGATTTCAAAAGTGTTATGATTTCAAAAGCGTTATGATTTCAAAGTGTTATGATTTCGAAAGTGCTATAAATTTTAAAGTCTTACGATTCTGGAAATGAATATTATTTTTAAAGTGAATAATGATATCGAATTGATATGGTTTTGAAACGAATATGATATTTTGATATGAAGTATGAACTATTTGAAATGAAATGACCACTGTGTGAAATAAGCGTTTGGTTGTTAAAGAGACCGGGATCAGATCTTGTCATACTCTCTGCCAACCGAAAACCACTTTAACAACTGTGTACGTGGTGGCGATTCCAGAATGAAGTAGGATGTTTGGTGACAATTCTATATGGTATTTACATAGCCCTGACTCCCGTGAGTCAACTTGATGCGGCTAAAACAGGAGCCACGCCGAGCCAAGTGAGGTCATTCCTCCGATCGGACACATTTCTTAGATTGTGATTTGATTGGGTGCACCCTTTGATTTGGGAGTGTGTCACGAGATGGGAGGTAGTAGCTGCTATGCGTTACCACCAGTCCGGATACGCAAACGGTATATCTACCCAGGCATTGCCTCGAGTGCCTTGTCGCATGCCCTATCGTGCATTCTACGAGTTTGATTTGTACCATATCTATGGAGTGCCCTCTGATAGCCCTCCAGTTTACGGAGGAATTACGGTACTGTATAGACTATGGGAATATATAAAAATGTGTTAAGGGGGATATGGGTAACGCCTTAACGCTATTTTAATAGTTTACTTTACTTTAGACATATTATAATAGCGTATATTACTGCATAGTAGATAGTTCCACAGATCCTTAGAGAATGGAAATCTCAAACATCCTTTAAGTTACTTGTATTTCAGTTGACATTTCACTTGAGTTGAATTTACTATATAAGAATGTTAATCCTGACTCGAGTGTTTTGTGTTTTGCTTTATGCTCGGGTCAGACTAAGTGTCACAGCATTTGAGACTCGCCTTTGGAGTTGGAGCTTCACTTGGAGATCCATCTATATCTATTCAGCTTCAGCTATCCAATCGTTTGGGCCAGACTTGACATCTGTTTATATTCGAGACTACATTGTATTTGACATATTCTGTTGTATTTTATTTAAAAGTCTGTTGTTTATATAGTAGCTTCATGAACTACTATTTATCTATTCCGATGCTTATTGTTGTAATACTCTATGTCTGTGATTCTATGATTGATTTATTTACTGTATATGCTGAGTTTTCCTAAATATAAATTAACAATCTGATATTTTGAGCAATTCAAGTCTGACATGTGCGGATGTGAATGGTTCGAAATACCGGGTCGTTAAAAAGGCTAAGTAGGTCTATGACGCCCCACCCCGAGACCCACATTAACAAAGAGTATTACTGGGTAATACTGTCTACTAATGCAGAGAATAGGGATGGATAGAAGCGACCATCTATAGCCTTGTCTTAAATATCTATTGAATACGTCGACAATGCCATATTTTTTTTTATGGATCGACATATCCAATAAATACTTAATACAAAGCAATAGGTGGCTATAGGATCTATCAGAACAAAATACAACAACTCAAATGCAAATCACATCACAGAACAGAAGATAATCCCATATATACACACATATACAGATACATCACAGAGTATACAAAATGATACATCACATATGTGGTATGACGACCACAATACAAACACGAGTCAAAAGAATATACATAACAGATTAGCAAACCAAAAATGACTACACAAAAAGCTATAACAAAAAGAGCTAGCAGAATAGAATCCATGCGGAAGCGGAATAGGCTATGTCCAAATGTACCTAACTTGAAACACCTCGGTCTGACCCGAGTATAAAATACACAGGTCAGTCTTGCTAAACAAATCGGTTAACAAGGATAAGCGATAATATGAGCATAAGGATAATGTGATAATATTCTGGAGTGAGAAGGAACAACTAAAATGTATGATTACATCAAGTGATAATATGGTATCACTACAGAAACATATAATCTCAAAAGAGATAAAATAACCCATAAAACGCTAAAAGTAGCGAGCCTCATATCATCGGCATTCATAAAACATCAAATATTGTTTAGGGGAAAACCTAAACCCGCCATCTTGGCAAACCCAAAACATGCATAAAGAGATCCCATCTCAAACACGCCATAAGGCAAATATATCTCTAAAGAGGAGAATATAATCTCAAGTAAACATCAAAAGGAAATCTCATATAACGCTAGTGTAGGCAATTCAAATCTCAAAAATAGAACTTCCAAGTGTTCAAATTCTCAAAAGGTAATCGCCACAAATATATATCGAATGGTTCAAAGGACCAATTCTGGAAAGGGGCGATACACTAGGGAAAATAGTCAAAGAAACCATCTCAAAAGTGTTTGCACGTGCAAGTGGCCGAAGCCTTGCCAAGTACTGTTATCTCAAATAGGTACCTCGCCCGTAGGCAAAACATCACAATGACAAATGCGCTGCAATGGAAAATATGCCGCAATGGCAAACGTCTCGAAGACAAATTCGTCGCAATGGCAATGAGCTGAAGGTCCAGTACTAGCACGCCGCAATGGCAAATGTGTCACAAACTCTCGAATAGGAACCTGAATAGTGTTAACGTGCGTCCCATACCACACGTTCGCACTAAACGGTTTAATAACCGCCAGCAAATTTCACACTCAAAGAAGTAAAAAGTTTACCTCATCTCATCGGTAAACTCGACCCGAAGGTCAAAACGATCAAATGGACAAGTCAGGAATTAACCGATAAGATAAACGCACGTGTCCCATACCACGTGTTTTACCAAATCATTTAATTCTCCTTCTCATTCGCTCGAATAGTGCAAAAACATGTATTTTATATATAAAATAATTTATTTGAGAAAACAAGCTTTTAAAACCATTTTCCGAAATCAATTTTGAAGACAGTATTTGAAAATTCCCTTATTATAGAGAATAAATAGATTTTATAGCTTAAAATAATTTAAAAATTTTACATAATAATTATTTTAAATGCCAATTTATTTTAAAAATTATTTCAAAATTGTTTGGAAAAATCCGTGCACGAAATCAAAGAAATCACTCAAAACTGTCATTCAAATTCAATTCAAATTTGAACTTCAAATTCATCAAAACTTGGCTAGCCTATTGATAGGCATCATAGCCCACAAACCATTTTAAAAATATCACAAAAACATGAAGTAAAAGTCAAAAGTCGGACGGAAAAGGAACATAAAAACGCCTAGGCAAAATAATACCCAGGTCTGAAATCTTCTCTGGGTTCAACTTTCGGACATAAAACAGGTTGCCAAACGACCTTTGATTGAAATAAAAATTGGTGTGCACAAAGTAGAAAACTTCATCTTTCGAACAAAAATAGATCAATGAATTATAACATAAAATGAAATAGTTACGTTGTCTCAAACATGGACTAAGTCCATGTTTGTAACAGTTCAACAAGAATGTGCACAGGCCTGAAAATCCATTCTGAGTTCAACTTCCAAGCATAAAACAGAGGAACAAACGGCATTGGATTGAGCTCACAATTGTTATTATTATAGTAGAAAACTTTTTCTTTCAAACAAAAAAAGAATCATGCCATTTGGATAAAGTATGATAAAGTTATGATGTCTCAAAGTTGAAACCAGACAATGTTTCCAATGTAAAAATCTGGCAAAAACATGCTCTGAATCAAAGTTCGGCAGCATATTTCTATAACCTTTATAAGTCGAAATCACTTAAAATTTGGTGTCCTTATAGTACAAAACTTTATCTTTCAAACAAAAAAAGAATCATGGAATTTCAGTAAGAAATGATAGAGTTATGTTATCTCAAACATGGACTCAAGCCATATTTACAGCAACTCAAAACACAATTTCTAGAGGCAAAAATCTAAGTTTTGTTGATTTTGCAGCAATGTTTTGAACACTAAATTGACAATATTTTTCAACCAAATTTTGCGAAGACAAATTATAACATGCAATCTATCATCTAAAAGAAGTCCGGCGGCGTTTCGTTGCAGGAACCAAAAATATGTGTGCATATCACATATACACACAAATAAAATTCATTTTCTTCATATTTACACAGATGAAAAATGTGAAAACTTGTATGCATATAAAATAAAGCATTTTCTATCATTTAAAAAGATTAATTTGTATTTTTAAAAGATTTTTATTATTAAAATCCTTAATTTAACAAAAATACACTATTTACACAAATTAATGAATAAAACATTGTTTTTAACTTCTATAATTCCACAAAATTTATCTTCTCACTTAGAAAAATGTTTTAAACCATTTCAAAACATTATTTATAGCCAAAACTTATTTTTAACTCAATTTCCACCTTTTATTTCAATAAACCACATTTAAAAATTACATACTTATTTTAAAAATTATTAAAAGAAGCAAATGGACAATAATAATATAATTATTACATTTCCACTTAAATAAAATCATATTCTATTTATTATCACTCCAAATGAAATAAAATAAAGCTTGGAACTTTATTATTTCAATTTAAATTCCAAAATTCATTGTCCATTCCAAATAAACAATTTAATTTCTCCAAATTTAATTTAATTCAAAATATTTAATTATAATTATCATTATAATTAAATATTGAAAGGTAATCTCCAAACCAGGGTTGTTACAAGGTCGCACCCAATTAGGGTATGTTATCACCTTTCTAGATACCCTCGGATATATTATAAATTATGGATACGGTGGTGCATGCAAAAGAGCTCTCGATAAAGGTGGGAACACGCAGGGTGATAACATATTCGGTTCTATCCAGGTTAAGGATAGGGTCGGTCTTATGTTGTAGGGGATCCCGGCGAGGTCCTCGGTACATTTTTCTAGAAATGTACTATGATAGATGGTACCCCCGTGCTTGGTCATTGTATGGAATCCATTCTTTAATAAGCGCCGTACGGTTTTGATTGTGCCCAACTATGCTGAAACGTGAGATGCAAGCATTTCAGCTATTTTCTATTTACTTGGTTTAGACACTATTATAATATCAGACGGTTTCAATAAAAATGTTTTGGTTATCGTAAGGTAAAAACCCGTCTGTTTATGTGTGACGTGGTCTTATGAGATACCTTTGTTTTTTAAAGGATTTTTGAAATAATAATAATTCAAATTGAGTGTGTTTTCTCTCGCTGGTCCTTCCAGACTAACTCGGGTGTTATTTTATTATAATGTTCGGGTCAGATCGAGTATTACTAATTCAAGTTAGGATGCTATGGTGCTCTAGAGACGAGCTGGACGACAAAGACGTATTTTCCGTACTTGATTTGTATTTCCGATGTGTGGGGACAAGTTATTAAACTGTCCAGATTGATTGGTGTCTATTGTACTCTGATAATGGTATGTAGATTAACAGTACAGTTCTTGTATTTAAAATCTGTTATTATATATTATATTTTGTTCCACTACAATCGTGAGATTATGTGTTGTTGTTTTCTATTTTTCTTCTTCTACCTTTTTCTTCTTCACCCCAAATGAACTGGTGTTTCCAGCACTCGATTGCTCAACATTCTATATAGTGGACGTATTGATGTCGATTTTCGAGGATCGAAAATCCCTGTTCGTCACACTTATTACTCAAGTTCAAACTTGTATAATATTCTATTACCATTCATATTTCACATTTCAAATTTTTAAACATTTCTGGTAAGTTATACATATGTTTTTAAAATGTAATCGAATGTTATAAAAAAATTTCATATTCATTTTAGTTAACAAGAATGTTCAATAAATTACACAAGTTTAAATTTCCATTGTCTTGAAATTTAAGAGTTGTAATTTAACTTCTCGTATTTTATTTAAACACTTAGCTTATATTTCTTATTTCTCATTTTAGAAGTTTCCAACCATTCAAAAATTCACTTTACTCCTACAATTGAAAATCACTAATTAACAAGAACTTAAGAATTCGAATACTAGGTTCATTTTGAAATAAAATATGTACTCATATCTTTTATATATATCAAATCATATTAAGAAATTTTAAATCAAAATTTGTTGAATCAAAGGTGTAGCAAAGCTACTAAGTGTGTGACCCACATTTCGGAAGGTTTAAATCGATAATAATCCATACATGTCCAACTTAAACAATCTAGAACATAGATAATCATTGGGGTTAATTAAGAAAAATAAGAAAAGAAGAAGAAAACAAACACAGAATCTCGCAGCGGAACGATAAAATATAATAATCAAATAAACAGTTCACGAAGCTGTTTATATTATACATTTGATTATAATTTATACAACATTTATCAGAGTTTTATATACAACAGGGATAAATAAATCATGCAGCAGACAACATGATGCAGGAATAATAATAGTAATAATATACCAAATCTTCGTCCTCCAGAGAATAATCTTTAATGCGGTGAAAAACCCAGGACTGACCCGAGCGTAATGAAAAGACAAAACGCTCGAGTTAGGACTAAAATATTCTTATGTTAGTCAAATCGATATCACATAACACAAGTGTAATAGCGTCAGAGAAGTTTACAGGATTTCACATCTCTTATCCAATGTATAATGTGCATGCAATAACTCAAGGGATGTTACGGGATTTTCCATCTCTTAAGGATCCGTCAAAATATTTATACGTAGTAGAATACGCTACACATATAATGTCTAATCGGTAAAATAAATATTTTTCTTTGCGTTAAGGCTTTACATTAATCCCTTTAACGCGTTTTTAAGTATTGTCATACAGTTTGCATATAACGCCCCAGTAGAATGTCAGGGGATAGGGATGCGCCGTGATACGACAACACTAAAACAAAATAGTAGTGGTCTCGTATAGGGATAAAAGTATGACAAGCATGTGAGGCAATGCCCAAGGTAGGATACTACCAGTCCGGGTCGCAAGGCTGGTGGTAACCATCGTAGCTACGACCACCCACAACGTCCATCCATCCCATATCGAATCAAGGGAAGCAATCCCACAATCAAGGTGCACCAATCGAAACCAACAACAAGAGTAATAATATGGACCGAGTCCAAGAAAATCAAAGAACGGATGTCCGCTAGGGGTAATTAGCCAGCTTAGCCCTGTCAACCTATCATGTTTTAGTCATTTCAAATTGGCACAAGTGTCGGGGTCTATCTATCATCGTTCTCTTTCTTCAAATCCAGCAACGACGCCAAATCCAAGCATTTCGTTCTAGAGACTCCTCCATGTACACAGTTGTTAAAGTGGTTTCAATATTGACAGAGAGTATGCCAATAAGAGGCCCCGGTCTCTTTAACAACCAAACGTCGTTTTGCACACTGGTTGGTACTTTTATATTTCAAAAATAATTCATACTTGATATCAAAATATCATATTCGCTACAAAATCAAATTTGTTTCGAAATCATTATATTTTCTCAAAATATACAATTTTAATTCAAAATTATTTTACCTTAATATCTCAATTTCGCTTCCAAAATTGTTTCGAATTTCAATTTAGGTTAGAACTTCATTTTAACCCAACTCGCATTTAAATCCATGATTTAAATATAAACACTCCAGCCTTTGACCAGTTTGAATTTTAAAAAATAGTTTGGAAATTTTTTTAAATTGTTTACAAATGGTTAAAATAGTCAAAATAGTTTGATATAAAATGATTTAAGTATTTAAAAATGTTTTATAAAATAAAGTAGTTTGGAAAATTAAAATAATTTGAATATTGAAAGGGATAGATTTTAAATAGATTATATTAAAATAATTTATTTAAAAATAGTTTCAAAGTCAAACTGATTCAATTCCAATTTCTCCAATTCAAATCACTTTCAATTTCCATTCCAATTTAATCGATTCAATTCTGATTTCAAGTCGAATTTTACTTCGATTCCAATTTTAATTCTATTTAATTTCAATTTTGATTCCAAATTAATTCAATTTCGATTTTAGTTCCAATTAATTTCAATTCAGTTCCAATTTGGATTTATTTCAATTCAATTCTCAATTTTAAACCATTTTGATTTATATAAATTTGAGTTCTATTTTAGAATATTGATTTAAATCACTTAAATTAAATTTAACTTCGTCATTCAATTTAAGATTCAGATCTTTAAAATAATTCAATTCTGAGCTCCAATTTCGAAATATTCTGTGACGCCCCACCTCTATACCCACGCTAGCCAAGGACACTACGGGGTAATGCCGTCAACTAGCACGGAGAATAAGGCTGTTGAGGAGCGACCATCTGTATAATTGCTTTGTGCGAGTACCGATATGCCAGATAAAAATATAACTTTTCATCTCAAGAGGAAATCCGACATACCAATACAAACTCAAAGCTACTACACGGTGGCTATATGGACTTCGGAAACAAATATAGAAATAAGCATAACATAAATCAGTCACAGACTTTCATATCACAAAGGCGGAAATAGATATGAATATTACAAAAAGAAGTGTACATCAGAGTAGTGGTCAAATAAGATCCACAATAACACAAAAGAATAGATACAAGTGCTAGCCAAAAGAATATGTATACATCAAGGAGTCTAAATCTCAAATGTATACAACAAAAACTACTAAACTAGAGTGGTTAGCCAAAAGTCAGATGATGGTTCCAGATAGGAAGTCATGAGGAAGCACCTGTAATATCTCAGTCTGACCCGAGTATTATTTAAGAAGAAAATAATAAACGGATCAGTCTAGCTATAATTATCAAATAAAATGAGATATGAGAATAAGAGATATGATAAAAATATATGATAACAAAACGATGTCATACTACGTCAAGTATACATTAGAAAATCCACAAAAGTCATACAGTATCTCAATAATCTCAAAACACAGAAAAGAACATCATATTCTTAATTTAATTCACCAAGCCACAAAAATGACATACATATCAATGCCAATGGTAAATGCTGGTGAAACATAAATTCCAGAAATCAATAATTAGAAATCCAGAAATCACAAGAAAGAGGATGGCCAATCCCATAAAAGTGCCAAGGCCAATCACAAGGGTTAATGACACTCAAATTCACCAATGCACAAATATTGATAGAGCTTATTAATGTAAATCATGAAAACTGGTGAAACACAAATTCTAGAAATCGTCAACTAGAAATCCAGAAAGATCACTGTAGCGCCAAAATTGGTCACTAACCCCAAAATCCAGATGAAAGCACCAAATACCAATCACAGCTCAGAGATAGAATGTATGTAGAGAGTAATAATGTGAAGAACAGTTAAAACTGAAATGAAAGTAGTAAAGAACAATAGATTTTATAGTGGTTCGGCTAACTGCGGCCTACGTCCACTCCAGAAGTTTGCTTTTTATTGCTGTAATAATCGATTACAGTTACAAAATGGCAGAGTTGCCTTAGCCTTAGAAAAGAGAAAGTAAGAGAGCAGAAAGAAGATCCCCTTTTACTGTGCCCATGCCTCTCTATTTATAGACAAAGATGGGTTGGACTCTCCTGGTGGGCCTGGCAGCCGAGTACCTCAGCCCAAATGGAGTGGTCTCCATATGCCGAACCATAGATGCCGAACGCTGAATGCCGAACAAGGCGTGAATGCCGAACGATCCATCCAATGTCGAACGTCTCCAGATGCCGAACGAGATTTATGCTGAACGCTCCATCCAATGCCGAACGACGATCTCTCTATGCCGAACGCTCGTCCAGTGCCGAACATTCCTCTATGCCGAACGATCCTTCTAATGCCGAGCACTCGTTCAGTGCCGAACGATCCCTCTATGTCGAACGACGATCTCTCTATGCCGAACGCTCGTCCAGTGCCGAACATTCCTCTATGCCGAACAATCCTTCTAATGCCGAGCACTCGTTCAGTGCCGAACGATCCCTCTATGTCGAACGACGATCTCTCTATGCCGAACAGCCTCCAACGCCGAACCATCCCAATGCCGAACCTCCATCAAGCCGAACCATTAATCAACCTTTATCCAACCATATTTCCATCTTCCAAGCATGTTGCGTCATCCATCCATCCAATCAACTGAATCCATCATACTCTAGCCTCGACGAACATGCAGTTGATTAGGTTAAACCCGTCTGTCCGCGGCCTTGCCAAAAGGCGGGTTAACACTTGCCCCCCAAAACATGCCTTGCTGTGAAAGGTGTGTTTTGAATAGCCTCAAGTCCAATATCCCAAGTATGTGTGTTATCCACATCCATATTTTCCGATTCATAATCCAATCCATTACCAAGCCATCTTATCCGAGTGCCACGTCCATATCCTAATCCATTTCCACGACTTTTCCGAGTCGATGTCTGATTCTTATCCTGTGACCAAGTCCTTATCCAATTCCACATCCATCGGAACCCGACTACCGAGTTCTAATCCATCCATATCCAATAACCTATAACCATATCCGTAACCTCTCCGGGTCGATATCCAAATCCGGGACCGCTCCGGGTCCTTGTCCGAATCCTTAGCTATTCATAGCCAATATCCAAATCCGTAACCTCTCCGGGTTCTTGCCAAGCGCAATCCACACTTGACGACCTACGTTAAGTAATTCCATGGTGTTCATGGTTCAGTGTCCCTGAACGTCGAAGAATGCCGTGGCTTAAGTCCTAAGCCGAATCCTGGTCACTCCGGACCCTTGCCGAGCATAGTCCATACTCGACGATCTAAAATAGTAACCGATAATATATGGCCTAAGTCCTAGGCTGAATCCTGGTCTCTTCGGACCCTTGCCGAGCATAGTCCATACTCGACGACCTTTTAGCCAAAATCCAGAGAAAATCCAATCAAAATCCGATCCGAAATCCAAATCCAAAATAGAAAACCAGAAACCCATATCGAAAATCCATACCAAAAAACAAACATCCAAACCAGAATCCAAACCAGAAAACGAGCAAAACAGGGAGTTCAAACCAAACTCCAAAACCAAACCAGAAAAAGCAAATGTCCAAGTCAAAGGAAAAAACAGATTTCACAAACCCGGGCGTCTCGGTAAGCCATCATCTCAGAGCATGCCTGAGGGTTATCTCCGACCCCGTACATGAGTAAGTGATTTAACCGTTTGCCCGGAGTTTGTTACTTATTCCAAACCATCAAGATTAGTTGATGACCAATCGGCCATCATTCCTGGGCCTCATGCCCTCGTCGTTCAAGGCAGGCGGTGGCTGCTCCTGTTCCACCGCCGCATTCCGAGTTCCGACATACTGTCGCAACTGACCATTCCTTATATGCTCCTCGATTATGTCCTTCAAATGCCGGCAGCTGTTAGTGTCATGCCCGTCCAGGTCATGAAAAAGACAGTGCCTTCCTGATGCTCTTTCTCGTTCTGAGGGTTCCCTCCTTGCTTGCCTTCGATAAGAAAGGCGATCTCGAGTATCTAAGAAAATCCGCTCTAACGTTGCGCTCAATCCTGTGTAAGTGGAGAACTTTGGTTCTCCCCAGCGCTTCCTTTTCCCTTTATCCTTGCCCCCACCCGAGCTTTCGTCGGGTAGTCCTCCATCCTTAGTCATGTTTACTTCCTTTGACCTCATGTCCAAACATGCATCCTCTTGTCGAAGAAATCTTTCAGCTTCATGAAAGAATTCCACAAGATCCAACGGTGGGTCCCGTACCAATGATACTTTGAAATACGAGTTATCTCTGACTCCTGATACCGCAGCCATCAGAACCATTGATGGATCTAGCCGATCCACCGAAGCAACTACTGCATTAAATCGAGTTAAGAATGTCTTGAGTGATTCATCTGCCCCCTGTTTGACTGACGTTAGCATCATCAAGTTCTTTGGCCTTTTTATGTGAACTCGAAACTGACTTAAGAACTTGTCCACCAGTTCTGTCCATGTTCCAATGGATCCATCCTCCAGCTGTCTAAACCACATAGCAGCAATTTCAGTCAAGTACAGGGGGAAACATCGGGCCATAACCTCCTCCGTTGCCCCCAGCACTTCCATATGCCTAGTGTATCTCATCAAGTGGTCGGTGGGATCCGTCTTCCCGTTGTATACTTCCAGAGTGGGTAGTTTGAAATCGGACGGATTCCTAGCTGTCCTGATGTTCCGGGTAAACGGACTTTTGTTAACTCCCTTTGAATCCCTGTTTGTCAGACCTCCGCGAATAGTCCGCCTGATAATGTCAGCCAATCCAGTGTTTCCAACCAATCCAGACTGCCCCCCCAAGTCCCCAAGGAAATTCTGGCACATATTCTTCATCACGTACTCTTGTATTCCTATCGATGCCAGGCCGCGTAGCATCATCCGGTATCCCTCCATGAACTGGTCCAGCATCACCTGGTGGTGTGCCCCCGAGTCTAGGTCCATCTAGATTGTTAACTGTTTGTTGATTGGGAGCTGCCCCCTGCTGATTCACTCCATCTGTCTGTTGGTTGAGTTCCTTTGGTCCAGCTCCACGATCTGGAGCAACTGCAGTTCCTGGTTGTCCAAATTGCCTAAGAAGAGCCTGCATCATCTCCTCTTGCCGTTTCATCATCTGCTCTTGCATAGAATTCATCATCACTTGCATCTCGTCCCGAGTTATGTAGATGGATGCATGACCCTCCCTAGCTCCAGAAGATGCCGCTTGACTTCCTTCCTGATTGCTCCTTTCCACTGCTTGCTTCCTCGTTGGTGGTCTTGCCATTGCTTTCAAAGATCCAAGTTCCTAACTCCAAAATTCCTGAGTGTTTCAATTCTCAGTGAAAGCACCAAAGTGTTAGCGCCAAAATTGGTCACTAACCCCAAAATCTAGATGAAAGCACCAAATACCAATCACAGCTCAGAGATAGAATGTATGTAGAGAGTAATAATGTGAAGAACAGTTAAAACTGAAATGAAAGCAGTAAAGAACAACAGATTTTATAGTGGTTCGGCTAACTGCGGCCTACGTCCACTCCAGAAGTTTGCTTTTTATTGCTGTAATAATCGATTACAGTTACAAAATGGCAGAGTTGCCTTAGCCTTAGAAAAGAGAAAGTAAGAGAGCAGAAAGAAGATCCCCTTTTACTGTGCCCCTGCCTCTCTATTTATAGACAAAGATGGGTTGGACTCCCCTGGTGGGCCTGGCCGCCGAGTACCTCAGCCCAAATGGAGTGGTCTCCATATGCCGAACCATAGATGCCGAACGTTGAATGCCGAACAAGGCGTGAATGCCGAACGATCCATCCAATGTCGAACGTCTCCAGATGCCGAACGAGATTTATGCCGAGCGCTCCATCCAATGCTGAATGACGATCTCTCTATGTCGAACGCTCGTCCAGTGTCGAACATTCCTCTATGCCGAACGATCCTTCTAATGCCGAGCACTCGTTCACTGTCGAACGATCCATCTATGTCGAACGACGATCTCTCTATGCCGAACGCTCGTCCAGTGCCGAACATTCCTCTATGCCGAACGATCCTTCTAATGCCGAGCACTCGTTTAGTGCCGAACGATCCCTCTATGTCGAACGACGATCTCTCTATGCCGAACAGCCTCCAACGCTGAACCATCCCAATGCCGAACCTCCATCAAGCCGAACCATTGATAAACCTTTATCCAACCATATTTCCATCTTCCAAGCATGTTGCGTCATCCATCCATCCAATCAACTGAATCCATCGTACTCTATCCTCGACGAACATGCAGTTGATTAGGTTAAACCCGTCTGTCCGCGGCCTTGCCAAAAGGCGGGTTAACACTTGCCCCCCAAAACATGCCTTGCTGTGAAAGGTGTGTTTTGAATAGCCTCAAGTCCAATATCCCAAGTATGTGTGTTATCCACATCCATATTTTCTGATTCATAATCCAATCCATTACCAAGCCATCTTATCCGAGTGCCACGTCCATATCCTGATCCATTTCCGTGACTGTTCCGAGTCGATGTCTGATTCTTATCCTGTGACCAAGTCCTTATCCAATTCCACATCCATCGGAACCCGACTACCGAGTTCTAATCCATCCATATCCAATAACCTATAACCATATCCGTAACCTCTCCGGGTCGATATCCAAATCCGGGACCGCTCCGGGTCCTTGTCCGAATCCTTAGCTATTCATAGCCAATATCCAAATCCGTAACCTCTCCGGGTTCTTGCCAAGCGCAATCCACACTTGACGACCTACGTTAAGTAATTCCATGGTGTTCATGGTTCAGTGTCCCTGAACGTCGAAGAATGCCGTGGCTTAAGTCCTAAGCCGAATCCTGGTCACTCCGGACCCTTGCCGAGCATAGTCCATACTCGACGATCTAAAATAGTAACCGATAATATATGGCCTAAGTCCTAGGCTGAATCCTGGTCTCTTCGGACCCTTGCCGAGCATAGTCCATACTCGACGACCTTTTAGCCAAAATCCAGAGAAAATCCAATCAAAATCCGATCCGAAATCCAAATCCAAAATAGAAAACCAGAAACCCATATCGAAAATCCATACCAAAAAACAAACATCCAAACCAGAATCCAAACCAGAAAACGAGCAAAACAGGGAGTTCAAACCAAACTCCAAAACCAAACCAGAAAAAGCAAATGTCCAAGTCAAAGGAAAAAACAGATTTCGCAAACCCGGGCGTCTCGGTAAGCCATCATCTCAGAGCATGCCTGAGGGTTATCTCCGACCCCGTACATGAGTAAGTGATTTAACCGTTTGCCCGGAGTTTGTTACTTATTCCAAACCATCAAGATTAGTTGATGACCAATCGGCCATCATTCCTGGGCCTCATGCCCTCGTCGTTCAAGGCAGGCGGTGGCTGCTCCTGCTCCACCGCCGCATTCCGAGTTCCAACATACTGTCGCAACTGACCATTCCTTATATGCTCCTCGATTATGTCCTTCAAATGCCGGCAGCTGTTAGTGTCATGCCCGTCCAGGTCATGAAAAAGACAGTGCCTTCCTGATGCTCTTTCTCGTTCTGAGGGTTCCCTCCTTGCTGGCCTTCGATAAGAAAGACGATCTCGAGTATCTAAGAAAATCCGCTCTAACGTTGCGCTCAATCCTGTGTAAGTGGAGAACTTTGGTTCTCCCCAGCGCTTCCTTTTCCCTTTATCCTTGCCCCTACCCGAGCTTTCGTCGGGTAGTCCTCCATCCTTAATCATGTTTACTTCCTTTGACCTCATGTCCAAACATGCATCCTCTTGTCGAAGAAATCTTTCAGCTTCATGAAAGAATTCCCCAAGATCCAACGGTGGGTCCCGTACCAATGATACTTTGAAATCCGAGTTATCTCTGACTCCTGATACCGCAGCCATCAGAACCATTGATGGATCTGGCCGATCCACCGAAGCAACTACTGCATTAAATCGAGTTAAGAATGTCCTGAGCGATTCATCTGCCCCCTGTTTGACTGACGTTAGCATCATCACGTTCTTTGGCCTTTTTATGTGAACTCGAAACTGACTTAAGAACTTGTCCACCAGTTCTGTCCATGTTCCAATGGATCCATCCTCCAGCTGTCTAAACCACATAGTAGCAATTTCAGTCAAGTACAGGGGGAAACATTGGGCCATAACCTCCTCCGTTGCCCCCAGCACTTCCATATGCCTAGTGTATCTCATCAAGTGGTCGGTGGGATCCGTCTTCCCGTTGTATACTTCCAGAGTGGGTAGTTTGAAATCGGACGGATTCCTAGCTGTCCTGATGTTCCGGGTAAACGGACTTTTGTTAACTCCCTCTGAATCCCTGTTTGTCAGACCTCCGCGAATAGTCCGCCTGATAATGTCAGCCAATCCAGTGTTTCCAACCAATCCAGACTGCCCCCCAAGTCCCCGAGGAAATTCTGGCACATATTCTTCATCACGTACTCTTGTATTCCTATCGATGCCAGGCCGCGTAGCATCATCCGGTATCCCTCCATGAACTGGTCCAGCATCACCTGGTGGTGTGCCCCCGAGTCTAGGTCCATCTAGATTGTTAACTGTTTGTTGATTGGGAGCTGCCCCCTGTTGATTCACTCCATCTGTCTGTTGGTTGAGTTCCTTTGGTCCAGCTCCACGATCTGGAGCAACTGCAGTTCCTGGTTGTCCAAATTGCCTAAGAAGAGCCTGCATCATCTCCTCTTGCCATTTCATCATCTGCTCT
This sequence comes from Allium fistulosum, assembly GCA_030737815.1. Taxonomy (NCBI): domain Eukaryota; kingdom Viridiplantae; phylum Streptophyta; class Magnoliopsida; order Asparagales; family Amaryllidaceae; genus Allium; species Allium fistulosum. Next base: position 271,002,646 of record CM060902.1, on the reverse strand, counting down.
TGCATAGAATTCATCATCACTTGCATCTCGTCCCGAGTTATGTAGATGGATGCATGACCCTCCCCAGCTCCAGAAGATGTCGCTTGACTTCCTTCCTGATTGCTCTTTTCCACTGCTTGCTTCCTCGTTGGTGGTCTTGCCATTGCTTTCTAAGATCCAAGTTCCTAACTCCAAAATTCCTGAGTGTTTCAATTCTCAGTGAAAGCACCAAAGTGTTAGCGCCAAAATTGGTCACTAACCCCAAAATCCAGATGAAAGCACCAAATACCAATCACAGCTCAGAGATAGAATGTATGTACAGAGTAATAATGTGAAGAACAGTTAAAACTGAAATGAAAGCAGTAAAGAACAACAGATTTTATGGTGGTTCGACTAACTACGGCCTACGTCCACTCCAGAAGTTTGCTTTCTATTGCTGTAATAATCGATTACAGTTTCAAAATGGCAGAGTTGCCTTAGCCTTAGAAAAGAGAAAGTAAGAGAGCAGAAAGAAGATCCCCTTTTATTGTGCCCCTGCCTCTCTATTTATAGACAAAGATGGGTTGGACTCCCATGGTGGGCCTGGCAGCCGAGTACCTCAGCCCAAATGGAGTGGTCTCCATATGCCGAACCATAGATGCCGAACGCTGAATGCCGAACAAGGCGTGAATGCCGAATGATCCATCCAATGCCGAACGTCTCCAGATGCCGAACGAGATTTATGCCGAGCGCTCCATCCAATGCCGAACGACGATCTCCCTATGCCGAACGCTCGTCCAGTGCCGAACATTCCTCTATGCCGAACGATCCTTCTAATGCCGAGCACTCGTTCACTGCCGAACGATCCATCTATGTCGAACGACGATCTCTCTATGCCGAACGCTCGTCCAGTGCCGAACATTCCTCTATGCCGAACGATCCTTCTAATGCCGAGCACTCGTTCAGTGCCGAACGATCCCTCTATGTCGAACGACGATCTCTCTATGCCGAACAGCCTCCAACGTCGAACCATCCCAATGCCGAACCTCCATCAAGCCGAACCATTGATCAACCTTTATCCAACCATATTTCCATCTTCCAAGCATGTTGCGTCATCCATCCATCCAATCAACTGAATCCATCATACTCTAGCCTCGACGAACATGCAGTTGATTAGGTTAAACTCGTCTGTCCGCGGCCTTGCCAAAAGGCGGGTTAACAATCACCAAAAGGGAAAGAGGCATGTCACTAAAACGGGAGCATTAAAGCTCACCAACACGTGTATCACACGATGAGATGCTATCTCATGGTCGCTAACCATCAATTTTAAGCCAAAGCTCCACAAGAACGACCCGAAGACCATGAGCCGAAGCTCCACAAGAACGGCCCGAAGACCATGAGCCGATGCTCCACAAGAACGGCCCGAAGACCATGAGTCGCTACCCAACAAAAATTGAGCCGAAGCTCCACAAAAAGGAACTTCGCAGACCCACAAGTGTAAATTACATTAAGCTAGTAAATATATGAGTTTAGCTTCATGTCCCATAACCACTAGCTTAACTTAAATATTTACGAACGAATTGTAGATTTCCACTTGAATATTGTCACAAGAGTTTCAATCGAACAAGTCCAAGAATTAACCGACGAAGTAAACACAAGCATTTCATACCACTTGTTTTACTAAGCCGTTTAATTAGATTTCTCGTACGAGTGAGGTAAAGGTTTGTATATACTAGTAGATTGGAAAACGGTTTAAGAAACGAGCTTTGAAATAAAATAGTGTTGAAATCGTTTTGATGAAATATTTTTGATATATACTACTAGTATAGAAACCTTTGTATATTTTTAAAGTGACAAATCACAAAAACGATTGTAAAAACAATCAATCACCAAAAATGCACATTCGAAGATGTGAAGCAAATCCATAGAAATCGATACTGAATCCATCAAAATGGATATTCCCAAAAATCACGAAGAAGAAGTCATCAACGTCAATAATAGATGATAACAACAAATGGGAATCAACACGAATCGATAAAATTTGGAAACCAAGCAAAATATGCAAAAATAGGCATAATAGGCAAAATAGGAGCAGGTCGGTCGGCTGACTCACTGAGTTCGGTTGACCAAACTCAGACCTGGAAAATCCGCGGGATGCTGGTCGGTCGACCGGACTCAGTATGCCAATCGACCGGACCAGAGCCAGAGAAATGCTCTGGTAGCAGGTCGGTCGACCGGACAGGAATTTCGGTCGACCGGAACCTGTTTCATGCACTTCCAAGCCTAACTAAATGAAGAGCAAACTCTACCACTTCGCAACCGGACGAGCAATGACGCTAAGTATTTATGCCTGTCGACTACCCGGCCCTATAGGCTCTCCGATGCACCACAAAATCATGATCAAACACCAAAGCTATGATTTTTAAAGATTTAACTTCCAAACACCAGAAATTGGAATATTCTTAAAAACCAATCCAAATCAAAGCAAATGCACATGAATATGTGTTAGGAATTTATACCTAACATTAATGATAGAAATAGACATAGATGTGAGATAAAAATCTCACCTTTTTCACAAAACAATGAAGAGGGAGCTATAGAGCAAGGCAAGGACAATCACTCTTCAATTCCAACTCAACAAGCTTGAATCTAAGCTTAAAAGATGGACATTCCCAAAGTTAGGTTTAGGAATTTTTGAAATTGAGAGGAGAATGAGTTGGAGAAGAAGAAGGAGATGCTTACCAATAGCTTCTTCTAGAATTTGGAGATAGAACTTGGATTTGCAAATGGAAACTAGGGCTTAGGATTTCCTAATTCCTTTTCCCTTCCCCCATTTTTGATGAAGCTTGAATGTATTAGGAAATTATGAAGTAATGAAGAGGAGAGGGTTGGAGCTAGGTTGATAAGTGGGGTTAATGGGCGGAAACCTAAACCCAAAGCCCTAGGTCAAAAATAGCAAAATTCTACTATCTCCAAACATATCGAAGTTTATACTCAAAAAGGTCGCAAACATCATTTTGAACTCAATGGGGGTGGTCTCGAGTCCTAATTCGACTGTTTGCAAAAAGTAGCATTTCGGACTTCAATCCGATCAACGATTCTATATTTAAATAAAATATTTAAATATTCAATCGTAAAATATGCGGGTTGTTACAGACTCCCCTCCTTAAGGAAATTGCGTCCTCGCAACAATTAAGAGGAAAATAAAAGTAACAACCATAAAAGCATATCAACACAAAAGAGAATTTGAAATAAGAAGTTCACCATAAAGAACACGAAAGAGTTAGTCCGAACGTGTTTGCTCGATGAGTTCTCTGGATTCCCAAGAGAAATCCCTATGATTCGAGAACCATTGAACTTTCACAAGATGGACATCTTTATTTCGAAGGCACTCAACCTCCGAAGCAATGATGCGAATAGGACGTTGCTCATAAGTCAAATCTGGTGAAATTTCAATTTCTTAAACAACACCAGGCTCAAGAATAAAATCGGAATCCCTAAGGTATTTCCGTAGTAGAAAGACATGGAAAACGTCATAAATAGCAAAAGATTGAGCCGGTAATAAAAGGCGATAAGTCACGGAACCAATGCGTTCGGTAATAGGAAATGGGCCATCATATCGAGGTGCTAACTTTCACGATCGACTGAAACACACGACACCCATCATAAGTGAAACATGAATGAACACCAATAAGATCTGAACCTAAAACCAGTTCTCACCGGCTTTAAGCCAACACGAAGAAAATCGGCATAGCCTTCCGTAGAGTGCCTCGAAAGGTGCCATACCAATACAAGGTTGGAAGTTATTATTGGAAGAAAACTCTAGAAGAGAAATATGATTTTCCCAACTTCCACCGAAATCAAGAACACATGCATGAAGAAGATCTTCAAGAGTTTGATTCACACGCTCAGTTTGTCCATCGGACTGAGGATGATAAGCAGTGATAAAATTAAGCTTTGCTCCCAAAGCTTTTTGAAGACTCTTCCAAAATCCACTAGTAAACAATGGATCATGATCACTAACAATAGAAGTAGGAATTCCACGTAATTTAACAATTTCTTTAACAAAGAGTTAGGCCAAAAGAGGAACGGTCCGATTAGACCGAACGGGAATAAAATGGGCGGATTTAGTAAGTCTATCATGACCCGAACGAGAACGGGGAAGGCCATCAATAAAATCCATGGAAATTTGATCCCACTTTCACATTGGGATGTCTAAAGGTTGCAATAACCCACCGGGCCTTTGATGCTCGGCCTTAATGAGTTGGCAAGTCATGCAACGCTTAACAAAGTTAGCGATATCAAATTTCATTCCCTCCCAATAATAAAGTCGCTTCATATCCGCGTACATTTTACTACTACCGGGATGAATGGTGAATTTAGAACGATGGGAATCTTCTAATATGTCTTTGCGAAGATCACTAATATTTGGCACGACAAGTCTACCAAATTTTCGAATACCGCCACGAGAATCAATATCAAAGTCTTTCATACCTTCAATATCAATTTTATCCCTAAAATTTCGGCTAAGAAGAGCCAATTCGGGATCTAGCTTTTGAGCTTCAAGGATGCAGTCAAAAAAGAAGGATGAGCCTCAAGGCTACATAAAACGAGAGATGAACATGAATTGGAATTCACGATGTCGAATCTCACAAGTGGAGGAAATCTCGAGATCATTCCATTTGGATATCATCAAAGAAATAACCGCTTGTTGCTAAAGACCAAGGGTATCGGCAACACGATCCTCCCATCCGGGAGCAAACAAAGAATATAAAGGTCATAAGATACAAGGAACTCGAGCCAACGTTGTTGACACAAATTAAGTTCTTTCTGAGAAAATAAATGCTTCAAAGATTTATGATCGGGGTAGAGAATAAATTTCTCTCCCAAAAGATAATATCGCCAGATCCTAAAAGCGGAAACAATAGCCGCGAGCACTAGATCATAAGTGGGATATCTAGTCTCGATAGGCTTTAACGATTTAGAAGCAAAAGTGATAGCACGTCCTCTTTTTCAAGAGAACGACACCAAAACCAATACGACTAGCATCAGTATAAACAATAAAGTCTTGGTTCCCTTCGGGAATCACAAGAATAAGAGTATCAAAAAAGAGTTCTTTTAAATAATCTTCCTTCCCGAAAAGCTAAAACTTTCAAAATTACAATTATTTTTACGTAATAATCTTTTCAGAAAAATTTACATTTTAACAAGTCAATTTACTGTGTCTGATTGTCTCATCAAAGCGTTTAGGAAATTCCTATCGATAACGTTGATCAAGCGCATCGACCAGAATTCTTAAAACACTCAATGGGCAATACAATCACTAAATCACCTTCTATATGATAAACATGTTTCTTAAAAACTTTTAAGAATATTCTTTGCTTGTTTAAGAGCAAAATCAAATTGTACTTATAAATAAATCTTATGAAAAAGATTTGCAAAATTTTAAATTGCTGTTTTCATCCAAAATCAATATATGGAATCATCGAGATTATAGAATACTCGATTCACAAAATGGATGAAATAAGCTGGACAACCTGAATGACATAATAAGTCATTCATAAGTTTCATAACGAGTGCGGAATGTGGTAAATGGAATGCTAACTCCCGCAACTCGTAGCAAATGAAAATCTGTGGCAGATCGAGCTAAAAAGACCTTAACACCGCTCAAAAGATTGCTTAGGTGATAATCCTAAGACAAACTCAAAAATACCGAAAAATCTCACAACTATTTAGATGAGAGAAATAACACTATCCTCATCATGAGGGCTTAAAGAATAAAATGATGCCACCAAAAATTTGAAATCGGATTCACAAAGAAAATTAGAAACCTGCTTAACAGATAGGAAATGTCGAAGATGAATAGTCCTCTCGGAAAAATAGGATATGGGCTTCACAATGATTAAGCCCACCCTTTCACAAAAATAAATTCCGAAGCCTAAGTAACGCACAACATGCTAATCGGCTTGGAAAGAAAAATCACATAAAATTATTTCGACACCTTTTAAAAGAAACAAACCGAGTGTTGCGGATCCACCAACCAGATTCGCAATTCTCAAAGAAGTCATCAAGCCCGAAATATTTTAAGAAAAGGAATCAACAAGTTCTTTTGACATAAAACAATGAGATGAAACCCATATCAAAAAGAACTCGAATCAGATAATCACAAAACAAATGTCATCAAGGATTGAATGAAAAAAAATACCTTGACCAAGAGAAGAGTTGCTAGGGGCTTGCACAACTTTCAACTATCCCTCTCTTCATACTTTGAATTTTAGGGCATATAGATAAGTAATGACCCGAATCTTTGCAATAGCGGAAATAAAGGGGTTTCGAGCACTTAATTACATAGTGGTCCGTGGAACCACAATTGTAGCATTCTCCACGATTAGGGATTGGAGTCTTTGCCACCAAAGTAGTTTGCTTCACCCTCTTATCGGGATTAAGGCTCTTGAACTTAATAATGTCTCTTCTTGGAAATCCCGATATCACTATCACTTCCTTTACCAACCTCTTCATGTCGAAGAGTGATATCCACAAGCTGATGGAAAGGAACTTCAAGTTTTAGAGGTAAAACCATTTCAGGGTTCTTACACAAAGCACAAATAAACTTTTGATTCTTTACAAGATCCAAAAGTTGCTGGGCAGACATGAATACGCCATCCAGAGAAGGACTCCTGGATTGACCAGCGCTAGGACTGCCAGATCCAACCATTTCTTCTTCTTTAAAAAAGAAAGAAAGAAGAAGAAAAAGTTATTCACAGAATGAATTTCTATCAAACTTGATTGATAAAACAAGGAATCATAAAAGAAAATAGGATAGAACGGGTCCAATAGACTCGAATAAAATCCTAAGGCACGACTCCTAAGAAAGACTTAGGAAAATGATCCTTGTTAGATTATTCTACATTGTTCCGAAGTTTGGCTCTGATACCAAGCTGTGACGCCCCATGTAACAACCATGTTATTAATGACCTGACAAATTATAATTAATTAGTGTTGATTAATTTAAATTTGGGATTATAGAAGTATAATTTTTGAAATTTAATCTAATTTGAATAATTGATTTAAATAAGTGGATTTCACTTTAGTTGGAATATTACTTAAATCAATTATTGGATTTTTAAATTTTGAAATAGCATTGCATGTAACTATTCAAACTATAATATAGAAAGATAAGCAAACTTGATTTAATTAGTTAGGCTAATTAAATCTTTTGTTTAATGAAATGACTGATAACTTAATTAAATTGTTTAGGCCTTAAGTTTAAATCAAGCCCATTTGTACAATTAACCAAATTCTGTTACTTGAGTAAACAAATACGTTTACTTCTTCTGTTCTCTATTATTTTTTTCCTGTAAACGAATATTGCTCGATTCACTTTGCTCTTCATCTAAAAAAATAAAATCAAATCAAATCCCTAAATCCCCAATTAATTCCTTTTCCAATTCGAGTCGCGACGATAGACGGAGCTCGAGCAAGGCATAGGACTGCGGGGGAGGTCGAGGCGCTGGTTCGAGCAAGGCAGAGGCTGACGAAGACCTAGGGCTTGGTGGCGATTGCAAACTTGTTAGCAATAGTATAGGTGAGTTAATTCTCACAAAACCTATCTTTGATGTTAAATTGCATGCTCAGCAATTTTATATTGAATAATTGTGAATTAAAATGATGATTTTGTGCTTCTGTGGTTGCAAACTTAGAACCCATTCTCTGTTAAAACCACTCACTGTAAATTAAAATGCCTTTTTGATCTTCACGTTCATACCATATGGCACTCAAATCTGGTTGCTTTGTTTCGTTCATTCCATGCTGCTATTTGTCCCTGTGTTTTCAACGTGAGCTGCCTCAGGTTACCCAATGCATTGAATTTTCGTTTGTCCCATGTACTTTGAAACCATTACTGACACAAATAGCCTACTGTCCTTTTATATATTCATTACTTTGATTCTTATTTTCATACATCCCAGCTATTTGCATTTACTTTGTCATTCACATACGCAATTGTACACATTAAATTGGATCTATATGCAAATCTTTCTTATGTGAATAGTAGCATTAGTTACCTGATGTTGCTTGGCTTTTGTGCGTCCTTATTATTGTTTGATTTGTATTTTGTTCTTTGCCTTAAAAATTTGTCAAGCACATTGCCTGGGCATTAATTTGTTTCGGTTTTTTATATAGCCTTTGTAGCCTTGAAATTTTACACATATCCCATAGCTTGTTACTTTGATTTGCACGTCCCTGTAGCTTTGTTTGATTGGCTGCCATTATTTGCCTTTGCCTTAGATTTTTGGCATGTCCATGTTTCGCCTGTTGTTTTGATTTGAACAGGCTATTTGTTATCTCTATGAATTCTTTCGGTTTCATTTTATGTGATGTACAGGTTCATCATTTAATGTTTTATTGTTTTTGTTTTTATGTGATTTGGAATTTCAAGCATTATATAAAACTTTATCTAGTATATAAATATAAATATATGATTTGCATACAAGCAATTTTACAAAAGAGAGTTTAATCTAATTTAGTAATCTCAAATTTGTTTCTGAATTAATCAATTTCCTTTTATAAATGGTTATAATAAGTAATTATGTGTGTGTATATATTAAGTACCGTCATTAGAAAAAGTTAGAATTTAAGAACTATGGGTTTTGAAAATATAAACTTATGTTGTTTCTAGACAAGTGGTTGGATATCAATATGGTTTTGGAATATGAGTATTTATGGTTTTTGTGACGACCCGGAATTTTGGATATTTGAAATGAGAATATTTAATTAATTTTAAATATTCAAAAGGGTAATTTTGACTTGAATTTCAAATACCACTATTTATTGGGTGATTTAATTATTGGATTTAATAAACTAAAATTGGGTAAAATGTTGAATCTGGAATTTTAAGCCTGTTAAAAATAGTTTGAAGGCTTGGGAAATTTATATTAATAATTCTGAAGATAGTAAACGTGCTAAAATTGAATTTGGAAGTGTTTTGTTCAGTCTTGAAATTATAACATTTAAATTTGAATTTAAAAATAGCCTTCTGAGGGACAGTCTCGGATTTCGACGAAACCAGTTCCATTGGATCCGTAATATTGTATTATTACCGGATTTCAAGTTTCGTAGTAACTGGAGTTGTTGTGTGAGCGTACGACATACAAACGCGTTGAAATTGAATCGAAAATTTAATATAAACAATATAAGCAAAACACTGTAGCTAGACAATTTCTACACGTCAACATCCAGCCGCCCAAATCTTTTCAAAAGAAAATCTCGTACCCTTTCTCTTCTCTAAGAAGCTATCGAACTAAAATATCTGAGAAAAATTATATACTTCGAAGTCTCGCGTTCCCTTTCTTTTTGAACAGCGAAACCAAATCAAAATATCTGGTCGCCTCTTCACCATTTTCTTCCTCAAACTAGAGCCAATCGAAAAGATAGGGTCTTCCCCCAAATCGAAATCGATTTTCGGAAGGAAAAAAAAAACAAGTGAGTGGCCGAGCAATCGTGTAGTCGTGAGTTGGTTCACGAGCTCGCACCGAAGTCTCCATGGCCTAGGGCAATAGGGATGGTCGCATCTGAGCCTGAGGGCATTCGTGCTCGAGGATGGGAACGTCGCTTTCGAAGTGCAGCGCCGAGGCAACACGAAGGATCGTGAGATGATGGCGCGATATCGAGCAAGATCTGGAGGTGTGTCGCGAGTGGTGGCAGAAGTCGGGGTTCCTCGCGATAGTTTGAGGCGCGAAATCGACAAGGTCGACGAAACGCGAAGTGAGGCAGTAGGGGGTCGCGCGTGAGTAAAGGCGGAAGTCTCAATCTGGGGTCAGGGGAGCATCGCGATCGATTGCTATGTGGGTTTCGTTTTCGAGACCTACGGGATTAGCGCTGCAGCGATTTGGAAGCGTGGCAGTTTAGGTCGAATGTGGAGTCGAAGATCGAGGCAAGGCGTGCGAAGCTTTGGGAATCTAGTCCCGTCATTTAGATTGTGGAAGTCGCGATCGGTCGGCGACAACGTGGTGGCAGGAGTTCTGAGTTTGGGTTCTGTCAAGTCTGTGAGGTATTCGAACTTTTTCATTTTAGCTTGATTTAATAATCTTATGTTTGCAAATGAGATAAACTGGAGTTATATACATTGGGTAATCATGTTTATAACGGGGTATAATATGGATAGATTTGCGAAAACGAGGATTTTAAATGTTGTGAATTGAAAAGTATAAAAAGGGAAATTTATATTTGAATTAAGTAGTTAGTAAATTGTAACTATGGAATGAGAATTAATTATTTGATTTAAGAGATTAATTGGTTTAAAGGGTTCATTTAATTATTGTCAATCTAAGAAAATGTATAGATAAACAGAGATATATACAGATAAGATTTTGGAAAATAGAAATCCCAAATGTTTGTAGAGTTTATGTAAAAATCTGATTTTTAATCTATATAGATTATTTTTTTTACAAGTATAAATGAGGCTCCGAAAAATAAATAAATTTGTTCGATTAATTCGAGAGTTAATGAATCTAATATTTATTCAAGGTCAAACATCTGGGAAGAATCAAACTGGTCTGGATGGATTGCAAAAATTTAAAATCAAAGGTGAGTTAATCTCACTCAGCTGAATTTTTAATTTAAATTTAAATGGTTAAATTTAAATAATTGATTGGATGATTGCATTGATTGGATGTGCTATAGTATATATAGTAGTATATTGGAGTTGTTGATATTCCCGCATTGTATAGCGGATGAGACCCTATGCGCCGCATAATAGCGGATGATTTTATATAAATCCCATATACCGCGATATTCCACCTTGAAGTGGAATTGGTATTTTATATTGTGCTAACGTCTGTGGATGCAGGGAAACAGGTTGGAGGGATCCAACTGGATTCCTCAAAATTATTAGATTTATTTAATATTCTGTGTTCTGAATATTTGATATCATGTGATGATTTTATATTGGACGATGTGGTTGATTTGGATTGTCCAGTATAATAAATTATAAAATCTATGGAATTGAATTTTTGAAAAGAAATAAAGGAATAAAAGTTTAAGTAAAATAATTCGAGGAATTGGGATAAAATTTATAACGAATTGAAATAAAACTAAGGTGATTTGGAATTTTAACAAATATGAAATAAGGGGATTTTGAATCTACAAGGGATAATAAATTTTATACTTAAGTGATGTTATTTGAAGAATAAAAGAAGTTATTTTCGAAATTAAGGATTAAAGTTAATTAAAGAATAAATAAGGAGTTTTGGAAATCTGTAATTGATATTGGTAAAAAGGGGTTTAACTCGTAATAAGGAATAAAATCTAAAGGTTAATGTATTTTGGAATAAATGAAGTAGCAAAGGAAATTTATTTCAAAGTAAGTAGAGTAAATTGGGAAATCAATTGGAAATTGATTTAGTTGTTTAAAATTGGAATTTTAGAAGAGAAATGAGATTTTGGAATTTATAAACTGGGTTTATAAAGTAAAATGAAATATCAGTGGATATTTGAAAATATAAACTCAAGGTGGGAATTTATAAAGGGATATGAATTGGTTTAAAAATAAATGTTGATTTATTTTTAAAAGATGGGAATGAGAAGTATATTTCTCTGGATAGCCAAGTACATTTTTCAAAGCAATTTTAAATATAAGTTAAAAGTTCTAATTGTGTTTTTAAAAGCATGTTTTAGAAAATTGATTTATTTCTAAATGTTAAGGCCTAAAGTAGTATTTTCAAAAAATCTATTATTGTAGTAATTATATAAAAGTGATTTGGTATTATGTTTTAAAAAGAGAAATTTAGTTTATATTTGTAAAGTGGTTTCATTTTAAATATTCCTTAAGTATATATTTTGTTAAGGTATTAAAGTAGTTTTTAAATTTCAATATTATAAAGTATATTTATAGTAAAGTGCTTTTAAATTATTTTTAAAATCTAAAGTATTTTGTACTTGGTGTTTCAGAGAAATAATTATTTGGGAAATGTATTCCGTAAGCGGAAACTGTTTTGAAATTGTTTTCAAAAGGAGTTTGAAAATAGAAATATATCTTGGAAAGATATTTGGGCAAATAAATAATGTGGGAAATTATTTATTGTGTGATGGTTGCTTGTGGATGTTAATTGATAGTTAAATAACCGACTATCAATATTGGCCAAATGCGCTGATCGTTTCGAAGAGACCGGGATCGAGTTTCCGTATATCGGGATTCTAGGTCTGGAGACTCGAAAACCACTTCGATCCGGTTTGTACGTTTCGTGTAACGTGTTCGGAGTCGAAGATGGAGCAGTGAAGTGCAAGGGCTAGTCGCTACTAATCCTGAGGATATTTCCAAAATGGATGTAGTAGGAATAGTGCCTTCGGTTCCGTTCGGACCCGGGACGGACTTGTATGGACGAATGCTTGCGAAACATCGTCAGGTGGACGATGGGCATTCTAAGGGATATGTTCTGGAAAGGTATCGTTTAGCCTCGAGCCTCATCAACCGGGAATGACTGAAAATCAGGGGTTATGCAGCAAGGCTTCGTGGGTAGCACCCACTTGAGAGTAAGGTCATCCCTGTCTAGATGTCCCTTTTTATTTCGGCTTAGTGGTGCGGTTGCTGATCCCAACCGTGGGGTGATTTTATTTGGAATTATCCAGTAAGGGATGATTCCGGCCTTGTGTTGCAGGGGAGCGGGCGTACTCCTCGGTACTGTGATCTAGGCCACGTACTGTGACAGGTGGTACCCTAGTGCCTAGTCATTCGTTGGAAATCCATTCTCCCTACGTGCCTGTACGGTTTTGATTGTGCCCAACTATTGTTGAAATGTGAGATGCAAGCATTTCAGCTAGATTCTATTTTACTTTCTGTAGACACTATTATAATATCAGAGGATTTTGATATAAAGTGTTTTAGCTATCGTAAGGTAAAAACCCGGCATGTTTATTTGTGGCGTGGTCTTACGAGATGCTTTTGTTTCCAAAAGATTTTGAAACTTTAATAAACAATTTGAGTGTGATTTTCTCACGCTGGTATTCCAGACTGACTCGGGTATTGTTTTATATGATGCTCGGGTCAGACCGAGATAAACAGGTTCAGATTGTAGCTGTGGAGCTCAGGAGACGAGCTAGATGGCGATACGTACTTCCGTATTTGTTTGTTGTTCCGCTGTGTATTTGAATGTATATCATTGATGTGATGAACTCTGATGATGTATTCTGTAAATATATTGTATAAACAGATATATTTTTCTGTTTGAGTAAAGATCTGTTTTGTATATATTATATTTTATTCCGCTGCGATGTGAGATTCTGTTGTTGATTTTCTGTTTCTTCTTCTTCTACCTCTTCTTCTTTAACACAAATGGTCCGGTTTTTCGTGTATGAAAAACCCGGGCTGTTATAGTGGTATCAGAGCTTAGGCTGGCGACAACCTTGGCTCTGGTGGGATTTTGAGAGTATTAATAGATATGAGCGCGTATTTGTTAGTGAATATAAAATTTGTTTTATATTGTGTTGATTGGTTTATTGAGTAGTTTATGGATTCTGGTCGATGTGTGGGACGCCACAACATTGATAGGGATCTCTAAACACTTGTATAGAACAATTCGACACAGTATTGTTTTAAAGTAGGGTAAATGAAATAATTTTACCCAAATTATTTTTGTATAAAAAGAAACGTTTTGTAAATTATTCTAGTTAATATATATGGTTGTTTGGATGTTAGAAGTGATAATATGGAATTATTATCATTAATATATGGAAACTTAACTAGAAATTGAAATTTATAACCAAAGCAAAGAATAAAATTTTATAATAAAATAAAATTTGAGATATAGATTACAAATGTAATTTATAAAATTGAAATAAACTTCATATACAAATGAGATTTGTACTTTAAAATAGAATTCCAGAGAAATGTGGAAAATAAATCGGAATGGATTTTAAGTTTGAAATTTTGGGAAAGGTTTGAAATTTCTTGAGATTTGGAAATAGTTTTCAAAGAGTTTGAGGAAATAATAAGTGGTATTATTTCAGGAATATTTTGAGTTGAGTTTGGAATCTGGAAAGATTTGAAATTTAAAAATATTTGAAATGGTTTAAAGAAATAAAAGCATTTAATTTTCTTCCGGTCGCTGGGAAATAATTTCGGTGATGACTGTAGCATCATCGATGTTCATTTTCGAGTTTCCAAAGAGAAATTGCTACCAAACTGTTTTAAATTGGAATTGATTGTGAACTGGGTTGGCTTTGAAATTCAAAGGGATAATTGAATTTACCAAAGGAGTTTGGATGTGGTTGATTTCAAAAGTGATTTTGAAAATTTGGAAAATTGTTTAAAACCCTGGAATCTTATTTAAAGTTGTTTATGGAATAGTAAATATATATTGGCTAAATAAATTGTATAATCCTGAGTTAAAAAGAAAATGTGTATGAGATTGATTTTAAATAGATGGAAGTATGGATATAAACAAATTGTGACTTATAAAATTTAGAAATGAAATAAATAAGCCAAAATAAAAATTGTTTTGTATCTTGAGAAATGGATAAAAATTCCAAGAACTTAAATTTGCAAAATAGATTAAACTCAAGAAAAATAGTTAAAGTGAGTAATGAAATAAAATCAAATATTGAATAATAATTGGAAATAGCTAACTTGGAATAAATTAGTAAGTTGAAATTGGTTGATGAGATTTAAAGTGATCAAGTTAAAAGTTGAGTTGTGAGTTATTAATGGAATATAGAAATGGAACTCGAATTGGTTAATTAAAATTTGAATAGTGAATAAATAATAAAATTTGAAAGTGAAGCTGGACTTATTAATAGAAATTCAACTTGAAATTGGTAAGTGAATTAAAAATGAATCGCAGTTGAATGGAATTGAATAAAAATAAAAATGACGTGTATTGCAAATAAAATTGAAGTGGCTTTATTATTGAAATAATAAGTTCGGAAGTGAATAGAAATGTGAAATAAATTTAAATGGATTGAATGAGTACTAATTGAATTAAATTAGTAAAATAACATGGAATTGATTGATAGAAGTGAAATAAAATTGATTTTGATATAAATGAATATGAATATGAGTTTGTGTGGACTTAAAAATGAATTGGATAAAGGGAAGTGAATTGTAAACCTTTAAGTTGAATGAAATGGCATATGTATTGATTGGAAGTATTTAAAATAAATGTCGAAACATTTCATATGTGCTTATGGAAGTATATAACATGCATTGTTTGTAGAATCCATGTTTTAGCAATTTAAATTTTAAGTGAAATGTAAATAAACTTTGTGTATTTGGCACTTACATGTTGTAATTGAGTTAGTACAGGTTCAGGGAAGTCGGTTGGCTGAATCTGATGGCACAACATGCTAAAATAAATAACCGCTTTGCTTTAAAAATGCTAAAATAAGGTACGCTTACGCAAAAATTCAAAATAGGAGATATGAACTGCATATATTGATATATATCGTGATTTCTGGCCTGAGGCCGATGTATATATATATTTGTGCATCCTGCGATATCGCAGAAGTCCCTCCGTACAAGGGAGACTTTGCCAAAATTTTCCGTAAATTTTGGGAGTTAGAAAATTTTTGAAAATTTTTGGAAATTTTCACTAACAACAAATGAATTAAAATTTGTTAAACAAATAAGGTTGAAACTGAGTATTGAAATCTATTTAAAATGTGAAAGTAAAGTAAGTGAAATCGAAGGAACTAACGAAAGTAAAGCTTGCAAACAAACTTTTAATTGAGATTTAAATTAATTAGTAAATGCAACTAATTCAATATTCAAAGTGGAAGATAAATTGAATTCAAGTGAAAATATGTATAAGCAGTATGTAAAATGTTTATCTTAAACTTAAGAAATGAATAGTGAATTCTTAAGGAAATGTGGTACTGAAAGTATGCTAAGTGAATAATTGAATTAAGGTGAAACTGAAGTTGTGAAATGGGATAGTTGTGAATAAGGGGATAACAATCAAAAAGGAATGTGAATAAAGGAGAATTGATATAACTGATAATCAATTGGAATTTATACGTAAGGTGTACGTATATTATTTTATTCGCATAGCTATTTGATCCAGATGTCGAACACAGAATTTCGAGATAGTTTTATCGATCCGAATCAGGATTTTTCACTCGATTTTCAACGGCGAACCTGGATATGGATTGTTGATTGATTCTGGAAATTCTCTATCATAGTTTGTGGCTATGCAAGGAGAATGACGGTTTCTGATCAAGAAACCAGATCTGAGTCCGCACTAGGAAGTCAGGTGGACGATACTAGTTCGGAGGTGAAATTGTGTGATCGATTGAGCGATCGAATGTGATATTGCGTACGGATGATATATGTGCATCGTACGGGCTTAAGTAAAGCAAATATTGAAAATTTGTAAAGGAAAGTATAAAATGACTTTGGAATTGTGATTGAATATTATTGCTTAGTAGGATATACAGGTGTATAAAAGCAATGGATAAATTGGGATTTTTGATTTTAGAAGATAAAATTTAAATGGCCCGACAAAAAGGTATGTATTTGAATTTCTATATGAAATTTGATTGGGTTTTGATCCAGCCACTTGGCTTTTTGTTTCTTTTTGAGATTGGGAGGCCGTAGAGCCATTTTGTAGTAGTACCGAGCTAGCCGCGCAAAGGAGACGCTGGCGAAATTTTTCGAAAATTTAGGGAGTTAGAAAAATTTTGTGAAAATTTTGATAATTCAAATTCGGTTTTAAATTTGAATTTGAATTGTTAAATAAGAAATGTGGTTTGGGACTTATGGGTAATGTGGTTGGGAAGTTAAAAGATGATTAGTGTATCAGTAATACAAGATTTGTTGAGTTAATTGTTAAAAACTATGTGGATTGGGAGAATAGAACGGGTATCGAATCATTCCTCTTAACTGGAAATTTCGGGGACGAAATTCTTTTAAGGGGGGAGGAATGTGACGACCCGGAATTTTGGATATTTGAAATGAGAATATTTAATTAATTTTAAATATTCAAAAGGGTAATTTTGACTTGAATTTCAAATACCACTATTTATTGGGTGATTTAATTATTGGATTTAATAAACTAAAATTGGGTAAAATGTTGAATCTGGAATTTTAAGCCTGTTAAAAATAGTTTGAAGGCTTGGGAAATTTATATTAATAATTCTGAAGATAGTAAACGTGCTAAAATTGAATTTGGAAGTGTTTTGTTCAGTCTTGAAATTATAACATTTAAATTTGAATTTAAAAATAGCCTTCTGAGGGACAGTCTCGGATTTCGACAAAACCAGTTCCATTGGATCCGTAATATTGTATTATTACCGGATTTCAAGTTTCGTAGTAACTGGAGTTGTTGTGTGAGCGTACGACATACAAACGCGTTGAAATTGAATCGAAAATTTAATATAAACAATATAAGCAAAACACTGTAGCTAGACAATTTCTACACGTCAACATCCAGCCGCCCAAATCTTTTCAAAAGAAAATCTCGTACCCTTTCTCTTCTCTAAGAAGCTATCGAACTAAAATATCTGAGAAAAATTATATACTTCGAAGTCTCGCGTTCCCTTTCTTTTTGAACAGCGAAACCAAATCAAAATATCTGGTCGCCTCTTCACCATTTTCTTCCTCAAACTAGAGCCAATCGAAAAGATAGGGTCTTCCCCCAAATCGAAATCGATTTTCGGAAGGAAAAAAAAAACAAGTGAGTGGCCGAGCAATCGTGTAGTCGTGAGTTGGTTCACGAGCTCGCACCGAAGTCTCCATGGCCTAGGGCAATAGGGATGGTCGCATCTGAGCTTGAGGGCATTCGTGCTCAAGGATGGGAACGTCGCTTTCGAAGTGCAGCGCCGAGGCAACACGAAGGATCGTGAGATGATGGCGCGATATCGAGCAAGATCTGGAGGTGTGTCGCGAGTGGTGGCGGAAGTCGGGGTTCCTCGCGATAGTTTGAGGCGCGAAATCGACAAGGTCGACGAAACGCGAAGTGAGGCAGTAGGGGGTCGCGCGTGAGTAAAGGCGGAAGTCTCAATCTGGGGTCAGGGGAGCATCGCGATCGATTGCTATGTGGGTTTCGTTTTCGAGACCTACGGGATTAGCGCTGCAGCGATTTGGAAGCGTGGCAGTTTAGGTCGAATGTGGAGTCGAAGATCGAGGCAAGGCGTGCGAAGCTTTGGGAATCTAGTCGCGTCATTTAGATTGTGGAAGTCGCGATCGGTCGGCGACAACGTGGTGGCAGGAGTTCTGAGTTTGGGTTCTGTCAAGTCTGTGAGGTATTCGAACTTTTTCATTTTAGCTTGATTTAATAATCTTATGTTTGCAAATGAGATAAACTGGAGTTATATACATTGGGTAATCATGTTTATAACGGGGTATAATATGGATAGATTTGCGAAAACGAGGATTTTAAATGTTGTGAATTGAAAAGTATAAAAAGGGAAATTTATATTTGAATTAAGTAGTTAGTAAATTGTAACTATGGAATGAGAATTAATTATTTGATTTAAGAGATTAATTGGTTTAAAGGGTTCATTTAATTATTGTCAATCTAAGAAAATGTATAGATAAACAGAGATATATACAGATAAGATTTTGGAAAATAGAAATCCCAAATTTTTGTAGAGTTTATGTAAAAATCTGATTTTTAATCTATATAGATTATTTTTTTTACAAGTATAAATGAGGCTCCGAAAAATAAATAAATTTGTTCGATTAATTCGAGAGTTAATGAATCTAATATTTATTCAAGGTCAAACATCTGGGAAGAATCAAACTGGTCTGGATGGATTGCAAAAATTTAAAATCAAAGGTGAGTTAATCTCACTCAGCTGAATTTTTAATTTAAATTTAAATGGTTAAATTTAAATAATTGATTGGATGATTGCATTGATTGGATGTGCTATAGTATATATAGTAGTATATTGGAGTTGTTGATATTCCCGCATTGTATAGCGGATGAGACCCTATGCGCCGCATAATAGCGGATGATTTTATATAAATCCCATATACCGCGATATTCCACCTTGAAGTGGAATTGGTATTTTATATTGTGCTAACGTCTGTGGATGCAGGGAAACAGGTTGGAGGGATCCAACTGGATTCCTCAAAATTATTAGATTTATTTAATATTCTGTGTTCTGAATATTTGATATCATGTGATGATTTTATATTGGATGATGTGGTTGATTTGGATTGTCCAGTATAATAAATTATAAAATCTATGGAATTGAATTTTTGAAAAGAAATAAAGGAATAAAAGTTTAAGTAAAATAATTCGAGGAATTGGGATAAAATTTATAACGAATTGAAATAAAAATAAGGTGATTTGGAATTTTAACAAATATGAAATAAGGGGATTTTGAATCTACAAGGGATAATAAATTTTATACTTAAGTGATGTTATTTGAAGAATAAAAGAAGTTATTTTCGAAATTAAGGATTAAAGTTAATTAAAGAATAAATAAGGAGTTTTGGAAATCTGTAATTGATATTGGTAAAAAGGGGTTTAACTCGTAATAAGGAATAAAATCTAAAGGTTAATGTATTTTGGAATAAATGAAGTAGCAAAGGAAATTTATTTCAAAGTAAGTAGAGTAAATTGGGAAATCAATTGGAAATTGATTTAGTTGTTTAAAATTGGAATTTTAGAAGAGAAATGAGATTTTGGAATTTATAAACTAGGTTTATAAAGTAAAATGAAATATCAGTGGATATTTGAAAATATAAACTCAAGGTGGGAATTTATAAAGGGATATGAATTGGTTTAAAAATAAATGTTGATTTATTTTTAAAAGATGGGAATGAGAAGTGTATTTCTCTGGATAGCCAAGTACATTTTTCAAAGCAATTTTAAATATAAGTTAAAAGTTCTAATTGTGTTTTTAAAAGCATGTTTTAGAAAATTGATTTATTTCTAAATGTTAAGGCCTAAAGTAGTATTTTCAAAAAATCTATTATTGTAGTAATTATATAAAAGTGATTTGGTATTATGTTTTAAAAAGAGAAATTTAGTTTATATTTGTAAAGTGGTTTCATTTTAAATATTCCTTAAGTATATATTTTGTTAAGGTATTAAAGTAGTTTTTAAATTTCAATATTATAAAGTATATTTATAGTAAAGTGCTTTTAAATTATTTTTAAAATCTAAAGTATTTTATACTTGGTGTTTCAGAGAAATAATTATTTGGGAAATGTATTCCGTAAGCGGAAACTGTTTTGAAATTGTTTTCAAAAGGAGTTTGAAAATAGAAATATATCTTGGAAAGATATTTGGGCAAATAAATAATGTGGGAAATTATTTATTGTGTGATGGTTGCTTGTGGATGTTAATTGATAGTTAAATAACCGACTATCAATATTGGCCAAATGCGCTGATCGTTTCGAAGAGACCGGGATCGAGTTTCCGTATACCGGGATTCTAGGTCTGGAGACTCGAAAACCACTTCGATCCGGTTTGTACGTTTCGTGTAACGTGTTCGGAGTCGAAGATGGAGCAGTGAAGTGCAAGGGCTAGTCGCTACTAATCCTGAGGATATTTCCAAAATGGATGTAGTAGGAATAGTGCCTTCGGTTCCGTTCGGACCCGGGACGGACTTGTATGGACGAATGCTTGCGAAACATCGTCAGGTGGACGATGGGCATTCTAAGGGATATGTTCTGGAGAGGTATCGTTTAGCCTCGAGCCTCATCAACCGGGAATGACTGAAAATCAGGGGTTATGCAGCAAGGCTTCGTGGGTAGCACCCACTTGAGAGTAAGGTCATCCCTGTCTAGATGTCCCTTTTTATTTCGGCTTAGTGGTGCGGTTGCTGATCCCAACCGTGGGGTGATTTTATTTGGAATTATCCAGTAAGGGATGATTCCGGCCTTGTGTTGCAGGGGAGCGGGCGTACTCCTCGGTACTGTGATCTAGGCCACGTACTGTGACAGGTGGTACCCCAGTGCCTAGTCATTCGTTGGAAATCCATTCTCCCTACGTGCCTGTACGGTTTTGATTGTGCCCAACTATTGTTGAAATGTGAGATGCAAGCATTTCAGCTAGATTCTATTTTACTTTCTGTAGACACTATTATAATATCAGAGGATTTTGATATAAAGTGTTTTAGCTATTGTAAGGTAAAAACCCGGCATGTTTATTTGTGGCGTGGTCTTACGAGATGCTTTTGTTTCCAAAAGATTTTGAAACTTTAATAATCAATTTGAGTGTGATTTTCTCACGCTGGTATTCCAGACTGACTCGGGTATTGTTTTATATGATGCTCGGGTCAGACCGAGATAAACAGGTTCAGATTGTAGCTGTGGAGCTCAGGAGACGAGCTAGATGGCGATACGTACTTCCGTATTTGTTTGTTGTTCCGCTGTGTATTTGAATGTATATCATTGATGTGATGAACTCTGATGATGTATTCTGTAAATATATTGTATAAACAGATATATTTTTCTGTTTGAGTAAAGATCTGTTTTGTATATATTATATTTTATTCCGCTGCGATGTGAGATTCTGTTGTTGATTTTCTGTTTCTTCTTCTTCTACCTCTTCTTCTTTAACACAAATGGTCCGGTTTTTCGTGTATGAAAAACCCGGGCTGTTACAGTTTTATTAAATAAATGGTTATTAATATATCTGGATTTTTGAATATGATTGGTGAACTATATATTTTATGAGAATTTGGAACAACTATTTATATATATATGTAGTATTTTCGAAATCCTTAAATAAAAATATATTACTTGTTTTCAGAACTAGAAACTTATAATAACTTCTGTGGTTTTTCTTATTTGGTTTCTAATTTTCCGAGTTTGGTTCTTGGATTCGGTAGTTTCTTTTATTTAAGGATTTGTAATAAACTTAAAAGAGAAAAATGTTTTGAGTACCTTAACTCTATAATTTGAGAAGTACTAATAATCGACTTAGGGTCATCGATTGGTTTAAATGCTTTCGAATAACTCTTCGTTGAATATGGTATAACTTATTGAATAGTTAGTTTGAGTGGAACTTACTAGCCCATTAGCGAATACTCAAATTTCACCGGGTAGTATGGGATGCCTTGGTTAAATTCGTGTGATTGCTATTAGGAATTATTTTACACTTTAGAGTTGTATTCTCTTCTGGTGTGCGACAAGTGGTTGCTAGATCCTTAAGAGAATATGGTTCAGGTTTTCCAGTGGCATCCGTAATAAGTGATATTTACTAGCTTTTAGTAAATACTTGAATTTCACCATACGGTATGGGACGTATTGATTAAATTCTAGTGATTACTGAAGGTGATAGTATTTGGCACTTTAGAGTTTACTTTTTTTTGGTGTGCGGCAAGTGGCTGCTAGATCCTTAAGAAGTTTATTCCTGGATTTCTTTTCAAACATATTAATAATATTAAATAAATGTGGATTTATCGAGTCATGGTTTCTACGATCACCTTGATCGGTATGGACTATCCTTGAGATCATTCTGTGATTCTATGTTCCCGGTCTGAGTACGATCCTTGGTATCGGATCGGTTTGAGTGATACCAATTTGTTTGTTTGTTTGCCACGGGTTTTGAGTACAATCATTGCGATTGTTTTGGACGATCATTACGATCGGTTTGGATTAAGATCTCTTGGATTCTGGATATTTGGATTTTGTGACTATTTTGTGTTCGTGAAATTAATATATATATTCTTGTGTTTTGTGTTCGTGAAATAAACATGTGTTCTTGTATCTTGTGATGGATGTTGAGTTGATTCTGTTGTTTTATGTTTAATAGCTAATATGCCTCCGTTACTTAAATATATAATCATGTGCCTTGTGATGAACTCTAAGTTAAATTAATTCCCGTTACTTGTTATATCCTGGATATCTGTATTTAATTATATATTGTTTGTTCTTGTGTTATATTTTATCTCACTTTATTGGATATTTAGAGATAGTCTGACCCGGGTGTTATTTTGCTCGGGTCAGGCCGAGACTTTTCAGGTTACAAGACAAGTTGACTTTTGGATGTTTGGACTAGCAAGGAGATAAACACTTTTGACTTTTTAGTTTATCTCATTTAGGAAATTTGTGAATATATTTATAAGACGTACAATTGAGATTAGAGAATTGTTAAACTTGTATAACAATCAAGTTTGGTATTTCATTTTGTAAAATAAAAATTTGTATATGTGTAAGTTGAGATTTATTCCGCTGTGATCTGTGACTATTATTTATATGATATATTGTTCTGATTCTGAGAAATCGGTGTGTCTATTACTTTGTATTAATATTGTACACGTCAAATTCAATTCAGATATTAAGTGAAAAGGTATAAATGACGTGTCAATATTAGTATAAGGATATATTCACATTCGATCGTCCTTAACAAGCCGTATTCTCCGGATTAGCAGACGACATTACTTGTAATGTTCTTTGCTAAACTGGGCATCGCGGTAGGGTCGTTACAGTTGGTATCAGAGCTGTGTCAGAACATTATAACATATAATATCATGGATCCGAGACTTAGATGACTTAGAGTCCTATCCCCTAGGGTGTGTGGTAGATAGTTATATTAATTATCTAAGTAGGGATAGGAATATTAAATGATTATCGGGATAATCATTTAGGTGCGCAAATTGATTTTAAAAAAATTATTAATTAGAAAAATTGGAATTTGTGACATTAAAACTTTTGAAAATTAGAAGGTAAATATTTTAGAGTTTAAATTTTTTTTGGAAATAAACTGGAACGAATTAAATTAAAGTGAACTATTTTCTTTTAATAGAAAATTTTGGAAATTTGAGTAAATAAGTTTAATATTTAAATGATCTAGAAATAATCAGAGTTGCGCAGCAGAATTTTAGACATTTAATTGCTCTATTGTAATTAATTATGTATGTTTTGGTTAATTGGCTGATTGGTTGCTAGGAATTGATTGCTTGGTTGCATTTATTTGAAATTGGATGAATGAATGTTAGTGATAATAAAGTAAATGCATCTAAATTTGTGATCATCTATTGTGTTGATTTATCCGGACGTTGTTTAATGATTCCGATCGATATGTGGGACGCCATGTTATTGATAGGGGTTCCTAAACATCGAACGTGACATTTTGACATAAATAAGGATTTAAACTTGGAAATTTAATTACGGATTTTCTTCAATTATGGAAATTGCGGGGACGCAATTTCTTTAAGGGGGGAAGTCTGTAACAACCATGTTATTAATGACCTAACAAATTACAATTAATTAGTGTTGATTAATTTAAATTTGGGATTCTAGAAGTATAATTTTTGAAATTTAATCTAATTTGAATAATTGATTTAAATAAGTGGATTTCAATTTAGTTGGAATATTACTTAAATCAATTATTGGATTTTTAAATTTTGAAATAGCATTGCATGTAACTATTCAAACTATAATATAGAAAGATAAGCAAACTTGATTTAATTAGTTAGGCTAATTAAATCTATTGTTTTGTTTAATGAAATGACTGATAACTTACTTAAATTGTTTGGGCCTTAAGTTTAAATCAAGCCCATTTGTACAATTAACCAAATTCTGTTACTTGAGTAAACAAATACGTTTACTTCTTCTGTTCTCTATTATTTTTTTCCTGTAAACGAATATTGCACGATTCACTTCGCTCTTCATCTAAAAAAATAAAATAAAATCAAATCCCTAAATCCCCAATTAATTCATTTTCCAATTCGAGTCGCGACGATAGACGGAGCTCGAGCAAGGCATAGGACTGCGGGGGAGGTCGAGGCGCTGGTTCGAGCAAGGCAGAGGCTGACGAAGACCTAGGGCTTGGTGGCGATTGCAAACTTGTTAGCAATAGTATAGGTGAGTTAATTCTCACAAAACCTATCTTTGATGTTAAATTGCATGCTCAGCAATTTTATATTGAATAATTGTGAATTAAAATGATGATTTTGTGCTTCTGTGGTTGCAAACTTAGAACCCATTCTCTGTTAAAACCACTCACTGTAAATTAAACTGCCTTTTTGATCTTCACGTTCATACCGTATGGCACTCAAATCTGGTTGCTTTGTTTCGTTCATTCCATGCTGCTGTTTGTCCCTGTGTTTTCAACGTGAGCTGCCTTAGGTTACCCAATGCATTGAATTTTCGTTTGTCCCATGTACTTTGAAACCATTACTGACACAAATAGCCTACTGTCCTTTTATATATTCATTACTTTGATTCTTATTTTCATACATCCCAGCTATTTGCA
The DNA here is from genome assembly GCA_030737815.1 of Allium fistulosum. Lineage (NCBI taxonomy): Eukaryota > Viridiplantae > Streptophyta > Magnoliopsida > Asparagales > Amaryllidaceae > Allium > Allium fistulosum. The sequence goes on along the minus strand of CM060902.1, from coordinate 270,977,540 downwards.
TTTACTTTGTCATTAACATACGCAATTGTACACATTAAATTGGATCTATATGCAAATCTTTCTTATGTGAATAGTAGCATTAGTTACCTGATGTTGCTTGGCTTTTGTGCGTCCTTATTATTGTTTGATTTGTATTTTGTTCTTTGCCTTAAAAATTTGTCAAGCACATTGCCTGGGCATTAATTTGTTTCGTTTTTTTTATATAGCCTTTGTAGCCTTTGTAGCCTTGAAATTGTACACATATCCCATAGCTTGTTACTTTGATTTGCACGTCCCTGTAGCTTTGTTTGATTGGCTGCCATTATTTGCCTTTGCCTTAGATTTTTGGCATGTCCATGTTTCGCTTGTTGTTTTGATTTGAACAGGCTATTTGTTATCTCTATGAATTCTTTCGGTTTCATTTTATGTGATGTACAGGTTCATCATTTAATGTTTTATTGTTTTTGTTTTTATGTGATTTGGAATTTCAAGCATTATATAAAACTTTATCTAGTATATAAATATAAATATATGATTTGCGTACAAGCAATTTTACAAAAGAGAGTTTATTCTAATTTAGTAATCTCAAATTTGTTTCCGAATTAATCTATTTCCTTTTATAAATGGTTATAATAAGTAATTATGTGTGTGCATATATTAAGTACTGTCATTAGAAAAAGTTAGAATTTAAGAACTATGGGTTTTGAAAATATAAACTTATGTTGTTTCTAGACAAGTGGTTGGATATCAATATGGTTTTGGAATATGAGTATTTATGGTTTTATTAAATAAATGGTTATTAATATATCTGGATTTTTGAATATGATTGGTGAACTATATATTTTATGAGAATTTGGAACAACTATTTATATATATGTAGTATTTTCGAAATCCTTAAATAAAAATATATTACTTGTTTTCAGAACTAGAAACTTATAATAACTTCTGTGGTTTTTCTTATTTGGTTTCTAATTTTCCGAGTTTGGTTCTTGGATTCGGTAGTTTCTTTTATTTAAGGATTTGTAATAAACTTAAAAGAGAAAAATGTTTTGAGTACCTTAACTCTATAATTTGGGAAGTACTAATAATCGACTTAGGGTCATCGATTGGTTTAAATGCTTTCGAATAACTCTTCGTTGAATATGGTATAACTTATTGAATAGTTAGTTTGAGTGGAACTTACTAGCCCATTAGCGAATACTCAAATTTCACCGGGTAGTATGGGATGCCTTGGTTAAATTCGTGTGATTGCTATTAGGAATTATTTTACACTTTAGAGTTGTATTCTCTTCTGGTGTGCGACAAGTGGTTGCTAGATCCTTAAGAGAATATGGTTCAGGTTTTCCAGTGGCATCCGTAATAAGTGATATTTACTAGCTTTTAGTAAATACTTGAATTTCACCATACGGTATGAGACGTATTGATTAAATTCTAGTGATTACTGAAGGTGATAGTATTTGGCACTTTAGAGTTTACTTTCTTTTGGTGTGCGGCAAGTGGCTGCTAGATCCTTAAGAAGTTTATTCCTGGATTTCTTTTCAAACATATTAATAATATTAAATAAATGTGGATTTATCGAGTCATGGTTTCTACGATCACCTTGATCGGTATGGACTATCCTTGAGATCATTCTGTGATTCTGTGTTCCCGGTCTGAGTACGATCCTTGGTATCAGATCGGTTTGAGTGATACCAATTTGTTTGTTTGTTTGCCATGGGTTTTGAGTACAATCATTGCGATTGTTTTGGACGATCATTACGATCAGTTTGGATTAAGATCTCTTGGATTCTGGATATTTTGATTTTGTGACTATTTTGTGTTCGTGAAATTAATATATATATTCTTGTGTTTTGTGTTAGTGAAATAAACATGTGTTCTTGTATCTTGTGATGGATGTTGAGTTGATTCTGTTGTTTTATGTTTAATAGCTAATATGCGTCCGTTACTTAAATATATAATCATGTGCCTTGTGATGAACTCTAAGTTAAATTAATTCCCGTTACTTGTTATATCCTGGATATCTGTATTTAGTTATATATTGTTTGTTCTTGTGTTATATTTTATCTCACCTTATTGGATATTTAGAGATAGTCTAACCCGGGTGTTATTTTGCTCGGGTCAGGCCGAGACTTTTCAGGTTACAGGACAAGTTGACTTTTGGATGTTTGGGCTAGCAAGGAGATAAACACTTTTGACTTTTTAGTTTATCTCATTTAGGAAATTTGTGAATATATTTATAAGACGTACAATTGAGATTAGAGAATTGTTAAACTTGTATAACAATCAAGTTTGGTATTTCATTTTGTAAAATAAAAATTTGTATATGTGTAAGTTGTGATTCTGTGATCTGTGACTATTATTTATATGATATATTGTTCTGATTCTGAGAAATCGGTGTGTCTATTACTTTGTATTAATATTGTACACGTCAAATTCAATTCAGATATTAAGTGAAAATGTATAAATGACGTGTCAATATTAGTATAAGGATATATTCACATTCGATCGCCCTTAACAAGCCGTATTCTTCGGATTAGCAGATGACATTACTTGTAATGTTCTTTGCTAAACTGGGCATCGCGGTAGGGTCGTTACAGTTGGTATCAGAGCTGTGTCAGAACATTATAACATATAATATCATGGATCCGAGACTTAGATGACTTAGAGTCCTATCCCCTAGTGTGTGTGGTAGATAGTTATATTAATTATCTAAGTAGGGATAGGAATATTAAATGATTATCGGGATAATCATTTAGGTGCGCAAATTGATTTAAAAAAAATTATTAATTAGAAAAATTGGAATTTGTGACATTAAAACTTTTGGAAATTAGAAGGTAATTATTTTAGAGTTTAAATTTTTTTTTGGAAATAAACTGGAACGAATTAAATTAAAGTGAACTATTTTCTTTTAATAGAAAATTTTCGAAATTTGAGTAAATAAGTTTAATATTTAAATGATCTAGAAATAATCAGAGTTGCGCAGCAGAATTTTAGACATTTAATTGCTCTGTTGTAATTAATTATGTATGTTTTGGTTAATTGGCTGATTGGTTGCCAGGAATTGATTGCTTGGTTGCATTTATTTGAAATTAGATGAATGAATGTTAGTGATAATAAAGTAAATGCATCTAAATTTGTGATCATCTATTGTGTTGATTTATCCGGACGTTGTTTAAGGATTCTGATCGATATGTGGGACGCCATGTTATTGATAGGGGTTCCTAAACATCGAACGTGACATTTTGACATAAATAAGGATTTAAACTTGGAAATTTAATTACGGATTTTCTTCAATTATGGAAATTGTGGGGACGCAATTTCTTTAAGGGGGGAAGTCTCACTACTAGAAAACACTGCAGTTTCCTACACAAAATTTCCGACGTCTTTCCTACGCCAAAAGGCGGGGCGTAGGGTAGGCGTATGAAACTGGTAGAAAGAGGTAAAGGCGTAGGGAAGACGTAAGGAAATTTCTTACGCTTCTCCTACGCCAAATTCAACACGTAGAAAAAAAATCGAGGCGTAAGTACGGTGTAGGAAATCGTCTACACTAAAATGATACTGTAGAAAAGACGTAGATAATCTCCTACGCCATTTCCACGTCTCTGTTAATTTTATACAATTTCACATTGACGTAGAAAAGACGTAGGAAATTTCCCACGCCGTCTCTACAGATGCAAAAAAAAGTTTTAATTTTTTCGATAATCACCGTATACTTCCCTTCTCATAAACTCAGTTTTTACCGAATAAAAAAAAACTAGGGTTTCAAAAATCTCCATGTTGGCGATTAACGTAAGTCAGGTGCTTGTTTTGGGTTTTCGATTCAGGTGCAATCTCCATGTTGGCGATGCTTGAACCCAAAAAAACTAGGGTTTCAAAAATCAACGCCTTCTAAATAATCATCGCTGCATACTCGGCTATTCCATCAGCCTTCGTCGGCTCATCCTTGCCTCCTACGCGATTCTACTGCTGATTTGAAGTCCGCTACAGTTTCTTGCCTCCTACGCGATTCTACTGCTGATTTGAAGTCCGCTACAGTCTCTTTATACTGCCACTGCTAATTAAGTATGTGAATTTCTTGTTTTGAGTTGTCTAATTAAGTCGGCTATTCCAAATAATACTTATAGTACTGGCCGCTGCCATTATCAATCTTTAAATCTTGCTTTCTTAGCCTCTGGTATTTCAATTTTAGTCCACCCCAGTGCCATACATACTTGCTGTATTCGTATTCAAAGAATATACGGTCTTTGTTTTCTTCATTTATGTTGCATAGTACACACTGATTAGAAATAAGAACTGAAAAATCAATTTTTTCATGTATGGGGGTTGATGTGTAATAGCTCTGTCTATGCAAAGTTCAATTTTGTGATTAGCTTTGTTTTCCCAAATGAGGCGGTCATGTTTTGTTTTAGGATTTGTTAATTGGGTTTCTCATTTTGGATTACGTGATGATTATTTGATTTGATTTTATGAATTTGGAAATGGGTATTGTTTATATTAGGTTTGTATCATTATGGTTCCTTCATTATGTATGTCCTATTAATTGCAATTTAACCAGAGATTTTGTGTAGATTTTGGAGAGAAGTGGTGATTGATCAGTCCTAAATCGAAATAGTGGAATGGATCGAAGGAGTTGGCTATGGAAAAGAAAATCAGCAGAAAAATGTCCAGGCGAAACTGAAAGTTCTGGATCAGTGTCTTCTATTTCTGAGAGATTTTCTGATGATCAGGTTTTTTTTCCTTCTCTCTTTTAGTTCCAGATTTATATATTTGGGCTAGTGATATTTCAAGCTAAATTAAGTTAAATCTTTGTAATCTGAAATTTTGCTGCTGCATTTTCATTACTGTAGCGCTTTTTGTTTGGGAATTTATTGTTGAATTCAATATTGTTTTATCAATCATCAATCAAGGCTGCATTGCTCCTAACCATTTTGGTATATTTAAAAGCTAATTCCAGGAATCTTTGGGCTAAGTTTGTGCCAAAAACGAGCTGTGATTAGGAAGCAAATACACATTTTTTTTTGTTTATATTCTCGGGATCAAACTGCAAGAATAAAACGTATTGTTTTCTAAATCATCAATGATAGCTGCATTATTCCTAAGCATTTTAGCATACGGAATAAGTATGTGCTATGAATGAGTTGCAATCAGGAAGCAAAAGCACTTGTTTTTTCTTTCTTCTATATTTTCAGGATCAAATTACAAGAATAAAACTGGGGAAGGAAAAACTTTATTAATTTCTACTGCATGAATAAAACTACAGAGCATTACACCTATGATAAGTGTTTAGATAAATTTGATACTACTTTTACTAAGCTGAAATTTAACCTGATTCAGTGGAACTAATTACAGCATGCCATCACTTGAAACGTACCAATAAAGAATAGTTCATCTATACATGCTCAAAAACCTGAAAAGAAACCGAGTACACACATACACACAGTCTCAGTTTGATAGTAAAGTTTCACTGGCATAATCATAGTTTCAAGGCATTTCTTATGTAAAACAAGTGATTCAAGGCTGTATTTCTTTGATTTAGACATAAAGTATGTTTGCTTTTGGATCAGAGCAGTTCTAGCCTTGTATTATTTTTTCTTTTCTTCTTCTTCTTTTGTTTATATTTGTTAGCCTTACAAGTTACAAGCAAATTACAGTTGATACTTAAACAATTGGATAATATTTATTATTAGGACTATTTTGCTACACATCACATGTGCTGCCCACATTCTCTTTACATGTTTGTGCTGTTAACTGTAAAATATTTAAACCTTTAAAATAAAATTAGGCCCATTTAAGTGTGTTTGCAAAAACTGGAAAATGAATCGATTTCATCATGGGATCTTTAAAATTACCAGGATTGCTATTCAGAAGCTTGAGACAGAAAAAGGTGATCTGGAAAATAAAATTGTAAAGGAGGTTGGTTTTTGTTTCTTTGTGTATATAATATTAATGCCATCCTTTATCGATAGCTTTCGGAGTATGATATTTATACTGCTAAATATTCAGGTAAAAGCTAACGAAAATTTACGAGAAAACATAGAGAGAAAAAAGGAAGCATTGCGCGAGCGTCAATCAGCACTGCAAAAAGATGTATGTGTATTTCAGTTGAATATTTATTTGGGATATATTTAGGGTGCAAAAGTTATTCCAGTTTTCACCTTTTAGAGACTTTTATTTTACTAGTTTAAGCATTTATCTATTTAAAAAAAACCACAAATGTGGAAGAGATGGATTATTTTACTACAGTTAGCTACTAAATTCTAGAATCATGGCTTGTGCATATATTTGGAAGGAAGCATATATTTTGATTGTCCATTTTCTATAAACTTCTCAAAAATCAATCTATGAACAAAAAAATATAGCATAAAATGAGGTAAAACAAAATCTGTACTAAAACAAAATCTGTACTAAGTATGCATCTTCAGTATGATGTTGGACCGTAGGCCATATTATGGCAATATCCCTGGAGTAAGTATAACAAAACATTATTTTAATTAGTTTAAAATGCAGAAATTGATGCAATATTTGATAAAATGCAGAAATACAAAGACGCTACTTATAACATCAATAAGGGAGAAGCACAGACTAGAGCCAAACTAGAGGAAAAGGTGGAGTGTCAAGAAGGGGAGATTCAAATGCTGAAGATGCAGTATGAACAACTCACCGAGATGCTTCGACAGCGATTTGATGAAGAGCCGAACGGTCGTCATGAGGAATGAGGGTATTGAAAACTTTTTAATGGTATCTGTATGATGTCATGTATCATGAACATATTATCATATTATTTTAACATATAGGAACTTGATTAATATTGTTTGACTTTGTAATATGAATAAGATATTTGTTTTTTGAATTAAAGATGAATGGTTTGACGTTAATCTTTTTGTTGGAATGTGTATATATATAAAATAAGTTGATTTTAGTTTTTATTTAATGTGGTGAAATGAAATAGAATAGTAATATATCAAAATTGCTTCAGAAAAGACGTAGGGAAGGTGTAGGCAAGGCGTAGGTAAATGAAATAAATGCAGCAAAAAGTCGTATGCATGGCGTAGGAAAACTGGGCGTAGGAAAGACGTAGGTAAACAAATGACGTAGGAAAGACGTGAGCACTAAAAAAAGTAAAAATGTCGTAACAAAACCGTAGGTACAACATGGCGTGGGGAAGACGTAAGAAAATTATGGCGTAGGAAAGGCGTAGGAAACAACCCAACGGATGGCGTAGGTAAAGCGTAGGTATTTTATTAGCTACGCAAGTTTTACCCACGTCAAAATTGGCGTAGGTGTTACGTAGTTAATGCATTTACCTACGCCCCGCCTACGCCAATTTGGCGTAGGTAAACCGCAGTTTTCTTGTAGTGTCTGTAACAACCATGTTATTAATGACCTGACAAATTACAATTAATTAGTGTTGATTAATTTAAATTTGGGATTCTAGAAGTATAATTTTTGAAATTTAATCTAATTTGAATAATTGATTTAAATAAGTGGATTTCAATTTAGTTGGAATATTACTTAAATCAATTATTGGATTTTTAAATTTTGAAATAGCATTGCATGTAACTATTCAAACTATAATATAGAAAGATAAGCAAACTTGATTTAATTAGTTAGGCTAATTAAATCTATTGTTTTGTTTAATGAAATGACTGATAACTTAATTAAATTGTTTGGGCCTTAAGTTTAAATCAAGCCCATTTGTACAATTAACCAAATTCTGTTACTTGAGTAAACAAATACGTTTACTTCTTCTGTTCTCTATTATTTTTTTCCTGTAAACGAATATTGCTCGATTCACTTCGCTCTTCATCTAAAAAAATAAAATCAAATCAAATCCCTAAATCCCCAATTAATTCCTTTTCCAATTCGAGTCGCGACGATAGACGGAGCTCGAGCAAGGCATAGGACTGCGGGGGAGGTCGAGGCGCTGGTTCGAGCAAGGCAGAGGCTGACGAAGACCTAGGGCTTGGTGGCGATTGCAAACTTGTTAGCAATAGTATAGGTGAGTTAATTCTCACAAAACCTATCTTTGATGTTAAATTGCATGCTCAGCAATTTTATATTGAATAATTGTGAATTAAAATGATGATTTTGTGCTTCTGTGGTTGCAAACTTAGAACCCATTCTCTGTTAAAACCACTCACTGTAAATTAAACTGCCTTTTTGATCTTCACGTTCATACCGTATGGCACTCAAATCTGGTTGCTTTGTTTCGTTCATTCCATGCTGCTGTTTGTCCCTGTGTTTTCAACGTGAGCTGCCTCAGGTTACCCAATGCATTGAATTTTCGTTTGTCCCATGTACTTTGAAACCATTACTGACACAAATAGCCTACTGTCCTTTTATATATTCATTACTTTGATTCTTATTTTCATACATCCCAGCTATTTGCATTTACTTTGTCATTCACATACGCAATTGTACACATTAAATTGGATCTATATGCAAATCTTTCTTATGTGAATAGTAGCATTAGTTACCTGATGTTGCTTGGATTTTGTGCGTCCTTATTATTGTTTGATTTGTATTTTGTTCTTTGCCTTAAAAATTTGTCAAGCACATTGCCTGGGCATTAATTTGTTTCGTTTTTTTTATATAGCCTTTGTGTAACGTATCGGGTTTTGCCCGCTCGAAAATCAACATCCGTACTTCACATTGTACTAGAATACCGCAGATTCGACCGTTCAAATCCGATTCGCCTACATTTACTTCGAGAAAAATGAGGATCCACTCGATCCAAAATAGATTTTACTTGAGCAAATCTCAAGTTTCATTTCCCTGCCATCATCAAAGAGAACCACAGCCACCAGAAACATTCGACTGTGCACGTGCACGCTCCCATCAGCCACCTCCGGTCGACCACGACCATCCCCACGTCACGGCGACCACCCCGACATTCTATCCCTAGCCTCCGATCATCTCTCCAGCCTCGAATTCGAAATCGAGTTTCGATTTCACACCCTGGAAACACAGCCCAGACAAACACTACAACCTGGAAACTCGCTGTCCATGCCGCCTCGTTCACCGGAACGCCTGAAATTCTGGCCTCCGCTTCGTCAAACACCCCACTACCAAAGCCCAGAAGCTCAAAACACTCGATCCATCCTTGTCGTCGAACGAGATGAAAAATCACAGCTATACAAAACTAGGTTTACGAATGAGAAACCATCGCCATCCCCTCTACGTCGATCTTCCGACCATTTCACCATTTTTCCCAAACTCCCCCATCACTCCTCTACCTCTCGATCAAACTACGTCGTCTCTAGTCGACGAGATAACCCACGGCAGCTCGGAAAGGCGAAAATGGTCGAGCTAAAACTGCTCTTCAACCCAAGCTCTAAAATTTGTAATTCTTGTTTTAAAAATCATAATTTTGTTTGTAGTTTCAATTTATATTCCTGAATCTTTAAAACCAAAAGTTTGATTTTTAAACTTATTGAAGTTGAGCTGTGTTCTTTGGTTTCCAGAGTCACTTACCAGATAATTCAACTTAAATAAATTTTTAATGCTTGGATTATAGTTAAACAATCAACTATTGTTTACATCTTACCTTCAAACAAATGATAGATTAAGTGGTGATGGTTGTTTTACCCTCCTACTCAAAAGGAACAACAACAGATAACAGAGAATTAAGAAGAGAGTAGATACCCAGAGCTTTGCACAATCATTTATACCAAAATACACATTGTCACAGAGAAAAGACAAGCTCTAAATTAACTTAAGTCATATCTTTAAATAGGATGTTACTCACAAGTAAAAGAAGTTTGGAAAAAAACAAGTTGCTCACCTTTGCCAATATCTGAAACAGAGGCTATATTGGTTTTGAAACTTTAAACTGGAATGTTGCTTAAAAATGCTTTTGCTCCTTGATTTACAAACTTATATGCATGCTTCAGTTTGCAAGAAAATGCAAGCTACAGATTTTGAAGTTGAATTGATGTTTATTTTTTGTTTCTCAAGTTTGCTTTTGAATGAACAAAAATGAATATGGATGGTATGTTCATAAAAAAAGGAGAACAGTTTGTATATAGGGGAAGGTATCAAGGATAGGCTTCTTTTGTTAACTACATATATTATTTTATAAACTAAATCTCGGCTGAGAGATTTTCTTTTGTGCTTGGTACATATTTTTCTCTTGCTTTGTTTGATAAAGATATTATTTTATTTTGTTTGTTGACTTCAACTGTACAAACAATGGGCTGAGATGATATGTTATAGTGTACTAAAGATATTTTTTTCTTCTTTGTTTGATTAAACATGATCTCGGCTGAGATGTAAACATTATACTTTTCCAAACACATTTGTCAGCGAGATGATATTGTGGTGTGCTAACATTAAATGCACGAGTACTTTGTGTTTCCTTACTATATTTTTATTTTCTTTTTACTTTACTTTGCCTATTCTGTATATGTACCAAGATACTTCTTTTACTTATTCTATTCTACTACTACACATACATATTTACTTGCCTAAATGCTTTTCCAGTTCACACTTGCTTCATTTTGTTTATCTACTTACTTATATATATGTTTGTTTAACTTTAAATATCATTTGCTGTCTTGTTTTCAAAAGCTTATGCAATTGTTTCCTTGTTTGTTTTATAAATTTTATTACATAGATATTTTGTTAGAATTTAATTTATATGTTTATTTCTATTTTACAAATTTGTTTACTTTATATTTTATATAGTTTATCTTATATTTATATGTATATATTATTAGTTCAAATTCGCTCATATATGCTCAACACATATATATTCACATACATATAATATTTACAATATCTAAATTTTAAATGATTTAACATAGGATTTATTTGAGTTCGGGGAAACTCGCTTCACCTTATCGATTTATTCTACTATTTTCATTCAAAATTCAATGAATTATTAATTTAAATTAAATAAAAATCTGGGGTCGTTACACTTTGTAGCCTTGAAATTGTACACATATCCCATAGCTTGTTACTTTGATTTGCACGTCCCTGTAGCTTTGTTTGATTGGCTGCCATTATTTGCCTTTGCCTTAGATTTTTGGCATGTCCATGTTTCGCCTGTTGTTTTGATTTTAACAGGCTATTTGTTATCTTTATGAATTCTTTCGGTTTCATTTTATGTGATGTATAGGTTCATCATTTAATGTTTTATTGTTTTTGTTTTTATGTGATTTGGAATTTCAAGCATTATATAAAACTTTATCTAGTATATAAATATAAATATATGATTTGCATACAAGCAATTTTACAAAAGAGAGTTTATTCTAATTTAGTAATCTCAAATTTGTTTCCGAATTAATCAATTTCCTTTTATAAATGGTTATAATAAGTAATTATGTGTGTGTATATATTAAGTACCGTCATTAGAAAAAGTTAGAATTTAAGAACTATGGGTTTTGAAAATATAAACTTATGTTGTTTCTAGACAAGTGGTTGGATATCAATATGGTTTTGGAATATGAGTATTTATGGTTTTATTAAATAAATGGTTATTAATATATCTGGATTTTTGAATATGATTGGTGAACTATATATTTTATGAGAATTTGGAACAACTATTTATATATATATGTAGTATTTTCGAAATCCTTAAATAAAAATATATTACTTGTTTTCAGAACTAGAAACTTATAATAACTTCTGTGGTTTTTCTTATTTGGTTTCTAATTTTCCGAGTTTGGTTCTTGGATTCGGTAGTTTCTTTTATTTAAGGATTTGTAATAAACTTAAAAGAGAAAAATGTTTTGAGTACCTTAACTCTATAATTTGAGAAGTACTAATAATCGACTTAGGGTCATCGATTGGTTTAAATGCTTTCGAATAACTCTTCGTTGAATATGGTATAACTTATTGAATAGTTAGTTTGAGTGGAACTTACTAGCCCATTAGCTAATACTCAAATTTCACCGGGTAGTATGGGATGCCTTGGTTAAATTCGTGTGATTGCTATAAGGAATTATTTTACACTTTAGAGTTGTATTCTCTTCTGGTGTGCGACAAGTGGTTGCTAGATCCTTAAGAGAATATGGTTCAGGTTTTCCAATGGCATCCGTAATAAGTGATATTTACTAGCTTTTAGTAAATACTTGAATTTCACCATACGGTATGGGACGTATTGATTAAATTCTAGTGATTACTGAAGGTGATAGTATTTGGCACTTTAGAGTTTACTTTCTTTTGGTGTGCGGCAAGTGGCTGCTAGATCCTTAAGAAGTTTATTCCTGGATTTCTTTTCAAACATATTAATAATATTAAATAAATGTGGATTTATCGAGTAATGGTTTCTACGATCACCTTGATCGGTATGGACTATCCTTGAGATCATTCTGTGATTTTGTGTTCCCGGTCTGAGTACGATCCTTGGTATCGGATCGGTTTGAGTGATACCAATTTGTTTGTTTGTTTGCCACGGGTTTTGAGTACAATCATTGCGATTGTTTTGGACGATCATTACGATCGGTTTGGATTAAGATCTCTTGGATTCTGGATATTTGGATTTTGTGACTATTTTGTGTTCGTGAAATTAATATATATATTCTTGTGTTTTGTGTTAGTGAAATAAACATGTGTTCTTGTATCTTGTGATGGATGTTGAGTTGATTCTGTTGTTTTATGTTTAATAGCTAATATGCGTCCGTTACTTAAATATATAATCATGTGCCTTGTGATGAACTCTAAGTTAAATTAATTCCCATTACTTGTTATATCCTGGATATCTGTATTTAGTTATATATTGTTTGTTCTTGTGTTATATTTTATCTCACCTTATTGGATATTTAGAGATAGTCTGACCCGGGTGTTATTTTGCTCGGGTCAGGCCAAGACTTTTCAGGTTACAGGACAAGTTGACTTTTGGATGTTTGGGCTAGCAAGGAGATAAACACTTTTGACTTTTTAGTTTATCTCATTTAGGAAATTTGTGAATATATTTATAAGACGTACAATTGAGATTAGAGAATTGTTAAACTTGTATAACAATCAAGTTTGGTATTTCATTTTGTAAAATAAAAATTTGTATATGTGTAAGTTGAGATTTATTCCGCTGTGATCTGTGACTATTATTTATATGATATATTGTTCAGATTCTGAGAAATCGGTGTGTCTATTACTTTGTATTAATATTGTACACGTCAAATTCAATTCAGATATTAAGTGAAAAGGCATAAATGACGTGTCAATATTAGTATAAGGATATATTCACATTCGATCGCCCTTAACAAGCCGTATTCTCCGGATTAGCAGACGACATTACTTGTAATGTTCTTTGCTAAACTGGGCATCGCGGTAGGGTCGTTACAGTTGGTATCAGAGCTATGTCAGAACATTATAACATATAATATCATGGATCCGAGACTTAGATGACTTAGAGTCCTATCCCCTAGTGTGTGTGGTAGATAGTTATATTAATTATCTAAGTAGGGATAGGAATATTAAATGATTATCGGGATAATCATTTAGGTGCGCAAATTGATTTAAAAAAAATTATTAATTAGAAAAATTGGAATTTGTGACATTAAAACTTTTGGAAATTAGAAGGTAATTATTTTAGAGTTTAAAATTTTTTTTGGAAATAAACTGGAACGAATTAAATTAAAGTGAACTATTTTGTTTTAATAGAAAATTTTGGAAATTTGAGTAAATAAGTTTAATATTTAAATGATCTAGAAATAATCAGAGTTGCGCAGCAGAATTTTAGACATTTAATTGCTCTGTTGTAATTAATTATGTATGTTTTGGTTAATTGGCTGATTGGTTGCTAGGAATTGATTGCTTGGTTGCATTTATTTGAAATTGGATGAATGAATGTTAGTGATAATAAAGTAAATGCATCTAAATTTGTGATCATCTATTGTGTTGATTTATCCGGACGTTGTTTAAGGATTCTGATCGATATGTGGGACGCCATGTTATTGATAGGGGTTCCTAAACATCGAACGTGACATTTTGACATAAATAAGGATTTAAACTTGGAAATTTAATTACGGATTTTCTTCAATTATGGAAATTGCGGGGACGCAATTTCTTTAAGGGGGGAAGTCTGTAACAACCATGTTATTAATGACCTGACAAATTACAATTAATTAGTGTTGATTAATTTAAATTTGGGATTCTAGAAGTATAATTTTTGAAATTTAATCTAATTTGAATAATTGATTTAAATAAGTGGATTTCAATTTAGTTGGAATATTACTTAAATCAATTATTGGATTTTTAAATTTTGAAATAGCATTGCATGTAACTATTCAAACTATAATATAGAAAGATAAGCAAACTTGATTTAATTAGTTAGGCTAATTAAATCTATTGTTTTGTTTAATGAAATGACTGATAACTTAATTAAATTGTTTGGGCCTTAAGTTTAAATCAAGCCCATTTGTACAATTAACCAAATTCTGTTACTTGAGTAAACAAATACGTTTACTTCTTCTGTTCTCTATTATTTTTTTCCTGTAAACGAATATTGCTCGATTCACTTCGCTCTTCATCTAAAAAAATAAAATAAAATCAAATCCCTAAATCCCCAATTAATTCCTTTTCCAATTCGAGTCGCGACGATAGACGGAGCTCGAGCAAGGCATAGGACTGCGGGGGAGGTCGAGGCGCTGGTTCGAGCAAGGCAGAGGCTGACGAAGACCTAGGACTTGGTGGCGATTGCAAACTTGTTAGCAATAGTATAGGTGAGTTAATTCTCACAAAACCTATCTTTGATGTTAAATTGCATGCTCAGCAATTTTATATTGAATAATTGTGAATTAAAATGATGATTTTGTGCTTCTGTGGTTGCAAACTTAGAACCCATTCTCTGTTAAAACCACTCACTGTAAATTAAACTGCCTTTTTGATCTTCACGTTCATACCGTATGGCACTCAAATCTGGTTGCTTTGTTTCGTTCATTCCATGCTGCTGTTTGTCCCTGTGTTTTCAACGTGAGCTGCCTCAAGTTACCCAATGCATTGAATTTTCGTTTGTCCCATGTACTTTGAAACCATTACTGACACAAATAGCCTACTGTCCTTTTATATATTCATTACTTTGATTCTTATTTTCATACATCCCAGCTATTTGCATTTACTTTGTCATTCACATACGCAATTGTACACATTAAATTGGATCTATATGCAAATCTTTCTTATGTGAATAGTAGCATTAGTTACCTGATGTTGCTTGGCTTTTGTGCGTCCTTATTATTGTTTGATTTGTATTTTGTTCTTTGCCTTAAAAATTTGTCAAGCACATTGCCTGGGCATTAATTTGTTTCGTTTTTTTTATATAGCCTTTGTAGCCTTGAAATTGTACACATATCCCATAGCTTGTTACTTTGATTTGCACGTCCCTGTAGCTTTGTTTGATTGGCTGCCATTATTTGCCTTTGCCTTAGATTTTTGGCATGTCCATGTTTCGCCTGTTGTTTTGATTTTAACAGGCTATTTGTTATCTCTATGAATTCTTTCGGTTTCATTTTATGTGATGTACAGGTTCATCATTTAATGTTTTATTGTTTTTGTTTTTATGTGATTTGGAATTTCAAGCATTATATTAAACTTTATCTAGTATATAAATATAAATATATGATTTGCATACAAGCAATTTTACAAAAGAGAGTTTATTCTAATTTAGTAATCTCAAATTTGTTTCCGAATTAATCTATTTCCTTTTATAAATGGTTATAATAAGTAATTATGTGTGTGTGTATATTAAGTACTGTCATCAGAAAAAGTTAGAATTTAAGAACTATGGGTTTTGAAAATATAAACTTATGTTGTTTCTAGACAAGTGGTTGGATATCAATATGGTTTTGGAATATGAGTATTTATGGTTTTATTAAATAAATGGTTATTAATATATCTGGATTTTTGAATATGATTGGTGAACTATATATTTTATGAGAATTTGGAACAACTATTTATATATATATGTAGTATTTTCGAAATCCTTAAATAAAAATATATTACTTGTTTTCAGAACTAGAAACTTATAATAATTTCTGTGGTTTTTCTTATTTGGTTTCTAATTTTCCGAGTTTGGTTCTTGGATTCGGCAGTTTCTTTTATTTAAGGATTTGTAATAAACTTAAAAGAGAAAAATGTTTTGAGTACCTTAACTCTATAATTTGAGAAGTACTAATAATCGACTTAGGATCATCGATTGGTTTAAATGCTTTCGAATAACTCTTCGTTGAATATGGTATAACTTATTGAATAATTAGTTTGAGTGGAACTTACTAGCCCATTAGCGAATACTCAAATTTCACCGGGTAGTATGGGATGCCTTGGTTAAATTCGTGTGATTGCTATTAGGAATTATTTTACACTTTAGAGTTGTATTCTCTTCTGGTGTGCGACAAGTGGTTGCTAGATCCTTAAGAGAATATGGTTCAGGTTTTCCAGTGGCATCCGTAATAAGTGATATTTACTAGCTTTTAGTAAATACTTGAATTTCACCATACGGTATGGGACGTATTGATTAAATTCTAGTGATTACTGAAGGTGATAGTATTTGGCACTTTAGAGTTTACTTTCTTTTGGTGTGCGGCAAGTGGCTGCTAGATCCTTAAGAAGTTTATTCCTGGATTTCTTTTCAAACATATTAATAATATTAAATAAATGTGGATTTATCGAGTCATGGTTTCTACGATCACCTTGATCGGTATGGACTATCCTTGAGATCATTCTGTGATTCTGTGTTCCCGGTCTGAGTACGATCCTTGGTATCAGATCGGTTTGAGTGATACCAATTTGTTTGTTTGTTTGCCACGGGTTTTGAGTACAATCATTGCGATTGTTTTGGACGATCATTACGATCGGTTTGGATTAAGATCTCTTGGATTCTGGATATTTGGATTTTGTGACTATTTTGTGTTCGTGAAATTAATATATATATTCTTGTGTTTTGTGTTAGTGAAATAAACATGTGTTCTTGTATCTTGTGATGGATGTTGAGTTGATTCTGTTGTTTTATGTTTAATAGCTAATATGCGTCCGTTACTTAAATATATAATCATGTGCCTTGTGATGAACTCTAAGTTAAATTAATTCCCGTTACTTGTTATATCCTGGATATCTGTATTTTTAGTTATATATTGTTTTTTCTTGTGTTATATTTTATCTCACCTTATTGGATATTTAGAGATAGTCTGACCCGGGTGTTATTTTGCTCGGGTCAGGCCGAGACTTTTCAGGTTACAGGACAAGTTGACTTTTGGATGTTTGGGCTAGTAAGGAGATAAACACTTTTGACTTTTTAGTTTATCTCATTTAGGAAATTTGTGAATATATTTATAAGACGTACAATTGAGATTAGAGAATTGTTAAACTTGTATAACAATCAAGTTTGGTATTTCATTTTGTAAAATAAAAATTTGTATATGTGTAAGTTGAGATTTATTCCGCTGTGATCTGTGACTATTATTTATATGATATATTGTTCTGATTCTGAGAAATCGGTGTGTCTATTACTTTGTATTAATATTGTACATGTCAAATTCAATTCAGATATTAAGTGAAAAGGTATAAATGACATGTCAATATTAGTATAAGGGTATATTCATATTCGATCGCCCTTAACAAGCCGTATTCTCCGAATTAGCAGACGACATTACTTGTAATGTTCTTTGCTAAACTAGGCATCGCGGTAGGGTCGTTACACTCCACCTCTATACCCATGCTAGCCAAGGACACTACTGGGTAATGCCGTCAACTAGCACGGAGAATAAGGCTGTTGAGGAGCGACCATCTGTATAATTGCTTTGTGCGAGTACCGATATGCCAAATAAAAATATAATTTTTCATCTCAAGAGGAAATCTGACATACCAATACAAACTCAAAGCTACTACACAGTGGCTATATGGACTTCGGAGACAAATATAGAAATAAGCATAACATAAATCAGTCACAGACATTCATATCACAAAGGCGGAAAAGATATGAATATTATACAAAGAAGTGTACATCAGAGTAGTGGTCAAATAAGATCCACAATAACACAAAAGAATAAATACAAGTGCTAGCCAAAAGAATATGTATACATCAAGGAGTCTAAATCTCAAATGTATACAACAAAAACTACTAAACTAGAGTAGTTAGCCAAAAGTCAGATGATGGTTCCAGATAGGAAGTCATGAGGAAGCACCTGTAATATCTCAGTCTGACCCAAGTATTATTTAAGAAGAAAATAATAAACAGATCAGTCTAACTATAATTATCAGATAAAATGAGATATGAGAATAAGAGATATGATAAAAATATATGATAACAAAAAGATGTCATACTACGTCAAGTATACATTAGAAAATCCACAAAAGTCATACAGTATCTCAATAATCTCAAAACACAGAAAAGAACATCATATTCTTAATTTAATTCACCAAGCCACAAAAATGACATACATATCAATGCCAATGGTAAATGCTGGTGAAATATAAATTCCAAAAATCAATAATTAGAAATCCAGAAATCACAAGAAAGAGGATGACCAATCCCATAAAAGTGCCAAGGCCAATCACAAGGGTTAATGACACACAAATTCACCAATGCACAAATATTGATAGAGCTTATTAATGTAAATCACGAAAATTGGTGAAACACAAATTCTAGAAATCGTCAACTAGAAATCCAGAAAGATCACAAAAAGGGAAAGAGGCCTGTCACTAAAACAGGAGCATTAAAGCTCACCAACACGTGTATCACAAGATGAGACGCTATCTCATGGTCGCTAACCATCAATTTTGAGCCGAAGCTCCACAAGAACGGCCCGAAGACCATGAGCCGAAGCCCCACAAGAACGGCCCGAAGACCATGAGCCGAAGCTCCACAAGAATGGCCCGAAGACCATGAGTCGCTACCCCACAAAAATTGAACCGAAACTCCACAAAAAGGATCTTCGCAGACCCACAAGTGTAAATTACACTAAGCTAGTAAATATATGAGTTTAGCTTCATGTCCCATAACCACTAGCTTAACTTAAATATTTACGAACGAATTGTAGATTTCCACTCGAATATTGTCACAAGAGTTTCAATCGAACAAGTCCAAGAATTAACCGACGAAGTAAACGCAAGCGTTTCATACCACTTGTTTTACTAAGCCGTTTAATTAGATTTCTCGTACGAGTGAGGTAAAAGTTTGTATATACTAGTAGATTGGAAAACGGTTTAAGAAACGAGCTTTGAAATAAAATAGTGTTGAAATCGTTTTGATGAAAGAGTTTTGATATATACTACTAGTATAGAAACCTTTGTATATTTTTAAAGTGACAAATCACAAAAACGATTGTAAAACAATCAATCACCAAAAATGCACATTCGAAGATGTGAAGCAAATCCATAGAAATCGATACCGAATCCATCAAAATGGACATTCCCAAAAATCCCGAAGAAGAAGTCATCAACGTCAATAATAGATGATAACAACAAATGAGAATCAACACGAATCGATAAAATTTGGAAACCAAGCAAAATAGGCAAAAATAGGCATAATAGGCAAAATAGGAGCAGGTTGGTCGACTGACTCACTGAGTTCGGTCGACCGAACTCAGACCTGGAAAATCCGCGGGATGCTGGTTGGTCGACCGGACCAGAGCCAGAGAAGTGCTCTAGTAGCAGGTCGGTCGACCGGACAGGAATTTCAGTCGACCGGAACCTGTTTCCTGCACTTTCAAGCCTAACTAAATGAAGAGAAAACTCTACCACTTCGCAACCGGACGAGCAATGGCGCTAAGGATTTATGCATGTCGATTACCCGGCCCTATAGGCTCTCCGATGCACCACAAAATCATGATCAAACACCAAAGCTATGATTTTTAAAGATTTAACTTCCAAACACCAAAAATTGGAATATTCACAAAAACCAATCCAAATCAAAGCAAATGCACATGAATATGTGTTAGAAATTCATACCTAACATTAATGATAGAAATAGACATAGATGTGAGATAAAAATCTCACCTTTTTCACAAAACAATGAAGAGGAAGCTATAGAGCAAGGCAAGGACAATCACTCTTCAATTCCAACTCAACAAGCTTGAATCTAAGCTTAAAAGATGGACATTCCCAAAGTTAGGTTTAGGAATTTTTGAAATTGAGAGGAGAATGAGTTGGAGAAGAAGAAGGAGATGCTTACCAATAGCTTCTTCTAGAATTTGGAGATAGAACTTGGATTTGCAAATGGAAACTAGGGCTTAGGATTTCCTAATTCCTTTTCTCTACCCCCATTTTTGATGAAGCTTGAATGTATTAGGAAATTATGAAGTAATGAAGAGGAGAGGGTTAGAGCTAGGTTGATAAGTGGGGTTAATGGGCTGAAACCCAAACCCAAAGCCCTAGGTCAAAAATAGCAAAATTCTACTATCTCCAAACATATCGAAGTTTATACTCAAAAAGGTTGCAAACATCATTTTGAACTCAATGGGGGTGGTCTCGAGTCCTAATTCGACTGTTTGCAAAAAGTAGCTTTTCGGACTTTAATCCGATCAACGATTCTAAATTTAAATAAAATATTTAAATATTCAATCGTAAAATATGCGGGTTATTACATATTCATTTAAATTACTTTTACTTGGATTTATTTCAAAGTTCGAGTAAAAGTTCAAATCACTCAAACAAATCAATTTCCATCATCCAAATGATTTCTCAATTATAACTTCAAAATTTCAAAGTTAATTCTTAAAACAATTCCTGTTGACAAGTTCATTTTTAACATTTCAAGCTTGAGTTAAAAAATGGTTCCATTTCCATAAATTTGATTTCATCTCTTAAAATCCAAATCAATTTAAATAATTTCCAATCAAAATCTTAAAATCATTTAATTTAACCAAACCAGTGTCCGTATATAATTTTCTATCCTATGGCCAAGTGAAAAATTATTTCAATCTAATTCAGGGATAGATATATATCATTTCAATCCAAAATAAACGTCATAGGTATTTATAATTTCAACCTATTTCTTAATTTATTAGAAATAATTCGATTTACAGTTTTATACACTATAAATAATATACAGGATGATAACATGATATATTAAAATAAATAGACGTCCAAATCATCAAAAATATCAATCAATGGCATCCATCACAATCAACATCCAAATCAGCTAAAATATCATAACAATTTAGTAGTTATCAATAATCGGGGAATTTAACTCGCAATTTAATTCCCATTTCAAATTTGAACCGTCGATTCAAATTTCTATCAGTTAATTCAGGTGTCAATTTAAAAGTCAATTAAATTTATCAAACAACAATCAATAAATTCAAATCACTTCATAATTTCAAATTTAACCAACATAAAATATTCTATTACGTCGTGAGCTTATAAACACTCACCTTTTTATTTGAAACTGAAAATTTTCCAACGTCAAATAAATTCTAAATCGATTCCATGCCGAAGCCCTCGTCGATACGATTCCAACGCGATTCATTTCATTCGAATCGAACCTCGTACGCACCGAATATGATTTTATTAGTATAATGATATAAATAAAATTCAATTAACTTAATTAAGATAATTACTTAACCTAATCATTACCTCATCTCCTTGTTCACGAAACAGCCACTCACAAGAACCCACGAACGCGGTCGAACCTCTCCATACGCATGCAATCCCAAGCCAATAGGCTTCTATCCGCCACAAGCGCTGCCCTGTCCCCCGCCGCCGCAGCCTCCTCCGATAGCGCATGGGCATGAATACAACGCCCAAAAAACCTAACTCGATCGACCACCAAGCCCTAGCTGCTGCGAACGAGCATCGAGCCTCGCCGCGTCGCACTCCCCTCTGCGCACTGCCTCGCCGTCGCTAGAGCACATATCGGAGCTCCAAAATCTAAACCCTAAACTACTGCCAACCTCGTCATCAGCTCGATCATGCCTCTCCGTCGCTATGCCATCCATCATGCGTCGCTTCTCAACGCACGCTGGCATCACCTCGCGCTCCACCCAAGCATCGCGCGCGCGTCCAACATCCAATCGCGACTTCGCCATCTCCATTGTTTTTTTCTTTCTTATCGAGCTGCTATTGATTGAAAAGAGAGAATGAGGGGGACAAAACAGAATGTATGAGGAGTGTACGAGATGTTAACTTTTGTTGATTTTAGTTTTAAATTGTTTAACAAAACATACTTGAACATGTCGAACTCCAAATGAGGCGTGCCGCCTGGCGTTCATAATGTTTTAACCTCATTTCAAACACAATGGAACTAGTCCCGAGACCTAATTCAATCGTATGCAAAAGATAGCTTTTCAAAATCAATTATTTTAGTTAAATTCTAAAATTAATTTCTACGCATTTCAAGCTCGCATGGCCAAACGACAAGTCGGATCACTACGAAACTTAAAATCCTACAATAATTCACTATTACGGATCAAATGAAACTGGTTTTGTCGAAATCTGAGACAGTGGCCAAAATGGCTATTTTTACTCATCAATTAAAATATAAAATTTCCAATTTCTATTTATTCACTTTTAAATCCAATTTTAAATCTTAACAATCTTTATTGTTGTTTAAATAAAATTTAAATCAACTTCCTAACATCATTTTCATTCACATTAAATCAAGGATTCAATTATTTAAATAATTGCAACATTAAATTTAAATAATTTAATTATCCCATAAATCACCATATTTCAATATAAGTTATTTAGCTTATAAAATTTAATTTTAAAATGAATTCAAATAATAAAACAACTACTTCTGTTTTACTATCATTCAGTATTCATTATTCAATTCCAGTTATTAATAACAAACATGTTCAATATATAAATTTCATTTCAATACTGGTTATTGCCTGAATCTTCGAAATCTGTTATTTTAAAATTTTACTAAACTTAATATTCAATAAACTAAATTAGTAAATCATTAATATTTTTTTTATTTCTAATATTAAATTTAATAATTTAAAATATTTAAAAATACGGGTCGTTACACTCTCCCCCACTCAAAACTTTTCGTCCTCGAAAAGGGTTTAAGTAAGGAATTTAACATACAATATATTTTATTCAAAACAATCAACTTATAAACATTAAAATTTTATTTAAAAAATCTTTACTATGCTCTTGCTACGCCACTCCGATATCGGTTTACTAAAATTACAAGTCAGTTATAAAACACGTTATAAAAATTTAACCTTAAATTTTTCTAACACCCTGATTTACGGAAGATTTCGGCAGTATCTCCTTTGCACGGCTCGATCAAATTTTTTTACAATATAATACATAACATGAATATACCCAATACATATCAAATATACATCTCATCTCAATGATGAGGCATCCCATAAGGAAAAATATATAAGTGTGGTATGTAATCCGAGATGTGTACCTTATTATTATTAATACGAGCGACTTCGCTCGTATTAAGCTAGCAAAAGCAAAATAAAATCCACATATACATCCAAACAGTCTTCATAGGTACCTTTCTCAACTCAATTTATAATATTAGTCACTTATAATAAGATATAGAACATGTATGAGTTAAATAGAACCATATAGAATGAATTTGAATCCAAATCATAATCACAAGCACCAATACACAACCATAACAATCATATGCAATCAAAAGCAGTAATAGCGATGGTTTGTAATAAAAGAAGTCGTTCAACAATTAATAGTTATCCAATTAATTCATAAACCATCACAATTTACATTTCCAATGTCAATATTTAATTTATACACTTCATTTTTCATTAACATTCAATTTTTATTAACATTCAATTGGTTTACTTCTAATTTATTCAAATCTATTTCATTTACATTCAATTTATTCAAATTTCAATTTATTTCACCTTTTTGTTTAACACATTTAATATAAATTTATTTATCGTTCGTTTTATAAATCATTTCATTTAACCTTGTTTGAATTGAAGTTTATTTTATTACCACTTAGCATATTTTCTTTAATATTAATATCCTTTATAAACCATTTAAGATTATTATAAACATTTTATATAATACAACTCACGTTTATTATTATTACTTCATACCTTAATTTCATATTAAATCATTTATTCACTTAATTAGTTCATTTCATAAATTTTAATTCATATTAATAATTTTACTTAAGTAAATTTTATTTTATAAAATGATTCACTTCATTGGTTCATTATTAACTTTACTTAAGTAATTTGTTATTTTATAACTCAAATTCATATTAATAAAATTTTCTTTTCTCATAATCAATTTCATTTAACTTATTAAGCTAACTTCGTCTTATAATTCATTTTGTTAACTTATTCCATATTAAATTAGTTAACATTTAATTTTATTAAAACTCATTCCCTATGGATTTAATTTATTTACATCCAATTTAAATTAAATTCAATTACTCATATTAATTTTTTCTTACATTCATTTATTTTTATTCAATTTCTTTCACACCCAAATCATTTTATTTTATAATTCAAGTTCATATTCATACTATTAATTCATTTTATAACTTAAGTGGAATTCATTCACTTTACTAATTTATCTAGTTTCATTAAGATCCAATTCAATTTATTTAATATTAAGTTAAACTACATTTCATTTTAATCCATTACTTAGTTTATTTAACTTTATTTTAAATTTTACTTATCATTCACATTCAAAAAATTTAAAATTTGTTTTTAACTTAATATTTCTCAAATTTATAAGTTATACAAATTAATTCACTTGAAATTTCATTTTATTATTTTATTTAATTCATTTCAAATACACTTCACATTCATTTTCTTTCTTGAGTTAAACTTCATTTTATTTTATTTTTTTCATTTCACTAACTTAATTTTATTTAAAATTCCTTAAGTTAATTATTTTATTTCATTTCTCAGATTAAAATCTTCTTTGTTTGCTTAAACAAGAGGTTTAACCATTTTAAAATTCGATTTTATTTTCCTGTTCGAATTCATATATTATAAACTTATTTTTCTTTCATATCATTTCAATTTATAAGTTCAAAACTACTTTCATATATTTATCAAACCATACTTAGAATAATTTTTTATCACTATAAAAACTTAGTTTTAACCAAAAATTAATTACTTTTGGTAGCAATTCTCACTCGGAAACTTGAAAATGAATACTAGCGATGCTGTAGTCATCCCCATAATTAATTCCCAGCGACCAAAGCGAGTTCAATGTATTTATTTCTTTCAAAAATCATTTCAAAACATATTTCTCGTCAAAAAATTTTCAAGTAATATTATTATTAATTTTGAAGGCTTTGAAAACAATTTTTGAAAGCAATAGGTTTTAAATTCAAAAATTCTTAGCTTTTAAATACTTTCTATTTATAAGTTATATTATGTAATATCCCGGAAATTTTAACAATATCAATTTAATAATCTGTTAAATAATTAAATTGATATTGATGATCTTTGATAATAAGATTTGAATTTAATTTAATAATCTGATTAAATTAGTATTAATTGGTGATTTTATCTTTTAAAAGTTAATAAGATATTTTCTATTTGAATATATATATTTATTATAAATAGAAGTTTGGGTAAATTGGGAATTTAGATTTAATTTAATATGACTTTTCAAAGTTATTTAAATTAGTAAATTTATAGTTTTAAAATACTTTAATTGCTTAAGATATTTTTACTTAAGTTTAAAATTATATAAGAGTTAACAAAATGGTTTGTTTTGTTTCTTTTTAAAATATCACTTGATAATATAATCTCTTATATAAATTATTTAATATCAAATATGTTAATTTCAAATAATAAGTATAATGTATTATTTTTATTAATATGAATGGATTTTATAGAATATGGAATTTTTATTTAATTGAATGTATAGTTATATATGTATATATATAACTTAACTTTTAAATTGAATCTTAGGATTTAATTTAAATTAAATTTGAAATTAAGTTTTGAAATTCAAGAGAACAAATATTTAAATTGTTTGGATATTATAATATTTGTATAACTTTTAATTATAAATATAATTGGTTTTGTTTCTTTAAAATGATATATATATAGATAAGTATTTTATAAATAAGAAAAAGGTTTTTTTTAATTACTTTAAAATAAATAGAAATAGGATAAATACTTAAAAGACATGTGTCTTTATCTAATGACTCATTTTAACATATGTTAGGCAATGGATTAAACAAGGTGACAAGTGTCTTAATTATGTTCATTTTCTTTTATTTTTATAAAAATCATAAATTTACTTATATAAACATATACATTTCATTCACTTCATTCTTTCCTCCTTTTCAAAACAAGAGAAACTCAAATGTAAATTCTCTAATACAAATCTGGAAATATTCAGTAATCAATATCTCTCAAAACCTTTCTCAAACAAAATATGTTCATATGCAAATCTGAAATCAGAGAACCAAATGCCTCAAACCAAAAATCAATACCCTGTAATTCTTTTTCCAAATCAACTCAAAGCCACTGCATTTTTCTCCAATCTGTAATCAAGTTCAGCCTGTAATTCTTTTCAACATTTAAGCCTACCTGCATTTTTCAAATCTGGAACAAGTAATCGAAGTCTCCTGCCTGAAATTCTTTTCAAATCTGAAGTCTTCAGTTTGCATTCATTTCTTCAACCTGGAAAACAGCATGCATGTAGTTTAGATTAGTAAAGCTCCATCAACTCAAGTATTTTATCAAATTCCAGTCTCAAGTTTAAAGATCAAATAAGTAAGGCAATTCAAGTTTTAAAATACAAGAAGCTTTTTCAAATCTGGAAGCTCTGTTTCATCTTTAACAGGTGAGTAACAACTTTTATCTAAACTAACTTATGTAAATATAGTTGTTTGATTTCCTTGTGATAATCATGTTTGGGATGATGGATTCTCTGTAATATGTATGGTTTTAATTGCATGTATGGTTTGAGATGTTGTTGCCTGTACTTCTCTGTTTTGTTTCCTGTGAATAAAATTTTGTATGCATGGTTGATATTTGTAAATTCCCTGTTCACAGTTTCAAGTTCTAGTTTTTGATTCAAAGTTTATTTTCTCCTTCTCTAATCTCTATTAGAACTTAGGCTTTGAACAAAATTTATTTGTTTCATCATAAACTAAAGTTTTAAGGTTGATGTAGTTTAAAATGAATGTGAAATTTCTCTGGAAAACCAAAAACAAATCAGTGCATGTATATATAAGTGAAAATTCAAAATAGGTAATTCATAAATCCAGGATTATAAATCGAATATCTAAACTATAATATGATTTTTTAACATTAAAATCATGATTTTTAGCTTAGTATTAAAGGAGCAGTTCTGTGATGAACTAAATATGGAGTTTTGGAAAATTATGGTGATCTTTGGCATTTGTGGTAGCTGGGGTTTTGGGTAATGACAGAGGAGTGATCGGAGATGGTTGGAAAATTGTCTGGAAGATGTTTAATTCATGGAGGAGGTAGCAGTAGTGGTTTCTTTGTTAGAACCCTAGTTTTTGCTAGTTTGGGTAAAATGATCATCGCGACTTCCATGATGGATCGAGTGCTACAGGCGTTTGAGAGAGTGAAGTTTGTTCGATAACGATGACATGGTCGAAGTTGCAGGAGTTCAGGTGGTCGGAATCGTGAGCACGAACGATGTTGACAGGTTTTGATCTGTACGATGGTTCCTGTTCCAGGCTTTGATTTTTTTAGGCTCGATTTCGATTTTGCGTGATGTTCGAAGAGGTGATGGTCGTTTTCTGGTAGGTGGATGATCGTCGATGTGTGGAGATACTCGGCGATGGACGGAGACGCCGCTGGTGGATGTGCACGTGCACGCGATGGTACATGTCTGGGTGAAGTCTGGAATGGTAGCAGTGTAGAGGTCTGGGTTTTCTCGAGTTCGTACTCGAGTTATTTCGTGAGATGCTCGGGTTTTTAGAGAGTACGACTCGAAGTAAAATTAGTGGTCTCGAGTATGTTAGTGTTGACAGGTTTAAAACCTGTATGTTTAAAAAAGTTTAAACTAAAATTTAATTTGTAAAGAAATATTTAAACATGTTTTAAATTTAAATATCATTATAAGGAAATGTTTTCTTAAGACTTAATTATTTGTGAGGAAATTAATGGATAATTAATTTGTTTGATTAATTAATCATTTGGATTAATTAAATAAATAATAAATTAAAGATTTAAACTAATTTATTTATGATTAAGATAAATTAATTAGGAATAAATAATTTATAATTAAGGATTTTAAAATAGAATATTAATTAATGTTTAGAGATTAATTAATAAAGTAATTAAAGATTAATTAAGTTATGGATAACACTTAATTAATTTAATAATTAGAGATAAATTAATTTGTTATTAAGATTTATCAATTTGGAATTAATAATAATTAATCCAATTTAATTACTTAAGAAAAGTAATTAAAGAGTTGTTAATAGTTAATGGAGATCATTAACTATGGATTATTAAATAATTAATTAATAGGATTAATTTTGATAAGATAATAAATTATAGAATTTGTTTTAAATGAATTACTTAATGGAAGTAATTAAGAATTAATTACTTATTGTAATTAATTAAGTTAATTTGATTTAGTTAGATTAATTAATTAAGAAATGATTTGATAATAATTACTTAATGTAATTATTAAGGTATGATTATTTAGGAAGTAAATAATAAGATAATTACTGGAAGTAATTAATTAATGGTTATGTATTAAGGAAAGTAATTTGAGTTTAATTACTTTGAATAATTAATCAAGGGATTAATTAAGAAATTAATTAAGGAGAATTAATTTAGTAAATGAAAGTAATTAAGGGTAGTTAATTACTGATTGAAGATTAATCAAGGTGATTAATAAATGTTGTTTAATTTAAAGTTAATTACTTAATGTAATTAATTTAATTAAAGTAATTAATAATTAAGTTGTAATTAAGGATCATTAATTAATATAATTAATGATGTAATTAAGATTGATTAATTAAGTATAATTAATAAATGAAGTGATTAATTAATGTAATTAATTAAGGTTTAACATAATTAATTATAGTGATTAATTTAATTAATTATAGTTAATTAATTAGTGAAGCAATTAAAGGTTAATTACTATAAGTGGTTAAGGTTAATTAATTTGAGTAATTAATTAAAGATAAATTACTTGAAGGTAATTAAAATATAATTAATCAAAGATGATTAATTGAAAAAGGTAATTAAAAGACAATTGATCAAAGATGATTAATTGAAAAAGGTAATTAAAAGACAATTGATCAAAGATGATTAATTGAAAAAGGTAATTAAAAGACAATTGATCAAAGATGATTAATTGAAAAAGGTAATTAAAAGATAATTAATCAAAGATGATTAATTGAAAAAGGTAATTAGAGGATAATTAATTAATTTGTAATTAAGTAATGGTTAAGTAAGCAGGATTTATAAAATGAAGTAATTAATTTAATTCACTTTAAATTAATTAGAGATGATATAGATCATTACTTATGGATGGATGATAATACTGAATGCTTTGCATTTGATTGATATCTCTGATGAGATATATGCTATGTGATATGGATGTTTAGTTGAATTGTGATAATATGGATTATCTGATGATATTGATAATGTTGATTATCTATTGTGAATTATCTTTCTAAGTGTATAAAGATAATTGAATTAAATTGTTTTAACCTTTAAAACAACTTGGCCTTAAAAGATACGTTTTGGATTTCGATGAGACCGGGATCGGGTTTCCGTATACCGGATTTCCAGGTCTGGAGACCCGAATACCACATCGATCCAAATTTACGTTAGGTCGTGAAATCCAAATGGAGCAAGTGAAGACTCGAGGTGTAAGAACGATTCTTTGTCAGTATAACTCTGTGGGTGATTCCGTAATGAGTTGATGGAGATAGTACTTTCAGATTCGAGATAAAGATTTAGAGTGCAAGGGTTATTGTCGTTAACTCTGAGGGTGATTCCAATACGAGTGTAACGAGATAATGCCTTCGGTTTCGTTCGAACCCGGAACGAACTTGTATGGATTGAATGCTTTCAGCACATCGTCAGGTGGACGATGAGCATTCTAAGATAGATGTGTTCTTTTAAAAGGTAATCGTGACCTCAAGCCTCACAAACCGGGAATGGCTAAAACAGGGGAGGTGCAGCAAGGTTAGTGGGTAGCACCCAAGTAGGACAAGATGACCTCTGTCTAGATGTCCCTTTCTATTTTCGACTTAGTGTGTGCGGTTGAATCATGACAACCGTGGGGTATCTTGTGCGGGAATTATCCAGTAAGGGATGTTCCGACCTTGTGTTGCAGGGGATTGGGAGTGATCCTCGGTACGGTGATCTAGGCCACGTACTGTGACGGGCGGTACCCCAGTAGCCCTGCCATTGTATGGAATCCAATTTCCAATAAGTAACAACGGATTTGATTGTATAACCCACTTTGTGGCTAGTATGCTGGAATTTAATAATGTAACAATTTCAGCTATTTCATATTTATTTGAAAACCCTAGACCCTATTATAATACAATCGAATTTCCTATCAAATGTTTTGGTTAGCGTAAGGTAAAAACTTACCCATGTTTATTTGTGGGGAGTCTTACGTGATACCTTTTCTTTCAAAAGGTTTTGAAGTTAAACAAGTTTAACCTGTTACTCACACCAGACCCATGTCTGACCCAAGTTGTTTATTTCTGTTTTATAAACTCTTGGGTACTCAAATTTTTACGAGTAGCCAAGGGATTCAGGTTTAGCTTTGACGAGTAATCTGGAGGAGCAATGGAGCAGGAGGCTTCGGCGTTGTAGATATAGATAGTAGTTTTCCGCTGTGTTGATCTTTGTATTGATCTGTATTGTGTTGAGATGTAATAACTAGACAGATGTTTATAACTGTCTAGTATGTGATGTGTAATCTGTGTAACTCTGATAGATGATGTATATGATACTATGTAATATTTATGTGATATATTATATTTCGTTTCGTTTCCGCTGTGAGTATCTGTTGTTGTTTTCTTTTCTCTTCTTCTCTTTTCTATTTCTCACCCCTTTCTTTCTTACTGTCGATGCGATTTTCCGGGAGTGGAAACTCGGGTCGTCACACGTGGTATCAGAGCGAGGTTGAGCGAATGCCTAAGCTTTTGGTTAAGTGAATATCAGAGCAATTGGTTGAGTGAATACCTAGCTCTGGAGTGGTATCTATCTTGAGAGAGCGTATTTGTAATTTTTATATAACTATATATATATATATTCTACCTATATTGTTGGGTTACCCGTACAGGTTCTCCAATATAAGATATAAAGGTAGACAGGGTAGTAGTGTACGAAACACGACTACCAATGGTTGGAATTAAGGTTGGAAGTGTATTTATCGAGACTGTAGACCCAATACTGTCTCGAGTAAGTTTTGCTGTGATGAAGGATTTCATTGAATCTCTGAAGGAAACCTGTTAAGGTTCGGAGTTTATCTGTAAAGTTGGATGAGTAGAGTTTGGATCTATCGGTTGAACAGAAGCAAGTGATGGTATCTTGATACCTCAGGTAATAGTAGCTGTGTGATGAGATGCAGTGACGATGGATGTTCCCGAAGATGTTTTCTTTGGAACGAGTTTAAGGAAGTGTGTCTGTTTCAGTGTTATGGCTGAGTTCAGCATGGTATTTCTGTTTGGTTTGGAGTTCGAGTTTCTCGAAGAGCTTTGGATAGGAAGTCTTTTGCAGCAGTGCAGCTCGGAGTGTTCTGTGATGGCAGGAAGTTTTTCTGGCTGAGTAGTTTTTCTGGAGGTGAAGTTCAGAAGCAGCAGAGTGGATCCATTTCTTCGATGGATTGGATAGTTAAGTATGGGCTGTTCTGATTTGTTAAGAGGAACTGTTTTCTTTGGAAATAGGCTGGGTTGATCGCAAAAGTGACTTGCGATAGTTTGAGGGTTCTCTTGGGTTATCAGAGTTTTTCTGAGTGTCTTCAGAGAAGTCAGGAGTTGTCCGCATCTAAAGGTTGAGTTTTCTTATCAACTGGATTCCAGGTTTGATACCGGTAGTTCAGTCTAGTTGAAGGATGTTTCCTAGAGATGGAGTTGGTGCAGCAACTCAAGTTTTGATGAAGTATCTGAGTTTTATTTATGGATCAGTGAACCTTATTTCTGGAATGAGTTGTCCAGTCGGTGCTTGTATTCTACCTCAGATCAGAGTTGAGCAGCGAAAGCAGTTGGGAGTGTATCTCTGGATAGGGGAAATAAGTCTGGAATCTACTGATAGTTGTGAAGTAGAGTTGTGTTTTGGATCTCTTCGGTGTTCTGATTTGGATAAGTAATTGGTCTACTTGATTGAATTGCCAGTTTGGATAATTGGAATTCATTGAGTTTTACGTATCTCTGAGGGAGTACGTGTAAGATCTATCTTTGGTTTTGGAATCAGCAGTTCTGGAAGGTTTAGTTGTTGAGTCAGACTCGTCTGTAGTCTGATATTCTGTTTAGATCTGTAGATCTAGATGAGTAGGAGATCTATAGCTTAGTAGTTTAGATTGTTTGTAGAACGAGTATCCCGATATATATATACTTGGGGAAACTCGAGGAATTCTATCTAGAATTTTGTCTGGATAGTTAGATTTGATTGATTGGATGAATTGGTTGCTATGGTTGTTAGCATATGGATGATAGTATATGCTTGTGTTTTGAATTAAAATCTTTAATAAGATTATTAAATTACCTTTGTTTAAATTTCGGGGACGAAATTATTTTAAGGGGGAAGGAATGTAATATCCCGGAAATTTTAACAATATCAATTTAATAATCTGTTAAATAATTAAATTGATATTGATGATCTTTGATAATAAGATTTGAATTTAATTTAATAATCTGATTAAATTAGTATTAATTGGTGATTTTATCTTTTAAAAGTTAATAAGATATTTTCTATTTGAATATATATATTTATTATAAATAGAAGTTTGGGTAAATTGGGAATTTAGATTTAATTTAATATGACTTTTCAAAGTTATTTAAATTAGTAAATTTATAGTTTTAAAATACTTTAATTGCTTAAGATATTTTTACTTAAGTTTAAAATTATATAAGAGTTAACAAAATGGTTTGTTTTGTTTCTTTTTAAAATATCACTTGATAATATAATCTCTTATATAAATTATTTAATATCAAATATGTTAATTTCAAATAATAAGTATAATGTATTATTTTTATTAATATGAATGGATTTTATAGAATATGGAATTTTTATTTAATTGAATGTATAGTTATATATGTATATATATAACTTAACTTTTAAATTGAATCTTAGGATTTAATTTAAATTAAATTTGAAATTATGTTTTGAAATTCAAGAGAACAAATATTTAAATTGTTTGGATATTATAATATTTTTATAACTTTTAATTATAAATATAATTGGTTTTGTTTCTTTAAAATGATATATATATAGATAAGTATTTTATAAATAAGAAAAAGGTTTTTTTTAATTACTTTAAAATAAATAGAAATAGGATAAATACTTAAAAGACATGTGTCTTTATCTAATGACTCATTTTAACATATGTTAGGCAATGGATTAAACAAGGTGACAAGTGTCTTAATTATGTTCATTTTCTTTTATTTTTATAAAAATCATAAATTTACTTATATAAA
The DNA here is from genome assembly GCA_030737815.1 of Allium fistulosum. NCBI lineage: Eukaryota > Viridiplantae > Streptophyta > Magnoliopsida > Asparagales > Amaryllidaceae > Allium > Allium fistulosum. The sequence goes on along the minus strand of CM060902.1, from coordinate 270,944,065 downwards.
CATATACATTTCATTCACTTCATTCTTTCCTCCTTTTCAAAACAAGAGAAACTCAAATGTAAATTCTCTAATACAAATCTGGAAATATTCAGTAATCAATATCTCTCAAAACCTTTCTCAAACAAAATATGTTCATATGCAAATCTGAAATCAGAGAACCAAATGCCTCAAACCAAAAATCAATACCCTGTAATTCTTTTTCCAAATCAACTCAAAGCCACTGCATTTTTCTCCAATCTGTAATCAAGTTCAGCCTGTAATTCTTTTCAACATTTAAGCCTACCTGCATTTTTCAAATCTGGAACAAGTAATCGAAGTCTCCTGCCTGAAATTCTTTTCAAATCTGAAGTCTTCAGTTTGCATTCATTTCTTCAACCTGGAAAACAGCATGCATGTAGTTTAGATTAGTAAAGCTCCATCAACTCAAGCATTTTATCAAATTCCAGTCTCAAGTTTAAAGATCAAATAAGTAAGGCAATTCAAGTTTTAAAATACAAGAAGCTTTTTCAAATCTGGAAGCTCTGTTTCATCTTTGAACAGGTGAGTAACAACTTTTATCTAAACTAACTTATGTAAATATAGTTGTTTGATTTCCTTGTGATAATCATGTTTGGGATGATGGATTCTCTGTAATATGTATGGTTTTAATTGCATGTATGGTTTGAGATGTTGTTGCCTGTACTTCTCTGTTTTGTTTCCTGTGAATAAAATTTTGTATGCATGGTTGATATTTGTAAATTCCCTGTTCACAGTTTCAAGTTCTAGTTTTTGATTCAAAGTTTATTTTCTCCTTCTCTAATCTCTATTAGAACTTAGGCTTTGAACAAAATTTATTTGTTTCATCATAAACTAAAGTTTTAAGGTTGATGTAGTTTAAAATGAATGTGAAATTTCTCTGGAAAACCAAAAACAAATCAGTGCATGTATATATAAGTGAAAATTCAAAATAGGTAATTCATAAATCCAGGATTATAAATCGAATATCTAAACTATAATATGATTTTTTAACATTAAAATCATGATTTTTAGCTTAGTATTAAAGGAGCAGTTCTGTGATGAACTAAATATGGAGTTTTGGAAAATTATGGTGATCTTTGGCATTTGTGGTAGCTGGGGTTTTGGGTAATGACAGAGGAGTGATCGGAGATGGTTGGAAAATTGTCTGGAAGATGTTTAATTCATGGAGGAGGTAGCAGTAGTGGTTTCTTTGTTAGAACCCTAGTTTTTGCTAGTTTGGGTAAAATGATCATCGCGACTTCCATGATGGATCGAGTGCTACAGGCGTTTGAGAGAGTGAAGTTTGTTCGATAACGATGACATGGTCGAAGTTGCAGGAGTTCAGGTGGTCGGAATCGTGAGCACGAACGATGTTGACAGGTTTTGATCTGTACGATGGTTCCTGTTCCAGGCTTTGATTTTTTTAGGCTCGATTTCGATTTTGCGTGATGTTCGAAGAGGTGATGGTCGTTTTCTGGTAGGTGGATGATCGTCGATGTGTGGAGATACTCGGCGATGGACGGAGACGCCGCTGGTGGATGTGCACGTGCACGCGATGGTACATGTCTGGGTGAAGTCTGGAATGGTAGCAGTGTAGAGGTCTGGGTTTTCTCGAGTTCGTACTCGAGTTATTTCGTGAGATGCTCGGGTTTTTAGAGAGTACGACTCGAAGTAAAATTAGTGGTCTCGAGTATGTTAGTGTTGACAGGTTTAAAACCTGTATGTTTAAAAAAGTTTAAACTAAAATTTAATTTGTAAAGAAATATTTAAACATGTTTTAAATTTAAATATCATTATAAGGAAATGTTTTCTTAAGACTTAATTATTTGTGAGGAAATTAATGGATAATTAATTTGTTTGATTAATTAATCATTTGGATTAATTAAATAAATAATAAATTAAAGATTTAAACTAATTTATTTATGATTAAGATAAATTAATTAGGAATAAATAATTTATAATTAAGGATTTTAAAATAGAATATTAATTAATGTTTAGAGATTAATTAATAAAGTAATTAAAGATTAATTAAGTTATGGATAACACTTAATTAATTTAATAATTAGAGATAAATTAATTTGTTATTAAGATTTATCAATTTGGAATTAATAATAATTAATCCAATTTAATTACTTAAGAAAAGTAATTAAAGAGTTGTTAATAGTTAATGGAGATCATTAACTATGGATTATTAAATAATTAATTAATAGGATTAATTTTGATAAGATAATAAATTATAGAATTTGTTTTAAATGAATTACTTAATGGAAGTAATTAAGAATTAATTACTTATTGTAATTAATTAAGTTAATTTGATTTAGTTAGATTAATTAATTAAGAAATGATTTGATAATAATTACTTAATGTAATTATTAAGGTATGATTATTTAGGAAGTAAATAATAAGATAATTACTGGAAGTAATTAATTGATGGTTATGTATTAAGGAAAGTAATTTGAGTTTAATTACTTTGAATAATTAATCAAGGGATTAATTAAGAAATTAATTAAGGAGAATTAATTTAGTAAATGAAAGTAATTAAGGGTAGTTAATTACTGATTGAAGATTAATCAAGGTGATTAATAAATGTTGTTTAATTTAAAGTTAATTACTTAATGTAATTAATTTAATTAAAGTAATTAATAATTAAGTTGTAATTAAGGATCATTAATTAATATAATTAATGATGTAATTAAGATTGATTAATTAAGTATAATTAATAAATGAAGTGATTAATTAATGTAATTAATTAAGGTTTAACATAATTAATTATAGTGATTAATTTAATTAATTATAGTTAATTAATTAGTGAAGCAATTAAAGGTTAATTACTATAAGTGGTTAAGGTTAATTAATTTGAGTAATTAATTAAAGATAAATTACTTGAAGGTAATTAAAATATAATTAATCAAAGATGATTAATTGAAAAAGGTAATTAAAAGACAATTGATCAAAGATGATTAATTGAAAAAGGTAATTAAAAGACAATTGATCAAAGATGATTAATTGAAAAAGGTAATTAAAAGACAATTGATCAAAGATGATTAATTGAAAAAGGTAATTAAAAGATAATTAATCAAAGATGATTAATTGAAAAAGGTAATTAGAGGATAATTAATTAATTTGTAATTAAGTAATGGTTAAGTAAGCAGGATTTATAAAATGAAGTAATTAATTTAATTCACTTTAAATTAATTAGAGATGATATAGATCATTACTTATGGATGGATGATAATACTGAATGCTTTGCATTTGATTGATATCTCTGATGAGATATATGCTATGTGATATGGATGTTTAGTTGAATTGTGATAATATGGATTATCTGATGATATTGATAATGTTGATTATCTATTGTGAATTATCTTTCTAAGTGTATAAAGATAATTGAATTAAATTGTTTTAACCTTTAAAACAACTTGGCCTTAAAAGATACGTTTTGGATTTCGATGAGACCGGGATCGGGTTTCCGTATACCGGATTTCCAGGTCTGGAGACCCGAATACCACATCGATCCAAATTTACGTTAGGTCGTGAAATCCAAATGGAGCAAGTGAAGACTCGAGGTGTAAGAACGATTCTTTGTCAGTATAACTCTGTGGGTGATTCCGTAATGAGTTGACGGAGATAGTACTTTCAGATTCGAGATAAAGATTTAGAGTGCAAGGGTTATTGTCGTTAACTCTGAGGGTGATTCCAATACGAGTGTAACGAGATAATGCCTTCGGTTTCGTTCGAACCCGGAACGAACTTGTATGGATTGAATGCTTTCAGCACATCGTCAGGTGGACGATGAGCATTCTAAGATAGATGTGTTCTTTTAAAAGGTAATCGTGACCTCAAGCCTCACAAACCGGGAATGGCTAAAACAGGGGAGGTGCAGCAAGGTTAGTGGGTAGCACCCAAGTAGGACAAGATGACCTCTGTCTAGATGTCCCTTTCTATTTTCGACTTAGTGTGTGCGGTTGAATCATGACAACCGTGGGGTATCTTGTGCGGGAATTATCCAGTAAGGGATGTTCCGACCTTGTGTTGCAGGGGATTGGGAGTGATCCTCGGTACGGTGATCTAGGCCACGTACTGTGACGGGCGGTACCCCAGTAGCCCTGCCATTGTATGGAATCCAATTTCCAATAAGTGACAACGGATTTGATTGTATAACCCACTTTGTGGCTAGTATGCTGGAATTTAATAATGTAACAATTTCAGCTATTTCATATTTATTTGAAAACCCTAGACCCTATTATAATACAATCGAATTTCCTATCAAATGTTTTGGTTAGCGTAAGGTAAAAACTTACCCATGTTTATTTGTGGGGAGTCTTACGTGATACCTTTTCTTTCAAAAGGTTTTGAAGTTAAACAAGTTTAACCTGTTACTCACACCAGACCCATGTCTGACCCAAGTTGTTTATTTCTGTTTTATAAACTCTTGGGTACTCAAATTTTTACGAGTAGCCAAGGGATTCAGGTTTAGCTTTGACGAGTAATCTGGAGGAGCAATGGAGCAGGAGGCTTCGGCGTTGTAGATATAGATAGTAGTTTTCCGCTGTGTTGATCTTTGTATTGATCTGTATTGTGTTGAGATGTAATAACTAGACAGATGTTTATAACTGTCTAGTATGTGATGTGTAATCTGTGTAACTCTGATAGATGATGTATATGATACTATGTAATATTTATGTGATATATTATATTTCGTTTCGTTTCCGCTGTGAGTATCTGTTGTTGTTTTCTTTTCTCTTCTTCTCTTTTCTATTTCTCACCCCTTTCTTTCTTACTGTCGATGCGATTTTCCGGGAGTGGAAACTCGGGTCGTCACATATTATAAATATACTTATTCAATTTCATTACCTTATTATGAAAATATTTTGTTAATTTACATCTTTGTTATTTCAAACAATTTTTACTTTAATTAGATTTCAATTCAATTTAGTTGTCGAACACTTCGTGAAATAGAATTCACAAAGTATTCGTTTTTATTTTAATTCAACCAATAATCGATGATAACTAAATATCATCATCTTCAAACAACAACATTCATTTAAATTATCATTTTATAGATATAAAATATAATTAAGGTAAAATTATACCATTTATCCAATTTTTAAAACAATATTATGTCAAGTTGCCTCATTTAAGAGTTTAGAAACTCATATCGATAATATGGCGTCCCACGCACAAATAAGAATTCATAAACGACTCAACGGATTAGTAAACACAATATAAAACATTTTATAACACTAAAAAGTACACACTCTCATATATATACACTCGAACAAACTCATTCTTGGGTATTACTACCCTATCTCTATTGAGTCAAACCCCACAAAGCTAAGGTTATCGCTAAACAAAAGCTCTGATACCAACTATGACAACCCACATTTTGGGAGGTTTAAATCGACAATAATCCACACATTTCCAACTTACACAATCTAGAACATAGATAATCATTAGGGTTTATTAATAAAAATAAGAAAAGAAGAAGAAAACAAACACAGAATCTCGCAGTGGAACGATAAAATATAATAATCAAATAAACAGTTCATGAAGCTGTTTATATTATACATTTGATTATAATTTATACAACATTTATCGGAGTTATATATACAACAGGGATAAATAAAATAATGTAGCATACAACATGATGCATGAATAATAATAGTAATAATATACCAAATCTTCGTCTTCGTCCTTTAGAAAATAATCTTCAATGCGCTGAAAAACTCAGGACTGACCTGAGCATAATGAAAAGAAAACACACTCGAGTCCTGTAACGACCCGTAATTTTCGAAAATTAAAAATAGTTAATTTAATAAGGTTTTGTGATTTAATGCTGGAAGAAATGAAAATTTGTGATTAAATAATAAGAATGTAATTGATTAAATGGTAATAGTATTAATTGAAGGTAATTTACAATTGCTTTGAATGTAATTCTAATTAATTGAAATGATTAAAAAATTATAATTAGTTATAGATGGTAAATTGATTGTATTAATGATGTGTGTATAATTTATAATTGGATTTAAAGAGCAATTGATAATTTAAATGTTGTTTAATTAATAAAATAATGTGTAATAAATGGTGATTGGATAGAATTTGTGTAGTATAAGTTGTTATAACAATGGGTGGTAAATAATGAACTTACAAATGTGTGTTTTAATGACATTGTTTTAAATGTAATTAATGGATAGGAATACCAAAGGCTAATTGTAATAAAAGGATATAATTTAGGAATATAAGTGGTAGAAAAATAAAAATTTATGATTTTATTTGTGTTAACGTATGTTAAGAGATATGTTTATGATATAAATTTGAAATTCTACTAATAAAATGTATTACAGTAAGAAAAAAATATATGATAACATACGTTAGGTGTATTTAATGACATTGTTTGAATGTAATTAATAACGGTGATTATAATAATAAATGTTATTGAAGAATAAAATGAATAAATTTATTAAAGGAGAAAACATATGATTATTTATTTGAAATATGTTTTAGCATAGAGTAAGAAATTAATTATTTGTAAGTAAATTTCAAACTCTTGTTTATAACTAATAATGTTAATAGATATGTTTGAAATACAATTTAAAGAAAAACAATTGGATTAACTATCTTCCCAGTAATCAGCGTATGTTTTGAAATTTAGTTATTGGAATTAATAACAATTAAAATCTTTCCATTAATAGGAAATAGAAGTGAATTGTAATTATTAGTGATATGTGCAACTTACGTTTAGTTTTAAAAATACAATAATTATTTTAATGAGAAGTATTAATTTAATTGGTGTGTTCAATATTATTCATGGTGTATAAAATAAATATTGGTTAAATTAACATATATTTATGTGTATATTTGGAGTTAATGAAATATATTGAAGGAAATATACGTTTTAAAATTGAATTTCAAAAGTTGTTGCAGTATACTAATCCTTCCATCCTCATTAATGTATTACCTTACTTTATTCTGTTGCCATCTCACATTTCGTTGACCCCTCTCTTTTGCATATTTCATTCCATTTGTTCTCTCACTTCTTGCCATAAATTGAATTATTAATGATGCGTTACTTTGCATTTGAAATGAAATGTGTATGTGCATTAATTCATGAATTCATTTGCATGCACTATTCACACATGCATGCATTCATTTCCTTTCAAAAAAAAACTTTTCACCTAGCACGTTAGTCTAAACGGAATTAAATGCTCTGTTCTTTCTTTGTGTAATGAATAGTCTTAAATATATTAGAATTTCATATTCCACTATTCACGTTCATTATTCTTTTCATTTATTTATCTTCTCAAATTTCAACCGCCCCTTTCATTTATTTATTTCCATTATTATTTTGTTTTACTAAATACTAGCCTTTTTTGGTTTTCCTGTAAGTTTCATTTATTTAAACGTGAGCCTTGCCCTGAAACGTTTCTTATTAATGAAATTAATTGAGGTAGCACACGTTTCAAAATTTTATACAAAAAGTATTGCTTGCTTTTTAAACATATCTTTTAAAATTCAAACGTGTATTTTTCATTCTTCATTTAATACCTGCCTCATTTTTGTTTGTTTCTTCATTTTGGTTGTTCCTTCTTCTTTTTCGTGAAGCTGCATCTTCTCAAACGCGAGTTTCATTTTATATGTATACATATTTTTTTTAACCTTTCTTCACCTCTTTACACCATGTCCTACCTCCAATTCTTAAAAAAAATAAAAAAAAAAGAGTTCATTGTTTTCTCCATCTCATTTCATATTTCTACAGCTACTACAATTCTTTTCATTTTGTTTTCCTGTAGCCTTCTTCCACAACGTCGTATTTTTTATTTTATTTTTGATAGCCTATATTTCCTAAAGCCTTCATTTTAGAAACGTGACATTCATTTTGTCCCTCCACCTTTATTTCTTCATTATTAAATAACCTGCCACTTTATTTCTTCTTTTATGTTTTGTTTCTCCTGACACCTCATATTCATTTAGTTAATTATTCTTTGCTAAAGCTATAATATTGTCGGCAAATTGTTCATGTTTTTAAATTGTTTCTTCATTTTTTTGTCACCGCTTCATTTCCTATGTTTAGATCTCCATTTCAAATCTTCCTGCCCCTGAATCATTTTAATGTGAACTTGCAAATTCAAAAGCTCTCATTTTTTCAAATTCAAAAGCTCTTTTTTATGAAACATGAGTTTCATTTTTTTTCATTTTTCCTACATGTCCTGCCTACATCTTAGTTTGTTCTTCAATCTTTGCGTGAAGCCTTATCTTGAGAAAAATGTAAGTATTAAATTTTTTTTTTTATATTAAAACGTGTACCAAATATTATTTTAATAATATTTCTTATAACATGAATATCTTTTGCATATAAACTTCGATTCATGCGCGATTTTTTCTATTGGAATTTTGGGCTTTTATTTGGATTTCAAACCGATTTGAAATCAAAAGTGGGTGTTTTAACGCACTCACAACTACTAAACTATCATATGTTAGTTAAATAAAACCTATGATGTGATTAGAAGTTAATTAATTGATGTTTGGTATATTTAAATTGTCATTCTAGTTAAATTGAATTTTATTGCATTTGATCATCGTTTAATTTAATATTTAATTTAAATTGTCAATTTAATACCTGTGATTGATTATCAGTTATCTATTGATGGTTATTGATTGATTTGGATGATGATTGTGATGGATGTTTGATTTTTTGATATTGGATGACTGGATGTTGTACTTTTATATTGTTATAACACTGCAAGTTCCTTATGGGTTGAAATGATACATACTCGAACGATCTATAGATTAGGGAAAAATCGTTATGGGTTGAAATGATAGACTCAAGCGATTTTATGGATTTTATTTAATTCGAGATTGTGGTTTGAAATGATATATAACCGTAAATTTTTAAATTGCGGATTGAAATGATAAATATCCATATCACTTGACCCTAGGGTAGAAAATTATATACGGACACAGGATTTGTTAAATTAAGTGATTTTGAATTCAGTTAACTGGTATTTTGAAATAGAAATTTGATTTATATAAACTGAATTATTTTTGAAAGTCCAAGCGTAAATGTTGAAATTGGAATTGATTTAATGAATTGTTCAAAAGATTTAAATTGGAATTTCAAAGTTGAAGTGTAAAATATAAATGAATTTATCGGAAATTGAGTTATTGGAAATGTTTGGATATAACTTTGAAATCTACTTTAAATTAATCTAAACTATTTTAATCAATTTAAAACTATTTTTAATTTATTTAATCTATTATAACCTATTTAATCCAATTTAATCTATTTTACCTATTTTAAACTAATTAAATTTATTTAATCTATTTTAAATTTATTTAATATAATTTAAATACATTTAATCTATTTTGAATTTTTTTAATTTTTTTTAAAAATTTACTTAATATAATTTAAATCAATTTAATCTATAACTAATCTATTTTAAAATATTTTAAAACTAATAAAATCTATTTAATCTATTTTAAATCAATTTAAATCTAATTAAATCAAATTCAAATCTATTTAAAAACTACTTTAATCTATATAAATTATTTTTAAACCATTAAAACTATTTAAGATTATCTAAACCATTTTCTAAAATTTAGACTATGTAAAGTTGAAGTATTTATATTTAAATCCTTGATGATGACACACCCTAGGTTGGGATTTGAAATTGATACCTTTTTTATGAAATGACATATTTGAGTAAATATGACGACTTTGGAAAGGACGATTTAATTAACCTATCTTAACGACAATTTTGAAAGTGAATATGATTTCGAAAGTGATATGGTTTTGAGAATATGATATTTTGAAATAAATTGTGAATTGACTTTTGAAATATAAAAGAACCATCTGGTGTGAAATAAGTGTTTGGTTGCTAAAGAGACTGGGATCGGATATTGTCATACTCTCTGCCAATACCGGAAACCACTTTAAGAACTGTGTACGTAGTGGAGATTCCAGAAATGAAGTAGGATGGTTTGGCGAACGATTCTATATGAGGTATTTACATGACCCTGACTCCCATAAGTCAGCTTGATGTGGCTAAAATCAAGAGCCACGCCGGGCCAAGTGAGGTTATTCCTCCGACTGGACACATTTCTTCAATACCATTCTATTACTTTGTGATTGATTTGGTGGCCACCCCTTGATTTGATTTTGGGGGTGTGTTTTGAGGTGGGCGGTAGTAGCTGCTATGCATTACCACCAGTCTGGATATGCAATTGGTATATCTACCCTAGGCATTGCCTCGAGTGCCTTGTCGCATGCTTTATCGCGCCTTCTACGAGTTTGTTTTGTACCATACCTATGGAGTGCCCTCTGGGTAAACCTCCAGTTTACGGAGGAGCGTACGGTACTATATAGACTATGTGTAACGACCCGTATTTTTACGGATCGACATGTTCGTCAAAATCTGGAATTTTAGCACTTTCATGTCATTTCAGATTTTTAGGCAGATTTGTCTAAGTCCTAGGTCGTACGCGACCTAAAGGTTGTTGGCGACTTAGGAGATAAGTCGTGAGCGACTTAGAGAAGATCTGCGACTTAAGGGGATAGGCAAGTTAAAGGATAAGTCTGGGTCGAGTTGCCGACTTAAGGTAGTGACCGACCTAAGTGATGAGTCGTGACCGACTTAAGAGGTTTAGGCGACCTAAGGAAATGTTGTGAGCGACCTAAGTTTTTGTTAAGTGTTAGGTCGGCTGGGAAAGTTAGCGACCTAGTGGTTCCGGGTTAGCGACTTAGTAATTAAGTTGTTAGGTCGGTTGGGACGACCTATAGGAGTTAGCGACCTATAGGGTTGAGCGACTTAAGAGGGTTAGTAAGTTAGTGTAGTTAGGTCGGCAACGACCTAAGTAGTAGTTAGCGACTTAAGGAGTTAAGTCGTAAGTCTGGGTAGAGTTAGGTCGCATCTCAGTTGTTCGCGACTTATGATTAGGTCGCGTGGAAGCTTAAGGAATTAGGTCGTAACCTGTTAAGTCGTAGGTCGCTGGGTTCTGGCTTGGTGTTAGGTCGTAGCCTGTGTGTTAAGTCGCGAGCGACCTAGGAGTTAAGTTGTATCTCGTTGAGACCTGGTGCGTTAAGTCGCGTGAGGGCTTATCAGTTAGGTCGTAGGTCGTAAGGTTTGGATAGGTCGAGAATTTTAGGTCGGAGGCTTTGTTAAGTCGTGGGGGTTTTTAGGTCGTAGGTCGGCATAGTGTTAAGTCGGCAGCGACTTAAGAAGATAGCCGAGTTACGACTTAGGGTATTTTCTGCTATAAATAGGAGAGCTTCTCTTCATTTTTGGGATCCGGATTTTGAAGCGACGAAGTGCTGCCATTTTGAGAGCTCGACTTCTACACTTCTTCACTTCTTTTCTCCACTCTAATCTAGTGCTTCCATCCATCCAAATCGAAGATCAAGATTGAAGATTCAAAAGCTTAGATTGAAGATCTTCATCTTTTCAAGAGAGATTTCTTCGTTTGAAGCGGATTCGTGATAGATCAAGCTTGATCCTTCGCTGTCCAGATCTGAAGCATATTGATTTGAGGTTGTTTAGGTGATTTGGTGAGTGGTGATTATCTCTCACATGGATCCAAAGGAGTAGATCGGATTGTTGGCTCGATTTGGTGTTAAATTAGTGATTTCCATGCATTTTCTTCATCCTAAGTGTAGATCCATATAGATCCATTGTTCATGATGATGTTACATCCATTTTATCATATGTTAACCTATGCAAGTTCATTCATCAAGTTTGTAGAGATATAATCCATGTTTTCATGCTTATTGGACTTTCAACTCTTTAATTACGAAAATGCCATTATTGTTATAATTGTCTACTTAGATCATATTTGAATGCTTGATTGTTTGGATTGATGTTTGATTTGATTGATTGTTATGAACTAGATGATTGATGATTAGATTTAGACCGAAGACGATTCAAAAGCTAAGGGAAAGGCTCTTGAATTGGGAAAGCTGCTCGTGGCATATGTAGCGGGATGATGAAGCTCTTATGCATAGATTTGATGATGTGATGATGAGATGAGGCTTTGCGAGGATGTAATGAAGCGAGGCAATCATGTGATGAAGACTTGGTCTAATCCAGACGGGATCATTCCAAGCATGTTGATAACTCGGTGATATGATTCGAGTTGAGGATAATGAATGGATATGAGAATAGTCGTCGAGGAGGATGACTAGGAGGCTTGGATAGCATCGTTGTTGAAGGTTCTAGCATGCTCTAAGCAAGGGTACGTTTGGGCAGATTCGATAGTCCCAACGGCCAACTGTTGATGGTCGAGTACTCTGGGCAGATTCGATAGTCCTAGGCACGGGCTGCGACGACGTGCGGGAGTTATGTCTAGAACCGGGGTTTTCATTAGCCCTTGACGGACGGCTGAAAGAATGTGCCGGTCATTCAATTAACGGTGATATCGAAGCAATGATAACAGTGATAGCCAGAGTCATGGATGTTTGGTTGTATCGTCATTCGGACTCAAGAGCGGTATTTTCTGGGTGCTTATCTGATTTAGGCCTTGGTACTTGGAAAACATCGCCCTTGACTCGAGTGATAGTAGCTTTACTTTAAATTGTATGCTCTGCTATGTTTGCTTCTGCTTAGTGTGTGTCTGGGGGCTATCACTGTAGAATGAGGTTGGAATGGGAGGGTTGTATTCCTGTTCCTTTTCCTTTATGCTCTTTTGGTATGTTGTTAGTTAATTTACTGCTCACTAAGACTGTTGTCTGACTCAAGGCTTTATGTTTTAATTCTTATTGCCTTGGGCTGTTCGTCCATTTTTGGGACGGGCAGACTAGGTAGCAGGTGACAGGTGCTGTCCTCTTCTCACGATGCTGATATCGAAGACGAGCCGGAGGGTTGCATATTATCTTCTTATTATATGTACTGGATATTCCGCTGTTTTGTATTCTCTGAGAGATATGTAGTGAGGCTGGATGTATTGACTATGTGGATGCTTGTATTCAACTATTATGGAGTTTTATATGATGTCATTTTGTTCTGTAAAGCTTCACTATACATATGTTCTATTGTATTTTGTCCATGCGCTGTGAGTAATACGATAGAATCTGTTGTTTTAAATCTTACCTTGACAATCGTCCATGGTCGCCTGGCACACTTTACAGCGCTCTATCTCTAGATTCGGTGCAGGGGTTATGGGCGGTCGTCATATTTGGTATCAGAGCCTTGGTTAATCGATTTTACCCAACGCTTGCCGTCGTAACTACGTATGAGAGACGTAATTGTATTTTGATGGATGAATACTATATATAATATAGTAGCTTAGTAGAGTTGAGTCCTTTATGCAGTTGTTTCTCTAGATGTTCTAATCATTCCTTTTTATAGATATTGAGAATGAGTCGAAGAGGGAGACCAGCTGCTAGGGAAGGCCGTGCTACTGAAGAGACTGCTGACTATGCAGCCATGTTCGAAGCTATGATGACTTCGATCATGAGAAGGATACCGGTTCCGGGGGCAGCAGTAGATGTTGGAGTTCAAGTCCAAACTCCGAAACCAGTGGATTTTGCTAAGTTGTGCAAGGATTATACTGCTCTTGGAGGGAAGGTTTTCTTGGGAACAGAATCAACTATCGAAGTCCAGAGATGGATAGATGCTTGTAGAAGGATCTTTGGTGATTTGGGAATTGATGATGCAACTAAGAGGAAGTTGGCATCAAGGCAGCTTCAAGGGAGAGCCTCTGATTGGTGGAACTCTATTACCATCAATACTGCGGAGGAAGAGATTACTTGGGAGCAATTCCAAGCTAGATTTGAAGCTAAGTTCATTTCTACAGCTCAGAAGTCTGTTCTGTTCAAGAAGTTTGTAGAACTCAAGCAGGGTGGAAGATCTGTTCTTGAGTATGTTTCTGAGTTTGAAGCTTTGTCCAAGTATGCCCGGTCATATATTGAGTCTGCTTACCAGAAGAATGAGAAGTTTGTGACCGGCTTGGATAGCTATCTTGGGAGACAGTTGGTGGATCATTTGGACGATTCATTTGAGAAGCTTGTGGAGAAAGCTCTTAGGCATGAGAGTCTGTTTCCTAAGGAAGGACCTGTTGTTGCTGTTACCAAGGGAGAATCTAAACCACAGCAGGGTGGAAACCAAAAGAGGAAGCAGCAGCAGCAGAAGGGTAAGGATGGCCAGAAGAAGCCGAAAGGCGAGGTGACTTGCTACAATTGTCAGCAGAAGGGCCATTTCTCTAAGGATTGTAAGAATCCGAAGGCACCGATGAAGTGTCACAACTGTGACAAGCCGGGGCATTTCAGGAAGAATTGTCCAGAACCGAGAAAGGACAGGCAGATTGTGCAAGCCTATGCTTTAGGAGCTGTTCCGTCGTCTTCAAAAGCTCCTACTGCTGAAGAGAAGGGAAAGAGTGTGGTTGTTCAAGGTACTCTTTTCCTATGTGGTGTTCCAGTTAGAGTTTTGTTTGATACTGGAGCGTCGCATTCGTTTGTGTGTAGTGAACTCGTAGACCGGTTAGGTTTGGAACCGGATATTGTTGATAGGCCATTGGTTGTGACTAATCCAGTTGGGGGTTCGTCTTGTTTGTGTATGTTATGTCGTGGTCTAGTTGTGTCGAGTCATGGTTGCTCTTTTGTTTGTGATTGCTTTGTTCTAAACTTTGCAGGGTTCGGAATTATCTTGGGTATGGACTGGCTTAGGAAGTATGCGGCAAAGGTTGATTGCGAAAGGTTGGAGGTGACAGTCGAGAATGTGGAAGGGCGAAAGATTGTGATACGATGTAAGCATGAGGAAGGCGTCTTCATGAGCTTCATGTATTCGCTAGTTGTTCCACGGGATGGACTGTCCTTAGTGCCAATCGCAAATGGATTCGAGGATGTCTTTGACGAAGTCAAAGGGTTGCCGCCGCATAGAGAGATCGAGTTTCGTATAGATCTAGTTGAAGGAGCCAGACCTGTTGTGATGCCTCTTAGGCGGATGGCGCCTAGGGAACAGCAGGAGTTGAGGGTGCAAGTTGATGACCTTTTACAGAAAGGATTCATTCGGCGTAGTGTGTCCGAGTGGGGTGCACCAGTTGTGTTTGCAACCAAGGCAGATGGGTCGTTGAGATTGTGTGTGGATTATCGTGAGCTGAATAAGGTAACTAAGAAGAACAAGTATCCATTGCCGAGAATAGACGACTTGTTTGATCAGCTTCACGAAGCTAAGGTGTTTTCTCAGATGGATTTGGCAACGGGATTTCACCAGTTGAGAGTAGCGAAAGATAGTGTGCCGAAGACTGCTTTTCGGACACCATCGGGTTTCTTTGAGTGGCTGGTAATGCCGTTTGGATTGACTAACGTGCCAGCATATTTTGTGGATCTTATGAATAGAGTGTTCAGAGATCAGTTGAACAAGTTCGTACTTGTGTTCGTGGATGATATTCTGATTTATTCCAGAACTGAAGAAGAGCACAAGACGCACTTGCGTATTGTTTTGGAAATCTTGCGGAAACATCAGCTGAAGGCTAAGTTTTCGAAGTGTCACTTCTGGAAGAGTGAAGTGAGGTTCTTAGGCCATGTGATTTCTGGAAATGGAATAGCGGTTGATCCCGCTAAGGTGGCAGCAATCCAGGATTGGGTTAGACCTAAGAATGCATCAGATGTGAGAAGTTTTCTTGGATTAGCAGGATATTATCGACGGTTTATCAAAGACTTCTCCAAGATAGCTGCACCATTAACAGGATTGACGAAAAAGAACCAAGTGTTCAGTTGGGATGCTAAGTGTGAGCAAGCTTTCGGAATCCTGAAAGAGCGATTGACGAGTGCTCCTGTTTTGACTATTCCTAGTGGGAATGATGAGATGGTGGTTTACACCGACGCATGTGGTACTGGACTTGGAGCAGTGCTGATGCAGAAGGATAAAGTTGTTGCGTATGCCAGTCGACAACTGAAGCCGCATGAAAGGAATTACCCAACTCATGATTTGGAATTAGCGGCGATTGTATCTGCTCTGAAAATGTGGAGACATTATCTGTTGGGAGTTCGATTCGAGTTGTTTACGGATCACAAGTCGTTGAAGTATCTTTTCTCCCAAAAGGATTTGAATCTTCGGCAGCAATGTTGGCTAGAGTTTTTGGCATCATATGATTTTAGTATAGCTTATACTCCGGGAAAAGGTAACGCAGTGGCAGATGCGTTAAGTCGAAGACATGCAGGATTAGGAGCCATGTTTTCCGAATGGAAGAGTCTCGAGTATTTGGCAGGATTTGACTTCAGGCCTAGATGCGAATTGGAACCTGAGATGTTGGCAAACTTATCGATAAGACCCACTCTTATGGAAAGGATTGGTGAGAGCCAAAAGCGAGATGATAAGCTTGTCAAGATTATCCGTGAATTGGAATCTGGATTGGATCCAGAAAAGGATAAAGGATTCGAGGTCGATCGAGAGGGTTGGCTTCGGAAGCAAGGACGACTAGTTGTTCCCGATATAGATGAATTGAGGAGTGAAGTTCTGAAGGAAAGTCATCACTCGAAGCTGACAATTCATCCAGGTGGAAATAAGATGTATCGGGATATGAAGAGAACCTACTACTGGGAAGGCATGAAGAAGGATGTTGGAGATTTCATTTCCAAGTGTATGAACTGCCAGTTGGTAAAGGCTGAACAGAAAAAGCCAAGTGGATTGCTTCAGCCCTTAGAAGTTCCTACATGGAAGTGGGAACAAGTGTCGATGGATTTTATTGATGGATTGCCTAGAACCAGAACGGGAAATGAAGGGATTTGGGTCATTGTAGATCGTCTGACTAAGAGTGCACGATTCATTCCTGTTCGATCGACTAGGACTGCATCAAAGTTGGCTGAGTTGTATGTTAAGTGGATAGTCCGATTTCATGGTATTCCGAAGAGTATAGTGAGCGATCGAGACCCATTGTTCACTAGTGGATTTTGGAAGAGCTTCCAGAAAGTCTTGGGAACCGAGTTGTGTTTGAGTACAGCTTATCACCCTCAAACAGATGGTCAGACTGAGAGAGTCAACCGAGTTTTGGAAGATCTCCTCAGAGCTTGTGTTTTGGATTTCGGAGGATCATGGGAAGATCACCTTCATTTGGTGGAGTTTGCGTACAACAACAGTTAACAGTCAAGTATTGGTATGGCACCATATGAGGCATTGTATGGAAGACCGTGTAACTCTCCGACATGTTGGTTGGAAACCGGAGAGAAGCTGATACTTGGGCCAGAGATGATTCGACAGACTTCAGATTGTATAGAAATCATTCGGCAACGAATGAAGGCAGCCCAAGATCGTCAGAAGAGTTATGCCGATAAGCGTCGAAAGGATTTGGAATTCGACATAGGAGATATGGTTTTTGTGAAGATTTCTCCACTGAAGAATGTTATTCGATTCGGGAAGAAAGGAAAATTGACTCCGAGATTTGTTGGACCATTCCCGATTATCGAGCGAATTGGAAAGCTCGCTTACAGATTGGAGTTACCAGAGAAGATGTCGAGTGTGCACAATGTTTTTCATGTATCATATCTACGGAAGTATGTGCACGACTCAAATGTAGTAGTTTCTGCAGATAGCTATGAAGATTTTGAAGTTGATCCAGTTGATAGAAGACCTCGTAAGCCGCTTCGTGTTGTTGAAACCGACACGAAACAGCTTAGGAGAAAGGTAGTTAAGTTGCTCAAGATACAATGGAGTGATGATGATAACGACTGTACGTGGGAGGTGGAAGAGAGGATGAAGGCAGCTCATCCTGAACTCTTCAAGGTATGGCCCTAAGGTGTCGTCTCATCTCGTGATATTGTAACTTGTTCTAAGTCTTAGAATTCTGTACGCTAAGCTAGAATTGGATGCATGGTTTGTTGATTGCTATGGATGGTAGGCGTACAGAATAGTTTTTGATTGCTTGGAATTTCGGGGGCGAAATTTCTAAGGGGGAGAGAATGTAACGACCCGTATTTTTACGGATCGACATGTTCGTCAAAATCTGGAATTTTAGCACTTTCATGTCATTTCAGATTTTTAGGCAGATTTGTCTAAGTCCTAGGTCGTACGCGACCTAAAGGTTGTTGGCGACTTAGGAGATAAGTCGTGAGCGACTTAGAGAAGATCTGCGACTTAAGGGGATAGGCAAGTTAAAGGATAAGTCTGGGTCGAGTTGCCGACTTAAGGTAGTGACCAACCTAAGTGATGAGTCGTGACCGACTTAAGAGGTTTAGGCGACCTAAGGAAATGTTGTGAGCGACCTAAGTTTTTGTTAAGTGTTAGGTCGGCTGGGAAAGTTAGCGACCTTGTGGTTCCAGGTTAGCGACTTAGTAATTAAGTTGTTAGGTCGGTTGGGACGACCTATAGGAGTTAGCGACCTATAGGGTTGAGCGACTTAAGAGGGTTAGTAAGTTAGTGTAGTTAGGTCGGCAACGACCTAAGTAGTAGTTAGCGACTTAAGGAGTTAAGTCGTAAGTCTGGGTAGAGTTAGGTCGCATCTCAGTTGTTCGCGACTTATGATTAGGTCGCGTGGAAGCTTAAGGAATTAGGTCGTAACCTGTTAAGTCGTAGGTCGCTGGGTTCTGGCTTGGTGTTAGGTCGTAGCCTGTGTGTTAAGTCGCGAGCGACCTAGGAGTTAAGTTGTATCTCGTTGAGACCTGGTGCGTTAAGTCGCGTGAGGGCTTATCAGTTAGGTCGTAGGTCGTAAGGTTTGGATAGGTCGAGAATTTTAGGTCGGAGGCTCTGTTAAGTCGTGGGGGTTTTTAGGTCGTAGGTCGGCATAGTGTTAAGTCGGCAGCGACTTAAGAAGATAGCCGAGTTACGACTTAGGGTATTTTCTGCTATAAATAGGAGAGCTTCTCTTCATTTTTGGGATCCGGATTTTGAAGCGACGAAGTGCTGCCATTTTGAGAGCTCGACTTCTACACTTCTTCACTTCTTTTCTCCACTCTAATCTAGTGCTTCCATCCATCCAAATCGAAGATCAAGATTGAAGATTCAAAAGCTTAGATTGAAGATCTTCATCTTTTCAAGAGAGATTTCTTCGTTTGAAGCGGATTCGTGATAGATCAAGCTTGATCCTTCGCTGTCCAGATCTGAAGCATATTGATTTGAGGTTGTTTAGGTGATTTGGTGAGTGGTGATTATCTCTCACATGGATCCAAAGGAGTAGATCGGATTGTTGGCTCGATTTGGTGTTAAATTAGTGATTTCCATGCATTTTCTTCATCCTAAGTGTAGATCCATATAGATCCATTGTTCATGATGATGTTACATCCATTTTATCATATGTTAACCTATGCAAGTTCATTCATCAAGTTTGTAGAGATATAATCCATGTTTTCATGCTTATTGGACTTTCAACTCTTTAATTACGAAAATGCCATTATTGTTATAATTGTCTACTTAGATCATATTTGAATGCTTGATTGTTTGGATTGATGTTTGATTTGATTGATTGTTATGAACTAGATGATTGATGATTAGATTTAGACCGAAGACGATTCAAAAGCTAAGGGAAAGGCTCTTGAATTGGGAAAGCTGCTCGTGGCATATGTAGCGGGATGATGAAGCTCTTATGCATAGATTTGATGATGTGATGATGAGATGAGGCTTTGCGAGGATGTAATGAAGCGAGGCAATCATGTGATGAAGACTTGGTCTAATCCAGACGGGATCATTCCAAGCATGTTGATAACTCGGTGATATGATTCGAGTTGAGGATAATGAATGGATATGAGAATAGTCGTCGAGGAGGATGACTAGGAGGCTTGGATAGCATCGTTGTTGAAGGTTCTAGCATGCTCTAAGCAAGGGTACATTTGGGCAGATTCGATAGTCCCAACGGCCAACTGTTGATGGTCGAGTACTCTGGGCAGATTCGATAGTCCTAGGCACGGGCTGCGACGACGTGCGGGAGTTATGTCTAGAATCGGGGTTTTCATTAGCCCTTGACGGACGGCTGAAAGAATGTGCCGGTCATTCAATTAACGGTGATATCGAAGCAATGATAACAGTGATAGCCAGAGTCATGGATGTTTGGTTGTATCGTCATTCGGACTCAAGAGCGGTATTTTCTGGGTGCTTATCTGATTTAGGCCTTGGTACTTGGAAAACATCGCCCTTGACTCGAGTGATAGTAGCTTTACTTTAAATTGTATGCTCTGCTATGTTTGCTTCTGCTTAGTGTGTGTCTGGGGGCTATCACTGTAGAATGAGGTTGGAATGGGAGGGTTGTATTCCTGTTCCTTTTCCTTTATGCTCTTTTGGTATGTTGTTAGTTAATTTACTGCTCACTAAGACTGTTGTCTGACTCAAGGCTTTATGTTTTAATTCTTATTGCCTTGGGCTGTTCGTCCATTTTTGGGACGGGCAGACTAGGTAGCAGGTGACGGGTGCTGTCCTCTTCTCACGATGCTGATATCGAAGACGAGCCGGAGGGTTGCATATTATCTTCTTATTATATGTACTGGATATTCCGCTGTTTTGTATTCTCTGAGAGATATGTAGTGAGGCTGGATGTATTGACTATGTGGATGCTTGTATTCAACTATTATGGAGTTTTATATGATGTCATTTTGTTCTGTAAAGCTTCACTATACATATGTTCTATTGTATTTTGTCCATGCGCTGTGAGTAATACGATAGAATCTGTTGTTTTAAATCTTACCTTGACAATCGTCCATGGTCGCCTGGCACACTTTACAGCGCTCTATCTCTAGATTCGGTGCAGGGGTCATGGGCGGTCGTCACACTATGGGAATATATAAAATGTGTTAAGGGGGATATGGGTAATGCCTTAATGCTATTTTAGTACTTTTACTTTATTGTAGACATATTATAATAGCGTATTGTACTACATAGTAAATAGTTTAATGGATCCTTAGGAGATGTGAATCCTGAACATCTCTTAAATTATTGCACCCATGTTAGACATTGGATAAGAGATGTCAAACCCCGTAAGCATCTCTGACGTCGTTACACACATATTTACCATTGATTTAACTTACATAAGATTTTTTAGTTCTGACTCGAGTGTTTTGTCTTTTCAATTCGCTTGGGTCAGCCTGAGCATTTCAGTGTTGAAGACCTTATTTCTAGAGGACGAAGATGAAGATTTGTATTATTATTATTTATGATATGTATTCCACTGCATTATGTTGTTCCGCTACATTTATTTATTTCTTTATTCCTGTTTTATGTAACTCTGATTTTTGTGTTGTAAAAGAATAATCAAATGTATTTATTAAACAACTTCATGAACTATTATTTGGTTATTATATTTTGTCATTCCGCTGCGAGATTCTATATTTGTTTTTTTCTTTCTCTTTTTCTTATTTACCCCATAACAATCTGCCCTTTTGAATGGTTTGAGTCTGACGTGTGTGTCTGCTTAAAACATCCAAAAAGGCGGTAGTTACAGTTGGTACCAGAGCTTTGGTTTAGCGATAACCTTAGCTTTGTGGTGTCTGACTCTTAAGAAATAGGGTAGTAATACCCTAGAATGAGTCGTTGAGTATATATATGAGAGAGCGTATTTGTTAGTGTTATAAAAGGTTTTTATATTGTGTTAATTTGTTCCATTTTGTCTTTATAAATTTTGGTTGGTGCGTAGGACGCTATGACATCAATAGGGATTCCTAAAAACTTAATAGGGCAGACCAACATAATATTTGTTTTGAAATATAGGTAAATGAAATAATTTTTCCTATTATATATTTTTGTATATAAAATAATAATTTTATAAATGATATATTTGGTTGTAATATATTTTTTTGTTAGGTAGAAAATTTTATAAGTATTGATTTTAAAATAGGATTTATAAGTAAGGTAAATATAAAGTGGAAACTTTAGACTTAAATTCCAGGATTTTTGAAATTTCTTTCAAAGGGTTTTGGAATATAATATTAGTAGTATTTAGAAGTATTTTTTGATATGGATATTTCAATATGATTTGAAAGAAATGTTTTAAAGGAATTTTGGAATGAAATAAGTTTGTACTCCCCTTTTAGTCGCTGGAAAATAATTTCCGTGATGAGTGCATGCATCATCGACGTTCATTTTTGAGTTTCAAAGTGGGAAGACCATTGTAGTAATTTTACTGCATAATTGTTTTGATAAATTAATCTTGATTTTAAATTCCAAATATGATTTGATATATATAAAAGATATGATTATATATATTATTTTAAAATAATTGAAATGAAACCCGGTTGTTTAGTTCTTAAGTTTCTGTAAATTAGAAATTGAAATTATTGTAATGAATGGAATCTTGACTATATTAAAAATTGGAAACTTCAAAAAATATAAATAAGAAATTGAAAATTTGTAAACTGTAAATAATGGAAATGAAAATAAGGAAATTTAACTATTGAACATTTTTATTTAAAATAAATATGAAAACTTGTGTAACCTTTTATTGCATTCTAAAAGACACACACACACACATATATATATATATATATAACTTACCAAAATATTAAAAGTTCTAATGTTAAATAGGATATGTGATAGAATATTATACAAGTAAAACTTTAGAAAATGAAAGTGTCCAATAGACTTACTTTATAAATAAGAATTCTAATGGTATAAATTGTTATTAACTGAAGTTTATAGTTTGAAATGCTACTAATTAAATGTAATAAAGTGAATAATGTAAGAAAATGATATAAACTTAGGTTAACATTGTAAGCTATTTATAATCAGATTTAATGGTAAAGGTGAATACTGTAAGTAAATAATTATAAACTTGAATTAATATTGAAGCCATTTATAATTAAAATGAGTACTATATAAATTGAATGATTATAACTTCAGGAAACATTGAAATGATTTAGAAATGGAATTAATATTCACTAATACTTTAAATATGAAAGGATGAATGTGAAAAGAAATAATCTATTAATGGTGAACTAAATTTTTAAGAAACTTACCTAATAATGTATAATCCAATAACTAAAAAAAGAATAACCTTACTTAAGCAACGAATGTGAAGTAATAAAATGAAAGAAAATGACATTGTATAAATAAAGGAGAAATGAACTTTGTAAGTAATAACGAATGTAAATTAATGAAAATAAACATTATATGAATGAGAAAAGAAAAGTGAAAGAAAAAAAAAGAAAATCAAACTAAATTGTAAATGTGAAGTAAACTAAAATAAAATGTATACAATACTTCAATAATGAATTCGTTTAGGATCCAAATAATTGAAATGGATATAACTTATGTAAGTAAAGAATGTAAATTAATGAAATAGGCCTTACATGAATGAATGGAAATTAAAATTTTGTAAGTAATGAACGTGAATTGAAGAAAATCATTGTATGAAAAGAAGAAAAACGAACAATAAAGATGTGAAAAGATAAATAGAGTAAACTTAAAAATGTGTTGGATTCTTTGTTTGTATTGGCTTATGGATTTGTTGGAAAAGGATACTTCTATTTTGTATAAAGATGTATAAATAACCTATAAAGTTTTATCTACGATTGTTGAGTGTATAGTTTACTTAGTAGTTTATTTATCATTTTTATATGATTTGAAGTTCTGAACCCGAACAAACCATTTGTTTTGGTTGAAATGGATGGATGATTGTTTTCTTTGTTGAAATAATGTTTGTTACTGTTTGTTTGCAAGTTATTGTTGTTATGTTGTAGTGACTTGTTTTGTTATCAGTTGAAAACAACCTAAATGTTTCTCTTTTATACATAATTATTAATTCCTTTGGAATATATAAGTGAAATACAGGTATGGAAGCAATAACTACTACTTTTGGTTTCGTATATTAAGCGTTGTTTGCCTGACAAATAGGTACGTTCTCGGATTACGGTTTTATAGCGATATTATATTAATTTCCCGCTGTTGGGATACATTATTTTGAAAAATATGACATATATTTTTATTATTGATATTATTATTTCTCCCAGACCTCTCCGTACAAAGGAGACTCTGCCGAAATTTTCGTGAATTTTGGACTTAGAAAATTTTGTGAAATATTTTCCAAACTTTGTTAACTTGAATATAAATGATTTAATTGTTATAAATTGATATATTTTATTTATATTATTTAAGTATGTAAATTAATTGTTTATAAATTTAGTGTTTTGAATAAGATATATTGATTACTTAATTTCTTCTTTTCCCTTCTTTTTCCTTTTCGAGAACGAAAAGTTTTGAGTGGGGAGAGTATAACGACCCGTAATTTTCGATAATTAAAAATAGTTAATTTAATAAGGTTTTGTGATTTAATGTTGGAAGAAATGAAATTTTGTGATTAAATAATAAGAATGTAATTGGATTAAATGGTAATAGTATTAATTGAAGGTAATTTACAATTGCTTTAAATGTAATTCTAATTAATTGAAATTATTAAAAAGTTATAATTAGTTATGGATGGTAAATTGATTGTATTAATGATGTGTGTATAATTTATAATTGGATTTAAAGAGCAATTGATAATTTAAATGTTGATTAATTAATAAAATAATATGTAATAAATGGTGATTGGATAGAATTTGTATAGTATAAGTTGTTATAACAATTGGTGGTAAATAATGAACTTACAAATGTATATTTTAATGACATTGTTTCAAATGTAATTAATGGATAAGAATACCAAAGGCTAATTGTAATAAGGGATATAATTTAGAAATATAAGTGGTAGAAAATAAAAAATTTATGATTTTATTTGTGTTAACGTATGTTAAGAGATATGTTTATGATATTAATTTGAATTTCTACTAATAACATGTATTACAGTAAGAAAAAAAAATGATAACATACGTTAGGTGTATTTAATGACATTGTTTGAATG
Source organism: Allium fistulosum (assembly GCA_030737815.1). NCBI lineage: Eukaryota > Viridiplantae > Streptophyta > Magnoliopsida > Asparagales > Amaryllidaceae > Allium > Allium fistulosum. The sequence continues at coordinate 270,919,330 of CM060902.1, read as the reverse complement.
TAATTAATAATGGTGATTATAATAATAAATGTTAATGAAGAATAAAATGAAATTTTTTATTAAAGTAGAAAACATATGATTATTTATTTGAAATGTGTTTTAGCATAGAGTAAGAAATTAATTATTTGTAAGTAAATTTCCAACTCATGTTTATAACCAATAATGTTAATAGATATGTTTGAAATACAATTTAAAGAAAAACAATTGGATTAACTATCTTCCCAGTAATCAGCGTATGTTTTGAAATTTAATTATTGGAATTAATAACAATTAAAATCTTTCCATTAATAGGAAATTCAAGTGAATTGTAATTTATTAGTGATATGTGCAACTTACGTTTTGTGTTAAAAATACAATAATTATTTTAATGAGAAGTATTAAGTTAATTGGTGTGTTCAATATTATTCATGGTTTATAAAAAAAATATTGGTTAAATTAACATATATTTATGTGTATATTTGGAGTTAATGAAATATATTGAAGGAAATATACGTTTTAAAATTGAATTTCAAAAGTTGTTGCAGTATACTAATCCTTCCATCCTCATTAATGTATTACCTTACTTTATTCTGCTGCCATTTCACATTTCATTGACCCCTCTCTTTTGCATATTTCATTCCATTTGTTCTCTCACTTCTTGCCATAAATTGAATTATTAATGAGGCGTTACTTTGCATTTGAAATGAAATGTGTATGTGCATTAATTCGTGAATTCATTTGCATGCACTATTCACACATGCATGCATTCATTTCCCTTTTAAAAAAAACTTTTCACCTAGCATGTAACAAACCAGATATTTTAACGGTTTTAATTAACTTAATTAACTGAATTTGTGTGAAACGGTAAACGATAAAATTTTGAAATTAAAATTTGGTATTTGGAATGCATCTAGTTAAACATAGCAACTGATAAATTTTCGTTCGAAAATATGAAAGTTTATTTCGTGCGTAAATTTACTTCAATTTAATCAGTTAAAAAGCGATGAAATAAAACGTTTTTGAAACCTAAATATTTTTACATAGAAAAATTCTAAACCATCTTCTGAGCGAGACGGCATTTTTCGTTTTTCAAAATTCGGACTTCTTTAGCTCCGTCGATCTTATTTTTCTGCGTTTTTGCTGCATTTTCCGTTAATAGAAATTTTGAATTTTTATAATTCGATCGTACCACTGATATTTGTATACCGTTTTGATCGTCTCGTTGTACTGATCTCCACAGTATATTCATTTGTGTATTTCGAAGCTCGGTACGCGGTGAAACCTGTGAAAACGGTAAACTGTACCGGTACCACTTTTACACTTTCAACGGTGGTGTCCATTCAAATTTCAAACAGCTTGAGGAATTTATTTTCAGCTGTTACTTTTCCTCTTTTCAATGCATTGATGACCGCCTTTGTTTACGTCGATTTTGAAAAAAATTTATGCGCGGGCATTTATTAAATTTGAACGTTTGCATTTCCTTTTGCTGAACCGTCCATACTTCATGCTTTTCTCTTTAGACCACGCTCTCTCTTTTCATCTTCCATCTCATCTTTTATTTATGTATATAATAATATAATAATGTGTTGGATTCATGCTGTACATCATTTTATTTGGATCTGCTTGCAATTTCTTTTGCCAACTCACCTGCTACTCTTCATGGCCATTTTAAAAACTCAACTCAACCATTCCCCTTCATGTTCAATCACAGTCCGCCTCCACCCACCGGCCTTCCCACCCGAGCACACATGCAACATGCCGACTTCGACTCTGCCTCTTCACTCACCCGCACAACCTCTCCCCTACGCGCATGCTCACCGTCGACTAGCAGAACCTTCCACAACCCCACCTCCTCCGTCCAGCTGTGACTTCTTCCTCAACAAATCTTGCCGATCTCCCTCCTCCAGTTCGACCGTGCTCCACCCGACCCTGGCCTCGACCACTCCGCCCCTCCGATCCATTAACTCTGTCCCGACCTCCTCCTCAAATCGGCCAGCCGCTGCCGACCCTGGCCCCAACCCAGATCTCCAACTACCCCTGCCTCCACCCCGCTCTCTGGCTTCCGCTCTCTCTCCCTCAACGCAGCATAAAAAAAAAACCGACACACCCAACATCAACCAGACCCCACATGATGCCCACACCGATCCCCTACGGCAGTTCCTCAAATTTCTCTGCCCATAGAGCAGCCGAGACTAAAGGAGCTGGAACTCGCCATGGCGCATCCACGCACCCTTCCTCCCCGCGCGCCTCCACACTCCTCCTCCACTTGTATGTACGTATTTTGTAATATGTTATATATATTGGTTCCTTTGTTTTATACATTTCTTCCCACCTCTGTACCGTTTGTGTAAGTTTAGATATAATAGTTATATTTTGGTTTGCATCAGTTATAAAATATGTTGGGTTATAGTCGAGTTATAATGTAAGTTGTATATAAACTTACTGTTTTGGTACTGTTATTTAATGATCATATATATATGTGTAAAAAAAAAATTGTTTACAGTTAGGTATAGGCGTATTTTATTTTAAAACCTTGGGTCTGTTATTTCCACACCCAAAAATAGATAGCATACTTAATTTTAAATATATATGTTTTAAGTATGTTTCAATATATATCGGCCACAGTATCTATATTCTATAAATTTGCGTGTTTTAGTTGTACCTGCTTATTTTTTTATGTTCAGTTTGGAAAGGAGAAAAAAAACTATGATTTGAATTGTCTGCTAACTAGTTTCCATATGTATACTACGTAAATAAGTTATAGATGGGTAAGTTATAGTATTATATATACAGTGGTTACACGCATGGTTTATATTGGATCTGTGGGTATAATATAAGAACATATAGTAGTTGTATATAGTTCACGTTACCTATGCACTAGTATATAGGTTATAAGTGTCTGCATATTTATTTAATTGTTAAAGGGTCGGTCGGCCACTTATTTGTAGTTTGTTTTGCTTTGAATTTTATAGTATATCTATTATTTTAAATATGAATTAAAATTTAGTACTGATTTTGTAGTATAATATGAACTGATTTTATATTAATGAGTATTTTATTTAGATATTGATTTTATATATATACAAAGATTTTATTTTGGATATTGATTTTGATTTATGATATATAAGGTTTATTTTAAACATTTGTTTGAATTTCGAACATGTTTTTTTTACACATAAATAGTTATATACATAGTTATATGTATAAGTTCGTTAATACCACTTATCTTCACCAATCTAGTTCTGATTTGATTTCGCCTATTTTTATTTATCAGCTTGTTCGTCTAATTCGTGCCGATTTTGCTTTGTTTCGATTCGTCATTCAAATTTCAGCGTCCGTATCAGTGTGCATATCCGTGTCATCTCCTGTTCTCTCTAGCCTCGAAAGGTGAGCAATCACTCATGATTAATATTCTTTAATTTATTAAATTTGATTTCAATTGAAACGACAATTGAAATATGCTTCTATAGTGATTTACACTGTTATATATGTTATTACCTGTATCAGTTCACTTGTGACATCTGACACCATTATCTGTTAATAATTTATGCGATGATAATACAGTTTGGTTGATAATTGATTGTTTGTTATTTTTATTGGATGTTAAATTGTAATGTATAAAGTGATAAATATTATGCAATTGAATTTGATGTAGGATAGTTAAAATTTGAAACGACACATGTGTAAATTTGGTTAAATGACATTGTATAATATGACCCCCTTTAAATGTTAAATTAATTGACACGTAGGATTTGGTTAATTACACCTTGAACCGTTGAATGTATGTTGTTTAAATTGATGATGTATAAAATTGTAAATAGATGACTTGTGAAGAACCGTAATGTCATAATCTTTAATCTACATGAAATGATAGTGTAGATTCTAGAAATAATTAAATTAATTTGCATAAACAACAGTGTGAATTAATACGATTATTTCAGGATTATTTGAATTGATAATTGGATTGATATTGATTGTTGTTATGGCTTGTTTATTTACTTTGACACCATCCCAGTTATCACACTGCAAGTTCCCTTTTGTTATGCTCTGATTTTTGAATTGAAATGGAATCGGGTTGAATTGATAAATACCCAAAATGAACTTGACCTAGGATAGAGAATTAAATAAAACCCGATTGGTCAATAATTTGATTTAAAAATAAAATAAAGATTTTATTTGAATAAATAATAAGGTTTTAAAATGAATTTGGAATTTGAATTTTTGAAAGGAAATTGTTAATATGAAATAATCCGAAACAAAATATCAACATAGTAGTTGATGAAAGAATGTTGTTTAAAATTTAATTATTAAGTTTGAAATTATTTAACAATCAAGTTTTTGAAATTATTTAATAATTAAATAAGATTTAATCATTTAATAATTAAATGAAATTGAATTCTTGTTTTGTGAAATTGAACTTCGTAATAAGTGAAATTGAACTTCTTTAATAAGTAAAGTTGAGTTATGAAATAATTAAGTTTTGAAATTTGTAATTAAGTAAATAAATAAATGAAATTGGATTTCTTTAACAAGAAATAAAAATGTGATTTATTGAAATTAGTGTAAGACTTGTAATTTAAAAAGTTGATTTGGCGAATCTAATTTAATTCAATTTGAAGTTTTGATATAATGAAGTTGAACTTAAGTGATTGATTTAATGAATTGGAAATTAAATAGAAATTGTTTGAATGACAAATCTACTTAATGAATATTGAATGAAATCGATCAATGAATTTAAATTGATTTGAATGTTAAATAATGAAACTTGTATCCGAACTTGAATCAATATTTGAATTGTTTTAAAAAGAAATTGAAATTGTATTGTAAGATTTTGAAATGGTAATTTGGAAGTTTGAAACGTTAATTATTGAAATTGATTTAGAAAGACAAATGAAATGTTGGTTTACAAATTCTAATTGAACTTGAATTTGATTTGGTTTTTGAAAATTTATTAAACGACCAATCGGTGTAATAATTTCGAAGGTTATTAAAGAGACCGGAATCGGTTAGGGACATACTCACTGTCTAAACCGAAAACCACTTTAATAACTATACGCGGAGTGTGATCCAGAATGAAGTGGTTGGAATGATGTACGTGATGACTGAAGAAAGAGAACGATAATGGATAGCCTTGACACTTGTGTCAAATTGGAAATGACTAAAACAGGAGTCGTGCCGGGCCAAATGGGGGTTAGCTACCTCGAGCGAACACACTTCTTCGAAAACTACTCATTACTTGTTGTCGATTGGTGCACCCTTGATTTTGGGAGTGTTGTTTCGCGGTGTTGCGATCGCTGCGGCGATGCGTTCTCACCAGTCCGGATCAGGCAAACGGTAGTTTCACTACCTTGGGTATTGCCTCATGTGCCTTGTCATACTTGGATTCCTATATATGCGACCACTACGATTTGTTTTGTGTTATACCTATGGAGTACTCCCTGATAGCCCACTAGTTTACGGTGGAGTTTACAGTGCTGTATAGACTATAACGCTTATATAAAATGTGTTAAGGGGAATAATGGTAACGCCTTAACACTATTTTGATACTTTATATTACTGATAGGCATTATCTACTTATCGTACACTACTACATAGTAGATAGTTTAACAGATCCTTAAAGGATGGTTATTCCAAACATCCTTTGAGTTACTTGTATTTCAGTTGCTATTTCACTTGAGTTGGATTTATTGATATAAGAATGTTAATCCTGACTCGAGTGTTTTGTGTTTTGCTTTACGCTCGGGTCAGACTGAGTGTACCAGTATTCGAGACTCACCTTTGGAGTTGGAGCTTCGCTTGGAGATCCAGCTATCTATCCAGCTTTCAGATATCCAGTTGATTCCAGTGATTGTATTCTGATTCTTGTATTTGACTATTGTATTTGAGACATCTTTTGTACCTTATTTAACTCTGATATGTATATAGTAGCTTCATGAACTACTATCTTTTGTTTCCGCTGCATTTATTACTCTGTGCCTATGATCTATGATTATTTATTTACTGTATATGTTCAGTTTTACCAAATTTAAATTAACAATTCGGTATTTCGAATTATTCAAGTCCGACATGTGCGGATGCGAATAGTGCAAAATATCGGGTCGTTACATAGCACGTTAGTCTAAATGGAATTAAATGCTCTGTTCTTTTTTTGTGTAATGAATAGTCTTAAATATATTAGAATTTCATATTCCACTATTCACGTTCATTAATCTTTTCATTTATTTATCTTCTCAAATTTCAACCGCCCCTTTCATTTATTTATTTCCATTATTATTTTGTTTTACTAAATACTAGCCTTTTTTGGTTTTCCTGTAAGTTTCATTTATTTACACGTGGGCCTTGCCCTGAAACGTTTCCTATTAATGAAATTAATCGAGGTAGCACACGTTTCGAAATTTTATACCAAAAGTATTGCTTGCTTTGTAAACATATCTTTTAAAATTCAAACGTGTATTTTTCATTCTTCATTTAAAACCTGCCGCAATTTTTTCCTCATTTTTGTTTATTTCACTACAACAAAAATACCCTATTACAACGCTCTTTTTACAACGGGCACTGGTTGCCCGTTGTAATAGAAGACTATTACAACGGTCCATTCAGGCCCGTTGTAAAAGATGCCATATACAACCGCTTTTTTACAACGGGCATTGGTTGTCCGTTGTAATAGATAGCTATTACAACGGTCCATTCAGGCCCATTGTAATAGATGACAACTTTACAACGGTCATAAATTTCCCGTTGTAAAAGGTGCACAGTCACAAATTACCCTGTTCACAAATTACAACGGCCAGAAATTTTTTTCTAAAGCCCTTTTATTTTTGTTCCTGCTCGTTCCTCTTTGCTCCTGCTCGTTCTTCTTTGCTCCTGCTCGTTCTCTTTGCTCGAAACTAGGGTTTTCGAAAAATTGAAGCTACCGTCTTCTCGATCGAATCAGGGCTTCTCCAATTTGGATCGAAACTATGGTTTTCGAAAAATGATTTCTTCTTTCGCAAAAATCACATTCAAATAATTCAGTTAAAGATACGGCATTCATCACCCCAATTCTTCATTCTGATTCGCTTTCCATCGTCATTGTTCATGTAAGTATGTTTACTGGATTTTCCTTTCTATTTAATTATTATTGGATTTTCTTTTCTGCTTAATTATTCCATATTTTCTGGTTGTATACTTTGGTTGAACATGACATGCTAATTCACGTTGTTTACAATATAGTAGTTTTCATATAAATTTATATTTATGTCTATCATTCATTAATCATACCTATTCATCACCCTAATTCTTCATTCTGAGTTTTGCTGCTATTTCAATATAATCAACAAAGTAGTTATAGGAGTTGAAACAAGGAGGGTTATGCAATGGGAAGTGTGGAGTGGTTAGTAGTGTTAATGGCAGGTTTGGTGAGGTGATGTGAAGTGAGGTTATATGGCAGCAATGGTTGTGAACAGTGATGAATAAATGGCCGCAGTTTTGTTTGGTGTAGTGAAATAGTTTGTACTTATGACTGAAATAATTTGTCAGCCCACTTGACATCGTTTCGTTAGAGTGATACAAAATTAGAATATGTGTTATTATGTCGGAATTCTCCATGTTGCTATCTTCGTTGGTTCAATTTTAAATATTGAATTTTTCTTTTGTCTTGGATGAAGATATATCATTTCATAAGGATCTTGGGAATATGGGTATCCCAGATTCCCAATGGTTAAATTTTAATTTCTTGCTGAACTATTTGATATTTCAAAACCAGCCATAAATAATAAACAAAAAGATTAATGTGTACTAGTATAGTTATATTATGTTTGTTATATAAACATAAGTGATCTCATAGGAATATGCTTGACTTGAAAAAAGTAATGTAACTTTATCTATGAATTGAATGATAATCCAATGCAACAAGTACTATACTCCTGTATACAAGTATTTTAATATTTTTATGACAAATTTTTGCTAATGACAAAGTTTTGCCAGTTTTTCCAAGGGAGCTTGATGTAAATTTGAAATTTTAATCAAGATTAAGGTTGAAGAAGATTTTGCTAGTATTTCATGCTCACTCTTGTGTATTTTTTAATCCAGTCATAGCCATTTTGTTAACCTTTTTGTCTGTAATTTTTAAACATATCTATCGTTTTTTTATTTTTATCAAACGATGGATCATTTGAAAATTCTGGATATGTATGGACTTCAATCTTATATCATGATTTGTTAATCAATGACCATGCGCAATAAAATAGCACTGTATACCATTTAAAAACTAATCTTCAACTTAACAAGTCATAATACCGTTTTAATCATAAACATGTAGAGACTGAAATGCTGAATGAATTATCATATGTTTTGTATTTACTGCTTGTTTATAAACCATCCCATTTAAGGATATTCTGCATTTATTTTCTGTTTTCTTGCTTTGATATTTTGTTTTATTTTTTTTGAACAAAAATTTATCCAACTTGAAAAAATAAAAATAGAAATGTAGATGAGAAAATAGTCTAACTTTATAAAAAGGTAGGTATATGTTTTTTGTTTTTTGTATTTTTATGTTTTCTTTTAGGGTGATGTATATAGAAAACGCTATATATGTATTCGTTCATTTCATTGTATTTGTCCACTGTGAAAAAGCATCCAACGGATATTTAAGGGCATAATCATCATCCGCTGCTTCTTGTTTATCCCGTATTCAGATGTCCTCCAGCATTTTACAAATTACAAAATGTAAAATATAACCCGTAAACTCTCTAACAGGGAATACAATTATTCAAATTATTTACAAAACAAATTACATGAACCAAACTCAATTCCGTTGGCATAACTTTCCTAACATCAAAAGAATTATCAAAATGGACAAAGCATGGATCCACCTACCAAGGTTTTGTCAATTTTGATTATCAGTTTTATACTTGTAATTATTACGGTTGATTATTGATCTCTTTATGTGTTATAGAATGACTGAAGAATACAGGCAAGCTGTTCGGAATTTTGTATATGAGCATGCAGAAAGGAAGGGAAATCCAGAAAAAATCATTTGCCCTTGTTCAAAATGTAGGAATCTTATCCGCCATCCATCAAGGGAAGTTGTATCACACTTGGTTTGTTTTGGAATTGACCCAACGTATGATGTATGGATTTTTCATGGGGAAGCACGCCCTTCAGAAAATGAAGGCGATGAAGTGGCAAATACATATAGAATGTACTTAGACACACAAATTTGTAATGACGAGGTGGAAGATCATTCTAATGTAAGACATGAGGTACATGGGGTAGAGATTAAGGAGATGATAGAAAATTCTGAAATTCCTTTGTACCCTGGTTGTGCAAGCCACGCAAAGTTGTCAGCTACAATACTTCTTTATAAGCACAAGGCTCGAAATGGTGTATCTGACACAGCATTTACGGAACTTCTTAAACTTCTCAAAGATATGCTGCCTATGGAAAACACGCTTCTTGATTCGATGTATGCAACAAAGAAGCTACTTAAATCATTTGGTTTAGGCTATAGACAAATACATGCATGTGTAAATGATTGTTGTCTTTTTAGGAAAGAGCTTGCACATAGTGATATTTGTCCAAAATGTGGAAATTCTCGTTGGAAAAAGAACAAGACAAATGAAGATGGAAATCAAACCAAAGTACCTGCAAAGGTTTTGAGATACTTTCCAATAATACCAAGACTGAAAAGAATGTTTATGTCCGCAGAAACATCAGAGCAATTAAGGTGGCATAACAATCATAAGAGTGAAGATGGTAAATTACGTCATCCAGTAGATTCTTCTCAGTGGGCTATAATTGATAGGATGTACCCTTCCTTTGCATCCGATCCACGAAATTTAAGGCTTGGTCTTGCAAGTGATGGCTTTAATCCCTTTGGGGATTGGAACTGTGCGTATAATTGTTGGCCAGTATTTCTTGTTGCGTACAACTTCGCTCCATGGCTTTATATGCACAAAGATAATATGATGTTATCATTATTAATTCCTGGACCACGACAACCAGGGAATGATATTGATGTGTATCTACAACCACTTATTGAAGATTTGAAAAAATTATGGGATAAAGGGGTGAAGGCGTATGATGCATACACTCGCAACGAATTTAGATTAAATGCAATTTTAATGTGGACGATAAATGATTTTCCAGCTTATGAAAATTTAGCAGGTTGCACCGTAAAGGGTAAAAGGGCATGTCCTGTTTGTGGCGTTAATACATGCTCAATATGGTTACCATTTAGTAAGAAGTGTGCATATTTAGGCCATAGGCGATTCCTTGATCCTAATCATGAATATCGCCAACGAAAAAACTTGTTTGATGGAACTATAGAGACTAGGCAAAGACCTCCAATACAAACCGGTGCTCAAGTCTTTGATATTGTTAAAGATATTTGCAATGATTGGGGGAAAAAACCAAAGGAGGAAGAGAAAGAGAAAGAAAAAAGGAAAAGAAAAAGGGGAGATAAGAAGAAAAAAGGAAGTCAAATGTGGAAGAAGAAGTCTATTTTCTTTGATTTGCCTTATTGGCAGGTAAAGTTTAATCAGAAACAAAATTGCTTCTTCTTTTCTATCTATGTAATCAATACTTTATTATTAATTAGTTATAGTCTATTTTTTGTTTTATTAGGTACTTCCTTTGCGTCACAATATAGATGTAATGCATGTTGAAAAAAATATTGGTGAAAGTATTCTTGGTACGTTACTTGATATTAAAGGGAAATCAAAAGATGGCATTAATTCACGTAAAGATCTAGAAGTACTTGGTATTAGGAAAAAGTTACATCCTATAGACATGTGAAGCAAAGCATTACTTCCAACCGCCACATGCACCTTAACTGATTCAGAAAAAGAGATCTTTTACAATAGAATGAGGAATTTGAAAGTACCCGATGGCTATAGCTCAAATATTGGAAAATGTTTTGCAAAACAAAACAAAATTTCAAGTATAAAGTCCCATGATTATCATGTTTTGATTCAACAACTATTGTCTGTATCATTGAGAGGACTTCTACCTAAAGGGACAAGGAATGCATTACTACGACTATGTTCTTTTTACAACGACATTTGCCAAAGAGTGCTTGATAAAGATAAATTAGAATCCATCGAGAATCAGGTCGCATTAAATCTATGCGACCTTGAGAGATTTTTTCCTCCTTCTTTTTTTGACATAATGATTCATTTGACAATACATTTAGCAAAGGAAGCAAGAATTTACGGACCAGTACAATATCGGTGGATGTATCCATTTGAGAGGTAAAATTTGGCATTAGTACCTTTAGTAGTTAATAATATATGTGCTTATGAAAATATTTTACTTCTGCATCTTGATTATAGATACATGAGAACACTGAAGGGGTATGTTAAAAATCAAGCACGGCCTGAAGGATGCATAGTTGAGCGCTATTCTGCTGATGAATGCATGAAGTATTGTGCTGGATATATTAATGGTGCATTAGAAATTGGACAAAGGAAAAATAGAAATGAAGTGGAACAAAGTGATTCCATACTCGAGGGCGTCGTATTTCCACAGGAAAACCTATGGTAGTCACTAAGGAGGTGATTGATGCTGCTCATCAGTACGTGTTGTTTAATACCGAGGAAGTGGAGCCTTATATAAAGTAAGCATAAGTTCAATTCAATTAATGTGTGAAATAAATTAGATTTTGACATGAATGTTTACGTATATAGGATGCACAATGAGGAACTAAAACTTTTGCATCCCCGGTTTTCACGAGATGATTTGGAACTTTCAAAGCTGCATTCAGAGACTTTTAGTCATTGGTTTAAAAAAAAGGTTGACATTGTTATGTATTTTAAGATGGATAAGTTCGACATAGAAGTATATGTTATTGTGATTAGTCTTTATATATAACATTATGCATTTTCAGGTTCAAGATGATAGAAACACATCTGATGTTAGTGAACTAATAAATTGGCTTCCATATGGACCTCGCCATCAAGTAATTTCTTATACCGGCTATATAATTATTGGTCGCCGTTTTCATACGAAAGACAATGATAAATCTACACAAAATAGTGGTGTTTCCATTGAGGCAAGTACTGTTCGTATGGATGGATCCATTGAGAAAGTAATATATTATGGTGTTTTGCGTGAGATTTTGTTGCTTGACTACCGGCAGTTTCAAATTGCCTTGTTTAAGTGTGATTGGGCAAATATTGATCGTGGAGTTCAGGTCGAAGATGAATTTACGTTAGTCAATTTACAACAATTCCAAAATCAATTCGCAAGCGACCCTTTCATCTTGGCAACGCAAGCCGTACAAGTGTTTTTTTATAGAGAAAGTAGTTTTTCAAATTGGTATGTTGTGCTAAGAGCACCCCCTAGAGGTTTTCATGAGTTGGAAAGCTATGATGAGGAGGATGAGTCAAGTAACAAACCGGTAGATGAGTCACTACTTGATGATAGAGATGTCGATGATGGTGATGAAAGTTATATAAGGAAGGATTGTGATGGTATTTTGGTATGATATAAGCATCCTTTATTGATATTTATGTTACATGTAGTTATATTCGTAAATAGTGTAATTATACAGTTTTATGCATAGTTATATTAATTAATCATGAATTATTAACCATGAATTTTAATTTGTGAACTTGGGAAAAAATAATCTTTCTTTTGCAAAGTGTTTCTATTGTATATTAGGATTTTCATATTTGACAATAATGACTAATTAGTATGATGTTCTAATTATTTATATATATGCTGTGTTTTTTTTTCTAGGTTCCTCCCTTAACAGAAGATATTTGAACTTGAAGCATCAAGAGTAAAATGGAGCAACATCAAAGAGAGGTAAAATATTAAAATTTTAATATGCACTCCAATTTTTTTGATGACTTGATCAAAAAATTCAGTCATCAAAATGTTACCATGCATTTTTGCATTTTTGAATCAATGGATTTACTTATGTTACCATCGTACTGCTCTCTTAGAATCAATGGATTTACTTATGTTACCATGCATTTTTGCATTTTTGAGCTAGCTAACTATTAGTGTGGTTAAAGAGTATAATTATTGTGTTCTAGAAACATTCTGATGACTATGTACAGAGCAATACGATGATGAATGAATAGGATACAGCCATATATCTTTCAACAGTTGGATAAGTATCATTTCCTCTGTTTATATTGATATTACTCTAATCCACAGTTGGTTAAGGAATGGTCATTTATCTATCACTATTTGATGAAGTACCATTTTTCGTTCTTCTCATTCACCTACAGTTATGAAAAACAGTGTTTTGGCTATAAGCCTTCAAATGGCAATCTCTTATTATGTGTTAGGTTATTTGATTTGTGTGCTTTCACTTTTTGTAATAGGTCGCATAGTAAATGTCGACCATGACCAATATTTGATACTAGCCAATGTATAGAGCAGTGTGATAATGAAGAAATGGTCAATATATCTTTAAATGGGTTGGTTAGGTGTCATTACCTCTATTTATATTGATATTACTCTAATCAATATATTGTAAAACGTGTATCAACGTATATTAATATTTTGGATTTTTAGCAAATAACAGAGGTATAAAATAGAAAGCACAAACATTTATATTCATGTATCTGCTTATTAACTTCACGGATATAGCAATGCCCCACACTGTAACCTTTCCTTCTCACTAAATAAATTGCATTGCATTAATTTTTGAGAAATATATGGCTTGCAGTATACTTGTTATAAAAGGCACTGACGTTTCTCTAGCTAGTTTATTGTGGTTAGCATTTTTTATTATTTTGGTTGTTATTTTCTAAACAGACTAATTCTACCAATTAGTGCTTCAACCACTGATTTAGCCACAATGGAAAATTAAGACGTGATGGTTTCTTGTATTGGACCAACTGTGCTTGAATAGTGCTATCACAAAATTGAGCCCAAGTCCTTGTATAATTTTGTAATCAGAAATAATTTTATGGTTAACAAGTTGTGATCGTCCATTGAATTGAAAATCACTTGCACATCAGAAAACATTTCTTTGGTAGTCGAAGAACATAGGAAGAGATTGTTGGTACCTTAAACCTTTTTTTAAAACCCAAACAAGCACTTCCAAAGGAATTTAAAAAGTTTGAAAAAATAAATTTGCACAAAATGTCAGCTAACAAGTGTAACGACCCGCTATTTTGGACTATTCGCATCCGCACATGTCGGACTTGAATAATTCAAAATACCGAATTTTTAATTTAAATTTGGCAAACTGAACATATACAGTAAATAAAATAATCATAGATCACAGACACAGAGTAATAATTGCAGCAGAAATAAAAGAGGTAGTAGTTCATGAAGCTACTATATAAATATATAAGTTACATCAGAGTTAAACCAGGTACAACGGAAGAGTAACACGATATATCAGATACAAATCAGATTACATCACTGGAATCATCGAATACTGAAAGCAGAATAGATGGCTGGATCTTCAAGCAAAGCTCCAACTCCAAAGGTGAGTCTCGAATACTGATACACTCAGTCTGACCCGAGCGTAAAGCAAAACACAAAACACTCGAGTCAGGATTAACATTCTTATATCAATAAATCCAACTCAAGTGAAATAGCAACTGAAATACAAGTAACTCAAAGGATGTTTGGAATAACCATCCTTTAAGGATCCGTTAAACTATCTACTATGTAGTAGTGTACGATAAGTAGATAATGCCTATCAGTAATATAAAGTATCAAATTAGTGTTAAGGCGTTACCATTATTCCCCTTAACACATTTTATATAAGCGTTATAGTCTATACAACACTGTAAACTCCACCGTAAACTAGTGGGATATCAGGGAGTACTCCATAGGTATAACACAAAACAAATCGTAGTGGTCGCGTATATAGGGATCCAAGTATGACAAGGCACATGAGGAAATACCCAAGGTAGTGAAACTACCGTTTGCCTGATCCGGACTGGTGAGAACGCATCGCTGCAGCGATCGCAACACCGCGAAACAACACTCCCAAAATCAAGGGTGCACCAATCGACAACAAGTAATGAGTAGTTTTCGAAGAAGTGTGTTCGCTCGAGGTAGCTAACCCCCATTTGGCCCGGCACGGTTCCTGTTTTAGTCATTTCCAATTTGACACAAGTGTCAAGGCTATCCATTATCGTTCTCTTTCTTCAGTCATCACGTACATCATTCCAACCACTTCATTCTGGATCACACTCCGCGTATAGTTATTAAAGTGGTTTTTGGTTTAGACAGTGAGTATGTCCCTAACCGATTCCGGTCTCTTTAATAACTTTCGTAATTATTACACCGATTGGTCGTTTAATAAATTTCAAAACCAAATCAAATCCAATTTCAAATAGAATTTGTAAACCAACATTTCATTTCTCTTTCTAAATCAATTTCCATAATTTACGTTTCAAAACTACCACATTCATCATTTCAAAATCTTATAATTCAATTTCAATTTCTATTTAACAAATTCAAATATTGATTCAAGTTCGTATATAAGTTTCATTTCGAAATCATTTAAATTAATTTAATTTAACATTCAAATCAATTTAACTTCATTTATCTATTTCATTCAATATTTGTTAAGTTGATTTGTCATTCAAAACAATTTCTATTAAATTTTCAATTCATTAAATCAATTAATTAAGTTCAACTTCATTATATCAAAACTTCAAATTGAATTAAATTAGATTTGTAAAATCAATTCTTTAAATTACAAGTCTTACATTAATTTCAATAAATCACATTTTTATTTCTTGTAAAAGAAATTCGATTTCACTTATTTATTTACTTAGTTACAAATTTCAAAACTTAATTATTTCATAACTCAACTTTACTTATTAAAGAAGTTCAATTTCACTTATTACGAAGTTCAATTTCACATATCAAGAATTCAATTTCATTTAATTATTAAATAATTCAATCTCATGAAATTATTAAATAATTTCAAAACTTAATTCAATCATTTCTTAAATTAAACAACATTCTTTCATCAATTTCTTTATTAATATTTTCTTTCAAATTATTAATTATTCACATTTAAATTTCATTAAAATTCAATTTCCAACTTCGTTTCAAAACCATATTATTTATTCAAATAAAATCTTCATTTTATTTTTAAACCAAATTATTGACCAATCGGGTTTTTTTATTAAATTCTCCATCCTAGGTCAAAGTTCAATTTGGGTATTTATCATTTCAACCCGATTCCATTCTAATTCAAAAATCAAAGCATAACAAAGGGAACTTGTAGTGTGATAACTGGGATGGTGTCAAAGTAAATAAACAAGCAATAACAACAATCAATAACAATCCAATAATCAATTCAAATAATCCCGAAATAATCGTATTAATTCACATTGTTGTTTGTGCAAATTGATATAATTATTTCTAGAATCTACACTATCATTTCATGTAGATTAAAGATTATTACACTAATATTAATACGGTTCTTCACTTGATATCAATTATCCACTTTATACTACATCAGTTTATACAATCATACATTCAATGGTTCAAGGTGTAGTTATCACTATTTCTACGTGTCAATTTAATTACATTTAAAGGGGTCATATTTAACTAATCAAATTCAACACATATGTCGATTTCAAATTGTTAACTCCTACGTCAATTTCAATTTCAAATTATTTATCCCTTACAATATTAACAATTTAACGTCCAATGTCAAAATCAAACAATCAATCATTTATCAACCAACTGGATTATCATTGTATAAATAACAGATAAGGGTGTCAGATGTCATAGGTGAACTGATACATGTAAAAACATATATATAACAGTGTAGATAACTAATAGCAACATATTTCAATTGTCGTTTCAATTGAAATCAAATTTAATAAATAAAAGAACATTAATCGTGAGTGATTGCTCACCTTTCGAGGCTAGAGAGAATAGGAGATGACACAGATACGCACACTGATACGGACACTGAATTTTGAGTTACGGATCCAAGCACGAATTCGATGGATAAAGCTGATTACAGAAGTTTATGAGATTTAAATCAAAATCAATTTCGATATAAACTAAAAACATATATGAATTGTAACCTTTATAACTCAATATACCTCTATAGATAAACTAATATAAAATCCAGTACAAAGTTACATACTGACTACATTAACAACTAAAGTACTAATAAAATTAAATCATAATTTAAGATCAAAATAAAAATAAATATGACTTATTCTTGTAAATTTGTTACAAGAATATATACACATATATACTTTATATAAAATATACACTTATAAACAATTTCATCAACTATATAAGCTTCTGTCCAAATTTATATATTCAGTAAATATATATATACAAACTCAAATTAACATATTACATATTACAAGTATAAATATTTATTCAGATTTTTAAAATATGCAAACTAAATTCAACCAAATATATGTATGATTCAACAATTTACATTGTAAAATAATGTATGTACAGGCAAGTCAAAATATATATATGGACACACACACCATACAGACATGCACCCAAACAGTAAAGTTTTGTAAATAACTTACATATTATAAGAAACCCCTTTTTATAAATATATATATATATATATAACACATCAGTCATATGCAAAACCTTTGGAAACGATATTTATAGCTTACCCATTTATATGTATATACACAGCAACAGCAAAAACCCAAATCCACTTTATATAACAAATATAACTATATAACACACGCATAGTATATATAATATTAACGAATTGTGAACATGAATTACCAACTCATGAAAAACAGCAGTTTGCATAAAATATAAATATCTATACTGTACCAGGTTTTGGACCATACATAGTGTAGCCTCTGTAACCTCTACAAATTATTAATATAAATGTATACGGTTTAATATAAAAATATATAGCAGAGTAACTTTATTAAATATATGTATATAGAAGACATGCAGACCACTACCAATATAAAATTTCAACTATATATACAAATTGCATGATATTAATATGCAGACTTAACAAAATATGTGAAGCCATACCTATTCGCTGGACAAGTATATCATTTACAACAACTCAGCATGCATTAACAAATATATGTAAATATCCAATATAATAATATGATTTTATATACATATAGTACCTTAAATAGACTTTCGACCGAGGGGAAGAAAATAGAAGAAGAGGCTGAACTTGGCCGAAGGTGGGTCAGCAAGTATCGACAGCTGAAAAGAATGAGGTTCGGGTCACTGAGTTTGAGGGGGCCGCATGCGGCGGTGGAGCAGCTTGCGTGTGCAGTCCAAAAGAGGAGCACGGTTTCAGCTGAGGTGGCGAGGCCGGCGATTGTTCATGCATGCACGGCTTCAGGTTGGCTATGTCGATGCTTGGTCTCGCGGTGAGTTTAAGTGGGAACGAGTGGATAGACACGGAGGCGACAAGGTGGAGGAGGCCACGGTGGCGGGGTGTTGCTGTCTGGCCGATGGTCAAGGCGGGCTGTGGTGCTCGGGCGGAAGTCGAGGAGAGGGACGATGGTTGGAGAATATGGGTGGGAAAAGGAGGTGGTTACGGAGTTGAGAGACGATGGAAGCTTCGATATATACATGTATATTTGGAAAAGAGGAGCATTCAAGTTGAAGAGGAGCTGAGATGAGGAGTGGCTGATAAAGAAAAACGTGCTACAGTAAGAACAAAATAGACTTTGCTTAAATGGTTGTTCACTTCTATTTCTCCATTTTCCAAAGAGAAGTAGGGAGGGTAGGGGTTGCACGCTTGTATAGGGAATAATGAAAAGGTATAGTGAAATTCAAAAATATTAATAGCTAGGCTGCTTGATTACAAGGCAGATATTTGAATGGTCACGGGAATAAATGGACACGAACGGTAACGATACAGTTATCGTTCTCGTGAATTCCACCGCGTACCGGAATCCGAAATACACAATTGAATATACTATGAAGATCAGGACGATGAGACGATCAAACGGTATACTGATATCAGTGATTCGATTGAATTATAAAAATTCGAATTTTCTACTATCGAAAAATGCAAGAAAAACGCAGAAAAATAAGATCGACGGAGCCAAAGAAGTCCGAATTTGGAAAAACAGAAAATGGCGTCTTGCTCAGAAGATGGTTTAGAATTTTTCTATATAAAAATATTTGGGTTTCGAAAACATTTTATTTTCATCACTTTTTAACTGATTACATTGAAGTAAATTTACGCGCGGAATAAACTTTCATATTTTCGGACGAAAATTTACCAGTTGCTATGTTTAACTAGACGCATTCCAAATATCAAATTTATATTTCAAAATTTTATCGTTTAAAATTTCGCAAAATTTCAATTAATAACGTTATTAAAACCGGTTAAATTTACGGGTCGTTACACTCTCCTCCACTCAAAACTTTTCGTCCCCGAAAAGGAAGGAGGTAGGAGAATAGAACCAATTAGAAGAAAATAGATTGAAAACAAAATAAAACAATTTATTTAACATATAAATTTCAACTTAAAGAAGCTATTAAAGAAGCGGAGGGAGGTTGGGATCTATGCATTTTATTATATGTGGTTGGGTATAAACCATGGTTAAGATCTTTTGAGGGATATGCTAATAGGGTTTGGGCTACTAAGAAGCCGTTTACAGTTCATACAAGGAATAACGGTTTCTTTGTAGTGAGATTTGGGTCTGAGGATGATTGTGACAAAATTCTGAAATCAGGTCCCTGGTTTATGGATCGTAATTTGATCATTATGAAGCGACTGTCCCCAGATATGAGAACTGATAGAGATCTCCTCACATCCCTTCCTATGTGGGTTAGACTTCCTGGTTTAAGCTTTAAACTATGGGGCAATAAAGCTATTAGCGCTTTAACTAGTACTATAGGAGTTCCCATTAAGGTGGAAGAGGCCACAAAAAATAAATCTAGACTAGCTTTTGCTAGAGTTCTGGTTGAGGTAAACACTACTTTTGGTATGCCTAATATCATAGAAGGCATGGACGACAACGGTAGAAGTTTCATTCAGGTAGTGGAATACGAGAACCCTCCGCCCATTTGTGGTAAGTGTGTGTGTTTTGGTCACGTTTCAGATGAATGTCCTATGGCTAAGACTTGGGTTCCTAAAGTGACTCAAGCTATCAACTCTGACAAGGAAAGACCTTCTGATCCTGGTCTGGTAGGAAGTGTGGTTATTGACAGGGAGGAATAAGGACTTGAGATTTCTAAGGAGCTGGAGAAACAGATGCAAGATGGAAGTCTCACTGTTTCAGAATCTTTTCACGAAGACAATGGAGTAAGAAAGAATGTTGGGACGGAGATCCCCTGTGGTGATGATTCGACTGAAGTCTTACAGTCAGAAGTGCATCAAGGAAATCAAAATATAACTGTTGTCAGTTCTCCAATTGATGGACCTCGGAATAGGTGCCAGTTAATTTCTAATGAGATGGACCCAGGAGTCAGGGGTAATAATATTCTAGAGCAAAAACAAACGGAAGTTTTACCCTCGGATCAGATCTTAGAAAGAGCTGTACCCTCAGAAGAGCGTGGTGAGGGGGCAATTTCAGAAGATTTAGAATCAGAACCTATTTCTCATACCGAAATAGGAGTCAGAGAAGATTGCTTCACTGTTCCCTTGGCCAAGTCGGGACCTCCTCCTGATCAAGGAACCAGTGGGCCTTTTATCCCTGTATCTCCAACTACCCCGGGAGCCAGAGTCCCGAGATCATCTCCTCCGAAGTCACCTTCGCCTCACTTAACTTTACTTAATCGCCCTTCGTCATCATCGGATACCCCTACTTTTCCAAACTCTTTACTTTCTAATGATATATTTATTGATGATTGTATATTTAATAATGTTAATTTTAGGAGAGGTACTGAATCTTGTATTAACTCACAGGTTCAAGACATTTTGGATCAGGAAACAGGAACCACATAAGTGGTAGAGGAACAGAATTCATATGATAAGGTAGACACAGTTCAAGAGATATTGGAAGAGAAAATTCTGCCAAAGCCTCAGGACATAGAGTTTGAGAATATTCAGAAGGATAAGCTTGTTCGTAAGAATCCTAAATGGGTTCAGATGCTAGGCATTTCCTTGGAAGATAAAGGGGAGTCTCCCAACAGTAGGTCATTGAGGACCCGCAATAACAAAGTCTTATAATGTCAATAGCTAGCTGGAATGTTAGAGGGTTTCACAACCCCAACAGAATGGGAGAAGTAAGGAAACTCGTTGATAAGTATAATATAAGTTGCTTTGGTATTCTAGAAAATAAATTGTTGCTTTCGGATTTAATGAAGCTGGAAAGAGCGTTGGAAGACAGATGGAAAATAAAAAGTAACGTCTCTTGTTACTATAAATGTAGGATCATGGTCCTTATTGATGGAAATTCTTGGGATTACAACTACATTAGTATGAGCGATCAACACATTACTATCGAACTGATCAACCCATCGAAGTTCAAATGCAATCTAACCTTTGTCTATGCTCATAATTTTGTTGATTTTAGAAAAAGATTATGGAAAAATTTGCAGGAGGATGCTATTAACATTTATAGACCATGGATGGTCCTCAGGGACTTTAATTGTATTCGTAGTCCCTCGGAAAAAAAGGGAGGTAATCCTGCAACTTTTGGTAACTTGTTTGAGTTAGATGATTTGTCTAATCATACTGGTCTTAATGAGATTAATATTAAAGTTTATGAATTTTCTTGGTGGTCTGGTCCGAGCCAAAACATATTCTAAAAAATAGACAGGGCTTTTGCTAACCTAGATTGGATTAACCTATTTACAGACTTATCGGCTGAATATTTGCCTCCTTCTGTGAGTGATCATAATGCTGTCCTTGTTTCGCTTTCTTCCAAGCCTAGGGTTAAGAACAGTCCTTTCAGATATATGAATCATTGGTCCTTATGTGACCAATACTTTCCTTTGATTGAGAAGCACTGGATTTCTAACCATAAAGATAGACCTTTGTATCATATCATCGGTATTCTCAAAAATATCAAGAGAGAGCTAAAGAGTTGAAGTGCTAAATCACGCAATATCAAACAAGAGGTTAAAGTCCAGAGAGAGAATTGTTCAAGACTTCAGAAACTTCTAGAAAAAGTTTACGATCACAATTTAGCATTGGAATTTCAAAGTGCTAAGATAAATTTGGATTTAGCTCTTAAGAAAGAATTTTTGGTAGCTAAACAAAAGGCTAAATGTAATTGGCTAATGATGGGCGATGAGGCTTCTTCTTTTTTCTACGCTAAGATGTCTAGTAGAAGAAATAGTAAGCGTTTGACCAATATTGTAGTTAATGGAAAGACGGTTTCGGAAGACAAATTTGTTGATTCGGCTATTGACTACTTTAAACGTATTTTTAATCTCCCCTTAAGTGATCACTTTCCTGAAGTTATTTGTAAAACGGTTATTTCTGAATATGGTGCTAATTTTTTGAATGAGAGTATATCCTTGGAAGAAATTAGATTCGCATTGTGGGATATTAAAGATACTGTCTCCCCAGGATCGGATGGTTTTAATTCTTTGTTTTTTAAGACTCATTGGAACCTTTCGAAAGATTTAATTTTCAAAGCTTTGAACGATATTTTCCTAAAGGGTGTTATAATCAAGGAGTGGAATCATATGTTTATTCACTTGATTCCAAAAAAGCCCATTACTCTTGCATTCTTGATTTCAGACCCATAGCTTGTTGTAATACGTTATATAAGGTTTTCTCAAAAATTTTGTGTAATAGACTGGGCCCTTTTATGGATAAGTTGGTGTCCCCGAATCAGACAGCTTTTATCAAAGGAAGATCAATAGGGGATGGAATCTTGTTTGCTCATGAAATTATAAGGGGTCTCGGAAGAAAGGATAATAAATATATGTGTATCAAAATTGATTTGAAGAAAGCTTATGATTCGATCAATCGATCTTTTGTTATACATATGCTTATAAACATGGGTTTTCCAGGTAAATGGGTGAAAATTATCGAAAATATTATTAAGACTCCTGTTTTTTCTATCATTGCTAATGGAGAAGCGCATGGTTATTTCAAGAGTTCTAACGGGCTTCGTCAAGGTGACCCGGTTTCCCCTATACTTTTTACATTGGTTATGGAATATTTTACTCTATTGATGGATGGTAAAGTCAGGGACGGTCTTATCTCCCCAGTTACAGACTATGATAATAAGTTGACTCATCTTATTTACGCTGATGACATCATTGTATTTACTAAAGCTAATGCCCAAACAACAACTACTATAAGTGATGTTTTTAAGACCATGAAGGAGGTTACTGGATTGGAGCTTAGTTTTGAGAAATCTAATGTTTTCTTTGGGAAAGGGGTGGATTGTTGTTCAGATATCAGTTCTATCCTCAATATTCAACAATTGGATCTCCCAATAAGGTACTTGGGTATTCCTTTGTCTAGTGCTAATCTGAGGGATAAGGATTGCTCTCCCCTAATAGAGAAGATTAAGTTAAGGATTGATAGTTGGGAAACTAGAATGCTTAGTCTAGCTGGGAGACTTGAACTTATAAAATCTACTATTTACCCTATAATACAATTTTGGATGAAATGCTTTTGTCTTCCAGTCTCAACGTTTCACAAAATTAAACACCTGATTTTGAACTTTCTTTGGAAAAGTCGCAGCAGTAAGATTCCTTGGGAGATTCTGTGTAGAAAAAAAGAAGAAGGAGGAATGGGATTGAGAAATTTAGAAGAGATGAACCGAGCGTTATATATCAAACTGATATGGAAAGTGATCAACTCAGAAGGAATTTGGGCAAATCTAATGCATAGTAATTATATTGGTCAAAAAAGTTTTTGGGAAATTAATCAGCGATTGGACAACTCGGGAGTATGGAAATTCATTTTGAAAAACAGACAGGTAGCTTTGACTGTCTTTCTCTTAATATTGTAGATGGTAAAACTACTTCTTTATGGTATGATCCATTGCTTAATGGTAGTTCTATTATGGAACGCATTGGTAGAGATACTGCCTTTCGAACTGGTACGGAAAATCTATCTCTTTGCAAGATCATAAAAAATGGTGTGTGGAAGTGGGATTCGTATAGTTTTCTATGTCTTATTCATGCAGAAATCGAAGGAGTTAAGATTCATAATAATAGGGATAGGGATTTTTGGTCTTGGAAATGTTCAAAGGATGGTTTATTTCAATTTAAAAAAGTTTGGAACACGGTTAGATCCAGTTCTGAGACTAAGTATTGGGCTCCTTTGGTCTGGAATAAAATTCATGTCCCCAAAATGGCGGTATGCCTGTTTAAAGTCGTCAATGACTATCTTTTGACTAAAGAAAGACTTCTTCAAAAGCAGATAGTCGTGGACCTTAATTGCGTCTTTTGTAACAATTACATTGAAAATATAGACCACCTATTTTTTCAATGTAATTTTTACAGAAAGCGTATGGCTATGGAGTTGTAAAATTTTTTTTCAAACTCCGAAAAATGTATTTTCCTTTTCTTTGAAAAAGGATTTACAGAAAATTGTTTCTTTTTCTAGCTCTAAGAGTCTCAGTTCAGACTTGTTTCAACTGTCGTTATCAGTTTGTGTCTGGCATATTTGGAAAGAAAGAAACGATAGGATATTTCAAAATCGCTCTACAGATAGGTCACAGATTTGTAAGAACATTTTCCAGGTAATGAACATTAGAATGGAAAAATCAAAATACTTTAAGAACATTACTGGTATGAATGAAGTAATAGCTTCGAAATGGGGATATACCTCCCAACGCTGAATTGGGGTTCCTTCTGCTTTATCATAAGATCTGTTCTTCTACTTTCTTCTTGCTTCTTTGTTTCCTGGTTCCAGGTTTCTTTGTTCCTGTTTTATTTACAATTTTCCTCCCTTTCTTTTAAATTACATCTTATTTTACAATCTACAATATCTATTGAATTAGTCTATAAGGTTGCAGATCTGCAGGATATTCCGAGTGCTTGATATCTTGACTTGGGCATATCAGTAGTTAGCTAGAGAAAAGAGCTTTATTTTGGAGGTTTTCTTCAGTAATTACCTTATCCAGGAGGTTTCTGCTTGACGCCTCTTACAGTCTCGTCTTAAATCACTGTCTTTTCAGATCTGAACAGAATCAAAAGAAATTAGGGTTCTTAAAGCTAAAAGAGGTTTTCTTGTTAGTATACAAGAGACTTATCTCATCCTCTCTGTCCAGGAAGGTTGGCTATCGTCCTTAAAGTTGTTTCTGCTTGTTCCGAGTGTTAGTTTCCTAGTTTAGATGATTCAAAGTTCTTGCTGTTGATCTTGGTTCCTATGGTTCAACGTCATATGTTAGTTCTTCGTTGTAAAGAGTAAAGACTTTCTTTTTCTTAGGTAAAGAGACTTATCTGTCGGGATCTCGAGAAGTGCTGGATCTAGTCTGATTTGTGCTTTGATTTGGAATTATCAGAGGATGTCTGGAGTATCTTTCTGAGCATATTGTTGGTGACTCTCGTTCTTTCTTGTCTCGCCGCCATTATTAATCTTTTAGGTTTCTTTTTAGAGATGAGTTAATGTAATGAATGTAGTAGTTGTTGTAGCCATGTTTCCTATTTTACTTTTTAGTTATGTCTAGATGTTTCTAGTCGTTGTTTAGTTTTGGTGGGCTTTGGGCCGGAGGTATTGAACAACTATATGGTTGCCTTTGGCCTTGTATTTTGTTTTTTTGTTCTTTTTCCCATACTTAATAGAAAAGTTTGAATCCTTATTAAAAAAAATTCAACTTAAATAAATTTATATTTAACAATTTGTTTTTAAATTCAAGGTTTTCATTAAATTGATTTGATTTCACATTTATTAATGTTAGGTACAAAAGGTTTCTTCCAAATGAAATTCAATTTAAATTCCATTAATCCAAGATACTCCCTTAAGTTGATTTAATTCAATTTATTAGCTTTCAATACAAATTTTCTTCTATTAATCATACCTATTATTTATTTAACTTATTATTCTATTTATCTCCATAAACATTTTATAGTTTAAAAACTAAGTGAATAGCATTTATTATACGCACTCACATTTTATTTATAAAGACAATTTATATTATATATTATCCAATTTCTAAAATTAACAATTTTTTAAAGATCATAAATTTTGAATAGTCATTTATTATAATCAAATTTTATTCGATAAATTTAATTTTCTTTATTTCAAATTATTATTAATTTATTCTACTTAATATATCTTATCACATATATAAGTATATTTACACTTATTATAACTACCCAAAATTTATTTTAAAAAAAATTCCTTTGATACCATTTTATATTGTATAATATTCAATTACATAATTAACCTTTGAAAATTTAGGTAAGTTATATATAATGCAATTGAGTATTATCCAAATAAAGTTTTTCCATTTACTTATTTCAAGTTAAGTGTTTAGTCAAAACTTTTGGCTTCATTGAAAATCATCCTTAAATCAAAATTTTAAGAATTAATTTTCGATTAATTTCAAGCCATTTTAGAGATAATTATGTATATCAAATTTACTTTAAAATTACATACCTATATATATAAGTCAAATCATACTTAAGAAATTTAAATCGATTTAATTTCCAAAACAAAATTGTAGCAAAGCTACGAATTCGTCTCTCCACTTCGAAACTCGAAAATGAATGTCGCTGATGCGGCCGCCATCACCGAAGTTATTTTCCAACGACAGAGAGAAGAGCACTGATTAAACATCTGAAATTTCTTTGGAATGATTTCTATTTGAAAATATTTTAAATACTATACACTTTAAAACTTTCAAATCAAAGTTTGAAATCACCGGTAATTTAAATTCTCAGTTTCTTGATTTAAATTCATTTAAATTTCAATCAAATTATACCCAAGTTTACAAATTCATTTATTTATATTATGAAATAGTCAATGGTTTATAAAACAATAAATGAAAATTAAATACTATCATTCTGACAACAAATTCATTAACAATTTAATTTTCAGAAAACTTATTTTTATATATAATATAATCATCCAAAACTATTTTGTTTACCAAATTTGAAAACAACATTGTGTCAGTTTACTCTGCTCAAGTGTTTTGGAAATCCTATCGATAGCGTTGATCAGACGAATCGATCGGAAACCCAAATCAACATCAACAACTCAAACAACACACTATATATATAAACATTTTTAAATATTAATTTACAAATACACTTCTTTGCTTGACGATACAGGAATGGATTTCAAAGCAAGGATAGAGATTCAAATTTGATGGGCTCAAATTAAAGAGAATTCTGATTCGAAGACAAATTCAAAAGAAAAGATAAGATGATTCAATAACAGAATCGGGAGATGGGTAAGTTTATTTAATTCACTGGCAACCTTAACCGGGTCGTCCGTAACTTCAAGAATAAGATCGATGCTGAATTCCGAGGTAAATCAACACTCGATCTCAAGAGATGGAATTCAGGTATAGCAGGGAATAGATAGCATCGTAAACCGAGGATACAGAAATCTCTGCTAAATCGATGCCTATTATAAAGGAGTTTCACCCCTTTACAAATCATTCGAAGTTTGGCGAGACCACCGATTCACTATAAGGGTCATTCGAAATGGAGTTATGTGATGCTCCAGAATTTGAAAGAAGACGAATTGTGAGGGACACGAATGAAATTTGGAACCGTAGGGAACGTTCCAAAATTCAAAGGAATCGATTCAAAAGGAAGAGATTGAAACTCGAATGAGAGTGATTCTGTAAATACATTTACCCTATATGCTAAGTTTTTCCTAGAGCTACCAAAGCTCTGATACCAACTGTAACGACCCGCTATTTTGGACTATTCGCATCCGCACATGTTGGACTTGAATAATTCAAAATACCGAATTGTTAATTTAAATTTGGTAAAACTGAACATATACAGTAAATAAAATAATCACAGATCATAGACAAAGAGTAATAATTGCAGCAGAAATAAAAGAGGTAGTAGTTCATGAAGCTACTATATAAATATATAAGTTACATCAGAGTTAAACCAGATACAACGGAAGAGTAACACGATACATCAGATACAAATCAGATTACATCACTGGAATCATCAAATACTGAAAGCAGAATAGATGGCTGGATCTTCAAGCAAAGCTCCAACTCCAAAGATGAGTCTCGAATACTGATACACTCAGTCTGACCCGAGCGTAAAGCAAAACACAAAACACTCGAATCAGGATTAACATTCTTATATCAATAAATCCAACTCAAGTGAAATAGCAACTGAAATACAAGTAACTCAAAGGATGTTTGGAATAACCATCCTTTAAGGATCCGTTAAACTATCTACTATGTAATAGTGTACGATAAGTAGATAATGCCTATCAGTAATATAAAGTATCAAAATAGTGTTAAGGCGTTACCATTATTCCCCTTAACACATTTTATATAAGCGTTATAGTCTATACAGCACTGTAAACTCCACCGTAAACTAGTGGGATCTCAGGGAGTACTCCATAGGTATAACACAAAGCAAATCGTAGTGGTCGTGTATATAGGGATCCAAGTATGACAAGGCACATGAGGCAATACCCAAGGTAGTGAAACTACCGTTTGCATGATCCGGACTGGTGAGAACGCATCGCCGCAGCGATCGCAACACCGCGAAACAACATTCCCAAAATCAAGGATGCACCAATCGACAACAAGTAATGAGTAGTTTTAGAAGAAGTGTGTTCGCTCGAGGTAGCTAACCCCCATTTGGCACGGCACGGCTCCTGTTTTAGTCATTTCCAATTTGACACAAGTGTCAAGGCTATCCATTATCGTTCTCTTTCTTCAGTCATCACGTACATCATTCCAACCACTTCATTCTGGATCACACTCCGCGTATAGTTATTAAAGTGGTTTTCGATTTAGACAGTGAGTATGTCCATAACCGATTCTGGTCTCTTTAATAACTTTCGTAATTATTACACCGATTGGTCGTTTAATAAATTTCAAAACCAAATCAAATCCAATTTCAAATAGAATTTGTAAACCAATATTTCATTTCTCTTTCTAAATCAATTTCCATAATTTACGTTTCAAAACTACCACATTCATAATTTCAAAATCTTCTAATTCAATTTCAATTTCTATTTAACAAATTCAAATATTGATTCAAGTTCGTATATAAGTTTCATTTCGAAATCATTTAAATTAATTTAATTTAACATTCAAATCAATTTAACTTCATTTATCTATTTCATTCAATATTTGTTAAGTTGATTTGTCATTCAAAACAACTTCTATTAAATTTTCAATTCATTAAATCAATTACTTAAGTTCAACTTCATTATATCAAAACTTCAAATTGATTTAAATTAGATTTGTAAAATCAATTCTTTAAATTACAAGTCTTACATTAATTTCAATAAATCACATTTTTATTTCTTGTAAAATAAATTCGATTTCACTTATTTATTTACTTAGTTACAAATTTCAAAACTTAATTATTTCATAACTCAACTTTACTTATTAAAGAAGTTCAATTTCACTTATTATGAAGTTCAATTTCACATATCAAGAATTCAATTTCATTTAATTATTAAATAATTCAATCTCATTAAATTATTAAATAATTTCAAAACTTAATTCAATCATTTCTTAAATTAAACAACATTCTTTCATCAATTTCTTTATTAATATTTTGTTTCAGATTATTAAATATTCACATTTAAATTTCATTAAAATTCAATTTCCAACTTCATTTCAAAACCATATTATTTATTCAAATAAAATCTTCATTTTATTTTTAAACCAAATTATTGACCAATCGGGTTTTTTTTATTAAATTCTCTATCCTAGGTCAAAGTTCAATTTGGGTATTTATCATTTCAACCCGATTCCATTCCAATTCAAAAATCAAAGCATAACAAAGGGAACTTGTAGTGTGATAACTGGGATGGTGTCAAAGTAAATAAACAAGCAATAACAACAATCAATAACAATCCAATAATCAATTCAAATAATCCCGAAATAATCGTATTAATTCACATTGTTGTTTGTGCAAATTAATATAATTATTTCTAGAATCTACACTATCATTTCATGTAGATTAAAGATTATTACACTAATATTAATACGGTTCTTCACATGATATCAATTATCCACTTTATACTACATCAGTTTATACAATCATACATTCAATGGTTCAAGGTGTAGTTATCACTATTTCTACGTGTCAATTTAATTACATTTAAAGGGGTAATATTTAACTAATCAAATTCAACACATATGTCGATTTCAAATTGTTAACTCCTACGTCAATTTCAATTTCAAATTATTTATCCCTTACAATATTAACAATTTAACGTCCAATGTCAAAATCAAACAATCAATCATTTATCAACCAACTGGATTATCATTGTATAAATAACAGATAAGGGTGTCAGATGTCATAGGTGAAATGATACATGTAAAAACATATATATAATAGTGTAGATAACTAACAGTAGCATATTTCAATTGTCGTTTCAATTGAAATCAAATTTAATAAATAAAAGAACATTAATCCTGAGTGATTGCTCACCTTTCGAGGCTAGAGAGAATAGGAGATGACACGGATACACACACTGATACGGACACTGAATTTTGAGTTACGGATCCAAGCACGAATTTGATGGATAAAGCTGATTACAGAAGTTTATGAGATTTAAATCAAAATCAGTTTCGATATAAACTAAAAACATATATGAATTGTAACCTTTATAACTCAATATACCTCTATAGATAAACTAATATAAAATCCAGTACAAAGTTACATACTGACTACATTAACAACTAAAGTACTAATAAAATTAAATCATAATTTAAGATCAAAATAAAAATAAATATGACTTATTCTTGTAAATTTGTTACAAGAATATATACACATATATACTTTATATAAAACATACACTTATAAAAAATTTCATCAACTATATAAGCTTCTGTCCAAATTTATATATTCGGTAAATATATATATACACACTCAAATTAACATATTACATATTACTAGTATAAATATTTATTCAGATTTTTAAAATATGCGAACTAAATTCAACCAAATATATGTATGAT
This sequence comes from Allium fistulosum, assembly GCA_030737815.1. Taxonomy (NCBI): domain Eukaryota; kingdom Viridiplantae; phylum Streptophyta; class Magnoliopsida; order Asparagales; family Amaryllidaceae; genus Allium; species Allium fistulosum. The sequence continues at coordinate 270,888,410 of CM060902.1, read as the reverse complement.
TCAACAATTTACATTGTAAAATAATGTATGTACAAGCAAGTCAAAATATATATATGGACACACACACCATACAGACATGCACCCAAACAGTAAAGTTTTGTAAATAACTTACATATTATAAGCAACCCCTTTTTATAAATATATATATAACACATCAGTCATATGCAAAACCTTTGGAAACGATATTTATAGCTTACCCATTTATATGTATATACACAGCAACAGCAAAACCCAAATCCACTTTATATAACAAATATAACTATATAACACACGCATAGTATATATAATATTAACGATTTGTGAACATGAATTACCAACTCATGAAAAACAGTAGTTTGCATAAAATATAAATATCTATACTGTACCAGATTTTGGGCCATACATATTGTAGCCTCTGTAACCTCTACAAATTATTAATATAAATGTATACGGTTTAATATAAAAATATATAGCGGAGTAACTTTATTTAATATATGTATATAGAAGACATGCAGACCACTACCAATATAAAATTTCAACTATATATACAAATTGCATGATATTATATATGCAGACTTCACAAAATATATGAAGCCATACCTATTCGCTGGACAAGTATATCATTTAACAACTCAGCATGCATTAACAAATATATGTAAATATCCAATATAATAATAAGATTTTATATACATATAGTACCTTAAATAGACTTTCGACTAAGGGGAAGAAAATAGAAGAAGAGGCTGAACTTGGCCGAAGGTGGGTCAGCAAGTATCGACAGCGGAAAAGAATGAGGTTCGGGTCACTGGGTTTGAGAGGGCCGCATGCGGCGGTGGAGCGGCTTGCGTGTGCAGTCCAAAAGAGGAGCACGGTTTCAGCCGAGGTGGCGAGGCCGGCGACTGTTCATGCATGCACGGCTTCGGGTTGGCCATGTCGATGCTTGGTCTCGCGGTGAGTTTAAGTGGGAACGAGTGGATAGACACGGAGGCGACAAGGTGGAGGAGGCCACGGTGGCGGGGTGTTGCTGTCTGGCCGATGGTCAAGGCGGGTTGTGGTGCTCGGGCGGAAGTCGAGGAGAGGGATGGTGGTTGGAGAATATGGGTGGGAAAAGGAGGTGGTTACGGAGTTGAGAGATGATGGAAGCTTCAATATATACATGTATATTTGGAAAAGAGGAGCATGCAAGTTGAAGAGGAGCTGAGATGAGGAGTGGCTGATAAAGAAAAACGTGCTACAGTAAGAACAAAATAGACTTTGCTTAAATGGCTGTTCACTTCTATTTCTCCATTTTCCAAAGAGAAGTAGGGAGGGTAGGGGTTGCACGCTTGTATAGGGAATAATGAAAAGGTATAGTGAAATTCAAAAATATTAATAGCTAGGCTGCTTGATTACAAGGCAGATATTTGAATGGTCACGGGAATAAATGGACACGAACGGTAACGATACGGTTATCGTTCTCGTGAATTCCACCGCGTACCGTAATCCGAAATACACAATTGAATATACTGTGAAGATCAGGACGACGAGACGATCAAACGGTATACTGATATCAGTGATTCGATTGAATTATAAAAATTCGAATTTTCTACTATCGAAAAATGCAAGAAAAACGTAGAAAAATAAGATCGACGGAGCCAAAGAAGTCCGAATTTGGAAAAACGAAAAATGGCATCTTGCTCAGAAGATGGTTTAGAATTTTTCTATATAAAAATATTTGGGTTTCGAAAACATTTTATTTTCATCACTTTTTAACTGATTACATTGAAGTAAATTTACGCGTGGAATAAACTTTCATATTTTCGGACGAAAATTTACCAGTTTCCATGTTTAACTAGACGCATTCCAAATATCAAATTTATATTTCAAAATTTTATCGTTTAAAATTACGCAAAATTTCAATTAATAACGTTATTAAAACTGGTTAAATTTACGGGTCGTTACAACAAGTCATTGATAATATTTCCAGAAGAAAGCTCGTGTAATAAAACTTTGAGTCATTGTTTCCATTTTCAGCTAGAAAGATGAATTGTTGCTCAAGTCATCATAAAGTTGAATTTTCAGCTAACAGTACCTGAAACTTTATTCTCGTTTTTTCTAAAAGTACATAATGTTCTGCCTTTGTTTTATAACAGAAGCATAACCTTCTTTATCAAACTTTGCCTGTATGCTAATTTCAGATATCAAAGGTAGCAGCGAGATATGCAAAGAGGCAATCCTTAACTGCAGTTGCAACTTTAAATGCAAAAGATAAGCCTACTGGTGTGAAAATCAATGAAACAAGACATGTTGATGCAACTCATTCTCTTCAAAGTTTAAACAACAATATTAGAAGCTCCCCTCGGAAGCGTACTGAAATACAGCCTCCACCCGATAAAATCAAGTCTCCAAAGCTCAATCCTGTCTGTACTGGAATGCAGCCTCCACCCGATAAAATCCAGCCTTCAAATCTCAATCCTGGCCCTAATTCAACTGGATCTCCAAATATCACTCCCAACGCCATGGATGCCTCAAACAACCTAGATTCTAATGATGATATTCAACAAAAGACGGCAAGGAAAAAAAGAGGGAAGACGATGATGACTTGTATGCGGAATGAAAAGGCTGAAATTGAATTCAACGAGCGAGGTCAACCAATAGGCTCCAACTCCAAGCACTTATAATCCTATCTTGGTACCTTAGCAAGAGAGATGATACCTTTGACGATTTTAGAGTGGAAAAAAGTCGACGCAAACTTAAAGAAAGATTTATGGACTAGTATTCAGGTATGAAAAATGTGCTGAGAACTTTTTTATGAAAAACTGGCCAGTACAAGTAGAAATTTGTGCATTGACATTGTAGACATCCATATCCAACAAATGCATGACTAATGAATATCAATGCTAATTACAAAATTGTATGAAATTTGAACATTAACATAAACATGTACCTTATTTGTTACCTTATTTTTGTTGTGCAGTCATGATTCATGGTGGATGAAGCATACAAGGGTTTAATGTTTAAGATGTTGGGATTATGATGGAGAGAGGCAAAGTCGAGGTTAGTTTCCGCTATTAAAGTAGCTTCTACTTGTCCCGACGCTTCCTCTAGGCTAGCGATGCTAAAACTGGATACTACAGAAAATGTTCAAGAGTGGAACGACTTTGTTAAAAAAAATTATCGGAGAAATTTGGGGTAACAAGTTATATTTTATTCATTATAATTTTTTTAACTATACAGATTTAAATATAAATATGTTATCCCTGCATATTTTATTCCTCTAGGCTGAACATGCATAGTTTATTAATGAATTTCTCCTACGTAGGAAACTAGCAAAAAATTCAAAGCAATGAGAGATAAAAATAAAATTCCACATACAATGAGCAGAAAGGGATATGCGAGATTAGCGGAAGATATGGTAAGAAATGCATGTACGTTTACATCAATAATTTTTTTTCTTTGGTTCGTCTTCTTACTATTATTATTTGCAAAAAAAAGAAACTGGAATATCAAACATTAGCAGAGATGAGCTATGGTGCAAAGCCCATACAAAGAAAAATGGAGACCCACCAAATTCCGTTGTTGCCGATTGCATCGTAAGTTTTTTTTATTCTTTTGAGATAGGACTGTAGATATTTATTCAATAGTTTATTCATATTTCTTTTTTCTTGAAATGGTCTATTTTAATTTGTAGGCTAAGATAAAAGAGCAGAGTAGTGCTCAGAATTCTCATGGAACAACATCAGTAAGTGGAGATGGAGTGTCACATGTTTTTGGAAATGAACATAGGGGAAGGGTGAGGGGATTGGGTTTTGGTGTAGCACCATCTCAAATAGGTGTTTATGCACATAATTCAAAAAAGGTGGATGCATTGGAAAACCAAGTAATAGTTCAAAGGGATATGTTAACTAATTTGGAGGCAAGAGTAGACTACTTGACTAATTTGATCATGACAGTAAGTTTATAGTTAATTAACTATTGTTAATAAATATGTGATATGTGCTTATGAATTATTAAGTATTCTCTTGTACTTTTACAGAGAAGAAATGATAATGTGGCAGATATGGAGATGCCTCACACTCATACACCTCAGGTTAGAATATATAAATAACCATGATTGCTTGCTTGACATGCTTGTCGTTTCCTTGAAACTGAATTACCAGAACATGATTGCTTGCTTGACATGCTTGTAAAAATATACACCTCAACTTTTTAAGTTTTCTTCTCCTTTTAGAAGCCCCCGATTCAAATTTTCTACCCGACATGTAGTCTTGTAAATATAGTGAGTATTTAAAATAAATTGGCAAATTGATTCAACAAAAATGCTACACATTTTATAAAAATGAATCAAACCAATTCATCTAAAGTGTTAAAGTGCTAATTGTATAAAATCAATCATCGAATCTAAATTGAATAAATGTTGAAACAAACTTCAAAATCCCTATTTTTTCTGTTTCATTTTGATATTAAAGGTTTGATCGATCAACCCATTTTTGTATGAAACAAACATATGAAGTAATCACTAATCAGGTAATAATAAGAAAGTAAAATCAATTTTGTAAAGGAAAAGAATACCCAATTTTGGAGTTGATTGGTGTTGGAAGCCTGGAAATTGGAAACCCTCGTCCTCGTGTGATGCTTGCTAGTTGCTACGGAAGCCTGGAAACCCTCGTCTTGTGTAAACTAAAATTATTTGTGAGATGAAAACATGAATTATTTACTTGCTGCCTATTACTAATGGGCTAAAAAAAATCAGAGGCCCCTAACTAGTAGGATAGAGATTTTATACTTCGATGCTTGAATTCTAATGCGACTTCTTCATATTTTGTTTTTGGGGTTTTGCTTTATTATGTGTGTATGTAATATGTATATATGCAAGACCTGTCCTCAACATGGATGGTAAGGACAAACCATATATTTTGAACCTCTCCGTTAGATAGGTCCAATATTTCATTGTTCGTACTAATGATTTAATGTATTAAAATATCTTTTAATCATGTATTTTTAAAATTTTGTTTAAAATTCAGTATTCAAATTGTTTTGAATGTTGTTAATGTAGTGGTAAGATCACAAAATAACATATGTGGTACACTGTAGGTACATAGAAAAACTCTTACTAATTCCTTTCCTACAGAATATCACTTAAATTACCAAATAACATACTTCATATTACCAATGCTTGATCGTTAATGTGATACTGTGTATGATCTATTCCTTAGGATAATGCTATGGGTTCAGTTACTATTAGTAGCTAGTGGGTGAATACTGCACATCCCCAGTCAACAGTTAATAAAATCAATTTCGATTATTGTTGGGTGAATTCTCAACACCTAATCAACTAACGCTCGAACCAAAACATCTCCACCTCAATACCGAACCAGGACCAACACACCTACTACCAAATCTAGTAGTCACCGAACGAAGCTACCGGTCCAGATCATGGCCGAACCAACCCTCTCCTCAGCCACCGAACCAGCTCCGCCGAACCAACCCTCTCCTCAGCCACCGAACCAGCTCCGCCGAACCAACCCTCTCCTCAACCACCGAACCAGCTCCGCCGAACCACCATGCTCCTACCACCGGACCAAGATTCCACCGCCGAACCAAAGGAAACCGGACCAGCTCTTCCAGGCCAGATCATGTCAGCCCAGGCCCATCAGCAGCTGTACACATCCTAGACCCCTACCCTCAGCCTCACTCTATAAATAGAGGGGCAGGGGTACGACAATGGGGAAAAGTTTGAGAGCTCAAGCACGGATAGAACTTTCAAACAACTTTCTTTTACTTGTATCAAAGCTTTGTACTTGTAATCAACAGAAGAGAAGAGAAATAACATATAAAGTGGACGTAGGAACATTCTGGCTGAACCACTATAAATCTGCGTGTCTTTTTACAATTAAGCCCCTGCTTTTCATATATTTGCATAAATCTCCAAAATCACTAAAAACAACATAAGATCTACTAAATTATACGACTTTGAGGTGTTTGTCCATTTTTTGTGCAAACATTTTTGGTGCTTTCACCGAGAATAAGGCTCGAAGCTTCAGCTTCATCCGCTTAACAAGTTTTCCTGACAGCATCGTTCGCCACTTGGAAAACATGCCTCCCAAACAGAGAAAAGATGTTAACAAAGGAAAAAACATCGCATCCAGCAGTCTTCCTGATCCAGCTGCCGTGAATCAAGTAAATCGTCCTCCTCCAGCAACGGTAACAAATGAAGGACAGGCTAACCCAACCACTCCTGCCACAGAACAGCCTGCAGCAATTACTAGGGCAGATTTGGACAGAGTTGTTGTTGAAGTAACTAACCGCTTCACGTCCCAGCAGGAAGCCTTGGTGGACCATCTCATGTCACGCTTGAGGGACGCTGAAGAATCCAACCGCAACACTGAATCATGGGGCGAGTCCCAGTCTGGAGGATCTCAGAGACAGCAAAGATCTTCCTTCTTCGAAGGAGATAACGGCAGAAGTAGCCGTGGTAGGAGCCGAGACCGAGCACAGCCCGAAGTTAGGCCTGAGGAAACGTTTGGTACCGAACCCAACAGGGAAGGTACCAGACGAAGGTCAACTGTAGCTGAGCCTGTCATGCTGCCTAACCACAGAAACACCAGTGAACGGGGCCGAGCTAGAGTTCAGCCCGAAGTTGGACCCGAGGAAGAGCTTAGATCAGAACCCAATAGGGGGAGATCAAGGCAAGGGCCAACTGTAGCTGACCCAAGCATGCTCCCAGAAGATCAAAGGCAGCCACTGGAAAATATGAGGAATGATAGACGATACCATCCCTACAGGTTATCTGGACGGAATCAATCCCACAGAACAGAACCAAACTCATTTCTATCTGCTCCAAGTTCTGATGAAAGGATGGCACGCTTATTCAGAGAGTGTGTCCAACGGGAGCAAAGAGATCGAGGGATAGGCGCTAGGGTAACCAGCCCTTTCGCCCGCAATATCGAAATCGCTATCACCCCCCGAGAATGGAAGATGCCGACAATGGAACCCTACAAAGGAACCTCCGATCCCGTTGTACACTTACAGAGGTACACACAGCATATGCTCATGAGTGGAGCAACAGAGGGAGTACTGTGCAAATGCTTTCCGCTCTTCTTAGCAGATCTTGCTACCTCCTGGTTCTGTCATCTACCCCAAGGATCCATCAGCTCATGGGAAATGTTGAAAGAAAAATTCATCAGTCAGTTCCGCATTCATGTGGAGCAACCTAAGGACGCTTATTCCTTATCCAGCGTCAAACAGAAACCTGGAGAAAAACTGCAGCAATACCTAACCAGATTCAACGCCGTAGCAGCCGCAGTTCAAGATGCCAATGAGAAGCTTATCCTAATGGCCCTCTGCAGTGGGGTGCATCCGGACACTAAATTTGCTAGAAGATTGACAAAAGAAAAACCAGCTACTTTACCCGATTTCTTCCATGAAGCCGGGAAATACATGAGGCTTGAGGATGCTGCCATTGAGGGGCAGTCAGGACAGCAAAGTAAGACGACCCATGGCAACGCCCCTGCTGTGGCGAGGGACGTTCGAAGAAATGACTCCAGAGACAATGCTGGGGGCAAGAAGGTAGAAAAACGCCTATATCGGCCAGGACCAAGATTCGACTCTTACACCCCTTTGAACGAGACCGTCAAAAATATCTTCCTTGCCACCCAAGGCGAAGTTAGATACAAACGCCCACCATACAAGAAGGAATCAGATAACGCACAGAAGTCTGGAAAATTCTGCCGCTTCCACGAATCTCACGGACATGATACCAACGAATGCCATCATCTCCGAGATCTGATTGAGGAACACATCAGAAGGAAGAAACTGGAACGCTATGTAAAAAGTCAAGACAGGACTCCAGCTCCTGCCAATGAAAACCCAAGGCTACCCTCACCAGGGACCGGCAGAGGCGACCGCAACGCTAGCAGCTCTAGTCAAGAGAAGATAGTGGTCCATACCATCTCAGGAGGTCCGCACATCGCAGACAGAAGTTGGAGAGAGATGGAAAGATATGGGAAGTCGCTTAGAGACAATAGAGACTGTGTCAATACGGTTATAGAAGAGCGCCACCCAAAGCGGAAAGAAAGTGATGACATCACATTCAGTAAACGTGACCTAGAAGGAAGACAGTACCCTCACAAGGATCCCATGGTTATCTCTGCCCGACTCGGTCCCGCCGAAGTTTACCGAATCCTGGTAGACACTGGAAGCTCTGTAAATATCGTGTTCAAACACGCATTCGACAAAATGAAGCTATCAATAAAGGATGTATCTCCCTGCGATAAACCACTACACGGTTTCACTGGAGATGCGAAGATGCCCCTCGGGCAGCTGGACCTCTTTGTTGAGATTGGAAGTCATCCCCGCTCCGTGGTAAGGAAACAGACGTTTGTGCTGGTAGAGAACCATTCGGCCTACAACGCCTTCTTAGGAAGACCAGCCTTGTCTGACTTCCAGATTGTCCTAGCCCCATGGTGCCTGAAAATGAAATTTCCAACAGACAATGGGGTAGGGGAAGTGGAAGGAGACCAAGATATTGCACGAGACTGCTATGTAACCGAACTTCGCAACAACCACAGGAGAGATAAAGGGAAAGGTGTAGAGATTGCCCTCTGCACAAAAAGCCTTGAAGCATAGCAACTAAAGAAAGCCCCTCCTCTTCGATACACCAGCGACCCTTTCAATGAATTAGACCCTAGGGACAAAGAGGAGGAGGCCACCGCCGAGCCTGCAGAGGCTATGGAATTTATATCTGTAGACAAGCACGACTCAAGTAGGCTACTTAAAATTGGGTCCCAGCTGAAAGCTGAATTGAAGGAACAACTCATTGATTTTCTCCGCCACAACTTGGATGTATTCGCTTGGTCACACGCTGACATGACCGGAATCTCCCCCGACATAGCATGCCACGTATTAAAAATTGATCCTACCAAGGCGCCTGTAAAACAAAAAAAGAGAAGTATGGGGGCAGAGCGATCAGCAGCCCTCGATGAAGAAGTAAAGAATCTACTCGCCAATGACTTCATACGAGAAGCTATTTACCCAGAATGGATCGCCAACCCGGTACTAGTAAAGAAGGCTAATGGGAAGTGGCGGACCTGCATTGACTTCTCCAACCTAAACGACGCCTGCCCAAAGGATTGCTTCCCACTTCCCAGAATCGATCAACTTGTAGACAGCACAGCCGGGCACGAACTCCTGTCTTTTATGGATGCATACTCAGGATATAACCAAATTCCTATGCATGCTCCCGACCAAGACCACACTAGTTTCATCACCGACCGGGGTTTATACTGCTACAAAGTGATGCCCTTCGGACTTAAAAATGCAGGAGCCACCTACCAGCGCCTCGTCAACAAGATGTTTGCAGGGCTAATAGGACGAACAATGGAAGTATATGTAGACGACATGCTGGTAAAATCACGGAAAGCCAAAGATCACGTAAGCCACCTAGGCGAAATGTTCCAGGTACTTCGACAGTATGGAATGAAGTTGAATCCACTAAAGTGCTCCTTCGGAGTGTCATCGGGAAAATTCTTAGGATTCATCGTCCATGCCCGAGGGATAGAAGCAAACCCTGAACAAGTCCGAGCATTAAGGGACATCAAGATACCTTCCACCCGAAAGGAAATGCAAAGCCTAAATGGAAAAGTGGCTGCCCTAAGCCGATTCATCTCCAAAGCAACGGACAAGTGCGTCCCCTTTTTCGAAGCTCTAAAGAAAGATAAAGGAAAGTTCGAATGGACGGACGAATGCTTAACCGCTTTCCTTAACCTAATCGAACACCTCCAGAAACCACCGGTACTCTAGACCCCAAGCGAAGGCGAAGAATTATACCTATACCTTGCTGTGTCATCTCACGCTCTAAGCGCTGCCTTGGTAAGGGAAGACAACCGCACGCAACGACCAGTTTACTTCGTCAGTAAAAGGTTTACTGGGGCAGAAGTCAGATATCCTAAGCTTGAAAAGTTAGCATACTGTTTACTAATCACTTCACGAAAGCTACGTCACTACTTCCAATCCCATTCCATCAAAGTTCTGACCGATCAACCACTGAGGTAGGTACTCCATCGTCCCGACACTTCCGGACGACTACTTAAATGGTGTATTGAGCTGAGTCAATATGATATCACCTATCACCCTCGCACCGCCATCAAAGGACAAGCCATGGCTGATTTCATTGCAGAATTCACTACCAACGAGGATAAGGAGCAACTGGAAATAACAGAAGATATCAAGTGGAATCTCTTTGTGGACGGTGCATCTAACGAACAAGGCTCGGGGGCAGGTGTGGTAATAATCACTCCCAGGGGAAATAAACTGCACTATGCTATAAGGTTGGAGTTCGCTGCCACCAACAACGATGCAGAATATGAAGCAGTAATAGCCGGATTAGAAATTGCTATCGAGATCGGAGCCAATTCTTTGTGTCTTCACAGCGATTCTCAGCTTATTGTTAATCAAATACTAGGGGAATTCCAAGCTCGAGAAGAACGACTCATAGCATATCTAAAGAAGACCAAGTTACTTCTCAGCCGATTGGACCACTACTTAGTCAAACACATCCCTCGGGAAGAGAACCAAGAGGCCGACGAATTGGCAAAGCAAGCAAGTATGAGAGACGTCGCCATCTTCGGGGCAGTAACTGTCTCAAAGCAAACGATCCCAAGTTTTGAGCAAGTGAATCTGATAGTTGCAACCGAAGAAGCAACTTGGATGACTCCCATCCGAGACTACCTACAAAATGGCACACTACCCGACGGGCGTAACGAAGTCAAGAAAATCTTGAGGAAAGCGTCCCGCTACACAATACAAGGAGACATCCTCTATCGGCGCGGGTTCTCTAACCCATTGTTAAGGTGTGTCGCCGGAAGGGAAGCCAAGGAAATCTTATCCAACATTCATCAAGGAAGCTGCGGAGATCACACCGGAGGGCAAACGTTAGCAAAAAAGATACTCCGATACGGATATTTCTAGCCCACCTTAAGCAAGGACGCCTTAGATTTCGTCAAGAAGTGTGACAGATGCCAAAAATTTGCTAAGATCCCTCGGCTACCAACAACCGAGATTACACAGATGACCAGCCCTTGGCCCTTTGCAGTATGGGGAGTTGACTTAATCGGTGAACTGCCAATGGGTCGAGGCGGCGCCAAATATGCTATAGTAGCAGTCGACTATTTCACCAAATGGGTGGAAGCAGAACCTCTAAATAAAGTATCTTCAGCGAAAGTTATCAACTTCTTAATCAAAAATGTTCTGTGCAGGTACGGAGTCCCACTAAAAATCATATCAGACAATGGACTTCAGTTTGACAGCGAGGAATTCGCCAACTGGTGCCAAGAACACGGAATTCACAAAAGCTTCTCATCCGTAGCATATCCCCAAGCGAATGGACAAGTCGAAGCAGTCAACAAAATTCTGAAAACTCTGATCAAAAAGAAGCTCGAAAAGTCAAAGGGCGCTTGGGTGGATGAACTCCCTACGGCACTATGGGCCTACCGCACATCTTTCAGAACATCAACAGGACACACTCCTTTCTCTTTGGCATACGGATCGGAGGCTATGCTCCCAGTTGAAACCATTGTGCCTTCCCACCGTAGGATCCACTATAACCCAGAAGAGAACGAAGAGCTCCTCAACATGTCTTTGGATCTAGTCGAGGAGAGAAGGAATGATGCAGTCCTAAAAACAGCAGCCCACAAGCAAAAGGTGGCAGCACAATACAACTCCAAAGTCAAGCATCGTACCTTACGAGAAGGGGATCTTGTCCTCAAGCGAATCTTCCCTCGCCCCGGAGCACTAGACCCAATCTGGGATGGACCATATGTAATTCATAAAGATCTCCACAACGGAGCCTATATTTTGTCAACAGTGGACGGAGAGGTGTTCCAGAGGGCATGGAACATCCAACACCTCCGTCGATACTTTTCTTAACTTGTATTGCCCATATGAAGTGAATTAACAAAGAGAATCAGTGGACGTAGGCATTTTTTCGTGCCGAACCACTTTAAAAAAGCCTTGTCTCTTTTTTAACTTGTTCCTTTGTATCTTGGCTGCTTGTTAACTTTATCCTTTTCTGTTGAACAAAATCCTGAGCATATAGCATTTCTATTCAAAGCACTCCACGATGCAACTTCACGTGGACAAGACCCAACAGGTACTATGCGAATCTATGCCCTCGCCAATGAGACACTTTTGCTCCAGCATCCCTCTGCTGCGGGTTAACTCATTGCTCGCGACGGCCCTTAAAGCCAACTGTAATGAGCCGATTATAAGCCACCGAGAAGGCCGACTATAGCCGAGGCAGCTCATTACGGCGTTAGGCTCGCCGGCAACTGTGAACCGATTATAAGCCCCAACATAAGGTGTGGCCAGCCAGGGGCAGTTCACAGTTGACGATCGGCACCCACGCTAGCCGGCCACAGTAAGTCGAATAATACCCATGAGTACGGGCCATAATGGCCCGGGTAGTTACTGTGCGCGATCTCGGCTCCGGTGTGTCTTAAGTGCGGTTGTGGTAAAAAAGAATTAACTCCCCACGGAGGCGTAAGATGGGTGACAAATGTCTCCAAGACCCACAGCTAGGGAAAGTGACTACAAAACCCGTTTGCCACGAACTTAAGCACATCGAAGGCCTTCCGTGACTGGAAGTTTTACTATTTCACATATTTCAATTTTACTTAAAAAACTTTCCTCCTATCCTCTATAACAAACCATAAAGTACAGGATGCAGGGTAAGAGATACCCGCCAATGGATGCAGAGATTCACAATCAGATGGCAGGGCATTCAACTGCTTTCCATGCTTGGTCATACAAGATATTCGAAACTGCCATTTACAAATAGAACATGAAAGGCGGTATTTTCTTCCTTTATGTGCAGATGCTTGACTGTAATTTATTTTTTTCACACCACACGCTAACATTGCAAGTCATGAGATTATGATTTAAAACCAGAATCTAACATCAAACACAATTTAATTACAAGAATATACATAGCTACATTTCTCATACGATATGTCGAAATAGCAACAAATATTCAAGAAACGACAAAATCAGCTTAAGCTAAAAAATTACACGTCAAGAATAATGTTATTACAAGTAGCAAAAATTACAACTTAGAAGTTACTCTACTGTCTTAAGACTAACAGATACAACAATGCCAAGCCTACAAAAAGAATTTTCCAGGTCCAATAAGGGAGCCGGTTGCGTCGAAGTCTTATGCTTGCTCTTTTGCCCGCCTGTCCGGTCATAAAAAGGATTCATTAGTGATGAGTAACCAAGTTAACGGAAAGACTAGAAAGGAAGACTTACCAGCACCTGCTTCTTGACCGTCCTGGTCGTCATCCTCTACCTGCACACCTGCCTCTTCAGCAGCAAGCAGCCGCATACCCTCCTTTACCGCCACTTTCTCCTCCTTGGTGAACTGGGCAGTGACCACATCCATACTGAAGACCGTCCCACCCTCTTTATCTGCATCAGCCTGAGCCTCCTCCAAAGCCCTAAGATAGATCTTGGCCATGACCCTGGGATAATCATCCATCCAAGAGAGATTGCCCTGCTTCCAAGTCCGGAAATACATGTCCTGGAGCATGTCATCCATCATTCCCTCATTCTCCTCAAACTCCCTCATCCGGGCATCGGAAGCCGACAACCTTTCGACGGCAGCATCTCTCTCCAGTCTGTATCTCGAGCAATCAGCCTGAAGGGACCTCCGCATCACCTCCATCTCTTCCCTCAACTTAGCTTGAGCAAGCTCTGCAGCCTCAAGTTTCTCGGACAATTCCTCCACCTGCTCGAGATCCGCTCTCCGAACCTCATCCACCGTGGCAATAGCCATGTCAATCCGCTCTTTGCAGGAAGCTTCCATTTTCTGCAATTCGGCCCGACTGGCCTCTTCCATGGTTTTCCTTAGTCGCCCAGTAGCAGCCTCATGCTGAGAAATCTGAATAGCCTGATCCGCAAGCTGTTTGGCCTGATCCGAAACCACCAATCGAAGTCGGATATTGGCGCTCCCAATCTCCTCTCCGGCCTTAACCAGCCGAGCATGGTGCCCCATCAGCTTCTTGGTCTCCTCTGCCACCCGATCAATATTAGCCTTGGCCTCGTCTCCCATAGTGACTATACGAGTAGTGAGTAGATCAAGATCTAAGGCCTTGGCTTCATCAAGTACTCATACCATGGGGTTACGGGGGAGGAGATGTTCACCAGTGACTTCGTCAAAAGTAATATCATGAGAACTGGGATCCAGATCAGGATGACCCGCAAATGGATTACGGGCCAAGTCGGGACGGTCGATATGAATAACAGAAGGGTTTCCGGATGGGTGCGGAGAAGGTGCAAACTCGCTACCCTCCTCAGTAATGTCATGAATAGGCTGAGCCGGAGGCTGAGAACCGGGCGAAGTTTCGGATAAAGGATGACTCCTCTTCCTCTGTGAATACCCTCTTCGATGACCCCAAGAAGAGGACGGTAGCCGACTACATCCCCGGAGCGTTGGGTTGAGGGCTTCGGCTTAGCAGAAATTTTGGAAAGTTTATATTGCTCAAGCCTGTGTCGGAGGTCTGAAGCTTTAGACGTCTTGCCTGCTCCTGATATAAAGTACAAGTGTTACAATCTTACATTACTATACGATTCGAGAAACGCGGTAAATTACAAGTTAAAAAAAAAGGGGAAAAGAAACACAGCTGTGATTGTACAAACCCTGGGGAGGAGTGGGATACTGCAATAAGTCCTGGATTTCATTCCAGGACGGGAGCGGGTCATAAAATATTCCTAAGTCCCTATCATTAGTGAAGCATGCAGGGGTCAAGAGTTCACCTTGAGTCCTCAGAGCCACCTTGGCCGGAATGGTCGGAGAAGACTCACTTGCACCAGTCCCGGCTTTGTCCGCCTTCCCGGTCTTCTCTACCAAAGCCGGATCATCATCCAACCCCTCAAAAGCTTGGCGGAAAGCATCATCCGTCCACTCTTGCATTTCGCCTACTTGCCCAGAAGACAGAGCCCTGGAACCATCACCACCCTGTCCATCGCCACCATCATCACCAAGACGCTCAACGTCACTTCCGCCCTCAGCCTCACCTCTTTCTTCCTCCGCATCTATCTCCCCCTGAGTAAGTGGACAATTGCTGGGAGAAGGACCGTCCGACCTCTTAAGTTTCTTACCTCCGACGGTTGGAGGTTTCGTGAATGGTTTTCTCTTTCCACCCTCTGCCGCAACGCCTCCCTTAGCCTGAGCAGCCGCCCTCTCTTCCGCCGTTTCCCTCAACTTAACTACAGACTGCTGCGGAAGGATCAAGTTATATTCCAGAAGAATCACATTTCTAATCAAGAAGGCAGATGATCTGTATTTCCCAAGAATGGCTTCTATCTCAGCCGCCGTCTGAACCAGGCGGTCAGTCTCCACAACCGGAAAGCCACCTGTCGCTAGCAAAAATGAGAAAGTATGAGAAGAAGCATCGCAATCGGAATAGAAATTATAAGTAAAAGCATCAACTTACATCCAGAGGTAAAGCACCGGATGGAGACGGAGTCGTCCCTAACAAAGAACCACTCTTTCTTGAACATGCTGAATTTAGAGTACAGGTCCAGGACCGGCTTGAAGGTCACAGCGGACTCCAAGCTAATATATGGGGACCCCTTCTTATAGCCCCTTAAATTATACAAGTACCGGATCTCCCGGTTGGAGGGAGCACGACCATACTTCCTCCGAAAAATAACGAAAAGGCTCACCAGTATGGCATAAGAGTTGGGCTGAAGCTGGAATGGGGCCACCTTCAAATACGTGAGGAAGCTGACTACCCAAGCATTGAGAGGCGGGATAGCACCACACATGCAATGGTACCTACTTGAAGCAAAGTATCCTTCGGGAGGACTGTATGGCATGACTCCTGGGCCCGGCAGCAGCATGAGGGCTCTATCGATCCCAAAGGAACGAGATATAACATCGAGTTGCTCCTCTTTGAGAGAGCTAGGAAAGCAGTCAGGCGGGGAATCCAGTAGCTCCTGGGGACCATATCCATCCACTAATGACCTCGGGGCGGGCCCATGACACTCCGATCCTGATTGAGCTGGGGGCACGGCCGAGGACTCTCCTTCACCCCCGGATCTCCTCTTATCTGATCGAGTTTCAACTTTTCGAGACATTTATCTGCAAACATGGGAAAAGTATATCGTTAGAATATACAAGCAGCGTAATCTGGAATTTCGCTTAAAAATTCGAAGTATGAAACACATGTTCACTCGTTACATCTGTTCATTCGGCGGGCAGATGCAACAAGTCAATAGTCCATTCGGTAGTATGATATAAAGTTCATTCGGCACTCAACTCGTGAGTTCATTCGGCAAAATACAATACCTCAGTTCATTCGGTAGTACAAGAATGAAAATTCATTCGGCAAAAAGAACCTCACCTTGATTCGGCTAGCAACTTGATTCGGCGAAATAACTTGGTTCGGCTAAAACTTGGTTCGGCTAAAACCTTAATCCGGCTAACACCCTGATTCGGCAAGATAGCGATGGAAGGATTCGGCAGATAAAAAAAAAACGAAGGCCTTGGTCCCCTACTTATAGGCGAAGGCGGAATACCGGACCAGTTGGTTCGGTAATAGGAGTAGGATACAAATGACTAAATGGGATGGTGAAAAACAAAGCACGATGTATGTTAAACATACACCCTACTTTGGGGGGCAAATGTTGGGTGAATTCTCAACACCTAATCAACTAACGCTCGAACCAAAACATCTCCACCTCAATACCGAACCAGGACCAACACACCTACTACCAAATCTAGTAGTCACCGAACGAAGCTACCGGTCCAGATCATGGCCGAACCAACCCTCTCCTCAGCCACCGAACCAGCTCCGCCGAACCAACCCTCTCCTCAACCACCGAACCAACCCTCTCCTCAGCCACCGAACCAGCTCCGCCGAACCAACCCTCTCCTCAGCCACCGAACCAGCTCCGCCGAACCAACCCTCTCCTCAGCCACCGAACCAGCTCCGCCGAACCACCATGCTCCTACCACCGGACCAAGATTCCACCGCCGAACCAAAGGAAACCGGACCAGCTCTTCCAGGCCAGATCATGTCAGCCCAAGCCCATCAGCAGCTGTACACATCCTAGACCCCTACCCTCAGCCTCACTCTATAAATAGAGGGGCAGGGGTACGACAATGGGGACAAGTTTGAGAGCTCAAGCACGGATAGAACTTTCAAACAACTTTCTTTTACTTGTATCAAAGCTTTGTACTTGTAATCAACAGAAGAGAAGAGAAATAACATATAAAGTGGACGTAGGCACATTCTGGCTGAACCACTATAAATCTGCGTGTATTTTTACAATTAAGCCCCTGCTTTTCATATATTTGCATAAATCTCCAAAATCACTAAAAACAACATAAGATCTACTAAATTATACGACTTTGAGGTGTTTGTCCATTTTTTGTGCAAACAATTATAATTATGAGCATACCAATAGTTGCTTATTCAATTCAGAAAAACCACTGAAAATGGCACCATGCAGCTAGTATAGCTTGGTCACCTCAAAAAATAAAAATAAAATAGACATAAGTAGTCTCCATGCCTACAGAACTAAATTAACAGGGCTACTAAAACATGCTCCATCACTTGTACAGTGGAGTGGTATCCCCTTCCAAGAATGTTTATCCGTGTGTCCTCCAATATTCTGAAAGATTCACTTAAAAATTAAGTTGATTGTTTCATGTGATTCATACAGAAACAATGGTTATGATAGAGCTTAGACATTGGTCTACTCCCAAGTTAATTAATTGATGAAAACCCATAGTAAACAAAATTTAAGCTAATTAAATAAATTAGTTTGATGTTAGGGAAATATTACAAAGAGAAGGAAATAAAGCAGAGGGGAGAGACTGCAGTAGAAGAGAATGCAAGACTGTGTATTATAATTATATTAAGGTATGACCAGTAACGTTAGTGTTTTTAAAATCAATCATAAGTGCAATATAACATTTTGGGTATCATGATAACATTTTTTTTAACCTGGAAAGAGGAACTGTATATGCTGTTCTAATCATTAAAACAAAGACATGAAAAATGGGAATACCTATTGCCCAGAGTACAAAGCATGATATATTGAAATTAAGTCAGGTACGCAAAATTACGATCTCCGTTCGATTGGGCTAATAACATGTTACATATAAACTCATTGGTCGTTTATCGTAATATTAATGTTTTCCTTTTTAGTCTTTTCCCTAAGTTATGATTTTTTTGTATGTAGATGTTACATTTTTTTTTCTGAAGTGTAAATTGGTATCGTCATATGTTTACCTTCATTTTACCATTTGTATACCTGCTAATTGCAGTCCATAGAAATGGATTTTATCAAAATAATACATTGCATTTACAAATTATTTCTCTATGGTGAAAAGTTCTGGTTGTGCTGATTTTTCTGGTTGAGTTTATTTTCAATTCGCTGCAATAAACTATTAAGCCTCCTAACGTATTGTGATGATTTTTTTTGTAACAATGTATAATCTGAAGAAATAGAACTAGGCAACCATTTCAGGGCATTCAATAGGCTTATTTTACTTGATTAGGATGCGTTCATCTGCAATAAGTGGGTCATAATATGAGCAAAATAAGTAATAGAAATGTTAAAAAGTTGTTTGTTTAACATAAGTTTTCAAAAATTTAGTGTTCAGAAGTTTTAGTACAATTTTAATAAATGATATAGTAGTGTTTATCACACTTTTTTAGATGTTGAATGATAAGCCTTTTCATTTATATCCTTGAATCAATTTATAAATTACAATTTTTACTAGTGATTTGAGCTTAGATATTTATATCTTACCACTTTTATCTCTATTTTATCATGCTTTCTTTTTAGTTCTTTTAATCGAATTAAAGTAGATTGACTTCTTCATATTGAAATCTTTTCAATGTACAAAGCATCAAATACATGTTTATCTGTGTACAGTGCATGTTGGAGCAAAGTCAGAAATTCATTAGTGGGGAACTGCCTAAACAAACTCACAATTGGTCCATAATTTTCGAAAAGAACATGTCTTGCTGACAGGCTGTCATATTCATGTGGCACATTATCAGTTTGCATAACACATATATAAGAACGTCTTTTAATATATATGAAGATATACATGAGAATATTTGAACAAATCGGTATGCATAATATGCGCACACACTGAGTTTGCAATTATAAACTTCATAGTGTAATAGAAGATATTAAAACAATAATTATCAATTAGTATCTAATATGTAAAATGAAACAAAATTTATGGTTAGAGTAAAGAAATCGCAATATAAATTCAAAATTCATCAGGTAGACATGGTTGCTAAAACCAACAGCATAAATGGTTAATGTACAGAGTAGTGCTAAATAATAGGTATTGGAAGCATGTGCCCATCAAGAACAGAATTTCCTGGAAAACGCTAATACAAACTCTTCTTACATCCCATAAGTTAATAATGGGGGATAATTAAATGGTACTTTTATTTAACATTAATTTCATCTGATGTTTGCAGCCATTAGCACATTAATTTGTAAACATCACAACAGATGAACAAATGAAAGAAATAAGAGATATGTGTACCTGATAGCAGCCACACCTTCTTCTTCTCCCTCTTAATTCATCTTTCCCCTCAATGTGTACCTGATAGCAGCCATTAGCTTTATTCATTTGTGCAATCATACATGCTCTCTCTATTTTGTAACCTGAAACTATTGCCTCTCCTATATCTTTCCTTGTCATTTTAAACTGTTATTGTACTGCAAAAGTTAAAATATTTTTGTTCAAATTCTCATTATGTAGATGCTTAAAGCATCAGTAATGGCAGAATTCCTGAACTGATAAGGATTTCGAATTGTTTTCCTGCCTGCCTCCCTGTATTTGGATTCCCTAAGCTTGTACTATGCAGTCAATTTTTTGTTTATGTCAAGAAGTCGCGACTTCAGAGAAGCCAAAGCCTGTCTGTCTATATTTCTAATTATAATTTGAAGTATAGCATAAAATTTTGAATTTTATTAAGGTTAAAACGTGCAGGCTATATTAAAAACTGCTCTACATATCATGAGAAATTTGCCAATGATTTTTTAATGGTAACTTCACCTGATCATGATTATCATATTCACTAAAGTCAATTTTTTTTCTTGCAGTCACACCGCGATAGCAACAATACGCAGCAGGTTCAAGATCAGCAAGAACGAGTTATTGTGGATGGTTTGATGAAAAAAAAGTGCAGACTATTGAGTTGGGAGAAGAACGTAGTTGCAGAGGGGACAATAGCAAGCACTGATCCTGATGCGTCGGTACATTTTGTAAAGCTTGGAGCAGAAGCTTGGAAAGTATGGGTGGATGTAGCGGTGGAACCAGAAGCTTTTTTATTTAGGCCAAATTCAAAGATGACCACTATTAAAGAGGCCGTTGGATCAACCGTCGCGTGGCACAAAGAATTTATATCCTTAGTCTAGTATGATTGTACTTAGAACTTGATATTTATAGCCGACTGTTATGTATTAATGCTTTATGAATTTGGGAGGTAAACTTATCTTACTTTTTGGAGTGTTGGAATTTTATGACTATCTTTTAGTCTTTTCGCATGTGATTTTGGTTGTTTGTGCTTAATATTTATTACCGTTAAATTATTCATTATTTGTATGGATGTGCTACCTATACGTTGCTGTAATTTTTTTTTTTAATTTGCATTTTTTCTACAATGGTCAAAGCGCGTTGTATTATACTCTATTACAACGGTCAATAACCGTTGTCAAAAAGTTTTTTACAACGGTCGATAACCGTTGTCAAAATGTTTTTTACAACGGTCAGGGAATGTTGTAAAACATGCTATCCATCTTGTATGATAGTATTTTGCAACGGGCAAAGTAGCTTGTATTACAGTCTATTACAACGGTCGGCGACCGTTATAAAAAAGTTTACTACAACGGTCTTTACAACATTAACTGCCCGTTGTAAAATATGGGTGACCTATTACAACATCGCCTATTACAACGGTCCGCTGCCCGTTGTGGAACACATATTACAACTGGCTTTACCCGTTGTAAAAAGCCTGTTTTGTTGTAGTGTTTCTTCATTTTGGTTGTTCCTTCTTCTTTTTCCTAAAGCTGCATCTTCTGAAACGTGAGTTTCATTTTATATGTATACATATTTTTTTTTTAACCTTTCTTCACCTCTTTACACAATGTCCTACCTCCAATTCTTAAAAAAACTGAGAGTTCATTGTTTTCTCCATCTTATTTCATATTTCTACAGCCACTTCAATTCTTTTAATTTTGTTTTCCTGTAGCCTTCTTCCACAACCTCGTATTTTTGTTTTTATTTTTGGTAGCTTATATTTCCTAAAGCCTTCCTTTTAGAAACGTGACATTCATTTTATCCCTCCACCTTCATTTCTTCATTATTAAATAACCTTCCACTTTATGTCTTCTTTTATGTTTTGTTTCTACTGACACCTCATATTCTTTTAGTTAAAATTATTCTTTGCTGAAGCTATAATCTCATAACAAATTGTTCATGTTTTTAAATTGTTTCTTCATTTTTTGTCACCTCTTCATTTCCTATGTTTAGATCTCCATTTCAAATCTTCCTGCCCCTAAATCATTCTAATGTGAACTTGCAAATTCAAAAGCTCTCATTTTTGCAAATTCAAAAGCTTTATTTTATGAAACATGAGTTTCATTTTTTTTTTCTTTTTTCCTACTTGTCCTTCCTACAACTTAGTTTGTTCTTCAATCTTTGCTTGAATCCTTATCTTGAGAAAAACGTAAGTATTAAACTTTGTTTTTTTATATTAAAACATGTACCAAATATTATTTTAATAATATTCTTATAACATGAATATCTTTTGCATATAAACTTCGATTCACGCGCCATTTTTTCTATTGGAATTTTGGGCTTTTATTTGGATTTCAAACCGATTTGAAATCTAAAGTGAGTGTTTTAACCCACTCAAAATTACTAAACTATCTTATGTTAGTTAAATAAAATCTATGATGTGATTAGAAGTTAATTGATTGATGTTTGGTATATTTAAATTGTCATTCTAGTTAAATTTGACTTTTATTGCATTTAATCATCGTTTAATTTAATATTTAATTTAAATTGTCAATTTAAAACCTGTGATTGATTATCAGTTATCTATTGATGGTTATTGATTGATTTGGATGATGATTGTGATGGATGTTTGATTTTTTTGATATTGGATGACTGGATGTTGTACTTTTATATTGTTATAACACTACAAGTTCCTTATGGGTTGAAATGATACATACCCGAACGATATATAGATTAGGGAAAAATCGTTATGGGTTGAAATGATAGACTCGAGCGATTTTATGGATTTTATTTAATTTGGGATTGCGGTTTGAAATGATATATAACCGAAAATTTTAAATTGCGGATTGAAATGATAAATATCCGTATCACTTGACCCTAGGGTACAAAATTATATACGGACACTGGATTGATTAAATTAAGTCATTTTGAATCTTTAAATTTCGAATTCAGTTAACTAGTATTTTGAAATAGAAATTTGATTTATATAAACTGAATTATTTTTGAAAGTCCAAGCGTAAATGTTGAAATTGGAATTGATTTAATGAATTGTTCAAAGGATTTAAATTAGAATTTCAAAGTTGAAGTGCCAAATATAAATGAATTTATCGGAAATTGAGTTATTGGAAATGTTTGGATATAACTTTGAAATCTACTTTAAAATTAATCTAAATTATTTTAATTTATTTAAAACAATTTTTAATTTATTTAATCTATTATAATCTATTTAATCCAATTTAATCTATTTTACTTATTTTAAACTAATTAAATTTATTAAATACATTTAATCTATTTAATATAATTTAAATACATTTAATCTATTTTAAATTTATTTAATCTATTTAAAAATCTACTTAATATAATTTAAATCAATTTAATCTATAATTAATCTATTTTAAAACTAATAAAATATATTTAATCTATTTTAAATCTATTTAAATCAATTTAAATCTAATTAAATCAAATTCAAATTTATTTAAAAACTATTTTTACTATTTAAACTATTTTAATCTATATAAATTATTTTTAAACTATTAAAACTATTTAAGACTATCTAAACCATTTTCTAAAATTTTAGACTATGTAAAGTTGAAGTATTTATATTTAAATCCTTGATGATGATACACCCTAGGTTAGGATTTGAACTTGATACCCTTTTTGTGAAATGACATATTTGAGTAAATATGACGACTTTGGAAAGGAGGATTTAATTAACCTATCTTAATGTAACAACCCGCATATTTTACAATTGTATATTTAAATGTTTTATTTAAATATAGCATCGTTAGTCGGATTTAAGTACGAAATGTCAATTTTTGCAAATAGTCGAATTAGGACTTGAGACCACTTCCATTGAGTCCAAAATGGTGTTTGCAACCTTTTTGAGTATAAACATCGATATGTTTGGAGTTGAGTGAAATTTTGATATTTACATTTAGGGCTTTGGGTTTGGGTTTCAGCCCAATAACCTAACACCCAACCCATCTAATACCCTAACTCCCACTCCACTCCTCTTCATTCCTTCATAACATTTCCTAACACTCTAGCTCAAGAGAAAAATGGGGGAAGAGAAAAGAAATCAAAATTCCTAAGCCCTATTTTCTATTAGGAATTCAAATTCGAGTCCGGGATCAAGGAGAAGCTTAGGTAAGCACCCTCTTCATCTTCTCCATCTCCATCTCTCTTCAATTTCAAAAATTCCTAAACTCTAACTTAGGAAATATTTGCTTATTAGCTTAGATTGGAGCTTCTTGAGTTGAAATTGAAGCGGAATTGGCCTTTCCTTTGTGTTAGAGCTTCTCATTCGTTGTTTTTGGGTTTTAAGGTGAGTTTTTGAACTCACATCTATGTCTATATCTTTGATAGCTGTTAGGTAGTAATTCATAATATCTATTCCTTGTTCATTTGCTTTTGAATTGAATTGGTTTGATGAATATTCCAATTTTTGGTGTTTTGAAGTCAAATCTTTAAAAATCCTATCTTTGATGTTTGAACACGTTATTGTGGTGTATCGAGAGCCTATAAGGCTGGGTTGTCACTTGGCATAAATCCCTAGTCTCCGATGCTCGTCCGATCACTCCCGTTTGGATTTTTGCCCCTTTTGGGGGCTAGGCTGAGAATACTGGAAACCACAATTCAGTCGACTGAACTTCAGTGTCAGTCGACTGAATCTGGGGCCAGAAAACTCTTTGGCTCTGTGTCAGTCGACTGACCATACAGTTCAGTCGACTGAACTGGGGACAGAAATGTTTCTGTCCCTGTATCAGTCGACTGAACTGCAGAGTCAGTCGACTGAACCTAAAACCCGAGAGTTTCTAGGCTTGTTTCAGTCGACTGACCCTATAGAACAGTCGACTGAATCTGTGAAGTTTGCTTTTTGCCTATTTCAGGCTATTTTGTGTGGGTTTTCCGATTTTTAATCGATTTTTGATGATCCGAATTATTGTTATCATTTATCGACTTTGATGACTTCTTTTTCGAGATTTTTGGGAATATCCATTTTGATGGATTCGGTATCGATTTTTATGGTTTTAATTCACGTCGTCGAATGTGAATCTTTGTTGATTGATTGTTTCTACGATCATTTTTGGTGATTTGTCACTTTAAAGTACAAAGGTTTCTATACTAGTAGTAATAATTCAAACTCTTTCACAAAGATGATTTCAACTCTATTTTTAATACAAAGCTCGTTTATAAAACCGTTTTCCAACCTATTAGTATATACAAACCTTTACCTCATTCGTATGAGAAATCTAATTAAACGGCTTAGCAAAACAAGTGGTATGAAACGCTTGCCTTTACTTTGTCGATTAATTCTTAGACTTGTTCGATTTAAAATCTTATGACAATTTTCGAGTGGAAATCTACAATTTGTTCGTAAATATTTAAGTTAAGCCAGTGGTTATGGGACATGAAGCTAAACTCATTTATTTACTAGCTTAGTATAATCTACACTTTTCATCGATCGATGGTGATCATTTTATGGTTTAGACTAGCGATTTGCAATGTCTCTGTTATCCCGCCTTTTGGCAAGGCCGTGACACCAAGGACTTGACTAGAGACCGGTAACAGATCGTCTCGGAAGTCAGTTAACACACCAGGATCGCTATGGATATCGATGAAATTTGTCCGAGTCCAGATCGGGCTGCAATCGATAAGGCGCGTCAAACAGAGTAGTAGAAACCAACGTTCCAAATTTCGAGGCAACCCGAGTTCGTATGCTCAAGTTATCATCGTTAGAAAATGGAAGGATAGTCCTGGCTCGAATCCATCCTAGGGTCGGATCCATCCCCCTTGCTTCGACTCCATCAGCAAAACCATCCTCGAATCCATTGGCCAGGAACCAGTTCGAATCCATCGAACTTCCCTTGCTTCGACTCCATCGAACTTCCCTTGCTTCGACTCCATCGAACTTCCCTTGCTTCGACTCCATCGAACAAACCTCTGTTCGAGTCCATCGAGGGATGGCTCCTTCGAATCCATGCAATTGGATAAGCCTCGACTCCACCATCTTCGAATCCATTCAATTGGATAAGCCTCGACTCCACCATCTTCGAATCCATTCAACTGAGAGTCCTTCGAATCCATTACCTCGAATCCAAGCCATGGATTCGACCCAGTCAAACCGGAGTACAAAACGGATCGAAGCGAGAGACACGCGCCACGTCGCAGCAAACATCGAGTCGACCGAATCGATTCGAACTAAGATCGATTCGAAGTATCCCTGTTCTCCAGAAATGCAACATTGAATCGATCATATCTCGAGTTCTACAAGTCCAAATGCCATGAAATTTTCACAGAAGCTTAAACACATGATGAAGAATGTCCACACCAAATTTCAGCTCGATTGGATGATTTCATGATCGATTCGAACCAAGGGTCGAATCGATCCCAAAGTGGGCCCGGATCTCCAGATTTCGGCCATGTGGGCCCCCTGACGTACCAGAACTGGTCTTCCCTCATTTTAGGCGAAATATCAGCCTCCTACACCTATAAATAGAGCCCCTGGTCATTCAGAAAAGTGGTCGGATAATTCTAAGTACTGAAGAGCGCCCAGATTCTGCCAGACCTACTCCAGAACACCGCCGCTGCTTTAGATTGAGAATTAGCTTAGAAATTCAGTTGTATTACATTATAAACTATTGTAATCTTCAAGTATCGAGCAATAAAATCATCAAACTTCATAGTGGACGTAGGCAAAAACGCCGAACCACTCTAAATCGCTTGTCTTTGCAATTTACTTTCTGTTATTTGGAGTTTTTGTTAGATAACCCACAGTTTTAATTTTCATTCTTCACTTTTATCTCTTCAAAAACTTCCGAAGAGTGTTGTGCCCATTTTTGTACAAACACTTTGGTGCTTTCACTGAGAAAAAACCAGCTTTTTTCTCCTGCTCCTTGGATCTACCATCGATACCGGATTGCACAAATCCAAGAGGAAGATCCAGATCTTTAATTCACAATCCTTCCATTCTACTCAGATTTGCATAAAATCTAGGAAAACGATTCATCATTCAAAATGGTTAGCACGAGAACCACTTCTACAGCTGCTGGACAAGAAGGTAGGGATGGACAGAATCCTGTTCAACATCAGCCATCCAACCAAGACAACACTGCCCACTCGGATCCGTCTGGGGCAGTCACTAGACAAGAATTTCAGGTGTTGCTTCAAGAGTTGACTCAGAGTCGGCAGCAGTTAGCCGAACAGTTGCGTGCCAATATTGAATTGACAAACCAACTGAACCGCCAGGGCCGTAGGAGGTCCAAAAGGGATGATGTTTCCCGCTCATCCACTGAAAGTTCTGCCTCATCTGACTATCATCATAGATCTACCCGTCCCCGATTAGACGGAGATCATGCTCAAACTGCTGGATATCAACCCGCCCTGACTGTCGGGCAATTGAGGGTAGGACCGTCAACCAGCTTCTAGGCTGGGCCATCAGCACGAGGTGGTCGTACTCCACAATATACTACGGACAATCATGTCACGGCTGCCACAGTAGAAACAAGGGTTGATACCCGACATCTTCCGGATTCAAGTAATCAACAACAGGGACGTACTTTTGAACCATACGTCCCGGAAGACGCTGAGCCAAGGAGGCAAAACTTGGACCGTCGACAGCGCCCGGTCCAAACTCGCACTGTGGAACCCGACCACACCTTAGCTCAGCATGCTCAAAATGTAGCAATGCCAGACATCTTGACTATGATACGTCAGATGATCCGCGAAAGCCAAGGCCTTACCAACGACGATTGGGGGATTTCTCGAAGCCATACTCCTTTCACGGACGAGATACTATACGATGAACCTCCTCGGCGATTCAGAATGCCAACTCTCCCTATGTACGAAGGAAATTCTGATCCCAATCAGCACATATTGAAATACGAATGGTCAATGAGCGCCGCAAGGGCCGACAATGCAGTAAAATGCCGAAGCTTCCCCATCTCACTGGGAGGAATTGCAACAATGTGGTTTACAAGATTACCTCTAAGATCTATCTCTTCATTTGACCAATTGGCTAAGAAATTTGTTGAACAATTCCGTATGCATGTCGCTAGACCCAAAGATGTTAACACCCTGTCCAATGTTACCCAAGCTCGTGGGGAAACACTAAGGCGTTACTTGGAGAGATTCCATGCGGCATGTGTGGAAATTAGTAATCCCAACGACAACTCAATTTTAATGGCATTGACAAAGGGAATTGATCCTGATTCTGAATTTGGAAACTGTTTAGCCGGAAAACCACCCGCATCGTTGGACCGTTTCTACTCCAAAGCCGCTCAATTCTTACGGCAAGAGGACGCGAAACAGTCTAGGAAGCAGGACGATGCGAAGCCCGGAAATGAGGGGATACAAAGAAATGTAGCAGTTAAACAGTCCGGTGACAATTCTGGAAAAGTTCAGTTAAACATACAGAACAAACAAACTCAGCCAAGAGGTAGCAATGGTCAAAATAAGAAGAGAGATCCGAATCCAGGCCCACGGCGTAGGGCTCCGATGTTCGAAAGTTATACACCGTTAAACACATCGCTGGAAAATGTGTACCTACAAACTTGCAACACTGAACAATATAAGAAACCCGCTCCGAAGCGGTCATCAGAAAGGCAGATTCAGACAGGAAAGTTTTGTAGGTTTCATGAGAGTTATGGCCACAATACTAATGACTGTCGCCATTTGCAAGATCTCATAGAAAAGTTGATCAGGGAGAGGAAGTTAGATCAATTCGTGCGGGCGCCGCAGTCTGGTGGTGTGGGCCCATCGAACCCAAACCGTGCGCAAGACCAAGAAAGACAAGAGGTACCTGCTCGTACAGGCGGGAGGCTAGTTATCAATACCATAAGTGGTGGTCCTCATCCAGCGGACAGGAGCTGGAGGGAAATGGAGTCGTATGCTAGCTCTATCAGGCATGCGAGCTTCGAATGCTGCAGTGATTGTGAGGATGGAACCCCGGCTAAGCAACAAAAGACGATGTCTGACGATATCATATTTAGAAGCAGAGATTCTGATAAAATCGAAGCTCCAACAATTGACCCACTGGTCATATCTGCCCAAGTTGGTCCTGCTTGGATGAAGAGGATCCTGGTTGACAGTGGGAGTTCTGTAAACATTCTATTCAAACGAGCTTACGATTTAATGAAGATGGACGCAAAAGACTTGAAACCCTGCCAATCTCGAGTTCATGGCTTCAATGGGAGTGCAACAATACCTACTGGGATAGTGGAACTACCAGTGGAACTGGGGATTGGAGAACGCAGGAGAGTCCGACTGCTGCAATTCGTTGTTCTTGACATCGGTTCACCGTACAATGCATTCCTGGGTCGACCAGCCCTTGCTGAATTCAAGGCAGCCATTGCCCCGTGGTGTTTGACTTTAAAATTCCCAACCGACCATGGTATAGGAATCGTTCAAGGAGATCAGGCAGCATGAAGAGCCTGTTATGTTGCTGAGTTGCGTGAAGCACAGAAGAAGGAGAAAGGAAAGGGCGTAGAGGAAACTCTCTGCGTCCGTTTTACTGATAATTGACAACTAGCGCCCGGGCCCCGGCCCGGGCACCACTACCAATTCCTAAAAGATCTTGACCCTAGAGATAACGAAGATAAAGATGAAGTAAAAGAGAATCAAGCGTCTCCAGCCGAACTGACTGTGGACGTCCCAGTCAGTGAGGATGACGACTCGAAAGTACTAAAAGTTGGATCTCAACTGGGAAAACAGATACAACAGGAATTGGTTGAATTTCTTCAAGCGAATCTCGATGTCTTTTCCTGGACGCACTCTGACATGTGCGGAATCTCACCGAACATTGCAAGTCACTCTTTGAATATTGATCCGCGACATGTTCCGGTCAAGCAAAAGAGGCGTGGTATGGATCCAGAGAGATCTGCCGCCCTTAAAGAAGAAATTGACAAGTTGCGATCAAATGGTTTCATCCGAGATGCTCTATACCAGAGTGGGTGTCAAATCCGGTAATGGTTCGAAAACCGAACGGGAAATGGAGAACTTGTGTCGACTACTCCGACTTAAACAAAGCTTGCCCTAAAGATAGTTTCCCACTTCCTCGAATTGACCAACTCGTAGACTCAACTGCAGGCCATGAATTGTTATCCTTTATGGATGCTTATTCCGGTTATAATCAGATACCCATGCATCTACCCGATCAAGAACTTACTAGTTTCGTGACCGATCTGGGACTCTACTGTTACAGAGTCATGCCTTTTGGTTTAAAGAATGCCGGAGCAACTTACCAACGCTTGGTTAATCGAATGTTCGCTGATCAGATCGGGAAGACCATGGAAGTCTATGTGGATGACATGTTAGTTAAGTCCCGATTTTCCACGGAACACGTCAGGGATTTAGATTCAATGTTCCGCATCCTACGTGAATATGGAATGAAGCTTAACCTGTTAAAGTGCCACTTTGGCGTCGCATCCGGAAAGTTTCTAGGTTTCATCGTCAACGCTCGTGGGATAGAGGCGAACCCCGAAAAGATCTGGGCAATAAGGAATTTGCAAACTCCAAGGACCATAAAGCAAGTCCAAATTCTCAACGGGAAGGTAGCAGCGCTAAGCAGGTTCATTTCAAAATCCACTGATAAATGCATTCCTTTCTTTGATCTAATCCGGAAAGGAAAACGAAACTTTGAATGGACCATGGAATGTGAAGGCACATTCTGATCGCTGGTTCAGCATCTCTCTACGCCACCGATCTTATCAAAACCGATTGATCACGAACAATTATACCTTTATCTGGCGGTATCAAAGCATGCGATCAGTGCTGCTCTAGTCCGAGAAGAGGATCGAGTGCAGAAACCGGTCTATTATGTCAGTAAACGATTGACCGGAGCTGAAAGAAATTACCCCAGGTTGGAGAAACTGGCTTATTGTTTGGTCATTGCCTCAAGAAAGCTTCGTCCTTATTTCCAAGCTCATCCGCTTACTGTGTATACCGATCAGCCGTTACGACAGGTCCTCACGCGGCCTGAGACGTCTGGAAGGTTACTCAAGTGGAATATTGAACTGAGTCAATTTGACATTACTTATGCTCCGCGGAGAGCCATTCAAGGGCAAGTCCTAGCTGACTTCATCGCTGAATTTACTGTTCCAGACGACTTACCCGATACCAGCGACTCCCCTGAATATGTCTGGAAACTTTATACAGACGGTGCATCAAACGATCGGTGTTCGAGCGCTGGTGTTGTACTAGAAACCCCCGAAGGTCGATCCATATGCTATGCTTTGAAGTTTGATTTTCACGCAACCAACAATGAAGCCGAATATGAAGCCCTGTTGACTGGGTTAAAGCTTGCCAGAGATTTGAGAATTATCGCTATAGAAATTTGTTGTGATTCACAGTTGGTTGTGTGCCAGGTACGGGGAGAATATCAAGCAAGAGATCGAAGGTTAGTTGCTTATCTAGCCCGAGTTCAGGAAGCACTGGATCAGTTTGATTAGTATGCCATTTACTACATACCACGAGATCGCAATCAAAAGGCCGATTCATTGGCAAAGTTGGCCAGCACAGGTGAAGCACAGCAAATGGGACTTGTCCCGGTCGAAACTTTGTCCTTCCCAAGCATCGATCAAATAAAAACGAATGATGTGTTGAAAACCTCTCCCAGCAGAGAATCATGGATGACTCCGTATCGAAATTATATTAAGAATGGGATATTGCCTGAGCACTGGAATGAGAAAAGGCAAATTCTACGAAAGGCTTCGCGGTTCATCATCCAGGATGGGATCATGTATAGAAAGGGTTATTCTGTTCCACTCCTCCGGTGTATCGCTCACGACGAAGTCAAACGAGTGTTACATGATGTACACGAAGGAGAATGTGGCGATCACATCGGTGGGCAAGCGCTTACTAAGAAAATACTCTGATATGGATATTACTGGCCGACAGTGAACCGAGATGCAGCCAATTATGCCAGGAAGTGCGACAAGTGCCAGAAACACGCTCGAATTCCAAGAGCCCCACCTACCGAGATAACTCAAATGGTCAGTCCCTGGCCATTCGCTATGTGGGGTATCGACATCATCGGCGCCTTACCTCTGGCAAGAGGTGGTGCGAAATATGCCATCATCGCAGTTGACTACTTCACGAAATGGGCCGAGGCCGAAGCTCTCGCAACGATTACGACGAAGAAAGTAATAAACTTTGTTGTCCGCAATATCATTTGTCGATTTGGACTCCCGCATACCATCATCATCGATAATGGGACCCAATTCGAAAGTTCGGAGTTCAAGAATTTCTGCCAACGATTTCGTATTCATACAAAGTTCTCTGCAGTCGCACATCCACAAGAAAACGGTCAGGTCGAAGCTGTTAACAAAGTTATCAAATCCATCTTAAAGAAACGACTGGAAAAGGCTGGGGGCAAATGGGTCGACGAACTTCCTATGGCATTATGGGCTTATTGAACAACTCACAAGACCGCAACTGGACACACCCCATTTTCCCTATCCTATGGCTCGGAGGCCATTATTCCAGTTGAGACAGAAGTATTTTCTCACCGCGTAACTTATTACGATCCAAAAACAAATGCTATATTACTCGCTGAATCTTTGGATCTGTTGGACGAGAAACGGGAAGAAGCTGATTTAAGAGCGGCCGCATACCGAAGTCGGGTCGCCCGGTTATATAACACCAAAGTTCGCCCCCGAACCTTTGAACTCGGTGATCTTGTCCTCAAAAGAATCTACCCGGTTCCTTCACACATGAAACCAAATTGGGAAGGACCGTACGTGATTACACAAAGACTTGGGGATGTCACATTCAAAATATCAACCGTGGACGGTCTAGTTTTACCAAGAGCCTGGAACAGCGAGAGTCTCCGTCGCTACTACATATGACAGGCTTTATTTATTTCATTATGTTTTTTATTCAGCAATTTACTTTTGCATTTCGAAATTAGAATTTGTAATAAGGCAACTGATTTGCCATATTTTCTTATTTCAACAATAAAATGTCATCTCTTCGAGCCAGAGCTGTGATTCATTAAATACAATGTACAACATCACGATGCACGAAGAGCTAAGTTCCATCACACAGTGGAATTTATTCAAGTAAGGAGTGGCTGTGAAGCAATCAACGACTCGCTAAATGAAACCCGAGCTCGGGGGCAAGCCATCACATCAGGCCAAGAAATGGGTTGATACACGACAACCCTTCACTTAACTTAACTCCGTTCTCCCAAAGTGCGAGGCGGAGTATAAACATTAACTTAACTCCGTACTCCCAGAGTGCGAGGCGGAGTATAAACATTTTACTAAACTCCGTGCTCCCAAAGCGCAAGGCGGAGTATAAACTTTCATTCAACTCCGTACTCCCAGAGTGCGAGGCGGAGTATAAACATTTTCCTAAACCCCAGGGTACTCCGAGAGCGCGAGCTGGGTACAAACTTTTTACTTAACTCCGTACTCCCAGAGTGCGAGGCGGAGTATAAACATTCCTTAACTCCGTACTCCCAGAGTGCGAGGCGGAGTATAAACATTCCTTAACTCCATACTCCTAGAGTGCGAGGCGGAGTATAAACATTCCTTAACTCCGTACTCCCAGAGTGCGAGGCGGAGTATAAACATTCCTTAACTCCGTACTCCCAGAGTGCGAGGCGGAGTATAAACATTCCTTAACTCCGTACTCCCAGAGTGCGAGGCGGAATATAAACATACGCCAACTCCACACTTATTCCCAATACTGGGGGCAGAACCATAACACGTAACAAGTTGAAGACAAAAGGGAATAAATTTTCATTTCCACTATCAACAAAAAGAATCTGATTACAAAGTGTTTAAAGAAAATTCTGCTAGTGGGAGCCAAATCCACATCTATACACGGCTATAGAGAAATCAACAAAATGCTACCCTACGCAACAAAGATTTAAAGAAAGAGTTCAATCTTTCTTCTTCCTTATCTTCTTCTTCGGGGTAACCCCACCAGATCCACTGCCTGATTTTTTCCTCGATCGCTTACTCTTCTCAGGCTTGCCCTCCGGCAGCGATATAATGTCAACGTCTTCCTTAGAGCTGCAGGCGACGGAAATTCTTCTAGGAGGACGAGCTGGAGGCATAGGAGTAGTAGCAGGAGGAGGGACATGAGCAGTTTCAATCACTACAGTACCGCCCGGTGAAATCACCATTAACGGGGCAGGCCCGGGCGGATTCGTACCAGCATTCCCTGCTGCCATCTCGGCATCAATCTCAGCAATGATGTCGTCCTCACGAGATACTTGGGCTGCATCGGATGTGCCGATAGCTGGCATAGATGAACTAACGGCCGGAGCAGCCCCACTCATAGCATCAGACGGGTTGACAGAGGGATCGATGGGTTCATTGAGAAGCTCCTCAACCATTTGAGCGCTGAAAGAAAACATATTTGCATCTCCCTCCTCGCCAATCAAAGTAGAAGTCGTGATGGCTTCAGAAAAAACAACCCCTTGTGTTTGATGAGGAACTGATAGAGCAAGGGGCGCAGAAACAATAACTTCAGTCACTGAAATGCGACAAAACGAAGATTGTTAGCCAAGTGTGTTGCTTAAGGTTCTTCACAACTAAACTACGAGAAGCGTTCAAATACCTTCCTTGGTCTGGACCGAAACGTGGGCAGAATCCTCGGCAGAAGATAATAATGGTTGGTCAGGATTATAGGCAGGAACAGACTGGGGATCTACCGCACCAGTGGTTTCGGGCAATGTCGGAGTTACAGCTCCAACACTTGTCCCATGATGCGCCATCCCCGAGCCTTCGCCTGTCTCTAGAGATTGAACGCCAAGCTTTTCATTCGCCATAGAGATCACCGCCTCATGAAGGATCTTCCTCTCATCCTCGGTGAGCAAACGCATCTCCAGTTCAAAGTCGTCAAGTGTTCCATCTGGATGCGCTGCTCTTTTCTCATTCACCAGCCGGGTCCAGGCATTGTACAAGATCATGGAGTCATCTCCCAGCCACGCTAAATTTCTGTGTTCCAGCACATTAGCGTTATACGTGACTAAGAGATCGTCAAACTCAGCATCTAGCCTAGACCTCTCCTCTAAGATCTTTTCCTGAATTTCTGCTTCCGCAGACTTAGCCTTGACCGCCGCCGCAGCAAGTTCGGTCCTGAGAGATACTGCTTGGTCGCAAGCCTCTTGAGCAGTGGCGTTCGCATCATCCTTCTCCTTCACCATTTCAGTAAATTTGGCCTTGAGCTCATTCAGCTCTTTAACGGCTAAGTCTCGCTCAGCTGCAATGGTGGTGTTGCGGTGGCCCATCTCTTCCACCGTGGCGCAGTGTTCTTGCTGCATCCTCGCCAGTTTGGCCACGACATCTTCATGTTTCTGAAGTGTTTCAAGCTCTGACTTCCGGGACGTCTCCACTTCGGATTGAAGAACCTGAATGATGCGTTTCTGTTTGACAATGTCAGCATCACGTTCAGCAATGATCTTCGCCCGATCAAAAGCTACTCTAGAAGCCTTCACGGCTGCCTTGTACCACTCCTTATACTGAGCGTAGAAGTCATGAATATAACTATGAGCAGTGGTCTCAGCGTCCGGAGGAATTCTTTTAAAGTTAGGAGGGAAGACATAGCCATCCATGCAAATTTCAGGGTAGTCATTTTTCATTTGGGCAAGTTTAGCAGCTCCCTCGCTTGTCAACTCAGCCGGAGCTTGTTCAATTATAGCGGCTGCTGTCGGTTCCATTCTTGGCCGCTGAGCATCAGGCTGGGAAGATTGAGAAGGCAGCTGCTGCTGATGAGATGGCCCTGGGAGGTCTACTGGGGCCCTGGGAGGCGGAGGAGAGCGAGATCGGGGTCGGTACTGGTATCCCCGGTCTCTGTCAGAATAATCATAGCCAGAACGGCCACGCGAGTAATCTCTGTCTCTATCATAACGTTCTTGACTTGAATAGCTTCGCCCATGATCCCTATCTGTTTCTCTCCTGCGGGAATCGTAAAATGGAGAAGATTGGCGCACATTCCGAAGCCTATCCAGAGTAGAGCCACGTCCTGACATCTCACCTGCGATAAGAAAGAATTACGGATTAGGATCCCATAAAGCAATGTTTACTATGCAAAAGTCATGAAGTGCCGTGGAAGTGTGTGTAAATGTGTAAACCCCCAAACCGACCGGAAGTGTTGACCGCACTTAAAGGAAAGGGCTCGTTCATGTTTAGGACATCTTGAAATTCCTCCAACCCAGGATTATGAGAAATCGATATATAATCTGGGATAGGAATGTCGTCAAGCCCTTTGAAAGAATCTCTCGAATGAGAAGGGGCGGCCTCAGAAATCATAACTCCGGAAGCGGGAAGAAACACATCTACAGATTTCCCCCCCTTGGACTTAAGTTTTTTGGAAACGGCGACCTTGCCTTTCCGTTTTTCTCCCGATTCCTCCAAGTTTCCCGAAAGGTCAGCCATTGGCTCCGAATCTGTATGGGTTCTTTCTTCGTCACTTGCCTCGATTAATCTGATTCCGAGTGACTTCTTCACCTTTCTCTTCTTGGTTTTCTTCTTATCTTCCTTCCTGGAGGCGGGCTTTGCAAATCCCTCAACGACTATGCTTTGATTGATGTCGATCAAACCAAGAACTCTTAAGTTGTAATCGTTCAGCACCGAGTCAATATGCCTCAACTCGCTTGGGACTTCTTGAAGACTCCGGACGATACCCTTGAAACGCCCTCCATCGGGCCTGGAGATAATGGCTGTAAAAGGAATGAAATGTCAATTTTAACACCGAAGAGCTATTGGTCAAGAAAACAGGTTAAGGCGCTTACGTCTGGACAACCATCGCCTAGCGAAACCCGGAGGGCACCGAACATAGAACCACTCGTTCTTAAAATAACTCAGTCGGGTCCAAGCTCCAACTACAACTTGGCAATTCCTAACTGCCTCCAGAAATGTAAAAGACGGGATATCACCCCTACTCTTAAAGTTAAATATGTGTCTGATCTCGGTGGGCCTTGGCGGGCGGAAGAGACAGTCCATAAATATGACAAAGGCACTGTTCAGCAACGCGTGCCCGTTGGGATGAAGTTGTGAAGGAGCGATTCCTAAATATGATAGCATCCCTCTGATATATTGATTGAAAGGAGGAAGAGTTCCGGCCGCACAAGCATGACGGTAGAATGCTGTATATCCTTCAGGCGGATTGTGCGGTCTATCAGTGGCGCTGGGCAATAATACGTCACCTAGAGATATGTTATGCTTTAAGCATATTCGTCCCAATAAGGATTCAGAGATGTTAGACTGGACCGAATCAACAGGGTCCTCAATAAATATGGCCTCTGGCAATTCATCTGGAGCTGGATCGATTACATCGGCAGGGATATCGGGAATCTCAAGCACCGGAGGAGTCGAGCTCTGTACCTCTTGTTGTTGGGAGCTCGAAGATTCCATAATTAACTAACTCATCAGAAAGCAACATTAAGTTCATAAACAGCCCGCGCATGCCCCAGTGTAGTGTGTGTGAACGTGTTGTGCGGTGTAAGTGTTGTGCATCACTTAAGCAGATGTAACAGAATAAAGCAAGATGTTCGTACAACATAACTTGGGAATTTGAGAACGAAGATGACCGTCATCGCTGACCGTCACTTCCACACCATCCAAAGGCTACTGCCCACTTCAAGTATAAATCTTTCAGTTGTATTATTGGTTAAGTCATAGTTCCATCAACGAGCCTCAAAGGAAATTCAAGTTAAATCTTTTAGTCAAAATCGATTATGCAAGGCCGAAGCTCTTCGGAGTCAAGTATGCTAAAGTTCATTACGTTCGTCATAGTACAAACTTGAAGTTGGTCGTAGTTCAGATCATGGAGCAAATCAAAGGAGCAATGGTCTCCGAGGACGAAGGCGTTCGAATCCATCGGTACAGAACAATGAGGGTCGAATCAATGGAGTATGACTCCAGGTGTTTCGAATCCATATGGTTCGACTCGATGTAGCCTTATAATGGAGGAACGTTTCGAACCCATGAGCCCCACGTTGTTCCGAATCGATCTTTATTCAACTCCTTCGAATCGATCTGGATGATATCACTTCGAATCGATCGACCCAATGCCAGTTTCCTCCAAGTCGTCGATTCGTAGCCTTGCCCACAAGATCGATTCGAACCGGTCGTTCTAGGATCGATACAAAGCAGCGGGAGACAACACTCTGATTGATTCGACTCGAAAAGCATCACTCTTCAACTCCGTCGAGTCGACCCATTTCATTCAGATCTCGTCACTCCCCAGAATTTTCTAAGGCGAAGATATTTCTATTTTTCTCATCTCGAATCGATCCCTCAAGTACCTGATTTGATTACGAATGAAGGTTTGCAAGATTCAATCGATTCGGGGAAGACATGCTTTTTTCTCGGCTCTGGGAAGGTCGATTCGAAGAAGAAGGCAAGGAAACAGTAAAAGTAAAAAGTTAAAAATGAACAGGACCCCGGTATATATAGGGGAAATGAGACGATTCGTCTCCCGGTCAAGCGCAACCGGAAATGACGGGTCCAACTCACCGATTCGAACGAACGTCTTCGAATCGATCATTGCAAGACATCCATCGATTCGAAGCTGACCAGATGACTTCGTCGATTCGAAACCCAGACGTACGTAGGTTACAAATCATCTTCGAATCCATTCCTTCGAATCCATCCATGCAGTACTGATGCGAAGCTTCATCGATTCGAAGCTCCCTCGACTCGAAGCAGCTAACAGAAGATGATTCGAAGTCATTGTGTCCCATCGATTCGAAGAGCCACCTTCAAAACTCCCGACTCGTAGCATGTCAAAGGATATCGACTTAAGTGATCCTCTCGAATCCATCGAAAACAATCATATAAACACATCGCTTCGAATGTGAAATTATTACTTGTCTACCTTGTACAACGATTCAGGAGAGGATCGATACCAAGGGATAATCATAGACGATTATCAAAACGGCATTTCAACTCGAATCTCAAATAGGTTCAGGAGAGGACCGATGCGGAATTCGATAACAAACCAAACTGGCAACGACTTGCCACCATGCAATGTTAACCAGGGTCAAAACGATATGTATATATGCACATATGCCTGACTAATGTTTGATCTTTTATCATTCACAGAAATCAAATGTCCATTCCGTCATGAGCTCGACAACAAACAGCCGATCATGATCATACAACGATTGATTACAACAGCAAAGAAGACAACTTTCAACAAAGCATGTCATAACTGTTCAATAAGGGACTGTAGCTTTTCAAAGCACGTCATGTTTACACAAGACGTACTTTGGGGGGCAAATGTTATCCCGCCTTTTGGAAAGGCCGTGACACCAAGGACTTGACTAGAGACCGGTAACAGATCGTCTCGGAAGTCAGTTAACACACCAGGATCGCTATGGATATCGATGAAATTTGTCCGAGTCCAGATCGGGCTGCAATCGATAAGGCGCGTCAAACAGAGTAGTAGAAACCAACGTTCAAAATTTCGAGGCAACCCGAGTTCGTATGCTCAAGTTATCATCGTTAGAAAATGGAAGGATAGTCTTGGCTCGAATCCATCCTAGGGTCGGATCCATCCCCCTTGCTTCGACTCCATCAGCAAAACCATCCTCGAATCCATTGGCCAGGAACCAGTTCGAATCCATCGAACTTCCCTTGCTTCGACTCCATCGAACTTCCCTTGCTTCGACTCCATCGAACTTCCCTTGCTTCGACTCCATCGAACTTCCCTTGCTTCGACTCCATCGAAAAAACCTCTGTTCGAGTCCATCGAGGGATGGCTCCTTCGAATCCATGCAATTGGATAAGCCTCGACTCCACCATCTTCGAATCCATTCAATTGGATAAGCCTCGACTCCACCATCTTCGAATCCATTCAACTGAGAGTCCTTCGAATCCATTACCTCGAATCCAAGCCATGGATTCGACCCAGTCAAACCGGAGTACAAAACGGATCGAAGCGAGAG
Source organism: Allium fistulosum (assembly GCA_030737815.1). Classification (NCBI taxonomy): domain Eukaryota; kingdom Viridiplantae; phylum Streptophyta; class Magnoliopsida; order Asparagales; family Amaryllidaceae; genus Allium; species Allium fistulosum. The sequence continues at coordinate 270,848,994 of CM060902.1, read as the reverse complement.
ACACGCGCCACGTCGCAGCAAACATCGAGTCGACCGAATCGATTCGAACTAAGATCGATTCGAAGTATCCCTGTTCTCCAGAAATGCAACATTGAATCGATCATATCTCGAGTTCTACAAGTCCAAATGCCATGAAATTTTCACAGAAGCTTAAACACATGATGAAGAATGTCCACACCAAATTTCAGCTCGATTGGATGATTTCATGATCGATTCGAACCAAGGGTCGAATCGATCCCAAAGTGGGCCCGGATCTCCAAATTTCGGCCATGTGGGCCCCCTGACGTACCAGAACTGGTCTCCCCTCATTTTAGGCGAAATATCAGCCTCCTACACCTATAAATAGAGCCCCTGGTCATTCAGAAAAGGGGTCGGATAATTCTAAGTACTGAAGAGCGCCCAGATTCTGCCAGACCTACTCCAGAACACCGCCGCTGCTTTAGATTGAGAATTAGCTTAGAAATTCAGTTGTATTACATTATAAACTATTGTAATCTTCAAGCATCGAGCAATAAAATCATCAAACTTCATAGTGGACGTAGGCAAAAACGCCAAACCACTCTAAATCGCTTGTCTTTGCAATTTACTTTCTGTTATTTGGAGTTTTTGTTAGATAACCCACAGTTTTAATTTTCATTCTTCAATTTTATCTCTTCAAAAACTTCCGAAGAGTGTTGTGCCCATTTTTGGTACAAACAGTCTCTATGTCCACGTGGGGGACAGTACCCTGATTTATGGAGCTTCATCTCATTTTTATAGGCTAGCGACCTATGGTTTTATGGAGTTTGGTTCATCGGGCGTAACGCTGTATTACGTCGTTGTTCCGGCTTATTGGAGTTCGGTTCATCGGGCGTTTGCTTTACTACGTCGTTGTTCTTTATTATTTGAGTTTGGTTCATCGGGCGTTCGCTGTACTACGTCGATGTTCTGGATTATTTGTGTTCAGGTTCATCGGGCGTTCGCTGTACTACGTCGTTGTGCCTGATTATTTGAGTTTGGTTCATCGGGCGTAACGCTATACTACGTCGATGTTCTGGATTATTTAAGTTTCTGGTTCCTCGGCCGTTCGCTGTACTACGTCGTGGCACCGGCTCTATGGTTAGCGACCATGGCATAGCGACCCATTTGTGATACACTTGTTGGTGAGTTTTCATGCTCCCGTTTGTGATAGGACTTCCCTCTTTGTGATTTCTGGATTTCTAGTTGATGATTTCTAGAATTTCTGTTTCACCAATTTTGATGATAGGCATTATGAGCTCTATCAATTATTTGTGTTTTTGGTGAATAATTTAAAGAATGCGATTCTTTTTGGATGTTTGAGATGATTTGAGATATTGTATGATTTTTGTTGTTATTTGATGTATACTTGTCGCAGTATGGCATTTTTGTTATCATATGTTTTTGGTCATATCTCTTATCCTATCTTATTTTATATGATATTTATAGCTAGACTGATCCGTTTATTATTTTCTTCTTAAATAATACTCGGGTCAGACCGAGGTATTTCAGGTGCTCCTGCTTGACTTCTTATCAGGGTTCATCACCTGACTTTTGGCTAACTACTTTAGCATAGTAGTTTTTGTTAGTCTACATTTGAGATATAGACTCCTTGTTGTATACTTATTCTTTTGTCTGGCACGTGTATCTATTCTTTTGTGATGTAGTGGATCTAGTTTGACCACTATTTTGATGTACACTTTTATGTGTTATATTCATATCTGTTTCCGCCTTTGTGATATGAATATCTGTGACTAATTTGTGTTATGTTTATTCTATATTTGTTGCCGAAGTCCACATAGCCACTGTGTGGTAGCTTTGAGTTTGTATTTGATATGTCGGATTTCCTCTTAAAATGAAATGTAAGTTATATTATTTGACATATCGGTACTCGCACAAAGCAATTACACAGATGGTCGCTCCTCAACAGCCTTATTCTTCGTGCTAGTCGACGGCATTACCCCGTAGTGTCCTTGGCTAGCATGAGTATAGAGGTGGGGCGTCATAGCTTGGTATCAAAGCCAAACTTCGGAACAATGTAGAATAATCTAGCAAGGATCATTGTCCTAAGTCTTTCTTAGGAATCGTGCCATAGGATTTAATTCGAGTCTTCGTACCGTTCTATCCTATTTCTTTTTATGATGCCTTGTTTTATCAATCAAGTTTGTTTGATATTCATTCCGTGAATAACTTTTTTCCTCTTCTTTCTTTCTTAAAGAAGAGAAATGGTTAGACCAGACTGTCCCAGCGCTGGTCAATCCAGTGCTACTCCTCAGGACGGAGTATTTATGTTTGCTCAACAACTTTTAGATCTTGTGAACAATGCCCAAGCTGCCGGACCCGTTCCAGAGCCTACTCACCATAAATCCGGGTTTGCACGCTTGTGCAGAGATTATACCGCTTTGGGTGGAAGGACATTCAAGGGATCCGAAAACATTATAGAAATCCAAGCTTGGCTTAGATCATGCGATCGCATCTTTTCCCGCATGAATCTTATTGATCTACATCAAGTCCAAGTGGCTTCTAGCATGCTCCAAGAAAGAGCATTAGATTGGTATGAGCTTCCGATCACGGAGATTATTGAAGCGGATTTTACTTGGGAGCAATTCCAGGAAAGATTCGAATTGAAGTTTGTGCCGGAGGCTGAAAAAGTAACTTTAGCCCGACCCTTTATTGACCTTGTTCAAGGTGAATCTTATGTGACGGATTAGGTCGCATCTTTTGAATCTCTTTCTAAATATGGGGTCGAGTATATTAATACCCCATTGAAGAAAAATCAGAGGTTCATCTATGGGTGGAATAAGAACCTCAAAAAGCCTTTACTTCTGAAACTGGAAGTTTCTTTCGATCAGCTTGTAGATATCGCTCTTCGACTTGAAGAGGCCGATAGAGAAAGTGATGTTGAAGTTGTGCGTGCCAAACAGAACTTCAACAATAACATGAAAATGCCAATTAAGTTCAAAGGCCCCAATCCCAACAAGAAAGGGAAGCAAGAAACTTCGGTAGCAAAGACTCCTACCTCTAGTCGTGGACGATGCTACAATTGTGGGTCTACGGACCACTATGCAAATGAGTGCCCAAAACATTTTTTTGTCGTTATTGTAAAAGTTTGGGCCATCTTATATCTACATGTCCCATACTCCAAAGTAGGAGAGAGGGAGAGTTGAATGTTGTGCAAGCTCCTTGTGACACTTCTCTTGGTCAAGGTATTTTTAATTCTACCCTTGATGACATTAATTTGTTTTGTGATTATCCTATTCGAGTTTTTTTGATACGGGTTCATCTCATTATTTTATATCAAAAGAACTTGTTGATTCTTTTTCTTTAAATATTATGGACTTAATGACTTCACTGAAAATTGCGAATTCGGTTGGTGGATCCGCAACACTCAGTTTGTTTTGTAAAGATGTCGAGATTATTTTATGTGATTATTCTTTCCGAGCCGATTTTCATGTTATGCGTTACTTAGGCTTCGGAATTGATTTTTGGGAAAGGATTGGCTTAATCATTATAAAACCCATATCCTTTGTCCTGAGTGGACTATCCATCTTCGACATTCTCAATCTGTTAAGCAGATTTCTATTGGTTTTAAAGATTTGGATTTCCAAATTCGGTGGCATCATTTTATTCTTTAAACCCACTTGATGAGGAAAGTGTTATTTCCCTCATTCAAGTAGTTTGTGAATTTTCCAGTATATTTGAGCTTGTCTTAGGATTATCACCTAAGCAATTTATTGTGTGGTGCTAAGGTCTTTTCAGCTCGACCTTGCCACCGGTTTTCATCAGCTACGAGTTGCGGAGGGTAGCATTCCACTTACCGCATTCCGCACTCGTTACAATTCTTGTGAGTGGTTCGTTATGTCATTCAGTTTGATGAACCTTCTACCTTATTTCTTCCATCTTATGAATCAAGTATTCTACGAATATCTCGATGAGTTTATCCTTGTATTTATTGATTATGGATGAAAACAACAATTTAAAATTTGCAAATCTTTTTAATAAGATAATTATAAGTATGATTGGATTTTTTTCTTAAAACGAGCAAAGAATAGTTGTAAAATTTTTAAGAGACTTGTTTATCGTATAGAAGATAATTTTGTGTTGTTTTGCCCATTGAGTGCTTTAAGAATTCTGGTCGATGCGCTTGATCAATGTTATCGATAGGAATCTCCTAAATGCTATGATGAGACAGTCAGACACAATAAATTGACTTGTAAAAAGTAATTTTTTCTAAAAAGATGATTACATAAAGTTAATTATAATTTTGAATGTCTTGGCTTTTCAGGAAAGAGGATCGATTAAAAGAACTCTTTTCCGATGCTTTTATTCTTGCGATTCCCGAAGGGAACCAAGACTTTATTGTTTGTATCGATGCTAGTTGTATTGGTTTGGGTGTCATTCTCTTGCAAAGGGAATGTGTTATCACATATGCTTCTTGACAATTAAAGCTTGTCGAGACTAGATATGCCATTCATGATCTGGTGCTCGCAGCTATTGTTTTCGCCCTTATAATTTGGCGTCATTATCTTTTGGGAGAGAAATTTGTTCTCTACAACGATCATAAATCTTTGAAGTATTTATTTTCTCAAAAGGAACTTAATTTGCGTCAACAACGTTGGCTCGAGTTCCTTGCAACTTATGATCTTGATATTCTTTATACTCCCGGAAGGGGAAATCGTGTTGCCGATGCCCATAGTCGTAAGCAACAAGCGGTTGTTTCCATGATGATACCCGAGTGGAGTGATATCGAGATTTTGTCCACCTGTGAGATTCAGGATCGTGAATCTGATTCATGTTCATCTCTTGTTTTTTGTAGCCTTGAGGCTCATCCTTCTCTTTTGGACCGTACCTCTTTTGACTAAACTCTATGTCAAAGAAATTGTTAAATTGCATGGAGTTCCTATTTCTATTGTTAGCGATCGTGATCCATTATTTTACTAGTGGATTTTGGTAAGGTCTTCAAAAGCTTTGGTAACAAAGCTTAATTCTAGCACTGCTTATTGTCCTTAATCCGATGGACAAATAGAGCGTGTGAATCAAACTCTTGAAGAACTCCTTCGTGCATGTGTTCTTGATTTTGGTGGAAGTTGGGAAGATCATATTTCTCTTGTTGAGTCTTCTTATAATAATAGCTTCCAATTTAGTATTGGTATGGCACCTTTCGAGGCACTCTACGGAAGGCCGTGCCGATTTCCTTCGTGTTGGCTTGAAGTCGGTGAGAAGCTGGTTTTAGGTCGATACTTTATTGGGGTTCATTTGTGTTTCACCTATGAAGGGTGGTGTGCGTTTTAGTCGATCGGGAAAACTAGCACCTCGATATGTTGGTCCATTTCCCATCGCCGAACGTATTGGTTCTGTGGCTTATCGCCTTTTATTACCGGCTCAATTTTCTGGTATTCATGACGTGTTCTACGTTTCTCAACTACGGAATGCCTTAGGGATTCCGATTCTATTCTAGAGCCCGGTGTTATTGAAGAAATTGAGGTTTCACCTAATTTGACTTATAAACAACATCCTGTTCGTATCATTGCTTCGGAGGTTAAACGACTTCGAAATGAAGATGTTCCGCTTGTGAAAGTTCAATAGTCCACAAATCCTAAGGATTATTCTTGGTAATCCAGAGAATTCATCGAGCGAACACATCTGGACTTACTCTCTTGTTCTCTTTAAGGTGAACTTCTTATTTCAAATTTTCTTTTGTGTTGATATGCTTTTATGGTTGTTACTTTTTATTCTCCTCTTAATTATTGCGAGGACGCAATTTCTTTAAGGAGGGGAGTCTGTAACAACCCGCATATTTTATGATTGTATATTTAAATGTTTTATTTAAATATAGCATCGTTAGTCGGATTTAAGTCCGAAATGTCACTTTTTGCAAACAGTCGAATTAGGACTCAAGACCACTTTCATTGAGACCAAAATGGTGTTTGCGATCTTTTTGAGTATAAACATCGATATGTTTGGAGTTGAGTGAAATTTTGATATTTTCATTTTGGAATTGGGTTTGGGTTTCAGCCCAATAACCTAACACCCAACCCATCTAATACCCTAACTCCCACTCCACTCCTCTTCATTCCTTCATAACATTTCCTAACACTCTAGCTCAAGAGAAAAATGGGGGAAGAGAAAAGATTTAAAATTCCTAAGCCCTAGTTTCTATTAGGAATTCAAATTCAAGTCCAAAATCAAGGAGAAGCTTAGGTAAGCACCCTCTTCATCTTCTCCATCTCTATCTCTCTTCAATTTCCGAAATTCCTAAACCCTAACTTAGGAAATATTTGCTTATTCGCTTAGATTGGAGCTTCTTGAGTTAAAATTGAAGAGGGATTGGCCTTTCCTTTGTGTTAGAGCTTCTCATTCGTTGTTTTTGGGTTTAAAGGTTAGTTTTTGAACTCACATCTATGTCTATGTCTTTGATAGTTGTTAGGTAGTAATTCCTAACATCCATTCCTTGTTCATTTGCTTTTGAATTGAATTGGTTTGATGAATATTCCAATTTTTGGTGTTTAGAGGTCAAATCTTTAAAAATCCTACCTTTGATGTTTGAACACGTTGTTGGGGTGTATCGAAGAGCCTGTAAGGCTGGGTTGTCGCTTGACATAAATCCCTAGTCTCCGATGCTCGTCTGATCGCTCCCGTTTGGATTTTTGCCCCTTTTGGGGGCTAGGCTGAGAATACTGGAAACCACAATTCAGTCGACTATACTTCAGTGTCAGTAGACTGAATCTGGGGCCAAAAAACTCTCTGGCTCTGTGTTAGTCGACTGACCATACAGTTCAGTCAACTGAACTGGGGACAGAAATGTTTCTGTCCCTGTATCAGTCGACTGAACTGCAGACTCGGTCGACTGAACCTGAAACCCGAGAGTTTCTAGGCTTGTTTCAGTCGACTGACCCTACAGAACGGTCGACTGAATCTGTGAAGTTTGCTTTTTACCTATTTTAGGCTATTTTGTGTGGGTTTTCCGGTTTTTAATCGATTTTTGATGATCCGAATTGTTGTTATCATTTATCGACTTTGATGACTTCTTTTTTGGGATTTTTGGGAATATCCATTTTGATGGATTCGGTATCGATTTTTATGATTTTAATTCATATCGTTGAATGTGAATCTTTGGTGATTGATTGTTTCTACAATCATTTTTGGTGATTTGTCACTTTAAAGTACAAAGGTTTCTATACTAGTAGTAACTATTCAAACTTTTTCACAAAGATGATTTCAACTCTATTTTTAATACAAAGCTCGTTTATAGAACTGTTTTCCAACCTATTAGTATGTACAAACCTTTATCTCATTCGTATGAGAAATCTAATTAAACGGCTTAGCAAAACAAGTGGTATGAAATGCTTGCGTTTACTTTGTCGGTTAATTATTAGACTTGTTCGATTGAAAATCTTATGACAATTTTCTAGTGGAAATCTACAATTTGTTCGTAAATATTTAAGTTAAGCCAGTGGTTATGGGACATGAAGCTAAACTCATTTATTTACTAGCTTAGTGTAATCTACACTTTTCATCGATAAATGGTAATCATTTTATGGTTTAGACTTGCGATTTGCGATTTCTCTTTGTTCACGTGGGGGACTGTACCCCGATTTATGGAGCTTCGTCGATATTTATAGGCTAGCAACCTATGGTTTTATGGAGTTCGGTTCATCGGGTGTAACGCTATATTACGTTGTTATTCTGGCTTATTGGAGTTCGGTTCATCGGGCGTTCGCTGTACTACGTCGTTGTTCTATATTATTTGAGTTTGGTTCCTCGGGCGTTCGCTGTACTACGTCGATGTTCTGGATTATTTGTGTTTAGGTTCATCGGGCGTTCGCTGTACTGCGACGTTGTGCCTGATTTTTTAAGTTTGGTTCATCGGGCGTAACACTGTACTACGTCGATGTTCTGGATTATTTGAGTTTCTGGTTCCTCGGGCGTTCGATGTACTACGTCGTGGCACCGGCTCTATGGTTAGCGACCATGGGATAGCAACCCATTTGTGATACACGTGTTGGTGAGTTTTCATGCTCCCGTTTGTGATAGGACTTCCCCCTTTGTGATATCTGGATTTCTAGTTGATGATTTCTAGAATTTGTGTTTCACAGATTTTGATGATAGGCATTGATGAGCTCTACCAATTATTTGTGTTTTTGGTGAATAATTTAAAGATTGCGATTCTTTTTGGATGTTTGAGATGATTTGAGATATTGTATGATTTTTGTTGTTATTTGATGTATACTTGTCACATTATGGCGTTTTTGTTATCATACGTTTTTGGTCATATCTCTTATCCTATCTTATTTTATATGATATTTATAGCTAGACTGATCTGTTTATTATTTTCTTCTTAAATAATACTCGGGTCAGACCGAGGTATTTCAGGTGCTTCTGCTTGACTTCTTATCAGGGTTCATCACCTGACTTTTGGCTAACTACTTTAGCATAGTAGTTTTTGTTAGTATACATTTGAGATAGAGACTCCTTGTTGTATACTTATTCTTTTGTCTAGCACTTGTATCTATTCTTTTGTGATGTAGTGGATCTAGTTTGACCACTATTTTGATGTACACTTTTATATGTTATATTCATATCTGTTTCTGCCTTTGTGATATGAATATCTGTGACTGATTTGTGTTATGTTTATTTCTATATTTTTTTCCGAAGTCCACATAGCCACTGTGTGGTAGCTTTGAGTTTGTATTTGATATGTCGGATTTTCTCTTGAAATGAAATGTGTTATATTATCTGACATGTCGGTACTCGCACAAAGCAATTACACAGATGGTCGCTCCTCAAAAGCCTTATTCTTCATGCTAGTCGACGGCATTACCCCGTAGTGTCCTTAGCTAGCGTGAGTATAGAGGTGGGGCGTCACACTTACCGACAATTTTGAAAGTGAATATGATTTCGAAAGTGATATGGTTTTGAGAATATGATATTTTGATATAAATTGTGAATTGACTTTTGAAATGTAAAAGAACCATTCGGTGTGAAATAAGCGTTTGGTTGCTAAAGAGACCAGGATCGGATGTTGTCATACCCTCTGTCAATACTGAAAACCACTTTAACAACCGTGTACGTGGTGGAGATTCCAGAAATGAAGTAGGATGGTTTGGCGAACGATTCTGTATGAGGTATTTACGTGACCCTGACTCCCATGAGTCAGCTTGATGTGGCTAAAATCAGGAGCCACACTAGACCAAGTGAGGTCATTCCTCCGATCGGACACATTTCTTCGATTCCATTCTATTACTTTGTGATTGATTTGGTGGACGCCCCTTGATTTGATTTTGGGAGTGTGTTTCGAGGTGGGCGGTAGTAGCTGCTATGCGTTACCACCAGTCAGGATACACAATTGGTATATCTACCCTGGGCATTGCCTCGAGTGCCTTGTCGCATGCCTTATCGCGCCTTCTACGAGTTTGTTTTGTACCATACCTATGGGGTGCCCTCTAGGTAAACCTCCAGTTTATGGAGGAGCGTACGGTACTGTATAGACTACGGGAATATATAAATGTGTTAAGGAAGATATGGGTAACGCCTTAATTCTATTTTAATACTTTACTTTACTGTAGACATATTATAATAGCATATTGTACTACAGTAGATAGTTTAAAGGATCCTTAGGAGATGTGAATCCCGAACATCTCTTAAGTTACTGCACCTATGTTAGACACTTGATAAGAGATGTCAAACCCCGTAAATATCTCTGACGCCGTTACACACATATTTACCGTTGATTTAACTTACATAAGATCTTTTAGTTCTGACTCGAGTGTTTTGTCTTTTTAATTCGCTCGGGACAGCCTGAGCATTTCAGGGTTGAAGACCTTTTTTTTGGAGGACGAAGACGAAGATTTGTACAATTATTATTTATGATATGTATTCCACTACATCATGTTGTTCAGCTGCATTTATTTATTTATTTATTCCTGTTTTATGTAACTTTTATTTTTGTGTTGTAAAAGAATAATCAAATGTAGTTATAAAACGGCTTCATGATCTATTATTTGGTTATTATATTTTGTCATTCTGCTGCGAGATTCTGTATTTGTTTTATTTCATTCTCTTTTTCTTATTTACCCCATAACAATTTGCCCTTTTGAATGGTTTGAGTCTAACGTGTGTGTCTTCTTAAAACATCCAAAAAGGCGGTAGTTACAAGTCCGGACAAAAGATATCCTTATCTGAGTCAAATCGATATCACATAACATGAGTGTAATAGCGTCAGAGATGTTTACGAGATTTCACATCTCCTATCCAGTGTATAACGTGTGTGCAACAACTCAAGAGATGTTACGAGATTTTCCATCTCTTAAGGATCCTTCAAAATATTTAGATGTAGTAAAATACGCTACATATATAATGTCTAATCAGTAAAATAAATATTTTTCTTAGCGTTAAGACTTTATATTAATCCCCCTAACACGTTTTTAAGCATTGTCATACAGTTTGCATATAACGCCCCAGTAGAACGTCGGGTGATAGGAATGCACCGTGATACGATAACGCTAAACTAAAATCGTAGTGGTCTCGTATAGGGATAAAAGTATGACAAGGCACGTGAGGCAATGCCCAAGGTAGGGTACTACTAGTTCGGATCGTAGGGCTGGTGGTAACGCATCGTTGCCACGATCACCCACCGCGTCCATCCATCCCATATCGAATCAAGGGTAGCTATCCCACAATCAAGGTGCACCAACCGAAACCAACAACAAGAGTAATAATATGGATCGAGTCCAAGAAAATCGAAGAATGGATGTCCGCTAGGGGTAATTAGCCCGCTTGGCCATGTCAAGCCATCCTATTTTAAAAGTTATTTGTTCATAGTTAATATGTTTTAAGAATTTATAATAAGGTTAATAAATTGAAAAATTAATTATTTAAGAATAATTATGGTTTAAAATTAATAATAAGGATTATTAATAAGGTTTAAAAATAAATTATTATTATTTATAAAATGGTAAAGATTAATTATTATTATTATTATTATTATTTATTAAACAATATTTTGGAATGATTAATTATTATTTTAAGATATTTAAAGTTAATAATTTCCATTTATTTATACCGTTCATTATTATTAATTATTATTATATATAATGTTTGAAGTAAATAATTTTAATTATTTATAAATGTTTCGGAGACCATAAATAGAGTTGAAAGATTTGCATTTTATAAAGAAATTTATAAAAAGGATTGAAGACATAAGGAAAGGTTATTTTCAAGGAGAAAGAGTTTATAAATAGTTAGATATTTATAAACAATTTAATAAGGTTATAGATTTATAAAAGAAGTTTTTATAAATGGTTTATGGATTCATAAAGGTTTTATAAGTGATTTTGAAATGTATAAGAAGCTTATAAGTGATTGAATTTTTATAAAGGAATTATAAATGGTTTTTGGAAGGTTTATAAAATGATTTATAAATGGTTTGGAGAATTGTAAGGAAATTTATAAATGATTTGAGAGTCGAATAAAAAGATAATCTTTATCAGTTTTGTAAATATATTTATACTGTTAAGATAAGTATTTAGATATTTCTAAGTATTGAAAATATAGGAATCAGTGGATACATCTTGTAAAAGTATTCCTATACAAGAAATTTACAAGTGGTTTTTATTCGTAAAAGGTTTATAAAACGAGGCTAGTGGTCGCTTGTATGCTTAACCAATGTTGGTTTTTCTTATGAAATAAATTCTTGATTGAATGTTTATTATTCGATAGTTAAATAACCCACTATCGAGATTGGACCCAAACATAACTTTGGAAAAATCTAGGAGAAACACATGGGTTATATGGCATAATCATATCCGATGATGCTGTACTGTGCGCATAAATCTCGTTTCGTTCTCCTAGGATATTGATAAGGAAATCTGTCCACTAACGGTTAGAAGTTGATCTCCGATCTTATCGTTGACTATTTATTTCCTAGAGAACCGGGGTTAAGTTTACCGAAAATTATCGAACGTTGTTTCGAAGAGACCGGGATCGGAAATGTTATCCGAAAACCACTTCGATCCAACGAATGCATATCGAAGTGAAGGCATCGTGAAGAGCATGGAATCTAAGATAGAGATGTGAAGAGCAAGGGCAAATCGCTACTAATCCTGAGGGTGATTCCAAAATGGATGTAGTAGGAATAGTACCTTCGGTTTCGTTCAGACCCAGAATGGACTTGTATGGACGAATGCTATCAACACATTGTCATTGGAGAGCAATGAGCATTCTAAGTGTAAACGTTCTTGTAAGGTAATCGTAGCCTCAAGCCTCATTAACCAGGAATGACTAAAACAGGGGAGATGCAGCAGGGCTATGTGGGTCGCACCCATTAGGGTATGTCATCTCCTTTCTAGATGACCATTATATTTCCATATTCAGTTGTGCATATGAGCTCAGTAAAATGGTTGAGAAAAAACAGGGTGATGACATATTCAGTACTATCCAGCAAAGGGTAGGCCGGTCCTGTGTTGGCAGGGGTCGTTAGGTACAATCTCGGTACATTGTTCTAGAGGTGTACTGTGATGGGCGGTACCCCAGTAGCCCAGTCATTAGTTGGAATCCATTCTCCAATAAGAGCTTTACGGTTTTAGTTGCATACCAAATATGTTGGAACGTGAGATGCAAGCATTCCATCTATTTTAATTTACATTGAACCCTTGACATTATTATAATATCGCTTGATTTTCTATAAAAATGTTTTGGTTATCGTAAGGTAAAAATCCGTCATGTTATGTGTGGCGTGGTCTTACGAGACACCTTTTGATATTCAAAGATTTTTATATAACTTTAAAATCCAGTTGGGTGTGTTTTTCTCACGCTGGTTTTCCAGACTGACTCGGGTGTTATTTTATTATAATGCTCGGGTCAAACCGAGCATATTAAAGATTAGTTCGTATGCTGGGAGCATCAAGAGACGAGTTGGAGGCCCAGAGACGTATTAACGTAGATGATTATTTTCCACTGTATTTATTGTTGTGTTTATCAGCAATTTGAGGACAGGCTGTTATAACTGTCCAAGCTGAAATAGGTTAGTATACTCTGATTGATGTACGTATATACATATATTACAGTTTTGTTTTTGTGTAAAGATTTATGGTATATTATAGATTATTCGTTTTGCTGTGAGATTCTATGTTGTTTAGTCTTCTTCTTATCTTCTTCCTTCTTTCTTTTTCCTTAACAATCGGGTTTTCCGGCATTCGATTTCTCGGCAAGTAATATAGTGGACGTATTAGTGTCAATTTTCGAGGGTCGAAAAGTCTGGGTCGTTACTCCCAAAGTCCAAACCCTAAACTACTGCCAACCTCGTCGCCGCGCTCGATCACCTCTCTCCATCGCTGCGCCATCCATATCGTGTCGCTTCTCAACGCACGCCGCCATCACCTCGCGCGTCCTACATCTAATCGCGACTTCGTCATCTCCATTGTTTTTTTCTTATCAAGCTGTTGTTGATTGAAAAGAGAGAAAAAGGAGGAAAAGAAAGATAGGGTATGGGGAAAAGGCAGAATGTATGTGGAGTGTACGAGATGTTGATTTTAATTTTAAATTATTTAACAAAACATACTCGAAAATGTCGAACTCCAAACGAGGCATGACGCTTGACGTTTATAATGTTTTACCCCCAATCCAAACACAATGGAACTAGTCCTGAGGCCTAATTCGATCGTATGTAGAAGATAGCTTTTCAAAATCAATTATTTTAATTAAATTCTGAAATTAATTTCTACATGTTTCAAGCTCGCACGGCCAAATGACAAGTCTGATCGCTACGAAACTTGAAATCCTACAATATTTCACTATTCTGGATCCGATGAAACTGGTTTCGTCGAAATCCGAGATAGTGGCCAAAATGGCTATTTTAACTCGTCAATTAAAATATAAAATTTCCAATTTCTATTTATTCACTTTTAAATCCAATTTTAAATGTTAACAATCTCCAATGTTGTTTAAATAAAATTTAAATCAACTTCCAACATCATTTTCATTCACATTAAATCCAGGATTCAATTATTTAAATAATTGCAACATTAAATTTAAATAATTTAATTATCCTATAAATCACCATATTTCAATATAAGTTATTTAGCTAATAAAAATTAATTTTAAAACGAATTCAAATAATAAAACAACTACTTCCATTTTACAGTCATTCAATATTCATTATTCAATTCAAGTTATTAATAACAAACACGTTCAATATATAAATTTCATTTCAATACTAGTTATTGCCTGAATCTTCGAAATTTGTTATTTCAAAATTTTATTTGTAATGACCCGCCTTTTTGGACGGTTTAAATCAGCACACATGCCAACTCAAACCATTCAAAGGGGAAAATTGTTATGGAGTAAATAAGAAAAAATAGAGAAAGAAAGAAAAACAAACACAGAATCTCACAGCGGAATGACAAAATATAATAATCAAATAAACAGTTCATGAAGCTGTTTTACAAATAACATTTGATTACACTTACAGTACAGAATCATAGTACATGTGGAAGTAATAAATAAATAATGTAGCGGAATAGTATGATGCAGCGGAATAAATGAAATAAATAATAATAGTACTAAATCTTCGACTTCATCCTCCAAAAGTAGTCTTCGGTAAACTGAAAAGCTCAGACTAACCCGAGCGAATTGAAAAGACAAAATACTCGAGTCAAAACTAAAAGATCTTATGTAAGTTAAATCAACAGTAAATAAATATGAGTGTAACGGAGTCAGAGATGTTTACGGGGTTTGACATCTCCTATCCAGTGTCTAGCGTGAGTGCAATAACTTAAGAGATGTTCGGGATTTCCATCTCCTAAGGATCCGTTAAACTATCTACATACATAGTACAATACGTTATTATAATAGTGTCTACAGTAAAGTAAAGTATTGAAATAGCGTTAAAGCGTTACCCATATCCCCTTTAACACGTTTTATATAATGCCGTAGTCTATACAGATACTATAAACTCCACCGTAAACTGGTGGGCTATCAGGGAGCACTCCATAGGTATGACACAAACCAAACTCGTAGAAGGCGCAATAGGGCATGTGAACACAACACGTGAGGCAATGCCTAGGTAGGATTCTACCATTTTGCGGATCCGGACTGGTGGTAACGCATAGCAGCTACTACCACCCACCTCAGAATACACTCCCATAATCAAACCATGGGGTGGCCACCAAATCAATCATAAAGTAATAAATATGGTATCGAAGAAATGTGTCTGATAGGAGGAATGACCTCACTTGGCCCGCCATGGCTCCTGTTTTAGTCACATCTAAGCTGACTCATAGGAGTCAGGGTCACGTAAATACCTCATACAGAATCATTCGCCAAACCATCCTACTTTATTTCTGGAATCTCCACCATGTACACAATTGTTAAAGTGGTTTTCGGTATTGGCAGAGAGTATGACAATATCTGATCCCGGTCTCTTTAATAACCAAACGCTTATTTCACACCGGATGATTCTTTTACATTTCAAAAGTCAATTCATAATAAATATAAAAATATCATATTCGATTTCAACCCATATAATTCTTTCGAAATCATATTCACTCAAAATCATATTCACTTTCAAAATTGTCAATAAGATAGGTTAATCAAATCCTCATTCCAAACCATCATATTTACTCAAATATGTCATTTCACAAAAAGGTATAAATTTCAAATCCCAACTTAGGTTGTATCATCATCAAGGATTTAAATATAAATACTTCAACTTTTCGTAGTTTGAAATTTTAGAAATAGTTTAGATAGTCATAAATATTTTTTTTAAAATAGTTTAAACTAGTTAAAATATCTAAAATAGTTTAAATGATTTAAATATAGTTTAAAATAGATTAAAATAGTTAACATAGTTAAAATAGTTTAATTAGACTTAAATTAGATTAAACTAGATTAAAATGATTTAAATAGATTTAAAATAGATTAAATAAATTTAAATTATATTAAATAGATTTAAAGTAGATTAAATAAATTTAAAATAGATTAGATAGATTTAAATTATATTAAATACAGTTAAAATAGATTAAATACAGTTAAAATAGATTAAATACATTTAAATTATATTAAATAGAATTAAAATAGATTAAATACATTTAAAATAGATTAAATAGATTTAAATTATATTAAATATATTTAAAATAGATTAAATACATTTCATTATTTTTAAATAGGTAAAATAAATTAAATTGGATTAAATAGGTTATAATAGATTAAAATAATTTAAAATAGTTTAAATTGATTAAAATAGTTTAAATTAGTTTAAAAAAGAATTCAAAGTTATATTCAAACATTTTCAATAACTCAATTTCAATAAAATTCATTTATATTTGACAATTCAACTTTGAAATTCCAATTTAAATCCTTTGAACAATTCATTAAATCAATTCCAATTTTAACATTAACGCTTGGATTTTCGAACATAATTCAGTTTATATAAATCACTTTCTATTTCAAAATACCAGTTAACTGAATTCAAAATTTAAAGATTAAAAATCATTTAATTTAACCAATCCGGCGTCCGTATATAATTTTCTACCCTATAGTCAAGTGATACAAATATTTATCATTTCAATCCGGAATTTAAAATTTTATGGGTATATATCGTTTCAACCCGTAATCCCAAATTGAAATAAAATCCATAAAATCACTCGAGTCTATCATTTCAACCCATAACGATTTTTCCTGATCTATAGATTGTTCGGGTATGTATCATTTCAACCCATAGGGAACTTGCAGTGTTATAACAATATAAAATATAACATCCAGTCATCCAATATCAACAATCAAATATCCATCACAATCATCATCCAAATCAAGCAATATACATCAATAGATAACTGATTATCAATAACATGTATTAAATTGACAATTAAATTCAATATTAAATTAAACGATGATTTAAATGCAATAAAAGTCAAATTTTGCTAGAATGACAATTTAAATATACCAAACATCAACCAATCAATTCCAAATCACATCATAAATTCAATTTAACTAGCATGAGATAATTTAGTAATTGTGAGTGGGTTAAAACACTCACCTTTGATTTCAAATCGATTTGAAATCCAAAATAAGGCCCAAAATTCAACTATCTTAGAATTTGACCAAACTAGTTCCGTAATGTCTGGAATTTCGATACGATCCCAACGAAACAAACCGCGTATAAATCGGACCTCGTATGTAAAAGTTATGGATATTAGAACAATTGACATTTAAAATTTAAATTAGAAAAATATTAATGATAAACAATTACTACGTTCCTCGTCATCACGTAGCTACCATCTCCTAATCAATCCTAATTGCACAGCACAAAAGCGCCGCCACCTACGTTCAAAAATCGCCCCCGCCTCACATACTTCGACCACGATTAGGGCTGTCAACGGATCCAAACAGATGCGGATATGGCTGTATTCGCATCCGCATCCAAAAATTTAAATCTGCATCCGAATCCGCATCCAATATCCGCGGATATCTGAGAATTAACATCTGTATCCGCATCCGCGGATATTTTTCGGATATCCGAAAATATCCACATCCGAAAATAAAAAGCGGATATTTTTGGATATTCGAAAATATCTGAAATATCCGCATCCGAAATTGAATAAGATTTTTATTATACTAATATTTTTGAACTAGAACAATCACTTTCTCAAATGACAATACACACACTACAATACTAATTAGTTTTTCAAATGACAAAATTGCAACACACATAAAATTTCGGATCGAACAGATGTTTTTGGGATACGGATATTCCCATATCCGCATCCGCATCCGATTTTCTTTTCGGATATCGGATATCCACATCCTCTTTTCGGATATCGGATAATATCCGTTTTTACGGATCCGGACGGATTTCAGATTTTTTGGTTATCCATTGACAGGCCTAACCACGATCTTGCCTCGGCGACCAAATCCCTACCTCCGGCCGACCATGATGACACCCACGCATACGCCCACCGATGCACCGAGCTTCCTCTGTCGTTGCTTCCTAGGTCACAATATTCTGGCTAGCTCGTTCGACTTCTAGACAAACCAACCACATAGATGCGAGCTACTCGACATCTTCTACCCACTCGTGCTCGCCGATCGTCCTCAGAACTACGATCCGCCATTGGATCGTCAAAACCCAATATGGACGGTCGGAATTGATTTGCGAATTCTGTACAAACTGGGATTTGATTGCAAAAACGAAATGTAGATCTGGGTTACGCTCGTCGAGAGCTTCGAAACAGTATATAATTTGATATGGTTTGGAGATTGAATTGTAGCGTTTGGAACTGGAATTTGTTTCTGCCATTGACGAAAGGAGCAGACAGAAGTTGATGTATGTATAGGAATAAGAAATAGAAATACTGCTTGGGTTAGAACAGAACAATTTATATGAACCAGGCCCGATAAGAAAATAAACACGTATCCAATTAGTACGAACGACAATAACGACCCGAAAAGCCCGTTTCGTCTCCGAAACGAAAGTAGGTTATCCCATATATCAAAGTAGATGTTTTCGATATTTCTAAATCCAGTAGAACAGGTTTCAAGTCCCAATTCCATCGTATGAAGAAGTTAGCTTTAAAATCAGCTTATTTCAAATTGATTTCAATTAAATTCATTTCTACGCGTTTTGAGCCCGTACGATCAAAGGACGAGTCTGATCGCTACGAAACTTGAAATCCAACAATAATTTACCGTTACAGATCCGATGAAACTGGTTTCATCGAAACCGAGACAGTGGCCAACATGGCTACTTTCACGTTAATTAAATAAATTAATATTAAATTAATTAAATCACTTTTTAATTTCAAATTTAATAACTAACAATTTTCAACATTTTTGATTACTTGACATTTACAATAATTTAAAACAAATTTACATATTAATTTAATCTTAAATATTACACTAATTACAGTGTTCAATTTCAGCTGTAATTAAATCCAATTAATTATAATTTAATTCCAATAAATTGATATAATTTGATTTAATTTTTTCATTCAATAATTTATTACTCTTAGACATAGTTAACATTTGTTTATATCTTATTACATTAATATTCTCCAATTTCATCTTAATTTCCATTAACGTAATATTTAATTACATTTAATTGCAATTGATTTCCAATTTAATTCAACAAATTAAATAAATAGGTAACATATCACAATTTTCACCCTTTTACTTAATCAAATCACATTTATGGTCTTATTATCTACAATAAATGTTATCATGACTTACACAACAATAATTTTATCCATATACAATTAATTACATATTATTTCATCAATTAATATAACATTTACTATATTTCCTTATTTACAATATATAACCAATTATAACCCTTAACTATTGCAATTACTTGGAATTACATTTAAAGTAGTTATCAATTACCTCAAATTAATACCATCACATTTCATTCTAGTTATTTTCTTATTATTAAATCTTAATTTTTTTATTTTCGCAACATCAAACTCCAAAACTTATTTAATTTCATTATCGAAAATTACAGGTCGTTACATTATTAAACTTAATATTAAATAAACTAAATTAATAAATCATTAGTTTTTTTTTATTTCTAATCATTTTTATCCAATAATCATATTTAATAATTTAAAATAGTTAGATATACGGGTCATTACGCTCTCCCCCACTAAAAACTTTTCGTCCTCGAAAGGGGTTTAAGTAAGGAATTTAACATAAGATATATTTTATTCAAAATAATCAACTTATAAACATTAAAATTTTATTTACAAAATCTTTACTATGCTCTTGCTACGCCACTCTGATATCGGTTTACGGAAATTACAAGTTAGTTATAAAAAAAGTTATAAAAATTTAAACCCCAAAATTTTTCTAACATCCGGATTTACGAAAAATTTCGGCAGCGTCTCCTTGCGCGGCTCGATCGAAAAAATTTGACAATATAATACATAACACAAATATACCCAATATATATCAAATATATATATATATATATCTCATCTCAATGATGAGGCATCCCGTAGGAAAAAATATAAAAGTGCGGTATGTAATCCGAGATGTGTACCTTACTATTATTAATACGAGCGAGTTCGCTCGTATTAAGCAAGCAAAAGCAAAATAATATCCACGTATACATCCAAACAGTCTTCGTAGGTACCTATCTTAACTCAGTTTGGAATATTAGTCACTTATAATAAGATATAGAACATGTATGAGTTAAATAGAATCATATAGGATGAATTTGAATCCAAATCATAATTACAAGCACCATTTCACAACCATAACAATCATATGCAATCAAAAAGCAGTAATAGCGATGGTTTGTAATAAAAGAAACCGTTCAACAATTAATAGTTATCCAATTAATTCATAAAACATCACAATTTACATTTCCAATGTCAATATTTAATTTATACACTTCATTTTGACTAACGTTCAATTTTTATTAACATTCAATTGGTTTACTTCTAATTTATTCAAATCTATTTCATTTACATTCAATTTATTCAAATTTCAATTTATTTCTCCTTTTTGTTTAACACATTTCATATAAATTTATTTATCGTTCATTTTATAAATCATTTCATTTAACCTTGTTTAAATTGAAGTTTATTTTATTACCATTTAGTATATTTTCTTTAATATTAATATCATTTATAAACCATTTAAGTTTATTATAATCATTCAACTTATTAAGTTAACTTCATCTTTTAATTCATTTTGTTAACTTATTTCATATTAAATTAGCTAATATTCAAAAACTCGTTCTATTTGCATTTAATTATTTACATCAAATTTAAATTAAATTCAATTACTCGTATTAATTTTTCTTACACATTTATTTTTCCTTAATATCTTTCACACCCAAATCATTTTATTTTATAATTCAAGTTCGTATTCATACTATTAATTCATTTTATTGCTTAAGTGGAATTAATTCACTTTACTAATTTATCTAGTTTCATTCAGATCCAATTCAATTTATTTAATGTTAAGTAAAACTTAATTTCAGTTTAATCCATTACCTAGTTTATTTAATTTTATTTAAAAAAATTCTTATCATTCATATTCAACAAATTTAAAATTTGTTTTTTACTTAATATTTCTCAAATTTATAAGTTATACAAATAAATTCACTTAAAATTTCATTTTATTATTTTATTTAACTCATTTCAAATACACTTCACTTTCGTTTGCTTAATTGAGTTAAACTTCATTTTATTTTATTTTTTTCATTTCACAAAGTCAATTTTATTTAACATTATTTAAGTTAATTATTTTATTTCATTTCTCAAATTCGAATCTTCTTTGTTTACTTAAACAAAGGTTTAACTATTTTAAAATTCGATTTTATTTTCCTATTCGAATTCATATATTATAAACTTATTTTACTTTCATATCATTTCAATTTATAAGTTCAAAACTATTTTCATATATTTATCAAATCATACTTAGAATAAATTTTTTTCACAATCAAAGCTTTGTTTTAATTGAAAATTAATTTCTTTTGGTAGCAGTTCTCACTCAAAAACTCAAAAATGAGTACTAGCGATGCTGTAGTCATCCCAAGAATTAATTCCCAACGCCAAAGCAAGTTCAAAGCTTTTATTTCTTTCAAAAAAAATTTCAAAATATATTTCTCGTCAAAACACTTTCAAGTAATATTATTATTAATTTTGAAGGCTTTGAAAACAATTTTTGAAAGCAATAGGTTTTAAATTCAAAAATTCTTAGCTTTTAAATACTTTCTATTTATAATTTATATTATAAATAAACTTATTCGATTTCATTACCTTATTATGAAAATATTTCATTAATATACATCTTTCTATTTCAAACAATTTTTATTTTAATTAGATTTCAATTCAATTTAATTATCGAACGATTCGTGAAATAGAATTCACAATGTATTCGTTTTTATTTTAATTCAACCAATAATCAATGATAACTAAATATTATCATCTTCTAACAACAGCATTCATTACCAATAATCTATTTATAAGTTATATTATAAATATTCTCATTCAATTTCATTACCCTATTATGAAAATATTTCGTTAATTTACATATTTGTTATTTCAAACAATTTTTATTGTAATTAGATTTCAATTCAATTTAATTATCGAATGCTTCGTGAAATAGAATTCACAAAGTATTCGTTTTTATTTTAATTCAAACAATAATCGATGATAAATAAATATTATCAACTTCTAACAACAACATTCATTAAAATTATCATTATATATATAATATAATTTAGGTAAAATTATTCCACTTATCCAATTTTTAAAACAATATTATGTCGACTTGCCTCGTTTAAGAGTTTAGAAACTCCTATCGATAACATGGCATCCCACGCACCGACGAAATTCTTAAACAAGTCAACGGATGAGTAAACACAATATAAAACATTTTATAACACTAAAAAGTACGCGCTCTCATATATATACACTCAAACAAACTCATTCTAGGGTATTACTACCCTGTCTTTAATGAGTCAAACCCCACAAAGCTAAGGTTATCGCTAAACCAAAGCTCAGATACCAACTGTGATGACCCACATTTTGGAAGGTCTAAATTGACAATAATCCACACATGTCAACCTTAAACAATCTAGAACATAGATAAGCATTGGTGTTAATTTAAAAAAATAAGAAAATAAGAAGAAAACAAACACGAAATCTCGCAGCGGAACGATAAAATATAATAATCAAATAAACAGTTCATGAAGCTGTTTATATTATACATTTGATTATAATTTATACAACATTTATAAGATTTATATATACAACAGGGATAAATAAAATAATGCAGCAGACAACATGATGCCGGAATAATGATAGAAATATTATGCTAAATCTTCGTCTTCGTCCTCCAGAGAATAATCTTCAATGCATTGAAAAACTCAGGACTGACTCAAGCATAATGAAAAGAGAAAACACTCGAGTCATGACTAAAATATCCTTATGTTAGTCAAATCGATATCACATAACATGAGTGTAATAGCGTTAGAGATGTTTACGGGATTGCACATCTCCTATCCAGTGTATAACGTGCATCCAATAACTCAAGAGATGTTACGGGATTTTCCATCTCTTAAGGATCCTTCAAAATATTTATGTGTAGTAGAATACGTTACATATATAATGTCTAATTAGTAAAATAAATATTTTTCTTAGCGTTAAGGCTTTACATTAATCCCCCATAATGCATTTTTAAGCAATGTCGTTGTTATCCCACCTTTTGTTCAAGGCTGGAATATCAACGAATTGGAAAGGAACGATCGATATCAGGATTGGGGATTGACTAGAATTAAGGCTGCGATGGATGTCGTCAAAATTTGACCGGTCTCCGATTCAGACGGAATCGATTGGAGATGATAATTAATGTTAGGAGAGGCCACATTCCAAGTTTCAGGTAAATCGGAGTTCATGTGGAGGAGATATGATCGATACAAGATGGCAAGAATATGTAGTTCGTATCCATCGGTGAACTAGGGCAATGACCATTTCGAATCCATCAGGTTCGTATCCATCGGAATGGCATCGCCTTAGTGTGTTCGTATCCTTCAGGTTTAGCACCTTCGTATCCATGGGAGGCCATCAGAGTTCGCGTCCATCAGGTAAGGCTTCGTTCGTATCCATCTGTGTCCAACTTCGTATCCATATGATTGGCCCTTCGTTCGTTTTTCGTATCGATCGATAAAACCTCGCATAACATTATTTCGTATCGATCAGATAGATCGATACGAAACACACTCCTGAAATCGATACGAAGAATGGTACGATGCAAGCAGTTGGATACAGATGCAAAGCAAAGTTATCGGCACGAACGAATGAAAAATGTGGATGCGAGCGCGAATCAAGAGAAGAAGCATTCATAGCGGCGAAGGACATGCCTGGTTCGAAAGAAGAAACCTTCAACTCGGCATGCAAAGCGGATCGACCCAGGGAATTCGCAACACATCATCGCACGCGCACGTGCCTCGATCGAATCGAACAGGTGGATACGAAGCATGGATTCGAACGCAACAGGGTCCACGAAAGAGCAATCTCGTATCGATCATATCTCATGCACCGTTGATCCAAATGCAATGAAATTTTCACAGCAGCTTGCATACAAGGTAAAAGGCAATCCTGCCAAGTTTCAACTCGATTGGATCATTTCTTGATGGATACGAAATTGCTTTGTATCGATTGTAGATCGAGTCGAAACTTGGTGGGGTCGGTCGCGTGGGCCCCCTCACATGCAAGAAGAAGTCTCCCAAAGTTTGGGCGCGATATCAGCTTCCTACGCCTATAAATAGCCCCCTGAAGCCTACAGAAAGGGGATCTTTTGGCCATTCAACATCCAGACTCTGCCGGATTCAATTCAACTTCTTCCCATTGCTGTTATATTCGAATTCATTCATTGTATCTGCTGTAATCATTTGTAACCAGCAAAGAACATCAATAAAAGATAAAAAAACCTTGAAGTGGACGTAGGCCGGAGATAGGCGAACCACTATAAATTGCGTGTCACTGTTCATTATTTCTGGATTGCTGTTTGTTGTTTGCTTAGATCTGTGATTTGTTTTTGGAATATTACTGATCTACATTCATAACTTGGTGCTTTCACGGTATTTGGGGTTTGTGACCATATTTGGTGCAAACACTTTGGTGCTTTCACTGAGAAGGACTAGCACCCGCTACATTGGATTGAAGTTCAGATTTGGAAAGCATGAAGAGTTGAGATTCGAAAGACAATGACTCGACAAACAAGACAAAGAGCTGAGAGAAGTCAACAAGGAGGAAGTCAAGAGGCATCCTCCGGAGCTGGAGAAGGACAAGCTTCGATTTACATTACTAGAAACGAAATGAAAGCTATGGCAAATTCATTGCATGAGAGGTTGTTGAAAAGTCAACAGGATATGATGCAGGCTTTCTTCGAGCAGATTAGAGCTGCAGGGACACAGAACCTTGGACCAGCTACAGCGGCTGTGAATGTGGAACAAGGAGCTAGGGCTATGGAACCCAATGGAGGACAGAATACAGAACCAGAAGGCAATCAACAAAGGCTTGGGGGCAGGCCCGCAGGATCCAATGCAGGGGGACCTTTGGAAGGAGTTCAACAGGCTAGAGCCAACGTCGCTGCTAATGAACCACATGAAGAATATGTGCCGGAGTTCCCTCGGGAGCATGGGGGGCAACCCCTGACAAACAATGCTGGATTAATGGAAATCATTAGGAAGACTATGCGTGGAGGTTTGACCAATAGAGATTTGGAAGAAGTGAACAAGAGTCCGTTTACTCAGGAAATCAGGACAACTCAGAATCCAC
Source organism: Allium fistulosum (assembly GCA_030737815.1). Lineage (NCBI taxonomy): Eukaryota > Viridiplantae > Streptophyta > Magnoliopsida > Asparagales > Amaryllidaceae > Allium > Allium fistulosum. The sequence goes on along the minus strand of CM060902.1, from coordinate 270,823,714 downwards.
CCAAGTTCAAGTTACCTAGCGTGGAAGCATATAATGGCAAGGCTGACCCGACTGATCACTTGATGAGATACACTAGACATATGGAAGTACTAGGCGCATCAGAGGAAGTGATGGCCAGATGTTTCCCGTTGTATTTGACAGATCTAGCTGCAATGTGGTTCAGGCAGCTGGAAGAAGGATCTATCAGGACTTGGAAGGAATTGGTGGATAGGTTTTTGGGACAGTTTCGGGTTCATATCAAAAGGCCTAAGAACGTGATGACGTTAACATCGGTAAAGCAAAGGACAGATGAATCGCTTAGAGCATTTCTAACTCGATTCAATGCGGCAGTTGCTTCGGTGGATCGGCCGGATCCATCGATGGTTTTAATGGCAGCAGTATCGGGAGTTAGAGAGGATTCGGATTTCAAGGTATCTCTAATACGAGACCCACATCTGGATCTCGGAGAATTCTTTCATGAGGCTGAGAGGTTCCTCCGACCGGAAGATGCATGTCCAGATTTAAAGTTAAAGGAAGTGAATGCAACCGAGGGTGGAGGACCATCCAGTAGAGGTTCGGATAAAGATAATGAGAAAAGGAAGTTGGATGATGATTCTGAAAAAGCTAGGAAGCGATAGAAGGATCCAAAGTTTTCCACATACACAGGATTAAACGAGAGACTGGAGCGGATATACATGGAAACCCGGAATTTCCTTCCTTACCGGAGGCCGGCTAGGAGAGAACCATCCGAGCGGGAAAGGGCATCAGGAAGGCACTGTCTCTTCCACGATTTGGAATGGGCATGATACCAACAGCTGCAGGCACTTAAAGGACATAATTGAGGAGCATGTGAGGAATGGACAATTGAGGCAGTATGTTGGGACTCGAAATGCAGCGGTGGAGTAGGAGCAACCACCGCCTACCTCAAGCCAGGAGGGTGTGAGGCCCAGGAATGATGGTCGATTGGTCATCAATTGATCGGGATAATATGAAATAAGTAACAAACCACTGGCGAGCAACCAAGTCATTTACACATGTATGGGGACAGAGATAGCCCCTAGGCATGCTCTGAATGATGATAAACCGCGAAGCCATGGTTTGCGAAATCTGTCTTTTATTTTGGATTGGACACTTGATTTTCTGGTTTGGTTTTGGAGTTTGGTTTGAACCCTCAGTTTTGTTTGCTTTCTGTTTTGGATTTTCATTTGGATGATCGGTTTTGGTTTTGGATGCAGGTTTGGATTTCTGATTTTTTTTGGTTTGATTTGGATTTTGGATTGGTTTTTGACTAGATTTTTGTTTGGGTTTTGATAAATGGTCGTCGGGTATGGATTATGCCTGGCAAGGGGTGAGTCGTTTTGCCCGAACGCGGTAAAGTGACTCATTCAGGTCGTCGAGTATGGACTATGCCCGATAAGAGTCCGGAGAGACCAGGATTCGGCCTAGGACGTAGGCCCCCTATTATCAATTATTGTTTCAGGTCGTTGAGTATGGACTATGCTCAACAAGGGTCCGGAGCGACCAAGATTTGGCTTAGGACTTAAGCCACGGCATTACTTACATCCAGGGACACTGGACCGCGGTCGTCAGGTGTGGATTACGCCTGGCAAGAACCCGGAGAGGTTAGCTCAACGTCCAGGGATATTGGACCACGGTCGTCAGGTGTGGATTGCGCTTGGCAAGAGCCTGGAGAGGTTATGGATTTGGATATCAACCCAGAGAGGTCCTGGATTTGGTTACTGGACATTGACTAAGGATGGATTAAAACTCGGTTTTCGAGTTTGGATGGGCATGGAACTGGCTATGGACTCTAGATATCGGATTCAAAGTTGTTCAAAACACGCCTTATTATCATATGGCATGTTTTGGGGGGCAAATGTTATCCTACCTTTTGGTCAAGGCTGGAATATCAACGAATTGGCAAGGAACGATCGATATCAGGATTGGGGATTGACTAGAATTAAGGCTGCGATGGATGTTGTCAAAATTTGACCAGGCTCCGATTCAGACGGAATCGATTGGAGATGATAATCAATGTTAGGAGAGGCCACATTCCAAGTTTCAGGTAAATCGGAGTTCATGTGGAGGAGATATGATCGATAAAAGATGGCAAGAATATGTAGTTCGTATCCATCAGTGAACTAGGGCAATGACCATTTCGAATCCATCAGGTTCGTATCCATCGGAATGGAATCGCCTTAGTGTGTTCGTATCCTTCAGGTTTAGCACCTTCGTATCCATGGGAGGCCATCAGAGTTCGTGTCCATCAGGTAAGGCTTCGTTCGTATCCATCTGTGTCCAGCTTCGTATCTATATGATTGGCCCTTCGTGCGTTTTTCGTATCGATCGATAAAACCTCGCATAACATTATTTCATATCGATCAAATAGATCGATACGAAACACACTCCTGAAATCGATACGAAGAATGGTACGATGCAAGCAGTTGGATACAGATGCAAAGCAAAGTTATCGGCATGAACGAACGAAAAATGTGGATGTGAGCGCGAATCAAGAGAAGAAGCATTCATAGCGGCGAAGGACATGCCTGGTTCGAAGGAAGAAACCTTCAACTCGGCACGCAAAGCGGATCGACCCAGGGAATTCGCAACACATCATCGCACGCGCACGTGCCTCGATCGAATCGAACAGGTGGATACGAAGCATGGGTTCAAACGCAACAGGGTCCACGAAAGAGCAATCTCGTATTGATCATATCTCATGCACCGTTGACCCAAATGCAATGAAATTTTCACAGCAGCTTGCATACAAGGTAAAGGGCAATCCTGCAAAGTTTCAGCTTGATTGGATCATTTCTTGATGGATACGAAATTGCTTTGTATCGATCGCAGATCGAGTCGAAACTTGGTGGGGTCGGTCGCGTGGACCCCCTCACGTGCCAGAAGAAGTCTCCCGTAGTTTGAGCGCGTTATCAGCTTCCTACGCCTATAAATAGCCCCCTGAAGCCTACAGAAAGGGGATCTTTTGGCCATTCAATGTCCAGACTCTACCGGATTCAATTCAACTTCTTCCTATTGCTGTTATATTCGAATTCATTCATTGTATCTGCTGTAATCATTTGTATCCAGCAAAGAACATCAATAAAAGATAAAAAAACCTTGAAGTGGACATAGGCCGGAGATAGCCGAACCACTATAAATTGCGTGTCACTGTTCATATTTTCTGGATTGCTGTTTGTTGTTTGCTTAGATCTGTGATTTGTGTTTGGAATATTACTGATCTACATTTATAACTTGGTGCTTTCACGGTATTTGGGGTTTGTGACCATATTTGGCGCAAACAGTCGTACAGTTTGCATATAACGCCATAGTAGAACGTCGGGGGATAGGGATGCGTCGTGATACGACAACACTAAAACAAAATCGTAGTGGTCTCGTATAGGTTTAAAAGTATGACAAGGAACGTGAGGCAATGCATAAGGTAGGATACTACCAGTTTAGGTCGTAGGGCAGGTGGTAACGCATCCTACCCATGACCGCCCACCGCGTTTATCCATCCCATATCGAATCAAGGGAAGCTATCCCACAATCAAGGTGCACCAATTGAAACTAACAACAAGAGTAATAATATGGACCGAGTCCAAGAGAATTGAAGAAAGTATGTACGCTAGGGGTAGTTAGCCCGCTTGGCCCTGTCAAGCCATCCTGTTTTAGTCATTTCATATTGGCATAAGTGCTAGGGTCTATCCATCATCGTTCTCTTTCTTCAAATCCAGAAACGATGCCAAATCCAACCACTTCGTTCTAGAGCTCCTCCACGTACGCAGTTGTTAAAGTGGTTCCAATATTGATAGAGAGCATGTCAATAAGAGGCCCTGGTCTCTTTAACAACCAAACGTCATTTTACACACCGTTTGGTACTTTTATATTTCGAACATAATTCGTACTTGATATCAAAATATCATATTCGCTTCAAAATACACAATTTCAATTCAAAATCATTCCGCCTTAATATCTCGATTTCGCTTCCAAAATTGTTTCGAATTTCAATTTAAGTTATAACTTTATTTTAACCCAATTCGCATTTAAATCCATGATTTAAATACAAACATTCCAGCCTTTGACCAGTTTGAATTTTAGAAAATAGTTTGGAATATTCTTTAAATTGTTTAAAAATGGTTTAAATAGTTAAAATAGTTTGATATAAAATGATTTAAGTATTTAAAAATGTTTTATAAAATAAAAAGTTGGAAAATCAAAATAATTTGAATACTTAAAGAGATAGATTTTAAATAGTTTATATTAAAATAATTTATTTAAAAATAGTTTCAAAGTCAGACTGATTCAATTCCAAATTCTCCACTTCAAATCACTTTCGATTTCCATTCCAATTTAATCGATTCAATTTTGATTTCAAGTCGAATTTTACTTCGATTCCAATTTCAATTCAATTTAATTTCAATTCCGATTCCAAATTAATTAGATTTTGATTTCAATTCCAATTCATTTCCAATTTGGATTTATTTCATCTCAATTCTCAATTTTAAACCATTTCGATTTATATAAATTCGAGTTCGATTTCAGAATATCGATTTAAATAACTTAAATTAAATTTAGCTTCAATATTCAATTTAACATTCAAATCTTTAAAATAATTCAATTCCGAGCTTAACTTTTGAAATATCCATTTAAATTATTTTTACTTGGATTTTATTTCAAAGTTCGAGTAAAAGTTCAAATCACTCAAACAAATCAATTTCTATCATCCAAATGGTTTTCAATTATAACTTCAAATTTTCAAACTTGATTCTTTAAACAATTCCTGTTGACAAGTTCATTTTTAACATTTGGAGCTCAAGTTCAAAAACGATTCCATTTCCATAAATTTGATTTTATTTCTTAAAATCTAAATCAATTTTAATAATTTCCAATCAAAATCTTAAAATCATTTAATTTAACTAAACCATTGTCCGTATATAATTTTCTATCCTATGGCCAAGTGAAAAATTATTTCCATTTAATTCAGGGATGGATATATATCATTTCAATCCAAAATAAATGTCATAGGTATATATCATTTCAACCTATTTCTTAATTTATTCGAAGTAATTCCATTTACAGTTTTATACACGGTAAATAATATACGGGATGATAATAGGATATATCAAAATAAATAGACATCCAAATCATCAAAAATATCAATCAATGGCATCCATCACAATCAACATCCAAATCAGTAAAAATATCATAACAATTTACTAGTTATCATTAATCGGGTAATTTAACTAGCAATTTAATTCCCATTTCAAATTTGAACCGTCGATTCAAATTTCTATCAGTTAATTTAGGTGTCAATTTAAATACCAATTAAATCTATAAAACAACAATCAATAAATTCAAATCACTTCATAGTTTAAAATTTAACTAACATAAAATATTCTAGTACGTCGTGAGCATATGAACACTCACCTTTTTATTTGAAACTGAAAATATTTCATCTTCAAATAAATTCCAAATCGATTCCATGCTAAAGCCCTCGTCGATAAGATTCCAACGCGATTTGTTTCATTCGAATCGGACCTCGTACGCACCAGATATGATTTTATTAGTATAATGATATAAATAAAATTCAATTAACTTAATGAAGATAATTACTTAACCTAATCGTTACCTCATCTCCTTGTTCACGAAACAGCTACTCGCAAGAACCTACGAATGCGGTCGAGCCTCTCCATACACACGCAACCCCAAGCCACCAGGCTTTAATCCGCCACCAGCACCGCCCTTTCCCCCGCCACCGCAGCATCCTGCGGTAGCGCGTGGGCATGAATCCAATACCAGAAAAAAAACCTAACTCGATCGACCAACAATCCCTAGCTGCTACGAACGAGCATCGAGCCTTGCCATGTCGCGCTCCCCCGCGCACTGCCTCGTTGTCGCCAGAGCACGTATCGGAGCCCCAATACCCAAACCCAAAATTACTGCCAACCTCGTCATTGCGCTCGATCATGCCTCTCCATCGCTGCGCCATCCTTCGTGCCCCGCTTCTCAACGCATGCTGCCATCACCTCGCGCTCCACCCAGCCATCGCGCGCGTGTCCTACATCCAATTGCGACTTCATCGTCTCCATTGTTTTTTTCTTATTGAGCTGCTGTTGATTGAAAAGAGAGAACGAGGGGGAAAAGAAATATAGGGTACGGGGAAAAGACGGAATGTATGCAGAGTGTACGAGATGCTGACTTTTATTGATTTTAATTTTAAATTATTTAACAAAACATACTCGAAAATGTCGAACTCCAAACGATGCATGCCGCCTGGCGTTCATAATGTTTTACCCCTATCTCGAACACAATGGAACTAGTCCGAGGATTAATTCGATCGCATGTAGAAGATAGCTTTTCAAAATCAATTGTTTTAACTAAATTCCAAAATTAATTTCTACTCGTTTCAAGCTCGCACTGCCAAACAACAAGTCTGATCGCTATGAAACTAGAAATCCTACAATAATTCACTATTACGGACACGATGAAACCAGTTTCATCGAAATCTGAGATAGTGGCAAAAATGGCTATTTTTACTTGTCAATTAAAATATAAAATTTCCAATTTCTATTTATTCACTTTTAAATCCAATTTTAAATTTTAACAATCTTCATTGTTATTTAAATACAATTTAAATCAACTTTCGACATCATTTTCATTCACACTAAATCCTGATTCAATTATTTAAATACTTGCAACATTAAATTTAAACAATTTAATTATCCCATAGATCACCATATTTCAATATAAGTTATTTAGCTTATAAAATTTAATTTTAAAATGAATTCAAATAATAAAACAACTACTTCCATTTTACAGTCATTCAATATTCTTTATTCAATTCTAGTTATTAATAACAAACATGTTCAATATATAAATTTCATTTCAATACTAGTTATTGCCTGAATCTTCGAAGTTTGTTAGTTCAAAATTTTATTAAACTTAATATTAAATAAAATAAATTAATAAATCATTAATTTTTTTTATTTCTAATCATTTTTATCCAATAATCATATTAAATTTAATAATTTAAAATAGTTAAAAATACGGGTCATTACAAAGTGGCTTCCCAACTTTTAGTCTCGAAAATGAGTGTCAATGATGCGGCCGTCATCAACGAAATTATTTTCCAGTGATAGAAGAGGGGAGTGTAGTATTTATTTCCTTTTATTTCCTTTTGAAACAATTTCTATTCATAAATATTTTTAAATAATATTAATATTTTTATTTTTTAAAATCTTAGAAATTTCTCAAGGGCACCGGAATTTAAATTCTAAAAATTCTCAGTTTAAATTCATTCTTTTAATTTAAACTAAGGTTAGAATTTTATTTCATAACTCAATACATAAGTTTATAAACACCTATAACTCAAATTAGTTGCATTAGTATTTCCAAACTTGATTTTACAACCTATTTACTTCATATTCAATTTATTTTATAAATCTATCCATTTCATAATCTAAACTTAAAGTATTTCTTACCATTTATAATTAAGTGTATCCACATTTCTTTATTTAACATTCCCTTATTTCATATTCAATTAGTTAACATTTAATTTATTTACATTCAATTTAAATCAAATTCAATTACTCACATAATTTTTTCTTACATTTGTTTAATCTTATTTAATATTTTTTATATTTAATATATAATTTAGGTAAAATTATTTCATTTACCTTATCTTGAAACAATATTATGTCGACTTGCCTCGTTTAAGTGTTTAGAAACCCTTATCGACAAACCCTTGGCGTCCCATGCACCGACCATAATTCATAAACAACTCAACGGATAAGTAAACACAATATAAAACATTTTATAACACTAACAATGAAACACCCCACACCCCTTAGTATCCCCAAAAAGGGCACACCAAATGATGTGGTGCGTTATAGGTATAGCTAGAGCGTCACAGAGACTAAGATTCACAAGGCAAATAAGTAAAAGCAGCAGAAAACATTTACATAATAACTTATCATTCAGAATTAAACTTCAAAATAAGTCATAAAAACATAGCATGTCTCAAAAATCTCTCATGTCTCATGAAAATACATCTTAGTCTCACAAAATCAAAGTACAAAAATAACAATAACAATTCCTCTCACAAGTGCTATAAGCCAAATGAAAAAGATTAAAAGCAGAAGAATACATCTAAAATGAGGAAACTCCGGAAATGAATCTCCAAGCAACCTGAATCAATTATCCTTAACTCTGCTGGCCTATGGGGGGAAAAGGAAAGATAGAGGAGTGGGTTAGACAATAAGTCTGGTGAGTGAAAGTAATTACTAGCATTTCTAAGCAAGATAAATATAATAGACTAGGCAATAGTTCTAGCATGAAAGGAAAATACAGAAAAGATAAAACTCGCATAAAATACTGTTTCTGATTCTATTTGACTGTTTGCTTTGATTGTTCGCACTTGTTTTAAACTTCTGTGATTAGGCTGAAACCCTAATCCTATCTCAACTTACTAATCTTGATTAGGCTGAAATCCTAATCCTACCCTTTGATCAGCCTTTCCTATCTCTGTTGTGCCACTGTGAGCCAATCTTGTTGGTCCCACACCAAAAGACACCTCTTAGCGCTTAGGACGCAGTAGCAAATTATTTACCCTAATCGCTGCCGCACGCTCGACCATCGCCGGTACACACTAACTGCCGCCCCATATTTGACCCTTTATTTACTCTAATCAGCATAAGCATGCCCAACCTCACCTACGTGTGAGACAATCAGTCCTCGACCTGAAAGGGAATGCCGCCGGTACTGGTCCTAACAAACAATTCTTCTAGCTCTACGCCCCTTGCCCAAATCCCCAGATTTTAGCCTATATCTATTGGCTACTTATTTACCCTAATCAGCATAAGCGTGTCCCAGCCTCAGCTATGTGTGAATCCATCAGTCCTGGACCTAAAAGGGAATGATGCCGATACGGGCCCTACTTCTATATTTGCTTATTAACTTAATCCAAGATCTAAGTTTTAAAATAAGCTTCTTCTGTTATCTCTTCTTTCAAATTGTAACCTACGTGTTATAATTGTTCTTGCAACCGTTACTCTTCTATTTTTTTATCTTTTTAGTTATAACCACTTGTTATAATTATGCTTGCAAATATCTTAAATTTGCCTATTTCAGTCCATCTCTATTTTTATTTCAGCTTTTCTCATTTACATCTGATTTCTGTAAATTTAGTGTTTTTCTATTTGAATCCATATTTGCGAATTCTTCTCTTTTTAGTATTTTATTCGCTTCAAAAAGGATTAATCTCTATAAAAAGAAACTAACATTTACAGGCTAAATTCCAACTTAATACAGATGCATATAACTGTAAATAACTGAATAAAATAGCTGAATAAAAATAGACTGAAAAGAACTTTTGAAATTTACTTAAAAACTAACTGTAAATAAACTTACATAAAAACTATCTCAAAATTGTAGAAAAACTACAACTATTGAGAACCCTATTATTTTAAATTGCTTACAAATCTAAATAATTACAAAACTCTCACATGTGGTCCTTAGTTGTAGTCCTGGGCCTTCCTGGATTGACTTCTAAGGCATAGAATATTTTTATCAAAAAGATTTCCTCCCTAGAAATTTTTTCTATTAAGGGTTCAGCTTTAGGCAATGAACCCAATTGGGAGAAAATCTGAATGAGAAAAATAGCTAGGCCTAGGGTTCTATTTATAGTGTGGCTTAGGGATCTTAGGTTGTGAGATTTGAAGATTAATTCTGGTGCAACCACATCATAGGCTCACTGGGAACCGTCGGATGTAAGCACGACCGCAAAGGATTTCACGAAAATCGGATTATATGGTCTTCGGCTCGTACCTGGGCGAAATAGCGTCCAGGCAAAATGGCGAGTCGACCTATGTATATTGGGGGTTGACCTATAGGTCGACCTGACCAATATAAGGGTCGACCGCTATGGGGTGTAATCTTTTTTTTGTTCTTGTTTATTTAATTCTAATTTCTTGTTTCCCTCGTAACTTCTCCATACTGACTCGGATTTTGACAAGTTATATATGGAAGTTGCTCAGAAAATTACCACGGACCCAATAGTGCAATTTCTATGGCTCGATTTTGACGATTTCACAAACTTATTTTATTGTTTAATTAATTCGTTAATTAATTATTATACCTCAAATTTTGGGTTCTTACATTCTCCCATCCTTAAAAGATTTCGTCCCCGGAATCTCCAAGGACAGAAGAATGAAATAAATATTTTCATCCAAATTCTACAACCACATATTCAATCATCATCCATTACATCCATTTTCCTTAAGCTTTCTAATGCAATTTATGATATATGCAATAGTGTAGTGTCAATGTCCCTAACTAATGCAAAAGATTAGGAGGTCTACTGATTTAGTCGACCTCCTTTCTATGCAATCATGTCCGTGCCATGTATCCAAATGAATGCAAATTTCCTAATGATAACTTATAGTTCTACATGCATGCTACAATCATCATCCAAATGTAACAATCATACGCTAATTACTCATTCATAACAACCATGAAATAAAAATGCAAGTGCACACACATCCATATGCATATGCTTTAGTGACCTAGTTAGGCCAATCTCTAAGAGATAATAGTGCCTAGTGTGTGTATATGTGTCCATTAGCATCCACTAGCAAACACTTGCAACCACTAGCATCCATCATACATAATATGTTCTAGTAACAGGTTTACATTCAGTCCTACCATCCATAGGTTAAATCCTAAGATCTAACATCCCAAAGGATACTAAAGGAAAGAACCTATTCGAAGATACAGATCGAAATAGGAAATTCAAGACGTGCTATCGAAGAGATGCGGATAAGAGGTACGTATTTTCTCCTCAGCCTCCCACGTAGCGTCCTCAATACTATCTCCCCACTGCACCTTAACCAAAGGGACTTACTTATTCCTAAGCTTCCTGATATCATGCCCAACGATCTTGGTAGGAATGCGATGAACTGATGCTTCTCTCTCCACTTCAACTTCCTCAAGTAGGCTAGGTTCCACTACCTCTACTGAATCATGTAAGCAATTTCTCAACAAATCCTCAAGAACTCTATTAACTCTCTCCGTTTGGCCATCCGTTTGAGGGTGATAGGCCATACTCAATCTATGTTGTGTCCCTAAAGCCTCTTGCAAGCTACTCCAAAACTCGCTAGTAAAGATAGGGTCTCTGTCACTCACTATGCTAGAGGGAACTCCATGAAGTCGGACTATCTCATGAACATATATGGATGCCAAATAAGGTGCCGTCCTCTTACTCTTGACCGGAGTGAAGTCGGCGCTCTCAGTCAAATGATCTACAATCACTCAAATACCGGTATTCCCCTTCCTAGATCGGGGTAAACCATCTATGAAATCCATCGAAACACTATCCCACTTCCATTCAGGTACATCCAATGGTTGAAGCAATCCGCCAGGCCTCTGCTGCTTCGCCATAACTCTTTGGCACATAAGACACTTGTCCATAAACTTTGTTGCATCCTTCTTCATGCCACTCCAATAAAACACTCTCTTCATGTCCCTATACATCTTATCACCGCATGGATGAATAGTCATCCGAGAATGAAGTGCTTCTGCTAGAACTGCACTCATCAAATCACCACTGCGGGGTACACAAAGTCTTCCATCTCTCCTTAGCCACCCTTTTCTATCGATGGAATAGCGTTCGAAATGTCTAGAGACCTCTCCTCTTATAATCTTATCCAGAATATCCACAAGCTCTGAATCCCCTCGCCGCCTTGAGCCAATCTGATCTATGAGGGTAGGCTTAACCTCAAGTGCTGCCAATAATTCAAGAGTGATGTCCGTAAAGGGTTTAAAATCAAAGGTGGAAATAAACTTTAGGCTTTTCCACTCCACGAAAATTGGACTAAGGATTGCTCTCTTCCTACTTAATGCATCCGCAACCACGTTCCCCTTGCTAGGGGTGTAAGCTATCTCAAAGTCATATGATGTCAGAAACTCATCCAATGCTGCTGCCTCAAGTTTAAATCCTTTTGTGAGAACGGATACTTAAATGATTTATGGTCAGTGAAAAGCTCGAACCTTTCTCCTAGCAGGTAATGTCTCCAAGACTTGAGCGTGAAAACAATAGCAGCCAACTCCAAATCATGGGTGGGGTGGTTCTTCTCATGAGTTCTCAACTATCTACTCACATAGCATACTACCCTTCCCTCCTGCATCAATACTGCCCCAAGGTCGGTCCCACATGCATCATTGTATACTGTAAAAAGCTTAGCTCCATCGGCTAAAACTAACACTGGTGCACTAGTATGGGCTCTCTTTAGCATCGTGAAGGAATCCTCACAATCCATGTCCCACACGAATGCCGCATTGTTCTTAGTGAGGCGAGTAAGCGGTGCTGAAATCTTAGCGAAATCTCTGATAAACTTCCTATAATAACCAGCCAAACCTAGGAAGCTTCTAACTTCGGTAGCATTCTTGGGGGTCTTCCAATCCTGTATTGCTACTATCTTAGCGGGACCCACATATAAACCCTCTCTTGAGACTACATGCCCCAAGAAACGTACCACCTCACGGCAAAAGTGACACTTTGAGAATTTGCTTTCAACTAATGAACACGAAGTGTGCGAAGAACCTTCTCAAGATGGATAACATGCTCTTACAAACTCTTGGAAAACACCAGAATGTCATCCACAAACACTACAACGAACTTATTTAGGACATCTCGAAAAACACGGCTCATCATATCTACAAAATAGGCTGGGGCATTGGTCAAGCCAAATGGCATAACCAACCACTCAAAGAATCCATCGGGTGTCCTAAATGCTGTCTTATCGATGCTATCGTCAGCAACCCTAAGCTGATGAAATCCAGTGGCTAAGTCAAGTTGAGAAAATATTAAAGAGCCAACCAACTGATCGAAAAGAACGTCTATCCTAGGATGTGGGTAACGGTTCTTCTTCATGAGCTTATTCTACACTCTATAGTCTACGCAAAGTCGAAGGGAACCATCCGCCTTTGTAGCGAAGACGACTGGCGCTCCCCCACTTCGATATGCTTCGTCTAATGAAGCCTCTCTCTAATAGCTCACCAATCTGCTTACTTAACTCCTTCCTCTCCCTAGGAGCCATATGTCTCATGGGCAATGCCACTGGCTTAGCATTGTCATTCAGATAGATCCTAAAGTCGATCTCTCTCTTAGAGAGTAGCCCCCTAACTTCCTCAAAAACGTTTGGGAAATCTCTAACAACTGGAACTGAATTTAACTCCCCTAGTGATGAATCAAGGGAATAAAGGAAGCTCAACATGATTGACCCCTGTGAGTCGAAAGAAACCTCGAGAGTCCATCCGCTACATGTCCCTAGCCTAACGACTCTCCTCTTGCAGTCCAATATCGCCCCATAAGTGGATAACCAGTCCATCCCCAAAATCATCCCATATCCCAAAAATCTCAGTACATAGGCGTCACAATCAAACTCTACGCCTAATATAAAAATTTTCAAACCCCTACGAATCATGGATAAATGTGCCGATCCTCCTATGGGGTTTAAAAAAACTATAGGGTCTACAACTAGAGAAATATCTAAGTTGAAACAATCAACCAAGGAACTAGAAATGAATGAATGCGATGCTCCGAAGTCAAAAAGAGTCCAAATAGAAAAATCCAAAATAGAGATCAAACCTTCTACAGAGACTTTCCTACCTCGATCCGGTCCACTACTAAAAGGTGCTGCATCCAAAACGTATTGCGACATAGGTGCGCCTGCTTTATGCCCAGTCTACTGAAGACAAGCTCTACAAAGGTGTCCAGGCTTCCCACAGCTGTAACATCTCCCCTTCATCGTGTCCTTCTTACAGTCCTTTAAGTAATGCTCAACCAATCCACAATTATGACATTTCTCGCCCTTCTTGATCTGTCCCTTCTGAGGTCCTCCTCCTTTCTTCTTGTCCTTATCCTTCGTATTCTTCTACCACTGCTTCTTAGAGTTTTCTGATTTAGGAACCTCCTTAACCTCTTCTTCCTTAGCAACATCTGATATAAGGGCCATTTCAACAAGTGACTCAAACGTCGCTCACATAGGTACATGTACCAACCCTTGTAGGGGCTGGTCCAAACCCTTAGCAAACTTGGTGACCATCTTATGCGGTGAATTAATAAGCTCCATCCCGAACCGCGATAACTCATTAAACTGATTTTATACTCTTTCACCGAAAGACTCCCCTGCTTCAAACTAATGAACTACTCCAACTGCATGCTTTCCTCGGCTTGCGACAAGAAATTTCTCTCAAACCTTTCTTGAAATCCAACCCAACAAATGTCTCTATCCTCCATTTCTACAATCTCCCACCAGTAAGAAGCCTCTCCCTTCAGTTGCCAAGATGCAAGCTAAACTCTCTACTGGTCCTCCAATCCTAACAGCCCAAATATACGCTCTGTATTCCTCGACCAAGCTCGTGCCTCTATGAAATCCTCCGTGCCATAAAACGTCTTGCCTCCTAGATTAGCGAAGTCCTTGCATAGCTTAGAAAAATTGGCTGCTGCAGGTGGATTAATGGGTCCTCCACCCGTCGGTGCTGCTTTGGGCGCTTGCCCTTGCACCTCTGGTGCCGTAGCTTGGAGGTATCTACGAAACCAGCCAGGGACTTGGACACCCTCTGGAAGATTAGGGGCGTCCACCATACTATGCAAAGAAAAGAAAATTTAGGCTCGAAAAAATCGAAAAAAGGTTGAATTGGACTTTGAGGGGATTTTTATAAAAACTCTTTTATACGTGAAAACAATTTCTATAATAAGAGTTTCTTTCTGAAAAATACTTTTAGTTTGAAGATACGTTACCTTTTAAAAATACATTACTTTTAAAAAAGTTTTTTAGGAATCCTGTAACCTTAGGCTCTGACACCAAATGAAACACCACACAACCCTTAGTATCCTCAAACAGGGCACACCAAAGGATGTGGTGCATTATAGGTATAGCTAGAGCATCATAGAGACTAAGATTCACAAGACAAATAAGAAAAATCAGTGGAAAACATTTAAATAATAACCAATCATTCAGAATTAAACTTCAAAGTTAGTCATAAAAACATAGCATGTCTAAAACATCTCTTATGTCTCATGAAAATACATCTCAATCTCACAAAATCAGAGTACAAAAATAACGATAACAATAACAATCCCTCTCACAAGTGCCATAAGCCAAATGAAAAAGCTAAAAAGTAGAAGAATACATCTGAAATGAGGAAACTCCGGAAATGAATCTCCAAGTAACCTGAATCAACTATCCTCAACTCTGCTGGCCTATGGGGGAAAATGAAAGATAAAGGAGTGGGTCAGACAATAAGTCTGGTGAGTGAAAGTAACTAGTAGCATTTCTAAGCAAGATAAAGATAATAGACTAAGCAATAGTTCTAGCATGAAAGGAAAATACAGAAAAAATAAAAAATGCATTAAATATTGTTTCTGATTCTGTTTGACTATTTCCTTTGATTGTTTGCTTTGGTTGTTAACACTTGTCTTAAACTGTTGTGATTAGGCTGAAACCATAATCCTATCTCAACTGCTAATCTTGATTAGGCTGAATCCTAATTCTACCCACTTATCGGCATTTCCTATCTCTATTGTGCCACTGTGAGCCAATTTTGCTGGTCCCATAGCAAAAGACAACTCTTAGCGCTTAGGACACAGTAGCGAATTATTTACCCTAATCGATGTCGCAGGCTCGGTCATCGCCGGTACACACTAACTGTCGCCCCCTATTTGACCATTTATTTACCCTAATCAGCATAAGCGTGCCCAGCCTCACCTACGTGTGAGATCATCAGTCCTCGACTTGAAAGGGAATGCTGCCGGTACTGGTCCTAATAAACAAATCTTCTAGCTTTACGCTCTTGCCCAAATCCCCAGATTTGAGCCTCTACCTATTGGCCACTTATTTACCCTAATCAGCATAAGCATGTCCCAGCCTCACCTACGTGTGAAACCATCAGTCCTAGACCTGAAAGGGAAAGCTGCCGGTATGGGCCCTACTTCTATATTTGCTTATTAACTTAATCCAAGGTCTAAGTTTTAAAATAAACCACTTCTGTTATCCCTTCTTTCTAATTATAACATACGTGTTATAATTGTTCTTGCAACTGTTACTCTTCTATTTTCTCTTTTTGGTTATAACCACTTGTTATAATTACGCTTGCAAATATCTTAAATTTGCTTATTTCAGTAAATCTCTATTTTTATTTTATCTTTTCTCATTTTACATCTGAATTCTGTAAATTTAATATTTTTTTATTTTAATCCATATTTGCGAATTCTTCTCTTATTAATATTTTATTCGCGTCAAAATGGATTAAATCTCTATAAAAATAAACTAACATTTACAGGATAAATTCCAACTTAAAATAAATGTAAATTGCTGTAAATAACTGAATAAAATAGCTGAATAAAAATACACTGAAAAGAACTTTTGAAATTTACTTAAAAACTAACTGTAAATAAACTTACATTAAATCTATCTCAAAATTGTTGAAAAACTACAACTATTGAGAACCCTATTATTTTAAATTGCTTACAAATCTAAAATAATTACAAAACACTCACCTATGGTTCTTAGCTCTAGTCTTGGGCCTTCCTGGATCCACTTCTAGGGCGTAGAATATTTTTATCAAAATGATTTCCTCCCTAGAAAAAATTTCTATTTAGGGTTCAGCCTCAGGCAATGAACCCAATTGGGAGAAAATCTGAATGAGAAAAATAGCTAGGCCTAGGGTTCTATTTATAGTGTGCCTTAGGGATCTCAGGCCATCGGATTTAAAGATTAAATCTGGTGGAACCATGTGATAGGCTCACTAGGAACCGTCAGATGCAAGCATTAACGCATAGGATTTCACGAAAATCGGATTATAGGGTCTTCGGCTCGTACCTGGATGAAATAGCGTCCAAGCAAAATGGCGGGTCGACCTATGTATATTGGGGGTCGACCTGACTAATACAAGGGTCGACCCCTGTGTGATCTAATCTTTCTTTTCTTTTCGTTCTTGTTTATTTAATTCTAATTTCTTGTTTCCCTTATAACTTCTCCATACTGACTCGGATTTCGACAAGTTATATATGGAAATTTCTTAGAAAATTACCGCAGACCCAATGGTGCAACTTTCGTGGCTTGATTCTGATGATTTCACAAACTTATGTTATTGTTTAATTAATTCGTTAATTAATAATTATAGCTCAAATTTTGGGTTGTTACAAACAAGTACGCGCTCTCATATATATACACTCAAACAGACTCATTCTATGGTATTACTACCCTATCTCTAATGAGTCAAACCACACAAAGATAAGGTTATCGCTATTCCAAATCTTTGATACCAACTATGATGACCCGTATTTTGAAAGGTTTAAATTGATAATAATCCATACGTGTCCAACTCAAACAATCTGAAACACAGATAATCAATGGGGTTAATTTAAGAAATATAAGAGAAGAAGGAAAAACAAACACAGAATCTCGCGGCGGAATGACAAAATATAATAATCAAATAAACAGTTCATGAAGTTGTTTATACTATACATTTGATTATAATTTATACAACATTTATTAAGAGTTATATATACAACAGAGACAACATAATAATGTAGCTGGACAACAATGTGGTTAAAGAATACTAGTAATAATAATATACCAAACCTTCGTTTTAGTTCTCCAGAAAATGATCTTCGATACGCTGAAAACTCAGGGCTGACCTGAGCATAATGAAAAGACAAAACACTTGAGTCGAGACTAAAATATCCTTATGTGAGTCAAATCAATATTACATATAACAGGAGTGTAATAGCGTCAGAGATGTTTACGGTGTTTCACATCTCTTAACCAGTGTATAACGTGCGTGCAATAACTCAAGAGATGTTACGGGATTTTCCATCTCTTAAGGATCCGTCGAATTATTTATATATAGTAGAATATGCTATATACATATAATGCCTAATCAGTTAAATAAATATTTTTCTTAGCGTTAAGGCTTTACAGTAATCCCCCTTAACGCATTTTAAAGCATTTGTCATACAGTTTGCATATAATGCCCCAGTAGCACGTTAGGGGATAAGGATGCGTCATGATACGACAACACTAAACCAAAATTGTAGTGGTCTTATATTGGTATAAAAGTATGACAAGGTACGTGAGGCAATGCCCAAGGTAGGATACTACCAGTTCGGGTCGTAGGGCTGGTGGTAACGCATCGTAGCCACGATCGCCCACCACGTACATCCATCCCATATTGAGTCAAAGGGAGGTTATCCCCAAAATCAAGGTGCACCAATTGAAACCAACATCAAAAGTAATAGTATGGACCAAGTCCAAGAAGAAAATCGAAGAATAGATGTCCGCTAGGGGTAACTAGCCCGCTTGGCCCTATCAAGCCGTCCTGTTTTAGTTATTTCAAATTGGCACAAGTGCCTGGATCTATCCATCATTGTTCACTTTCTTCAAATCCAGCAAACGTAGGCTAAATCCAACCACTTCATTCTCGAGTCTCCTCCGTGCACATAGTTCTTAAAGTGGTTCTATAACGACTCGTAAAATTTTAATGGTTTTAATAATGTAATATAATTGAATTTTTGTGAAATTTTAAATAATTAATTTTGAAAATAAAATTTTAATATTTGGAATACGTCTAATTAAACATAGCAAATGATAAATTTTCATCTGATAATATGGAAGTTTATTTTATTGTGTAATTTTATTTATTTTAAATCAGTTAATATTTGATGATAATAAAATGTTTTCCAAACTTGAATATTTTTATATAATAAATTTGTAAATCATCTTCTAAGTGAGACGTCATATTTTGTTTCGTCAAATTTGGACTGCTATTGCTCCGTTCACCTTAATTACAGCGTATTATTGGTATTTTCGGTGCCGATTATCGACTTTCGGTCAGATGATCATACCACTGATATCTGTATATCATTTTGATCGTCTCGTCGTGTTGATCTCCGCAGTATATTCAATTCCGTGTTTTGAAGTCCGATACACAGCTGAATCCGCGAAAGCAATTTCGTATCGGTACCGGTTTTATAATCTTTTGGCTTCTTTAGTTCTTCAGTTATCCACATCTATCGAAGAGCCATCAGCTATTATAATGTCAACCAGCTGTTTGATTATGACTTTTGCTTTTTTCCATTTCAAATCTGATTCATTTCCATTCGGTCCTCTCTTCTATCATTTCAACATATACTTTATATTTATATTTCTTTTGTCTGACTCCGTCTTCTCCCCTCTCATTCTCACTAAAACAAAACTATACAACTGATTTTTCTGCTTGTTTATTTCAAAGAAGAAAAAAGGAAACCAATGTTATTTTGTTCTTTCCTCATGTTGTCTGAAGCTCCTTCCCCCTTTGCATACGAAATCCACCACCAAACCCGACTGCGCCGAACCTGAACTCCAGTAGCAGCAACGACAGCCACCACTCCCCTTTCCTCCACCACAACCCGAGACCACCATCGAAGCCTTTAACTCGGCAACCATGCGAGACAGCCACAGCCCAGCCGAGACCCCTCTTTACCAATACCCACCGCAGCCAAGCTACCACCAACACCGGCCAACGAATGCCTCACCTCTGACCGGTGCAACTGGAACTCCATTTCCGTTTGCCTTTTCTCTCTCGAGCAGTTCTCTCCCTCCTCCTCCTTTTTCTTTCCAACCCTTCCTGTGCCTCCTCTCTCAGTTTTCTTGTGCCTGCATCCCCTGTTCGATGCCTCCTCCACTCCTTCTTTCGTACAAGGTAAATATATATGGTTATATTAAGGGTAGTTCGCATATCTGAAAGCTTGTAGCAGCCTGTATAAAGTTGGACTTCTATGTTGATTTGAATTTTGTGTTATGGTATATTATGTATAAGGCTGATGGTACTAGTATGTATATGCCTTATTGGTATATTAATAAAGTTATATGAGTTGTTGTTTTATTAAT
Organism: Allium fistulosum; assembly: GCA_030737815.1. Classification (NCBI taxonomy): domain Eukaryota; kingdom Viridiplantae; phylum Streptophyta; class Magnoliopsida; order Asparagales; family Amaryllidaceae; genus Allium; species Allium fistulosum. The sequence goes on along the minus strand of CM060902.1, from coordinate 270,803,804 downwards.
ATATAAATTACGTATATTAGTGTATTATGTCTGGTATATTATATCATAAAAATTATGATACATATTGGATGGTTGCAGATCTATTATTTTACATATATATAACTTTTTCACTCACATAAGTATTTTATCTGTTGTTGACACAAGTCGTTATACGATTGTATGAATATAAATATATAGGTCTGACTTGATCTTTGAGTATTTATGTATATATACTTTATTTAATTGGTTGTATATTTGTCAGTTATTATATATATATATATATATATATATATATAATTTTTACAAATTACGTTTTATGTCGTTATATATATATATATATGTTTATAAGCCATATCATATGTTGTTCGTATGTAAGAGTTTTCAACCATATTATATGTTATATATATGTAAAGGTTATATCAGCTTCTGTTTTATACGAGCCATATGTAGTATGTTTGCTGTTCATATAACATGTGAGTTGAGCTCATGAATTTCGGTTCACATAAAAATATATAAATATATAGTACAGTATTGATAAGTGTATATGGTCAGTATAAATCTTATATGTAATATACATATGTATGTTTATATATTGTTTTAGATGTGTAACGTGTATATACTTATTTTATACAAAGGATAGTTATATAGATTTTTATATATGCCGGTTCTATAACGTTGGTTTATATTAGTTGGTATATACACATTGGTGTATATATGTCAGTGAGTTATAAAGGCTATACAGTTTATAAAGTTTACCTATATATAAGTATGATTATATATTTGTGTCTCGAAATTTGGCAAACAATATATTAGTATATATTGTGTTATTACACTTAATGTTTTATACAGTATAAGTCACATCTGTTGTTTATATAAGATTGTATATACCAAGCTCTACATATATAAATTAAGTTGGATAGGTTTGAATACAATCTATTAGTTCCATGTATTAGTTTATATAAAGTATTGGTTTAGAATTATAATATATAAGTTCGCTTATATCAATTATCTTGATCATCGATCCAGTTCTGATTTGATTTCGCCAATTACTTGTTATCAGCCGTATTCGTCAAATTTGTGCCAATCTCGCCTTGCTTTGAAATTCGTGCTTGGATTTGTAACTCGTTTCAATTGTCGAACCTCTCTAGCCTCGAAAGGTGAGCAATCACTCACGATTAACGTTCTAATATTTATTAAATTTAATTTCAATTGAAACAACAATTGAAATATGCCGCTGTTAGTTATTTATATTGCTACATCTATGCCATCATCTGTATCTGTTCACCTGTGACACCTGACACCATTATCTGTTATATATATTGATATATATATATATGCCATCATCTGTATCTGTTCACCTGTGACATCTGACACCTTATCTGTTATTTATACTGATGATATATGCATGTTACCGTTGTTATATTATTATCATATCTGTTATCACTCTGCAAGTTCCCTGTTAGTATAGAATTCACTATGGGTTGAAATGATACATACCCGAACGATCTGTAGAATAGGAGAAAATCGTTATGGGTTGAAATGATAAACCCAAGCGATTTTCAATTTATTTGAATTTGGGATTGCGGGTTGGAAAGATATATACCCGTATATATTTAAATTGCGGATTGAAATGATAAATATCCGTACCACTTGACCATAGGGTAGAAAATTTTATACAGACACCGTTAGTCTATATATAAATATTTTGAACATGATTTCTATGGTTTTGAAAAGAAATATATGGTTTTGATAAATATTGATTTTAAAGATTCATTAAAGTTGATTTAATAAAGTTGATAAATAATATGTTTAAGTATTTATTTAATATCTATATTTTCAAATATAGAGTTTATAATGATTTGAAATTGATTTGAAATTATATTTATTTAAGAATTATACTTAAATAAGTTTGATTTGAAATTTATTAAATTTGAAATTCTAAAGATATGTTTTTAACTTGAATTTGATTAAAAGTGACTTTAATGAATATTTCAAATTTATATAAATTTAAATGGGATATTTTGTTTATTTAAATTTGTGAATTGAAGTTGTATTAGATGTTATTGAAATGTTGAATATTTAAAGCTTTGAAATATATTGAAATTGAAATGGCTTATTTTATGGTCTAAATATGAATTTGAAATCGATAGATTGAAATGGTTATTTAGAAACTGAATAGAATTGAAATTGATGATTTGAGATTTGATTAAATTAAAATTTTGGAATTCGAGTTAATTTGAATCGATTTGTGAAATTTGAGGAAACTATTTTATTTTATAAAGTAATTTTAAATTATATTTAAACTATGGATATTCTACTTTATAAATTATTTATTATAAACTATTTTAATATAAATCATTTTAATATAAATTATTTTATTTATAAACTATTTTATTATATATACTAATTTTAATATCTAAACCGTTAAAAGAAAAGTGTTATGATTTCCAAAATGCTATAATTTCAAAGTGTTATGATTTCCAAAATGCTATAATTTCAAAGTGTTATGATTTCCAAAATGTTGTGGTTTCCAAAATGTTTTGATTTTGATTTTTTATAAAAAGACTATGATTTCGGAAGCGTTATAACTTTGGAAAGTGATATGATTTTGGAAATGGATTTATTTGAAGTGAAAGTGATATCGTATTGATATGGTTTTGAAATGGCAATGATATGTCGGTTTGGTAATATAAATATTTTGAAATTTAATTAAATGACCATCGGTGTAATAATACGTAGTTATTAAAGAGACCGGGATCGGATATGGACATACTCTCTGTCGATACCGAAACCACTTTAATAACTAATATACGCGGAGTGTTGATCCAGAACGAAGTGGATGGTTTGATGAACGCGTTGATTGAAGAGAGAGAACGATTTTGGATGACCCCTGACATGACTAAAACAGGAGTCGCGCCGGGCCATTGAGGTTCGCCATCTCTAGCGGACACACTTCTTCGATACCATATCTATTACTTATGTGATTCGATTTGGGTGCACCCTTTGATTTGGGAGTGTTGTTTCGCGGTGTTGAGGTAGTAGCTGCTATGCTCAACATCAGTCCGGATCACGCAACTACTAGTATCCTAGTTGGTATCGCCTCATGTACCTTGTCATACTGATTATCCTATTCGCAACCACTACGTTTTGGTTTGTACCTTTAGTATATGGATTGCCCTCTGGTGACTTCCGGTTTTGGGGAAACTACGGTCTTGTATATGCTCTTGGGAATAAAAATGTGTTAAGGGTGGAATGGGCCATGACTTAACGCTATTTTGATATCGTACTTTACTGATTAGACATTATCTACTTAGCGTACACTACTACATAGTAGATAGTTTAACAGATCCTTAGAGGATGGTTATCCCAAACATCCCTTGAGTTACTTGTATTTCAGTTGATATTTCACTTGAGTTGGATTTATTGATATAAGAATGTTAATCCTGACTCGAGTGTTTTGTATTTTCTTGACGCTCGGGTCAGACTGAGTGTACCAGTATTCGAGACTCACCTTTGGAGTTGGAGCTTCACTTGGAGATCTAGCTATCTATCGATTCTACTATCTGTTATTCAGTTGATTCTAGTGATGTATTCAGATCTTGTATTTGACTTTTGTATTGAGATATCTTTGTATTCGAGACTTCTATTGTATCTTGTTTAACTCTGTTATATATATAGTAGCCTCATGAACTACTATTCTTTGTTTCCGCTGCATTATTGTTATATTACTCTGTGTTTGTGATCTGTGATTATTTATTTACTGTATATGCTGAATTTTGCCAAGTATATATTTACAATCTGATATTTTGAGCAATTCAAGTCCGACATGTGCGGATGCGAATGGTTGAAAATACCAGGTCGTTACAGTTGGTATCAGAGCTCTGGTTTTAGGCAAAAACTCAACATATAGAGTAAATTTAATTACAGAATCACCTTCGTTCGAGCTTGAATTTCTCCCTCTTGATTCAGATTCCCTTCGAACTTTTGAACCCTACCTTCATTCTGAAATCCATTCTTGTATGTTCCTATTCGTGTCCTTTTGATTTTGGAGTATCCCATAACTCCACTTCGGTTGATCTCTATAATAATTCGGTGGTCCCGCCAATCCTACAATGATTTGTAAAGGGGTGAAACTTCTTTACCACAGCATTTATTCACCGAAGATTTCTGTATCCTCGGTTTAAATGCTATTATCTCTTGTTATGCTGAATTCTATTCTCTTTGATCGGATGTCGATTGCCTCAGAATTCTGCATAATTCTTATTTTTGAAGTCACGGTTGACCCAGTTAAGGTTGCCCGCGATTTATATAAGTCTATCCATTATTTTCTTTCTTTGTAATCATCTTATCTTCATTTCGAGCTATCTTCTGGTTGGAATTCTCTTTGATTAGGGTCTCTCAAAAAAAATTTTTGAAACTCTATCCTTGTTCTAGAATCATTCTTGAATCATCGTGTGAGTGAGTGAATTTGTAATTAATATACAAATGTTTTATATTGTGTTGTTTGAGTTGTTAAGTTTGAATTTTGGGTTTCGATCGGTTCGTCTAGCTAACGCTATCGATAGGGATTCCAAAACACTTCAATAGAGCAAACTGACACAATATTGTTTTCAAATTTGGTAAATGAAATAAATTTTGTATGATTATTTTATATATACGTATAAATTTTCTGAAACTAAATAGTTAAATGAATTGGTTGTAAGAAATGATGGCATTTGATTTTCACTTATTATTTTGTAAACCATTTTCTATTGCAGCATGATATAAATGAGTGAATTTATAAAACATGATTTATAAATTTATTTGGAATCGAAATGCACTAAATTAAGAATTGGAGAAATTCAATTTCTGACATTTCAAATTTTTGGGTTTTAAGGTTTTGATATATATTATTAGGAAGTATTTTTGAATGGAAATTGTTTCAAAAGAATAATTTTAAAGGAATTAAGTCCGTACTCTCTTCGTTGTCGCTGGAAAACAATTTTGGTGATGACTGCAGCATCATCGACATTCATTTTCGAGTCTCGAGATGGAGAGGCCCCTTAGTAGCTTTGCTACGTTTTTTTTGGGAAAATGGATTTGATTTAAAATATATGTATATAATTATTTTAAAATAGTTGAAGTGAAACCGGAAATTTGAAATCTTAAATTTTATATTAAGAAATGGTTTCAATTATTGAAATAAAGTGAAATGTTTGAATAATTGGAATATCAAAAAGGATAAATGAGATTAAACCAACCTGAAATAATGAATTTGAACAAACTTATTTGTATAACACTAAATTACATTCTAATATATATAACTTGCTTAAAATATTCAAAAAGTTAAAATGTTAGGATATAATAGGGTTGTACAAGAAGAAAACTTAAGTAATAAATTGTTTGAACTAAAAATCTGGCTTAATATAAATGTTGTAGATAAAAGGAAAATTTGTATAGTATTTAATTGCACTCATAAACATTAATGTAACTTACCTAGAAAGTTTAAATCTAATTAGAATGAAATGGGATGGTATACACTATGATAGGTAATAAGATATCAAAAGAATGATATTTTGTTAAGGAAATTTACTGATAATAAATTGGATAGTAAAATGGAAATTTGTTTGTTGAATAATATATGGTTATCAAATGTATACACCTAATATATGTCGCAAAAATGTTAAGTGGAATAAATTAAACAAATAAAAAGAAGACTATGAACTTAAGAATAGTGAACATGAATTTTTGTGGAATCAACTTAGCTGAGGATAAATGGATAAAATAAACGAGTTAAAAAAAACATATGAATTTGTTTGAAGAAATGTTGATGAAATGGAAGAGATTCAATTTTAAATTTGAATGACTATTTATTAGTTGAATAAAATGGACTAAACCAAATTGTTGAATACTAATTTATTTAAAAATTGAATCTATATGGTTTTGAGTAATTGAAGTTGAATGTTGAAGTGGAATTTACTATAGTTTGATCAAATAGAAAAAAAATGAGTTAAATAAAACAAATTTGGTTGTGAAATTTTTTTGTAATAAATGGGAACAAATCATTTGAATAAAAATATAGGGAAATAAAACCAATCAAATGTGAACTTAAAATATGTGATTGATTAAATCAATTGAATTGGAATCAATTAATTGAATATAAACCAATTTTAAAATATATGAAATTTATATGGGTTTTGAATTAATGTTTGTGTTTTGTATTTTTTTTTTTAAAAAAAATCTATTTTCTTTTTTGTTGTCTCTATTCTCCTGCCTCCTTCCTTTTCGGGGACGAAAATTTTGAGTGGGGGAGAGTGTAACGACTCGTAAACTTTTAATGGTTTTAATAACGTAATATAATTGATTTTTGTGAAATTTTAAATAATAAAATTTGAAAATAAAATTTTAATATTTGGAATACATCTAATTAAACATAGCAAATGATAAATTTTCATCTAATAATATGGAAGTTTATTTTATTGTGTAATTTTATTTATTTTAAATCAGTTAATATTTGATGATAATAAAATGTTTTCCAAACTTGAATATTTTTATATAATAAATTTGTAAATCATCTTCTAAGTGAGACGTCATATTTTGTTTCGTCAAATTTGGACTGCTATTGCTCCGTTCACCTTAATTCCAGCGTATTATTGGTATTTTCGGTGCCGATTATTGACTTTTGGTCAGATGATCATACCACTGATATCTGTATATCATTTTGATCATCTCGTCGTGTTGATCTCCGCAGTATATTCAATTCCGTGTTTTGAAGTCCGATACACAGCGGAATCCGCGAAAGAAATTTCGTATCGGTACCGGTTTTATAATCTTTTGGCTTCTTTAGTTCTTCAGTTATCCACGTCTATCGAAGAGCCATCAGCTATTATAATGTCAGCCAGCTGTTTGATTATGACTTTTTCTTTTTTCCATTTCAAATCTGATTCATTTCCATTCGGTCCTCTCTTCTTTCATTTCAGCATATACTTTATATTTATATTTCTTTTGTCTGGCTCCTTCTTCTCTCCTCTCATTCTCACTAAAACAAAACTATACAACTGATTTTTCTGCTTGTTTATTTCAAAGAAGAAAAAAGGAAACCAATGTTATTTTGTTCTTTCCTCATGTTGTCTGAAGCTCCTTCCCCCTTTTCATACAAAATCCACCACCAAACCCGACTGCGCCGAACCTGAACTCCAGTAGCAGCAACGACAGCCACCACTCCCCTTTCCTTCGCCACAACCCAAGACCACCATCGAAGCCTTTAACTCGGCAACCATGCGAGACAGCCACAGCCCAGCCGAGTCCCCTCTTTACCAATACCCACCGCAGCCAAGCTACCACCAACACCGGCCAACGAATGCCTCACCTCTGACCGGTGCAACTGGAACTCCATTTCCGTTCGCCTTTTCTCTCTCGAGCAGTTCTCTCCCTCCTCCTCCTTTTTCTTGCCAACCCTTCCTGTGCCTCCTCTCTCGGTTTGCTTGTGCCTGCATCCCCTGTTCGATGCCTCCTCCACTCCTTCTTTCGTACAAGGTAAATATATATGGTTATATTAAGGGTAGTTCACATATCTGAAAGCTTGTAGCAGCCTGTATAAAGTTGGACTTCTATGTTGATTTGAATTTTGTGTTATGGTATATTATGTATAAGGCTGATGGTACTAGTACGTATATGCCTTATTGGTATATTTATAAAGTTATATGAGTTGTTGTTTTATTAATATATAAATTACGTATATTAGTGTATTGTGTCTGGTATATTATATTGTTTGCACAACAAAATGGACAAACACCTCAAAGTCGTATGATTTAGTGGATCTTATGTTGTTCTTAGTGATTTGGGTGATTTATGCAAATATATGAAAAGCAGGGGCTAAACTGTAAAAAGACACGCAGATTTATAGTGGTTCAGCCAGAATGTGCCTACGTCCACTTTATATGTTATTTCTCTTCTCTTGTTTAGATTACAAGTACAAAGCTTTGATACAAGTAAAAGAAAGTTGTTTGAAAGTTCTCTCCGTGCTTGAGCTCTCAAACTTGTCCCCCGTTGTTGTACCCCTGCCCCTCTATTTATAGAGTGAGGCTGGGGGTAGGGGTCTTAGATATGCATAGTAGCTGGTGGGCCCGGGCTGATCTGATCTGGCCTGGCACGTCTTGGTCCGCTAGCACTTCTGGTTCGGCTATGCCTGGAAGTGGGGTTTGGACCGGTAGTGAGGTTGGTCCGGCAGTGGTAGGTAGTAGGTTGGCTCGGTAGTGAGATAGAGTGGACAGGTGGAGCCTTGATTCGGTGGTTCTGGTGGAGGAGTTGGATCGGTGAGGTTTGATTCGGTGGTGGGAGTGTGGTGGTTCGGTATTGCTTCATTCGGTTGTTGAACCGGTGATGCTGGTTCGGTGGAGAAGGTGAGTTTGGTCCGGTAGGTGTTCGTTAAGGAGGTGAGAATTCACCCAACATTTGCCCCCCAAAGCAGGGCATATGTTTAACATATGTTGTGCTTTGTTTCAGTTTGTCAATATCATTCGGCCTGAGAACCGAACCGGCTAGTCCGGTCAATCAACCTCCTCCTATAAGTATGGGCCTTATGTCTCCTCCATTCCTTACCGTTTGAAGACAGCCAAATCGAAATCCTTGTTTGCCGAATCAAACTCATTGCCGGACCATCCTTGACTACCGAATCAGGTAGTTAACGAATGACTCTTATATTTTGAATTACCGAATGAATTTGCACCATGGGTACTTGAGTGCAGAATGAGCTTTGATATTTGGGAATGCCGAATGAACCGTGGCATTGGGAATGCCGAATGAACTCTGGCATTGGGAATGCCGAATGAACTCTGGCATTGGGAATGCCGAATAAATCGTGGCATTGGGAACGCCGAATGAACTCTGGCATTGGGAATGCCGAATGAACTATGGCATTGGGAATGCCGAATGAATCGTGGCATTGAGGATGCCGAATGAACTCCCAGGCCTCTCGGGCTTTTAAATCACAAACGAAAACCCCAAATTGTTCGCACTTGTTTGTTTCATACTTCTGCATCCTTCATTTTAACAACGTGCTTTTTGGTGTTTGCATATAAATGTCTCAAAGAGTGGAAACCCGATCAGAGAAAAAGAGATCTCATGATAAAGATGAGCCTTCCGTCGTGCCCCTAGCTCAGCCAGGACCTGTCCGTCATGGGCCCACCCCGAGATCATTAGTGGATGGATACGGTCCTCAGGAACTTCTTAACTCGCCTCCTGATTGCTTCCCTAGCGTACTCAAGGGCGAGCAACTCGATGTTATATCTCGCTCCTTCGGGGTCGATCGAGCACGCATGCTGTTGCCGGATGCGGGAGTGATGCCGTATGATCCTCCCGAAGGATATTTTGCCTACAGCAGATACCATTGCATGTGCGGGGCCATCCCGCCTCTCAACGCTTGGGTAGTCAGTTTTCTCACCTATCTAAAGGTAGCTCCATTCCAGCTTTAGCCCAACTCTTACGCCATTCTGGTGAGTCTCTTCGTCATCTTCCAGAGGAGATATGGGAGTCCCCCTTCCAACCGGGAGATCTGGTATTTGTACAACTTGAGAGTCTACAAGAAGGGGTCTCCCTACATCAGTTTGGAATCGGCCGTATCCTTTAAGCCGGTCCTGGATTTATACTCCAAGTACAACATGTTTAAGAAGGAGTGGTTTTTTGTCAGGGATGATTCTGTTTCTATTCGGTGCTTCACCTCCGGATGTAAGTCAAAGCTTTATTTTTAATTCCCGTTCTGGTTGCAATACCCTTTCTTATGTGCTTTTATTTTTTGCTAGCGACAGGTGGTTTTGCGGTCGTGGAGAATGACCGCCTGGTTCAGACAACAGCAGAAATAGAAGCTATTACTGGGAGAGATAGGTCGGCTGCCTACCTGATCAGGAACGCTATACTCTTGGAGTACAACTTGATCCTTCCACAGCACTCCGTGGTCAAGCAGAGGGACACGGCTGAAGAGAAGGCTGCCCAAGCTAAGGAAGGGGCCGAGTTGAAGAGTAGAAAAAGGAGGCCCTTTTCGAAACACCCGGTTGTCGGGGGGAAGAAGCTCAGAAAGTCTGATGGTCCCTCTCCCAGCTCATGTCCAGATATCCCGGAGGATGGAGACGTGGAGGAGGAGCAAGGCGAAGATGGAGGAGAAGGTGCTGGAGGTGACGACGGTGTCGGGGCTTTGTCTTCTGGGCAAGTAGGCGAGATGCAAGAGTGGACGGATGACGCTTTCCGCCAAGCCTTCGAAGGTTTGGAGGGGACGGAAAAGCCCAAGAAAGCCGATAACGTCGGGACCGGCGTCGATCTGTCTTCCAAGAGCGCCTCCACTGAAAAAACTTCGGCGGTTCAAGGTGAATTTCACTTTACTCTTTTAATTCTTGAGTGATGGCCCAATACATGTTGGTAACACTTGGTTTTCATTGCAGGAGCAGGAAAAATGGCCAGGACCTCAGATCTTCGGCACAGGCTTGAACAATACAAGCTCTCCAAAGCTTCCGCCAAGCCGAAGCCACCGGCCCACTGTTCCGGGGATGTAGTCGGCTACCGTCCTCTTCTTGGGGTTATTGAAGAGGGTATTCAAAAGAGAAAGAGGAGTCGATCCCTATCTGAACCTTCACTTGGTCCTCAACCCCCAGTTCAGCCTCTTCATGATGTCACGGAGGAGGATACTGAGTTCACACCCTCTCCGCACCCGTCTGAAAATCCTACCGTTACTCAGATTGATCGTCCTGGCTTGGCTCGTAATCCATTTGCGGGTCATCCTGATCTGGATCCAAGTTCTCATGACATTTCCTTCGACGAGATTACCGGTGAGCACCTTCTTCCTCGCAACCCTATGGTAAAGGTGCTTGATGAGGCCAAATCCCTGGACCTTGATTTGCTCTCTACTCGGGTTGTCGCTATGGGGAACGAAGCTAAAGAAAATATCGACCGGGTTGCTGAGGAGACCAGGAAGTTGATGGGGCATCATGCCCGACTGGTCAAGGCCGGGAAGGAGATTGGGAGTGCCAACATAAGACTGCGGTTAGTGGTTTCCGACCAGGCCAAGTAACTCGCTGATCAGGCCATCCAGATATCTCAGCACGAGGCCACCTCCGGACGTCTAAAGAAAACTATGGAAGAGGCCAGCCGGGCCGAACTGTGGAAAATGGAGGCTACTTGCAAGGAACGGATCGATATGGCCATTACCACGGTGGACGAGGTTCGGAAGGCGGATCTTGAGCAGATAGAGGAGTTATCTGGGAAGCTTGAGGCTGCAGAGCTTGCTCAAGCCAAGTTGAGGGAGGAGATGGAGGCAATGCGGAAATCCCTTCAGGCTGACTGCTCAAAATACCAATTGGAGAGAGATACCGCTGTCGTAAGGTTGTCGGATTCCAAGGCCCGGGCGAGGGAGTTTGAAGAGAACGAGGGGATGATGGAGGGGATGCTCCAGGATATGTACTTCCGTACTTGGAGGTAGGGTAACTTGTCCTGGATGGATGATTACCCTCGGGTTATGGCTAGGATCTATCTCAGGGCTCTAGAGGAGGCCCAGGCTGAGGCAGATAAGGAGGGTGGCGTGGCCTTTAGGATGGATGCTGTTACCGCCCAGTTTACCAAGGAGGAGAAGGTGGCGGTGAAGGAGGGCATGCTGTTGCTTGCAGCTGAGGAGACAGGTGTGCAAGCGGAGGATGATGATCAAGTTGATCAAGGAGCAGATGCTGGTAAGTCTTCCTTTCTAGTCTTTCCGTTAACTTGGTTGCTTATCACTAACGAATTCTTTTTCTGACCGGACAGGTGGGCAACAGGACAAGGATAAGACTCCGATGCAGCCGGCCCTTTGATTAGACCTGGAAAATTCTTTTTGTGGACTTGACATGGTTGTATATGTTAGTCTTAAAACAGTAAAGTAACTCTTAGGTTGTAATTTTTGCTACTTGTAATAAATAGCTCTATTCTTGACGTGTAATTCTTTAACTTAAGCTGATTTTGTCGTCTATTGAATGTTTTTTGCTATTTTGACATGTTGTATGAGAAATATAGCTATGCATATTATTATAATCAAATTGTGTTTGATGTCAGGTTCTTGTTTAAAACATAATTTCATGACTTGCAATGTTAGCGTGAGGTGTGAATAAATTATAGTCATGTGTTTACGTATGAAAGAAGGAAATACCGCCCTTTATATTTTGCTTGTAGATGGCATCTTTGAATATCCTGTGTGACCGAGTAAGGGATGCGGTCCAGTATCTTGCTGTGAGTATCCGCTTCTATTAGTGAGTGTCTCCTGTTCTGTGTCCTGTACTTCAGGGATTGTTACAGAGGATAGGAGAAAAGTTTCTTAAGTAAAATTGAAATATGTGAAAAAGTAAAACTTCTAATCACGGAAGGCCGTCGATGTGCTTAAGTTCGTGGCAAACGGGCTTTGTAGTCACTTTCCCTAGCTGTGGGTCTTGGAGACATTTGTCACACATCTTACGCCTCCGCGGGGAGTTAATTCTTTTTTACCACAGCCGCACTTAAGACACATCGGAGCCGAGATCGCGCACAGTAACTACCCAGGCCATTATGGCCCATAATCGTGGGTATTATTCGATTTACTGTGGCCGGCTAGCGTGTGTGCCGATCGTCAACCGTGAACTGCCCCTGGCTGGCCACACCTTATGTTGGGGCTTATAGTCGGTTCACAGTTGCCGGCGAGCCGAACGCCGTAATGAGCTGCCTCGGCTATAATCGGCCTTCTCGGTGGCTTATAATTGGCTCATTACAGTTGGGTTTAAGGGCCATCGCGAGCAATGAGTTAACCCGCAGCAGAGGGATGCCGGAGCAAAAGTGTCTCATTGGCGAGGGCATAGATTCGCATAGTACCTGTTAGGTCTTGTCCAGGTGAAGTTGCGTTGTGGAGTGCATTGAGTGGAAATGCTATACGCATAGGATTTTGTTCAATAGAAAAGGATAAAGTTAACAAGCAGCGAAGATATAAAGGAACAAGTTAAAAAAAGAGACAAGGTTTTTTAAAGTGGTTCGGCACGAAAAGGCCTACGTCCACTGATTCTCTTTGTTAATTCACTTCATATGGGCAGTACAAGTTAAGAAAAGTATCGACGGAGGTGTTGGATGTTCCATGCCCTCTGGAACACCTCTCCGTCCACTGTTGACAAAATATAAGCTCCATTGTGGAGATCTTTATGAATTACATATGGTCCATCCCAGATTGGGTCTAGTGCTCCGGGGCGAGGGAAGATTCGCTTGAGGACAAGATCCTCTTCTTGTAAGGTACGATGCTTGACTTTGGAGTTGTATTGTGCTGCCACTTTTTGCTTGTGGGCTGCTGCTTTAAGGGTTGCATCATTTCTTCTCTCCTCAACTAGATCCAAAGACATGTGAAGGAGTACTTCGTTCTCTTCTGGGTTATAGTGGATCCTACGGTGGGAAGGCACGATGGTTTCAACTGGGAGCATAGCCTCCGATCCGTATGCCAAAGAGAAAGGAGTATGCCCTGTTGATGTTCTGAAAGATGTGCGATAGGCCCACAATGCCGTAGGGAGTTCATCCACCCAAGCGCCCTTCAATTTTTCGAGTTTCTTTTTTATTAGAGTTTTTAGAATTTTGTTAACGGCTTCGACTTGTCCGTTTGCCTGGGGATATGCTACGGATGAGAAGCTTTTGTGAATTCCATGCTCTCGGCACCAGTTGGCGAATTCCTCGCTGTCAAACTGAAGTCCATTGTCCGATATGATTTTGAGCGGGACTCCGTACCTGCACAGAACATTTTTGATCAAGAAGTTAATAACTTTTGCTGAAGATACTTTATTCAGAGGTTCTGCTTCCACCCATTTGGTGAAATAGTTGACTGCTACTATAGCATATTTGGCCCCGCCTCGGCCCATTGGCAGTTCGCCGATTAAGTCAATTCCCCATACTGCAAAGGGCCAAGGGCTGGTCATTTGAGTAATCTCAGTTGTTGGCAGTCGCAGAATCTTAGCAAACTTCTGGCATCTGTCACACTTTTTGACGAAATCCAAGGCGTCCTTGCTTAAGGTGGGCCAGAAATATCCATATCAGAGTATCTTTTTTGCTAATGTTTGCCCTCCGGTGTGATCTCCGTAGCTTCCCTGATGAATGTTGGATAAGATTTCCTTGGCTTCCCTCCCAGCGACACACCTTAATAACGGGTTAGAGAATCCGCGCCGATAGAGGATGTCTTCTTGAATTGTGTAGCGGGAAGCTTTCCTCAAGATTTTCTTGACTTCGTTACGCCTGTTGGGTAGTGTGCCGCTTTGTAGGTAGTCTCGGATGGGAGTCATCCAAGTTGCTTCTTCGGTCGCAGCTATCAGATTCACTTGATCAAAACTTGGGGTCAGTTGCTTTGAGATGGTCACTGCTCCGAAGATGGCGATGTCTCTCATACTTGCTTGCTTTGCCAATTCGTCGGCCTCTTGGTTCTCTTCCCGAGGGATGTGTTTGACTAAGTAGTGATCAAATCGGTTGAGAAGTAACTTGGTCTTCTTTAAATATGCTATGAGTCATTCTTCTCGAGCTTGGAATTCTCCTAGTATTTGATTAACAATAAGTTGAGAATCGCTATGAAGACACAAAGAATTGGCTCCGATTTCTATGGCAAGTTCTAATCCAGTTATCACTGCTTCATATTCTGCATCGTTGTTGGTGGCAGAGAATTCCAACCTTATAGCATAGTGCAGCTTATTTCCCCTGGGAGTGATTATTACCACACCTTCCCCCGTGCCTTGTTCGTTTCAAGCACCATCCACAAAGAGATTCCACTTGATGTCTTCTGCTATTTCCAATTGCTCCTTATCTTCGTTGGTAGTGAATTCTGCAATGAAATCAGCCATGGCTTGTCCCTTGATGGCGGTGCGAGGGTGATAGGTGATATCATACTGACTTAGTTCAATGCACCATTTAAGTAGTCGCCCAGAAGTGTCGGGACGATGGAGTACCTGCCTCAGTGGCTGATCGGTCAGAACTTTGATGGAATTGGACTGGAAGTAGTGACGCAGTTTCCGTGATGCGATTAGTAAACAATATGCTAGCTTCTCAAGTTTAGGATACCTGACTTCTGCCCCCGTAAACTTCTTACTGACGAAGTAAACTGGCCGCTGCGTGCGGTTGTCTTCCCTTACCAAGGCAGCGCTCAAGGCGTGAGATGACACAGCAAGGTATAGGTATAATTCTTCGCCTTCGCTTGGAGTCGAGAGTACCGGTGGTTTCTGGAGGTGTTCGATTAAGTTAAGGAAAGCGGTTAAGCATTCGTCAGTCCATTCGAACTTTCCTTTGTCTTTCTTTAGAGCTTCGAAAAAGGGGATGCACTTGTCCGTTGCTTTAGAGATGAATCGGCTTAGGGTGGCCACTTTTCCATTCAGGCTTTGCATTTCCTTTCGAGTGGAAGGTATCTTGATATCCCTTAGCGCTCGGACTTGATCAGGGTTCGCTTCAATCCCTCTGGCATGGACGATGAATCCTAAGAACTTTCCTGATGATACTCCGAAGGAGCATTTTAGAGGATTCAACTTCATTCCATACTGGCGAAGTACTTGAAACATCTCGCCTAGGTGGCTTACGTGATCGTCGGCTTTCCTTGACTTTACCAGCATGTCATCCACGTATACTTCCATAGTTTGTCCTATTAGCCCTGCAAACATCTTGTTGACGAGGCGCTGGTAGGTGGCTCCTGCATTTTTAAGTCCGAAAGGCATTACCTTATAGCAGTATAAACCCCGGTCGATGATGAAACTAGTGTGGTCTTGGTCGGGAGCATGCATAGGAATTTGGTTATATCCTGAGTATGCGTCCATAAAAGATAAGAGCTCGTGCCCAGCTGTGTTGTCCACAAGTTTGTCGATTCGAGGAAGTGGGAAGCAATCCTTTGGGCAGGCGTCATTTAGGTTGGAAAAGTCAATGCATGTTCGCCACTTCCCATTAGCCTTCTTTACCAGCACCGGGTTAGCGATCCATTCCGGGTAGATGGATTCTCGTATGAAGTCATTGGCGAGCAGATTCTTTACTTCTTCATCGAGGGCTGCTGATCGCTCTGCCCCCATACTTCTCTTTCTTTGTTTTACGGGCGCCTTGGTAGGATCAATGTTTAGTACGTGGCATGCTACGTCGGGGGAGATTCCGGTCATGTCAGCGTGTGACCATGCGAATACATCCAAGTTGTGGCGGAGAAAGTCGATGAGTTGCTCCTTCCACTCTGCTTTTAGTTGGGACCCAATTTTCAATAGCCTACTCGAGTCGTGCTTGTCTACAGATACAAACTCCATAGCCTCTGTAGGCTCGGCGGTGGCCTCCTCCTCCTTGTCCCTAGGGTCTAGTTCATTGAAAGGGTCGCTGGTATATCGAAGAGGAGGGGCTTTCTTTAGTTGCTATGCTTCTAGATTTTTCATGCAGTGGGCAACCTCTACACCCTTTCCTTTATCTTTCCTGTGGTTGTTGCGAAGTTCAGTCACATAGCAGTCTCGAGCAACGTCCGGGTCTCCTTCTACTTCCCCTACTCCATTGTCCGTTGGAAATTTCATCTTTAGGCACCAGGGGGCTAGGACAATTTGGAAGTCAGACAAGGCTGGCCTTCCTAAGAAGGCGTTGTAGGCCGAATGGTTTTCTATTAGCACAAACATCTGTTTCCGTACATCGGAGCGGGGATGGCTTCCAATCTCAACAAAGAGGTCCAGTTGCCCGAGGGGCATCTTCGCATCTCCAGTGAAACCGTATAGTGGTTTATCGTAGGGGGATACATCCTTCATTGATAGTTTCATTTTGTTGAATGCATGTTTGAACAGGATATTTATTGAGCTTCCAGTGTCTACTAGGATTCGGTAAACTTCGGTGGGACCGAGCCGGGCAGAGATAACCATGGGATCCATGTGAGGGTATTGCCTTCCTTCTAGGTCACGCTTACCGAATGTGATGTCATCACTTTCTTTCCGTTTCGGGTGGCGCTCTTCTATAACCGAATTGACATAGTCTTTATTGTCTCTAAGCGACTTTCCATATCTTTCCATCTCTTTCCAGCTTCTGTCTGCGATGTGCGGTCCTCCCGAGATGGTATGGACCACTATCTTCTCTTGACTAGAGCCGCTAGTGTTGCGGTTTCCTCTGCCGATCTCCGGTGAGGGTAGCCTTGGGCTCTCATTGGCAGGAGCTGGAGTCCTGTCCTGACCTTTTACATAGCGTTCCAGTTTCTTCCTTCTGATGTGTTCCTCAATCAAGTCCCGGAGATGATGGCATTCATTGGTATCACGCCCATGAGATTCGTGAAAGCGGTAGAACTTTCCAGACTTCTGCGCGTTATCTGATTCCTTCTTGTATGGTGGGCGTTTGTATCTAACTTCGCCTTGGGTGGCAAGGAAGATATTTTCGACGGTCTCGTTCAAAGGAGTGTAAGTGTTGAATCTCGGACCTGGCCGATATAGGTGCTTTTCTCCCTTCTTGCCCCCAGCATTGTCTCTGGAATCATTCCTTCGAACGTCCCTTGCCACAGCAGGGGCGTTGCTGTGAGTTGCCTTATTTTGCTGTCCTGACTGCCCCTCAACGGCAGCATCCTCAAGCCTCATATAATTCCCGGCTTCATGGAAGAAATCGGGTAAAGTAGCTAGTTTTTCTTTTGTCAACCTTCTAGCAAATTTAGTGTCCGGATGCACACCACTACAGAGTGCCATTAGGATAAGCTTCTCATCGGCATCTTGGACTGCGGCTGCTGCGGCATTGAATCAGGTTTGGTATTGTTCCAGTTTCTCTCCAGGTTTCTGTTTGACGCTGGATAAGGAATAAGCATCCTTAGGTTGTTCCACATGAATGCGGAACTGACTGATAAACTTTTCTTTCAACATTTCCCACGAGCTGATGGACCACTGGGGTAGATGACAGAACCAGGAGGTAGCGAGATCTGCTAAGAAGAGTGGAAAGCATTTGCACAGTACTCCCTCTGTCACTCCACTCATGAGCATATGTTGTGTGTATCTCTGTAAGTGTACAACGGGGTCGGAGGTTCCTTTATAAGGTTCCATTGTTGGCATCTTCCATTATCGGGGGGTGATAGCAATTTCGATATTGCGGGCGAAGGGGCTGGTTACCCTAGCGCCTATCCCTCGATCTCTTTGCTCCCGTTGGACACACTCTTTGAATAAGCGTGCCATCCTTTCATCAGAATTTGGAGCAGATAGAAATGAGTTTGGTTCTGTTCTGTGGGATTGATTCCGTCCAGATGACCTATAGGGATGGTATCGCCTATCATTCCTCATATTTTCTAGTGGCTACCTTTGATCTTCTGGGAGCATGCTAGGGTCATCTACAGTTGGCCCTTGCCTTGATCTTCCCCTGCTGGGTTATGATCTAAGCACTTCCTCGGGTCCAACTTTGGGCTGGACTCTAGCTCGGCCCCGTTCACTGGCGTTTCCGTGGTTAGGCAGTATGACAGGCTCAGCTACAGTTGACCTTCGCCCGGTACCTCCCCCGTTGGGTTCGGTACCAAACGTTTCCTCAGGCCTAACTTCGGGCGGTGCTCGATCTTGGCTCCTACCATGGCTGCTTCTGCCGTTAGCTCCTTCGAAGAAGGAAGACCTTTGTTGTCTCTGAGATCCTCCAGACTGGGACTCACCCCATGATTCAGTGTTGCGGTTGGACTCTTCAGCATCCCTTAAGCGTGACATGGGATGGTCCACCAAGGCTTCCTGCTGGGACGTGAAGCGGTTAGTTACTTCAACCACAACCCTGTTTAAATCTGCCCTAGTAATTGCTGCGGGCTG
This sequence comes from Allium fistulosum, assembly GCA_030737815.1. Taxonomy (NCBI): domain Eukaryota; kingdom Viridiplantae; phylum Streptophyta; class Magnoliopsida; order Asparagales; family Amaryllidaceae; genus Allium; species Allium fistulosum. The sequence goes on along the minus strand of CM060902.1, from coordinate 270,785,094 downwards.
TTCTGGGGCAGGAGTGGTCGGATTAGCCTGTCCTTCATTTGGTATTGCTGCTGGAGGAGGACGATTTACTTGATTCGTGACAGCTGGATCTAGAAGACTGCTGGATGCGATGTTCTTTCCTTTGTTAACATCTTTTTTCTGTTTGGGAGGCATGTTTTCCAAATGGCGAACGATGCTGTTAGGAAAAATGTTAAGTGGATGAAGCTGAAGCTTCGAGCTTCTAGTTCTCAGTGAAAGCACCAAAAATGTTTGCACAAAAAAATGGACAAACACCTCAAAGTCGTATGATTTAGTGGATCTTATGTTGTTCTTAGTGATTTGGGTGATTTATGCAAATATATAAAAAGCAGGGGCTAAACTGTAAAAAGACACGCAGATTTATAGTGGTTCAGCCAGAATGTGCCTACGTCCACTTTATATGTTATTTCTCTTCTCTTGTTTAGATTACAAGTACAAAGCTTTGATACAAGTAAAAGAAAGTTGTTTGAAAGTTCTCTCCGTGCTTGAGCTCTCAAACTTGTCCCCCGTTGTTGTACCCCTGCCCCTCTATTTATAGAGTGAGGCTGGGGGTAGGGGTCTTGGATGTGCATAGCAGCTGGTGGGCCCGGGCTGATCTGATCTGGCCTGGCACGTCTTGGTCCGGTAGCACTTCTGGTTCGGCTATGCATGGAAGTGGGGTTTGGACCGGTAGTGAGGTTGGTTCGGTGGTGAGCTTGGTCCGGCAGTGGTAGGGAGTAGGTTGGCTCGGTAGTGAGATAGAGTGGACCGGTGGAGCCTTGATTCGGTGGTTCTGGTGGAGGAGTTGGATCGGTGAGGTTTGATTCGGTGGTGGGAGTGTGGTGGTTCGGTATTGCTTCATTCGGTGGTTGAACCGGTGATGTTGGTTCGGTGGAGAAGGCGAGTTTGGTCCGGTAGGTGTTGGTTAGGGAGATGAGAATTCACCCAACATATATCATAAAAATTATGATACATATTGGATGGTTGCAGATCTATTAGTTTACATATATATAACTTTTTCACTCACATAAGTATTTTATCTGTTGTTGACACAAGTCGTTATACGATTGTATGAATATATATATATATATATATAGGTCTGACTTGATTTTTGAGTATTTATGTATATATATTTTATTTAATTGGTTGTATATTTGTCAGTTATTATATATATATATATATATATATAATTTTTACAAATTACGTTTTATGTCGTTATATATATATATATGTTTATAAGCCATATCATATGTTGTTCGTATGTAAGAGTTTTCAACCATATTATATGTTATATATATGTAAAGGTTATATCAGCTTCTGTTTTATACGAGCCATATGTAGTATGTTTGCTGTTCATATAACATGTGAGTTGAGCTCATGAATTTCGGTTCACATAAAAATATATAAATATATAGTATAGTATTGATAAGTGTATATGGTCAGTATAAATCTTATATGTAATATACATATGTATGTTTATATATTGTTTTAGATGTGTAACGTGTATATACTTATTTTATACAAAGGATAGTTATATAGATTTTTATATATGCCGGTTCTATAACGTTGGTTTATATTAGTTGGTATATACACATTGGTGTATATATGTCAGTGAGTTATAAAGGCTATACAGTTTATAAAGTTTACCTATATATAAGTATGATTATATATTTGTGTCTCGAAATTTGGCACACAATATATTAGTATATATTGTGTTAATACAGTTAAATGTTTTATACAGTATAAGTCACATCTGTTGTTTATATAAGATTGCATATACCAAGCTCTACATATATAAATTAAGTTGGATAGGTTTGAATACAATCTATTAGTTCCATGTATTAGTTTATATAAAGTATTGGTTTAGAATTATAATATATAAGTTCGCTTATATCAATTATCATGATCATCGATCAAGTTCTGATTTGATTTCGCCAATTACTTGTTATCAGCCGTATTCGTCAAATTTGTGCCAATCTCGCCTTGCTTTGAAATTCGTGCTTGGATTTGTAACTCATTTCAATTGTCGAACCTCTCTAGCCTCGAAAGGTGAGCAATCACTCACGATTAACGTTCTTATATTTATTAAATTTAATTTCAATTGAAACGACAATTGAAATATGCCGCTGTTAGTTATTTATATTGCTACATCTATGCCATCATCTGTATCTGTTCACCTGTGACACCTGACACCATTATCTGTTATATATATTGATATATATATATGCCATCATCTGTATCTATTCACTTATGACATCTGACACCTTATCTGTTATTTATACTGATGATATATGCCTGTTACCGTTGTTATATTATTATCATATCTGTTATCACTCTGCAAGTTCCCTGTTAGTATAGAATTCACTATGGGTTGAAATGATACATACCCGAACGATCTGTAGAATAGGAGAAAATCGTTATGGGTTGAAATGATAAACCCAAGCGATTTTCAATTTATTTGAATTTGGGATTGCGGGTTGGAAAGATATATACCCGTATATATTTAAATTGCGGATTGAAATGATAAATATCCGTACCACTTGACCATAGGGTAGAAATTTTTATACAGACACCGTTAGTCTATATATAAATATTTTGAACATGATTTCTATGGTTTTGAAAAGAAATATATGGTTTTGATAAATATTGATTTTAAAGATTCATTAAAGTTGATTTAATAAAGTTGATAAATAATATGTTTAAGTATTTATTTAATATCTATATTTTCAAATATAGAGTTTATAATGATTTGAAATTGATTTGAAATTATATTTATTTAAGAATTATACTTAAATAAGTTTGATTTGAAATTTATTAAATTTGAAATTCTAAAGATATGTTTTTAACTTGAATTTGATTAAAAGTGACTTTAATGAATATTTCAAATTTATATAAATTTAAATGGGATATTTGGTTTATTTAAATTTGTGAATTGAAGTTGTATTAGACGTTATTGAAATGTTGAATATTTAAAGCTTTGAAATATATTGAAATTGAAATGGCTTATTTTATGGTCTAAATATGAATTTGAAATCAATAGATTGAAATGGTTATTTAGAAACTGAATAGAATTGAAATTGATGATTTGAGATTTGATTAAATTAAAATTTTGGAATTCGAGTTAATTTGAATCGATTTGTGAAATTTGAGGAAACTATTTTATTTTATAAAGTAATTTTAAATTATATTTAAACTATTGATATTCTACTTTATAAATTATTTATTATAAACTATTTTAATATAAATCATTTTAATATAAATTATTTTATTTATAAACTATTTTATTATATATACTAATTTTAATATCTAAACCGTTAAAAGAAAAGTGTTATGATTTCCAAAATGCTATAATTTCAAAGTGTTATGATTTCCAAAATGCTGTGATTTCCAAAATGTTTTGATTTTTTTTTTAAAAAGACTATGATTTCGGAAGCGTTATAACTTTGGAAAGTGATATGATTTTGGAAATGGATTTATTTGAAGTGAAAGTGATATCGTATTGATATGGTTTTGAAATGGCAATGATATGTCGGTTTGGAAATATAAATATTTTGAAAGTTTATTAAATGACCATCGGTGTAATAATACGTAGTTATTAAAGAGACCGGGATCAGATATGGACATACTCTCTGTCGATACCGAAACCACTTTAATAACTAATATACGTGGAGTGTTGATCCAGAACGAAGTGGATGGTTTGATGAACGCGTTGATTGAAGAAAGAGAACGATTTTGGATGACCCCTGACATGACTAAAACAGGAGTCGCGCCGGGCCATTGAGGTTCGCCATCTCTAGCGGACACACTTCTTCGATACCATATCTATTACTTATGTGATTCGATTTGGGTGCACCCTTTGATTTGGGAGTGTTGTTTCGCGGTGTTGAGGTAGTAGCTGCTATGCTCAACATCAGTCCGGATCACGCAACTACTAGTATCCTAGTTGGTATCGCCTCATGTACCTTGTCATACTGATTATCCTATTCGCAACCACTACGTTTTGGTTTGTACCTTTAGTATATGGATTGCCCTCTGGTGATTTCCGGTTTTGGGGAAACTACGGTCTTGTATATGCTCTTGGGAATAAAAATGTGTTAAGGGTGGAATGGGCCATGACTTAACGCTATTTTGATATCGTACTTTACTGATTAGACATTATCTACTTAGCGTACACTACTACATAGTAGATAGTTTAACGGATCCTTAGAGGATGGTTATCCCAAAAATCCTTTGAGTTACTTGTATTTCAGTTGATATTTCACTTGAGTTGGATTTATTGATATAAGAATGTTAATCCTGACTCGAGTGTTTTGTATTTTCTTTACGCTCGGGTCAGACTGAGTGTACCAGTATTCGAGACTCACCTTTGGAGTTGGAGCTTCGCTTGGAGATCCAGCTATCTATCGATTCTACTATCTGTTATTCAGTTGATTCTAGTGATGTATTCATATCTTGTATATGACTTTTGTATTGAGATATCTTTGTATTCGAGACTTCTGTTGTACCTTGTTTAACTCTGTTATATATATAGTATCCTCATGAACTACTATTCTTTGTTTCCGCTGCATTATTGTTATATTACTCTGTGTTTGTGGTCTGTGATTATTTATTTACTGTATATGCTGAGTTTTGCCAAATATATATTTACAATCTGATATTTTGAGCAATTCAAGTCCGACATGTGCAGATGCGAATGGTTGAAAATACCAGGTCGTTACAGGTTCCAATATTGACAAGGAGTATGTTAATAAGAGGCCTCGGTCTCTTTAATAACCAAATATCGTTTTACACACCGGTTGATTCTTTTACATTTCAAAACGATTCATACTTGATATCAAAATATCATATTCTTTTCAAAAATCAATTTCACTTCAAAATTATTATGTTCACTTCAAAATTCATATTCGGTTTGATATGTCATTTTCATTTGAAAATATCATTTCAGTCAAATTTCCATTTCGAATCTCAACTAGGTTATAACTTCATTTTAACCCAATTCGCATTTAAATCCATGATTTAAATATAAACAATTCCCACTTTGACTAGTTGAATTTTTAGAAAATAGTTTGAGTAGTTTAAATAGTTTTAAAAAGTTAAAATAGTTTGATAAAATGGTTTAGATATTAAAAATGGTTTATATAGGAAAATAGTTTGCAAAATCAAAATAATTTGAATATTTAAAAAATAGATTTTAAACAGTTATTGAAATAATTTAATTGAAAATAGTTTCAAAGTCAAACTGATTCAATTCCAAATCTTTCAATTCAAATCAATTTCAATTTCCATTTCAATTTAAATCGTTCTGATCTCAATTCGAATTTATTTCCATTTAAATTTCCAGTCTAAATAACTTCAATTTCGAAATGTTCATTTAACTTCAAATTCGATTCACAATTCAATTCAATGGTTTAAATTTCAATTCAATTCTTATTTTAAACTATTTCTATTTAAATCGATTTCAAGTTCAATCTCAATTTATTGATTTAAATTGCTTAAATCAAATCTAAACTTCAATATTCAATTTAAGGTTCAAATCTTCAAAAAAATTCATCCTGAGCCAAAATATGAAATATCCATTTAAATTACTTTTACTTAGCAATATTTCAAAGTTCAAGTGAAAGTTCAAACCCTTAAAAAATTTCCAATTTCAATAATTCAAATCATATTTCAATTATAACTTCAAAATCTCAAATTTCATTTTTAAACAATTCCGTTTAACAAATTTTAATTTCACATTTCAAAACTCAAATTCGAAATTAGTTCAATTTCTATATTTTAGTTAAATGTTATTTTTATAAACGAAGTCATTTGATAAATTCAAATCCAAGAATTTTACAATCATTTAATTTAACCAATCCGGTGTCCGTATATAATTTTGTATCCTATGGCCAATTGAATAGTTATTTCAGTTTTAATTTGAGGGATGGATATATATCATTTCAATCCAGAATAAATGTCATAGATATATATCATTTCAATCTATTTCTTAATTTATTCAAAATAATTCAAATAACAGTTTATATGATGTCAATAATATACAGGGTGATAACTTGAAGGTATAAAAATAAATAAACATCCAAACCATCCAAAATATCAATCAATAGATATCCATCACAATCAATCATCCAAATAGTCAATATAGCACAATAGATTATTAGTTATCAATTTAATGTCAATTAATTTACTAAACATCAGTCAATTAAATTAAATTACTTCATGATGCTAATTTAACGAACATAAAAATATTTAGTATGTCGTGAGCGTTTAAAGCACTCGCCTTTATTTGAAACTGAAATTTTTTCCAAATTCAAATAAATTTCAAACCAACTTCATGACGTAGCCTTCGTCGATAAGATTCCAACGCCACTCGTTTCATTCGGAATGGACCTCGTATGCAAAAGTTACAAATTTTATAAATATAATGCTAATAATTAAAACACTTAACAAACTAATTAACTAAATAAATATAATTAAAACAAGATCTTACATTCGTTCCTCCTGCCTGCATTCTTTCCGAGCCAATAGCACGAATCACAACTCATTCGTTCCCGTTTTTTATAATACACGAACGAACGCCTACGGCCAGATCTCGACCACCACCGCCTGTACGCTAGCGCCAGCGCCCACCTACGCCACTCACGCCGCTAACACCAGCGGCTAACGCGCTCCTCCGGTGGCGTACAGATTGAGACCCCAAAACCAAAACAAAACTCAAACGCGAGCCCCCCCACATACTATCTCGCGCCGCGCCCTCCAATCTCTGGCGCTACCGCGCGCGTACGTGAACGATTGCGGTTGACATTCTAGTTTCCTTTTTTTCTCTTACATTTTCCATAGTATTGAAATATTAAAAAGAGAGAGCCAGGGGGTACGGGGAACAGAATGGTAGTAGGGTGTACGAAATGTTGGAGGGGAAAAGTATGTGTGTGTGTGTGTGTATTATAATAAGAAAATATCCAACTCGATCGACCCATGAATTCCAAACTCCAAACGAAGCGTGCCTGTAACGACCCATAATTTTGGTTATATGAAATTGGAATATTTAATTGATTTTTAATATTTAAAATTTTATTTTTAACTTGAATTTCAAATAAAACTATTTATTTGATAATTTAATTATTGAAATTATTAATTGAAAATTGCTTAATACATTGGATCTTGAGTTTTAAACTGGATAAAAATATTTTGAAGGCTTATTAAATTTATATTAATAAGAATGAAGGTAATAGAACTTTTATACTGAATTTAAAAGAGATTTGTTCGATTTTAAAAAATAGCTCGTTTAAATTAACAAGTAAAAATAGACTTCCGAGGCACAGTCTCAGATTTCGACGAAACCAGTTCCAATAGATCCGTAATAGTGTATTATTATCGGATTTCAAATTTTGTAGCGTTTAGAATTATCGTTTGGTCATACGCAATAGAAACGCGTCAAAATTTATATTGAAAATTCAATATATTAATTGGGTCCAAAAGCTATCTTCTCCATACGATTGAATTAGGACTCGAAACCTTTTCCATTGCATTTGGAATAGGGGTATAACTTTATAGACGACTAGCGGCATGCCTCGATAGGGGTTTGAATTTTGAGTTGCGAAAATCCAGATATATTGAAGATTATATATATATATATATATATAATTTGTCAAACCAGTCTTTTCTTCTGCAACCTAGGATTTAACTTTACCTATTCAAACACGCAAACATCTCTTCTTCCTCTTCCTTTTTAAACACACGCAATCGAATGGCACGGTAAAGAAAAAAATTGGCAACTTCAAAAATCCTTTTCTCTTATTATACGCAACGACAAATTGTGAAACTAGTTTTAAAAATCTTGTTTTTTGATGAGCTTCAATCTGGTATGGCGTTGGAAGGATGCGACTTCGAACGGGGTAATCGACTTGGATGTTGTGGGCAAGTTCTTAACTAGGGTTAGAGATTTATAGTTTTGAGTTCATCAATTTGCTTAATGGAGTTTAGAGTTGGACTTGGAAGGTCGAGGAGCTTCCTAGGGATAAGTCTCGTAGAGTGCGGCGTCGAGATGGTCATCGCGACCTGGTGGGTGTTCGTGCGTGCGTGGCCGAAGTCGCATTTTGCTTGGGGACATCAGAGGCCGAGTTATGGGTATGGCCGAGTGGATTACAAGGAGAGATGATCGCTGGCGATGTCGGATTTTCATTTCGAGCTTTGGAGCTCCGTGTCGCTTCAAATCAGTGCACGCGGGCACGTATTGAGGCTTTAGGAGAAATAGAGAAAAGGGAGAAGAAGGAGTGGTGTGGGCTTTGGGCCGGGTTGTACTGTTGGGTATGGGTTTTTTAAAATATTATGTTGTGTTTAATATAATTAATTTACCGATGAACTTATAAAATGTATATCTCTCTCTCACGAGGTCCGATTCGGACGATTCAAGTTGTGTTGGGACCGTATTGTCATCACCTACGCATAGGAAGTGAATTGATGGAATTTGGAGCTTCTAAAATTTTAAGTAAAATTCGAACATGTGGAAATTTAATCGGAACTGGAACGCGAAAGCGATAGTAAAAATCAAAGTGAGTAAATCTCACTCATTTGGATGATTGACATTAATTTTAAATAGTTAAAATTAATTATTGATTGATTGGTTGAATTGATAATTTATTATCAGTTGAATGTGATATTATATATAGTAGTATATATATTAGTAGCTGGATTGATTGTTCCCGCATATTTTAGCGGATGAGACCCCATGCGTCCCGTATAATAACGGATGAACCTATATTACCACGATATTCCACCTCGAACCAGGATTGGTATTTTTGTGATTTATCTAACATCTGTGGATGCAGGAAAACAGGTTGGAGAAATTTAACTGGATTCCTAAGAAATGTTGAATTTAATATTCATATATAGTGATAAATAATCTGTTGAATAATCTGTGATAGATTATAGTGCGATTTGAATTTATTGGATGCTACGGTAGCATTGACCTAGATTTTGGTATTTTAAAATACCATAAATATATATTTGAATTTGAAAAGAAATTAAAAAGGGATTTTGGAAGTGAAGTATTTATATAGGATTTTGGATTAATTAAAAGAAATTTATTTGGATAAAATAAATGGTTTGACTTTAAATTTGTACTTAACTATTTCGGGATATTGTAAATAGAGATTTTGGAATAATGTATATAAAGGGTTTAAAATAATAAATTCTTAAGTGGTACTTCTTTAAATATAAAAGGTTTTAAAAGTCGAGATTTTTAATAGATTGGAAGAATAGAAGTGAATTTGGAAATAAGTATAAAATTGGTTATACTGGATCTTAAATAAGATTTCTAAATTACGGAATGGAAGTAAAATCGAGATTTGGTTGTTTTTGGAATATAGTTGGGTTATTTAAGATGTTAATTTATAAATGGAATTAAATTTAAGAAATTGATTTATAATTGGAATTTAACTTAGAAATAAATTTATAATGGATTTAAGTGATGTGAAGCTGTTATAAACTGGAGTTGAAAACTGTGAGATTTATAAAAAATGTTCATAAAAAAAGTGAATTGATTATCAGTTGATAAATTGAAGATATAAATTCACGGTAAGAATTTATAATGAGATGGGTAAATCGGTTTAAAAATAAATGATTGATTTACTTTTAGAAATGTGAAAAAGAGGATTTACGAAATTGGGACGTAAATCAATTGGTGATAAATTGAGAGAGATTTATAAATATTAGACTACCTATATTGGAATTGAAAAATATATTGTTATCGAGAAGTTGAGTGTGATTTAAAAAGAGGATTTTTAATTATTAAACTAGGTAATTTAAAATTGTTTTAGAATAAGAATATTTTCAGAACGTTAGTTATTTAAATTTATTTAAATTGTCAAAATGAATTATAAGTTTTATAAATAAGTCTTGTAAAACGATTAGAATTTTATTAATAAATCAGAATTAATCAGTATTATTATTTTAAAAAGATAAATTGTTCGATATTAATATGGTTTTATATAATAACTTTTATTTAAGAGTATTTGCCTAAATTAAACTTGGAAAATTGTTATAGAAACTTTATAAACATTAATTTGAGATAATTATTAAATAAAGTTGTTGGAAAGTAATGGTATACTTTCATGGCGAAATCGGAGGCAGAGATTGCCTATAGTTAAGTTTGGATTTCTCTGGGATAGAGACGTAATCATTGAGCTATGAATCCATGGTTGATAGCGCGCGGTGCTTTCCACATTTATTTTAAAAGGTTTTTCAAATATTTTTGAAGGAAATGGTGTGTGAATATACTTATTTCGTTGAGATAAGTATATACTTTTGAATAAAGAGATTTATTTAAGGAACCTGAACTTATGGAATTCGTTATAAACAAGTTAAGGAATTTACAATATAATTTGTGAAGGGTTTTTGAGAAAAGAGAAATAAATGGAACAATGCTAATTGTTGGGAAGTAAGGGGTTTAGAAATATTTTTTTAAATATTTTTTTCTAAGTGTTGGAATAAGAGATGGTTTGAAATATCCTGATACAGACATAAATATTTGAGTTGTCTCAAATATTGAAAATTTGGAAGGGATTTGAATATATATCTTATAAAGATATTTTGAAAATATATTTTTGAAAAATTATAATATGGGCCTAGTGACTGCTTATGAATGTTATATTGATAGTTAAATAACCAACTATCAAGTATTGGGCCAATTTTGTTGATCGTTTCGAAAGACCGGGATCATATTTAATTATCCGAAAACCACTTCGATCTGATTTGAGCATTACGAATGGATACCATGAAGATGATGAAGATGGTGATTCGGTTTGTCCAAACACATGACAACTTGTATGGATGAATGCTATCAGTACATTGTCATTGGAGGACAATGAGCATTCGAAGTGAAAATTCCTTAAAAAGGTAATTGTAGCCTCAAGCCACATCAACCGGAATGATTGAAAATCAGAGGAGATGCAGCAAGGCTAAGTGGGTTGCAGCCAATTAGGGTACGTTATCACTTTTCTAGATACCTTCGGATATATTATAAATTATGGATACGGTGGTGCATGCAAAAGAGCTCTCGATAAGGGTGGGAATGCCCGGGTTGATAACATATTCGGTTCTATCCAGGTGATGGATAGAGCCGGTCTTATGTTATAGGGGATCCCGACGAGGGCCTTGGTACATTTTTATAGATGTGTACCAGATAGGTGGTACCCCAGTGCCTAGTCATTGTATGGAATCCATTCTCCAATAAGCGCCGTACGGTTTTGATTGTGCCCAACTATGCTGAAACGTGAGATGCAAGTATTTCAGCTATTTTCTATTTACTTTGTTTAGACACTATTATAATATCAGACGATTTTGATAAAAATGTTTTGTTTATTGTAAGGGAAAAACTTGTCGTGTTTATGTGTGACGTGGTCTTACGAGATACCTTTGTTTTTCAAAGGATTTTTATAACTTTAATAATTCAAATTGAGTGTGTTTTCTCACATTGGTTTTCTAGACTGACTCGAGTGTTAGTTTATGATAATGCTCGGGTCAGACCGAGTATTACAGATCCAGCATATGATGCTATGGAGCTCAGGAGACGAGCCGGATGACGAAGACATATCACATGTACTTGATTATATTCCGTTGTGTATTGTATGCTGTATATTCAGCATTTGTGACGACAAGTTATTATAACTGTTCAGTATTGAGTTGTTGATTTATTGTACTCTGATGATGTTATGTATAAATAACAATTATAATTCTTTTGTATAAAGACATGCTATTATCTATTATATTGTTCTGCTGTGATTGTGAGATTTTGTGTTGTTATTTCTATTTTCTTCTACCTCTTTTTTCTTTTCCTTTAACAATCTGGTATTTCCGGCACTCGATTGCTCGGCATGCTATACATAGGATGTATTAATGTCGATTTTCAAGGGTCGAAAATCCGGGTCGTGACATTTGGTATCAGATCTAAAGGTTAAGCGAGAACCTTGGCTTTGATGGGGTAACTCATTAGAGATAGGGTCAGTAGCACCCTAGAATGAGTTTGAGTGTATTAATAGATATGAGCGCATATTTGTTAGTGAATATAAAATTGTTTTATATTGTGTTGTTGATCTATTGAGTGGTTATGGATTCTGGTCAATACGAGTAATTAACGTTATTGATAGGGATCCCTAAACACTTAAACAGAGCAAATCGACATAGTATTGTTTGGAAATTGGGTGAATGAAATAATTTTACCCAGATTATTTTTACATATAAAGGAATAATTTTCAGAAAGTTATTATATAAGATGTGCTTGGTTGTTAGGAATGATAATGTTTACTATTATCTTTTGTTGTTGTGGTGATTGAATAAAAGTTGATATTATAATCAAAAGTTAAGAAATGATTTCATATAAAAAAATGGAATTATGTAAATATGATTTTGTAAATGTGATTTATAATTTGAAATGAAATGAAATTCCAGAAGTATATTTAAATATGATTTGTTAAAAGGATTTAAAAGTTGGAAATTTGGGAATTTAATTCCTGTTGGTTTTGAAATGTTTTTCAAAGTCTTGGAAAATAATAGTGATATTATTTGGAGAATATTTTTGAATTGGAAATATTTAAAAGTATTTTTAAAGGAATAAAAGCACTGAACTCACTTCGGTCGCTGGAAAATAATTTCGGTGATGACTGCAGAATCATCGATGTTCATTTTCGAGTTTCCAAGAGAGAAATTTCTACGATTGGAGTTTTGTTTGGTAAAACTAGTTTTGGTTTGAAATGAAAAAGAATGATTTGTTATACCAAGGGATTTTGTGTGTGTGTGTGTGTCAATATATATATATATATATATGTATATGACTTCAAAAATGATTTTGAATTTAAGAAATTGTTTAAACTCTGGGATTTTTATTTTAAATGTTTTATGGAATATGAGTAAGTTGATAACTTATAAAAATTTGAAATTTTATTTTTAAATGGAATTTAACTTAAATTAAGTTAAATAAGACTGAATTTTGAAAATTTAGCCTAAGTAGGCTGGATGGACTAATCAATGAAAATAGAATTTATTAAGATTGGAAATAAATTAGTGGATGAACTAATTAATTAAATTAGTAAGTTAAATGGAATCGTTAAATTTGAATAGAAATGGATATAAAATTAAGTGCTGAAGTGGTAATAAACATAAGAGTTTTTGTATAAAATGTTTATAATAGACTTAAGAAATTTGGTGGTGGAATTGTTAAGTGGAATTGGTATTTAAGGGATATACCAAGTAAATAGGTGAATGTGAATTATAAGTGTGGATGATAATTGTGAATAAGTGAATATAAATGAAATGAATGAGAATAAAAGAAATTGGTATAGCTAAGAAATCAATTGAAAATAAATACATAAGTTGTACGTATATTATTTTATTCGCATAGCGATTTGATCCAGATTCGAGCACAGAATTTCGAGATAATTTATATCGATCCGAGTTACGATTTTCCCCTCAATTTTCGACGACGAACCCTGGATATGGAATTTTGGTTGATTTTGTAATTCTCTATCATAGTATATGGCTATGCAAGGAAAATGATCGTTTCTAATCAAGAAACCAGATCTGAGTCTGCACTAGAGGGGTTAGGTGAACGATACTAGTTCGGAAGTGTAACGACCACGACTTTCTCTCCATAGAAAGTCGTATCGCTAATAAGAAAGAAAGGGGTAGAAAATAGAAAAGAAGAGAAGAAAGAAAGAAACAACAACAACGATCTCACAGCGGAAACGAACAAAATATATTATATCACATAAATATTACATAGTATCATATACAACACTTATCAGAGTTACACAGCATATACATCACTTACTAGACAGTTATAACATCTGTCTAGACATTACAACTCAATACACTACAGAGATACAGACACAGCGGAACTACTATATATATCTACAACGCTGAAGCCTCCTGCTCCATTGCTCCTCCACAATTCGTCAAAGCTAACCTGAATTCCCTTGGCTACTCGTAAAAATTTGAGTACCCAAGAGTTTATAAAACAGAAATAAACAACTTGGGTCAGACATGGGTCTGGTGTGAGTAACAGGTTAAACTTGTTTAACTTCAAAACCTTTTGAAAGAAAAGATATCACGTAAGACTTCCCACAAATAAACATGGGTAAGTTTTTACCTTACGCTAACCAAAACATTTGATAGGAAATCCGATTGTATTATAATAGGGTCTAGGGTTTTCAAGTAAAATATAGAAATATCTGAAATGCTTACATCTCACATTCCAACATAGTTGGGCACAACTAATACGTACGGCACTTATTGGAGTTTGGATTCCATACAATGGCAGGGCTACCGGGGTACCGCCCGTCACAGTACGTGGCCTAGATCACCGTACCGAGGATCACTCCCAATCCCCTGCAACACAAGGCCGGAACATCCCTTACTGGATAATTCCCGCACAAGATACCTCACGGTTGGGATCAGCAACCGCACACACTAAGCCGAAATAAGAAGGGACTTCTAGACAGAGGTAATCTTGTCCTACTTGGGTGTGAAGAAAAATTATATACCTATATATAATGATAAGGTTTAAAGAAAAACTATTAGGAAGTTCTAAGGAAAAATAACTATATGTATATACACTTTCAAGTCGTGAGTTTATTTTAAAAAATATGTGTTAGGTGATTAATTTATTTAATAAACTTATGTGGTTATTTTGTTACTGAAATGATTTATTAAAAGGAAATTAGTATAAAATCAATTTATTAGTTAGAACAAAATTATTGGGTTAAATCAAATAAATAAATAGTAATAAAGTGTTCGATCACTTCAAATATTAATAAAATCATATAATGTTTATTCAAGGTTAAAATCGGAAAGGAAGCAAGCCGGTTTAAATTGGATTGCCAAACAAAAGGTCAAAGGTGAGTTAATCTCACTCAGTTAAATTATAATTTAAATTTAATTGGTTAAATTTAAATATTGATGGATGTTTGGATTGATTGATTTGATTGATTTGATTGATGTGCTATATATATAGTAGTATATAGCAATATATACATATTGGCATATGTATATATTTGAGTTGTTGATATTCCCGCATTTATATAGCGGATGAGACCCTATGCGTCGCATAATAGCGGATGATATTTTATAAACCCATATACCGCGATATTCCACCTCGAAGTGGAATTGGTATTGTGCTAACGTCTGTGGATGCAGGGAAACAGGTTGGAGGGATCCAACTGGATTCCTCAAAATATTTAATTTTTGTTTAAATATTCTGTGATATGATTGTTGTTATCGTGTGATAATTTATATTGGATAATCTGGTTGGATTGAATTTCCCAGTATAATGAGTTATCAAAAGCAATTGAATTGGATTTTTGGAAAATATAAAAGAGTAAAATTAAGTTAAGTAATTCTAGTGAATTCGAATAAATTAAATATGGAAAAGAGGAATTTTGAATAAATAGAGAAATGTTGAATTTAAAGAAGACTTATGTGATGTTATTTAAAGGGATAAAAATTTATTTTAATTCAATGTTTAAATGTAATTAAAAAGAGAAGGAATTTGGGAAATCTGAAACTTGTGTTTCGGTTTAAAGATTTTAAATCATAATGAGAAATAAAATCTGGAAGTTAATGAATTTGGAAATAAATGGATTAAGTAAGAAAATTTATTTCAAAGTAAAATAAATTGGGAAATCAATTATAAATTGATTTAAATACTTTGGAATTTGAATTTTAAAGAGAAATGAGATTTGGGAGAGATAAACTGGGTTGTAAAGTAAAATAAAATATCAGAGGATATTTGAAAATATAATTTCAAAGTCGGAATTTATAAAAGGATATGGTTTGGTTTAAAAATAAATGTTATTTTATTTTTAAAAGATGGGAGTGAGAAGGATATTTCTCTGTATAGCCAAGTACGTTTCAAAGCAATTTTAATATAAGTTAAAAGTTCTAATTGTATTTTTAAAAGCATATTTTAGAAAATTTATTATTTCTAAATGTTAATTTCCTAAGTAAGTATGTTTTAGGAAACCTATTCTTTTTAAATATTTAAACTTTAAAGTAAGTATTTTTCAAAGATTTATTATTGTAGTAATTATATAAAAGTGATTTGGTATTATATTTTAAAAAGAGAAATTTAGTTTATATTTGAAAAGTGGTTTCATTTTAAATATTTCTTAAGTATATATTTTGTTAAGGTATTAAAGTAGTTTTTTTAAATTTCAATATTATTAAGTATATTTATAGTAAAGTGTTTTAAGATTATTTTAAAATCTAAGTGTTTTGTACTTGGTGTTTCAGAGGAAATAAATATTTGGAAATGTATTCCGTAAGCGGAAACTGTTTTGAAATTGTTTTCAAATGAGTTTTGAAAATTCGGAATTATATCTTGGAAAGATATTTGGGCAAATAAATAATGTGGGAAATTATTTAATTGTGTGATGGTTGCTTGTGGATGTTAATTGATAGCTAAATAACCGACTATCAATATTGGCCAAATGCGCTGATCGTTTCGAAGAGACCGGGATCGGGTTTCCGTATACCGGGATTCTAGGTCTGGAGACTCGAATACCACTTCGATCCGGTTTGTACGTTTCGTGTAACGATTTCGGAGTCGAAGATGGAGCAGTGAAGTGCAAGGGCTAGTCGCTACTAATCCTGAGGATATTTCCAAAATGGATGTAGTAGGAGTAGTGCCTTCGGTTCCGTTCAAACCCAGGACGGACTTGTATGGACGAATGCTTGCGAAACATCGTCAGCGGACGATGGGCATTCTAAGGGATATGTTCTCTAAAAGGTATCGTTTAGCCTCGAACCTCATCAACCGGGAATGACTGAAAATCAGGGGTTATGCAGCAAGGCTTCGTGGGTAGCTCCCACTGGAGGGTAAGGTCATCCCTGTCTAGATGTCCCTTTTTATTTCGGCTTAGTGGTGCGGTTGCTGATCCCAACCGTGGGGTGATTTTATTCGGGATCATCCAGTAAGGGATGGTTCCGGCCTTGTGTTGCAGGGGAGCGGGCGTACTCCTCGGTACGGTGTTCTAGGCCACGTACTGTGATAGGTGGTACCCCAGTGCCTAGTCATTCGTTGGAAATCCATTCTCCCTACGTGCCTGTACGGTTTTGATTGTGCCCAACTATTGTTGAAATGTGAGATGCAAGCATTTCAGCTAGATTCTATTTTACTTTCTGTAGACACTATTATAATATCAGAGGATTTTGATATAAAGTGTTTTAGCTATCGTAAGGTAAAAACCCGACATGTTTATTTGTGGCGTGGTCTTACGAGATTCTTTTGTTTTAAAAAGGATTTTTGAAACTTTAATAATCAATTTGAGTGTGATTTTCTCACGCTGGTATTCCAGACTGACTCGGGTATTGTTTTATATGATGCTCGGGTCAGACCGAGATAAACAGGTTCAGATTACAGCTGTGGAGCTCAGGCGATGAGTGGGAGGGCGAGACGTATTCCTCGTATTTTTTTATATATTCCGCTGTGTTGATTAGCTGGTATTCAGTTGTGAGGACAGGTTTATATAACTGTCCATTATTGTGTTGTATTGTATATTGACTCTGATGATGTATTCTAGTTGATGAATGTAATGTAAAACAGATATATTTTTCTGTTTGAGTAAAGATCTGTATTTATATATTATATTTTATTCCGCTGCGATGGTTAGATTCTGATGTTGTTTTTCTCTTTCTTCTTCTACCTCTTCTTCTTTAACACAAATGGTCCAGTTTTTCGTGTTAGAAAAACCCGGGTTGTTACAGGAAGTGAAATTGTGTGATCGAGTGAGCGATCAGATTTGATATTGCATATGGATGATATACGTACATCGTACGGGCTTAAGTAAAGAAAATTATGAAAAAAAATAAAATGATTTCAAATTATATGATTGGATATTATTGGTAAGTAAGATACAGGTATATAAAAGCAAGAACTAAATTGATGTCTTCGATGTCAAATGAAAATTGGATTGCCCGACAAAAAGGTACATGTTTAAATTGTTGTTTGAAATTGATGATTTTATGATTGAGCCACTTGGCTTCTATTTTCTTTGGATGGTTTGAGCCCATAGTAGCGATTTGTAGTTGTTCGGATCTAGCCACGCAAAGACGCTGGCGAAATTTTTCGAAAATTTAAGGAGTTCGAAAATTTTGAAGAAAATTTTTATAACTAAATTTGGATTTGGGTTGGAATCTTGAATGATTAAGTAAATAATATTATTCGGGATATATGGTTTAATTTGGAAATTAGTATGAAAAGACAATGTGGTTTTAACGAATTTGTTTTTGGAAGTTGTTTCAATTGACTGGTTTTGGGGAAAGTTTTTGGGTTTTGGACCATTCTTCTCACCTTGGCAATTTCGGGGACGAAACTCTTTTAAGGTGGGAGGAATGTAACGACCCAGAATTTTGGTTATTTGAAATTGGAATTTTAATTGATTTTAAATATTAAAAAGTTAATTTTTAACTTGAATTTCAAATATAACAATTTATTTGATAATTTAATTATTGAATTTATTAATTGAAAATTGGTTAAAACATTGGATCTTGAGTTTTAAGCTGGATAAAAATAATTTGAATGCTTATTAAATTTATATTAATAAGAATGAAGGTAATAGAACTTTTACACTAAATTTAAAAGTGATTTGTTCGATTTTAAAAAATATCTCATTTTAGTTAACGAGTAAAAATAGTCTTCCAAAGCAGAGTCTCGGATTTCGATGAAACCAGTTCCATTGGATCCATAATAGCGTATTATTATCGGATTTCAAATTTCGTAGCATTTAGAGTTATTGTTTGGTCACACGGAATAGAAACGCGTCGAAATTTATATCGAAAATTCAATATAATAATTGGGTCCCAAAAGCTATCTTCTCCATATGATTGAATTAGGACTCGAAACCTTTTCCATTGCGTTCAGAATAGGGGTATAACATTATAAACGCCTAGCGGCACGCCTCGATAGGGGTTCGAGATTTTGAGTTGCGAAAATTAAGATATATTGAAGATTTAACACACACACACACACACACACATATATATATATATATATTATTTGTCAAACCAGTCTTTTCTTCTACAACCTAGGATTTAAATTTTACTATTCAAACACGCAAACATCTCGTCTTCGTCATCCTTTTTAAATACACGCAGCCGAACGACACAGAAAAGAAAAAAAGCAACTTCAAAAATCCTTTTCTCTTATTATACTCAATGAAAAATTATGAAACTTGTTTTAAAAATCTTGTTTTTTGATGAGATTCAATCTGGTATGGCTTTGGAAGGATGCTTCTTTGAATGGGGTAATCAATTTGGATATCGTGGGCAAGTTCATAACTAGGGTTAGAGATTTATAGTTTTGAGTTCGTCGATTTGCTTAACTGTAACGACCCGTAAATTTTAACTGTTTTAATAACATAATTAACTTAATTTTTGTAAAATTTTAAATAATAAAATTTGGAAATAAAAATTTGATATTTGAAATACGTCTATATAAACATAGCAAATGATAAATTTTCATCTGATAATATGGAAGTTTATTTTAATTGTGTAATTTTATTTAAATTTAAATCAGTTAATATTGATGAAAATAAAATGTTTTCGAAACCTGATTATTTTTATATAGTAAATTTGTAAATCATCTTCTGAGTGAAACGTCAGATTTCATTTCACCAAATCTGGACTGCTATTGCTTTGATTATCTTATTTTCGGCGTTCTCGCAGCATTTCCAGTACCGAATATCGACTTTTGATAGAACGATCGTACCACTGATATATGTATACCATCCTGATCGTCTCATCGTGCTGATCTCTGCGGTATATTCACTTCTGTGTTTCGGAGTCCGGTACATGGCGGATTCTGTGTAATGTCTAACCGTACCGTTTTTACATTCAAGCCTTTTTGGTTTCCTTCGTCTCTTCATTTCCCACAGTCTAATATCAATAACCACTTGATATTTATATTCTCTGACTTTTGGGTTATCCCACTATTTCAATTTATTTTTTTGTTCGTTTCTTTCTTCTACTTTTGTTGTCTTCTTCATTCGAAAGAAAGAAAGAAAAAAATATAAATATCAGGTCTATAAACATAGTTTACCTGTAGCCCAAATTTCCTCTTCCTCTCCCATTTTGGCTACCATTACAAAACCCATCCCTCTCCCTCAACTATCACGCGCAGCCCATCCCCCCTCCTTCACGTGAACGCCATCTCTTCCCTCTCGGCCTTCACCCCATCCACTTTCTCTTCCACCTAAGCCCGCCTACCCACCATTCGGCCAAGCATGGAACCACCCACCAACAGAAAGCACATGACCAATCACCGCACCCTCCTTTCTTCCACCCCTCTCCACCATAGCTGCACGACCTCTGTCCCATTCCTGAACCACCTTGCGCAAGCCTCAACCCACTCCTCACCACCTCTACCTTGCCGCAGAGCACACAACCACACCTGCGCCTACCATTAGCCTTTTCCACCTCCCATCACCTTGTCTCTACCCGTGCTCTGCCTTGCATCTTCCTCCACTGTGCCATCTTCTTGTACATATATAGGTTAGTTATTTATGTTATAATGGTTTATGAAAACTCATATGATCAGTTTCTTACATATATAAGATTTTATATAAGTCATATATCTATAAGTATATTTAGTATTTATCTGTTTGTATATATATATACACACACACACACACAATGTTTATATACTAGCTTATGAATATAGACTGTTTTATAGGTATAAGTTTATATAATAGTTACATAGATTATATTGATAAGTTAGTTTATATATTAAGCTATATAAAATGATCTGTATATATATGCTATATTGGTCTATGTTAGTTATCTTCACTTTTGCATGAACATGCCCTTTCAGCAGCCCATTTGCTTTATATGCAATATATATTGCATGTAAATTTTATATTAAGCTTATACATTCTGTCTGCATGCTTTATTCAGTGGTATATATATTTTTGTTTATAGATTATATATACCACGACTTGTGTTTATATATACATGGGTTATTTATAATATGTTAATTTGTATATGTCACTCTATATGATTTAAATTATGATAGTTTATGTAAGTATAACTATATATGTTTACATAGGTTGTATATTATCTATTTAAGTTTATATATAACTTTATATATATGTATATAAGCATACGTTATCTTGTTTATATGTAATATTTTCATCTCAGTATATGCTTTATATATGTTTGGTTTACTATAAGTTTATATATACCAACTTATATATTAGTTATATATATATTGTTGATTTTAAA
Source organism: Allium fistulosum (assembly GCA_030737815.1). Lineage (NCBI taxonomy): Eukaryota > Viridiplantae > Streptophyta > Magnoliopsida > Asparagales > Amaryllidaceae > Allium > Allium fistulosum. The sequence continues at coordinate 270,763,830 of CM060902.1, read as the reverse complement.
GTATATATATATAGGTTTATAATAATGTTGATTTTAAATTTGTATGTGTTTATATATATATTTCATATGATTGATCTGTTGTTGTAGAAAGATTTTAAATATATAAAGATTTCTTTTCTGTTCAGTAATGGTTTTATATGTTTTGTTGTCTATATATATGGTTGTCAAAGTTGTTTATAATATGTAAATTTTATATATAAAACTTATACATTTTGGGTGCATGCTTTCACTGTATATATGTAATACATAAGTGGTATATAAGTTATATTCTATTATTGATATTAAAGGTATATGTATATATATACTTTATATACGATTGTCGTTTTATGTTGTATATATATGGGATATGTCCGTATATTTATATAAGAATTTATTTCAAATTATATTATGTATATATATGTTTGATTTTAATGTATGTGAGTTTGTATATGTTTATATATTAATTTATATATAGATGAGTATACCAGAGTTTGAGTCTTTAATAAATATATAGAGATTTTTATTTATAGTTGTTTAGATTTAGTATTTATTTGAAAATGTATATATATATATATATATCATTTTAAATATGAGTTCCAAATTTAATATTGGTTTAAGAAAATAATATAATAAAATAATATATATTTCGTTTCAGTTATATCAAGATGGTTCTGATTCCTTTCATCAATTCCTTATCTATCAGCTTGTCCGGCGAATTCGTGCCAATCTTACTTTGCTTTGGAATTCGTGCTTGGATTCGTATCTCATTTCATTGTCGAATCTCTCCAGCCTCGAAAGGTGAGCAATCACTCACGATTAAAATTCTTATATTTATAGATTTGATTTCATTTGAAACGACAATTGAAATATGCTGCTAAATTGAACTGTTAATTATTTGCCATATATGATGTGCTAGTATCTGTAACTGTTCACTTTGACATCTGACACCATGATATGTTATTTATATTTTATCTGTTATCGATGATATGCATGTTATTGATATGTTATATTATATTGATAATTGTTCTCACCCTGCAAGTTCCCTATTAGTAAAGAATTCCCTATGGGTTGAAATGATACATACCCGAACGATCTTGTAGAATAGGAGAAAATCGTTATGGGTTGAAATGATAAACCTAACCGATTTTCATTTAATTGAATTTTTGGTATTGCGAGTTGAAATGATATATACCCGTAAGTATTTAAATTGCGGATTGAAATGATAAATATCCGTATCACTTGACCATAGGATAGAAAATTATATATGGACACCGTTGGTCTATGATTTTGAAAAATGATTTCCAAAGTTTTGAAAAGAAATATATGGTTTTTAACAAATATTGATTTTTTAAAATATAATATACAAATACTATTTTATATATGTCTAAATTTTAGATTTTTAAAATAGTATGTTTGGAAAGTTTAAGTTATAAGTTAGGTTTGAAATTATAAATTAGATCTTATTATTAAATTTTACTTAAATTTTATTATTTTCAAGCATATATAAAATAAGATTTTACATAAATAAATATACTAATAGGATTTAATTTAATAAAATTTAGTTTAATTAGTATATAATATGTTTTAAATTGTTTATATAAAAATTTGTATTAATATTTTAAAAATAGATTTTTTTTAACTTTAATAATAAAGGATAGGAAAATAAAGTAAAATTGACTTGAAATTTAATTGGTTAATAATTGAATTTAAGGAAGAATTAAACCTATTAGTTTTGAGATTTTGAAAAGATACGATTATGACTTGATTTATAACTTGATTTGATAAAAGGTGATTAAATGAGTATTCTCAACTTTGAATAAAAATGGAGATTGAATATTTAATATTGATTTAAATATATAAATTTGGATTTAAATAAATTGTTATACAAGTGGTTAAGGGAAAAATTTCCAAATTGGATAAATTTAAAGTTAAATGTTGAAATATAAAGGAAATTATATTGTAAATGTTTGAATATTTAAACTTGAATCTTTTAAATTTTAAATAGAAATGGTTAAACTGGAATTGATTTAAATTGAATTTTGGAATTTAAGTCGATTTGAATAGATTTTTGAAATTGGAGGAAACTAATTTTATTATATAAAGTATTTTAATATATATAAACTATTTTAATTTATAACTATTTTAAGATATATAGTATATCAATATCTAAACTGTTTAGGTGGAAGCTGCTATGATTTTTAAAGTGTTATGATTTCAAAAGTGTTATGATTTCAAAGTGCTATGATTTCAAAGTTCTATGATTTCGAAAGTGTTATAATTTTTAAAGTGTTACGATGTTGGAAATGAATATTATTTAAAGTGAATAATGATATCGAATTGATATGGTTTTGAAATGAATATGATATTTTGATATGAAGTATAAACTGTTTGAAAAATGAAATGATCACGGTGTTATAATAACGTTTGGTTGTTAAAGAGAACAGGATCGGATATTGTCATACTCTCTGTCAATACTGAAAACCACTTTAACAACTGTGTACATGGTGGAGATTCCAGAAATGAGGTAGGATGGTTGGCGAACGATTTCTGTATAAGGTATGACGTGACCCTGACTCCCGTGAGTCAGCATAGATGTGACTAAAACAAGAGCTATACCTGGGCCAAGTGAGGTCATTCCTCCGATCGGACATGCTTCTTCGATACCATTCTATTGCTTTTGTGATTTGATTGGGTGCACCTTTGATTTTGGGAGTGTGTTCCGAGATGGGCGGTAGTAGCTGCTATGCGTTACCACCAGCCCGGTTCTACAATTGGTAAATCTACCTTGGCATTGCCTCGAGTGCTATGTTCACATGCCCTACAGCGCCTTCTACGAGTTTGTTTTGTACCGTACCTATGTGATGTCTTTTGGGTAAACCTCTAGTTTATGGAGGAGCGTACGACATTGTATAGACTACGGGAATATATAAAATGTGTTAAGGGGGATATGGGTAACGCCTTAACGCTATTTTAATACCTTTAATTTACTATAGACTCGAGTGTTTTTTGTTTTTCTTTACGCTCGGGTCAGACTGAGTGTCACAACATTTGAGACTCCCCTTTGGAGCTTTGGAGCTTTGCTTGAAGATCCATCTATATCTGTTCAGCTTTCAGCTATCTGGTTGTTTTGTTCAGACTTGTCATCTGTTTATATTCGAGACTACATTGTATTGGAGATATTGTGTTGTATTTTATTTCAAACTCTGATTTTTATATGGTAGCTCCATGAACTACTATTTATCTATTCCGCTGCTTATTGTTGTAATACTCTATGTCTGTGATTTTGTGATTGATTTATTTACTGTATATGCTGAGTTTTGCCAAATATAAATTAACAATATGATATTTTGAGAAATTCTAGTTAGACATGTGCGGATGCGAATGGCATAAAATACCGGGTCATTATATTAACAGAGTTTAGACTTGGACTTGGAAGGTCGAGGAGCTTCGGAGGGATAGGTCTCGTAGAGCGCGACATCGAGATGGTCATCGCGACCTAGTGGGTGTTCGTGCGTGCGTGGCCGAAGTTGCATTTTGCTTGGGGACATCGGAGGCCGAGTTATGGGTATGGCTGAGTTGATTACAAGGAGAGATGGTCACTGGCGATGTCGGATTTTCATTTCGACCTTTGGAGCTCCGTGACTCTGCAAATCAGTGCACGCGTGCACGTAGTGAGGCTTCAGGAGAAATAAAGAAAAGGGAGAAGAAGGAGTGGTGTGGGCTTTAGGCCGGGTTTGTACTATTGGGTATGGGATTTTTTTTAAATATATTATATTATGTTTAATATAATTAATTTACCGATGAACTTATAAAATGTATATCTCTCTCTCACGAGGTCCGATTCGGACGATTCAAGTTGCGTTGGGACCGTATTGTCATCACCTACACCATAGGAATTGGATTGATGGAATTTGGAGCTTTTAGAATTTTCAGTAAAATTTGAATGCGTGGAAATTTAATCGGAACTAGAACGCGAAAGCGATAGTAAAAATCAAAGTGAGTAAATCTCACTCATTTGGATGATTGGCATTAATTTTAAAAAGTTAAAATTAATTATTGATTAATTGGTTGAATTGATAAATTATTATTAGTTGAATGTGATATTATATATAGTAGTATGTATATTAGTAGTTGGATTGTTGTTCCCGCATATTTTAGCGGATGAGACCCTATGCGCCCCGCATAATAGCAAATGACCCTATATTTCCACGTTATTCCGCCTCGAAGCGGGATTGGTATTTTAGTGGTTTATCTAACATCTGTGGACGCAGGAAAATAGGTTGGAGGGATCCAACTGGATTCCTTAAAAATGTTGAATATAATTTTCATATATAGTGATTGTAACAACCTGCCTTTTTGGACGCTTTAAGCAGACACACATGACAGACTCAAACCATTCAAAAAAGCAGATTGTTATGGATAAATAAAAAAACAAAGAAGAAAGAAAACAAAGACAGAATCTCGCAGCGGAATGACAAAATATAATAATCAAATAAACAGTTCATGAAGCTGTTTACAAATAACATTGATTAAAATTTTTAATATAGATCAGAGTTACATACAACAAGAATAAATAATAAATAAATGCAGCGGAACAACATGATGCAGTGGAATAAATATAATACATAATAATAGTACAAAATATTCATCTTCATCCTCTAGAAAGCAGTCTTCAATAAACTGAAAAGCTCAGACTGACCCGAGTGAATTGAAAAGACAAAGCACTCGAGTCAAAACTAAAGGATCTTATATAAGTTAAATCAACAGTTAATAAGTATGAGTGTAACGGTGTCAGTGATGTTTACACGTTTTGACACTTCATATCCTATGCCTAACGTGAGTGCAATAACTTAAGAGATATTCGGCATTTCCATCTCCTAAGGATCTGTTAAACTATCTACATACATAGTACAATACACTATTATAATAGTGTCTATAGTAAAGTAAAGTATTAAAATAGCGTTAAAGCGTTACCCATATCCCCTTTAACACATTTTATATATTCCCATAGTCTATACAGTACCGTACGCTCCTCCGTGAGGTTTACCCAGAGGGCACTCCATAGGTATGGTACAATACAAACTCGTAGAAGGCGCGATAGGGCATGTGAACATGACACTCGAAGCAATGCCAGGGTAGATATACCAATTGCGGATCCAGACTGGTGGTAACACATAGCAGCTGCCACCGTCCACCTCGGAACACACTCCCATAATCAACAAGGGGTGGCCACCAAATCATCACAAAGTCATAATATGGTATCGAAGAAGCATGTCCGATAGGAGGAATGACCTCACTTCGCCCGGGGTGGCTCCTGTTTTAGTCACATCTAAGCTGACTCACGGGAGTCAGGGTCATGTAAATACCTCATACAGAATCGTTCGCCAAACCATCCTACTTCATTTCTAGAATCTCAACCACGTACACAGTTGTTAAAGTGTTTTTCAGTATTGGCAAAGAGTATGACAATATCCGATCCCGGTCTCTTTAACAACCAAATGCATATTTCACACCGGATGGTTCTTTTACATTTCAAAATTCAATTCATAATTTTGTTAGCACCAAAATTGGTCACTGACACCCTTGAGTAAGATTGTGTAGAGAGATTAATGAAGAAAATAAATTAAAACTGAGGAATTTCGCAATAGTATGCAGTAAGAACAATAAAAAACGAGAACACCAGAATTATAGTGCTTCGGTGTAACTACCGACGCCCACTTTGATCGTAGTCTTTATTACTTCTTTGAATAATTGAATACAGATACAATCCATGCACCAACCACTTAAGTACAAGTTTTTGTAGAAAAGAAATGTGTTTTGAAAATGGCAGAGTCTCCCCGGAGTTCTCGAAAAAAGGTCCCTTTTCACTACGCCCCCGCCCCTCTATTTATAGGCGAAGATAGGCTGGACTTCCCTCACGGACCCAGGAGCAAGGTATCTCGGCCCATGGTAGGTGACTTCTACGCACTGATCCATGCATGCCGAACGAGACAGGCCGATCGAGATATGCCGGTCGAGAAATGCCGACCCATCATGTCGGGTCGATTATAAAGTGACTCGAAGTAAACCCTCAGGAGACCCGAAGCAAATAGTGGGTTGACTCGAAGCGAAGTCATGCTGATCGCCTCACTTTGTTGTAGGCCTGATAACCTGCTAACCCCTCTAGCATGCACCGAACCAGGCATGCTGACGTACAATGACCGGGCCTAGTTGCCGAGCGACATTGGTCGAGTGGTAAGTGTCGAACGGTAAGTGCCGAGCGGCATACGCCGAACCGTTCTCCACCTACTCGTCTACCTTGACCGAGCCATTGTTCACTTATCGTTCTCGATCGAACTAACACCTGGTACCGAACCAGGTAAGTAGACCGATCCATGCAAATATACCAGGCCGAACCAGGTAAGGAGACCGAACGGTGGATCTTGGGTAGTTGACCCGAAGCGGAGTCATGCCGAGCGCCTTTCTTAGTTGCAGGCCTGATATCCTACTAACTTCTCAAGTATGCACCGAACCAGGTATGACTTCACCCCCTTGATCGAGCGGTGCGTGCCAATAGGTTTGGTCTGAACGACGCATGTCGAGTTACTTGGCCGAACGGTGCACTTCCATCCTAAGCCGAGCGACATACAATCCTTTTATTTGGGCTGAATCACCCAGATTGAAACAAAAGCCTATATGATCAGCATCCTGTAACTAGGTCAAACATCCGGGTAACATTTGCCCCCCAAAGCGTATCGTGTGAGCCAACATGATGCGCTTTGAACCATGAGCAATCCACGTTTTTCTTTAAAACCTTGCTCCGACTTCTTATAAGTTGATTCACACGATCTCCTGAATGTCGAACCACATTTTAGTTCTTTATTGTGCCATGTCTTTGATGCGGGTCGGTCGATGTTCGTGCGCCGAACCACTCCTTCGGCAAGTTCACTGTCGCTCGGTATGATTGCTCACCGATCCACTGAGATACCTTGACCGGGTTCACTGGTCGATGCCTGTTCACCTCCCCATCTTCATATATAAAAGCCGACACTTCTCTCCCACATTCCTTTACTTTCACTTCAACTCTACAGGACCTCATAGCTTATCTTCCCATGAACTTCGGCTACCTCTTCAACCTTCCTCTCTCACCCTGAATCCAAAGCGTCTGCTCTGCAACTCCCTTTGACAACAAATCAAAACGAACTTCGATCTGGAATCGCTCAATTCCCCAAGCCTCAACTCGCTCTCTTAGGTATGAACTTCCCATTCGATCGACTTTCTCGAGCTAGGGGTTTTGTACAGAATTCGATTTCGTGAGTTTTCTTTAGATTACGAACGGCAGGAGTCGCATAGGTGATGAAGATGAACTCGAGGTTTGAATATGTCTTAAGTTGGAGCCGGTGATTCCTAGGATGTAGGCTCCTGTTGGGCCACTAAGTGAAGGAGTGTGTTTGTTAGGTTGTTGAAGTAGAGTTAAATTGGTGATTGGGATCGTTCGGTAACCAAGGAGCGAGAGAGAAGAGAGTGTGAACGGGTTGGCATTTGTATTTTGGGTGGAAGTCGGTCAACTGTGTAGTCGGTTGTTTGGTAGTCTTCATGTGAGAGTAATGTTAGGGAGGTAGAGGGATGGGCGGTCGTTCAGTCTAAGGAAAGAGAGAGAGTGGTTCTCGTTCGGTGATTAAGGAAAAGTAATGAGTGTGTAGGTCTACAACTCTAGTTTGTCCGGGTCGGTCGTATTTGTTCTAGGTTGATGTTCAGTGCCTAAGTAGGTCGATGAGTAGAGAAGGGAAAAGGGAAGTGGGATAGGCTTTGAGGACCGGCACTGAGCGAGGCGTTATGGTTCGACATATATGCTCTCGGCCAGACGATCGGTACTAATATGGGGATCGGCATTGACATACTTACCTTATCTCAACTCGTAGAACATAACATTGTTGCTTATTTCCATACTTATTCATGTACTAATAAATCCATGACACCAATCTAAGTGAAAAAGCATATGGAACTGATCAAGACTAATAACTTAACGATTGAGGCTATAATAAACGTGAACTTAAAACTTTGTAAAGAGGACAATTTAAGGTTTGCCGTGCTATACTTAACTTTTCAGAACCCTAATGTATTTACATTCTTCACACGTACCATCACACTAGCTCACACACCACGCGGGGGAAAATCTTTGTCGTTATATCTAATATCGATTGTCTTTCAAGTATAGTTCAAACAGGTGTTTACTCAAATTCGGCGTTTGTTGAGGATGTCTAAAAAATTGAGCTCTGCCACAATCTCAGGTAAACCTGAGCCAAGTTCTCAACAGGAAGTAGTGGGGACTTTGAATCTATCGACAACTCCTGCTCAGAACATCCCGAGCCCAGCGGCTGCAGCTATTGATTTGGCTCCTGATGCCATAGATGGAGCAATTATCCTAGACAATCTGGCTGATTCTCAAGCTTCAAGGATCAATGAAAACGCTCTTCGCCGACTATGCTCAATTTATGGAATCCCCTTTGACAATGTGCTAGTTCCATCGGGACAAGATCGTCCTCACCTACCCCCAGCTGGGTATACGGCTTGCAACAAATTCATGTGTTGGGTTGGTAGCGTGCCACCTTTCAGCTCCTTCCTTCGTGATGTGTTGCAGTACATGGAGATCGCCCCTGCACAGTTACATTCCAATAGTCACGCGTTCATCTATGGCACGTGTATTCTTTTCATGAGTGTCCCGTTCAGACTCCCCACTCCCGGTGATATCCGATATATCTATGTTTCAAGAGACGGTCCGACAGCCCATCCTTTATATTCCTCGAGCCACACTCCACGTGCCAAATCCTAACAGGGGCGTAGAACAAATTCTCCCTATACAAGCCGGAATGGTTTTACGTGCGCTGCCGACTGGTTTTGCGAGGAGATGGCGGGAAGGGAGTAAGTTCCTTTTCTAGATCAATAGTTGTATGCGGCAGGAAGTGCATTCTTTCTAAACCTTTTCTCGATTTTTACAAGTATTAGCCCACGTCCCGAAGGCTCCGGGTACTCTGAGGCCGTCGAAGCTATTCGAGTTGTTCTCGCGGGAGACCGGGACATCAAATCCATCATTTCCAATGAATCGCTTTCAAAATTTGGGTTGTTGGCGGAAGGTCGACAAATAAGTCTTCCTCATAGCGCCACCACAACCGTACTTGCCTTAGATAAAGGCAAAAGGCAAGTTGGGCCTTCGGTGCCTTTGACAAGAGAGACTCCCGAGGTATCTGAGGAGGATGAAATAAAGGAAGCCGAAGCGCCGGGCGAAAATTTAAGCCCCGTTCCGGAACCGGCGGTTGAGGCACCTGGCATTGATGAAACACATCCTCCCTCAATGGGGAAAAAGAAACTGGCTTACAAACTAAGGAAAAAGATAGTGGGCGGAAGCTCGAAAGTTACAATTACTCTAATGGAAAGAGAGTCGCCTCCACAAAACTTAGAGAGTTCATTGAAAGGCTTATCAGACCTCACCATTCCCGACGACTTGCTCAATTCCGGCTTCGATGATCCCGAGGCCCTAAAACTTCATTCGTTCGCGAGAGGCGATGAAGGCGCTCAAACCCACCACCAAGGAGAAAAAACTCTGATAAGTAAAGCTAAAGAAACTGGTCTGTCGGGGGGGAACACTAGGACACTAACACTAACACTCACACCTCACCTTACACATAAACTTCAGCCAGTATGTTATTACTGCTAACTCGTACTTGCTTAATTTCTACGCAGGTGATATGGGATGCTCTCATGGATTCGACTGCATTGGCGGGTCCTCTATTTTCCTTCATTCTAGCCGAGACTCGAGGTCCAAAAAATGCCGAGACAGAGATGACAATAGCGATAGAGACTATCGTTCTCGAGATTCATCGTCTCGAAGGAAAACTTATAGCCACTCTTCCTACCCCAACGATCCTCCCCCTCAACCAGAGCATAGCAGGGATAAATCTACTCAAAGGGGGTCTCAACCTGAAGCTCCTCCTGATCAATATTTCGGTTCATCAAGCACCAGGCTCTCTCGTGAGCTTCACAAGAAATCTGTTGTTTCGACGAAACAAACTTCCTCCAGTCCTGCACACGATCCATCGGTAGCAGAGAAGCTAGCTGAGCTTAAAACCACCTTTCCAAAAATATGCTTTGATGGACTAAAGTTTCTTCCGGCGATCCATCCTATTCCGGGGCACGTTAAACAAAGTGCCATTACTTGTACTAATGATGTCTACGTCCAGCACGACGCATTCGTTCATTTGGTGGAAAAAGTTTCGAAAGTTTCGGTGGAACGCCAGCATGAAATCGATCACTTGAAACTCTAAGCTATCAACGACAAAGACATTATCAAAGCACAAGATGAAGAGCTTTCCTCATATAAATCTCAGCTTGCAGCTACTCAAAAAACTGCTAAAGACACAGCCGAAGCGGTTGATCGTCTGGAAGTCGCACACAAAAAGGAAATTGATGAAGCGGTTCAACGTTGTGGCACTTTAGCCTTAGAGAAAGACTCAATCCAAAAGGAAAAGAATGCTCTCGCTCAGCGAGTTAAAGAATTGGAGGAGCTACTCCTTAAAGAAAAAGAAGAAAAAACTGTAGCCCAAGAAGAGTCACAATGATATTGTGATGAGATTGTCTCCACACAACTCCTAAAAGTAAAGCTCGACGAGGAGATTTCCAAAGTTGAAGCGCTGAAGGATGTGGTCCGTGAGGAGGGCAAAAGAATAGCACTCTCCGAAATCAACTCCCGCCTCGAGGCGGCCACTGAAGCTAGTAGGGAGGAAATTAAGTGCATGTTTGATCCACTCATAGCCGAGTATAACGCTCGAGTTCTCATGCATCGTGACTTAACTTTTCTTGGTGAGGGTTACCTCGAATCTTTAGCAGAAGCATGGGACACTTTGATAAAGATCAAAAAAGTCGAGTTGGGAACTGAATAGATTGATGAAGATTCCCTTGTGAAAGAAGTGCTTCGCGAGAATAAACGCACCGATCTATCTGTGGCAAAGACACTTTACGGAAGGGACTCTTCCTCGTCGAAAGGGAAAAATGATACTGCCGGTCCATCCGGAACCGAGTCCTCAGTTCCTCCTCCTATTCAGCCGACTGGTTGCTCACCACTCGATCCCTTTGAGCAGCATATTGGCTATGACCCGGAGAAACCCGGACTTGATATTCATGTTCTATATCCTATTCCGGAAGGTGAAACTCCACGAACCATTGAGAGTCGCCCAGAAACTGGTACATAGCTTTTTTAGAGTTCAAAGGGCCATTGCTTTTGACGAATAATAAATGTACACTAACATTTGTCTCTTACGATTTCGTGCAGGCCATTCTGACCCCGAGCCAACTCTAAAGAGCGATGCTGCCACGAAAAAGGAGGGGAAACAGGAGAGGCAACTCAGACTAGAGAGACCCCCGGACCCGATGCACAAGTGATCGGGGCACTTGATGAAGACAAATCTGAAAATTTATCGCCCGTAGAGGAACATGATGAAGTTGAGATCACGGGCGCCTCTGAACACACTTCAAAATCGAGCATGGCGGAGCAAATCATATAAGAAAAGAAGAAGAAGGATGATATTAAGATTGAACCTCAGGTGGTGGAACTTGATGATCCATTGAACAGGACCCTGAAGGTTATACTCCCCGGTGGAACCTCGCTACAAGAAGTCCCTCTTCCTTCCCCAGGCACCATTTCCCTTGCAAGCAAGTCATCTAGGAAAAAACGATCGGGGGAGGAGTCTTCCGAGAAATCGAAGAAGGAGAAGAAGTCGAAGAAGTAGCTATCATGCTTCGTTCAACGCGAATAAGCCTGGATTGTGTAATTATTTCTATTTATTTTTGTATTCGTTGTGAATAGGTTTTTTTTTTGCTTCGAGTTCAGGAAAAGTTGTAGTGAAACTGAATCCTTGATTAGTAAATAAAATTTTGTTTTTCTAATGATGTTCGATGTTTAGCTTCACCATCCATCTTGTGTTTGAACTCCAAAGCTATCTGGGTCATGCAAGGAATTGTTCATTTCTACGTGACTCGAAGTTTTCTGAATCGCTTCAATTTTAGTCCGCGCTCTGGGAACTTAGAGATTTTTAAATCGTTTATACTCTAGTCCGCACTCTGGGGACTCATAGTACTCTAGTCCGCACTCTGGGGACTTAGAGATTTTTCAAGTCGTTTATACTCTAGTCCGCACTCTGGGGACTCATAGTACTCTAGTCCGCACTCTGGGGACTTAGAGATATTTCAAGTCATTTATACTCTAGTCCGCACTCTGGGGACTCAGAGTACTCTAGTCCGCACTCTAGGGACTTAGAGATTTTTAAAGTCGTTTATACTCTAGTCCGCATTCTGGGGACTTAGAGATTTTTTTCAAGTCGTTTATACTCTAGTCCGCACTCTAGGGACTCAGAGTACTCTAGTCCGCACTCTAGGGACTTAGAGATTTTTCCAAGTCGTTTATACTCTAGTCCGCACTCTAAGGACTCAGAGTACTCTAGTCCGCACTCTGGGGACTTAGAGATTTTTCAAGTCGTTTATACTCGTCCGCACTCTGGGGACTAAAAGTACTATAGTCCGCACTCTGGGGACTTAGAGATTTTTCCAAGTCATTTATACTCTAGTCCGCACTCTGGGGACTTAGAGATTTTTCCAAGTCATTTATACTCTAGTCCGCACTCTGGGGACTTAGAGTACTCTAGTCCTCCCTCTAGGGACTTAAGATATTTTTCAAGTCATTTATACTCTAGTCCGCACTCTGGGGACTCAGAGTACTCTAGTCCGTACTCTGGGGACTTAGAGATTTTTCAAGTCGTTTATACTCTAGTCCGCACTCTGGGGACTCAAAGTACTCTAGTCCACACTCTGGGGACTTAGAGATTTTTAAGTCTGGGTGTGCGTTCATACGTCAGATAGAATAATGTAATTTAATTTTTGTCACAGAAGTGTAATATACGGAAACATCAATAGTTCATGGAAAAGATGGATTCAAGCCTTTATTGATCATAACAAATGGAAATAAACTGAATTGTCTTATTACATGCCAAAATCTAAAAACAGCGAAATGAACATACACTTGAAATAATTGCAACTAAAATGCAAAAAGAAGTAGACTAGGTATAATAATGACGCAAATGCTCTCTATTCCATGCACGAGGAAGTGTCACGCCATCTATGGTCGCTAGCTTGAAAGTTCCTTCTCCAAGCCTCCGTTCGATGACATACAGACCTTCCCATGTGGGACTCAGATGTGATGGGGTCGGAAAAATTTGCTTCAAAACGAGATCGCCCACATTGAAAATTCTTGGTCGAACTTTTTCATTATAATATCAAGCAACTCGGTGCCTATGTGCAGCCGCTCTTAAATCAGCTTCTTCACGTTTTTCATCAACAAAGTCCAGCGATTCCAATAGGAGATTTTGATTCATCTTGGGGTCGTAATAAGTTACCCGATGAGAAGGAACTTCAAGTTCCACGGGTATCACAGCATCAGTGTCGTATGCCAAGGTGAATGGAGTATGGCCAGTCGCGGACTTGTGGGTGGTTCTGTAGGCCCAGAGTGCTGTCGGAAGCTCATCCACCCACTTGCCTCTAGCCTTCTCCAAACGCTTCTTTAATATTGACTTGATTAATTTATTTACGGCTTCCACTTATTCGTTCGCTTTAGGCTGAGCGACCGCCGAAAACCTTTTCTCAATGTGATATTTTTGGCAAAATTCTTTGAACCCCCTACTTTCAAATTGAGTTCCGTTGTCCGTAATGATAGTTCGTGGGAGGCCAAAACGGCATATGATGTTTCGTACAACGAAATTAATTACTTTTTTGGTGGTGATCGTAGCTAGAGGCTCTGCTTCTGCCCACTTGGTAAAGTAATCAACCGCAACAATTGCATATTTTACACCACCTCTGGAAATTTGTAAGGAACCGATTATATCGATCCCCTAAATCGCAAATGGCCCGGGACTAACCATTTGTGTGAGTTCCGTTGGCGGAGCTCTCGGGATTTTCGCAAACTTTTGACATTTTCCACATTTTCTTACGTAGTATGCAGCGTCCCGATTTACAGTGGGCCTATAGTATCCATAGTGGACGACCTTTTTTGCCAGTGTCTGCCCCCCAGCATGGTTGCTACATTCTCCAGCATGAACTTCCTTCAAGACTCGTTTTATCTCATCATGGGTGATGCACCGAAGTAAGGGAGCCGAGAATCCCCTCCGATACATTATTCCATCTTGCATTATGTATCGTGAATCTTTACGAATGACTTGTCGTCTTTCGTTCTTTATATCAGGCAAAGTCCCATGTAGTATGTATTGTTTGAATGGGGTCATCCATGACTCCTTTTCAATTTCTTCTTCTAGCAGAAAGTCTATTTCCATCTCGTTTATACTTGGAGATTGTAAAACCTCGACGGGAACCAAGCCCATTTGCTGTGCATCGCCGGTACTTGCGAATTTTTCCAATGAATCGGCTTCCGTGTTTCATTCACGCGGGACGTGCGAAATACCGTAATACTCAAGGTCTGCCAAAAGTTCTTGAACCCGAGCGAGGTATGGAGCAAGCCTCTGCCCCTTTGCTTGATAATCTCCCCGCACTTGGTACACCACCAATTGAGAGTAACAAAAGATTTCAACCGTTTTTATTCCAAGCTCCCTGACAAATTTTAAGCCAGCGAGCAATGCTTCATAATCTGCTTTGTTATTCGTAGCTGGGAAATCAAGCTTCAAAGCATAACAAATAGATCGATTTTTAGGGTTACTAGAATGACTCCAGCCCCATAGCAATGGTCATTGGATGCCCCATCGGTGTACAGTTTCCATCGGATAGTGGGTTTAACATCATCTCCGTTTGGTTCGTCGGACACGGTAAATTCCGCGATGAATTCTGCTAGAGCTTGCCCTTGTATTGCCCTTCGTGGAAGGTAGGTGATATCGTACTGACTCAACTCAATATTCCATTTTAGCAACCTTCCAGAGGTTTCTGGTCGTTGGAGTACCTGTCGTAGGGGTTGATCAGTATAGACACTGATTTGGTGTGCCTGAAAGTATGGACGAAGCTTGCGTGATGCAATCACCAAGCATTAGGCTAGCTTCTCAATTTTAGGATAATTTCTTTATGCCACCGTTAAACGTTTACTGACATAGCACATCGGCTTTTGAACTCGGTCCTCCTCGCAAACCAAAGCCGTACTGACGGCATGTTGAGATACGACCAAGTATACATTCAACACTTCGTGGTCTATAGGCTTCTACAGCACCGGGGGACTTTCCAAATGTCTTACCAGAGCTCGGAATGCATCCTTGCAATTAGGCATCCATTCAAAATTTCTCTTCCCTTTCTTTATTACATCGAAGAAAGGAATGCACTTGTCGATCGCTCTGGATATGAATCGACTCAGCACGACCACTTTTCCGTTCAGGCTTTGTACTTGCTTTATAGTTCTGGGCACTTGAATGTCTCGAATAGCCTGAATCTTTTCTGGGTTAGCTTCAATTCCTCGTGCGTTAACAATGAAACCCAAGAACTTTCCTGACGCAACGCCAAAGGAACATTTTAATGGATTGATCTTCATCCCGTAATACCTGAGTATATCAAACATTTCCGCCAAGTCTCGAATGTTGTCGTTTGACTGTCCTGACTTCACGAGCATGTCATCCACATAGACTTCCATCGTCCTACCAATTTGATCTTTAAACATCCGATTCACCAGACGTTGATAGGTTGCTCCTGCATTTTCAATCCAAAAGGCATCACGACATAATAGTACAGTCCAACGTCCGTGACAAAACTAGTGCATTCCTAATCCGGAATGTGCATCGGGATTTGATTGTATCCCGAGTATGCATCCATAAATGAAAACAACTCGTGCCCGGCAATTGAATCGACCAGCTAGTCAATTCTGGGTAAAGGGAAACTATCCATGGGGCATGCTTTGTTCAAATTTGAGTAATCAACATAGGTCCTCCATTTCCCATTCGCTTTCCTCACTAGTACAGGGTTAGAGACCCATTCTGGGTAGAGGGCGTCGCGGACGAACCCATTGGCTTTGAGTTTGTCCACCTCCTCTTTGAGAGCTACGGACCTCTCCGGGTCCGTGCCTCTCCTTTTTTGCTTTACCGGCACGTATTTTGGGTCTATGTTCAACATATGACTCGCAATAGCGGGAGAAATCCTACACATATCGGAATGCGTCCAAGCGAAAATGTCCAGATTCGCTCGGAGGAAATCAGTAAGATCCTCGATCATCGAGGGGTTGAGTTGTGATCCAATCTTAAGTACCCGCGATGGGTCATCACAGCTGACTGGAATGTCAATCTTCAGTTCAGCCGGTGCTGCTTTTGCCTTCTTGGGTTCCTCATCATCGTCCCTCGGATCTATGTCTCTATAGATCCGATCATGTTGCCCGAGCCAAGGCTCGGGCCTTACTTGTCAATCTTCAATGACTCGGATGCAGACGGAGTTGTCCACAACCTTTCCTTTCTCTCTTCGCTGAGCCTCTCTCAGCTCAGCCACATAACATGCACGACCAGTCGCCTGATTGCCGTGAACAACACTAACTCCCTTATCCGTCGGAAATTTCAATGTTAAACACCATGTGGCCAAAGCTGCCCTAAACTCTGCCAGGGCCGGTCGGCCCAAAAACACATTATACGGGGAATCGACATCTAAAATGATGAACGACAGGATCCGCATCCTCCTACGTTCACCTTCTCCAGGTTCAACTGGCAATTCAACAAAACCCACTGCATCAGTAGCCGCACCATTAAAGCCATGAATGCGGGCTTTAGATGGTTTTAGATCCTTTGTCTCCATCTTTATCTAGTCGTATGCCTTTTTGAAGATGATGTTAACAGAACTTCCATAGTCAATCAGTATCCTTCTCAGAAACGTTGGCCCAATAGTGGCCGAGATGACCATCGGGACAATGGTAGGTGCCTCCACCTGATCGACATCTCTAATTCTGAACACTATATCATCCGTCATCATTCGTTGTTGCTTAACCGGAGTTCCATCTTCCGTGTTTGAACAACATTCAAAATCTGCATGTTTTAAGGAACTAGCATAGCGCTCCATTTCTAACCAATTCTTGTCTGCAGGGTGAGGCCCACCGACTATCGTGTTTATGACTAATCTACCTCCAGTCCGAATGGGTTCCTTAGACCGTCGTGGGGCCTGTCTGCGATTAGGGTTAGATGTCCCTTGTCCACTTTCCTAAGGGTTCTTCACAAACTCATGTAACTTTTTCTATCGAATCAGATTTTCAATCGCATCATGGAGGTGCCTACACTCCTCGGTATTGTACCCGTAAGTCTCATGGAAGCGGCAATACTTCCCGGTCCGCTTTTGTTCTTCGGTGGACTCTTTTGGGCATGGCTTTCGATATTGGAAAGTATTACAGGTCGATAGGTAAATATTTTCTAGAGATGCATTCAGAGGAGTGTATTCATTGTAAGTTGGGATCCTTGGTTTCCACTTTCCGACTTACCTTTTCTTTCCGGAATTTCCTCCTCCGGATCCTTTTGACTGCTCAGGCTAGTTTTGAACATTGACCCAAACTTTTCCAGAGTTATCACCAGATTGTTTTACAGCAATGTTGCTTTGCACAGTCTCCTTGCCGGGTCCTGGTGCATTATATCGTCTCGTCCACCTGGCTTCCTCCCTTCTTATAAATTGGTGCACCTTTGAGTAAAAACGTTCCAGCGTCGCCGG
Organism: Allium fistulosum; assembly: GCA_030737815.1. Taxonomy (NCBI): domain Eukaryota; kingdom Viridiplantae; phylum Streptophyta; class Magnoliopsida; order Asparagales; family Amaryllidaceae; genus Allium; species Allium fistulosum. Next base: position 270,746,169 of record CM060902.1, on the reverse strand, counting down.
AGGCTTTCCTACCAGCCAGTCGCTAAACTCCGAATCCGGATCTACTCCTCGCATTACGGCCATTAAAATGGCATGGTCATTTGGGTTGCTAACTTCAGTAGCAGCAACGTGGAATCTTTGTAAGTACTCCTTTAATGATTCCCCTGGGGCCTGAATTACACTAGACAAGGACATAACATCCTTGGGACGAGTGGCATGAATCCTGAACTGCTCCACAAGTTTCATCGCTAACTCGTCAAAATTGGAGATAGACCGTGGAGGAAGTCGGGTAAACCATATGGTAGCGATTCCAAATAAAGTTATTGGGAAACATCTACATTTAGTTGCATCATTCACCCTAGCCGAATCCATCATCCACCCATACCTCATTACATGCTGTCGGGGATTAGTCTTCCCCTCGTAGGTTGGGATAGTCGGCATATTAAACTTCTTGGGGTACTCAGCTTGTAGGATAGCATTTGTGAATGGAGTATGACTCCTAGTTACACCCCAATCATCATTAGTTAAACCTTGATTTTCCCTCATCAGCTGTCTGACCATGGCTAATAGGTTTGGGGTTTGTATGGAAGATGGAATGTTGGAATTCGTCCTGCGGGACCGTTCCAGTTGGTGCCTCCTCTGTTGGCAATCTACCAAACGTGTATCATAGGGACCTGCTTCATCATGACCTTGGTGAGCCAATCGTCCAGCTTCCACCCGTGCTCTAGATCTTAAGTTTACTGTTTCAGCTTGAGCATGATTTTCTTGGTGCACTGCACCTTTTTGCGTTGTTTTAGTTCTACGGCCTCTATGCTTGGGAGGTTCATCAGATGAAGCAGAGCTGTCGGACGAGGAGTAGGAAGCGGGACTTCCTCCAGCATTTTGATGCTGTTGTTGAGTAAGGTGGGTCATGAGGTTGGCGTTAAGCTTGAATCTGCTCGTTTAGCTATCTCTTACTTTCCATGAGTTCTCCCATCAGCTTGTTGAACTCCGTCATGGTGACAGCTTCCGTTTGGTTTTGGGCGGTGATGGTCCCTGCACCCGGATTAGCTTGTTGATTGTTGGGTCCTACTTGTTGGACGCTAGCAGTCTCGTTGACATCTGCATTGTGAGAGGCTGATCTAGTACGTGGTCTTCCCATTGTAGAGTTATAGTATGGAACTCTGAGTAGATTCTTTGAACTTCTTGCGAATAACTTGGATCTTCTTCGGGGGATTCCTCAATCCAGTAGCAACAAAGAATATCCTAACGGCCTGAGAATGCGTTCTCAATGAAAGCACCAAAATGTTAGCACCAAAATTGGTCACTAACACCCTTGAGTAAGATTGTGTAGAGAGATTAATGAAGAAAATAAATTAAAACTGAGGAATATCGCAATAGTATGCAGTAAGAACAATAAAAAACGAGAACACCAGAATTATAGTGGTTCGGCGTAACTGCCTATGTCCACTTTGATCATAGCCTTTATTACTTCTTTGAATAATTGAATACAGATACAATCTATGCACCAACCACTTGAGTACAAGTTTTTGTAGAAAAGAAATGAGTTTTGAAAATGGAAGAGTCTATCCAGAGTTTTCGAAAAAAGGACCATTTTCACTATGCCCCTGCCCCTCTATTTATAGGCGAAGATAGGCTGGACTTCCCTCACAGGCCCAAGAGCAAGGTATCTCGGCCTATGGTAGGTGAATTCTACACACCGAGCCATGCATGCCGAATGAGACAGGCCGATCGAGAAATGCCGGTCGAGAAATGTCGACCTATCATGTCTGGTCGATTATCAAGTGACTCGAAGTAAACCCTCAGGAGACCAGAAGCAAATAGCGGGTTGACTCAAAGCAAAGTCATGTCGATCGCCTCACTTTGTTGTAGGCCTGATAACCTGCTAACCCCTCTAGCATGCACCGAACCAGGCATGTCGACCTACAATGACCGGGCCTAGTTGCCGAGCGACATTGGCCGAGCAGTAAGTGCCGATCGGTAAGTGCCGAGCGGCATACGCCGAACCGTTCTCCACCTACTCGTCTACCTTGACCAAGCCATTGTTTACTTATCGTTCTCGATCGAACTAACACCTGGTACCGAACCAGGTAAGTAGACCGATCCATGCAAATATATCGAGCCGAATCAAGTGAGGAGACCGAACGGTGGATCTTGGCTAGTTGACCCAAAGTGGAGTCATGCCGAGCGCCTTTCTTAGTTTCAGGCCTGATATCCTGCCAACTTCTCAAGTATGCACCGAACCAGGTATGACTTCACCCCCTTGACCGAGCGGTGCGTGCTAGTATGTTTGGTCCGAACGACGCATGTCGAGTTACTTGGCCGAACGGTGCACTTCCATCCTAGGCCGAGCGACATACAATCCTTTTATTTGGGCCGAATGACCTAGATTGAAACAAAAGCCTATATGATCAGCATCCTGTAACCGGGTCAAACATCCGGGTAACAAATTTATATCAAAATATCGTATTCGATTCAAACTATATCACTTACGAAATCATCTTCGCCAATAAGTTAAATTCTAATTTCAAAATCGTCATATTTACATGGATATACCCTTCACTAGAAAATATCATCTCAATTTCCAACGTAAGTTATAACAATTCATTTAACCATTTGTTTTTAAATCAAGGCTTTAATTATAAACACTTCCATTCTATACCACCTGAAATTTAGAAAATAATTTAGATAGTTATAAATAGTTTAACATAGTTTTAAATAGATATAAATTAGGTTAGAAATAGATAAAATAAATTTAAAATAGATAAAAATACTTTTAATAGATTTAAAATAGTTTAAATGGTTTAAAATAGATTAAAATATATTAAAATAGTTTATAATAAATTAAGATAGATTAAATAGGTTAATTAGTTAAAAATGGGTTAAATTAGACTAAAATAAATAGTTTAAATTGATTAAGTAGGTTTAAAATAGATTAACTTATTTTTATAGTTTAAAATCTTAAAATAAAATTTAAAAGAACATTTACAGTTTATATTGAGCCAATAAATTTGAAATTAACATCAAATTTAACTATTTCTTCAATTTCAACTGTTATCTCGCCTTTTGGCAAGGCCGTGATACCAGGAACTTAACTGGAAACCAAGGACAGTCCATCCCAAAGATCGGTTAGACGCGGGTTTGATATGGATGTCGATAAATTTTGTCCGAGTCCGGATCAAGTTACAATTGACAAGACATGACAAGCAAAGCTGTGAAAACCAACGTTCCAAGTTCCAAGTCAAACTGGGTTAGTATGCTCAAGATATGATCGATGCAAGCCAAAGAAATCGCCTCAATCGCATCCATCAAAATGCAGTAGTTCGTATACATCAATGGAATATGTTTATTCGTATCGATCTATTCGACTCCACCATCAAACAAGCTCCACTTCGTATCGATCGGCGGTTGTCTATTTCGTATCCACCGAAGATGACCTTCTTTGTATCCATCCTAGGAGAGCCTTGTTCAAATCCATCAGGTTTCGTTAGTTCGTATCCATCAAGTGATCTTGGTTCGTATCTATCTATTCGTGTCCATTGCCATACAACTGTCTTGTTCGAATCCATCGAAGACGGTCTACTTCGTATCCATCTGAAATGCGAGTGGCTAGGTCGTATCGATTAAGTTTCAACATGCTTCGTATCGATCGACCACAGATCGATACGAAACCAACACCTCTCCTCGATACGAGATGCCATACAGAAGATCGATGCGAAATAAAATACATCCAATCGATACGAATAGCATAATATGATCGATACGAACAAGGCAACGATCTTCAATACGAACAAGGCGAAAACCTAGGGATGACTCGATCAACTCGGCATCGAAAGTGGAGCGATCCAAAAATCATGCGCCATGTCAACTGGCATCACGTGCGTGGTCATCGAAACGAAGTGATCGATTCGAAGAGCATCGATGCGAAGAGAACGACAACCGAAAAGCCCAAACTTGCATCGATCATAACTTGCAATCCATAAGTCCAAATGCTATGAAATTTTCACAGGAGCTTACGTACAACTCAAAGAATGTCCATGCTAAATTTCAAATCGATTGGACCAAATCTTGATCGATACGAAATTTGTTCGTATCGATCATGGACCGAGTGCAAATCGCCTGGGATCGATCGCGTGGGCCTACCCACGTGCCGGAAGAGGTCTCCCGAGATTTGGGCAAGATATTTGCATCCTACGCCTATAAATAGCACCCATAGCCTATAGAAAAGGGATCTTTTTGGCTCTTGGACGTCCAGACTCTACCGAAAACATTTTTGCACTAAAAGGTTGTTGTTGTACTCGAATTTCATCACTGTAATTCACAGTAATCCACTGTAATCAGTTGTAATCATCATGAAAACATCAATAAAATCATTAATTTCATAGTGGATGTAGGCAACACACCGAACCACTCTAAATTTCTGGTTTTCTGCGTATTTTCTTATTTGTTTTTAAAGTGTTTGTTAGATAATCCTCCTTTTCCATTTAATATCTTCATTTTTATCTCTTCAAATCCTTCCGAACAATGTTGTGCCCAATTTTGGTACAAACACTTTGGTGCTTTCACTGAGAAAAAACCTAGTTTTTTTCCTTCTGCTCGTTGGATCTACTGTCGATACCGGATTGCAAACATCCAAGGAGAAGATCTAGATCTCAATTTCAGAATTTCTTCCATCCTATTCAGTTTTTCTACAAGTCTAGGAGAGAGCTTCATCATCCACCATGGTTAACACAAGGACTACTTCCACAGCTGCAGATCTTGAAGGACGGGACAAACAGAATCCCGTACAACTGCCTCCAACTGAACAGAATGCTACCGGACCATCAGATCCGCAAGGGCCTGTCACCAGAGAAAAATTTCAGATGTTGATGCAAGAATTGACTCAGAGCTGCCAACAGCTCACTCAGCAGCTCCGTGCTAATGCAGAACTAACCAACCAACTGAACCGTCAGCGACGAAGGAGATCCAGGAGGAATCAAGCTTCCTATTCTTCCACCGAGAGTTTAGCCTCTTCCGACTATCATCACAGGTCTACACGCCCAAGGCTAGACGGAAGTTACACACAGGCCACTGGGCATCAACACACCCTGAATGTTGGGCAACTGAGAGTTGGCCCGTCAACCAGCCGTCAAACTGGACCCTCCTCCCGAGGAGGCGCTACCCCACATCATGTTACTGATAACTGTACCACAACAGCCACTGATTTAGATGTTGAGGTCCGAAATCGGACAGATCCGAACCATCACCAACGTGAATACCACCCTAAGCCTTACGTCCCCGAGGACATAGAGCCAACGAGGCGAGATACGGACCGTCGACAGGGACCGGTCCCTCCTCGCATTGTGGAACCCGACCATACCTTGGCCCAACCTGCTCAAAATGCCCAAATGCCCGATCTGTCAGCAATGATACGTCAAATGATCTGTGAAAGTCAAGAGCTTAGCAATGACGACCGGGGAATCTCCCGGAGTACTCCTTTTACTGATGAGATGCTTTATGCTGAACCACCTCAGCGATTCATGATGCCGACTTTACCCGTTTATGAAGGGAACTCTGACCCTAATCAGCATATTCTGAAGTATGAATGGCTGATGAACGCTACATGAGCTGATGATGCAATCAAGTGCCGAAGCTACCCGATTTCACTGGGGGGCATAGCGACTATGTGGTTTACCCGACTCCCACCTCGATCAATCTCATGCTTTGATCAGTTGGCAACAAAGTTTATTGAGCAATTTCCTTTGCATGTTGCGAGACCAAAGGATGTTAATACTTTATCTAGTGTCACTCAAGCTCCTGGAGAGACACTCAGGCGCTATTTAGAGATATTTCATGCTGCGTGTACTAAGATTAGCAACCCAAATGATAACTCTATTCTTATGGCACTAACTAAGGGGATTGAGCCCGATTCTGATTTCGGTAACTGGTTGGTCGGAAAACCCCTCATATTATTCGACTGTTTCTACTCCAAGGCAGCCCAATTCTTGAGAAGGGAGGATGCGAAATAGTCTAGGAAGAAGGATGATGTGAGGCCTAGTGTGGAAGGAGTTCAGAGTAATATTGCTGTTAAATGATCCGGGAGAGTTCCAGAAAAGTGCAATTGAATATTCAGAATAAACAAGATCAACAAAAAGGCAGTGGTAACCAAAATAGAAAACGGGATCAGAACCGTGTTCCACGGTGTAGAGCTCCAATGTTTGATAATTATACTCCTCTGAAATACGTCGCTGGAGAATGTATATCTACAAACCTGCAATACTATTCAATACAAGAAGCCTGCTCCAAAACAGTCATCGGAAAAGCAAATTCAGACGGGAAAGTTTTGTAGATTCCACGAAAGCTACGGCCATAACACAAATGAATGCCGTCACTTACAGGATCTCATCAAAAAGTTGATAAGAGAGAGGAAGTTAGAACAGTTTGTTTGGGCACTACAGTCTGGAGGTGCGGGCCCATCGAATCAAAATCATGTGCCAAATCTGGCTAGACAGTAGGAACCTGCTCGTACTATAGGGAGGTTGGTGATAAACACTGTTTGTGGTGGTCCTCATCCAGCAGACCGAAGCTGGAAGGAAATGGAGTCGTATACCAGCTCTATTAGGCATGCGAACTTTGAATGTTGTAGTAATTCTGAAGATGGGGCTCCGGCCAAACAGCAAAGAACGATGGCAGATGACATCGTATTTCGAGGTCGGGATGCCGACAGGGTCGAAGCCCCCACTATTGATCCGCTAGTCATATCAGCTCAAGTAGGTCTTGCTTGGATGAAGAGGATCTAGGTAGACAGTGGAAGCTCTGTGAATATTTTTTTTAAACGAGCTTACGACCAGATGAGAATGAAGACTAAAGACTTGAAGCCATGTCAGTCTCGCATTCACGGTTTCAACGGGATTGCAACTATACCCATTGGAGTGGTGGAATTGTCAGTGGAGCTGGGAATTGGTGAGCGTCGGAGAGTCCGTATAATACAGTTTGTCGTTTTGGATATAAACTCCCCATACAATGCTTTCTTGGGACGACCAGCCCTAGCTGAATTCAGGGCTTCCATCGCCCCATGGTGTTTGACTTTGAAATTCCCTACCGACAATGGTGTCGGAGTTATTCAAGGGGATTAGGCCGTAGGGCGAGCCTGTTACATTGCTGAGCTGCGCGAGGCGCATCGGAAAGAAAAAGGAAATGGCGTAGAGGAATCTCTCTACGTCCGCTTTGCGGATAATTGACAATTAGCGCCTGGGGCTGGGCCTGGGCACCCCAACCAATTCCAAAGAGATCTTGACCCGAGAGATACCGAAAATGAAGATGAAAGTAAAGACAGTCAAGCTTCTCCTGCCGAACTGACGATCGATGTTCCAATCGACAATAATGATGACTCAAAGATGATAAAGACTGGATCTCAGCTAAGCCAACAAATGCAAGAGGAATTGGTTGAATTTCTCCGAGTAAACCTTGATGTGTTTGCCTGGACGCACTTTGATATGTGTGGGATCTCGTCGGACATCGCGAGCCACACACAAAATATTGACCCGCGGTACGTCCCGGTCAAGTAAAAAAGGCGTGGTATGGATCCAGAGAGATCTGTCGCCTTTAAAGAAGAGGTAGATAAGCTTAAGGCGAATGGGTTCATTCGAGATGCATTATACCCGGAATGGGTGTCCAATCCTGTACTTGTCCGAAAGCCAAATGGGAAATGGAGAACATGTGTTTACTACTCAGACTTAAAGCTTTCCCCAAAGATAGTTTTTCACTTCCACGAATTGATCAACTTGTAGACTCAACGGTTGCACATGAGCTTTTATCCTTCATGGATGCATACTCTAGCTACAATCAGATACCCATGCACTTGCCCGACCAGGAGCATACCAGCTTCGTAACCAATATGGGACTCTATTGCTATAAAATTATGCCTTTTGGCCTCAAGAATGCTGGGGCAACTTATCAGTGGTTAGTTAATCGAATGTTCGCTAACCAGATCGGAAAGACCATGGAGGTATATGTGGACGACATGCTAGTCAAGTCGCGATTTTCCACCGATCATATCAGAGACCTGGAGTCAATGTTTAATATCCTCCGAGAATACAGAATGAAGCTCAACCAGTTGAAATGTCACTTTGGGGTAGCATCCGGAAAATTCCTCGGGTTTATCGTCACCGCTCGAGGAATCGAAGCCAATCTCGAAAAGATCTGGGCGATCAGAAATCTTGAAACTCCAAAAACTATAAAACAAGTCCAAAGTCTCAACGGGAAAGTAGCAGCATTGAGCAGGTTCATTTCAAAGTCCATTGACAAATGCATTCCTTTCTTCGTTCTGATCCGAAAAGGAAAACGAAACTTTGAATGGACTACGGAATGTGAGGGCGCATTCCGAGCACTAATTAAACATCTCTCCACACCGCCAATTTTGTCAAAGCCTATCGATCATGAGAAATTGTACATTTACTTGGCGGTATCAGAAAATGCAGTCAGTGTTGCCTTAGTTCGGGAGAAAGACCGAATACAAAAGCCAGTCTACTACATAAGCAAGCGACTAACCGGAGCCGAGAGAAATTATCCGAAGCTAGAAAAATTGGCTTATGTCTTGTTATTGCCTCGAGGAAGCTCCATCCATACTTCCAGGCTCACCCAATCACCGTTTATACCGACCAACGTTACGATAGGTCCTTACGCGTCCTGAGACGTCTAGCAGGTTGCTCAAATGGAATATCGAGTTAAGTCAGTTTGATCTTACTTACACTCCAAGGCGAGCCATTCAAGGACAAGTCCTAGCAGATTTCATTGCTGAATTTACCATCCCAGAGGACTTGCCCGAAACCACTGAATCTCCCAAGTACATCTGGAAGCTGCATACAGATGGTGCATCAAATGACCGTTGCTCAGGTGCAAGAGTTGTGCTTGAAACTCCTGAAGGTCGATCTATATGTTACGCTCTAAAGTTCAACTTTCATGCAACTAATAACGAAGCTGAATATGAAGCCTTATTGGCTGGATTGAAACTTGCCAAAGATTTAAGGATCATTGCGGTGGAAATTTACTGTGATTCGCAATTGATCGTGTGTCAAGTTCGAGGGGAGTACCAAGCCAGAGATCGAAAATTGGTCGTGTACCTTGCTCAGGTTCAGGAGACATTGAATCAGTTTGACTATTATGTTATTTATTACATACCGCGAGAACACAACCAGAAAGCTGATTTGTTGGTAAAGTTAGCCAGTACAGGTGAAGCACATCAAATGGGACTTGTTCCTGTAGAGATATTATCTTCGCCAAGCATTGATCAGATGGAAACCGATTGGATATTTGATGTCGTTTCTGAAAGGGAATCGTGGATGACTCCATTCAGAGATTATCTCGAGCACGGGACCCTGCAAGAGCGTAGGATTGAAAAGAGACAAATTCTTCGTAAAGCTTCTTGGTTCACCATTCAAAACGGAGTTATGTATAGAAGAGGATACTCTGTTCCTTTACTCCGGTGTATCGCTCACGATGAAATCAAATGAGTATTACATGATGTACACGAAGGAGAATGTGGCGATCACACCGGGGGGCAAGCACTCGCTAAAAAAGTACTCCGGTATGGATACTATTGGCCGACTGTAAACCGTGATGCAGCAGATTATGCCAAGAAATGTGATAAATGTCAAAAGCATGCTCGGATTTCTAGAGCCCCGCCTACTGAGATAACTCAAATGGTCAGCCCCTGGCCATTTGCAGTATGGGGCATTGATATTATTGGCTCTTTACCTCTAGCCAAAGGTAGTGCAAAATATGCCATCGTAGAAGTTGATTACTTTACCAAGCGGGTAGAAGCTGAACCCCTTGCTACAATCACAACAAAGAAGGTGATCAACTTTGTAATGTGCAACATCATCTGCCGATTTGGCCTCCCACGTACTATCATCACTGACAACGGGACCCAATTCGATAGTGCCGAATTTAAGGATTTCTGTCAATGATTCCACATTAAGAAGAAATTCTCTGCAGTCGCACACCCTCAAGCAAATGGATAGGTTAAAGCTGTTAATAAAGTTATAAAATCCATTCTGAAGAAACGACTAGAAAAAGCCGGGGCCAAATGGGTCGATGAACTTCCTATGGCCTTATGGGCCTACCGTACAACCCACAAGTCCGCAATCGGTCACACTCCATTCTCTCTCTCTTATGGTTCAGAAGCTGTTATTCCAGTTGAATTAGAAGTAACTTCTCATCATGTGACATACTACGATCCAAAGACAAATGCTATATTACTTGCTGAATCTCTCGATTTATTGGATGAGAAGCGTGAAGAGGCTGATTTGAGGGAAGCCGCATATCGAAGTCGAGTCGCCCGATTATACAATGCCAAGGTCCTACCCCGAACCTTTGAACTTGGTGATCTCGTACTTATCCGGTCCCTTCGCATATGAAGCCAACTTGGGAAGGACCATATTTTATTGAACGAAAGCTCGGAGATGGCACATTCAAATTATCGACCGTTGATGGTCTCACTCTCCCGAGAGCCTAGAACAGCGAGAGTCTCCGTCCCTACTACACATAACAGGCTCTGTTTATTTATTTAGTCTATTTTTCATTTGCAATTTGTTTCTGCATTTCGAAATTAGAATTTGTAATAAGGCAACTGACTTTGCCGTATTTTCTTATTTCAGCAATAAAATGCAATTTCTTCGAGCCAGAGCTGTGATTTACTTGAAATACTTCGTATGATCATCACTATGCACGGAGAGCTAAGTTCCATTATACGGTGGAATTTATTCAAATAGGAAGTGACTGTGATACGACCGGTCACTCGCTAAGTGAAACCCGAGCTGGGGGATGAGCCATCACACCAAAGTCAGAAAAGGATTGATACACGACAATCCTTCACCTAACTTCAAATTCCCAGAGTGCGAACTGGAGTGTAAACTTACAAATACGATTTCGAAGAGGGTGGATCTGTCCACCTAACGACTTCGCCCATATTTGAACCAAGTTTGAGGACGATGGACCCGTCCATCTAACGACCTCACTTGTAAACTCAGGGTGGATGTGATCCGACCATCCACGATCCTGATACACCTTTCGTTCCCAGAGTGCGAGCAAAATTCAAAAACATACAACAGATGTGACTGACCGTCTGTTTACCAAGTCTGGATTCCCATAATACGGACCGGAGTATAAACATAAACTAACTCTAAGTTCCTAGAGTGCGAACTGGAGTGTAAAACATCGCCTAACTTCAGATTCCCAAAGTGCGAGCCAAAGTATAGACATCGAAACGATCCGGATTTCCAGAGTGCGAACCGAAGAGTAAACGTCAACCAACTCCAAGTCCCTAGAGCGTGGACTGGATTATAAAATGTTAATCGACTCTAAGTCCCCAGAGCGCAGACCGGAGTATAAACTCAAGTCGGGTGTAACTGAGCGCCTGCGAATTTGTTTAAGTCCATAGAGTGCGGACAAAATGATAAGTGTCAAGCAAACGTGGCCGATTGCTCGTGAAAATAACTTAAGTCCCCGGAGCGTGGATATAATCATCAATAAAAGAGCGAATGTGATTCGACCGCCCGAATTCTCATTGTTTCAACATCAATCCAACAATGCTAAGCATGATACATTGAAGGCGAAATACGATCGCTGCCTGATCTACTCAATTCATCCCTGAAACTGAGGGCAGAACTAAGTGTTAATCGCTGACTGAAGCGGAACAACATCAGAGTTCAACTTAACATCCTGTCATGACTTGTCGTCGTAATTTCAGAAGTTGACAGATAAACTCAAACGAGATTCAAAAGTTGAAACTTCACAAGTGTATTGAACGAGGAAGTCAAATGCTGAAACACTTAAGCAAATAAACACACATCGAGTTCAAAGCAAAATAAAGTTTCATTTCAGCTATTTGCGAAAAGAAAATTATGTACAAGTTGCTCCCAAAAATTCCTACTAGCGGGGGCCGAACCGCATCCATACATGGCCTACCAAAGAAAAACGAAGATAAATTCCTATCTATCTACCAAAAATAAACCGAAGCAGCACGTCTACTCTTTTTTCTTTTTCGGCTTCCTTTTCGGTGTTGACCCACTGGAGCTGCCGCTTATCTTTCTTTTTGAGCTTTTGCCTTTCGACGGTTGATCTCCAGGAGGGGGCATGATATCAACTTCCTCGTCCGAGCTCAAGTGTACGGGAATGTTCCCTGAAGGTGGAGTCGGAGGAACTGGGTCGACTATTGGAGGTGGGATAGGCACACTAGTATCAATAACTGTACCACCAGGCGATATCATCCTTAATGGAGCTGGACCAGGTGCGGCCATCCCACCTCCAAAACTACCACCATGAGCCGCTGCCTCCATTTCAGCGTCGATTTCGGCCAATATTTATTCTTCACGAATTTCTTGGGCCTCGCTGGGAGAATCAGTAGTTGGCATTGAAGAGCCAGTAGCAGGTGGGATTCCACCCATAACAAATGGTAGGTCCGCAAAAGGATCGCTGTGATGACCGAGGAGTTCCTCCATCATCTGCTCATCGAAAACAAGCCTACACCCCTGCATTCCTTCAGTCGATGCCGTGGTTGTTGTGGTGGTTGCTTCAGTTATTATGGCCTCCTGCATATGATGTGATTCTTGAGTCGCAGGAGGCACGACCGGTGCAGCATCAATCACTGGACAAAAACAAAAGAAGAACTGTTAATAACTAATTCGGATGACAACTCCGACTTTAGATAAGCGTAGAGAATGTTCAGAATACCTTCCTCAATTTGGCTTATGGACTACTGAACAGCCTCAGAAACTTGTTCTCTAGCCGGAGATAGCTGCGGCTGATCCGGATTATAAGCTGGGATGGGCTGGGGATCAACCACATGTGCAGATTCAGGCTGGGTTGGCACAGGAACTTCAACACTCACGTCGTGATGCTCAACACCTGAACCTTCTCCGACCTCCAAGTGTTGGGTGCTAAGCCTTTCTTTTTCATGCAGAATCATCGACTCATGGAGAATCTTTCGTTCATCTTCATTTAACATGCGATTCTCAAGCTCAAACTCGTCGATTGATTCACCAGATGCACCACCTTCTCCTCCTCAACCAATCGGCCCCAAGCGTTATATAAATGTGTCGGGTAGTTGTCGAGCCAGGCTAGACTTCTGTGCCTCAAAACATTGGCATTATAAACAATGAGGAGATCCTCAATATCAGCCTCTAGCCTAGACTAAGCCATTGGGACTTTCTCCTCGACCTTAGTCTCCACCACTCGGACCTTAGCCGTGGCTGCATCCTGTTCACCCCGAAGCACAATAGCCTGTTCAAATGCTTCATGGGCGGCATTGTTTGCATCATCCTTTTCCTTGATGATTTCGGAGAATTTAGCTTTAAGCTCAGCAAGTTCTTTCAGAGCAGCGTCCCGTTCAGTGGTGACCGTGGTGTTTTGGTGGCCCATCTTCTCCACCAAGGCATAGTGTGTCTGCCTCATCCTCTCCATGGCCAAATTCGCCTCATCGGCCTTTTTGGTGGCCTCTATCTCTGATTTCCGAGAGGACTCGACTTCATCGTTGAGCACTTGGACGATGCGGTCCTTCTGGGTGAGATCAGATTCTAACTTTTTGATTAGTTTAGCCCGCTCGAAGGCCACCTTCGACGCTTTCTCTACAGCCTTCGCCCATTCTTTGTACTGGGAATAAATGTCATGAATGTAATCATGCATCGTGTTCTCCGCCTCTGATGGAATTCTCTTTAAGTGAAGGGGGAAAATGTAGCCGTCGAAGCATATATTTGGGAAATATTTCTTTAGCCGAGTAATTTTAATAGCTCCTTCCCCAAAGGGCTCAGTGATAGCCTGCTCAACGATGATGGGATGCTCAATCTCAATTATATGGCGTTGTGACTCAGGCCTAGAAGCATGTGAAGATGGTTTGTGACGAGGGGGCTCTACTGGTTGTCTCCCTTGACCCGAAGGTTGTGTAGGGAGTCTAGGAGGAGGAGAGAGGTATTGGGATCGATGTCTGTACTCCCTATCCCTTTCTTGACGTTCCTGGTTAGAGTACCTGCGATCACGGTCTCTATCTTCTTCCCTCCTGCGTGACTCATAATATGAAGAAGATCGGCGAGCTGAGCGAAGACTTCCGAACATTGACCCTCGTCCGGACATTGTACCTGTAAAAAGAAAGAGAAGCAGACTTAGTGGTTTCTTGTATTGAACAACTTATGATTGGAAATCGTGTAAAGCCGTGAAGTGTGTATGTATGTGCAACCCCTCGACCAACCGAAAATGTCGGCCGCACTTATAGGAAGTGACTCGCTTAGGTCAAGAGCACTATTAAGCTCCTCCATCCCGGTGTCATGTTGAAGTGACACGTAATCCAGAATCGTAATATCGGCATGCCTTTCAAAAGGACTCTCTGTTGGCGAGGAAGGAGCCTCTGAGATTCTAATGATGGGAACCGGCAAGGAAACCATAACTGATTTCCACCTCGAAGACTTAGGACGTTTGTAAGCAGCAGCCTTGCCTTTTCTTCTTCCTTCTTTCGCTTGAAATCCGACCGAAGGCCCAGCTACAAGTTCATCATCCGTGGGCGTTCTCTCTTTGTCAACCCCTTCAGTTATTACGACCCCAGGTGTTTTGCGTTTCTACCACTTCTTCGGGGCTTCCCTCAGTGTCCCTTCAAGCCTTATGCTTTGATTCCGCTCAATCAGTCCGACGATTCTCAAATTTCTATCGGTTAGAACCGAATCGATGTCCCTCATTTCGCTAGGAACTTCTTAAAGGACTCTTACTATTTCCTTGAAGTATCCGCCTTCAGGCCGTGAAATTGCGGCTGTAAAGAAAAGAAGATGTTAGTTTACATCAACTACTATTATCTGGATAACTCTTGAAGAAGACTTTAACACTTACGTCTGACTAACCATCGGTTGGCAAATCCTGGGGGGCATCGGACGTAGAACCATTCTATTTTAAAGTAACTCAGCCTTGTCCAGGATCCGGTTACTACTTGACAATTCCTGACCACCTCCAGGAATGTAAAAGATGGGATGTCTCCCTTACTCTTGATGTTAAAAAGATATCTAATCTCTGTAGGAGCCGGTGGCCGAAAGAGATGCTCCATGAATACAATAAATAAACTGTTCAGCAGAGCATATCCATTAGGACGTAGTTGCGATGGGGCAATTTCGAGGAAAGACAACACTTCCCTAATATATTGGTTGAACGGAGGAAGGGTTCCTGCTGCGCACGCGTGGCGGTTGAAAGCAGTAAAACCCTCTAGGGAGCATGTGGTCTATCGCTTGGTCCCGGTAATAGTACATCGTCCAATGACAAGCCATGCCTTAAGCATATCCGTCCCAACATGTCTTCGGAGACGTTAGACGGTACAGAATCTTGAGGATTTCCTTTAAAACTGGCCCCAGGCAGCTCGTCCGGAGCTGGGTCTATAACTTCGGCCACGATGGTCGGAATCTCGAGGACAAAAGGAGAGGAATCCTAAAGCTCTTGCTATTGAGAACTTGTGGATTCCATAGCTAATCAACTTATTAGAAACCATCATTAGACAATAAAAAACCCAAGTGTCCCCTAGCGTAATGTGCGTGAATATGAATGTGCTAGTGCAGTGCTACATGTTACTTGAGTAATTTTAAAGAGTTAAAGAGAACATGCAAACAACGAGACTTCAACATTCAACTGACGTGATCGTCATCGCTGACCGTCATGACCGTGCCATCCAGACTTGAGCGATCGATCCAAGTTAGAGCTTATTGAGTTCAGTTAAGTTATAGTTCCATCGACAAGCTTCGAAGGATAGTCAAATATACAGTTTAATAGTTAAATTCAGTTATGCAAGGCTGAAGCTCATCGGAGTCAAACGTTAAAGTATGCAAACGGTCATCAGTTCGTATCGATCAGGTCATAGGTTCGAATCAGTCACCAGATGTACTCTTCGTATCGATCGGGTATGTCGGTTTGTAACGATACTCCATTTCAAATCGGTCCAAAGCCTTCACTTCGTATCAATGAGAAACCTGTTGGCTTCGCATTGATCGAACCACGTTGGCTTCGCATTGATCGAATTGTAAAAAGAAACCGCGTATTGATCAGAAGCCCCAACTTCGTATCGATCCCAATTTTTGTGAAATTCGTATCATTCGCCTGTTACAGGTTTCATGTCCGTTGAAAGCCACTCGATTTCGTATCAACCAACTCGACACGAACCACCATCTCTTCAAGATCGACATGAAGCTCACCATTTCCCTGATCAATGACTCACCAACACCAGGTTATTGTCGAGACTCGATACGAAGCCAAGCCCTCTCTTCTCCTCTATCGATACGAAGGTTATTCTTCCCCAAACAAAAACATCCTAGTCCTTCCTCGACCTTGCACAAGATCTACTCCTCCCAACAACGTTCGGTAACGAATTCGAATGGAATGGCAAGAGAATTTGAATCTCATCATTTTAGGATTGAATTTGCTCGATTATTTACCTGATTTCAACGATCAGTTCAAGGGATTAATAAAATATTTGATTTGGAGACGAAGGTATTCTTTCTTCTTGTGTTCTCTCAATCGATACGAAGACAGGAGAAGTAAAGTGAGCAAGTAAAATTTCTCTAAGTGTAGAGTTGCGTATATATATGGAGGGTAAAAAACGATTCGACTCCTAGTCATCGCGACCGCTTCTAACCGAATCCTCCCCAGGTCGATACGAATTGGCTATTCGTATCCAACAGCTCGAGCCTCATCGATATGAAATGTGCAACAAAGTTCTTTCTGAAACATTGGATCCCATCGACACGAAGCACTTATTTCGTATCCATCGTTTTTGTCTCCATCAAAGGTGCATCGATACGAATTGCACCGTTCGTATCAATCAGCATGCAACCCGTGAAGGCTTACACATCGATACGAATAGTACCCAGAGGACCAGCTACTCTGTTCGCATCCCTTATAAGACCATCGATGCGAAATGTTTATTTCGTATCCATCAATGCGAATTACATTGGTACGAAAACCATCTTTCAACCTTTTACATCGGTCTCGGAGAGGATCGATACGAAGGGACATTCCAAAACAACCATCAAGCGTTGTTACAACTCGAATTTCACATCGGTTCAGGAGAGGATTGATACGGAATTCGATACAAGAGAACTGACAATGACTCGTGAACGTGTGACGTCAACAAGAGTCAGGTTAACATATATCCATATATGTCAGACTAATTTTCAATTTTCAAAATTCACAGGTCGAATGCCCATCTGATGAACAATTACAACAACAAAACAAATAATCGCTATCATACAGAAATTAGTTACAACAACACACATTACAACAGTGGGTAGTCTACAGTTCATAATTTATGCCTCTATGGATCAATCAAAGATTACAACTTCCAACGCGAAGATGATAATTGTTTAACAAGTAAGATGGAACCATTCAGGGTGAAGATTGCGGCTTTTCAAAGCACGTCGTGTTCTCACTGGACGTACTTTGGGAGGCAAATGTTATCCCACCTTTTGGCAAGGCCGTGATACCAGGAACTTAACTGGAAATCAAGGACAGTTCGTCCCGAAGATCGGTTAGACGCGGGTTTGATATGGATGTCGATAAATTTTGTCCGAGTCTGGATCAAGCTACAATTGACAAGACATGACAAGCATAGCTGTGAAAAACAATGTTCCAAGTTCCAAGTTAATCCGGGTTCGTATGCTCAAGATATGATCGATGCAAGCCAAAGAAATCGCCTCAATCGCATCCATCAAAATGCATTAGTTCGTATCCATCAATGGAATATGTTTATTCGTATCGATCTATTCGACTCCACCATCAAACAAGCTCCACTTCGTATCGATCAGCGGTTGTCTATTTCGTATCCACCAAAGATGACTTTCTTCGTATCCATCCTAGGAGAGCCTTCTTCAAATCCATCAGGTTTTGTTCGGTCGTATCCATCAAGTGATCTTGGTTCGTATCTATCTATTCGTGTCCATTGCCACACAACTGTCTTGTTCGAATCCATTGAAGACGGTCTACTTCGTATCCATCTGAAATGCAAGTGGCTAGGTCGTATCGATTAAGTTTCAACATGCTTCGTATCGATCGACCACAGATCGATACGAAACCAACACCTCTCCTCGATACGAGATGGCATATAGAAGATCGATGCGAAGTAAAATACATCCAATCGATACGAACAGCATAAAATGATCGATACGAACAAGGCAACGATCTTCGATACGAACAAGGCGAAAACCTAGGGATGACTCGGTCAACTCGACATCAAAAGTGGAGCGATCCAAAAATCAAGCGCCACATCAACTGGCATCACGTGCGTGGTCATCGATACGAAGTGATCGATGCGAAGAGAACGACAACCGAAAAGCCCAAACTTGCATCGATCATAACTTGCAATCCACAAGTCCAATGCTATGAAATTTTCACAGGAGCTTACGTACAACTCATAGAACGTCCATGCCAAATTTTGACTCGATTGGACCAAATCTTGATCGATACGAAATTCTTTCGTATCGATCACGGACCGAGTGCAAATCGCATGGGATCGATCGCGTAGGCCCACCCACATGCCAGAAGAGGTCTCCCGAGATTTGGGCGAGATATTTGCATCCTGGGCCTATAAATAGCACCCTAGAGCCTATAAAAAAGGGATCTTTTTGGCTCTTGGACGTCCAAACTCTGCCGAAAATATTTTTGCACTAAAAGGCTGCTGTTGTACTTGAATTTCATCACTGTAATTCACAGTAATCCGCTGTAATCAGTTGTAATCATCAAGAAAACATCAATAAAATCATCAATTTCATAGTGGACGTAGGCAACATGCCGAACCACTCTAAATTTCTGTGTTTCTGCGTATTTTCTTATTTGTTTCAGAAGTGTTTATTAGATAATCCTCTTTTTCAATTTAATTTCTTCATTTTTATCTCTTCAAACCCTTTCGAACAGTGCTGTGCCCAATTTTGGTACAAACATCAACAGATCTGGACCATATCCAGATTTTAATTCAAAACCCAATTTCAAATCATGAAATATCAAATTTAACTATTCCAATTTTAATAGATTTTCAAAGTTACAGTTTCCAACGTTTCAATAACCCAATTTCGATTAATGTCGTTTATACTTCAAATTCAACTTTAAAATTTCAATTTAAATCTTTTAAATAATTACTTAAAACCATTCAATTTATATCGGTCAAATTCTATTTCAAATATCTTTTAACTGGATTCAAAATTTTAAAGATTTAAAATCATTAGATTTAACCAATTCGGTGTCCGTATATAATTCACTACCCTATGGTCAAGTGATGCGGACATTTATCATTTCAATCCGCAAATAATTAAATTTACGGGTACATATCATTTCAACCCGCAATCCCAAATTTATTTCAATGAAAATCACTTGGGTTTACCATTTCAACTCATAACAAATTTCCTCTATTCTATATGATCGTTCGGGTATGTATCATTTCAAACATCTAGTCATCCAATATCAGAAAATTAAACATTCATCACAATCATAATCCAAATCAACCAATAACAGCAATAGATAACTAATTATCAATAACGGATATTAAACTGACAATTAAATTCCATATAAAATTAAACGATGATTAAATGCAATAAAATTCAAATTTAACTAGAATGACGGTTTAAATATACCACAACCAATCAATTTCAAATCACCTCATACATTCAATTTAACTAGCATAAGATAATTTAGTAATTGAGAGTGGGTTAAAACACTCACATTCGATTTCAAATCGATTTGAAATCCAAAATAAGGCTCAAAATTCAACAGTCTCAGAATTCATACAAACCAGTTCCAAAATGTTTGGAATTTCAATACAATCACAGCGGAACAAGCCGCGCGTAAATCCAACCTCGTACGCACAAGTTATTAACAATAGAACGATGGAAAATTTAAATTAAATAAAATAAAGAAGTAAACGAACCAGTTGTCTACATCCTCATCACCTCGTTCAACGAAACCCTAAAACGCATCTTTCAATTCGACACCGAACAAAGCCGCCACCGAACCCGACCAAATGCACGCGCCACCGGCCCCACCACCTCGACCTGACCTCACCGCTTCGACTGCCCTCTCCACAACTCCCCACGCTGAGCTCGCGCGACCACCAATCCCGCAGAAACACCACAACCGATGCTGTGAGAAATGCGGATTAAGGATCTTAAGGCTAGAATTAACACTAGAGGGGGGTGAATAGTGTTTTTAAGAAATCTGTTAATCTTTTTGAGTTTATCTTAATTTGTTAACAATGTATGCACTAATCAGACACAGATATGAACACAGAATCAAACACAGATGCAAATATAAAGTAAAAGCAGTAAAGGAAAGAACACACCGGATTTTATACTGGTTCGGAGTTACCCTACATCCAGTCCCGCACAACTATGTACGGATTTCCTTTCAAAAGCAATTCAACAATTACAACCCTCGGTTTCAAGGCTACGAGGTACACCCTCCAGAATAACAATCCTCCGGGTAGAGATACTTGATTTCCGGGGCAACAAGTTCACCCAATTGATTTCCAAGGCTACAATCACACCTTTTCTCGCTCAATTGATTTCCAAGGCTACAATTACACCTTTTCTCGCTCGATTGATTACAAAGAAGTCTATAACTCAGATTAGCACTTGGATCTTGTAGAGATAGTGATGGAGAATCACACTAGAAATAATCGAGTATGATTCGATGTTGATTTCGGCAGAGTAATGATATGATTTTGTATTAAGAAATGTGGAAGAAGAAGAGGAGTGAAAAACAGAAAAATATGATTGAAAATTCGTTGAAACTGACCCCTATTTATAGAAGAACAACAGTCATGTCCATTCGTGAAGAGTTATGGCGAATAGACACTTCTTTTGAAATTTGAATTTTGAAGCCAACTGACATTATGTCGACATGGGGTATATGGGTATGTCGACATCCCAAAGGGATTTTTGGTGTTTTTATTATCTTTGAAAATTATCTCTATTTTATATTAAAATTATTTTAAACTTTATAAATATACTTAACTATAGTTAAAATACATAAGTAAATATAAAGAACAATATATACATAATTTAACTATAATTTTATATTTAAATCTACGTATAAATATTTAAAAGTTAAATATATTATTTGAAAAGATAGTTTAAAATCAGGAGTAATTTGACTTTGAAAATAAAGATGTTTTTGAGGCTAAAATTATTTAAAATCAGGACAGAGAGTTTTGAATCTTTTAAAAGGAAAGTTTTGAAATCATTTTGAAAACAAGATAATTTTATAAAATCATTTGAATTAAAATTAGTGGATACAAAACAATGTCCCACTAGATTTTCGTAGATTCCATCCTACTTAGGGTTCCATCCCTTTAACGGACTCGAAGTGGATTCCATTCCACGAATAAATTGGATATTAAGATGTCAGTGCCTTTTTATGAGTTTTAACAAATATTCCTTATAAAATAAACTTAACCTTGAAATCTTGAACTCTTGATAATCTTGATACTCATGAGTCTTCTACCTCTATATCTTGAATCTCTATACTGTACAGTCGTCATTCTTGATAGCTGCATGGTTAGATCCTGCATATACATACATATCTAAACTTGTAATGTTATTATTTATATTTTATAATCTATTCTAAGGTTGTTGTCATCAAAACCAACTCCTCAGGGACTAACAGATGCCACTTAAAGCCATTGATTCTGGCGAACTTGCGCACTAAGGCGATGATGCAAGCCGATGGATCGACTCCCTTAAGCCTTCTCCACACTGCAGCGCTTCCTGATCGTCGTGAAATCGACGATCCGTCGTCAACTCCGACGACCTAATATGAACGGCCGGGAGTGATTTGACCATTTCAGGACAAATGAAAACTCGATTGCCAAATCGAACAACAGATTTGGGTTGCGCTCGTCGAGAGCTTCGATTCGGTATATAATTTGATAGGGTTTTGAGAAGTTTGATTTTCGATTTGATTTTGGTTTGCAATTGGATCTAGGAATTCGCTTTCTGCCATTGAGAAGAGAAGATGAAGCAGACAGAATTGTACGTACAGTAATGAGGAATAAAAGGCTTCTAGGGTTTTGTAGAGATCTATTTATATCAACACAACCCGATAAGAAATATAAACGCATATTGGATTGGTACGAACGACAAATAGCGACCCAAAAAGCCCGTTCTGCCTCCGAAACGAAAGTGGGTCAATCCATATATCAAAATATATGTTTTCGATAGTTTTAAACTCAATGGAACAGGTTTCAAGTCCTAATTCCATCGTATGAAGTAGTTAGCTTTAAAATCAGCTTATTTCAAATCGATTTCAATTGAATTAAATTAAATTGATTTCTACGCATTTCGAGTCCGTATGATTAAACGACAAGTCTGATTGCTACGAAACTTGAAGTTCTATAATAATTCACTGTTACGGTTCTGATGAAACTGGTTTTTGTCGGAATCCGAGACAATGGCCAAAATGGCTAATTTCACGTTAATTAAATAAATTAATATTAAATTAATTAAATCACTTTTTAGTTCCAAATTTTAATAATTAACAATTTTCATCATTTTTGATTACTTGGACATTTACAATAATTTAAAACAAATTTACATATCAATTCAATGTCAATTATTTTACTAATTACAGTGTTTAATTTCAATTGAAATAAATACGGTAATTATTACTTTAAATTCCAATAAATCCATTTATTTGCCTTACAATCTTGTTATTCAATCAATTGTCATCTCATGGCTATAATTAACATTTGTTTATATCTTATTACACTAATAATTTCAGTTATCATCTTAATTTTCATTAACGTAATATTTAATTACATTTAATTTCAATAAATCCAATTATTATAATTTAAATTTCAATAAATTGTTCAAATTTGATTTCGATCTTTATATTCAGTCATGCATTGCTCTACGTATACATTTAACATTGGTTTCTATCTTATTATATTAATATTCTACAGTGATTATCTTAATTCATTTTAACGCTATATTTAATTTCATTTGTTGCAATTTATTTCAAATTTGATTTCAACAAGTTAAACAAATAGGTAACAAATAACAACTGTCACCTTTTCTTAATTTAATAACATTTGTAAGTTTGTTATCTATAACAACTGTTATAATTATTACCACAACACTAATTTTATTCAATTACACTTTATTACATACTATTTCATTAATTAATATAACATTTTAAATTATCAATTGCACCTTTTATCCAAGTTATCAATTAATACACACATCATTACAATTTATTTACAATCTATAACCAATTATAACCTTTTAATCATTTCAATTAAATGGAATTACATTTAAAGTAGTTATCAATTACCTTAAATTAATACTATTACATTTTATTCTAGTTATATTCTTATTATTAAATCATAAATTTTTATTTCCTCCAACATTAAATCACCAAACCATATTAAATTAACTATATTTTTAATTATCGAAAATTACGAGTCGTTACAGTGATATATGATATGTTGAATAATCTGCGATAGATTATAGTGTGATTTGAATTTATTGGATGCTACGGTAGCATTGACCTAGATTTTGGTATTTTTAAAATACCATAAATATATATTTGAATTTGAAAAGAAATTAAAAAGGGATTTGGAAGTGAAGTATTTATATAGGATTTTGGATTAATTAAAAGAAATTTATTTGGATAAAATAAATGGTTTGACTTTAAATTTGTACTTAACTATTTCGGGATATTGTAAATAGAGATTTTGGAATAATGTATATAAAGGGTTTTAAATAATAAATTCTTAAGTGGTACTTGTTTAAATATAAAAGGTTTTAAAAGTCGAGATTTTTAATAGATTGGAAGAATAGAAGTGAATTTGAAAATAAGTATAAAATTGGTTATACTGGATCTTAAATAATATTTCTAAATTACGGAATGGAAGTAAAATCGAGATTTGATTGTTATTGGAATATAGTTGGGTTATTTAAGAAGTTAATTTATAAATGGAATTCAATTTAAGAAATTGATTTATAAATGGAATTTAACTTAGAAATCAATTTATAATGGTTAAGTTATGTGAGCCGTTATAAACTGGAGTTGAAAACTATGAGATTTATAAACAATGTTCATAAAAAAAAGTGAATCGATTAGCAGTTGATAAATTGAAGATATAAATTCACGGTAATAATTTATAACGAGATGGGTAAATAGGTTTAAAAATATATGATAGATTTAATTTTAGAAATGTGAAAAAGGGAATTTACGAAATTGGGACGTAAATCAATTGGTGATAAATCGAGAGAGATTTATAAATATTAGACTGTTATCTAGAAGTTGGGTGTGATTTAAAAAGAGGATTTTTAATTAATAAACTAGGTAATTTAAAAATGTTTTAGCATAAGAATATTTTCAGAAAGTTAGTTATTTAAATATTTTTAAATTGTCAAAATGAATTATAAGTTTTATAAACAAGTCTTGTAAAATGATTAGAATTTTATTAATAAATCAGAATTAATCAGTATTATTATTTTAAAAAGATAAATTATTCAATATTAATATGGTTTTATATAATAACTTTTATTTAAGAGTATTTGCCTAAATTAAACTTGGAAAATTATTATAGAAACTTTATAAACATTAATTTGAGATAATTATTAAATAAAGTTTTCGGAAAGTAATGGTACACTTTCATGGTGAAATCGAAGGCAGAGTTTGCCTGCAGTTAAGTTTGGATTTCTCTGGGATAGAGACGTAATCATTGAGCTGTGAATCCATGGTTGATACCACATGGTGTTTTCCATATTTACTTTAAAAGTTTTTTCAAATATTTTTGAAGGAAATGGTTTGTGAATATACTTATTTTGGTGAGATAAGTATATACTTTTGAATAAGGCGATTTAATTAAGGAACCTGGAACTTATGGAATTTGTTATAAACGAGTTAAGGAATTTACAATATAAATTGTGAAGGGTTTTGAGAAAAGAGAAATAAATGGAACTTTCCTAAGTGTTGGGAAGTAAGGGGTTTAGAAATATTTTTTTAAATATTTTTTTTCTAAGTGTGGGAATAAGAGATGATTTGAAATATCCTAATATGGACATAAATATTTGAGTTGTCTCAAATATTGAAATTTTGGAAGGGATTTGAATATATATCTTATAAAGATATTTTGAAAATAAACTTTTGAAAAAAAATAATATGGGCCTAGTGACTGCTTATGAATGTTATACTGTTAGTTAAATAACTAACTATCAAGTATTTGGCCAATTTCGTTGATCGTTTCGAAGAGACCGGGATCAGATTTAATTATCTGAATACCACTTCGATCCGATTTGAGTGTTACGAATGGATACCATGAAGATGATGAAGTTGCTGATTAGGTTTGTCCAGACCTAGGACAACTTGTATGGATGAATGCTATCAGTACATTGTCACTGGAGGACAATGAGCATTCGAAGTGAAAATTCCTTAAAAAGGTAATCGTAGCCTCAAGCCTCATCAACCGGAATGACTGAAAATCAGGGGAGATGCAGCAAGGTTAAGTGGGTCGCACTTAATTAGGTTATGTTATCACCTTTCTAGATACCCTCGAATATTGTTTGTACCAAAATTGGGCACAACACTCTTCGGATGTGTTTGAAGAGATAAAATGAAGAAAATAAATGTAAATTTAAGCAGATATAACAAACACACCAATAAACATATAAGAAAATGCATGGAAACACATAGATTTAGAGTGGTTCGGCGAATTGCTTATGTCCACTACGAAATGACTGATGTTTATTGAACTTTACTCGCTGATTACAAAGGTTACAACAGTATAACTAAAGTTTGATAATGATTTCGGTAGAATATCGGCATAGAGAGGCCAAAAGTCCTTTTTTAGTAGGTCTTGGGCTGCTATTTATAGGCATAGACTGCAAATATCTCGCTCAGATCTCGGAAGACCTCTTCTCTCATGTGGGTGGGCCCACACAATCGATCCCATGCCGTTTGCACTCGATCCGTGATCTATACGAACGAATTTTGTATCGATCAGTATTTCGTCCAATCGAGTCAAGATCAATCACGAATATTCTTGAGGATGTACGCAAGCTCCTGTGAAAATTTGATGGCATTTGGACTTGTAGATTTGAGTTATGATCAATGCAAGTTTGGATTTTTCGAAGGCTATTGAATTTGTATCGATGTTGTTCGTACCGATAGCGTGGCTCTATTCGTATCGATGCTTGCATGCTACTTCGTATCGATGGTTGGAGGCCGCCTTCATATTGATGCTTCATGTTTCTTTCTTCGTATCGATCGGTGGTTGTTGCTGTTCGTATCGATGGTGGGAGATGGATACGAGATGGATGGAGGGAGATCGATACGAAATGAGCATTTGTTGATGGATACGAAGTGCTGTTAACATGATGGATACAAAATACCTTCATTTTATGGATGCGAAGGAAGTTAGTAGGTGATGTATACGAACTGAATCTCTCTTGGGGAATGGATACGAAATTGGATGGATACGAATAGAGTTGGATTTCTCAACCGTGATCGATCAATATCTTGAGCATACGAACTCCGATTGACTTGAAATTTGGAACGTTGGCTTTTATAGCTTTGCTTGTCGTGTCATATCAATTGTAGGTCGATCTGGACTCGGGCAAAATTTACTAGTATCCATAGTGAACCTATGTATAACCAATCTTCAGGACAAACTGTCCTTGCCTTCTAGTCAAATCCTTGGTGTCCCGGCCTTGCCAAAAGGCGGGATAACAAATATATTATAAATTATGGATACGATGGTGCATGCAAAAGAGCTCTCGATAAGGGTGGGAACACCCGAGGTGATAACATATTCGGTTCTATCTAGTTTGGGAAAAGGGCTGGTCTTGTGTTGTAGGGGATCCCGGCGAGGTCCTCGGTACATTTTTTTAGATGTGTACGGTACCCCAGTGCCTAGTCATTGTATGGAATCTGTAACGACCCTGAATTTTTGACATTTGAAATCAAAATATTTAATTGATTTTAAATATCTGGAAGTTAGTTTAATTTGAATTTCAAATATCAGAGTTTGTTTGGTAATTAAATTATTGAATTTAATTGTCAAAATTTGGGTAAAAATTTGAATCGTCAATTTTAAGCCTGTTAAAAATAATATGAAGTCTTGGAAAATTCATATTTATAATACTGAAGATAATGGAGGCTTCAGAATGTGAATTTGAAACTGTTTTGTTCAGTTTTGAATTTTATCGTTTAATTCGATATTTGAAAATAGCATTTCGGGGCACAGTCTCGGCATTCGACGAAACCAGTTCCATTAGATCCGTAATATTGTATTATTATCGGATTTCAATTTTCGTAGTGATTGGAGTGATCGTTTGGCCGTACGATAAGAAAACGCGCTGAAATTAAATCGAAAATTTAATATTATAACTGGTCCAAAAAGCTATCTTCTCCATACGATCAAATTTGGACTCGAAACCTTTTCCATTGTGTTCGGAATAGGCGTATAACATTATAAACGCCTAGCGGCACGCCTCGATAGGATGTCAAAATTTTAAGCTTCGTTAATCGAGATAATTTTAACTTTAAAATAAATATATAATTATATTCATTGTTTGACTTATATCCTCAGATCAGCCGCCTTCTTTCATTTTGAATCACTATAGCTGATCAATGTGAGCACGTGAACGTCTCTTCTTGTCCCCCTTCTTTTAACGCAATAGTTTCAAATCTGAGAGAAAAGAAATCGATGCCTTCAGTTATAAATCTCGACCTTCCTTTCCAATTTTTTTATTCAGGGTCGAACGAAAACAAAGGAAAAGAAAAAATTTTTTGCATCTTTCTCAAAACTAACAGAACTATCCAAAACGAAAATCAATTCGAGCATCGCGTTCGCACGAGTAGAGGTAGCTGGGTAGAGCAGTGGTGGTTTGGGGATCTCGCAAATTGTGGTGGAGGCGCTCGCAACGTCGACAACTCGGCTGAGGATTGCGACACCGCAATGGAGTCGGCATCGACGATAAGGGAAGCTCGATTTCGAGCATGTGTTGGAAATTCACGATACTGGGTGATGGCGATTTTGAACGCGAGCACGCGAATGGGCTTCGATTTTTGGGCTTGGCAGTGGCGTGCGTGGGTTTAGGTCGCGTGGTGGCATTTCACGGCAGCAAGATGACGAGGCCACTGTGTTCTCGATCGCGACTGTGGTAGGGCTACAGTCGTCTCTTTGTAGTGAGGTATTAAATTGTTGATTTTAAATTTATTTTAAAGATATATCTATATATATATATATATAGATTTTATAGTAAGGCTTGGCTGTTAATTTATTTCTCTACTTAAAAATGTATATGTACATTTGTATCTACATACAGAAAAAGGAATGTTTTATAGAAGAAAAAAAAGAGAAAAATAAACTGTAGAAAATTTTATTTGGCAGCCTGTTATACATTTAAAACTTTTTATATATATATATATATATGAGATCTTGGAAAATATTGATTTTATTCACTAATTTATTTTAAAATATGGATTTCGGTTGTAATATCCCGGAATTTATGGGCAATATCAATTTAATGATCTGTTTAAATAATTAAATTGATTTGATAATCTTTGATAATAAATGTTTGAATTGATTTAATAATCTAATTAAATAAATATTTAATTAGTGAATTTTATCTTTTAAAAACTAATAAAATGATTTCTATTTATAATATATATATATATGTGTATATGTATTGTAAATAGATAGGCTTTGGTTTGAAATTTAATAAATAAATAAAGTATTGTTTTAAATTTCTAATATACATTTTGATAGTTTTGGACTTTTAAATATATGTATGAACTTTTATTTATAAGTATAATTGATTTTATTTTCTTTAAAGAAATTTATATATATATATATATATATATATATAGATAAGTATTTAATAAATTAAGAAAAGGGCTTTATTAACATTATAAAATAAATATGAATTACTTAAAAAGACAAGTGTAATTATATAAAGCTATATGGTAACAAGTGTTAATTTATTAACAACTCTATGTGACAAATGTCAAATTTTACTTTTAATTTTCTTTTATTTTTAATAAACTACATTTTCACTTATATAAACATATGTTCCCACCTTCTTTTCCTTTTCTATTTCTTTCCAAAAACTTAAGAAAAACTTCAGCAAAAATAATCTGTAATCAAAACTTTTCTCTAACAAATCCTCAAAAACCAAATCTGAACTCATTTCTCTCCTCATAAACAAATTAGTAAGCAAACATTCCTCTCAACCAAATCTGTAACTTAAATCCTCCTCAAACAAATCAGTAATTAAATTTCTCTCAAACCAAATTCCTCAAACAAAGATCAATAAGGCTGCATTTTCTTCAAATTTGGAATTTGGAAACAGAGCCTGTAAAAATCTTCTTCATCATTTTTCTGTAATCTGGAAGCATGTTCAAAACAAGCAAAACCTGGAATCAAAGTTTTTAGCCTGCATATTTTCTTTAATCTGGAATCAAATTCCAGTCTGCATGCAAGTTTATAAAGCTAACAATTCAAGTTTCAAATCAAAGCCCAGAAGTTAAGGCATTCCAGTTTTAAGAGATTCAAAAGCTTTTCAAATTAAAGCTGGAAGCTCTGTTCTTCATTTTTCAAATAGGTGAGTAACAATATTTTTAAAATTTATTGATGAAATCTGGTTGCATGCTTATCTCTGGAAATAAAGTTTTGTCTGTGAGTATATTTTCTTTAGAAAATCTCTGTGCATGTTTGTAGATAAATAGGTTGGTATGCATGTCTGTTATTTGCCCTGTTCTTCAATTTAAAATTAGTGAGTAACATTCATTTTAAACTAAAGTATATGATATCTGTTTACATATGGATTTCTGGAATGAAATATGTATTGAGTAGATATATATGATTGAATTTTTATGTATATATATGGATGGATGCATGTTTGATTGTTGTATTGTTTCTGCCTGTTCTTAATCAGTAGCTTAAGTTTTAATCAAAAACTCCTTATCCTTTATCTGATCTTTATTTAAAACTTAGGAATCAAACATTATTGTTTGTTTAAATCATGGGTTAGTGTTTAAAAGTCTATTAAGTTAAAGTAAAATAAAAATTACTCTGTAAATAAAAAGGGGAACAGGGAAGTTTAAGTTTGTATAAAATTCAAATATGATAATTTAGCATTCCAGGACTTTAAATTGAATCTTTAAACCAAATTATGATTTTTAAAAGAAAAATCACAATTTTTAAGTTTGTAAATATTGAGATATGTTAGTATGAACGGAATTTGGAAATCGATCAAATTCTGGCGATCGATGCAATCTGAAGGGTCGTGGTCTTTAGAGGAGGAAGTGGAACGATCGTAGAGGTCGGGAAAAATGCCAGAAAGATCATCAATGTACGATGGTGGCGATGGTAGTCGATTTAAATCTGTAGCCCTAGTTTTTAAGTGCAATGGTTACTTGTCTCGTTCGAAGTCGTAGCTCGATCGAGTGTCTCGAGTTTTTGGGTTTTGGTAGTGGGGTGTTTGGCGAATGCGTGGACGCGATGAGGTGGATGCAGATGACTGGGATCGTCGGCGGCATGGTGATTTCCTTTGTTGGGTTTAGTTCTAGTTTTTGCTGGTAGGCTCGATTTTGTTTTGTTATGGTTATTGGCAATTGGGAAGGTCAGTTCGTCTGAGGAGGCAATCGGCGACTTGGCGAAGTCGTGGTGACAACTGATGGTGGCCGGAGCTGTCGTACACGTGCACGGTGTACATTCGTTTCTGCTGTAGTTCGATAGTTTTGGGAAGAAAGGATGAGCTGGGTCGTGACTCGAAGTCGAAGCGTGTTTGTCTCGAGTATTAGATCGAGTTGCCTCAGGTTACGCTCGAGTAAGTGAGAGTGTTGTCTGGGTTTTTAAGAGGGGAAGGCTATACCAGTTTTAAAGTAAGTAAAACCATTTTTAAAGTAAGTAAACCCATTTTTTTAAAGTATGTAAATGAATTTGGTTTTATAAGATAAGTTTTTCTTTAACATTTGATTTAAAAGTCTTTAATTGGTTAAATTTTTAATCTTTAAATTGAAATGAAATTTAAAGGAAAAATTTAAAAGCAAAAGGTTTCAATGTATTTGAAAATGATAATTAAGTCATTTATAAGAAATGATTTATCTTAAATATAATTAGGAATTAATGAGTGATTCATTAAACCAATAAGGTAATAAAGGATAAATTTAATAATTAATGGTTTTGTGTTAATTAATTAAAATAATTAAGATTATAAGTTAATTAATTAGGGGTTAATTAATTTGGGATTAATCATTTATTTAGATAAGTATAGATTTTTAATAAATGATTAGAAATTTATTAATCAAGTGATTAAAGATTTATTTAAGCAATTAATTAAGTAATTAGAAATGAATTAATTGGTAATTAAGAATTAATTAGTTTGTAATTAATAAATAGTTGATTAAGGCTTAATTACTTTGAGAAAATAATTAAAGGATTGTTAATAATTATTGAGAGATCATTAATTAGGGATTATTAGATAATTAATTAACATGATTAAATTTGATAATCAATTAGATTAATTAGTTAATATGAAAATGGGTTAAGTATAATTACTTAATGGAAGAAATTTAAAGAAATTGATTACTTAAGGTAATTAATTAAATAAATTTGATAAATTTAAATTAATTAATTAATTTAATTTAAGATAATCACTTTGGTGATTTGTTAAGTATAATTACTTAAATGTAATTATTGAAGAGTAATTACTTAGAAAAGTAATTAAAGTTAATTGGTGGAGGTATTTAACTAAGGAGGGTTTAATAAAAGTAATTTGAGTTAATTACTTTAAATAAATTAATCAAGGGATTAATTAAATGATAATTAATTAAGAAGTAATTAATTATGAAGTGGAGTAATTAAGGGAAGTTAATTACTAAGTGAGATTAATCAAAGGTGATTAATAAATGTGACTAATTAAAGATTAATTATTAAATATAATTAATTTAAATGGAGTAATTAATTAAGAGTAATTAAAGATTATAAATTAATTAATATAATTAATAATGTAATTAAGGATTGATTAATTAAGATTAGTTAATCAATAATAAGTGATTAAAGTAATTAATTAATTGTAATTAATTAAGGATTAATGTAATTAAATATAGTTAATTAATTAATGATGTAATTAAAGATTAATTACTGTAATGGTTTAAGTTAATTAATTTGTGAAATTAATTAAGAATTAATTACTTAAAGTAATTAAAGGATTATTAATCAGGAATGATTAATTAAGATGGATACTTAGAGTAATGATTAATTAATTGGTTAAATTAATAATTAAGTAAGCAGGATTTATAGAATGAAGTAATTAGTTTAATTCACTTTAAATTAATTAGATGATATAAATCATTGCTTAAGGATGGATGAATGAGATTGAATGTATTTCATTGTTTGATATCTCTGATGAGATATGATTGATATATGATATGGATGTTTGGTTGAATTATAATGATAATGTGAATTATCTGTTTGGGATGATAATGTAGATTATCTATTGAATTATCTATCTTTGTGTATATAAATAAGAATTGAATTGTTTTAACCTTAAAACAACTTGGCCCTTAAAAGATACGTTTTGGATATCGATGAGACCGGGATCGGGTTTCCGTATACCGGGATTCCAGGTCTGGAGACCCGAATACCACATCGATCCAAATTTACGATAGGTCGTGAATCTCAAGTGAAGATGAAGATTCAGAGTGCAAGGGTTATTGTCGTTAACTCTGAGGGTGATTCCAAAACGAGTGTAACGAGATAATGCCTTCGGTTTCGTTCGAACCCGGAACGAACTTGTATGGATTGAATGCTTTCAACACATCGTCAGGCGGACGATGAGCATT
Organism: Allium fistulosum; assembly: GCA_030737815.1. Lineage (NCBI taxonomy): Eukaryota > Viridiplantae > Streptophyta > Magnoliopsida > Asparagales > Amaryllidaceae > Allium > Allium fistulosum. The sequence continues at coordinate 270,713,349 of CM060902.1, read as the reverse complement.
CTAAGTGATATGTTCTGATTAAAGGTAATCGTAACCTCAAGCCTCATCAACCGAGAATGGCTAAAACAGGGGAGGTGCAGCAAGGCTTCGTGGGTAGCACCCACTGAGAGCAAGATAGATCCCTGTCTAGAGGTCCCTTTTCTTTTTATTCGGCTTAGTGTGTGGTTGGTCGCGCCAACTACGGGGTTATCTTGTTCGGAATTATCCAGTAAGGGATGGTTCCGGCTTTGTGTTGCAGGGGAGCGGGCGTACTCCTCGGTACGGTGATCTAGGCCACGTACTGTGACGGGCGGTACCCCAGTAGCCCTGCCATTGTATGGAAACCCATTCTTCCTACGTACCCTTACGGTTTTGATTGTATAACCCACTTTGTGGCTAGTATGCTAGAATTTAATAATGTAACAATTTCAGCTATTTCATATTTATTTGAAAACCCTAGACCCTATTATAATATAACTGGATTTCCTATCAAATGTTTTGGTTAGCGTAAGGTAAAAACTTACCCATGTTTATTTGTGGGGAGTCTTACGTGATACCTTTTCTTTCTAAAGGTTTTGAAGTTAAGCAAGTTTAACCTGTTACTCACACCAGACCCATGTCTGACCCAAGTTGTTTATTTCTGTTTTATAAACTCTTGGGTACTCAAATTTTTACGAGTAGCCAAGGGATTCAGGTTTAGCTTTGACGAATTGTGGAGGAGCAATGGAGCAGGAGGCTTCAGCGTTGTAGATATATATAGTAGTTCCGCTGTGTCTGTATCTCTGTAGTGTATTGAGTTGTAATGTCTAGACAGATGTTATAACTGTCTAGTAAGTGATGTATATGCTGTGTAACTCTGTAAAGTGTTGTATACTATGTAATAGTATATGTTATTAATATAATTTATTCGTTCCGCTGTGAGATCGTTGTTGTTGTTTCTTTCTTTCTTCTCTTCTTTTCTATTTTCTACCCCTTTCTTTCTTATTAATGATACGACTTTCTGTGGAGAAAAAGTCGGGTCGTTACAGTTGGTATCAGAACATAGGTTGAGCGAATGCCTAAGCTTTTGGTTAAGTGAATATCAGAACACTAGGTTGAGTGAATACCTAGGTTCGGAAGGATTGTTCATTAGAGATAGGATCTGTAGGAACCTGTTGAGTTTGAGTATATATATACGAGAGCGCGTATTTGTTAGTTATATAAAATGGTTTTATATTGTGTTAATTGATCGGTTGGGTGGTATATGGATTCTGGTCAATACGAGTAGCTAACTTTATTGATAGGGATCTCTAAACACTTGGACCAGGCCAACGGACACAATATTGTTTTAAAAAGGTAGATGAAATAATTTTACCCAGATATAATTTCTATATAAAAAAGTATCATTTTAAATGTATATGGTATTTGTAATGATTGGTTGAGATGATAATAATTTATCATCTAGGATTAAAGTCTGAGTGTTAAGGTTGGAAGTGTATCTGTCGAGACTGTAAACCTAATACCGTCTCGAGTGAACTTTACAGTTGTGTAAGGATTTCACAATCTCTGAAGGAAACCTGTTAAGGTTCGGAGTTCATCTTAGGAGTTGGATGAGTAGAGTTGGATCTGTCGGAGAACAGAAGCGAGTGATGGTATCTCAGGTAATAGTAGCTGTGTGATGAGATGCAGTGACTATGGATGTTCCCGAAGATGTTTTCTTTGGAACAAGTTAATGAAGTGTGTCTGCTTCGGTGTTGTGGTTGAGTTCAGCATGGTGTTTCTATTTGGTTTGGGTTCGAGTTTCTCGAAGAGCTTTGGAAAAGGAAGTCTTTGGCATTTGTGGCAGCAGTGCAGCTCGGAGTATTCTGTGCATTGGTAGGAAGTTTTCTGGCTGAGCAGTTTTTCTGAAAGTAGAGTTCAGAAGCAGTAGAGTGGATCCATTTCTTCAATAGATTGGATAGTTAAGTATGAGCTGTTCTGATTGGTTAAAGGGAGAACAGTTTCTTTGGAATTAGGCTGGGTTGATTGCAAAAGTAACTTGCGATAGATTGAGTATTCTCTTAAGTTAACTGAGATTTTCTGGGATGTGTTGTCCAGTTTGTGCTTGTGTTCTTCATCAGCATTTTCATTCTACTCCAGATCAGAATGGTGCAGCGGAAGTAGTTTGGCGAGTGCATCTGTTTGTCTTTTCCAGATAGGAGAAGTTAGTTCGGTCTTCTGATGTTGTGAGTAGATTTGTGTTTTGGATTATGGGTAGATTTTGAGAGGATCATTTTGTCGGGTTATTTTTGGTCTAGTTTGTTTCTAGAAGCATCGGCGAAGGTTGAGCTGATCAGAAAGGATTTGTAGGAAGCCGAGATCGTCTGAAGATTTTGTGGATAAGAGACGAAGGAATTTGAAATTCGAAGTTGGAGACTTCGTTGGTGTGAAGTTTTTCTCTGATTAAAGGGAGCTATAAGATTGGGTAAGTCTCGGAAGTCAGCTCCGAGTTGTTTTGGATCTTTTCTATGTTCTGATTTGGATAAGAGTTTGATCTACTGGATTGAATTGTCAGTTTGGATAATTGGAATTCAATGTATTTTACGTATCTCTGAGGGAGTACGTGTTTGATCTATCTCTGGTTTTGGAACCGACAGTTCTGGAGGATTTGGTTGTTGAGTCAAACTCGTCTGTAGTCTGATATCTTGTTTAGTTCTGTAGATCTAGATGAGTAGGAGCTTTATAGCTTAGTAGTATTGATTGTTTGGATTCTATAGAGCGAGTATCCCGGTATTTATATACTTGGGGAAACTCGAGGAATTGTATTCAGAATTTTTTTCTGGATAGTTTGAATTGTTTGATTAGATGAATTGGTTGCAATGGTTGTTAGTATATGAATGATAATATATGCTTGTGATTTAAATGGATTATTTAATTACCTTTGTCTTAAATTTCGGGGACGAAATTATTTTAAGGGGGGAGGAATGTAATATCCCGGAATTTATGGGCAATATCAATTTAATGATCTGTTTAAATAATTAAATTGATTTGATAATCTTTGATAATAAATGTTTGAATTGATTTAATAATCTAATTAAATAAATATTTAATTAGTGAATTTTACCTTTTAAAAACTAATAAAATGATTTCTATTTATAATATATATATATATATGTGTATATGTATTGTAAATAGATAGGCTTTGGTTTGAAATTTAATAAATAAATAAAGTATTGTTTTAAATTTCTAATATACATTTTGATAGTTTTGGATTTTTAAATATATGTATGAACTTTTATTTATAAGTATAATTGATTTTATTTTCTTTAAAGAAATTTATATATATATATATATAGATAAGTATTTAATAAATTAAGAAAAGGGCTTTATTAACATTATAAAATAAATATGAATTACTTAAAAAGACAAGTGTAATTATATAAAGCTATATGGTAACAAGTGTTAATTTATTAACAACTCTATGTGACAAATGTCAAATTTTACTTTTAATTTTCTTTTATTTTTAATAAACTACATTTTCACTTATATAAACATATGTTCCCACCTTCTTTTCCTTTTCTATTTCTTTCCAAAAACTTAAGAAAAACTTCAGCAAAAATAATCTGTAATCAAAACTTTTCTCTAACAAATCCTCAAAAACCAAATCTGAACTCATTTCTCTCCTCATAAACAAATTAGTAAGCAAACATTCCTCTCAACCAAATCTGTAACTTAAATCCTCCTCAAACAAATCAGTAATTAAATTTCTCTCAAACCAAATTCCTCAAACAAAGATCAATAAGGCTGCATTTTCTTCAAATTTGGAATCTGGAAACAGAGCCTGTAAAAATCTTCTTCATCATTTTTTTGTAATCTGGAAGCATGTTCAAAACAAGCAAAACCTGGAATCAAAGTTTTTAGCCTGCATATTTTCTTTAATCTGGAATCAAATTCCAGTCTGCATGCAAGTTTATAAAGCTAACAATTCAAGTTTCAAATCAAAGCCCAGAAGTTAAGGCATTCCAGTTTTAAGAGATTCAAAAGCTTTTCAAATTAAAGCTGGAAGCTCTGTTCTTCATTTTTCAAATAGGTGAGTAACAATATTTTTAAAATTTATTGATGAAATCTGGTTGCATGCTTATCTCTGGAAATAAAGTTTTGTTTGTGAGTATATTTTCTTTAGAAAATCTCTGTGCATGTTTGTAGATAAATAGGTTGGTATGCATGTCTGTTATTTGCCCTGTTCTTCAATTTAAAATTAGTGAGTAACATTCATTTTAAACTAAAGTATATGATATCTGTTTACATATGGATTTCTGGAATGAAATATGTATTGAGTAGATATATATGATTGAATTTTTATGTATATATATGGATGGATGCATGTTTGATTGTTGTATTGTTTCTGCCTGTTCTTAATCAGTAGCTTAAGTTTTAATCAAAAACTCCTTATCCTTTATCTGATCTTTATTTAAAACTTAGGAATCAAACATTATTGTTTGTTTAAATCATGGGTTAGTGTTTAAAAGTCTATTAAGTTAAAGTAAAATAAAAATTACTCTGTAAATAAAAAGGGGAACAGGGAAGTTTAAGTTTGTATAAAATTCAAATATGATAATTTAGCATTCCAGGACTTTAAATTGAATCTTTAAACCAAATTATGATTTTTAAAAGAAAAATCACAATTTTTAAGTTTGTAAATATTGAGATATGTTAGTATGAACGGAATTTGGAAATCGATCAAATTCTGGCGATCGATGCAATCTGAAGGGTCGTGGTCTTTAGAGGAGGAAGTGGAACGATCGTAGAGGTCGGGAAAAATGCCAGAAAGATCATCAATGTACGATGGTGGCGATGGTAGTCGATTTAAATCTGTAGCCCTAGTTTTTAAGTGCAATGGTTACTTGTCTCATTCGAAGTCGTAGCTCGATCGAGTGTCTCGAGTTTCTGGGTTTTGGTAGTGGGGTGTTTGGCGAATGCGTGGACGCGATGAGGTGGATGCAGATGACTGGGATCGTCGGCGGCAGGGTGATTTCCTTTGTTGGGTTTAGTTCTAGTTTTTGCTGGTAGGCTCGATTTTGTTTTGTTATAGTTATTGGCAATTGGGAAGGTCAGTTCGTCTGAGGAGGCAATCGGCGAATTGGCGAAGTCGTGGTGACGACTGATGGTGGCCGGAGCTGTCGTACACGTGCACGGTGTACATTCGTTTCTGCTGTAGTTCGATAGTTTTGGGAAGAAAGGATGAGCTGGGTCGTGACTTGAAGTCGAAGCGTGTTTGTCTCGAGTATTAGATCGAGTTGCCTCAGGTTACGCTCGAGTAAGTGAGAGTGTTGTCTGGGTTTTTAAGAGGGGAAGGCTATACCAGTTTTAAAGTAAGTAAAACCATTTTTAAAGTAAGTAAACCCATTTTTTTAAAGTAAGTAAATGAATTTGGTTTTATAAGATAAGTTTTTCTTTAACATTTGATTTAAAAGTCTTTAATTGGTTTAATTTTTAATCTTTAAATTGAAATGAAATTTAAAGGAAAAATTTAAAAGCAAAAGGTTTCAATGTATTTGAAAATGATAATTAAGTCATTTATAAGAAATGATTTATCTTAAATATAATTAGGAATTAATGAGTGATTCATTAAACCAATAAGGTAATAAAGGATAAATTTAATAATTAATGGTTTTGTGTTAATTAATTAAAATAATTAAGATTATAAGTTAATTAATTAGGGGTTAATTAATTTGGGATTAATCATTTATTTAGATAAGTATAGATTTTTAATAAATGATTAGAAATTTATTAATCAAGTGATTAAAGATTTATTTAAGCAATTAATTAAGTAATTAGAAATGAATTAATTGGTAATTAAGAATTAATTAGTTTGTAATTAATAAATAGTTGATTAAGGCTTAATTACTTTGAGAAAATAATTAAAGGATTGTTAATAATTAATGAGAGATCATTAATTAGGGATTATTAGATAATTAATTAACATGATTAAATTTGATAATCAATTAGATTAATTAGTTAATATGAAAATGGGTTAAGTATAATTACTTAATGGAAGAAATTTAAAGAAATTGATTACTTAAGGTAATTAATTAAATAAATTTGATAAGTTTAAATTAATTAATTAATTTAATTTAAGATAATCACTTTGGTGATTTGTTAAGTATAATTACTTAAATGTAATTATTGAAGAGTAATTACTTAGAAAAGTAATTAAAGTTAATTGGTGGAGGTATTTAACTAAGAAGGGTTTAATAAAAGTAATTTGAGTTAATTACTTTAAATAAATTAATCAAGGGATTAATTAAATGATAATTAATTAAGAAGTAATTAATTATGAAGTGGAGTAATTAAGGGAAGTTAATTACTAAGTGAGATTAATCAAAGGTGATTAATAAATGTGACTAATTAAAGATTAATTATTAAATATAATTAATTTAAATGGAGTAATTAATTAAGAGTAATTAAAGATTATAAATTAATTAATATAATTAATAATGTAATTAAGGATTGATTAATTAAGATTAGTTAATCAATAATAAGTGATTAAAGTAATTAATTAATTGTAATTAATTAAGGATTAATGTAATTAAATATAGTTAATTAATTAATGATGTAATTAAAGATTAATTACTGTAATGGTTTAAGTTAATTAATTTGTGAAATTAATTAAGAATTAATTACTTAAAGTAATTAAAGGATTATTAATCAGGAATGATTAATTAAGATGGATACTTAGAGTAATGATTAATTAATTGGTTAAATTAATAATTAAGTAAGCAGGATTTATAGAATGAAGTAATTAGTTTAATTCACTTTAAATTAATTAGATGATATAAATCATTGCTTAAGGATGGATGAATGAGATTGAATGTATTTCATTGTTTGATATCTCTGATGAGATATGATTGATATATGATATGGATGTTTGGTTGAATTATAATGATAATGTGAATTATCTGTTTGGGATGATAATGTAGATTATCTATTGAATTATCTATCTTTGTGTATATAGATAAGAATTGAATTGTTTTAACCTTAAAACAACTTGGCCCTTAAAAGATACGTTTTGGATATCGATGAGACCGGGATCGGGTTTCCGTATACCGGGATTCCAGGTCTGGAGACCCGAATACCACATCGATCCAAATTTACGATAGGTCGTGAATCTCAAGTGAAGATGAAGATTCAGAGTGCAAGGGTTATTGTCGTTAACTCTGAGGGTGATTCCAAAACGAGTGTAACGAGATAATGCCTTCGGTTTCGTTCGAACCCGGAACGAACTTGTATGGATTGAATGCTTTCAACACATCGTCAGGCGGACGATGAGCATTCTAAGTGATATGTTCTGATTAAAGGTAATCGTAACCTCAAGCCTCATCAACCGAGAATGGCTAAAACAGGGGAGGTGCAGCAAGGCTTCGTGGGTAGCACCCACTGAGAGCAAGATAGATCCCTGTCTAGAGGTCCCTTTTCTTTTTATTCGGCTTAGTGTGTGGTTGGTCGCGCCAACTACGGGGTTATCTTGTTCGGAATTATCCAGTAAGGGATGGTTCCGGCTTTGTGTTGCAGGGGAGCGGGCGTACTCCTCGGTACGGTGATCTAGGCCACGTACTGTGACGGGCGGTACCCCAGTAGCCCTGCCATTGTATGGAAACCCATTCTTCCTACGTACCCTTACGGTTTTGATTGTATAACCCACTTTGTGGCTAGTATGCTAGAATTTAATAATGTAACAATTTCAGCTATTTCATATTTATTTGAAAACCCTAGACCCTATTATAATATAACTGGATTTCCTATCAAATGTTTTGGTTAGCGTAAGGTAAAAACTTACCCATGTTTATTTGTGGGGAGTCTTACGTGATACCTTTTCTTTCTAAAGGTTTTGAAGTTAAGCAAGTTTAACCTGTTACTCACACCAGACCCATGTCTGACCCAAGTTGTTTATTTCTGTTTTATAAACTCTTGGGTACTCAAATTTTTACGAGTAGCCAAGGGATTCAGGTTTAGCTTTGACGAATTGTGGAGGAGCAATGGAGCAGGAGGCTTCAGCGTTGTAGATATATATAGTAGTTCCGCTGTGTCTGTATCTCTGTAGTGTATTGAGTTGTAATGTCTAGACAGATGTTATAACTGTCTAGTAAGTGATGTATATGCTGTGTAACTCTGTAAAGTGTTGTATACTATGTAATAGTATATGTTATTAATATAATTTATTCGTTCCGCTGTGAGATCGTTGTTGTTGTTTCTTTCTTTCTTCTCTTCTTTTCTATTTTCTACCCCTTTCTTTCTTATTAATGATACGACTTTCTGTGGAGAAAAAGTCGGGTCGTTACAGTTGGTATCAGAACATAGGTTGAGCGAATGCCTAAGCTTTTGGTTAAGTGAATATCAGAACACTAGGTTGAGTGAATACCTAGGTTCGGAAGGATTGTTCATTAGAGATAGGATCTGTAGGAACCTGTTGAGTTTGAGTATATATATACGAGAGCGCGTATTTGTTAGTTATATAAAATGGTTTTATATTGTGTTAATTGATCGGTTGGGTGGTATATGGATTCTGGTCAATACGAGTAGCTAACTTTATTGATAGGGATCTCTAAACACTTGGACCAGGCCAACGGACACAATATTGTTTTAAAAAGGTAGATGAAATAATTTTACCCAGATATAATTTCTATATAAAAAAGTATCATTTTAAATGTATATGGTATTTGTAATGATTGGTTGAGATGATAATAATTTATCATCTAGGATTAAAGTCTGAGTGTTAAGGTTGGAAGTGTATCTGTCGAGACTGTAAACCTAATACCGTCTCGAGTGAACTTTACAGTTGTGTAAGGATTTCACAATCTCTGAAGGAAACCTGTTAAGGTTCGGAGTTCATCTTAGGAGTTGGATGAGTAGAGTTGGATCTGTCGGAGAACAGAAGCGAGTGATGGTATCTCAGGTAATAGTAGCTGTGTGATGAGATGCAGTGACTATGGATGTTCCCGAAGATGTTTTCTTTGGAACAAGTTAATGAAGTGTGTCTGCTTCGGTGTTGTGGTTGAGTTCAGCATGGTGTTTCTATTTGGTTTGGGTTCGAGTTTCTCGAAGAGCTTTGGAAAAGGAAGTCTTTGGCATTTGTGGCAGCAGTGCAGCTCGGAGTATTCTGTGCATTGGTAGGAAGTTTTCTGGCTGAGCAGTTTTTCTGAAAGTAGAGTTCAGAAGCAGTAGAGTGGATCCATTTCTTCAATAGATTGGATAGTTAAGTATGAGCTGTTCTGATTGGTTAAAGGGAGAACAGTTTCTTTGGAATTAGGCTGGGTTGATTGCAAAAGTAACTTGCGATAGATTGAGTATTCTCTTAAGTTAACTGAGATTTTCTGGGATGTGTTGTCCAGTTTGTGCTTGTGTTCTTCATCAGCATTTTCATTCTACTCCAGATCAGAATGGTGCAGCGGAAGTAGTTTGGCGAGTGCATCTGTTTGTCTTTTCCAGATAGGAGAAGTTAGTTCGGTCTTCTGATGTTGTGAGTAGATTTGTGTTTTGGATTATGGGTAGATTTTGAGAGGATCATTTTGTCGGGTTATTTTTGGTCTAGTTTGTTTCTAGAAGCATCGGCGAAGGTTGAGCTGATCAGAAAGGATTTGTAGGAAGCCGAGATCGTCTGAAGATTTTGTGGATAAGAGACGAAGGAATTTGAAATTCGAAGTTGGAGACTTCGTTGGTGTGAAGTTTTTCTCTGATTAAAGGGAGCTATAAGATTGGGTAAGTCTCGGAAGTCAGCTCCGAGTTGTTTTGGATCTTTTCTATGTTCTGATTTGGATAAGAGTTTGATCTACTGGATTGAATTGTCAGTTTGGATAATTGGAATTCAATGTATTTTACGTATCTCTGAGGGAGTACGTGTTTGATCTATCTCTGGTTTTGGAACCGACAGTTCTGGAGGATTTGGTTGTTGAGTCAAACTCGTCTGTAGTCTGATATCTTGTTTAGTTCTGTAGATCTAGATGAGTAGGAGCTTTATAGCTTAGTAGTATTGATTGTTTGGATTCTATAGAGCGAGTATCCCGGTATTTATATACTTGGGGAAACTCGAGGAATTGTATTCAGAATTTTTTTCTGGATAGTTTGAATTGTTTGATTAGATGAATTGGTTGCAATGGTTGTTAGTATATGAATGATAATATATGCTTGTGATTTAAATGGATTATTTAATTACCTTTGTCTTAAATTTCGGGGACGAAATTATTTTAAGGGGGGAGGAATGTAATATCCCGGAATTTATGGGCAATATCAATTTAATGATCTGTTTAAATAATTAAATTGATTTGATAATCTTTGATAATAAATGTTTGAATTGATTTAATAATCTAATTAAATAAATATTTAATTAGTGAATTTTACCTTTTAAAAACTAATAAAATGATTTCTATTTATAATATATATATATATATGTGTATATGTATTGTAAATAGATAGGCTTTGGTTTGAAATTTAATAAATAAATAAAGTATTGTTTTAAATTTCTAATATACATTTTGATAGTTTTGGATTTTTAAATATATGTATGAACTTTTATTTATAAGTATAATTGATTTTATTTTCTTTAAAGAAATTTATATATATATATATATAGATAAGTATTTAATAAATTAAGAAAAGGGCTTTATTAACATTATAAAATAAATATGAATTACTTAAAAAGACAAGTGTAATTATATAAAGCTATATGGTAACAAGTGTTAATTTATTAACAACTCTATGTGACAAATGTCAAATTTTACTTTTAATTTTCTTTTATTTTTAATAAACTACATTTTCACTTATATAAACATATGTTCCCACCTTCTTTTCCTTTTCTATTTCTTTCCAAAAACTTAAGAAAAACTTCAGCAAAAATAATCTGTAATCAAAACTTTTCTCTAACAAATCCTCAAAAACCAAATCTGAACTCATTTCTCTCCTCATAAACAAATTAGTAAGCAAACATTCCTCTCAACCAAATCTGTAACTTAAATCCTCCTCAAACAAATCAGTAATTAAATTTCTCTCAAACCAAATTCCTCAAACAAAGATCAATAAGGCTGCATTTTCTTCAAATTTGGAATCTGGAAACAGAGCCTGTAAAAATCTTCTTCATCATTTTTTTGTAATCTGGAAGCATGTTCAAAACAAGCAAAACCTGGAATCAAAGTTTTTAGCCTGCATATTTTCTTTAATCTGGAATCAAATTCCAGTCTGCATGCAAGTTTATAAAGCTAACAATTCAAGTTTCAAATCAAAGCCCAGAAGTTAAGGCATTCCAGTTTTAAGAGATTCAAAAGCTTTTCAAATTAAAGCTGGAAGCTCTGTTCTTCATTTTTCAAATAGGTGAGTAACAATATTTTTAAAATTTATTGATGAAATCTGGTTGCATGCTTATCTCTGGAAATAAAGTTTTGTTTGTGAGTATATTTTCTTTAGAAAATCTCTGTGCATGTTTGTAGATAAATAGGTTGGTATGCATGTCTGTTATTTGCCCTGTTCTTCAATTTAAAATTAGTGAGTAACATTCATTTTAAACTAAAGTATATGATATCTGTTTACATATGGATTTCTGGAATGAAATATGTATTGAGTAGATATATATGATTGAATTTTTATGTATATATATGGATGGATGCATGTTTGATTGTTGTATTGTTTCTGCCTGTTCTTAATCAGTAGCTTAAGTTTTAATCAAAAACTCCTTATCCTTTATCTGATCTTTATTTAAAACTTAGGAATCAAACATTATTGTTTGTTTAAATCATGGGTTAGTGTTTAAAAGTCTATTAAGTTAAAGTAAAATAAAAATTACTCTGTAAATAAAAAGGGGAACAGGGAAGTTTAAGTTTGTATAAAATTCAAATATGATAATTTAGCATTCCAGGACTTTAAATTGAATCTTTAAACCAAATTATGATTTTTAAAAGAAAAATCACAATTTTTAAGTTTGTAAATATTGAGATATGTTAGTATGAACGGAATTTGGAAATCGATCAAATTCTGGCGATCGATGCAATCTGAAGGGTCGTGGTCTTTAGAGGAGGAAGTGGAACGATCGTAGAGGTCGGGAAAAATGCCAGAAAGATCATCAATGTACGATGGTGGCGATGGTAGTCGATTTAAATCTGTAGCCCTAGTTTTTAAGTGCAATGGTTACTTGTCTCATTCGAAGTCGTAGCTCGATCGAGTGTCTCGAGTTTCTGGGTTTTGGTAGTGGGGTGTTTGGCGAATGCGTGGACGCGATGAGGTGGATGCAGATGACTGGGATCGTCGGCGGCAGGGTGATTTCCTTTGTTGGGTTTAGTTCTAGTTTTTGCTGGTAGGCTCGATTTTGTTTTGTTATAGTTATTGGCAATTGGGAAGGTCAGTTCGTCTGAGGAGGCAATCGGCGAATTGGCGAAGTCGTGGTGACGACTGATGGTGGCCGGAGCTGTCGTACACGTGCACGGTGTACATTCGTTTCTGCTGTAGTTCGATAGTTTTGGGAAGAAAGGATGAGCTGGGTCGTGACTTGAAGTCGAAGCGTGTTTGTCTCGAGTATTAGATCGAGTTGCCTCAGGTTACGCTCGAGTAAGTGAGAGTGTTGTCTGGGTTTTTAAGAGGGGAAGGCTATACCAGTTTTAAAGTAAGTAAAACCATTTTTAAAGTAAGTAAACCCATTTTTTTAAAGTAAGTAAATGAATTTGGTTTTATAAGATAAGTTTTTCTTTAACATTTGATTTAAAAGTCTTTAATTGGTTTAATTTTTAATCTTTAAATTGAAATGAAATTTAAAGGAAAAATTTAAAAGCAAAAGGTTTCAATGTATTTGAAAATGATAATTAAGTCATTTATAAGAAATGATTTATCTTAAATATAATTAGGAATTAATGAGTGATTCATTAAACCAATAAGGTAATAAAGGATAAATTTAATAATTAATGGTTTTGTGTTAATTAATTAAAATAATTAAGATTATAAGTTAATTAATTAGGGGTTAATTAATTTGGGATTAATCATTTATTTAGATAAGTATAGATTTTTAATAAATGATTAGAAATTTATTAATCAAGTGATTAAAGATTTATTTAAGCAATTAATTAAGTAATTAGAAATGAATTAATTGGTAATTAAGAATTAATTAGTTTGTAATTAATAAATAGTTGATTAAGGCTTAATTACTTTGAGAAAATAATTAAAGGATTGTTAATAATTAATGAGAGATCATTAATTAGGGATTATTAGATAATTAATTAACATGATTAAATTTGATAATCAATTAGATTAATTAGTTAATATGAAAATGGGTTAAGTATAATTTCTTAATGGAAGAAATTTAAAGAAATTGATTACTTAAGGTAATTAATTAAATAAATTTGATAAGTTTAAATTAATTAATTAATTTAATTTAAGATAATCACTTTGGTGATTTGTTAAGTATAATTACTTAAATGTAATTATTGAAGAGTAATTACTTAGAAAAGTAATTAAAGTTAATTGGTGGAGGTATTTAACTAAGAAGGGTTTAATAAAAGTAATTTGAGTTAATTACTTTAAATAAATTAATCAAGGGATTAATTAAATGATAATTAATTAAGAAGTAATTAATTATGAAGTGGAGTAATTAAGGGAAGTTAATTACTAAGTGAGATTAATCAAAGGTGATTAATAAATGTGACTAATTAAAGATTAATTATTAAATATAATTAATTTAAATGGAGTAATTAATTAAGAGTAATTAAAGATTATAAATTAATTAATATAATTAATAATGTAATTAAGGATTGATTAATTAAGATTAGTTAATCAATAATAAGTGATTAAAGTAATTAATTAATTGTAATTAATTAAGGATTAATGTAATTAAATATAGTTAATTAATTAATGATGTAATTAAAGATTAATTACTGTAATGGTTTAAGTTAATTAATTTGTGAAATTAATTAAGAATTAATTACTTAAAGTAATTAAAGGATTATTAATCAGGAATGATTAATTAAGATGGATACTTAGAGTAATGATTAATTAATTGGTTAAATTAATAATTAAGTAAGCAGGATTTATAGAATGAAGTAATTAGTTTAATTCACTTTAAATTAATTAGATGATATAAATCATTGCTTAAGGATGGATGAATGAGATTGAATGTATTTCATTGTTTGATATCTCTGATGAGATATGATTGATATATGATATGGATGTTTGGTTGAATTATAATGATAATGTGAATTATCTGTTTGGGATGATAATGTAGATTATCTATTGAATTATCTATCTTTGTGTATATAGATAAGAATTGAATTGTTTTAACCTTAAAACAACTTGGCCCTTAAAAGATACGTTTTGGATTTCGATGAGACCGGGATCGGGTTTCCGTATACCGGGATTCCAGGTCTGGAGACCCGAATACCACATCGATCCAAATTTACGATAGGTCGTGAATCTCAAGTGAAGATGAAGATTCAGAGTGCAAGGGTTATTGTCGTTAACTCTGAGGGTGATTCCAAAACGAGTGTAACGAGATAATGCCTTCGGTTTCGTTCGAACCCGGAACGAACTTGTATGGATTGAATGCTTTCAACACATCGTCAGGCGGACGATGAGCATTCTAAGTGATATGTTCTGATTAAAGGTAATCGTAACCTCAAGCCTCATCAACCGGGAATGGCTAAAACAGGGGAGGTGCAGCAAGGCTTCGTGGGTAGCACCCACTGAGAGCAAGATAGATCCCTGTCTAGAGGTCCCTTTTCTTTTTATTCGGCTTAGTGTGTGGTTGGTCGCGCCAACTACGGGGTTATCTTGTTCGGAATTATCCAGTAAGGGATGGTTCCGGCTTTGTGTTGCAAGGGAGCGGGCGTACTCCTCGGTACGGTGATCTAGGCCACGTACTGTGACGGGCGGTACCCCAGTAGCCCTGCCATTGTATGGAAACCCATTCTTCCTACGTACCCTTACGGTTTTGATTGTATAACCCACTTTGTGGCTAGTATGCTGGAATTTAATAATGTAACAATTTCAGCTATTTCATATTTATTTGAAAACCCTAGACCCTATTATAATATAACTGGATTTCCTATCAAATGTTTTGGTTAGCGTAAGGTAAAAACTTACCCATGTTTATTTGTGGGGAGTCTTACGTGATACCTTTTCTTTCTAAAGGTTTTGAAGTTAAGCAAGTTTAACCTGTTACTCACACCAGACCCATGTCTGACCCAAGTTGTTTATTTCTGTTTTATAAACTCTTGGGTACTCAAATTTTTACGAGTAGCCAAGGGATTCAGGTTTAGCTTTGACGAATTGTGGAGGAGCAATGGAGCAGGAGGCTTCAGCGTTGTAGATATATATAGTAGTTCCGTTGTGTCTGTATCTCTGTAGTGTATTGAGTTGTAATGTCTAGACAGATGTTATAACTGTCTAGTAAGTGATGTATATGCTGTGTAACTCTGTAAAGTGTTGTATACTATGTAATAGTATATGTTATTAATATAATTTATTCGTTCCGCTGTGAGATCGTTGTTGTTGTTTCTTTCTTTCTTCTCTTCTTTTCTATTTTCTACCCCTTTCTTTCTTATTAATGATACGACTTTCTGTGGAGAAAAAGTCGGGTCGTTACATCGGTGAGCTATTTGTTTTATTAACCTATCTAATTATTTTTAACCACCGAAAGTAATTTATTAAAGGAATTCTAGTTTAAGATTTAATTCTTCTGTTAGATAAATTTATTAAAAGTAATTGGTTTAAAATAAAATCCTTGAATAATTAAAATTACAAAACGAAAATTTGTTATTCGATTATTTTGAATTTTAATAAATTGTATAAATTGTTTATACAAGGTTTAAAATCGAGAAATCAAGTCAAAATTGGAAATGGGATTGCAAAATAAAAGCAAAGGTGAGATCTTCTCACTCAAATTGAAAGTTGGATTTGCAGTTATAGATTGATTGCTGTTTGGATGTGATATAGTGTATATATAGTAGTATATAGCAATATATATATATATTGGAATATGTATATATTGGAGTTGTTGACTTCCCGCATTATATAGCGGATGAGACCCTATTGCGCCGCATAATAGCGGATGATATTTTTTTATAAATTCCATATACCACTATATTTCACCTCGAAGTGGAATTGGTATTATGCTAACATCTGTGGATGTAGGGCAACAGGTTGGAGGGATCCAACTGGATTCCTCAAATATTTGAATTTGTTTCATATGCTATGTGATTATTTATTATAATCTGTGAATGATTATATTTGTGATGGAATTTTTTGAAGGCTAAAATTTAGCCGAATGTATTTTTGGTATCGTTGGATACCAGAAATGAAAATTAAATTGGATTTTGAAATTAAAGTGGAAAACTTTAAGGGAATTTATTTGAAAGAATTGAATTTATTTGAAAGAAGGAATTTTAAAGTACTAAAATTGATTTTTGAAATCTTACCGAATAAATTCCTAAATATGGGAAAAGATATTAATAAATGAGTTTTGAATAATATTGTTTAAAAGCAAAAGAATTCATTTAAAAATGGAATTTTGAATAATTTGGAAAGAATAAAGGAATTTATATAAAAGTGATACATTTCTAGAAATCAATTTGTAAAATTGATTTGGTATTTGAAAATGAATCTTTGAGAAATCGATATGGAAATTTATTCGGGGATGAAATAAATTTAGAAATAAGTTTGTAATTGATTTGGTGTTGAAATAAAAATTGAGAAATCAATTTGGAATTTGATTTTGGAGTTGAAAGTGAATATTTGAAAAATCGATTTAAAAATCGTATAAAGGTGAATATTTAGGAATGTAAATTCAAATTGGGATTTATAAAGGAAAAGGGAATTTGTTTTAAAAATAAATGCTGATTTATTTTTAAAGTGTGGAAACAAAATTACGGATTTGGAATGTAAATTTAAAATAAATCGATAAGGATTTATTTAATTGGTTTAAATGGACCATTTTGAAATGGAAGTGTATTTTCCTCAAAATACCGAGTATATTTCCAAAGTAGCTTTAAAAAAATATAAATTAAAGGTTCTAAAGTTGGTTTTTTAAAGATATTTTTGGAAATATATTCCGCGTAAGGAAATTGAATTGAAATTTATTTTCAAAAGTAAAAAGGTGAAAAGTGATTTGAAATTTTCTTTCAAAGTGTTGAAGTGTGGAAAAATATATATCTTGTGAAGATATTTTGAAAATAAATAATTTGGGAAAATTATTTAAATTTGATGATTGTTGTGAATGTTGTTGATAGTTAAATCACCGACTATCAATATTGCCTTTGAAATGGCACTTGAATTTGTTTTTAAAACAAATGCTTATTATTCGGTTTAGCCGGGAATGGACCTTTATGTCAGATAACCCATTCCGAATAATGATACGATGTGTGTGAATTGCAATTGAAGACCGGTGTGAAAACCAGGTATTTTCGAAAATGAAAGGACAACCTGTCAAATGTCTCTGCACCGAGTTGCTCCGGTATAGAGATTTATATCACTCTTCTTGTGATGGGAAGTCCAATCGGGATTGTGAATACCCGGATTGCAAGGGCTTCTTTGGAAGTGCCTTCGGTTCTGTTCAAACCCGGAACAGACTTGTATGGTTACATGTCTGACATTACATTTTGAGATATAAAGCTGATTTCTTTCAAATACATTTCTGTTGGTGGCGGAGAATTTATTCTCTTAGCTTAACACCCTTCTCTGAGACGTACGAGCTCAGAGGTTATGTAGTTGAAGGTTATCAGCGATATATTCCCAATTTGGTAATGTGGCATGCTGAGTGTTGCTGTGTGTTGATCATTTATTGATCTTTTGTTGATCAAAGCATGGCTTTGTGAAAAAGCGTAGCTTTGTGGACGAGACTTCGTCGGACCTCACACCTTGGAAATGGTCGAAACAGGAATGATGTGGCAAGGTTATGAGGGTCGCGCCCTTTAGGGTATGTCATTTCCTTCTGGAAAAGGGTGGTATCAGGTATGGAGCCCTGGTATTTAACCTATGTGGTTGCTCCAATCTCATTTCTTAGTGGTTGTTGCTTTGTGATTGAGGCGCCTCAGATAAAGGTCCCAAAGGACCGGGGAATGGCATATTCGTGTAGTAGTTACCTATTTCCAGAGGTAACCCGGCCTTGTGTTGGTAGAGAGCCAGGTTGGTTCTCGGGACGTCCATCTAGAGGCGTACCCATTGACAGTAGGAAGTTACTTAGCCTGACCATTTATTGGAAATCCATTTCCCAATACGAACCTTGTACGGTTTTAGTTGTAGAACCTGCCATTTACTTATGGTGGTCACCACTGTTTAGATGGTAGCTATAGTAGGCATACAATAATGGTTGTATGCTGGCTAAGATTAATATTATACTTTCGAAATGTTTTCCACACTAGACCTTAATAATATAATCAACTGATTTTTTTCGTAGTAAGCATCTTTGACTATCATAAGAAGAAATCTCCTCCAATTCTGTGTTTACATTGTGTGTGTGGCGGGAGGTCTTATGGTAGTTTCATTTTCCAAAAGCATTGTGAATTAATTTTATCTTCTTTGTGAAAATAACTGTTTTACGATCTCACACCAGTCACCATGACTGACTCGGAGTTTATTGTTCCCTTTCTAAACTTTGGGTGCCCATAATTTTCCACACGGGCAGCCTAGAGTTATGTTATCAGGATATTCTGGATATTATGGAGCTTTGGAAGCAAGGTGGATGGCGAGACGTACACCCGTACTTTTTTATTTATTCCGCTGTGTATTCTGTATGGGGACAAGTGTACATAACTGTCCATTGTTGTATTGAGTTGTATATTGACTTTCATTGTTGTATTGTATAAACTGATATAGTTCTTTTTTTAAAAGACTATTGATTATCTATTGTATATTGTTCCGCTGCGAATGTGAGATTCTGATATTGTTTCTGTTTTTCTGTTCTCTTTTTCTTCTTTCTTCTTCTACCTCTTCTTTTTAACCCAAATGGTTCGGTTTTCCGGCATTCGATTGTGCGGCATTTGATACAGTGGACGTATTAATGTCGAATTTCGAGCGTCGAAAGATCGCAACCGTTACATGTGGTATCAGAGCATCCGGCTAAGCGACAACCCTGGCTCTATTGGGTGTTACTCATTAGAGATAGAGTCAGTAGTACTCTAGAATGAGTGTGAGTGTAATAATAGATATGAGTGCGTATTTGTTAGTGAATACAAAAATTGTTTTGTATTGTGTTGACTTATCGGTTGATTGTTTATAGATTCTGGTCGGTGCAGTCTGGCCAACTGTAATCGATATGGGTTTCTAAACTCTTAAACAAGATAAACTGACACAGTATTGTTTTGAATAGGGTAAATGAAATAATTTTGCCCAAAACTATTTTTGTATAGAAAAGAAATGATTTTCTATGAATTATTGTTGTATATGGATGTTTGGGTGTTAGGAAGTGATAATATTGAAATATTATCATTGTTATATGGAAATCAAATAAGAAATAATGGTATAACCACAGATTTGGAGATAAATTCATTAACAAATGAAATTTATAAATATGAATTGAAAGATAAGGAAATGAATTCATATACGAATGAGATTTGTAAATGTAAATTGTAAATGTGATTTATAATTTGGAATAGAATTCCAAGAAAATATTTGAAAATAAAATTCATAAATGGAATGAAATTGGTAGTGTGAATTTATAAACGAGATTTATAAAATGAAATAAAAGTGCCAGAGTAATATTTGCAATGCGAATTAAAGAATATAATTTATTTCAAAGTTAGTTTTGAAATGTGAATAATTGTTTAAAAGACTCTGGAATTTCTTTAAAGTGTTATGGAATGTGAATAAGTTTGATGACTTATAAAAGTATTTGAATTTGATTGGAATGAGATTCAAATTGAAAATGAATGAAATTGTGAATGAACAAATGGAGTTACATTTGTAAATAAATGAATTGGAATTGAAAAATGAAATGAGATTTTATTTGAATCAAGTCGAATAAAAATCCAAACTTGGAAAAAAAATGGATTGAATTCAAGTAAACTAACTTGATAATGTATTAATTCATGAAATAAGTGAATTGGAAGTGGAATTAGTTAAATTAAAAAAAATTGAAATTTTTGAAAATTTTCACTTAACGACAAGTGATTTCAACGTGAATTTGAGATAAGGTAAATAGAATTCAATATCTAAAATAAAGTAAATTGAATTCAAATGGAATTGAAAATGCAAAGTTAAATGGAAATGAATATATAACTTTGTTAGTGAAGTGAAAATAAATATAAGAAGTATGTAAACACTTATATTGAACTTAAGAAAGGAATGGAGAAAATTCTTAAGTAAAATTTAGAATTGAAAATTATTCTAAGTTAATAAGTGAATGAAAATTTAACTGAAATGTTGTAATTGGACATTATTGTCAAGTAAAATATACAGGGTATTTGGAATTGGATTTTGATTTTAAAGATAAATTTAAATTTGCTCGACAAAAAAAAAGGTATGTATTTAAAATTTCAGTATGAAATTTGATGTGATTCTGATTTTACCACTTGGCATTTTGTTTTCTTTTGGAATTTGGGAGCCCGTAGGGATATTTTGTAGTTGTACCGAGCTAGCCGCGCAAAGGAGACCCTGGCGGAATTTTTCGAAAATTTAGAGAGTTAGAAAATTTTTGAGAAATTTTGGATAATTTAAAATTCGAATTTAAATTTAAATTGTGAAGTAAAATAAAGTTGTTGGAACTTATGATTGAGTTTGGAAAGTTAGTTGAAATGATAATGACTCTCTAATAAAAGGATTTATTTTGGCAAGTTGTTTAAAACTATTTGGATTTGAGAAAATAGTTAACGGGGATTGGATCATTCTTCTTAACTTGTAATTTCGGGACGAAATTCTTTTAAGGGGGGAAGATTGTAACGACCCTGAATTTTTGACATTTGAAATCAGAATATTTAATTGATTTTAACTATCTGGATGTCAGTTTAATTTGAATTTCAAATATCATAGTTTGTTTGGTAATTAAATTAGTGAATTTAATTGTCAAAATTTGGGTAAAAATTTGAATCTTCAATTTTAAGCCTGTTAAAAATAATACGAAGTCTTGGAAAATTCATATTTATAATACTGAAGATAATAGAGGCTTCAGAATGTGAATTTGAAACTGTTTTGTTCAGTTTTGAATTTTATCGTTTAATTCGATATTTGAAAATAACATTCTGGGGCACAGTCTCAGGATTCGATGAAACCAGTTCCATTGGATCCGTAATATTGTATTATTATCGGATTTCAATTTTCGTAGTGATTGGAGTGATTGTTTGGCCGTACAATAAGCAAACGTGCTGAAATTAAATCGAAAATTTAATATTATAACTGGTCCAAAATGCTATCTTCTCCATACGATCAAATTTGGACTCGAAACCTTTTCCATTGTGTTCGGAATAGGCATATAACATTATAAACGCCTAGCGGCACGCCTCGATAGGATGTCAAAATTTTAAGCTTCGTTAATCGAGACAATTTTAACTTTAAAATAAATATATAATTATATTCATTGTTTGACTTATATCCTCAGATCAGCCACCTTCTTTCATTTTGAATCACTATAGCAGATCGATGTGAGCACGTGAACGTCTCTTCTTGTCCCCCCTTCTTTTAACGCAACAGTTTCAAATCTGAGAGAAAAGAAATCAATGCCTTCAATTATAAATCTCGACCTTCCTTTCCATTTTCTTTATTTAAGGTCGAACGAAAACAAAGGAAAAGAAAAAAAATCGCATCTTCCTCAAAACTAACAGAACTATCCAAAACAAAAATCAATTCGAGCATCGCGTTCGCGCGAGTGGAGGTAGCTGGGTAGAGCAGTGGTGGTTTGGGGATCTCGCAAATTGTGGTGGAGGCGCTTGCAACGTCGATGACTCGGCTGAGGATTGCGGCACCGTGATGGAGTCTGCATCGACGATAAGGGAAGCTCGATTTCGAGCATGCGTTGGAAATTCGCGATACTGGGTGATGGCGATTTTGAACGCGAGCACGCGAATGGGATTCGATTTTTGGGCTGGCAGTGGCGTGCATGGGTTTAGGTCGCGTGGTGGCATTTCACGGCAGCAAGACGACGAGGCCACTTTGTTCTTGATCGCGACTGTGGTAAGGCTGCAGTCGTCTCTTTCAGTGAGGTATTAAATTGTTGATTTTAAATTTAGTTTAAAGATATATATATATATATATATATATATATATATATATTTTACAGTAAGGCTTGGTTGTTAATTTATTTCTCTACTTAAAAATGTATATGTACATTTGTATCTACATACAGAAAAAGGAATGTTTTACAGAAAAAAAAGAGAAAAATAAACTGTAGAAAATTTTATTTGGCAGCCTGTTATACATTTAAAACTTTATATATATATATATATACATATATATATGAGATCTTGGATAATATTGATTTTATTTAATAATTTATTTTAAAATATGGATTTCGGTGAGCTATTTGTTTTATTAACATATCTAATTATTTTTAACCACCGAAAGTAATTTATTAAAGGAATTCTAGTTTAAGATTTAATTCTTCTGTTAGATAAATTTATTAAAAGTAATTGGTTTAAAATAAAATCCTTAAATAATTAAAATTACAAAACGAAAATTTGTTATTCGATTATTTCAAATTTTAATAAATTGTATAAATTGTTTATACAAGGTTTAAAATCGAGAAATCAAGTCAAAATTGGAAATGGGATTGCAAAATAAAAGCAAAGGTGAGATCTTCTCACTCAAATTGAAAGTTGGATTTGCAGTTATTGATTGATTACTGTTTGGATGTGATATAGTATATATAGTAGTATATAGCAATATATATATTGGAATATGTATATATTGGAGTTGTTGATTTCCCGCATTATATAGCGGATGAGACCCTATTGCGCCGCATAATAGCGGATGATATTTTTTTTATAAATCCCATATACCGCGATATTCCACCTCGAAGTGGAATTGGTATTGTGCTAACATCTGTGGATGCAGGGCAACAGGTTGGAGGGATCCAACTGGATTCCTCAAATATTTGAATTTGTTTCATATGATGTGTGATTATTTATTATAATCTATGAATGATTATATTTGTGATGGAATTTGTTGAAGGCTAAAATTTAGCCGAATGTATTTTTGGTATCGTTGGATACCAGAAATGAAAAATAAATTGGATTTTGAAATTAAAGTGGAAAACTTTAAGGGAATTTATTTTTAAGAATTGAATTTATTTGAAAGAAGGAATTTTAAAGTATTAAAATTGATTTTCGAAATCATACCGAATAAATTCCTAAATATGGGAAAAGATATTAATAAATGAATTTTGAATAATATTGTTTAAAAGCAAAAGAATTCATTTAAAAATGGAATTTTGAATAATTTGGAAAGAATAAAGGAATTTATATAAAAGTGATACATTTCTAGAAATCAATTTGTAAAATTGATTTGGTATTTGAAAATGAATCTTTGAGAAATCGATATGGAAATTTATTTGAGGTTGAAATAAATTTAGAAATAAGTTTGTAATTGATTTGGTGTTGAAATAAAAATTGAGAAATCAATTTGGAATTTGATTTTGGAGTTGAAAGTGAATATTTGAAAAATCAATTTATAAATCATATAAAAGTGAATATTTGGGAATGTAAATTCAAATTGGGATTTATAAAGGAAAAGGGAATTTGTTTTAAAAATAAACGCTGATTTATTTTTAAAGTGTGGAAACAAATTTACGGATTTGGAATGTAAATTTAAAATAAATCGATAAGGATTTATTTAATTGGTTTAAATGGACCATTTTGAAATGAAAGTGTATTTTCCTTGAAAAACCGAGTATATTTCCAAAGTAGCTTTTAAAAAATATAAATTAAAGGTTCTAATGTTGGGTTTTTAAAGATATATTTGGAAATATATTCCGCGTAAGGAAATTGATTTGAAATTTATTTTCAAAAGTTAAAAGGTGAAAATTGATTTGAAATTTGCTTTCAAAGTGTTGAAGTGTGGAAAAATATATATCTTGTGAAGATATTTTGAAAATAAATAATTTGGGAAAATTATTTAAATCTGATGATTGTTGTGAATGTTGTTGATAGTTAAATCACCGACTATCAATATTGCCTTTGAAATGGCACTTGAATTTGTTTTTAAAACAAACGCTTATTATTCGGTTTAGCCGGGAAAGGACCTTTTTGTCAGATAACCCATTCCGAATAATGATACGACGTGTATGAATTGCAATTGAAGACCGGTGTGAAGATCGGGTATTTTCGAAAATGAAAGGACAACTTGTCGAATGTATCTGCACCGAGTTGCTCTGGTATAGAGATTTATATCACTCTTCTTGTGATGGGAAGTCCAATCGGGATTGTGAATACCAGGATTGCAAGATCTTCTTTGGAAGTGCCTTCGATTCTGTTCGAACCCGGAAAAGACTTGTATGGTTACTTGTCTGACATTACATTTTGAGATATAAAGCTGATTTCTTTCAAATACATTTCTGTTGGTGGCGGAGAATTTATTCTCTTAGCTTAACACCTTTCTCTGAGACGTACGAGCTCAGAGGTTATGTAGTTGAAGGTTATCAGCGATATATTCCCAATTTGGTAATGTGGCATGCTGAGTGTTGCTGTGTGTTGATCATTTATTGATCATTTGTTGATCAAAGAATGGCTTTGTGAAAAAGCGTAGCTTTGTGGATGAGACTTCGTCAGACCTCACACCCCGGAAATGGTCGAAACAGGAATGATGCGGCAAGGTTATGAGGGTCGCGCCCTTTAGGGTATGTCATTTCCTTCTGGAAAATGGTGGTATTAGGTATGGAGCCCTGGTATTTAACCTATGTGGTTGCTCCAATCTCATTTCTTTGTGTTTGTTGCTTTGTGATCGAGGTGCCTAGGATAAAGGTCCCAAAGGACCGGGGAATGGCATATTCGTGTAGTAGTTACCTATTTCCATAGGTAACCCGGCCTTGTGTTGGCAGAGAGCCAGGTTGGTTCTCGGGACGTCCATCCAGAGGCGTACCCATTGGCAGTAGGAAGTTCCTTAGCCTGACCATTTGTTGGAAATCCATTTCCCAATATGAACCTTGTACGGTTTTAGTTGTAGAACCTGCCATTTACTTATGGTGGTCACCACTGTTTAGATGGTAGCTATAGTAGGCATACAATAATGGTTGTATGCTGGCTAAGATTAATATTATACTTTCGAAATGTTTTCCACACTATACCTTACTAATAATATCAACTGATTTTTTTCATAGTAAGCATCTTTGACTATCATAAGAAGAAATCTCCTCCAATTCTGCGTTTGCATTGTGTGTGTGGCGGGAGGTCTTATGGTAGTTTCATTTTCCAAAAGCATTGTGAATTAATTTTATCTTCTTTGTGAAAATAACTGTTTTACGATCTCACACCAGTCACCATGACTGACTCGGAGTTTATTATTCCCTTTCTAAACTCTGGGTGCCCATAATTTTCCACACGGGCAGCCTAGAGTTATGTTATCAGGATATTCTGGATATTATGGAGCTTTAGAAGCAAGCTGGATGGCGAGGTGTACACCCGTACTTGTTTATTTATTCCACGGTGTATTCTGTATGGGGACAAGTGTATATAACTGTCCATTGTTGTATTGAGTTGTATATTGACTTTCATTGTTGTATTGTATAATCTGATATGGTTCTTTCTTTTAAAAGACTAGTGATTATCTGTTGTATATTGTTCCGCTGCGAATGTGAGATTCTGATATTGTTTCTGTTTCCGTGTTTTTCTGTTCTCCTTTTCTTCTGTCTTCTTCTACCTCTTCTTTTTAACCCAAATGGTTCGGTTTTCCAGCATTCGTTTGAACGGCATTTGAAACAATGGACGTATTAATGTCGACTTTCGAGCGTCGAAAGATCGCAACCGTTACAGAATCCATTCTCCAATAAGCGCCGTACGGTTTCGATTGTGCCCAACTATGCTGAAACGTGAGATGCAAGCATTTTAGCTATTTTCTATTTACTTTGTTTAGACACTATTATAATATCAGACGATTTTGATAAAAATGTTTTGATTATCGTAAGGGAAAACCCCGCCGTGTTTATGTGTGACGTGGTCTTACAAGATACCTTTGTTTTTCAAAGGATTTTGATAGCTTTAATAATTCAAATTGAGTGTGTTTTCTCACACTAGTTTTCTAGACTGACTCGGTGTTATTTTATTATAATGCTCAGGTCAGACCGAGTATTACAGATCCAGGATAGGATGCTATGGAGCTCAGGAGACGAGCTGGATGACGATGTTATTATAACTGTCCGGTATTGAGTTGTTTATTTATTGTACTCTGATGATGTTATGTATAAATAACAATTATAGTTCTTTTGTATAAAGACATGTTATTATTTATCATATATTGTTCCGCTGCGATTGTGAGATTCTGTGTTGTTATTTCTATTTTCTTCTACCTCTTTCTTCTTTTTCTCCAACGATCTAGTATATCGGGCACTCGATTACTCGGCATGCTATACAGAGGATGTATTAATGTCGATTTTCGAGGGTTGAAAATTCGATTCGTGACAGTGCTGCCTAGCATTCTATATGTTATACCCCTATTTCGAACGCAATGGAACTAGTCTCGAGGCCTAATTCGATCGTATGCAGAAGATAGCTTTTCAAAATCAAATTATTTTAATTAAATTCTTAAATTAAATTCTACATGTTTCAAGCTTGCATGGCCAAACGACAAGTTCGATCGCTATGAAACTTGAAATCCTATACTAACTCACTATTACGGATCTGATGAAACATATTTCGTCGACATCCAAGACAGTGGCCAAACTGGCTATTTTCACACGTTAATTAAAACAAGTAATTTCAAATTTTAATTTATTCACTTTTAAATTCAATTTTAAAAGTAAACAATGTTCATTCTTGTTTAAATAAAATTTTAAATCAACTTTCGACATCATTTTTCTTCATATTAAATTCAGTATTCAATTATTTAAATAATTTCCAATATTAAATTTTAACAATTTAATTATCCAATAAATCACCATATTTTAAATATAAGTTATCGGACTTATAAATTTAACTTTTGAAATGAATTCAATTAATAAAACAACTACTACACTTAGTTCCACTTCTTTATTTAAATTATTCCAAAAAAAATCTCATTTCTATGAATTCCAATAGTAGAATTTCAATAAATCCAGATATTAGATTCCAAATGAATTTTGGTTATCAACTAATTTTTTTATTCCCATCTAATTAATTCAACATTCATTATTAAATTCCAGCTATTGATTGTAAACACATTCAATATATTGAACTTCATTTCAATACTGTTATCACCAAAAGCTTCGAATTTGTTATTTCAAGATTTTATTCAAGTTCATATTCAATAAACTACATTAATAAATCATTAAAATTTTATTTATAACCATTTTTATTCAATAATCATATTAAATTTAATAATTAAAGATAATTAAAATTACAGGTCGTTACAACTTGTCTTTATTTTTAAAACTATTTTGAAAATTAGCCCAAGGCCCAATTAAATTGGGTCTTTTCTATTATGGGCAACCTTTGGGCTTACTCCACCTTTCAGGCCAGGCAGGTAACCAAGTAGGAATGGGTACTTGATTACCCAATTCCAATCATAGACATCACATTTCTAGACACCGTAGAAAGTGCACAAGCTTAATTATTTAACCCAAACATTACTAATTTAGACCGTATATGCTATTAGGCTCTAATAACATTAAAGGAACTGGGCCAGCCTGTAGTGGAAGAAATAGGTAAATTTCAAAAAATTTATCATTTTAGATCTTTAATGGGCCTATGAAATCTAAATATACTTAGAACTCATCTAAGTTTCTTTTAAACAAAATCAATATTTTATTTTATTTTATAAGTAAAGTTTTAATTTAATTTAATGTGTATGTAAATTAGAGTATATCAAATATACTCTTATGTACATATTTGTGTGTAACAGTAACTTATTAAATTTATTTAGAGAAGGAAAATTTTCATTTTCTATCTCTTAAATTATTCAATTAATGACGAGGCATAAAATTATTTAAAGAAGGAAACTTTTTATTTCCTTCCCCTTAGCTTGTTCAATTAATAATGGGGCATAAATTTATATGGAGAGAGAAACCTTTCATTTCTCTCTCTTTAATTAAATTAATTGATCATATGAATGTCATTAATTAGCAACATGTATACGGTATGAATATAAGTATAAACAAATATGTTATTGGTAAATTCTATAAATGCAATATATGATAGGTGTTATCAATTAATGGCAAGGTGTAAACATATAAACAAAATTAAATGGATAACTAATCACATAAAAGAAAAAATAGGAAATAAATAAAGGGAAACAATGATGATTGAATCAATTTCCCATTTCGTAAACTTAATTAATGCAGAATATAAATGACAAATTATAGGAATAATAATGTAAAGATATAAACAGTCGAAAATAAGTGTATGCATATATTTTTGCCTCATTTAAATTGTTTCCTCCTTTCGAAAAGAAATCTAATCATGCTTTGACAATATGAAATACATGTAATAAATTTTATATATACAAACATACATATAAAATTAATTGTGTGTATAAGATTAAATCAAGTCTTTGTACTTAGTAAAAATTAGAGATTTATAGCAATCAATTTAGAAGTAGGTTTATTGTCAAAACAATAATTGTTTGTATGTAATATTCAATAAAATGTCTCTGATTAATAAAAATTAGACACTATAGAAATAAAATTAAATTTAGATTTATTGCCAAAACATCTTCCTTTTTTTAATTTTCAAAACAATATAAACACAAAATACATACATATAAACTTTCAAATCTAAAATTACATTTTGTTTTATATGAATTAAAACATGAATCTTCAATAAAACACTGTAATATTCAAACAAATTTTAGCTTAGTTTGTTAAAGTAAAATTCAATCAAAACAATATGAATATACAAAATTTTAAATAAAGGATTATACTTTGAATTGAATGTTATAATATAGATTTATAATAAAACATTATATTCAAACATATGCAAACTTTAATTTTAGTTTAATAAAATAAGAATCCAATTGATAAGTTGAACATACAAAATTTCTGACCTAAAAATTAGAATTTAAATTGAATGTATAGAACATAGTTCCAAACCCAAACATTATATTTAAACATATACAAATATTAGTTTTGATTTATTAAATAAAACACGAATTGATTCATTCAACAAACAATTCAAGCCACACAAACAATTTTCAACTTAAATGAGGCAGTGATATATGATATAAATTATGATAATTAAATTTCTCTTTCAACAAACATTGCATCAAATATCATTATCTATTAAAGAAAAACATATCTTATTACCCAAAGCCCTGAAGCGCATCTTGAAAATGGACTCCTCTTATGATGTTGCCTTGAAGTCACACCTTGAATGATGATATCTCCTCAGATCTTCAAGATCCTCATCCTATCCTTGCACGAGATGGATAAATCACTTTTATTTTGTTTATTTTTTTGATGTTTTTATATGGAGTTGAAAGAATTTTGAATATTTTATTTTATTTTATTGTTTTATGCCATGAAAATTTAGGAGGAGAGAAAGAAACAGACTGAATGAGAAAGAATGAATTGTACGTAGAGAATGAATTAGAGAATATGTTTTATTTGAAAGAATGAAACTTTTCTAATTCTTTAATTAAAACTTCTCTAATTAATTCTCTTGATTGTTTCTCTCTCTCTCTAATCCTTTCTTTACACATATGTCATCAAATGACATAAAATTTCCATAAATTATGTCGTCAAATGACATAAAATTTCCATAGATCATGTCATTAAATGACATAAAATTTCCATAGATCATTTCATACATTTATTTTTAAATTACATTGACATCATATATCAATGCACGCAAATATAACTTCTATAAATGTATTAAAATAATTACAAAAAACTTACAACATCAAATAAATAATAATTAATATTTCTCAAATATCAATTAATTTAACCAATTTACAACATTTTATAATTAACTAAATCATGTGGTTCAAAGAATTCATCACTACGGTTGTGTGACTCAGAGGTGTAAATTCAGTCAGCCATTAATATCGAACTATTCGAGAGTTCACACGTCACTTAGCAGGTGGTGTGACATTTTGGCCGAATTTACCGCTTACACATCTTTTAATAAAATCCAATTTTACTTATTATAAGTGGCACCTAATAGTGGCAATTATTTACACCAATCTCTTCATCAAAACTATATCACTTTGGATTTATGGAATTTGGTAATGGTCAAATTTCCAATATCATCCACATTCAACTTTATAATCCAAACACAACGTCCTTGGTTCAATAATAACAATTATTATTAACCAAAATGCTCTGGCTAGAGACTTTGACTTTGAGTAATCAACATGAAAGTTTTTCCTTATTGAAACACCTTTCCAAGGAGTAAATGATCATCAAATTTGGTTCAGTAGAGAGAAAGTTATGGTTGAAATAAGAGAGGGTATTTTCTAGTTTGGTTTATGGTTTGATATTTTGTGTTTTCCTCTTATACATGCATGCACTTTCTATTGTTGACAAGTGTCACAAGCCTTGCGACTTCTCTCATTTTATTAATGCAAGTGTAACAACCCGAAAATTAAGCTATAATAATTAATTAAAGAATTAATGAAATAGTAAAATAACTTTGCGAAGTTATCAGAATTGAGCCATGGTAGTTCCACCATTGAGTTCATGGTAATTTTCTGGTAAATTTCCATATATAGAATGTCAGAATCCGAACTAATATGAGAAAATTACGAATTAAACAAGAAAACGAAAAGAAAAAAAATATATTAGGATGGGTCGACCAAGGGGTCGACCTAACCACGCCCTAGGTCGACCGTCCGGTCGACCTTGGAGGGGGGCGGTCGACCGCCTGGTCGACTCGCCTTACCTTGTGGATCGAAGGAAATTTTCCTTCGTTTCAGAGGTTTCGTACATGTTGTTTTCATCATTTTGACTCAACTGGTCCCTCCGTGCTACCATCCGACGGCTCCCATTCATCATATGACGTGGTTGCATCCTATTCAATCTCCAAATCCAACGGTCTGAGATCCACTTCTAACCCTATAAATAAGACCCTAGGCCTAACACTTTTTCTCATTCTGGATTTTCTCCGCTTGGGTTCACCTTTTAAGGAAGGACCCTAAAAGTTTTCCAAGGAGAGAATCTTTTTAATAAAAATATTTTAATACCATCATGTAGATCCGGGAAGACCAAAAGGGAAGTGCTAAGGACCACAAGTGAGTGATTCTAGTTATTTTAAATTTCTTGAAGTAATTTAAAATAATAGGGTTTCCAATAGTTGTAGTTTTACTACGATTTTTGGAATAACCTTTTTATTAGTTTATTTACATTTTTTAGAATTATTTTTAGTCTATTTCTTTTAGCTATTCTTTTCAGTTAATTTTAGTTTATTTCTGTTAATTATAGCTTTTCCATTTAATTATAGTTTATTTACAGTATTTTAATTAATTTACTGTTATTTATGCGTTATTACATCTTTTTCCTACGCTTTGGATTTTCTTCTATTTTTAGTTTTCTTTTATTTCTCCTTCTTCTCGCGTACGGGTTAGAATAGATTAAACGATAATAAGATTAAAATTATAAGAATACTGAAATAATGGAAGATAAGATGTAAATTGTAAAGACTGTAATAAAAATGGAATTAAGACTGAAATTGAGCCTAACTATGATATTGATGTTAGAATTGGACTAATTAAAGATAATTGGCCTAGTTATAACTTAGAATTATAACTAAAAAGAGTATTAGATGAAAGGAGCTTATTTTTACACTTAGATTTTGGGTTAAGTAACAAGCATGAATAAGACGTAGGTTACAATAAGAAATAGAAGAAAGCGAGGCTTATTTTAAGACTTAGGATAAATTAATAAGCACAGATAGTAAGAACAAAAGTAAAGGCTTATTTAAATAATTTATCTAAGTTAACAAGCAAAGAATTAAAGTAGGACCTGTACCAAATAAAATTCCCCTATTTCTATGGACACGTTGTTTCACATAATCCTGAAGTGAGACGAGGGGCAGCTTATGTTAATAACGGTAATAAATGGTCAATAAGTAGAAGTCCAAATCATGGGGATTTGGGCAAGGGGCGCAACTAGATATTGTTTGGATGACGGGCCCATACCAACAGCATTTCCCTTATTATTTCTATGGACACGGTGTTTCACATAATCCTGAAGTGAAACGAGGTGTCTCACATAACCCTGAAGTGAGACGAGGTCTCTCACATAATCTTGAAGTGAGACGAGAGGCATGCTTATGCTAGAGCTTGAGGTAATAACAATACCTAATAGATGGAACAACAGGTAACATGAGCATGGTGGCGGTTACGCGTACGACTTCCATTCGAATGCTCAGTGATTGTTATGAGTTCTAAGCGCTTAGTGTGTGCCATTCGTAGGCACCAATGTCTACTGTGTAGGGAGCTTTAGCGTCCGGTCCACAGTAGACTCTATGGAGCAGCGGGCCGATCAAAGGGTATTATTAGGAATTTAGCCTAATCTTAGCAGCTATAAAAAACAATTGTAAACAATCAAAGTTAATCAATTATGTTGATCTAGTTAATTTGTATTTATTTCCTACTTATTCCTTCTCTCTATTTCCTTTCTTTCCTTTTATATACTAGAACTATTGTAAAGTCTATTACTTTTACTTTGCTTAAAGATTCTAGTAATCACTACCATTTACAAGACTTCTAGTCTGACCTACTCCTCCATTTTCCCCTTTTCCCCCCATAGGCTAGCAAGAGCAAGGACGATAGATTGCAGACACTTGGAGACTTCTTTGGCAGAGATTTCTTATGTATTTCTCTTTTTTTATCAGTTTTTAGCTTATTCCATGTAGTGGCACTTTGTGAGGGATAGTTTGTACTCTGATATTTATGAGACCGAGGTCTTGATTTCATGAGACATATATTGGTATTTTGAGACATATGGTGTATTTGGTTTTATAATTCTATATTATGAAGTTTGACTTTTAGCAAATTATTATTTTAATTGTTTCCGCTGTTTTTATCTATTTTGTCTTGTGAATCTTAGTCTCTACTAGTTTTAGCTATACCTACGACGCACCACATCTTTTATTGTGACCTTTTGGGTATACTAAGGGGTGTGGGGTGTTACAGCAAGAGAAGATGTGAGGGTTGTGTGTTGCATTAGAGCATTTAAATAATTCTTGTGTATACATTGATCCATTTTTGGTTCCGTCAGTGTATGAGACGTCCACTTTTGTTCGTCCGTTTTTTCAAAATAAAATTGCGTGTTTGTCAAACTCAATGCACTTATTATAATTCTACACATTATTTAAAATTTAAACATTCAAATTTCTAACTGATTTAAATTACGGTTTTTTTCATTCGAACGGCTTATTTTGAGTAAAAATCCATTTGTCGATAAAACTATTTTTCAGTCATATTATCGATTTTTCTTCAAACTATTTATTTTTGTAAACATTTTTCAAAAACAACTTTATCGTCATTAGTTGTTAATTGAAAGGGGTAAATTAATGTTATAAAATCCAATTTAACACATTAAATCCAAATCAACTATTCAGATATTTAAATACACGGTGTTTAGAATTTCGGTTCATTATAGATTACAAACCAAATAACCTAAAAGAAAAAATTGTTGGAAGCTACCTTTCAACATCAACTGGAAGTAATGATGTTGTGGCCTTATCACTTCTTACTCAATTAAGGTGGACATTTCTAGTATGTCATTCTACTGTAACCCACATGTCTTAACTTACCTCCTTGGCTTCTAATGAATAAGGTTCATCCATTACTTCAATTATTACATCCAATTATGGGATAAATTATGCAATCCCATACTATAGTGATTAAGAAATATAGACTGCACATTTATAAAAACTCATAAGAAAATTGGATTGGTGTAATAACTTTCCTACCACATATCTTGCATTCTTTAACCTTGAGTCAATCAACACCTTTTATGTGTGTTTTTCATCTCATTACCATCTTCTCCAATCATACTACTCTCTTTCAATTAAAATATCTTGATAGTATTTTCAAATTTTTGTATTTACATTTTATGCGAGTATACCCTAGGACTCACAAAAGTGTACTTTGATATCATTCCATGTTCCTTTGAGGATTCTCCTTATGTCTTTCACAAATGTCTAATCAAAAATTCTTAGGTTCATACTAATATTCCTTATATTCAATGGGGATTCTTTGTTGCTACTCTACAAGTATCCGTAGCGATTTTATTTATAGCCTTGACCTTTATCCTATCTTACCAATGCAGTCATCCCTATCTACTCCATATCGAACATTGGTTTGGTTTTCACGACTCTTTATAAAATTAAAACTTCACAACCATGAAGCACTTATTGCAAAACTTTTATCTTTGGAAACATAAACTTAGAAATATTTTTTATTAAATTTAAAAATTGCTTGGTTCCCAAAAGGAGCTATGAAACATTTCTCATTCTAACTAACTTTCCTTTTTTAAGGATTTTCTACAATAGAGACTTACTTCTTTAAAAGTAGGATTTTCAACTCAATCGTTGTACCAAACCATTTTTCAAAAACATCTTCAATAAATTTAAACAATGAAAACTGAAGTGGACAAGAACAACTTTCATCCTATTATTTTCCTGCTACTCATGCTATTTCCGCTTTCAAACTTAACAGAGATTCTAATAAGCTTCTGGGGTACTTTTAAAAAATACGCGCAATTATTTCGTATATTTCTGGAAAATACCCTTCTCTCCTATCATATTCCTATGGTTTTTCTCTTATATTATTTCTGATCAAATCATTAATCCTATTTTATTATAAATTCCTGTGGTGTTTCCATTCAAATTTCCTACTATTGTTACCATTAAAAGTTATCCTACCTAAATTGACTTTAAGCGGTTTCTCCTTACATAGCACTTTTCCTCTTTTATTGTTTTCCTCCTTGACTCATTATAGTGCCTTGTCTACTACTTTTGTCATTGGGATTTTTTTCATTAACATGAAGAGAGATATGCATAAATCTATTTCAGTTTTTCTCTGTATTTTCCTTATATGGTAATATTCTTCCTATCTTCATTATCGAGCATTCTTAACTTTCTATTCTCTTTACCCCATATCCACCAAGTACCATTTTCATTTAACCATCCCTAAGAAAGAATTTTAAAAGGATCTTCTAAATTTACAAAAATAGGAAAAACCATCGAGCTAAACATATGCTCGCTTTTCCATTCATTTCAAAATAGAAAATCCCTTTACCATAAACCTTTAAATCAAAATTTTATTACCCAACCAAGTTTAAACACTTCACTAGGAATCTCAAAATAGCTACTAATTTCAAAATTTCTATATTTTCTTGCTTTTTAAAAACAACAACTTTTCAATCCTAGGGTCCTTCTATATTAAATAAATCCTTTTTAAAACCATTCAAAACATTTACATAAACTTTCAAAATCTTTTTGTTAAATTCTATAACATGGTGTCAGACTCTGAAATGGACTCCTATTCAACCTTTCTTTTGGACTTTCTTTCATTTCTACTTATTCTTAACTCATCTTTATAAAGAAAATATCAAAAATCCAGCTATCATCTTATGATAGTTAATGCATACTTCTTGTGGAAACTTGTCCTATCCTTTTTCAAATCTTACTTTTGAATACTTGCAACATATTGGTTCTTACTTTCCATCTATCTAGATTAAATGTACATCTCCAATCAAAAATCCAGCAAAATCCACAATCATAGGGTAGTCCAAGCTCAAAAAAGGAGTCAAGTACCATCCAGCTCCAAGAATCCTTCCATATGTTGCGCTCATGCTCTTCTTGTTCAACGTCTTACGGTACAACCTACATCCCGTGGGGTAATCAAGGTAGGCGTATAAATTTAACTCTATTTATTGTTCCAACTCATAGTTGCCTTATCCATCTTTTCAGAATATGGTTGCACTACTTCTATAGTCGGAATTCAAAGAGTTTGGCATATAATATGTATATATTTATAGGCAAAACATAAATATATTCACTCAACATATCCCAATTCCTATGATGAACTAACTTAAGCTATGACACTAAATGCAACAACTCGCACATTAATGGGCTTGAATTTCAACCAAATTGAAACCCAAGTCCACCAGGGTATGGGTCGTTGGTGTTGGTAACCTAATATAAACATAAATAATCAGAGAACTATCTACAAAAACTCATAGCAAAATAAAATAATATAATAGAACATATATACCAACTAAGGCTACTACTTTGGAATCTATATCATTCCTTGTATATCTAGTTGCCTTGTCAGTGCCGAGCATGAATGAAAAACCTTCTCCATCTATTGTTCTTGTCTTGCTCCAGTAGCATGTCTCTCTAAATCTATCATATTGGTTGTAATGAGGAGGGGTCAAAACAAAATTCCATTGATTGGAAAATTACATACTTTATCCATTACACTAGTTTATGTAGATTGATTCATATTTAAGTCTTATGTCTATTATTCACGATTTATCTATTTAACTCCATAAGCGTGTATGATATATCTAAACTTCTCCGAGGTATACTTATATATATAAACATTGTACTACCCAAAAAAATACCTGGTAACTTATTACTTCTTAAATAAGGAGGTGGCAGACCCAACGACCATTTAATACCACAACTTCGAAGTAGACCCACCGTAACGTAATCGCTAGTCAATTGGCCATAGCAACGGAGGCCGATGACCCCTAGATATGGCTTTATAATTTAATTTACCATATTAATAACGCATCTCGAAGACTTATCTAATCTTAACTAGCCGACCTTTGACAAACAAACAATTAATTAAACTTTGAGGCCTTCGTCTATCCCATATAGATTCTATGCTAGTAGGAAGCAAAATTCGTCAGGGCATAATCCAAGTCCTTGCTAATGACCGCTCGGGACCGTTGGTAGCCAAAACCTAAATGCCTACCCTACTTCAAAATACCAGTTTACCAACAACATTGATATAGCCTGCCGACCCCCACAGTCGAAATACCCTTTAGACTTACCTAATATAAGTCAAGGAAATACCGACTCCGCTAATTTAATACCTCTTGTTAAAAATGAAGTAGACCCCATTTCCCTATTCGTCACCATTGTAGGTTGTTTAAGACTTTTTATGGAGAGGAGCCAGATCCAACAGCCACTTGATACCTTTCACTCCAAAGTAACCTCTTGACATCCCTAAAGGTACCGAGACATTTAATATTTCAAATATAAGGAGAACTCTTAGTATATTTTCCTATACTTATATGCAAATGTATATCCCTTCCCCACAGATCGTATAGTTGGAGATGTCGAACAGTAGTAGTACGTTTACACAACTGTTGGTAGCCTCTGGGTGAAGGGCAGACATTTTTTATGTAACTCCACCGATGTCGCATCTCAACCCACACTAAACAAAGTCATTTATCCTAAATCTAAATAATGGGCTAGGCCCACTAATTTATGCCTTTCCTAAACATCTTATTGAGGCTACATAATTTCTACTATGGAAATTATATTGCCTCCTAAGTTTGTTTATTAGTATTAAATTATTTATTCGTTGCGAACCTATTCCTATCTTATAGGCTTATTTCCTATATTCTTCATTTCCTTCTAATTTCCCATAAATGTCAATTGTTCGTAATAAATGGTCATTATTATTCAAATTAGACAATCACTAATGGAATTTATTTATTTGTTTCAAATTCAACTTATTATGCCTATTTCGTTTTCCTATAAATATCATATTAAATTCTGCAATTAATCATATTAAATTCATTTATGTCCCTATTTAATGTTTTTAATTCCCTATTAACAACACATTTATTGCCCACTAGATTTGAAATCATTATTCATATATTTTGGAGTTACTACCTCTTTTCCATTGCAACCTCCTAATATATGATTTAACTATGTTATTAATATTTAATCATCCTTATTGTAACTAATAGGAGTACCGATGTATATTTGTTTATTACACTTTATTCGTTACCTCATACTTATCGATATTTTTAATTAGTAGGCGTGGTTATATGTGTGTCTCTCTCTCTCTCTCTTTATATATATATGTATATATGTATGTATGTATGTATGTATGTATGTATGTATGTGTATGTATGTATGTATGTATGTATTGTTAATTCTTACGTTTAGGAATTTCAAAATATACACTTATACATATTCTATAAAGAACATTCATTTTCATAGTTTAATATATTCGGGCTACCCTTCCCAAGAAGGATTACCTTCATAATTTTCCATAAACTACCTAAAAGTGAGATTTTTGCTCCATTTGAAATTAATAGGAATCATCTCTTTTCTTTTACTAAAATAGACAATCCAAACCATGGAGAAGAACATCCGTACTTTACACATCTATTTAATTTTTAGTATATTTCTTATTATTCCAAATGATGCACTTTTTATACATAGTTATTGAATTAGGTAATTTATGGAAATCTACATGGAAATAGATACAACTAAATTGTACCCAATGCTTCTAATAAATTAAAACATAGAAAATTACATTCCAATCAAATTAGGGAAATCCAAATGAATACTAAACAATTTCAACTCAATAATCATAAATCTCGAATAAACTTCACAATCTTGCTAACTATCTACTTTTAAAATTTTAAGGACTAATTTCTAGATTATGGTGTATATACCATTCCCTTTCAATTACATAACTTATAGAATATGTGGATGAGATTTCAATTAAATAAGTTCTTTTTTAGCCTACAACTCAATAGATCTTGCATATGCATAATAATTAAACAAAATTCAATGCTATATATTTCAACGTTATATATAAGTCATATAATTTTCTACTCACCTTTCTAGCTTTCCAGATCTCCCAAATCCTAATTCATCCCTTTAATCGACTCCTTTTTCCTTTCCAATTCAAAAATATATATAACAAGCTATACACATACACATTAGAGCTACAGATCTAAGAAGAGATTTGAATTTAGTTGAATATAGATTTATAATTATAGAATTTACCTTCTTCGCAGAATTAATTCATTCCTTCTCTTCTTCCCTTTTATTTTCCGCCCTTCTTCAACTTACATACACGCATACATACATACATATAGATATATATAATATTTTTATAATTTCTAGAAATAGTGGAGAAGAGAAAATGATAGAGCTCCGTTGCTCTGATCAGAAAATATGAGAAGAAAAGTGGGGGGTTAGGCCTGTATTTATAAGCCCTCAAATAAATTTTATATTTTAGATTAATATCATTTAAATCAGGATCGTTAGGTCGAGATTCAACCCTAGCCACCACTAATTTAACCGGTCGACCACTCCTCTATGGGAGGTTACTGCTAGCAGTCGACCAACCCAAGGAGGGGGTCGATCGGTAGGGTCCACGTGTTTAATATTATTTATTTTATTTTCCTTCCTTTTTAATTGTTTTCGATCCAAAAACTTCAAACGATGATACCTTCTTCGTTTGAACTCCGATCATAAAATTTCAAGTATGAAAGTTCTTACAAAATCACCATGAACACAATGGTGCAAGTTTTATGGCCAAATTCATATGTTTTCTCAAATTCCAATTTTAATACTTTTTGATTATTTATTAATCCTCTTAAATTAATTACTGTTTATTTTACAGGGCATTGCAGCTAGGATGTGTAGCAATCTAGTGTGATGGCACTCCCATAATACCTTATCTCATAATCCATCAACATTGAGAAAAACAATCTCTCATCCTTACGTAGCCAACCTTCTCGGTCGAATCTGTACTGTTTCATCTTGTCAAACCCTATTCCTTCTTCTACTTTTCTCACAATCTATGCTAGCCTAGCGTTACACGTCTGACTAGTACTGATCCTCTCAATCAAAGTAGGTCTGATCATTAAGCTCGCCAACAACTTTGGTTTTAAATTGCAATAATTTCTGAAGTCATAGCCAGTAATATACTCCAAATGCTTCCATTTTAGGAACATCGCTACCAGACCAGCGTATCTTCTATTTAGTGTATTGGCGAACAAATTTCCTTAACTAGGCTTGTAGGAAATGCCAAAGTCATAAGTGGTTAAGAATTCTAACCATCGATGCCGGTGAAGGTTGAGATCCTTATGGGAGAAGATGTACTTCAAGGATTTATGGTCCTTGAAGAGCTCGTACCTTTCTCCTAATAGATAATGCCTTCAAATCTTTAAAGTAAATACTATCACTACTAACTCCAAATCATGAGTATGATACTTCTTCTCATGTCATTTCAACTGCCGACTAGCGTGGGCGACAACTTTTTCCCTCTACATCAATATTGCACCCAGTCTAGTACCAGAGGCATCTGTGTATACTGTCAGATCCTCATTTTCGCTTGGAATAGTCAATAATGGTGCGCTGATCAACCTCTCCTTTACATTTACAAACGCATCCTCACACTTCGTGTCCCAAACAACTGTTTGATTCTACTTTGTCAAATTGGTCAACGGCGCTGCTACCTTCGAGAAGTTCTTGATAAAATGTCTATAGTATCCTACCAATCCTATGAAACTCCTTACATCACTAGCATTCTTGGGTTTGTTCTGATCATACTACCACCATGGTAGAATTTATTGTGATGCCCTACTCAGAAACGACAACCTCCTCCAAAAGTGACACTTCGAAACCTTCAGTTTCAACATGTGCTTCCTCGATACTTCAAGCACAATCCTTAAGTGCCTCTTGTGTTCCTCCTATATCCTGGAATAGACCAGAATATTATCCGCAAATACGAGCATGAACTTGTTTAGTTGATCCTTGAAGACACGGTTCAGGACATGAACAAAGTATGCTAGAGCATTGGTTAGCCAGAACAGCATAACCAACCATTCATAGATACCAGATGGCGTACGAAACGCGGTAATCGGCACACTCTCTTTCGCTATGCTCAATTGGTGAAAGCTCATCGGAAGATCCAAGAGAGAGATTGCCTTCACACCATGAAGCTGATTGAATAAGTCATCAATATGCTGGAGTGGATACTTGTTGTTTGTCGTCACCTTATTCAGCTGACGGTAATCTACACACAATCTTTGAGAGTCATCCGCCTTAGTGGCGAATACTACAGGTACACCCCACTCAGATATGCTCCTAGTGATGAACCCTCACTTCAACAGGTCATTCACTTGCACCTCTAATGCTTTTTGGGTGACATACATCTCAAAGGAATAACCATCGGCTTGGCATCCTTCACTAAGAATTTGCAGAACCCAATCCCTTAACGTGGCGATAATCTAATCAACTCCTTAAACAAATCTAGATATTCTTTAATGATAGGCTAATATGATAACTCATCATGTGGAGCATCAAGCGGATTTAGAAAGCTAAAGATAACCCCATCCTCTTATAAGTAGCCAATCACCATCGTCCCCTTCTATGGTCCTAATCGTCACCAATAGCTTCTCGCAATCCATCTCTACCACATACTTCCTTAGTCAGTCCATCCCCAAGATAATTTCGAACTTAACGAAATTTAAAACAAAGAAATCAGAAACAAAAAAGCATCCATGACATGATAAGTCCAAACCACAACAAACCATACTCAAGGTACTGGAGCCTCCAACAGGGTTCATCACAATCGAATGTTGGTCAACTATTTTGGGTTTCAATCCCAATCTATCTACCAAGTCAGTAGACATTTAGAAGTCTCGATATCAAACAAAACATGTTTTGGAACATCATAAATGAAAAGAATACCTTGAATAATGACATTCTACCCCTTCTCCTTTGCCGAGGGAGCACTTGAAGTAGTCGGGATAGCATCCAAAACATACACCTTCACCACTTGCTTCTATTGCACTAGTTCTGGGCAATTCTTCTGCATATGTCCAAACTTGCCATAGTAGTAGCACTTCTTCTTTCCATCAGCCTTACAGTCTCTAATCAAGTGGCCCTTGTCTCTACAGCCATAATAGACGGGATCCTACATAGCATTCTTCTGAGCATTCTTTCCTTGAAACTGCTTTCCCTTACCACTCCATTTCTTCTTGCCTCCATCACCTTGTTGCAGTTTTGGCTCTTCATTAACCACAACCGTTG
Organism: Allium fistulosum; assembly: GCA_030737815.1. Taxonomy (NCBI): domain Eukaryota; kingdom Viridiplantae; phylum Streptophyta; class Magnoliopsida; order Asparagales; family Amaryllidaceae; genus Allium; species Allium fistulosum. Next base: position 270,671,308 of record CM060902.1, on the reverse strand, counting down.
ATTTGGACTTGGGGTATAAAACTTTTCCAGCAAAGAGCTTTCTCGACAAGTCCCTCACATGGCTCATCGATGTGATACACCAACTTCTCCCTTAAATAGTTCTCCAAACCCATAAGAAACTTCTCATTCTTCCTTGGCGATGTGTCAATGAAAGATATCCCATATTTTTCTTAATTATCGAACTCAGTAACATACTCATAGATAGTCATATCTCTTTGCTTAAAATCGGAAAATTTCCTAAATAGTGCCGACTTTTGAGTAGCCAGAATAAACTTCTCCCGAATCAAGTTTCAAACCTAAGTAAACTGATCCTCAAGAGTTGCAACTATGATAGCATTCCACTAGTTCATGGCTCTTCCCTGAAGCTATCGGGAAGTGAACTTCCTCTTCATTGCATCATCTAATTCGAGGTCATCAAAAATCCTCTCACATATGTCCAACCAATCCTGCATTCCATAGTCGATTCTATTCCTTGGAAGGTTTGCCACCAAAACCGATAAAATCCTTATTTAGCTTAGCAAAGTTGAATATAAACACTTACAATTGAGCACCTCCACCAACAGAAACATTCGAAGCGGCCTCTTGGGCATTTTGTAGCATGTTCGCCATCATCGAATTAAACCTCATCTATAAGTCGGTGTTAGCAGCCTCCCAAACTCGCTTCTTCCTCAACTCTAGAAACGGAGTTCCTTGCAACGTTTCTTGTATACTAGCTCATTTTGATCAGTAACAAGATTGATCAGTCTCTCATAAAGAAAACTGCATCAATGTTACTCATGTGTGCATGCGACCTATATGTACACACACACACACTCTACTATATAGTTTTGAAAACCAAAATATATAACAATTACGCTCTCTCTCATATGTATATACCCTCGATCTAGTCTAGGGTAATAACTCCTTTCTGATCTATACTGGACCATGGTATCAACTCAGGTTAATCATGTAACCTAAGTTCTAATACCAAATGTGACAACCAACCTATACCATTAGCACCCAATATAATTAAATAGTGCAACATTGTGATGCCTGACCGATAAAAGAGGATTGTCAAGTGTTAAAAGAAAGAAAATATCATAGAACATGTTATATATCTCATAGCGCATCAAATAAAATATAATAATAACATCACTGATATAAAACAAGCCAGACTCTATAATGAACCACAATATTTTTGCATAGGTTCACTGTAACATTCCGCCTTTTTATACGTTTTAAGCAGACACGCAGGCCGACTCAAACCATATAGAAGGGCGGATTGTTATTGGGGTGAATAAGAAAAAGAGAAAGAAATAAAAACAAAACAGAATCTCGCAGCGGAACGATAAAATATAATAATCAAATAACAGCTCATGAAGCTGTATACAAAACATTTGATTATACTTATCCAATACAAAATAAATCAGAGTTACACATATCAGAGATAAATACATAACATTGCAGCGGAACAGTATGATGCAGTGGAATAATATAGTAAATAAAAAAAAATCTTTGTCTTCGTCCTCCAGAATTAATGTCTTCAAATCCTGAAATGCTCAAGCTGACCAGAGCGAATTGAAATGACAAAACACTCAAGTCAGAACTAAAAGATCTTATGTAAGTTCAATAAATCGGTAAATAAATATGAGTGGAACAGCGTCAGAGATGTTTACGGGTTTTGACATCTCGTATCCAGTGTCTAACGTGAGTGCAGTAACTCAAGAGATGTTCGGGATTCACAACTCCTAAGGATTCCTTAAACTATCTACTATGTAGTACAATACGCTATTATAATATGTCTACAGTAATATAAACTATTAAAATAGCATTAAGGCGTTACCCATATCCCCCTTAACACATTTTATAGGTATGCCAATAGTCTATACAGTATCGTAACTCCCCATAAACTGGAGCCGCTAGAGGATACCACATAGGTACGACATAAAACAAACTCGTAGAAGGCGCGCTAGGGTAGGTGACATGACACAACTAGGCAATGCCAGGGTAGATATACCAATTACGCATCTGGACTATTGGTAACGCATAGCCGCAACTACCGCCCAACTCGAAACACACTCCCGAGTAAAAATCGAAGGGTGGCCACCAAATAAATCGCAAAGTCAGAATATATTATTGATGGAATGTGTCCGATCAGAGGAGCTACCTCATTGGCCTGGAATTACTCCTATTTTAGCCACCTTATGCTAACTCATGGGAGTTAGGTCCACGTAAATATTGAAAGGGAGTGCGGATTAAGGATCTTAAGGCTGATTTAACAATAGAGGGGGGTGAATAGTGTTTAATGGATTCTAAGACTTATATGGACTAATTTAAAAATTATGATATAAACAAATGCAGAACTTAATCACAGAACAATCACAGAATCAAACACAGATGCAGAAAGTAAATAAAAAGTAGTAAAAGGAAAGAACACATCGGATTTTATACTGGTTCGGAGTTACCCTACATCCAGTCATGTACCAAGGAAAACACCTCATATAGATTTTTATTATACCAATGTCGAGATTACAATCCTCAATTTCTAAAGGCCTTGAGGTACAATCCTGTCTCACGAGTCTAGGACAAACTCTCTTGATTTACGGGCCACAAGATTACCCAATTGATTTCTAGGCACAACCACACCTTATAGAGAGACTCGATAAACTTTTGATTACAAATTGATCCTATAACTCTGAATAGCACTTTGATCTTCGAGAGAAGGCAGAGAATCAAACAAGAATGAGTTTCTAATTTGATTCACTTGAGAATTCGGCAGAATTTCGGCATGATCTTAAAAATATGAAAATTTTAGAATATGGATTTGTGGAGAAGATGGAGTGAAGAAAATAAGAAAATGGTTAGTTAAAAAATTCGTTTGTGAAGGCTATTTATAGACTAGTAACGGTCATAACCATTCATGAAGAGATTTAAACGAATAGAAACTTCTTTTGAAAATGACCAGTAACGGTCATAACCATTCGTGAAGAGATTTAAACGAATAGACACTTCTTTTGAAAATTGAAACTTTTGAATTTAACGGCCACCATGTAGACATGGGGTATCCCATGATGTCGACATCCCTAAGTTAAAAAAAATGTAAAATTTGTTTTGAAAATGGTAGTGAATGGAAAACAAGATGAAATGATTCTAGAGTAAAATAAACTAATTTTCCTATGTTTAAAAATAAAGAAGAGTAGAAAAATATATTTTTAGAATGTATATATAACTTTGATTTTAAATCTCAAGTATATGTATTATAAAAGAATATTTAAAACTCAAAAGATAGTTTTTTTAAAAACAAACGAAGTTTAAAACAAGAGTTTATTTAAAAACAAAAACAAAGAATATTTTAAGGCTAAAACATTTTGAAAAGCAGTTTTGAAAATCATTTTGAAAAACCATTTTGAAGTAGTTTTGCAAGCTTCTTCCTGCAAAATATCTCATCACATCAGGACTCGAGAACTTGTACAAAACCAGGATGTTCATGGGTTTGTAAGCCACTTGTCGTAGGTTTTTAAGCTACTTGTCGTGGGTTTTTAAGCCACTAAGATGGTAGAAATGGGTTCCATCCCAAATGAAATTTGGAATGAAGATTTCCATGCTATTACGAAGTTTTAGAAAAACTAGACACTTATCTTGAAATCTTGATCTTGATTGTCATGAGTCTTCAAACTTGATTTCTTCATTCTTGATCTTTATACTGTACACTCTTCAATAATCAGTACATGCCTTATATATATCATGCATAATAACATTCATATATATCTAGACAATATTGTTAGTATATAAGTTATAATAAAATAAGTTACAAAGGTTGTTGTCATCAAAACCACTATCTCCAGCTCCTAACAATCTCCCCCTTTTTGATGATGACCACCTTTTAAAATATACTTACCACTTCGACCATACCATAACTCCCCCTTACACCGATAACTCCCCCTTACTCCAAGCCTACTATTTTATATAACTTCTCCCCCTTTGTCATCAACAAAAATAACCATCCTAAAATCATAAAACTATAAAACTCCCCCGTAAACTAATACTAGAACAAAGTATAGTAAATGGAATGTGAAAGACATTAACATAATTATGTTATAATTATTCAATATATAAATAGGTATACGTATATTTTAGACAATCCAATCAACACACACATCAAATCCAATCATGTCAAACAAGTCAAACAAATCAATCAAGTCAAATAAGTCAATCAAGTCAAACAGGTCAATTAAGTCAAACAAGTCAATCAAGTCAAACAAGTCAATCAAGTCAAACAAGTCAATCAAGTCAAACAAGTCAATCAAGCAAATCCAATCAAATCATAAACTAATAACTCTATAGTATAAGACAATAATACAAACTACCCCTAAATAAAATACACTTGTTATGTGTCCATGTATGCACTATGTAGTTTGTAATGCAGTATGAAATATATGACATATGCAATGTAGCATGAGATGATATGCAGAATGAAGTGCAACTTATGATGCAAATGATTATGATATTTCATGCATTGTAATTTATGATGTAATATGCAATGAAATATGATATGAAATAGGACGCATAATGATATGTAATATGAAATAAAATGATAACGAAGTAAAAATAATAATATGCAGAATGATATGATGATATATACTATGGTAAGAGATATTCAGATTATAAGATAAACATGAGGGATAAGAAATATCTAATTGACAAGCATATATATATATATATGTATGTATGTATGTATGTATGTATGTATGTATGTATGTATACATATATCAAACTATTTATTATAAATCACTTCAACCAAACAAAGGTAATACACACCAATTACTAGACTTAGGTTAAGGAAACTAATGAATGGGATTGAAAGAGTAGTAATGACAAGAGTTTAAAGGTAATAAATGATATTAAAACTATAACATATTCATGAAAGGTAGTAATCAAACTCAATATCAAAATCAAATTGCTAAGAAATATGGTTTTAAACTATATATATGATCAATGTGGTTTTTAAAAATTAATACCTTCCTTATGTAATTTCTTTAAAATAGTTTTTTTAACTTAATTTTTTTTAAGAATTCAAACTTCCATGTTTATAAAATACTTAACTTAATAATTAAAACCTATATATTAAATTATTATTGATTAAAATATTTAGAAACATTTTTAAACACCTTAAAAAAATATCATAATGAAATATTAAATAAAATAACAAAGATTGAAAAACTAAAATAAACATGTGTTATATTAAGGCCTCTTACATTAAAAATATTTAAACATGAAATTAATTTTAAAATATTCTAATATAAGTTAGAAAATAACTCTAAAAAGAATAGTGAAAAATACTTAATTTAAATATCATTTTTACATAGTTTAATGTTTCAAATAGAAAAGACAGCATTTACAGAATACTATAAAATGTTTTTGCAGTAAAATATATTCAAAAAATTATAAAATAGAAACTGCAGCATTTAACAAATGCTGTGAAAAGTTTCTGAAACACTATAGCGTTTCTTAGCACAGCAATGCTATAAAAACGAATTTGCAGTGCTTAAAAAACGTTAGCAGAAGCAAAGACCGCATTTTAGAAATGTTGTCTAAAGTTCTGGGCCTGTTTTTAACATGATTTTGCACTAATTTTACGACTAGATTTCAACATGTAAATAATTGATTTTGGACCCAATTTTTTTATAGTAGTTAATGTAATTAAATTAAATTAAAAACATAAAGAAAAATAATGAAAAAACATGTGTAAAGACACTTGGCATTATGCATGTAAAAATGCTTTTATTAAAGAACAAGTGTAATGACACGTGTCATTTTGCATGTATGTCGCTATCTATTTATATGACAAGTGTCATGTGATGTGGTGCAATCTTATTAAATGAAGAAATCTATAAATAGAGTGTTATTCTAACATTCTAAAATCATTCTATTAATTTCTTAAAGACATAAAATTAGTCTTTTAAAAGAAATAGAGTATGAGAAGTAAAATCAACATTAGAAAAGTTGAAATCACGAATGAGGGTATGATTTTCTACTTAGTATAGTTGTAATAAATTAGTAGTAAGATTTTATTTGAAAGATAACATATTTTTAAAAGGCTTTTTAAAAAATTTAGACTTGTATATCGATATGTATACAATGGTGTGTCGATATATGGATCAAAATATCAAAACTTATAAAAGAGATAAATTTCTATACCTAACTAAATGCATAAATATATATTCTTAAATGCAACAGTAAAGATGAAATAATAGTAAAGTGTACCTCGTTTTGCACTCCTCTATCTTTCTAACTTTGTTGTTCTTCCATTGTCGTGAACCACATATTTATATCTTTCAGAATTTGACGATGAGGTCTGTTCTATTGCGACGGGCTTGTTTTTCTGATCATCGTAGTATATTCATTTGCTAAATTTGAAGACCGTATGAGAAAGAGATAGATGATTTAGTAGATTGACCAACTTGGCGCCAAAACTTTGAATTTGAATTTTGAATGAATGGATACTTCAACCACTATAAATAGGCCCAACAGTCACCGCTTTTCATAAAACTTTCTCTTCTTCTTCTTCTTCTTCTTCCCGTTTTTCTATTTACTATCAAACTTCTAGGAGGCAAGGGCTATGATCTAGTAATAGTTTGGTGATGAATTTGGACGGTATTGTGGTGCAACAGGCCGAACAGTAAGAGAAATGCAGGAAATCCCGTACACAGTTTTCAGTTTTGGATAGCCAACTTCAAGCTGTCATATCTCACTCAATTTTGATCGGAATTTGATGATCCACCAATCAAAACGACCGTGGGAACAAGAACTACAATCTGGAAAAGGAGTTGGGACAAAAGGCTCAAATCTTTGGATGCAATTTGAAGAATACCATTGACAATTTTGCTTTCTTTTTCTCTTTGTTCACCAAAACTTCATTTGACCATAACTTGGTCATTTCTTGACAGATTTGCATGAAACTAATGACATTGTGAAGCAGATAGAGAGAACTATAGTATCAAATCAAGTTGTAGATGAGAATCAAAAGTTTTGTATTGATCTGGTACCCATTTCATTGTCGACTGTCATTATATATCCATTTGTTCTTCTTAATCGATGAATGATTATCTGGTATCTTTTAACCAACATCCATTAGACATAACTCTTCTCCTTCAAAACAACATAACCTTTTAAAGAATAAAATGACTTTTCAAAATAACTAAATATAGTTTTAAACAACAATATCATGATGATTTTGTGACATATTCATATGAAAATAGTGTTAATAATTTTATAAAAAAATTGCCATTTTAAAATTTTTCAAAAAATCATATTATGAGAATTTTGAAAACCAATTCTCTGATACCAATTGAAAGGGAGTGCGGACTAAGGATCTTAAGGCTAATTTAACACTAGAGGGGGTGAGTAGTGTTTAATGGATTCTAAGACTTATATGGACTAATTTAAAAATTATGATATATACAAATGCAGAACTTAATCACAGAACAATCACAAAATTAAACACAGATGTAGAAAGTAAATAAAAAGCAGTAAAAGGAAAGAACACACCGGATTTTATACTGGTTCGGAGTTACCCTACATCCAGTCCTGTACCAAGGCAAACACCTCATGTAGAATTTTATTATACCAATGTCGAGATTACAATCCTCAATTTCTAAAGGCCTTGAGGTACCCTCCTGTCTCACGAGTCCAGGGCAAACTCTCCTGATTTACGGGCCACAAGATTACCCAATTGATTTCCAGGCACAACCACATCTTATAGAGAGACTCGATAAACTTTTGATTACAAATTGATCCTATAACTCTAAATAGCACTTTGATCTTCGAGAGAGGGCAGAGAATCAAACAAGGATGAGATTCTAATTTGATTCACTTGAGAATTCGGTAGAATTTCGCACGATCTTAAAAATATGAAAATTTTAGAATATGGATTTGTGGAGAAGAAGGAGTGAAGAAAATAAGAAAATGGTTAGTTAAAAAAATTCGTTTGTGAAGGCTATTTATAGACCAGTAACGGTCATAACCATTCGTGAAGAGATTTAAACGAATAGACACTTCTTTTGAAAATGACCGGTAACGATCATAAACATTCGTGAAGAGATTTAAACGAATAGACACTTCTTTTGAAAATTGAAACTTTTGAATTTAACGGGCACCATGTCGACATGGGGTATCTCATGATGTCGACATCCCTAAGTTAAAAATAATGTAAAATTTGTTTTGAAAATGGTATTGAATGGAAAACAAGATAAAATGATTCTGGAGTAAAATAAACTAATTTTCTTATGTTTTAAAATAAAGAAGAGTAGAAAATATATTTTTAGAATCTCGCAGCGGATTGTTTTGAAAATATATTTGTTTTGAACATCCCGCCTTTTTGTACATTTTAAGCAGACACGCATGCCGACTCAAACCATACAAAAGGGCAGATTGTTATTGGGGTGAATAAGAAAAAGAGAAAGAAATAAAAACAAAACAGAACCTCGCAGCGGAATGACAAAATATAATAATCAAATAACAGTTCATGAAGCTGTATACAAAACATTTGATAATACTTATCCAATACAAAAAAAATCAGAGTTACACATATCAGAGATAAATACATAACATTGTAGCGGAACAATATGATGCAGTGGAATAATATAGTAAGTAATAATAATAAAATCTTCGCCTTCATCCTCCGGAAATAATGTCTTCAAATCCTGAAATGCTCAGCTGACCCGAGCGAATTGAAAAGACAAAACACTCGAGTCAAAACTAAAAGATCTTATGTAAGTTAAATAAATCGGTAAATAAATATGAGCGGAACGGTGTCAGAGATGTTTACGGGTTTTGACATCTCTTATCCAGTGTCTAACGTGAGTGCAGTAACTCAAGAGATGTTCGGGATTCACAACTCCTAAGGATCCGTAAAACTATCTACTATGTAGTACAATACGCTATTATAATATGTCTACAGTAATATAAACTATTAAAATAGCATTAAGGCGTTACCCATATCCCTCTTAACACATATTATAGGTATGCCAATAGTCTATACAATACCCTAACTCCTCGTAAACTGGATCCGCCAGGGGATACCACATAGGTACGACATAAATCAAACTCGTAGAAGGCGCTCTAGGGTAGGTGACCCGACACAACTAGGCAATGCCAGGGTAGATATACCAATTACGCATATCGGACTGTTGGTAATGCATAGCCGCAACTACCGCCCAATTCAAAACACACTGCCGAGTAAAAATCGAAGGGTGGCCACCAAATAAATCGCAAAGTCAGAATATAGTAACAATGGAATGTGTTCGATCAGAGGAGCTACCTCATTGGCCCGGAATCGCTCCAATTTTAGCCACCTTATGCTAACTCACGGGAGCTAGGTCCACGTAAATATACATTTAGGATCGTCGCCGCCATCCTACTTCATTCTAGAATCTCCACCGCGTACACAGTTGTCAAAGTGGTTTTTCGGTATTGGCAAAGAGTATCACAACATCCGATCCCGGTCTCTTTAACAACCAATCGCTTATTAAACACCGGATGGTTCTTTTACATTTCCAAAATCGTTTCATAATTGATAAAATATCATATTCAATTAAAACCATATCACTTTCGAAATCATTACTTACTTTCGAAATCATTACTTACTTTCGAAATCATATTCACCTTTGAAATCATATCACCTTTGAAATCATAGTTCGATAATTTTATTTCCTTTCAAAAGTCATTCACAATTTATACCAAATTATCGTATTCTCAAAACCATAATATTTTTGAAGTCATATTCACTTAAAAAATCGAGAATTTGAATATAAACCCATCCATTTTACTTAGTTTGGGATTTGGAAGAAAGTAGTTTAAATAGTTATAAATAGTTAAAATACTCCAAAATAGTTTAATTCTAGGGAACGTACCTTTAAATTGATTTAAGATAGTTAAATAGATTTAATTTAGATTAAATATAATTAAAATAGATTAAATAGCTTAAAATAGATTAATTAGATTTAAAATAAATTATAATGGTTTAATTAGTTTAAAATAAATTAAATTGGTTTAAAATAGTCAAATAATTTATATAGTTAATATTAGTCAAATAGTTTAACAAATTGGAAAACCTTAATAATTATAAATATATTTTAAAATAGTTTATATTAAAATATGAGTTTGGAATTTATATCAGTTTAAACTACTCATTTCATTTCAACATATTTGGACCATTTCAAATTTCCAAATCGACCAACCAAATTTCAATAAACTATCGAATTTCATATCGTTTAAATCCTTGTTCAAAATATCAATACAGATTACTCCAACTTCAACATATTTCAAAGCTATTTTCAAACAAATTCAATCACTCAATTTCGATAGAATTTCACTTATACTTAAAAGTTTAACTTTAAATTTCCGATTTAATTTTCTTAAAGCAATTCCTTTTTAAACAAATTCGCATTTCAACACAAAACTTGATTTTTCCAAAAATACTTCAATTTATATAAATCAAATTTTATTTCAAAACATCAATTGATTAAATTCGAAATTTTAAGGATTTTAAAATCATTTAATTTAACCAATCCGGTGTCCGTATATAATTTTCTACCCTAGGGTCAAATGATACGGATATTTATTATTTCAATCCGCAATTTAAACATTTTACGGTTGTATATCATTTCAAACCGCAATCCCGAAATAAATAAATAAATAATCCATAACGAACTTGCAGTTTATAACGGTATAAAATACAACATCCATTCAACCAACATCAACAATCCACATCCACCACAATCATCATCCAAATCAATCAATAAATATCAATATAGAACTGATAATCAATAACGGGTATTAAACTGGCAATTTATATTCAATAATAAATTAAATAATGATTTTATTCAAATAAATTCGAATTAACTGAGATGATGAATTAAAATATACCAAACAATCATAAATAAATTTCTTTTTTTTTGCAGGGCAAGCGGGGTTGAAAACTGGACCCCTACCAGATTTATTAACAAAAAAACAAAAGATGATACACAAGGGAAACAACGAAGAACAACAAGAAAGAAAGAAATAAAACAGGAAAACAACAACAGTTATGGAATCCAAGGATCAAACAGCTGCTGATGGAAATCATACTTGCTCAATCTCATGCCATACATAATTGAATTTTTAAAATTGCCCAAAGCTCCATATTGCTCCTCGTATGCCCTTCGAAGTGTCTCCTATTCCTCTCTTCCCAGTCCAACTTCAACAGTTTTTTAATTGAGAAGAAGAAAGGAATTCCTATCTCATCATTCCAAGCTGTAGCAATCTCAACCACATCCCAATGATTCGCAGTTTGTACAGTAGCAGAAGACAACCCCAGGCTACTCAAAACACTTTTCCAAAGAAGTAAGACATAAGGACAGTGAAAGAATGTGTGCAGGGTAGATTCATCATTGCCACTGCACAGCAAACAAGAGGAGGGAACAAACATGGCATACGATATTAGTTTGTCTCTTGTTAACAAGGCTTTATTCACAACCTTCCATAGCATTAAATTATCCGCACTAGGAGAAATGGTATCCCACATAACCTTATGCAATCTACAGTCAGGCATAGTGTCAGTTCCTTGCAGAGCCTCATAAACCCAGCAGATAGAATGAGACTTGCCATTCCAAAACACAGTATCATGGTCATGAAGATCAAAATAAGAATGAGCAAACTGTCTCCAAAGAGCTCTTACATGTTGATTGCTGGTGTAAGGGAACACTAACTTGCCTTCAGCAATGTAGTCAACTGCCCTGCTATCTCTGTCAATGCCAGATTGATAAATCTGTTGAGATGTGAAGATTTGATGAAGAATGATGCCTTTGGCTATCCAGGGATCATGCCAGAAACTACAGTCACTTGAACTAGACAGTTGAATCTGTAATAAAGGCCTTAACATGCTCCTCAAATTAAGAATGCTCCTTCAAATCCAGCTGCAATTATGTGGAACATCCATAACCCAAAACTTCTTAGATCCAACATTATGAATTAAGGTCCAGTTTACCCATAAGGAATCCTTCTTTAGCATTAGGGCATTTATGTGATTACTGAATGCAGCCTTATTCCATACAGGGATGTTGAACAATCCCAGACCCCCTTTGCGTTGTGGTTTCTCAAAAAGAGAGAAGGAGCAAGGGAAAACCTTCTTAACATGAATATTGCCAAACCAGAAGAATCTCATCATAGCAGTTCTAACCATTTTCAGAAGCTTAGTTGGCAGGATAAAAGCCCTGGCCCGATATACCATCATAGAAAAGCACACAGATTTTATCAGAATAAGCCTGCCTGCTTGAGATAACAATCGAGTGGTCCACCTCTCAATCGCAGTAGTGATTCTTTGGTAAAGAGGAATGCAATTGGCCATAGTCACCCTGGAAGAAAATAAGGGCAAACCAAGGTAAGTCATATCGTGGTTCATGGTCTTCATCCCAGCAGTCGCAATAAGAAACTCACTCTGCTCACTAGTAACTCCAGCAGTCATGATACTTGACTTGTTTAAGTTAAGCTGTAGACCAGTCATCAAGTAAAACCCATGGAGCGCTCTTATGATATTTTCGATAGACCTAATATTTGGCCTGGTAAAAATCATGATGTCATCCGCAAATAAAAGACAAGATAATTGCACATCTTTACATTTAGAATGATAGCAAATCTGCTTGGTCAAGTAAAAAGGCCTGATGTAGCAAGTGAAGACTTCCATCACCAAGATAAAGAGATAGGAGGATAGGGGGTCACCTTGCCTTATCCCTTGTTTGCCTTCAAAATAACCAGTGCTCGCACCATTCAGGGTCAAAGAGTACGAAGGTGTCGAAATGCATTCATATATCCAGGCAACAAACACCTTAGGGAACTCCATAAGGGACATTGATCTGTCAATGGAAGACCACTGCACACTATCAAATGCTTTCTTCAGATCAAGCTTAAGCATGGCTCCTTGGGAGGCAATAACCCTATTGTAACCTTTTAAGAGCTCATGAGTAAGCATAACATTGTCAAGGATGTTTTTGGAAGGAAGAAAAGCAACCTGATTATTAGATATTATTCTCTGAAGAACAACAACCAGCCTAGAGGCAATGATTTTAGAAATACACTTGTAGATCACATTACAACAAGAGATTGGTCTGAAGGAAGACATAAAGGTAGGAAACCGGCACTTGGGTATAAGAACCAAGTTAGTAGCATTAACCGACTTCAGTAGCTTAAATTTATCAAAAAAATTATGAACTGCCTTACAGAAATCCCCACCGACGATATCCCAACCAGAAGTGAAGAAGTGGACATTGTAGCCATCGGGGCCACCGCACGAATTCTTGTTCATAGCGAAAAGAGTTCTCTTGATTTCATCATCAGTCACCTTTTCCACCAGAGTAGCTGATTCCTCATTATTGACTTTGGGCAGTTGGACAGAAGATAAGTCATCAAGGCGAGGAGTAAAATTTGAACTATTACCAAGAAGACTAGAAAAATGATTATGAAAGGCAGTGTCCACCGCTTCAGGGGAAGAATGCATAATACCTGCTTCATCAAGTATGGAAAAAATATTGTTAGTTTCCTGATTAGCTTTTAGGGTAGCATGGAAAAAGGTGGAGTTTCTGTCCCCTTCAAAAGCCCACTTGATTCTAGACTGCTGTTTTTTCATATCACATTCAATATCCAGCACACGACTAAGCTCTTGGGATAATGCAGCTTCATTGACAGCCAATTCAGCATTATCAGGGAAAGCCATCATCAGATTCTGAGTGTCACAAAGTTGCTCCTTGAGCTTTGTGGACCAGAGGTTGCCATATCCAAATTTGCCTTTAGCCCAAGCCCTTAATGCCTCCTTTGTTACCTTGAGTTTTCTACAGATAATATACATGGGGTTACCAAAGAAAATGTTATCCCAAGCAGCTTGTAATATTAAACTATAATCAGGGTCAAGGGACCATGAGTTAAAAAATTTGAAGCCTCTTTTCATTTCATGGAGTTTCCTACCCGTGGTAGTGATGAGGGGGGAATGGTCAGAGAGGATGGAAGGAGGCAAAAGCGTAGATAGGTCAGGCCAAGAGGAGAGAGCACTATGATTAGAGAAAGAATGATCTATGTTTGAGAAGGTCCTGACACCAGACCTGGACTTGTTATTCCATGAAAAAACAGCACCCTCCTTGTGAATAGGAATAAGATTTGAATTAAAAATGGTAGAGTTTAAAGGGATGATGTCCTTTGGCATAAGTGGTAAACCACCATGCTTGTCAGTTAGAGAGAAACAGGAGTTGAAATCACCAACCACAATCCACGGGTGAGATTCCTATCTAAGGGCTGGCATAAGATCAAAAAGTTTTTGTCTAGAGGCTTGTGTATTATAAGCATACACAAAGGATATATAAAAGGAGGAAGGGGGATTATGATATTTGGCATGGAAGTGCATTATTTGAGGAGATGCAAGAATGAGATCAAGAGAGAGGACAACAGGGTTATGCATGACCATAATACGACCATAATTGGCCTCTTTAAGATTATGAGTTAGGGTCCAAGTAGGGTTAACATACTTAGCAGCAGAAATGGTAAGAGGAAGATTTAGCTTAGTTTCTAGGATAGCAAAGATTGACAGCTGATATTGCATAATTAACTGCTTAACATGATCAAGCTTGAGGAAGTTGTGAGTTCCCCTAATGTTCCAAGCTCCAAAATTGTGAGACATAAATTAAACTAGAGATTGGAGAGCAGTTTCTTTCATGCTCCTAGTAACAGGAGACCCAGTTCTATTAGGGGGGGTTTGAATCTTTGGTTTCCTTTTTTTTATAAATAGAGGCTGAATATGGAACAGAGGAATTTTGATTAACAACTTTGAGAGAAGAAGGTGGAGATAACCATCCAGGAATGCTTCCAGAGAAAACAAAAGGTTGCTTTGGATTTGCCTGATGTAAAGGAAGAGAAGTTGGTGAGGAAGGGTTGGATAGGTTATTGGAAGAGTGCATAGCTAATATTAATTCAGTAATTTGACTTTGCAAATTCCTGCAAAAATGGCCTTCAGGATCAAGCATAGGGGGGAAGGGGAAATGGATGAGGGCAATTGATTGGAGATGGGATAGGGAGAAGCAGCATCAAGATTTTTCAGGTTATGTTTAGCAATGTTCAGTTGCCCCTGTGTCTTGCCTTGAGATGGGGAGTTGTGGATACCATGCATAGAGGAAACAGTGTGCATCAGCAGCGGATCCACATTAGCAGTGTCAAAAGCATTCCCACAATCAATTTTATGAATAAGTTGACCTTTGGAAAATCTGCTCTCCTTCCCTTCATTTCCTACCACCTTGTCAGTTGAATCATCCCCGCTATTGTTTTCATCGCCACATAAAGTTTCATTCCCATCTTGGGCTTCATCAACCATGTCTTTAAGGACATCAAATTTATTACTGACCATAAAATCCGCCTGAGGAGAACAGTCTACCATGTTTTTATCATTATCTCATACCACAACTATATTATCTGATTCATTTTGATACAGAACATCATGGGAAGCAACATGCTCTCCATGTTGCTCCATGCTTTGATTCAAAACAGCCTCCTTCTGATAAGGCAGTTCCCTGTAATTTGATTTTCCTTTTGTAACTTTTTGCCAAACCCGTTTGCCTTTCGTCTGCTGATTAACTTTCCCTCTCCCCACTTTATTTTCTTCTTGATAACTTCCTTTCATTGCTGCATCCTCCTTAATACCAACCTTTACACGAGGTAATTTCTGACAAAACGTGCCCAAATGGCCAAACTGTTTACATTCTATACATATATCAGGTCTCCACAAATAGCTGACTTGAACTAACTGTGTTGAACCATCAAGCATTTTCACAGGAAACTCGTCCACAAGCTGACATTCAGGTGACACATCCACCAAACATTTTGCAAACCCGATTCTCTCCATTCTCTCAGTTGATGAATCCATACATAACATTCTTCCAATTCTGGAAGCCAACCAATTTATGCCTATGTGTGACCATGCAAAGATTGGAATATTTGTCAATTTTAGCCATACTGGAACTGATCTTATAGAACTGCAACTATTACCAATGGAAGGGTCCCAAGCCTTAATAATGAATATTTTGTTTCCCAGAAAAATAGGATCAGCTTCTAAAATTTTCCTTTTGTCCTCAGCGCAAGACAGATTGAAAAGAAACAAAGCACCATCAGATTTAACTGATATTTCACCTTTAAGCTTCTAAAGGTTTTTAAGATGGTTGATCACTGTAAGGTAGGACAAAGGTTTATCTAGAAAAAGAACCCACTAACCATTCACCCGAGATATCACTACCAGCTTGTATGACAAATTCCGGTGGAACTAGCGCAGTCCCATCATAGGTTAGAGGAATATCGAAAGGAGCGTAAAACCCAGCATTACGAGGTTTATTTTTGAAGAGAGACGTCCAGGAAGAGGAAGCAAAAGAAGGTTGTGAGCAAGGAGGGGGCACTGGAGGCGGCAGGGAGATCGGAGAGATCGGCAGGGAACATGGACGAGAAGAAGGACAGGGGATGGCAATTGATGGTTGTGAGCGAGGAGGGGGCACCGGAGGCGGCAGGGAGATGGGAGAGTTCGGCAGGGAACAAGGACGAGAAGAAGGGCTGGGGATGGCAGATGGTACGGGGGGAACTGATTGAAAAGATGGGGGCGGGACACTGGTATGGGCGGGATCGGCCATGAAAAGAAAAGATCTAAAAAGAAAATATTGTTGTGAGTGGGTTAAAACATGGTTGATCGGACATGGGTTAAAAGAAAATTTCTAATCACATCAAAAATGTAATTTAACAAACATAAGAAATTTAAGAAGTTGTGAGTGGGTTAAAACACTCACCTTTGAATTTAAATTAAATTTAAATCCAATTTAATCCCAAAATTTGAACGGTCTTAGAATTCGTCCAAACCAGCTCAAAATGTCTGAAATCCTGATACGATCCCAGCGTATCAAACCGCGCGTAAAACTGAGTTCGTATGTTAAAGATACGATAGTTAGAACAATTGAAATTGAAATTTAAATAAAAAAACAAAATAAACCTTCACCACGTTTGACCGGCCACGCGTCCTCCCTCTTCCAACAGATACATGCGAGATCCATTCACAAACGCCCATGTTCGCTAAACCCTATCGCCGCCGCCAAGGCCTCCGCGCCCAGACCCGGCGTAGTCGCCTCCTCCCCACGACCTGCCGCCCCCCTTCCATGACTCGCGACTCCACGTCACTCGTCCCATGCAACTACGAACAGAGTAGCCACCACTGAAAACCAAGCCCTAACTGAATTTTTCACGACAATCCAACCAACGAATCGACACACATCCTACTCCGATGCACTCCCCTCGATCCCCTCTACAATACCCACAAATTGATTCGACGATCGGACAAGTTTGATCAAGGCGCGATGAACGACCGTGAATAGTTCGACGTTTACTGAAGAAATGATGAACCAAAACAAAAAACGAATTGCAGATCTGAGATGCACTCGTCGAGAGCTTCAAATCGATATACAATTCGATATATATTGAGGAGTTTGAAATTTTTGATTTGGTTTTGCTTTGCAACTGAATTGGAAATTTGGTTCTGATTTGTCTGCCATTGGAGAGAGGAGATGAGAAGGAATTATTCGTATAGGCAAATGAAAATAGAACAACCTAGGGTTTATAACGAGCTATTTATAGGCAGATCAGAAAAATAGAATGAATGGACCAAATTGACTTGGATTGGAACGATAAACGACCCGAAATGCCCGTTCTGCCTCCGGAACGAAAATGGGTCAACCCATATATCAAAATAGATGTTTTCAAATATTTTAAACTCGATGGAATAGGTTTCAAATCCTAATTCAATCGTATGAAGAATTTAAGTTAAAATCAGCGTATTTCAAATTGATTTCAATTAAATTAATTTCTAGGTGTTTCGAGTCTGTACGGTCAAACGACTGGTCTGATTGTTATGAAACTTGAAATCCTACAATAATTCACTGTTACGAATCCGATGAAACTAGTTTCGTCGAAATCCGAGTCAATGGCCAAAATGGCTATATTTCAGTTAATTAAATAAATTAATATTAAATTAATTAAATCACATTTTCAGTTTAAATTTTAATAATTTACAACTTCTATCATTTTTGATTTCTTAATCACTTACAATAACTTAAACAAATTTAGATGTCAATTTAAAGTTGATTAATCCATCAATTTCGGTGTTTAATTTCGATTTCATTAAATTCAGAAATTATAAATTAAATTTTCAATAATTCCATTTAATTGACCTTTCATCCTATTATTTAATCCATTATTAACAAATGGATGAACTTAACATTGGTTCATGATCTATTACATTAATATTCTCAAATTTCATCTTAATCTCTATTAACGTAATATTTAAATATTTAATTTCCTTTATTTGCAATTAATCCAATTATTATAATTTGAATTCCAATAAATTAATAAATCTTGATTTCCATTCTTTTATTCCTAATTATCATATTATGAATAAAATTAACATTATTTCCAAATATTAACTTAATTTACATTAACATAATATTTAATTACATTTATTGAAATTTATTTCCAATTTAAATTAACAGGTTAAATAAATAGGTAATATACAATAATTATTACCATCAACTTTCAGTTAAACCTATAAGTTATTATTAACAAACAAATGTTGCAATTGCTTACATGACACTGCTTTTATCCAATTATCATTAATTATATACTAATTCATAAGTTTATACAACATTTACATTTATTTACTTACATTCAATTTATAACTAAGTTA
Organism: Allium fistulosum; assembly: GCA_030737815.1. Taxonomy (NCBI): domain Eukaryota; kingdom Viridiplantae; phylum Streptophyta; class Magnoliopsida; order Asparagales; family Amaryllidaceae; genus Allium; species Allium fistulosum. Next base: position 270,652,545 of record CM060902.1, on the reverse strand, counting down.
TAACACTTACATTATTTCAATTAATTGGAATTTTATTTCAATTGTTAATAATTAGCTTTAAGTAACATTGTTACCTTCGTTTTAGTATTACTTCGTTAACAATTCACTAATTTTTATTTCCTTTAATATTAAATTACCAAAAAAATTTATTAAATCAAAAATTTTAATTATCGAAAGTTTACGGGTCGTTACACTCACAAAGTTATAGGACATAGAAATAGAGTTTAGAGTTTATAAAAGAGGAAATAAACTCAAATAAAACTATCTCAATAGCAAACCAAATACTGTCTAGGCTCCATAGTGCTACACAGTGGAATAAGCAATATTTTATACGTATATAATATGAGTAAGCTCCATCCTGTTCATCCTCTGCACTGCCATTGCGTACATCTATATTTACTATCTAGTACACTCATTTAAGAGTACCCAAGATAACAACAAGAATGCATAAAAACTAGAGTAAAAAAATAGTCTGGTATGAGCGATAAATAAATCTCAAAATACTATACAAGTCGGTGTAGTAAGGAACAAGGTATACATACCTAATCTGTCCTTACGACCAAAGAGTTAGCACATAACAATATAATATGCTACTTTACCATCATCATAAGATATACTACAATCTAAGTACAAAGACAGGTGTCCAAGTATCCCTATCAACATACCTATCTCAAATTACATCCCTATAGTGACAGATATCGGAGAAAACAAACAAAGCTAACATGACAACCATCAAATAGCCCTCACTATCACTTAATGTGCCTTGAATAAATGATAACTTGTATGACCTTTCCTCTTCCAGGGATTAATAGACAAATTGTAACAGCCCGCACCTCACTTAACGTAGATATTGTCCCCAACTTAGTCACCTCCACCTCATGGGCCAAGCCAAGGTGTGGGGTTTTGTTCCTCAAAAGGCCTCGACGTTGTTATGAGGTGAAGGCTTTGGTATATAAGCACCCACTTCATAGTGTTTTTCCGCGATGTGGGACTATTATTCCCATTTTGATGGGATGTTACATCTCTCCCCCTTTATAGCTTAACGTCCTCGTTGGCTCATGAACACAACACCACCCAGGCGTCGTGGCTGTAACACGTACATACCACAATTCCGGTTGGGTATGGCTCTAATACCAATGTAACAACCCACACCTCACTTAACGCAGATATTGTCCCCAACTTAGTCACCTCCGGCCTCATGAGCCAAGCCAATGTGTGGGGATTTGTTCCTCAAAAGGCCTCGATGTTGTTATAAGGTGAAGGCTTTGGTATATAAGCACCCACTTCATAGTGTTTTTCCGCGATGTCGGACTATTATTCCCATTTTGAAGGGGTGTTACATAAATCCTAGTTTTTAGTATACTCACTCATGCCCAAAGCTGATAGTAAACCCATTTCATCGGTCTAGGGTGTATGGATCCATTCCACCGACCCAGGGTAGCTATGGTAAAACCTAATGAGCATCCTCATAATACCACTGCTTTCGAGTACATTAGAAAACACTCCGAGTATCAATTACTACTTAGCATGCATATTTGAGCCCTTTCCTTGCTCCATCTAGTTTCTATTATCCTCAAGGAACCATTCCACAATCCGTCCTTCCATGATAGAACTATTTAATATTCTACCCACGGGTCACCCTTCCAGGATCCCGCCTCTTGTGGAAAACCATTCTTATGACTCCTTTCAACATTGAGCCGCCATTATCCAAATATGACTCCATTCACCATTGAGTTACTATAATCGAAGTCTCAAAGTAATGATCCTTCATTGTGCTAGTATATCACCATCGAACCTCAAGCGATCAAACAAACACCTTCAGCACGACCTAAAGAGCTACCACATTGCCCTGCCCCAATAATTTCATGTCGGTATATATCAATAGAGATTGGTACTGATATGAATCTCTTTACTTTAACTTAACCAAATGTCGGCTAAGTAATTTCCTCCAATTCCTTCTTGGCTTGCTTAGAATCTCTTGCTTCATTTCTCCAAGCTCCCAGCTCCAAGCTCCAAGCTCCACCGAAGTGCTAGAAAAACAACTCGGTAGCGATCGAAAGTGATCGGTGCCGACCTATGTACTTAGCCAATTTTCCAACTTCGAACTTTTGGACCTCTTCCAACCTTCAACCCAAATTCTTCCCCAAGTTTTGTGGTCTATGTCCACTAGTCCTATCTCATTAACAAATAGATCTGTACCTCCTTCCTCTAGCAGAATCAACTCATCACCAATCACTCAAATCAACACTAAATCGACTAAGACCGGAAGCTTGGTCTCTTCCGTTCCTCCAAATCCTCTTACCCAAGTTTCACATAATTCAGATAACTTTAACTTTTGCCTTCGTTTTGCCTAAATCGACAACCACTTTTCCTAGCTTCACTAACACACTAGCAAACCATATCAAAAGAATTCATCCAAGCATACATATCATTCCTACACATTCATCATACATATATAAGCAATTCAAACAAGATTAACATGCAAATTCTAGTCTAGATCTAACTTTTCACTAACATGACAATATGATCCAAAAGAGGTTATAAAACCATTAAAATCATTCCAATCTTTTTAATTTCGACCATAATCATTTTTAAAGATGTGTTAAAGTTAAAAAAATATTTTACTATCAAAATCATGTTTAAAACGCCTATTTCAACAATATGGACAAGTACAGAATAGTAAGAGATCAAGGATTACTCACTTTATACTCAAATTACCACTATAGATCCCCAAATCAAATAGGAATAGCCAAGAACATGAATTCCAAGCACCAAGATGGATTTATGATCTTCTATGCCAATTAACCTTTTATTAGGCACAATACCGGAAATTCATTAGTGGGCCAAAGTGTGGGCATAGTTTAATTACTTACTAATCTATCCAACAGCAAGTAGAAAATAAAATGGTCATATCTCATAAATGGTAAGTCATATCTCATAAATGGTAAGTCCATTTTTCTATTATGACCACTCTGTAGAAAGAGAAACCACAAGCCTAATGTAATGAAGTGGTTTTAGAACCTAATTCAATCCCTATCAAAATTTATAGGCATTACAAGAATTTATGGGTCTAAAATATTCGATAAAAATTCCACAAATGGATCATGTCCTTAGTAGTCATTTTCCAAAGTTTTGGAGTCATATTACCTCGTATGATTGAAATAAAAATATTTTACGATCCTTTGATGCGTAAAATACTAGTTGTTGCAAGTATGCCCCTGGATCCTAGTATCCATGACACTTGGACAGACCAATTGGGTAGACTCTTTGACATTCTTCTTAGTTGTTGGTGATTTCAAAGCCTATTGGTATAGATTCACACCATGGCCCTAAATGTTACCAAACTATTCTCGTGGGGTGAACTGTGATAGTATAGGTCCCCAGATATCCACTGGTAGAGTTCAAGCCCTTCGGTTTTCTTTTGATCCCACACCTCCCAGTACTCATACAGTCTGTCCATGCAGGTAGATCTTGACCTAAGATTTAAAGTATATGACATTATCGATACTCTTATTGAGGAGCCCACCGTTTATCCTCCGGATGGTGAGATTCATGGTATTCCTTCAACTAGTTTATACCGTCTATTTGAGGTAATTAAATAACTTGGTACTTCAATTTAGTATTTGGATTAAATGACATTTACTCAAATGTTATTTGTAATTACAATATGCTTCTAGAGTGGATGAACTTAAATGGTATATTTTTGTGCTTCAGCGCATGTCTCTGTCTTTCATTCTCATATGCTCGGTGAACATTATGCCACCTGTAGGTGGTTTGTTGAGGGATAGATTAAGGATTTGCAAGCTTAGTTGGCGACGTTTCAGGTGGATGACGGTAGTCCTTAGCTTGATTATGTACAGGAAATTACGACAATGACCAGGATGGTTCAGATGGGGATTCGGCTTTGATGATTGTGTTGTTAACCTATAATGAGTATTAACTCATGTGATTGAGTACATGTGGACATGTATATTTTACATTTTGACATTTTTTTGGCATGTATGATGAAGTTATATTGGTATATACAATGATTTTTTGTGTACAGTGATGCTGATTCGGTTATGATGTTCGTTTTGTTCATATGGCATGTGTAATGATGTTTTTACCATGACAATGTGTTATTCTCCATATTGGCATTTACTACGTTTATGTGCGTTGATTTATTTTATTGGCGTATATGAGTATAACATGATGATGTAATTTTATTGAAATAATTCACTGCTATTATTGTATGCTTGTTCTTGTCTTTCAAAACCTTGTAAATAATTACTCCCACTTCTAAAGTTTCACTAATTAAAAAAGCTATCATTATTTCAATGTCAAACAATGTACCCAACACAATTTTTTCTACGACCTACTTTTGCAGAATGAACTTGCTACCAACAAGAATAAGAAGTAGTTTTGCTAGGTGACTTTGCAACAATTTATTGTTTGGGTACTTATGAATATCGATTGTAAAATATGGTCTTGATATTGGAAGTTGTTATCCTAGATGTCACTTCCATAGATGTGAATTTCACCAATAGATCGATGACCTTCTACCTCAAATGTGATTGACTACATAGTGCAAACCTAAAATAAATTGGCATGCTACAAAACCAAGTGACTCTCGAAAAAACCAGGTCGATCTGCAACGGGCGAAATGGGCAGATTTCAAAAAAATATCCCTATTTGGATCATAGTGGGACTATGAAGTCTAATGAGTTTCACTAAATCCAATCTAGTTCTTAAATAAAATCATATTTTATTTTATATTTGTTAATTGGTTATATTAAAAATTAAACTAAATGTTTAATTATGGAATGCATCATGTATACATTCAAACATAAACAAAATAAATAATCTAATATAAAGATGTGTATACCTAGACACACACAAACATCTGGACATTGTGATTTATATCTATTGTATATACATATATATTATACTTACATATGCATGTAATAATCTCGTATACATGTTGGGAATATCAATGCCAAGTGTATACATATGTTTGAATATGCTACAATGTATGTATATGGTTTGTATATAGATATTGGTGGTACTACATATATATAGTTTAGACAAATATATTTGTAACGACTCGGAATTTCACAACTTCGATCAGCGAATATTTAATCAATTTTAAATATTCAAATATATGGTTTTATAATGAAAATAAAACTATTTTTAATAATAAATAATGATGGTGAAATAATTTTCAAAATTGGTTTAGAAAAATATATAGTTCGATGAAAAACAGAAAATGTGACCGGAAACTGTTTTCCGAATTTTCGACGTTTCGTCGTATAAAAGTTGTTTGAAATGATGTACACACTTTCGTATATACCCACACATATACTAAGTATATAATATATTTAAGAGAATATATTAAGGTTAATAAACTTAATTAAGTTAATATAATCATCGATGTGACACTTTGGCAACTAAATATAAAAAAATGAAAAGTGGTCACATCACATGTAGACAAAAAGGACATGCAAGTACATATAGCACATGTGAATGTTAGATCATGTACTATTAGGAGGGGAAAAGAGGGGAGACAAAGGTGAGGTGGCACGGTGAGGTGGCGCAAAGTTATGGAGGGCATGGTACAAGGGTAGGTTAGTAATTTTGCATATTTCATTTATATAAAAGCATTTCTCTTATTTCTTTCTTCCATTTTTCATTTCTTTTTCCATTTTTTTCCGAAGTCTCTTCTTCGTAAAGCTCCAAAACTCTTTAAAGGCTTCCTTTAATATTTTAAAGTTTTATACTTTCATGTTTTAAACTTTTTAAACTTAGCTTCAAACTCCTTCTTTTCCATTCAAATTCCTCTATTTTTACCCAAATTGCATTCGGCCATAACTTCTTATATGCACCACTAAATTAAGATTTTAATTTTTTCAAACCATGTATTTTTTTGTGGCTACAACTCCTTAGTTTACCACTTTTTCTTATTTCAAGCTTATATGCTCCAAAAATTCATTTTGGCAAGATTTTTTTGAACCGAGATTTTGATGTCTTAAAATATCCCCTCACTGTTTTAGCCATAACTTCCTCAAAATTTAACCATTTTGAGTAATTATTTTTTAAATGGTAGAGCAAAGAATAATCTGAAACTTCACTTTTTACTGATTTTAAAAAATTCAAGAGGAAAGGGTCCAAAAGTCGAGTGCAAATGACCCATTTTCGAGAAGAATTTGTGGTTTTCCAAGCTTTCTGAACGCTAAAGTATTTCATGTTTTCAAAACCTTTGGTGAGTAAATTCCTTAACTTTTTAGGAAAGAATTACATTTATATATATATATATATGATTGTTATATGGTTGTATATATGATATTATTATTTGGATTTTGGTACGGTTTGGATGTATATGTATGTGCTAATTTATGGTTTAGCATTAGAATTTTAAATTGATGATTTAGGTGGTGTTTTGGTTATAAAATTGTGATCTTTGTCTTGGAATTGGAAGTGATATGGAAAGTTAGTAAGTAAAATTAGTAAATGGAAGAGTTAGTGAGAAAAAAAGTTGGAAACTACGGGTATCCATAGCAATAGTCGCTATGGATGTAGTTTGCTTAAAAGTTTGATTTTTGCAAACTTTGGTTTTTCTATATATTTCAAATTGTTTTTTAAATGTTTAATAAAATAGATAATGATATTTTAAAAAGTTAACTAAGTTTTTAATAATTAACTTTTAATTAATTAAGTTTTTAGTAATTGATAATTAATTAAAGATTAAACAATGTTGAATAATTATAACTAAGTGAAGATTAGTTATTAGTTATCTTTTAAAGTTAAGATTTATTTTAATTAATTATTAGTTAAGTTAATTAAGTATGGGTTAAGTAACCTATTTATACTAATTTATCATTGATTAAATATAGGATTAATTATTAATTAATTATTACTCTAAGGTTTAATTATTTGATTAAAGATTTAATTTATAATAAATTATTTATTAAAGGTTTAATTTATTGTTTAAGTTTAATTAAATATTATTTAATCAATTAATATTAATTAACATTTAATTATTAATAAAGTTTGATTAATTATTTAATAATTAATAAAGGATTAATTTGGGTTTAATTAATAGTTAATTATTATTTAACTATTTAATTAAATTAAGTCAAGATTCAATTAAAATTAATTATGATTTAAATAAGGATTTAATTTAATTTAATTATTTTTAAAAGGGTTTAAAAGTTTTAAATCCTTTGGTTTTCAAAAGTAAAATGGTTCAAAGGTACTTCTTTTTTCAAAGATGGTTTTGAATACAAGTGATTCAAGTGTTGATACCATTAAGAAACCATATAACTATGAATGAGTTATAATATAGATTGTTGGGTTGTTTGGACATGTGTTAGCAGAATAAATCCCCGTTCTGCTATAATTGATTGTTTATTTGTTTGGTTATTTGGACATATGTTAGTAGAATAAATCCCCGTTCTACTATAAATTGATTGTTTGTTTATTGGGTTGTTTGGATATGTGTTAGCAGAATAAATCCACGTTCTGCTATAAATTGTTTGTTTTTTTGTTTGTGTGGACATGTGTTAGTAGAATAAATCACCGTTCTGCTATGAATTGGTTGAATGGTTTGGACATCTGTTTAGCAGGACAAATCAGAACCCTGCTATTATGTTATTTGGACATGTATATGACAATTAGTTCATATTGACATGTTATTCCCTATTTTGGATATGAGTTGTATTTACATATATGTTTACTTATGTAAGTAACTGTTAAGTGAATTGGAATTAAAATTGAATAGTAACTTAAATTAGTGCCATTGTGTAACATCCTACCTTTTTGTATGCTTAAGCAGATACACGTGCCAACTTAAACCATACAGAAGGGTGGATTGTTATGGGGTAAATAAGAAAAAGTGGAGAAATAAAAGAAACAAAATAGAATCTTGCAGCGGAACGATAAAATTTAATAATCAAATAACAGTTCATGAAGCTGTTTTACAAAACATTTGATTATACTTATACAATACATATCAGAGTTACACATACCAGAGAATGATAATTAAGCAGTGGAATACAATGGTGTAGTGGAATATTTAACAAATAGTAATAATAAAATCTTCGTCTTCATCCTTCAGAAATATGGCCTTCAAATCCTGCAATGCTCAGGCTGACCCGAGCGAATTGAAAAGACAAAACACTCGAGTCAAAACTAAAAGATCTTATGTAAGTTAAATCAATGATAAATATATGAGTGGAACGGCGTTAGAGATGTTTACGGGATTTGACATCTCCTATCCAGTGTCTAACGTGAGTGCAGTAACTTAAGAGATGCTCGGGATTCACATCCCCTAAGGATCCATTAAACTATTTACTATGCAGTAATATTCGCTATTATTATAATGTCTAATATAAAATAAACATACTTTTAAATAGCATTAAGGAGTGACCCAATATTCCACTTAACACGTAATAGTCCCAGTAGTCTATCCAGTATTAGCATACTCCCAAAATGGGGGCTACCCTCGATACTCCACAGGCTACGGGAGAAATCACAACTCGTAGTAAAGCTCGCTATGGTAGGTGACACGGCACAACTAGGCAATGCCAGGGTAGATATACCAATTACGCATCCGGACTGGTGGTGACGCATAGCAGCCACTACCGCCCACCACAAACATCACTCCCAAATCAAAGGGTGGCCACCAAATAAATCACAAGTAATATTATGGTATCGAAGAAGTGTGTCTGATCAGAGGTGCTACCTCCTTGGTCCGTCAATCGCTCCTGTTTTAGCCACCTTATGCCAAATCACAGGAGTTGGGTCCACGTATATAACTTAGGATCGTCGCCACCATCCTACTTCATTCTGGAAACTCCACCGCGTACACAGTTGTCAAAGTGGTTTTCGGTATTGACAGAGAGTATGTCCATATCCGATCCCGGTCTCTTTAACAACCAATCGTTATTATAACACCGTGGTCATTTAAAAATATATATACTTTTAAAAACACAATCATTGCCCTTTCAAAACATATTCTTTATTTCAAAATAGTATATACTTCAAAAACCAAAAAAAATTATTACCATTTCAAAACCATATCCTTTACTTCAAAATAGTATATACTTTAAAACCAAATTCAATAATATATCATTTAAATAAAATCCAAATTTTCAATCACTATTCTTACTTTTATTTATAAAACTCAAAATATTCTTTAAAACCATCTTAAACCCAAATCACATAATGCAGTCATATTCTAAATCTCAAAATTTCAATCGGTTTCAAACCAATATATTCAAATATAATTCTTAAATAAATTCTATTTCAAATAAATTCATTTTCAAACCATATTACTTTCAAAGTTATAACAATTTCGAAAACCAATACTTTGAAAACAATAATACCTTAATTTCAATAAAACATTTCAATTTTGATATATTTCAAGTCTTAAAATATTCCAAAATTCCCAACCAAATCTGATAATCTTATATATACCTTAATTCAATTTACTATTATTTAGTTTAGAAATATTTATTTAATAAATTCAATATCACTTAAATAAAACTCAAACTTGAAATATTCGTAAATCAAACTTAAAACATCATCAAGTTCACATAGCTTAAATTTTAGGATTTAACTATATATAAAATAATATTTATATAATATCAAAATTTAATATTTATTAAACCGTATATTTCTTTCCAAACCATAGAAAATCACTTTAAAATATTTTATATATAGACCACGGTGCCTGTATATAAAATTTTCTATCCTATGGTCAAGTGATACGAATATTTATCATTTCAATCCGTAATTTTAAAAATAAAAGTCTACGGTTATATATCATTTCAAACCGCAATCCCGAATGAAATGGAAATGCATAATAACTTGCAGTTTATACAATATAAAATATAGCATCCATTCATCCAAATATCAATAAACAACCATTTATTACAATCATCATCCAATTTAAACAAAACATGAATACAAAGCATATAAAATATAACAGGTATCAACGAATAGTTTATATTCAATAAAAAAATTAATAACTGTTTAACTGGCAGTTTATATCCAATAATAAATAAATTTAACTGTCAAATTATATGCAATAATAAAATTAAATAACAATTTAATTTAAATAAATGCTATCTAACTGAGATGATGATTAAATATATGCCCAAACAATCATAGATAAATTTTAAATCACATAAAAATTTAATTTAACAAACATAAGAAATCTTAGAAGTTGTGAGTGGGTTTAAACACTCACCTTTTGAATTTAAATCTAAAAAAAATTGACAGCCTCCAAATTCGTCCAAACTAGCGTCATAGTGTCAGAAATTTCACTACGATCCTAACAAAAGAAACCGCGTGTGAATTGGAGTTTGTAAGAGGAAGATATGCGTGTTAGAATGCTTTGAAATCAAAAATTAAAATAAAAAAAAAATAAAAAAATAAAAAAAACAACGAACCAATCTCGGCTATAGAAACTCAGATCCAAGAACGAACTGCAGATCTGAGATGCGTACACCAAGAGCTTCGATATAAAAAAATTCTGAATTTTTCTGAGGAGTTTGAATTTTCAGCTTTGGATTTGATTTGGGATTGGATCCGGAAATATAGAATTTTGTCTGCCATTGAGGAAGAGGAGGAATGGAATGAATTTATGTACAGACAAATGAGAATTAGGGAGGCTAGGGTTTATAGTAGGATATTTATAGAGAAAGTGAAATAGAATGGATTTAAGGCTATTTCATTAATTTTTCTCATATTATTTTTTATTTCAGAACATGCAGTAATTAATTTCATTAATATACATTAAAGTACAATTATTCCCAATTGATTCCCCTATTAATTATTAACCCAAATAAACGGGTAACTTGTAATGAATTCATTGACCAATTTATTAGGTAATATTCAAATTATTACGTATTACTTCCCTAGTTAAACTTTTGAATTGATTCTCCAATTCCCAAATTTATATTAACGTAACCTTTCTTTTATATTTATAGCAATGATTTCCAATTTGAATGAATTAAATATATATGTACCCATAAAAATTTGTGGTCACATGCTTAATCACCTTTTATAAGCTTATTATTTCCACTCCTATAATCATCATTTATTATATATTAATTAATTAATTCAACATTTAAGTTCGTTTTCCTCTATCAAATTTATTACCCAGTATACATTTACTCTATTACAACAAATTGGAATTCCATTCAATTACTATAAACAATCATTTTCCTATTCACACTTTATTTTTAACCCACAATCATTTCGTTTATTACCTTACAATATGTTTACGTTTCTATAAATTTCCATTCACACTTACATTATTTTATATCACAATCATTAAAGTACGTTTTCATCAACACAACCTTTATGAATACTTATCAACCTACATCATCTTAATTACATTAATTTATGTTTTATCTCATTATACGTAATGCGTACATTAAATAAATTCATATTTTCATCCACTTCCGTATATAAATTTTGCAACCAAGTTATAACATTTACATTCATTCTTCTTATTTTAATTAATTACCAAATATTCATGTTTACATTCAATTATAACTTAGAAATCTTAACCATCTTTTCATGTAATTCTAACTAAATCCACTGTACTACATATTATTCTATCAATTTATATACATTTGAATTTATTTCCCAAATGTACTAAATCCCATCTATTAAAATTTTACAATAGTTGCAATTTAATTGGTATTGCACTAAATAGGTCACTTATCAACTGCCATTAACATTCCTACCTTATTTTTACATTCAGTTACAATTAATCAACGTATTATTCCATCGGTAAGTTAAATGCCTACTTTTATTTACTTATCTTTTAAATTTATACCCAAATGTGACAAATTTACACTTTCCATTATCATATAAATTTGAATTCCCTTCTAGTTATTATTTTTTATTGGTAAATCACAAATTCAACGTTCTCATTTGTTTCTTATATTAAACTAAAACCAAGTATGTAAATTTACGCTATTTCCATTAATTGCAATTTCATTTTAAATTGTTAATTTTAATTACATCGTTACAATTAGTTTCTAACATTGATTGTATTTGTTTCTATTATATATCGTTTATTGCTAAGTCATAATATTTGAATTTCAATTAAATTGTAACGTTCATTCAAGTTCGTTAAATAATAACTTGCATTAACACGTTCCTTAATTTACAATCAATTACCGTTTCCAAGGTTTCATTACATTAAACAAATTAATACTTTCCTTTACTTCTCATATACAATTACATCCGGGTAAAATCCTTTCACTACTTTCATTCAAGTTTCAATTTCTTGCAATAACCCATTTATTATAAATTTGCATACCAAAAATTTTAGGTTCCAATAAATAGGATTTGTGACGACCGCCCATGACCCCTGCACCGAATCTAGAGAAAGTGCGCTGTAAAGTGTGCCAGGCGACCATGGACGATTGTCAAGGTAAATTAAAACAACAGAATCTATCGTATTGCTCACAGCGCATGGACAAAATACAATAGAACATATGTATAGTGAAGCTTTACAGAACAAAATGCCATCATATAAAACTCCATAATAGTTGAATACAAGCATCCAAATAGTCAATACATCAAGCCTCACTACATATCTCTCAGAGAATACAAAACAGCGGAACATCCAGTACATATAATAAGAAGATAATATGCAACCCTCCAGCTCGTCTTCGATATCAGCATCGTGAGAAGAGAACAGCACCTGTCACCTGTTACCTAGTCTGCCCGTCCCAAAAATGGACGAACAGCCCAAGGCAATAAGAATTAAAACATAAAGTCTTGAGTCAGACAACAGTCTTAGTGAGCAGTAAATTAACTAACAACATACCAAAAGAGCATAAAGGAAAAGGAATAGGAATACAACCCTCCCACTCCAACCTCATTCTACAGTGATAGCCCCCAGACACACACTAAGCAGAAGCAAACATAGCAGAGCATACAATTTAAAGTAAAGCTACTATCACTCGAGTCAAGGGTGATGTTTTCCAAGTACCAAGGCCTAAATCAGATAAGCACCCAGAAAATACCGCTCTTGAGTCCGAATGACGATACAACCAAACATCCATGACTCTGGCTATCACTGTTATCATTGCTTCGATATCACCGTTAATTGAATGACCGGCACATTCTTTCAGCCGTCCGTCAAGGGCTAATGGAAACCCCGGTTCTAGACATAACTCCCGCACGTCGTCGCAACCCGTGCCTAGGACTATCGAATCTGCCCAGAGTACTCAACCATCAACAGTTGGCCGTTGGGACTATCGAATTTGCCCAAACGTACTCTTGCTTAGAGTATGCTAGAACCTTCAACAACGATGCTATCCAAGCCTCCTAGTCATCCTCCTCGACGACTATTCTCATATCCATTCATTATCCTCAACTCGAATCATATCACCGAGTTGTCAACATGCTTGGAATGATCCCGTCTGGATTAGACCAAGTCTTCATCATATGATGCCTCGCTTCATTACATCCTTGCAAAGCCTCATCTCAACTTCACATCATCAAATCTATGCATAAGAGCTTCATCATCCCGCTACATATGCCACGAGCAGCTTTCCCAATCCAAAGAGCCTTTCCCTTAGCTTTTGAATCATCTTCGATCTAAATCTAATAATCAATCATCTAGTTCATAACAATCAATCAAATCAAACATCAATCCAAGCAATCAAGCATTCAAATATGATCTAAGTAGACAATTATAACAATAATGGCATTTCCGTAATTAAAGAGTTGAAAGTCCAATAAGCATGAAAACATGGATTATATCTCTACAAACTTGATGAATGAACTTGCATAGGTTAACATATGATAAAATGGATGTAACATCATCATGAACAATGGATCTATATGGATCTACACTTTGGATGAAGAAAATGCATGGAAATCCCTATTTTAACACCAAATCGAGCCAACAATCCGATATACTCCTTTGGATCCGTGTGAGCGATAATCACCACTCACCAAATCACCAAAACAACCTCAAATCAACACGCTTCAGATCTGGACAGTGAAGGATCAAGCTTGATCTATCACGAATCCGCTTCAAACGAAGAAATCTCTCTCGAAAAGATGAAGATCTTCAACTTTAGCTCTTGAATCTTCAATCTTGATCTTCGATTTGGATGAAAGGAATCACTAGATTAGAGTGGAGGAAAGAAGTGAAGAAGTGTAGAAGTCGAGCTCTCAAAATGGCAGGACTTCGTCGCTTCAAAATCCGGATCCCAAAAATGAAGAGAAACTCTCCTATTTATAGCTGAAACCCCTAAATCGTCTGCCCTCATGATTCGTTTACGACTTACGACTCAACACCCTACGACTTAACTTCTGGCTTCAACGACTTAACACACTTCTGCCTATGACTCACGACAAAACAGCTATCTCCTAAGTCGTCTCCGACTTATAGCATGCGCCTACGACTCACCAGACCCCTGTCTACGACTTAAATGCGCACGCGCCTTACTTGGTTAGACGACTCAACTACTAACTCGTATACGACTTATCACAAAGGCTACGACTCATCCACTTGCGCGAGTTATCACCTACGCGCGACTCAACAACTTACGACTCATCCCTTAACTCGTCCATGACTTAACTGGTTAGACGAGATAACCCATTCTACGACTCATCAAACAACAGGGATACGACTCATCAGATAACTTGGGTACGACTCATCAGATAACTTGGGTACGACTCATCAGATAACTGGGTACGACTCATCACCTTAACTCGGTCACGACTTAACTGTTACAACTTAAGCCTTATCTCGCCCAGTCCTTAAGTCGCGCCTACCCCCTTAAGTCATTCAAACGACTTATCCTTACACCCTTAACTAGCCAAATCCCTGAGTCACTCCTATCCCCTAAGTCGTATACGACTTACGACTTACACTAAGTCGTTCACGACTCAGGACTTAGCCATTTTCGCCTAAAATCTGAAATGGCTCAAAAATTCTAAAATTCCAGATTTTGTCGAACTTGTCGATCCGTAAAAATACGGGTCGTTACATTCTCTCCCCCTTAGGAATTTCGCCCCCGAAATTCCAAACAAACAAAGCAATCAAAGACTATTCTGTACGCCTACCAACCTTAACAACCAGCAAACCATGCATCCAATTCTAGCTTAGCGTACTGAATTCTAAGACTTAGAACAAGTTTCAATGTTGTTAGATGATACGACACCTTAGGGCCATACCTTGAAGAGTTCGGGATGAGCTGCTTTCATCCTCTCTTCCACCTCCCACGTACAGTCGTTATCATCATCACTCCATTGTATCTTGAGCAACTTAACTACCTTCCTCCTAAGCTGTTTCGTGTCGGTTTCAACAACACGAAGCGGCTTACGAGGTCTTCTATCGACTGGATTAACTTCGAAATCTTCATAGCTATCAGCAGAAACCACCGTATCCGAGTCATGCACATACTTCCATAGATATGATACATGAAAAACATTGTGCACACCCGACATCTTCTCTGGCAACTCCAATCTGTAGGCGAGCTTTCCAATTCGCTCGATGATCGGGAATGGTCCGACAAATCTCGGAGTCAATTTTCCTTTCTTCCCGAATCGAATAACATTCTTCAGTGGAGAAATCTTCACAAAAACCATATCACCAACGTCGAATTCCAAATCCTTACGACGCTTATCGGCATAACTCTTCTGACGGTCTTGGGCTGCCTTCATTTGTTGCCGAATGATCTCTATGCAATCTGAAGTCTGCCGAATCATCTCTGGCCCAAGCATCAGCTTTTCTCCAGTTTCCAACCAACATGTTGGAGAGTTACACGGTCTTCCATACAATGCCTCATACGGTGCCATACCAATACTTGACTGGTAACTGTTGTTGTACGCAAACTCCACCAAGTGAAGGTGATCTTCCCATGATCCTCCGAAATCCAAAACACAAGCTCTAAGAAGATCTTCCAAAACTCGGTTGACTCTCTCGGTCTGACCATCTGTTTGAGGGTGATAAGTTGTACTCAAACACAACTCGGTTCCCAAAACTTCCTGGAAGCTCTTCCAAAATCCACTAGTGAACAATGGGTCTCGATCGCTCACTATACTCTTCGGAATACCATGGAATCGAACTATCCACTTAACATATAACTCAGCCAACTTTGATGCAGTCCTAGTCGATCGAACAGGAATGAATCGTACGCTCTTAGTCAAACGATCTACAATGACCCAAATCCCTTCATTTCCCGTTCTGGTTCTAGGCAATCCATCAATAAAATCCATCGATATATGCTCCCACTTCCATGTAGGAACTTCTAATGGCTGAAGCAATCCACTTGGCTTCTTCTGTTCGGCTTTTACCAACTGGCAGTTCATACACTTGGAAGTAAAATTTCCAACATCCTTCTTCATACCTTCCCAGTAGTAGGTTCTCTTCATATCCCGATACATCTTATTTCCACCTGGATGAATTGTCAGCTTCGAGTGATGACTTTCCTTCAGAACTTCACTCCTCAATTCATCTATATCGGGAACAACTAGTCGTCCTTGCTTCCGAAGCCAACCCTCTCGATCGACCTCGAATCCTTTATCCTTTTCTGGATCCAATCCAGATTCCAATTCACGGATAATCTTGACAAGCTTATCATCTTGCTTTTGGCCCTCGCCAATCCTTTCCACAAGAGTGGGTCTTATTGATAAGTTTGCCAACATCTCAGGTTCCAATTCGCATCTAGGCCTAAAGTCAAATCCAGCTAAATACTCGAGACTCTTCCATTCTGAAAACATGGCTCCCAATCCTGTATGTCTTCGACTTAACGCATCTGCCACTGCGTTACCTTTTCCCGGAGTATAAGCTATACCAAAATCATATGATGCCAAAAACTCTAGCCAACGTTGCTGCCGAAGATTCAAATCCTTTTGGGAGAAAAGATACTTCAACGACTTATGATCCGTAAACAACTCAAATCGAACTCCCAATAGATAATGTCTCCACATTTTCAGAGCAAAAACAATTGCCGCTAACTCCAAATCATGAGTCGGGTAATTCCTTTCATGCGGCTTTAATTGTCGACTGGCATACGCAACAACTTTATCTCTCTGCATCAGCACAGCTCCAAGTCCAGTACCACATGCGTCGGTGTAAACCACCATCTCATCATTCCCACTTAGAATAGTCAAAACAGGAGCACTCGTCAATCTCTCTTTCAGGATTCCGAAAGCTTGCTCACACTTAGCATCCCAACTGAACACTTGGTTCTTTTTCGTCAATCCTGTTAACGGTGCAGCTACCTTGGAGAAGTCTTTGATAAACCGTCGATAATATCCTGCTAATCCAAGAAAACTTCTCACATCAGATGCATTCTTAGGTCTAACCCAATCCTGGATTGCTGCCACCTTAGCGGGATCAACCGCTATTCCATTTCCAGAGATAACATGGCCTAAGAACCTCACTTCACTATTCCAGAAGTGACACTTCGAAAACTTAGCCTTCAGCTGATGTTTTCGCAAGATTTCCAAAACAATATGCAAGTGCGTCTTGTGCTCTTCCTCCGTTCTGGAATAAATCAGGATATCATCCACGAACACAAGTACGAACTTGTTCAACTGATCTCTGAACACTCTATTCATAAGATCCACAAAATATGCTGGCGCGTTAGTCAATCCAAACGGCATTACCAGCCACTCAAAGAAACCAGATGGTGTTCGAAAAGCAGTCTTCGGCACACTATCCTTAGCCACTCTCAACTGGTGAAATCCCATTGCCAAATCCATCTGAGAAAACACCTTAGCTTCGTGAAGCTGATCAAACAAGTCATCTATTCTCGGCAGTGGATACTTGTTCTTCTTGGTCACCTTATTCAGCTCACGATAATCGACGCACAATCTCAACGACCCATCTGCCTTGGTTGCAACCACAACTGGTGCTCCCCACTCGGACACACTACGCCGAATGAATCCTTTCTGCAAAAGATCATCAACTTGCACCCTTAACTCTTGCTGTTCCCTAGGCGCCATCCGCCTAAGAGGCATCACAACAGGTCTGGCTCCTTCAACTAGATCTATACGAAACTCGATCTCTCTATGCGGCGGCAACCCTTTGACTTCGTCAAAGACATCCTCGAATCTATTAGCGATTGGCACCGATGACAGTCCATCCCGTGGAACAACCAGCGAATACATGAAGCTCATGAAGACGCCTTCCTCACGCTTACATCGTATTACAACCTTTCGCCCCTCCACATTCTCGACTGTCACTTCCAGCCTTTCGCAATCAACCTTTGCCGCATACTTCCTAAGCCAGTCCATACCCAAGATAATTCCGAACCCCGCAAAGTTCAGAACAAAGCAATCACAAAAAAAAGAGCAACCATGACTCGAAACAACTAGACCACGGCATAACATACACAAACAAGACGAACCCCCAACTGGATTAGTCACAACCAATGGCCTATCAACAATATCTGGTTCCAAACCTAACCGGCCTACGAGATCATTACAAACAAACGAATGCGACGCTCCAGTATCAAACAGAACTCTAACCGGAACACCACATAGGAAAAGAGTACCTTGAACAACCACACTCTTTCCCTTCTCTTCAGTAGTAGGAGCTTTTGAAGACGACGGAACAGCTCCCAAAGCATAAGCTTGCACAATCTGCTTGTCCTTCCTCGGTTCTGGACAATTCTTCCTGAAATGCCCTGGCTTGTCACAGTTGTGACACTTCATTGGCACCTTCGGATTCTTACAATCCTTAGAGAAATGGCCCTTCTGCTGACAATTGTAGCAAGTCACTTCGCCTTTCGGCTTCTTCTGGCCATCCTTGCCCTTCTGCTGTTGCTGCTTCCTCTTCTTGTTTCCACCCTGCTGGGGTTTAGACTCTTCCCTGGTCACAGCAACAACAGATCCATCCTTAGGAAACAAACTCTCATGCCTAAGAGCTTTCTCCACAAGCTTCTCAAATGAATCGTCCAAATGATCCACCAACTGTCTCCCAAGATAACTGTCCAAGCCTGTCACAAACTTCTCATTCTTCTGATAAGCAGATTCAATATATGACCGGGCATACTTGGACAAAGCTTCAAACTCAGAAACATACTCAAGAACAGATCTTCCACCCTGCTTGAGCTCCACAAACTTCTTGAACAGAACAGACTTCTGAGCTGTAGAAATGAACTTAGCTTCAAATCTGACTTGGAATTGCTCCCAAGTAATCTCTTCCTCCGGAGTAGTGATGGTAATAGAGTTCCACCAATCAGAAGCTCTCCCTTGAAGCTGCCTTGATGCCAACTTCCTCTTAGTTGCATCATCAATTCCCAAATCACCAAAGATCCTTCTACAAGCATCAATCCATCTCTGGACTTCAATAGTTGATTCTGTTCCCAAGAAAACTTTCCCTCCAAGAGCAGTATAGTCTTTGCACAGCTTAGCAAAATCCACTGGTTTCGGAGTCTGGACTTGAACTCCAACATCAACTGCTGCCCTCGGAACTGGCATCCTTCTCATGATCGAAGTCATCATAGCTTCGAACATGGCTGCATAATCAGCAGTCTCTTCAGTAGCACAGCCTTCCCTAGCAGCTGGTCTCCCTCTTCGACTCATTCTCAATATCTATAAAAAGGAATGATTAGAACTTCTAGAGAAACAACTGCATAAAGGACTCAACTCTACTAAGCTACTATATTATATATAGTATTCATCCATCAAAATACAATTACGTCTCTCATACGTGGTTACTTCAGCGAGCGTTGGGTAAAATCGATTAACCAAGGCTCTGATACCAAATGTGACGACCGCCCATGACCCCTGCACCGAATCTTGAGAAAGTGCACTGTAAAGTGTGCCAGGTGACCATGGACGATTGTCAAGGTAAATTAAAACAACAGAATCTATCGTATTGCTCACAGCGCATGGACAAAATACAATAGAACATATATATAGTGAAGCTTTACAGAACAAAATGCCATCATATAAAACTCCATAATAGTTGAATACAAGCATCCAAATAGTCAATACATCAAGCCTCACTACATATCTCTCAGAGAATACAAAACAGCGGAACATCCAGTACATATAATAAGAAGATAATATGCAACCCTCCAGCTCATCTTCGATATCAGCATCGTGAGAAGAGAACAGCACCTGTCACCTGTTACCTAGTCTGCCCGTCCCAAAAATGGACGAACAGCCCAAGGCAATAAGAATTAAAACATAAAGCCTTGAGTCAGACAACAGTCTTAGTGAGCAGTAAATTAACTAACAACATACCAAAAGAGCATAAAGGAAAAGGAATAGGAATACAACCCTCCCACTCCAACCTCATTCTACAGTGATAGCCCCCAGACACACACTAAGCAGAAGCAAACATAGCAGAGCATACAATTTAAAGTAAAGCTACTATCACTCGAGTCAAGGGTGATGTTTTCCAAGTACCAAGGCCTAAATCAGATAAGCACCCAGAAAATACCGCTCTTGAGTCCGAATGACGATACAACCAAACATCCATGACTCTGGCTATCACTGTTATCATTGCTTCGATATCACCGTTAATTGAATGACCGGCACATTCTTTCAGCCGTCCGTCAAGGGCTAATGGAAACCCCGGTTCTAGACATAACTCCCGCACGTCGTCGCAGCCCGTGCCTAGGACTATCGAATCTGCCCAGAGTACTCGACCATCTACAGTTGGCCGTTGGGACTATCGAATCTGCCCAAACGTACTCTTGCTTAGAGCATGCTAGAACCTTCAACAACGATGCTATCCAAGCCTCCTAGTCATCCTCCTCGACGACTATTCTCATATCCATTCATTATCCTCAACTCGAATCATATCACCAAGTTGTCAACATGCTTGGAATGATCCCGTCTGGATTAGACCAAGTCTTCAACATATGATGCCTCACTTCATTACATCCTTGCAAAGCCTCATCTCAACTTCACATCATCAAATCTATGCATAAGAGCTTCATCATCCCGCTACATATGCCACGAGCAGCTTTCCCAATCCAAGAGCCTTTCCCTTAGCTTTTGAATCATCTTCGATCTAAATCTAATCATCAATCATCTAGTTCATAACAATCAATCAAATCAAACATCAATCCAAGCAATCAAGCATTCAAATATGATCTAAGTAGACAATTATAACAATAATGGCATTTCCGTAATTAAAGAGTTGAAAGTCCAATAAGCATGAAAACATGGATTATATCTCTACAAACTTGATGAATGAACTTGCATAGGTTAACATATGATAAAATGGATGTAACATCATCATGAACAATGGATCTATATGGATCTACACTTTGGATGAAGAAAATGCATGGAAATCCCTATTTTAACACCAAATCGAGCCAACAATCCGATATACTCCTTTGGATCCGTGTGAGAGATAATCACCACTCACCAAATCACCAAAACAACCTCAAATCAACACGCTTCAGATCTGGACAGCGAAGAATCAAGCTTGATCTATCACGAATCCGCTTCAAACGAAGAAATCTCTCTCGAAAAGATGAAGATCTTCAACTTTAGCTCTTGAATCTTCAATCTTGATCTTCGATTTGGATGAAAGGAATCACTAGATTAGAGTGGAGGAAAGAAGTGAAGAAGTGTAGAAGTCGAGCTCTCAAAATGGCAGCACTTCGTCGCTTCAAAATCCGGATCCCAAAAATGAAGAGAAACTCTCCTATTTATAGCTGAAACCCCTAACTCGTCTGCCCTCATGAGTCGTTTACGACTTACGACTCAACACCCTACGACTTAACTTCTGGCTTCAACGACTTAACACACTTCTGCCTATGACTCACGACAAAACAGCTATCTCCTAAGTCGTCTCCGACTTATAGCATGCGCCTACGACTCACCAGACCCCTGTCTACGACTTAAATGCGCACGCGCCTTACTTGGTTAGACGACTCAACTACTAACTCGTATACGACTTATCACAAAGGCTACGACTCATCCACTTGCGCGAGTTATCACCTACGCGCGACTCAACAGCTACGACTCATCCCTTAACTCGTCCACGACTTAACTGGTTAGACGAGATAACCCATTCTACGACTCATCAAACAACAGGGATACGACTCATCAGATAACTTGGGTACGACTCATCAGATAACTTGGGTACGACTCATCAGATAACTGGGTACGACTCATCACCTTAACTCGGTCATGACTTAACTGTTACAACTTAAGCCTTATCTCGCCCAGTCCTTAAGTCGCGCCTACCCCCTTAAGTCATTCAAACGACTTATCCTTACACCCTTAACTAGCCAAATCCCTGATTCACTCCTATCCCCTAAGTTGTATACGACTTACGACTTACACTAAGTCGTTCACGACTCAGGACTTAGCCATTTTCGCCTAAAATCTGAAATGGCTCAAAAATTCTAAAATTCCAGATTTTGTCGAACTTGTCGATCCGTAAAAATACGGGTCGTTACAGGATTTATTCAATTCAACCTTTTTGAATTAGGTCTATTTTAATAAATAAAATATTTCATAGGTTAATTCTTAACATTTACTTCATTACAAATTATAACAGTTATATTTCTTTATAGATTTAATTCCAAAATCTTATTTACGACAAATTTAATTAACGAAATTCACGGGTCGTTACACTCTCCCCCACTTAAAACTTTTCGTCCTCGAAAAGGAAAAGAAGGGAAAGAAGAATTAAGAAATCAATATATCATATTAAATATTAGGTTTATAAATAAATAAATTTTAAAAAAATTAATTAATTTAAATAAAATATACCAATTTATAACCATTGAATCTTTTTATACTCAAATCAATAAAGTTTGGGAAAAACAATTTTAAAATTTTCTAAGTCCAAAATTTATAGAAAATTTTGGCAGAGTCTCCTTTGTACGGAGAGGCTCAGGAGAAGATATAATATCAAATATAACAATATACAACATATATTTTCCAAAATAATATATCCCAACACGGGAAAAATAATATAATAACGTTATAAAACCGTAATCCGAGAACGTACCTATTTGTCGGGCAAACAACGCTTAATTATGAAACCAAAAGCAGTAGTAATTGCTTCCATAACCTGTATTTCACTTATATAATCCAAAAAGGGTATAATTATATAAAATGAAATATTTAAAGTTGTTTCAACCACTAACCAACTAATCAATATAAACAACCATCATTTGCAACAAACAACATACACATCATATACAAATCAACCATTCAAGTAAGACAAACAATTGGTTTGTTTAGGTTAAGACACTTTATATCACATAAAATGACAAATAACTATGAAGTATTCCATTTACTCAACACTCTTAGATAAATTCCATAGATTATTCATACATCTAAGCAATTGAAGTATCTTTTACCCAAACAACTCATAAACCAAGACAGACAACTATTTCAAACAATAAATAAGTTTATTATTATAAATTTCATCTCATAACATTTATTGATTTATTTCTTTTTCATTTATATAATGATTTTTCTTTTTAATTTACATTTACTTCTTACAAACATTTACTTTTTATTCATCGATTCGGCGTTTATTTCATTTATTTTCATTTATTACTTACAAATATTCGTTTTCATTTATTAGTGTCATTTCAGTTTCTTCTTTTTATTGCATTATATTTATTCATTCATTCATTATTACTTAATTTCCTTTATTTACATCTATTTAATTATGATATTTATGTTCACTTCAAATTTCTTAGCATATCAATTTATTTACTTAAGTTTATAATCATTTTCCTATAATACTTACATTTCTATTATATTTAATTAATAACATTTTCAATTATACTTAAGTTCATAACAACTCTAACAAATAAATCCTTATCTATTAAAAAATGCATTGAATACTTTCATTACTTTTAGGTTTACTTGTATAATTTTCCATTACACTTCCTTATTAACATCTCAACTTTTATAATTGGTAAGTTATATTTAAGCCTTTAAGAATGAAATTGAAAGTTACACAAGTTTATTTTATCTGTCAAGGTCCGCAAATCCGTACTCCCTGATTAAACACTAATCTCCATTGATTAACACAAGGGGCATGGAAATACGAACCCTGAGGGTTTAAGAAAAAGATAAAGGCAGAAGAAGAAGAAGAAAAGAGTAGAAGAAGAAGAGAAGAAAGAAGAACAACAGAACAGAACAGAAACAGAAAACAATATCAGAATCTTACACATCGCAGCGGAAAAATATACAATAGATAATTACTAGTCTTTTAAAACAAAGAGCTATATCAGTTTATACATACATCAATCAGAGTCAATATACAACAATGGACAGTTATATAACTTGTCCTCATACAGAATACACAGCGGAATAAATATATATCAGATACAAATACTACGTCTCGCCATCCAGCTTGCTTCCAAAGCTCCAGAATATCCAGAATATCCTGATAACATAACTCTAGGCTGCCCGTGTGCAAATTTGGTGGGCACCCAGAGTTTAGAAGGGAACAATAAACTCCGAGTCAGTCATGGTGACTGGTGTGAGATCGTAAAACAGTTTATTCTTTAAAAAAAAAACGGGATAATTTTTGAAGTCAATTCGAAATGCTTTTGGAAAATGAAACTACCATAAGACATCCCACCACACACACAATGCAAATGCAGACTTGGAGGAGATTTCTTCTTATGTTAGTCAAAGATGCTTACTACGCAAAATCAAATCATTTTGGATATTATTATTAGTGCATAGTGGAAAACATTTCGAAAGTATAATATAAATCTTAGCCAGCATAGGTACCATTATATTATGCCTGCTATAGCTGCCTCCTGAGGAGACAGGTTATACAATTGAAATCGTAAAGGCTCGTATTGTTTCTTTGGATTTCCACCAAATGGTCAGGCTAAGGAACTTCCTATCCACGATGGGTACGTCCCTGGAATAGACGACCCGAGAACCTAACCGGATCTCTGCCAACACAAGGCCGGGTTACCTCTGCAAAAATAGGTAACTACTGACACGCGTATGTCATCCCCCGATCGTAACCGATCTTCCCGAGGATCCCCGATTCGCAACAACCACAAAGTAATAAATTTGCAGCAACCACAGAGGTTAAGTATCTGGGCTCCATACCATGATACCACCTTTATCCAGAAGGAATGACATACACTAAGGGGCGCTACTCCCTAGAACCTTGCTGCATCCTTCCTGTTTCGACCATTTCCGGGGTGTGAGGCTCGACGAAGTCTCGTCCACAAAGCTACGCTTTCTATAAAGCCCTGCTTCGGGTCAAACAAAAATGATCAACCTATGATCACAAAGATATAAGATCAAACAAATGATCATATCGCAAATGATCAAACACTGATCATTTCACAGCAACACTCAGTATGCCACGTTACCAAATTGGGAGTATATCGCTGATAAATTTCAACTACATAACCTCTGAGCTCGTACGTCTCAGAGAAGGGTGTTAAGCTAAGAGAATAAATTCTCCGCCACGAACAGAAATGTATTTGAAAGAAATCAGCTTTATATCTCAAATTGTAACGTCAGACACACAATCCATACAAGTCTGTTCCGGGATCGAACAGAACCGAAGGCACTTCTCACGAAGCCCTTGCAATTCTGGATAATTTTCAATCACGTCAGGACTTCCCGTCACTAAGGGTGATAAAACCTCTAAATCGAAGATCAGTCGATGTAGAGTAACTCGACGGTAATCCTTCCGTTTTCAAAAATATCCGGTCTTCAACACCGGTCTTCGAATGCAATTCATAACGACGTATCACATATTCGGAATGGGTTATACGACCCCATGGTCCTTTCCCGGCTAACCCGAATAGTGAGCGTTTATTTAAAAATAAGTGTGGCATTCAAATTCATCCAATTCACAACAAATACCTACTCAAGGTAATTATTGATAGTCGGTTATTTAACTATCAATAAAGATGCGCAACATCATCAGATTCCAAATTATTTTCCAAATTATTTACTTCCAAAAATATCTTTACTAGATATAAAATTTCCACACTTCAAAAATAAATCAATATTTATTTTTAAACAACTTCCCCTATCTTTTATAAATTCCATAGTGAATTTATATTTCAAATATCTATGGATATACGATTTTCAATCGTTTTCAAATATTCAATTTCAATTTATCTTTAAGAAGATAAAATCTCAAAACGTTTCATTTCATTTTGGAAATGCATTTCCCTACTTATTTAATAATAAGTATTTCACAAATCATTTATTTTCAACACTTGGAAAATATTCGATATACTTAAATCAATATTAAGTATATATTCATTCTTTAAGGAAATCATTAATTTTAACATCTATTTGAGTCAAAACGAATGTTGCGTAAAACATCGTTACGACGACTCAAAATCACTAGTATAGGGATTCGGATTTTAAGATAGATATATAAATCCCAATACTACATAAAACATTTCCTTTCGGAAATCATTTACTATAACAATAGTGTTATAGTCCACCATTTCCTTATATTTCTCGAAAACGTCTATTTCAACAATAAATATTGAAATCTATGATTTCGATAGTCAATATATTTTAAACCATCTTTAAAACAATTAACTTCATTTTATAATATCGCTTTTCCAAACAATATCCATTTTACATAACAATATATTCACTGTCCAAAATCGTGAATATACTTCACTAATTACATCTCACTATTTTCTACACGTTTTATTTCAATAATAATTCGCTATCCAAAATCGCGAATATATCTCCTTTAATAATCTTCTATATTTAATTTATCAAATTCAATCGATTTCGAATTTATAAACACGGTTATAAATTCTATTTCTATTTTAATAACAACCTCGACTTATAAATCTTCTTTTTATCAACTTCTATATTTTTACTTATCAAAATAAGTGATTTCGGATTTATAAACAACTTTTATAAATTTCAATTCTATTTATAAAAACTTCAATCCCAAATCAATTTCGATATTGATTTAAAAATTTATTTATCACTACTAAGTAAATTCCTCATTTTTTTCTCAAATTATTCAATATTCTGTTTAAAATGGATTCTTCAAATTGAAATAATTTTACATTGATTTCCCAATTTATTTCAATTTACCAATTAAATTTCTAGTTGGATTTCCAGCTTATCTTCTTTTAATAAATTCCTTTTTAAGGAAATAAATTTCAATCGTTTCTTTCAATTTATTTAAAAATCCAAATTCTTAAATTAAATTCTTCAAATTATAATCACTATTTTACGAAATCCATTTATTTAACATTTTCACTTGATTCTGGAATTAATTCGATAAGATTATAAAAATTAACTTTTTATACTTTAAAAATTCCTTTCTTCAAAATTTATTCAATTTCTAAAATTAATTCACTTAGAAATTTCTATTTTGATTTCAAAAATTCAATTTCGTTTATTTTTGGAATCCAATGATATCAAACATCCATTCAGCTAAATCTTAGCATTCAAACAATTTCCAGACATCAATTCAATAACATCAATAATCATTCACAGATTATCACATCACAGTAGAAATAAATTCAATCAATGTGAGGGGTCCAGTTGGATCCCTCCAACCTGTTTCCCTGCATCCAAAGACGTTAGCACAATACCAATTCCACTTCGAGGTGGAATATCGCGGTATATAGGTTTTATAAAAATCCGCTTACTAACGGCGCAATAGGGTCTCATCCGCTATACGAGGCGGGAAATCATCAATCCAATATATACATATGCCAATATGTATATATTGCTATATATGTATAGATATATTCTATCATATCTAATATCACATCCAATAGAAATCAATCAGTCAATAAATAACTGAAAATTCCACTTCAATTTTGAGTGAGAAAAATCTCACCTTAGCTTTAAATTTGCAATCCAATCCAAATCCAGATTTATTTTTCTTCGTTGTGTTAGACCTTGTATAAACATTATACAATTCATTATAATTCGAAATAAATCGAACATCTAAATTCTCATTTGATAAATTTGATTAACTTTAGTCAATTTCCATATAAATAAATTCAATTAACTAAAAATTTACTTTCCACCAAAATTTTCCTCTTAAAATCTTTTAATAGCTAATAAATTAAATAAGTCAATTGTACCATTTAAATCACCAAATCATTTATTCTCAAAATTTTAACTTCAGTAATTATTAGAGCTATTTGCATGCATATTAAAATTTGAAAACTGCATATTATTTTATTAATTATATTTTTATTCTAAACCTTATACACCTTTATATTAAACAAAATTATTTATATAGTTTACCGTAAAACTTCTGTTAATTGAAATAATAATCATCATCAAGTTTTACAGCTTAGACCTAAGTAAATTATCAAAAACAAACCTCAACTCGATCGAGTACTCTGACAGCCGATCCCTTACCCAATCTCGAACGAGCGAACCAAGCTGCCACCATCATCAACAAGAACTCGTCGACCTCACATGAATTCGAACGCGATGATGACAACCCATCCCACACACTGCTCGATGACTTCGACCATCCACGTGACTTCGACCTCGCCTCGAGTTCCCAGTCGCGAGTCCCCTTTCGCCACAGAATCGAACTAAACTCGATCGAAATTCGAGCGCCCCCACTGTTATTGAACGCGACCTAGTCCCCAGAAATGCTCGCGAACCCACGATTACGTGCCTTGACGAACCCGTAGGCGAACTCCCCAGCTGCCACGATCTTCGCGAGCCACTCGCGAGATTCGCGAATCTCCTCCGACCTTCGAACGCGCGAGCTCCCAGAGACAACGCGTTGCCTGCCTTGATTCCATTCGAACGAATCTTGTTCGTATATTTTTTTCATTTAAAGCAATTTGAATTGGGGGAAAGACGAATTGATTTGAAGGATGTCGTTCTGCCATTTTTATTTCGTTTGGTTTCTTCGATTTTTTATGAAGAGGGATTTCGAACGCGGCCATTTTTATTTAATCTCGAGAAGATTTCGATTTTTGGACTAAGGAGGGAGAGGACGTATTTGAAACGAAAGGGAATGGCTGGCACGATTTGTTTCGTGATTCTCGGCGTATCCAAAGGAAGAGAACGTGGCTGATGTCTAACAAATTTAAATTTAAATTTAAATTCGAATTCGAATAAATTTCGATGCGTTTACACGTCGTGTGCTCACAGATTAACTCCAAAAAATACGAAATTGGAAATCCGACAATAATACAATATTCCGGACCCAATGAAACTGGTTTCGTCGAATTCCGAGACTGTGCCCCGGAACACTATTTTTAAATATCGATTCGAACGATTTAAATTCAAAACTGAACAAATCGTTTTCAAACTCGATTTTGAAGTTTCAATTATCTTCAGTATTATCAATACGAATTTTACAAGCTTTTGAAATATTTTTCTTCAGCTTAAAATTGAAGATTCGAATTTTTTTTATTCAACATTCAATAGATTAAATTTTATAATTTAATCGCCAAATTCAAAGTTATATCGGGGATTCAAATTAAATTATCGTTCAAATATTTAAAATAAATTAAATATTCTCAATTTAATTTGTTCAAAATTCTGGGTCGTTACAGACTTCCCCCCTTAAAAGAATTTCGTCCTCGAAATTACAGGTTAGGGAAAAAGGTCCTTAACTCGTCTACTATCTTTCACAATCTAATAGTTTTATCAATTTTTCAAAACAAATCTTTCTACTAAAGATTCGTTATTAATTCAACTCGTTTTCCAACTTCAATTATAAGCTCAAACAACATTGTTTGCTTAAAAATTCAAATTCGAGTTTAAATTCAAATTTTAAACTTTCAAAATTTCTCAAAAATTTTCTAGCGCCCTAAATTTCCGAAAAATTTCGCCAGCGTCTCCTTTGCGCGGCTAATACGGCACGACTACAAAACGTCCCTACGGACTCTGAGATTTCAAAAAGAAAAAGGAAAAGCCAAGCGGCTAGACAAGAAATCATCAAAAACTCATATTATAATTCAAATACGTACCTTTTCGAGCAAATTCACTTTATCTTTGAAATCAAAATCCCAATTCATTTACACCTGTATATCCTACTAGCCATTATATCTAGTTACAGCATTCAATTCAAGTTGGATTCTATTTATCTTCTGAATATTGAATTTACCAATTATCTTTCATTCATAACTGCACTATTTTAAATTAGTTCCAATTACTAATTTATTTCAAATTCCAATTCACTTATTCAAATTTGTTTTCAACATTCAGTTTCAATTCCAGTTTTATCTTCATTCAATTAGCTTCACTTACTAATTTTAGTTTAATCCTTCACAATCAAATTCAAATTCAGTCTTACTTTCTTACAAATTCAAAATGAATTTTAACATTTCAATTTTATTCTCTTGCGCTTACAATTGCAAATTTTTTTTTATTTATTCATTCTGAAACTCATTCACTAATTCATTTACATAAGACTGATTCAACATTCAATTAGTTCAATAGCTTAATTCATTTATCAATCCAATTCAGATTCTCTATTTTATTTAACTTTACCAAGGTCAAATTTCATCACTTAATCAGAATCACATTTCATTTTGCTTAATAAAATTGTTTAACCACTTTTAACAATTCGTTTCACTTCTATTTCCTCATTTTATAAGTTATATAACTTATATTCAAAAATTACCACTTGGATTTTTATTGATTCACTTATATTTACTTTAATTCAACTTAAAATTCCTTAAGTTAAATTTATTCAATCTAAATTCACAACAAATTGTATAAGTTATCAACTCATTTATTATTCTCATAAATATTTTTATATAGCATTCCAGAGTCTTACCAACATTTCAAAATCATTTTGATAAGAATTTAAATTATCCTGGAATTTCCAAACAAAACCCAAATTTTTCAAACAACTTCCATTTAAAACAATTTGGCAGCAATTCCTCTTCTGGAAACCCGAAAATGAACACCGGTGATGCCATGGTCATCATCGGAATTATTTTCCAACGACCGAAAAGAGTTTAGAGCTTTTCATTCCTTCAAAACATTTTTCAAAACCCTTGAAATCCATTTTCAAATCAAAAAGGAATTAAACTTTCCAAATCTCCAAAATTTTCAAATTCTTTTCAAAACATTTCCAAAAACTTCTTTGGAATACTATTTCAAATTACAAATCACATTTATAATTTATATTCTTTAAATTTCATTTGTATGTGAATTTATTTCTTAACTTTGGAGTTACGATTTGAATTTCTTATTCAATTTCAATGATAATAGATTAATATTATCACTTCTAATAACCATGCAACCATATACTATAGTAATTCATAGAAAAACATTTCTTTTCTATACAAAATAGTTTTGGGCAAAATTATTTCATTCACCCTATTCAAAAACAATACTGTGCCGAATTGTTCTATTCAAGTGTTTAGAAACCCCTTCGATCCAGTTGCGTAGACTGTGCCGACGAAGGTTCATATGCCACTCAATAAACCAATCATCACAATATAAAACAATTTTATATTCAATAACAAATACGCGCTCATATCTATTATTACACTCAACTCATTCTAGAGTACTACTGACTCTATCTCTAATGAGTAACACCCAACAGAGCAGGGTTGTCGCTTAACCATATGCTCTGATACCAAATGTCAAGGACTACCGTCGGCGGTCACAACTGGTAGGCTTTTCAACCATCCCAGCCCCACCGTGGCTAACAGTGATACCCCAAACTTGCTTTTACGGCCAGCCTCTCGACTGTCACGGCCTCTGCCTAACCAACCCATCCCTCTCAGGGACATGTAGGGGTAAGAGTCTCCCGTTCGCCACCTAACCGCGAAGCGAGAATCCCCTATCATGCTGTAATATAGCAAGACTGGTGTGAGATCGTAAAACAGTTTAATCTTTAAAAACAAAAACGGGATAATTTTTGAAGTCAATTCGAAATGCTTTTGGAAAATGAAACTACCATAAGACCTCCCACCACACACACAATGCAAACGCAGACTTGGAGGAGATTTCTTCTTATGTTAGTCAAAGATGCTTACTACGCAAAATCAAATCATTTTGGATATTATTATTAGTGCATAGTGGAAAACATTTCGAAAGTATAATATAAATCTTAGCCAGCATAGGTACCATTATATTATGCCTGCTATAGCTGCCTCCTGAGGAGACAGGTTATACAATTGAAATCGTAAAGGCTCGTATTGTTTCTTTGGATTCCAACAAATGGTCAAGCTAAGGAACTTCATATCCACGATGGGTACGTCCCTAGAATAGACGACCCGAGAACCTTACCGGATCTCTGCCAACACAAGGCCGGGTTACCTCTGCAAAAATAGGTAACTACTGACACGCGTATGTCATCCCCCGATCGTAACCGATCTTCCCGAGGATCCCCGATTCGCAACAACCACAAAGTAATAAATTTGCAGCAACCACAGAGGTTAAGTATCTGGGCTCCATACCATGATACCACCTTTATCCAGAAGGAATGACATACACTAAGGGGCGCTACTCCCTAGAACCTTGCTGCATCCTTCCAGTTTCGACCATTTCCGGGGTGTGAGGCTCGACGAAGTCTCGTCAACAAAGCTACGCTTTCTATAAAGCCCTGCTTCGGGTCAAACAAAAATGATCAACCTATGATCACAAAGATATAAGATCAAACAAATGATCATATCGTAAATGATCAAACACTGATCATTTCACAGCAACACTCAGTATGCCACGTTACCAAATTGGGAGTATATCGCTGATAAATTTCAACTACATAACCTCTGAGCTTGTACGTCTCAGAGAAGGGTGTTAAGCTAAGAGAATAAATTCTCCGCCACCAACAGAAATGTATTTGAAAGAAATCAGCTTTATATCTCAAATTGTAATGTCAGACACACAATCCATACAAGTCTGTTCCGGGATCGAACAGAACCGAAGCCACTTCTCACGAAGCCCTTGCAATTCCGGATAATTTTCAATCACGTCAGGACTTCCCGTCACTAAGGGTGATAAAACCTCTAAATCGAAGATCAGTCGATGTAGAGTAACTCGACGGTAATCCTTCCGTTTTCAAAAATATCCGGTCTTCAACACTGGTCTTCGAATGCAATTCATAACGACGTATCACATATTCGGAATGGGTTATACGACCCCATGGTCCTTTCCCGGCTAACCCGAATAGTGAGCGTTTATTTAAAAATAAGTGTGGCATTCAAATTCATCCAATTCACAACAAATACCTACTCAAGGTAATTATTGATAGTCGGTTATTTAACTATCAATAAAGATGCGCAACATCATCAGATTCCAAATTATTTTCCAAATTATTTACTTCCAAAATATCTTTACTAGATATAAAATTTCCACACTTCAAAAATAAATCAATATTTATTTTTAAACAACTTCCCCTTTCTTTTATAAATTCCATAGTGAATTTATATTTCAAATATCTATGGATATACGATTTTCTATCGTTTTCAAATATTCAATTTCAATTTATCTTTAAGAAGATAAAATCTCAAAACGTTTCATTTCATTTTGGAAATGTATTTCCCTACTTATTTAATAATAAGTATTTCACAAATCATTTATTTTCAACACTTGGAAAATATTCGATATACTTAAATCAATATTAAGTATATATTCATTCTTTAAGGAAATCATTAATTTTAACATCTATTTGAGTCAAAACGAATGTTGCGTAAAACATCGTTACGACGACTCAAAATCACTAGTATAGGGATTCGGATTTTAAGATAGATATATAAATCCCAATACTACATAAAACATTTCCTTTCGGAAATCATTTACTATAACAATAGTGTTATAGTCCACCATTTCCTTATATTTCTCGAAAACGTCTATTTCAACAATAAATGTTGAAATCTATGATTTCGATAGTCAATATATTTTAAAACATCTTTAAAACAATTAACTTCATTTTATAATATCGCTTTCCCAAACAATATCCATTTTACATAACAATATATTCACTGTCCAAAATCGTGAATATACTTCACTAATTACATCTCACTATTTTCTACACGTTTTATTTCAATAATAATTCGCTATCCAAAATCGCGAATATATCTCCTTTAATAATCTTCTATATTTAATTTATCAAATTCAATCGATTTCGAATTTATAAACACGGTTATAAATTCTATT
The DNA here is from genome assembly GCA_030737815.1 of Allium fistulosum. NCBI lineage: Eukaryota > Viridiplantae > Streptophyta > Magnoliopsida > Asparagales > Amaryllidaceae > Allium > Allium fistulosum. The sequence continues at coordinate 270,618,507 of CM060902.1, read as the reverse complement.
TCTATTTTAATAACAACCTCGACTTATAAATCTTCTTTTTATCAACTTCTATATTTTTACTTATCAAAATAAGTGATTTCGGATTTATAAACAACTTTTATAAATTTCAATTCTATTTATAAAAACTTCAATCCCAAATCAATTTCGATATTGATTTAAAAATTTATTTATCACTACTAAGTAAATTCCTCATTTTTTTCTCAAATTATTCAATATTCTGTTTAAAATGGATTCTTCAAATTGAAATAATTTTACATTGATTTCCCAATTTATTTCAATTTACCAATTAAATTTCTAGTTGGATTTCCAGCTTATCTTCTTTTAATAAATTCCTTTTTAAGGAAATAAATTTCAATCGTTTCTTTCAATTTATTTAAAAATCCAAATTCTTAAATTAAATTCTTCAAATTATAATCACTATTTTACGAAATCCATTTATTTAACATTTTCACTTGATTCTGGAATTAATTCGATAAGATTATAAAAATTAACTTTTTATACTTTAAAAATTCCTTTCTTCAAAATTTATTCAATTTCTAAAATTAATTCACTTAGAAATTTCTATTTTGATTTCAAAAATTCAATTTCGTTTATTTTTGGAATCCAATGATATCAAACATCCATTCAGCTAAATCTTAGCATTCAAACAATTTCCAGACATCAATTCAATAACATCAATAATCATTCACAGATTATCACATCACAGTAGAAATAAATTCAATCAATGTGAGGGGTCCAGTTGGATCCCTCCAACCTGTTTCCCTGCATCCAAAGACGTTAGCACAATACCAATTCCACTTCGAGGTGGAATATCGCGGTATATAGGTTTTATAAAAATCCGCTTACTAACGGCGCAATAGGGTCTCATCCGCTATACGAGGCGGGAAATCATCAATCCAATATATACATATGCCAATATGTATATATTGCTATATATGTATAGATATATTCTATCATATCTAATATCACATCCAATAGCAAACAATCAGTCAATAAATAACTGAAAATTCCACTTCAATTTTGAGTGAGAAAAATCTCACCTTAGCTTTAAATTTGCAATCCAATCCAAATCCAGATTTATTTTTCTTCGTTGTGTTAGACCTTGTATAAACATTATACAATTCATTATAATTCGAAATAAATCGAACATCTAAATTCTCATTTGATAAATTTGATTAACTTTAGTCAATTTCCATATAAATAAATTCAATTAACTAAAAATTTACTTTCCACCAAAATTTTCCTCTTAAAATCTTTTAATAGCTAATAAATTAAAAAAGTCAATTGTACCATTTAAATCACCAAATCATTTATTCTCAAAATTTTAACTTCAGTAATTATTAGAGCTATTTGCATGCATATTAAAATTTGAAAGCTGCATATTATTTTATTAATTATATTTTTATTCTAAACCTTATACACCTTTATATTAAACAAAATTATTTATATAGTTTACCGTAAAACTTCTGTTAATTGAAATAATAATCATCATCAAGTTTTACAGCTTAGACCTAAGTAAATTATCAAAAACAAACCTCAACTCGATCGAGTACTCTGACAGCCGATCCCTTACCCAATCTCGAACGAGCGAACCAAGCTGCCACCATCATCAACAAGAACTCGTCGACCTCACATGAATTCGAACGCGATGATGACAACCCATCCCACACACTGCTCGATGACTTCGACCATCCACGTGACTTCGACCTCGCCTCGAGTTCCCAGTCGCGAGTCCCCTTTCGCCACAGAATCGAACTAAACTCGATCGAAATTCGAGCGCCCCTACTGTTATTGAACGCGACCTAGTCCCCAGAAATGCTCGCGAACCCACGACTACGTGCCTTGACGAACCCGCAGGTGAACTCCCCAGCTGCCACGATCTTCGTGAGCCACTCGCGAGATTCGCGAATCTCCTCCGACCTTCGAACGCGCGAGCTCCCAGAGACAACGCGTCGCCTGCCTTGATTCCATTCGAACGAATCTTGTTCGTATATTTTTTTCATTTAAAGCAATTTGAATTGGGGGAAAGACGAATTGATTTGAAGGATGTCGTTCTGCCATTTTTATTTCGTTTGGTTTCTTCGATTTTTATGAAGAGGGATTTCGAACGCGGCCATTTTTATTTAATCTCGAGAAGATTTCGATTTTTGGACTAAGGAGGGAGAGGACGTATTTGAAACGAAAGGGAATGGCTGGCACGATTTGTTTCGTGATTCTCGGCGTATCCAAAGGAAGAGAATGTGGCTGATGTCTAACAAATTTAAATTTAAATTTAAATTCGAATTCGAATAAATTTCGATGCGTTTACACGTCGTGTGCTCACAGATTAACTCCAAAAAATACGAAATTGGAAATCCGACAATAATACAATATTCCGGACCTAATGAAACTGGTTTCGTCGAATTCCGAGACTGTGCCCCGGAACACTATTTTTAAATATCGATTCGAACGATTTAAATTCAAAACTGAACAAATCGTTTTCAAACTCGATTTTGAAGTTTCAATTATCTTCAGTATTATCAATACGAATTTTAAAAGCTTTTGAAATATTTTTCTTCAGCTTAAAATTGAAGATTCGAATTTTTTTATTCAACATTCAATAGATTAAATTTTATAATTTAATCGCCAAATTCAAAGTTATATCGGGGATTCAAATTAAATTATCGTTCAAATATTTAAAATAAATTAAATATTCTCAATTTAATTTGTTCAAAATTCTGGGTCGTTACATTATCTCTTTTAAATTAACTTAATGTTCAATCATAATATCCCTTGGTTGACAGGTTACAAAGTCCAAATTTCTTTTAATTCCATTTAAAACTCAGCATTAACTCTCTTATTTTATTAAAGGTTCCAATTATTAATTAGTTACATTACATTTCACCACAATAATTGAAACTATTAATGAACGGAAATTTAAGAACTAAATACCAGGTTAAATTTCAAATCATTTTAAAATAATAGATAAATATATACTTACAACTTATATATTCAATTATATATAAACAATTTAAAATTTATATTTGTTTAGCAAAATAAATCTACAGTAAAACTACTACAGCGGTCTTCCCACTTCGAAACTCGAAAATGAATGTCGATGATGCGTGCACTCATCACCGAAATTATTTTCCAACGATAGAGAGGGGAGTACAAAACTTATCTCTTTCCAAAATTTCCTTTAAAACAATTCTTTCAAATTATGTTGAAACATTTATATCAAAAAAACTTCTAAATAATATTATTATTATATTCCAATCATCATTCAAAAGAAATTGTTCCAAAAATCCCGGAACTTAAGTTCTAAATTTTCCAATTTGATTTATTTTATTTTCAATCTTATTTCAACTATTATTTATAAATTTCATTACCTAACAACCAATATATAGCAACCAAATATATACATCATTTGTAAAATTTTATTTTATATATAGGAAATATAATAGGCAAAATTATTTCATTCACCTATATTTTAAAACAAATATTGTGTCAGTCTGTCCTATAAAGTGTTTAGAAATCCCTATTAATGTTATAGCGTCCTATGCACCAACCAGAATTTATAAATACAAAACGGAACAAATTAACACAATATAAAAACTTTTTTATAACACTAACAAATACACTCTTTCATATATATACTCTCAATGACTCATCATAGGGTATTACTACCCTATTAATAAAGAGTCAGACCCCACAAAGCTAAGATTTATCGCTAAACCAAAGCTCTGATACCAACTGTAACATCCCACCTTTTTGTATGCTTAAGCAGACACACATGCCAACTTAAACCATACAGAAGGGTGGATTGTTATGGGGTAAATAAGAAAAAGTGGAGAAATAAAAGAAACAAAATAGAATCTTGCAGCGGAACGATAAAATATAATAATCAAATAACAGTTCATGAAGCTGTTTTACAAAACATTTGATTATGCTTATACAATACATATCAGAGTTACACATACCAGAGAATGATAATTATGCAGCGGAATACAATGGTGTAGTGGAATATTTAACAAATAGTAATAATAAAATATTCGTCTTCGTCCTTCAGAAATAGGGCCTTCAAATCCTGAAATGCTCAAGCTGACCCGAGCGAATTGAAAAGACAAAACACTCGAGTCAGAACTAAAAGATCTTATGTAAGTTAAATCAATGATAAATATATGAGTGGGACGGCGTTAGAGATGTTTACGGGATTTGACATCTCCTATCCAGTGTCTAACGTGAGTGCAATAACTTAAGAGATGCTCGGGATTCACATCCCCTAAGGATCCGTTAAACTATTTACTATGTAGTAATATTCGCTATTATTATAATGTCTAATATAAAATAAACATACTTTTAAATAGCATTAAGGAGTGACCCAATATTCCCCTTAACACGTAATAGTCCTAGTAGTCTATCCAGTATTAGCATACTCCCAAAATGGGGGCTACCCTCGATACTCCACGGTCTACGGGAGAAATCAAAACTCGTAGTAAAGCTCGCTATGGTAGGTGACACGGCACAACTAGGCAATGCCAGGGTAGATATTCCAATTACGAATCCGGACTGGTGGTGACGCATAGCAGCCACTACCGCCCACCTCGAACAACACTCCCAAATCGAAGGGTGGCCACCAAATAAATCACAAGTAATAGAATGGTATCGAAGAAGTGTGTCCGATCAGAGGTGCTACCTCCTTGGTGTGTCAATCGCTCCTGTTTTAGCCACCTTATGCCAACTCACGGGAGTTGGGTCCACGTATATACCTTAGGATCGTCGCCACCATCCTACTTCATTCTGGAAACTCCACCGCGTACACAGTTGTCAAAGTGGTTTTTGGTATCGACAGAGAGTATGTCCATATCCGATCCCGGTCTCTTTAACAACCAATCATTATTATAACACCGTGGTCCATTAAAAATATATATACTTTTAAAAACACAATCATTGCCCTTTCAAAACATATTCTTTATTTCAAAATAGTATATACTTCAAAAACCAAAAAAAAATTATTACCATTTCAAAACCATATCCTTTACTTCAAAATAGTATATACTTTAAAACCAAATTCAATAATATATAATTTAAATAAAATCCAAATTTTCAATCACTATTCTTACTTTTATTTATAAAACTCGAAATATTCTTTAAAACCATCTTAAACCCAAATCACATAATGTAGTCATATTCTAAATCTCAAAATTTCAATCGGTTTCAAATCAATATATTCAAATATAATTCTTAAATAAATTCTATTTCAAATAAATTTATTTTCAAACCATATTACTTTCAAAGTTATAACAATTTCGAAAACCAATACTTTGAAAACAAGAATACCTTAATTTCAATAAAACATTTCAATTTTGATATATTTCAAGTCTTAAAATATTCCAAAATTCCCAACCAAATCTGATAATCTTATATATACCTTAATTCAATTTACTATTATTTAGTTTAGAAATATTTATTTAATAAATTCAATATCACTTAAATAAAACTCAAACTTGAAATATTCGTAAATCAAACTTAAAACATCATCAAGTTCACATAGCTTAAATTTTAGGATTTAACTATATATAAAATAATATTTATATAATATCAAAATTTAATATTTATTAAACCGTATATTTCTTTCCAAACCATAGAAAATCACTTTAAAATATAAATAAAATTTTCTATCCTATGGTCAAGTGATACGGATATTTATCATTTCAATCCGTAATTTTAAAAATAAAAGTTTACGGTTATATATCATTTCAAACCGCAATCCCGAATGAAATGAAAATGCATAATTACTTGCAGTTTATACAATATAAAAATATAGCATCCATTCATCCAAATATCAATAAACAACCATTTATTACAATCATCATCCAATTTAAACAAAACATGAATATAAAGCATATAAAATATAACAGGCATCAACGAATAGTTTATATTCAATAAAAAAATTAATAACTGTTTAACTGGCAGTTTATATGCAATAATAAATAAATTTAACTGTCAAATTATATGCAATAATAAAATTAAATAACAATTTAATTTAAATAAATGCTATCTAACTAAGATGATGATTAAATATATGCCCAAACAATCATAGATAAATTTTAAATCACATAAAAATTTAATTTAACAAACATAAGAAATCTTAGAAGTTGTGAGTGGGTTAAAACACTCACCTTTTGAATTTAAATTGAATTTAAATCTAAAAAAATTTGACAGCCTCCAAATTCGTCCAAACTAGTGTCAAAGTGTCAGAAATTTCACTACGATCCTAACAAAAGAAACCGCGTGTGAATTGGAGTTCGTAAGAGGAAGATATGCGTGTTAGAATGATTTGAAATCAAAAATTAAAATAAAAAAAAATATAAAAAAACAACGAACCAATTTCGGCTATAGAAACTCAGATCCAAGAACGAACTGCAGATCTGAGATGCGTACACCAAGAGCTTCGATATAAAAAATTTCTGAATTTTTCTGAGGAGTTTGAATTTTCAGCTTTGGATTTGATTTGGGATTGGATCCGGAAATATAGAATTTTGTCTGCCATTGAGGAAGAGGAGGAATGGAATGAATTTATGAATTTATGTACAGACAAATGAGAATTAGGGAGGCTAGGGTTTATAGTAGGATATTTATAGAGAAAGTGAAATAGAATGGATTTAAAGCTATTTCATTAATTTTTCTCATATTATTTTTTATTTCAGAAAATGCAGTAATTAATTTCATTAATATACATTAAAGTACAATAAATCCCAATTAATTGCCCTATTAATTATTAACCCAAATAAACGGGTAACTTGTAATGAATTCATTGACCAATTTATTAGGTAATATTCAAATTGTTACGTATTACTTCCCTGGTTAAACTTTTGAATTGATTCTCCAATTCCTAAATTTATATTAACGTAACCTTTCTTTTAGATTTGTACCAATGATTTCCAATTCAATTGAATGAATTAAATATATATGTACTCAAAATAATTTGTGGTCACACCCTTAATCACCTTTTATAAGCTTATTATTTCCACTCCTATAATCATCATTTATTATATATATATTAATTAATTAATTCAACATTTAAGTTCGTTTTCCTCTATCAAATTTATTACCCAATATACATTTACTCTATTCCAACAAATTGGAATTCCATTCAATTACTATAAACAATCATTTTCCTATTCACACTTTATTTTTAACCCACAATCATTTCATTTATTACCTTACAATATGTTTATGTTTCTATAAATTTCCGTTCACACTTACGTTATTTTATATCACAATCATTAAATGTAACAACCCGCATATTTATCGATTTTATATTTAAATATTTTATCGTTAATCGGATGTTGGTCCGTAAAGCTACTTTTTGCATACGGTCAAATTAGGACTCAAGACCACTTCCATTGAGTTCAAAACGACGTTTGCGATCTTTTTAAGTGTAAGCTTCGATATGTTTGGAGATAGCGGAATTTTCGTCACTTTTTGCTTTGGACCTTTAGTTTGGGCTGAACCACTTGTTAACTCAGCCCAACCCCTTCCTTCTCTTCACCACTTCTTCCTTCATTTCTAAAACATCAAAGCTTCTTCAAGAATGGTGGAGGGAATGGGAAATTAAAACTCCAAAGCTTTAATCTTCATTGCAAATCCAACATCTATTCTGAATTCAAGTGAAGACGTTGATTCAAGCTTGTTGTTGTCATTGTTTTGCTTCAAGCTTCATCTTCATTGGTTTTTGGTGCAAAGGTGATGTAACGACCCACTATTTTGGACCATTCAAATCGACAATAATCCACACATGTCAGACTTGAATAATACAAAACAACAGATTGTAATAAAATTTGGAGCAAATAAAATCATTCACAGAATCACAGACACAGAAATATCAGAATAACTCGCAGCGGAATTTAAAAATACCATAGTGGTTCATGAAGCCACTAAATACATAGTCTAAAATCAAATACAAAATACATAGTCTGAAACACAATAGTTCTGAAACAAGTACAGAAGAAATCCCAAATACACAAGTCTCTTAAAACAAAAGCTGAAATAAGACATCTGAAACTGAAATAGGAAGATAACTAGATAAGCAGAATCTCCAGTGATTCCGAGCTCCAGAAAGGTAAATCCAAAGCTGTGAATACTCAGGCTGACCCGAGCGTAAAATAAAACATAACACTCGAGTCAGGATATACATACTTATACAATGTAAACCAACTCAAATGAACTGTAGTAAAGGTACAAGTAACTTAGAAGATGCTTGGGACCGCCCATCCTCTAAGGATCCGTTAAACTATCTACTATGTAGTAATATTCGCTATTATAATAGTGTCTACATAAGTAAAGTATAATCATATCGGAAAATAGCGTTAAGGGGATGGAGAACCTTAACGCGGTCGGATCTTAAAATCATAATCGTACTAAAGCTCGATATGGTAGGTGACACGGCACAACTAGGCAATGCCAGGGTAGATATACCAATTACGCACACGGACTGATGGATACGCATAGCAGCCACTACCGTTCCACCTCGAACAACATTCCCAAATCGGAGGATGGCCATCTAGTCAAATCAGTAAGAGTATAAAGTCGAAGGAATGTGTCCGAGAAGAGGTGCTACCTCACTGGTCCGAGATCGCTCCTGTTTTAGCCACCTTATGCCAACTCACGGGAGTTGGGTCCACGTAATACCTTAAGGACGTCGCCACCATCCTACTTCATTCTGGAATCTCCACCGCGTACACGGTTGTCAAAGTGGTTTTCGGTATCGACAGAGAGTATGTCCATATCCGATCCCGGTCTCTTTGCCAACCAATCGTTATTATAACCCGTGGTTATAGTTTAAAAATTTATCAAAATAAACTTCGAATTAAACCATTTAAACACAAAGTCATTATTCCTTTAAATCAATATTTTATTTTCAAAAATCTAACCCTTCGGAGTTCACTTATTCACTTAAACAAAACATTAAAAATTTCAGCTTTCACGGCATTTAAGAAAATGCGACGGTAAGTTATATTCGAAAACCATTTTATTTCAACAAAACAATATTTAAAATTTTATCAGTTCAGTTTTAAACAAAATCATATTTCAGTCTACTGCAGTCCTTAACAAGTGCTACAGTCTTTTCATTGGTTCAAGTTAAATTTAGTTTCTGCGACAACAGCACTTACCAAGTACTATCATAGCTTTAGTTCATTTTAGTCTTTTGGTTCATTTATGAAAACCACAACACTTAACAAGTGCTACAGATTCTACCTAGTTAAAACTTATAAAATCATACATTAAAAATGTTCATTTCAATCCTTTAACAAATTTTATTTCAAAGAAATTTTACAAGTTAAAACCAAACTTACCAAATTGCTTATTACATTCATTTCAACACTTAAACTTAAACTTCATTTTTCCACAAATTTAAAACTAAATTTCAATTTCAATTAACTTAAGTTTCCATCCTTTTTTTTTCTTTTTCCAAAATTCCAAAATTTAAGTTTTGTTTTAAAACCAATATTCCTCCATTTATTTATATTTATCACATAGAAAAATCATTTCTATAATTTAATAAATCATTTTAAAACTTGGTTTAAATCAAATTAAATATTATTAAAATTTTTAAATTATCTAAAAATATTTAGAAAATGCATAAAATAACCACGGTTCTGTATAATATTTTCTAGCCTAATTCAAGTGATACGGATACTATATCATTTCAATCCGTAATTTACAAAGAAAAATCCGGGTTTTATCATTTCAAACCCGCAATCCCAAGTAAATAAAATTTAATGAAAATCGCTCGGACCTATCATTTCAGCCCATAACGACCTTCCCTTATTCTAAAGTCCGTTCGGGTATGTATCATTTCAACCCATAGTGATTCTATTCTACAGGGAACTTGCAGTGTGATTTAACAGAATAGAATAACAGTAAAATAATAACAAATATAACAGATGATACAATTTGCAGTTTTAACAATTAACATCAACTATAAATAAATCACAGGTAATTATAACATCATTTATTTATTTATTTATTTATTTCTACACATTCAGTTGCGGTCGTTTCACAATTATATAAGTATGAATATTCGTGTGAGATTTACTCACCTCTACGGAGCTGGAGATTCGGAATGAAAGAAATACGAAGTCAATCGAAAGCACGCGGATAGCACGATCAGTCGTTAGCGGATGCGCCAACTGGATTCAAACCAAAAGCACAGTAAATAACCAACTCTAAAAATTCCACGAATAACGAATTTTCAACGAAGCGAACAACGAAAAAGTAACAGGTAAAAAAAAAATTCAAAAACAATAACACTAGCACGACCACTTTTGAAATACCGATTAAAACTTTTAAAATCGCAACGTGACAAAACAAATATCTTTCTCTGTTTTTTTTTTTTTTATTAAAACCAGGTTTAGTATATTTTTTTTTTCTTTTTTTTTTTTTTTAAAACCCCGAAATAAAGCTCTGAAAAAAAAAACCCAATTCAAAATATATTAGAGGAAACACACGTGACCACTTTCCCAAATCATTTCTCACAATCTATCACAGCAACTTCAAAGAATTCCCACTGTGACAAAGCAATAGTTTTTCTAAATTTACAAATGAAATGCCAGTGACGAGCGTTCGAATGGCAGGCCTGGGGTAGGAGTGTGGCTGGAGGCGTTCTGGCGTGCGTCAGTGGGTCCGGTAGGCGAGTCTCGACCTGGGGTCGATGGGGGGTGACGGTGGAGCCATGGTGTTTCTCGGCGAGGTCAGGTAGGGTGCGGGACTCGTGGTGATCTGGTGGCGACTGGGTTGTCACGTGTTGGGGTCTGGGTTTCGTGGTGGTTGTCTCGGCATAGGTGAATGGTGACTGGATCTGGGTTGTGAGAGGGTGATCTCGACTTGGAGGTGTGGTGGCTCTGGCGTACGAGGCTGGTGGCGTAGGGCTGACGTGGAGTGGTTTTGGCCTCGTGGTGGGATGGACGCAGTCTGGTGGAGTTCGGGTTGGTAGGTTGACAGGTGTGGGGATTGGCCACGGTCTGGCGGGCGTTGGAGGCGGTGGTGGGTTTGGTCAGGCGATGGGTGGTTGTTGGGTTGGAGGCGTGGGCTGGCGTAGAGGTGGTTCTGGTGTTGGGAACATGGCGAAGGGGAAGGTTTGGTCTCGGTGGCAAGCATGGGTGAGCAAATAGGTGGCGAAGGCAATACAAAAAAAAACAGGGACAAACCAAAAATCAAAATGAAAACTGAAGGCAAAACAGCAATCAGCAAAGTATAAATATAAAGTGAACCAAAAAGTGGAAAAAGGGATGTTTCCTGTACCTTCCAAGGAATGCTCACGAGATTTTGATGGAGGCGAAAGTAAATTTTGCAGTAGAAATATTTTTGAACGTGGAAAGATAAACAGCCTTTTACTTGATTTAGGGAGAGGAGGCAATGAATGAAAGTGTGAAACGGCAGAGGATAATAATTTCAATCAAAGTGGAACGAAAAGTATGGAAGAAGTGGAATAATTCTCAATGCAAACTTTGACAAATTCAAACTGGAATATACGGCAGAAATAAATGAAAAAAAAATGGAACAATGCACGTACCGTGTAACGCCCAAAGTAACGTACAACCGCTACTTGTCCCTTTTATTTAATAAATTTAAAAATGTTAATGGTTTCTTAACATATAACGTATTTTTATAAATCAAAATTTAAAATAGCTATTATCATCGTTAATAAAATTCGAGTCTAATGTAAAGTTAAGAACGGACAAAAAGTGACGAAATGAACGTTTTAAAAATTCGTTTTATACGAATTTCTACAATTTATTTTAAATTAATATTCCGAAATGTTTTGTTTTCAATAAAAATTTCGCTTTAAAATATTGGGCTGTTACACTCTCCCCCACTCAAAGCTTTTCGTCCCCGAAAAGGAACGAAGAAGGAAAACAAAGAAAGATAAGACAGAATAGTAAAGTACCTGAAATAAACAATTCCGGATTCGAAGCACGAATGCTCTCCTCCGTCTCCCAGGTGCAATCCCGTTCATCAGTGCTCCACTGCACTTTGACCAGGTTGACAGATTTTCTTCTTAGCTGCTTCGTATCTCGATCGACGATACGAAGTGGCTTCCTCTCAACAGTCAGATTTGGCTCAATATCCAAACTATCAAGAGCAGAAGGCTGAATAATAAGAGATGGATCATGCAGATAGCGACGAAGATGAGATACATGAAAGACGTTGTGAATTCCAGAAAATTTCTCGGGTAAATCCAAACGATAAGCAAGAGAACCAATTCTTTCCAAAATGCGGAAAGGACCAACGAATCTAGGAGATAGCTTTCCTCTACGACCAAAACGAATAACATTTCTTAAGGGAGAGACCTTAAGGAAAACCAAATCACCAACTGCAAACTCTAAATTCCGTCTTCGACGATCGGCGTACTTCTTCTGTCTATCCTGAGCAATCCTCATCTTCCTCTTAATCTCTTCAACTCTCTCTGAAGCTTCCAAAACCATCTCAGGACCAAGAACCAAACGATTACCAGATTCAATCCAACAAGAAGGAGATCTACAAGGTCGTCCGTAAAGAGCAGAAAATGGAGAAGTCTCAATACTGGCCTGATAACTATTGTTATAAGTGAATTCGACGAGATGGAGATGATCTTCCCAAGATCCTCCATAATCAAGCACACAAGCACGAAGAAGATCTTCTAAAATCTGATTCACCCTTTCCGTTTGACCGTCGGTCTGTGGATGGTAAGCAGTGCTCAGATTTAGATGAGTACCCAAAGAATCCTGAAAGGCTTTCCAAAATCTACTAGTAAAGATAGGATCACGATCACAAACGATACTGAGAGGAACACCATGGAGACGAACAATCTCCCTCATGTAAATCTCAGATAAACTAGAAGCTGAACGGGTAGACTTGACCGGAATGAAATGAGCTGATTTGGTCAATCTATCCACAATAACCCAGATACTCTCATTACCCTTCCTACTCCTTGGTAAACCATCAATGAAATCCATAGAAACTTGTTCCCACTTCCAATTGGGAATCTCAAGAGGCTGCAATAAACCAGGGGTCTTCTGATGATCTGCCTTGACTTGCTGACAAGTCGCACATCTATTGACGAAAATGGAAATATCTCGCTTCATACCTTTCCACCAATATAACTTCTTCATATCCTGATACATCTTGGTTACACCTGGATGAATAGAAAGTCTGGACTGATGATTCTCCCGAAGTAACTCCTGTCTCAATCCATCAACATTCGGGACACAAATCCTATTATTAATCCTCAATACACCCTTATCGTCAATCTGAGCTCCATTACCAACAAGACTACTACCTCCAACTCTACTTCGAACATTCTCCTTAATCAACTTAAGCATCTGATCCTCATCCTGTCTAGCCATAATACGATCCACAAGAGGTGAAGACACAACAATCTGACACAACAAAGCTTTCTTCCTACTCAAAGCATCCGCCACTACATTAGCCTTTCCCGGTGTATAGTTGATGTCGAGGTCATAAGAAGCAAGGAATTCTAACCACCTAACTTGTCTCTGATTCAAATCCTTCTGAGAGAAAATATACCTCAAAGACTGATGATCTGTGAAAAGCTCGAACTTGGTACCCAACAGATGATGTCTCCAAAGCTTCAAAGCGAAAACAACTGCAAGCAACTCTAGATCATGGGCAGCATAATTTACTTCATGAGTCTTCAACTGTCTACTAGCATAAGCAATCACTCTACCATCCTGCATCAGAACAGCTCCCAAACCTTCTCGACAAGCATCAGTGTATACCGTTAATCCCTCATCTCCACTTGGAACGGTAAGGACAGGTGCGGAAGTAAGCTTGTCTTTTAACTCATTGAATGCGGCTTCACACTTACTACTCCAAATAAACTTAACATTCTTCCGAGTCAAAGCAGTGAGAGGTGCAGCAATCCGGGCGAAATTCTCAATGAATCTCCGGTAATAACCGGCGAGGCCCAGAAAACTACGGATATCAGTAGGAGTTTTAGGAGTTTCCCAATCCTGTACAGAATAGGGAAAAGAAGGATAATAGAAAAGATAGAGTAAATTGAAATGAAACAATGAAAGAGAAAGAAAGGAGAACTTACATTGATCGCAGCGATCTTGACTGGATCAACTGAAACCCCATTACTAGAAACAATATGCCCGAGAAATCGGACTTCATCCTTCCAGAAATGGCATTTGGAAAATTTAGCTTTTAACTGATGCTTTCGAAGAGTCTCAAGAACAGATTTCAAATGCGACTCATGTTCTTCTTCAGACTTGGAGAAAATGAGGATATCATCCACAAAGACTAGAACAAATTTATTAAGCACATCACGGAATACACGATTCATCAAGTCAACAAAGAAAGCGGGAGCATTAGTCAAACCAAAAGGCATGACTAACCATTCGAAGAATCCATTCTCAGTACGGAAAGCAGTCTTAGGGATACTTTCCTCGGCAACTCTGAGTTGGTGAAAACCTGTGGCAAGATCAAGCTGAGAGAAAACAGTAGCACCAAAAAGCTGATCAAACATGTCATTGATGCGAGGCATTGGATATCTATTTTTCATAGTGAGTTTGTTCAACTCCCTATAATCAACACACATCCGAAGAGAACCATCGGACTTGGTGACGAAAACCACCGCGGCTCCCCATTCAGAAAAACTAGGTCTAATCAGACCCTTGGAAGATAGGTCTTCAATCTGTTTCCTTAACTCAACCTTCTCGCGGGGTGCCATTCTTCTAGGAGGAAGAACTATAGGTCGAGCTCCAGGAATGAGGTCAATGCGGAAATCAATTTCCCGCTTGGGAGGTAAAGCAGTAACTTCACCAAATACATCCGGGTAGTGATTAACTACACGGGTCGACTGAAGATCATCAATAGAAGCATCTAGAGAAAAGATAAAGCTACCAGCATAATCATGAGGCATACGACCCTGAATAAGTAAAGAATTTCCTCGATCATCCTTAAGAGAAACAATTCGGGATTTACACGAAATACGGGCATCGTGCCTATCAAGCCAATCACTTCCAAGCAGCAAATCAAAAGCATCGAAACCAAGTATATAGAAATCGCCACTAAAACTATGATCGGAATGGAGGAGTTTCACATGCTTACAAATCTTATTAAGGTTTGCGGGACCACCAATAGGATTAGAAACACATAAAGGAACAGAAGCATACTCAGGGGAAAGGAGATGTTCAAACTTATTACACAGGTCATCAGAAATAAAACTATGCGAAGCACCAGTATCAAATAAAACACGAACAGGATGATGAAATAAAGTAAAGGTGCCTTGAAGAGTACCTTGACTATCG
The DNA here is from genome assembly GCA_030737815.1 of Allium fistulosum. Lineage (NCBI taxonomy): Eukaryota > Viridiplantae > Streptophyta > Magnoliopsida > Asparagales > Amaryllidaceae > Allium > Allium fistulosum. The sequence continues at coordinate 270,603,208 of CM060902.1, read as the reverse complement.
CTAGGAGCAGGAGTAGGTGCGGGAGCAGGTGATGAAGCCGTTGTGACAGCAAATACGCCAGATGGCTTTCCCTTCTGATATAAAGGACAGTCCTTCCTAAAATGACCCGGTTGAAGACAGACATGACAAAGATCGTTCCTGGTAACCTGGGGTGGAGGAACAGCAGCACTGGACGGATTAGGGCAACTATTGGCATAGTGTCCCTTTTGGTCACATTTGAAGCAAGTAATGGCGGAAAGATCAATAGGCTGCCTCTGAGAAGGAGCAGATGCTGAAGATCCCAAGCCCGCATGTTTGATCCAGTTCTTCTTCTGCTGGTGGAAGTTGGGCTTTCTCTTCTTGGAATTTGCAGAGGAAGATTGTGAGACATGAGTACCAGAAGCAGTAGGACCCTTGGAAGTAGGGTTCTCATAGCGGATAGCCATATCCATGAGCTCAGTAAATGTACCATGAACATGCGAAATAAGGCGATCGTAGAACTCTGGGCGAGCTCCAGAAATGAACTTCTCATTCTTCTTTAGCTGAGTGTCGATAAGACCAGGACCGAATTTGGAAAGTTCATTGAACTTCCGTTCATACTCTGAGAAGGACATGGTGCCCTGCTTGAGGTCCATGAATTCACGGTAAAGCTGAGATTTTCCGGCTTCGGGCATCCATTTTGCCACAAAAGCCTCCCTGGAAAGAAGATACAGAAACTGAACTTAAGATAAATTCAAAAGGAAAGGAAATGGGGAAAAATTCAAGTTAACTCAAAGGATACCTGAACTGCTCCCACGAAAGATCACCTTCGTTAGTGTGAGTCGTAACAGACTCCCACCAATCTAGGGCTGACTCTTGCAGCTGCCATGCTGCTAACTGACGCTTCTGGGCATCAGTGATCTCTAAACCAGTAAAGATTCTTTCCAAACTTCTTAGCCATTGCTGGGCTTCGATGATACTTTCTGAACCGGTGAACTTAGTGCCACCGAGCTGAGAGAATTCCTTGCAAAGGACAGTAAACTTAACGGGTGCAACAGGTGGAGGAACTGGGGCAATACCACGACCCCTACCTCTAGCATTTCCACGATTCATCCTGGAAATATCAAGAATTAATTTAGGACAAGGTACAAAGGAAACTAAGATAAGTTAAGATAAAAACACGATAAGATCACTTGGATGAATATCCTACTAACCAAATTCCTAACAAGGTAGATACGGAAAGAAGGAAGTTTAGAAAAATTTCTTCTTAAAACAAGAAAACTTTATATCAAAATAATCTTTGAAAAAAAATCATTTAAAAAAAATCATTTTAAAATCATTTTATACTTTGAAAATACGTTCACTCACAAGGAAATGATTCTGAGTTTGATTTCACTCATTCTAGGGTATTTCTACCCTATCTCTAATGAGTTTTGCTCCATAGGCTAAGGTTTGCCTAGAACCTGGCTTTGATACCAAATGTAACGACCCACTATTTTGGACCATTCAAATCGACAATAATCCACACATGTCAGACTTGAATAATACAAAACAACAGATTGTAATAAAATTTGGAGCAAATAAAATCATTCACAGAATCACAGACACAGAAATATCAGAATAACTCGCAGCGGAATTTAAAAATACCATAGTGGTTCATGAAGCCACTAAATACATAGTCTAAAATCAAATACAAAATACATAGTCTGAAACACAATAGTTCTGAAACAAGTACAGAAGAAATCCCAAATACACAAGTCTCTTAAAACAAAAGCTGAAATAAGACATCTGAAACTGAAATAGGAAGATAACTAGATAAGCAGAATCTCCAGTGATTCCGAGCTCCAGAAAGGTAAATCCAAAGCTGTGAATACTCAGGCTGACCCGAGCGTAAAATAAAACATAACACTCGAGTCAGGATATACATACTTATACAATGTAAACCAACTCAAATGAACTGTAGTAAAGGTACAAGTAACTTAGAAGATGCTTGGGACCGCCCATCCTCTAAGGATCCGTTAAACTATCTACTATGTAGTAATATTCGCTATTATAATAGTGTCTACATAAGTAAAGTATAATCATATCGGAAAATAGCGTTAAGGGGATGGAGAACCTTAACGCGGTCGGATCTTAAAATCATAATCGTACTAAAGCTCGATATGGTAGGTGACACGGCACAACTAGGCAATGCCAGGGTAGATATACCAATTACGCACACGGACTGATGGATACGCATAGCAGCCACTACCGTTCCACCTCGAACAACATTCCCAAATCGGAGGATGGCCATCTAGTCAAATCAGTAAGAGTATAAAGTCGAAGGAATGTGTCCGAGAAGAGGTGCTACCTCACTGGTCCGAGATCGCTCCTGTTTTAGCCACCTTATGCCAACTCACGGGAGTTGGGTCCACGTAATACCTTAAGGACGTCGCCACCATCCTACTTCATTCTGGAATCTCCACCGCGTACACGGTTGTCAAAGTGGTTTTCGGTATCGACAGAGAGTATGTCCATATCCGATCCCGGTCTCTTTGCCAACCAATCGTTATTATAACCCGTGGTTATAGTTTAAAAATTTATCAAAATAAACTTCGAATTAAACCATTTAAACACAAAGTCATTATTCCTTTAAATCAATATTTTATTTTCAAAAATCTAACCCTTCGGAGTTCACTTATTCACTTAAACAAAACATTAAAAATTTCAGCTTTCACGGCATTTAAGAAAATGCGACGGTAAGTTATATTCGAAAACCATTTTATTTCAACAAAACAATATTTAAAATTTTATCAGTTCAGTTTTAAACAAAATCATATTTCAGTCTACTGCAGTCCTTAACAAGTGCTACAGTCTTTTCATTGGTTCAAGTTAAATTTAGTTTCTGCGACAACAGCACTTACCAAGTACTATCATAGCTTTAGTTCATTTTAGTCTTTTGGTTCATTTATGAAAACCACAACACTTAACAAGTGCTACAGATTCTACCTAGTTAAAACTTATAAAATCATACATTAAAAATGTTCATTTCAATCCTTTAACAAATTTTATTTCAAAGAAATTTTACAAGTTAAAACCAAACTTACCAAATTGCTTATTACATTCATTTCAACACTTAAACTTAAACTTCATTTTTCCACAAATTTAAAACTAAATTTCAATTTCAATTAACTTAAGTTTCCATCCTTTTTTTTTCTTTTTCCAAAATTCCAAAATTTAAGTTTTGTTTTAAAACCAATATTCCTCCATTTATTTATATTTATCACATAGAAAAATCATTTCTATAATTTAATAAATCATTTTAAAACTTGGTTTAAATCAAATTAAATATTATTAAAATTTTTAAATTATCTAAAAATATTTAGAAAATGCATAAAATAACCACGGTTCTGTATAATATTTTCTAGCCTAATTCAAGTGATACGGATACTATATCATTTCAATCCGTAATTTACAAAGAAAAATCCGGGTTTTATCATTTCAAACCCGCAATCCCAAGTAAATAAAATTTAATGAAAATCGCTCGGACCTATCATTTCAGCCCATAACGACCTTCCCTTATTCTAAAGTCCGTTCGGGTATGTATCATTTCAACCCATAGTGATTCTATTCTACAGGGAACTTGCAGTGTGATTTAACAGAATAGAATAACAGTAAAATAATAACAGATATAACAGATGATACAATTTGCAGTTTTAACAATTAACATCAACTATAAATAAATCACAGGTAATTATAACATCATTTATTTATTTATTTATTTATTTCTACACATTCAGTTGCGGTCGTTTCACAATTATATAAGTATGAATATTCGTGTGAGATTTACTCACCTCTACGGAGCTGGAGATTCGGAATGAAAGAAATACGAAGTCAATCGAAAGCACGCGGATAGCACGATCAGTCGTTAGCGGATGCGCCAACTGGATTCAAACCAAAAGCACAGTAAATAACCAACTCTAAAAATTCCACGAATAACGAATTTTCAACGAAGCGAACAACGAAAAAGTAACAGGTAAAAAAAAAATTCAAAAACAATAACACTAGCACGACCACTTTTGAAATACCGATTAAAACTTTTAAAATCGCAACGTGACAAAACAAATATCTTTCTCTGTTTTTTTTTTTTTTATTAAAACCAGGTTTAGTATATTTTTTTTTTCTTTTTTTTTTTTTTTAAAACCCCGAAATAAAGCTCTGAAAAAAAAAACCCAATTCAAAATATATTAGAGGAAACACACGTGACCACTTTCCCAAATCATTTCTCACAATCTATCACAGCAACTTCAAAGAATTCCCACTGTGACAAAGCAATAGTTTTTCTAAATTTACAAATGAAATGCCAGTGACGAGCGTTCGAATGGCAGGCCTGGGGTAGGAGTGTGGCTGGAGGCGTTCTGGCGTGCGTCAGTGGGTCCGGTAGGCGAGTCTCGACCTGGGGTCGATGGGGGGTGACGGTGGAGCCATGGTGTTTCTCGGCGAGGTCAGGTAGGGTGCGGGACTCGTGGTGATCTGGTGGCGACTGGGTTGTCACGTGTTGGGGTCTGGGTTTCGTGGTGGTTGTCTCGGCATAGGTGAATGGTGACTGGATCTGGGTTGTGAGAGGGTGATCTCGACTTGGAGGTGTGGTGGCTCTGGCGTACGAGGCTGGTGGCGTAGGGCTGACGTGGAGTGGTTTTGGCCTCGTGGTGGGATGGACGCAGTCTGGTGGAGTTCGGGTTGGTAGGTTGACAGGTGTGGGGATTGGCCACGGTCTGGCGGGCGTTGGAGGCGGTGGTGGGTTTGGTCAGGCGATGGGTGGTTGTTGGGTTGGAGGCGTGGGCTGGCGTAGAGGTGGTTCTGGTGTTGGGAACATGGCGAAGGGGAAGGTTTGGTCTCGGTGGCAAGCATGGGTGAGCAAATAGGTGGCGAAGGCAATACAAAAAAAAACAGGGACAAACCAAAAATCAAAATGAAAACTGAAGGCAAAACAGCAATCAGCAAAGTATAAATATAAAGTGAACCAAAAAGTGGAAAAAGGGATGTTTCCTGTACCTTCCAAGGAATGCTCACGAGATTTTGATGGAGGCGAAAGTAAATTTTGCAGTAGAAATATTTTTGAACGTGGAAAGATAAACAGCCTTTTACTTGATTTAGGGAGAGGAGGCAATGAATGAAAGTGTGAAACGGCAGAGGATAATAATTTCAATCAAAGTGGAACGAAAAGTATGGAAGAAGTGGAATAATTCTCAATGCAAACTTTGACAAATTCAAACTGGAATATACGGCAGAAATAAATGAAAAAAAAATGGAACAATGCACGTACCGTGTAACGCCCAAAGTAACGTACAACCGCTACTTGTCCCTTTTATTTAATAAATTTAAAAATGTTAATGGTTTCTTAACATATAACGTATTTTTATAAATCAAAATTTAAAATAGCTATTATCATCGTTAATAAAATTCGAGTCTAATGTAAAGTTAAGAACGGACAAAAAGTGACGAAATGAACGTTTTAAAAATTCGTTTTATACGAATTTCTACAATTTATTTTAAATTAATATTCCGAAATGTTTTGTTTTCAATAAAAATTTCGCTTTAAAATATTGGGCTGTTACAGGTGAGATTTTTAATCTCACATCTTGCCTATAATTGTCATTGGACTGTTGGGAATGATTCCATATCACTTGTGCGCATGCATTTGCATTTGGTTTGGATTGAATTGGTGGAAAACCCAATTTTAAGTGTTGTGGCAAAATTCTGGACTTAGGTCGCACTGCATTGGAGAAGACAGGTCTGCAAATCTTCATTCTGGGCTTAGGTCATTCGCATGGCTTAGGTCGTAGTTCGCATTGGCTTTAGGTCGCGAGATATTAGGTCGTTTGACCCCATCTCTTTTAGGTCGCTCTGGCGTGCTGCCTTCAAACATATAAGCTCGTCCTGGGCTTAGGTCGTACACTTCCTTAGGTCGCTAAGACTTAGGTCGTTCTGCCTTGAATATTTAGATCGCTCGCCTTAGGTCGCTTGACCATTGAAGCATCTAGTGAACTGCTAGGTCGTTTGACCTGTCCTCTTTAGGTCGTTCGCCTAATTTAGATCGTTTGCACCATTAGGTCGTAGGTCGCAAGACCACAGTACCTTTAGGTCGTTGACCTTATTTCTTTAGGTCGTTTGACCTTATTACAGTTAGGTCGCATGCCTAGCACTTCCCTTAGGTCGCTCGACCTGTTATGTTTTAGGTCGCTTGACCCTATATCACTTTGGTCGTTGGACCTTATATTCTTTAGGTCGCATGACCTTATCACCTTTAGGTCGCATGACTTTGTCACACCTTAGGTCGCGTTACTTTAGGTCGCTTGACCCCCTTTCCACTTTAGGTCGCTGGCCTCTAAGTCGCTCAACCTATCTACCTGTTAGGTCGTTCGCCCAGTTAAGTCGATCCATCTCTTAACTCGACCCTGTTAGGTCGCGCACCTTTTTAGTTCGACTTGTTAGATCGTTCGCCAGACTTAGTTGCATCATTCTCTTAGCTCGAGCGTGTTAGGTCGCTCACCCTGCTAGGTCATGCCATTAGGTCGCGTTGTTCACTTTAGATCGCTCGACCTATTTCCTGCCTAGCTGTTAACTGTTAGGTCGTTTGACCTGTATTTCACTAGGTCGCTCGACCTGTTCTCCTGCTAGGTCGCACGACATTCTACCCTTAGGTTGTTCGACCTATTTGACTTAAGTCGTTGCACTTTAATTCGACCACGTTAGGTCGCAAGTATACTTCTACTTTGATGGTTTTGGGGATTGATTTCTTTGGACTTTACTGACGTCTTCGAACGTGAATTTATGTGATTCGACTTGTTTCAACAATCGTTTTGTGACTTGTCACTTTAAAATGTGAAGGCTTCAATACTAGTAGTAAATATCATAACTCTTTCATCAAAGCGATTTCAACACTGTTTTAACTACAAAGCTCTTTTTCTCAAACCGTTTTCCAATCTACTAGTATATACAAGCCTTTACTTCACTCGGATGAGAAATCTAATTAAACGGCTTAGTAAAACGAGTGGTATGAAACGCTTGCGTTCACTTCGTCGGTTAATTCTTGGACTTGTTCGATTGAACCCTTTTGTGACAAATTTCTAGTGAAGATTCACAGCATGTTCGTAAATATTTAAGTTAAGCAAGTGGTTATGGGACATGAAGCTAAACTCATATATTTACTAGCTTGGTGTGGTTGACACTTCTTGATGATCATGATGATCATTTTTGTGATTTGATTTAGATTAGCAATTGTGCGATGTCTCTTTGTCTGCGAGGGAGACTCAACCTCGTTTATGTGATGTTTCTACTCACATTCGTGGAGCATTCGGCTCATAGGTCTTCGGACCATTTGTGGAGCATTCGGCTCATAGGTCTTCGGACCATTCGTGGAGCATTCGGCTCATAGGTCTTCAGACCTTTCGTGGAGCATTCGGTTCATAGGTCTTCGGACCATTCGTGGAGCATTCGGCTCATAGGCCTTCCCCCCCTTTTATGTGATTTCTAGATTTCTTGTGTTGATTTCTGGAATTTGTACTTCACCAATTTTCATGATTTTCATTGATATGATATCAATTTTTGTGCATTGGTGAATTTGTGTGTCATTGACTTGTTATGAATACAAGTTTAGGGTATGATACCCTATTTTATCTTTGAGAAGATTCTTGTGATATTGATTAATCTCTTGTTGATTTTCAATTATATACTTATAGTAGTATGCCTCGATAGTTATTACATGTTCATGCCATGTCTTTTACTTTATACCATATCATATGATATTTATAGCTAGACTGATCCGTTTATTATTTTCTTATAAATAATACTCGGGTCAGACCGAGATGTTACATGTGCTTCTGCGTGACTTCTCTTCAGGATTATTCTGACTTTTGGCACTACTTAGATTAGTAGTTTTTGGATGTACGCATTTGAGATATAGACTCTATGTTGTGTACTTATTCTTTTGTATAGAACGTGTTGCTATTCTTTGTATTATCGTGGATCTTTCTGACCACTACTCTGATGTTCACTTTCATGTGATATATAAATATTCATATCTTCTTCCGCCTTTGTGATATGGATGTCTGTGACTGATTTATGTTATTATTACTTCTATGTTTGTTTCCGAAGATTATATATAGCCACCGTGTGATAGATTTGAGTTTGTATCGGTATGTCGGATTTCCTCCTTAAAAGATATGCATCCTATTCGATCTGACATATCGGTGCTCGCACAAAGAAGTTACATGGATGGTCGCTCCTCCGCAGCCTTATTCTCCGTGCTAATTGACAGCACTACCTCGTAGTGTTCTTGGTTAGCGTGGGTATAGAGGTGGGGCGTCACAGCTTGGTATCAAAGCCAAACTTCGGAACAATGTAGAATAACTTAACAAGGATCATCGTCCTAAGTCCAACTTAGGAGTCGTGCCTTAGGATTTAAGTTGAGTCTTCGAACCGACTCATCCTATTTCCTCTTATGAATCCTTGTTTTATCTATCAAGACTTGCTTGATATTTATTTGGACAATAAATTTTCTTCTTTTCTCTTCCTTAAAGAAGAGAATGTCTAGACCAGGTCGTCCCAGAGCTGGACCATCTACTGTTACTCCCCAGGATGGAGTTTTCATGACTGCTCAGCAGCTTCTTGATTTAGTAAAGAATGCTCAAGCAGCTGGTCCTAATCTGGAACCTACTCATCATAAGTCTAGATTTGCACATTTGTGCAACGATTATACCAACTTGGGTGGGAAACCATTCAAAGGTTCCGAAACTATTATTGAGGTCCAAGCTTGGTTAAGAACATGCGATCGAATCTTTTCTCGCATGAACCTTATCGATCTTCACCGTGTTCAGGTGGCCTCCAATATGCTCCAAGAAAGAGCACTGGATTGGTACGAACTTCTCATTTCTGAAATTAATGAAGCTGATCTCACCTGGGAGCAATTCCGGGAACGCTTCGAGTTGAAATTCGTACCAGAAGCAAAGAAGGTGACATTGGCTCGTCGTTTTATATACCTTGTTCAAGGTGAATCCTCTGTGATAGATTATGTCGCATCCGTCGAGTCATTGTCCAAATATGGGGTTGAATACATCAACACCCCATTGAAGAAGAATCAAAGATTCGTCTATGGCTTAAACAAAAATCTCAAGAAGCCATTACTTCTCAAATTAGAAGTTTCTTTCGATCAACTCATTGATATCGCTCTTCGTCTTGAAGAGGCCGATAAAGAGTGTAATGTTGAAGTTGTGGGTGCCAAACAGAACTTCAACAATGATATGAAGAGGCCTATTATGTTCAAAGGCCCCAACACCAATAAGAAAGGGAAGCAAGAAACTTCGGTAGCAAAGACCACTACCTCTAGCAGCGGGCAATGCTACAATTGTGGTTCCATGGACCACTATGCGAGGGAGTGTCCGAAACCCCTTCATTGTCGCTATTGTAAAGATTCGGGTCACCATATATCTTCTTGTCCCAAACTTCAAAGTAGGGGAAGGGGAAAGCTAAATGCGCCTAGTGACACTTCTCGTTGTCGAGGTACTCCTCATTCAATCCTTAATGACATTTATTTTGTGATTATCTTATTCAAGTTCTATTTGATATGAGTTCATCTCATTATTTTTATCAAAAGAACTTGTGATTCATTTGCTTTAAACATTTTTGGGCTTGTTGACTTCTTTGAGGGTTGCGAATCCGGTTGGTGGATCCGCAACACTCAATTTGCTTTTTTATTTATGTCGAAATTATTTTAGATGATTTTCTTTCCGAGCCAATTTCTACTTATGCTTCGGAATTGACTTTTGTAAGGATTGGCTTAATTATTGCAAAGCCATATCCTTTGTTCCGTGTGGGCTATTCCTCTTCGGCATTTTCAATCTGCTAAGCAGATTTCTGTTTTTCCTTTGTGATTTTTGTTTCACTTTCAGTGTTTGGCATCATTGTTTTCGATGGGGAAATTTGTTCTCCACCTCGATCATAAATCTTTGGAATATTTATTTCTCATAAGGAACTTAATTTGCGTCAACCTTGTTGGCTCAAGTTCCTTGTATCTTATGATCTTTCTACCAAGTTCATCGGACGTTTCGATGTACTTTGTTTTGTTGAGCTTCGTCTCATTTCTTTTATGGTGTTTCGAATTGTTTGAGTTTTCGTTCATTGGACGTACCGTTATTGTACTACGTCGGTGTTCGGAGTTATTCGAGTTTCCAGTTTCTTAGGCGTATCGCTTTTTGGTGCTACGCCGTTGCACCGGCTCAATTTTCTGTTATTCATGACGTTTTCTCACGTCTTTTATTTACGGAAATACCTTTGGGATTCCGATTTTTATTCTTGAGCCCGGTGTTATTGTGGAAGTTGAAGTTTCGCCTATTTGACTTGTGAGCAGCAATCTATTCACATCATTGCTTCGGAGGTTGAGCGCCTTCGAAATAAAGATGTTTTCCTTGTGAAAGTTCAATGATTCTCAAAAATCCCAAAGATTGCACTTGGGAAATCTAGAGGATTTATCGAGTGAACACGTTCAGACTTACTCTTTCATGCTCTTTATGGTGGACTTCGTATTTCAAATTTCTTTTGTGTTAATATGCTTTTTCGGTTGTTACTTTTTATTTCCATCTTATATATTACGAGGACGCAATTTCTTTGAGGAGGGGAGTCTGTAACAACCCGCATATTTATCAATTTTATATTTAAATATGTTATCGTTAATCGGATGTTGGTCCGAAAAGCTACTTTTTGCATACGGTCAAATTAGGACTCGAGACCACTTCCATTGAGTTCAAAACGACGTTTGCTATCTTTTTAAGTGTAAGCTTCGATATGTTTGGAGATAGCAGAATTTTCGTCACTTTTTGCTTTGGACCTTTAGTTTGGGCTGAATTACTTGTTAACTCAGCCCAACCCCTTCCTTCTCTTCACCACTTCTTCCTTCATTTCTAAAACATCAAAGCTTCTTCAAAAATGGTGGAGGGAATGGGAAATTAAAACTCCAAAGCTTTAATCTTCATTGCAAATCCAACATCTACTCCGAATTCAAGTGAAGACATTGATTCAGCTTGTTGTTGTCATTGTTTTGCTTCAAGCTTCATCTTCATTGGTGTTTGGTGCAAAGGTGAGATTTTTAATCTCACATCTTGCCTATAACTGTCATTGGACTGATGGGAATGATTCCCTATCACTTGTGCGCATGCATTTGCATTTGGTTTGGATTGAATTGGTGGAAAACCCAATTTTTAGTGTTGTGGCAAAATTCTGGCCTTAGGTCGCACTGCATTGGAGAAGACAGGTCTGCAAATCTTCGTCTGGGCTTAGGTCGGTCGCATGGCTTAGGTTGTAGTTCGCATTGGCTTTAGGTCGCGAGATATTAGGTCGTTTGACCCCATCTCTTTTAGGTCGCTCTGGCGTGCTGCCTTCAAACATATAAGCTCGTCCTGGGCTTAGGTCGTACACTTCCTTAGGTCGCTAAGACTTAGGTCGTTCTGCCTTGAATATTTAGATCGCTCGCCTTAGGTCGCTTGACCATTGAAGCATCTAGTGAACTGCTAGGTCGTTCGACCTGTCCTCTTTAGGTCGTTTGCCTAATTTAGGTCGTTTGCACCATTAGGTCGTAGGTCGCAAGACCACAGTACCTTTAGGTCGTTGACCTTATTTCTTTAGGTCGTTTGACCTTATTACAGTTAGGTCGCATGCCTAGTTCTTCCCTTAGGTCGCTTGACCCTATATCACTTAGGTCGTTGGACCTTATATTCTTTAGGTCACATGACCTTATCACCTTTAGGTCGCATGACTTTGTCACACCTTAGGTCGCGTTACTTTAGGTCGCTTGGCCCCCTTTCCGCTTTAGGTCGCTGGCCTCTAAGTCGCTAAACCTATCTACCCGTTAGGTCGTTCGCCCAGTTAAGTCGATCCATCTCTTAACTTGACCCTGTTAGGTCGCGCACCTTTTTAGTTCGAATTGTTAGGTCATTCGCCAGACTTAGTTGCATCATTCTCTTAGCTCGAGCGTGTTAGGTCGCTCACCCTGCTAGGTCACGCCATTAGGTCGCGTTGTTCACTTTAGATCGCTCGACCTATTTTCTGCCTAGCTGTTAACTGTTAGGTCGTTTGACCTGTATTTTACTAGGTCGCTCGACCTATTCTCCTGCTAGGCTGCACAGTATTCTACCCTTAGGTTGTTCGACCTATTTGACTTAAGTCATTGCACTTTAATTCGACCACGTTAGGTCGCAAGTATACTTCTACTTTGATGGTTTTGGGGATTGATTTCTTTGGACTTTACTCACGTCTTCGAACGTGAATTTATGTGATTCGACTTGTTTCAACAATCGTTTTGTGACTTGTCACTTTAAAATGTGAAGGCTTCAATACTAGTAGTAAATATCATAACTCATTCATCAAAGCGATTTCAACACTGTTTTAACTACAAAGCTCTTTTTCTCAAACCGTTTTACAATATACTAGTATATACAAGCCTTTACTTCACTCGGATGAGAAATCTAATTAAACGGCTTTGTAAAACGAGTGGTATGAAACGCTTGCGTTCACTTCGTCGGTTAATTCTTGGACTTGTTCGATTGAACCCTTTTGTGACAAATTTCTAGTGAAGATTCACAGCTTGTTCGTAAATATTTAAGTTAAGCAAGTGGTTATGGGACATGAAGCTAAACTCATATATTTACTAGCTTGGTGTGGTTGACACTTCTTGATGATCATGATGATCATTTTTGTGATTTGATTTAGACTAGCAATTGTGCGATGTCTCCTTGTCTGCGAGGGAGACTGGACCTCGTTTATGTGATGTTTCTACTCACATTCGTGGAGCATTCGGCTCATAGGTCTTCGGACCATTCGTGGAGCATTCGGCTCATAGTTCTTCGGACCATTCGTGGAGCATTTGGCTCATAGGCCTTCCCCCCTTTTATGTGATTTCTGGATTTCTTGTGTTGATTTCTGGAATTTGTGCTTCACCAATTTTCATGATTTTCTTTGATATGATATCAATTTTTGTGCATTGGTGAATTTGTGTGTCATTGACTTGTTATGAATACAAGTTTAGGGTATGATACCCTATTTTATCTTTGAGAAGATTCTTGTGATATTGATTAATCTCTTGTTGATTTTCAATTATATACTTATAGTAGTATGCCTCGATAGTTATTACATGTTCATGCCATGTCTTTTACTTTATACCATATCATATGATATTTATAGCTAGACTGATCCGTTTATTATTTTCTTATAAATAATACTCGGGTCAGACCGAGATGTTACAAGTGCTTCTGCTTGACTTCTCTTTAGGATTATTCTGACTTTTGGCACTACTTAGATTAGTAGTTTTTGGATGTACGCATTTGAGATATAAACTCTATGTTGTGTACTTATTCTTTTGAATAGCACGTGTTGCTATTCTATGTATTATCGTGGATCTTTCTGACCACTACTCTGATGTACACTTTCACGTGATATATACATATTCATATCTTCTTCCGCCTTTGTGATATGGATGTCTATGACTGATTTATGTTATGATTACTTCTATGTTTGTTTCTGAAGATTATATATAGCCACCGTGTGATAGCTTTGAGTTTGTATCGGTATGTCGGATTTCCTCCTTAAAAGATATGCATCCTATTCGATCTGACATATCGGTGCTCACACAAAGAAGTTACATGGATGGTCGCTCCTCCACAGCCTTATTCTCCATGCTAATTGATAGCACTACCTCGTAGTGTTCTTGGTTAGCGTGGGTATAGAGGTGGGGCGTCACATTAAAGTACGTTTTCATCAACACAACCTTTATGAATACTTATCAACCTACATCATCTTAATTACATTAATTTATGTTTTATCTCATTATACGTAATGCGTACATTAAATAAATTCATATTTTCATCCACTTCCGTATATAAATTTTGCAACCAAGTTATAACATTTACATTCATTCTTCTTATTTTAATTAATTACCAAATATTCATGTTTACATTCAATTATAACTTAGAAATCTTAACCATCTTTTCATGTAATTCTAACTAAATCCACTGTACTACATATTATTCTATCAATTTATATACATTTGAATTTATTTCCCAAATGTACTAAATCCCATCTATTAAAATTTTACAATAGTTGCAATTTAATTGGTATTGCACTAAATAGGTCACTTATCAACTGCCATTAACATTCCTACCTTATTTTTACATTCAGTTACAATTAATCAACGTATTATTCTGTCGGTAAGTTAAATGCCTACTTTTATTTACTTATCTTTTAAATTTATACCCAAATGCGACAAATTTACACTTTCCATTATCATATAAATTTGAATTCCCTTCTAGTTAATATTTTTTATTGGTAAATCACAAATTCAACATTCTAATTTGTTTCTTATATTAAACTAAAACCAAGTATGTAAATTTACGCTATTTCCATTAATTGCAATTTCATTTTAAATTGTTAATTTTAATTACACTGTTACAATTAGTTTCTAACATTGACTGTATTTGTTTCTATTATATATCGTTTATAGCTAAGTCATAATATTTGAATTTCAATTAAATTGTAACGTTCATTAAAGTTCGTTAAATAATAACTTGCATTATCACGTTCCTTAATTTACAATCAATTACCGTTTCCAAGGTTTCATTACATTAAACAAATTAATACTTTCCTTTACTTCTCATATACAATTACATCCAGGTAAAATCCTTTCACTACTTTCATTCAAGTTTCAATTTCTTGCAATAACCCATTTATTATAAATTTGCATACCAAAAATTTTAGGTTCCAATAAATAGGATTTATTCAATTCAACCTTTTTTAATTAGGTCTATTTTAATAAATAAAATATTTCATAGGTTAATTCTTAACATTTACTTCATTACAAATTGTAACAGTTATATTTCTTTGTAGATTTAATTCCAAAACCTTATTTACGACAAATTTAATTAACGAAATTCACGGGTCGTTACACATTGGGATTGCTAAGGAACTTTTCGAATTACTAAAGTATGTTTTTGAATTTACTTTAATTCTTTAATCAATTTGGGTTTAAAGGTTATAAATGATTTTTAAATTTTATTATTATTTTATAAAGTTATTTTTAAATAATATCTTTTTTTTAAAAGGGGTTTATTAAATAAAAGGTTTTACCTAAACTGATTTACAAATGATATCTTGGAAATGATATTTTATAAAGGAGATTCTATAAAGAAATTATGAAGGAAGATTTTTAAATAGTTTTAAAAATAGAAAGGGATTTTATAAATCAATTTTGATATTTTTGAAAGAAATTTTAAATCTGGTTTGAAAACTTTTAAGTGGTTTGAAATGTGAAGGGAACCTATAAACAGAACTTTATAAGGGATACGTAAATGTGTCTTATAAGAGGTGATGTTTTTGAAATGGAGTTGTTTCGGGAAGTGTTTTGAAAGGATCGTTTGATCAAGTTTATAAGTGATTTTATTAATTAAAGATTAATTAATAAAGGTTTAGAGGATCCCATATGGAATCGAATCAATGTTGAATGATTATTATTTGATAGTTAAATAACCGACTATCAAATCTGTACCAAAACGTAATTTGGAAGTATCTAGGAGAAACACAGAAATTATTTGGTACAGTTACCGTCGGTGGTGCTATACTATACATATAAATTCATTTCGTTTTTCTAGGATAAATGATAAGGAAATCCGTTCATTAACGGTTAGGAGGTGAACTCCGCTCTTATCTTTTATCTGCTTATTTCCTAAGTAACCGGGGCTGAGTTTACCGAAAATTATCGAAAGTTGTTTCGAAGAGACCAGGATTGGATCTGTTATCCGGAAACCACTTTGATCCAACTCAAGCATTTCGAACTGAAGACATCTTGAAGAATATGGAATCGAAGATGGAGCATTGAAGTGCAAGGGCTGCTTGCTACTAATTCTGAGGGGGTGATTCCAAAATGGATGTAGTAGAAGTAGTGCCTTCGGTTTGTCCTTATCTTGGATAACTTGAATGGATGAATGCTAGCATTGCATTGATGCCTGGAGGGCAGTGTTAGCATTCCAAGTGGGATTGCTATTCAAAAAGGTAAAACATAGCCTCAAGCCTCATTAATCGGGAATGACTGAAAATCAAGGGAGATGCAGCAGGGCTAAGTGGGTCGCACCCATTAGAGTATGTTGTCATCCTTCTAGATACACCTACATATTTGTGGATTGGTTGTGCATGAGATCTCGATAAAAAGGGTTGCGAAGCAACCTGGGTGATGACATATTCGGTACTATCCAGTAAG
The DNA here is from genome assembly GCA_030737815.1 of Allium fistulosum. Taxonomy (NCBI): domain Eukaryota; kingdom Viridiplantae; phylum Streptophyta; class Magnoliopsida; order Asparagales; family Amaryllidaceae; genus Allium; species Allium fistulosum. The sequence continues at coordinate 270,586,974 of CM060902.1, read as the reverse complement.
GGGTTGGCCGTTCTTGTGTTGGCAGTGGATCCAGGCGAGGTCCTCGATACATTTTCTAGACCTGTACTATGATATATGGTACCCCAGTGCCTAGTCATTGTATGAAATCTATTCTCCAATAAGCGATGTACGGTTTTAGTTGTATACCAAATATGTTGAAATGTGAGATGCAACATTTCAGCTATTTTCATATTTTACTTTGACCTCTAGACATTATTATAATATCATTGGATTTTCTATAAAAATTGTTTCGGTTATGGTAAGGTAAAAACCCATTCGTGTTTATGTGCGGCGTGGTCTTACGAGATACCTATGATTTTAAAAGGGTTTTAAACATAATAATTCAGTTTTCTGAGTTTACTCACACCAGACCCATGTCTGACCCGGAGTTTTATTTTCTTTTCATAAAATTCTTGGATGCTCAAATTTTTATGGGCAGCCAAGTAGTTCAGGTTTTCCCATGGATGCATTTTGGAGGAGCTTCGAGTAGGAGGCTTCATCGATAGCTAGTTATTATCTTATTTCCATTGTATTATATGTATCTTTTATCAGTTAGATAGGGATGGGCTATTATAACTGTCCAAGGATAGAATTTGTATTAGTATGACTCTGATGTATCATTTTTGAACTGACTCTATAAAGTATTATGTTGATTAATATATGTTATTCCGTTGTGTTGTGAGATTCTATGATTGTTTAGTTTCTTCTATCTTCTATCTCCTTTCTTTCCCCTAACAATCTGTCTTTCGACACTTAGTTGTTCAGCACGTGAATACCGTGGATGTATTAATGTCGACTTCTAGGGTTCGAAAAGGTGGTTTGGTACATGTGGTAACTTAGCGCAAGGTAAAGCGAGAACCTTGGCTTTGGTGGGGCAACTCATTAAGAGATAAGGTAATGGAATGCCTTATTATGAGTTTGAGTGTATTACATAAGAGCGTGTATTTGTTAGTGATATAAAATAATTTCTTATTATGTTGATTTATCGGTTAAGTGGCTTATGAATTCTGGTCGATACCGAAGGTACACTTGTATCAATAGGGGTTTCTAAACACTTGAACTAGTCAAACCGACATAGTATTATTTTGGAAATTGGGTAAGTGAAATAATTTTACCTAGAAATATATTTTATATATAAAAGAATGATTTTCAAAAATAGTATGATATTTTTGAGGTGTTTTTGCTGAGAGATAATAGTATTTTATTATTATCGTATAGGGTTTGTTTAGTCATGTTCGTCCAATTTGAGCATTGACTATTGTTAGTGTGTATAGGTAGCTTTCCGTTTTCAAGATTTGGGTTGGGTAAGTAGAAATAGGGAAAACATTAAAACAAACACCTTGTGAATTAAGTTTCACAATTTGACTAAAAGGCGTTCGATGTTAATGTGGGGTAAAATTGGATTAAAAGGTGTTTATAAAAAAAAGGGGTTAGGATATTTGGAGATAAATATTTGGAAATGGATTAATAAGAATGTGTCTTTAATTTAAAAGGATTTAGGATGGGAAACCATGAGAACTTAAATCCCGGTGCTTTTGAAAAAAAGATTTTTAAGGTTTCGGAAAATAATAACAGTATTATTTGAAAGTATTTTGGTTCAAGTACAAAAGTTTGAGAATGAAAAGGTTAAGTAAGAAGAGTTTTCTTTGGATTAGTTTCGGAAAATAAGTCTTGACTGTTTTGTGATAATTGGAATAATCTTCTAAGTGACGATCGGATGTTTGCCTAAGTGAACATTGTAGTGCACTTAGTAAATTATTCTCTTTATCATTGTACAATCGAAACAAGTTCAAACCCGGATGAACATAAAGCAAGTTGATGATAAAGGTTTTGTGGGAAAATGTGAAGTGTTGTTTCAGAAATGAGATTTTGAAATAAAAGAAAAAAAATTAAGTTAACTGGTTGAGTGGCTCGAAAATAACTTAAAATTGAGGAAGAGTTGTGTTCGGATGATAAACACATATCTTGAGTATTACCCTTCTTGGTAAGAGAGTGTATGAAACTTTTGGTAATATCCAGTTCCTTAGTATCATTTTGGAGTTACTCGGGCTATATGTAAATTTTCTAAGGATTGAAATTATAGTATCATTTCAAAAGAGGTTTGGAAAAAATACCTAGGTATTTGAATCTTGAATTTTCTTTGGGAGATAAAATCAGAATGGAATAGCAGGATCAAATAGGGGTATATACTCTTAAGATATAGGGAAGTACTATAAAATTTGAACCTAAGTTAGTTATGAAATGTTTTCATAAATAATTTAGTGGGAATAGAATTTGTATTAGGGAGAACCAATTAGGTAAGTGCGTAAGTTGAATCACTACAAGAAAAACCATTTATAGTTGCAAAAATCGGTGGCGTTTTATTGTAAATGCAACAAAAAATAGATTACCAAATAATATAAACGTGGCAAAAAATAATTCACGTTTCCCGCTTCTAAAAAAAGAGTCCGCGCGAACTAAATAAACGTAACCTATCATTTTACTCTCGTACTTAACAAAATTCTCGTCCCTAATTTGCTTTCTTCTTCAGAAAAAAAATTTCCCCTTTTAATCGTGTTAATTTTCATCGCACTCAAGTATCATCGTCAACTCCGTCGTTTCCCTCTTACTCAACATCGAGTCACGGCAGCCAGCAGATCTAGGTATATTTAGGTATGAATCTTTTAAATCGATTAGGTATATTTAGGTATGAATCTTTTAAATCGACTTTGTGATTCTATTTGGATTTTATATGAATTTGAATGCATCTTATTTTCGTATTTTTTCCTAAACTATTAATGAAATGGTTGATTTAAAGGTGGAAACGATCACTCTATATCATTTGTAGCTTGGAATCCATGGAAATAAAGAGCTCTGTACTCTGATTAATTGAATCGTTGCTAGAGGCAAAGTATCATGATATCAATAAATCACTTATTAATAATTCTGCCAAATAAGGAAATCTTAATTCCAGTTTTCATAGTTTTTGTTAGGATTATATTTTTTGTGAACTGCTATCTTTGTTCGACTGATTTTATATGGTGCATTGATATGTTTGGTATTTGTTTTCTTAAAAGAAATGGGTATATTAGATCATGCATTTAATGTTGGTCTTTGTTTGTCAACTGATTCAATGGCTGGTGTTGTAATATTAATTTGAGTTTTCGCATTTCTTATTAAGATCTCTTTCTATAGTTACAAAACAATTGGACCAAGCATTCAGGACTCTCAATTGTTGTGGGTTCCTAATCCTACTCTCTCTCAGGCCTAAGAATCTTACTGTGGTGTAACCATGGACAAGGAATAGGGATATTTTCTCTCAAAAAATCCTTTTTAAAGGTCCATTTAAGATGAACTGTTTAATACAATAAAAATATATCATAAATGAGTATGTGATTCTTATGACTTATTAACTTCTAACTATTATTTCATATTATAATAAATTATTGGTGAACATGCATTTCTAAATAAGTATAATTGTTGAATTTTGATTAAATTAGTTGTGTGGATGTGAGGTAGTGAAGAGGAGGCGGTGAAGTTGACTGTTGGTTTGGTAAGAGGAAACTGTTGGTTTGTACATTCTGAGGCTTTGAATTTATATGCAGTAATTCTATAATTTGCTAGACTTAGGCTTTGAATTCATGCATGGATTAATTATAAATACATGTAAATCTGAGGTTAAATGCAAAATATAAGTGTAAAATTTATATTTTTGGAAAAGTATTCTTTGCCTTTGTCTAATAAACCACCATGGTTATATGCAGTAGTGCTACAAGTATTTGTACTTCAACGTCTAGTTATTTTTTTGATTTCAACGGATAACCAATTTATACGTCAAAGATTGGAAACTTATTTGCCTTCAAATTTCGATAATGGAAAAAGGCTGGGTTTTTATAAACAGGTGATAAAACCATGATTAACTTAATATGTATTTTGAGAATTAGAACATATAATCTAATACTAAAGCTCACTTTTTTTTTTACTTTTTTCATAGAACTAGTATAGATACCGACAAGGAGAAATGAATTTCGTGCATGCTGCAAAGAGGAATGTAAGAAGTGTAGAAAAAATTTTATGCCCTTGCAAGGATTGTCGGAATCTTAGTCGTCATGATGACCAAATCATCGTTGAACATTTAATTATAAAAGGAATGGATCCTAAATACATTGACGGTGTATGGTTTAACCATGGTGAAGAGATAAATGTAGAGAATAAAACAAATACGTTTGACGTATATGAACTATTCAAGATGATTCACTATGAAGATGAAGATTTTTTGAGTCAAGATTTTTTTGATGATGATAAAGATGATGTTGATTCTCGAAGAAAAGAGGATGAGTTAGTCAAGAACTTGGAAGATGCAGAAACTCCATTATATCCTGGTTGCACAGATCACACAAAATTATCTGCCATCACCGTCTTGTATAATCTTAAATACGAGACTGGCTTGTCCGATAGTGGTTTTGATAAGCTTTTAGCTGTGCAACATCTATTTCTGCCGAAGGATAACGTGCTTCCCAAAACCTTATATGAAGTCAAGAAGTTACTTAAAGCATTCGACATGGGTTTTGAAAAGATACATGCTTGTGAGAATGATTGTTGCCTTTTCAGAAAAGAATACAGAAATTTAGAAAGTTGTCCAAAATGTGGTTCCTCGAGATGGAAGAAAAATCAAGATACTGAAGAGGTTATACAAGGTGTTCCAGTTAAAGTATTGAGATATTTCCCAATCATTCCGAGGTTTAGACGAATGTATAGATCTCAAAAGATGGCTGAAGAATTAAGATGGCATTTTAATAATAAAAGTAACGATGGAAAAATGCGTCATCCCGTGGATTCTATGACATGGAAAATGGTGGATGAAAAGTATAAATCTTTTTCATCTGATCCACGCAATCTTAAGCTTGGTCTTGCTACAGATGGATTCAATCCATTTTCCATGTTGAGTTCGAAATATAGTTGTTGGCCGGTAATGCTTGTGACATACAATCTCTCGCCTATGTTGTGTATGAAGAAAGAAAATATTGTGTTAACTTTACTTATTCCAGGCCCGAAGCAACCCGGGAATGATATTGATGTATATTTGGCGCCTTTGGTGGAAGACTTGCATCACTTGTGGTCTAATGGAGTTACTGCTTATGATGCATTTAGTAAAACTTTATTTAAACTGAATGCAATTTTGTTATGGATGATTAATGATTTTCCGGCTTATGGAAATCTTGTTGGATGTCGTGTGAAAGGGAAAAAATCTTGCCCATTATGTGGTGTCAATACCCATTCTCGTTGGTTGAAACATAGTCGAAAGTTCGCCTACATGGGTCATAGAAGATTTCTACCTCCTTCAGATTCACGGAGGAAACAAAAGGCATTATTTGATAATACCATAGAGACAGATGGTGCTCCTAGAATGCTTTCTGGGAGAAACATCTATGCATTATTGAAGGATTATTCAAATGATTTTGGAAAAGGAATAGAGGAGAAAAGTAAGAAGAGAAAGCATGTCTATGATAAAGAAGATGAATATGATGACACTAACAGTTCTACAGAAGTAGAGCTATCAAGGTGGAAAAAACGATCAATTTTCTTTGATTTGCCTTATTGGGAGGTTAGTGGTTAATTTATTTATTTTTCATTGTTTTAATACAAGAAAAATCCAATAATGCATTATTGTTTTGGTTTTCATAGGAACTTCCATTACGTCACAATTTAGATGTGATGCATGTGGAGAAGAACATTGGTGAAAGCCTATTGGGCATAATGTTGCATGGAAATAAATCCAAAGATGGAACCAACTGTAGAAAGGATTTAGAGGATTGGGGAATTCGAAGTGAGCTTCATACACAACCTCGTGGGAATAAAACATATCTTCCACCGGCTCCATATATGTTGTCAAAATCCGAGAGAAAAATATTTTGCAAAAGACTGTATGATTTCAAAGGACCGGATGGCTACTGTTCAAATTTAAAAAATCGGATTTCGTTGTCGGATTGCAAAATTAGTGGATTGAAGTCACATGATTACCATGTATTAATGCAACATTTATTGCCAGTAGCATCGAGAGGGTTTATGGCAAAGAAGGCAAGAAAAGCGATAATTCGCTTATGTTATTTTTTCAACAAATTATGTCAACGTGTTCTTGATAGAGAGAAGGTAGAACAAATCAATGTTGAAATTATTGACGTTTTATGTGAGCTTGAAATTTTTTTTCCACCATCTTTCTTTGATATAATGATACATTTATCCATTCATCTTGGAAAAGAAGCACAAATGTGTGGAGCTATTCATTTTCGATGGATGTACCCATTCGAAAGATATATGAAGACGCTCAAAGATTATGTCAGAAACTATGCACGACCAGAGGGATGTATTGCAGAATCATATCTTGCAACAGAATGCATGTTGTTTTTCAATGAATTTTTGAAGAAATCAGGACATATAGAGGAGAAAGGAGCTCGAAATGAAGATTATGAAAGTAGTAGAATATTAGAGGGACGTCCAATTTCAGTATCGAAGACAATTAAATTGCCAGTTAATGAGAAAGAAAGTGCTCATTTAGCTGTGTTAATGAATATGGCCGTGGTGGAACCGTTTATAGAGTAAGTTTATGTTATATTGTTTTAAATATTTTGATGTGTTCGCAATGATATATATAACTTATAATCAATTGTTCAATACTAGTTATGGAACCGTTTAAATATTTTGATGCAACTACTATGTGTAGAGCAAGTGCTAAAGATATGTCCCAAGTGGTTGATGTGGTCACTTATTATGGAATATTGACAGATATAATTTTATTAGATTATCATTTGTTTATATTCCAGTTTTCAAGTGTCGTTGGACGTATAAAGGAAATGGAGTAAAAGTTGATGATGATGGGTTCACTCTTGTTAATTTACATCAAGCATCATTTTCACGAGACCCATACATACTTGCATCTCAAGCAAAACAAGTATTTTATTCAAGAGAGAACGATGTTTCTAATTGGTACGTTGTAATGAAAGCACCATCAAGAAGTTTTAATGATATAGAGGAGCACGATTGCATCGAGGAAGATATTCAAGTGGTGGAAGATGAAATAACTGAAGCGGATGATGAAGATGTTTGCTATGTTAGAGAGGATTGCGAGGGCATAATTGAGTAGATTATATGTTCTACTTGAGCATAGTTGTTCATTTGCTTTAGTGATGGTTGAACTTATATATTAAATCCGGGCTATTTGGAAATTTCATTGAACTTGTATTGATTTTCTTTAGTGATTGTTGTTCATTTGCTGCACTAATGCTTTATTTTTTTTTAATGTTGCGAATGGCTGTTAGTTTGCACCACTTAATTTTCTAATCCATTGCAAATGCATGTACCATTCAATTTTTGTTCTTTGTGTTTTGATCTTTTTATACTTCCATAGACAAAGCATTATATGTTCTTATCAATTCTGTTTGCATATATTGCTTGATAATGAGTAGTGTTCTTATCAATTCTGTTTGCATTACATGTACATTTTCTCATAAAATTACAAATCTGTTCATCATCTCAAGGCTTTTAGGCCTGCTTGTTTGGTTTGCAAACTGCCACATCTCTTTTCAGCTACAGGTTGATAATATTTAAGTGTTGTTTGTTAATATTTATCGCTGCTTATTGTTTACATGTGCTTATTGGTTTATACTGTGTTTTCTGTCACTTGCAGAAAAATATGTCTACAACATCTGTACGTACCCGCTTGTAGAGAAAGGCTGAAGAACAAACAGTCAAAGCTAAGAACAAACAGTCAAAGTGAAAACGTAAAGTTCCAGCTAGTATAAATGAAATAGAAGAACAACCAGACAATGCTAAGAAGCAAGCCACTGTTCACAATGAAGAAGACGAACAACCACTAGATGATATCCCCTCTGACCCAAATGAAGGACTCCGCTCAGAAAATGAAATCCGTCCTGAACAAACTGCTGATGCCGAGCTGGAAATTGGGAAATAAAGTGAAGCTGAAATCGGAAGTACATCTCGGAAAAGAGGCGGTAGATGTCCAGCAAAAGCAAAAAGACTCCCGTCATGCAGTCAGGATCGAATTGAAGTTGAGTTCAATGATCTAGGTATACCAGTAGGGCAAGGGTCGGTATATTTATCCTCTTTTCATGGACCGCTTGTGCGGGAGCAGGTTCCATACACCATTGATGATTGTAGGAATATTAGTGATGACTTAAAAGAAGTTTTGTGGCAGTCGGTTCTGGTATGAAGCAGGCATCTATTATTTAACATTCTAACTCTAATATGTTTTGAAAATGACTTCTAATATTGCATGGTCTTGCCAATTATAAATTGAAATTTCCATCTAATAACTTCTGGATAAATTGAAAAATAGTTCTTGCCAATTATAAATTGAAATTGCCCTCTAATAACTTCAGAAAACCTTTCAGATTTAATTAAATCTGTCATATTGAAATTAAATAAATTTTACTAATATCATGTTTTGATGTATTGTTGCAGATTAGATTTAAATTGGAAGAGGAATGGCAAAGAAAAGCTATATTTCAACAAATGGGAGTACTTTGGAGATCATCAAAAAGCAAAGTGGTTCGAAATTTGCAAAAAGCGGAGAATGATGAGGAAAGACTTAAACTGAAACCTACGAACATAAAAAGCATAACCGATTGGAGGAAGTTTGTGAAGGCGAAAACAAGTTCGGAGTTTAAGGTAAATCATTCCTACTAAACTCGTCTGGCATGTTTCTGCAAATCCATCTACATAGTTAGCAGCCGATAAATTTCTTTAGAAGTGAAGTCCAAGTGTTGGTGGATGCTGAGGGTTCCTGTTTAGGTATTAGCTGCAGGAACCTATGACAGTACAAAATACAAATGCATTATGACAAGCACAGGAACATTTTAAATGAAGTAAAAAAAACACTTTGCAAGTTAGTTCAATATATAAATATTATTAGTAGATATGGAATGCTGTATATGTCACTAAGTTATCCAGCATTAATAATACCAAATAAGTATATGACCATGATGAATTGATTTTCAAATAAATTGCAATCCTCACCATACATATTTACCCTGCATTATAAATATTAGATAGTTTTTCTTTTTATGATTTTGGTTTTTAATTTCTAGCATCTTTCAATATTTTCAGCAAAAAAGTGAGAAATATTCAGCCCTTAGGTACACACAACTTCCGCATACAACCGGTCGTAGGGGAATGGCTAAAAAGACCGAAGACATGGTAAGTTAATTAACTATAGCATTATTTAACATTATTTTATACCTATCAGTTTATTAATTTAATGTTATTCTACTTTTAGAAAAAAGAAAGTGCAGATCCATCGTCCATAAGTAGAGCTGATGTGTGGATTAGATCTCACATTAAAAAAAATGGTGAACCAATGAACATGGAAGCTGCGAATACTATTGTAAAATTGTTTTTAATTTTATTGGTATATTTTTTTTGAAACTATGATATTTTTACCATTGTACATTATCTATGTGTATTTATTTATATAGGAGGAGATCAAAAAATATGGTAGCCTATCCCAATCCGGCTCGACACAGAATGATATTGGAAAAGATGCTCTTGTACATGTACTGGGACAAGATAAACCGGTACGGTTAAGGGCATTAGGTAGGGGTGGCACTTTAACCAAGCTAGCTTTGGCCCAGTCCAAAGATAAACAAGTGTCTCGGTGTCGAGAGGAAATAGCAGAATTGAAGGGAATGATACAGACTCTGATGGACCAGAACGTAAATTTTTGGAAATTAATTTATATTCGTAAAATATTAATTTATATTCGTGCTTCGCTGCAGGGTAAAGAAAGTTCGAGAAGGAACTCACCCGATTCACCTGATTCGATAAAAATAATATTTATATTACTCAATAAATGAAATTTATATTTTAATTTTTTAATCCAGTAATTGATTTAATTTTCGGTTGATTAATTGTAGAGCGACGACGAAGTATGTTTGCTGTTGAATTGGGATAGAACCTCTCGAGTTGTTGCCCATGGGAGGTTGTTGTCCATGGACCCAGATGACGTTGTCAATGGCATTCGTCTTGGACCAAATGCTGGGAGCGTTGTTATAGATTCAGTGGATAAAGCAGATACTTATTTATGGAGGCCTACACCTGAAATGGCAGTCTTAGCAGACGCTAAGAATAAGGTAGTTGCTTGGCCACCAGTTTGCATCAAGGTCCCGCTGCGAACACGGTTGAACTGTAGTGCAGCCAGTACGGTAATTTTTTTCACGTTAAGTATATTAGTGTAATATGCTGCGAGCTTATTGATGTCTAAAATGCAGCGAGCACACCCCCCATCTGAATAAAAATTTAACACATATTCGTTGTTTTTGTATAGCATACTAAAGTCTTGAATTTCACTTCTCATTTTTAGAGTACCAGCATTATCGAAGACACTTGCAAGATTTACGGTTGGACTGAGGGTGAAGGTGTAGTTGCCGAAGGAAGAATCCACGCCACTGATCCAAAATATACTGTTAATGGTATTCCACACGGTCCGTCTGCTGTTGTGATTTGGGTGGACAAAGTAGTAAATAAAGATGCTTATTTGTGGCGACCCACATCTGATATGTCGTGCATTAGAGATGCAGTTGATAGGAAAGTAGCATGGCCAAGATCAAAAGTAGAAGCTGATCAAGAAAAACTAGATGAGAGTCGTGATGATACTGAAAATGTTGTGAATTCTCCCATGAAATCCGCACAAATGGTCATGAATAAATCGCAAAATGTAAGTATTAATTTTCAAATTTGAAGAAGTTAACTGTGTATGAAAGTTTATTTAATGTGCATGTATACATTGTGCATATGTAACGACCCTGAAATTCCGACCCAATTATAAAATTTTGAATCCATTATTTTAATATAAAATATAGAACTTTCATACGATTTCAATTAGCGTCCAAACTTTGTTTATAAATTTCGCCTAGATGGTTATAGATGTGGGAAAAGTTTCGTCGGAAAATACCGCAGAAAATTTCGTTCGCGTTTATTTCACATCAGTTCCTTTTAAACGTGAAAATTTTTATCTTCCGAACCTGAATATTTTTACATAGAAAAATTCTTAACCATCTTCTGATCAAGACGTCAGTTTTCGTTTTTCAAATTTCGGACATCTTCAGCTCCGTCGATCTTATTCTTCGACGTTTTTGCTGCATTTTCTCCACAATATAAAAATTTCGAATTTTATAATTTAAGCTTACAACTGATATCTTTATACCGTTGTGTTCGCCTCGTCGCGTTGATCAAAATGGTATATTTATTTGTGTCAATCGGAGTTCGGCGGTGCAAGTTACAATTGTTTAATGGAGTATAAACTGGTCCGTTACGCAGCCCAAACCGGTACCCAATTACCTACTCAGTTCAGAATTCTAGGGGTCCTTTGACTATTCAATTGCCTTGGAAAGCCAACAGCCATCCGGTTACCAAGACAAATAAATTGGAGACCCTTCAATTTCTGTACTATTTTATATAATAAGCTATAGTTCCACTATTCACTCGTTTGCAATTGATACTTTGGTTCGTATACTATCTGCCTTCCTCTTCTCTTTCATATATTTTCTATTTTTCTTTCTTCTCAAGCTTCTTTCAGCCTTCCTCCCATCTTCCCACTGCCTCCCACCAATCCCACCACCCGCCTGCCCAGCCTGAGCCACCACACTGCCGTTCAATCCGCCAGCCCGAGCCACCGCCTGCCCCAGTCCCCTCCGCCACCCGTACCCACCCAGCTCCGCCTGCCCCCTCAGCAGCCCCACCAGTCCCTGCCCCACAGCCCTACAGTCCCCAGTCCGCCAGCCCAGCCCTTCGCCCGCCCCAGCCCAGGCCTCCGTCCGCCTGTCGTCCCAGTCCCCTCCGCCTTCGCCCACGCCCAGCCCAGGCCCTGCCCTCCGCGCCGTCCCAGTCCCATCCGCCTTCGCCCACGCCCAGCCCAGGCCCTGCCCTCCGCCCGTCCCATCCCCACCGTCCCCAGTCCACCCCAGTCCAGCCCGCCGTCCCGCCTCCCCTCCCACCAGCCCGAGCCACCCCGTCCCTCCGCCCCGCCTGCCGTTCCACCTCCCCCTGCCCAGTCCGCCAGACCCACCCGAACCCACCACTGCCCAGCCCAATCCGCCCGACCACCTAGACCCGCCAGCGATCCCAGCCGAACCCCAGCCCGCAACCGCCAGCGACCGACCCGCTTTACACCCCGACCACCACGTTGTCCTCTGCTCCACCGTCACGGTTGTGCCTCGCCTTGGCCGCAGTCGAATTTTCATTGCACTTCCGTTTTATATATAAATATATATATGAAACTGTATATTTTATAGCAGTATATAACTTTGAATTTCTGGTTACTCATATACAGTGTTTTACTATGTTTTGTTCCAGCTACTGCTTCAGAGACTTAGGCTTCCATTCAGCTTGTCAGATCTATCTAGTTCTTTTCTTTGTTCGTGTTCGGATTCGTGCTTGTGTCGTCTATCTAGTCTATTCATTTTCGTGCTCCGCCGTCATCTTCTTTAACCACGCAAGGTGAATATTTCATTCACGACTCAATCTATTATGCTATGATAATCAAGTGGTAGATGTTGTTAATATTAACATGGATGTTAAACTAGTTGATGTTAAAAATTGTTCACATAAACTATTAATTGCTATACAAGTTGAAATTGAACATTGTTAGAGTTTAAAATTGCTAAATTGACGCCATGAACTGTTTAAATAGATTTAACGTGTTAAATTGTGATTTGATGTTAGTTTATGGTAAATAGTTGTGACACTAAATTTGTTATGTGATGTTGAATTGGTTGTTAATATAAGTGATGATTAATATGAAATTGAAATTGATATAGGATAGTCTAAAATTTAAAATAGATTATATATGTTGAACTTGTCCCTTTAAATGTTAAATAAATCGACACATAGAAATATTGTTAACTACACTTTGAACCATTGAATGTATGATTGATGTAATAATTTGATAATAAACGCCAAGTGAAAACCCATAATGTAATAATCTTTAATCTGCATGAAATGATAGTGTGGATTCTAGGAATAATTTTATTAATTTACATAAATAACAAATGTAAATTAAATACGATTATTTCGGGATTATTTAAATAAACGGTTGAATTGTTATGTATGGTTGCTATTGATTGTTTATTTACTTTGACACCATCCCAGTTATCACACTGCAAGTTCCCTTTGCTATGCTTTGCTTTATATAATGATATTGGGTTGAAATGATAAATACCCAATTGAACAACTTTGGCCTAGGATAGATAATTAAAAATAAGAAACCCGATTGGTCGACAAAAATCATTTTGGAATTGAAATCTATTTGAATTTAAGAAATGAACTTAAAAATTTGTTGGAAAGTAAGTAACGAAATTAATGGATTTAATTGTAATAAATCAATGGATTTAATTGTAATAAATTAATGGATTTAAAGGTAATAAATTAATAGGATTAATTGTAATAAATTAATGGACTTAATGGTAATAAATTAATGGATTTAATTGTAGTAAATTAATGGAAATAAATAAGTGGATCTAATTGAAATAAATTAATGGATTTAATTGAAACGGATTAATAAATCTATTTAATTAGATAAAACGGATTGACACATTTAATTGAAATGAGATTTGAACAAGTAAGTTTTAGAATCTAATAATTTGAATTTATTAGATTTGAGATTAAATCTAATTCGGATAAATTTAATAAATTTGGAATTTGTTATAAAATTTAATTTGAGATTAAGTAACAAAGTGACTTAAAGGGAATGCAAAACCAACTAAAGTTTAAGGATTTGATTTAGCTGTTGAAATTGATTAAATCAAAGTTCTGATTAAATTTAATGTAACGATGAATGGGAATATGAATTAAAATGAATAAAAGTTGATTTAATGATTTGAACCAAATTGACCAGTTAATTGAATCTATGGTTTATGAATTAAATTAGTAAGTGGAATTTGGATCTCGTTAAATTGAACTTGAATACTTAAGTATTGTTAACTCAAGGGCTTGAACTAAAACTTCATTTGGAAATATGATTTTTAAATGTTTGAAATAAATTGAATTGTGAAGTGTCAAATTTTGAAAGTCAAACTTGCAACTTGACTTTTGGACTTTGATTTGTTTAAACTTTAATATTAAATGACCATCGGGTAATTAATGCGTAGTTATTAAAGAGACCGGGATCGGATATGGACATACTCTCTGTCGATACCGAAAACCACTTTAATAACTAATATACGCGGAGTGTTGATCCAGAACGAAGTGGATGGTTTTGGTGAACGCGTTGACTGAAGAAAGAGAACGATTTTGGATGACCCCTGACATGACTAAAACAGGAGCCGCGCCGGGCCATTGAGGATCGCCATCTCTAGCGGACACACTTCTTCGATACCTTATCTATTACTTATGTGATTCGATTTGGGTGCACCCCTTGATTTGGGAGTGTTGTTTCGCGGTGTTGAGGTAGTAGCTACTATGCTCAACATCAGTCCGGATCAGGCAACTACTAGTATCCTAGTTGGTATCGCCTCATGTACCTTGTCATACTGATTATCCTATTCGCGACCACTACGTTTTGTTTTATACCTTTAGTATATGGATTGTCCTCTGGTGACTTCCGGTTTTGGGGAAACTACGGTCTTGTATATGCTCTTGGGAATAAAATGTGTTAAGGGGATTATGGTAACGCCTTAACACTATTTTGATATCATACTTTACTGATTAGACATTATCTATTTAGCGTATTCTATTGTATATATAGATAGTTTATCGGATCCTTAAAGATGTGTATCACATTCATCTTTGAGTTATGAACTTTATTATTTGCACCTGATTATCCTGTATAAGATTTTGAGTCCTGACTCGAGTGTTTCTTTTGTATATGCTTGGGTCAGTCTGAAGCTATCCAGTTGCTGATCAAGGTTGGTTGAAGATGCTGAAGACTTAGCATTTATCTTTATCAGTTATTTCCTTCCTAGTATTGATGAACTTATGTATTGAACATCTGTATTTCTCTTTGTCACTTTATGTTGAGACATTGTTGTATTCCTGTAGTAGCTTCATGAACTACTATTATGATGATGTACTTTTCCGCTGCATTATTCTGTGACTATTCTGTGTTTGTGATGTTGTATTGATTCTCATTTACATATATGTATTCATAATCCCATAATGATTCGTGTTTTGTATTATTTAAGTTGACATGTGTGGATTATTGTCAATTTAAATGGTCCAAATATACGGGTTGTTACAGTTGGTATCAGAGCTTCGGTTTCCCTAAAAACCTTAGTTCGGGATTATGAAACTCATTAGAGATAGGGTAGCAATACCCTAGAATGAGGAGAATCGATTCAATATCCAAACCCTTTCTATTCGAACTCCTTTGATTTGTCGATTTAATTTTCCTTTGAGTTCTATGATTTTATCCTTGGTTCTAAATTTCTTTTGGTATTTCAGGATGAGTGCCAGAAGAAACAATAGGGGTGGAAGAGGCAATGGTCCTGCTCAGGCTGCACCTGCCGCTCCGGCTCCTGTCAAATTCACCACTCTTAGTAAGGAGTATACACAGCTTGGAGGTATTAAGTTTTCTGGATCCGAGAACATTATCGAGGCTCAGCAATGGCTTAAAGGCTTAGAGAAGATATTTTCGGGTCTGGAGATCACTGATGCTCAGAAGCGTCAGCTTGCTGCTTGGCAACTTCAAGATGCCGCACAGGATTGGTGGGAATCTGTTACTTCACGTATCGAGGAAAACACCATCACTTGGGCCCAGTTTAGGTATAAATTCGTTTGGATTTCGCAGCATAAATTCTTCTTTCAATCTTAGGAATGTTATTTATCTAGTCTATCTTTTGATTAGGGATACTTTCTCGGTACAATGGATGCCAGCTGCTGGGAAAACCCAACTTTATAAAGCTTTCATGGATCTTAAGCAAGGCAGTATGACTTTTTCTGAGTATGAGAGGAAATTCAACGAACTCTCCAAGTTCGGCCCAGGATTGATTGATACACCTCTTCTAAAGAACGATAAATTCATTTTGGGAGCTAGACCAGAGTATTATGACTTGCTTACTGGCCACACCCACTGCACCTTCACAGAGCTTGTTGACTATGCTCTTAGATATGAGGCAAAGCCTAGGGGACCTACTGCCAAGGCCACTCCTACTCAGCCCTCTTCTAGCCAGCCCGGGAAAAGGAAGATGAACTTTGATCAACAAAAGAAAGCTTGGCAGAAGACTACTGGATTGGGATATGCTCAGAAAAGCCCAATCGACCTTGCTAATATCACTTGCTTCAAATGCGATAAGAAGGGCCATTATGCTAATAGTTGTCCATCTACCGGAGCTGTTGTTCCACCACCTTCTACGACTAGGAAAGATTTATGCTATGTCTGCCTCCAGCCGGGTCATTTCAAGAAAGACTGCCCACTGTATAAGCGTGGCACACCATCTGGAGTATTTGCTATCACCACACCTGCACCCCCTGCACCACCCACCCAGGATGACCAAGGTACCTTACGAAGTATTTTTCATTTACATGCTACACCTGTTAGGGTATTATTCGATACTGGTGCTTCACATAGCTTTATATCAGTTGACCTTTGTAATAAACTCAAATTAGAGCCTACTCTTGCTACTACCTCCTTATGTGTCTCAAATCCTATCGGAGGACCCGCTAACCTCCGAAGTGTTTGCAAGGGAGTTGCACTTATGTATGATTTTTCTCGATTCACTTGGGATTTCTATGTACTTGGATTCCAAGCATTCGACTTTCTTTTAGGAACTGATTGGTTAAGCAAATTCGATGTTGTTATTTCCTGCAAAACTTGTTCAGTTTCTTTGGTAAGCGACAAGGGTCAGTCACTTGTCATTGAATGCAAATCACCTCAGAAATATGCCGGAAGCTTCATATTTTCTCTTGATGTTCATCTGGATGATCTTAATACTACCCCTATTGTTCAGAAATTCCCCGATGTATTTGGAGAGGTCAACTCTCTACCGCCTAAACGGGAAATCGATTTCCGTATTGATCTTATTCCTGGAGCTACTCCTGTAGTTCTCCCACACCGAAGGATGGCTCCTAAAGAAAAAGTTGAACTAAAAACTCAAATTGATGATCTATTTGCTAGAGGGTTGATTAGGATAAGTTGTTCTGAATGGGGCGCCGCAGTTGTATTTGTCACCAAATCAGATGGATCTCTTCGCATGTGTGTTGATTACCGAGAACTGAACAAACGCACTCTCAAGAATCGTTATCCGATGCCTCGCATCAACGATTTATTCGATCAGCTCCATGGAGCTAAAATTTTCTCACAACTTGATCTAGCCACTGGGTTCCACCAACTCAGAGTTGTTGAAGATAGTATCCATAAGACAGCTTTCCGTACCGAGAATGGATTCTATGAATGGTTGGTTATGCCATTCGGTTTGACCAACGCACCTGCTTATTTCGTCGACTTGATGAATCGAGTCTTTCGGGATGTACTTAACAAGTTTGTTCTTGTATTCATTGATGATATTCTCGTCTTTTCCAAAGACGAGAAGGAGCATGAAACACATCTCCGTTTTGTTCTAGAAACTCTCCGAAACCATCAGCTTAAAGCCAAGTTCTCTAAATGTCATTTCTGGCGAGACGAAGTAAGATTCCTTGGCCATATTGTTTCTGAAAATGGGATTTCGGTTGATCCAGCTAAGATTGCCATAATCAACGTGAGTTTTATCTTATTCGTTGTTTCTGTTCAAACAATCTTATCTTTTGCTAATTTGAATCAATTAATCTACAGGATTGGGAGACCCCTAAAACTCCTACAGATATTCGTAGTTTCTTGGGCTTAGCCGGTTATTATCGCAGATTTATTGAGCACTTTGCCCGAATTTCTGCCCCACTTACTGCTTTAACTCGGAAGGATGTTAAGTTTATTTGGAGTGAGAAGTGCGAATCAGCCTTTAATGAGTTGAAGCATAAGTTAACTTCAGCCCCTGTTCTTGCGGTAATCGATGGAAGTGAAGGATTAACCGTCTATACAGATGCTTGCCGAGAAGGTTTAGGCGCTGTTCTTATGCAAAATGGAAAGGTTATTGCCTATGCGGGTCGTCAGTTGAAGACCCATGAATTAAACTATGCCACACATGACCTAGAGCTTCTTGCCGTTGTATTTGCTCTGAAACTATGGAGGCATCATCTTTTAGGAACAAAATTCGATTTATTCACTGATCATAAGTCCTTGAGATATATCTTTTCTCAGAAAGATTTGAACCAGAGGCAAGTCCGATGGCTCAAATTTTTAGCTGCATATGATCTCGACATCACTTATACTCTTGGGAAAGCAAATGTTATAGTCGATGCATTGAGTCATAGCAAAGCATTGTCTTGCTGTAATATTGTTGAAGGCATGTTATTTCAGCTTATCATCTCTCCATCTCTTATGGATCGCATAAAAGATAAACAATATGAGGACACTTTGCTCTATCGTATGAAGGAGTTAGTTCTTGGTAGAGTCGGAAATGTTGATGGTAAAATAGGAGCGCAGATTGATAGTAATGGAGTTCTAAGGATCGACAACCGTATTTGTGTTCCTAATGTCGATGGATTGAGACAAGAAGTACTTAGAGAGAATCATCAGTCATCACTTTCATTGCATCCTGGTGTCACTAAGATGTATCGTAATATGAAGCGTTTATATTGGTGGAGTGGGATGAAGAGAGATATTTCTATATATGTCAGTAGATGCACCACTTGCCAACAAGTCAAGGCCGATCACCAGAAGACTGCCGGTTTACTTCAACCCCTAGAGATTCCTTGTTGGAAATGGGATCAGATTTCTATGGACTTCATCGATGGATTACCAAGGACCAGAAAGGGTAACGAGAGTATATGGGTGATCGTTGATAGGTTGACAAAATCTGCTCACTTTATTCCTGTTAAGACCACTCGTACTGCTTCAAGTTTGGCAGAGATTTATATGAGAGAGATTGTTAGACTTCATGGCGTTCCATCTAGTATTGTGTGCGATAGAGACCCTATATTCACTAGTAAATTCTGGAAGGTGTTTCAGGACGTCTTAGGCACTAAACTGAATCTGAGCACAGCTTATCATCCTCAAACGGATGGCCAAACTGAAAGGGTAAATCAGATTTTGGAGGATTTGCTCCGAGCTTGTATAATTGATTTCGGTGGATCTTGGGAAGACCATCTCCATTTGGTTGAGTTCACTTATAATAACAGTTATCAGGTATGTTAAAATTTTCAAATTGAACAAGCAAATTTGAATTGGAATTTAACCACCTTTATAATCAGGCAAGTATCGATATGGCACCGTTCGAAGCTTTATATGGACGGCCATGCAAATCGCCAGCTTGTTGGATTGAGCTTGGTGATCGATTGGTTCTTGGCCCAGATATGATTATGGAAGCATCCGAGAAGGTAAATGAGATCAGAAGGAAGATGAAAACCGCACAGGATAGGCAGAAGAGCTATGCAGATAGGCGCAGAAGAGATTTGGAATTCCAGGTTGGGGATGTGGTATTTCTGAAAGTATCACCTTTGAAGAATGTTATCCGATTTGGTCGTAGAGGGAAGCTTGCTCCAAGATTTGTTGGACCATTTACTATCACCGAGAGAATTGGCACACTAGCTTATAGAGTTGCATTACCAGAAAAGTTTGAGGGCGTGCACAACGTATTCCATGTTTCACATCTCCGGAAAGTCGTGCGTGATCCATCCTTGACCATTCCAATTGCTCAGTTAGATGAAGTAGATATCGAGCCAGATTTGACTATCGAAAGAAGACCACTTCGAATAGTCGATCGGGAAACAAGGCAACTAAGAAGGAAGTCTATAAATCTCGTCAAAGTCCAATGGAGTGCAGATGAGCGAGATTGCACATGGGAAACTGAGGATAGTATCCGGGATTCAAACCCCGAATTACTGATTTCAGGTATAAATCAAATTCTCTTAAAATCTATCTTAACTTTTCCGCTTACTCCATTCTTACTTCACCGTCTCATTCTTTTCGAGGATGAAAAGTTTTGAGTGGGGGAGAATGTAACGACCCTGAAATTCCGACCCAATTTTAAAATTTTGAATCCATTATTTTAATATAAAATATAGAACTTTCATACGATTTCAATTAGCGTCCAAACTTTGTTTATAAATTTCGCCTAGATGGTTATAGATGTGGGAAAAGTTTCATCGAAAAATACCGCAGAAAATTTCGTTCGCGTTTATTTCACATCAGTTCATTTTAAACGCGAAAAATTTTATCTTCCAAACCTGAATATTTTTAAATAGAAAAATTCTAAACCATCTTCTGATCAAGACGTCATTTTTCGTTTTTCAAATTTCAGACATCTTCAGCTCCGTCGATCTTATTCTTCGGCGTTTTTGCTGCATTTTCTCCACAATATAAAAATTTCGAATTTTATAATTTAAGCTTACAACTGATATCTATATACCGTTGTGTTCGCCTCATCGCGCTGATCAAAATGGTATATTTATTTGTGTCAATCGAAGTTCGGCGGTGCAAGTTACAATTGTTTAACGGAGTATAAACTGGTCCGTTACGCAGCCCAAACCGGTACCCAATTACCTACTCAGTTCAGAATTCTAGGGGTCCTTTGACTATTCAATTGCCTTGGAAAGCCAACAGCCATCCGGTTACCAAGACAAATAAATTGGAGACCCTTCAATTTCTATACAATTTTATATAATAAGCTATAGTTCCACTATTCACTTGTTTGCAATTGATACTTTGGTTCGTATACTATCTGCCTTCCTCTTCTCTTTCATATATTTTCTATTTTTCTTTCTTCTCAAGCTTCTTTCAGCCTTCCTCCCATCTTCCCACTGCCTCCCACCAATCCCACCACCCACCTGCCCAGCCCGAGCCACCGCCCTGCCGTTCCCTCCGCCCAGCCCGAGCCACCGCCTGCCCCAGTCCCCTCCGCCACCCGTACCCACCCAGCTCCGCCTGCCCCCTCAGCAGCCCCACCCGTCCCTTCCCCACAGCCCTACCGTCCACAGTCCGCCAGCCTAGCCCTTCGCCCGCCCCAGCCCAGGCCTCCGTCCGCCTGCCGTCCCAGTCCCCTCCACCTTCGCCCACGCCCAGCCCAGGCCCTGCCCTCCGCGCCGTCCCAGTCCCCTCCGCCTTCGCCCACGCCCAGCCCAGGCCCTGCCCTCCGCCCGTCCCATCCCCACCGTCCCCAGTCCACCCCAGTCCAGCCCGCCGTCCCGCCTCCCCTCCCACCAGCCCGAGCCACCCCGTCCCTCCGCCCCGCCTGCCGTTCCACCTCCCCCTGCCCAGTCCGCCAGACCCACCCGAACCAACCACTTCCCAGCCCAATCCGCCCGACCACCTAGACCCGCCAGCGACCCCAGCCGAACCCCAGCCCGCAACCGCCAGCGACCGGCCCGCTTTACACCCCGACCACCACGTTGTCCTCTGCTCCACCGTCACGGTTGTGCCTCGCCTTGGCCGCAGTCGAATTTTCATTGCACTTCCGTTTTATATATAAATATATATATGAAACTGTATATTTTATAGCAGTATATAACTTTGAATTTCTGGTTACTCATATACAGTGTTTTACTATGTTTTGTTCCAGCTACTGCTTCGGAGACTTAGGCTTCCATTCAGCTTGTCAGATCTATCTAGTTCTTTTCTTTGTTCGTGTTCGGATTCGTGCTTGTGTCGTCTATCTAGTCTATTCATTTTCGTGCTTCGCCGTCATCTTCTTTAACCACGCAAGGTGAATATTTCATTCACGACTCAATCTATTATATTATGATAATCAAGTGGTAGATGTTGTTAATATTAACATGGATGTTAAACTAGTTGATGTTAAAAATTGTTCACATAAACTATTAATTGCTATACAAGTTGAAATTGAACATTGTTAGAGTTTAAAATTGCTAAATTGACGCCATGAACTGTTTAAATAGATTTAATGTGTTAAATTGTGATTTGATGTTAGTTAATGGTAAATAGTTGTGACACTAAATTTGTTATGTGATGTTGAATTGGTTGTTAATATAAGTGATGATTAATATGAAATTGAAATTGATATAGGATAGTCTAAAATTTAAAATAGATTATATATGTTGAACTTGTCCCTTTAAATGTTAAATAAATCGACACGTAGAAATATTGTTAACTACACTTTGAACCATTGAATGTATGATTGATGTAGTAATTTGATAATAAACGCCAAGTGAAAACCCATAATGTAATAATCTTTAATCTGCATGAAATGATAGTGTGGATTCTAGGAATAATTTTATTAATTTACATAAATAATAAATGTAAATTAAATACGATTATTTCGGGATTATTTAAATAAACGGTTGAATTGTTATGTATGGTTGCTATTGATTGTGTATTTACTTTGACACCATCCCAGTTATCACACTGCAAGTTCCCTTTGCTATGCTTTGCTTTATATAATGATATTGGGTTGAAATGATAAATACCCAACTGAACAACTTTGGCCTAGGATAGATAATTAAAAATAAGAAACCCGATTGGTCGACAAAAATCATTTTGGAATTGAAATCTATTTGAATTTAAGAAATGAACTTAAAATTTTGTTGGAATGTAAGTAGCGAAATTAATGGATTTAATTGTAATAAATCAATGGATTTAATTGTAATAAATTAATGGATTTAAAGGTAATAAATTAATAGGATTAATTGTAATAAATTAATGGACTTAATGGTAATAAATTAATGGATTTAATTGTAGTAAATTAATGGAAATAAATAAGTGGATCTAATTGAAATAAATTAATGGATTTAATTGAAACGGATTAATAAATCTATTTAATTAGATAAAACGGATTGACACATTTAATTGAAATGAGATTTGAACAAGTAAGTTTTAGAATCTAATAATTTGAATTTATTAGATTTGAGATTAAATCTAATTCGGATAAATTTAATAAATTTCGAATTTGTTATAAAATTTAATTTGAGATTAAGTAACAAAGTGACTTAAAGGGAATGCAAAACCAACTAAAGTTTAAGGATTTGATTTAGCTGTTGAAATTGATTAAATCAAAGTTCTGATTAAATTTAATGTAACAATGAATGGGAATATGAATTAAAATGAATAAAAGTTGATTTAATGATTTGAACCAAATTGACCAGTTAATTGAATCTATGGTTTATGAATTAAATTAGTAAGTGGAATTTGGATCTCGTTAAATTGAACTTGAATACTTAAGTATTGTTAACTCAAGGGCTTGAACTAAAACTTCATTTGGAAATATGATTTTTAAATGTTCGAAATAAATTGAATTGTGAAGTGTCAAATTTTGAAAGTCAAACTTGCAACTTGACTTTTGGACTTTGATTTGTTTAAACTTTAATATTAAATGACCATCGGGTAATTAATGCGTAGTTATTAAAGAGACCGGGATCGGATATGGACATACTCTCTGTCGATACCGAAAACCACTTTAATAACTAATATACGCGGAGTGTTGATCCAGAATGAAGTGGATGGTTTTGGTGAACGCGTTGACTGAAGAAAGAGAACGATTTTGGATGACCCCTGACATGACTAATACAGGAGCCGCGCCGGGCCATTGAGGATCGCCATCTCTAGCGGACACACTTCTTCGATACCTTATCTATTACTTATGTGATTCGATTTGGGTGCACCCCTTGGTTTGGGAGTGTTGTTTCGCGGTGTTGAGGTAGTAGCTACTATGCTCAACATCAGTCCGGATCAGGCAACTACTAGTATCCTAGTTGGTATCGCCTCATGTACCTTGTCATACTGATTATCCTATTCGCGACCACTACGTTTTGTTTTATACCTTTAGTATATGAATTGCCCTCTGGTGACTTCCGGTTTTGGGGAAACTACGGTCTTGTATATGCTCTTGGGAATAAAATGGGTTAAGGGGATTATGGTAACGCCTTAACACTATTTTGATATCATATTTTACTGATTAGACATTATCTATTTAGCGTATTCTATTGTATATATAGATAGTTTATCGGATCCTTAAAGATGTGTATCACATTCATCTTTGAGTTATGAACTTTATTATTTGCACCTGATTATCCTGTATAAGATTTTGAGTCCTGACTCGAGTGTTTCTTTTGTATATGCTCGGGTCAGTCTGAAGCTATCCAGTTGCTGATCAAGGTTGGTTGAAGATGCTGAAGACTTAGCATTTATCTTTATCAGTTATTTCCTTCCTAGTATTGATGAACTTATGTATTGAACATCTGTATTTCTCTTTGTCACTTTATGTTGAGACATTGTTGTATTCCTGTAGTAGCTTCATGAACTACTATTATGATGATGTACTTTTCCGCTGCATTATTCTGTGACTATTCTGTGTCTGTGATGTTGTATTGATTCTCATTTACATATATGTATTCATAATCCCATAATAATTCGTGTTTTGTATTATTTAAGTTGACATGTGTGGATTATTGTCAATTTAAATGGTCCAAATATACGGGTTGTTACAGCATAATAATCTCTTTTCTTTCAGCCGATTGCAACCATGCAAAAGGATGCCAAATGCCAGTTGATCGATTTGGGTGGAGCAGACGTAGTGGCTGAAGGAAGTATTGCATCAACTGATCCGATAACGATGGTCCATTGTCGTCCATTGGGACGTAATGCTGTAAAAGTTTGGATTGAACTGGTGATAGTTCCAGATGCAGAGATATGGAGACCAACATCGGGTCTGACGTGCATGGGTGATTGCTTTGGCGTTCCCATAGCTTGGCCAATGGAAAAAATCATTATTAAGTCAAAATGAAAGGTATATAATTTTTTTATATATACATTAGGAATGCTAGCAGCTAAAGTGCAGATAGATTTTTGGTAAAATGATAAAAGTACATAAGTAGGGGTGTTATATTCGAATTGTGATTGAATGATTGTGATTGGTGGATCAGGTTCAGGGGAGGGAAAATAATTGATGGTGAGGAGTTATGTATGGATTGTGGTGGAATGTTAGTTGAATTGATGGTGTGGAGTTATGTATGAATTGATGGTGAGGAGTTATGTATGAATTGATGGTGAGCAGTACAGTGATAGTGTAGGAAGAAGTGGAAAGGTAGTTGAGTGTTGTGGCAGTGCAGAGAAGTGGTCGATTGTCGTCCATATGTTTTGTTTCAGTACATTGCTTATTTAAGCAGTTTTAAGTTCAGGTTTTGTTTTCTCACTCTTTTGTTCTGTTCTTTGTTGACAGGTAGTTCAGGTTTTGAAGACATCAGCAATGACAGGTAGTTCGGGTTTTTATGGTGGTTCAGGTTTTGCTCAGTACTTTGGTTATTTCAGACGTTTATTTCAGATGTATATGTACGGTTATGACACTTATGGTAGTTTGGTTATAACACTTATGGTAGTTTGGTTGTGTATGTGTACGGGTAGCTTTTTGTCGACACCTATGTATGTGGATGTATGAATGTCTATGTATCTTGTGGATCTTCAATGTGTATACGTATTTTGTAGTTGTTTAATATATTGTGTTCAAAAGTGTATGTGCTTGCGTATTCTGTTATTATATAATTGGATGCTAGATCAGGGGTAAATCTGGAGTAGCAGGTGGAGGGAAACAAACGCTACTGGATATTATTTATTTTGGTAGCGTTAAAATGTCGCTACAAAAGAGTGATTAAAAATTCAAGTACACTTATGCTGGCGTTTATTAAGCGCTACAAAAAATGTATATAACGCCATGAAAAGGTAACGTAGAGGAGAAAACCCTTTCGGTGGCGTTAAACAGGCGCTACAAAAAATTTAGATAACGCCATAAAAAAGTATCATGGAGGAGAAAACCTTTTCGGTGGCGGTAAATAGGCGCTACAAAAAAGGAATTCTATGGCGTTATAAAAACGCTATCAAAAAAACAAATTTGGTGGTGTTTAAAAAAGTGCAACTAATACTCGAGGATTTTTAGTGGCATGTTTTCTCGTAACGATTATCGGAACGCCATTAAAAATACGTAGTAGCGGTTTTTGGGCGCTACAAAAAATCAGTTTTCTTGCAGTGAATGTTGATCATTTCTTCTTCTCATATAGTTGATCTAAAATTCGAGTATATGACTTTGAGGTATTTGCACCAGTTCCAAACAAGGATCTATTACTTGATATTTTTACGGTGAGCATTTGATGAGGATTCTTGGTATGGGACCAAATTTTCCAATCATAGTTACAACTATGTAAGGAGAACAGAGGTTCCAAATCAAAGAGACTAATCAGGGTCCGCACTAGAAAGTCGGGTAAATGATACTAGTTCAGAAGTTAAGTTATGTATTCGAATAGTGATCGAATCATATTTTTGTATAAGAATGATCTGTGTACATCATATGGACTGATTTATAGTATTTAGTGATTCTGGATAGGTACTGAGGTGTAATTTCGGGTACGAAATTCTTTTATGGGGGGAAGAATGTAACGACCCGGAATTTCACTACTTTGATTTGCGAATATTTAATTAATTTTAAATATTCAAATAAATGGTTTTATAATGAAAATAAAACTATTTTTTAATATAAATAATGATGGTGAAATAGTTTTCAAAATTGGTTTACAAAAATATATAGTTCGATGAAAAACATAAAATGTGATCGGAAACTGTTTTCCGAATTTTGATATTTCATCGTATAAAAGTAATTTGAAATATCGTGCACACTTTCATATATATATATATATACGTGTATATATATATATATATAGACACACACACACATATACTAAGTATATTATCTGGTTTAAGAGAATATATTAAGGTTAATAACCTTAATTAAGTTAAGATAATCATCGATGTAACACTTTGGCAACTATATATATACATCACAGGCGGACAAAAAGGACATGCAAGTACATATAGCACATGGGAATGTTGGAGCATGTAGTGTTAGGAGGGGACAAGAGGGGAGACAAAAGTGAGGTGGCATGGTGAGGTGGCGCAAAGTTTGGAGGGCATGGTACAAGAGTAGTTTAGTAATTTTGCATATTTCATTTATATAAAATCATTTCTCTTATTTCTTTCTTCCATTTTTCATTACTTTTTCCATTTTTTTCCCAAGTCTCTTCTTCCTAAAGCCCCAAAACTCTTTAATGGCTTCCTTTAACATTTTAAAGTTTTATGTTTTCAAGTTTTAAACCTTTTAAAACAGTCTAAACTTAGCTTCAAACTCCTTCTTTTCCATTCAAATTCCCTTATTTTTACCCCAACTGCATTCGGCCATAACTTCTGTTATACTCCACCAAATTAAGATTTTCTTTCTTTCTAACCATGTATATTTTCAATGGCTACAACTTTTTAGGTTACCACATTTTCTTATTTCGATTTTAGATGCTCTAAAAATTCATTTTTGAAAGAGTGTTTTTGAACCTAGATTTTGACGTCCGAAAATACCCCTCACTGTTTGGCCATAACTTCCTCAAAATTTAACATTTTTGAGTAATTCTTTTTTTCATTGATAAAGGAAAGAATAACCTAAAACTTTACTTTTGACCACTTTTCCAAAATCCGAGAGGAGAGTGCAAAATGACCCATTTTTGAGAAGAATTTGTGGTTTTCCAAACTTTCCGAGCGCTAAAGTGTTTCAAGTTTTCAAAACCTTTGGTGAGTAAATTCCTTAACTTTTTGGGAAATAATTACATTTATATATATGATTGTTATATGTTGTATATGTGATATTATTGTTTGGATTTTGGAATGGTTTGGATGTATATGTGTGTGCTAATTTGTTGTTTAGCATGAGAACTTTAAATTGATGATTTAGGTAGTGTTTTGGCTATAAAATTATGATCTTTGTCTTGGAATTGGAGGTGATATGGAAAGTTAGTAAGTAAAATTAGTAAATGGAAGAGTTAGTGAGAAAAAAGTTGGAAATTACGGGTATCCATAGCGATGGTCGTTATGGATGCAATTCGCTTAAAAGTTAGATTTTTGCAAAGTTTGCTTCTTTTATATTTCAAATTGTTTGGTAAATGTTTTATAAAATAAATAATGATATTTTAAGAAGTTAATTAAGTTTTTAATAATTAATTTTTAATTAATTAAGTTTTTAATAATTAATTAAAGATTAAACAATGTTGAATAATGATAATTAAGTGAAGATTAGTTATTAATTAATTATCTTTTTAAGTTAAGATTTGGTTTAATTAATTAAGTTAATTAAGTGTGGGTTAAGTAAATTATTTATATTTAATTTATCATTAATTAAATTTAGGATTAATTATTAATTAATTTTAGTCAAAGGTTTAATTATTTGATTAAAGATTTAATTTATAATAAATTATTTATTAAAGGTTTAATTAATTGTTTAAGTTTAATTATATATTATTTAATTAATTAATTAAGATTAATTAACATTTAATTATGAATAAAGGTTTAATTAATTATTTAATAATTAATAAAGGATTAATTTGGGGTTAATTAATAGTTAATTATTGTTTAACTATTTAATTAAATTAAGTTAAGAATCGGTTAAAATTAATTATGATTTATATAAAGATTTAACTTTTAATTTATTATTTTTAAAATGGTTTAAATGTTTTAAATCCCTTGGTTTTCAAAAGTAAAATGGTTCAAAGGTACTTCTTTATTCAAAGATGGTTTTGAATACAAGTGGTTCAAGTGTTGATACTATTAAGAAACCATATGACTGTGAATGAGTTATAATGTAGATTGTTGGGTTGTTTGTATATATTTAACAGAATAAATCCCCGTTCTACTACAATTGATTGTTTATTTGTTAGGTTATTTGGACATGTGTTAGCAGAATAAATCCTCGTTCTGCTATAAATTGATTGTTTGTTTGTTGGGTTGTTTGAACATGTGCTAGCAAAGTAAATCCCTATTCTGCTATAAATTATTTGTTTGTTTGTTTGAGTGGTTAGGTGTTAGCAAAATAATCACGGTTCTGCTATGAATTGATTGAATTATGTAACATCACGCTGCTGTTTTAAAATGTAGCACTAAATTTAGTTTAAAAAAATCGTTACGGATATAAATAAAATTTGGAGCAAAACGCTAGAGAGGAGTTGTAATCGGAGAACAAATTGCGGTAGGGTAATATCGCGGTTAAGGGTATGAAGATTTATTTGAGGGGTATAAAATTATGTACTGAAAAATAAAATAAATAACTTTATTTTCATTCGACCGATGTTTTCATACTTATCCCTTTCATCATTATATTTTAACTCATTCAATTGCTTAGCCCTAAATTATCCGTGTGAAACTTATATAAGCACTGCACTCCCTTCTACACCAACGCAAGCAAATCCACATTATTATACTTCTTTCCATCTTTTATCAGACTGCGCAAACCAAAGTGAGTATAATTTTCTTTCTTTCTTATTTATTTTTGCATGTAGCTTATTTATTAAGTTCACCACCTCTCCTTTATATTTACCTTTATTTCTCATTTATTCTTGTATTGCCAGGAACCCCTAATATAGTCTATTTCCTCATTACTTTGTACAATAACCAGTAAGACCATTTATATGCCATTCATTTTAGCCTCAACTTCATTGGTTATTTAACAAAGTCAGTAAAAAAAATAAAAACATACAGATCAATGTAAGGTTTTATTTTGTGCAATATATAATAACTAGAGTTGTGTAAACTGAAGTGAGTGATAACAATCATAAGTCTATCATTGAATTTGCATATGCATACCTGAAGTAAAATGAAGATTTAATAAAGATATATATATATATATACACATATATATCGATGTATGCTTTGAATTTATAATGGAACATCCTGTAACAATCCGCATATTTTATGATTGTATATTTAAATGTTTTATTTAAATATAGCATCGTTAATCGGATTAAAGTCCGAAATGTTACTTTTTGTAAACAGTCGATTTGGGACTCGAGACCACTTCCATTGAGTCTAAAATGGCGTTTACAACTTTTTTGAGTATAAACATCGATATGTTTGAAGTTGAGTAGAATTTGCTATTTTTCTATTTGGGCTTTGGTTTTGGGTTTCAGCCCATTAACCCATCTTAATACCCTAACTCAACTCCTCTTCATTCATTTCATTCTCATTTCCCAATACTCTTTAGCTAAAGCAAAAATGGGGGAAGAGAAAGGAAATTAGAATTCCAAACCCTAGTTTACTAGGAAATTCAAATTCAAGCTCTAGAAATCAAAGAGAAGCTTAGGTAAGCATCCTCTTCATCTTCTCCATCTCTATCTCTCTTCAATTTAAGAAATTCCTAAACCCTAACTTAGGAAATATTTGCTTATTAGCTTAGATTGGAGCTACTTGAGTTGAAGTTGAAGAGGAATTGGCCTTTCCTTTGTTTTAGAGCTTCTCATTCGTGTCTTTGAGTTTAAAGGTGAGTTCTTTAACTCACATCTACGTCTACAACTATCATTGTTGTTAGGTATGAATTCCTAACATTTGTGCATATTCATTTGCTTTTGATTTGAATTGATTTGGTGAATTTTCCAAATTTTGGTGTTTTGGTCCAATTTTATGAAAATCCTTCTATGGATATTTGGACATTGATATTCGAGGTGTATCGAAGAGCCTTTAAGACTGGGTTGTCGCTTGGTGTAAATTCTTAGTCATCGTAGCTAGTCCGATCGCTCCCGATACATTTTGGGCACTTTGGCCAAGGCAAATTGTTGCCCAGACCAGGTGACCAGACGTCTGGTGACCAAGTCCAAACGTCTGGTTTGTACCTGGAGAGAAAAATTATAAGCACGCAAAATATAAAAAAAAGTCAGAGAATGATTCCAAACGTCTGAAATTTAAGATCAGACATCTGGATGGGTCTCAAACGTCTTACTTGAAGTTTCATACATCTGGGGATTCTCTGGATTATTTCCAGAGAACAAATCCAGACGTCTGGATCCTAAACCAGACGTCTGGTTAGTTTTAAGACGCCTGGATTGAACCTCCAAACGTCTGGAATCGAGCAGTTTGCCTATTTGCTTATGTTTTTGAGTGGATTTCCTATTTTTAATCGATTGTTGTTGATCCGAATAGTTGTCATCACTTATTATCGACTTTGATGACTTCTTTCTTTGGATTTTTGGGAATATCCATTTGATGGATTTGATATCGATTTCTATGGATTTGATTCACGTCTTCGAATGTGAATCTTTGGTGATTGATTGTTTTTACAATCATTTCTATGATTTGTCACTTTAAAATACAAAGGTTTCTATACTAGTAGTAAATATTGAAACTCTTTCACAAAGATGATTCCAACTCTATTTTAATACAAATCTCGTTTATAAATCCGTTTTCCAATCTATTAGTATATACAAACCTTTACCTCATTCGTATGAGAAATCTAATTAAACGGCTTAGCAAAAAAAGTGGTATGAAACACTTGCGTTTACTTTGTTGGTTAATTCTTAGACTTGTTCGATTGAAATCTTGTGGCAATTTTCGAGTGGAAATCTACAATCTGTTTGTAAATATTTAAGTTAAGCTAGTGGTTATGGGACATGAAGCTAAACTCATATATTTGCTAGCTTAGTGTAATTGACACTTCTTATTGATCAATGGTGATCATTTTGTGATTTAGACTAGCGATGTGCGATGTCTCTTACTCCGCAATGGGGGACTATACCCTGTTTGGAGGAGCTTCGGCTCATTTGTAGGACTTTCGACTCATAGTCCGCAATGGGGGACTATACCCTATTTGGAGGAGCTTCGGCTCATTTGGAGGAGTTTCGACTCATAGTCCGCAATGGGGGACTATACCCTGTTTGGAGGAGCTCCGGCTGATTTGTGATACACGTGTTGGTGAGTTTTCATGCTCCCGTTTGTGATAGGCCTTCCCCTTTTTGTGATTCTGTATTTCTAGTTGATTATTTCTAGAATTTGTGATTCACCGATTTTTATGCGATTAGCATTGATATGTTTTGTCAATATTTGGGTTTGGTGAATAATTTAAAGAATCTGATTCTTTTTTGTGTTTTGAGATGATTTGAGATATTGTATGATTTTTGTTGTTATTTGATGAATACTTGTCACTTTATGGCAATATTGTTATCATATGTTTTGGTCATATCCCTTATCCTATCTCATTTTATATGATATTTATAGCTATACTAATTCGTTTATTATTTTCTTCTTAAATAATACTCGGGTCAGACCGAGGTATTTCAGGTGCTTCTGCTTGACTTCTTATCAGGGTCCGTCACCTGACTTTTGGCTAACTACTTTAGCATAGTAGTTTTTGTTATTATACATTTGAGATAGGGACTCCTTTATGTATAATTATTCTTTTGTCTAGCACTTGTATCTATTATTTTATGATGTAGTGGATCTAGTTTGACCACTACTTTGATGTACACTTCTATGTGTTATATTCATATCTGTTTCCGCCTTTGTGATATGAATATCTGTGACTGGTTTGTGTTATGTTTATTTCAATATTTGTTTTTGAAGTCCACATAGCCACTGTGTGGTAGCTTTGAGTTTGTATTTGATATGTCAGATTTCCTCTTGAAATGAAATGTAAGTTATATTATCTGACATATCAGAACTCGCACAAAGCAATTACACAGATGGTCGCTCCTCAACAGCCTTATTCTTCATGCTAGTCGACGGCATTACCCAGTAGTGTCCTTGGCTAGTGTGAGTATAGAGGTGGGGAGTCACAGCTTGGTATCAGAGCCAAACTTCGGAACAATGTAGAATAATCTAGCAAGTATCATTACCTGAAGTCTTTCTTAGGAATCGTGCCATAGGATTTAATTCGAGTCTTCGTACCGTTCTATCCTATTTTCTTTTGTGATGCCTTGTTTTATCAATCAAGTTTGTTTGATATTCATTCTGTGAATAACCTTTTTCTTCTTTTTTCTTTCTTAAAGAAGAGAAATGGTTAGACCAGGCCGTCCTAGTGTCGGTCAATCAAGTGCTACTCCTTAGGATGGTGTATTTATGTCTACTCGGCAACTTTTAGATCTTGTGAAGAATGCTCAAGCTATCGGACCCATTCCAGAGCCAACTCATCCTAAATCTGGGTTTGCACGCTTGTGCAGTGACTACACCAACTTGGGTGGAAAGTCTTTCAAGGGTTCCGAAAGCGTTATAGAAGTCCAAGCTTGGCTTAGAACATGCGATCGCATCTTTTCCCGCATGAATCTTATTGATCTACATCGAGTCCAAGTGGCTTCTAGTATGCTCCAGGAGAGAGCATTAGATTGGTATGAGCTTCTGAATTCTGAAATTATTGAAGCGGATCTTACTTGGGAGAAATTCCGGGAAAGGTTTGAATTAAAGTTTGTGCCGGAGGCTGAAAAAGTAAGTTTAGCCCGACGCTTTATTGACCTTGTTCAAGGTGAATCTCCTGTGATGGATTACGTCGCATCTTTTGAATCTCTTTCTAAATATGGGGTCGAGTATATTAATACCCCATTGAATAAAAATCAGAGGTTCGTCTATGGGTTGAATAAGAACCTCAAAAAGCCTTTACTTCTGAAACTGGAAGTTTCTTTCAATCGGCTTGTAGATATCGCTCTACGACTTGAAGAGGCCGATAGAGAAAGTGATGTTGAAGTTGTGAGTGCCAAACAGAACTTCAACATCAATAAGAAGAGGCATCCATTTATTAAGTTCGAAAGTCCTAATCCCAACAAGAAGGTGAAGCAAGTAACTTCGGTAGCAAAGACTCCAATCCCTAATCGGGGAGAATGCTACAATTGTGGCTCTAAGGACCACTATATAAATAGGTGTCCAAGGCCTATTTCTTGCCGCTATTGCAAAAGTTCGGATCATTATATATCTTCATGCCCCAAACTTCAAAGCAAGAGAGAGGGAGAGCTGAATGTTATGCAAACACCTTGTAACACTTCTCGTGGTCAAGGTAATTCTCCTTCTATCCTTGATGACATTAATTTGTTTTGTGATTATCCTATTCGAGTTCTTTTTGATACAGGTTCATTATTTTATATCAAAAGAACTTGTTGATTCTTTTTCTTTAAATATTATGGACTTGATGACTTCACTGAGAATTGCGAATTCGATTGATGGATCCGCAACACTCAGTTTGCTTTGTGAAAAAAAATGTGTCGAGATTATTTTATGTGATTATTCTTTTCGAGCCGATTTGCATGTTATGCGTTACTTAGGCTTCGAAATTGATTTTTGGGAAAGGATTGGCTTTATCATTATAAATCCCATCTCCTATGTCCTGAGAGGACTATCAATCTTCGACATTCTCAATTTTTTAAGCAGATTTCTATTGTTTTTAATGATTTTGATTTCCAAATTCGATGGCATCATTTTATTATTTAAACCCACTTGATGAGGAAAGTGTTATTTCTCTCATTCAAGTAGTTTGTGAATTTTCCGGTATATTTGAGCTTGTCTTAGGATTACCACCTAAGCAATCTATTGAGTAGTGCTAAGGTCTTTTCAGCTCGATCTTGCCACCGGTTTTCATCAGCTACGAGTTGTGGAGGGTAGCATTCCACTTACCGCATTCCGCACTCGTTATGATTCTTGTGAGTGGTTCGTTATGTCATTCGGTTTGATGAACCTTCTACCTTATTTCATCCATCTTACGAATCGAGTATTCTACGAATATCTCGATGAGTTTATCCTTGTATTTATTGGTTATGGATGGAAACAACAATTTAAAATTTGCAAATCTTTTTAATAAGATATTTATAAGTATGATTGGATTTTGTTCTTAAAACGAGCAAATAATATTCATAAAATTTTTAAGAGACATGTTTATCATATAGAAGATGATTTTGTGTTGTTTTGCCCATTGAGTGCTTTAAGAATTCTGGTCGATGCGCTTGATCAACGTTATCGATAGAAATCTCCTAAACGCTATGATGAGATAGTCAAACACAGTAAATTCTTGTAATAAGTTATTTTTTCTAAAAAGATGAATACATAAAGTTAATTATAATTTTGAATGTCTTAGCTTTTCGGGAAAGAGGATCAATTAAAAGAACTCTTTTTCGATGCTTCTATTCTTGTGATTCCCGAAGGGAACCAAGACTTCACTGTTTGTACCGGTGCTAGTTGTATTGGTTTGGGTGTCATTCTCTTGCAAAGGGAATGTGTTAACATATATGCTTCTTAACAATTAAAGCTTGTCGAGACTAGATATGCCACTCATGACCTAGTGCTCGCGGTCATTGTTTTCGCTTTTAGAATTTGGTATCGTTATCTTTTGGGAGAGAAATTTGTTCTCTACATCGATCATAAGTCTTTGAAGTATTTATTTTTTCAAAAGGAACTTAATTTGCATCAACAACGTTGGCTCAAGTTCCTTGCATCTTATGATTTTGATATTCTTTATACTCCCGGAAAGGGCAATCGAGTTGTCAATGCCCTTAGTCGTAAGAAACAAGCGGTTGTTTCCATGATGATATCCGAATGGAGTGATCTCGAGACTTTGTCCACTTGTGAGATTCGAGATCGTGAATCCAATTCATGTTCATCTCTTGTTTTGTGTAGCCTTAAGGCTCATCGTTCTCTTTTGGACCGTACCTCTTTTGGCTAAAATCTATGTCAAAGAAATTGTTAAATTTCATGGAGTTCCTACTTCTATCGTTAGCGATCGTGATCCATTATTTTACTAGTGGATTTTGGTAAGGTCTTCAAAAGCTTTGGGAACAAAGCTTAATTCTAGCACCGCTTATCATCCTCAGTCCAATGGACAAACCGAGCGTGTGAATCAAACTCTTGAAGATCTCCTTCGTGCATGTGTTCTTGATTTTGGTGAAAGTTGGGAAGATCATATTCCTCTTGTTGAGTTTTCTTCCAATAATAGCTTCCAATCTAGTATTGGTATGGAACCTTTCGAGGCACTCTACGGAAAGCCGTGCCGATCTCCTTCGTGTTGGCTTGAAGCCGGTGAGAAGCTGGTTTTAGGTCCAGATTTTATTCGTGTTTCACCCATGAGGGGTGTTGTGCGTTTCAGTCGATCGGGAAAATTAGCACCTCGATATGTTGGTCCATTTCCCATCACCGAACGCATTGGTTCCGTGGCTTATCGCCTTTTGTTACCGGCTCAATTTTCTGCTATCCATGACGTGTTTCACGTTTCTCAACTACGGGAATACCTTAGGGATTTCGATTCTATTCTTGAGCTTGGTGTAATTGAAGAAATTGAAGTTTCAACAAATTTGACTTTTGAGCAACATTCTATTCGTATCATTTCTTCGGAGGTTAAACACCTTCGAAATAAAGATGTTCTTCTTGTGAAAGTTCAGTGGTCCTCAAATCCTAAGGATTGCTCTTGGGAATCTTGAGAATTCATCGAGCAAACACATCCGGACTTAGTCTTTCGTGCTCTTTATGGTGAACTTCTCATTTCAAATTTTCTTTTGTGTTGGTATGCTTTTATGGTTGTTACTCTTTATTTTCCTCTTAATTATTGCGAGGACGCAATTTCTTTAAGGAGGGGAGTCTGTAACAACCCGCATATTTTACGATTGTATATTTAAATGTTTTATTTAAATATAGCATCGTTAATCGGATTAAAGTCCGAAATGTTACTTTTTGTAAATAGTCGAATTGGGACTCGAGTCCACTTCCATTGAGTCCAAAATGGCGTTTACAACTTTTTTGAGTATAAACATCGATATGTTTGGAGTTGAGTAGAATTTGTTATTTTTCTATTTGGGCTTTTGGTTTGGGTTTCAACCCATTAACACATCTTAATACCCTAACTCAACTCCTCTTCATTCATTTCATTCTCATTTCCTAATACTCCTTAGCTAAAGCAAAAATGGGGGAAGAGAAAGGAAATTAGAATTCCAAACCCTAGTTTACTAGGAAATTCAAATTCAAGCTCTAGAAATCAATGAGAAGCTTAGGTAAGCATCCTCTTCATCTTCTCCATCTCTATCTCTCTTCAATTTAATAAATTCCTAAACCCTAACTTAGGAAATATTTGCTTATTAGCTTAGATTGGAGCTTCTTGAGTTGAAGTTGAAGAGGAATTGGCATTTCCTTTGTTTTAAAGCTTCTCATTCGTGTCTTTGAGTTTAAAGGTGAGTTCTTTAACTCACATCTACGTCTATAGCTATCATTGTTGTTAGGTATGAATTCCTAACATTTGTGCATATTCATTTGCTTTTGATTTGAATTGATTTGGTGAATTTTACAAATTTTGGTGTTTTGGTCCAATTTTATGAAAATCCTTCTATGGATATTTGGACATTGATATTCGGGGTGTATGGAAGAGCCTTTATGGCTGGGTTGTCGCTTGGCGTAAATTCTTAGTCGTCGTTGCTCGTCCGATCGCTCCCGATACATTTTGGCCACTTTGGCCTAAGCAAATTTTTGCCCAGACCAGGTGATCAGACGTCTGGTGACCAATTCCAGACGTCTGGTTTGGACCTGGAGAGAAAAATTATAAGCATGCAAAATATAAAAAAAAGTCAGAGAATAGTTCCAAACGTCTGAAATCTAAAATCAGACGTCTGGATGGGTCTCAGACGTCTGACTTGAAGTTTTAGACGTCTAGGGGTTCTCTGGATTATTTCCAAAGAACAAATCCAGACGTATGGATTCTAAACCAGACGTCTAGTTAGTTTTCAGACGACTGGATTGAACCTCCAGACGTCTGGAATCGAGCAGTTTGCCTATTTTCTTATGTTTTTGAGTGGATTTCCTATTTTTAATCGATTGTTGTTGATCCGGATAGTTTTCATCACTTATTATCGACTTTGATGACTTCTTTCTTTGGATTTTTGGGAATATCCATTTGATGGATTTGATATCGATTTCTATGAATTTGATTCACGTCTTCGAATGTGAATCTTTGGTGATTGATTGTTTTTACAATCATTTCTGTGATTTGTCACTTTAAAATACAAAGGTATCTACACTAGTAGTAAATATTCACACTCTTTCACAAAGATGATTCCAACTCTATTTTAATACAAATCTCGTTTATAAATCCGTTTTCCAATCTATTAGTGTAACGAACTGCTATTTTCAACCATTCGCATCCATACATGTCGGATTTGAATTGCTCAAAATATCAGATTATAATTAAAATTTGGCAAAGCTCAGCATATACAGTAAATAAATAATCAAAGAATCACAGACACAGACTAATATAACAATAGTGCAGCGGAAACAAAAGAATAGTAGTTCATGAAGCTACTATATATATAACAGAGTTAAATAAGTTACAACATAGTCAAATACAAGAATCAGAATACATCACTAGAATCAACTGAATATCTAAAAGCTGGATAGATGGCTGGATCTCCAAGCGAAGCTCCAACTCCAAAGGTGAGTCTCGAATACTGGTACACTCAGTCTGACCCGAGAGTAAAGCAAAACACAAAACACTCGAGTCAGGATTAACATTCTTATATCAATAAATCCAACTCAAGTGAAATAACAACTGAAATACAAGTAACTCAAAGGATGTTTGGGATAACCATCCTCTAAGGATCCGTTAAACTATCTACTATGTAGTAGTGTACGCTAAGTAGATAATGCCTATCAGTAATATAAAGTATCAAAATACCGTTAAGGCATTACCATTATCCCCCTTAACACATTTTATATAAGCATCATAGTCTATACAGCACTGTAAACTCCACCGTAAACTAGTGGGATATCAGGGAGTACTCCATAGGTATAACACAAAACAAATCGTAGTGGTCGTGCATAGGGATACGAGTATGACAAGGCACATGAGGCAATACCCAAGGTAGTGAAACTACCGTTTGCCTGATTCGGATTGGTGAGAATGCATCGCCGCAACGATCGCAACACCGCGAAACAACACTCCCAATTCAAGGGTGCGCACCAATCAAAAACAAGTAATGAGTAGTTTACGAAGAAGTGTGTCCACTAGAGGTAGCTAACCTCAATGGCTCGGCACGGCTCCAGTTTAAGTCATTTCCAATTTGACACAAGTGTCAAGGTCATCCATTATCGTTCTCTTTCTTCAAATCCAGCAACTTCATCATTCTAACCACTTCATTCTGGATCACACTCCGCGTATAATAGTTATTAAAGTGGTTTTCGGTTTGGACAGAGAGTATGTCCCTAACCGATCCCGGACTCTTCAATAACTACGTAATTATTACACCGATTGGTCATTTAATAAACTTCCAAAATATTTTATATTTCAAAACCGAAATATCATTGCCATTTCAAAACCATATCCATACGATATCAGTTTCACTTCAAATAAATCCATTTCCAA
This sequence comes from Allium fistulosum, assembly GCA_030737815.1. Lineage (NCBI taxonomy): Eukaryota > Viridiplantae > Streptophyta > Magnoliopsida > Asparagales > Amaryllidaceae > Allium > Allium fistulosum. The sequence continues at coordinate 270,547,846 of CM060902.1, read as the reverse complement.
AATCATATCACTTTCCAAAGTTATATCGCTTTCGAAATCGTAAGTCTTTAAAAATCAAAACACTTTGGAAATCAAAACCTTGAAATTCATAACACTTTGAAACTATAGTTTGAAATCATAACATTTTGGAATTCATAACACTTTCCTCTTAAACAGTTTAGATATTAAAATTAGTGTATAAAATAAAATAGTTTATAAAATAAAAATAGTTTATACAAAATAGTTATAAGTTAAAATAGTTTATAATAAAATAATATATATTGAAAATGATTTATATAAAATTGTTTATATTAAAATAATTTATAAAGTAAAATATAAATAGTTGTAGATATAATTTAAAAATACTTTATAAAATAAAATAGCTTCCACAAATTCACAAATCGATTCAATTTAACTCGACTTTCAAATTCAACTTAATTCAATCTCAATTCATAAATTCCAACTCAATTCAATTTCTCAATAAATCATTTCGAATTATAACGATTTCAAATACAGATTTGAAACACAAAATAAACCATTAAATTTCAATATATTTCAAAGCTTTAAATATTCCACATTTCAAAAACTAAATTTGATAATTCCATATATATCTCAATTTAATTTCATTATATTTAGTTTTTGAGATATTTCTTTAATCATTTCAATACATCTAAATACAACTTCAATTTACCAAATTATATAAACAAAATATCCCATTTAAAGTTATATGAGTTTGAAATATTCATTTGAGCCACTCTTTAATCAAATTCAAGTTATAAAACATATCTTAAAATTTCAAATTTAATAGATTTCAAATCAAACTTAATTAAGTATAATTCTTAAATAATTAAGAATTCCAAATCAATTTCAAATTTATCTTTCAACCCGAAACATTATAAACTCTATATTTGAAAATATAAATTTTACATAAATACTTAAACATATTTATATGGATTCAAATCAACTTTATTAAATCAACTTTAATAAATCTTTAAAATCAATATTTATTAAAACCATATATTTCTTTCAAAACCATAGAAATCATTTTTCAAAATATTTATATATATAGACCAACAGTGTCTGTATAAGATTTTCTACCCTATGGTCAAGTGATACGGATATTTATCATTTCAATCTGTAATTTAAATTTATACGGGTATATATATATATATATATATCATTTCAACCCGTAATCCCAAATTCAATTCAATTGAAAATCGCTTGGGTTTAGCATTTCAACCCATAATGATTTACTCCTATTCTAAAGTCCGTTCGGGTATGTATCATTTCAACCCATAGTGATTCTATACTAATAGGGAAGTTGCAGAGTGATAACAGATATGATAATAATATAACAGGCATATATCATCAATATAAATAACAAATAATGGTGTCAGATGTCACAGGTGAACTGATACAGGTAATAGCATATATATAACAGTATAAATAACAGATAATGGTGTCAGATGTCACATGTCAACCGATACAAGTAATAGCATATATGTAACAATGTAAATAACTAACATCAGCATATTTCAATTGTCGTTTCAATTGAAATCACATTTAATAAATAAAAGAACATTAATCCTGAGTGATTGCTTACCTTTTGAGGTTTAGAGAGATTGACAATGAAATCGAGTTACGAATCGAAGCACGAATTCCAAATCGAAGCAAGAATGGCACGAATTCGACGAACATATCTGATCACAGAAATCAATGGGATCGAATCAATTTAGCTGGATAAAAAAAATTAGACGAGATGTGTACTATATTATTATCTTCCTTAAGCCCAATATTCAATTTAAAATACATATACATTTTTAAATAAGTCTAAATTTAAATATATATTCATTGAAATCAAACGTATATACAAAATAAAATTTGAAATAAACACTTATATGAATAAACAAACATATCACCTTGTAAACAACAATATATAAAACCTTTAAATTAAATCTATATACCTTTCGACCTTAGAACAATCATATGTGGAAACATTTTAAAATCAACGGTTAATAAACTAATATGCTATGCAGACAAAAAAAACAAAAAAAAATGTTGTCGTTCAAATAAAAGCACGCAACTGGAAAAATATTTACAGAATGTATAATCTTTATATAAAATTTACATAATATATGCATATATACTGGTTGCTAAGTCAAATAAAATACTGATTAAATTGGTGTATGTTCAACATGCTATTTTATATAGGCTTATACAATTAAAATATGACTCAAACCGATAGTACAAATCTAATACAAACTTATATATAAACATATCTTATATATATACTTTCATATTCATACTCTTAAATCATGACTAGAATAGTTACTTATAATATAATACTTATAATACTACCTTTTTACAATGTACTGTAACCTACATATAGTACACCTATAATATTTCTAGATCTAATATTTTATAACCCATATATTATAAATGTGTATATATTTAAAATAAAATATCAATATACATAAGCAGCATATATGCTTGAATTGAATAACAGTTGTATAGCTTCGACCTACAATAGTATGAAACTTTAAAACAAAGAATTATAACCTGTTAAACAATGGAAAAGGGAATTCAGGCTACAGCTAAATATATATAACCCCTATATATATATATTTTCGTGGCTGCAAGATTAGAGGTGGAAGGCGGAGAAAAGCAAGGCGGCACCAGGTCGAAGGACGAGGCTACGGTGACTGTTGGTGTAGCATCGGCTATAGGGTGGAGAAGTGGGCGGAGCTGAGATCTGGTGGGTTCGGCGGTGAGAGGAGGAGCAGCGGACAGGGCTGTTGGAGACGGAGGAGAGGTCGGTGGTGAGGCCGATGCGTGGTGACGGATCCAAGGAAGGAGGTTGCTGAGTTGGATGACTTGGGTGCGACCAAGCGGAGGCGGAGTGGATCTTGATGTTGGGGCTTCAATCTAGCCAGGGAAACTCGGCAACGGTCAGAGCAGCTACCATGCACGCGTGTTCTTTTATATGTATAATTTTTTTTGTTATTAGTAAGAAGAGAAGGCAGCCATTAGAGATCTAGAAGGGGAAGCAAAAGTGGAAAGACGGAAATGAATGGTTGCATGAAAAAGAAGGTTGATGACTTGGAAATGAAGTAGCAGGTAGTATGACTTGGAAATGAAGTAGCAGGTAGTATAACTTCTATGCTTATACGACTCATTATATTCCCAAGATGGAAACGTGCAGCTTCAACATGCAAAAGAAAAATATTCTCATACTATATTATTTCCTTTAGAGTATGACAGAAAGCAAAAGAAAAATATAGAGCGAGGAGTAAACGAACCAGCCAATATGAATTGAAACGATGGAATGGTAAAAGTCAGATTAAAATTTTGAGAATATTAAAAGTCACTGTCCATTCTAGTGGACAAATGGAAAGCCACAGAACACCCTACAGACTCAAAATGGATACCGATATGGCTAACTATTTCATCGGTTTCGCCGCGTATCGGTTATCGAAATACAGGTATGAATATACTACGAAGATCAGCACGATGAGACGATCAAAACAGTATGTAGATATCAGTGGTACGATCATCCGATCAAAATCTGTATTGGTGTGTAAATGCTGCTATTTCACCGAAATTAAGATCGACGGAGCAATACGATTCAAAATTTGGAGAAACGAACTATGACGTCTTGCTCAGAAGATGATTTATAATTTTTCTATAGAAAAATATTTAGGTTTGAAAAATACTTTATTATCATCAAATATTAACTGATACAAATTGAAATAGAATTACACAATAAAATAAACTTTCATATTTTTCAGATGAAAATTTACAGTTTGCTATGTTCAATTAGACGTATTCCAAATATTAAATTTTTATTTCAAAATTTTACTTTTAAAATTTCACGAAAATTCAATTAATCACATTATTAAAACGGTTAAAATTTACGGGTCGTTACACTCTCCCCCACTCAAAACTTTTCGTCCTAAAAAAGGAAGGAAGTACGAGAATGAAACAACCAGAAAGAAAATAGATTGAAAAACAAAATAAAGCAATTAATTTAAACCATACAAATTTCGATTTATATTAATTTATATTCAATAATCACTTTTAAATTCAAACTATATTATTGAGTTGATTTAATTTCAATTTATTAACTTCTTCAAAACAAAATTTATTTAATTTATCTCATTTATTCATTATCTTATTATCATAAATTTGAATAGTCATTTATCATAATTATATTTTATTCAACAAATTTAATTCTTCTTTATTTCAAATTATTATTAAATTTATTCCACTTAATATATCTTATCACATATATTAAGTATATTTATACTTATTATAACTACTCAAGTTTATTTATAAATTCCTATAGCATCATTTTACATTGTATATTATCCAATTACGTAGTTAACTTCTGAATAATTTTGGTAGGTTATATTAGAATGAAATTGGGTATTATACAAGTAAAAAATTTCCTATTCAATTATTTCAAATTTTAAATATTTATTCAAAATTTTGGTTTCATTTAAAAATTGAAATCATCCTTTAGTCAAATTTTTAAGAATTAAATTTCCGATTAACTTCAAACCATTTAGAGATAAATATACACTAGTACAAAACTGGTCATTTGTGTTGGTTGTGTAACCCCTGTTGTGTCGGTTTTACAACCGACTCAAATGAAGATGACACAAAAGACATTTTTCTGTTGTGTCGGTTGTACAACCGACACAAATATCAATTATTTGTGTCGGTTGGTAATAGAGAACCGACACAAAACTATGAACAGTTGTGTCGGTCTTTCTAATAGGACCGACAAAAATCAGCTTGTATAGTGAAGCAAACCGCCGTTTATTGTGTCGGTCCTTTAAGAAAAACCGACACAACTGTTGCTTGTTTTGTGTCGGTTCCTTATTGACGACCGACACAAATGATTGATATTTGTGTCGGTTATGTTTGTTTTTTCAACCGACACAATTGATATGCAGTTGTATCGGTTCCCTTTGAAGTAACAACCGACACAAGTTATATCTGAAGCAAAAAAATTATATAATTACCGTTTAAGATTATAAAAACAGTCTGAAATTGAATTTTATTTTTTTCTAAACGAACGTTACTATGAACTGATTGAAAAAAAAAATAATTATATTATCCATCAACATAATTCTTGTTTACAGAACAAAATAGAATATAATCTATCACAAACATAACGTACATAACAAAATACCAACGTACGTTACAAAAGATCAGCGTACACAACAAAAAACAACTACATCCAATTATACATGATATAACTAGCTAAATTCTCTCGAACCTCGTCTATCTCTTGTTGGTTATAAGAACCGTCTCGTACAAAGTCCTGCAATTAAGAGAATTGTTATACAAAAGACAATAATTAAGTCGGAATGCTCTGCATAAAAGAATCTGAGAGTGTAATTCAAACACAGGTTGAACCATAAGTGTAACGACCCGATATTTTCAACCATTCGCATTCATTATAAGTGTATAGGTAGACACTCATGCCGGAGTTGAATTGCTCAAAATACCGCGTTGTAATTAAAATTTGGCAAATCTCAGAATATACAGTAAATAAATTTAATCACAGATCACAGACACAGAGTAAAATAATGCAGCGGAAGTAAAAGAAATAGTAGTTCATGAAGCTACTATCTAAATATGTCAGAGTTACATAAGATACAACAGAAGAAATAGAGTACAACAAAAGTCTCAATAAAATAACCAAGTACAAGCTGAGTAGGACAACGGAACTGAAATAGATAGGACAAGACAAGCAGATAATCTCCAGCGATTCAAATCTCCAAGCGAGTGGAAATCTAAATCTGTGAATAACTCAGGCTGACCCGAGCGTAAAGCAAAACACAAAACACTCGAGTCAGGACAATATATACTTATATAATGTAAACCAACTCAAGCGAACTGTAATAAGAGTACAAGTAACTTAGAAGATGCTTGGGACCGCCCATCCTCTAAGGATCCGTTAAAATATCTACTATGTAGTAATATTCGCTATTATAATAGTGTCTAAATAAGTAAAGTATAATCATATAGAAAATAGCGTTAAGGGGATGGAGAACCTTAACGCGGTCGGATCTTAAAATCATAATCGTAGTAAAGCTCGATATGGTAGGTGACACGGCACAACTAGGCAATGCCAGGGTAGATATACCAATTACGCACACGGACTGATGGATACGCATAGCAGCCACTACCGTTCCACCTCGAACAACACTCCCAAATCGGAGGATGGCCATCTAATCAATCATAAGTAAGAGTATAATATCGAAGAAATGTGTCCGAGAAGAGGTGCTACCTCACTGGTCCAAGATCGCTCCTGTTTTAGCCACCTTATGCCAACTCACGGGAGTTGGGTCCACGTAACATACCTTAAGAACGTCACCACCATCCTACTTCATTCTGGAATCTCCACCGCGTACACAGTTGCCAAAGTGGTTTTCGGTAAGACAGAGAGTATGTCCATATCTGATCCCGGTCTCTTTAACAACCCAACGTTATTATAACCCGTGGTTATAAGTTTAAAAACAGTTTATACTTCAAAATAGAATATCATTTCAAATCCAAATCTTTATCAAAATAAAGATTAAATCAATTCCAAACCATTTCCATATTTTTAAAATATCATATCATTTCAAAACTTCATTTCAAATCATCTCTACTAATAATACAAATTCTTTACTTTGGCGAAGCTTTTTAGAACTTCCCAATCAACCCATGCCCCCACTCCCTACGCAACTAACTTACCAACAATATGAAGAGGGCATATGAGTCAATTCTCGTCTAACATTTTATTCCCCACTTCTTCCACGGTTCTTCAACAGTTCTCTCCGTTTTCACTCTACCCACTTTCTCCTCCCTATGCTTTCTCCCAACCGCCTTCCATTCACCCTACTCTGCCTCAACCGCCTTTCACAATCTGCCCGTTCTTCCATTTCCTCTACAAACTATCTCCATCCGCCCTTCTACAACCAACAATTTCAGGTCCCCTTCTTCCTCCTCCCCATGCTGCTTTCCTCCCCAATTTTTTGATTCCACGTGCAAATCGACCACCGAACAACCTAATGTTTTGACTCCGTTTTTTTATCCACTTTCCCATTTTCCGCTTCGTGGATATATGGACTACGCTATGGTTTCGTTTCCGATCTGCCATCCTAACGTCCAAGTCTACTGTTTGCCGATTCCATTCTGTTATTTGCTTTGCCATTTTCTGCTTCGTCGCTATATGGACTCCGCTTTGATTTCGTTTTCGATGTGCCGCACTGACGTCCATATCTTCTGTTTGACGAATTCAGTTGCATGCTCAGCTCAAAGCCTTTGTCTGTAGGCGGCGCGGTGGAGGTAGCTCAACTGGTGATTATGTGCCAACCACACGGCCTTTTGAATAGGTATTCTATACTAGGATGTTGTTTGTCGAACTTGGTTACCTATTTATCGTTTTCTATACTAGGCTGTTGTTTGTCGAACTTGGTTGCAGGCTTGGTGTAAACGCGTTGTCTGTCGGAGGCGCGGTGAGCTAGCTCAATTGGTTATCATGTGCCAGGCACACGGTCTTCTGTTCCAGTTGATGCTGCTTGCTTTTCTATAGGTATTCTCTTTTTTAAGCTTATATATTTATCGTTTTCTATAATAAGCTGATGTTTGCCATATTTTAAGCTTACCTATTTATCGTTTTCTATAATACACTGTTGTTTGCCAACTTCAGCTGCAGGCTCAGCTCAATGGCTTACATCCTCGGTGCCGCGGTGGACCTAGCTTAGTTGGTGATGATGTGCCCGGCACACGATCTTTTTTTCCACTTGATGGTGCTTACTTTTGAATAGGTACTCTCTTTTTTAAGCTTACCTATTTATCGATTTGTATAATAGCCCGTTGTTTGCCGAAATCAGTTGCAGGGTCAGCTCAATTGCTTTCTTTGTCGACGGCGCGCTGGAGCGAGCTCAGTTGGTGCCGATGTGTACTAGGATATACACAATGCACTGCAAACTCAGGTTACTGTATTTGTTTGCAATTTTCTGAGCACTGAATTCAACTATTAGTTTTACATTATGATATTACAATTGTATTTTGTTCCTTTGGTATTTAGTACGCTCGGTTGAGTAGATTCTAATAAGTACGAATTATTATGCTTAGTTTAATAAATGCGTGTTGTTGATGGATAATAGGCTGCTATTTTCCGAATTCATTTGCAGGCTCGGCTCAATGGATTCTCTGTCGGCGGTGGGGTGGAGCTAGCTCAGCTGGTGGTGATGTGCCAGGCACATGGCCTTTTGTCACACTTGATGGTGCTTGATTTTGAATAGGTATTCTCTTTTATAAACTTACTTATTGATCATTTTGAATAATATGCTATATATATTATACTGTAAACTCACTTTACTATTTATGTCTTCAATTTTCTTGGCAATGAATGCGTTTATTAGATTTCAAGTGGGATAGTGCAAATATATTTTGTTCCTTCACTTTTTACTATGTTCGGTTCACTAGCAAATATATTTTGTTCCTTCACTTTTTACTACGCTCGGTTCACTATATTCTAATATGTATGACTTATTCTGTTTAGTTATTTAAAAAATGGACTATTTCTTAACCTTCCGCATTTAACGTTTTGTCTACGATGATATATACAATGTTCTGCAAACTCATGTTAGTGTATCTGTTTGCAATTTTCTTAGCACTGAATGCAACTATTAGTTTTAAACTGCAATACTACAGTTATATTTTGTTCCTTCAGTATTTACTGTGCTCGGTTCAGTACATCCTAATATATATGGATTATTATGCTTAGTTTAATAAATGCGTGTTCTTGATGGATATGAAAACCCGACTGTTGTGTTGTTGCAGCATAAGTACAGTGTAGTCGTCAGTGCAGCAAATGCGAGGTCCTCAACTTGCTCTGTCTTCTGAAACGCATCTAGCAAACTGTTTACCTCATCCTTCACAGTCGATGCTAAGTCAGGTAACATGTGTACTTCAATTTCTTTTTCTTCCTTCACTATTTACTATGCTCGGTTTACTATAATGACATCACACATTCGATTAACTTCCTACTTTCACACTTCACTTTCACAATTCATTTACACCTGCGTTTTTTCAGCCAAACACGTTGATGTCATTACTATCCATTCATCTTCCGTTCACTGTTTGTCTGTCTTATTATCACGGAATTGTGCTAACCCAATTAGGTTACCACTACATCATTGCATAGTTCAGCCAATCCTTGCACAGTTAAACCAACTGTTAAAAGAGTTTCCGGTTCAATTATATTTTCCATCACTTCAGTAGCAAACAGACTTACCAGTAATCCGTTATGATACACAGTAACATACTTTTCTACGTATATACAACTGCACAGTTAAGAAATCATTTTATTTGAGTGCTTTCTCCTCCTCAGTAACACTAAGATATGTATTTCACATGTACATAAAAGTTAGTTTTTGTTTTAATTAACATGTCATCAATTGCTAACACAACAGGTTAAAACAGAATCAGGTTTTGGTATATCCAATTTCAAAATATATGACAGTTTCAAAGATATATAATAAATCAGTTTTCGAAACTGTCATTTCAGATTTAAAATCGCAATGTTCGGTCTCAACATTCTGCCTTTCATTCGTTATTACTTCAAACTGACTCCATAAACTCCCTACCTACATCTACAATGTTCATAAAAATTATATGTTCCATCTACATGTTTGATTTTCGAACTGTATTACGTACCATATATAATTTTTTTCCCACTAACTTCTGACTCCGCAAGTTCCAAATGAAGTAGACAAAATGAATTCACACGGTAATATTTTTTCCACAGTACACATTCCACATAGTTCTCTTCTCACCCAACCAATTTTACACAAGTTTGTCTTACTCACGTCCATCGGACGTGCCTTCGTACTTGTTTTAATAAAATAAAATATCCTATCAGTTCAAATCCAAATATTCAACTTTAAATACCTTTTAAATTCAAAGATATCGTTCATTTACTATCATTTCAAATCACCTTTAAATAGTTTATATTCCAATCAAAATAGTTCATTTAAACCCTTTAAAAGTGTAATTATTATATTTTCAAATCAAGTATTCAATTTCCAAAGTTTCAAACCATTCTGAGTTCGTTTACTAAGTCAAAAACCCTAATTATTAAAATTTCAGCATTTCACAGCATTTAAAAACAACTGCTATAAGTTATATTTGAAAACATTTTTAATTCAGCAAAGACAGCACTTAAAACTGCTGTTAAAACTCAGTTTTAGTTGAATTATAGTTCAAAACAGAAAAGACAGCATTTCAGAAGTGCTGCGGTAGTTCACATTTCAAAACAAGGGTTAAATTTGGTTTCAGCAAAGACTGCAGACGATTATAGCATTTCCAGAGAATGCTATAATAGGCCTGAGTTCAATATTAGCCTATAAGATCAATTACAGCAACTACAGCATTTCAGAAATGCTGTAATAGCTCTTTTTACACAATTTTAGTTCAAAACAGAATCTATAGCATTTCTGAATGCTATTAAAAGTAGATTTCAGGTGTTAGTGTATTTCCAGCAATTAAATAACTTCAATTTAAAACACATAAACATTTTAAAAATCATATTTTAACATTTAAAATGTTCATTTACATATCATTTAACATGTATCTTTTTCACAATAAATTTCTTATAATTAAATCCAATTTTCAACAATTTACTTAATAAATTTAAGTGTAAAAGTTTCCAATTCTTCACATTTCAACAAATAACTTAACACTTCAAATTTAAATTACCATTTCACAAATTTAACTAAATTTCCAATTTTATTTAATTAACTTAAACCTTTAATTAAAACCAAATTTCACATTTCCATGTCAAGTTATATTTTAAAAGATCACTTTTAAACATTCATTTATTTAACCACTTAAATTCATAGAAAAATCAATAATACTTTAATAAATCACTTAAATTCAAATTTAATCAAATTATCATATTTACCATTTCCAAATAAAATTTAATATCCATTTTATTTATTTAACTTAAAATATCATTTTTAACTAAATTCCAAATTTCCAACTTAAGTTATATTTCAAAAATCCAGTTAAACCATTCATTAATTACATTTTTAACACATAGAAAAATCATAATTTCTTTATTTTAAAACATTTCAAAATCTATTTAAATCAAATTTCATAAATTTATAATTTTTAAAATACTTAAAAATATCCAAAACACTTTATAAAATAACCACGGGCCTGTATATAATTTTCTAACTTAGGTCAAGTGATACGGATATGTATCATTTCAATCCGCAGTTAAAAAAGAAAAATCCGGGTTCTATCATTTCAAACCCGCAATCCCAAGTTAAAATAATTTAAATAAAATCGTTCAGGCCTATCATTTCAGCCCATAACGATTTTTCCCTATTCTAAAGTCTGTTCGGGTATGTATCATTTCAACCCATAGTGATTCTAATCTACAGGGAACTTGCAATGGTGATAACAGATATAAATAACAGAATAACATTAAATAACAGTAACATATGATATAACAGGTGTAATAACAGGTGTGAACATCATATGATAATAATATAGGCATATATAACATGATAATATATTTCTACAGATTCACAGGGTGTCAATTTACTAGTTATATAGGTACATATTGTCTGGTGAGAATAACTCACCTTTTTATGCTGGAGTTAGCGATCAAAACACACAGAATAGATTCCATAAAGCACGACAAACACGATACAGCATGACTTTTGATTTGAATGAATATAGAGCCTTGATATTTATCTTGTAAACAATAACCAAAATAAGACAATATATACATAAATATTTAACACAAACAATGTTGAAAAAATGAAGATAAGAGACAACAAAGGAATGAATGTTTTTGCCTTGCTTTCTACACTTGCTAGCATGACTTAGGGAATGTTTTGGTTCAGGTTTGGACATGGTTTGGGTCTGGTTTGGACCTAAAAAGGCATGGCTACAGGGCAAGAGCAAGGTGGAGGTTACAAGCATGAGAATACAAGGGGTCTAGGCTTGACAGTGGAGTTTTGGTGCACCACAAGGCTCGTCTACATGCATTGTTTGGCTCGGATCTTCATGTTTCAGATCTGGACAGAGGTGGGGAGGGGTGTGTCAAGGTCAGGTTAGGGGAGTGGTGGTGGCTATGGTGGTGGTTTGAGTGGATGAGCATGTAGAGGTGAAATAAGTATAGATCTAGGCATCTAGGTTGTAGTTTGAGGGGTTTGACCATCATTTGGGTATCGGCTATGATCAGATCTGGTGGAGTAGATGGTGGTGATGGTAGGGAAGAGATGGAAGGAGGTGGTGGCCGTGGAATAGGGGGGAGCCGCTCCAATCAGGGGAGAAAGCAAAGCAAATTTGCATAGAAAATATGAGAAAAAGTAGAAAGAAGGGAGGGATTTACCTAATTTTTTTGCAAGATGGAGGCCATGATTTTTTTTAGGGTTTAGGAGCTTTGGAAATTCGTGAATGAGAGGAAAAAATAGTGGCGGCTGAAGAAATGAGGAGATGTGGCCAATTGAATGAAAAGTTAGGTTAAAAAGTAGAAGGGTTAGAAAATAAAAGGGCCTTAGGAAGATAGAAAGTTTAAGGCCTTTCAAATTTCTTTAATTCATTTTTATAAGTTTATATTTCTGGTAATAACATTAATTCCAGTTAAAAATTCGAAAATTTGATAAAATATAAAAATATATATAATATTTATTGATTATATAAAGTAGGATTAAGGAAAATAGTTAAAACAGTGAACTAGACTAGAAAATTTTGAAATTGAATAGAATAAATTTTAGAAAATTCATATAAGCTTGCAATATATTTTTAAACATAAATAATAACATAATATAAAAATATATTCACAAAGTAAATATTTAAAATTAAATTTACATAAAATTTTTAAATGAAGAAAATAGGAAAACAGCCCTTAAAAATGGAAAATCAACACGGTAAATTTTGGAAAAATTATATTATTATTTTAAAATATTTAGAGATGAATTTTCAAAAATAAAACAAATTTAAAAATAAAATAAAAAATTTAAAAGGAAGAAAATAGCAGAAAATTAGAAAACAGCCTTTAAAAATAGGAAATAAATACAGTAAATTTTGGAAAAATTCTATTACCATTTAAAAATATTAAAAGACAAAAATATACATAAAATAACATATTTACACATATTAAGATAAAATATAAGAAAGAAAAATATGATTTATAAAATTTAAAATAGGCAAAATTGAACAATAAAACAAATTATACTAAAAATTGAAATGTACATAACTTTTACATTTTAACTCTGTTTTCAACGAAACGAAAAGTAGTGTTCAAGTTATTACATCTATTTTCATAATAAAAGATAAAATATATAATTTCAAACTATTTAAAATTTAAACTTAAAAGTCAAAGTTTGACTATTGACCAAAATTTACATTTTCTGGAAATATTAAATTTAGTCATATTTGGAATTCTAATTCACATCAAAATAAAAGTTTTTATATTTACAATAAAAAAATTTATTCTTTTTATAAATAAAGCTTTTGAATCTGGAAAAATCAATTTAAAAATGATTGTAAAATACAGGGTTGTTACACTCTCCCCTACTCAAAACTTTTCGTCCCCGAAAAGGAACGAGGTATGGGAAAGCATAGAAAAGATAGAGTGAAATAAGATTAAAATAAGATGACAAGGAGATTTAAATTACACCTGATAACTGTTGTTATAGGTAAGTTTAACAAGATGGAGGTGATCAAATCAAGAACACAAACACGAAAAAGATTCTCTAGAGTCTGAATCACCCATTTCACTTGACTGATGATCTATGAATGGAAAATAGTGTTCAGATTCAAAAATGAGTATCCAAGATTATACAGAAAGATTTCTAAACAGACTGGTATAAGCAATAGCCTTCCCATTCTGTAACAAGATAAGAGAAATAAGGACAACCAAAAGATAGTTTAAAAAACAAAATAAGATAATAAACTTGAAACCATAATGCTTTGAAATCATAACAATTTAGGGATGTTTATCATTTGTAAATTGTAACGACCCAGAATTTTGAACAAATTAAATTGAGAATATTTAATTTATTTTAAATATTTGAACGGTGATTTAATTTGAATCCTCGATATAAATTCAATTTTGGCGATTTAATTACAGAATTTAATCTATTGTAAGTTGAATAAAATTTAAATCTTCAATTTAAAGTTGAAGAAAAATATTTCGAAAGCTTTTAAAATTCGTATTGATAGTTCTGAAGATAATAGAAGCTTCAGGATTTAATTTCAAACTGTTCTGTTCAGTTTTGAATTTAATTGTTCGAACCGATATTTAAAAATAGCGTTCCGAGGCACAGTCTCGGAATCCGACGAAACCAGTTCCATTGGGTCCGGAATATTGTATTATTGTCGGGTTTCAGATTTCTTATTTTTCGAAGTTGATTGGTGACCTTACGGTGAGATAACGCGTTGGAAATTTGAATTGAATTCAATTTTAAATTCAATTTTTAACTGGGTCAATATCACACCACGTTGTCTCCCATTTGATGCGCCTATAATCACGGAAGAAATCGTGAAGGCACGATCTCCTGTCTCCCTCCTCAGTCAAAAAAATCATACGAGACACTCCTCTCCCCTTTCCAAAATAAACAAATTCGAAATCACGAAAACCACCCCTCTCGTTCAAATTAATGGCGGCAACTCTGGCAAGGCATCGCGACTTCATCGCGATGTGGGTTCTCGAGTTCGGCTTGAAGGCGACAATTTGGAGCGCGTCACGATGGTCGCGATTGGGGCAGAGTGGGTTCGAGAGCAAGGCACGCCGCGTCTTAGGGTTTCACAGTTATCTGAGGCGCGTGCGCGAATAAGTGGCGGAACGAGGGCAACGGCGGCGCTGGGATTCATGACGACGAGATGGCCGCGAGCTCGATGTGGGTGTTCGAGTGTGATAATGGCGTGGGCATCGACAGGCGATTGTCTGGAAGCTCAAAATTGTTCGTGAGGCCAGGAAGTTGCGATCGCAGGCAGTGGTGATTGAAGTGTCGCGAAATTGGGGGCATCGATGGGGCAAATGGTGGCGCTCGAAGTCGACGTGGTGTTAGTGGCGGAGTTCGCGACGAGTTCGCGACTTCGTCGCGAGGGGTGTTTCCAGGCGGCAGCTCGAAAGAGGTATACTGCAGTTTTTATTTTATTTTATTTATTTAGTTTAATTTTAAAACTTATATAAATATATACGAATTTACAGTAAAGTTAAATATATATGCAGTAGATATATATACAAAATTTCTGGTATAAAAGGTAGACATTTATATATATACAAATATCGGTAGAAAAACTTATGCAGTAATAATAAATATGCAGTAAGATATTTACTTATTTAGTTTTTGAATTGATAAATATATATATTGGGAAAAAAACTAATTTAAACAGTAAAGGGGAAAGTTTATACAAATAAGATAATGTATTTTTGGAAATTAATTTATTTTTGTTACTAAAGGATTTTATTTAAAAAGGAGAATTTATTTAAAGTTAAATCACTAGTTTACAATTGAAGTAATTTAAATTATTCGATTTATTCCGAATATTAATTGATTTTATAAAATATTTATACAAGGTCTATAATTGAAGAAAAACAAAATGGATTGGGAAAATGGATTGCAAAATAAAAAGCTAAGGTGAGATCTTCTCACTCAGATTTATGATTGAATTGCAGTTATTGATTGATTTGTTTGAATGTGCTATTAGATATGATAGGATATATCTATATATATAGCAGTATATACATATTGGCATATGTATATATTGGATTGATGATTTCCCGCCTCGTATAGCGGATGAGACCCTATTGCGCCGTTAGTAAGCGGATTTATAAAAACCTATATACCGCGATAATTCCGTACTGGAGCGGAATTGGTATTGTGCTAACATCTTTGGATGTAGGGAAACAGGTTGGAGGGATCCAACTGGACCCCTCACATTGATTGAATTTATTTCTACTGTGATGGGATAATCTGTGAAAGATTATTGTTGTTATTGAATTGATATCTGGAAATTGTTTGAAAAGCTAAAATTTAGCTGAATGGATGTTTTGACATCATTGGATTCCAAAAAATAAACGAAATTGAATTTTTGAATCAAAGTAGAAATTTCTAAGTGAATCAATTTTTGAAATTGAAGAAATTTTGAAGAAAGGAATTTTTAAAGTATAAAAAGTTAATTTTTAAAATCTTATCGAATTTATTTCCAGAATAAAGTGAAAATGTTAAATAAATGAATTTCGTATAATAGTGATTTTTAATTGAAGAAATTAATGTAAATTTGGATTTTTAAATAGATTGAAAGAAACGATTGAAATTTATTTCCTTAAAAAGGAATTTATTTAAAAGAAGATAAGTTGGAAATCCAATTAGAAATTTAATTGGTAAATTGAAATAAATGATGAAATCAATGTAAAATGATTTCAATTTGAAGAATCCATTTTAAAACCGAATATTGAACAATTTGAGAAAAATAAGGAATTCACTTAGTAGTGATAAATAAAATTAGAAGTCAATATTGAAATTGATTTGGTAGTGAAGTTTTTATAAATAGAATTAAAAAGTTTAAAAGTTGTTTATAAACCCAAAGTCACTTATTTTGATAAGTTAAATATAGAAGTTGATAAAAGAAGGTTTATAAGTCGAAGTTGTTATAAAAAAAGGAGAAATAGAATTTATAAACGTGTTTATAAATTCGAAATAGATTGAATGTGATAAATTAAGTATAGTAGGTTATTAAAGAAGTTATATTCACGATTTTGGACAGTGAATACATTGTTAAGTAAAATGGATTTATTTTTGAAGAAGTGATATTAAAAATGAAGTTAAACATTTTAAAGATGTCTTAAAATGTATTATGAATTGAAATCATAGATTTCAACAGTTCTTGTTGAAATAGACGTTTTCGAGAAATTTAAGGAAATGGTGGACTATAATACTGTTGTTATGGTAAATGGTTTCCGAAAGGAAATGTTTTATATAGTATTGGGATTTACCTATCTATCTAAATTTTTGAATCCCTATACTAGCGATTTTGGGTCGTCGTAACGATGTTTTACGTAACATTCGTTTTGACCCAAATAAATGTGTTAAAAGAATATCTTCCTTAAAGAATGAAATTATACTTATTTTGATTTAAGTATATCGAATATTTTCAATGTTGAAAATAAATGATTTGTGAAATACTTATTTTTAAATAAGTATGGAAATGCTTTTCCAATATGAAATGAACTGTTTTGAGAATTTATCTTCTTAAAGATAAATTGAAATTGAATATTGAAATTGATTTGAAAATCGTATATCAGAAGATATTTTGAAATATAAATTCAATATGGAATTTATAAAGGAAAGGGAAACTGTTTAGAAAAAATAAACGTTGATTTATTTTTGAAGTGTGGAAATTTTATATCTAGTAAAGATATTTTGGAAGATAAAATAATTTGGGAAAATTATTTGGAATCTGATGATGTTGCGCATCTTTATTGATAGTTAAATAACCGACTATCAATAATTACCTTTAGATAGGTATTTGTTGTGAATTGGATGAATTTGAATGCCACACTTATTTTTGAATTTACGCTCACTATTCGGGTTAGCCGGGAAAGGACCATGGGGTCGTATAACCCATTCCGAATATGTGATACGTCGTTATGAATTGCATTTGAAGACCGGTGTTGAAGACCGGATATTTTTGAAAACGGAAGGATTACCGTCGAGTTACTCTACATCGGCTGATCTCCGGTTTAGAGGTTTTATCACCCTTAGTGACGGGAAGTCCTGACGTGATTGGAAATTATCCGGATATGCAAGGGCTTCGTGAGAAGTGCCTTCGGTTCTGTTCGATCCCGGAACAGACTTGTATGGATTGTGTGTCTGACGTTACAATTTGAGATATAAAGCTGATTTCTTTCAAATACATTTCTGTTGGTGGCGGAGAATTTATTCTCTTAGCTTAACACCCTTCTCTGAGACGTACGAGCTCAGAGGTTATGTAGTTGAAATTTATCAGCGATATATCCCAATTTGGTAACGTGGCATACTAAGTGTTGCTGTGAAATGATCAGTGTTTGATCATTTGTGATATGATCATTTGTTTGATCTTATATCTTTGTGATCATAGGTTGATCATTTTGTTTGACCCGAAGCAGGGCTTTTTGTAGAAAACGTAGCTTTGTGGACGAGACTTCGTCGAGCCTCACACCCCGGAAATGGTCGAAACAGGAAGGATGCAGCAAGGTTCTAGGGAGTAGCGCCCCTTAGTGTATGTCATTCCTTCTGGATAAAGGTGGTATCATGGTATGGAGCCCAGATACTTAACCTCTGTGGTTACTGCATTATTATTATCTATGTGGTTTGTTGGAAATCGGGGATCCTCGGGAAGATCGGTGACGATCGGGGGATGGCATACGTGTGTTAGTAGTTACCTATTTTTGCAGAGGTAACCCGGCCTTGTGTTGGCAGAGATCTAACCGTAACGTTAGATTCTCGGGTCGTCTATTCCAGGGACGTACCCATCGTGGATAGGAAGTTCCTTAGCCTGGCCATTTGTTGGAAATCCAAAGAAACAATACGAGCCTTGTACGGTTTTAGTTGTAAAACCTATCATTCACTTATGGTGGCGCCCCACTGTTTGGATGGTAGCTATAGTAGGCATAGTTCGAAATGTCTATGCTGGCTAAGATTTATATTATACTTTCGAAATGATTTCTACACTATGCACTAATAATAATATCAAAATGATTTGATTTTGCGTAGTAAGCATCTTTGACTATCATAAGAAGAAATCTCCTCCAATTCTGCGTTTGCATTGTGTGTGTGGTGGGAGGTCTTATGGTAGTTTCATTTTCCAAAAGCATTTCGAATTGACTTTAAAAATTCTCTGCTGTTTATTTTTAAAGAATAACTGTTTTACGATCTCACACCAGTCACCATGACTGACTCGGAGTTTATTGTTCCCTTCTAAACTCTAGGTGCCCACCAATTTCCACACGGGCAGCCTAGAGTTATATTATCAGGATATTATGGATATTCTGGAGCTTTGGAGATAAGCTGGATGGCGAGACGTAGTATTTGTATCTGATAGTATTTATTCCGCTGTGTATTCTGTATTAGGACAAGTTTACATAACTGTCCATTGTTGTTTATTGACTCTGATGATATGATGTGATGTAATGTAATAACAGATAAAATTCTTTTGTTTTTAAATGATATTCATTTATCTATTATATATTGTTCCGCTGCGATGTGTAAGATTCTGATATTGTTTTCTGTTGCTGTTCTGTTGTTCTGTTGTTGTTCTTCTTTCTTTTTCTTCTATCTTCTTCTTCTACTTTTTTTCTTCTTTCTTAAAACCATAACTTTTCGGGTTTCCGGCATTCGATGGCTCAGCAGTCGATAAAGTGAGTATCGATGTTGAATTTTCGAAAGTCGAAAATTTTCGAGATGTTACAGAAATCATACTACTAAAAATCATAACACTTTGGAAATGAAGATTATTTTAAAGTTGTAACATTTCTAAGTTCATTCATTCAATTATAAAATTTCCAAAACGTTGTATTTTCAAAACAACAACACTTATAAAATGCCACAGTAGATATATTAATATTTCAAATCAGTTTAATTTCAAAAATATTCATTTAAATATCATTTAACTTATGCCTTATTAAAACATACTTTTATGAATGGAATATCCAAATTAAACTATACTTCGTTTATTAAGTCAAAAGTTCATTGTTTTACTTAGCTCTTCATTTAACAAATAACCTAACACTTTATTTAAAATGCCCATTTCATAAATAGTTATTCCTTCAATAAGTTACACTTAAAATTTCCATTTGAAAACCAAATTCTCATTTATCAAATTTAGTGATGTTAGAATACATTTTAACTATCATAATTATTCATTTTTCAAGACATATCAATTTCATACATAAAATATTTATCATAGCAAGTATAACAATCAAATTTCTTTACACATTTATTCATTTAGACATCAATTAAACTATGAATTCAAGTTAAATAAACATTATTACCAAAAGTCCAATTCAAATGTATATTATTTTATCTATTCAAAGATACATTATTTATTATACAACATATTCATTTCAGGAAATAACCTTTATTAAAATTCCTAGGTTAGACTTAAGGTTCCATATTAAATCAAATTTGATTATTAAGTTATTTAAATAAAATCTCTTTAAATTCCCTTTTTAAATATTTACCTCTGTTAATCTTTTATAACTAAAATTTAAGCGTATAACATTTATTACAACCACTCAGATTTTATTTATAAAAATCCTTTCTATATTGTATATTATCCAATTTCATATTCACTTTTGTGTAATTTAGGTAAGTTATATTGGAAATGAAATTGTGTGTTATACAAATAAACTTTCCAATTCAATTATCTCAAATTTGAATCATTTATTCAAAAAAAATTTAATTTTTCTTTTTATAACTGAAATTATTCTTTAAGATGAAATTTAAGAATTAATTTTCCGGTTTCCTTCAAACCAGTTAGAGATAAATAAATATATGTACATAATATGTCAAATCAATTTAAATCATATATCTATATATATTATAAATCAAATCATATTTAGAAATTCAAATAAATTAAATCTTTCAAAACAAAGCTGTAGTAAGACTACAGAACGGTCTCTTCGGTTCAAAACTCGAAAATGAACGTCGATGATGCTGCAGTCATCACCGAAATTATTTTCCAGCGACGAAGAGAAGAGCATTTAATTTTTAAACTTTAAAATCCTTTAGAGACAGATTTTTATTCAAAAATACTTTAAATTATATCCTTTTAAAACTTTAAACACAAGGTTTGAATCCATCGGAAATTAAATTCTTAAATTTCTTGTTTTAAATTCATTTCAGTTCCCAAAAAAATTTATAAAATAAATTCATTTGTAGAACAATAAATGATAAATCAAGTATTATCACTTCAAATTATCAATTTAAATCAATTTATTAAGTTCCATAAATTATATATCAAAATTTATTTCATTAACCAAATTTTTTTAATTTTTTATTTTTTATAATATTGTGTCAGTTTGTTCTGTCAAAGTGTTTTAGAAATCCTATCGATAGCGTTGATCAGACGAATCGATCGGAAACCCAAATTAACATCAACAACTCAAACAACACAATATAAAACAAAATATTAATTACAGATTTACAAATACAGTTCAAAATGTTTTGAAGGTAGGTTGGAAACAAAAGACAAGATGATTAAATAACAAAGTAGGGAGATGGGTAAGCTTAGATAACCGCGGACAACCTTAACCGGGTTAACCGTGAGTTAAAGAATAAGATCGATGTGGATTTTCCTGGGACAAATCTACATTCGATCTCAAGAGATAGAGTTTGGAAAAATAAAAGATATTAGCATCTAAACCAAGGATAAATATAAATCTCTGGTGAATCGATGCTGATTGTAAAGGATTTTCACCCTTTACAAGAAAATTAGAATATTGGCGAGACTGCCAATTCACTATAAAGATCATTCGAAGTGGAGTTATGTGATACTCCAAAATCAAAAGAAGATGAATAGTGAGGGACAAGAATGAATTTTGAAACCGCAGGGAACGTTCCAAAAATTCAAAGGAAATTCGAATCA
This sequence comes from Allium fistulosum, assembly GCA_030737815.1. Lineage (NCBI taxonomy): Eukaryota > Viridiplantae > Streptophyta > Magnoliopsida > Asparagales > Amaryllidaceae > Allium > Allium fistulosum. The sequence goes on along the minus strand of CM060902.1, from coordinate 270,526,210 downwards.
AGAGGAAAAGATTCAAACTCGAACGAAAGTGATTCTGTAAATAAATCTACTCCATATGCTGAGTTTTGCCTCAAAGCCAAAGCTCTGATACCAACTATAACGACCCGATATTTTCAACCATTCGCATCCATTATAAGTGTATAGGTAGACACTCATGCCGGAGTTGAATTGCTCAAAATACCGCGTTGTAATTAAAATTTGGCAAATCTCAGAATATACAGTAAATAAATTTAATCACAGATCACAGACACAGAGTAAAATAATGCAGCGGAAGTAAAAGAAATAGTAGTTCATGAAGCTACTATCTAAATATGTCAGAGTTACATAAGATACAACAGAAGAAATAGAGTACAACAAAAGTCTCAATAAAATAACCAAGTACAAGCTGAGTAGGACAACGGAACTGAAATAGATAGGATAAGACAAGCAGATAATCTCCAGCGATTCAAATCTCCAAGCGAGTGGAAATCTAAATCTGTGAATAACTCAGGCTGACCCGAGCATAAAGCAAAACACAAAACACTCGAGTCAGGACAATATATACTTATATAATGTAAACCAACTCAAGCGAACTGTAATAAGAGTACAAGTAACTTAGAAGATGCTTGGGACCGCCCATCCTCTAAGGATCCGTTAAAATATCTACTATGTAGTAATATTCGCTATTATAATAGTGTCTAAATAAGTAAAGTATAATCATATAGAAAATAGCGTTAAGGGGATGGAGAACCTTAACGCGGTCGGATCTTAAAATCATAATCGTAGTAAAGCTCGATATGGTAGGTGACACGGCACAACTAGGCAATGCCAGGGTAGGTATACCAATTACGCACACGGACTGATGGATACGCATAGCAGCCACTACCGTTCCACCTCGAACAACACTCCCAAATCGGAGGATGGCCATCTAATCAATCACAAGTAAGAGTATAATATCGAAGAAATGTGTCCGAGAAGAGGTGCTACCTCACTGGTCCAAGATCGCTCCTGTTTTAGCCACCTTATGCCAACTCACGGGAGTTGGGTCCACGTAACATACCTTAAGAACGTCACCACCATCCTACTTCATTCTGGAACCTCCACCGTGTACACAGTTGCCAAAGTGGTTTTCGGTAAGACAGAGAGTATGTCCATATCTGATCCCGGTCTCTTTAACAACCCAACGTTATTATAACCCGTGGTTATAAGTTTAAAAACAGTTTATACTTCAAAATAGAATATCATTTCAAATCCAAATCTTTATCAAAATAAAGATTAAATCAATTCCAAACCATTTCCATATTTTTAAAATATCATATCATTTCAAAACTTCATTTCAAATCATTTTAATAAAATAAAATATCCTATCAGTTCAAATCCAAATATTCAACTTTAAATACCTTTTAAATTCAAAGATATCGTTCATTTACTATCATTTCAAATCACCTTTAAATAGTTTATTTTCCAATCAAAATAGTTCATTTAAACCCTTTAAAAGTGTAATTATTATATTTTCAAATCAAGTATTCAATTTCCAAAGTTTCAAACCATTCTGAGTTCGTTTACTAAGTCAAAAACCCTAATTATTAAAATTTCAGCATTTCACAGCATTTAAAAACAACTGCTATAAGTTATATTCGAAAACATTTTTAATTCAGCAAAGACAGCACTTAAAACTGCTGTTAAAACTCAGTTTTAGTTGAATTATAGTTCAAAACAGAAAAGACAGCATTTCAGAAGTGCTGCGGTAGTTCACATTTCAAAACAAGGGTTAAATTTGGTTTCAGCAAAGACTGCAGACGATTATAGCATTTCCAGAGAATGCTATAATAGGCCTGAGTTCAATATTAGCCTATAAGATCAATTACAGCAACTACAGCATTTCAGAAATGCTGTAATAGCTCCTTTTACACAATTTTAGTTCAAAACAGAATCTATAGCATTTCTGAATGCTATTAAAAGTAGATTTCAGGTGTTAGTGTATTTCCAGCAATTAAATAACTTCAATTTAAAACACATAAACATTTTAAAAATCATATTTTAACATTTAAAATGTTCATTTACATATCATTTAACATGTATCTTTTTCACAATAAATTTCTTATAATTAAATCCAATTTTCAACAATTTACTTAATAAATTTAAGTGTAAAAGTTTCCAATTCTTCACATTTCAACAAATAACTTAACACTTCAAATTTAAATTACCATTTCACAAATTTAACTAAATTTCCAATTTTATTTAATTAACTTAAACCTTTAATTAAAACCAAATTTCACATTTCCATGTCAAGTTATATTTTAAAAGATCACTTTTAAACATTCATTTATTTAACCACTTAAATTCATAGAAAAATAAATAATACTTTAATAAATCACTTAAATTCAAATTTAATCAAATTATCATATTTACCATTTCCAAATAAAATTTAATATCCATTTTATTTATTTAACTTAAAATATCATTTTTAACCAAATTCCAAATTTCCAACTTAAGTTATATTTCAAAAATCCAGTTAAACCATTCATTAATTACATTTTTAACACATAGAAAAATCATAATTTCTTTATTTTAAAACATTTCAAAAACTATTTAAATCAAATTTCATAAATTTATAATTTTTAAAATACTTAAAAATATCCAAAACACTTTATAAAATAACCACGGGCCTGTATATAATTTTCTAACTTAGGTCAAGTGATACAGATATGTATCATTTCAATCCGCAGTTAAAAAAGAAAAATCCGGGTTCTATCATTTCAAACCCGCAATCCCAAGTTAAAATAATTTAAATAAAATCGTTCAGGCCTATCATTTCAGCCCATAACGATTTTTCCCTATTCTAAAGTCCGTTCGGGTATGTATCATTTCAACCCATAGTGATTCTAATCTACAGGGAACTTGCAATGGTGATAACAGATATAAATAACAGAATAACATTAAATAACAGTAACATATGATATAACAGGTGTAATAACAGGTGTGAACATCATATGATAATAATATAGGCATATATAACATGATAATATATTTCTACAGATTCACAGGGTGTCAATTTACTAGTTATATAGGTACATATTGTCTGGTGAGAATAACTCACCTTTTTATGCTGGAGTTAGCGATCAAAACACACAGAATAGATTCCATAAAGCACGACAAACACGATACAGCATGACATTTGATTTGAATGAATATAGAGCCTTGATATTTATCTTGTAAACAATAACCAAAACAAGACAATATATACATAAATATTTAACACAAACAATGTTGAAAAAATGAAGATAAGAGACAACAAAGGAATGAATGTTTTTTCCTTGCTTTCTACACTTGCTAGCATGACTTAGGGAATGTTTTGGTTCAGGTTTGGACCTAAAAAGGCATGGCTACAGGGCAAGAGCAAGGTGGAGGTTACAAGCATGAGAATACAAGGGGTCTAGGCTTGACAGTGGAGTTTTGGTGCACCACAAGGCTCGTCTACATGCATTGTTTGGCTCGGATCTTCATGTTTCAGATCTGGACAGAGGTGGGGAGGGGTGTGTCAAGGTCAGGCCAGGGGAGTGGTGGTGGCTATGGTGGTGGTTTGGGTGGTGGTTGAAGTGGATGAGCATGTAGAGGTGAAATAAGTATAGATCTAGGCATCTAGGTTGTAGTTTGAGGGGTTTGACCATCATTTGGGTATCGGCTATGGTCAGATCTAGTGGGGTAGATGGTGGTGATGGTAGGGAAGAGATGGAAGGAGGTGGTGGCCGTGGAATAGGGGGAGAGCCGCTCCAATCAGGGGAGAAAGCAAAGCAAATTTGCATAGAAAATAGGAGAAAAAGTAGAAAGAAAGGAGGGATTTACCTAATTTTTTTGCAAGATGGAGGTCATGATTTTTTTTAGGGTTTAGGAGCTTTGGAAATTCGTGAATGAGAGGGAAAAATAGTGGCGGCTGAAGAAATGAGGAGATGTGGCCAATTGAATGAAAAGTTAGGTTAAAAAGTAGAAGGGTTAGAAAATAAAAGGGCCTTAGGAAGATAGAAAGTTTAAGGCCTTTCAAATTTCTTTAATTCATTTTTATAAGTTTATATTTCTGGTAATAACATAATTCCAGTTAAAAATTCGAAAATTTGATAAAATATAAAAATATATATAATATTTATTGATTATATAAAGTAGGATTAAGGAAAATAGTTAAAACAGTGAACTAGACTAGAAAATTTTGAAATTGAATAGAATAAATTTTAGAAAATTCATATGAGCTTGCAATATATTTTTAAACATAAATAATAACATAATATAAAAATATATTCACAAAGTAAATATTTAAAATTAAATTTACATAAAATTTTTAAATGAAGAAAATAGGAAAACAGGCCTTAAAAATGGAAAATCAACACGGTAAATTTTGGAAAAATTATATTATTATTTTAAAATATTTAGAGATGAATTTTCAAAAATAAAACAAATTTAAAAATAAAATAAAAAATTTAAAAGGAAGAAAATAGCAGAAAATTAGAAAACAGCCTTTAAAAATAGGAAATAAATACAGTAAATTTTGGAAAAATTCTATTACCATTTAAAAATATTAAAAGACAAAAATATACATAAAATAACATATTTACACATATTAAGATAAAATATAAGAAAGAAAAATATGATTTATAAAATTTAAAATAGGCAAAATTGCACAATAAAACAAATTATACTAAAAATTGAAATGTACATAACTTTTACATTTTAACTCCGTTTTCAACGAAACGAAAAGTAGTGTTCAAGTTATTACATCTATTTTCATAATAAAAGATAAAATATATAATTTCAAACTATTTAAAATTTAAACTTAAAAGTCAAAGTTTGACTATTGACCAAAATTTACATTTTCTGGAAATATTAAATTTAGTCATATTTGGAATTCTAATTCACATCAAAATAAAAGTTTTTATATTTACAATAACAAAATTTATTCTTTTTATAAATAAAGCTTTTGAATCTGGAAAAATCAATTTAAAAATGATTGTAAAATACAGGGTTGTTACAATAAGCTGAATATATTATGTATTATCCTCAATCCATATCATACAATCCATTTAATAATTGATTTTCGTTTCCAATTTGTCAAGTTCAATATTTTACTCGATTATAAACAAATATCTTTACTATTTATTTCCAATTAGAAAATATAATCCAATTCCTAATTTTTCAAAAATATATCATTTATGATTTCAGATTCATCTACTTTGCATTTCACAAAACAAATTACAGCCATAATTATTTTCTTTGTCCAGAACTTGTACACAATCCACAAACGAAGATGTACAAGTTGTTATTTCTCAGTATACCATTCAAAACAAGTTACAAAGCAAATAATTGAATTCAAAAACAACCACAGTAAAAAGGCATGCCATAGGGTCCATCAGTAATGAATGCAGTAATGAAATATGTTTCAGGATCTATCAGTGTTGCTGCTAACATAATCCTAACAAACTACAATGTAACGACCCACTATTTTAGACCATTCAAATCGACAATAATCCACACATGTCTGACTTGAATAATTCAAAATAACAGATTGTAAATAAATTTGGAGCAAATGAAATCAAATACACAGAATCACAGACACAGAACATATCAGAATAACTCGCAGCGGAAATTAAAAATACCATAGTAGTTCATGAAGCTACTATAACAAACTCTCAAAACAAAATACATAATATTTGTTTGAAAACATATACAATAGAAATCTCAAATAAATAGAAGTTTATGAATACCAGAACTGAAATAGAACAACTGAACTGAAAGGAACAGATAACTAGACAAGCAGAATCTCCAGCGATTCCTAGCTCCAGAAAGAAATCCAAAGCTAAGCTGTAAATACTCAGGCTGACCCGAGCGTAAAGTAAAATACAAAACACTCGAGTCAGGACAATATATACTTATATAATGTAAACCAACTCAAGTGAACTGTAGTAGAAATGCATAATAACTCAAAGGATGCTTGGGATCGCCCATCCTTTAAGGATCAGTTAAACTATAAATTAAATACATCCCGTGGTTAAAATTTCAAAATGGTATTTTATACTTCGAAATCAAATATCATTTCAAAATTCAATATCCTTCAAATATCCATTTCAAAATATCAAAATATCATATTTCAAAATAGTTTATATTTCGAAACAAATTACTTTATTTTAAATCATAAAAATGAAGTTATTATATTTAATAATTAAATTATTAAATTTCCAAAATTTTAATCTTTCAAAGTTCATTCGTTCACTTAAATTAATTAAAATAATGAAAATTCAACTTTCGCAGCATTTAAAAAATGCTACGGAAAGTCACATTTAAAACAGTTCAATTTAACAAAAGACATCATTTAAAATGCTGTAATAGGGTTACATTAGTTTCAAATAAACTTAGTTAAATTCAACCATTATAACATTTACAAAAATGCTATAATAGCCTTTAATTAAATTTAGCCATTTTGTTCATTATTATCAACTACAGCATTTACAAATGTTGTATTATCATTTACATTAGAATTAATAGCATTTCAGAAATGCAGTTAATTAACTTCAAATATTCAGTATAATTTCACAAACAATTATATTTTGATATAAATCATTTTTAACTTTAAAAATCATATAATTTCACTTTTAAAACAATCATTCAAATACCCTTATATTCATGATTTTATAAAGTTAAACCTCCATTCAAAAATCAAAATTTAATAATAATTCACTTATTAAATTCCAATATTAAATTATAAATTCATTAAATTAAATTAACTTAACACTTAAGTTTAAATTTTCAAATATAACTTAATTCCATTTTTTATTGACTTAACTTAAAATTCACTTTTAAGCCAAATTCACAAATTTCCAATTTTAGTTATATTTCAAAATTTCAACTTAAATATTCATTCATTTCACATTTTAACTTTATTCAAAATCATTAATATAATATAAAAATCATTTAAATTCACTTTAATCCAAATTATCATGAATTTATCACATTTCACATTTAATTTAAATTCCAATTATCACCAAATTAAAATTTCCCAAAATAACTTACATTTCAAATTTTCAAATTTTACCATTAATTTATTTCACTTATAAATTTTCAGAAAATCAATAATGCTTTACAAAAATCATTTTTATTTAGTTTAAATCAAAATATCATAATATTTACATTTTTAAAAAATTTTAAAAAAAATTTATAAAACATATTTTAACTACGGGTCTGTATTTCATTTCTAGTGTAGGTAAAGTGATACGGGTAATATATCATTTCAACCTGTAATTTACAAAGAAAACCCGGGTTTGATCATTTCAAACCCGCAATCCCAAGGAAATGAAAAAAATAATTGAAAATCATTCAGGCCTATCATTTCAGCCCATAATGATTTTCTCCTATTCTAAAGTCCGTTCGGGTATGTATCATTTCAACCCATAGTGATTTTAATCTAAAGGGAACTTGCAGTGTGATAAACTGATAAAAATAATAGAACGACATAATATAACAGTAACATATAATATAATAGGTGTTTAAGCATGGGTGAACATCATAAAATCATAACATAACAAGTGTAACATGATAATGCATTTTACAGATTCAAAAGGGGTCAATTCACTAGTTATATATGTACATATTGTCTGGTGAGAATAACTCACCTGTTAAGCTGGAGATTTGCCAACAAAGCTCACAACACAAAGATTACGAAGGCATGACAACTCTAATACAATTTGAGTGTGGAGAGAAAATCCAATGATATAGATCTTGTGTTACAACCCAAACAAAAATCAAAGCAAACCATAAATTTCAATACACTAGAAATGAAATAACTTTTAAATAAAAAGAGATACGAATGCCAAATCTTTTCCCTTGCTTTCTCTATTCTTTTGTCATGGCCTAGGGATGGTTTTGGCTCTGGTTTGAACAAGTTTGGCTCATGTTTGGTCATGTGTATGCATGGCCTAGGTAGTAGAATATGAGGAGGAAGTTTATACAAGGGAATATGAAGAGTTTAAGGCAAAATAGGTGGGTTTTGTTCACAAAAATGGCTCGGCCATGGGCTTGTGTGGTCAGGTCAGAGGGGTATGGATCAGGTCAGTGGAAGGAAAGGTGTGTGGTGGTCTGGACAAAGATGGTGGAGGCGGCCTAAGGTGGTGGTGGTGGTGGAAAATGGAGTGGTGAAGCAATAGTGGTAAACAATCATGTTTTTATGGCTTGTTTTGCAATTTTTGTGGAGTTTTGGCATCATGGTGGCTCGGCCTTGGTCAAGACCAGAGGAGTAGCTGGTGGTGATGGCAGGGAAGAGATGTAGGGGGTGGTGGCCGTGGATATGGAGTGGAGGCCATTCAAAGAAGCAAAGAAAACAAGGCAAAATACATGAAAAATGAGAAGAAAAGTGTAAAAAGTAGCCATTACCCATAGATTTTTCTTGAAGCCATGAATGAATGAGAAGGTAAAATGTTTTTGGGTGAATGGAGGCTGAAAACTCACGGCTACAAACCAAAAATGCACAGCCAAGATAGTAATTGAGGAGTTATGGCAAATGAAAGGACAAAGGAGATGAAAGGACTTAAGGTAAATAAGCTTTTAAAACTCTTCATATTTCTTTTTCTTTATATTCAAATAAAACAAAAATAAAATCAGTAAATTGACTTTAAAACCGAAACAAAGTAATATAAAATAAAAATAATTAATTAATTTTAAAGAAAATTGAAAAAGAATATAAGAAATTGCTTAAAAATTGAAAACAGGGTCCAGAAATTACAAATAAATCACTATTTACTTTGGAAAATTAACAACTTCATTTTAAAAATATTTTAAAAAAAAATGTGAAGTAAAATAATTCATTTATATTTTCAAAATGAAATAAATAATTAAATTTAGAGAAATTAGAAAAAGAACTAAAGAAATTGCTTAAAAATTCAAAACAGGACTTAAAATTTACAAATAGAATATCACTAGTTTTAGAAAATTTCTATTTCACTTTAAAACAAATAAAAGGTCAAATAAATAAAATAAATGAGGAACAAAATAAAGTGGGAATGAGAATCAAATAAGATTTTAAGAAAAAAAATAGAAAAATAAATAAAGAATTTCTTTAATTAATTGAAACTGGAAATTAGAAATTGTAAGCAAAATACAACTGACACTGGAAAATGTCAATTATACTTTTAAAAAATGTTTTAAAACCAAAATATGTGCACAACATGTTATTTTACCCATATAAATATAAATTAGAACATTACATGACCAAATAAAATATTATTTATACAATTTAAAATAAACAATTTGTTAAATACAGCAAATTACACACAATATTGAAAAAGGCATAACTTTCACATTATAAATCAGATTTCAACGAAACGAAAAGCATTATTCTTAAAATTTTATTTACTTTCAAAATAAAAGATAAAATTAAAATTTTCAAACTTTCAAATTTCTAAATTAAAAGTCAAAGTTTGACCATATTGACCAAAATTCACTTTTCTGGAAAATATTCTTTTTAGTCATGTTTGGAATTCTAATTCACATCAAAATCAAAATTTATATTTAAAATAACAAAATTTATTCATTTTAATAAATAAAATAAAGTATTTAAATCAGGAAATTAATTAAAATAACCAAAATATACAATTAAAATAATCATAAAATACAGGGTTGTTACACTCTCCCCCACTCAAATCTTTTCGTCCTCGAAAAGGAATGAGGTACGGAAAACACAGAAAAGATAAAATGGAATAGGATTAAGACAAGATGACAAGAAGATTAAAATTGTACCTGATAATTGTTGTTATGGGTAAGTTTAATAAGGTGGAGAATAGGAATAGCTAGAAGGGAAAATAGGACGAAAGACAAGGATGAGCCATTAATTTAAAATTGTTGGTTGAAGAGGTAAACAATATTTAAAACACTTTAAAATCTTTTAGAAAGGAAATAACTGATCAAAATAACCTTTATAATATTTTATCAAAATACTTTTTAACTCGATGTCTTAAGAAGTTTATCCTCGTTCCTGCAGACTCTGGCAGTGCGTTGATCAGGCGCAAAGCTAGAATTCTCCAGGTACTTAGTAGACTTGTTTCAACACCCAGTGAAAATACTGGAAAACTTTTTAAAAACAGATATGGAAAGTACAATCCAAACAAAAACAAACAAAACCTTTGTCTAACCATGGTTCACAGATACACAATGGTTACGCCTGGATCCCCCAGGAAACAATCCATATCCGTAAGCTTTCTCAGCCCTACGAGTTACGCCACGATGACTAGTAGAATGCAGGATACACAATGGTTACGCCTGGATCCCCCAGGAAACAATCTGTACCCCCAGGCAAGACTCAGCCAAGCATTTGTGCTACTATTCGCGACCTACACAGATTGCAGGATACACAATGATTACGCCTGGATCCCCCAGAAAACAATCCGTACCCCTAGGCAAGACTCAGCCAGGCAGTTGCGCTATGCAGTCACGAGAGAACAATAAGACCATGGGTAATGCCATGGAATTCGAAGGACACTCGAGTATCATATCTGGAAAACCAAAAATCAAAGAGAATAATATCGATAGAATGAATCCAAGATGTGGCCACAAATCGGATATCAAGCAGAAGGCACTTTCCATATCTTTACTTCGAAAATATGTATCATATAGTACCTTTTCAAATCACTTTCAAATATCGTACTTATATAAAATCCATTATATATAAGATTTAATTTTCAAATCGAATACTTTCCAAAATCAATAGTATATCAAATCATACTTATATAGACTTCAATTATATAAGATTTCACTTTCAAATTGAGTACCTTTTCAAATCTATAGTTTTCGAATCAATTTCATACTCATACAAATCAATTTTATATAAGTTCGACAACTCCCAAATCAAGTGTTTAGTAACATAAGGTTCTCAAATTTCAATTTGTTTCAATATCAGTTCAATTTCAAAATCATATACAATTTCACCAAATTATTTCTTCTCAAATTAATTATCTTTAGTTTCAAAGTTTCCAAAATAATAGATTTAGAAAATAAATCCAAATTTCCAAATCAATATAATTTAAGTCAACCAATTCATTTCCAAAATCAAATGTTTTCAAAATCATCTTATACTTACGTAAGGTCTATCTTACATAAGGATCAAATTTTCAAAATAATTTCGCTGTATGAAGAGCCATATGGGATTGAATATCTTTGCTTTTATGGGTTATATATCTTTGTAATTTAAATTGGAAATTTTCTTTTAATAAGCAAAGATATTCTAACTCGACGGCTTTCAATTTCAGCGTCAAAATATATCAAAGATATTAGAATATAAGATGTACATATGTCATCATTTCGCAAAGTCACATTCGATCGCTCGCTCAATCACACAAGTTCGCTTTCGAACTAGTATTGTCCATTCACTTCCCTAATGCGGATTTCGATATGGTTTCTCAACTAGAAGCCATCAGTCTCCTTGCATAGCCATATACTATGATAGAGAATTCTAGAATCGAGCCCAAAATCCATATCAAATATTCGTCATCAAGAATTGAATGAAAAATCCTAACACGAAATGGTGTAATTCACCTCGAACTTGTGTACTCAAACTTGGATCAAATTAATTATGCGAATAAAACAGCATACGTACAACTTATATATTTATTCCAACTTGTTACCTATATAGTTTCATAAAGATGTTACTAAGTTAAAACACTTAAAATTTATTCAAAATATTTTGAAGAACAATTTCTTTTCAAAACATTTCAAATCTAAATTTCATATTAGAAAAAAATTTAAATTGCCTTATTCATTTACTTAACAAAACAGTTTCAACTTATTTAAATCAGATTACTTCATACTTAAACATTTAAAACAAACTTATATACTTTATCAAAATACTTTTCAAATTTCTTAGCTTTGAAAAGTTAACCTTGATTTGGAAGTACTCGAACTTCGAAATAGTTGAAGAAATCATTTTCAAATTCAAGAGTTGGAAATTAGCAACAAATCAGTAAATCAATTTTAATAGATAGGGTTATATCAAATCCAAAACTCGAGGACTGAACACCGGTTCATTTCAAATCGATTCAAATATATTTACATATATCTTTCGAATATCAAATCATACTTCGGAATTTGAAATCAAAAATGGTTTCACAAAATCACTCGCATAGCAAAGCTATTAAAGTGGCCTCTCCCTCACACAGAAACTCGAAAATCAATGTCGATGATGCGTGCACTCATCACCGAAATTATTTTCCAGCGACACAAGTGAGTTCTGGACTTCCATTTACTTTGAAAACTTCTTTGAAATTCCTTCGAAATCATTAAAACCCATTAAAATCATTGAAACATTACTTATTCGGAAAAATAATTTCAAATCATATTATTTATTATTTCAAAATCCTAAAACCAGTTCCAAAATGCCGGAGTTCAATCACTTAAATTCAGATTCAAAACCTTCAGTTATAAATCATTTTATATGAAACCATTTCTTATAAAATTTTCACAATTTCAAATCCTTTCAAAACTTCAAATTCTCATTTTTTTTAAAAGGTATATAATCCTTATCAAAAACATTTCATCTTTATATAAAAATATGGTCATCCTTATCAAAATAAAAACTACGATGAATACACAATTTTCAAAAGACAATCAACCACAAACTTTCCAAGGGACAATTCAAGGATGAATTTCAAAGCAAAACAGAGATTCAAATTTAGAAGGACTCTAATCAAATAGAATTCTAATTCAAAGATAGGCTCAAACGAAGATAAGATAATTAAATTACCAAATAGAAGATGGATAAGCCTATATGAATCGCGGGCGACCTTAACTGGTCAACCGTGACTTCAGGAATATAATCGATGCGAAAATCTAAGGCAAATCGACCTTCGATTGCCGGAGATAGAATCTAAATATAGCAGAAGATAGAAAACATCGTAAACCGAGGATACAGAAATATCCGATGAATCAATGCCAATTATAATCATTCAAAGATTGGCGGAATCGCCACCCTATAAAGGTCATACAAAGTGGAGTGATGCAATGCTCCAAAATCAAAAGAATACAATTATGAGAGACAGGAATGGATTTCAGAACAAGTGGGAGCGTTCCAAAATTCAAAGGAATCCTATTCGATAAGAATCCAAACGAAGATTAGAGATATATAACCTATATCGATACAGGAAATTTCCCATTCAAAATTTGGAATGACTCGAATTCATAACATACGAAAACAGAAGCATAAATATCTTTAGTTGGACAACTTTAGCTAAGCAAAAGATACAACAGAGTTTACTCAAAACAACCTAACAAACTACAGATTTTGCCATACTCAAAATAGATTCCTATCAACAATGGATCTAGATCAATCAAGAGAGAAGTTCAAAATTTTAGAGGATCCTAATCAAAGAAATTACTAACAAGGTGGATACAAAAGGAATGAAGTTTAAGAAATATTTTACTTTCAAAGCAAGGAAATTTATATCAAAATAATCTTTGAAAATTCTTTAAAAATCATTTGAAAATCATTTTATACTTTGAAAATACGTTCTCTCACAAAGAAATGATTCTGAGATAGATTTCACTCATTCTAGGGTATTTCTACCCTATCTCTAATGAATTTTTGCTCCGCAGGCTAAGGTTTGCCAAAAACCAAAGCTCTGATACCAACTGTAACGACCCACTATTTTAGACCATTCAAATCGACAATAATCCACACATGTCTGACTTGAATAATTCAAAATAACATATTGTAAATAAATTTGGAGCAAATGAAATCAAATACACAAAATCACAGACACAGAACATATCAGAATAACTCGCAGCGGAAATTAAAAATACCATAGTAGTTCATGAAGCTACTATAACAAACTCTCAAAACAAAATACATAATATTTGTTTGAAAACATATACAATAGAAATCTCAAATAAATAGAAGTTTATGAATACCAGAACTGAAATAGAACAACTGAACTGAAAGGAACAGATAACTAGACAAGCAGAATCTCCAGCGATTCCTAGCTCCAGAAAGAAATCCAAAGCTAAGCTGTAAATACTCAGGCTGACCCGAGCGTAAAGTAAAATACAAAACACTCGAGTCAGGACAATATATACTTATATAATGTAAACCAACTCAAGTGAACTGTAGTAGAAATGCATAATAACTCAAAGGATGCTTGGGATCGCCCATCCTTTAAGGATCAGTTAAACTATAAATTAAATACATCCCGTGGTTAAAATTTCAAAATGGTATTTTATACTTCGAAATCAAATATCATTTCAAAATTCAATATCCTTCAAATATCCATTTCAAAATATCAAAATATCATATTTCAAAATAGTTTATATTTCGAAACAAATTACTTTATTTTAAATCATAAAAATGAAGTTATTATATTTAATAATTAAATTATTAAATTTCCAAAATTTTAATCTTTCAAAGTTCATTCGTTCACTTAAATTAATTAAAATAATGAAAATTCAACTTTCGCAGCATTTAAAAAATGCTACGGAAAGTCACATTTAAAACAGTTCAATTTAACAAAAGACATCATTTAAAATGCTGTAATAGGGTTACATTAGTTTCAAATAAACTTAGTTAAATTCAACCATTATAACATTTACAAAAATGCTATAATAGCCTTTAATTAAATTTAGCCATTTTGTTCATTATTATCAACTACAGCATTTACAAATGTTGTATTATCATTTACATTAGAATTAATAGCATTTCAGAAATGCAGTTAATTAACTTCAAATATTCAGTATAATTTCACAAACAATTATATTTTGATATAAATCATTTTTAACTTTAAAAATCATATAATTTCACTTTTAAAACAATCATTCAAATACCCTTATATTCATGATTTTATAAAGTTAAACCTCCATTCAAAAATCAAAATTTAATAATAATTCACTTATTAAATTCCAATATTAAATTATAAATTCATTAAATTAAATTAACATAACACTTAAGTTTAAATTTTCAAATATAACTTAATTCCATTTTTTATTTACTTAACTTAAAATTCACTTTTAAGCCAAATTCACAAATTTCCAATTTTAGTTATATTTCAAAATTTCAACTTAAATATTCATTCATTTCACATTTTAACTTTATTCAAAATCATTAATATAATATAAAAATCATTTAAATTCACTTTAATCCAAATTATCATGAATTTATCACATTTCACATTTAATTTAAATTCCAATTATCACCAAATTAAAATTTCCCAAAATAACTTACATTTCAAATTTTTAAATTTTACCATTAATTTATTTCACTTATAAATTTTCAGAAAATCAATAATGCTTTACAAAAATCATTTTTATTTAGTTTAAATCAAAATATCATAATATTTACATTTTTAAAAAAATTTAAAAAAAAATTATAAAACATATTTTAACTACGGGTCTGTATTTCATTTCTAGTCTAGGTAAAGTGATACGGGTAATATATCATTTCAACCTGTAATTTACAAAGAAAACCCGGGTTTGATCATTTCAAACCCGCAATCCCAAGGAAATGAAAAAAATAATTGAAAATCATTCAGGCCTATCATTTCAACCCATAATGATTTTCTCCTATTCTAAAGTCCGTTCGGGTATGTATCATTTCAACCCATAGTGATTTTAATCTAAAGGGAACTTGCAGTGTGATAAACTGATAAAAATAATAGAACAGCATAATATAACAGTAACATATAATATAATAGGCGTTTAAGCATGGGTGAACATCATAAAATCATAACATAGCAAGTGTAACATGATAATGCATTTTACAGATTCAAAAGGGTCAATTCACTAGTTATATATGTACATATTGTCTGGTGAGAATAACTCACCTGTTAAGCTGGAGATTTGCCAACAAAGCTCACAACACAAAGATTACGAAGGCACGACAACTCTAATACAATTTGAGTGTGGAGAGAAAATCCAATGATATAGATCTTGTGTTACAATCCAAACAAAAATCAAAGCAAACCATAAATTTCAATACACTAGAAATGAAATAACTTTTAAATAAAAAGAGATACGAATGCCAAATCTTTTGCCTTGCTTTCTCTATTCTTTTGTCATGGACTAGGGATGGTTTTGGCTCTGGTTTGAACAAGTTTGGCTCAGGTTTGGTCATGTGTATGCATGGCCTAGGTAGTAGAATATGAGAAGGAAGTTTATACAAGGGAATATGAAGAGTTTAAGGCAAAATAGGTGGGTTTTGTTCACAAAAATGGCTCGGCCATGGGCTTGTGTGGTCAGGTCAGAGGGGTATGGATCAGGTCAGTGGAAGGAAAGGTGTGTGGTGGTCTGGCCAAAGATGGTGGAGGCGGCCTAAGGTGGTGGTGGTGGTGGAAAATGGAGTGGTGAAGCAATAGTGGTAAACAATCATGTTTTTATGGCTTGTTTTGCAATTTTTGTGGAGTTTTGGCATCATGGTGGCTCGGCCTTGGTGAAGACCAGAGGAGTAGCTGGTGGTGATGGCAGGGAAGAGATGTAGGGGGTGGTGGCCGTGGATATGGAGTGGAGGCCATTCAAAGAAGCAAAGAAAACAAGGCAAAATACATGAAAAATGAGAAGAAAAGTGTAAAAAGTAGCCATTACCCATAGATTTTTCTTGAAGCCATGAATGAATGAGAAGGTAAAATGTTTTTGGGTGAATGGAGGCTGAAAACTCACGGCTACAAACCAAAAATGCACAGCCAAGATAGTAATTGAGGAGTTATGGCAAATGAAAGGACAAAGGAGATGAAAGGACTTAAGGTAAATAAGCTTTTAAAACTCTTCATATTTCTTTTTCTTTATATTCAAATAAAACAAAAATAAAATCAGTAAATTGACTTTAAAACCGAAACAAAGTAATATAAAATAAAAATAATTAATTAATTTTAAAGAAAATGGAAAAAGAATATAAGAAATTGCTTAAAAATTGAAAACATGGTCCAGAAATTACAAATAAATCACTATTTACTTTGGAAAATTAACAAATAGAATTATTTCACTAGACTTAAAATTTACAAATAGAATATCACTAGTTTTAGAAAATTTCTATTTCACTTTAAAACAAATAAAAGGTCAAATAAATAAAATAAATGAGGAACAAAATAAAGTGGGAATGAGAATCAAATAAGATTTTAAGAAAAAAAATAGAAAAATAAATAAAGAATTTCTTTAATTAACTGAAACTGGAAATTAGAAATTGTAAGCAAAATACAACTGACACTGGAAAATGTCAATTATACTTTTAAAAAATGTTTTAAAACCAAAATATATGCACAACATGTTATTTTACCCATATAAATATAAATTAGAACATTACATGACCAAATAAAATATTATTTATACAATTTAAAATAAACAATTTGTTAAATACAGCAAATTACACACAATATTGAAAAAGGCATAACTTTCACATTATAAATCAGATTTCAACGAAACGAAAAGCATTATTCTTAAAATTTTATTTACTTTCATAATAAAAGATAAAATTAAAATTTTCAAACTTTCAAATTTCTAAATTAAAAGTCAAAGTTTGACCATATTGACCAAAATTCACTTTTCTGGAAAATATTCTTTTTAGTCATGTTTGGAATTCTAATTCACATCAAAATCAAAATTTATATTTAAAATAACAAAATTTATTCATTTTAATAAATAAAATAAAGTATTTAAATAAGGAAATTAATTAAAATAACCAAAATATACAATTAAAATAATCATAAAATACAGGGTTGTTACATACAAGGTAAACATTAGAACTTAATACGCTCAGTCAAGTAAACTGAAACGCATATCATCATCAATCAGCAGGCTACCAAACTATATCTGTTACCCTTTTACTTACTTGCTAACCAAACAAACAACTCTATACAGACTTCAATTATCAACACTGCTGCTGCAAACAAGTTTGTTGACAGTATTCAACAAACTTCTTCAAACTAAAGCACGACGAACAAGACCAAAAAGAAAAAAAAAGTGAAAAAAAAAATCACCACTGTCAGCCTCAATCACCACTAGCCCATCAAACTTCAACACTGCTTCGACAACACTTCGAACCACCTTCTATCAACAAAACATTATACACAACTACTATTTCCAATAACTGCAGCCATACCACCAGAATACTCAACCAGTCAACTACCAACAACCATAATCTACATTCAGCAACTTAACTCATCAACATTCAATAGTGCAACAGTAAATAAAGACTTGGCATTTGATTTAACAAACTGAATGACAACCAAAATAGATGGATAGTTGCACGCCAGACTGACATTGCCATTGTCGCAGTCGTGCATGTAAGTCAATCAAACAATTGGCACTCATATTTGTCCCGTTCACACAAATTAATTTTCACATTCTGTTCAGATTAAGTTACTCACTGTGACTTATAAATTATAGGCTAGTTTTGCGGGATCCATCTTTCATATTAATTATTATTAATATTTTTAAAGAAACACAAAGAAAAAGAAGAAAAACAAAAAGCATTACAGTTTACCATTTAATGTCTACGAGTCTGATAAAGAAGATAAAACATGATTCGATTCCTTAAATTAAATGTCTGCCTTCATACCTACCATGCATTTAATGGTTGCCTACTACTGATTAACAGAGTTATGGTAGATGATAGAATTGAATAAATAATTGTTTCTAAACAGTATATATTTGATAATAACATGATTATTCATGAAACACGATTATTTTAGCTGAGGGAATGAATCACGATGTTCCCATGACTACGATGATAGTGCCTTTCCACGTTCTCTGTGCATGATTATCCTCATCAAAGATAATGGAATAATATCAAATATTCAGATCCTCTAATTAAGTAGTCAACTCTCACTAATAACCAATCGCAACATACAACAATATTAACATGGTTCTACATGTATTATTATGAATAAATAATAGTTATAGGAGCCATCTTCAACACTAACTACGATGTAATTTGGTTGACACATAATTGTTTAACCTCCTTTTTAAACATAGACTCCCCATATTTCTTTGTTTTTAAGTTTTTAAAAAAAATGAAAAAACAAACAAGTTTTTCTTCAAATACATGAACTGAACAGTAAATAAAGACTTGGCAATTGATTTCTTCTAACTAGCATTGCAGCAATGATTTGATCGAAATATACCTATAATGTAGCTAATGTATAATATGAAGGAAAAAAACTAAAGTAGTACCTTTTGTAAATCGATGCTTTGATTGTGGTTTTTCACTATGTCATGCATATATCTCATCACATAATATACACAGTCAGTTGCTCCTAATTGTTGAGGACACTACAGCAATATTACAAGATAACTTAATAGTTAGTTTAAAATGAATTCATATGCAAAACAATATATAGTATTTATTTTATTTTATTTTTTGTTTGAAAATCAAATCACCTTAACATGCTTCCATTTCAAGGTACTTCCTCGAGACTTGCCACCGAATGCCTTGTAAATTTTGAAGGCCCTACACATGCAAGAAAATGTTAAATAATAACTACTCCGGCACCCGCATTTACATACACTAATTTCATGTATAAATTTTTAATTTTACCACATATACTAACTTTATATAAGAGAGCAAATATATACAACTTACGTGCTCACTTGCGGTTTAATTTCAAGTTTATGTTTGCGTTCGGCCTGAGGATCAAAAACATAAATCTCATTCATTTCTACACGGAAAACAAGCAGTATACAATGTTTCCTGCGTTACAAGATTTATAGTAAGTTAAAATTGGCATCAAATTTGTAAAATAGTTACTAAAAGTTTAATGTTCATACCCTTCGTACTGTGGGGCTAAAAGTAAGCTTTTAGATTGCAATGCTTTCCATGTGTTCGACAAATATGTATTTATCGCATCTGGATGTTTTCGCACTTGGGAAAGCTTTTTGGGACACATAAAGCCAATGGTCTCCACTTTGAGATCATTGCACATATGATTTAACCACCTAAACAAATTTAACATATATTATTAGTTTTTAAAAAATTGACTATTCATCAAAAAACTAAGATGGTTATATATATAAAAATTGCTAAGGAAAAAATACTCACATGATGTAAAGTTGCAACCATGATGCATTCAACCATGTCATACTAAGGAATTGGTAATGTCGTCCATCGTGATATGAATTTCAAAGTCTTCAATAATTTTTATAAATGCTGTTATAAAAGGTGTAACTAAAAGCCCAAAGCTTTCAGTTGTGCTTCAATAAAAGCTGCTAAAAAATTAGTACATGAGAATTCTTTAGACCATGCGACTCAAGAGGAACTTGTGTAGGTGTGCTTCTGTCTAAGGCATTACCTAAACCAAGTTGTACACTGTTATATTTTATATTTATACTACGTGAACATATACATGTGTGTGTTTTTGACAAACATGACGATGAAAAAACATGATTTACTTGAACATGCTTGTTCCTTCCCCTAGCAGAATGCTTCACCTTCATCTGTGATCACAACACTGCGTCATGCTGTGCATGATACTACTTTGGCTTTCTTGTTTTCAAGACTTGCCTTTCCCAATTGTTTTGTTATTGTTTGCAAAACATCAAAATCAATCTTCTTCTTTATTTCCATCAGCTCAACGTGAAAACATTGTCCATGCATAACTGATTCAAAATTAGAATTTTTTTCGATTCTGCTTGAAAACCCTTGCGGTTTTACTAGCAATATTGATTATACACTTTGGAAACTATATTAAGCAACAATATGGCTAGAAAACTAAAATATGCTGACAGCGATTGGGTTTAGTCTGGTGGTTAATGATCTCTCGCCTATGTAATGTATTTTAACTTCCCAACTAAGTATATTGTTACAACCTATGTACATTAATCGAAGTATGGATCAGCAAACCCATCAAGTTTTTTCCCCCTAGCCTTGTTGCTCTGACATATGGATTAGCAAATTACCCCTTAGGCCAAATCTGTGTACATTAGTCAAAGTACGTTAAAAAGATGAGACTGTTATCAACAATTCACAGATAGCAATATAGTATAACCATAATTAGACATATCCCCATTCCAAATTGAAAAGTAAAATTATATATAGAGAAATGGTGGAAGTGCATTCAGGAAAATGTAGAAAGGTAATTTTACCAGATGGACAACATTTTTCAGGTCTACAAATATGTATATGATGAGTAAAGCAAAAGCTGAAGATACAAATTTGTTGCACAAATTAACTCAGCTAATTATTAAATGTACCACAGTCAATGAACTGACGTTAGAACAAAATATAAAGTACATGTACTGATAACAATATTACACATAGAAAACCTAAGAAGAAGAACCCAATCCCTCAGTTAAAGGTTTGTTCATTTCAATTTCAGCATTTAGGACAGTCGTTTAATTTTCAAAGTTGTAGCATGGGCTGAAAATTAAAAAATTACTAATCAAGTTCAAGTGCTATGTAGCTTCTACTATATTGTTAGCATTAACGATGGTTAGCTTATACAGAGATGTATTTATAAAGTACGCGTTCGTGATATTCAATAAGGCCACTTGATATGATACCTATATATATGCATCTGGCTCAAACAGTAGCACAAATTATGCATTTAATCCAATCAATGTACATGCTGTCTCATTACGCTAAAACTAAGACCATAAATGATTAGCTTTTCTTTTCAGTTAAGAGCTTGGAAACAAATTATCTAATTATCGTGAAATCACAAGTATCACAAAAATAAGTTTTCAGTATATATGTTTAACAAATTAGGCATATGAATTCCTTATTTGCATGTGATACTACATTGGACATAGAAGGCTTCACGCCTGCTATTTTGTATGTTATTAGGTAAAATTAGCATAGTCTAAAAGAGAGCACACATTTAAACATGATAACTTAACCAATAACAGAATTAAACAAGCAAAGGCCAGCTCAAATATTTTACCAGCAGAACTATAGAAATGAGCCCTCAATACAAGAACAAGATCATCATATTATTACCCTATTGTACGAAACTGATATAACAATCACATCTTTATACATAGTCTAAAAGGTTGGTGAAATCCAATTGTACATTTCAGTTCATAGTTTATGCCCTTATGGTGCCTAATTCAACAGTTAACCCTATTATACTGTAATATAAATAATCAAAATAGTTATACAACAACAAAGAAAACGAAGAAAATACATGATAAGAAAATAACGGTAAAACAAGAGAATACATCCCTTGCTGATTAACACCACCACTATATGACATACCCCAAAGGATCGCTAGAAAAATTCATTCAAAGTACGTCTGTTGCGTCCTGATAAATAGTTTAAGCACACCCATTCCATTCACAGGGTGGCATTGAAGGTGGCATTGCAATAACTTTTTTTGATTTACTAAATCGCATTCATAGACAGTGAGTTAAACTGATGTGTATATAAACCATGACATATGAATTGTAACTATGGAGAACAATCAAATAAGTATAGTTCCATGCAACACTTAACCATGCAACAAAAGTTTAATCAGTATTTCCTGATTCTTTTCCTTTAGCTTCGCAATGCACTATATTCTGGCAACAAATATTCAAGGCACGAAATACTGTAAGGTACTTATATGCAATAACTAATATATTTTTATCAACAAGTTTTGAAATCGTAAATGGTCGTGTTATGTATATTTATTCTACTAACTCTGTTTTACTACACTGGGTTGGGATATGATCAGTTTTCCCTATGTAACGACTTGATGAATAATCATAGCTTTTCTAAAAATGAATCACAACCCGGCCTCATTTTCAACGCGACCAAGTTTGATATTCCTGAAAGTTGTGTTATCTATAACACATTCATATAACTGGGCATTGCAACAAGATATAGCACCAACACTATACCTTAATAATACAACTAGTGCGAGATCAGCTTCAACAAACATTGCCAACAACCGTGTAAGAAGAATAATTAAACTGCCAAGTCATTTTTCAAATATGAGACCCACCCATCAAAGAAACAATGCAGCAGGCTATTCCTAAAATCAGAAGTCTTTAATAATTCAATAATTCATAAATTCAACCGAAAAAACCCAAAATCGCAAATCGAAAAAACCCAAAATCGCAAATCGAAAAAACCAAAGTCTTCAATAATTCAAAATAAGGCATACCTAAAAGATCGAAAATCTTGATCTAGAAGCAGACGAAATCGCAGCGCAAACTCTTCAATCACTTGACTTTAGTTCAAAAGAGATTGTTGTTTTCTCTTTTTTTTTGCTAGAGAGAACGGTAGTATAATGGGTAGACAGAAGAAGGAATAAAAGCATGTGATTGTTGTTTTCTCTCTTTTTTTTCTTTTTTTTTGTTTTACGAAGAAGAAAAGAAGAGACGTGATGGCTAAATTTTCCATCTAAAATGTAGGGTTCGCGGGAAAAGATGGGGCGGCTGAAATGGATTTGGGGGGAAAAGTTGTGTGCCTATGGTGTCGGTTTTTGGACAACTGATGCTATTGTATTTAATTGTGTCGGTTGTTCAAACAACCGACACGAGTAAATCTATTGCTTCCCTTCAATTGTGTCGGTTTCTTAAGAACAACAGATGCAAATTACATTTTTAACATTTTCTTCTTACCCCATAAGTCAATAGTTTCGGTTCTCAATAAACAACCGACACAAATTACACTATTTGTGTCGGTTTTATGGACAACCGACACAAATGAGGCAAAATAACTGATCTGTTTTGTACTAGTGATATATACTATATATCTAATCAAATCTATAATCATATACCTATAATAAATCAAGTCATACTCAAGAATTTAAATCAATTTATTTTCTAAAACAAAAGTGTAGCAAAGCTACGAATTGGTCTCTCCACTTCGAAACTCGAAAATGAATGTCGATGATGCGGCCGCCATCACCAAAATTATTTTCCAATGACAATAGAGAAGGGTACTGATTCTAACATTTAAAAATTCTTTGGAAACGATTTCTATTCGAAAGTACTTTTAATAATATATATTTTAAAACTTTAAAACCAAAGTTTGAAATCACCGGAAATTAAATTCTCAAATTCCTGATTTAAATTCATTTCAATTCCAAATCAATTTATAAACCATGTTTATAAATTCAATTGTAGAATAATAAATGATAATCACATATTTTCATTTCAATAACCAAGTTAATTAACATATTAAATTCCAGAAATTTTTTACTTATATATTTATAATATAATCATAAAAATTTATTTCATTTACCAAATTTGAAAATAATATTGTGTCAGTTTGCTCTGTTTAAGTGTTTTGGAAATCCTATCGATAGCATTGATCAGACGAATCGATCGAATACCCAAATCAACATCAACAACTCAAACAACACACTATATAAAACATTTTAATATTAATTACAAATACACTCCCTCACTCGATGCTACAAGAAGGGATTCCAAAACAGGGATAGAGATCCAAAGTAGAGGAACTCTAATCAATAGAATTCAACTAAAAGATAGACTCGATAGGGAGATAAGATGATTGAATTTCAAATTGGAAGATGGATAAATTTATATAAATCGCGGGTAACCTTAACCGGGTCAACCGTGACTTCAAGAATACGATCGCTGTGGAATTCTGAATCAAATCGACATCAGATCACAAGAGATAGAATTCGGGTAAAGAAAAAGATAGCAGCATCTAAACCGAGGATACAGAAATCTCCGGTGAATCAATGCCTGTTGTAAAGGAGTTTCATCCCTTTACAAATCATTCAAAGATTAGCGAGACCGCCGATTTATTACAGAGATTATTCAAAGTGGAGTTATGGGATTCTCCAGAATCGAAAGACACGAATAGGGAGACAAGAGTGGGCTTTGAAACCGAAGTGAACGTTCCAAAATTCAAAGGAAACCGAGTCAAAGAAGAAGGAATTCAAGCTCGAACGAAAGTGATTCTATAATCAAATTTACTACATCTGCTAAGTTTTGCCTAAAACTAGAGCTCTGATACCAACTGTAACGACCTGCTATTTTCAACCATTCGCATCCATACATGTCGGATTTGAATTGCTCAAAATATCATATTATAATTAAAATTTGGCAAAGCTCAGCATATACAGTAAATAAATAATCAAAGAATCACAGACACAGAGTAATATAACAATAGTGCAGTGGAAACAAAAGAATAGTAGTTCATGAAGCTACTATATATATAACAGAGTTAAATAAGTTACAACATAGTCAAATACAAGAATCAGAATACATCACAAAGCTGGATAGATGGCTGGATCTCCAAGCGAAGCTCCAACTCCAAAGGTGAGTCTCGAATACTGGTACACTCAGTCTGACCCGAGCATAAAGCAAAACACAAAACACTCGAGTCAGGATTAACATTCTTATATTAATAAATCCAACTCAAGTGAAATAACAACTGAAATACAAGTAACTCAAAGGATGGTTGGGATAACCATCCTCTAAGGATCCGTTAAACTAACTAATATGTAGTAGTGTACGCTAAGTAGATAATGCCTATCAGTAATATAAAGTATCAAAATAGCGTTAAGGCGTTACCATTATCCCCCTTAACACATTTTATATAAGCATCATAGTCTATACAGCACTGTAAACTCCACCGTAAACTAGTGGGATATCAGGGAGTACTCCATAGGTATAACACAAAACAAATCGTAGTGGTCGCGCATAGGGATACGAGTATGACAAGGCACATGAGGCAATACCCAAGGTAGTGAAACTACCGTTTGCCTGATCCGGACTGGTGAGAACGCATCGCCGCAACGATCGCAACACCGCAAAACAACACTCCCAATTCAAGGGTGCGCACCAATCAAAAACAAGTAATGAGTAGTTTACGAAGAAGTGTGTCCGCTAGAGGTAGCTAACCTCAATGGCCCGGCACGGCTCCTGTTTAAGTCATTTCCAATTTGACACAAGTGTCAAGGTCATCCATTATCGTTATCTTTCTTTAAATCCAACAAGGTCATCATTCCAACCACTTCATTCTGGATCACACTCCGCGTATAATAGTTATTAAAGTGGTTTTCGGTTTGGACAGAGAGTATGTCCCTAACCGATCCCGGACTCTTCAATAACTACGTAATTATTACACCGATTGGTCATTTAATAAACTTCCAAAATAGTTTATATTTCAAAACCGAAATATCATTACCATTTCAAAACCATATCCATACGATATCAGTTTCACTTCAAATAAATCCATTTCCAAAATCATATCACTTTCCAAAGTTATATCGCTTTCGAAATCGTAAGTCTTTAAAAATCAAAACACTTTGGAAATCAAAACCTTGAAATTCATAACACTTTGAAACTATAGTTTGAAATCATAACATTTTGGAATTCATAACACTTTCCTGTTAAACAGTTTAGATATTAAAATTAGTGTATATAATAAAATAGTTTATTAAATAAAAATAGTTTATATACAATAGTTATAAGTTAAAATAGTTTATAATAAAATAATATATATTGAAATGAATTATATAAAATAGTTTATATTAAAATAATTTATAAAGTAAAATATAAATAGTTGTAGATATAGTTTAAAAATACTTTATAAAATAAAATAGCTTCCACAAATTCACAAATCGATTTTATTTAACTCGACTTCCAAATTCAACTTAATTCAATCTCAATTCATAAATTTCAACTCAATTCAATTTCTCATCAAATCATTTAGAATTATAATGATTTCAAATACAGATTTGAAACAAAAAATAAACCATTAAATTTCAATATATTTCAAAGCTTTAAATATTCCACATTTCAAAAACTAAATTTGATAATTCCATTTATATCTCAATTTAATTTCACTATATTTAGTTTCTGAGATATTTCTTTAATCATTTCAATACATCTAAATACAACTTCAATTTACCAATTTATATAAACAAAATATCCCATTTAAAGTTATATGAGTTTGAAATATTCATTTGAGCCACTCTTTAATCAAATTCAAGTTATAAAACATATCTTAAAATTTCAAATTTAATAGATTTCAAATCAAACTTATTTAAGTATAATTCTTAAATAATTAAGAATTCCAAATCAATTTCAAATTTATCTTTCAACCTGAAACTTTATAAACTCTATATTTGAAAATATAAATTTTACATAAATACTTAAACATATTTATATTGATTCAAATCAACTTTATTAAATCAACTTTAATAAATCTTTAAAATCAATATTTATTAAAACCATATATTTCTTTCAAAACCATAGAAATCATTTTTCAAAATATTTATATATATATACCAACAGTGTCTGTATAAGATTTTCTACCCTATGGTCAAGTGATACGGATATTTATCATTTCAATCCGTAATTTAAATATATACGGGTATATATATATATATATATCATTTCAACCCGTAATCCCAAATTCAATTCAATTGAAAATCACTTGGGTTTATCATTTCAACCCATAATGATTTTCTCATATTCTAAAGTCCGTTCGGGTATGTATCATTTCAACCCATAGTGATTCTATTCTAACAGGGAACTTGTAGAGTGATAACAGATATGATAATAATATAACAGGCATATATCATCAATATAAATAACAGATAATGGTGTCAGATGTCACAGGTGAACTGATACAGGTAATAGCATATATATAACAGTATAAATAACAGATAATGGTGTCAGATATCACAGGTGAACCGATACAGGTAATAGCATATATATAACAGTGTAAATAACTAACATCAGCATATTTCAATTGTCGTTTCAATTGAAATCAAATTTAATAAATAAAAGAACATTAATCGTGAGTGATTGCTCACCTTTCGAGGTTTAGAGAGATTGACAATGAAATCGAGTTACGAATCAAAGCACGAATTCCAAATCGAAGCAAGATTGGCACGAATTCGACGGACAGATCTGATCACAAAAATCGATGGGATCGAATCAATTTAGCTGGATAAAAAAAATTAGATGAGATGTATACTATATTATTATCTTCCTTAAGCCTAATATTCAATTTAAAATACATATACTTTTTTAAATAAGTCTAAATTTAAATATATATTCATTGAAATCAAACGTATATACGAAATAAAATTTGAAATAAACACTTATATGAATAAACAAACATATCACCTTGTAAACAACAATATATAAAACCTTTAAATTAAATCTATATACCTTTCAACCTTAGAACAACCATATGTGGAAACAGTTTAAAATCAACAGTTAATAAACTAATGTGCTATGCAGACAAAAAAAACAAACAAAAAATGTTGTCGTTCAAATAAAAGCATGCAACTGGAAAAATATATACAGAATGTATAATCGTTATATAAAATTTACATAATATATGCATATATGCTGGTTGCTAAGTCAAATAAAATACTGATTAAATTGGTGTACGTTCAACATGCTATTTTATATAGGCTTATACAATTAAAATATGACTCAAACTGATAGTACAAATCTAATACAAACTTATATATAAACATATCTTATATATATACTTTCGTATTCATACTCTTAAATCATGACTAGAATAGTTACTTATAATATAATACTTATAATACTACCTTTTTACAATGTACTGTAACCTACATATAGTACACCTATAATATTTCTAGATCTAATATTTTGTAACCCATATATTATAAACGTGTATATATTTAAAATAAAATATCAATATACACAAGCATCATATATTCTTGAATTGAATAACAGTTGTATAGCTTCGACCTACAATAGTATGAAACTTTAAAAAAAAGAATTATAACCTGTTAAACAATGGAAAAGGGAATTCAGGCTATAGTTAAATATATATAACCCCTATATATATATATTTCTGTGGCTGCAAGATCAGAGGTGGAAGGCAGAGAAAAGCAAGGCGGCACCGGGTCGAAGGACGAGGCTACAGTGACTGTTGGTGTAGCATCGACTACAGGGTGGAGAAGTGGGCGGAGCTGAGATCTGGTGGGTTCGGTGGTGAGAGGAGGAGCAGCGGACAGGGCTGTTGGAGACGGAGGAGAGGTCAGTGGTGAGGCCGATGCGTGGTGACGGATCCAGGGAAGGAGGTTGCTGAGTTGGATGACTTGGGTGCGACCAAGCGGAGGCGTAGTGGATCTGGATGTTTGGGCTTCGATTTGGCCGGGGAAACTCGGCAACGGCCAGAGCAGCTACCATGCACGCGTATTCTTTTATATGTATAAATATTTTTTTTTATTAGTAAGAAGAGAAGGCAGCCATTAGAGATCTAGAAGGGGAAGCAAAAGTGGAAAGATGGAAATGAATGGTTGCATGAAAAAGAAGGCTGATGACTTGGAAATGAAGTAGCAGGTAGTATAACTTCTATGCTTATACGGCTCATTATATTCCCAAGATGGAAACGTGCAGCTTCAACATGCAAAAGAAAAATATTCTCATACTATATTATTTCCTTTAGAGTATGACACAAAGCAAAAGAAAAATATAGAGCGAGGAGTAAACGAACCGGCCAATATGAATTGAAACGATGGAATGGTAAAAGTCATATTAAAATTTTGAGAATATTAAAAGTCACTGTCCATTCTTGTGGACAAATGGAAAGCCATAGAACACCCTACAGACTCAAAATGGATACCGATATGGCTAACTGTTTCATCGGTTTTGCCGCATACCGGATACCGAAATACAGGTATGAATATACTGCGAAGATCAGCACGATGAGACGATCAAAACGGTATGTAGATATCAGTGGTACGATCATCCGATCAAAATCTATATCGGTGTGTAAATGCTGCTATTTCACCGAAATTAAGATCGACGGAGCAATACGAGTCAAAATTTGGAGAAACGAACTATGACGTCTTGCTCAGAAGATGATTTATAATTTTTCTATAGAAAAATATTTAGGTTTGAAAAATATTTTATTATCATCAAATATTAACTGATATAAATTGAAATAGAATTACACAATAAAATAAACTTTCATATTTTTCAGATGAAAATTTACAGTTTGCTATGTTCAATTAGACGTATTCCAAATATTAAATTTTTATTTCAAATTTTTATTTTTAAAATTTCATGAAAATTTAATTAATCACATTATTAAAACAGTTAAAATTTACGGGTCGTTACAATTAGTATATATAAACCTTTACCTCATTCGTATGAGAAATCTAATTAAACGGCTTAGCAAAAAAAGTGGTATGAAATGCTTGCGTTTACTTTGTCAGTTAATTCTTAGACTTGTTCGATTGAAATCTTGTGACAATTTTCGAGTGGAAATCTACAATCTGTTTGTAAATATTTAAGTTAAGCTAGTGGTTATGGGACATGAAGGTAAACTCATATATTTGCTAGCTTAGTGTAATTGACACTTCTTATTGATCAATGGTGATCATTTTTTGATTTAGACTAGCGATGTGCGATGTCTCTTAGTCCGCAATGGGGGACTATACCCTTTTTGGAGGAGCTTCGGCTCATTTGGAGGTGTTTCGACTCATAGTCCGCAATGGGGGACTATACCCTGTTTGTAGGAGCTTCGGCTCATTTGGAGGAGTTTCGACTCATAGTCCGCAATGGGGGACTATACCCTGTTTGGAGTAGCTTCGGCTCATTTGTGATACACGTGTTGGTGAGTTTTCATGTTCCCGTTTGTGATAGGCCTTCCCCTTTTTGTGATTTCTGGATTTCTAGTTGATGATTTCTAAAATTTGTGTTTCACCGATTTTTAAGTGATTGCCATTGATATGTTTTGTCAATATTTGTGTTTGGTGAATAATTTAAAGAATGTGATTCTTTTTGGTGTTTTGAGATGATTTGAGATATTGTATGATTTTTGTTGTTATTTGATTTATACTTGTCACAGTATGGCAATATTGTTATCATATGTTTTTGTCATATCTCTTATCCTATCCCATTTTATCTGATATTTATAGCTAGACTGATCCGTTTATTATTTTCTTCTTAAATAATACTTGGGTCAGACCGAGGTATTTCAGGTGCTTCTGCTTGACTTCTTATCAAGGTCCGTCACCTTACTTTTGGCTAACTACTTTAGCATAGTAGTTTTTGTTATTGTACATTTGAGATAGGAACTCCTTGATGTATAATTATTCTCTTGTCTAGCACTTGTATCTATTCTTTTGTGATGTAGTGGATCTAGTTTGACCACTACTTTGATGTACACTTCTATGTGTTATATTCATATCTGTTTCTGCCTTTGTGATATGAATATCTATGAAGTATTTGTGTTATGTTTATTTCTATATTTGTTTCTGAAGTCCACATAGCCACTGTGTGGTAGCTTTGAGTTTGTATTTGATATGTCGGATTTCCTCTTGAAATGAAATGTAAGTTATATTATCTGACATATCAGAACTCGCACAAAGAAATTACATAGATGGTCGCTCCTCAACAGCCTTATTCTTCGTGCTAGTCGACGGCATTACCCAGTAATGTCCTTGGCTAGTGTGAGTATAGTGGTGGGGCGTCACACATCATGTGTGCCTAGACCCACGTCTGTGTGTAGTAGTAATATCAAGTCACGAAGACTAAGTGCATTAGGAATAATAGTGCAGAAAGTTGATAAAAGAAGTAGTTTTGATTTAGGTTCTTTTTATTTACAATACAAAGTTAAGTCTAATATATATATTACTTACGTTAATTGCATTATGAAATATTAAACACAATATAATAGTCAAGAATGGACTAAACATTAAATAACCATTACACACTTTTATCAGTGCATATCCTAGTTTTATAAAGTTTCGTGAGTCACATGTAAATGTTGCATGAGATAAATATGCGACAATATATGAACAAATATATGATTCGTACATTGCATACAAATATTCAATCGTCCATAACTCGAAATCTAAAAAGAATTTGAGCATGCAACCAAAAGGAAATATATAGAGGGAAATGAGACGAACAAATCGACTAGCTTTCGACTGACCGACGGACCCCGTGGTGATCAAAAATGATACCGTTAAGTCCACGACCGTATGATGAACGGAAGCGTTACGGCCAAAACGGAAGGTACCAGCAGGACCGTATTGCATAACGCATCACGACGATGGTCTCGGTTCGCTCGTTGGAGGTGTGTAGAGGGGTGAAGAAAACCAAAAAGTTTTAGAATACAACGCTACACAATACTCCGTTCGCGTACAGACCGCGAACGACTGAAATAAAAATACGATCGCGCACGATAACGTTACGCGATCACAAAATAGCAATAAAATAAACCGGTTAACTTATTTTGTAAAACTTCAAAAGAACCAGCGTTTGACGCAAAACGCGTCAACCGATAATATTTTATTTTCTAAATTTAAAATTAGGAAAAAAAATATATAAATTAAATCAAAATGACGTCATCAAAAATCAAGTCTAAATTTGAAATGTATATTTTATTATAATTTAAATTCAAATCCGATGAAGTTCTTCCAAATTGTGTTTACATGTTATGTTTATGAATTTTCAAGATGCTATATAATGCAAGTTATTGCTATGTTGCACGAACACGACATTTATATGTGATATAAAATATAAAACGATACCATTTTGGGGATAAATGGTATATTGGGAAGTTAAATACAAAAGAATTTGAATGAATTTAACCGATGAAGCAAATAAGATGATGTGAGACTACTAGACGCTAGAATCCATCCTAGCGGACAGATTTGGGGTCGCTCCCTGAATCGTGACGACCTGGTCCCTTGTCACTTATTGTCCAAACGATCTTTTGCACGGACACAACCACGGTGATAGGAACAATGCAAATGGGAACGAGGAAGAATCGACAGTAATCTCATTGATGGATATGTGGTGAAACAAAGATGAAGATTATAGCACGGTGGGGTGAGCGCCAATGATGAACAGGAGAAGATAGTGCATCTAATAGATCATGTGGGGGCACCCACAATTTCTGATCGAAAGATATACGGATGAAAAAGGTCGTAATATCGGTTCGATACAGAGTCTAGTAAGAGTGAATAATGAATAGGATTCACTAGTAATTCAAAACCTCGTATATGAATAACTTGATAGTGATATATCTATTGAATAATAGATGCAACTTATAAATGAATAGGATGTGATATCTCGGTTGATTAGAGTGGCAGCTGTGATTCACTTTAAATAGTGACCTGACACGTGTATTTAAACTGAAATAATCCAACGGGATGTGGGTGGGTTTAGATTATGGAGTGTGTGACATATATATTTCTTTTAATATCACATATATAACCCAACTCCACAATTTATATGAATCCTTGTTACAATATTATACTCACAGCTAGATTTATAGCCTGACTCGTGGTTTTGTTTTTGACAACTCCTCGGGTCAGACCGAGGCTTTTCAGGATGATTACATTTTAACATTTTGAGGTGATTTCATACGACATTGAGATGGACGGCAACTGGCATACAGTGTATAAATTTAAGGTAGTTGTAGATTTAGAGCTTCACGGACGTATGCTTACTACATGTCTCAAAGGAACTGTTAGAGTCATCTGTAGGAAAAATGTTAGAGAGATACACTTAGAGTCCGTTGAACTATGCTAAGTTGATTTTGTGTAGTCATGTCGTATGTCCTTTGTATATATTGTCTGTGTATGTATTAGGACGTCATTTTTGGGGCAGTTATGTATAGTTGTAGATATATGGTGATAGTCTGACGTCTGTTTGCACTTATGTATATGTGTATATATATATATCTATCTTTTTGGTTTGCTGTTTTGTGAAACCATTATATATTGTGTTCTGCTATGTGATCTAGATACAAATTCTCTGAACTCGTGTATACTACATTGTGTCGAGATGAGATACGTATCATTTCAAAAATGTTCAGGTATTTTAAACGTATCCATGTCGATCCAAAGTAGTGTAGATGAGAGATCGCTCCTTTAGTGCCCATTGATCCGAGCTATCGGGCGGTAAACTCCCTCTGATATTTCAGTCACTGGAGCCGGGCCGTCACAGCGTGGTATCAGAGCGAGGATTTAAAAGAATTTGTATAAATCAGTAATTAGAATACATTTGACCATAAGGGAGTCAGACTTAGTATTTACCCAGTTAGTATAATCCAATGGGAATTAGGATTAACTCGTATAGGTGATAGATGAGTTCTATTGAATGTTTTAAAGGGAAAACATTGGGATACCACTTGATACGTATTCGTGTTACATATGTAATTGTTAGTGAAATTTTATTATGACAAATGTTCTTTATCAGAAAATGGTAGGACCAGGTAGACCCAGAATAGGCTCGATAGTTAAGTCACCAAATGGTCAATCAAGTAATCAAAATGTACTTTTAACTATGGATCAATGGGTTGAAGTCATGAAGCATGTTCAGGATATGGGCATGCTCAGAGACAATAATCAAAATCCTGGATCAGAGTTTACCAAGCCCTGCAAAGATTACTCAAGTCTAGGTGGTAAACAATTCTTGGGAAATTAGGGCATAATGGGAGTTTATGCATGGCTAAGAACATGCGAAAGAATCTTCGGAGATGTGAATCTCTCTGATCAGGACAAAAGAAGGTTAGCATCTCGACAGTTACAAGGAGGTGCCTTAGATTGGTATGAAGCCATAACTGCTGCAACTCTAGAGGAAGACATATCTTAGCAAGAATTCAAAGATATTTTCAAAGCCCATTTTCTGCCTGAAGCAGAGAGAGGAGCACTGCTTCGAAAATTTATTGATCTTACTCAGAAAAATTTATCTATGGCTGAGTATGTCAATGAGTTTAATGCACTATCGAAGTATGGACCAGCACTCATTAGCACCCAATTGGAAAAGAATGAGAAGTTTGTACTTGGTCTAAATAATGAACTGAGAGATAAGTTACTTACTCAACTTCGATTTCAATTTGAGGAGATTGTGGATATGGCCTTAATATTTGAAAAAGTGCGACAGCGAGATTCGGTTCCTGAAAGTCAGCCTACTCAAAAAAAACAACAACAAAGGAAAAGGCCATTCTTCTCGAAGATGAATGCAAAACTTCGAAAGAACAAGCGACCATTCCAACCTAAGCAAGAGGACCAGAAGAAGCAACAATCTAAAGCACAAGTGGAATGTTACTCATGTGGAAAGAAGGGTCATTATGAAAAATAATGCAGAAACACAGGTCAAGGTCCTACAAAGAAATGCTACAATTGAAATGAAATGGGACATATAGCGAGACAATGCACAAAGCCGAAGAAGCAGACTCAAGGGAAAATGTTCGCATTAGATGGTCCAGTTCAATGAAACCAGATAAGGGAAAACAAGCTTCAGTCCTAGAAGGTACAATTTTATGGCATGGATTATATATTAGATTTCTTTTCGATACAGGTGCATCACATTCATTTATATCGAAAGAAATAGTAGAAAAGTTAAAATTGGATGTTTCTTCCCTTAACAATTCTCTTAGGGTGGCCAATCATGTTGGAGGATGCGTTACCCTGGAAATGAAATGTAGTGGAGTCGTAATTTGCTTATCTGGGTATTCTTTCTCATTTGATTTGTTTAGTATGGATTCGTTGAGTTATGGAGTTATTTTGGGAATGGACTAGCTCTAGCACTATCAAGCTCAATTATACTGTTCAAAATGAGTAATCACTCTCCAACATCCCGAGTACCCCAAGCGAATCCTTATAGCTCTAGAAAGAGCAAATGCCAGTTCAGGTTATTCTTTATCTGCTTTGGAATCTAAAGAAGATGAAATAGGACAGATTCCAGTAGTTAGAGATTTTTCTGATATCTTTGAACCAGTTACTAGTCTACCACCACATCGAACAGTTAAATTCAGGATAGATTTGAAACCTGGAACTGAACCTTTTAGTAGACCACCAAATGGAATGTGCCCTAGTGAGATGGAAGAATTAAGATCTCAAATAGAGGATCTTGAGCAAAAGAATTTCATCAGAACGAGCAGTTCTCCTTGGGGAGCATCGACTTTATTTGTTAAAAAGGCAGATGGATCACTTTGACTCTGTATAGATTATAGAAAATTGAATGACTATACTATCAAGAATAAATATCCACTGCCAAGGATTGATGATCTATTCGATCAACTGAGTTGTGCAAAGGTCTTTTCACAACTAGATCTAGCTACAGGTTTTCATCAACTAAGAGTTGCAGAGGTCAGTATTCCACTAACAGCATTTCGAACTAGATATGGTTCCTATGAATGGTTAGTAATGCCATTCGGATTATTGAATGCTCCAGCCTATTTTGTTGATTTGATGAATAGAATTTTCAGATGCTATTTGGACAAGTTTGTTCTAGTTTTTATTGATGATATCCTCGTCTACTCAAGGACTAAAGAAGAGCATGTGATTCATTTGAAACTGATGTTAGAAACTTTAAGAGAACACCAACTTCAAGCGAAATTTTCAAAATGTCACTTCTGGCAGATGAAAGTAAAATTTTTGGGACATATAGTCTCAGAGAAAGGAATTTCAGTTGACCCAGCTAAGGTCGAAGCTATTCAAAAGTGGAAACGACCCGACTCAATAACCGAAATCAGGAGTATCTTGGGTTTAGCTGGATATTATAGAAGATTTATAAAAGATTTTTCCAAGATTTCTGCTCCACTAACTAATTCAACGAAGAAAGGAGTTAAATTTATCTGGTCAGATAAATGTGAAGGGGCTTACCAGAAGTTGAAAGAATTACTTTCCAACGCTCCGATATTAATTGTTCCAGAAGGAAATCAGGATTTGGTAGTATACACAGATGCCTGTGGAACAGGGCTTGGTCCAGTATTAATGCAACAAGACAGAGTTGTAGCCTATGCATCTAGACAACTCAGGCCTCACGAAGTAAAGTATGCAACTCATGATCTTGAGTTAGCAGCCGTGGTATTTGCCTTAAAACATTGGCAGCATTATTTATTGGGAGAAAGGTTTGTTTTATATATAGATCACAAATCGCTAAAATATTTATTCTCTCAAAAAGACTTGAATATGAGACAACAACGATGGTTAGAATTTGTAGCTGTGTATGACCTAGAAATTCAGTATACGCCGGGTAAGGGCAATAAGCTGGCAGATGCTCTCAGTCGAAAACACCAGGCCGTAGTATCAATGATGTGGATAGAATGGAAAGAATTAGAAGTGTTATCTTCTTGTAACCTTCAGTTTAGAAGGGTAGATGAAACAACAGCCATGTTGGCAAGTCTGGATATTCGACCGAGTTTACTCGATCGAATTCAAGCTAACCAAAGAAATGACCCAATCCTAGCCGATCAAATTAATCGGTTGAAGAATGGTAATGCATCAGAAGCCCTCAGCAAGTTCGAGTTAGACTTGAAGGGGAACTTGTAATTTAAAGGAAGACTGTGTGTTCCTAACACAGCCGATTTGAGAAAAGAAGTTCTAGATGAATGTCATCGATCTCTATTTTCTATACATCCTGGCGGTACAAAGATGCACAATGATATGAAGCAGATGTACTATTGGGAAGGCATGAAGAAAGACATCGATGAATATGTGAAACGATGTATTACGTGCCAGTTAGTTAAGGGCGAGCATCAAAAGCCCAGTGGACTTTTATTACCTCTCGAAGTTCCTCAATGGAAATGGGAACAGATTTCTATGGATTTCATTGATGGACTTCCCAGATCATGGTCGGGAAATGAAAGTATATGGGTGATAGTTGATAGACTCACTAAAAGTGCCCATTTCGTTCCTATTAGAATGAATAGAACTGCAGAAAGTTTAGCCAGACTATTTCTGAAACATATTGTACGATTGCACGGAATTCCAAAGAATGTAGTATGCGATCGTGATCCGATATTTACTAGTCAATTCTGGCAAAGCTTGCATTCAGTCTTGGGAGTACAACTCAATCTAAGCACAGCATACCATCCTCAGACGGATGGATAAACTGAAGGAATAAATCGAGTTGTAGAAGATCTACTCAGGATATGTATCTTAGAGTTTGGGGGTTCATGGGAAGAATATCTTCATTTGATTTAATTCTCCTACAATAATAGTTTTCAATCCAGTATCGGTGTGGCACCATTTAAAACTTTGTATTGAAGACCATGTCGTTCTCCAGCCTGTTGGTTACAAACTGGAGACAAACTTATACTAGGACCAGAGATGGTCCGAGAAACAACTGAGAAAATCGAGCTTATTAGAGATCATATGAAGATTTCTCAGTCTCGAGAGAAGAGCTACGTTGACCAACGTAGAAGGGACTTGGAATTTGCGATTGGAGATTACGTTTTCATAAAGGTATCCCCAATGAAAGAAGTTATAAGGTTTGGAAAAGCAGGAAAATTAGCTCCAAGGTATATTGGACCTTATCCAGTTATGGAGCGTATAGGAAGCCTTGCTTACCGAGTTGAATTACCATCATATCTATCCGGAGTTCATAACGTGTTCCACGTATCCCAATTAATGAAATGTCTGCGGGATTTCGATATTATTATAGAACCAAAGTAGCTAGAGGAACTAGAGATTGAACCGAACTTGACTTTCACCGTTGAACCAGCTAGAATAGAGGACTCAAAGATGAAGCAATAAGAAACAAGCAAGTTCCACTAGTCAAAGTTCAATGGTCAGATAATCCCAAAGACTGCATTTGGGAAACTGAGGAGCAGATTAGGAAATCACTCCCGAGTTAATTGAAACCCATTAGGTACGTGTTTTTATATTCATCGAGTCATCGATGTTAGGACTTTATTAGTTGATAGGACGATTTTTAATATACGAAATCATACAGTACCCTCTATTAAATTGCGAGGACGCAATTTCTTTAACGGGGTAAGTCTGTAACATCCCGCTGCTGTTTTAAAATGTAGCACGAAATTTAGTTAAAAAAAATCATTACGGATATAAAATAAATTTTGGAGCAAAACGCCAAAGCGGAATTGTAATCGGAGAACAAATTGCGGTAGGGCAATGTCGCGGTTAAGGGTATGGAGATTTATTTGAGGGGTATAAAATTATTCACTGAAAAATAAAATAAATAACTTTATTTTCATTCGATCGATGTTTTCATACTTATCCCTTTCATCATTATATTTTAACTCATTCAATTGCTTAGCCCTAAATTATCAGCGTGAAACTTATATAAGCACTGCACTCCCTTCTACACCAACGCAAGCAAATCCACATTATTATACTTCTTTCCATCTTTTATCAGACTGCGCAAATCAAAGTGAGTATAATTTTCTTTCTTTCTTATTTATTTTTGCATGTAGCTTATTTATTAAGTTCACGGCCTCTCCTTTATATTTACCTTTATTTCTCATTTATTCTTGTATTGCCAGGAACCCCTAATATAGTCCATTTCCTCATTACTTTGTACAATAACCAGTAAGATCATTTATATGTCATTCATTTTAGCCTCACCTTCATTGGTTATTCAATAAAGTCAGTAAACAAAATAAAAACATATAGATCAATGTAAGGTTTTATTTTGTGCAATATATAATAACTAGAGTTATGTAAACTGAAGTGAGTGATAACAATCATAAGTCTATCGTTGAATTTGCATATGCATACTTGAAGTAAAATGAAGATTTAATAAAGATATATATATATATATATATATATATATATATATATATATATCGATGTATGCTTTGAATTTATAATGGAACATCCCATTTCTGTGTGTGTAGTAGTAATATCAAGTAACGAAGACTAAGTGCATTAGGAATAATAGTGCAAAAAGTTGATAAAAGAAGTAGTTTTGATTTAGGTTCTTTTTATTTACAATACAAAGTTAAGTCTAATATATATATATATATATATATATATATATATTACTTACGTTAGTTGCATTATGAAATATTAAACACAATATAATAGTCAAGAATGGACTAAACATTAAATAACCATTACACACTTTTATCAGTGCATATCCTAGTTTTATAAAGTTACGTGAGTCACATGTAAATGTTGCATGAGATAAATATGTGACAATATATGAACAAATATATGATTTGTACATTGCATACAAATATTCAATCATCCATAACTCGAAATCTAAAAAGAATTTGAGCATGCAACTAAAAGGAAATATGTAGAGGGAAGTGAGACGAACAAATCGACTAGCTTTCGACTGACTGACGAACCACGTGGTGATCAGAAACGGAAGGTACCAGCAGGACCGTATTGCATAGCGCATCACGACGATGGTCTCGGTTCGCTCATCGGAGGTGTGTAGAGGGGTGAACAAAACCAAAAGGTTTTAGAGTACAACGCTACGCAATACTCCATTCACATACGGACCGCGAATGACTGAAATAAAAATACGATCGCGCACGACAACGTTACGCGATCTCAAAATAGCAATAAAATAAACCGGTTAACTTATTTTGTAAAACTTCAAAAGAACCGGCGTTTGACGTAAAACGCGTCAACCAAAAATATTTTATTTTCCAAATTAAAGATTAGTTAAAAAATTCTATAAATTAAATTAAAATGACGTCATCAAAAATCTAGTCTAAATTTGAAACGTATATTTTATTATAATTTAAATTCAAATCCAATGAAGTTCTTCCAAATTGTATTTACATGTTATGTTTATGAATGTTCATGATGCTATATAATGCAAGTTAATGCTATGTTGCACGAACACGACATTTATATGTGATATAAAATAGAAAACGATACCATTTTGGGGATAAATGGTATATTGGGAAGTTAAATGCAAAAGAATTTGAATGAATTTAACCGATGAAGCAAACGAGAAGAGGTGAGACCATTAGACGCTAGAATCCATCCTAGCGGACAGATTTGGGGTCGCTCCTTGAATCGTGATGACCTTGTCCCTCGTCACTTATTGTCCAAACGATCTGTTGCACGGACACAACCACGATGATAGGCGTAGTGCAAACGGGAAACGGGGAAGAATTGAGAGTAATCTTATTGATGGATATGTGGTGGAACAAAGATGAAGATTACAGCATAGTGGGGTGAGCGCCAATGATGAACAGGAGAAGATAGTGCAACTAATAGACCGTGTGAGGGCACCCACAATTTCTGATCGAAAGATATACGGATGAAAAAGGCCGTAATATCGGTTCGATACCGAGTCTAGTAAGAGTGAATAATAAATAGGATTCACTAGTAATTCTAAACTTCGTATATGAATAACTTGATAGTTATATGTCTATTGAATAATGGATGCAACTTATAAATGAATAGGATGTGATTTCTCGGTTGATTAGAGTGGCAGCTGTGATTCACTTTAAATAGTGACGTGACACGTGTATTTAAACTGAAATAATCCAACGGGATGTGGGTGGGTTTAGATTATGGAGTGTGTGACATATATATTTCTTTTAATATCACATATATAACCCAACTCCACAATTTATATGAATCCTTGTTACAGTATTATACACAATTTATGGAGTGTGTGACAATATATATTTATAAAGGCTTAGAGGATCTAAATCGAATCAATGTTGAATGATTGTTATTTGATAGTTAAATAAACGACTATCAAATCTGGACCAAAACGTAAATTTAGAAGTATCTAGGAGAAACACGGAAATTATATGTAACAGTCACCGTCGGTGGTGCTATATGTTAGCGCCAAAATTATCACTAACACCCAAATCCAGATGAAAGTACTAACCAACAGTCACAAATAACAGATAGAATGTATGTAGAGATTATAAATATGAAGAATAGTAGAAATTAAAAGGAAAGCAATAATAATAGAGGATTTATAGTGGTTCGGCTGACTCCAGCCTACGTCCACTTCAGAAATTTCCTTTTTATTGATGTCAGAATCAATTACAGTTACAATCCAGAGTTTTTAGAACAATGATGGCAGAGCTGCCTTAGTATAGAAGACGAAGAGAGACAGAATGAAGATCCCCTTTTCTGAAGCCCCACATGCTGTATTTATAGGCAAAACCTGAGTTACTGGGCTTCCTGAGTGATCTAGGCCCATCAACACCTTAGTCGACCCAAAATCATCATTATGACCGAACCTAAACTCTGAGCATGCCGATCCAATCTCGCCCTGGGAGTGACTCGAAGCAACCTCATGTTTGACTCGAAGTAAACAGGGCTGGAACCCGAAGCACCATGCCAACATCGACCTCCTCGAATATGACCCTGACTCTTCATAGCTGACCCAGAAATGTCGACCCACTTTGCTACCCACCCACATGGATGCCGATCCACTTTGATACTGACCCGAGTATCCCGAGCCACTTCAACCATGCCGACCCACTTTGATGCCGACCTACTCCCCTATGCCGACCCGGGGATATGCAAATACCGACCAAAAGCAAATAACTTCCACTCCATCATACCGATCGATCCTGAAACCAAGTTGATGACCCGAGCATATTCGAGTGCTGTCCCGAAGCCTACTTCCTATCGACCCGAAGTAGGAATGGTGCCGACCCAAAGTGCCCTTTCCATGCCGATCCCATGTTCACCGTTCCAAGACCAACCCACTGACCCGAGCATGTTCGAGTGTTGACCTGAGTCCATCTCGGGGACTAGCAAGCACTGACCGATCCAAATGCCGAACTCCAATGACCGAACGCTCATGACCGACCCATGCATGATCTCCTCTCCTTGACTGAGGCATGTACGATCGAGCCACCTTGATCGAGCAACACATACCGAACCATCCATGACTGATCGTCTATCCATCCCGCTGGCTCAAATCCCATCATACTCTAGTCTCGACAAATGAGCGGTCCATTTTAGTTAAATCCGCCTGTCTATAGCCTTGCCAAAACGCGGGTTAACATTTGCCCCCAAAACATGTCTTGCTATTGGAAGGTGTGTTTTGAATAGCCTCATATCTGATATCCGAAGTCCATATGTTATCCATAGCCTTACCTTCCGATTCATAATCCAATCCATTTTATCCAAGTGCCATTGCCGTATCCTTATCCAAATCTACGACTGCTCTGAGTTGATATCCGATTCCTATCCAGCAACCAAATCCTTATCCAATTCCACATCCATCCGAACCAGACATCCGAGTTCTAATCCATCCATATCCAGTAACCAATAACCGAATCCATGACCTCTCCAGGTCGATATCCAAATCTGGGACCGCTCCGGGTCTATGCCCAAACCCTTAGCTGTTCATAGCCAATATCCAAATTCGTAACCTCTCCGGGTTCTTGTCAAGCGCAACCTGCACCTGACGACCTGTGTCAAGTAATGCCATGGTGTTTCTGGTTCATTGTCCTTGAACGCTAAGTAATGTCATGGCTTAAGTCCTAAGCCGAATCCTGTTCGCTTCGGACCCTTGCCGAGCATAGTCCATACTCGACGACCTATATTAGTAATCGATAGACAATATGGGGCCTAAGTCCTAGGCCGAATACTGGTCGCTCCGGACCCTTGCCGAGCATAATCCACACTCGACGACCTTTTAGCCAAAAACCAGAGGAAAATCCAATCAAAATCCAATCCAAAATCCAAATAAAACCAGAAAATCAGAAATCCACATCCAAAATCAAACCAAAAGAAAAACGTCCAAACCGGAACCCAAATCAAAAAAATAACAAACAAAACTAGGAGTTCAAACCAAACTCCAAAATCAAACAAGAAAAAGGAAGTGTCCAAGCCTAAAAGAAAAAACTGATTTCACAAACCAAAGCGTCACGGTTTATCATCATCTCAAAGCATGCCTAGGGGTTGTCTCCATCCTCGTACATGAGTAAGTGACTTAGCCATCCGCCCAGAGTTTGCTACTTATTCCAAACCATCATGATTAGTTGATGACCAACCGACCACCATTCCTGGGCCTTGCGCCATCGTCGTTCAAGGTAGGCGATGGCTGCTCCTGTTCCACCGCCACATTCCGAGTTTTGAAATATTGTCGCAACTGACCATTCCTTACATGCTCCTCGATTATATCCTTTAGATGTCGGCAACTGTTAGTATCATGCCCGTCCAGGTCATGAAAGAGACAGTGCCTTCCTGATGCCCTTTCGCGTTCTGCGGGTTCCCTCCTTGCCGGCCTTCGATAAGGAAGGCGATCTCGAGTATCCAAGAATATCCGCTCCAATGTTGCATTCAATCCTGTGTAAGTGGAGAATTTTTGTTCTCCATAGCGTTTCCTCTTCCCTTTATCCTTGTCTTTACCTGAGCTTTCACCGGGCGGTCCTCCATCCTTAACCATGTTTTCTTCCTTTAACTTCATATCCAAACATGCATCCTCTTGTCGAAGAAATCTCTCAGCTTCATGAAAGAATTCCCCGAGATCCATTAGTGGGTCCCGTATCAACGATACTTTGAAATCCGAATTATCCCTGACTCCTGATACTGCAGCCATCAGAACCATTGATGGATCCGACCGATCCACCGAAGCAACTCCTACATTAAACCGAGTTAAGAAAGTCCT
Organism: Allium fistulosum; assembly: GCA_030737815.1. Taxonomy (NCBI): domain Eukaryota; kingdom Viridiplantae; phylum Streptophyta; class Magnoliopsida; order Asparagales; family Amaryllidaceae; genus Allium; species Allium fistulosum. The sequence continues at coordinate 270,482,011 of CM060902.1, read as the reverse complement.
GAGCGATTCATCCGCCCTCTGTTTAACTGACGTCATTGTCATCACATTCTTCGGCCTTTTTATGTGAACTCAAAACTGTTTCAAGAACATATCCACCAGTTCCGTCCATGTTCCAATATATCCATCCTCCAGCTGTATGAACCACATAGCACTATATTGGTCAAGTACAGGGGGAAACATCGGGCCATAACCTCCTCTGATGTCCCCCAGCACTTCCAGATGCCTTGTGTACCTCATCAAGTGGTCAGTGGGATCGGTCTTACCGTTGTATACTTCCAAAGTGGGCAACTTGAAATCGGGTGGATTCCTAGCCACCCTGATGTTACGGGTAAACGGACTTTTGTTTACTCCCTCGAAATCCTTGTTTGTCGGACCTCCATGAATGGTTCGCTTGATAATATCGGCTAATCTAGTGTCATCTACCAAGGGTTGCCCCCATCTCCATTTCCTAACTGCCCTCCAAGTCCTCGAGGGAATTCTGGTACATACTCCTCGTCACGCACTCCTGTATTCCTGTTGGCGCTGGGCTACGCAACGCCATCTGTAATCCTTCCATGGATTGGTCCAACATTACCTGGTGGTGCGCCCCATAGTCTAGGTCCATCCAGATTGGTAGATGTTTGCTGATTGGGGGCTGCCCCCTGCTGACTCACTTCATATGCTTGCTTGTTGAGTCCTTCTGATCCAGCTCCATGGATCTGAGCTCCTACGGCTCCTGCTGTTCTTGCTTTCCCAAATTGCCTGAAAAGTGTCTGCATCATTTCCTCTTGCCTTTTCATCAACTGCTCCTGCATGGAATCCATCATGATCTGCTTCTCGTCCCTAGTGTTGTAGACGGAGGCTTGATTAGCTCCTGAGGAAGCCTCCTAACTTCCCTCTTGCTGACTCCTTTCTGTCCTCTGTCTCCTAGTTGATTGCTTTGCCATAGTCTCCAGAATCCATGTTCCTAAGCCTTCAAATCCATAATCCTAGCTTCTGAATCCCTGAGTGCTAGCTTTCTCGGTGAAAGCACCAAAATGTTAGCGCCAAAATTGATCACTAACACCCAAATCCAGATGAAAGCACTAACCAACAGTCACAAATAACAGATAAAATGTATGTAGAGAGTATAAATATGAAGAATAGTAGAAATTAAAAGGAAAGAAATAATAATAGAGGATTTATAGTGGTTCGGCTGACTGTGGCCTAGGTCCACTCCAGAAATTTCCTTTTTATTGATGTCAGAATCAATTATAGTTACAATCTAGAGTTTTTAGAACAATAAAGGCAGAGCAGCCTTAGTATAGAAGACGAAGAGAGACGGAATGAAGGTCCCCTTTTCTGAAGCCCACATGCTGTATTTATAGGCAAAACCTGAGTTACTGGGCTTCCTGAGTGATCCAAGCCCATCTACACCATAGTCGAACCCAAAATCATCATTATGACCGAACCTAAACTCTGAGCATGCCGATCCAATCTCGCCCCGGGAGTGACTCGAAGCAACCTCATGTTTGACTCGAAGTAAATAGGGCTGGAACCCGAAGCACCATGCCAACACCGACCTCCTCAAATATGACCCTGACTCTTCATAGCCGACCCAAAATGCCAACCCACTTTGCTACCGACCCACATGGATGCCAATCCACTTTGATGCCAACCCGAGTATCCCGAGCCACTTCAACCATGCCGACCCACTTTGATGCCGACCCCGGGATATGCAAATACCGACCCGAAGCAAATAACTCCCACTCCATCATACCGACCAATCCTGAAACCAAGTTGATGACCCGAGCATATTCGAGTGTTGTCCCGAAGCCTACTGCCTACCGACCCGAAGTAGGAATGGGTGACGACCCAAAGTGCCCTTTCCATGCCGGTCCCATGTTCACCGTTCCAAGACCAACCCACTGACCCGAGCATGTTCGAGTGTTGACCCGAGTCCATCTCAGGGACTAACAAGCACCGACCCATTCAAATGCTAAAATCCAACGACCGAACGCTCATGACCGACCCATGCATGATCTCCTCTCCATGACCGAGCCATGTACGATCGAGCCACCTTGATCGAGCAACACATACCGAACCATCCATGACTCATCGTCTATCCATCCAGCTGGCTCAAATCCCATCGTACTCCAGTCTTGACAAACGAGCAATCAATTTTATTTAAATCAACTTGTCTACAGCCTTGCCAAAAGGCGGGTAAACACTATACAGTACGTATAAATTCGTTTCGTTCTTCTAGGATAAATGATAAGGAAATCCATCCACTAACGGTTAGGAGGTGAACTCCAATCTTATCTTTAATCTGCTTCTTTCCTAAAGAATCAGGGGTGAGTTTACCGAAAATTATCGAAAGTTGTTCCGAAGAGACCGGGATCAGATCTGTTATTCGATAACCACTTTGATCCAACTCAAGCGTTTTGAACTGAAGACATCTTGAAGAATATGGAATCGAAGATGGAGCATTGAAGTGCAAGGGCTGCTTGCTACTAATCCCGAGGATGATTCCAAAATGGATGTAGTAGAAGTAGTACCTTCGGTTTGTCCTTATCCTGAACAACTTGTATGGATGAATGCTAGCATTACATTGATGCCTGGAGGGCAGTGTTAGCATTCCAAGTGGGATTGCTATTTAAAAAGATAAAACATAGCCTCAAGCCTCATCAACCAGGAATGACTGAAAATCAGGGGAGATGCAGCAAGGCTAAGTGGGTCTCACCCATTAGGGTATGTTGTCACCCTTCTAGATACATCTACATATTTATGGATTGGTTGCGCATGAGATCTCGATAAAAAGGGTTGCAAAGCAATATCGAGGTGATGGCATATTCGGTACTACCCAGTAAGGGGATGGTCGGTCTTGTGTTGGCAGGGGATCGAGGCAATGTCCTCGGTATATTTTCTAGACATTTACTATGATAGGTGGTACCCCAGTGCCTAGTCATTGTATGGAATCCATTCTCCAATAAGCTTTGTACGGTTTTAGTTGTATACCAAATATGTTGAAATGCGAGGTGCAAGCATTTCTACTATTTCCATATTTTACTTTGACCTCTAGACATTATTATAATATCATTGGATTTTCTATAAAAAAAGTGTTTTGGTTATCGTAAGGTAAAAACCCATTCGTGTTTATGTGCGGCGTGGTCTTACGAGATACCTTTGATTTTAAAATGGTTTTAAACATAATAATTTAGTCGTTTGAGTTTACTCGCACCAGACCCATGTTTGACCCGGTGTTTTGTTTTCTTTTCCTAAAACTCTTGGGTGCTTAAATTTTTATGGACAGCCAAGTAGTTCAGGTTTTCCCACGGATGCTTTTTGGAGGAGTTTGGAGCAGGAGGCTTCATCGATAGCTAGTTATTATCTTGTTTCCGCTGTATTATATGTATTTTTTATCAGTTAGATAGGGACAGGCTGTTATAACTGTCTTAGGGTAGAATTTGTATTAGTATGACTCTTATGTATCAATTTTGAAATGACTTTGTAAAGTATCATGTTGATTAATATATGTTATTCCATTGCGTTGTGAGATTTTGTGATTGTTTAATTTTTTCTATCTTCTATCTCCTTTCTTTCCCCTTACAATCTGTCTTTTCGGCACTTAGTTGTTCGGCACGTGAATACCGTGGATGTATTAGTGTCGACCTCTAGGGTTTGAAAAGGCGGTTCGTTACAATATTCATATATATAATATTTATTGCCACTTATGTGTTTTATATACATACACACATATTTATAAAAGTATTAAAATAATTCATATAAAATTTACATTTAAAAATAAGAGAAGATTTGAAGAATGAAATGGAAAGGAACTTTATGTTATATTAAAATCTAATCAAATCCGAATTAAAAAGAAAATAACTTGAAGTGAAATTTTACTTTACCTTTCTTCTACAAACACCAATTTAACAATTAATTCAACACCATAAAAGTTTCAAATTAATAACAACAAAATATCTAAACCATTAAAATTGTAAAATATAAGCAAAACTAAAATTTTACAATTTATCATGTTGGCATAAATGACATAATTGGATCTAAAATATTACACTTATATTTGCATACATATAAATATAATAAACTGAGATTTTTCAAAACACGGACTTGAATTAACTTGAAACAAATAGACCTAACAAAAGATTTAATTTTGTTGTTGGTTTACAATTTCAAAAGATGAAAATGAATTATTTGTAATATATATAGATATGTATGTATGTATATGTGTATGTATGTATGTATACATATACACATAAATCAATTTACTAAAAAATTAGATACATGTTAAAGGGAATAAATTGTTGTAACAATAGTAATTCTTTGCAGCGAAATAGATTTATGATAACATAAAATCTCATATCCAACAAACAAAAGGATTTGTTTGGGATCTTAAATGAAGTAAAATATAAATTGTTTGGTTAGAAAAATAATTGATCAATTATAATAACAGGTGAAAATTTCTAACAAATCATGTCCACAACCATATACAAATAGAATTCATATTTAATCACAATACATAGAAGAACTTTAAAATTAGATCTCAATAAGTGGCTACAATACACATATGCAAACAACATCATTTTAAACATTGTGAATAAATTAAAAATAAGAGAAACATACCAAAAAAATTGTATCCACTGTTATACCTCGATTCATGACTTTTCTTTAGATTTCCATGTGAATTTGCCCTTTTCAAGAGAAGGATGATTCACCATTTTTTTTGATTAAATTTGATGTTTGCTCTAAATTTGTTTTGTGTTTTTGCAAGGAATACTTGAGCTATGCTATTGAGGGAGAGGAGGAAGACAATTTTCTTCGAGGAAAGAATGATGAAAGAGATTTGTTTTAATGGTTAGAAAGAACCTTTCCCATTCTCTTCATTCAACTTCCTTGTTTTATTCCCTTCTAAATTTCAATTAATCAATCCCTTTAATCTCTCAATCTATGTTCGACCCTAGTTTTCTCAAATGATAAACAAAGATTACAAAAAAACCTTCATGTAATTATTTATTACTTAAACCCTAATTAAATGGAATACCGATACCGTGTATCAATATATGCAAATATAACTTCTATACATGCATTTAAATAATTATCAACAACATTAAAAACATAAAATTAATATTTCACAAATATTAATTAATTTAAAAAATCTACGAAATTTTATAAATTAATCAAATAGTGTGGTTTTTGAGAGAAATCACAAATGCGGTTATGCCTCTCGGAGGTGTGAATTTAGTCGACGATTAATATTTAACAATTCAAATATCAATGTTCACATGTCAATGTAGCTAGTTGTGTGACAGTTTGGTTAAATACATCATACAGGTCTTTTCAATAAAATCTAATTTTACAATTTTTTGAGCGGTACGTTTTAGTAATGATAATTTACATCAATGTTATATCACATTAGGACTTATGGAATAAGGTTGTGATTGGAATTCCAATATCATCCACATTCAACTTAGTTTGTCCACAAACAAAGTCCTTATTCAATAATAACATTTATATTAATTTTACTACTCTGGCTAAAGATTTTACTTTGAGTTGACTACTATTGACCGTGATACTAACCTCATATAACCATAGAGAAGAAATATCTATTGAATAGTGTTTCATTTCCCATGTTTCAACTCAGGCCTAAATATAGTCATTCGATGGATGTCATGCCACGGATGTTCAAGGTATCCTCAAGTCAAAAGAATGGTGTAATATCATCACTTTAAATTTCCTACTTGATCTTTGTTATTATTAACCAACAAGAAAATCTTGAGTGATTCACTACAGAGTTATCCATTAACTATCAACACGTGACATCCTCAGCAGCCATGAGTAATACATTGCCCAACATTTGGAGAGCTTTACCTTCTCTGGTGTCTGGTCTCAACAAAGGTATTGATACCTTTCCTCGAAACATGTTGACTAGGAATATTTAAAATAGAATGTATTTTATTAATTACTCACGATTGCATCTATTTGCAACTACAATCACATCACAATTTTTTTAGGATTTTCTTATTTATATACTTCAAACTAATTACTTAATAAATTAAATCACTATATAATAAAGTATATAGTAGAAATTAAATTCTTTAATTATGAACAAGATTAGTCATGGAGTTTGATATATTAACAAACTAAATAATGGCCCTTAGGGCATACCCCTGACTCTATTGATCTCACTTGCACTTGGGGTCAATTATGGAATTTTATCCCTTCCTCTGATCAATTTTCTTAAAATGGTCGAGCTACTACCTTAGTAATGTTATGTTGTTTTAATTTTTTACTCTGTCAATTAGCTACCTTCGATGCTGATAAAGCGCCTTTATCATGTAGAACTTTTCAAAGTATATTTCTTGATTTTTAGTGAGCTACAGGTCCTTTCATGACCCTTATCGCAGCATTATTTTCATAAAACAAAGTCGTGGGATTATGAAAATTTGGAATCGCCTCTAGCTTAGTGATAAAGTTGCACTATATATATATATATATGTGTGTGTGTGTGTGTGTGTGTGTGTGTGTGTAGCTTTTGCTATGGCATTATTCAAGGTGATGTATTTTGCCTTTTGGATGAATCAACCATAACCTTTCATTTGGGATAGTTCCAAATTAAAGTTTCTCAATTAAGATTGAACGTGAATTTAGGATTGAACATGTTTATTTGATATCATTTATTGAGTTCAAGTCCGAATACTTATTCATAAAGATTTTGTTGTCTCCATAAATAATTCTCTAGTACTTCGTAAATATGCAAGAAGACTCTAAACTATTATATAGTGATCTTAGTTTGGATATTATACTTACTTTATGCATCAAATGCACAAGAAAAATCCGATGTTGCAGAAAATGCAACATGTATGATAATTCCTATTGCATATGCATAAGGAATTTATCTTACATGGTTCATAATAAACTTTTTACTATGGTGCCCATATATATCGTCTAGGACATCTCAACCTATTTCTATACTAATTATAAAAGATGCCATTTCAAAACCTAAATCGAGAATTAAACAACCAAAATAAAATGATTTTAACATGGGTACATCGTTAATAATCTTAAGTTTGTTGTTTACTTATAGTTTTAGATATATTTTATTACGTTTATAGTTCTTTCTTACAGACACATGCTTCCTCTTCATTTTGCTGAAAATCAAACTGTTTAATTTCATTGTCAAAATATTTACTCAATTCTGATGCTTATTGAATGATACTTTCATATTAGTTCTTGGCTCTTATCCGAAAACCACAAACTCGGTTTTTCTCCTACTAAATTCGAGACACTTTGGTTGTTACGTGCAAACAGTCTACTCTAAATCACTATTTAGTATTTCGTTTCAGCATAAATTTTTAACCTGTTTTTTGGTAAGGCAGTACACAAGTGGATTTAACCCAACAGACTTCATAATTATCCAGGCCAGTTCTAGGACCCGAAGGTAAAGTACAAATGGTTATACGAAGCCAGAGTTGGATGGAGTTGGTAGATAAACGATATGGGATACTAGAAACATGGGGCATAGCTTGGATCGACATGTTTCAATGTAGAGGGGTCGGTATGGATGAGATATCGGCATTGCTTGAGGGATCGGTTATAACAACCAGCATATTTTTAAGATAATATATTTAAATGATTTATTTAAATATGGCATCGTTAGTCGGATTAAAGTCCGAAATGCTACTTTTTGTAAACGGTCGAATCCGGACTCGAGACTACTTCCATTGAGTCCAAAATGGCGTTTGCGACCTTTTTGAGTATAAACATCGATAGGTTTGGAGTTGAGTAGAATTTTGTTATTTTTCTATTTTGGGCTTTGGGTTTGGGTTTCAGCCCACTATCCCAACATAATACCCTAACTCCTCCCCCAACTCCTCTTCATTCATTTTCATTTTCTAACACTTTCAAGCTAAAAGAAAAATGGGGGAAAGAAAGGGAAATTAGAATTCCTAAACCCTAGATTACTAGAAAATTCTAGATTCAGGCTCCAAAATCAAAGTGAAGCTTAGGTAAGCATCCTCTTCATCTTCTCCATCTCAATCTCTCTTCAATTTTCAGAAAAACTCCTAAACTCTAACTTAGGAAATATTTGCTTATGAGCTTAGATTGGAGCTTCTTGAGTTGAAGTTGGAGAGTGGTTGATCTTTGCTTTGTTTTAAAGCTTCTCATTCATTGTTTTTGGGTTTAAAGGTGAGTTTTTGAACTCACATCTATGTCTATACCTTTGGTAGTTGTTAGTTATGAATTCCTAACACCTATTCCATGTTCATTTGCTTTTAAATTGAATTGGATTGGTGAATTTTCCAATTTTTGGTATTTTGAAGTCAAAATCTATGGAAATCCTAATGAGGATGTTTGGACATGTTATTTGGAGTGTATTGATGAGTTTATAGGATTGGGTTGTCACTTGACATCGATCTCTAGCCATCGTCGCTCATTCATTTTCTTCTAATTTGATTGGGCCACCAATGGCCATGGCAAAAATTGCCCTGAGCTTCAGCTCAGACGTCTAGTAATAAGCTTAGACGTCTGATGCTACGGGAATAAAATTCCAGTCCTTCAGCTCAAACGTCTGAGCTTACTTCCTAGACGTCTGGGCGATCTGGAAATAAATTTCCAGTCTTTCAGCTCAGACGTCTGGGAAATCTACCAGACGTCTAGAGCTGCTTATTTCAGCCAAATTGCCTGTGTTTTGAGTGGATTTCCGTTTTAATCAATTTTTGGTTGATCTGATTAGTTATTATCACTTATTATCAACTTTGATGACTTCTTTTCTGGATTTTTGGAGTATCCATTTGATGGATTTGATATCGATTTCTTTGGTTTTGATTCACGTCATCGAATGTGAATTTTTGGTGATTGATTGTATTTACAATCATTTCTATGATTTGTCACTTTAAAATACAAAGGTTTCTATACTAGTAGTAAATACTCAAAATCTTTCACCAAAATGATTTCAACATTTACTTTTAAGTACAAAGCTCGTTTTTAAAACCGTTTTCTAATCTATTAGTATATACAAACCTTTACCTCATTCGTATGAGAAATCCAATTAAACGACTTAGCAAAACAAGTGGTATGAAACGCTTGCATTTACTTCGTCGGTTAATTCTTTGACTTGTTCGATTGAAATCTTGTGACCAATTTTGAGTGGAAATCTATAATTTGTTCGTAAATATTTAAGTTAAGCTAGTGGTTATGGGACATGAAGCTAAACTCATTTATTTACTAGCTTAGTGTAATCTACACTTTTTATTGATCAATGGTGATCATTTTATGGTTTAGACTAGCGATATGCGATGTCTCTTTGTCCACGTGGGGGACTGTACCTCGTTTTATGGAGCTTCGTCTCATTTTTATGGGCTAACGACCCATGGTCTTTTGACCGTTTGTGGAGCTCCGGCTCAAATTGGTGGGGTAGCGACCCATGTCCTTCAGGCTGTTTGTGGAGCCTCGGCTCAAACTTGATGGTTAGAGACCATGGAATAGCGTTCCATTTGTGATGCACGTGTTGGTGAGTTTTCATGCTCTCGTTTGTGATTGGCCTCCCCCTTTGTGTTTTCTGGATTTCTAATTGATGATTTCTGGAATTTGTGTTGCACCAAATTTTGCGATTGACATTGATATGTATTGTTAATATTTGGGGTTTGGTGAATAAGCTAAAGAATGTGATTTTTTTGGACGTTTGTCGAGATTTGAGATATTGTATGATTTTTGTTGTTATCTGATGTATACTTGTCACAGTATGGCATTATTGTTATCATACGTTTTTGTCATATCTCTTATCCTATCTCATTTTATATGAAATTTATAGCTAGACTGATCCGTTTATTATTTTCTTCTTAAATAATACTCGGGTCAGACCGAGGTATTTCAGGTGCTTCTGCTTGACTTCTTATCTGGGTCCGTCATCTGACTTTTGGCTTACTACTTTAGCTTAGTAGTTTTAGTTATTATACGTTTGAGATAGAGACTCCTTGATGTATACATATTCTTTTGCTTAGCACTTGTACCTATTCTTTTGTGATGCAGTGGATCTTGTATGCCAATATTTTTGTGTACACTTTTATTTGTTATATTCATATCTGTTTCTCCCTTTGTGATATGAATATCTATGACTGATTTGTGTTATGCTTATTTCTATATTTATTTCCGAAGCCCACAAAGCCATTGTGTAGTAGCTTTGAGTTTGGATTTGAAATGTCGGATTTCCTCTTGAAATGAAATGCGAGTCATATTATCTGACATATCGGTACTCGCATAAAGAAATTACACAGATGCTCGCTCCTCAATAGCCTTATTCTTCATGCTAGTCGATGGCATTACCCCGTAGTGTCATTGGCTAGTTTGAGTATAGAGGTGGGACGTCACAGCTAGGTATCAGAGCCAAACTTCGGAACAATATAGAATAATCTAGCAAGGATCCTGTGTAGTTAATGCCCCGCTATTACTCCGCTATAATCCCGCTATATCTCATAGCGGATTTCTACCGCTACGATTTTTCCATATAGCCCCAAAATATAGCCTTTCCGCTTTAAGCCCCGCTATTTCCGCTATATCCCGTTATTCCCGCTATATTCCGCTATTTCCGCTATATCTTCTTTAATAAAATGAATTGAAATATTGCATTTATACATTATAAAAATTATGAAACTAATTTATTTGATTTAATTTTTAATATACTTTCAGAAATGAAAATACTCAAATATTCTACTAAATTCAATTATGTTATATATAACAGTTTTACTTTTATTTAAAGTATATTCACACATGTTTTTATTTAAAATTATTTATGTATTAATTATAATTAAATTGAATGATAATTTTTCATTTAATTACCATTAATATATTTGTAAAAACATTAATTATGAGTTTTATATCCTATTTTAGAGCCATCCGCTATATCCCGCTATATCCTCGCTTTATCCTCGCTTTATCCCCGCTGTGACATTTTGCACCTCCACCGCTTTGAATCTACCGAGCACTTTAACTACACAACAAGGATCATTGTCCTAAGTCTTTCTTAGGAGTCGTGCCTTAGGATTTAATTCGAGTCATTGGACCCGTTCTATCCTATTTTCTTTTGTGATGCCTTTTTTATCAATCAAGTTTGTGTGATATTCATTCTGAGAATAACCTTTTTCCTCTTCTTTCTTTCTTTCTTAAAGAAGAGAAATGGTTAGACCTGTCAGTCCCAGCGCTGGTCAATCCAGTGCTACTCCTCAGGATGGAGTATTCATATCTGTTCAATAACTTTTAGATCATGTGAAGAATGCTCAAGCTATCGGACCCATTCCAGGGCCTACTCATCCTAAATCTGGGTATGCACGCTTGTGCAGTGATTACACCAATTTGGGAGGAAGGCCATTCAAGAGTTCCGAAAGCATCATAGAAGTCCAAGCTTGGCTTAGAACTTGCGACCGCATATTTTCTCGCATGAATCTTGTGGATCTATATCGTGTTCAAGTGGCTTCTAGCATGCTCCAGGAGAGAGCATTAGATTGGTATGAGCTTTTGATTTTGGAAATTATTGAAGCGGATCTTACTTGGGAGCAATTCCGGGGAAGGTTCGAGTTAAAGTTTATGGTGGAAGCTGAAAAAGTATCTTTAGCTCGATGCTTTATCGACCTTGTTCAAGGTGAGTCTTCTGTGACCGACTATGTCGCATCTTTTGAATTCCTCTCTAATTATGGGGTCAAGTATATTAATACCCCATTGAAGAAAAATCAGAGGTTTGTCTATGGGTTGAATAAGAACCTCAAGAAGCCTTTACTCCTGAAACTAGAAGTTTATTTTGATCAGCTTGTTGATATCGCTCTTCGACTTGAAGAAGCCGATAAAGAAAGTGATGTTGAAGTTGTGGGTGCCAAACGGAACTTCAACATCAACAAGAAGAGGCCTATTAAGTTCAAGCCTAATCCCAGCAAGAAAGGGAAGTAAGCAAATTCGGTAGCAAAGACTCCTACCTCTAGTCGTGGAGAATATTACAATTGTGGTTCTAAGGACCATTATGCAAACAAGTGTCTGAAGCCCCTTACTTATCGCTATTGCAAAGGTTCAGGTCATACTATATCTTCATGTCCCAAACTTCAAAGCAAGAAGGAAGGGAAGCTAAATGTTGTGCAAGCCCCTAGTAACACTTCTCTTGGTCAAGGTATTTCTCATTCTATCCTTGATGGCATTATTATATTTCGTGATCTTCCTATTCGAGTTCTTTTTTATACAGGTGCATCTCACTCTTTTATATCAAAAGAACTTGTTGATGCTTTGTCTTTAAAAGTTATGGGCTTGATGAATTCATTGAGGATTGCGAATCCAGATGCTGGATCCACAACACTTAGTTTATTTTGTAAAGATGTCGAGATTATTTTATGTGATTATTCTTTCCAAGCCGATTTGCATGCTATGCGCTACTTAGGTTTCAGAATGATTTTGGGAATGGATTGTCTTAATCGTTATGAAGCTCATATCCTATGTCCCAAGCGAACTATTCATCTGCGACATCCTCAATCTGTTAAGCAGATTTCTATTGTTCTTAAAGATTCAGATTCCAAATTGGTAGCATCATTATATTCTCTAAATCCGCATGATGACGATAGTGATGATGAGGAAGATGTCATTTCCCTCATTCACATTGTTCGTGAATTTCCCGACATATTTGAGCCCGTTTTAGGATACCACCTGAGCGAGCAATTGAGTTCAGAATTAATCTAATCCCTGGAGCTCTACCTATTACTCGTTCTCCTTATCGTATGTCCAATAAGGAAAATGAGGAGATGCATAAACAATTATCCGAATTGGAAGCAAAACAGTTTATTCAATCTAGTTCCTCTCCTTGGGGAGCTTCAGCTATCTTTGTAAAGAAATCCGATGGTACATTTCGGCTTTGCGTTGACTACCGCAGGCTAAATGATCTCACCATCAAGAATAAATATCCCTTGCCTCGGATTGATGATCTATTCGATCAACTTAGTGGTGCTAGAGTCTTTTCACAGTTAGACTTAGCAACCAGTTTTCATCAGCTTCGTATTGCGGAGGATAGCATTTCTTTGACATCGTTCTGTACTCATTATGGATCTTATGAATGGCTTGTTATACCATTTGGTTTAACGAGCTCCAGCTTATTTCGTTGACCTTATGAATCGAGTTTTCAAAGACTTCCTCGATCGATTTGTTCTCATCTTCATAGATGATATTCTTGTTTATTCTAAAATCGAGGAAGAGCATGAAAAACATCTTCGGATTGTGTTGGAAACTCTTAGGAGCAACCAATTGAAAGCAAAATTTTCTAAGTGCCACTTTTGGCAATCTCGTGTTAAATTTTTGGGACATATTATTTCTGAATCCGGAATTTCCATGGATCCTTCAAAGATTGAAGCGATTCAAAATTGGAAGAGACCGGAGAGTGTGATGGAAATCCGTAGTTTTCTTGGATTGGCGGGGTATTATCGTCGTTTCATAAAAGACTTTTCTAAAATTTCCGTGCCTCTTACTAGTTTGACAAAGAAGGGAGTTAAATACATTTTGTCAGACAAATGTGAAGCTGCTTTTCAAAAATTAAAAACTCCTTTCTGATGCTCCTATTCTTGTGATACTCGAAGGGAACCAAGACTTGATTGTTTATACCGATGCTAGTCGTGTTGGTTTAGGAGTCGTTCTTATGCAAAGGGAATGTGTTATCGCTTATGCTTCTAGGCAATTAAAGTCTGCCGAGACTAGATATACCACTCATGATTTAGAGCTCGTGGCTATTGTTTTCGCCCTTAGAATTTGGCGTCATTATCTTTTGGGAGAGAAATTTGTTTTCTACACCGATCATAAATCTTTGAAGTATTTATTTTCTCAAAAGGAACTTAATTTGCGTCAACAACATTGGCTCGAGTTCCTTGCATCTTATGATCTTGATATTCTCTATATTCCCGGAAAGGGCAATCGTGTTGTCGATGCCCTTAATCGTAAGCAACAAGCAGTTGTTTCAATGATGATATCTGAATGGAATGATCTCGAGACTTTGTCCACTTGTGAAATTCAAGATCGTGAATCCAATTCATGATCATCTCTTGTTTTGTGTAGCCTTGAGGCTCATCCTTCTCTGTTGGACCGCATCCTTGAAGCTCAAAAGCAAGATCCCGAATTGGCTCTTCTTAGCCAAAGTTGTAGGGATCAAAATAAGGTTGATGGTTTGAAAGACTTTGATATTAGTGCTCGTGGAGGTATTCGAAAGTTCGGTAGACTTATGGTGCCAAACATTTGTGATCTTCGTAAAGACATTTTAGAAGATTCTCATCGTCCTAAATTTACCATTCATTCTGGTATTAGTAAAATCTACGCGGACATGAAGTGACTTTATTATTGGGATGGAATGAAATCTAATATTGCTAACTTTATTAAGCGTTGCATGACTTGCCAGCTCATAAAGGCCGAGCATCAATGGCCCGGTGGGTTATTGCAACCTTTGGACATTCCCGTTTGGAAGTGGGATCAAGTCTCCATGGACTTTATTGACTGTCTTCCCCGTTCTCGTTCGGGTCATGATAGCCTATGAGTGATAGTAGATAGACTTACAAAATCCGCCCATTTTCTTCCCGTTCGGTCCAACCGGACCGTACCTCTTTTGGCCAAACTCTATGTTAAAGATATTGTTAAATCGCATGGAGTTCCTACTTCTATTGTTAGTGATCGTGATCCATTATTTACAAGTGGATTTTGGAAGGGTCTTCAAAAGGCTTTGGGAATGAAGCTTAATTTTAGCACCGCCTATCAACCTCAGTCCGATGGACAAACTGAGCGTGTGAATAAAACTCTTGAAGATCTTCTTCGTGCATGTGTTCTTGATTTTGGTGGAAGTTGGGAAGATCATATTTCTCTTGTTGAGTTTTCTTATAATAATAGCTTCCAATCTAGTATTGGTATGGCACCTTTCGAGGCACTCTACGGTAGTCCATGCCGATCTCCTTTATGTTGGCTTGAAGCCGATGAGAAGCTGGTTTTAGGTCCAGATTTTATTCGTGATGCCACAGAAAAGATTGACCTTATTCGTCATAGGATGAAAAAAGCTCAAAGTAGACAAAAATCCTATGCCGATAACCGAAGAAGGAAATTAGAATTTTCTGTGGGAGATTTGGTGTTCATTCGTGTTTCACCTATAAAGGGTGTTGTGCGTTTCAGTCGTTCGAGAAAATTAGCACCTCGTTATTTTGGTCCATTTCCCATCACCGAACGCATTGGTTCCATGGCTTATCGCCTTTTATTACCGGCTCAATTTTCTGCTATTCATGACGTATTCCACGTCTCTCAACTATGGAAATGCCTTAGAGATTCCGATTCTATTCTTGAGCCCGGTGTTATTGAGGAAATCAAAGTTTCACCTAATTTGACTTATGAGAAACATCCTATTCGTATCATTGCTACGGAGGTTAAACGCCTTCGAAATAAAGATGTTCCTCTTGTGAAAGTTCAATGGTCCTCAAATCCTAAGGATTGTTCTTGGGAATCCAAAGAATTCATCGAGCGAACACATCCGGACTTACTCTCTCATGCTCCTTAAGGTGAACTTCTCATTTCAAAATTTCTTCTTTTGTGTTGTTATTCCTTAGTATGGTTGTTACTTTTTATTTTCTTTTTAAGTATTGCGAGGACGCAATTTCTTTAAGGAGGGGAGTCTGTAACAACCCGCATATATTTACGATAATATATTTAAATGATTTATTTAAATATGGCATCGTTAGTCGGATTAAATCTGAAATGCTACTTTTTGTAAACGGTCGAATTCGGACTCGAGACCACTTCCATTGAGTCCAAAATGACGTTTGCGACCGTTTTGAGTATAAACATCGATATGTTTGGAGTTGAGTAGAATTTTGCTATTTTTCTATTTTGGGCTTTGGGTTTGGGTTTCAGCCCACTAACCCAACATAATAAACTAATTCCTCCTCCAACTCCTCTTCATTCATTTTCATTTCCTAACACTTTCAAGCTAAAAGAAAAATGGGGGAAAGAAAGATAAATTAGAATTCCTAAACCCTAGATTACTAGGAAATTCTAGATTCAAGCTCCAAAATCAAAGAGAAGCTTAGGTAAGCATCCACTTCATCTTCTCCATCTCAATATCTCTTCAATTTTCAGAAAAATTCCTAAACTCTAAATTAGGAAATATTTGCTTATGAGCTTAGATTGGAGCTTCTTGAGTTGAAGTTGGAGAGTGGTTGATCTTTGCTTTGTTTTAAAGCTTCTCATTCGTTGTTTTTGGGTTTAAAGGTGAGTTTTTGAACTCACATCT
Source organism: Allium fistulosum (assembly GCA_030737815.1). Lineage (NCBI taxonomy): Eukaryota > Viridiplantae > Streptophyta > Magnoliopsida > Asparagales > Amaryllidaceae > Allium > Allium fistulosum. The sequence goes on along the minus strand of CM060902.1, from coordinate 270,465,756 downwards.
ATGTCTATACCTTTGGTAGTTGTTAGGTATGAATTCCTAACGCCTATTCCATGTTCATTTTCTTTTAAATTGAATTGGATTGTTGGATTTTCCAATTTCTGGTATTTTGAAGTCAAAATCTATGAAAATCCTAATGAGGATGTTTGGACAAGTTATTTGGAGTGTATTAATGAGTTTATAGAGTTGGGTTGTCGCTTGACGTCGATCTCTAGCCATCATTGCTCATTCGTTTGCTTCGAATTTGATTGGGCCATCGATGGCCTTGGCAAAAATTGCCCTGAGCTTCAGCTCAGACGTTTGGTAATAAGCTCAGACGTTTGATGCTACGGGAATAAAATTCCAGTCCTTCAGCTCAGACGTCTGAGCTTACTTCCCAGATTTCTGGGCGATCTGGAAGAAAATTTCCAGTCTTTCAGCTCAGACGTCTGGGAAGTCTACCAGACGTCTGGAGCTGCTTATTTCAGTCAAATTGCCTATTTTGAGTGGATTTCCGTTTTAATAGATTTTTGGTTGATCCGATTAGTTGTTATCACTTATTATCAACTTTGATGACTTCTTTTCTGGATTTTTGGAGTATCCATTTGATGGATTGGATATCAATTTCTATGGTTTTGATTCACGTCATCGAATGTGAATTTTTGGTGATTGATTGTTTTTACAATCATTTCTATGATTTGTCACTTTAAAATAAAAGGTTTCTATACTAGTAGTAAATACTCAAACTCTTTCACAAAAATGATTTCAACATTTACTTTTAAGTACAAAGCTCGTTTTTAAAACCGTTTTCTAATCTATTAGTATATACAAACCTTTACCTCATTCGTATGAGAAATCCAATTAAACGACTTAGCAAAACAAGTGGTATGAAACGCTTGCGTTTACTTCGTTGGTTAATTCTTAGACTTGTTCGATTGAAATCTTGTGACAATTTTTGAGTGGAAATCTACAATTTGTTCGTAAGTATTTAAGTTAAGCTAGTGGTTATGGGACATGAAGCTAAACTCATTTATTTACTAGCTTAGTGTAATCTACAGTTTTTATTGATCAATGGTGATCATTTTATGGTTTAGACTAGCGATATGCGATGTCTCTTTGTCCACGTGGGGGACTGTACCTCATTTTATGGAGCTTCGTCTCATTTTTATGGGCTAACGACCCATGGTCTTTTGACCGTTTGTGGAGCTCTGGCTCAAATTGGTGGGGTAGCGACCCATGGCCTTTAGGCCGTTTGTGGAGCCTCGACTCAATCTTGATGGTTAGCGACCATGGAATAGCGTTCCATTTGTGATACATGTGTTGGTGAGTTTTCATGCTCCCATTTGTGATAGGCCTTACCCTTTGTGTTTTCTGGATTTATAATTGATGATTTTGGGAATTGTGTTGCACCAATTTTTGCGATTGACATTGATATGTTTTGTCAATATTTGGGGGATGGTGAATAAGCTAAAGAATGTGATATTCTTTTTGGACGTTTGACGAGATTTGAGATATTGTATGATTTTTGTAGTTATTTGATGTATACTTGTCACAGTATGGCATTATTGTTATCATATGTTTTTGTCATATCTCTTATCCTATCTCATTTTATATGATATTTATAGCTAGACTGATCCATTTATTATTTTCTTCTTAAATAATACTCGGGTCAGACCGAGGTATTTCAGGTGCTTCTGCTTGACTTCTTATCTGGGTCCGTCATCTCACTTTTGGCTAACTACTTTAGCTTAGTAGTTTTTGTTATTATACGTTTGAGTGTAACATCCCGTATATTTGGACCATTTAAATTGACAATAATCCACACTTGTCAACTTAAATAATACAAAACATAGGACATTATGGGATTATAAATACATAAATGTAAATGAGAATCAATACAACATCACAGACTCAGATCAGTCACAGAATAATGCAGCGGAAAAATACATCGTCATAATAGTAGTTCATGAAGCTACTACAGAGAATACAACAATGTCTCAACATAAAGCGACTGAAGAGCTACAAGATGTCCAATACATAAGTACATCAAATACTGGAAATAAAATGATATAGATAAAAGCTAAGCCTTCAGCATCTTCGACCAACCTTGACCAGCAACGGAATAGCTTCAGACTGACCCGAGCATATGCAAAAGAAACACTCGAGTCAGGACTCAAAATCTTATACAGGATAATCAAATGCATATAATAAAGTCCATAACTCAAAGGTGAATATAAACATCATTAAGGGATCGATAAACTACCTACAGAATACGCTAAATAGATAATGTCTAATCCATAAAGTAAGATAACAAAGTAGGGTTAAGCAGGGCCCATACACCTCTTAACCTGTTTATAATGCCATAGTCTATACAGCACCGTAAGCCCCACCAAAACCGGTGGTTATCAGAGGGTACCCCATAGGTATAACACAAAACAAATTCGTAGTTGTCGCGATAGGATAATTAGTATGACAAGGTACATGAGGCGATACCAACTAGGATACTAGTAGTTGCCTGATCCGGACTGATGTTGGGCATAGCAGCTACCACCCCAACACCGCGAAACAACACTTCCAAATCAAGGGGTGCACCCAAATCGAATCACATAAGTAATAGATAAGGTATCGAAGAAGTGTGTCCGCTAGAGATGGCGATCCTCAATGGCCCGGCGCGGCTCCTGTTTTAGTCATGTTAGGGGTCATCCAAATCGTTCTCTTTCTTCAGTCAACACGTTCATCAAACCGTCCACTTCATTCTGGATCAACACTTCGCGTATATTAGTTATTAAAGTGGTTTTCGGTATCGACAGAGAGTATGTCCATAATCCGATCCCGGTCTCTTTAATAACTACGTATTAATTACCCAACAGTCAACCCTTTTTATTAAAGTTAAAACAAATCAAATCCAAAGGTCAAGTTGCAAATTTGACTTCCAAATTTGATATTTCATAATTCGATTCGTTTCAATTTCTAAAATCATATTTCGAAAAGAAATTCTATTTCAAGCCCTTTTGTCATCAAAATTTTAATTATTCACGTTAAATCAACATTTCACTTATTATATCAATTCGAATTCATGGATTACATGAAATAGTCAATCTTAGTTCAACTCATTAAATCAATTTTTATTCTTTAAATCCGTATTTACATTCCTAGGTTCATTACTATATCAATTTCATTTACTACATTCACTTTGTCAAAACTTCGTTTATTCATTTATCAAGACTCGTGATTTAATCACTTTATCTTCTAACTTATTTACTTCTTAAATCTCATTTCGATTAACTTTGTCAAAACACTTTGTTTAACTAAATAAATTCACAAATCCGTTTCAATTCATTACATTAATTCGTTCTCATTTATTTCAATTAAATTTATTTCTTTATTCCAACAAATCTAATTTATTTAATTCGATAAAATCCATTTTATTTATTTCAAGCAAATTCATTTATTTCATAAAAAAAATCATTTTATTTATTTCAAAACAAATTCATTTATTCGGTTCAATAAAATCATTTTATTTATTTAATACAAATTCATTTATTCAATTCAATAAAATCATTTTATTTATTTAATACAAATTCATTTATTCAATTCAATAAAATCATTTTATTTATTTCAAAACAAATTCATTTATTCAATTTAATAAAATCATTTTATTTATTTCAAACAAATTCATTTATATTTACATTACCAAATTACCATACGGTTTTCTAAGTTCATTCCATAATTCTAAATAAGTCTCAATTTCAAAACGTTCTTTGTTGACCGTTCGGTTTCTTATTTTAATTATCTATCCTAGGCCAATTCATTCAATTGGGTATTTATCATTTCAACCCGATTCTATTTAAATTCAAAAATCAAAACATACAAAGGGAACTTGCAGTGTGATAGCTGGGATGGTGTCAAAGTAAACAAACAAGTAATAGCATCCATTTGCAACAATTCAACAATTTCAAATAATCCCGAAATAATCGTATAAATTCGCGTTTGTTATTTACGCCAATTAATATAATTATTTCTAGAATCTACACTATCATTTCATGTAGATTAAAGATTATAACATTTCGGTTTCACTTGGTCGTTCAATTTCAATTACAACAGTTAATTCAATACGTTCAATAGTTCAAAGTGACATTTATCAAATTCTACGTGTCAAACAATTTAAGGGTCAATTTAATTAATCAATATTCATCATATAAAGGGGTCAAGTTCAACATATGTCATTTAGAATTTATTGTCTATTCTATATCAAATTTAGTTTCAAATTTATTATCAATTACAATAATAACACATTTAATATCACATAGCAATTTGGCGTCATAGCTATTAACATACTAACTTCAATTCAATTTTTAACATTCAATCCATTTAACGTCCAAATTAACATTCATAACATCCAACATCTAATTATCATAGTATAATAGATCTTTGAGTCGTGAATAGAAAATATTCACCTTGCGTGGTAAGAGGTTGACGACGAAGCACGAAGACGATGGATAAGAGGCACGAACAAGCACAACGCTAACGAACAACAAACTGCAAGCGAATAATAATTCAATTACAATTTGTTCAATACAAGATATATATTTAGATTGTACATATATATACATACCAATCAAAGAAGCAGGGTATGATGACAAAATAGACGAAGCCTAGGCTTTAGATTCCGGATCAGCAGCTGAAATTCAAGACAACGCTGTATATTAATAACTAGACAAATATAAACAACGCTATACGCAATATATAACAGCAAGCACTATCTCCGGACAAGACGATGACCAACGTTTGACGGATCTACGCGGGTGGCCAGCTGGGTTGTGGGTTCGGCAGTGGGCTGCTGGTGGTTCGGCTGGTGGTGGCGAATGGGCAGGGTGGAGGCGTCTCGGTCAGGCAGGGCATGGGTGCGGTGTGTGTGCAGGCGGTTGCTGGTGGGGACTGAGTTGGCGGAGGGGTCTGGGACGTGTTGGAATGGTCGGCAGGCGGATGGGGCTGTTGGTGGTGCGAGGGTGGCTGGGTGGCGCGTCTGGGTGGCTGGGTGGCGTGTTTGGTGGCGCGTCTGGGTGGCGTGGAGGGTGGCTGGTAGGGGCTGGGTGGCGCGGAGAGGCTGGGTGGCTCGGAGGGGGTCTGGGTGGCGCGGAGGGTGGCTGGTAGGGGCTGGGTGGCGCGGAGAGGCTGGGTGGCTCGGAGGGGGTCTGGGTGGCGCGGAGAGGCTGGGTGGCTCGGAGGCGGTCTGGGTGGCGCGGAGGGTGGCTGGTAGGGGCTGGGTGGCGCGGAGAGGCTGGGTGGCTCGGAGGGTGGCTGGTAGGGAAGTTGGCGTAGCATGGGCTGGAGGCAGTGGAAGTGGAGTAAGGGGAGCATGAGAGTGTTCTCTCTTTTAAAACAAATGGTTGAACAAAATAAAAGAAGAAAGAGGTACGAACCAGTGGAGAAGAAGGAAGGACTGAGAAAAGGAATGAAATGAAATGCTATAGTATTTAGATTTGAATTTTTTTTGAAGCAGCGTATGGGGAAGTGGTGCAGCATAATGATAGCATTTTGAAACTCACAAATAACATTAATTCCACTGCATTGGAACTAGAAGGGGCTGCTCAGTTCTCTAGGTGATTGCTGACTGGGCTGCTTCGATTCTCACACCAATTCAGCCCAATAGGAGCTGAATAACTGTTCGTAACGGACAGTTTATCAACCGATAAAATGTCAGTAACTTCTAATTCCGAACTCCGAATGACACAAACCAATATACCGTTTTGATCAGCGCGACGAGCCGGATCCAATGGTATGAAGATATAAGCGGAATAATTAGTTTTATAAAATTCGATTTTTTTTTTCCATTACAGAAATGCATTAAAAACGCCGAAGAATAAGATCGACGGAGCTTAAGATGACCGAATTTTGAAAAACGAAAAATGACGTCTTTGTCAGAAGATGGTTTAGAATTTTTCCATGTAAAAATATTCAAGTTCGGAAGATAAAATTTTTCGCGTTTAAAATGAACTGATATGTAATTAAACGCGAACAAATCTTACTTCAGTATTTCTCGACGGAATTTGTCGTACGCCTATGTCTATCAAGACGTATTCCAAATGTGAAGTTTGGATATCAACGGAAATTGTTTGTGAAAAATTTGAATTTTCACATCAAATAACGATTTTAAAAATTTTAAACTGGGTCTGAATTTCAGGGTCGTTACATAGAGACTCCTTGATGTATACATATTCTTTTTCTTAGAACTTGTACCTATTCTTTTGTGATGTAGTGGATCTTGTATGACCACTATTTGGATGTACACTTTTATTTGTTATATTCATATATGTTTCCGCCTTTGTGATATGAATATCCGTGACTGATTTGTGTTATGCTTATTTCTATATTTATTTTTGAAGCCCACATAGCCACTGTGTAGTAGTTTTGAGTTTGTATTTGATATGTCGGATTTCCTCTTGAAATGAAATGCAAGTCATATTATCTGACTATCGGTACTCGCACAAAGCAATTACATAGATGGTCGCTCCTCAACAGCCTTATTCTTCGTGCTAGTCGACGGCATTACCCCGTAGTTTCCTTGGCTAGTGTGAGTATAGAGGTGGGGCGTCACATCGGTAGTATGGTATAGCTTGAGGGATCGATGAAGTCAGTTATGAAAAAGAATATGTAGGGTTCGGTCAGATTAGTTAAGGAGGATCGGCTTTTATTCAGAGGGGTCGGCATGCTACATCTAGGAGGGATCGGTATACTTCAATGCCAACTTGGAAGGGCTCGGTATGGCATTATAGCAGAGGTTGGATCTGCATAGCCTTGAGGAACAAAAAGGATCGGCATGGCCTTGTAAAACAAGATGGATCGGCCTAGTGGAATATGAGGGATTGGTATACTCAAGGAAGAGCGGGATCGACATGAGTAGTTAAACCAGGGATCGGCATGGGTTTTGACTCATAAGATAAGGATTGGCATAACAAGTAGATGGATGGATCGGCATACGTGAGTCCACCAAGGAAGGATCGGCATAGGTCAAAAACCAAGTGTGCTATTGCATTCGACAATTAATAAATCGATCTATGTCAATCCAAATGACATGAAACTTGGAGCTTAAACATATTTTAGTATGTATAATCCACCATAGGGATGCTACCCAAAAATCAACCAACGAAGGGATTGGTACCGATCCCTCTTCATTGGGATTTTGGCCTTGCAACCCTTATGGTGGGTCCATATGGATAAGGAGATCATGTAGATGAAGTTTCGCCTATAAATACAGCAGGCATGGCTTCAGAAAAGGGATCTTCATCTTCATTCTACTTCTCTTCATCTTCTACCTAGGCCATACTCTTCCATTTTCATTTTGGAATTTCATGGATTTGTAACTGTAATAAGCAGTTTAAACTAATAATAAGGAAAATCTTTGGAGTTCACGTAGGTCAGAGTTAGCCGAACCACTATAAATCTGTGTCTATATCTACTTGCTTTCCGATTGTTTTAATTTGGTTCTTCATTTATTTCTCTTCATATTTCTGTGACTGGATTGGATATTGGTGCTTTCACATAATTGTGTGTTGGTGGCCAATTTTGATCCCAACATTTTGGGGCTTTCACTGAGAAAACTTGCACCCGCTGATTTGGAAGCTTGGATACTTGGATCCAAAAAGCAATGGCTAGGCAATCAACAAGAAGAGTGCTACCGGAAAGGAGTCACCATGAAGGGAGTCAGGAGGCTTCCTTATGAGCTGGAGCTAATTAAGCATCTATCTATATCACCAGGAATGAAATGGAAATGATGATGGATGCTATGTAGGAGAGGATGCTGAAAAGGCTGGAGGAGATGATGTAGAATCTACTCCAACAAATTGGACAGGCTGGAACCATAGGAGCTGCTGGAATGCAAAACCAAAATTAGAACCAGGAACATAAATATGGAGCTAATAAACAGAGGAATTGAACAGAGCAGCCAGAGGCAGTCCTCTGCTAACCTAGAGGGATCGACACCGATCCCTCCAAAGGGATCGGTTCCGATCCCCAAAGGCTAAGGGGCATGCCCCCGGGTCTAGTCGATCGTGATGCTGGAGGACCTACGATCGATCCCAAGGAGCTTGGTGCGAATTGAAATTTGGATGCTTGTCCGGAGGAGTACGTTCCAGAATTCCTTTGTAGACTCAGGGGGCAACTTGGGCATGATGATAGGAGACTGCCACTGGAAGACAATGATAGGTTTGTAGAGATGATAAGGCAATTTATGCATGGAGGATTGGTGAAAAGGGATCTCGAGGATGTAAATAGAAGTCCATGTGCTCCAAATATCAAGCAAACTAGGAATCTACCTGAATTCAAACTACCAACGCTTTAGACATATGATGGGAAAATGGATCCCGCTGTTTATTTGACGAGGTACATGAGACACATGGAAGTACTGGGGTAATCGGAGGAAGTCATGGAACGGTGCTTCCCCTTGTACTTAACGGATATAGCTGCACTATAGTTTAGACAGTTGGAAAGTGGCTTTTTTGGCATATGGACGGAATTGATCGAAAGGTTTGTAAGGCAGTTTAGGGTTCACATCTCGAGACCCAAAAATGTGATGAGTTTGGCAATACTGAAATAAAGGACCGGAGAGTCCCTGAGGAGTTACTCAACACGATTTAATACTGCGGCCGCATCGGTGGATCATCCAGATCCATCCATGGTTTTGATGGCAGCTGTATCTGAGATTGCTGATGGCACGGAGTTCAAGGATTCACTATCGCGGGATCCACATATGGATCTTGGGGAGTTTTATCATAAAGCAGAAAGTTTCTTGTGGCAGGAAGACGCACGAGCAAACAAACCAGAGGTGAATGTTGTACAGAGTGGAGGATTATTAGGAGATGTAAGCAAGAATGATAAAGGAAAACAGAAAATGAATGATGGAATTGATGTGTCGAAGAGGCAATGGAGAGAACCAAAATTATCTTCTTACACAGATTTGACTGAATCTTTGGAAAGGATTTATTTGGATACTCGAGGTCGGTATCGAAGGCTGGCAATGAGGGAAGCCTCCGAATGTGAGTAGGCATCAGGAAAGCATTGCCTATTCCATGAGCTGGATGAGCACAATATAAATGACTGCAAGCATTTGAAGGGTATCATTGAGGAACACGTGAGGAATGGCCAGTTACAACAATACATAAGGACTCGGGCTACGACGGTGGAACATGAGCAACCACCATCCACCTCAAACGAAAATGGCACTGGATTAAGGCATCATCGCCAACTTGTCATTAATTGATCGGGATGACATGGAATAAGTAATAAGCTCCACAGTAATATGGCTAAGTCACTTACACATGTATGGGATCGAGGACTGTCCCTAGGCATGCTCTGAGATGATGATAAACCGTAGTGCTCGGGTTTGTGAAATTTTCTTTTTCCTTATTTGCTTTGAACTTTGGTTTATTAGTTGTATGGATTTTTATTTTATGGACTTAGGGATGCTTAAGTCTGGACTAATGTAATAAATAACATAGGTCACGGTTATAGCCCCAACCGGAGAGACGGGGCAATAACCACGAGTCACGAGTCCCTTCGTTGGAGAGCGACAGGATGGATTCGTACATGGATGAAATCCTCGACTGGGGATCGAGGCCGGAGAAGGACACCCCATGGTTTAAGTCTTCAATTAGGAATCGAGGTCGGAGAAGGAAACCCATGGGTTAAGCGCTCGACTGGAGAGTCGAGGCCGGAGAATAAAAACCTAACAGGTTGTCACGTACAGATTGTGCTTGGTAAGGATTTGGAAAGATCAAGGTCGTTGGGTATGGATTATGCTTGGAAAGGTGTAGGCCGCTTCGCCGGAGAGCGACAGGATTGGCCTACTCAGATCGTCGGTTATGAATTGTGCTCGGCAAGGACCGATGTGATCAAGGATTTGGATTAGGCTAATTACCCGAAGATGTCTATGGATTTGGATATGGACCCGGAGCGGTCCTGGATGTGAATAAAATGACTTGGAGAGGTCTATGGATTGGGATATGGACCCAAAGCAGTCCTGGATTTGGATAAAACAACTCGGAGAGGTCTATGGATTGGGATATTGACATGTAGCGGCCCAGGATTTGGATAAAACGACCCGGAGAGGTCTATGGATTTGGATTTGGACCCGTAGCGGTCTCGGATTTGGATAAAATAATCCGGAGAGATCATGGATTTGGTTAATGAATTTGGCAAGGATTAAGAATTGGATATTGACTCAGGACAGTCATGGATTTCGCTTACGATCTGGAGAGATTAAGGAATTGGATTAGCAACAGATTGGATTTTGGATTGGATAATACGGCTATCAACGGATTATGGACTTCAGATCTTGGATTTATGGCATTTCAAAACACGCCTTCCTATCGCAAGGCATGTTTTGAGGGTAGAGTGTTAACTCGCCTTTTGGCAAGATAGTACACATGTAGATTTAACCCAACAGACTTCACAATTATCAAGGCCGATGAGTGCAGAGCGATAGTTTAAGGACCCGAAGGTAAAGTACAAATGGTTATATGAAGTCAGAGTTGGATGGAGTTGGTAGATAAACGATGTAGGATACTAGAAATATGGGGCATAGCTTAGATCAGCATGTTTCAATGTAGAGGAATCAGTATGGATGAGGGTTCGACATTGCTTGAGGGATCGGTGAAGTCAGTTGTGACAAAGCATATGTAGGGTTTGGTCAGATAAGTCAAGGAGGGATCGGCTTCAATTCAGAGGGACGGCATGCTACATTCAAAAGGGATCGGTATACTTCAATGGCAAAGCAACTTGGAAGGGCTCGGCATAGCATTATGGCAGAGGTTGGATTGGCATAGCCTTGAGGAACAAAAGGGATCGGCATGGCCTTGTAAAACAAGATGGATCGGCCTAGTGGAATAGGAGGGATCGGCGTACTCAAGTAAGAGAGGGATCAGCATGACTAGTAAATAAGGGATCGGCATTGGTTTCAACTCAAAAGATAAGGATCAGCATAGCATATAGGTGGATGGATCGGCATATGTGAGTCCACCAAGGAAGGATCGACATACGTCAAAAACCAAGTGTGTTCTTACATTCGACAATCAATAAATCGATCTTTGTCGATCCAAATGACATGAAACTTGGATCTTAAACATATTTTAGTATGTAGAATGCACAATAGGGATCGCTACCAAAAAATCAACCAATAAAGGGATCGTACAGATCGCTCTTCATTGGGATTTGGGCCTTGCAACCCCTATAGTGAGCCCCATATGGATAAGGAGGTCATGTAGCCGAAGTTTCACCTATAAATACAGCATGCATGACTTCAGAAAAGGGATCTTCATCTTCATTCTGCTTCTCTTCATTTCTACCTAGGCCATACTCTGCCATTTTTATTCTAGAATTTTGTGGATTTGTACCTATAATCAGCAGTATAAACTAATAATAAGGAAAATCTTTGGAGTGGACATAGGCCGGAGTTAGACAAACCACTATAAATCTGTGTCTCTATTTGCTTGCTTTTGATTGTTTTAATTTTGTTCTTCATTTATTTCTCTTCATATTTCTATGACTGGATTGGATATTGATGCTTTCACATAATTGGGTGTTGGTGACCAATTTTGACCCCAATATGTCCCCAAACTCAAAGTCATATTGACAATAACTTTGCGAGTAAAATCCGAATTAACTTAAGCAAGTTGAATAAAGAATCTATTGAATTATTTTAGTCAAATGAAATTTATGATGTTCTTCTTATCAACGTTTCTCACTATATTCCAACTACATTGGTCTTCTTCTTAAAGGCACATCTGTGATCAATGGATCATAATACTTTGGATACAACTATCAAAATCATATTTTGACAACGTTCTTGGAATCCATTATGAATTTATACATCATGTCATATGGAAGAGTCAATACTCTTTATGGTTTATTGACAACTATGGATGTTCCTTTTTCAAAATTGATATGAAACTCATAGTTATCTTTAATGTGTAAGATTTCTTACTAGACATTCTAATAAGTGGTGTTTATTTTGGTTCGGTTAATTAAATCTAACTTATGTAATTAGTGTCTAAGTTCCAATCTCTGGATCATATCTAAATCCATTGTGCTGCCACTAATTTCTAAAGGATATTTCTTCGATCACAAAAGTGGTGTTTCATAAACGACAATTGCTTCACAGTACGATATAATAGGTATTCATAAAAATTTTATAAACTATCTTTATATATGTATAAAACTGATATTTTTTTTAGTTTACGATAATTATGTTCAAAACATAAATAGTTAACTAATGCTGGCATTCCCAAACTCCTTTGGGATAATCCACACAAGATCCCTCAGGAGCAAGTATTATGTGCAGCCTCTCGTATCATGCAACCTATCAACTCATTGACCTAGGACATGTAAGGGTTTATTATTAACTCTTATCTTGTATGATCTCGTAAGCTATGTTTTCGATGAGATTAATTTTAACACTATGTACTTACTCTTAAGTACATGACCTAACAAAAATATGTTAACTCAACTTCACTCATTGTCAATCGTTCTTTGTCCAACAAAGTCTGATTCCTCCTTATTGATACCTTATTATGTATCATATAGAGGGGTCACTTTTGAGATTGAATCATATTCATTTTTGGTACTTTTGGAACCCTTTCCAATATATTCACATATTCAATCAAATCGAATATTTATTATCTTTATATATTATGTTTTCTACTTCAGTTTTATATTCAATGAACTTATCATAAATACACTACTTTTATATGGAATGCGTATGTTCATTTCTATAATAGTTCATATGGGAATTGAACGGAAGTAACTGGATCGATTTTGATATCATTAGACTTTAAACTGTATACATCTATATGCATCAATCCGAAGAGTTCATTAACTCTTTTGTTGCTCCTACTGAATAAGACCTTCTCCCTTAATCTTCTAAGGTACAATAGATCAGTACCATATCATTCATAATCGTATGATTATTGAATTATTTCTCAAAACTGTGGCTTAATCCATAATTCCAAAATAATTGAAAAAATTTCAAATGCTTCTATAATTCTAATGCATCGCTTTTGTCATAAAAAAATACCATTATTATATTTTTCATCTTATAATGAATATTCATAACATTCATATCAAACTAACATTATATCTATTTTTAGTCAATACTGGAAACAACTATTATTTCACAGGCAAAAGAAAATAATATTATTTTGCATAGGAAAGCCAGATTATAGTGGCCTTACCACTTTACAATAAGTTATACAAGTGTGAGACACGGACACCTCGGCAACTACAAGAAAATGAGAGGCATAGGTGCCTCGGTAACAATGGAAAAATCAACAAAGAAATAAGAACACAAAAGAAAAGCCGAACACCCTAATCAATATACGAACTAATCCTCTTACACAGAGGAGGACTCATACTCATCCTCTAATGAATTAGTCTTAATAACATTAACAAACTCACTAAATTGCTTAGTGATGGTTACGTCAAACACATCAGATTTTCTACCAAAAATGAGCGGTTATCCCAACTTTTGTCTTTCAAAATTTCATCATTTTGTTTCCCATATTTACCATCCACAAAAAAAGAGAGTATGTCACCTTCAATTTGACGAAACAAAGATCTATGCTCGCCTTTCGATCAAGAAATGAATTTGACGTAAGTGTTTGTCATAGGTGAATAGCAAAACTGTGTTACCTCATGAACCCAAGTCTTTTCAATAGAGTTCCAAGCAATTTGGTCATTGATGGAATTGGAGCAATTACTAATCTGGTCATTACCTTCAATGGAAGGTTGCGGCATGCATTTGTGACCCAAGCATGAGTCACTGCTCTAGGAAGTGGATTTTTCTTAACTTCCTTCTCTATATCTAAAAGTGGTGAATTACATGGAGAATGCTTGTAAGAAGCTACAAGATGACCAAAAGTCTAACAACTGATGCAGATTGGCAGTTTTCACTTGTACCTAACATCTACATAGAAACAATACCATCCGTTGGTTTAACCGGTCAAACAAATGGCAACGGACTATCTGGCTTGACCTCAATCAAACCCCTTGCATCTTCCAACATGTCCTGCCTAACTGTTGACTAGTAAAAAAAAATCAAATCCCCAAACAAGTTTGCCACCCAATCAATACCAGCCATGGATTGTAAAAAAGATGGCATATTCGTGGAATGAACACAAACAAGCATAGACAATACATTTTCACAGGCTGAATCAATTGATGGGCTCCATATAGGAACAATAAAAGGCTTCCCCATTATAAGTATAGGTTCAGCTTCAAGAATGTGTAGCCTATCTTCCGAACATGTGAAATTAAAATAGAACATAGAATTGTCATACCTCATAGTGATTCTTCCTCTAAATTTCCAATAGTTCATAAGATGGGATTTCACAACCGCATAAGGGGGGTTGTCACGAGAAAGAAACCAACTAGTCGGTACTGCCAAAAAGCTTTGCCACCTTCCACAACTTTAGATGAAGGGATATTTTTAACCTTCTTTAGTTCAAACTGTCTCGGGTGGTAAACACCTGCATCATGCAGTTTAGTGACAAATAAGGATGACCAAAGCATTTGAAGGACCATACTAGGAGCCACAGCAGGATGACCTGTAGTCATCGCTAGCAACTGGCGATTGAAATTTGTTGTAGATTGGCAACTAGCAAGTGACAAATAAGAATGACCTATTATTTCATAAATAATATTTGGTATATTTACAAAAATAATTTTCCCAACTTGATGCGTCCATTAAGAAGTGTTATATTGTATGCTCCTACTATTTTCGCCATTACAATAATAGAATACGAAATACGAAGTCCATTCAACCATTTATTACAATAATTTTACACTATAACTAGTTTACAATCGAGAGTGTCAGATTGTAACATCCCTAATTTTTGTTTAACATTATCCAGGACTTTAATTGGATAAATTAAATAGAATAATGTGGTTGATTAAGGAGTTGAGATTTAATTGTCAATTAACTTGGTCGTGGCTAAACTAATGACGGTATAAGTATGGGTTATACTTTATAAGTTAGGAAAATAAGAGGAGGGCAATATGAGAATAGCCACTCCCATATACTCTTAAACCCTCCCTTTTTCTCACCTACCACTTTATAAATCAAAATACACATAAAAGAGAAGTTATAGCCATCCATTAAAACATCTTAGGAGATCAGCAAACTTGGAAGATCCAAGAGAGAAAGCTAGAAGATTAAAGCTACGGCAAATCTCAAACTCCAACAACTTAATCCAGGTGAATAATAGTGTAAATCATCTAATTTTTCCTTGTTTAGGTTCGGCTATGGATAGTAATCGAATGTATTTTGCTGTGTTGATCATGGTTGGATCTAACAATCATTGTTTGGATAGAATAATGATTTATGGCGATTTATTGGAATTTTTATAGAATTAAAATGATGGTTTTTGAAGTAAAAACTTTAGTAAACGACCTCCAAACGACTTCAGTTTTGGATTTGTTGTGTAAAACGTAATTTTGGAGATGGATTTATAATTTCATAATTTTCGGAGTTAATAGGAATATTTTATGAATTTCCTAAGGTGAAAAGGGCATTTATTTCGGGTTTTAATTATTAAAAGTAATAAAATAATGAATTTTGCACCAAAATTTTTGTATGATGTAGAAAATGTTATTTCAGATTTTTGGTGAATTTGTATGATTTTTTACCAAGTGATTTCGATTTATTATGAATTTTCTAAGCTAAAAGGGCTTAATAATAATTATATTAAAATATTAATATAATTAATTATTTTGAAAATAATTTTGGAAATAATAAAATCTGATCTATAGCAGTTTTTATATAAAAAAGTGTTAAAGTATGTCATTACCCAATAGAAATTTGACAAAGAATAGGAGTTGGTGAAAAGAATATATTTTAATTACCAAAATAACAGTTTTCAAGTTATTTACGACTCTACCATTCGACCTTGTCGAAAGCACCTTCTGACTGCATC
This sequence comes from Allium fistulosum, assembly GCA_030737815.1. Lineage (NCBI taxonomy): Eukaryota > Viridiplantae > Streptophyta > Magnoliopsida > Asparagales > Amaryllidaceae > Allium > Allium fistulosum. Next base: position 270,449,815 of record CM060902.1, on the reverse strand, counting down.
ATTCTGCAGCAGTTTTGGACCCTTCTGTAGCATTTTTGAAAGCACCTTTCGACTACATCATTCTACAACAGTTCTGGACCATTCTGTAGCATTTTCGGAAGGACCATTCGACTTTGTCGAAAGCACCTTTCAACAGTATACTTTCGCAGCATTTCTAGACCTTTATGTTGCATTTCGAAAGCACCTTTCGACTCGGTCGAAAGCACCCTCCGACAGCAGTTATAAATGTAGCAGAAGCCCTTTTGAAGTAGTTTTCACCAGCTTTGTTTACAAAACTTTAAATTGGCCTAACTCTCTAACCGTAAGCCCGTTTTTATATTGTAACCACTCTATGGAAAGGTGTAACGGCCCGATATTTTGGACCATTCGCATCCATTATAAGTGTATAGGTAGACACTCATCCCGGAGTTGAATTGCTCAAAATACCGCGTTGTTAATTTAAATTTGGCAAAACTGAACATATACAGTAAATAAAATAATCACAGATCACAGACACAGAGTAATAAGTGCAGCGGAAATAAAAGAGATAGTAGTTCATGAAGCTACTATATGAATATATAAAATACATCAGAGTTTACAACAGAAGAGTAATACGATACATCAGATACAAATCAGAATACATCACTGGAATCATCGAATATCTGAAAGCTGGATAGATTGTTGGACCTCCAAGTGAAGCTCCAACTCCAAAGGTGAGTCTCGAAAGCTGAACTACTCAGTCTGACCCGAGCGTAAAGCAAAAACACAAAACACTCGAGTCAGGATTAACATTCTTATATTAATAAATCTGTAACAACCCGCATATTTATCGATTTTATATTTAGATATTTTATTTAAATATTTCATCGTTCGTCGGATTTTGGTCCGAAAAGCTACTTTTTGCAAACAGTCGAATTGGGACTCGAGACCACCTCCATTGAGTTCAAAATGTCGTTTGCGATCTTTTTGAGTGTAAGCTTCGATATGTTTGGAGCTAGTCAAAATTTGACCATTTTCACTTTGGGTTTGGGTTTTTGGTTCAGCCCCTTTGCCAACTTAAACCCCAAACTGAACCATCCCTCCCCATTCACTCTCACTTCCTCCTCTTGCTCAGTTCTAAAGCAAAAATGGTGGGAGAGATGGGAAATTAAAACTCCCAAACCCTAGTTTCATCTTCAAATCAAGTTCTAGCTCCAAATTCTAAGAGAACCCATTGGTAAGGATCTCCTTCATCTTCTCCAACCCATTCTCCTTTCAATTTCAGAAATCCTAAACCTAACTTTAGGAATGTTCTTCTTTTTGAGCATAGATTCAAGCTCATTTGGGTTGTGTTGAAGAGTGGTTGATTCTCCCTTTGCTTTCAAGCTCCTTCTTCATTGTTTTTGTGAAAAGGTGAGATTTTTATCTCACATCTAAGTCTTTAATTATCTTCGATTGTTAGGTATGAATTCCTAACACTTATTCTTGTGCAATTGATTTTGGTTTGGATTGATTTGGTGTATATTCCAATTTTTGGTGTTTTGAAATTAAAATCTATGAAAATCCTTTTATGGATATTTGGACATTGGTATTTGAGGCGTGTCGAAGAGCCGTTAAGGCTGGGTTGTCGCTTGGCGTAAATCCTTAGTCGTTGTCGCTCGATCGATCGCTTCCGGTATTCATTTGGCCATTTTTGGTCTAGGTTCAGGGAATGCCCTGAACCCCAGTTTCAGACGTCTGAACGTTAGATTCAGACGTCTGAATACTATATTGGGAAGATTTTTATTCCCAGATTCAGACGTCTGAATCTTTGCCCCAGACGTCTGAATTGGCTCGATTTCAAACAGAAAGGAAATAGGCTTAAATTGCCTATTTCAGACGTCTGAAATATTTCGTTCAGACGTCTGAATCTGTGTTCTGGAAAATATTTCATTTTCCAGATTCAGACGTCTGAACCAATTATTCCAGACGTCTGAATCTGCAGTCCTTTGCCTATTTCCCTATTGTGCTTGAATTTCCAACTCTAATCAATTCGTGTTGATTCCCTTTTAGTTGTTATCATTTATTATCGGCCACTTTGTTAAGTCGCCCGCCTTTTATAACTTAGGTCGCTTGTCTTCACTAAGTCGTACCGTTTTGACGGGGCGCTGCCCCGCACCCCGCCGTGGGCGCTGCCCCCTGGACCCCCGCGACCTGACCGGGCAGGTCGAACCCCGTATTACTCTGCGTAGGCAATCTTATCTGAAAAACATTTATCAGAACTTCCTACTTTGATGGTTTTGGGAATTGATTTCTTTGGATTTTATTCATGTCTTCGAACGTGAACTTTTATAATTGATTGTTTCTACAATCACTTCTATGATTTGTCATTTCAAAATATAAAGGTTTTCTATACTAGTATTAAATATCAAAACCCTTTCATTAAAACGATTTCAACTCTATTTTCAATATCAAACTCGTTTATAAAACTGTTTTCTAATCTACTAGTATATACAAACCTTTACCTCATTCGTATGAGAAAATGTAATTAAACGGCTTAGCAAAACAAGTGGTATGAAACGCTTGCGTTTACTTCGTCGGTTAATTTATGGACTTGTTCGATTGAATCTCTTGTGACAATTTTCTAGTGCAGATCTACAATTTGTTCGTAAATATTTGAGTTAAGCAAGTGGTTATGGGACATGAAGCTAAACTCTTATATTTACTAGCTTAGTGTAATCGACACTTCCTTATGATCATGATAATCATTTTTATGATTTAGACTAGCAATGTGCGATGTCTCTCGTCCGTGTGTTCGGACTTGCCTTTCTCGTCCGTGTGTTCGGACTTGCCTTTCTCGTCCGTGTGTTCGGACTTGCCTTTCTCGTCCGTGTGTTCGGACTTGCCTTTCTCGTCCGTGTGTTCGGACTTGCCTTTCTCGTCCGTGTGTTCGGACTTGCCTTTCTCGTCCGTGTGTTCGGACTTGCCTTTCTCGTCCGTGTGTTCGGACTTGCCTTTCTCGTCCGTGTGTTCGGACTTGCCTTTCTCGTCCGTGTGTTCGGACTTGCCTTTCTCGTCCGTGTGTTCGGACTTGCCTTTCTCGTCCGTGTGTTCGGACTTGCCTTTCTCGTCCGTGTGTTCGGACTTGCCTTTCTCGTCCGTGTGTTCGGACTTGCCTTCGGGCCATCCGTGTGTTCGGAAAATTAAATGGATAGCTTCCATGAGATAGCTTCTCGTCCGTGTGCTTGGACTTCCCCCTTTTTGTGATTTCTTGATTTCGTGTGTTGATTTCTGAATTTAATGTTTCACCAACTTTTACAATTGGCATTAATATGTATGTCATTTATTGTGGCTTGGTGAATTAAATAAAGAGTATGACATTATTTTTAATCTTTGAGAAGATTCTTGTGGTATTGATTAATCTCTTGTTGATTTTCAAATTACGTACTTATCACAGTACGCTATTATGGTTATGATACGTTTTTGTCATATCTCTTATTCTATATCACTTTATCTGATATTTATAGCTAGACTGATCCGTTTATTATTTTCTTATAAATAATACTCGGGTCAGACTGAGATTTTACAGGTGCTTCCTCATGACTTCCTATCTGGAGCCATCATCCGACTTTTGGCTAACTACTCTAGTTTAGTAGTTTTTGTTTGTATACATTTGAGATTGGACTCCTTGATGTATACATATTCTATTATCTTGCACTTGTACCTATTCTTTTGTGTTATTGTGGATCTTATTTGACCACTACTCTGATGTACACTTTCATGTGTTGTATATTTATTCATATCTATTTCCGCCTCTGTGATATGAATTGTCTGTGACTGATTTATGTTACGTTTATTTCTATATTTGTTTCCGAAGATTATATATATATAGCCACCGTGTGATAGCTTTGTGTTTGTGTCGGTATGTCGGATTTCCTCCTTAAAGATATGCATTCTATTCTATCTGACATATCGGTGCTCGCACAAAGAAGTTACATGGATGGTCGCTCCTCAACAGCCTTATTCTCCGTGCTAATTGACAGCACTACACCGTAGTGTTCTTGGTTGGCGTGGGTATAGAGGTGGGGCGTCACAAATCCAACTCAAGTGAAATAACAATTGAAATACAAGTAACTCAAAGGATGTTTGGAATAACCATCCTTTAAGGATCCGTTAAACTATCTACTAGGTAGTAATATACGCTAAGTAGATAATGTCTATCAGTAATATAAGAAGATATCAAAATAGCGTTAAGTCATGGCCCATTCCACCCTTAACACATTTTTATTCCCAAAAGCATATACAAGACCGTAGTTTCCCCAAAACCGAAAGTCACCAGAGGGCAATCCATATACTAAAGTTACAAAACAAAATCGTAGTTGTCGCGAATAGGATAATCAGTATGACAAGGTACATGAGGCGATACCAACTAGGATACTAGTAGTTGCCTGATCCGGACTGATGTTGGGCATAGCAGCTACTACCCCAACACCGCGAAACAACACTCCCAAATCGAGGGGTGCACCCAAATCGAATCACAAAAGTAATAGATATGGTATCGAAGAAGTGTGTCCGCTAGAGATGGCGATCCTCAATGGCCCGGCGCGGCTCCTGTTTTAGTCATGTCAAGGGTCATCCAAAATCGTTCTCTTTCTTCAGTCAACGCGTTCATCAAAACCATCCACTTCGTTCTGGATCAACACTCCGCGTATAGTTATTAAAGTGGTTTCGGTTCAGATAGAGAGTATATCCATTACCGATCCCGGTCTCTTTAATAACTTTCGTAATTATTACACCGATTGGTCGTTTATATATTTCAAAAACCAAATCAATTTCAATTTCAAATAGAATTCGTAAATCAACATTTCATTTGTCTTTCTAAAACAATTTCCAAATTTTCGTTTCAAAACTTCCAATTTTCCGTTTCAAAATCTTATAATTCAATTTCAATTTCTATTTAAAACAATTCAAATATTGATTCAAGTTCGTATATAAATTTCATTCCGAAATCATTTAAATAAATTCTATTTAACATTCAAATCAATTTAAACTCATTTATCGATTTCATTCAATATTCGTTAAGTTACTTTATCATTCAAAACAATTTCTATTAAATTTCCAATTCATTTAATCAATTCTTAAGTTCAACTTCATTAAAACAAAACTTACAATTTTGAATTAAACTAAATTCGTCAAATCAATTCTCCAATTACAAGTCTTACATTAATTCCAAAAATATCACATTTCATTTTTGTTAAAGAAATCCAATTTCACTTATTTACTTCCTTAAATAATTTTCCAAAACTTAATTAATAAAGAAACTCAATTTCAATTCTTTACGAAGTAAAATTCACTTATTCAAAAGTTCAATTTTTCTTATTAAAGAATTTCAATTCAATTTAATCATTTAATAATTCATTATTAAATAGTTCAAAACTTAATTATTAAATAATTTCAAAGTTTAATAATTTCAAACTTAATTATAATTTCAAACTTAATTATTAAATCATTTCAAACTTAATTCAATCATTTCTCAAATTAAACAACATTCTTTCATTGATTACATTGTTAATCTTTTGTTTCAGATTATTAAATATTACCATTTTCCTTTCATCAAAAATTCAAATTTCAACTTCATTTCAAAACCATATTCTTTATTCAAATAAAATCTTCGTTTATTTTCAAATCAAATTATTGACCAATCGGGTTTTTATTTAATTTTCTATCCTAAGTCAAAGTTCAATTTGGGTATTTATCATTTCAACCCGATTCCAATTCAATTCAAAATCAAAACATATCAAAGGGAACTTGCAGTGTGATAACTGGGATGGTGTCAAAGTAAATAAACAAGCAATAACAACAACCAATATCAATCCAATAATCAATTCAAATAATCCCGAAATAACCGTATTAATTCGCATTGTTATTTGTACGAATTAATATAATTATTTCTAGAATCTACACTATCATTTCATGTAGATTAAAGATTATTACATTACGGTTTTTCACTTGTCATCTATTTACAATTTCATACATCATCAATTTAACAACATACATTCAGTGATTCAAAATGTAATTAAGCAAATCATACGTGTCAATGGATTTAACAGTTAAAGGGGTCATATTATACAAATGTCAGTTAATCAAATTTAACATTTAATTATCCTATATCAAGTTCAATTTCATACTATTTATCATTTTAACATTAACAATTTAACGTCCAATATAACAATCAATCAATTATCAGCCAAACTGTATTATCAACGCATAAATAATTAACAGATAATGGTGTCAGATGTCACAGGTGAACTGATACAGGCAATAGCATATATAACAGTGTAATTAACTAACAGCAGCATATTTCAATTGTCGTTTCAATTGAAATCAAATTTAATAAATAAAAGAACGTTAATCGTGAGTGATTGCTCACCTTTCGAGGTTAGAGATTCGCGAGAAGATGGCATAGATACGCACGCTGATACGGGGTGGAAATTGAGTTACGAGTCCAAGCAAAGCAAATCGGCACGAGTACAACGATCAAAGCTGATAACAGAAATCGATTGAATACATCAGAACGAGATCGATGAAGAGATTTGGTATAGGTGATCATATAACTATATATAAAAATCATATTTTATATTCAAACACATTTTAATATTAAATATATAAAATTTCAAAATCATTAGTTACAATAAAACACATATACATATATTTGAAATTAATATTTGTACCCTTAAATACATATATCCAAAAATCAAGGTAAACATATAATTTACAATTTTTTTTTATTAACTCAACACATAAAATTAATAGTTGCATGAAATAAGACATATAGATATCCTCTGTATATAACTAACATGTATAAAATCAACCAACAAACCCAACAGTTTAAACCTATTATATATAAACTCTTCTTACTTTATATATGAGTGTGGAAATGACAGGCCCAAAGTTTTTAAAATATAATATGCTTATATCTAACTGCAAACAAAATTGTTAAACATCTATATATATATACATGTATAAACTTGCTTTAACGTACATACATACTTACTACAAAACATATATGCAACAAGTAAAATTTAGAAATATATGATAATTAAAATATGTATATATATATATATATACATTAACATATTACTAGTAGATTATATGTATAAACTATATATACCTTCTCATACATGAGCAGACAGTTATATAGTAATATATAAAACAAATCTAACGACAAAGCTTCAAATATGATATATATAATATGATACTGTTAACACAATCATGCATACATACCTTAATATATACAACGGACATAGCCCCGGTAAAGAGAAGAAAACGTGGTCGATGTTGGACTGTGGGTCGGCTGGAGGGACGGTTTGGAACGGTGACGGTGGTTTGGCGAAGCCGCGAGGTGAGGAGCGGGTCGGAACAGCAGCGACGTAGATGGTCGGGGATGCAAGCTGACGTGGGAGAAGGTAGGTACGGCCGAACTTGAGGAGGAGACGGGACTCGGAGGCACTGCGCGTGAGGGGCAATTCGCAGCTGGGAAGGCGAAAGAGGGTGGGATGGCTTCGAAGAAAAAAAAAAGGAAGCAGGTGTTGTTTGGCGGAGATAAGGTGGTGGGCTCGAGGTTCCGACGAGGCCGCACTGTACGGAAGAGGAAGAGTCTGCTGTGGCGGGTGGTGGTTCTTGGCCAGGCTTTGGAGTGAGTGTTGTATCGGAGGTGGAGGAGGTTGCTGGCGTGGTGGTGAGAGCGGGTGGTGAAGGATAGGAAGGAAGGTGGGTTCGGCGGATGATCAGCACTTGCACGAACAGGCATGCACGGGTTTGGGGTCTTGGAGTATGAGGTGCATGCATATCAACAATAATATACTTTTAAACAAATATTTCCAGGAAATGTTAAATCTGGAAAGAGGAAGGGGAGCATTGTTTGGCTATAGAATGGGTGCTCTGGAAAATAAAAGAAAGGTGGAAGATAAGCAGATGGAACCAAGAAAATGAAGGCTGCGAATAGGTAGCATCATATTAATTAAATATAGGGAACGTAATAGTCAAAATGAACAGTTGAAAGAACAAATGAAAATGTGATGTTATAAAGTCTATTTTCTTTTGAACCGTTCGAAATGCACGTTACCAATTTATTTATTTTTTCGAAACTGACGGGAATAATGCAGGTCATCATCAATGCATTGGAAAGACGGAAGTGTGACAGCTGAAAATAAATGCTTACAGCCGTTTGAAATTTGAATGGACACCCTGTTTAAAGTGTAAAAGTGGTACCGGTACAGTTTACTGTTTTATTGCTTCCATCGCGTGCTGGACGTCAAAATACAGAATTGAATATACCGCTGAGATCCGCACGACGAGACGATCAAAACGGTATATAGATATCAGTGGTACGATTTAATTATAAAAATTTGAAATTTTTCTCTACTGGCGGAAAATGCGAGAAAAACACTGAAAAATAAGATCGACGAAGCCAAAGATGTCCGAATTTGGAAAAACGACAAACTGACGTCTTGCTCAGAAGATGGTTTAGAATTTTTCTATGTAAAAATATTTTGGTTTTGAAAACGTTTTATTTTCAACGCTTTTTAACTGATTAAATTGAAGTGAATTTACGCGCGAAATAAACTTTCATATTTTCGGACGAAAATTTACCAGTTGCTATGTTTAACTAGACGTATTTCAAATATAAATTTTTTTATTTCAAAATTTTATAGTTTAAAATTTCACAAAATTTCAACTAATTACGTTATTAAAACAGTTGAAATTTACGGGTCGTTACACTCTCCCCCACTCAAAACTTTTCGTCCCCGAAAAGGAACGAGGTAGGAGAATAGAAACACCCAGAAAGAAAACAGATTTGAAATAAAATAACAATTAATTTAAACCATATAAATTCAAATTTAAATTAATTGATATTCAATAATTGATTTAATCCATTTGATTTCACTAAAATCAATCTCAACTATTTCTAAATTCATTATCCTATTATCCAATTATCTTCAATCTACAATTTCTAAAACCATAAATTTGAATAGCTTTTATTATAACCATATTTTTTCAACAATTTTAAATTCTTCTTTATTCCAAATTATTGTTAAATTTATTCTTCTTGATATATCTAATCACATATATTTAATCCATATAAATTGATTTAAACCATAAAAGTTTCGATTTAAATTAATTTACACCTATTAATTTCTTTTAAATTCAAGGTATTTTCATATGTTGATCAAATTTCAATCTATTAATTAATTCTTTCAAAACAAATTTATTAATTATTGACTGAATTTACTTATTATCTTATCTAACTCTATTAACATCTTTATAATCAAAATTCAGTGTATAACATTTATTATATACACTCAAATTTTATTTATAAATTCAATTTATATTATATATTATCCAATTACATATTCAACTTCTGAATGATTTAGGTAAGTTGAATTAGAATGCAGTTGAACAATATACAAATAAAAATTTCCCAATTCAATTATTCAAGTTTAATTGTTTTTTCCAAATTTTTGGTTTTATTATAATTAAAATCATCTTTTAACAATATTTAAGAATTATATTTCCGATTAACTTTAAACAATTTAGAGATATATATAATATATTTATATCAAATCAAATTAAATTTTAAAATAAGATACTTATATATATGTAAATCAAAATATACTGAAGAAATTCAAATCAAAATAATTTTTTTCAAAACAAAACTGTAGCAACGCTACAGAATAGTCTCTCCACTTCGAAACTCGAAAATGAATGTCGATGATGCGGCCGCCATCACCGAAATTATTTTCCAGCGACAAAGAAAAGAGCACTGATTTCACATTTAAAATTTCTATGAAATGGTTTTATTCGAAAATACTTTAGATAATACATTTTAAAACCTTTAAAACCATGGTTTGAAATTTTCGAAAATTAAATTCTCAAATTCTTGATTTAAATTCATTTCAAATTTCAATCAAATTATACCCAAGTTTACAAATTCATTTATTTATATTTTGAAATAGTCAATGGTTTATAAAACAATAAATGAAAATTAAATACTATCATTTCAGACAACAAATTTGTTAACAATTTAAAATTTCAGAAAAATATATACTTGTATATATAATATAATCATTCAAAAATTTATTTTGTTTACCAAATTTGGAAACGATATTGTGTCGGTTTGCTCTGTTGAAGTGTTTTGGAAATCCTATCGATAACGTTGATCAGACGAATCGATCGGAAACCCAAATCAACATCAACAACTCAAACAATACAATATATTTTAAAACATTTTAAATATTAATTTACAAATACATTTCTTTGCTCGACGATACAGGAATGAATTTTCAAAATAAGAATAGGGATTCAAATTTTTGCTGACTTAAATCAAAGAGAAATTTGATTCGAAGATAGGTTTGAAACAAAGACGAGATAATTAAATAACAAAATAAGGCGATGGATAAGTTTATATAAATCGCGGGCAACCTTAACCGGGTCAACCGTGACTTCAAAAATAAGATCGGTGTAGAATTCCGAGGTAAATCGACATTCGATCTCAAGAAATAGAATTCAGGTATAGCAGGAGATAAATAGCATCGTAAACCGAGGATACAGAAATCTCCGGTAAATCGATGCCTATTATAAAGTAGTTTTGCTCCTTTACGAATCATTCGAAGATTGGCGAGACCGTCGATCTATTATAGATAACAATCAAAATGGGGTTATGGGGTGCTCCAGAATTGAAAGAAGACGAATAGTGAAAGACACGAATGAATTTCGGAACCGAGAGGAACGTTACAAAATTCAAAGTAATCGAGTCAAAGGAAGAGATTGAAACTCGAATGAGAGTGATTCTGTAAATACATTTACCATATATGTTAAGTTTTGCCTAGAGCTACCAAAGCTCTGATACCAACTGTAACGGCCCGATATTTTGGACCATTCGCATCCATTATAAGTGTATAGGTAGACACTCATGCCGGAGTTGAATTGCTCAAAATACCGCGTTGTTAATTTAAATTTGGCAAAACTGAACATATACAGTAAATAAAATAATCACAGATCACAGACACAGAGTAATAAGTGCAGCGGAAATAAAAGAGATAGTAGTTCATGAAGCTACTATATGAATATATAAAATACATCAGAGTTTACAACAGAAGAGTAATACGATACATCAGATACAAATCAGAATACATCACTGGAATCATCGAATATCTGAAAGTTGGATAGATTGCTGGACCTCCAAGCGAAGCTCCAACTCCAAAGGTGAGTCTCGAAAGCTGAACTACTCAGTCTGACCCGAGCGTAAAGCAAAAACACAAAACACTCGAGTCAGGATTAACATTCTTATATTAATAAATCCAACTCAAGTGAAATAACAATTGAAATACAAGTAACTCAAAGGATGTTTGGAATAACCATCCTTTAAGGATCCGTTAAACTATCTACTAGGTAGTAATATACGCTAAGTAGATAATGTCTATCGGTAATATAAGAAGATATCAAAATAGCGTTAAGTCATGGCCCATTCCACCCTTAACACATTTTTATTCCCAAAAGCATATACAAGACCGTAGTTTCCCCAAAAACGGAAGTCACCAGAGGGCAATCCATATACTAAAGGTACAAAACAAAATCGTAGTTGTCGCGAATAGGATAATCAGTATGACAAGGTACATGAGGCGATACCAACTAGGATACTAGTAGTTGCCTGATCCGGACTGATGTTGGGCATAGCAGCTACTACCCCAACACCGCGAAACAACACTCCCAAATCGAGGGGTGCACCCAAATCGAATCACAAAAGTAATAGATATGGTATCGAAGAAGTGTGTCCGCTAGAGATGGCGATCCTCAATGGCCCGGCGCGGCTCCTGTTTTAGTCATGTCAAGGGTCATCCAAAATCGTTCTCTTTCTTCAGTCAACGCGTTCATCAAAACCATCCACTTCGTTCTGGATCAACACTCCGCGTATAGTTATTAAAGTGGTTTCGGTTCAGATAGAGAGTATATCCATTACCGATCCCGGTCTCTTTAATAACTTTCGTAATTATTACACCGATTGGTCGTTTATATATTTCAAAAACCAAATCAATTTCAATTTCAAATAGAATTCGTAAATCAACATTTCATTTGTCTTTCTAAAACAATTTCCAAATTTTCGCTTCAAAACTTCCAATTTTCCGTTTCAAAATCTTATAATTCAATTTCAATTTCTATTTAAAACAATTCAAATATTGATTCAAGTTCGTATATAAATTTCATTCCGAAATCATTTAAATAAATTCTATTTAACATTCAAATCAATTTAAACTCATTTATCGATTTCATTCAATATTCGTTAAGTTACTTTATCATTCAAAACAATTTCTATTAAATTTCCAATTCATTTAATCAATTCTTAAGTTCAACTTCATTAAAACAAAACTTACAATTTTGAATTAAACTAAATTCGTCAAATCAATTCTCCAATTACAAGTCTTACATTAATTCCAAAAATATCACATTTCATTTTTGTTAAAGAAATCCAATTTCACTTATTTACTTCCTTAAATAATTTTCCAAAACTTAATTAATAAAGAAACTCAATTTCAATTCTTTACGAAGTAAAATTCACTTATTCAAAAGTTCAATTTTTCTTATTAAAGAATTTCAATTCAATTTAATCATTTAATAATTCATTATTAAATAGTTCAAAACTTAATTATTAAATAATTTCAAAGTTTAATAATTTAAAACTTAATTATAATTTCAAACTTAATTATTAAATCATTTCAAACTTAATTCAATCATTTCTCAAATTAAACAACATTCTTTCATTGATTACATTGTTAATCTTTTGTTTCAGATTATTAAATATTACCATTTTCCTTTCATCAAAAATTCAAATTTCAACTTCATTTCAAAACCATATTCTTTATTCAAATAAAATCTTCGTTTATTTTCAAATCAAATTATTGACCAATCGGGTTTTTATTTAATTTTCTATCCTAAGTCAAAGTTCAATTTGGGTATTTATCATTTCAACCCGATTCCAATTCAATTCAAAATCAAAACATATCAAAGGGAACTTGCAGTGTGATAACTGGGATGGTGTCAAAGTAAATAAACAAGCAATAACAACAACCAATATCAATCCAATAATCAATTCAAATAATCCCGAAATAACCGTATTAATTCGCATTGTTATGTGTACGAATTAATATAATTATTTCTAGAATCTACACTATCATTTCATGTAGATTAAAGATTATTACATTACGGTTTTTCACTTGTCATCTATTTACAATTTCATACATCATCAATTTAACAACATACATTCAGTGATTCAAAATGTAATTAAGCAAATCATACGTGTCAATGGATTTAACAGTTAAAGGGGTCATATTATACAAATGTCAGTTAATCAAATTTAACATTTAATTATCCTATATCAAGTTCAATTTCATACTATTTATCATTTTAACATTAACAATTTAACGTCCAATATAACAATCAATCAATTATCAGCCAAACTGTATTATCAACGCATAAATAATTAACAGATAATGGTGTCAGATGTCACAGGTGAACTGATACAGGCAATAACATATATAACAGTGTAATTAACTAACAGCAGCATATTTCAATTGTCGTTTCAATTGAAATCAAATTTAATAAATAAAAGAACGTTAATCGTGAGTGATTGCTCACCTTTCGAGGCTAGAGATTCGCGAGAAGATGGCATAGATACGCACGCTGATACGGGGTGGAAATTGAGTTACGAGTCCAAGCAAAGCAAATCGGCACGAGTACAACGATCAAAGCTGATAACAGAAATCGATTGAATACATCAGAACGAGATCGATGAACAGATTTGGTATAGGTGATCATATAACTATATATAAAAATCATATTTTATATTCAAACACATTTTAATATTAAATATATAAAATTTCAAAATCATTAGTTACACTAAAACACATATACATATATTTGAAATTAATATTTGTACCCTTAAATACATATATTCAAAAATCAAGGTAAACATATAATTTACAATTTTTTTTTTATTAACTCAACACATAAAATTAATAGTTGCATGAAATAAGACATATAGATATCCTCTGTATATAACTAACATGTATAAAATCAACCAACAAACCCAACAGTTTAAACCTATTATATATAAACTCTTCTTACTTTATATATGAGTGTGGAAATGACAGGCCCAAAGTTTTTAAAATATAATATGCTTATATCTAACTGCAAACAAAATTGTTAAACATCTATATATATATACACGTATAAACTTGCTTTAACGTACATACATACTTACTACAAAACATATATGCAACAAGTAAAATTTAGAAATATATGATAATTAAAATATGTATATATATATATGTACATTAACATATTACTAGTAGATTATATGTATAAACTATATATACCTTCTCATACATGAGCAGACAGTTATATAGTAATATATAAAACAAATCTAACAACAAAGCTTCAAATATGATATATATAATATGATACTGTTAACACAATCATGCATACATACCTTAATATATACAACGGACACAGCCCCGGTAAAGAGAAGAAAACGTGGTCGATGTTGGACTGTGGGTCGGCTGGAGGGACGGTTTGGAACGGTGACGGTGGTTTGGCGAAGCCGCGAGGTGAGGAGCGGGTCGGAACAGCAGCGACGTAGATGGTCGGGGATGCAAGCTGACGTGGGAGAAGGTAGGTATGGCCGAACTTGAGGAGGAGACGGGACTCGGAGGCACTGCGCGTGAGGGGCAATTCGCAGCTGGGAAGGCGAAAGAGGGTGGGATGGCTTCGAAGAAAAAATAAATGGAAGCAGGTGTTGTTTGGCGGAGATAAGGTGGTGGGCTCGAGGTTCCGACGAGGCTGCACTATACGGAAGAGGAAGAGTCTGCTGTGGCGGGTGGTGGTTCTTGGCCAGGCTTTGGAGTGAGTGTTGTATCGGAGGTGGAGGAGATTGCTGGCGTGGTGGTGAGAGCGGGTGGTGAAGGATAGGAAGGAAGGTGGGTTCGGCGGATGATCAGCACTTGCACGAACAGGCATGCACGGGTTTGGGGTCTTGGAGTATGAGGTGCATGCATATCAACAATAATATACTTTTAAACAAATATTTCCAGGAAATGTTAAATCTGGAAAGAGGAAGGGGAGCATTGTTTGGCTATAGAATGGGTGCTCTGGAAAATAAAAGAAAGGTGGAAGATAAGCAGATGGAACCAAGAAAATGAAGGCTGCGAATAGGTAGCATCATATTAATTAAATATAGGGAACGTAATAGTCAAAATGAACAGTTGAAAGAACAAATGAAAATGTGATGTTATAAAGTCTATTTTCTTTTGAACCGTTCGAAATGCACTTTACCAATTTATTTATTTTTTCGAAACTGACGGGAATAATGCAGGTCATCATCAATGCATTGGAAAGACGGAAGTGTGACAGCTGAAAATAAATGCTTACAGCCGTTTGAAATTTGAATGGACACCCTGTTTAAAGTGTAAAAGTGGTACCGGTACAGTTTACTGTTTTATTGCTTCCATCGCGTGCTGGACGTCAAAATACAGAATTGAATATACCGCTGAGATCAGCACGACGAGACGATCAAAACGGTATATAGATATCAGTGGTACGATTTAATTATAAAAATTTGAAATTTTTCTCTACTGGCGGAAAATGCGAGAAAAACACTGAAAAATAAGATCGACGAAGCCAAAGATGTCCGAATTTGGAAAAACGACAAACTGACGTCTTGCTCAGAAGATGTTTTAGAATTTTTCTATGTAAAAATATTTTGGTTTTGAAAACGTTTTATTTTCAACGCTTTTTAACTGATTAAATTGAAGTGAATTTACGCGCGAAATAAACTTTCATATTTTCGGACGAAAATTTACCAGTTGCTATGTTTAACTAGACGTATTCCAAATATAAATTTTTTTATTTCAAAATTTTATCGTTTAAAATTTCACAAAATTTCAACTAATTACGTTATTAAAACAGTTGAAATTTACGGGTCGTTACAAAAGGCAAACCATAATTTGAAAACAATAGAATAGGTTAGAGACCTTAATTCTACACCTGTGAAAATTTATAGCTAAAACAAAGTTTTATATTTTCGAAGGAGTTGATTTCTTTACTTTCGAATACGTTTGCTTTGTTTTCTTTGCCTTCGAAGGGGATACTTTCGAAGGGGTTGTAAAATTGTTTTCTTTTAACCAAGTTTTATACATTCGAAGGGGATACTTTCAAAAGGGTATGTTTAGATGACACTTGATTTTTGGATATGTAGGGTGGGTAACCTTATATAATAAATGTTGTTAACCTTGAGGATACCGGGGTGGGTTTAATGAGTTCAACACATTAGTTGGGGATATCAACACTTATATATTTTGACACAATCATTGGGGGATACCAATGTAAATTATAAATGAATATAACCTAAATTAGGGATACTAATGGAAATAGGTTAATCATTTGGATAGCATAGGATAATTAGAATCATGTGGGTAACATGAGTTAAGTGGCCAAGTGATGGGTTCATAGTCATCCTAGGAAAACTATGGGATGTTTGATGGATAGTCAACATCATGTCGGGGATGGATAGTCTCCATATGATTAAAGATAGGTTCATAGTCAGCCCATGAAAACTATGATTGATACTGGCAGGGGCCAATAGGTTTATAGTTTGCCTATGAAAACTATACCCAGATTATGATATTGATAGATAGTCAATAGGTTCCTAGTCAGTCCATAAAAACTAGAACAAAAAAAATTGGAGTTACCAATAGGTTCCTAGTGATCCCATGAAAACTATGTAATCGATTCAGATAGTCCATAAACATTTAACCGGTTATTAGTTAGCCCATGAAAACTAAATAGTTCAATAGTGATCCTAGAAACTATAATTGAGATAGATAGTCAGAATGAATGGGGATGGCTAATCTAGATGTGATTTACTTGTTTTGCATATCATCATAATGTTTTGAAATACTATGTTTTTAACCATTATTGATGGAGGAGCATAGTATATGGTTTTATAAAGGTTTTAGGATACTAGTGAGGGGAAAACCCTTTCCGCTATGCGGCGTGGTCTCCCTAGATATCTATTTGGTTTGAGATGATAGATTATTAGTCATACCAGGCTTTATTTTTGACTCAAAGTTTTTGTTTTCTCCTTAAACTCTCGGGTACTCAATTGATTTTGAGTAGTTCGAGGTTTGGGGTTTTCAGGTTCTCTTCTTAAACGAATAAAGCTTCTAGGGGCATGCAGGATTAGTTATTTAGAGTTATCTTTTTCCACTATGTATTTGGATGTAAAGGCAGATTTATTAGCCTTATCATATACTCTGATCAACCAAGGGGGTATCTTCATATGTTGCTCTTGGCGTATGTGTAATAATTATAATTTGTTGAACGTGGTTAACATTTTGGGATTATGTAATGAACATGAAATGTTTTGAATGGAATGTGGAAATATGTTTCTGAATTGTTAAATTTTTTTCCATATTCTTGTGATATGTGTATCAATGAATCTAGCACTGCCGTATTTGGTTGCCGAAGATTAATAACTATGAATGACTATAGCATCCGTAGCCATTAGTTTTGGGTCTCCAAATAGGGGGATGTTACATGGATCAAATATCTTGAACTCGAAGAAACAACTTCCGTAGAAAACAATTTTCTATATGAAAACACATTTGGAACAAAAGTCACATTTCTCATTTCATATTAAGTATCTTTAGTATTTTATACAACTCTCGTTTGCAATGTCACCTCATGAAGCAGAGGTGACCAATCACCCTCTTCATCCCTATTGTGCCTAAGTTATATCCACTCTCATACATTCTCTTTCCTTTCCAACTGGTGGAACCATTCAAAAGGAAACCCTTAATACATGACCATAACGAACTATTTACAAAAATGTGTTCGGTCATCCTTAACATTTAAGAATATTGAATAAGTTGTACGTTACGTAAACCGATTAAACTGGCATTTTAGTGATCGAATTCCTAGGTACATCTTGTAGCTTTAGGTTTATTGTTACATCTAACACAATAAGGTCCTTATTGTAATCAATCGTATTGAATACATAATCTCACACTATGGTTTACTTTCTTATTTGGAATGTACAAATTTCATCTAGGTTTTGTATATTACGAATGGCGACTGTTCACCATATAACATTTATAAGTGATCGTCTATAGATCAAATATCTATATTCTTGTATTGCTTAAGAGTTTAAAAGCTATAATAGACAACACACGGTTTAATACGAATAAACATTTAAGTGACCAAGGCATGAATGTTTTAGTAGTTATATAAGGTTGCCCTCGCATGCATCTGGAAGTGACAACGTTAAAGGTCTATGGGTAAATATGTTTTATATTTCTATATCAGTCATAATTCAGTTCATTTGTATACTTTAACTGATAAACATTTTATCAGTTATAATGGTTTCATAAATTTATCTAAGTAGATTATCTTAACTTTATATAATAATATTAGAAAGGTTAAATGTATTCATTCTAATATTTTAATAAGGTTCCCACTAGATTTTTATGTTTTTCAAAATC
Source organism: Allium fistulosum (assembly GCA_030737815.1). Classification (NCBI taxonomy): domain Eukaryota; kingdom Viridiplantae; phylum Streptophyta; class Magnoliopsida; order Asparagales; family Amaryllidaceae; genus Allium; species Allium fistulosum. The sequence continues at coordinate 270,431,285 of CM060902.1, read as the reverse complement.
CTAAAAAAAACATATAAATTTTTCGATTTCTCTAGTGGGTGTTGGGACTCACTTTCCTTTGGATTTCTACCTTGAGGAATATTTTTGTAACGACCCGCAAAATTTAATGGTTTTAAAAGTATATTTAACTGGAAATTTGTGAAATTTTAAACAATAAAATTTGAAATTAAAAATTTATTATTTGGAATACGTATATTTTAATATAGCAACTGGAAAATTTTCATCTGATAATATTGAAGTTTATTTTCCTGTAAAATTTCATTTCAAATCAAACCGGTTAATAACAGTGAATTTAAAAGTTTTCCGAAACCAAAATATGTCAACAGGATAAAATTCATTCAGAGCATTCTGAATCAGACTGCGAAATTCGTTTCGCGAAATTTGGACTTCTATTGCTCCGTTTATCTTAATTCTGGCAAATTAGCAGCATTTCTGGTACTGATTATCGACTTTTGATCGGTTGATCGTGCCACCGGTATCTGTATACCGTTTTGATCGTCTCGTCGTGCTGATCTCAATGGTATATTCATATCTATATTTTGAAGTCCAGTACGCGACGGAAACAGGAAAAAACAGTGTTGTATCGGTATTGTAATCTGTGACCTTTTGTTTTCTTGCCCTTTTAACTCTTGACGTACTGTCCAAACAACAATAATTATTGCTTTGAATGAGCCAGCTGGATTTTCGTGACCATTGCTCTGTTTTATTTTATTTCCTCCCCACGTTGTTCGGTTCACTTGCAAATATCTCGGCTAAGAAAATAATTACAAGTTCATTTCTGTTCCTCTTGATTGCTCTTCCCTTCTCCTTTCCCCAGATCTATTTCGTGGCTCTTCCTTTCTTTTTCTTTCACCTAAGCCATCGACCAACCATCTCCCGCTGCCTTCCTCCTCTAACCGCTAGCCTGCCAACCACTGATTCCCACTCCACTACTCTGCACCCATCAACTCACGCAACAGCCACCGCAGCTGCTCCTCCCAGGCTCGCGTTTTTGCTACTCCCTCTCCACTGTGCAGCATCTCCACACCTCCACGTGATCAGACCCTCCTTCGCCATCATCTCCCCACGACCGCCTACCCGTGCCCTACCACCAGCCATCCCTAAACCCGAACCCCTCCCATCTTAGCCCGAACCAAATCGCCACATCACTGAGGCCCCTAGTCTTCGCCAACCTCACCATTCCTCCCCGCTTTGACGCTCTCGGCCGCATCCACCTTCATCTCAACCAGACCCTTCCTACTTTTAACGATCGTGATTTAAATTTGCTTATTTGATTGAGGTTCAATAAAGTAAGTTCATTTTATTTATTTAAAATTATAATATGTATAAGTTTATGCGTGTGCCTTTATATATATTAAGTTGTATATATTAGAAGTATATAAATAAATAGCTGCAACAATAATAATATAATAAGTATAGTATTAGAAATAGTCGCTTACATGTTGTAGCCTGGAGTCAGCCATCACACTCTGTACTTTGTTTAAGCTTGCGTGAGTGTACAACTATACATCTACATCTTATGTATGATAATATATATATCAGTATATATGTCTGTCATACGTTTTAATATATATATGTGCTATGGTTTAATAAAATAGTAGTTATATATAGATATATATTGTTAAAGTATGCTGCATTTTTTAAAAGGTTACCGTTTATAAAGTGGTAAAGTTTATAAGTTTGTAAAGTTTTTAAAGTTAAAAAAAAACTATGAAGTTGTTAGAGTATACAGTTTACTCACAGCAAGTCATTTTGGTTGCTAATATATATATATATATATATATTTCTATATTATTATATTAGTTTATATCGTACTGGGTTACTTGCTATAGTTTATATATATAGTTGATGGTATAAGTTGAGTATATATATGTCCTCCGTTGTACAGTTTTAAGGTTTATAAAATTTTAAAGTGTTTATATACTAGTTGTTTGTTTTAAAGATTTTATTATACCAGTTGTTATATATACTAGTTAAGATGTACTTTTGTTTAATGAGGACTGTAGGTAGAAGCCTGAGTAATATTGTATATATATATATATAATATGCTTGTGTGGTCGGTTTATATATACATTTGTTGATATGTTAGTTTATAAATTTTATAATCTGTTAGTTATTTAAGTTTTAATGTATGGATTCAAAATTTATTTTCTATATATGTTGTACTTTAATGTCTGAAATTTTATCTTAAAAATAAAGGATTTTTGAAATATATATAAATATATATATATATATATATTTAATTTAATATGTGTTTAAAAATTTAGAATATGATCTTTATATATATAAATAGTTATCCATTGTTGCATATATAAATTCACTTGTACCAATTATCTTCATCGATCTAGTTCTGATTTGATTTCGTCGATTCTTATCTCTCAGATTTTCCATCGAATTTGTGCCAATCTAGCTTTGTTTTGGAATTCGTAGCTTGTCGTGTTATCTACTCTCTCTAGCCTCGAAAGGTGAGCAATCACTCACGATTAACATTCTTGTATTTAATAAATTTGATTTCATTTGAAATAGCAATACAAATATGCTGTTGTAGTTATCTACATTGTTATATATGCTATTATCTATAACTGTTCACATGTGACATCTGACACCAGTATCTAGTATTATATGCCTATTATTACTATTATCTGTATATGTTCACCTGTGACATTTGATACCCGTATCTAACGATATATGCCTGTTGTTATAATTTTTAGTATCTGTTATCACTCTGCAAGTTCCCTGTTAGTATAGAATTCACTATGGGTTGAAATGATACATACCCGAACGGACTTTAGAATAGGAGAATTTCGTTATGGGTTGAAATGATAAACCCAAGCGATTTTCATTTGAATTGGAATTGGGATTACGGGTCGAAATGATATCTACCCGTATATATTTAAATTTCGGATTGAAATGATAAATATCTGTATCACTTAACCATAGGATAAATATATATACAGACACCGTTGGTCCATATATATAAATATAAAAAAATGAATTCTATGGTTTTGGAAAGAAATATATGGTTTTAATAAATGTTGAGCCTTAAATTATATATAAATGGGAACGATTGATTTAAATACATATAATGTGTTGAGTATTTAAATATATTTCAGAATAGATTTTGGTAATAATTTGAATAAGTTAAGGTTAGAAAGATAAGTTGAATTTAGTTGAAATTGTATTCAATAAAGAATTTTATTTAATTAAACCGATTTGAAACTCATTGAAATTGAGATGTAAGATATGATTTATAACTTGAGTTTGATTTATAAGTAATCTAATGAATATTTCTTGTTTAATAAAGTTTAAGGAAATATTTAGTAAATGTAATTTAAGGCTTGTTAAATGATATTGGATTTATTAAGTGAATATTCCCTGATTAAATAAATGAAGTTAAATCAAGAGCTATATGAAACTATTAAAATTTAACTTTGAAATTGTTGAATATTAAAGCTTTGAAATATATTGGAATTTAAATGGTTTATTTTGTGATTCAGATCTGTATTTGAAATCAATTTGAATTGAATTTGTTATTTAGAAACTGAATTGAATTAAATGGGAAAATTGAGCTTTGAATAAAGTTGAATTTGGAATTTGAGTTAATTTGAACCGATTTGTGAAACTTGAGGAAAGTATAAACACTTTACTTTATAAATTATTTAATATATATATATATATACTATTTTGGAAAATAAATATATTTGAAATGAAATGATATTTGGGTTTTGAAGTATAAATTTAATTGTAATGACCACGGTGGTAAAATGTATATTTCCACTTTGTAGATAGTTCTGAAGATCCTTAGAGGATGGTTATCCCAACATCCTTTAAGTTACTCGTATTTCAATTGATATTTCACTTGAGTTGGATTTATTTATATAAGAATGTTAATCCTGACTCGAGTGTTTTGTGTTTTGCTTTACGCTCGGGTCAGACCGAGTGATACAGCATCTGAGACTCACCTTTGGAGTTTGGAGCTTCCTTTGGAGATCCAACTATCGCCTCAGCTTTCAGCTCTTCTAGTTGATTCGTTCAGAGAAGTCATCTGTTGTATTGGAGACTTCACTACATTGGAGATATTCTGTTGTATTTTTATTTCTAACTCTGATGTTTATATAGTACCTTCATGAACTACTATTTTATCTATTCCGCTGCGTATTATTGCATTACTCTGTGTCTGTGATTCTGTGATTGATTTATTTACTGTATATGCTTAGTTTTGCCAAATTTAAATTAACAATCTGATATTTTGAATTATTCAAGTCAGACATGTGTGGATTTATTGTCGATTTGAATGATCCAAAATACCGGGACGTTACAGTTGGTATCAGAGCCAGGTTCTAGGCAAAACTTAGCATATATAGTAAATTTATTTACAGAATCACTTTCGTTCGACCCTATCTTCGAATCAGAATTCTTGTTGATTAGAGTTCCTATAATTTGAATTGCTATCTTTGTTCTGAAATTCGTCTTGGCCTCTCCCTATTTATATTCTTATATGAGTATATCCATCTTTTTTTTGAATTTTAATTATCTCATCTTTGTGCGAGTCCTTTCCTTTTTATTTTGAAACTCCCTTTGGTTTAATTTCCCCTTAAATTTTTGAACTTCTATCTTGTTGATTTTGGACTCATTGAATGTTAGGAAAATATTTTGGTAAATGGCAAAATTAGAAGAGCAGAAAGCAGCCCGTCGGGCACGAAGAGCACTGGCCCGTAAGGAACGGGAGGAAGCAATTGAGGAACAAGAGAGGCTGTGGAGAGAAAGGGCAGAACCGGGTCCTTATGACCATGTCATTTGTTATCGGTGTCAGGAAAAGGGGCATTATGCAGCCATGTGCGGAAAGAGATGGAAAGGGAAAAAGAAGGAGGGCAAGCGCTTTCGATCCGAGATTTTCTGTTTTAAGTGTCGTAAGAAGGGACACTTCCCAAGTCGCTGCCTGGAAGTGAAGAAAGTGAAATCGGCACCAACGGCATCTACCGACCAGTCAACCATTTGCTACCACTGTAGACAGACTGGACATATAGCCAGAGATTGTTCTGAGAGACAGCGCGGAAGGCAAGCTGTGTTACGTCCTGCTCGTGCTGCTGCCTTCCCAAAGTTCACTAGGGAAGATGGGAGAATAGTGTACTCATGCAAGAAATGTCATAGTTGGGGGCACCTTGATGTGGAGTGTACTGGACCCGTTGAAGCACCACCCGGCAGGATTAATACCGATGCATTATTCTTGTAGAAGTATGGATCAGTGAAATCTCTTTGTATCAGTGGTATAAGTTAAGGTGTATTAAGTAAACTCTATTATATCCTTTACCTAGTAAAAGTCGATGTGTCGAACTTAAAATTTATAATGATGCTTTACCATTCCGTTTGATGAGAATTTGTTGTTTTTTTTTCTTTCACTAATGGAATAAATTCCCTTGAATTGATGTAGGTTAATATACCTCGAAATCTTGGTTAGGTTCCTCATTAAGTAGGATCCCTTTTGAATTTGACTTTGACCTTTATCTCGTCCCGAGATTCATTCTAGAATCATCCTTTGAAAATCGGGTTTGTTTGTATTTTAGAAAGTGTTTTATATATCGAAATTATTATTTTGATAAGTATGATTATATTCTATATATAAAAGTAAAATGTTCTCGATAAAGATTATATACCCTTTTTAAAAATGAGAATTTGAGGTTTAGGAAGGATTTGCAATTTTGGAAAAAGAAAAAAAAATTTAAATAAGAAATTTGATTTATCTAAAAAAAAATGATTTATAACTGAAGGATTTTAAATTTGAAATTCGAGAATTGAACTCTGGTATTTTGAAATTGGTTTTAAGATTTTGAAATATATAATAATAATATGATTTAAAAGTATTTTTCCGAATAAGAAATGTTTCAAATGATTTTAATGGGTTTCGAATGATTTCGAAGAAAATTCAAAAGAAGTTTGAGAAAATAGAAGTCCAGAACTCACTTATGTCGCTGGAAAATAATTTCGGTGATGAGTGCACGCATCATCGACATTGATTTTCGAGTTTCAGAGTGAGGGATAGGCCACTTTAGTAGCATTGCTACGCGAGTGATTTTTTTTTTTGTGTGAAACCATTTTGATTTCAAATTCCGAAGTAAGATTTGATATTCGAAAGATATATGTATATTTGAAATGATTTGAAGTAAGCCGGTGTTCAGTCCTTGAGTTTTAGTTTTGAATTTGATATAAACCTATCTTTTGAAATTGATTTATTGATTTGTTGTTGATTTCCAACTCTTGAATTTGAAAACGATTTCTTCAACTATTTTGAAGGTTCGAGCACTTCCAAATCAAGGTAACTTACTTTGAAAAGTATAAAGCATATAAATTTGTTTGAATGTTAAGTATGAAGTAATATGATTTAAATAAGTTGAAACTGTTTGGAAGTAAATGAATAAGGAAATTTTAAATTTTCTGATATGAAATTTAGATTTGAAATGTCTTGAGAAGAATTTAGTCTTCAAAATATTTTGAATAAAATTTAGTTTAAATGTTTTAACTTGGTAACATCTTTATGAAACTATATATTTAACAAGTTGGAATAAATATATAAGTTGTACGTATGCTGTTTTATTCGCATAATTAATTTGATCCAAGTTTGAGTACACAAGTTCGAGGTGGATTACACCATTTCGGGTTAGGATTTTTCATTCGATTCTTGATGACGAATATTTGATATGGATTTTGTGCTTGATTTTAGAATTCTCTATCGTAGTATATGGCTATGCAAGGAGACCGATGGCTTCTAGTCGAGAAACCATATTGAAATCCGCATTAGGGAAGTCGAATGGACAATACTAGTTCGAAAGCGAACTTGTGTGATCGAGCGAGCGATCAAATGTGATTTTGCGAAATGATGACGTATGTACATCTTATATTCTAATATCATTGATATATTTTGACGCTGAAATTGAAAGCTGTCGGGTTAGAATATCTTTGCTTACTAAAAGAAAATTTCCAATTTAAATTACAAAGATATATAACCCATACAAGCAAAGATATTCAATCCCATATGGCTCTTCATACAGCGAAATTTATTTTGAAATTTTGATCCTGATATAAGATGGACCTTATGTAAATATAAGATGATTTTGAAAACCATTGATTTTGGAAATAAATTGTTTGACTTAATTATATTGATTTGGAAATTTGGATTTATTTCCTAAATTTATTATTTTGGAAACTTTGAAAACTAAAGATATTTAATTTGAGAAGAAATGATTTGGTGAAATTGTATATGATTTTGAAATTGAACGGATATTGAAACAAAATTGAAATTTGAGAACCTTGTGTTACTAAATACTTGATTTGGGAGTTGGCGAACTTATATAAAATTGATTTGTATGAGTATGAAATTGATTCGAAAACTATAGATTTGAAAAGGTACTCAATTTGAAAGTGAAATCTTATATAATTGAAGTCTATATAAGTATGATTTGATACACTTTTGATTTTGGAAAAGTATTTGATTTGAAAATTAAATCTTATATATAATGGATTTTATATAAGTACGATATTTGAAAGTGATTTGAAAAGGTACTATATGATACATATTTTCGAAGTAAAGATATGGAAAGTGCCTTCTGCTTGATATCCGATTTGTGGCCACATCTTGGATTCATTCTATCGATATTATTCTCTCTGATTTTTGGTTTTCCGGATATGATACTCGAGTGTCCTTCGAATTCCATGGCGTTACCCATGGTCTTACGAACTCGACTGCATAGCGTAATTCGTAAGGCAGTGATTGCTTAAAAGGTACGGATGTTTCCTGGGGGATCCAGGCGTAACCATTGTGTATCTGCGATCTATGGTCGTGTTAGCGGCGTAATCCGCAAGGCAGAGATTGCTTAAGGGGTATGGATGTTTCCTGGGGGATCCAGGCGTAACCATTTTTATGTATCCTGCGGTCCACCGTTTTGTTGCATGGCGAAATTCACAAGGCAGTGAATGCTTAAAAGGTACGGATGTTTCCTGGGAGACCCAGGCGTAACCATTGTGTATCTGCGATCCATGATTTGATTCGTTTTTGTTTGGATTGTACTTTCCATATCTGTTTTTAAAAGTTTTCCCAGTATTTTCACTGGGTGTTGAAACAGGTCTACTAAGTACCTGGAGAATTCTAGTTTTGCGCCTGATCAACGCACTACCAGAGTCTACAGGAACAAGGATAAACTTGTCGAAACATCGAGTTATAAAAGTATTTTCGAAATGAAATTTGTTTCGTTATAAAAAAATATATTTTATTATAAAAGTATTTCTAACAAAGAAATTCTATATTAATATTTGAAATTCTAATGGTTTGAATTAATTATTCATGCCCGATTCTGTTCTTTTGAATCTACCTTATCTACTCAGCTTTATTTATTCACCTATATTCGGTTTTTTTTTCCAAGTCCTCTTTTTTTTCCTTGTTGACTATATCCTTTTAAACATGGTTTAATAGAAATTTTAGTGTTATAAATATTTTAGAAGTTATTAATTAAATAAAACAGATTTAAAGAAATGATTATTGATTTATTAATAATATTTGAAAAGTATTTTAGATAGAATTAATAAATTTATGAATTGTGGATTTAATAGCTTCTTTGTAAATATAAGTAATAATGTAAATAATTGTTTTCAAATGGTTTTCATACATTTATAAAGGTGTCATTTAAACATAAATGGTAGTATAAAGGAAGCAAGAAATTTTACAAATGGATTTTTTGAAAGGTTTTAAAGTATATAAGATAATTGAATTGCAAATGAAGTTTTAAAATTTTTAGTAAAATTTATATAGTTCAAATTTATTGTTTAATCTTGACTTTCAATCTATCTTTTCTGTCTGGTTGTTTCTATTCTTCTACCTCCTTCCTTTTCGGGGACGAAAAGTTTTGAGTGGGGGAGAGTGTAACGACCCGCAAAATTTAATTGTTTTAAAAGTATATTTAACTGGAAATTTGTGAAATTTTAAACAATAAAATTTGAAATTAAAAATTTATTATTTGGAATACGTATATTTTAATATAGCAACTGGAAAATTTTCATCCAATAATATTGAAGTTTATTTTCCTGTAAAATTTCATTTCATATCAAACCGATTAATAACAGTGAATTTAAAAGTTTTCCGAAACCAAAATATGTCAACAGGATAAAATTCATTCAGAGCATTCTGAATCAGACTGCGAAATTCGTTTCGCGAAATTTGGACTTCTATTGCTCCGTTTATCTTAAGTCTGGCAAATTAGCAGCATTTCTAGTACTGATTATCGACTTTTGATCGGTTGATCGTGCCATCGGTATCTGTATACCGTTTTGATCGTCTCGTCGTGCTGATCTCAATGGTATATTCATATCTATATTTTGAAGTCCAGTACGCGACGGAAACAGGAAAAAACAGTGTCGTATCGGTATTGTAATCTGTGACCTTTTGTTTTCTTGCCCTTTTAACTCTTGACGTACTGTCCAAACAACAATAATTATTGCTTTGAATGAGCCAGCTGGATTTTCGTGACCATTGCTCTGTTTTATTTTATTTCCTCCCCACGTTGTTCGGTTCACTTGCAAATATCTCGGCTAAGAAAATAATTACAAGTTCATTTCTGTTCCTCTTGATTGCTCTTCCCTTCTCCTTTCCCCAGATCTATTTCGTGGCTCTTCCTTTCTTTTTCTTTCACCTAAGCCATCGACCAACCATCTCCCGCTGCCTTCCTCCTCTAACCGCTAGCCTGCCAACCACTGATTCCCACTCCACTACTCTGCACCCATCAACTCACGCAACAGCCACCGCAGCTGCTCCTCCCAGGCTCGCGTTTTTGCTACTCCCTCTCCACTGTGCAGCATCTCCACACCTCCACGTGATCAGACCCTCCTTCGCCATCATCTCCCCACGACCGCCTACCCGTGCCCTACCACCAGCCATCCCTAAACCCGAACCCCTCCCATCTTAGCCCGAACCAAATCGCCACATCACTGAGGCCCCTAGTCTTCGCCAACCTCACCATTCCTCCCCGCTTTGACGCTCTCGGCCGCATCCACCTTCATCTCAACCAGACCCTTCCTACTTTTAACGATCGTGATTTAAATTTGCTTATTTGATTGAGGTTCAATAAAGTAAGTTCATTTTATTTATTTAAAATTATAATATATATAAGTTTATGCGTGTGCCTTTATATATATTAAGTTGTATATATTAGAAGTATATAAATAAATAGCTGCAACAATAATAATATAATAAGTATAGTATTAGAAATAGTCGCTAACATGTTGTAGCCTGGAGTCAGCCATCCCACTCTGTACTTTGTTTAAGCTTGCGTGAGTGTACAACTATACATCTACATCTTATGTATGATAATATATATATCAGTATATATGTCTGTCATACGTTTTAATATATATATGTGTTATGGTTTAATAAAATAGTAGTTATATATAGATATATATTGTTAAAGTATGCTGCATTTTTTAAAAGGTTACCGTTTATAAAGTGGTAAAGTTTATAAGTTTGTAAAGTTTTTAAAGTTAAAAAAAAAACTATGAAGTTGTTAGAGTATACAGTTTACTCACAGCAAGTCATTTTGGTTGCTAATATATATATATATATATATATATATATATATATTTCTATATTATTATATTAGTTTATATCATACTGGGTTACTTGCTATAGTTTATATATATAGTTGATGGTATAAGTTGAGTATATATATGTCCTCCGTTGTACAGTTTTAAGGTTTATAAAATTTTAAAGTGTTTATATACTAGTTGTTTGTTTTAAAGATTTTTTTATACCAGTTGTTATATATACTAGTTAAGATGTACTTTTGTTTAATGAGGACTGTAGGTAGAAGCCTGAGTAATATTGTATATATATATATAATATGCTTGTGTGGTCGGTTTATATATACATTTGTTGATATGTTAGTTTATAAATTTTATAATCTGTTAGTTATTTAAGTTTTAATGTATGGATTCAAAATTTATTTTCTATATATGTTGTACTTTAATGTCTGAAATTTTATCTTAAAAATAAAGGATTTTTGAAATATATATAAATATATATATATATATATATATATTTAATTTAATATGTGTTTAAAAATTTAGAATATGATCTTTATATATATAAATAGTTATCCATTGTTGCATATATAAATTCACTTGTACCAATTATCTTCATCGATCTAGTTCTGATTTGATTTCGTCGATTCTTATCTCTCAGCTTTTCCATCGAATTTGTGCCAATCTAGCTTTGTTTTGGAATTCGTAGCTTGTCGTGTTATCTACTCTCTCTAGCCTCGAAAGGTGAGCAATCACTCACGATTAACATTCTTGTATTTATTAAATTTGATTTCATTTGAAATAGCAATACAAATATGTTGTTGTAGTTATCTACATTGTTATATATGCTATTATCTATAACTGTTCACCTGTGACATCTGACACCAGTATCTAGTATTATATGCCTGTTATTACTATTATCTGTATATGTTCACCTGTGACATCTGACACCCGTATCTAACGATATATGCCTGTTGTTATAATTTTTAGTATCTGTTATCACTCTGTAAGTTCCCTGTTAGTATAGAATTCACTATGGGTTGAAATGATACATACCCGAACGGACTTTAGAATAGGAGAATTTCGTTATGGGTTGAAATGATAAACCCAAGCGATTTTCATTTGAATTGGAATTGGGATTACGGGTCGAAATGATATCTACCCGTATATATTTAAATTTCGGATTGAAATGATAAATATCCGTATCACTTAACCATAGGATAAATATATATACAGACACCGTTGGTCCATATATATAAATATAAAAAAATGAATTCTATGGTTTTGGAAAGAAATATATGGTTTTAATAAATGTTGAGCCTTAAATTATATATAAATGGGAACGATTGATTTAAATACATATAATGTGTTGAGTATTTAAATATATTTCAGAATAGATTTTGGTAATAATTTGAATAAGTTAAGGTTAGAAAGATAAGTTGAATTTAGTTGAAATTGTATTCAATAAAGAATTTTATTTAATTAAACCGATTTGAAACTCATTGAAATTGAGATGTAAGATATGATTTATAACTTGAGTTTGATTTATAAGTAATTTAATGAATATTTCTTGTTTAATAAAGTTTAAGGAAATATTTAGTAAATGTAATTTAAGGCTAGTTAAATGATATTGGATTTATTAAGTGAATATTCCCTGATTAAATAAATGAAGTTAAATCAAGAGCTATATGAAACTGTTAAAATTTAACTTTGAAATTGTTGAATATTAAAGCTTTGAAATATATTGGAATTTAAATGGTTTATTTTGTGATTCAGATCTGTATTTGAAATCAATTTGAATTGAATTTGTTATTTAGAAACTGAATTGAATTAAATGGGAAAATTGAGCTTTGAATAAATTTGAATTTGGAATTTGAGTTAATTTGAACCGATTTGTGAAACTTGAGGAAAGTATAAACACTTTACTTTATAAATTATTTAATATATATATATATACTATTTTGGAAAATAGATATATTTGAAATGAAATGATATTTGGGTTTTGAAGTATAAATTTAATTGAAATGACCACGGTGGTAAAATGTATATTTCCACTTTGTAGATAGTTCTGAAGATCCTTAGAGGATGGTTATCCCAACATCCTTTAAGTTACTCGTATTTCAATTGATATTTCACTTGAGTTGGATTTATTTATATAAGAATGTTAATCCTGACTCGAGTGTTTTGTGTTTTGCTTTACGCTCGGGTCAGACCGAGTGATACAGCATTTGAGACTCACCTTTGGAGTTTGGAGCTTCCTTTGGAGATCCAACTATCGCCTCAGCTTTCAGCTCTTCTAGTTGATTCGTTCAGAGAAGTCATCTGTTGTATTGGAGACTTCACTACATTGGAGATATTCTGTTGTATTTTTATTTCTAACTCTGATGTTTATATAGTAGCTTCATGAACTACTATTTTATCTATTCCACTGCGTATTATTGCATTACTCTGTGTTTGTGATTCTGTGATTGATTTATTTACTGTATATGCTGAGTTTTGCCAAATTTAAATTAACAATCTGATATTTTGAATTATTCAAGTCAGACATGTGTGGATTTATTGTCGATTTGAATGGTCCAAAATACCGGGACGTTACAATTTTCAAATCATAGACCAAAAATAGATGGATAACACTTTATCGATTGTATCATATGCAACTCCTAACCCTTGGTCTTTGTCCTAATTTCATCTCGACCTTGAGGAATATCAACAAATCGACAGAGATTATTCACCCATACCCATCATTTTGCAATGGTCTAAGTATAATGTACGTAACTTGAGGAATATCAAAAAGTATATGCATGTATCTTACCCTGTCATATATTGACGGTACTACACATAAAATCCTGAGCTTGAGGAATATCAATAGCTAAAGAGTATGCAAGTAACCTATTAATAATGGTAGAGGATAGCATTAACATTAAGGATTCATAATCTATATGTGACGACCGCCCATGACCCCTACACCGAATCTAGAGATAGTGCGCTGTAAAGTGTGCCAGGCGACCATGGACGATTGTCAGGGTAGATTAAAACAACAGAATCTATCGTATTACTCACAGCGCATGGACAAAATACAATAGAACATATGTATAGTGAAGCTTTACAGAACAAAATGACATCATATAAAACTCCATAATAGTTGAATACAAGCATCCAAATAGCCAATACATCAAGCCTCACTACATAACACTCAGAGAATACAAAACAGCGGAACATCCAGTACATATAATAAGAAGATAATATGCAACCCTCCAGCTCGTCTTCGATATCAGCATCGTGAGAAGAGAACAGCACCTGTCACCTGCTACCTAGTCTGCCCGTCCCAAAAATGGACGAACAGCCCAAGGCAATAAGAATTAAAACATAAAGCCTTGAGTCAGACAATAGTCTTAGTGAGTAGTAAATTAACTAACAACATACCAAAAGAGCATAAAGGAAAAGGAATAGGAATACAACCCCCCCACTCCAACCTCATTCTACAGTGATAGCCCCCAGACACACACTAAGCAGAAGCAAACATAGCAGAGCATACAATTTAAAGTAAAGCTACTATCACTCGAGCCAAGGGCGATGTTTTCCAAGTACCAAGGCCTAAATCAGATAAGCACCCAGAAAATACCGCTCTTGAGTCCGAATGACGATACAACCAAACATCCATGACTTTTGGCTATCACTGTTATCATTGCTTCGATATCACCGTTAATTGAATGACCGGCACATTCTTTCAGCCGTCCGTCAAGGGCTAATGGAAACCCCGGTTCTAGACATAACTCCCGCACGTCGTCGCAGCCCGTGCCTAGGACTATCGAATCTGCCCAGAGTACTCGACCATCAACAGTTGGCCGTTGGGACTATCGAATCTGCCCAAATGTACTCTTGCTTAGAGCATGCTAGAACCTTCAACAACGATGCTATCCAAGCCTCCTAGTCATCCTCCTCGACGACTATTCTCATATCCATTCATTATCCTCAACTCGAATCATATCACCGAGTTATCAACATGCTTGGAATGATCCCGTCTGGATTAGACCAAGTCTTCATCACATGATTGCCTCGCTTCATCACATCCTCGCAAAGCCTCATCTCAACATCACATCATCAAATCTATGCATAAGAGCTTCATCATCCCGCTACATATGCCACGAGCAGCTTTCCCAATTCAAGAGCCTTTCCCTTAGCTTTTGAATCATCTTCGACCACCTTGTCTAAAACCAATCAACAATCATCTAATTCACAGCAATCAATCATGTCAAACATCAATCCAAGTAACCAAGCATTCAAATATAAGCAAAATGAACAATTATAACAATAATGGCAATTTCGTAATTAAGGAGTTGAAAGTCTAACAAGCATGAAAACATGAGAATTATCTCTACAACTTGATGAATGAACTTGCATAGGTTAATCATATACAAAAATGGTTGTCGAATCATCATGAACAATGGATCTACATGGATCTACACTTAGGTTTACAAAAATGCATAGAAATCACTATTTTAACACCAAATGAAGCCAACAATCCGATCTACTCCTTTGGATCCGTGTGAAAGATAATCACCACTCACCAAATCACCAAAACAAACCCTAATCAACACGCTTCAGATCTGGACAGCGAGGGATCAAGCTTGATCTATCACGAATCCGCTTCAAACGAAGAAATCTCTCTTGAAAAGATGAAGATCTCCAATCTAAGCTCTTGAATCTTCAATCTTGATCTTCGATTTGGATGGATGGAATCACTAGATTAGAGTAGAGAAAAGAAGTGAAGAAGTGTAGAAGTCGAGCTCTCAAAATGGCAGCACTTCGTCGCTTCAAAATGTAACAACCCGTGATTGCGGTTACCAAATAATAAATTAAAATTGGGATTTTAATTTAATTGGAGCTATTAATGAATTTTTAATGTGGCTAATTTGTTCAAAATTTAGTCATTTTGAATAAATTAATATTTTGGGCTTAAGTGTAAAATGGAGCATTTCAAGGAAATTAATTAGGGAAATTTGTAATTTATATTATTGCAAAATTTTATATGTGTAAAATAGTGCAATATTTGATTTGGGAAATTAATTTGCAATTTATTTGCAAAATGGTGATTTTGGCTAATATTAACTATAAACGGTGTTTTGGAAAAATTAGGGGTTAAAATGTAAAATATTGTTGATATAGGATTTTATGAAATGGCTAAAAGTAATTGTTAACATATTTTCATAATTTTCTATGGTTTGAAATGTATTTAGTAATTTGTATGTAGAGTGTACTTAGAGAAAATTGTCTATATATGTATGCACATGAATAATACAAAGTCCTAATGGGTATTAGATCCAATAACCCTAACCATTAGCCTATAAAGTATCTTTTACTCTCCCATTTCAGCCAACACTTCATTTCATAACTACTAAAACCTAATTAGAAAGCTCCAAAACCTAGTCATGGCCTCCTAAGCAAGACTCCAATCTACACCAAATCAAAGAGAGTTAATCCAAACTACTAAAAGAGGTAATAGCAATCACAAAACCCACCTCTAATTCATTCTTTAATTTCTGAAATTATTTTGTAATCCTCTTTTTTTTTGTGCATTTAGATTGTGAAACTCTTTGATCTTCTTTTCATTGCTTGGAAAGAGGTAATATATGCTAGCTGAAATTATAATTAGTTTATTGCTGTTAGTAAATTAGGCATATCTCATTCATCTTAAATCGGAATTAAGATTTTCTTGAAGTTCTGGAAAGCTTATTCTGTAGCCTATAACTTTCATGTTTTGAGCTTTGCCTAATTTTGTGGTTTCAATGGTCGAATCACGTTTGTTTGTCGCTGACCTGACAACAAACTACAAGGTTGATAAAATAAAACCCTGAAATTGATTTGGCCATAAGTTACTCGTTTTTGATCCGAATTAGATAATTTTGGATGTTCCGGAAAGCTTAAAACATATGCTACAATTTTTGTTCAGTGAGTTTTCTGTAATATAGCCATTTAGATGACCTGAAATGCGTTCAAAGACAGAAGACCAATTCTGTCTTTAACAAGTTATCTTGAGTTTCAATCTGATATTGTTTTGCATGTATCTCTCTCGTTTCTTATCCAAATCTAATAATTTGGGATGTTCTGGAAAGCTTAGATTTAGAGCTAAAACTTTCATGTTTTGAGTTTCATGAAATTTCGAAGTTATTTTGGTTAAAATTGTACATTCTTACCACTGTCCCGAGAAAAAAAAAGAAAAAAAAATAATAATTTTTTTTAAATCCTGTTCCAGATTTTTTTCTCCACTTCGCGATGCCGCCACGATCGCATCCGAAGTCGGAATTCGACGTTTTTGGTCTCGTTGGAAAGGTGGAGTTTCGAACTCCATCTCTGTAAAATTTAGGCATCATCGGCATTCTTTTGGTACTTCAAATTTCGTGTCGAAGTTGAACTCTTGTCGCTGTTTGTAAAAAGTGTGAATCTTGTTCTGGATCCAACTTTGAGACGTCGCTACTACTTCGTCTCAACTCGGATTCTAGAATTTCTTTTTGCATCTTATAGTAGGGATGTTGGACTATATTCCTACCAGTTTTCATGTCATTTGGATTCAGTTTGCTGGTCCAAATAAATTGCCGAACTTGGGTTCGCAGCAGTTTTTGAATGGTCAAACACTTAGAATGAAAATCAAATATCCCTTCTGTTTCCAGCTTTTGAGCGCCACTCCGCGATGCCTCCACGTTCGCATCGGAAGTCGGAATTCAACGTTTTTGGTCTCGTTAGAAAGGTGGAGTTCCGATCTCCATCTCAGGAAAATTTGGACAACATTGGAGTTCGTTTGGTACTTCGAATTTCGTGTCGAAGTTGAACTCTAGTCGCTGTTTGTAAACAGTGTAAATCTTGTTCTGGGTCCAACTTTGAGACGTCGCTGCCACTTCGTCTCAACTCGGAATCCAGAAATTCTTTTTGCATATTAAAGTAGGGATGTTGGACTACATGCCTGCAAATTTTCATGAGATTTGGACACAGTTTGCTGGTCCAAATAAATTATCGAAATTGAGTTCACAGCTGTTTTTGAATGTTTACAAACACTTAGAATATTTTTGATGATTTTCTGGTTTTCATTGATTTCTTTGAGATTTGTCTCTAGATTTCGTACACGGGTTTTATGAATCATTTTCATAAGATTTTTCACTCCTAAATGGCTTTTGAAAATTATTATATAATATTATTTTAATTATTAAATTAATTACTCCATAATAGGAGACCTTTCAAAAGACCGTTTTAAAAGTGATTCCGAAAATCAATTATAAATCCGTTTTACACCATTATTTTCTATAATAAAAATCTCACACTCACTTTTAGCACGTCGAGCGAAGTGGAAAGGTGCTTAAACGGTAAGGAAATCTCCGGCCTATGGAAACCGTGTGTATTTTCTTTCCGGTTAATCCCCGACCTATTCGATTGATCGTTTTGACCTTTGGGTCTAGTTTACCGATGATATGAGGTAGACTTTTTATTGTTTGGAGTGTGAGCTTGCTATTGGTTAGGAAACCGTTTAGTGCGAACGTGGGGTATGGGACTCATTGTTAACACTTTGCGGGTTCCTCTCCAAGAAGTTAGTGACACATTAGCCTCTGGGCGGCCAGTACTGGACCTCTGGGTCACCACGCCTCTGGGCAACCGTCTCTGGACACCTGCTCTATGGAGCAGTTTATTTTTCGGCGTGTGCCTCTGGGCCTTTATCCTTCTGGGAAGGATCTCGCCGTCTCGCGCGTTTTGCATCGGTGCGAGTGATCGATCACAACTCTACAGTACTTGGCAACAACGACTCTGGTCGGTGCACGTGCAAAACTTGTATTATCTGATTATTTTTATATCCATTCGAGTACCGCCATTCGGTGTTGGTTCTATGGAACCATACGATGTAAGTGCGATTACCTTATGGATCCACAGTGTCTCTGGACACTGCTTTTCAGTGTTTGATTTCATTGACTTTTCAGTATATCCCCATGGCTCTTTGGAGCATCGATCTTTGCTTGGGCATTGATCACAGACTCTGGTCACTATTGGGATTATTGCCTATGGGCATCTTTTCATGGCTTTGGCTACGCCGATGATATGAGGCGACTTTATTTATTCTACACTTTGGTGTTGATTTCTCTTTGGAGATTTTTATTGTTTTGATGATTAGGGATCGTCATTATATTCATGTGGTTCATAATATACTTCTCTTTGGATAAGTACTGTTTTATTTATGTACCGCATTATTATATATCTCATCTATTACTGATTGTTTAGCTAGCCTGACCCGAGTGTTTTCGCTCGGGTCAGACCGAGTTGTTTCAGGTTAGGTCTTTGGACTTAGCTTCTGTGCTTCCGCTTGGACATTATCTGCTATGCTGTTAGATAGCGCTTTTATTTGTCCACTTTTCCGCTACTCTGTTATTATTCAGACTTTGATATGTACATATTTTTGACTCACATGTGTGGGCAGTGGCTTTGTACCCACTTTTAGTATTTGGATCTGTATAGATGATGTATTGTTCTGGGATTTTATATCTGTTATGTGATTCTGTTCTGTGATGCTATTTCATTATGTTATTATGCTTTGTCCTGATAGATCTTTAGCCATTTGTAATTTCGTTATAAGTATTTACCGAATATGTCGAACCACCTGATTGAGAAAAATTTAAATAGATTCCACCTTTCGACGTATTCGGTAGATAGTTATAGCTTGATTATAAATGGTAGCTCCCACTATACTCTATTCTCCGCTTTAACAGACAGTATTACTCCCGTAATACTCTTTGTTACAGTGGGTCTCGGAGTGGGGCGTTACACAAAATCCGGATCCCAAAAATGAAGCCAACCCCTCTATTTATAGGCAGAAAATCTCTTAAGTCGTAACTCGGTATTAGGTCGTTTCCGACCTACGACCTAAGACTCCCCTCCGACCTAAGTCTAACGACTTAACAACTCACGACCTACCAGAACTTCACTCTGCGCGACATAACCGTCTCCGATCTAACAGGCCATACCCTTACGACCTAACAATGTCGCAACTTAAGCTCCTCCGACCTATGACTTGGAAAAATACTATGACCTACCAGCCAATCTCCTAAGTCGGTCATGACTTAACACATAGGCTACGACTTAACACTAAGCCAAAACCCAGCGACCTACGACTTAACAGGTAGTCTACAACCTACGACTTATAACTTAGCAGGGCTTCCGACCTAACAGATAACTAGGTTACGACTTAACTGGGTATACGACTTTCGACTTAAGAGGCAACCCATTCTACGACTTAACGAACAAAGCACCCCATAGGTCGCTTACGACCTAACTACTAAAACACACGCGACCTAACAACTTACTAAGCTACGACCTACGACTTACAAAAACCTTGCGACCTAACAACTTAGCACCCACGCGACCTAACAGTGTTACGACCTACCACTCAACTCTTAGGTCGCTCACTGCTGCCCCAGCTTCCTTAGGTCGTTGCCGACCTAACTATATACTAGGTCGCTAACTCGCTAACCACTAGGTCGTAAGTTCCTTAGCTCGCGCTTCCCTTAGGTCGCTAACATTCTATAGGTTGTCCCAAACTAACTCGCGACCTAAACCACTACGCAACCTAACTGCTGGTCCTCCTTAGGTCGTTACCGACCTATCCCTTAGGTCGCTCAAAACCCTTAACTCGCCCGAAACCCTTAAGTCTCCTATCTTAGGTCGTCTACGACCTAAACCCAACATCCTTAGGTCGCACCACATCCCTAAGTCGTCTACAACATAGCTCTTAACTCGCTACCATCCTATAGGTCGGTCACGACTTAGCTCTTAGGTCGTTCACGACCTAGGACTTAGACAAATTATACCTAAAATCTGAAATGTCTTAAAATGCTGAAAATTCCAGATTTTGACGAACTTGTCGATCCGTAAAAATACAGGTCGTTACACTATAATACATATACATTGAGTGATATCAGTTTAGGAAACAATGTATTTCTTAATACCCTCATGATTCAAGTGTTAGACACATCTGAAATCATGGTATACATCCATTACACATGTACTTTCTCCCTAAGTCTAAGTTGGGTTTCTTACAGTTCCACTTAGGATTACACATTCATAATATATATGTTCAA
This sequence comes from Allium fistulosum, assembly GCA_030737815.1. Classification (NCBI taxonomy): domain Eukaryota; kingdom Viridiplantae; phylum Streptophyta; class Magnoliopsida; order Asparagales; family Amaryllidaceae; genus Allium; species Allium fistulosum. The sequence continues at coordinate 270,410,613 of CM060902.1, read as the reverse complement.
TTCATTTGGAATTGTTAAAAATTTAATTATATTACATGATATTATTATGTATATTATTAATTAAATCTTATTTAATTAAATTAAATTCTTATTAATTAAATCATATTTCATTATTTTAAATTATTATATATGTAATTAACAAATTAATTAAATTATTTTGAAAATCAAAATTTTAATTTATTCATCCTAGTGAATTTAAGATGAATATAGACTATAACATTTATAGTTATACATACATATATCATTATATATATATATATATATATCTTTATTAATTAACAATGAATTAATCTATCAATTAACTATTTTATTTAATTAATACAATATTAATTAAATATCTTAATATTCAAAATTATTTTTATTTACCTTAAACAATTTATAATATATATATAATATTATAACATTTATAGTTAAGATACATATATGTCAATATATATATTATAGTTAATTAACTTTTAATTAATTAATTAAATTAAATTAACCCAATTATTTAAAATTAAATAAGTTTTGAAATTATTAAAATATATTTCCATTTGAAAAATATTTTATAATATTTATAAAGTTTATTTCATGTACTAAACTTAATTTTCAAACTTAAAATATATTTTACATTTTTAACTAAATTTTGAAAATTAGCACAATGCCCAAATCAATTTAGGCTTTTATAATTTGACCAACCTTTTGGATTTACTCCACTCATTAGGCTTGGCAGTAGTAGAGAGTGTAGAATACTTGATTATTCAACCTCAAGTTTAAACGCTACTTTTTTAGACAACAATCAGTAGACTTAATTAGTTAACCCTATAGTTTATAATTAGACCTCATAGACCATTTGGTCTTTGACACGATAAAGGTCCAACCCAAACTCCTTTGGGACAACCCATTTAGGTACCATACGAGTGAGTTTTACATGCAACCTTTCGACTAGTACAACCATCACAGGACATGTAGGGTTAAAAGGTGATGCTTCATCACAGATCACAATGTGAGAAATCCCTATCATGTTAGTTGCAGGGATTGAACCTGGGACATCCAATGTGCTTGGTGAATGCCTTAGATAACCATGGTTTGATGTCATTGAAGGAATCGGGTCAATCTGTAGCAGGTGAAATGGGCAGATTTCTTCCCTTTTTGGATCATAGTGGGTCTATGAAGTCTAATGGGTTTCATTATGTCCAATCTAATTATAAATAAATTCATATTTTATTTAATCTAATCTTATGTTTGTTAGTTAATCATATTAACAATTCAGCTAAGTGTCCAATTTTAGAATGCATCACATATACATTTTAACATACAACAACATAAATAATCTAATATGAACATGTGTATAACTACATATATGCATCTATATATTGGGATTATATATATTATATATACATATATATTATACTTATATATATGTAATAATCTCACATGCATATCGAGGATATAAATGCCTAAGTTTATGTATGTATGTGTGTGTGTGTGTGTGTGTGTATATATGTTTGAATATAATACAATATATATGGTTTGTATACACATATTGATAGTACCACATATTTATATTTAAGACACACAGAACAGATATATATATATATTCATATATATGATCTTTATTGCTACTTATGTATTTTATATATTGGATTTTGGCCAGATGCAATGGGGTAAATGAGCAAATTTCAAAAGAATTATTCCATAGGCCTATGAAGTCAATTTTTTTTTAGATCCTATCTAAATTTATTTTAAGTAAAATCAATATTTTATTTTATTTATAATGAAGATTTATATTAATGTTATATTATAATTTATAATACAATATGTGTATTATATACACATATGTGTGCATGTGCACGTGTAACGTAAATGATGTACATGGTTTAACATGCTCGTGTGTAAGTGTTGGGATTTACTTTGCAATAGACATATTAGCCCGCTATATACATGTGTACTGTCTAATATATATGTGTGTGTGTGTCTGTACATATAAAATACACATAGTTTTATATATTATAATATAGTATTGTAAAATATAATATTTATATAAATACATAAAAATATATAGTTACATTACAATATAAAATAATTGTAAATTTTAATGTAAATAACATGCCTTATATAATTACATATGTATTAAAATGAATTTTTTGAAATCATTTTAATATTATTATTATATTCGGAATAAAAATGTTTTTATTTTATTTTTGGACGTGAACAATATATAAATATGTATACAAAATAGTTTTTTAATGTATAAATATAGACAATTTCATTTAATGAAGAGAACACAAACATATATAGATTTGTGATAATCATACACTATTTAAACATGCATATATAACATAATGAACATTTATATATATATTTATTTAATGCAAATAAAGGATTTACCTTATTCAAAGCCTAGATGAAACACTATGAAATATTAAATCGATTAACTCCTTGAAACATTATCCAGAATCCATAATGAGCTACCAATCTGAAAGAAGCAACAACCGATATTCGATTTGTATTTGATTTTGTGTTTTAAAACCTTGAAAATTATAGGATGAGGGGTGGGCTCAGCCAGAAATGTGGAGAGAGGAGGAAAAATTCAAGTAGCAAAATGAAGAGGTTATGAGTGTTTAGTAACAAAAGAAGATGGTAGCTAAAAGTGGATCTAGATGCACTTCTCTCTCTCTTGCTATTTCAAAGTCACTTTAAATGATCCAACCCCTCCTTTACCCTAATGTGTTGTCTATGCTTGCCCCTATATGGGCCTTCAAATTACTTCAAGTTTGATCAAATAAATATGCATTTAAATCCAATTCGAATGTACATCGATATAGTGCATCGATATGTGTGTCTATAACTATTATATACGCAATATTTAATATTGATCATCACATATTAAACAAAATTTCATAGTAAATATTTCATAAACATTATTAATTTAATTAATTTATAACAATTATAATTAATTAAATATTAAATCAGTTTATAGTAGGAGCATTCAATGTTTCGGTTGTGTAACTCTTAGGTGTAATTTGGTCAGCGATTAATATTGAACAATTCGAATATTAACGTTGACATATCACTTAGCAAGCAGTGTGGCACTATAGCCAAATTTATTGCTTATATATCTTCGGTAAATCCAAATTTACACTATTACCCAATAGTGATAATTATTTACATCAATTCTCTTCATCAAAAATATATCACATTAGGACTTATGGAATTTGGTAATGGTCTAAATTCCAATATCATCCCTATTCAAATTTATAGTCCAAAAACAATGTCTCTAGTTAGATAATAATAATTACTATTATTAAGCAAACTACCCTGGCTAGAGATTTTGATTTTGAGTTTGCTTCAGTTGGCTGTGATACTAACCTTATATAACAGAGGAGATGTATCCTCTATTGAATAGTGCTCACTTCCAATGCTTCCACTCAACCTAACTATAGTCATTCGATGGACTTCGTGCCATGATTTAACTATAATCAAAGCATGGCTTCCACATTGAAGATCAACAATATTCTCAAGTCAAGAGAACTGTGTAATATTGTCACATCGATATTTCCTTTTTGATCTTAGTTATCTTAACCAATAGAAAACTACAGAGTGAGTCATTCCATGGTTATCCAATAACTATCAGTGCATGACCTCTAGTTACCTCCAGCGGTCGTGAGTAATACACTGCCCAACAGTTGGAGAATATTATGTACTCTAATCTCAAAAGATGCATCGATATTCAGTCTCGATGCATCTTGACTAGGAATAGTTAAAATGATGTATTTATTATATTATGATAAAATACTCATGATTACAACAACTGTAGTTACTATCACAAAATACACTATTTATGGATTTTCTGTTAAATATACTTAAATTAAATAACTAATAAATTATAACTCATTATAACAAGTATATAACAGAAAGAAAAAAACACGTTTTATTTTGAACGAGATTTTATTACAAAGTTAATAATTAATAATAAACTACAAAATTTCCCTAAGGACATACCTCTAACTCTATCATTTTATACATTATAAAAGTATAAAATAATTCACATAATATTGACATTTCAAAATAAGAGAAGATTTGAAGAAGGGTGATGGAAAGAAAATTCATGTTATATTTAAATTTAATGAAATCTGAATTAAAATGGGAATGACATGCAGTGAAATTTACTTTAGTTTTCTTCTACAAACAATAATTTAATATTTAATTTAATACCATATAAATTCCAGACTTAATTACAACAAAAATTCAAAACAACAAAAATTGTAAATCTAATCATACATACAGTCAACATAAGAAAATTCAATTTTTTTAGATTTACATGTTTACTCTAATGGCATAACTAGATCTAAAACATTACACGTATATTTGCATACATATAATAAACTATGATTTAGTTTCAAAACATGAACTTGAATTAATTTGAAACAAATTGATCCAACATAATATTTAATTTGTATGTTGGTTAAAAAATTAAAAATATGGAAATGAATTATTTATATAATATATATGTATGTATATATACACACATATATATATACATAACTCAGTCTACCGAAAATTATATCTATATTAAAAAAGAACAAATTGTAACAACAGTAATTCTTTGTAGCAAAAAGATTTATAATGACATACAATCTCTGATCCAACAACTAAAAGGAATTGTTTTAGATCTCAAATGAATTAAAATATAAATTTTTTAGTTATACAAATAACTTATCAATTATGATAATTAGTGAAAGATTTCTAACAAATCAAGTCCACAACAATTAACCATTTCATATACAATCAAGATATCAACAATTGAATATAACCATATACAAATAGAATTCACATTAAATCATAATACATAAAAGAACTTTTAAATCAGATCTTAATAAGTGGTTACAGTACACATACATGTGAACAACATCATTTTGAACCTCATGATAAATTAGAAATAAGAGAAACATACCAAAAAAAACTTTTCCCTTCGATATACCTCGATTTATGACTTCTCCTTAAATTTCCAAGTGAATCTACACCGTACTTTGAAAGAGAAGGATGAACCACCTTTATTTTAATTAAATTTGATATTTGATTTGAATTTTCTTTGTTTTCTTTTTTTAAGGAAATTTTTTGACCATGCTATTGAGGGAGAGGAGTACGAAAATTTTATGTAAAGAAAGAATGAACGAAGAGATTTGTTTTAACAAGATAAAAGGAACCTTTCTCATTCTCTTCATTCAACTTCCTTATTTAATTCCCTTTGAAATTTCAACTAGTCAATCCCTTCATTCTATCAAACTATGGATGGCCCTAGTTCGCTCAAATGGTGGCTGAAGTTTTCAATAACCCTCCATGTAATTATCTATTATTCAAACCTTGTTAAAATGGTGTACCGATATCATAAATCGATAGATGCAAATATATCTTTATACATGCTTTTAAATAATTACCAACAACATTCAAAACATCAAATAGATTAATAATATTTAATATTTTATAAATATTAATTAATTCAACTAATTTATAAAATTTTATAAATTAATTGAATCATAATATTTAATATTTTATAAATATTAATTAATTCAACCAATTTATAATATTTTATAAATTAATTGAATCGTATGGTTTTTTGGTGAAATTATAAATGCGGTTGTACAACTCAAAGGTGTGAATTCAGACATCGAGTAATATTAAATGATTCAAATATCAACGTTCTCACTTTACCTTAGTTAGTGGTTTGATAGTTTGGCTGAATTCATCGCTTACGTATTTTTTTGGTAGTACCAATGTCATAATTTCTCAAGCGGCACCTTTTAGTAAAATCAACTTACATCAATTCTCTTTGCCAACACTATAACTCATTGGGACTTATTGAATTAGGTTGTTCAACACTCTAATATCATTTACATTCAACTTGGTTAGTTTATAAACAAAGTCATTGGTTCAATAATAACATGTATTTTTAATGATACTACCCTGGATCGAGATTTTGACATTGAGTTTACTATAATCGACTGTGATACTAACCTCATATAAATGAGGAGATGTATTCTCTTTTGAATAGTGTTTCACTTTAGAATTTTCTAATTTGACCCAACCATAGTCGTTCGATGGACGTCATTCCACGATTTAACTACAATCAAAGCGAAATGTCTCGTTGAAATTCAACGGTGTTCTCAAGTTGAGAGAACTGTGTAATATCTTCACTTTAATATTTATTGTTTGACCTTAGTTATTATTGACCAATAGGAAACTCTCGAATGATTCGTTTCGTAGTTATCCAATAACTATCATTACGTAAGCCCTTAGTGCCCTCGAATAGCCATACGTAATACATTGCCCAACGTTTGGAGAGCTTTGCATACTTTGGTCTCAACAAATATATCGATATCCTTTCTCGAAACATCTTTATCAGATATATTTGAAATAGAATGTTATTTTATTATTATGATTAATTACTCATGGTTGCAACTATAATCACATAGCATTTTGTTTACTGATTTTCTTATTTATATACTTTAAATTAATTACTTAATTAATTATATCACTATATAACAAAGTATACAATAAAAATTAAGTAACTTTATTATGAATAAGATCAGTCACAGAGTTAGATATATGCAACAAATTAGATAACTGCCCCTAGGGAATACCCCTACTTTATCAATTCTAGCATTGGTTTAGCAACAAGTGATGACCCTTATGGAAGAGATGAGCGTTAAAGTGCTTTACTACCACTTTGGACTGGTAGCTCATATGCAATGATGATAATAGAAGGTAAGGTGTAACGACCCACTTTTCTGTACCATTTAAACTGACAATAACCTAGACATATTCGGCCCAAATTGAATGGAAAGGCAGATAGTTAGGAAAAGGAAAGAAGAAAGAAGACAAGAATAAACTACAACAACATAGAATCTCACAGCGGAACGAATAATCTATATTATATAACAAAACTTTACAGAACAAAATGTTATAATTTATATTTATACAGACACCAATCAGAGTATACTAACCTATTCAGCTCGGACAGTTATAACAACCTGTCCTCACAATTCCTGATAAATACAACCATGTAAGCAACGAAAATATAATCATCTACGTGAATACGTCTCTGGCCTCCATCTCCTCTCCTGAAGCTCCAAATATCCATCTAAACCTGGAAAAATGCTCGGTCTGACCCGAGCATATAGGAAAAACCACGCCCGGGTCAGTCTGGTTAAACCAGCGTGAGAAAACACAATCAACCTGATTCTTAAAGTTTAATAACCTTTTCAAAACAAAGGTATCTCATAAGACCATACCGCAAATAAACACGGACGGGTTTTTACCTTATGATAACCAAAACTCCTTTATAGAAAATCATTTGATATTATAATAGTGTCTAATCGCCAAAATAATAATAACAAGTAGCTGTGATGCATGTGATGTGTACATCACAACGATACTAGTCATAAAATCAAAATCTGATAAAGCTCGTTCGCTAATTGTGTAGGATTTCCGCAAAGGTGCCCTCAGTACTTCGAGAATGGTCCTCCTACATAAAGATCAAAGTTATCCTTCCGAGGGTCAGTACTTGTCTAGCCGAGGTACATAGGAAATACATAACCGGGCCACCTAGGCCGAGTGAATCACTCCCAGCATGCATAAAATAAACGATAGGGACTTGCTAGAAAGAGATATGACTACACCATCATGGGTTAGCTAGGCCCCTGGGCTATGCATCCTATCTCTGGTTTTATTCATTTATGCTTATGAGGCTATGCCCATCATTCCAGCTCATGCACCGTCTCCAAAATAAATTATGGAATCCTACATGGACTCCCACACCTTAACAGGTTATGGAATCACACTTGAATTCCACAACTCAATAGATCTTGGAATCTCACACAGATTCCCACACTCCAACGAGTCACGGAACCACATATGAATTTCAATATCCCAAAATATAACGCATCTCCTCCATTTAACCGTATATGGTTTTGGAGTAGGTCATGGGTTCCGAGTCATCTCTAACGAGTACACTCTCCATTTCTTGGGTGCTCCAAAAATCATTCGTCGATTTCCGTAATGCTCAAGACTAGTTCTTTAGGAAATAATCAGACAATACATAAGATCGGGGATCACCCCCTAATCGTTTAAGTGGATGGATCTCCTTATCATTTGTCCTAGAAGATCCACAAGTTTATACGTATAGCATAGCAACCCAATGGTAACCGTACCATATAATTCCCGTGTTTCCCCTAGATATTTCCAGAGTTAAAATCCTTCGGTGTTAAGTAGGGAATATTTGCATACTACCAAAATTAAGAAGGATTACATATTTAGGTCTAGATTTCCCACTGAAATCATTAAGCCTCATTTAATTTAATTTCAATATATCTCTTTATCAAAAAAAGTCATATACTTATCTCACCGGAATAAGTATATTAACAAATCATATATTCCAAAAATACTTGAAATCCATTTAAAATAAATATGGAAAGCACCATTCGATATCAACCATGGATCGCAGCTCAATGGTTACGTCTCTATCCCAGAGAAATCCAAACTTAACTTTAGGTAATCTCTGCCTCTCGATTTATGCTATGGAAATATACCATTTCTTCTCGAATTCTTTTATTTTAATAATTATCTCAAAATAATGCTTATAAAGTTTCTGTATAAATTTCCTAGTTTAATTTAGTAAGATACTCTTTTATAAAAGTTTACTATATAATATATTATTTTAAAACAATATTGATATTTGAACAAATTATTCTTGAAGTAATAATATTTTTAATACTAATTAATTCTTAAATAATAATTAACTTTAATTAATAATTAAAATATACTTTTAAACATTTTAAATAGCTTAATAACTTTGAAACAATAATTAAATATCTTTAAATAACCTTTAAGAATCGTATTAATAAAATAATTAACTTTAAATCATTAATTAAACAATCATTAATTATCTTTTTAGAAAAAATAATAATTATCTTTAAAAACCTTGTTAATAAATAAATAATTATTATTCTTCAAATAGCTTTGATTCAAAAGTCAACTTTGGAAAGAGGCATAGCAACTTCAATGGAACTTAATCGAGTCACCATTAATTCCATTAACTATCCAAGTTATAATCCAGGTATTCACATAACATCATATATGTAAATTAAATCCATAATTAACAAGAAATTGTTAATACAACAATTATCCAATACTATTCAATTAGAATGTAATTAAGTATCCACACTAAGGTAATAGCAGAACGGAATTTATTTCTACTAAATAAATGTCCAAATTTAACTTATCAAATTAATAATAGTGGAATGGTGATTTATTCTGCTAAACAGGGTCCAATTAATTTAATTAGCGGAACAGTAATTTATTTCCACTAAACAAATGTCCAATTTACCACCCTCAATCCAATTTAATTCAATAAAGAAGTTTATAAGTTTATAAAATTCAATTAAATTACTTGTCAATCAAAGAAGTTTATAAAATGATTTATCCTTTATTAATTAAAATTAAACAGTCCATTAATAATTAATTGATTGATTAACGTATAATAAATTAAATAAGAAATTACTTATTTATTTACTTCAATTGTTATAAATCATTAAATTTTTATATTGCAAAAAACTTGATAATATTATTTCAGATGAAAATATTCTATGATGGGATCTCGATGCAAAAATCTGCTCATCGAAAGGATTTCAAATGAATAATTAATAAGGTTTTAAGATTTATAAGTTATTAAGTAAATTAATTAATTAATTTTATTTTCCTTTAACATAACCCAGCCCATGTTCTCTTCAAACCCGGCCTATCCAACAAACCCAGCCCAACACCTTTTCTTCCCCTTCTCTCCAGTTTTTTCTTCTCCCCTCTCTTCCATTTGAACTGACCCAAACGTGAACGACCATGTCCACGTGTACACGACCACCGACCCGTGACACGGCGCCGACCATCTTCGCAAGTCACCCACCACCTTCGCCTCTCGTACACCCATCTAAAACACGCAGCCACACTTCAGTTCAAAGATTCGAGCCCTAACCCCAAACCTAGAACGAACCGAAGCCATTCAAACACCTCGCCTCGCCAACTACGACCACTATTAACCACCAGATTCTGCCCAAAGCTTCGCCATTATCTCCTCCACATGCGCATGTCTCTACATCCCACTCCTCTTTGCCATTGCTAACAAACCCAAGACCACAAATGAACCACACTCAAACCTTAAGACGACCTCGACTCGCTTACCCACTTCACTAAAAATCACCACGCCATTTCTCCTCGATGCGCCATCAATCGAGCATCCTCCACGCCAAATGCCTTGCCTCAAAATCAACTACATCGCCTTAATTTGACGAAACCCCCAATTCAAATCAACTCCAAGTTTCTCCCACCACATGCCATTAAAAATCTTCAAACCACTCTTAAAAATAAAAATTTTCCACCACGAACACAACCGTATAATCCATTGATTAAATTATGACATTCGAAACTCGACCAAATTAGACCCACTCACTGTTATATTAGGTTCTCTCTCTATCTCTGCTTGATGGATATGAATGAAATCAATTTTCAAATAATCTATACTCAAAAACAAATTACTTTTGTTTTGGAATCATGTGTTAAAACTGATTGTATGATGAGCTATTGATTTTTTAAGTGGAAGGTTCTAACTGTTTCAACTAGAAAATATGAACAGGGAGAAGATACAGGTTTTCCTAATGTGCAGGTGGAATTTATTCATGTCTAAACACATATACATACACATATTACATATCAAACATACGAACACTTTACCTAGATCAACCTATTCATCCATATTCAAATATATATACTTATATATGTTAACCATTAAAGAAACAAAAGGGTGTTTTACTCACTGTAAAAATAGATGAACACTGCTAATCTTTTCCCTCCAAGCTCTTTGAACACTTGACTTTGTGAGGAATGCGGAATATGGATCTTAAGGCTAGAATGAACACTAGAGGGGAGGTGAATAGTGTTTATAAGAAATTACTAAAACCTTTTGAGTTATTGTTGATTTGTACACAAATGTATGCAATATTCAGACACAGATATAATCACAGAATCAAACACAGATGCAGAAATAAAGTAAATGCAGTAAAGGAAAGAACACACCAGATTTTATACTGGTTCGGAGTTACCCTACATCCAGTCCCGCACAACTAAATACGGATTTCCTTTCAAAAGCAATTGTACAATTACACCCTCGGTTTCAAGGCTACGAGGTACACCCTCTAGAATCACAATCCTCTGGGTAGAGATACTTGATTTCCGGGGCAACAAGTTCACCCAATTGATTTCCAAGGCTACAATCACACCTTTTCTCGCTTGATTGATTTCCAAGGCTACAATCACACCTTTTCTCGCTATATAGATTACAAAGAAGCCTATAACTCTGAATAGCACTGGGATCTTGTTGAGATAGTGATAAAGAATCAAACCAGAGATGATCTAGTTAGATTCAATGTTGATTTCGGCAGAGTGATGATAGAATTTTGAATAAGAAAATGTGGAAGAAAAAGAGAAGTGAAAAACCACAAAATCTAGTCTAAAATTCGTTGAAACAAACCCCTATTTATATAAGAACAACAGCCGTGTCTATTCATGAAAGGTTATGGCGAATAGACACTTCTTTTGAAATTCAAATTTTTGGTCCTAACTGACACTATGTCGACATGGGGTACTAGGGCATGTCAACATCCCAACGGAAATTTTAATGTTTTGTTTTTCTTTGAAAATAACCTTTATCGTATATTAAAACTATTTTAAACTTTATTAATATACTTGACTATAGATAAAATACATAGATAAATATAGAGAATAATATATATATAATTTTACTATAATTTTATATTTAAATCTAAGTGAATATTAAAAGTTAAATATATTAAAAGATAGTTTAAAACAAACAAAGTTTAAAACAAGAATTTATTTAAAAACAAAATCAAAGAATATTTTATAAGGCTAAAACATCTTTTTGAAAATCATTCGAAAAGATAATTTTCAAGGCTAAAACATTTTGAAAAGCAGTTTTGAAAATCATTTTGAAGTAGTTTTGCAAGCTTCTTCCTGCAGAATATCTCATCACATCAGGACCCGAGAACTTGTACAAAACCAGGATGTTCGTGGGTTTGTAAGCCACTTGTCGTAGGTTTGTAAGCTACTTGTCATGGGTTTGTAAGCCACTAAAAAGGTAGAAATGGGTTCCATCCCAAATGAAAATACGGAATGAAGATTTCAGTGCTATTGTGAAGTTTTAACATAATTCTAGACTCAATACTTATCTTGAAATCTTGAACTCTTGATAATCTTGATATTCTTTATACTCATGAGTCTTCAATCTTGATATCTTGAATCTCTATACTGTACAGTCTTCATTCTTGGTACCTGCATGGTTAAATCCTGCATATACATATATATCTAAACTATAATGTTAGTATTTATATTTTATAATCTTATTCTAAGGTTGTTGTCATCAAAACCATCAACTCATGGACTAACAATCTCCCCCTTTTTGATGATGGCAACCTTTGTTTATAAAATATTACTTCTATCCTAATAACTCCCCCTAAAACTGATAACTCCCCCTTAATTTATGCCTAACTCTCCTATTTTATATTTCTCCCCCTTTGTCATCAACAAAAAAAACTAACTCCAAACTATATAACTCCCCCTCATTCTTGTACTTAAGTACCTGCATTTAAACTATATAATAGAGTATATAATAGATAGATTAAGAAATAACTATACTTATAGACATGATATTCAATTAATATATCAATGTACATTCATCAATCCACACCAAGTGTCAATCAAACCAATCAAAACACACAATTTCAATCAAAGCAATCAAATCAAACAAAGCAAACAAACCAACATCAAACATTTTAAGGAACTTCCCCCCATCCTTCTTCTCCGAAAATAGGGTCTGCTTTGATGGCATCCCAATTTTCATTGTCATTTGTGAGAGAGACAGGAGGATGTGCTTCGTTATCATCATTGTGCAGTGAAGAAATCATCCATCTCATTGCATCGAAATGCCTTTCTTGCTCCTTGATCATCTGCATTTGACTCAACTCTAAGTGTTGCTGGTTACGAAGAATGAACGAAAGAATATTCTTGAACGAATTAAGAGTCTCTTCAGGATTCTCGGTTAAATTGTGAATAGGATTTGCCAATTTTGAATTTGTGAGAAGAATGAGAGATAAAGAAGATAGAAAATAATATTGAGTGAAGAATTCTGGAAGAAATAGGTATTTATAGGTGTAGGAATTCGTTTGAAATGAATAGACATAGGGTAGTTATTCAAATTTGAAATGAAATGTCATTTCTGACCAGTACATGTCGACATGGTCAAGGGGGGGATGTCGACATGGTCCAGTGAATTTTGATTACTTTTTTTGATTTTGTGAATAATTGTGTGTGTGTGTGTGTATATATATATATATATATTTATATAATAAACTAACATTTATTTAGGAGATAAGATAAGCTAGATAACAGAAAAGGAAATCAATTTCATTGCATAATAGGATAATACAATGATTAACCATAAAGAACTACATAAACATTCAAACTAAAGCAAACTAGAGTAATACATCATGAAATGAAAAGATACAACTAGTTAGAGGATGATGAAGATGAAGATAATCCAAGTTTCTTGCTGACTTTGGAGAAAAACTTGGTCAACTTGGATGACATTTTGTCCAACTTCTTCTTACTAACGGATCATTTAAGAATCCGTTGATTCTTAACAATTATCTTTTGGTTTTTGAGAAGGGTTTTGTTGGTAGGATTGGAGGGACATTCAATACTTTCTAGGGATGTTTCACCTTCTTCTTCTTCTTCTATTTCCATTTCATCCCCTTCTTCTTCTTCTTCCTCTTCCTCCTCTTCCATTTCTTCATGAGCCAAACGCTCTTCCTTTTCGACAAGAGTCTCATAAGGTTGAAAAACATATGGGATTTTCATGAGAGAAATGTTTGGGATATTAAAAACTTTTCTTGAAATAAATTCTTCTCCTTTGAAATTTACTCCAAAATAGTTGAAAATCCGAGTAAGGTAAATTCCATGATATAAAGTGTTTTCTCCCATTTCAAAATTTTTAGGAAGAAGTTCATCCAAAATAACTTACGCCCAATTGATATCATAATTTCCGAAAATAGGAAAAAGTGCTTTGCACACTTTTGAAGTAGGATTGTTAAAATTTCCCGATCTTGGGGTCAAAGTATGTTGTAAAAGAAGATTGAAAATTCTTGCTTTAGGACGAAAGTTTCGGTTTTTAAATTCAAAGTTTTCATCTCCTTCAAAAATATGATGAAATGTCTCACGATCATGTTCATCGATTTGAAAACTAGAAAGATCCATTCCCGTGCTTTTGCAATTGAGAATGGTACCCAAAAGATCACAATTCAAAACAATTTTAGTGCCTTTGACACTACTCCAAATTTCATTATCATTTCCTTCATAAAATTCTCGATTGAGATTTGCATAGAAAATTTTAACAAGATTTGGGTAACAGAAAAAATCATTTTGAGAAGAATCAACAAGACTAAGAATTTGATTGTTTGCAAAAAGAGTATCAATTTCATAAGAAGCAAAATCTTGAAAAGTAGAAAACTTTCCGGGATGGACTTTTCCATAGTTAGCATAATTGATGTATGCTTTTATTGCCTCCGGATTATTGAGGAGTTGCTCTTTCAAGTTTTTGGAAAGTCTCATGGTGGAGGGGTTTCTTTAAGAAGCCATTAAAGTAGAGAGTAGAGAGCATGGAGTTTTGAAGAGAGAGTTTGAATTTGAAAATGAAAGTGAAAAGTTGTGATAAAAGATAGTGAATAAATAGATTTTTGAAAGATATGTTCTCTGGTCATAAGATGCATTTTCAGAGTATTGAATGAAGTGAAAAGGTGGAGGGAAATTCAAGCATTTGAATTCAAATTTTGAATTTCAAAATTTGTACCCATGTTGACATCATGGTAGGGACCATGTCGACATGTGCCTGAGATATTCTATGATTTAATTTTCCTAACTACTCTAATATATATATATATATATATGACTAAATATATATATCTGGAATAATATTATGATTATATTATATTCCATAATATATATATATATATATATAAATAATAATAAAAATAATAATAAAGATAATAAAAATAATAAAATTATAATAAAATAATAGAAAATAAATTTAAAATTCAATCAACACACCAATTCAAAAAACAATCAATCAAGCAATCAATCATCTAATTCTAAGCATGCAATTTCAATCAATTGTATTGTAAATGTGTACCTTTTTCTAAGTCTGTTTCCTTGAATTTGTTGAAGTCGTGAACTGTCGTGAAACACAAATTTGAGTTATCTGTCTTCTGATCATCATCGCTTGAGGACGAGTCTGAGTCATCTAGGGTAGTAGTAAATGCACGCTTCTGTTTCTTTACTGATTCATTGTTTATAGGAGGATTCTGCCTTTCTGGATACGGACAGTCTCTTTTGATATGGCCTGGTTCATCACGGTTGAAACATTTGACATTATTTTTTTACTACATTCTGATTTCCCGGATTTTTGTAGTTGTTTCTCTTGAAATTATTCATCTTTCTGTATTTCAAGAATTTCCGAAAATTTCTGGTCATAAGAGCTATCTCTTCATCATTATCACTATTTGAGTCTGATTCATCGGTCAATGCATTGAATGCCATTGATTTCTTTTCAGATGCTTTGCTTTCTCTTCTCCCGATCATTTGGACTTCAAACGACATTAGATTTCCAATTAATTCTTCTATCTTGAAAGTACTGATATTATTTTCCTCTTCGATTGCAAGTGTCTTTTGATCCCATTCTAGAGTGAGAGAGTTTAAAATTTTCCTGATTTGATCTTCTTCGGAAAACACTTTTCCCAAGGATATGAGAGAATGTACAATATCCTGAAATCGACTATACATATCAGAAATAGACTCATTAGAATTCATTTTAAATAACTGAAACGGATTTGTGAGCATGGAAATTTTAGTCTGTTTAACTTTGCTTGTTCCTTCATGAGTAACTTGCAAAGTTTTCCAGATTTCATATGCAGACTTACAAACTGACACTCTATTAAATTCATTCCTATCAAGTGAACAAAACAGAATATTCATTGCTTTAGAATTATTTTGTGCAACAGCCTTTTGCTCAATGGTCCACTGTGCAAAGTCAGTTGTGGGTTTAGAATATTCATTTTGTGTGATATTCCAAGTGTCTAATCCTACAGATTGTAAATATATTTTCATCCTACATGCCCAATATGCATAGTTACTGTCATTAAAAAGTGGTGGTCTGACAGTAGACTGACCTTCTACAAATGAACTAGTGTCAGAAACAGTACCAGTGTTGGTAGCCATTTAGAAAACTTTTCAAAATTCATATTATGAAACTTTTGAAAACCTTGCTCTGATACCAAATGTGAGGAATGCGGAATATGGATCTTAAGGCTAGAATGAACACTAGAGGAGGGGTAAATAGTGTTTATAAGAAATTACTAAATCTTTTTCAGTTATTGTTGATTTGTACACAAATGTATGCAATATTCAGACACAGATATAATCACAGAATCAAACACAGATGCAGAAATAAAGTAAATGCAGTAAAGGAAAGAACACACCGGATTTTATACTGGTTTGGAGTTACCCTACATCAAGTCCCGCACAACTAAGTACAGATTTCCTTTCAAAAGCAATTGTACAATTACACCCTCGGTTTCAAGGCTACGAGGTACACCCTCCAGAATCACAATCCTCTAGGTAGAGATACTTGATTTCCGGGGCAACAAGTTCACCCAATTGATTTCCAAGGCTACAATCACACCTTTTCTCGCTTGATTGATTTCCAAGGCTACAATCACACCTTTTCTCGCTAGATAGATTACACAGAAGCCTATAACTCTGAATAGCACTGGGATCTTGTTAAGATAGTGATAGAGAATCAAACCAGAGATGATCTAGTTAGATTCAATGTTGATTTCGGCAGAGTGATGATAGAATTTTGAATAAGAAAATGTGGAAGAAGAAGAGAAGTGAAAAACCAGAAAATCTAATCTAAAATTCGTTGAAACCAACCCCTATTTATAGAAGAACAACAGCCATGTCTATTCATGAAAGGTTATGGCGAATAGACACTTCTTTTGAAATTCAAATTTTTGGTCCTAACTGACACTATGTCGACATAAGGTACTAGGGCATGTCGACATCCCAAAGGAAATTTTGATGTTTTGTTTTTCTTTGAAAATAACCTTTATCTTATATTAAAACTATTTTAAACTTTATTAATATACTCGACTATAGATAAAATACATAGATAAATATAGAGAATAATATATATATAATTTTACTATAATTTTATATTTAAATCTAAGTAAATATTAAAAGTTAAATATATTAAAAGATAGTTTAAAACAAACGAAGTTTAAAACAAGAATTTATTTAAGAACAAAATCAAAGAATATTTTATAAGGCTAAAACATCTTTTTGAAAATCATTTGAAAAGATAATTTTTAAGGCTAAAACATTTTGAAAAGCAGTTTTGAAAATCATTTTGAAGTAGTTTTGCAAGCTTCTTCCTGCAGAATATCTCATCACATCAGGACTCGAGAACTTGTACAAAACCAGGATGTTCGTGGGTTTGTAAGCCACTTGTCGTAGGTTTGTAAGCTACTTGTCGTAGGTTTGTAAGCCACTAAAAAGGTAGAAATGGGTTCCATCCCAAATGAAAATACGGAATGAAGATTTCAGTGCTATTGTGAAGTTCTAACATAATTCTAAACTCAATACTTATCTTGAAATCTTGAACTCTTGATAATCTTGATATTCTTGATACTCATGAGTCTTCAATCTTGATATCTTGAATCTCTATACTGTACAGTCTTCATTCTTGGTACCTGCATGGTTAAATCCTACATATACATATATATCTAAACTATAATGTTAGTATTTATATTTTATAATCTTATTCTAAGGTTGTTGTCATCAAAACCATCAACTCATGGACTAACAGACTTATTTTTGTTTTAATGGCAGATCTTTGTTTGTTTTTTATATACATGAAGGAACGAACATATTTATAAGAGAATGGAATGGGCAGTAAAACAAGAAAGAGGCTAGAGTACATAAGAGGGTGGCTGATAGACTTAGGCTTCATCATCAATTTTTTCTTTTCTTGTAACAAACCGGAGATTTTCGACCTCGAAAATTGACATCTATACATCCACTGTATAAAATGTCGAGCAGTCGAATGCCGAAAATACCAGTTCTTTAGGGGTGAAGAAGAAAGAGTTAAAAGAAAAATAGAAACAACAATACAGAATCTCACAATCGCAGCGAAACAAAATATAATATATAATAACAGATTTTATACAAAAGAATCTGTAACTATTCATATACTTACAATCATCAGAGTACAACCATCAATACATCAACCTGGACAGTTATATAACTTGTCCTTACACAGTGGAATATAAGTCAAGTACAGAAATACGTCTGAAACTCCTCCAACTAGCCTCCTTAGCTCCCATAGCATTAAAC
Organism: Allium fistulosum; assembly: GCA_030737815.1. Taxonomy (NCBI): domain Eukaryota; kingdom Viridiplantae; phylum Streptophyta; class Magnoliopsida; order Asparagales; family Amaryllidaceae; genus Allium; species Allium fistulosum. The sequence goes on along the minus strand of CM060902.1, from coordinate 270,392,064 downwards.
CCGAATCTGTAATACTCGGTCTAACCCGAGCATTGTAATAAAATAACACCCGAGTTAGTCTGGAAAACCAGCGTGAGAAAACACACTCAATTTGAATTATTAGAGTTATCAAAATCCTTTGAAAAAAAAAGGTAACTCGTAAGACCGCGTCACACATAAACACGATGGGTTTATACCTTACGATAACCAAAACAATTTTATAGAAAATCCAGTGATATTATAATAGTGTCTAAATACAAATACTTATTCAAATAGCCGAAATCATTACATTAGTTAAATTCCAGCATACTAGGCTCTACAAACAAAACCGTAAGCTCGTATTGGAGAATGGATTCCAACTAAATGACTAGGCACTGGGTACCACCTGTCACAGTACACCTCTAGAACAATGTACCGAGGACCACTATGGGATCCCTGCTATACAAGACCGGACTACCCCTAACCTGGATAGTCCGAATAAGATTATCCCGCGGTTGGGAGCAGCAACCGCACCACACAGCCGAATAAAAAGGGACTCTAGATCTCTAGATAGAGGTAAACTTACCTTACTTGGGTGCGACCCACTTAGCCTTGCTGCATTCCCTTGATTTTCAGTCATTCCCGGTTGATGAGGCTCGATGCTAAGGGTTACCTTTTCAAGAACGATTTTACTTAGAATGCTCATCGTCCTCCAATGACAATATCCTGATAGCATTCATCCATACAAGTTTTCCTAGGTCTGGACAAACCGAATCACTGTCTTCATCATCTTCATGGTATTCATTCGTTACGTTCAAACCGGATCGAAGTGGTTTTCGGATAATTAAATCTGATCCCGGTCTCTTCGAAACGATTAACAAAATTGGCCAATATTGATAGTCGGTTATTTAACTATCAAATTAAACATCCATAAGCAATCATCTGGCCTTAATATAAATTTTTCCAAGATATTTACTTCCAAAATATCTTTAAAATATATATAAATTCCTCCCAACATTTGAAAACAATTTTTCAAATACTCAAATCCATAACAGGATACTCCCAACATCTTAACACTTAGAAATATTTCCAAATTTCTATTTTCTATACTTAGGAAAATTTTACCAGTCTTATTTTCCAAAATCTTTTGAATATTTACATTTCAGAGAGTTACTCCGTAACTTATTTCCAAAATCTCCGGAATCAAAAATAAATTTCCTCTCCTTAAAACCATATCCTTTTATAAGCCCCTTTTATAATCTCGAGAGAATTTATAAAATAAAATTTTCAATTACTTCAAACTCTATATATATATAATAAGTATTTAAAAGATTAATAATTTATTTTTAAAAATAAGTTCAAGCAATTATTTAAAATGTGGAAACACTTTTATAACATTAATAACTCATTTTTAAACAAACATATAAATTTTCACAGTTGATTTTAAAAGTCAGAAATTTCTAAAATAAATACTTCATATTTAAAAATCTACTTACCCAGTATTTAAATCTCAACTGGTTTAAAATTACATAGTTATAAAATAATAAAATTTCCCCTTTTAAAACAATCTCACCTCTTATAAATTAAAAATATAATTTAAAATCTCAATAACCAATTTTTTAATTTATAACTTTCTTTTGATTATACAACATCTCAATTCATTGTCGATTCCCTAATCATTCTCATTTCAAAAATAGAATCTGCTATTTTTCTCAACTCTGTTCCATATTCTAATATAAACTCACCCTATGAATTTATATTTCCAATTATCAATTTCTATCGAATTCCTTTATTTATACCTTTTTAAATAAATTTATAACCCTTTTTGGCTTCTATTTGTTTATAACCAAAACCTTATGTACTTAACTCCATTATACACATTCTTTCTTATAAATTCCATTTACACTTCAAATCTATTTTCAATTTTGTTTTTAACTCCTTTTTATATTTCCAGAATATCACTTATAGAATCTCCTATATAATTCATTTTTTAAAATCCCATTTAATAATTCACAATGGTTAGGTATAACCAAAAATCAATATATATTTTTTCGAATTCAATTCTTTAAAAATAACTCCAGTTCCAATATATATATTTATATCAAATCCCTTTAATTCCATAAAAATTAAATATATATTTATAGTATCAAAATTCAGGCTAGTGCTACAATAGCATCTAATAAATTTCAATCTCTATTATAATCGAAAATCGATTATTCTACACAACTCATATATCACTATATATGAAAAATAAACAATAAATTTGAGGAATCCAGTTGGATACCTCCAACCTGTTTTCCTGCATCCACAGATGTTAATACATATAAAATAAATACCAATCCCACTTCGACAGGGATACCGCGGTATATAGGGTCATCCGCTATTATGCGGGGCGGATAGGGTCTCATCCGCTATATAAATGCGGGCATATCAATCACTCCAATATATACACACACACACACACACACTATATATACAATAACACATCCAGATTGATAATAATTATTAATTCAATCAATCAACCAATAATCATTTTTAACATTCTAAAATTTACCGGAAATCCAAATTTGAGTGAGATTAACTCACCTTTCTTTTTGTTTGCAATCCACTTCAATCTCGACTTGATTTTCACGATTTTTTTGACCTCGCATAAACAATTTCAAATTCGTAAATATTTGATTTATAATATGATTTATATATGTCCTAATTACCAATATATATTTTAAAATTAACCAGTAAGTTAAAGTATGTATATTTTTTTTTCTTAACCTATATATATACATATATTAAATTAAATTAAATTAAAACAGAACCGTTTTATACCTTACTGAAAATATTTTTCTGAATCTTGCTCGCTACTCTGCCACTGTCGAGATTCAACTGACGACGTCTCTTCCCAACATCGATCACCAAGTCGATGCTCCTCAAATCGCCCTCGTCCATCGCCTGCTCGTGCCCAGGCGTCTTTGCCTTTGCCTCAGCCTCGTTCGAAAATCCTTGCCCACCCAAACATGGCCTTCGCTGTAACAACCCGACCTTCTATGCCCAGAAAGTCGCATCATTATTAAGAAAGAAAGGGATAGAAAAGAGAAAAGAAGAGAAAGAAAGAACTAAACAATATCAGAATCTCACAGCGGAACGAAACAAAATATAATATATCACATAACTATTACATAGTCTTTACATAATCAGAGTTACACAACTTATACAACAAAATAGACAGTTATAATTTCTGTCTATTATACAACTCAAGATACAATTCAAACAAAAGACTCAGATCAACCAACACAGCGGAATACTATCTATCTACGAATGCTGAAGCCTCCTGCTCCATATCCCCTCCATAGATTCGTCAAAGCTAACCTGAATCCCTTGGCTACTCGTAAAAATTTGAGTACCCAAGAGTTTAATAAACAGAAAATAAACACTTGGGTCAGACATGGGTCTGGTGTGAGTAAACGGGTTAAAATTGTTTAACTTCAAAACCTTTTGAAAACAAAGGTATCACGTAAGACTTCCCACACATAAACATGGAAAAGTTTTTACCTTACGCTAACCAAAACATTTGATAGGAAATCCAGTTATATTATAATAGGGTCTAGGGTTTTCAAGTAAAATACAGAAATAGCTGAAATGCTTACATCTCACATTCCAACATAGTTGGGCACAACTAATACGTACGGCACTTATTGGAGTTTGGATTCCATACAATGGCAGGGCTACTGGGGTACCGCCCGTCACAGTACGTGGCCTAGATCACCGTACCGAGGAGTACGCCCGCTCCCCTGCAACACAAAGCCGGAACCATCCCTTACTGGATAATCCCGAACAAGATAATCCCGTAGTTGGCGCGACCAACTACACACTAAGCCGAATAAAAGAAAAGGGACCTCTAGACAGGGATCTATCTTGCTCTCAGTGGGTGCTACCCACGAAGCCTTGCTGCACCTCCCCTGTTTTAGCCATTCCCGGTTGATGAGGCTTGAGGTTACGATTACCTTTAATCAGAACATATCACTTAGAATGCTCATCGTCCGCCTGACGATGTGCTGAAAGCATTCAATCCATACAAGTTCGTTCCGGGTTCGAACGAAACCGAAGGCATTATCTCGTTACACTCGTTTTGGAATCACCCTCAGAGTTAACGACAATAACTCTTGCACTCTAAATTTTCACCTTCACTTGAGATTCACGACCTATCGTTAATTTGGATCGATGTGGTATTCGGGTCTCCAGACCTGGAATTCCGGTATACGGAAACCCGATCCCGGTCTCATCGAAATCCAAAACGTATCTTTTAAGGCCAAGTTGTTTAAAGGTTTAAACAATTCAACTTATCTATATTCATACAGATAGATAATTCACACATCACAATTGATAATCACATTATCATTTAAACAGATGATTCATAATCAAATAGGTAATCCATATCAACATCACAATAGTTAATCTATATTACCATTATAATGCAACCAAGCATTCATACCACACAACATTACTTATCTCATTTCTGAGATTACATCCATTCAAGACAAATCAATGTCATCCATTCATACATAAGCAATGATTTACTTAATCACAACATAATTAATTTAAAATGAATTAAATTAACTATCTCTATCTTTAATTAATTTAAAGTGAATTAAATTAATTACTTCATTTCTAATTAATTTAAAATAAATTAAATTAATTACTTCATTATAAATCTTACTTATATAATCATTAATTAATTACAAATAAATTAATTAATCTTTTCTCTAATTATCCACTTAATTAATCACCTTGATTAATTATACTTTAATTACATTTAAGTAATTATCCTTAACCATATTCAGTAATTAACCTTTAATTACTATCATTAATTACAATAATTAATGATCATTCATTAATTAATTAACTATAATTAATTACATTAGTCCTTAATTAGTTACAATTAATTAATCACACTTAATTTAATTACTTTTATTAATCAATCTTGATTAACTTCATTAATTAAATAATCCTTATTTATTTAAACTTAAATTAATTAATTAACCATAAATCATAAATAGTAATCAACAATTTGTAATTACTTATCTTAATTAATTAACATCTTAATTAATTATATTAATCTTTGATTAATTAATCTAATTAATCTTTAGTTACTTCATTAAGTAATTATTAATTAATTATATTAACAAATAATCCTTAATTAATTACTTTATTAATTAATTATTTTTTTTTTTTAATTACCCTTAGTAATTAATCTTAAATTAAACACATTTAATTAATCACATTAATTAATTATCTAAAATAATTAAGTAATTAACTCGTAATTACTTACATAAGTAATTATCTTCTAATTACTTCATTAAAAATCTTGATTACTTTCTTAACCAATAATTAATTCCATTATTTAAATAATTCTTAATACTTTAATTAATTAATTACTTCATAATTAATTAACTTTAAAATAATTATTAATTAATTCCCTAATTAAACTCAAATTTATTTACTTTATTAAAACTTATTTAAAAAAAATCAATCATATAATTAAAATGTAATTTTACTTTAAAACAATTCAAACCCTTAATTTTTTTATTATACTTAAAATCTTTGAAAATGCTTTTCAAACATGTTTAATTAAATTAAACAATTATTTATCTTTGAAATAATTATCATATTCTTTAAACTTATCTATTTAAAATATATTTGAAATCTAATTAAACATTACTTTAATTTTCTCTTGAAAATAACATTGAAACATTTGGAAAGTTTGAGTACAATCTTTAATAACCCAGTATACTCAAATTACCCGAACCAAACACGTTTCTTCCCCGATCAAACTTCGAGTCACTCGTCTACTCATCCACTTCGAGTCTTCACGCAGTATTTCACGAGTCCTTCCCGAGAAATCTTCTTCTTCCCCAATGCTATCCACAACATACCAGAACAAAACAGCGTACACGTGCACGTGGTGCACGTCCACCAACGATTCCGTCCACCGATGATCATCGCGGTGCCACTCCACAGTCACGCGAACCCATGCGAACCCCAATGCGAATCCAGATCGAACGTAACTCCATCAAATCGAAATTAGACCATCTCGATCAAAACTGGAAAACTGCCATTGTCGGAATTTCACTTCTCCCCATCACCTCCGACCAAGAGATCACCGGGCCCCTTCACTGAAGCATCGTCACACATCAACGAAGCTTTACCCCCTATCGCGAACATCTCCGGTCCACTACACATGACGAAATCGCCTCGACAGTCAAGCCAAACAAAATACTATTTAAACCCTAATTCGCCATTCCCCGACCACCACAGCTATCTAAAAATTCATCGAGCATTTTTCCTATGACCCTCAACTCATCGGCTACCTTCACGCCAAAACTCGACAAACATTACCACTCCAATTGCCAGAAAATGCCAAAATTCCCAATATTGATCAACTCGACAATTACCATCAATTTCAAGTTTAAAAATTCCAATATTATTACTAAAATTCATAGACTTCAGATACGAATTCAAATATATAACTGAAGCTAGAAATTGTAATACTTGAATTTCTGATATAAAATGTTTACCACTGTAATTTCCTATTTTAAATATAATTTCGAAACTTAAATACTGGTAACCATTTCAAAAATCTATCTTACATCGTTACGATTATTTCTTCTTCAGTAATCATAGCCTGAATATGATTATTTGGATAGATATAAATTTTTTCTTATGAAATTGGAACTGGGGATAAGAACAGAGGAGATATGAACATATAAATATTCCACCAGTATATTATTTTATCCATATGCATTCATAAACAAAATCCATATAAACATATATTCATCATCACAACACAATCTATCACATGCATCAACATTTAATCATAGATTTATAAAACTGTTTTTGAAAAATGTTTACTCACTTTATTAAATTTGCAGAGCACAGCAGTATTAATACTTCTAGGTTCTGGATAAGATGCTTTGAGTGCTAGCTATTGAAATCCCTTTGCATGTTTGAAATCTTTGATTTAAAGCTGCCGAAACTTGTATTGGATCATCCATTTTAGTTGCAGTAGGTTTGAATATTGCAGATTTCTAATTTCTGGTTTGATTTTGCAGTGAAGAACTTGTATTTGATTTTGTTTTCTGGCAATACTTTTGATTCCTCTTTGTTGTTTAATGTTGAATCTAATTTAGTTGCTTGATCTTCTACTTGTTTGTAGATTTGTATTCCAGGTTGAAGATTGGAAAGCAATTTGATTTTATTTCTTTTCAGTTTTTAGTTTAGGAAGAAGAAAACATTTTAGAAAGGAGAAAGATTTGAACTGGAAAGAAAAATAAACCGGTTTCTCTAATACAATAATCCTTTTATAAATCTAAATTTCTAAATAAAAGGAAATGTTGCCACTTGTATTTTTATTAGTATTACAAATGTCCCAACTTGGTCTATGTGTTTACAAGTGTTAAAATCAATGCCTAATTATGTTTAAATCCTTGTCTTAAAAGTATTTATGTTTTCTTAATTATGTAATATGAATATGTATTGATATTTATCAATTTAAGTTTTATTTATTTACTTACAAACTATTTTAGTTTAAGAGATATTAAAAGAAATGTCTAATTAAATCTATATATATACTTATAACCACTTAAATTTAAACAATTTTAAGAATACAAAATAAAACTTTATTTAAACTATCATTTTTTTTTTATAAATAATTATCTTATATTTTTAAAATAATAGAATTAAACTTAAATTATCTTTTGAAAAATATTAATTTTAAAACAAAGCTTTAAATCTCAATATATTCCTACTATATATATATATCAATAGATTAAATTAAATTTCAAAACAATTTCAAATTATAACATATACTTACATACAATTTGAAAAATTCAACTTTTAGTTAAAACAGAAGATATTCTATTCACAATATATATCAAATATATATATTATATACAGAATAAATTTTATTAGCTTTCAAAGATAAATTTTATCCATTTTAAATTATTAAAAGGATATTGATCAATATTGCCAGATTAAATATTGATTAAATTACCAATTTAAACTAAAATTATATAGGATAATTATCAAATCAATTAAATTATTAATACAGATTATTAAATTTATATTGCTAAAAACCCGGGATATCACATTCCTCCCCCCTTAAAATAATTTCGTCCCCGAAATTAAAAGCAAAGTTAATTTAATAATCCAGCCAAGATTTTAAAACAGCAAAGCATACCTATCATCCAATTCCTAACAACCAAAGCAACCAATCAAATAATCTAATCTAACTAACTATTCTGACATAAATCAGAATAGACTTCAAAATACTATCTCGAGTTTCCCCGAGTAAAAATCACCGGAAGACTCGCTCTACAGAAGCTAAATAAACTACACACCATAATCCAGAGCTCCTCTCATCTCTAGATTCACCAATTCTGAACAAAATATCAGATCATAGCTCAACTTCCAAATCCATCTGAACTGCAGATTCCACAATCAGCGATGAACCATACACGTACTCCCTCAGATATACGTGAAATAGAATGAATTCCAAATATCCAAACTGGTCATTCATTCCTATAGACAAAGAACTACTCTTCTCGAGAACACAGGAAAATCCAAAATACTTTTGGAGCTAACTTTCCAGACTTACCAAATCTTATAGTTCTTATAATCGAGGAAAATTTTAAACAGTTTCCAATTTCCAACTCCGAATTCCAAACTCTGACTCATATCTGCATAGCTCACCAGACGATCCCGAGCTACCTCATCTCTTCCTGATCAACTTAACCTTTGCTGATGCTTTTTGAAACAACTGGACCAAGAACAAAATGATTTCCAGATCCTATCAACAAGATGATATTCCAAAATCTACTGAAATCCACACTTTACTCCATAAGCAATAGAAGACTGAACTTCCTTCTTCCAGATTCCAGAAAATTCTATACACACTTAGAAATTCACATAAACTTCTTGTAGAAATCTGAGGTTACTTCCTTCCTTGCACAGCTACTACCTCTGCTTCCGCTGCACAACTCTTATTTTGAAATAGATGAGAATGTCGATGAACTCGAGCACAAACTAGATCCATAAACAAGTGGAAACATTGGTTACTTAAAGACATAACCAACTACTCAAAAAATAGACGAGTCCTCGGTCAAGGGTACTGTCTTCAGCTATCCTTGGCTAGAGGAAACTCGAAACTAGAAGCATAAGAGAAAACACAGATACTCCATAAAATTCTAAGATACTTCACCAAATCCTTCTCTAGGAACCAAATCGATATAAACTAAATCTTTGACCTCTTCGATAACTTTTACTTTCTCTTGAGATGTCTCAACTCCATACAAAAGATTACTCAAGATGAACTCTCAAAATAATCGCAAGTCACTTTTGCGATCCTACCTAGTTCGGATTCTAAAGATACTGTTCTCTCTTTACCAATTAAAACAACCTTAAACTTTTCCGAACAAGGTTAATCCGTTCAAGAAAAACTTCACCATCTACTCGGACTGCTGATAGAAGAACCACAAAGATTCCTGAACCATCTAAGAAACGGCCACACTACTGCTTCCAAACTCTATCTCGATGATACTACTGAGCCAAAGACCTCCTCGTCAGCACACCGAACATTTCGAGTTGCACTACTACCACAGCTAACCAAAAACTTCTAATCCATGGGCTTCTCAAAACTAAAACCATCAACTAACCTTACAACGAACCTCCGAGACGACAGACATCTCTCAAGAACTCGGCTCCGAACCAAACGCCAATATCTTACTCTTCTTAAGAGAATATGGGACCATGTCCGAAGAACAACTAATCGACCTTAGTCCCATACTTCAAAATAGACAAAACTCTCTTACTTGATATCAGAGAATTCCTATACAGCCGAGTCTTTTCTGCGGTAGACATCAACTGTTCCTCCAATACCTTCTTAATCTTGCTCCAAAAAGAACATCTCCTTCGGGAACATCCATAGATACTGTGTCTCATCACACAGCTGCTCCTTCCTGAAGTCGCCAAGCTACCATCACTTACTTCTGCACAACCGACAGATCCAACTCTAGAAAATCTGCTCACCCGAGCTCAACCAATCTTACATTCCAATAATGGACTCCGAATCTTGAAAAAGATTTCCTTCAGAGATCCGAGACATCCTTACTCCATACTGCCAACTTACTCGAGACGATATTGGGTTTACAGTCTCGATATATACTTCCAACCTCAAACATTCAAACTCCAACTATTGGTAATTGTGTTACACACACTACCACCTTATCTACCTTTATAACTTATATTGGAAAACCTGAACAGGTAACCCAATAAATAGGTAGAAATACATAAATATATATATTTAAAATGATATATATTTTTTTTTTATAGAAATTATTTCTGGGTAAAATTATTTCATCTACCTCTTTAAAACAATATTGTGTCCGTTGGCCTGGTTCAAGTGTTTAGAGATCCCTATCAATAACGTTAGCTACTCGTATTGACCAGAATCCATATACCACTCAACCGATCAATTAACACAATATAAAACCATTTTTATATAACTAACAATTACGCGCTCTCAAGATAGACACCACTTCAGAGCCTAGGTATTCACTCAACCTACTGCTCTGATACCATATGTAACAACCCGACCTTCTATGCCCAGAAAGTCGCATCATTATTAAGAAAGAAAGGGATAGAAAAGAGAAAAGAAGAGAAAGAAAGAACTAAACAATATCAGAATCTCACAGCGGAACGAAACAAAATATAATATATCACATAACTATTACATAGTCTTTACATAATCAGAGTTACACAACTTATACAACAAAATAGACAGTTATAATTTCTGTCTATTATACAACTCAAGATACAATTCAAACAAAAGACTCAGATCAACCAACACAGCGGAATACTATCTATCTACGAATGCTGAAGCCTCCTGCTCCATATCCCCTCCATAGATTCGTCAAAGCTAACCTGAATCCCTTGGCTACTCGTAAAAATTTGAGTACCCAAGAGTTTAATAAACAGAAAATAAACACTTGGGTCAGACATGGGTCTGGTGTGAGTAAACGGGTTAAAATTGTTTAACTTCAAAACCTTTTGAAAACAAAGGTATCACGTAAGACTTCCCACACATAAACATGGAAAAGTTTTTACCTTACGCTAACCAAAACATTTGATAGGAAATCCAGTTATATTATAATAGGGTCTAGGGTTTTCAAGTAAAATACAGAAATAGCTGAAATGCTTACATCTCACATTCCAACATAGTTGGGCACAACTAATACGTACGGCACTTATTGGAGTTTGGATTCCATACAATGGCAGGGCTACTGGGGTACCGCCCGTCACAGTACGTGGCCTAGATCACCGTACCGAGGAGTACGCCCGCTCCCCTGCAACACAAAGCCGGAACCATCCCTTACTGGATAATCCCGAACAAGATAATCCCGTAGTTGGCGCGACCAACTACACACTAAGCCGAATAAAAGAAAAGGGACCTCTAGACAGGGATCTATCTTGCTCTCAGTGGGTGCTACCCACGAAGCCTTGCTGCACCTCCCCTGTTTTAGCCATTCCCGGTTGATGAGGCTTGAGGTTACGATTACCTTTAATCAGAACATATCACTTAGAATGCTCATCGTCCGCCTGACGATGTGCTGAAAGCATTCAATCCATACAAGTTCGTTCCGGGTTCGAACGAAACCGAAGGCATTATCTCGTTACACTCGTTTTGGAATCACCCTCAGAGTTAACGACAATAACTCTTGCACTCTAAATTTTCACCTTCACTTGAGATTCACGACCTATCGTTAATTTGGATCGATGTGGTATTCGGGTCTCCAGACCTGGAATTCCGGTATACGGAAACCCGATCCCGGTCTCATCGAAATCCAAAACGTATCTTTTAAGGCCAAGTTGTTTAAAGGTTTAAACAATTCAACTTATCTATATTCATACAGATAGATAATTCACACATCACAATTGATAATCACATTATCATTTAAACAGATGATTCATAATCAAATAGGTAATCCATATCAACATCACAATAGTTAATCTATATTACCATTATAATGCAACCAAGCATTCATACCACACAACATTACTTATCTCATTTCTGAGATTACATCCATTCAAGACAAATCAATGTCATCCATTCATACATAAGCAATGATTTACTTAATCACAACATAATTAATTTAAAATGAATTAAATTAACTATCTCTATCTTTAATTAATTTAAAGTGAATTAAATTAATTACTTCATTTCTAATTAATTTAAAATAAATTAAATTAATTACTTCATTATAAATCTTACTTATATAATCATTAATTAATTACAAATAAATTAATTAATCTTTTCTCTAATTATCCACTTAATTAATCACCTTGATTAATTATACTTTAATTACATTTAAGTAATTATCCTTAACCATATTCAGTAATTAACCTTTAATTACTATCATTAATTACAATAATTAATGATCATTCATTAATTAATTAACTATAATTAATTACATTAGTCCTTAATTAGTTACAATTAATTAATCACACTTAATTTAATTACTTTTATTAATCAATCTTGATTAACTTCATTAATTAAATAATCCTTATTTATTTAAACTTAAATTAATTAATTAACCATAAATCATAAATAGTAATCAACAATTTGTAATTACTTATCTTAATTAATTAACATCTTAATTAATTATATTAATCTTTGATTAATTAATCTAATTAATCTTTAGTTACTTCATTAAGTAATTATTAATTAATTATATTAACAAATAATCCTTAATTAATTACTTTATTAATTAATTATTTTTTTTTTTTTAATTACCCTTAGTAATTAATCTTAAATTAAACACATTTAATTAATCACATTAATTAATTATCTAAAATAATTAAGTAATTAACTCGTAATTACTTACATAAGTAATTATCTTCTAATTACTTCATTAAAAATCTTGATTACTTTCTTAACCAATAATTAATTCCATTATTTAAATAATTCTTAATACTTTAATTAATTAATTACTTCATAATTAATTAACTTTAAAATAATTATTAATTAATTCCCTAATTAAACTCAAATTTATTTACTTTATTAAAACTTATTTAAAAAAAATCAATCATATAATTAAAATGTAATTTTACTTTAAAACAATTCAAACCCTTAATTTTTTTATTATACTTAAAATCTTTGAAAATGCTTTTCAAACATGTTTAATTAAATTAAACAATTATTTATCTTTGAAATAATTATCATATTCTTTAAACTTATCTATTTAAAATATATTTGAAATCTAATTAAACATTACTTTAATTTTCTCTTGAAAATAACATTGAAACATTTGGAAAGTTTGAGTACAATCTTTAATAACCCAGTATACTCAAATTACCCGAACCAAACACGTTTCTTCCCCGATCAAACTTCGAGTCACTCGTCTACTCATCCACTTCGAGTCTTCACGCAGTATTTCACGAGTCCTTCCCGAGAAATCTTCTTCTTCCCCAATGCTATCCACAACATACCAGAACAAAACAGCGTACACGTGCACGTGGTGCACGTCCACCAACGATTCCGTCCACCGATGATCATCGCGGTGCCACTCCACAGTCACGCGAACCCATGCGAACCCCAATGCGAATCCAGATCGAACGTAACTCCATCAAATCGAAATTAGACCATCTCGATCAAAACTGGAAAACTGCCATTGTCGGAATTTCACTTCTCCCCATCACCTCCGACCAAGAGATCACCGGGCCCCTTCACTGAAGCATCGTCACACATCAACGAAGCTTTACCCCCTATCGCGAACATCTCCGGTCCACTACACATGACGAAATCGCCTCGACAGTCAAGCCAAACAAAATACTATTTAAACCCTAATTCGCCATTCCCCGACCACCACAGCTATCTAAAAATTCATCGAGCATTTTTCCTATGACCCTCAACTCATCGGCTACCTTCACGCCAAAACTCGACAAACATTACCACTCCAATTGCCAGAAAATGCCAAAATTCCCAATATTGATCAACTCGACAATTACCATCAATTTCAAGTTTAAAAATTCCAATATTATTACTAAAATTCATAGACTTCAGATACGAATTCAAATATATAACTGAAGCTAGAAATTGTAATACTTGAATTTCTGATATAAAATGTTTACCACTGTAATTTCCTATTTTAAATATAATTTCGAAACTTAAATACTGGTAACCATTTCAAAAATCTATCTTACATCGTTACGATTATTTCTTCTTCAGTAATCATAGCCTGAATATGATTATTTGGATAGATATAAATTTTTTCTTATGAAATTGGAACTGGGGATAAGAACAGAGGAGATATGAACATATAAATATTCCACCAGTATATTATTTTATCCATATGCATTCATAAACAAAATCCATATAAACATATATTCATCATCACAACACAATCTATCACATGCATCAACATTTAATCATAGATTTATAAAACTGTTTTTGAAAAATGTTTACTCACTTTATTAAATTTGCAGAGCACAGCAGTATTAATACTTCTAGGTTCTGGATAAGATGCTTTGAGTGCTAGCTATTGAAATCCCTTTGCATGTTTGAAATCTTTGATTTAAAGCTGCCGAAACTTGTATTGGATCATCCATTTTAGTTGCAGTAGGTTTGAATATTGCAGATTTCTAATTTCTGGTTTGATTTTGCAGTGAAGAACTTGTATTTGATTTTGTTTTCTGGCAATACTTTTGATTCCTCTTTGTTGTTTAATGTTGAATCTAATTTAGTTGCTTGATCTTCTACTTGTTTGTAGATTTGTATTCCAGGTTGAAGATTGGAAAGCAATTTGATTTTATTTCTTTTCAGTTTTTAGTTTAGGAAGAAGAAAACATTTTAGAAAGGAGAAAGATTTGAACTGGAAAGAAAAATAAACCGGTTTCTCTAATACAATAATCCTTTTATAAATCTAAATTTCTAAATAAAAGGAAATGTTGCCACTTGTATTTTTATTAGTATTACAAATGTCCCAACTTGGTCTATGTGTTTACAAGTGTTAAAATCAATGCCTAATTATGTTTAAATCCTTGTCTTAAAAGTATTTATGTTTTCTTAATTATGTAATATGAATATGTATTGATATTTATCAATTTAAGTTTTATTTATTTACTTACAAACTATTTTAGTTTAAGAGATATTAAAAGAAATGTCTAATTAAATCTATATATATACTTATAACCACTTAAATTTAAACAATTTTAAGAATACAAAATAAAACTTTATTTAAACTATCATTTTTTTTTTATAAATAATTATCTTATATTTTTAAAATAATAGAATTAAACTTAAATTATCTTTTGAAAAATATTAATTTTAAAACAAAGCTTTAAATCTCAATATATTCCTACTATATATATATATCAATAGATTAAATTAAATTTCAAAACAATTTCAAATTATAACATATACTTACATACAATTTGAAAAATTCAACTTTTAGTTAAAACAGAAGATATTCTATTCACAATATATATCAAATATATATATTATATACAGAATAAATTTTATTAGCTTTCAAAGATAAATTTTATCCATTTTAAATTATTAAAAGGATATTGATCAATATTGCCAGATTAAATATTGATTAAATTACCAATTTAAACTAAAATTATATAGGATAATTATCAAATCAATTAAATTATTAATACAGATTATTAAATTTATATTGCTAAAAACCCGGGATATCACATTCGCGCGTGCCACTCGACGTCGCGACTATCCCCTTTGGCGCGTCTGATCTAGCCGAGCTCGCTAGCCTGCTGTGATTCAACGCTCTTTTTTTTCTGAAAACGATTTCGTGAAGGGAGGCAGTTCGATTTTGAATTGAACGCTAGAACGAATTTTCCTTTAATATCGACTGGTGATGATTTTTTTCTTTTCTCAAATGGCTCTGAGTATTTGAATTCGATTTAAACTGAGAATAATTGAAGGGGAAACGCGATTTAATTTGAAAGGAAATTTGTTTTCGGCCATTTTTTTTGCGAATTTTGATTTTGGTTGAATGATTCGTGAGTTAGAATTGAGATAAAAGGGATGGGTGGTTCGATTTGAACTAATGGAGGGGAAAAAAGAAATGATGCGATTTGATTTTTGCGTGAGGGAATAAGCTATGGTTTGAAAGGATGAAAGACGGCTCGACTTGATTTCTGACTTGACAAATATAAATATAAATATTGAAAATATCTCGTTTTAGCAACTTAATAATTTGATCTCCTATAGAGGCATGCCACTAGGCGTTCATATGTTATACCCTTATTTCGAACGCAATGGAAAAAGTTTCGAGTCCTAATTCGATCGTATGGAGAAGATAGCATTTTGGACTCAATTTTTTTATATTAAACTTTCGATATTAATTCCAGCGCATTTTCAAATCGTACGACCAAATGATAAACCCAAATGCTACGAAATTTGGAATCCGATAATAATACACTTTTACGGATCCAATGGAACTGGTTTCGTCGAATTCCGAAACCGTGCCCCGGATCGTTATTTTTAAATGTCAATCTGAACAACTATTTTTAAAATCGAACAGATCACTTTTAAATTCAATTTTGAAACTTTTATGATCTTCGTTGTTATAAATATAAATTTTACAAGCCTTTAAATTACTTTTATCGAGCTTAAAACTTAAGATACAAACATTTAACCAATATTCAATTATAGACTTCAATAATTAAATTATCCAGTAAATCGCTATATTTAAATCCTGAATCTATTTTATTAGATAAAAAACCAAATTTTCATATTCAAAAGCAGTCTATAATTCAAATTAAATATTTAAAACCACTTAAACATTCAAAATCGAACGACGAAAAATCCGGGTCGTTACATTCCTCCCCCCTTAAAAGAATTTCGTCCCCGAAATTACCAAGACAGAAGAATGCTCCAAACCCATTACCTTTCTCAAAACCCACTTAGTGAAAATTTGATATTTCACATTTCTAATCTTTTAGTCTTTTCCCACACAATTAGTTCTCCATCCTAACCCAAAACCCTTTATTTTCAAATTCAATTTATCGTTAACAAAAAATTTCCAAAATTTTTCAAAATTGTTCTAACAGCCTAATTTCCGAAAAATTTTAGCAGAGTCTCCCTTGTAAGGAGGACCTTCCGCAATATGACAAGTGATATAAATATATATACATCGACCCACACGGTCGGAAACAAAATAGATATATCAATATTTATATTATCATTCTTTTATTACGTAGGCATACCTTTAATTAGTGTTTTTAAGCAAGCGGCTTAGTTATTTTGCAATTAGCGCAACCAAAATCCAGCCAAACGGCCTCCAGATACCTGTACTTGCTCAATTTAAACATGTAAGTACCAAAACATATTAAATTTATAAAATTTCAATCACTTAAATGGTTAAAACATGCAAGTTTCATAAGAAGTGCGTGCTAACAATATTTATAGGCAAATATAAGGTTCCGACACTAATTTGATTGCTTTCAACCAATCCATATACTATTTCATTCAATTATAATGGTTCATTACTCACTTTACACATATTCAATTTATTTTATTTCCAAACAAACCCACATTCATTTCAATTTGATTGAAATCAATTTATTCAATTCTACTAATTCATAGATTTTTTTATTTTTTTATTTTTATTTACTTCCGTTTATGTCAAACGACGACTTTTCTATGCAAATTCGACGATATCCACTAAATGGAATATCCACTTTAGCTCATAATTATTTTAAATTGATTTCAACTCAATTTATTTTTAGTTCTATTCCATTTCTTTTAACTTGTTCGCAACCAATACAATTACATTCAATTCATATTTACATTCAGTACATTCAAAATCTATTTTATTTAAACTCGGAACCATTCCATGCCGTTATATTAAATAACCATTTCACATATAAATTTAATCCAAGCTTCCTTTAAATATTAACTTAAGTTATTTATTTCAATCATCTTAACCAACAACTTAAGTTCATCTTCCTTTCCATTTAAATTTTGATTCTTATTCAATCAAATTACATTCCAATAACTAATAAATTTTATTAATTCATTCACTTCATCCATTTTAATTTTAATTCCCATATTCGAATTCATTAAAATAATATCAAGGTCGTATTTAATTTATTTATACTCTAATTAGATCTATTTAAAACCCAAACCATTTCTATTTAAATCCAATTCCATTCATTCGGCAACAGTTCCAATTATTTTTAATTCACTTATAATCTAAGACGAATTTTATTTATAACTCAAGTTTCATTTACCAAAATCCATTTTTAATCCACTATTCAATTTTATTAATCATGTTAGTTTCCATTACCATATTCAATCAACTAATTTATTTAGCTAATTAGCTCACTTCCAATTTTTAAATCAATATTTGATTTTTATTTCCAAAAATCACTTCAACTATTTTACTTGAGTTCAATATTATTTTATAACTCAAGTTTGGATTTTTATTTTGGGTTTTTCTATTTCAATTTTTAACTTTTTACAAGTCACCCAACCTATTTTTTTCACTTTTCCATCCATTTTATACTCGAATATATTCACATTTTATTTTAACTCGAGATTTGCACTTATTTATAGCCCAAGCATATTTTTATTTAGCCAAGTATATTTTTATTCAATTTGTTTCAATTTTATTTTTTTATCTAACTTAACTTGCGTTAAATCTAAACTTCATACCATTCCTTTTCATTATTTAAGTAAGAATTCAATTTCATTTCAATCCAATCCAGATTTAACTCGATTTTATTTAGTTTAAGTTAAATTCGATTCAATTCAATGTTATTTCTTAATTCAATTCATTCACATCCCAATTTAATCTATTTAACTAGTCTTCTTCACTAATTTATTTCATTCAAATCACCATTAATTAAATTTTAAAATTTTAATTTCTTCAACTTAATCTAAGTTATATTTCATTTTAACTGTTCCACTTTTAATTTTAATCCCAAAATTCAATCTCCATATTTTTCTTCAAAACCATTCACCATTTATATGTTTACAACTTATCTCCTGATGATCTCTAAATTATTTAAATAAGGATTTCATAAATTTTAAACACCCGGTATTTCTTCAAATCATTTTGAAATCAAAAATATCCCAAATCATACTTTTTAATCTTAAACCAATCCTGGTTTTTATCCAAACCCAATTCCCTTCGAAATTTCCAAAACAAACTTGTTTTTCCTCAAAACAATCCAAAACGACGACCACGGCAGCATTCCATCACGTAGAAACTCAAAAATGAACACTGATGATGTCGCGATCATCATCGGAATTATTTTCTAGCGATCGAAGTGATTTCAGTGCTATAACATCTCCAAAATCCATTTAAAACCATTTTCTCCCAAAATCCCTCCCAAAAATAATATTACTATTACACTTTTCAAACACTTTGGAAAATATTTTAAAAAAGTTCCGGGATTTAAATTTCAAACTCTAGTTTTTAATCAAGTCTTAGTTTTTAACTCAATTATATAATCCATATTTACACAATCTCCATTTGGTTATAAATATAACCATTTCAAATTTTATAATCTTATTTCGATTATAATATTATCAACCAACACTCCAATATGTTATAATAATTTCTAGAAAATTATTTCTTTTATATAAAAATGTAATTTGGGTAAAATTATTTCATTTACCCGCTTCAAAACAATATTGTGTCAGTTTACCTGGTTCGAGTGTTTAGAAATCCCTATCGATTTAGTGGCGTCCCACTATTCGAACAGAATTTATAAACCACTCAACAGATAGATCAACACAATACAAAACCATTTTATATTTACTAACAAATACGCACTCATATCTATTAATACACTCAACTCATTCTAGAGTACAACTGACTCTATCTCTAATGAGTAATCCACACCAGAGCCAAGGTAATTTCTTAACCTTCAACTCTGATACCAAGTGTAACGGTCTAGGCTTTTTGTAACGACCCGTAAAATTTAATGGTTTTAAAAGTATTTTTAACTGGAAATTTGTGAAATTTTTAAACAATAAAATTTGAAATAAAAAAAAATTTTTTTTTTGGAATACGTCTATTTTAATATAGCAACTGGTAAATTTTCATCTGATAACATTGAAGTTTATTTTCCTGTGAAATTTCATTTCAAATCAAACCGGTTAATAAAAGTGAATTTAAAAGTTTTCCGAAATCAAAATATGGCAACAGGAGAAAATTTATTCAGATCATTCTGAATCAGACTGCGAAATTCGTTTTTCCAAATTTGGACTTCTACTGCTCCGTTTATCTTATTTCTGGTAAAGTAGCAGCATTTTTCGGTACCGATTATCGACTTTTGGTCGGATGATCGTACCACTAATATCTGTATACCGTTTTGATCCTCTCATCGTGTTGATCTCAATGGTATATTTATTTAGTATTTTAGGGTCCGGTACGCGACGGAAGTGATAAACGGTTCGTTGTAACGGTACCATAAATTTCTGACTTTACTCATTAATTCAGTTCAAATTTCTAGCGTGCTCTTCATACCATAATTAATTGTTTTAATTAATTTGCTGAATTAGAGGGTGACCATTTCCATCCCTTGACCATTTCGAAAATCAGCGTGTAAATTTGTATACGTTGTAGTCATTTTGAACGGTTCTTTTGTGTGCCTATTCATTTCTTCATTTATATTTGCTTTGCTGTCATCCATTCCTTACTCACGTATCATCTTCCTCTCCTCCATTATACTTCTGTAGCCGAACCCTTCCAGATCTAAAAAAAAAAAGAGACCTCTTCCCAACCATCTCCTTACCACCCGAGCTTCCCTCCTCCACTCCAGATCTCCAACGCCGAAGGCACGCAACCATCCTCCGCCGTAGGCAACCCAGGCCCACCAAGTGACAGCAGGTGGCAGCCACCGCTTTGACCCACCCCTTTGCTCCATTGTTTGGCCGAACTGCTTCGAACCCACTTTTGCTCGATCCACCTTCACTCCTCTTCGTGCCAAACCACTGTCCCTTCTCCTCTCTCCCCTGTACTTGAATCTTCTTTTGTTATGGTACACTCTTTACATATTGTAACAAGTAAATTTTATTTTAACAGTTTAACTTATATACTAGTACACTGTTATATATATATTATGTAAATTTATTTACTTAAGATGTGCAGTATCTTTAAACAGTTTTGATAATGATACAATGTTTTATATATATGATATTCAAGCTATATTATTTTCTAGTAGGATATCTTCAGTTTGTGTGTGTGTGTGTTGTATAAGAATTTTTGTATCTGTGTTTAATGTATAAATTATATTAGTTTATAAAGGATATTTGTTATTGGATTTATGCTATGCTGGTTATTTAAAAGTATGAAGGTATATATTGCTGTTACAGTATGTACCGATAGAAATTGCTTTCATGTGTTTTGTATATTATTAAGTTTATATTTATTGCTGTTTATATAAATATTGTATGTATATTTTACATTTAAACTTACACTTTCTACCTGCACAAGTTTACAGTATTATATATTTTGGTTTCTAGAAGCTTATCTATATGTGTTTCGGCAGTTATAAGCCTCACAGTATTTTATATATCAAGATGTTCTTTGATTTATACAGCTTTGAAGTTATAAAAGTTTTCATATGAACGGTACTAATTTTATAATATCAAAAAGTATAGATGTATATATGGGTGTCGGTCTTCATTTTACCGAGATATTTATGTTGTTATGATCTTCGCATCAGTATACATATAATTATTTGTTATATACTTTACATATATAGCTATAAGCTATAGTTATATATTGGTTTATATATATATAATTTTATACACATTGCCTAGTTTATGGTTTTATATCTTTCAGTCTAGTTTACAATATTTTAGTGTAAAATGCTTTAAACATGCAAGTATAGTTGCTATATAGTAGTTCATTTGAATCTGTTATTTTATATTGTCAGTACTAGTTGTAACAAAGTTGTATACGAGTGTGTTGTATAAACCTATGTTTGTATATGCATAATAGTTCACGTGAGCTATGTGTGGGTTTTTATATATTTAAAGTGACAGTTATATATTTGACTTGAATTATATATATTGATATAGTAATAGTATATAATTTATTTTAACTATATATATATTATTTTAAATTTTGCCTTAGATTTAAATATTAATTTTAATATAAAATAACAAATCTTTGTGTATATATCAAACTGATTCTGAGTTAGTTCATCAATTCATGATTATCAGCCTTGTCCGTCCAATTCACGTTCAATCTTGCCTCGCTTTGAGATTTATGTCGGGATTCGTAACTCATTTCATTTGTTGAACCTCTCTAGCCTCGAAAGGTGAGCAATCACTCACGATTAACGTTCTTTTATTATTTAAATTTGATTTCAATTGAAATAGCAATTGAAATATGCTGCTGTAGTTATTTACATTGTTATATATGCTATTATCTATAACTGTTCACCTGTGACATCGGACACCAGTATCTAGTATTATATGCATGTTATTACTATTATTTGTATCTGTTCACCTGTGACATCTGACACCGTATCTGTTATTTATACTGATGATATATGCCTGTTGTTATATTTTTTTAGTATCTGTTATCACTCTGCAAGTTCCCTGTTAGTATAGAATTCACTATGGGTTGAAATGATACATACCCGAACGGACTTTAGAATAGGAGAATTTCGTTATGGGTTGAAATGATAAACCCAAGCGATTTTCATTTGAATTGAAATTGGGATTACGGGTTGATATGATATCTACCCGTATATATATTTAAATTACGGATTGAAATGATAAATATCCGTATCACTTAACCATATGATAAATATACACAGACACCGTTGGTCCATATATATATATATATATTTTTTTGAAAATAAATTCTATGGTTTTGGGAAGAAATATATGGTTTTAAAAGGTTGAGCCTTAATTTTTATATATAAATGGGAATGATTGATTTAATACATATAATATGGTTGAATATTTAGATTTATGTTTCAAAAATAGATTTCAGTAATAATTTGAATAAGTTAAGGTTGGGAAGAAAATTTGAATTTAGTAAAGAATTTTATTTAATTAAACCGATTTAAAACTTATTGAAATTTAAGATATGATTTATAACTTGAGTTTGATTTAAATAATTTAATGAACATTTCTTGTTTAAAAAAAATAAAATTTAAGGAAATATTTAGTAAAAATGAAATTTAAGGCTAGTTAAATGATATCGAATTTATTAAGTGAATATTCCCTGATTTAAATAACAATAAAGTTAAATCAAGAGCTATATGAAAATGTTAAATTTAACTTTGAAAATGTTGAATATTAAAGCTTTGAAATATATTGAAAATTTAAATGGTATATTTATAACTGAATTGAATTGATGAATTGAGCTTTGAATAAAATTTGAATTTGGAATTTGAGTTAATTTGAATCGATTTGTGAAACTTGAGGAAATTAAATACTTTACCTTTTAAATCATTTAATATATATATATATACTATTTTGGAAAATGGATATATTTGAAATGAAATGATATTTGGGTTTTGAAGTATAAATTTAATTGAAATGACCACGGTGTTAAAATGTATATTTCCACCTTGTAGATAGTTCTGAAGATCCTTAGAGGATGGTTATCCCAACATCCTTTAAGTTACTCGTATTTCAATTGATATTTCACTTGAGTTGGATTTATTTATATAAGAATGTTAATCCTGACTCGAGTGTTTTGTGTTTTGCTTTACGCTCGGGTCAGACCGAGTGATACAGCATTTGAGACTCGCCCTTGGAGTTTGGAGCTTCCTTTGGAGATCCAACTATCGCCTCAGCTTTCAGCTCTTCTAGTTGATTTGTTCAAAGAAGTCATCTGTTGTACTGGAGACTTCACTGCATTTGAGATATTCTGTTGTATTTTATTTCTAACTCTGATGTTTATATAGTAGCTTCATGAACTACTATTTTATCTATTCCGCTGCGTATTATTGTATTACTCTGTGTCTGTGATTCTGTGATTGATTTATTTACTGCATATGCTGAGTTTTGCCAAATTTTATTACAATCTGTTATTTTGAATTATTCAAGTCAGACATGTGTGGATTATTGTCGATTTGAATGGTCCAAAATAGTGGGTCGTTACAGTTGGTATCAGAGCTTTGGCTCTAGGCAAAACTTAGCATATATAGTAAATTTATTTACAGAATCACTTTCGTCGAGTTTGAATTTCTTCCTTTTGACTCGATTTCCTTTGAACTTTGGAACGTTCCTTACGGTTCCAAAATTCATTCTTGTCTCTCCCTATTTGTATTCTTTTGATTCTGGAGTATCCCATAACTCCACTTCGAATGATCTCTATAAGAATAGGCGATCCCGCCAATCTTTGGATGATTTGTAAAGGGGTGGAACTCCTTTACAATTGGCATTGATTCACCGGAGATTTATATATCCCTCGGTTTTGATGTTGTCATCTCTTGTTATGTCGAATTCTATCTCTGGCGATCGAATGTCGATTGCCTTAGATTTCCGCATCGATTATATTCTTGAAGTCACGGTTGACTCGGTTAAGGTCGCCCGCAATTTATATAAGTGTATCTATCTACTGTTTTGTAATTAATTATCTCATTTTCGTTCGAACTTATTTTCGAATCAGAATCCTGTTTTGATCAGAGTTCTTTTAAATTAAATCTCTATCTTTGTTTTGAAATCCGTCCGTGAATCGTCCTTTGAAAATCGGGTTTGTTTATATTTTAGAAATTGTTTTCTAAACCGAAATTATTATTTTAATAAGTATGATTATATTCTATATATAAAGGTGAAATGTTTTCGATAAAGATTATAAACCCTTTTAAAATAAGAATTTGAGGTCTCGAAAGGATTTGTAATTTTGAAAAACTATATAAGAAATTTGATTTATAACTGAAGGATTTTAAATTTGAAATTCGAGAATTGAACTCTAGTATTTTGGAATTGGTTTTAAGATTTTGAAATATATAATAATAATATGATTTAAAAATATTTTCCGAATAAGAAATGTTTCAAATTATTTTAATGAGTTTCGAAGAAATTTCAAAAGAATTTTTAAGAAATAGAAGTCCAGAACTCACTTATGTCGCTGGAAAATAATTTCGGTGATGAGTGCACGCATCATCGACATTGATTTTCGAGTTTCAGAGTGAGGGATAGGCCACTTCAATAGCTTTGCTATGCGAGTGATTTTGCGAAACCAATTTTGAATTCCAAATTCCGAAGTAAGATTTGATATTCAAAGTATATATATGTATATATATTTGAAATGATTTGAAGTAAACCGGTGTTCATTCCTCGAGTTTCGGATTTGATATAACCCTATCTATTAAAATTGATTTAATGATTTGTTGCTGATTTCCAACTCTTGAATTTGAAAATGATTTCTTCAACTATTTTGAAGGTTCGAGCACTTCCAAATCAAGGTTAACTTTTCAAAGCTGAGAATTTTGAAAAGTATAAAGTATATAAGTTGGTATGAATGTTAAAGTATGTAGTAATATGATTTAAATAAGTTGAAACTGTTTTGTTAAGTAAATGCATAAGGCAAATTTTAAAATTTTCTAATATGAAATTTAGATTTGAAATGTTTTGAAAAGAATTTGGTCTTCAAAATATTTTGAATAAAGCTTAGTTAAATGTTTTAACTTAGTAACATTTTATGAAACTATATATTTAACAAGTTGGAATAAATATATAAGTTGTACGTATGCCGTTTTATTCGCATAATTAATTTGATCCAAGTTTGAGTACACAAGTTCGAGGTGAATTACACCATTTCGTGTTAGGATTTTTCATTCGATTCTTGATGGCGAATATTTGATATGGATTTTGGGCTCGATTCCAGAATTCTCTATCGTAGTATATGGCTATGCAAGGAGACTGATGGCTTCTAGTCGAGAAACCATATCGAAATCCGCATTAGGGAAGTCAAATGGACAATACTAGTTCGAAAGCGGACTTGTGTGATCGAGCGAGCGATCAAATGTAGTTTTGCGAAATGATGACGTATGTACATCTTATATTCTAATATCATTTATATATTTTGACGCTGAAATTGAAAGCTGTCGAGTTAGAATATCTTTGCTTACTAAAAGAAATTTCCAATTTAAATTACAAAGATATATAACCCATAAAAGCAAAGATATCCAATCCCATATGGCTCTTCATACAGCGAAATTTATTTTGTAAAGATTTGATCCTTATATAAGATGGACCTTATGTAAGTATAAAGATGATATTGAAAACATTTGATTTTGGAAATGAATTGGTTGACTTAAATTATATTGATTTGGAAATTTGGATTATTTTCTAAATATATTATTTGGAAATTTTGAAGCTAAAGATAATTACTTTGTGAAGAAATAATTTGGTGAAATTGTATATGATTTTGAAATTGAACTGATATTGAAACAAATTTAAATTTGAGAACCTTGTGTTACTAAACACTTGATTTGGGAGTTGTTGAACTTATATAAAATTGATTTGTATGAGTATGAAATTGATTCGAAAACTATAGATTTGAAAAGGTACTCAATTTGGAAGTGAAATCTTATATAATTGAAGTCTATATAAGTATGATTTGATATACTATGGATTTTGGAAAGTATTTGATTTGAAAATTAAATCTTATATATAATGGATTTTATATAAGTATGATATTTGAAAGTGATTTGAAAAGGTACTATATGATACATATTTTCGAAGTAAAGATATGGAAAGTGCCTTCTGCTTGATATCCGATTTGTGGCCACATCTTGGATTCATTCTATCGATATTATTCTCTCTGATTTTGGTTTTCCGGATATGATACTCGAGTGTCCTTCGAATTCCATGGCGTTACCCATGGTCTTATCGTTCTCTCGTGACTGCATAGCGCAACTGCCTGGCTGAGTCTTGCCTAGGGGTACGGATTGTTTCCTGGGGGATCCAGGCGTAACCATTGTGTATCCTGCAATCTGTGTAGGTCGCGAATAGTAGCGCAAATGCTTGGCTGAGTCTTGCCTGGGGGTACGGATTGTTTCCTGGGGGATCCAGGCGTAACCATTGTGTATCCTGCATTCTACTAGTCATCATGGCGTAACTCGCAGGGCTGAGAAAGCTTACGGATATGGATTGTTTCCTGGGGGAACCAGGCGTAACCATTGTGTATCTGCGAACCATGGTTAGACAAAGGTTTTGTTCGTTTTGTTGTTTGGATTGTACTTTCCATATCTGTTTTTAAAAAGTTTTTCCAGTATTTTCACTGGGTGTTGAAACAGGTGTACCAAGTACCTGGAGAATTCTAGTTTTGCGCCTGATCAACGCACTACCAGAGTCTACAGGAACAAGGATAAACTTGTTGAAACATCGAGTTATAAAAATATTTTATTATAAAGGAAATTTATTATAAAAGTATTTCCAACAAAGGAATTTCTTTTAATATTTGAAATTAAAACCCTTATGGTTTGAATTAATTATTCATGCCCGATTCTATTCTTTTGAATCTACCTTATCTGCTCAGCTGTATTTATTCACCTATATTCTGTTTTCCAAGTCCTCCTTTTCCTTGTTGACTATATCCTTTAAAATATTGTTATTTATATACTACATGGTTTAATAAAAAAAAATTAGTGTTATAAATATTTTAGAAGTTATGAATTCAATAAGACATATTTAAAGTAAATGATTTTGATTTATTAATGATATTTGAAAAGTATTTTAGATAGAATTAATAAATTTATGAATTATGGATTTAATGTTTTCAAATAACTTCTTTGTAAATATAAAAAATTTATTGTTTTCAGATGGTTTTCATATATTTATAAAGGTGTCATTTAAACAGATAAATGGTAGTATAAAGGAAGCAAGAAATTTTATAAATGGATTTTTGAAAGGTTTTAAAGAATATAAGATAATTGAATTGCAAATGAAGTTTCAAATTTTAAGTAAAATTTATATAGTTCAAATTTATTGTTTAATCTTGACTTTCAATCTATCTTTTCTGTCTGGTTGTTTCTATTCTTCTACCTCCTTCCTTTTCGGGGACGAAAAGTTTTGAGTGGGGGAGAGTGTAACGACCCGTAAAATTTAATGGTTTTAAAAGTATTTTTAACTGGAAATTTGTGAAATTTTTAAACAATAAAATTTGAAATAAAAAAAAATTTTTTTTTTGGAATACGTCTATTTTAATATAGCAACTGGTAAATTTTCATCTGATAACATTGAAGTTTATTTTCCTGTGAAATTTCATTTCAAATCAAACCGGTTAATAAAAGTGAATTTAAAAGTTTTCCGAAATCAAAATATGGCAACAGGAGAAAATTTATTCAGATCATTCTGAATCAGACTGCGAAATTCGTTTTTCCAAATTTGGACTTCTACTGCTCCGTTTATCTTATTTCTGGTAAAGTAGCAGCATTTTTCGGTACCGATTATCGACTTTTGGTCGGATGATCGTACCACTAATATCTGTATACCGTTTTGATCCTCTCATCGTGTTGATCTCAATGGTATATTTATTTAGTATTTTAGGGTCCGGTACGCGACGGAAGTGATAAACGGTTCGTTGTAACGGTACCATAAATTTCTGACTTTACTCATTAATTCAGTTCAAATTTCTAGCGTGCTCTTCATACCATAATTAATTGTTTTAATTAATTTGCTGAATTAGAGGGTGACCATTTCCATCCCTTGACCATTTCGAAAATCAGCGTGTAAATTTGTATACGTTGTAGTCATTTTGAACGGTTCTTTTGTGTGCCTATTCATTTCTTCATTTATATTTGCTTTGCTGTCATCCATTCCTTACTCACGTATCATCTTCCTCTCCTCCATTATACTTCTGTAGCCGAACCCTTCCAGATCTAAAAAAAAAAAGAGACCTCTTCCCAACCATCTCCTTACCACCCGAGCTTCCCTCCTCCACTCCAGATCTCCAACGCCGAAGGCACGCAACCATCCTCCGCCGTAGGCAACCCAGGCCCACCAAGTGACAGCAGGTGGCAGCCACCGCTTTGACCCACCCCTTTGCTCCATTGTTTGGCCGAACTGCTTCGAACCCACTTTTGCTCGATCCACCTTCACTCCTCTTCGTGCCAAACCACTGTCCCTTCTCCTCTCTCCCCTGTACTTGAATCTTCTTTTGTTATGGTACACTCTTTACATATTGTAACAAGTAAATTTTATTTTAACAGTTTAACTTATATACTAGTACACTGTTATATATATATTATGTAAATTTATTTACTTAAGATGTGCAGTATCTTTAAACAGTTTTGATAATGATACAATGTTTTATATATATGATATTCAAGCTATATTATTTTCTAGTAGGATATCTTCAGTTTGTGTGTGTGTGTGTTGTATAAGAATTTTTGTATCTGTGTTTAATGTATAAATTATATTAGTTTATAAAGGATATTTGTTATTGGATTTATGCTATGCTGGTTATTTAAAAGTATGAAGGTATATATTGCTGTTACAGTATGTACCGATAGAAATTGCTTTCATGTGTTTTGTATATTATTAAGTTTATATTTATTGCTGTTTATATAAATATTGTATGTATATTTTACATTTAAACTTACACTTTCTACCTGCACAAGTTTACAGTATTATATATTTTGGTTTCTAGAAGCTTATCTATATGTGTTTCGGCAGTTATAAGCCTCACAGTATTTTATATATCAAGATGTTCTTTGATTTATACAGCTTTGAAGTTATAAAAGTTTTCATATGAACGGTACTAATTTTATAATATCAAAAAGTATAGATGTATATATGGGTGTCGGTCTTCATTTTACCGAGATATTTATGTTGTTATGATCTTCGCATCAGTATACATATAATTATTTGTTATATACTTTACATATATAGCTATAAGCTATAGTTATATATTGGTTTATA
Source organism: Allium fistulosum (assembly GCA_030737815.1). Lineage (NCBI taxonomy): Eukaryota > Viridiplantae > Streptophyta > Magnoliopsida > Asparagales > Amaryllidaceae > Allium > Allium fistulosum. The sequence continues at coordinate 270,362,183 of CM060902.1, read as the reverse complement.
TATATATAATTTTATACACATTGCCTAGTTTATGGTTTTATATCTTTCAGTCTAGTTTACAATATTTTAGTGTAAAATGCTTTAAACATGCAAGTATAGTTGCTATATAGTAGTTCATTTGAATCTGTTATTTTATATTGTCAGTACTAGTTGTAACAAAGTTGTATACGAGTGTGTTGTATAAACCTATGTTTGTATATGCATAATAGTTCACGTGAGCTATGTGTGGGTTTTTATATATTTAAAGTGACAGTTATATATTTGACTTGAATTATATATATTGATATAGTAATAGTATATAATTTATTTTAACTATATATATATTATTTTAAATTTTGCCTTAGATTTAAATATTAATTTTAATATAAAATAACAAATCTTTGTGTATATATCAAACTGATTCTGAGTTAGTTCATCAATTCATGATTATCAGCCTTGTCCGTCCAATTCACGTTCAATCTTGCCTCGCTTTGAGATTTATGTCGGGATTCGTAACTCATTTCATTTGTTGAACCTCTCTAGCCTCGAAAGGTGAGCAATCACTCACGATTAACGTTCTTTTATTATTTAAATTTGATTTCAATTGAAATAGCAATTGAAATATGCTGCTGTAGTTATTTACATTGTTATATATGCTATTATCTATAACTGTTCACCTGTGACATCGGACACCAGTATCTAGTATTATATGCATGTTATTACTATTATTTGTATCTGTTCACCTGTGACATCTGACACCGTATCTGTTATTTATACTGATGATATATGCCTGTTGTTATATTTTTTTAGTATCTGTTATCACTCTGCAAGTTCCCTGTTAGTATAGAATTCACTATGGGTTGAAATGATACATACCCGAACGGACTTTAGAATAGGAGAATTTCGTTATGGGTTGAAATGATAAACCCAAGCGATTTTCATTTGAATTGAAATTGGGATTACGGGTTGATATGATATCTACCCGTATATATATTTAAATTACGGATTGAAATGATAAATATCCGTATCACTTAACCATATGATAAATATACACAGACACCGTTGGTCCATATATATATATATATATATTTTTGAAAATAAATTCTATGGTTTTGGGAAGAAATATATGGTTTTAAAAGGTTGAGCCTTAATTTTTATATATAAATGGGAATGATTGATTTAATACATATAATATGGTTGAATATTTAGATTTATGTTTCAAAAATAGATTTCAGTAATAATTTGAATAAGTTAAGGTTGGGAAGAAAATTTGAATTTAGTAAAGAATTTTATTTAATTAAACCGATTTAAAACTTATTGAAATTTAAGATATGATTTATAACTTGAGTTTGATTTAAATAATTTAATGAACATTTCTTGTTTAAAAAAAATAAAATTTAAGGAAATATTTAGTAAAAATGAAATTTAAGGCTAGTTAAATGATATCGAATTTATTAAGTGAATATTCCCTGATTTAAATAACAATAAAGTTAAATCAAGAGCTATATGAAAATGTTAAATTTAACTTTGAAAATGTTGAATATTAAAGCTTTGAAATATATTGAAAATTTAAATGGTATATTTATAACTGAATTGAATTGATGAATTGAGCTTTGAATAAAATTTGAATTTGGAATTTGAGTTAATTTGAATCGATTTGTGAAACTTGAGGAAATTAAATACTTTACCTTTTAAATCATTTAATATATATATATATATACTATTTTGGAAAATGGATATATTTGAAATGAAATGATATTTGGGTTTTGAAGTATAAATTTAATTGAAATGACCACGGTGTTAAAATGTATATTTCCACCTTGTAGATAGTTCTGAAGATCCTTAGAGGATGGTTATCCCAACATCCTTTAAGTTACTCGTATTTCAATTGATATTTCACTTGAGTTGGATTTATTTATATAAGAATGTTAATCCTGACTCGAGTGTTTTGTGTTTTGCTTTACGCTCGGGTCAGACCGAGTGATACAGCATTTGAGACTCGCCCTTGGAGTTTGGAGCTTCCTTTGGAGATCCAACTATCGCCTCAGCTTTCAGCTCTTCTAGTTGATTTGTTCAGAGAAGTCATCTGTTGTACTGGAGACTTCACTGCATTTGAGATATTCTGTTGTATTTTATTTCTAACTCTGATGTTTATATAGTAGCTTCATGAACTACTATTTTATCTATTCCGCTGCGTATTATTGTATTACTCTGTGTCTGTGATTCTGTGATTGATTTATTTACTGCATATGCTGAGTTTTGCCAAATTTTATTACAATCTGTTATTTTGAATTATTCAAGTCAGACATGTGTGGATTATTGTCGATTTGAATGGTCCAAAATAGTGGGTCGTTACAGTGGATGATCGGTACCGAAAAATGCTGCTACTTTACCAGAAATAAGATAAACGGAGCAGTAGAAGTCCAAATTTGGAAAAACGAATTTCGCAGTCTGATTCAGAATGATCTGAATAAATTTTCTCCTGTTGCCATATTTTGATTTCGGAAAACTTTTAAATTCACTTTTATTAACCGGTTTGATTTGAAATGAAATTTCACAGGAAAATAAACTTCAATGTTATCAGATGAAAATTTACCAGTTGCTATATTAAAATAGACGTATTCCAAAAAAAAAATTTTTTTTTATTTCAAATTTTATTGTTTAAAAATTTCACAAATTTCCAGTTAAAAATACTTTTAAAACCATTAAATTTTACGGGTCGTTACACTTTTCAACCATCGACAACGGCCACTTTTCGCCGTAGCTTACACTGGTACCTCGAATTTCCTTTTACGGCCAGCCTCTCGACTGCAACCAACCACTCAGGGACATGTAGGGGTAAGAGTCTCCTGCTCGCCACCAAACACGAAGCGAGAACCCCTATCATGTTGTAATGAAGCAAATCTGATCCCGGTCTCTTCGAAACAATTAATGAAATTGGCCAATATTAATAGTCGGTTATTTAACTATCAAATTAAACATCCACAAGCGATCATCTGACCTTAACATAAATTTTTCCAAGATATTTACTTTCAAAATAACTTTAAAAGATATATAAATTCCTCCCAACATTTGAAAATAATTTTTCAAATACTCAAATCCGTAACAGGATACTCCAAACATCTCAACACTTAGAAAAATTACCAAATTTCTATTTTCTATACTTAGGAAAATATTACCAGTCTTATTTTCCAAAATCTTTTCAATATTTACATTTCAGAGAGTTACTCCGTAACTTATTTCCAAAATCTCCGGAATCACAAATAAATTTCCTCTCCTTAAAACCATATCCTTTTATAAGCCCCTTTTTGGATCTCGAGAGAATTTATAAAATAAAATTTTCAATTACTTCAAACTCTATATATATGAAATAAGTATTTAAAAGTTTAATAATTTATTTTTAAAAATATGTTCAAGCAATTGTTTAAAATATCGAAACACTTTTATAACATTAATAACTCATTTTTAAGCAAACATATAAATTTTCACAGCTAATTTTAAAAGTTAGAATTTTCTAAAATAAATATTTTATATTTAAAAATCTACTTACCCAGTATTTAAATATCAACTGGTTTAAAATTACATAGTTATAAAATAATAAAATTTCTCCTTTTAAAACAATCTCACCTCTTATAAATTAAAAATATAATTTAAAATCTCAATAACCAATTTTAATTTATAACTTTCTTTCGATTACACAACATCTCAATTCATTGTCAATTCCCTAACCATTCTCATTTCAAAAATAGAATCTACTATTTTTCTCAACTCTGTTTCCAAATTCTAGTATAAACTCACCTTGTGAATTTATATTTCCAATTATCAATTGATGTGTACGTAAATGTGTATATTTTTACCACCATATTTAATCTATTTAAATTAAATAAATGATCATATCGGGTATTTTAATTTGTTTAAACCAAAATTCATATTATTTTCAAATCATCATATATTCATCTTCATCCAAGGGCAAAAAGGTCATTTTTGTGCATATATTAATTTGAAAAAATTTAATTAGAAATTTCTATATTTTTTATAGGAATTTAGCTTCATATACAAATGGTTACATGATGATATATGCATGCACAAGAGTGAAGAGAACAAATGAAGATGGAAATAATTCAAAGTGAAGATAATGGAGGACCCCACCTACCCACCTACCTTAATGTACAAATTAGAGGCTAATGCACATGCTTATGGAATTAATGGCTTCATGTACATTTAAGTGAGGGATTATTGAAGCTAATGATAACTTGGCGACCACACTTCCTACAAGGGCATTTTGGGCAATCCCCAAAAATATGAATTAGGGTTTAACACTTGTATAAATACCCCATATCTTCATGTAATCTCTTCTCCCCTTAGTCTCTCTTAGGCATCCTTCTCTTTAGTTTAGTTTAGATCAAATAAAAGAAAGCTCTCTTTCTCTTTTCATGGCTACTTAGCCATTTTTATTTTATGTAATTTTCTTATGCAACTTCAATACATGTTCTTTATCTTTTCATGCTTATTTACTTTCATGTTAGTAGTGTAGATTTATTTTTCATGCAAGTAGAATAGTTTTTCTTTACTTTGCTTTCCTTTTCCTTTTCTTTTTCCTTCATGTTGCATGCTACATTTGTTCATATGATAACAAATATGAGAGGCTAAACCCCTTCAATTTAGGGGTAATGAAGCTCTCTAATCATGTAGCTTCAACTTAATTTGATGTTTATGCACTCTTTTTGTGCTTAATGAGAATGATTGAAGTGGTTTAATGATGTTGTTTAGCTTTGAATTTGATAGTCTATATTGTTCATAACAAATAGGCTATGCTTAAGCAAACAAAACACAAATTGTCTCTTCATCTACATATTATTATGGCAAAGAAGTGAATGTTGAAATTAAAATTTGATGGCTTATATTTCTAATTAATAGTTAATAGCCCATGCTTAAAATAGATTTTGCTTTCAACTTTGTTGTCATATTTCATGAGAGTTAAATGTGTATTAGTGGTTGTGTTATAGTTTGATGGTTTACATTTTGCTAATTAATAACACAAATTTTGAAGACCCAAAAGTTGGCCTTCGAAAATCGGCACCCGTACTTTACATCGTACTCGAATGCCGTAGATTCAAATGCCAAATCTGGTTCTCCGGAGCTTATAACACAGTTAAGTAAATAACACAGCGGAATAAAAGAATAATACATTGATATACAATATCTGATACAACGATGATACAATGAATATCAATATACATCAGAGATATGATACAACAAATAGCAGCGGAAAAGAAAATAGATAACTAACATCAGCAGCGGAACAAATAACTCTATGACAGTCTTCAAGAGAGAACTCCAGCAGTAGCTCGAACTCCCAATAACGATACACCAAGATAAGCAAGTGCAGTCCATATCCAAAGACTGAACTAACTCCAGAAAATCTACTGAACCTGACTATCTGAAAAACCCAACTCTAGACTGCTCGTGTAGAAAATTATGAGCATCCAGAGTTTAGGAAAGAAACAATAAACTCCGGATCAGTCATGGGACTGGTGTGAGCAACAAAAACAGTTTATCTTTAAACAACAACAAAAGATTTTAAACATTGAAATCCGCAATGCTTTTAGAAAATGAAACTACCATAAGACCTCCCACCACACACACAATGCAAACGCAGACTTGGAGGAGATTTCTTCTTATGTTAGTCAAAGATGCTTACTACGCAAAATCAAATCCTTTTTGATATTATTATTAGTGCATAGTGCAGAAAACATTTCGAAAGTAGAATATAAATCTTAGCCAGCATAGGTACCATTATATTATGCCTGCTATAGCTGCCTCCTGAGTAGACAGGTTCTACAATTTGCAATCGTAAAGGCTCGTATTGTTTCTTTGGATTTCCAACAAATGGTCAGGCCAAGGAACTTCCCATTGCCACATGGAAACGCCTCTGGAATGACGTCCCGAGAACCTAACCGGATATCTGCCAACACAAGGCCGGGTTACCTCTGCAAAAATAGGTAACTACTGACACGCGTATGCCATCCCCCGATCGTAACCGATCTTCCCGAGGATCCTCGATTTCCAACAACTACATCAGAATAATAATGCAGTAACCACATAGGTTAAGTATCTGGGCTCCATACCATGATACCACCTCTATCCAGAAGGAATGACATACACTAAGGGGCGCTACTCCCTAGAACCTTGCTGCATCTTTCCTGTTTTGACCATTTCCGGGGTGTGAGGCTCGACGAAGTCTCGTCCACAAAGCTACGCTTTGTCACAAAGCCATGCTTCGGGTCAAACAAATGATCAACCTATGATCACAAAGATATAAGATCAAACAAATGATCATATCGCAAATGATCAAACACTGATCATCACACAGCAACACTCAGCATGTCACATTACCAAATTGGGATATATCGCTGATAAATTTCAACTACATAACCTCTGAGCTCGTACGTCTCAGAGAAGGGTGTTAAGCTAAGAGAATAAATTCTCCGCCACCAACAGAAATGTATTTGAAAGAAATCGGCTTTATATCTCAAAGTGTAATGTCAGACATGTATCCATACAAGTCTGTTCCGGGTTCGAACAGAACCGAAGGCACTTCTTACGAAGCCCTTGCAATTCCGGGTATTCACAATCCCGTCCGGACTTCCCATCACAAAGGGTGATAAAATCTCTATACCGGGGACCAGTCGGTGCAGAGACATTCGACGAGTTGTCCTTTCGTTTTCGCAAATATCCGGTCTTCAACACCAGTCTTCAAATGCTATCCATATACGACGTATCATTATTCGGAATGGGTTATATGACCCAAATGTCTTTTCCCGGCTAACCCGAATAACGAGCGAAATCTTTAAAACATATGGATATGGGATTTCAATTAAGTCACAACTTAATAATTCAAACCCTTCTTCCAAAATAGTTTAAACCAATCATCATTTCAAATCTTTAAATAAAAAGATTTATTTCACACCGTTCACCTCGTTTCATAAAGATCTATTCATAGGTTTCAAAACACTTCAATTTCCAATTGGATTAACTCGTTAAATCTTTAAAACAAAGATTCAACTTATAGTTTTCAAAAACAATTTCATTTCGAATGGTTTAAACAAATCATCATTTTAAATCTGTTAAAAATAAACAGATTCAATTCATAGCTTTCAAAAAGAATTCAATTTCATTTATAACTTGGAAAACCATCTTTCAGTTCATACTTGAAATTCCTTTAAATTGGAATTTCATTTCTTATATATACATCATTTGAAAACAAACAGTTTTGGTTTAAGAAAAATCCAATTTTATTTGCACGGGTTAAAGTCCTTGAATTATATTCACCTTCCAAAATCAATACTTTTAAAATAATTTAACCCATATATTCCTAGTTTCAAATCTTAAGATTCAATTTCAAACTTGAATTCAAATCCAATTATTTAAATTTTCAAAACTCGATTAAGTTATTCAAAACAACTTTTATCCTTGAAAACTCATTTCAAAAGCTTTTCACTTTAAACCGAAATTTCTAATTTCAAAATCAATTGAAATTAAAATTTCCATTTCAAAAACATCAAATTTAAATTATCTGTGACTTAACCGATTTCCACGTGAAATCCATATTTGTGTGTGTAAAGTGTAGTCCAGGGGTTTTACACACAATAGTGCAACATCAATCATCACAGATATATCGATAAGCGGTATAATCGATAACGCTTATCTTCATTCACAGATTCATAGATAAAATAAATTTATCAGTCACAAAGATTCATTATTATAATTCGATGTGGGTTTCGGATAACCAACTGGAATCCGACTCCCTGTCGCATCGAAATTCAAATGCCGTTTTACAGGCCAAAGGGTTTCATATTAATATAACAATATATACACCACAGATAAGTAAATTACAGATCACAACATAATCAGGATATATCACAAAGTATCATAATCAGGGATATCAAACAATCAAATCAATAGAATCCAAATATTCATAAGTAAGGTCAGTTAATATCTGATTAATTCAAATCAGATTAATTTCTTATGAATAAATTTCTAATCCTGGTTAATTAACTCCAAAAATTTACAAGTTATTTTGATTAATTTTTTTTCCTTTAATTCATTCATTAATTAATCATCAAAAATAAATTAACCATTTAATTATTTAATAATTAATCTTTAATTATTAAATTCACTATTTAATTAATTATCTTTAATTAATAAATTAACCCTTAATTAATTACCATAATTAATTAATTAATTATAAAAACTAATCCTCCTCTAATTAATTAATTTATTACTTAAATCTTTAATTAAGTAATTATTCTTAAATTACTTATATTGATTAACAATCATTAATTACTTAAGATCTTAATTAATAACCTTTTGAGTTAATTATCAATTACCAATTTAACTTAAAACCATTAATAAAAATTTATCCTTTAAAAACACATTTTACTTCCCTAATTAACCGTTTAATTACATTAGTAAGTTTATTTAAAATAAACTTTTAAAATAAAGGTTATATGTATTGAAATATTTTAAACTCAAGAGTAATTTTACTTTCAAACCTTTAATAAATTTCAACTTGAATAAACATTGATTTAAGTCAAAACCATTTTACTTGTAAAAACTGTTTATATTTTAATACTGTTAAAAAATTTTAGCATTAAAACGAACCAAAAAAAAACCCCTTTTTCTCGAGTGGAACCCGAGCCGTTAACATATTTTCCCTGAGTTTCCCTTCTTCTATTCCTCTCCAGTTTCTTTATTTTAGTTTTAAGTATTTAAACTTAAATACTGTCGTCCAGTTCGAGTACCCGCGTTCTACCCCGAGACCACCCCCCTTCTTTCACGAGCACGTCTTCGGGTTCGTCACGAAGTTTCCCCGAGACATTCTTCTTCTCCAAATTGACCGCCCTGACACGCATTCAAACGTGTGCACGTGCACAGTGGCGCGGCGGTTCTCAGGCGAACATCGCGACCACCAGCAAGTCACGAACCATCTCCTCCCTCGATCCCCACTACCCAAAATCCAAAGTCAGTTCGATTTCGAAATCGAGCTCCTCGATCGAACTAGAACCCAAAACCCAAATCAGAAAAACCCATCGTCCTCGACATCAAGATCATCAGAACGTTCGAAACTCCGGCCAATCCTTCGCCTACCTCCCTGCGTCCATCTTCTCGAGTTTCGTTGCACTCGATCCACTAGGGAATACGTACGAACCAAATCTCTGGGTTATGACAAAATTAGGTTTAAAATCAATCTCGACTTCCCACCGTCGCCACCGTGCCTCGATCACCTTCCTGACATTTTTGCCAAAACCTCTGATCACTCCTCTACAACCAGATGCAACCCCGGCTTCTCAGATCGTCGGGATCGCCAAAGGTGACTCAAAACTCCATTTCCAGTTCAATTCGAACTGCTCTCAAATGCTAACTCTAAAAATTGTAATTTTACTTCTAAAAATCGTATTTTTGGATAAGGTTTCAATTTATATTCCTGGATTTCTAAATTAAGATGTTCGAATTTTCACTTGTTCAAAGCTTTGCTCAGCAACTTGGTTTCCAGAGATATCACCAAGCTGTTTCAACTTGAATAAATATTTAAATTAAAGCTAATGATAAAGCAATCAAATTTTATTTAAGTCTTGAACCCAATTTCTGCTTAGATCGAAAGATTTGGGATTGATTTGCAAACCTGGTCTAAAAGAAAACAATAACAGTGACAAGATACAGGCATACACAAAGTAACATACTCACATATATATATACATGCATTCTTATCTATATATTAAGCAACATGATCTTCTAATATCATTCATCAAATGCATATTAATAAAAGAATAATTTGCTCACATGTGTTTCCAGAGGATGAAACAGAGCACTTTTGCTTTGAAAAGAAAATGCAGTTTTGATCTTCCTATTTGTTGATGATGATTTGCTTTGTTTACAGATAACATCATTTCAGATTTTCATTGGTTTTTTTTTTAGGAACGAACAGATGAAATAAGGAAGGCTGATATTGATATATAAAAAGAAGTGTACAGGTGATAGTATGTTTGTACACAGGTAGGGCTGAAGTGATAGGGTATGGTGGCTGCATTACTTTATTTATCTATTCAAAACTTTGTTTACTAACAATGCTTGTTCGGCTGAGATAATTTTGTTAGGGTGTACTTTAATACTTAATAAAAATTTCTTTCCTTTCTTGTATTGCTTGTTTCCAGGTTTATATTTTCTTTTGTATGCTAGAGGTATGGCAGATATTTTGTTTATAGGTTGAGATGATATTTTATTTCCTTTACTTAGTTTGTTTACCTGTTTTGTTTACATAGGAATCGTATATGTGTAGTTTATACTTTGTAGATATTTTCTTTTTCTTGTTTGTACTTGCTTTACAAGCTTGTCTCGGCTGGGGTATGATGTTGTATTGGTTTTGTTTTGATTTCTATTTTATTTTAGTCTACACACTTACTGGTTTATAATTTTATTTTACTTTGGCTTGTTCATACTTCTTTTGTTTGTTTTTATTTGTTTATCCTTGTTGACTTCGGCTGTAAAGGTTTTTGTATTTAAATGTTTTGTTTTATACTTCATGTATATAGATATAAAGCTATAAAAACTATTGTTATAAATTCTTAACTTATGTATTGTTTTATTTCTATGCTTTTGTTCTATTATTGTAAATAAGATTCTATAATTATTTTACTTCATATTTATTGTCTTATATTATTAGCTTAAGTATTTTTAATTACTTATATATTTATTATTTTCAAATTCACTCATATTTGAATCGGGGAAACTCGCTTCACTTTATCGATTTATTTTACTATTTTTATTCAAAATTTTATTTAATTACTCAATTTAATTCAAAAATTCAATAAATTATTAATTTAAATAAATTTAAATTTCGGGGTCGTTACACAAATATACCATACTTATGATAAGCACATCAACTAATTACACTAATGACAAGAAAAGAGAGATCATAACTTCATTTTGTTGATTTATGTGATCTAGAGAGTGAAATTATCTCTAAATTGTCATTTTATTCTCATAGTTTTCATTCACATTTGTAGTTGTTAGTTTGTTAGTTTCATCATTTTCTAGCTTAAATATTCTTCAACTTTGGTTTAATTTGATTGAATAGATTTTTAAAATCATCAATTCCCCACGGATCGACCCATATTTGCCACGTACTACAAGTGTACGTTGTGCGCTTGCGGTTATAATTTAAATTGAAATTTTTCGACGGTTTTCTAATCCGATAGAAATTCTGTCGACGAACAAGTTTTTGGCACCGTTGCCGGGGACTTGCTTTGATTTTAATTTTCTTATTTTGTTTGATTTTTGTGTGATTTTATTTTGTGTGTTTGTTTGCATTTTTTTTTAAATATTTGTGTGTGTTTGTGTTTTCAATTTTGTGTGTGTGCTTGTTGTTGTTTATTTTCATTTTGCATTGCATTTCTAAAAAAATATCATATACAATTCAAAAAAAAATTCCATTTCAAATTGCATTTATAGATTTACAGCTGCATTTACACTTTTTTACTATTGCATTTTTCTTTTTCCCATTTACATTCAAAAAGAAAAAAATTTCTACTGTGCACTTACGGATCGAAAGATTGTAAAACAGTTGTCATTATGTCGTAGTGTTGTTAAGTCGTTCAGAGTTTAGGTCGTTAGTGTTGATAAGTCAACCAAAGCTTAGGTCGTGTGATAGTTAGGTCGTGTAGTAGCTTAGGTCGTACAGTAGCTTGGGACGACTTAAGAGATTGGAATGACCTAAGGAGTAGACAACTTAGGGGTTTAGACGACCTATAAGAAAGTTGGCGACTTAAGGAAGTAGACGACTTAAGGAAGTAGGCGACTTAAGAGAGTCGGCGACTTAAGGGTTAGCGGCATAGGAGTAGCAACCTAGGAGACTGGGCGAGCTAACGACTTAAGGAGGATAGGTCGGCAACGACCTAAGGAAGTTGGTGGTAGCAGTTAGCGACCTAGGGGTTGAGTGAGTTAACGACCTAAGGAAGTTAAGTCGTAAACGAGTTAAGGTGTTAGGTCGTTGAGTTTCTATGGCGTGTTTAGTTAGGTCGTAGATGGCCTATCTTAGTATGCTGGGTGTAGTTAGGTCGTTAGACCACCTAAGAGTGTTAGGTCATGAGTTGTTAAGTCGCGTGAGGACTTATTTTGTTAAGTCGCTAAGCCGCATCTCTGGTTAAGTCGTAGGTTGGAAGATTTGTTAAGTCGTAGGATGTGTTGAGTCGTTAAGTCGTAGGTTGGAAGATCTGTTAAGTCGTAGGACGTGTTGAATCGTTAGGTCATAGGTCGTGGGGATAGTTAAGTCGTGGACGACTTAAGGAGCGGACGACCTAAGAATTCAGCCTATAAATACACGTTTTTGCCTCACTTTTTGGGATCCGGATTTTGAAGCGACGAAGTGCTGCCATTTTGAGAGCTCAAGTTCTACACTTCTTCACTTCTTTTCTTCACTTTAATTTTGTGATTCCTTCCATCCAAATCGAAGATCAAATCGAAGATCCAAGAGCTTAGATTGAAGATCTTCAATCATCAAAGAGAGATTTCATCGTTTGAAGCGGAATTTTGACGGATCAAGTTAGATTCTTCGCTGTCCAGATCTGAAGTGTGTTGCTTTTGAAGTGTTTAGGTGATTTGGTGAGTGGTGGTTATCTCTCACACGGATCCAAAGGAGTATATCGGATTGGTGGCTTGATTTGGTGTTAAAATAGTGATTTCCATGCGTTTACATAAACTTAAGTGTAGATCTATTGTTCATGATGATTTGACATCCATTTTACTACATGTTAACCTATGCAAGTTCATTCATCAAGTTATAGAGATATTGTTCATGTTTCATGCTTGTTAGATTTGGACTCTTTATTTACAAAATTGCCATTTTAGTTATAATTGTTTTTAGATCTTGTTTGCATGATTGATTACTTGAATTAATGATTGATTTGATTGATTGTTATGAATTAGTTGATTAGTTGTTGGATTTAGACAAGATGGTCGAAGATGATTCAAAAGCTAAGGGAAAGGCTCTTGAATAAGAAAAGCTGCTCGTGGCATATGACGCGGATGATAAAGCTCATATGGATAGATTTGATGATGATGTTGAGATGAGGCTTTGCTATGATGAGATGAAGCGAGGCATGATGTGAGATAGCCTTGGTTTAATCCAGACGGGATCATTCCAAGCATGTTGATGACTCGGTGAAAGGGTTCGAGTTTGAGGATAATGGTTGGCTCGAGAGGCGCTTGAGCTAGTATGAGAATAGTCGTCGAGGAGGATGACTAGAAGGCTGAGATTTCATCGTTGTTGAAGGTTCTAGCAGGCTCAAAGCAAGAGTACGCTGGGCAGATTCGATAGTCCCAAAAGACTACTGTTGGTGGTCGAGTACTCTGGGCAGATTCGATAGTCCTAGGCACGGGCTGCGACGACGTGCGGAGTTTTGTCTACAACCGGGGTTACCATTAACCCTTGACGAACGGCTGAAAGAATGTGTCGGTCATTCAATTAACGGTGGTATCGAAGCAATGATAACAGTGATAGCCAGAGTCATGGATGTTTGGTTGTATCGTCATTCAGTCTCAAGAGCGATGTTTTTTGGGTGCTTATCTGATCTTGGTTTAGGCCTTGGGGGTTTGTACTTGGAAAACACCGACCTTGACTCGAGTGATAATTGCTTTACTTTAATTGTCTGATTGCTATGTTTACTTCTGCTTAGTGTGTCTGGGGGCTATCACTGTAGAAAGAGGTGGAGTGGGAGGGTTGGATTCCTATTCCTTTTACCTTTATGCTCTTTTGGTATGTTGTTAGTTAATTTACCGCTCACTAAGACTGTTGTCTGACTCAAGGTTTTATGTTCAACTCTTTATTACCTTGGGCCGTTCATCCATTTTGGGATGGGCAGACTAGGTAGCAGGTGACAGGTGCTGTTCTTAGTTACCGACGATGCTGATGACGAAGACGAGCTGGAGGCTTGCATATTATTTTCTTACTATATGTATTGGATGTTCCGATGCTTGTATAATTCTCTGAGTGATATGTAGTGAGGCTTGATGTATTGACTATTCAGATGTTTGTATTCAACTATTATGAAGCTTAATTGATGAGATTCTATTTTGTGAAGCTTCACTATATATATTCTCTATTGTATTTTATACATGCGCTGTGAGTAATACGATAGATTTTGCTGTTTTAACTTAACCTTGGCAATCGTCCATGGCTGCCTGGCACACCTTTCAGCGCACCATTTCTATGTTCAGTGCAGGGGTCATGGGCGGTCGTCACATTTGGTATCAGAGCTTTGGTTAATCGATTTTACCCAACGCTCGCTGACGTAACTACGTATGAGAGACGTAACTGTATTTTGATGGATGATTACTATATATAATATAGTAACTTAGAAGGATTTGAGTCCTTTATATAGTTGTTTCTCAAGGTGTGCTGATCATTTCTTTTATAGATATTAAGAATGAGTCGAAGAGGGAGACCAGCTGCTAGGGAAGGCCGTGCTACTGAGGGGGCTGCTGATTATGCTGCTATGTTCGAGGCTATGATGACTTCGATCATGAGAAGGATGCCAGCTCCAGGGCCATCAGTAGATGTTGGAGTTCAAGTTCAAACTCCAAGACCGGTGGATTTTGCTAAGCTGTGTAAAGACTATACTGCTCTTGGAGGGAAGGTTTTCTTGGGAACAGAGTCAACCATTGAAGTCCAGAGATGGATAGATGCTTGTAGAAGAATCTTTGGTGATTTGGGAATCGAGGATGCAACTAAAAGGAGGCTCGCATCAAGACAGCTTCAAGGAAGAGCTTCTGATTGGTGGAACTCTATCACCATTGATACTCCGGAGGAAGAAATTACTTGGGTGCAATTCCAAGCTAGATTTGAAGCTAAGTTCATTTCTACAGCTCAGAAATCTGTTCTGTTTAAGAAGTTTGTGGAGCTCAAGCAAAGTGGAAGACCAGTTCTTGAGTATGTTTCTGAGTTTGAAGCTTTGTCCAAGTATGCCCGGTCGTATATTGAATCTCCTTATCAGAAGAACGAGAAGTTTGTGACAGGCTTGGACAGTTATCTTGGGAGGCAGTTGGTGGATCATTTGGACGTTCCATTTGAGAAGCTTGTGGAGAAAGCTCTCAGGCACGAAAATCTGTTTCCTAAAGAAGGATCTGTTGTTGCTGTGACCAAGGAGGAGTCTAAACCATAGCAGGGTGGAAACAAGAAGAGGAAGCAGCAACAGCAAAAGGGTAAGGATGGCCAGAAGAAGCCGAAGGGCGAAGTGACCTGCTACAATTGTCAGCAGAAGGGCCATTTCTCCAGAGATTGCAAGAATCCAAGGGTGCCGGTGAAGTGCCACAACTGTGACAAGCCGGGGCATATTAAGAAGAATTGTCCAGAACCGCGGAAGGACAAGAAGATTGTGCAAGCTTATGCTTTGGGGGTTGTTCCATCATCTTCAAAAGCTCCTACCTCTGAAGAGAAAGGAAAGAGTGTGGTGGTTCAAGGTACTCTTTCCATATGTGGTGTTCCAGTTAGAGTGTTATTCGATACTGGGGCGTCGCATTCTTTTGTTTGTAATGAACTTGTAGGCCGGTTGGGTTTAGAACCGGATATCGTTGATAGGCCATTGGTTGTGACTAATCCAGTTGGGGGTTCGTCTTGTCTGTGTATGCTATGCCGTGATCTGATTGTATCGAGTCATGATTGCTCTTTTGTTTGTGATTGTTTTGTTCTGAACTTTGCGGGGTTCGGAATTATTTTGGGTATGGACTGGCTTAGAAAGTATGCGGCCAAGGTTGATTGTGAAAGGTTAGAGGTGACAGTCGAGAATGTGGAAGGGCGAAAGATTATGATACGATGTAAGCATGAGGAAGGCGTCTTCATGAGCTTCATGTATTCGCTGGTTGTTCCACGGGATGGACTGTCATCGGTGCCAATCGCTAATGGATTTGAGGATGTCTTTGATGAGGTCAAAGGGTTACCGCCGCATAGAGAGATCGAGTTTCGTATCGATTTAGTTGAAGGAGCCAGACCTGTTGTGATGCCCCTTAGGCGGATGGCGCCTAGGGAACAGCAAGAGTTGAGGGTGCAAGTTGATGATCTTTTACAGAAAGGATTCATTCGGCGTAGTGTGTCCGAATGGGGTGCACCAGTTGTGTTTGTAACCAAAGCGGATGGATCGTTGAGGTTGTGTGTGGATTATCGTGAGCTGAATAAAGTGACTAAGAAGAACAAGTATCCATTGCCGAGAATAGATGACTTGTTTGACCAGCTTCACGAAGCTAAGGTGTTTTCTCAGATGGATTTGGCAACGGGATTTCACCAGTTAAGAGTGGCAAAGGATAGTGTGCCGAAGACTGCTTTCAGGACACCTTCTGGTTTCTTTGAGTGGCTAGTAATGCCGTTTGGATTGACCAATGCACCAGCATATTTTGTGGATCTTATGAATAGAGTGTTCAGAGATCAGTTGAACAAGTTCGTACTAGTGTTCGTGGATGATATTTTGATTTATTCCAGAACTGAAGAAGAGCACAAGACGCACTTGAGTATTGTTTTGGAAATCTTATGGAAACATCAGCTGAAGGCTAAGTTTTCGAAGTGTCACTTCTGGAAGAGTGAAGTGAGGTTCTTAGGCCATATTATCTCTGGAAGCGGAATAGCGGTTGATCCCGTTAAGATAGCAGCAATCCAGGATTGGGTTAGACCTAAGAATGCATCTGATGTGAGAAGTTTTCTTGGATTAGCAGGATACTATCGCCGATTTAACAAAGACTTTTCCAAGGTAGCTGCACCATTAACAGGATTGACGAAAAAGAACCAAGTATTCAGATGGGATGCTAAGTGTGAGCAAGCTTTCAGAATCCTGAAAGAGCGATTGACAAGTGCTCCTGTTTTGATTATTCCAAGTGGAAATGATGAGATGGTGGTTTACACCGACACATGTGGTACTGGACTTGGAGCAGTGCTGATGCAGAAGGGTAAAGTTGTTGCGTATGCAAGTCGACAACTGAAGCCGCATGAAGGGAATTATCCGACTCATGATTTGGAGTTGGCGGCAATTGTTTTTGCTCTGAAGATGTGGAGACATTATCTATTGGGAGTTCGATTTGAGTTGTTTACAGATCATAAGTCGTTGAAGTATCTTTTCTCCCAAAAGGATTTGAATCTTCGGTAGCAACGATGGCTAGAGTTTTTGGCATCATATGATTTTGGTATAGCCTATACTCCGGGAAAGGGTAACGTAGTGGCAGATGCGTTAAGTCGAAGACATGCAGGATTGGGAGCCATGTTTTCAGAATGGAAGAGTCTCGAGTATTTAGCTGGATTTGACTTCAGGCCCAGATGTGAATTGGAACCTGAGATGATGGCAAACTTATCGATAAGACCGACTCTTGTGGAAAAAGCGAGACGATAAGCTTGTCAAGATTATCCGTGATTTGGAATCTGGATTGGATCCAGAAAAGGATAACAGATTCGAGGTCGATCGAGAGGGTTGACTTCGGAAGCAAGGACGACTAGTTGTTCCCGGTATAGATGAATTGAGAAATGAAGTTATGAAGGAAAGTCATCACTCGAAGCTGACAATTCATCTAGGAGGAAATAAGATGTATCGGGATATGAAGAGAACCTATTACTGGGAAGGTAGGAAGAAGGATGTTGGAAATTTTATTTCCAAGTGCATGAACTGCCAGTTGGTAAAAGCCGAACAGAAGAAGCCAAGTGGATTGCTTCAGCCATTAGAAGTTCCTACATGGAAGTGGGAGCAAATATCGATGGATTTTATCGATGGGTTACCTAGAACCAGAACGGGAAATGAAGGGATTTGGGTCATCGTAGATCGTCTGACTAAGAGTGCAAGATTCATTCATGTTCGATCAACCAGGACTGCATCAAAGTTGGCTGAGCTGTATGTTAAGTGGATAGTTTGATTCCATGGTATTCCGAAGAGTATAGTGAGCGATCGAGACCCATTGTTCACTAGTAGATTTTGGAAGAGCTTCCAGGAAGTTTTGGGAACCGAGTTGTGTTTGAGTACAGCTTATCATCCCCAAACAGATGGTCAGACTGAGAGAGTCAACAGAGTTTTGAAAGATCTCCTCAGAGCATGCGTTTTAGATTTCGGAGGATCATGGGAAGATCACCTTCATTTGGTAGAATTTTCGTATAATAACAGTTACCAGTCAAGCATTGGTATGGCACCGTATGAAGCATTGTATGGAAGACTGTGTAACTCTCCGACATGTTGGTTGGAAACAGGAGAAAAGCTGATACTTGGGCCAGAGATGATTCGACAGACTTCGGATTGCATAGAGATCATTCGGCAACGAATGAAGGCAGCCCAAGACCGTTAGAAAAGTTATGCCGATAAGCGTCGTAAGGATTTGGAATTCGACATAGGTGATATGGTTTTTGTGAAGATTTCTCCACTGAAGAATGTTATTCGATTCGGGAAGAAAGGAAAATTGACTCCGAGTTTTGTTGGACCATTCCCGATCATCGAGCGAATTGGAAAGCTCGCCTATAAATTGGAGTTACCAGAAAAGATGTCGAGTGTGCACAATGTTTTTCATGTATCGTATCTACGGAAGTATGTGCACGACTCGAATACTATGGTTTCTGCTGATAGCTGTGAAGATTTTGAGGTTGATCTAGTCGATAAGAGACCTCGTAAGCCGCTTCATGTTGTGGAAACTGACACGAAACAGCTTAGGAGGAAGGTAGTTAGGTTGCTCAAGATACAATGGAGTGATGATGATAACGACTGTACATGGGAGGTGGAAGAGAGGATGAAGGCAGCTCATCCTGAACTCTTCGAGGTATGGCCATAAGGTGGCGTGTCATCTCACGACGTTGTAACTTGTTCTAGTTTTAGAATTCTGCATGCTAGGCTAGTAATTGGATGCATGGTTTGTTGATTGCTATGGATGGTAGGCATGCAGAATAGTTTTTGATTGCTCTTGTTTGTTTGGAATTTCGGAGGCGAAATTCCTAAGGGGGAGAGAATGTAACGACCCGTGTTTTTACGGATCGAAAGATTGTAAAACAGTTGTCATTATGTCGTAGTGTTGTTAAGTCGTTCACAGTTTAGGTCGTTAGTGTTGATAAGTCAACCAAAACTTAGGTCGTGTAGTAGCTTAGGTCTTACAGTAGCTTAGGACGACTTAAGAGATTGGAATGACCTAAGGAGTAGACGACTTAGGGGTTTAGACGACCTATAAGAAAGTTGGCGACTTAAGGAAGTAGACGACTAAAGGAAGTAGGCGACTTAAGAGAGTCGGTGACTTAAGGGTTAGCGGCATAGGAGTAGCGACCTAGGAGACTGGGCGAGCTAACGACTTAAGGAGGATAGGTCGGCAACGACCTAAGGAAGTTGGTGGTAGCAGTTAGCGACCTAGGGGTTGAGTGAGTTAACGACCTAAGGAAGTTAAGTCGTGAACGAGTTAAGGTGTTAGGTCGTTGAGTTGCTATGGCGTGTTTAGTTAAGTCGTAGACGGCCTATGTTAGGATGCTGGGTGTAGTTAGGTCGTTAGACGACCTAAGAGTGTTAGGTCGTGAGTTGTTAAGTCGCGTGAGGACTTATTTTGTTAAGTCGCTAAGTCGCATCTCTGGTTAAGTCGTAGGTTGGAAGATTTGTTAAGTCGTAGGATGTGTTGAGTCATTAAGTCATAGGTTGGAAGATCTGTTAAGTCGTAGGATGTGTTGAATCGTTAGGTTGTAGGTCGTGGGGATAGTTAAGTCGTGGACGACTTAAGGAGCGGACGACCTAAGAATTCAGCCTATAAATACACGTTTTTGCCTCACTTTTTGGGATCCGGATTTTGAAGCGACGAAGTGCTGCCATTTTGAGAGCTCGAGTTCTACACTTCTTCACTTCTTTCCTCCACTTTAATTTTGTGATTCCTTCCATCCAAATCGAAGATCCAAGAGCTTAGATTGAAGATCTTCAATCATCGAAGAGAGATTTCATCGTTTGAAGCGGAATTTTGACGGATCAAGTTAGATTCTTCGCTGTCCAAATCTGAAGTGTGTTGCTTTTGAAGTGTTTAGGTGATTTGGTGAGTGGTGGTTATCTCTCACACGGATCTAAAGGAGTATATTGGATTGGTGGCTTGATTTGGTGTTAAAATAGTGATTTCCATGCGTTTACCTAAACTTAAGTGTAGATCTATTGTTCATGATGATTTGACATCCATTTTACTACATGTTAACCTATGCAAGTTCATTCATCAAGTTATAAAG
This sequence comes from Allium fistulosum, assembly GCA_030737815.1. Lineage (NCBI taxonomy): Eukaryota > Viridiplantae > Streptophyta > Magnoliopsida > Asparagales > Amaryllidaceae > Allium > Allium fistulosum. The sequence goes on along the minus strand of CM060902.1, from coordinate 270,341,953 downwards.
ATATTGTTCATGTTTCATGCTTGTTAGATTTGGACTCTTTATTTACAAAATTGCCATTTTAGTTATAATTGTTTTTAGATCTTGTTTGCATGATTGATTACTTGAATTAATGATTGATTTGATTGATTGTTATGAATTAGTTGATTAGTTGTTGGATTTAGACAAGATGGTTGAAGATGATTCAAAAGCTAAGGGAAAGGCTCTTGAATAAGAAAAGCTGCTCGTGGCATATGACGCGGATGATAAAGCTCATATGGATAGATTTGATGACGATGTTGAGATGAGGCTTTGCTATGATGAGATGAAGCGAGGCATGATGTGAGATAGCCTTGGTTTAATCCAGACGGGATCATTCCAAGCATGTTGATGACTCGGTGAAAGGGTTCGAGTTTGAGGATAATGGTTGGCTCGAGAGGCGCTTGAGCTAGTATGAGAATAGTCGTCGAGGAGGATGACTAGAAGGCTGAGATTTCATCGTTGTTGAAGGTTCTAGCAGGCTCAAAGCAAGAGTACGCTGGGCAGATTCGATAGTCCCAAAAGACTACTGTTGGTGGTCGAGTACTCTGGGCAGATTCGATAGTCCTAGGCACGGGTTGCGACGACGTGCGGAGTTCTGTCTAGAACCGGGGTTACCATTAACCCTTGACGGACGGCTGAAAGAATGTGCCGGTCATTCAATTAACGGTGGTATCGAAGCAATGATAACAGTGATAGCCAGAGTCATGGATGTTTGGTTGTATCGTCATTCGGTCTCAAGAGCGATGTTTTCTGGGTGCTTATCTGATCTTGATTTAGGCCTTGGGGGTTTGTACTTGGAAAACACCGACCTTGACTCGAGTGATAATTGCTTTACTTTAATTGTCTGATTGCTATGTTTACTTCTACTTAGTGTGTCTGGGGGCTATCACTGTAGAAAGAGGTGGAGTGGGAGGGTTGGATTCCTATTCCTTTTACCTTTATGCTCTTTTGGTATGTTGTTAGTTAATTTACCGCTCACTAAGACTGTTGTCTGACTCAAGGTTTTATGTTCAACTCTTATTACCTTGGCATGTTCATCCATTTTGGGATGGGCAGACTAGGTAGCAGGTGATAGGTGTTGTTCTTAGTTATCGACGATGCTGATGATGAAGACGAGCTGGAGGCTTGCATATTATTTTCTTACTATATGTACTGGATGTTCCGCTGCTTGTATAATTCTCTGAGTGATATGTAGTGAGGCTTGATGTATTGACTATTCAGATGTTTGTATTCAACTATTATGAAGCTTAATTGATGAGATTCTATTTTGTGAAGCTTCACTATATATATTCTCTATTGTATTTTATCCATGCGCTGTGAGTAATACGATAGATTCTGCTGTTTTAACTTAACCTTGGCAATCGTCCATGGCTGCCTGGCACACCTTTCAGCGCACCATTTCTATGTTCAGTGCAGGGGTCATGGGCGGTCGTCACATTCATTTTCACATTCCAGTACCACAACTTGACTACTTGCTAACCACAAACATCCCCTACCTATGCATGTGCTCTATGCACATAAACAATTGTCTGGCCATCAAGAAACTGTCACCACCTTCAAACTGCCAATAGTCACCTCCAAACAATAGCACCTCTACTACAAACCATTCAATCTTGCTGCCTGCAACCATTTCACATATACAACAGCCATCATCCAAAAAACTATCACAAACCACAAACTTCCATCATCTAATTGCCCCCTGACATACGTTCACTACTTCTTCTTCCAATACAACAGTGCAAATATCAATTCACCGTCACCATTTAGCATCACCTTCATACCAGTCACCATATCGCCTGATCTCCTTTGTTACAACCAATGCAACTTCTACTTCTGTTCCTCCACTGCACTACTCAAAACCAAACTTCCTACACTACTTCAGCCAACTGATCACAATTCTCCTTCAAAAATAAAACCATTTCATTCAAACAGCAGACCACATCCACCATCAAACAATCTTCTCGTTGCCATTGCCTTTCTGCGCTACGCATCACCTCCTCCATCTCACTATACAACTGCCACCACTCATCCATTATCTAACCTCTCCCCATACCCATTCACTACCAGTCTACTAGTCTGCCAATTCCTCGTCACTGCTGCCATAACAGACTGCACCATATACTCCTTAGTTGATTATCAAAGTGTGACGCCCCACCTCTATACCCACGCTAGCCAAGGACACTACGGAGTAATGCCGTCAACTAGCATGGAGAATAAGGCTGTTGAGGAGCGACCATCCGTGTAATTGCTTTGTGCGAGCACCGATATGTCAGATAAAATATAACTTTCATTTCATCTCAAGTACCGATACAAACTCAAGCTACTACACAGTGGCTATATGGACTTCGGAAACAAGTATAGAAATAAACATAACACAAATCAGTCACAAACAATTCATATCACAAAGGCGGAAATAGATATGAATATAACACATGAAAGTGTACATCAGAGTAGTGGTCAAATAAGATCCACAATACCACAAAAGAATATATACAAGTGCAATACAATAGAATATGTGTACATCAAGGAGTCTAATCTCAAATGTATACAACAAAAACTACTAAACTAGAGTAGTTAGCCAAAAGTCAGATGATGGTTCCAGATAGGAAGTCAAGAGGAAGCACCTGTAAAATCTCAGTCTGACCCGAGTATTATTTAAGAAGAAAATAATAAACGGATCAGTCTAGCTATAATTATCAGATAAACTGAGATAGAATATGAGATATGATAATAAAACGTATGATAACAAAAGGATGTCATACTATGTCAAGTATACATTAGAAAACCCACAAAAGTCATACAATATCTCAAGAATCTCAAAACACAGAAAAGAACGTCATATTCTTAATTTAATTCACCAAGCCACAAATAATGACATACATATCAATGCCAATTGTAAATGCTGGTGAAACATAAATTCCAGAAAATCAATAATGAGCCGATTGCTCCACGAACGGTCCGAAGACCTATGAGCTGAATGCTCCATGAACGGTCCGAAGACCTATGAGCCGAATGCTCCACGAACGGTCCGAAGACCTATGAGCCGAATGCTCCACGAACGGTCCGAAGACCTATGAGCCGAATGCTCCACGAACGGTCCGAAGACCTATGAGCCGAAGCTCAATAAAATGAAGCACAGTCCTCCACATGGACAAAGAGACATCACACATTGCTAGTCTAAACCCTAAAACGATCATCATCGATCATCAAGAAGTGTCAATTACAATAAGCTAGTAAATATATGAGTTTAGCTTCATGTCCCATAACCACTTGCTTAACTTAAATATTTACGAACAAATTGTAGATCTCCACTAGAAAATTGTCACAAGAGTTTCAATCGAACAAGTCCATAAATTAACCGACGAAGTAAATGCAAGCGTTTCATACCACTTGTTTTGCTAAGCCGTTTAATTAGATTTTCTCATACGAATGAGGTAAAGGTTTGTATATACTAATAGATTGGAAAACGGTTTTGATAAACGAGTTTGATATTGAAAATAGAGTTGAAATCATCTTTGTGGAAGAGTTTGAATATTTACTATTAGTATAGAAAACCTTTGTATTTTAAAGTGACAAATCATAGAAGTGAATGTAGAAACAATCAATCATAAAAATTCACATTCGAAGACGTGAATAAAATCCAAAGAAATCGATATCAAATCCATCAAAATGGATATTTCCAATAATTCCCAAAGAAAATGTCATCAAAGTCGATAATAAATGATAACAACAAAAGGGAGACAACACGAATCGATTAAAGTTGGAAACCAAGCGAAATAGGCAATTAGGCATAATTGGCAAATAGGAGCAGGTCGGTCAACCGGCTCACTGAGTTCGGTTGACCGGACCAGAGGCAGAAATTCTTGGGTAGCAGGTCGGTCGACCGGACTTCCTGGTCGGTCAGCCGGAGCCAAAAATCCTGCACTCCCAAAACATAGGCAGGGAAGTGCTCAAGTAGCAGGTCGGTCGATCGGACCCTGCATTCGGTCGGCCGGAGCCTGATTTCCAGCACTTCTTGCCCTATCAATGAATACCAATTCTTTCCAAATCAAAAGCAATAGCACATGAATACTTGTTAGGAATTCATACCCAACATCAATGATATCAAGAGAGGTAGATGTGAGTTCAAAACTCACCTTTTTACACACAAGCAAAGAAGAAGAAGCTCAATTGCAAAGAAACAACCAACCACACTCCACTTCAATTCTACAAGCTTCAATCTAAGAAGTCAACACATATTTCCCAAATTAGGTTTAGGAAACTTCCTAAAATTGAAGGAGAAAGAGTTGGAGAAGATGGAGAGGAGGCTTACCTATGGGTTCTCTTGAATTTGAAGCTAGAAGTTGGATTTTCTAATGAAGACTAGAGCTTGGAGTTTCTAATTCCTCTTCCCTTCCCCCATTTTCAGTTTTGCTTGAGTGTTAGGAGAATAAGAAATGAAGTAATGAAGAGGAGAGGGTTGGGACTAAATTAGTAAGGGGTTAATGGGTTCAGATCTGAGCAAGTGGGTTGAACCCAACCCAAACCCAAAGAGAAAATGGTCAAATTTTTAGCTAGCTCCAAAGATATCGAAGTTTATACTCAAAAAGGTTGCAAACGACATTTTGAACTCAATGAAGGGGGTCTCGAGTCCTAATTCGACTGTTTGTAAAAAGTGACTTTTCGGACTAAAATCCGACAAATGATAAAATATTTTAAATGAAATATTTAAATATAAAATCGATAAATATGCGGGTTGTTACACAAGGTTTATTAAAGTGGTATTTCATTTCATTTTAATAACAAATCAAATCAAATAAGTTAAAATAGTGCTTGGATTTCATTTGCTTACTCTCTCCATTTTTTGAAAATTTTATTGATATTTACAATATTTACGTATGCCCAACTCAGATAAACTGAGGCCAGATATATTACCCATGCACTGCCTTGCGGACTGATGTGAGGGGAATACAGAGCGTGGCGAGTGAACACACGAGTGTGAACACCTATTGACTGTAGGCGTTATTAAAAAGAATTTTTATATATATACACCTAGCTCAGATAAACTAAGGCCAGATATACCGATCATGCACTGCCTTTCGGGCTTACGTGAGAAAGGTACAGAGCATGGCGAGTGTACACACAAGTGTGCACACCTGTCGACCGTAGGTGTTAATAGAAAATATTTACATATATAAAAAAATTACTTTTTTTCAGATTTTTTATTTATTATTTTTATAGAAAGAGAGAGTTTTTGCAAAATCATCTTAGCACCACTTAACTTAGAAGACAAAAAAAATGTTATATCCTTTACTTTAAATCAACCACTTTTTTAAAACAAAGATTTTCAATTAGGATATATTTCATAATTATCACGTATGAATCTTCCTATATACTAGTTAAACCATTATTATTTGTAATCAAAATTCATTTTTATTTTTGTTAAGATGAATAAATTTTCAAAAATTTCAATTTAATAAACCAAAACCACATATTTATCTTATAGTGTTTCTTTAAAAATAATTCAAAATGCTTAAAAAAATTGTTTTTTTCTTTTGTTTTTGAGATTTTTTTTTAATTTTGGAAAGAAAAAATAAAAATAAACCATGAAAACTCAAAAATGATGATGAGTCTCCCCCCACACTTGATTTTGACTGTGTCCCCACAGTCAACCCAAGTGGAAGGAGAAAAAGAAAATAAAAATTAAAATGGCCTTTATTTAAATTAAAATTAACGGTATTTACAAGAGATCAGAAAGTATATCGTCAAAAAGTAAATGAAACGGTCTTCCAAAGACCGATTCATTTGTTTCGTCAAGTATACGAGACACAGCTTAAGCTCGGAAAACCAAACCATAAATGATTTCAAAGTTGAATGTTGATTTGGGAAAACAATGTCGTTTTATTAAAAATCTTATGAGTTGTTTCCTTTTCGATGATTTTTGGGGTCGATAAAACAATTGATTAAAATTCAAGTTCATTTTCACCAATTTGAAATTCAAACTTATCATTGAAAATTTCTTCAAAATTATTGGTTTCAAAATCAAAGTGGTGATTTAAATCTTCCCCGTCGGAATTTAACAACTCGTTTTCAAAAAGTCCATAAAACTCGTGTTCGTTAAATTCGACTTCCTTTGTTGGATTATCAACAACTTTATTGCATAAATCAAGTTCAAAATTCAAAGTTGTTGTATTCAAATTTTCAGAAAAAGGAAGATCGAAATTTAAATCGAGTTTCTCACCCTCCAAAGAATTGAAATCCAACTCAATTACCAAATTTTCAACAGCTTCATTAAGATCGTCATTTTCAGTTTCAAAAGTTGTTATTTGGAAATCGTCAATTTTGGTAAAAGATGGATTATCATTTGATTCGTCACACGTTGGAATTTGATTTTGTTGTTCACGTTTTTTCATATAAGTTTCCAACAACAAATCCGTGTGATCATCGTAAATTTCGTTCATTTGTTCAACAAAATCCAATTTATAATTAGCTTGAGGATTTTCGATTTGGATTTGTTGAGAACAAAAATTTTCACTTGCATCATAGTCGAGATGATTTCCATTGCCAAAATTATTTGAAAAGTGGATCGCATTTTCATTTTGAGTTTGAAATTCATTTTGGAGTTCAAAATTGAATTGGCATGGGTTATACTCGAAATCATTTGAATTTTGAAGTGAATTCAAATTTTGATTATTTTGAAAACTTTGATTTGAATCATTGCCCAAATATGAATTACACAAATCATTTATCATTTGATTTTGTTGTGTAGAGATTTCAAGTAAAGATGAAATGTTATTTTCGAGATTCGAGGGTTGTTCGTCGTTTTGAAAATTTTGTGGTTCAAAACTCGAATCGTTTAAACAATAGTTGTTAAAATATCCATACAAATTTGGAGTAAAATTATATGGATTATATTGATTTCCACAACTATCGTAAAATTCATATGAATTTGTAAATTCTGACATTTTCAAGAATATTTTTGAAATTTTTTTTTATAAAGGAAAAATATTTACAAATAAAATTTATTTTTCAAAAGGGAAATTAATTTTTGTTTTGTTTTTTTTGGTTTTTCAATTTTTTCTTTGTTTTTGAAAAGGTTTTATAAAAAAATTTTGGATTTTGGTTTTTCTAAATTTTTTTGAATTTTTGAAATTTCAAAGGAAAAGGATTTAAAAATTTCAAGGGAAAAGGAATATTCACAATTTTTTTTAGTTTTGGATTTTTGAATTTTTTTTTGTTTTTTTTAAAAAAATATGCATGAACTAATGCAACTAAATGAATGTAGTGGTTAATTACAAATGATTTATCCTAAGTTAACCCAAAATTGTATAATCACACATTGTCTTAAATCAACAAGATAGTTCTCATCCAGGTAACGGGCAGGAGTTATCGGTGCACCACGAATCACCGTAGCAATGCAGCCAAAGTTTTAAGTACCTTCAGAGGAACAACCACTATAATATTTACGAATCACTGTAATATTTATAAATGGTTATTACTCTGCCGTAGCCTAGACACCAAGAAATTAAATTGTTCATAGAAGACCACTTGTCAATATACAATTAAAAGTTATCGACGTCTAATCGTTATTATTAACAAATTCTAAGATGAAATGCAAAGCAGAAATTAAACGTGTATTAACAATACAACTACGAATGAAATTTCTTTTTTTGTTTTTTTTTAAATGCAAACAAACAACAATGCAAGACAAACAAAAACAATAGATATATACAATGCAAAGCAAATAAAGAGAAAAATATAAACAAGCAAGCAGATTTTTTTGGCAAGCTCAGCACGCAAGCAATTTATTTTAGCAAGCACTTCTGCTCCTTCTGCAATTCTACTTTGGCAACCTGAAATAAAAACCACATATATACAGTTATATATATATATTTTTTGTAATTTTTTTTTTGAAAAGGAAACTTAAAAGTAATTTATGTTTTGGTTTTGTTTTTGAAGGGGTAAAACTAAACTAAACTCAAAGGAAGCAAACCCTTTATTTTTTTTGGATTGGGCTGAAAAAATTTAAACAAAACAAACTTAAAACTAAGAAAAGAAAAAAAAGGAAGTTCACTCACTAACTTATAACCCACCCACACCCACTAAACTTATAACCCGGCCCATTCAAAAAATTAGAACAATCACACTCACACTTCAGAAACAAACTTACACCCCTAAATCAAACTCGAGTCAAGATAAAAAGGAATTCGAAGTTGCTAAATAAAAAAAATATCGAATCAAATAAAAACTTGTATACAACCAAACAAAAATCAAGTCAAAGCAGTTGCGAATTGGCAGCGGTGATCAATTGCTAGGGGGAGGTCGCAATTGAAGACGGCGGCGAGGCGAGTGTCGCGATTTTGGGTTGATTGAGACGAGGGCGACTGGAGCTGTTGTGAATTGAGGGATTGGAGGCGGCGACTGATTTGGTTGTAGAAGGTGATTGAGCAACTGAAGGCAGTGGATTTCCGTCTGATGCTGTGGTGGTTCGCTGTGATTTGCAACAGCACTTTTGATTTCAGTGCAGCGATTGTGGGTTTGGTCGATGGTAGGCAAGGGGTTGAAGTGGTACAGTGACGAGATGATTGTCTGATGAAGTACAGGCAATGAGCAGTTTTTTGATGCAGTTGCTTTGGTTTTGAATTGGATTGTGACTTGATGGTGGATGTTTGTTATTATGCAAGTGGAGTGGTGGCAGTTCTGATATGTGAAAGAGCTGTTGAGCAGTGATATGAAGATGTTGAATGGAAGGTTGTATTGTGGGGAGATTTTTTTGGTGAATTGCTGAATGTCGAGGAAGAGCAAATGTTTACTGACTGGTTGGTTTTGAAGTGAGATTGTGAAAGGAGCTATGTGTAGAAGATGGAATGGCTGATGTATGAGGAAAGTAGTTGTATGCAGTGTCGATATGTTGTGGAAACTGATGGTAAAGGGGAAATGTATCGGTAATGTGACTGTGTATTGAAGTCTTCGATGAGTAAACTGTTTGCTAGTGGTCTTCGATGTACAGAGCAATGGCTAGGCAGTGAAATTTATTGAACGGTGAGGTTATGGTTGCTGGTGAGGTTGATGCGTTGAGCATTTGATTCGGTGATCTGGTGCAGTCTGTTGATTTGGTTGATGTATTGAAGGTAGTGGGTTGATGTGGAGACTGTAAGAGGAATGTTGTGTATGAACTGTTAGTAGTGGACAGATGACAGTTGAAACAGTGGGTGTCTAGTCAGTTGAAGTTGTAGGCTTTGAAGGTAAATGAAGTTCTCTGGTGGCCAGTCAGTAAAGTTAAGGGAAGGCAAGGGCACTGTGTAGAAGCAAGACAGCATGGGCTCTGGTTGACGTTAGGAGGTGGTTGTAATCAGGTTGACAGTGCAATGTGATCAAGTTGAGGGTATGGCAACTGGATGCATGCAGGAGGTTGTCAGGTGCACTGTCTTGGTGAAGTTGTGGTGTTCAGTTGAAGAAGAAGTTGTATGTGAAGAGGGTGGAAGTCTGTCGAGAAGGCAGTGACTACACTGGTGGCAGAGGAAAGCAGGGAGGTTTATGAGTTGATGTATATATATGGGAATGTGCAGATGAGGGGCGGTGTTAAGTGGAAGGGGGTTTGGAAGCAGTGAGAAGATGTTCAGTCTTGTACACAGTCTTGTACACAGAAAACAAAGACAGTCTTGTACACAGAGAACAAAATAGAGAGTAAACCAAAGGAAACAGATGTGGTGAAAAATGAAATGTAAACAAATAGAAAATAAAATCAGTGATGCACAGTTTTTTCTTTTTTTTACATTGTTTTTACAAAGAACAAAAAAAAACTGTGCATCACTGATTTTATTTTCTGTTTGTTTACATTTCATTTTGCACTACATCAATTTCTATCGAATTCCTTTATTTATAACATTGTTTATAATTTTATAACCGTGTTTGGCTTCTATTTGTTTATAAACAAAACCTTATTTACTTAACTCCATTATACACATTCTTTCTTATATATTCCATTTACACTTCAAATCTATTTTCAACATTGTTTTCAACTCCTTTTTATATTTCCAGAATATCACTTATAAAATCTCCTATATAATTCATTTTTTAAAATCCCATTTAATAATTCAGAATGGTTAGGTATAACCAAAAATCAATGTATATTTTCTCTAATTCAATTCTTTAGAAATAACTCTAGTTCCAATATATATATATATACTATTAACCCGCCTTTTGGCAAGGCCGTAGACAGGCGGATTTAACTAAATTGTTTGCTCGGTTGTCGAGACTGGAATACGATGGGTTTTAGTCAAATTAGATGGACAGACAATCAATCACGAATGGTAATCATGATTATGAAGCCGGGATTCAGCATATTCGATGGACAAAAGTCGTGGGATACTCGAAATACGAGTTTTGACAAAAGTTGAGTTGTCGCGGGTTGCCTGGAGTTTGCTTCGAGTTGTATTTGGACTTGCTTCGGGTTTTCTTGATGGTTTCTCCGAGTCATCCAGGGTAATGCTCTGGGTCGGCATGTTGGAGTCTGGAGTGGCTTGGCATGTTGGAGTCTGGAGTGGGTCGGCATGTTGGAGTCTCGAGTGGGTCGACAAGTTGGAGTCTTGAGTGGGTCGGCAAGTTGGAGTCTCGAATGGGTCGGCATGTTGGAGTCCCGAGTGGGTCGGCATGTTGGAGTCCCGAATGGGTCAGCAAGTTGGAGTCTCGAGTGGGTCGGCAAGTTGGAGTCTGGAGTGGGTCGGCATGTTGGAGTCTGGAGTGGGTCGGCAAGTTGGAGTCTGGAGTGGGTCGGCAAGTTGGAGTCTCCAGTGGGTCGGCAAGTTGGAGTCTCGAGTGGGTCGGCAAGTTGGAGTCTCGAGTGGGTCGGCATGTTGGAATCTCGAGTAGGTCGGCATGTTGGAGTCTCGAGTGGGTTGGCAAGTTGGAGTCTCGAGTGGGTCGGCAAGTTGGAGTCTCGAGTGGGTCGGCTAGTTGGAGTCTCGAGTGGGTCGGCATGTTGGAGTCTGGAGTGGACCGGCATTTTACATACTCCAGGAAAGCAATGGTCGGCTATATGGACTCGACTATGGTCTAAATGGGCCCGGATCACTCAGGAAGCCCGATAACTCGGATTTTGCCTATAAATACTACAAGCGGGGCTTCAAAAAAGGGATCTTCATTCTGTTTCCCTTCTTCTTCCTCATTAAGGCTACTCTGCCATAATTGTTTTGAAAACTCCGGACTGTAACCGTAATTGATTCTCATATCAATAAAAAGGAAAATTTTGGAGTGGACGTAGGCCAGAGTCAGCCGAACCACTATAAATCCACTATTTTTTCTACTTTCTTTTTAATTTTTACTTCTCTGCATATTTATACTCTCTACATACACTTTATCTGTTATCTGTGGCTGTTAGTTGGTGCTTTCATTTACGTTTGGGTGTTAGTCACCAATTTTGGCGCTAACATTTTGGTGCTTTCACTGAGAAAACTAGCACTCAGGGATTCTAAAGCTTGGACTTTGGATTTAAAGGCTTAGAAACTCGTATTCTTGGGAAGCTATGGCAAAGCAATCAACGAGACAAAGAGCGTAAAGAATTCAGCATGAAGGAAGTCAGGAGGCTTCCTCAGGAGCTAATCAGACCTCAGTTTTCATCACCAGAGATGAGATGGAAATGATGATGGATGTTATGCAGGAAGCGATACTGAAAAGGCAGGAGGAAATGATACAGAACCTACTCCAATAGGTTGGACAAGTTAGAGTGCAAAACCAAAGGAATGGAGTAGCAAGTAATGCTGGAAATGAGGATCACGAAGCTAGAGCGATAGGAACAGAGGCTACCCGGAATCAGGACCAAGGGCATGAAGCGACCGGAGTACAGGATAGAGTTGGACCATCGGGAACGGCCCCTGAACTAGAGGGCATGCCCCCAAATTGTGTAGGCTCCATTCCAGTAAGGATACCAGGCAATTATGGGCAATTTTGCGTTAATAGGGAAGTGGATGCTTATTTAGAAGGGCAGGTTCCGGGATTCCCTCGTGGACTTAGGGGGCAGGTTAGGGACATGGGATAGAGGCCGTTACTTGATGACAATGACAGGTTAACGGACGTAATCAGACGGGCTATGAGGGGAGGATTGGTGAATAGAGATTTGGAGGATGTGAACAGGAGCCCCTTCACTCCTATGATCATGCAGGAAAGGAATCCACCGGATTTCAAACTACCATCACTGAAAATGTATGATGGGAAAACAGATCCCACGGTTCACCTAACAAGGTATATGAGGCACATGGAAGTACTAGGGGCATCGGAGGAAGTCATAGCACGGTGCTTCCCTTTGTATTTGACGAATATAGCAACACTATGGTTCAGACAACTGGAAAGTGGCTCTATTAGCACATGGACAGAGTGATTGATAGGTTTATGAGGCAGTTTCAGGTCCACATCGTGAGACCTAGGAGTGTGATGACTTTGACATCATTGAAGCAATAGAAGGGAGAATCACTTAAGGATTTCTTAACCAGATTCAATGCGGTAGTGGCTTCGGTGGATCGACCTAATCCGTCGATGGTTTTGATGGCGGCAGTCTCAGGGATTGCAAATAATTCGGATTTTAAGATATCGTTGAAGCGGGATCCACCAATGGATCTCGGGGAATTTTACCATGAAGCGGAAAGGTTTCTAAGACAGGAAGATGCGAAGGCTGAAAGAAAAGGAAGAGAGGTAGAGGTTTATGCGGTAAAAGATGGAGGTCCACCCAGGGAGGATTCAAACAAGGACGACAGAGGCAAAAGGAAAATGGATAGCGAAAACACATCAAAAATGCAACGGAGGGAATCAAAATTCTCTTCTTATACGGATTTGAATGAGACTCTGGAATGAATTTATTTAGATACTCGAGGACGCCTCCAATATTGAAGGCCAGCAAAGTGGGAACCCTTCGAACACGAACGAGCATCGGGAAAGCATTGCCTATTCCATGAGCTGGATGGGCATAACAAAAATGACTACAAGCATTTGAAGGATATCATTGAGGAACATATAAGGAATGGTCATTTACAACAGTACATAAGGAATCGAGTTGTGGTAGTGGAACAGGAGCAGCCACTACCCACATCAGACGAAGTTGGCACTAGATCTAGGCATCGTCGCCTTATTATCAGCTGATTGGATTTATGGCTTTGAATAAGTAGTAAACCCCAAAGTAAGGTGGCTAAGTCACTTACACATGTATGGGATCGTGGACGGTCTCTAGGCATGCTCTGAGATGATGATATACCGTGATGCCCAGGTTTATGAAATTTTGTTTTTTCTATTTTCTGTGAACTCTAGTTTCTTTCTTGGTACTATGGACATTTGATTTTCTTTATTGTATGGAATTTTATTTTATCAATGGAACTCTGTGTTGATTGGATTTGGAATATTAATGTAATAAATAGTACAGGTCACACGGTTACGTTCCCGATTGGAGAGACGGGGCAGAAATAGCATGTCACGAGTCCCTTCGCTGGAGAGCGATGGAATGGACTCTATCGTGGAATGGACCGAAAAATATAAAAGTCCTTGACCGGAGAGCCAAGGCCGGAGAATATAAAGTCCTCGACCGAAGAGTCGAGGCCAGAGAATATAAAGTCCTCGACCGGAGAGTCGAGGCCAGAGAATATAAAAGTCCTCGACCGGAGAGTCGAGGCCTGAGAATATAAAGTCCTCGACTGGGGATCGAGGCCAGAGAAGGATACCCCATGGATTAAGTCCTTGACCGGAGAGTCGAGGCCGAAGTAGGATAAAATAACCCGGATTTGAGTAACAGGACCCAGAGAGGTCCTAGATCTAGGTATGGGGATGGTGAGGTCCCGGATATGGATTATAGGACCCAGCAAGGTCCTGACTTTGGATATGGACCCGGTAATGTCCCGGATACGGATTAATGGACCCGGCGAGGTCCCGGCTCTGGATATGGACCCGTCGAGGTCCCAGCTATGGATTATAGGACTCGGAGAGGTCCCGGGTTTGGATAAAATGACCAAAGGGATCACAGATTCGATTAACGGATCTAAGGCTATTCAAAACACACATTCCAAAGCAAGGCATGTTTTGGGGGGCAAATGTTAATCCGCCTTTTAGCAAGGCCATAGACAGGCGGATTTAACTAAATCGATTGATCGGTTGTCGAGACTGGAATACGATGGGTTTTAGTCAAATTGGATGGATAGACAATCAATCATGGATGGTAATCATGATTATGAAGCCAGGATTTGGCATATTCGATGGACAAAAGTCGCGGGATGCTCGAAATATGAGTTTTGACAAAAGTTGAGTTGTCGCGGGTTGCCTGGAGTTTGCTTCGAGTTGTATGTGGACTTGCTTCGGGTTTTTTTTATGGTTTCTCCGAGTCATCCAGTGTAATGCTCTGGGTTGGCATGTTGGAGTCTGGAGTGGGTCGGCATGTTGGAGTCTGGAGTGGGTCGGCAAGTTGGAGTCTGGAGTGGGTCGGCAAGTTGGAGTCTTGAGCGGGTCGGCAAGTTGGAGTCTCGAGTGGGTCGGCATGTTGGAGTCTCGAGCGGGTCGGCATGTTGGAGTCTCAAGCGGGTCGGCAAGTTGGAGTCTCGAGCGGGTCGGCAAGTTGGAGTCTCGAGCGGGTCGGCATGTTGGAGTCTCGAGCGGGTCGGCATGTTGGAGTCTCGAGGGGGTCGGCATGTTGGAGTCTCGAGGGGGTCGGCATGTTGGAGTCTCGAGTGGGTCGGCAAGTTGGAGTCTCGAGCGGGTCGGCAAGTTGTGTTGGAGTCTCGAGTGGGTCGGCATGTTGGAGTCTCGAGTGGGTCGGCTTGTTGGAGTCTCGAGTGGATCGGCATGTTGGAGTCTCGAGTGGGTCGGCAAGTTGGAGTCTCGAGTGGGTCGGCAAGTTGGAGTCTCGAGTGGGTCGGCATGTTGGAGTCTCGAGTGGGTCGGCATGTTGGAGTCTCGAGTGGGTCAGCAAGTTGGAGTCTCGAGTGGGTCGGCAAGTTCGAGTCTCGAGTGGGTCGGCTAGTTGGAGTCTCGAGTGGGTCGGCATGTTGGAGTCTCGAGTGGGTCGGCATGTTGGAGTCTCGAGTGGGTCGGCATGTTGGAGTCTGGAGTTGATCGGCATTTTACATACTCCAAGAAAGCAGTGGTCGGCTATATGGGTCGGCATGTTGGAGTCTCGAGTGGGTCAGCAAGTTGGAGTCTCGAGTGGGTCGGCATGTTGGAGTCTCGAGTGGGTCAGCAAGTTGGAGTCTCGAGTGGGTCGGCAAGTTGGAGTCTCGAGTGGGTCGGCTAGTTGGAGTCTCGAGTGGGTCAGCATGTTGGAGTCTCGAGTGGGTCGGCTAGTTGGAGTCTCGAGTGGGTCGGCTTGTTGGAGTCTCGAGTGGGTCGGCATGTTGGAGTCTCGAGTGGGTCGGCATGTTGGAGTCTCGAGTGGGTTGGCATGTTGGAGTCTGTTGTTGATCGGCATTTTACATACTCCAAGAAAGCAGTGGTCGGCTATATGGACTGGACTATGGTCCTAATGGGCCCGGATCACTCAGGAAGCCCAGTAACTTGGATTTTGCCTATAAATACAGCAAGCGGGGCTTCAGAAAAGGGATCTTCATTCTGTTTCCCTTCTTCTTCCTCATTAAGGCTACTCTTCCATAATTGTTTTGAAAACTCCGGATTGTAACTGTAGTTGATTCTCATATCAATAAAAAGGAAAATTTTGGAGTGGACGCAGGCCAGAGTCAGCCGAACCACTATAAATCCACTGTTTTTTCTGCTTTCTTTTTAATTTTTACTGCTCTTCATATTTATACTCTCTGCATACACTATATCTGTTATCTGTAACTGTTAGTTGGTGCTTTCATTTACGTTTGGGTGTTACTCACCAATTTTGGCGCTAACATATATATATATATATATATTTATAATCCCTTTAATTCCATAAAATTTAAATATATATATTTATAGTATCGAAATTCAGGTCAGTGCTACAATAGCGTCCAATAAATTTCAATCTCTATAATGATCGATAATCGATTATTCTACATAATTCATATGTAACAACCCTGTATTTTACAATTAATTTTAATTTGATTTTTCCAAATTTAAGAGCTTTATTTATGAAAAGAATAAATTTTGTTATTGTAAATAAAAAAAAACTTTGATTTTGTATGTGGATTTGAATTCCAAATATGACTAAATTTAATATTTCCAGAAAATGTGAATTTTGGTCAAATAGTCAAACTTCGACTTTTAACTTGAAAATTTAAAAGTGTGAAATTTATGAATTTTATCTTTTATTATAAAAATAGATTTAATAACTTGAATACTGCTTTTCGTTTCGTTGCAAACGGATTTAAATTGCAAAAGTTATACTATTTTCAATATTGTGTGTATATTGGGTTATTCAGCAATATTCTTTATTTTAAAATTATATAAATGACATTTTTATTTGATATATTTTATTCTAATTTGTACATTTATGTTATATAAAATATATTTTGGCTTTTAAATATTTTTAAAGTAAGGTAGGAATTTTTCCAGAGTTAGTAGTATTTTTCTTGCAAATTTCCATGCCCTGTTTGTAAATTTTAAACATTTTTCTTTAATCCTTTTCTATTTTCTCCAATTTAATTATCTATTTTATTTTGAAAATGATAAATAAATTATTTTAATTCAAATTTTCACTTCATAATATTTTTATAATGAAGTGTATAGTTTTTCAAGACTGACGGTGATTTATTTATAATTTTTGAACACTGTTTGGTATTTTTAAGTAATTTTCTTCATTCTTTTTATATTTTTCCAAAATTTATTATTTGTTTTCTCATATTTATAATTGATTTCGGTTTGTAAATTATTTTTCTGAATATTTTTGTTTATATAAAGATTAAAAAGAAAAGAAATATGAAAGGTTGTAAAACACTTTGAAACTTAAGCCCTTTTTTGTCCAAACCCTTCATTTTCTTTAACTCCTCAAATTTTGCCCTAGCCATCTAAAACCCTAGTGTAGCCGCCACTTTTTGTTTCTCATCTTTTCACATGAAAACAAATCAGCTTCTCATTTCTCATGGCTTCATCCAAAAATAGGTAATGGCCTCTCCTTCTTTTTCTTCTTTTCTCTTCATTTTCAATGATTTTTGCCATGTTTCTCTTGCTTTGCTTGGCCTAACACCTCCACCATCTCCTCCACCGACCACCACCACTTCCTTCCCCACACCATCCACGACCAAACCCCCTCCTCCTCTGACCATGACAGGCCATGCACTCCTTTTGACTAAAAACCACACAAAACCTTGCACAAATCCCTTAAAACAATGCATAGCCACCACTAGTTGCAACATACCTTCGCCCACCACCTTGGACACCACCTCTACCCGCCACCACCACCTTGCTACCACCACTACACATCACCATCTCCTCTCTCCAGACCTGTAGCAAGTCATGGCCAAGCCTAGGACCTTGTAGACCGAGCCAAAGATGAACCAAAACTCCACCATATTGCATAAAACTCTTCACATGCCTATGTTGTAACTTCCCCATCATCTCTAGCTTGTAGCCATGCATCCCTTGGTCCAAACCAGACCCAAACCATGTCCAAACCTGAACCAAAACATTCCCTAGGCCATGCAAAAGGATAGAGAAAGCAAGGCAAAAGATTTGACATTCAAATCTCTTTTCGTTTAAAAGTTATTCCATTTCAAGTGCGTTGAAATTGTGTTTGTTTTGATGTATGTTTTGGGTTGTAATACAAGAGTTGTAGCTTTGGATCTTGCTCTCCACTCAAGTCCGTAGTCTTGTCATCGTGCTTTTGTTCCATTGTGTCATTGGTTTTGATATCTCCAGCACAAATAGGTGAGTTATTCTCACTAGACAATATGTACCTATATAACTAGTAAATTGACACCCTGCGAATCTGTAGAAATATATTATCATGTTATATATGCTTATATTATTATCATATGATGTTCACACCTGTTATTACACCTGTTATATCATATGTTACTGTTATTTAATGTTATTCTGTTATTTATATCTGTTATCACCATTGCAAGTTCCCTATAGATTAGAATCACTATGGGTTGAAATGATACATACCCGAACGGACTTTAGAATAGGGAAAAATCATTATGGGCTGAAATGATAGGCCTGAATGATTTTTATTTAAATTATTTTAACTTGGGATTGCGGGTTTGAAATGATAGAACCCGGATTTTTCTTTTTTTTTAACTGCGGATTGAAATGATACATATCTGTATCACTTGACCTAAGTTAGAAAATTATATACAGGCCCGTGGTTATTTTATAAAGTGTTTTGGATATTTTTAAGTATTTTAAAAATTATAAATTTATGAAATTTGATTTAAATAGATTTTGAAATGTTTTAAAATAAAGAAATTATGATTTTTCCATGTGTTAAAAATGTAATTAATGAATGGTTTAACTGGATTTTTGAAATATAACTTAAGTTGGAAATTTGGAATTTTGGTTAAAAATGATATTTAAGTTATATAAATAAAATGGATATTAAATTTTATTTGGAAATGGTAAATATGATAATTTGATTAAATTTGAATTTAAGTGATTATTAAGTATTATTGATTTTTCTATGAATTTAAGTGGTTAAATAAATGAATGTTTAAAAGTGATCTTTTAAAATATAACTTGACTAGGAAATGTGAAGTTTGGTTTTAATTAAAGGTTTAAGTTAATTAAATAAAATTGGAAATTTTGTTAAATTGTGAAATGGTAATTTAAATTTGAAGTGTTAAGTCTATTTGTTGAAATGTGAAGAATTGGAACTTTTACACTTAAACTTATTAAGTAAATTGTTGAAAATTGGATTTAATTATAAGAAATTTATTGTGAAAGAAACGTGTAAAGTTCTAATTAATGAAAGAAATATGTAAAGTTTAATTTATGAAAGAAACGTGTAAAGTTCTAATTAATGAAAGAAATATGTAAAGTTTTACCTACTGAAAGAAACATGTAAAGTCTTAATTAATGAAAGAAACATGTAAGTCTTAATTTGTGTAATATTGATTTAAAATAATAAATGCCCCTTTTGTAATAAAACGTAAATTAAAACGTACATTCGATAATGTAAGTTTAATTAGTGTAATATTGATTAAATGATAAATGCTCTTTACTGTAATAGGAATGTAAGTTAAAAAGTACATTTAATATGTAAGTTTTAATTAATGTAAATGACATATTTTAATGACTAAAATAATAAAGTTTCTTTATTGTAATGATAATGTAAGTTAATAAGGTACTCTTGACTTAACATAAGAATTTTAGCATTAAATTGGATATTACAGTAACAAAGTTTATTTAACTATAAGGCTATAATAAAATGACCATGTTAAAAATTTGTAAGTATATAAATACTTTGATTTTATAAAATGTTAAATTGGGAAGTATAACATTCCAAAAATGCTATGATTCCTTAAGGTTACATTACCAAAATGCTATGATAATTTAAAGGAAGATTTCAAGTTTAATAAATTAAAGGAAATATTCAGTGATTTTGAAATTTGGGTTTTATTGAAATGATATATTATTGAATTGGTTTTGAAATGGAAATGATATATTTTTGAATTGGTTTTGAATAGATATGTTTTGGGTTTGAAAGTATGTATTAGTTTGAAATAAATGATATGATTTTGAAATGGTTTAAAGGATGTATTTTGATTTGAAACATAAACTATTTTTAAAACTTATAACCACGGGTTATAATAACGATTGGTTGGCAAAGAGACCGGGATCGGATATGGACATACTCTCTGTCGATACCGAAAACCACTTTGACAACCGTGTACGCGGTGGAGATTCCAGAATGAA
Source organism: Allium fistulosum (assembly GCA_030737815.1). NCBI lineage: Eukaryota > Viridiplantae > Streptophyta > Magnoliopsida > Asparagales > Amaryllidaceae > Allium > Allium fistulosum. The sequence continues at coordinate 270,322,153 of CM060902.1, read as the reverse complement.
GTAGGATGGTGGCGACGTTCTTAAGGTATGTTACGTGGACCCAACTCCCGTGAGTTGGCATAAGGTGGCTAAAACAGGAGTGATCTCGGACCAGTGAGGTAGCACCTCTTCTCAGACACATTTCTTCGATATTATACTCTTACTTGTGATTGATTAGATGGCCATCCTCCGATTTGGGAGTGTTGTTCGAGGTGGAACGGTAGTGGCTGCTATGCGTATCCATCAGTCTGTGTGCGTAATTGGTATATCTACCCTGGCATTGCCTAGTTGTGCCGTGTCACCTACCATATCGAGCTTTACTACGATTATGATTTTAAGATCCGATCGCGTTAAGGTTCTCCATCCCCTTAACGCTATTTTCTATATGATTATACTTTACTTATTAGACATTATTATAATAGCGAATATTACTACATAGTAGATATTTTAACGGATCCTTAGAGGATGGGCGGTCCCAAGCATCTTCTAAGTTACTTGTACCTTTATTACAGTTCACTTGAGTTGGTTTACATTATATAAGTATATATTGTCCTGACTCGAGTGTTTTGTGTTTTGCTTTACGCTCGGGTCAGCCTGAGTATTCACAGATTTGGATTTCCACCTTCTGGAGATTTGAATCGCTGGAGATTATTTGCTAGTCTTGTTCTATCAACTTCGGTTCCGTTGTTCTATTCAGCCTGTACTTGGTTATTGTATTGAGACTTCTGCTATACTTTATTTCTTATGTTGTATCTTATGTAACTCTGATATATTTTCATAGTAGCTTCATGAACTACTATTTCTTTTACTTCCGCTGCATTATTTTACTCTGTGTCTGTGATCTGTGATTATATTTATTTACTGTATATTCTGAGATTTGCCAAATTTTAATTACAACGTGGTATTTTGAGCAATTCAACTCCGGCATGAGTGTCTACCTATACACTTATAATGGATGCGAATGGTTGAAAATATCGGGTCGTTACATCATATATCACTATATATGAAAAATAAAAAATAAATTTGAGGAATCCAGTTGGATCCCTCCAACCTGTTTTCTTGCATCCATAGATGTTAATACACATAAAATAAATACCAATCCCACTTCAAGGGGGAAATCGTGGTATATAGGGTCATCCGCTATTATGCGGGGCGCATAGGGTCTCATTCGCTATATAAATGCGGGCATATCAATCACTCCAATATATATATATATATATACTATATACAATAACACATCCAGACTGATAATAATTATCAATTCGATCAATCAACCAATAATCAATTTTAACATTTTAAAATTTACCGGAAATCCTAATTCGAGTGAGATTAACTCACCTTTATTTTTGTTTGCAATCCACTTCAATCTCGACTTGATTTTCACGATTTGTTTTGGACTCGCATAAATAATTTCAAATTCGTAAATATTTGATTTATTATATGATTTATATATATCCTAATTACCAATATACATATTTTAAAATTAACAGTAAGTTAAAGTATGTATATTTTTTTTCTTAACCTATATATATATATACATATATTAAATTAAATTAAATTAAAACAGATTTGTTTTATACCTTACTGCAAATAGTTTTCTGAATCTTGCTCGCTACTCTGCCACTGCCAAGGATCAACTGACGACGTCTCTTCCCTGCATCGATCGTCAAGCCGATACTCCTCAAATCACCGTCGTCCATCGCCTGCTCGCGCCCAGGCGTCTTCGCCTTTGCCTCAGCCTCGTTTGAAAATCCTCGCCCACCCAAACATGGCCTTTGCGCGCGCCACTCGACGTCGCGACTATCCCCTTTGGCGCCTCTGATTCTAGCCGAGCTCGCTAGCCTGCTGCGATTCAATGCTCTTTTTTTTAAACGATTTCGTGAAGGGAGCAATTCGATTTTGAATTGAACGCCAGAACGAATTTTCCTTTAATATCGACTGGTGATGATTTTTTTTCTTTTCACGAATGGCTCTGAGTATTTGAATTCGATTTGAACTGAGAATGAGGGAAGGGGAAACGCGATTTAATTTGAAAGGAAATTTGTTTTCGGCCATTTTTTGCGAATTTTGATTTTGGTTGAATGATTCGTGAGTTAGAATTGAGATAAAAGAGATGGGTGGTTCGATTTGAGCTGATGGAAGGGAAAAGAGAAATGGTGCGATTTGATTTTTGCATGAAGGAATAAGCTACGGTTTGAAAGGATGAAAGATGGCTCGACTTGATTTCTGAATTGACAAATATAAATTTAAATATTGAAAATATCTCGTTTTAGCAACTTAATAATTTAGAGCTCCAATCGACTGTGTAGTCTCACGCTACACACCCGTGTTTTTCAAAAATAATTTAGATCTCCTATCGAGGCATACTGCTAGGCGTTCATAATGTTATACTCCTATTTCGAACGCAATGGAAAAGGTTTCGAGTCCTAATTCGATCGTATGGAAAAGATAGCATTTTAGACTCAATTTTTTTATATTAAACTTTCAATATTAATTCCAGCGCGTTTTCAGATCGTACGACCAAACGATAAACCCAAATGCTACGAAATTTAGAGTCCGATAATAATACACTATTACGGATCCAATGGAACTGGTTTCGTCGATATTGTGTATGGTGAAGCTTATATATACATACATACATACATACATACATACATATATATATCATATTCAGTAGTTAGCGCTTGAAAATTTAGTATAGCTTTCAAAATTTAGATATTTAGATATTCTCAATATCAGAAAAATCAAACTATTCAACTTATAAAAATAAATATTTCTATATTTGAAATTAGTTAATTATTCTAATAACAAATGGCTAAAAATCCGGGTCATTACATAAGGAATCCAAACGACGTTTCTTTAGTTTTCCCCAACGTAGGTGCAAGGTCAACTTTTGGTTCGATGAACCACACCTTTAAGAGCTATAGACTTTTCCTCAAACTTATGGAGTAAGATTAGGCTACCTAAATACCAACTTACATCATATTTTATTCAACGTAATAAATAGTTTATGAAAGTCATGCAATTTTCATCTACTTAGTGTACGAATGTATTATTGTATCATTTGATCCACATGTATTGTTTAATGTACTTCTAATATATGAATGTAATCTACCATGAACATATCGAGTAAAGCAGATTACACTTAACTAATGTCATATGGTATGGTATATAATATTGTATGTTAAAGTTGTGTGGACAATTCTATGAAAATAATCGTACAAACATGTCCTTATTCAGAGCGATCGCTTGAAAATTTTGTAGCATGTTCACCATCATCGTATTGAACCTTGCCTACAAGCCAGGTTAGCAGCCCCAAAACCCGTTCCTTCCTAAGATCCAAAAACAGAGTTCTATGCAGCATTTCTTCTATGCTGGCTCATTCTTGATCTATAACAGGAATGATCAGTCTCTCATCAAGAAAACTGCATCAATGTACTCATGTGTGCATGCAAATTATATATACTGCTATATAGTTTTGAAAACCAAAGTATATAAAAAGTACGTTCTCTCTTGTATATATATACTCTTGATCAAATCTAGGGTGATAACTCCTTCCCAATCTCTACTGGACTATGTTACCATCTCAGGTTAATCGTGTAACCTAAGCTCTAATAGCAAATGTGATAAACGACCTACACCACCATCACCTATATAACTAAATAGCGCATTGCTGCGATGCCCAACTAATGTAGGATGATTATCAAGGATTGAAAGAAATAAACCATCACAAAACCTGTTATATATCTCACGGCACATCGAATACAACATAATAATATCACTGATATAAAATAGGAGGGACAGTAATAACTAAAATAAACCACAATATCAGGGTGCATAGGTTCACAAAGTATACGACATAGAAATAGAGTTTATACAAGTGGAAATAAACTCATATAAAACTGTCTCAATAGAAAAGCAAACACTGTCTAAGCCCCACTGTTTGCATAGGAAAATAAGTAATAGTGTAGCTATATATAATAGAGAAAGCTCCATCCGACCCATCCTCTACACTGCCACTGCGTACACCTAGACTTGCTATCTAGTCTTCTCATTTAAGATTAGCTGAGATAATAAAAAGCAAAGCATAAAAAATCAAGTCAAACAATAGTCTGGTGTGAGCTATAAATGAATCTCAAAATACTATATAGGTCGATATAGTAAGAAACAAGGGTATATGAACCATACCGAACATGTCCCTACAACCAAAGAGTTAGCATATAATGAATATAATATGCTACTCTACAAACATCATAAGATGTACTACTGTAACACCCTGTAAAATTTAATAAAAAAATTAATCAATTAAAACAAGGCTAAAAATGGAAATTTTGTGAATGTTGAAATTTAATCATGAAAGTTACATCATTGAGTTTGTGGTATTTTTCTGATCAACTTCCATATATAAGTTTTTGTAATCGGACCTCAAATGGAAAAGTTATTCACGTTTGGATTTTTTGAATTCAAAATAATTCAAAGTGAATTTAAATTTAGACATTTAATTAATGTTAAGAATCGAAATTTAGGACGCTAATAAATATCTTGACGTTGATTAGAAATCTTGGGGTTTAAGGACCAATTAAAATAAATATTAACATTAAAACAAAATAGGAATTAAATAAAGCAATTAACGCAACATTTATATCGTTCCAAATATAATAGGTCGGTCGATTACCTTTCTATGGCCGGTCGACCTCTAGTGGTTGACCGCCTATGGGGGAGCTATCGACCGATGCTTTGAGTGGCGGCTAGGGTTTTGTTAAGTGTGAACAGCCTGGATTTTATTATTTTAAACCGAATTAAATCCAATGGTTCGAGTGTCTTCTAACCACTATAAATAAGAGGCTGGCCCCCTCATTTTTATTCTTAAATTATTTGGAATGTTAATGGAACTATGTCAGTTTTCCTCTTCTCTACGATTCAGAATCGCTTAGGGTTTCCAAGTAAGGGAATATAGACATATAAATATTCAATTTCTAATTCTATTCTTTCCTAATTTCTGATTATGAGTCTAATTTATATATATCCAATTGTTGTATATTCCAAAAAGGTTGAGATTTGAAAGAGGAATTAGGAGTGGATGTGAATCAAATCCAAAAGGGTGTAGGAAAATTCTCTATAGGTGGAAATCTTACCTTTTCTAATTTTTGTATTTGTATAGTAGAAGTTTTGATTTGTTTTACGCCATAGAGAATTTTGTTCATGAAAACCCTAAAACTAAAATCCCAAAATTCTCCCAAACGAAATGCCAATTCTTATGTTTATTGGAATCTCAATTATTTTATATTAAAATAATAGGATTTGTTTTATTATTACAATTTGAATATTTCATATTCTATTCCTCTTCCAACACTTCTCTATTGTTTTGTTAATAGGTTATGAAAGAAATTTAAGTTAGGAAAACGGTGTGTAAAGCATGAATTCTACTATTCATAGTTTGCATTGCTTATTTACAAAATTTAGACAAAAGGAAATCCCTTTTTCACTTCAGGTTTGTATATGGAAAAAGTTGAATAGAATATAAAAGATTTAAATTGCAAGTTCTGTTTTCATGAAATTGAGGCGTTGGTTCTACTATATTAATATATAGAACAAGTTTGGTTATGATTCTATTTTATTTATGCATGTCTATTTTGTCGGCTAAGGATATTAGCTACTTTGGAAGATATTATGGAAGTTTTGACATTTAACGATTAGTATAGGACGAAAAATCTTCTCATGCTTAAGAATATTTAGTTAGCCCGATTTACATATTTGTGTTTGTGTGTGTATTGGCGTATAAATATACTAATAGCGTATAGTTAATAACATATTAATTGCATAGTATAAATAAACTTTTTTTTTGAGAAAAATATGTGATCCTCTAAAAGAGGAGAGCACACATGATACTATATATAAAACATAACAAGGTGCTGCCAACATGCCTGGCAGGTGACAAAAAACAAAAACAAAATAAAGGAAATATGTCTGATAGGTACCTCTAAAATGAGCTCCGGCAAAGCCACCACCCATTACACCTCAAAATCGAGCTCCGGCATGGCCACCGCCCGATAGTAGGGTGTTAGAGATACCTAGAAATGCTGAGTAGCGTCAGAAGCCACTCTAAGAGGTCAAAGGTACTGGAAGCCAGCTCAGTCAAAAGAAATCTATGAAGCTGCCTCAGCTGATGATCCAGTAAGGAAAAACCACTATGAAAACTTTGATAAAGCTGGAAGTATCTCCATCCTCAAGCAGCAAATCTGGAAAAAGCTAACCTGAACACATGAATAAAGACACAAACTTCCTATCTAACCCAAACCTGAGACAAAACTAAGACAAAAGTTAGAATAAAACTCATATATGTATATAAATAGAATTTATATACATATATGTGTAAATAAAACAAAATAAGATATAATAGAGAAAAATAATCTAGAACAAAAACAAACAGATTTAAAGTGAAATGGAAATATGGTCCAGACTGAAGAAAATAAACAAAGTGAAATCAAAAATAAAAGAAAACAAATCCAAAATTAAGACGATTCTATAACTATCTTTGTGGACCATCAATTAAAAGCAAGTTATGAAGCACCGAGGGATCGTCATTTAAATTTGAAAAAAAACTAATACTATTATTGTTAGACTCAAAAATATTATTGTGTTGTTTAAAAGTATTGATATTATTACTAACTTTGTTAAGATATTCCTTAAAAATATAGTTTTTGGCTAGTTTATATTTAGGATTAGAGATCCAATTAAAGCAAAAGGACGAAATTAAATAAATCAATTTATTGAAATCATTTTTATTATTATTAAAAACACGTTGATTTCTTTCAAACCAAATGTACCAACAGGATATAGAGAATAAAGTATCAAGCAAATATCGATTATCCTTATTAAACTTAAATCTAAAAGTGTTCCAATAGAAAAAATAATCTGAAATTCTACAATTAATATTAAAGTCAAAAAATATATTAAGGGTGTGCATAAGAATAAAATGAGTATCCATACAGTCAAAGTAAATATGCTTAATATCCTCCAAATGTCTATTACAAAAATAACAATTATTATCAATGTGAATATTTTTTTCTTTTTAAATATTCTATAGTATTTAATTTTCCATGCATAATTAGCCACATATGGATTTTAGATTTAGGAGGAGCATTTGATTTCCAAATAAATTTAAAATAATTATAAGTTACACCCGAAAAATTAATAAATCTATAGAAAGAATTAGAAGAAAATTTCTTACTTTTATCCTATTCCCAACTAATAAAATCATTATCATTATCAATATTATAGAGATTTAATCTAGCGATGAGCAAATTAAACTGCCTAAGAGTAGGACCTTCTAGAATTCTGCTAAAACTAAAAATCCAAGGAGGATCATTATTAGAAGAAAAAACTTCTGAAATAAATGCATATTTAAAGTTGCAAATATCATATAACTCTCTAAACTCAATCTTAAGAGGAATGGCGGAAATCCAACTATCATGCCAAAAGGAGGTATTATTACCAGAGTGAACTATAATATTAATGCCTAAATTAAAAATCTCATTACATTTTAAAATGGATTTCCAAAAATAAGAAAGTTTACAAGAAACCGATGGGATAATTTGGTAAAGATTATTACTACCACTATAATAATATTTAGAAATAATTTCTTTCCAAGTGGCATTATCATTAATATCTTTATACTTCCATAACCATTTACCTAGAAGGGATAAATTCATATTACGCAAATTAATAACCCCTAAACCTCCATCTTTTTTGGATTTACAAACAGTATCTCAATTTACTAAACTTTTAATGCAGCTATTAGTGTTATCACCATTCCATAAAAAATCTCTTCGAATTTTATCTATTTTATCAATCACCCAATCAGGGAAAAGATGCATTGACATCCAATAGATCGGAAGAGCTGATAACACAGAATTAATCAAAACAAGTCTACCTGCTCTAGATAAAAGTCTACCATTCCAAACTATTAATTTACATTAAACCCCTTGGGAAAAAAAGTTAAGGATAATTATGGAAAATGTTCCAAAATTAAAGGTGAGATAAGGAGTTCTTCTTATAAGGCCTTAATACGTAAATGTCAGTGAGGTGTATGTGTAGTATGATAAGAGAGTGGAATTATGACTAAGTTATAGGGATGTGAAGGTAGTCAAAAGCTTTACTGGTGGTACCTCCTTATTCCTTAGTTGCTTGATATCTCTCCCAACAATCTTCGTGGGGATACGCCGAACAGAAGCTTCCCTTTCTACCTCCACCTTCTCTAACTGACTAGACTCTACAACCTCCGCCGAGTCATGTAAACACTTTCGCAGGTGCGACACATGAAAAACGTCATGCACTCCTGCGAGCCTATCAGGTAGCCTTACTCGGTAAGCCATCTTCCCAACTCTCTCTATGATAGGAAATGGTCCAACAAATCTAGGCTAAATTTCCATTTTATCTGAATCTTACCACATTCCTAAGCGGGGATATTTTGATAAAAACTAAGTCTCCAACCTCAAACTCTAAGTCTCTCCTCCGCCTATCTGCATACGACTTCTGTCTGTCTTGAGCCGTCTTCATCCTTCGCCGAATCAAATCCACCCACTCAGAGGTCTCCCTAACCATATCGGGTCCAAGTAATAACTTCTTCGTAGACTCTACCCAACATGACGGGGACTTGCAAGGTCTCCCATATAAATCCTCAAATGGTGCCATTCCTATACTTGTTTGGTAACTATTATTGTACGCAAACTCAACCAACGGAAGATGCTCTTCCTAAGTTCCTCCAAAGTCCAAAATGCACATCCACAGCAAATCCTCAAGCACCCTATTTACCCTCTGCGTTTGGCCATCCGTCTGGGGGTGATAGGTCGTACTCAACCTAAGTTGCGTTCCTAGCGCCTCCTGTAAGCTTCTCCAAAACTCACTAGTGAAAATGGGATCTCTATTATTAACAATGCTAGAAGGAACTCCATGTAGACGGACTATCTCTCGAATATACAAGGATGCCATATATAAAGCCGTACGCTTACTCTTAACTGGGATGAAGTTAGCACTCTTGGTCAATCTATCAACAATCACCCAAATGCTAGTGTTCCCTTTCCTAGAACGGGTTAAATCATCAATGAAATCCATAGAAATACTGTCCCACTTCCCCTTCGGCACATCTAAGGGCTGAAGTAATCCACTGGGCTTCTGCTGCTCGGTTTTTACTCTTTGGCATATGAGACACTTAGCTACGAATTCCGCCACGTCCTTCTTCATACCACCCCAATAGAACATCCTCTTCATATCCCGATACATTTTTTCACCACCCGGGTGAATAGTCATACAGAAATGGTGTGCCTCCTCCAAAACTGCTCTCAACGAGTCGCCGGTGTGTGGAACACAAAGCCTCCCATCTCTCCTAAGCCACCCTCTTCTATCAATGGTATAGCGTTGGAGATGTCTCGAGACCTCTCCTCGGCTAATCCTATCCATAATGTCCATGAGCTCCAAATCTTCCCACTGCCTCGAGCCAATCTGATCCATAAGGGTAGGCCTCACCTCTAATGTTGCCAACAATCCGGGAGTAATGTCCATAGAGGGCTTAAAATAAAAAGTAGAAATAAACTCCAAGCTCCTCCACTCTACGAACAAAGGACTAAGGTTGCCTTTTTTCTACTCAATGCATCCGCAACCACATTACCCTTGCCAGGAGTATAAGCTATCTTAAAATCATACGAGGCTAAAAACTCCATCCACCTCTATTGCCTCAAGTTCAAGTCCTTCTGCGAGAATAGGTACTTCAAAGACTTATGATCGGTAAAAACTCAAACCTCTCTCCAAGCAAATAGTGCCTCCAAGTCTTAAGTGCAAAAACTATGGCAGCCAACTCCAAATCGTGGATAGGGTAGTTCTTCTCGTGCGTCTTCAACTGCCGACTACCATAACACACTACCCTCCCTTCTTGCACCAACAACTCTCCTAAACCCATTCCGCATGCATTAGTGTATACAGTGAAAGGCTTAGCTCCGTCGGGTAAAACTAACACTGATGCACTAGTAAGGACTGTCTTAAGCTTCGTAAAGGAATCCTCACAATCCACGTCCCCCACGAAAGCTTTATTCTTCTTAGTAAAGTGCGTGAGTGGTGGTGAAACCTTGGCAAAGTCTTTAATGAACTTCCTATAGTAGTCTGCCAATCCTAGGAAGCTCTTAACCTCGGTAACGTTCTTGGGGGCCTTCCAATCTTGCACTACTATAACCTTGGCGGGGTCAACAGCCAAACCTTCCTTCGAGACTATGTGCCCAAGAAACGAACTTCCTCTCTCCAAAAATGACACTTTGAAAACTTAGCTCTCAAATGATGACTACGAAGTGTGCGAAGAACTTCTTCCAAATGAACAGCATGCTCCTCCATATTCTTGGAAAATACCAAGATATCATCCACGAATACCACCACAAACTTATGTAGGACATCCCTAAAGACGCGGCTCATCAAATCAACGAAATAGGCTGGAGCATTGGTTAGCCCAAAAGGCATAACCAACCACACCAAGAATCCGTACGGTGTCCTAAAGGCAGTCTTATCTATGCTGTCATCAGCGACTCTAAGCTGATGGAATCCTGTGGCTAAATCAAGTTGAGAGAACCGAAGAACCTACCAACTGTTCAAAAAGATCGACAATCCTAGGAAGTGGATATCGGTTCTTCTTGGTGAGCTTATTCAATTCCCTATATTCCACGCAAAGTCGGAGAGAACCATCCACCTTAGTGGCGAAGACGACTGGCGCTCCACACTCCGATATGCTCCTTCTTATGAATCCCTTTTCCAAGAGCTCACGAATCTACTTGCTCAATTCTTTCCTCTCTCTAGGTGCCATGTATCTCACAGGTAATGCTGCTGGCTTGGCATTCTCGGTCAAATAAATCCTGAAGTCAATCTCTCTCTTGGAGGTAGTCCCCTAACCTCCTCCAAGACGTCTGCAAAATCTCTAACAACGGGAACCGAATGCAACTCTGATGAAGATGAATCAAGGGAATAGAGAAAACTCAACATGACTGACCCTTGCGGGTCGCAAGATACCTCTAGAGTCCTACCACTACAAGTCTCAAGTCTAATGACTCTCCTCTCGCAGTCTAAGATAGCTCCGTATGTGGATTGCCAATCCATCCCTAAGATCATCCCATACCCCGAGAATCCCAAAACATAGGCATTGCAGTCAAACTCTACGCCTAGGATAAAGATTTTCAAACCCCTACAAACCATAGATAAGTGTGTCGATCCTCTTATGGGATTTGAAACAATAATGGGGTCTACTACAAATGATATGTCCAAGTGCAAACAATCTACTAGAGAGCTAGAGATAAAAGAGTGTGATGCACCAGAATCAAATAAAGTCCGAATAGGAAATCAGATATAGAAATCAAACCTTCAACTGTGACTTTCCTACCTCTATCTGGAATGCTACCGGAAGGTGCTGCGTCTAATGTTTGAATCTATGCAACTGGTGCTCTCGTTCCCTAAGGACAACTCCTACTCATATGACCGGGCTGCCCGCAAGTATAGCACTTACCCTTCATCTTCTCCTTCTAGCAATCCCTGGCCATATGTCTAACCTTCCCACAACCATGGCACTTTATTCCTTTCTTAATCTGCTTTTGAGGACCATCACCTTTCTTCTTCTTCTTATTCTTTTCCCACCACTTCTTCTTGGACCTTGTGACTTATCCTCCTCTTTAGACTCTCCCTCCTTCATTGTATCTGACATCAGCACCATCTTGACCAAAGACTCATAAGTAGCTCCCGTCGGTACATGAGTCAGCAATAATCCCTGAAGGGTTTGATTCAATCCCTTCGCAAACTTCATAGCTTTCTTGTGCGGCGTGTTCACCAATTCCATACCAAACCGCGACAGCACATTGAATTGATTGATGTACTCCTTGACAGACAAACCCCCTTGCTTCAAATTTTTAAACCTCTCCAGCTGAAAACACTCTTCCGCTTGAGACAGAAACTTCCTATCGAATCGCTCTTGGAATCCATCCCAAGTAATATTCCTTCCCTCCAACTTGATCACCTCCCACCAATAAGATGTCTCTTCCTTTAGCTGCCAAGCAGCTAGCTGAACTCGTTGCTGACCATCCAATCCCAAAAGACCAAAAACCCTCTCTATGTCCCTAAGCCATTCTCTCACCTCCAAAAATGTCTCCTTGCCGAAAAAAGTCTTCCCGCCCAAACTCGCAAAATCTTTACAAAGCTTAGAGACATTGATGGTGGTAGGTGGGTTGATGGGATCCCTACGCGCTAGTGCGGGATTAGGCGCAGGCCCGTGCACCTCTGGAGTCGTGGCTTGTAAGTACCTACGAAACCAGGCTAGGACTGGAATGCCCTCAAGAAGGTTCAGGGCATTAGCCATTCTACGAAAAGAAAAGGATAATTTAGGAAAGAGTCAAAGGGGAATTGAACTGGACTTATGAGGGGATTTTAAAAAATTCTTTTATACTAAAAATCATTTCTAAAAGTTATTTCCTAAAAAATTGTAACGATCTCAGATTTTAAATAAATTTAAATTGATAATTAATTTAGTTTTTGAATAAAAAAATTGTGAAATTAATTGATAAATTGATGCGAGTTTCCCCGAGATCAAATAAATTCTATGTTAAATCATTTAAAATTTAAATATTGTATATATGTGAATATATATATGTATATGGGCATATATGAGTAAATTTGAATTTATATACATATATACATTGAATTTAAATTTAAATCTTAAATAAATGGGTTAGAAATAAATATAAAATATAGACTTTGGACACAAGGAAATAAATAAATGATTTAAACTTAGAATTGATGGTTAATAATGATTTGAATTTATAAAATAAATATAAGACAATAAATATTAAGGTAAAATAATAATAATAATAAATATTTAAACTAGAAATAGAAATAAATATAAGATAAATTATAATAAAAATAGAAAGTAGAACATTTGCTTAAAATTTTAACGACAAATTAAAATCTAGAAATTCATCTATATTACCAAATAATATATATATAGTTTTATATAATATAAAATAAATATATATAAATCTTAATATCATAATACAAAATAATACAAATAGAATGAATACATAAATAAATTCAAAACAACATGTTAATAAACTATGTAAAATATAAAGTAACACATTAGCTAATTTTAACAACACATTAAATATAGAAATACAGTCAAATATAAAACAAGACAAAGTAATAAGACATCAATTATATATATTTATGTATAAGCAAAACCATATATATAAATGTACTTGCAACAGGAAAAGAAGAACTATGTACAAACAAGAGGATAAGTATGAACAAGGTTAAGTATATAGTACAAGGCAATTAATGTAGCACCACAAATTTTTCATCAGCCACTAAACAAAGAAAAAATCTCTAGTAAACAAATAAACAAAATATTTTTTGTACATCTCTTATACCAGTATTGACACAACCCTGTACAACAAAATATCATCACCCTGTAAACTCAATTTCTTATATCAAACTCTTCAACTCATTTTCGTCCATCTGAAACTGTGTAAACCTGAGATAAATATCATCTTAAATTTAAACAAACTTCAACATAAAACAACAATACAAATTCATATAGCCAGAGATAAAGAAGAAAAGGTTTCAGCTTGCAAATTTCAACCTGTTTCAAAATAGAAGAAGCTCTGTTCTTTCTTCTGGAAATCATGGTGAGCAAACCTCTTAACCTGCTTCTATCTGATTGATGTCATGGTTAATATTTGAATCTGTTATGGAAGTGTTGCTTAGTTGTTAGATATATCTGCATGTATATATCTATGTATGGATTGAGATATGCATGCCTGTGTGTGAATATGGTTTCTCTATTATAACAAACCCAAAATCTACTAGAGAAAAACATTCATATCTTCATATTTAGATCCTTTCAAACTATGATTTCTGAAAGGAAATCGTCTATAACAAAGTTAAGCAACTTCTAAAAATAATTTTAGGGAAAAATATTAAGTGGATATTTTGTAAAATATTTCTTTACAGTAAAATCATTATGAATCAGAAAATTCGAGTGTTTCAATTTTAAAATCTGATAATGTAATCATGTTCGTATTTCAAAATAATGATTTTTGGTGGAGATCTTGTGATTTTTAAGCAAGTGATGGCCGTGAATTTGTAAGATGATCAGATAAAGCATTTCTGTAAAATACTGTTGATCGGCGAGTTTATCCTCGTCGAAATTGTGATGGAAGCTAGTTTGAGCGCCATAGATCACCAGAAAAATGCTTGCAAAAATTTTTGTTGATCGTGGTGACGTGACGACTTGATTGTAGGAGTTAAACCTAAGTTTGGTTGGGATCGAAATTCGATCAACTGTAGCGTCGATGTTGAATCGGACTTCACCGCAGGTAGTGGAATCGAAGTGTGGAAGCATGGCGAAGGTTCAGACATATGGACATGGTCTCTGGCGATGGTACGTGGTGGCGCAAGGCATTTCCAGATGATCAGGTTGGGATCCAATTTGTATCGACTTGTTCGATTTTGATTCCCAGGTTGATTCGAGGATTTAGGTGGTTAGGTGGTTTGGGTAGGTCATCGATGACCTGTAGATGGCGGCGATGATGATCAGAATGCCGGCGAACTCATGTGCATGTGCACATATGTATGGGTTGTGTCAGAAGTTGGATTTAGAGAAGATGAAGTCGAACTCGAGTTTATACTCGGGTAAACGGGGTTATGGCTCATGTGGGTTATCGGGTAGCTCGGGGGGTGGTTACGCCAGTTATAAATTTAAAACAAAGTTAAAATTAAAAAGAATAAAAGAAAGGGGACTCCGGGATTGCTCGGGGAAAATATTATTGAGCTCGGGTTAGCACTCGGATTGATCTCGTGTTTATGATGAAGCAGTTTTAGATTTTAAAATAAAACAGGTTTTCAAATTTAAATCAAGTTTTAAACCTTTCCTGATTAATTCTTGTAGAATAATAAATGTTTTAATTTAGTTTTGGAATTAGGATTTAAAGTAAATTATTCTAAATTAATTAAGTTCAAGCTTAATTAAGTAATTAATTACTTAATATTAAAGGTTAATTTAACAAATAAATTAAGGTTAATTAATTTGTTATTAATTATTAATTAATTAAGGAGTAATTAATTAATAAAAGTAATTGAGAGTTAATTAATTAACAATTAAGGGTTAATTAATTAAGATAATTAATTAAGGAATGATTAATTACTGACTTAATCAAATTGTAATTAATGATAATTAATCATTGATTAAAGATTACTAATGAAAGCAATTATGTGGTTGATAAATTTAAAACCACACGATTTATTCATCTTAAATTAAGATGGTTGATTGTTATTGAATGTTGTGTGATGGATTGATATATCTGATATGTGATGTGATGCTATGTAATATGAAATGCTTTGAGCTGAGCTGTTATATCTATGATGAATATACTGTTGTATGAATATGAAAACACTTTGGACCCGTAAAACGACATTTGAATTTCGATGCGACAGGGAGTCGGATTCTAGTTTGTTATTCGAAACCCACATCGAATCGTAATGATGAATCCTTGTGATCGATAAATTGACTTTATCTATGAATCCGTGAATGAAGGATAAGCGTTATAGTTTATACCGCTTATCAAATATATTGCTGTATTTGAATCTGTGATGATTGAATGATGTGCACTATTGTGTGTTAAACCCCTGGACTACACCATACATACACAAATATGGATTTCACGAGGAAATTGGTTAAGTCACAAATGATTTAAATTTAATCTTTTTGAAATTGAAATATTAATTTCAATTGATTTTGGAAATGGATTTGGGTTAAATGTTAAAGCTTTTGAAAAGGAGTTTTTAAGATAAAAGTTATTTTGAACAACTTGGTAAAGTTTTTCAATTTAAATATTTTAATTTGAATTTGAATTCAAAATTTGGAATTGAATTCCATGTATGGAAATTATGGTTAAAGATGTTATAAATGTGGTTACATGAATTTAAACCATTTTAAAAGTATGGTTTTGAGTTGAATTTAATCCAAGGGGTTTAACTTGTATAAATGAATCGGATTTTTCCGAAATGAAAACTGTTTGTTTTCAAATTATAAAAGCTTTCATATAAGAAATGAAATTCCAATTTAAATTAAAGGAATGTTAAGTTTGAATTGGAAATGGTTTTCCAAGTTACGAATAAATCTTTGGAAACGTGTTTTGAAAGCTATGAGTTAAATCTTTGATTTAAAGATTTGATGAGTTAATCCAATTGAGATGGAAATCGATTTGAAAATCTGTGAATGGATCTTTGTGAAACTGGGTGAACTTTGTGAATTGAATTTTTTGTGTAAAAGATTAAAATGGTAATTTGTTTAAACCATTTGAAGAGAAGTTTTGGGTAATAAGTTGTGACTTAATTGGAATCCCATTATCCATATGTTTTTAAATATTGCATTCACTATTCGGTTTAGCCGGGAGAGGACTTTGTGTCATATAACCCATTCCGAATAGTGATACGACGTAAATGGATAGCATTTGAAGACCGGTGTTGAAGACCGGGTATTTGTGAGAACGATAGGATAACCTATCGATTGTCTCTGCACCGAGTGGCTCCGGTATAGAGATTCACTAAGTGATGGGAAGTCCGATCGGGATTGTGAATACCCGGATTGCAAGGGCTTCTTTGGAAGTGCCTTCGGTTCTGTTCGAACCCGGAACAGACTTGTATGGTTGTATGTCTGACACTACACTTTGAGATATAAAGTTGATTTCTTTCAAATACATTTCTGTTTGGTGGCGGAGATTTATTCTCTTAGCTTAACACCCTTCTCTGAGACGTACGAGCTCAGAGGTTATGTAGTTGAAGGTTATCAGAGACATACTCCCAATTTTGTAGTGTGGCATGCTAAGTGTTGTTGTGTGTTGCTGATCATTTGTTGATCATTTGTTGATCAAAGCATGGCTTTGTGAAAAAGCGTAGCTTTGTGGACGAGACTGCATCAGGACCTCACAGCCTGGAAATGGTCGAAACAGGAAAGATGCGGCAAGGTTTCAGGGGTAGCTCCCCTAGGGTATGTCCATTCCTTCTGGAAAAAGGTGGTATCATGGTATGGAGCCCAGATATTTACCTGTGTGGTTGCTCAATCTCATTTACTGTGCGATTGTTGCTGTGTGATCGAGGCCTCGGATAAAGGTCGCAAATGACCGGGGGTGGCATATCTCAGGTTTACTACCCGGGAACGGATTAACCGGCCTTGTGTTGGCAAAGAGCAGTTGTCTCTCGAGGCGTCCCTCCAGAGGCGTTCCCATGTGGCATAGGAAGTTCCTTAGCCTGACCATTTGTTGGAAAATCCAAAGAAACAATACGAGCCCTTTACGATTGCAATTTGTATAACCTATCTCCTCAAGCGGCAGCTATAGCAGGCATAATATAATGGTACCTATGCTGGCTAAGATTAATATTGTATTTTCAAAATGATTTTGTACACTATGCACTAATAATAATATCAAAAGAGTTTTTCTTGCATAGGAAGCATATTTGATTATCATAAGCAGAAATCTCCTCCAAGTCTGCGATTGCATTGTGTGTGGTGGGAGGTCTAATGGTAGTTTCATTTTCCAAAAAGCATTGCGGATTTCAATGTTTAACATTCTTTTGTTGTTTGGTTTAAAGATAAACTGTTTTTGTTACTCACACCAGTCTCATGACTAACCTGGAGTTTATTGTTCCCTTCCTAAACTCTGGGTACCCACAATTTTACACACGGGCAGTCTAGAGTTGGGTTTTTCAGATAGTCAGGTTTGATAGATTATCGGGAGCTAGTTCAGTTTTTGGAGATCACGACCGACCTTGCTTATCTTTGTGGTACGTGATGGGGGTTCGAGCTTGATGTTGGAGTTGGTGCACTCATTCTCTTTTAAAGGTTTTTTGGAGTTATCACTTCTGTTGTTCCGCTGTAACATTATTTGTCTCTGATATTCTTGTATCATATAGATATCATTATTGTATATCATATTCTGGATATTGTATCATTTGTGATGTATATGATATCATTCATTTCTTTCTTCCGCTGTGTTGTTATAATTACTATGTTATAAGCTCCAGCGAGCTAGATTCGGCATTTGAATCTGTGGCATTCGAGTACACGTGAAGTACGGGTGCCGATTTTCGACGGCCGAGTCAGGATCGTTTCAATTGGTATCAGAGCTAAGGTTGAACTTTAGCCCAGGAGTATAACACATTAAGTAACTCATTAGAGATAGGGTGAAGTATACCCTAGAATGAGTAATCCCTAAGATATCTGTCTGTATGCCTCAGTAAATTCTCTTGCTATCCACTGATAGTAAGTATGAGTGCAAGAAGAGGATGAGATAGGGGACAGGGGAATACGACTATAAATGGTCAATACCCTGTAACAACAAGGAAGCAATCTTTTCTCTATCAATCTCTTTTGTTCATCATCTTTTCTCAATTCTTCGATGGTTCCTGGTAGATCCAGGAAGAAGATTGATATATTTTCATGGGACATAAACTCCAAATAGGTCGAGTTGTTTGTTTGGATGAATTGGTTGCTTTGGTTGCTATGGTTGATAGGTATACTTTAGTTTCTAAACTAAAAGTTTTGGAATTGTATCCATATATATATCTATTCTTTGGGTCCCAATATGTTCTACGAATGGTTATTTATCCTTTTGAACTAACTAATGCCACTGCATATTTCGTAGATCTGGATAACCCGAGTATCTTGTAAAACATTAAAAAGATTCATTCTCGTATCTATTATTGATATTCTGATTTGGTAAGCCAAAGGCAGAATAGATATTCAGTTTGATTTGATGAAACATTCTTCATCTATCTTTGTGTCTCCCTAGCAAATTTCGAGGACGAAATTTCTTAAGGGGGAAGACTGTAACGATCCCAGATTTTAAATAAATTTAAATTGATAATTAATTTAGTTTTTGAATAAAAAAATTGTGAAATTAATCAATAAATTGATGCGAGTTTCCCCGAGATCAAATAAATTCTATGTTAAATCATTTAAAATTTAAATATTGTATATATATATATATATGTGAATATATATGTATATGGGCATATATGAGTAAATGGGTTAGAAATAAATATAAAATATAGACTTTGGACACAAGGAAATAAATAAATGATTTAAACTTAGAATTGATGGTTAATAATGATTTGAATTTATAAAATAAATATAAGACAATAAATATTAAGGTAAAATAATAATAATAATAAATATTTAAACTAGAAATAGAAATAAATATAAGATAAATTATAATAAAAATAGAAAGTAGAACATTTGCTTAAAATTTTAACGACAAATTAAAATCTAGAAATTCATCTATATTACCAAATAATATATATATAGTTTTATATAATATAAAATAAATATATATAAATCTTAATATCATAATACAAAATAATACAAATAGAATGAATACATAAATAAATTCAAACCAACATGTTAATAAACTATGTAAAATATAAAGTAACACATTAAATATAGAAATACACTCAAATATAAAACAAGACAAAGTAATAAGACATCAATTATATATATTTATGTATAAGCAAAACCATATATATAAATGTACTTGCAACAGGAAAAGAAGAACTATGTTCAAACAAGAGGATAAGTATGACCAAGGATAAGTATATAGTACAAGGCAATTAATGTAGCACCACAAATTTTATCATCAGCCACTAAACAAAGAAAAAATCTCTGGTCAACAAATAAACAAAATATTTTTTGTACATCTCTTATACCAGTATTGACACAACCCTGTACAACAAAATATCATCACCCAGTAAACTCAATTTCTTATATCAAACTCTTCAACTCATTTTCGTCCATCTGAAACTGTGTAAACCTGAGATAAATATCATCTTAAATTTAAACAAACTTCAACATAAAACAACAATACAAATTCATATAGCCAGAGATCAAAGAAGAAAAGGTTTCAGCTTGCAAATTTCAACCTGTTTCAAAATAGAAAAAGCTCTGTTCTTTATTCTGGAAATCATGGTGAGCAAACCTCTTAACCTGCTTCTATCTGATTGATGTCATGGTTAATATTTGAATCTGTTATGGAAGTGTTGCTTAGTTGTTAGATATATCTGCATGTATATATCTGTGTATGGATTGAGATATGCATGCCTGTGTGTGAATATGGTTTCTCTGTTATAACAAACCCAAAATCTACTAGAGAAAAACATTCATATCTTCATATTTAGATCCTTTCAAACTATGATTTCTGAAAGGAAATCGTCTATAACAAAGTTAAGCAACTTCTAAAAATAATTTCAAGGAAAAATATTAAGTGGATATTTTGTAAAATATTTCTTTACAGTAAAATCATTATGAATCAGAAAATTCGAGTGTTTCAATTTTAAAATCTGATAATGTAATCATGTTCGTAGTTCAAAATAATGATTTTTGGTGGAGATCTTGTGATTTTTAAGCAAGTGATGGCCGTGAATTTGTAAGATAATCAGATAAAGCATTTCTGTAAAATACTGTTGATTGGCGAGTTTATCCTTGTCGAAATTGTGATGGAAGATAGTTTGAGCGCCATAGATCACCAGAAAAATGCTTGCAAAATTTTTTGTTGATCGTGGTGACGTGACGACTTGATTGTAGGAGTTAAACCTAAGTTTGGTTGGGATCGAAATTCGATCAACTGTAGCGTCGATGTTGAATCGGACATCACCGCAAGTAGTGGAATCGAAGTGTGGAAGCATGGTGAAGGTTCAGACATGTGGACATGGTCTCTAGCGTTGGTACATGGTGGTGCAAGGCGTTTCCAGATGATCAGGTTGGGATCCAATTTGTATCGAGTTGTTCGATTTTGATTCCCAGGTTGATTCGAGGATTTAGGTGGTTAGGTGGTTTGGGTAGGTCATCGATGACCTGTAGATGGCGGCGATGATGATCAGAATGCCGGCGAACTCATGTGCATGTGCACATTTGTCTGGGTTGTGTCAGAAGTTGGATTTAGAGAAGATGAAGTCGAACTCGAGTTTGTACTCGGGTAAACGGGGTAATGGCTCGTGTGTGTTATCGGGTAGCTCGGGGGGTGGTAACGCCAGTTATAAATTTAAAACAAAGTTAAAATTAAAAAGAATAAAAGAAAGGGGACTCGGGGATTGCTCGGGGAAAATAGTATTGAGCTCGGGTTAGCACCCGGATTGATCTCGTGTTTATGATGAAGCAGTTTTAGATTTTAAAATAAAACAGGTTTTCAAATTTAAATCAAGTTTTAAACCTTTCCTGATTAATTCCTGTAGAATAATAAATGTTTTATTTTAGTTTTGGAATTAGGATTTAAAGTAAATTATTCTAAATTAATTAAGTTCAAGCTTAATTAAGTAATTAATTACTTAATATTAAAGGTTAATTTAACAAATAAATTAAGGTTAATTAATTTGTTATTAATTATTAATTAATTAATGAGTTATTAATTAATAAAAGTAATTGAGAGTTAATTAATTAACAATTAAGGGTTAATTAATTAAGATAATTAATTAAGGAATGATTTATTACTGACTTAATCAAATTGTAATTAATGATAATTAATCATTGATTAAAGATTACTAATAAAAGCAATTATGTGGTTGATAAATTTAAAACCACACGATTTATTCATCTTAATTGAAGATGGTTGATTGTTATTGAATGCTGTGTGATGGATTGATATATCTGATATGTGATGTGATGCTAGCTGTTATATCTGTGATGAATATACTGTTGTATGAATATGAAAACACTTTGGACCCGTAAAACGACATTTGAATTTCGATGCGATAGGGATTCGGATTCTAGTTTGTTATCCGAAACCCACATCGAATCGTAATGATGAATCCTTGTGATCGATAAATTGACTCTATCTGTGAATCCGTGAATGAAGGATAAGCGTTATAGTTTATACCGCTTATCAAATATATTACTGTATTTGAATCTGTGATGATTGAATGATGTGCACTATTGTGTGTTAAACCCCTAGACTACACCATACACACACAAATAAGGATTTCACGAGGAAATCGGTTAAGTCACAGATGATTTAAATTTAATCTTTTTGAAATTGAAATTTTAATTTCAATTGATTTTGGAAATGGATTTGGGTTAAATGTTAAAGCTTTTGAAAAGGAGTTTTTAAGATAAAAGTTATTTTGAACAACTTGGTAAAGTTTTTCAATTTAAATATTTTAATTTGAATTTGAATTCAAAATTTGGAATTGAATTCCATGTTTGGAAATTATGGTTAAAGATGTTATAAATGTGGTTACATGAATTTAAACCATTTTAAAAGTATGGTTTTGAGTTGAATTTAACCCAAGGGGTTTAACTTGTATAAATGAATCGGATTTTGCCGAAATGAAAACTGTTTGTTTTCAAATGATAAAAGCTTTCATGTAAGAAATGAAATTCCAATTTAAATTAAAGGAATTTCAAGTTTGAATTGGAAATGGTTTTCCAAGTTACGAATAAATCTTTGAAAACTTGTTTTGAAAGCTATGAGTTAAATCTTTGATTTAAAGATTTGATGAGTTAATCCAATTGAGATGGAAATCGATTTGAAAATCTGTGAATGGATCTTTGTGAAACTGGGTGAACTTTGTGAATTGAATCTTTTTGTGTAAAAGATTAAAATGGTAATTTGTTTAAACCATTTGAAGAGAAGTTTTGGGTAATAAGTTGTGAATTAATTGGAATCCCATTATCCATATGTTTTTAAATATTGCATTCACTATTCGGTTTAGCCGGGAGAGGACATTGTGTCATATATCCCATTCCGAATAGTGATACGACATAAATGGATAGCATTTGAAGACCGGTGTTGAAGACGGGTATTTGTGAGAACGATAGGATAACCTATCGATTGTCTCTGCACCGAGTGGCTCTGGTATAGAGATTCCCTAAGTGATGGGAAGTCCGATCGGGATTGTGAATACCCGGATTGCAAGGGCTTCTTTGGAAGTGCCTTCGGTTCTGTTCGAACCCGGAACAGACTTGTATGGTTGTATGTCTGACACTACACTTTGAGATATAAAGCTGATTTCTTTCAAATACATTTCTGTTTGGTGGCGGAGATTTATTCTCTTAGCTTAACACCCTTCTCTGAGACGAACGAGCTCAGAGGTTATGTAGTTGAAGGTTATCAGTGATATACTCCCAATTTGGTAGTGTGGCATGCTAAGTGTTGCTGTGTGTTGCTGATCATTTGTTGATCAAAGCATGGCTTTGTGAAAAAGCGTAGCTTAGTGGACGAGACTGCATCAAGACCTCACACCCCGGAAATGGTCGAAACAGGTAAGATGCGGCAAGGTTTCAGGGGTAGCTCCCCTAGGGTATGTCCATTCCTTTTGGAAAAAGGTGGTATCATGGTATGGAGCCCAGATATTTACCTGTGTGGTTGCTCCAATCTCATTTACTGTGTGATTGTTGCTGTGTGATCGAGGCCTCGGATAAAGGTCGCAAACGACCGAGGATGGCATATCTCAGGTTTACTACCCGGGAAGGGGGTAACCGGCCTTGTGTTGGCAGAGAGCAGTTGTCTCTCGGGGCGTCCCTCCAGAGGTGTTCCCATGTGGCATAGGAAGTTCCTTAGCCTGACCATTTGTTGGAAAATCCAAAGAAACAATACGAGCCCTTTACGATTGCAATTTGTATAACCTGTCTCCTCAGGCGGCAGTTATAGCAGGCATAATATAATGGTAACTATGCTGGCTAAGATTAATATTGTATTTTCGAAATGATTTTGTACACTATGCACTAATAATAATATCAAAAGAGTTTTTCTTGCGTAGGAAGCATATTTGACTATCATAAGAAGATATCTCCTCCAAGTCTGCGATTGCATTGTGTGTGTGGTGGGAGGTCTTATGGTAGTTTCATTTTCCAAAAAGCATTGCGGATTTCAATGTTTAAAATTCTTTTGTTGTTTGGTTTAAAGATAAACTGTTTTTGTTACTCACACCAGTCCCATGACTGACCTGGAGTTTATTGTTCCCTTCCTAAACTCTGGGTGCCCACAATTTTCCACACGGGCAGTCTAGAGTTGGGTTTTTCAGATAGTCAGGTTTAGTAGATTATCGGGAGCTAGTTCAGTTTTTGGAGATCATGACCGACCTTGCTTATCTTTGTGGTACGTGATGGGGGTTCGAGCTTGATGTTGGATTTGGTGGACTCATTCTCTTTTAAAGGTTGTTTGGAGTTATCACTTCTGTTGTTCCGCTCTAACTTTATTTGTCTCTGATATTCTTGTATCATATAGATATCATTGTTGTATATCATATTCTGGATATTGTATCATTTGTGATGTATATGATATCATTCATTTCTTTCTTCCGCTATGTTGTTATACTTACTGTGTTATAAGCTCCGGCAAGCCAGATTAGGCATTTGAATCTGCGGCATTCGAGTACAAGTGAAGTACGGGTGCCGATTTTCGAAGGCCGAGTCAGGATCGTTTCAAAAATACTTTTAAAACAAGTTATTTTGAGAAATACTTTACCTTAAAAATTAAATTTTTGGGAATCCAGTAACCTTATGTTCTCATACCAAGTGAAACACCCCATACCCCTTAATATACCCCAAAGGACACATTATGAGGCGTGGTGCGTTGTAGGTATAACTGAAACTAACAGAGACTAAGATTGACAAGACAAAAATAGGTAAAAACAGCGGAAACTAAATAATAACTTAATTAAAAACAAAGTCTCATAATTACTTCATAAATGAGTCAAATACCAAATACAACATCCATATCTCAAAACCCATCATGTCTTATGAAATAAAAATTCATAGTCTCAAAATCAATGTTCGTAATATCCCTCATAATAAACCAGTGCATACAAGAACAAAAGCTGAAAATAAAAGAAGTACATAGAAGAAATATCCTCCGAGAAGAACTCCAAGCTGCAACAATCTACTAGCTTCTCCCTTGATTGCCTAAGGGGGAAAAAGGGGAAATAGAGGAGTGGGTCAGACTAAAAGTTTGGTGAATGATAGTAATTACTAGAGCCTTTAACCAAGATAAAAGTAATAGACTCTACAATAGTTCTAGCATAAAGAAGGATAATAAAAGGAAATAGGAAATAAGTACGATTATATATTGCTCGATTTATACGATAGGTTAACTTTGATTGTTTGCACTTGTTCTGATTTAATTAGGCTGAATTCCTAATCCTGTAATTAGGATGTGACCCTAATCCTACCCTTTTTGATCGGCCTGCTACTCCATAGACCTTACTACGGACCAGCTGCTATATAACTCCCTACACAGCAGCCAATGGTATCTACGGAAGATGCATAGAGCAACTACAGTGGATCCGGACGACATATGCAGCTCCCTACACAGAAGGCAATGGTGTCTACTAAAGACACCCATACTAAGCGCTTGGAACTCATAGCTATTACTGAGCACCCGCAATGGAAGTCGCACGCGTAACTGCCACCATGCCCATGCTACCTTTTGCTCCACCTATTGGGTCTTCTTATTACCTCCAACGTCCAGCATAAGCGTGCCCCTCATCCCACTTCAGGCTAATGTGAGATCACCGTGTATCCATAGAATCTATAGGGGAAATGCTGTTGATACTGCCCTTCATCCAAACAATATCTAGTTGCGCCCCTTATCCAAATCCCTCGTGATTTGGACTTCTATTTCACCAATTGCTACCATTCTTAGCATAAGCGTGCCCTAGGGAATGCTATTTGGTATAGATCCTACTTTCATCTTTGCTTATTAACTTAGGTAAATTATTTAAATAAGCCTTTACACTTTTCTCTACTATCTGTGCTTATTAATTTATCCTAAGTCTTAAGATAAGCCTTATTCTATTCTTTTTCTTATTATAACTTACGTTATAATCGCGCTTATTACTTAACCCAAGGTCTAAGTGTGAAAATAAGCTTCTTTCATCTTTTACTCCATTTAGTTATAATTCTAAGTTAGAACTATGCCAATTATCTTTAATTAGTCCAATTCTAATTATAATTAGGCGTAATTTCAGTCCAATTCCATTATTTATTACAGTCCAATTCCATTATTTATTACAGTCTTAATAATTTACATCTTATTTTCTTCATTCCATATTCTTACTTATAAAATCCATATTTGCGTTTAATTTATTCTAATCCATACGTGAAGAAAAATGGGGATGAAGAGAATAGACGCTTGCATAAAATCCAAAACGTCGAAAAAGATGTAAATAAGAATAAATAACAGTAAATAAACTTAAATACTGTAAATAGACTGTAAATATAAAAAGCTATGCTTAACGGTAAATTATAATTAACAGAAATAAACTAAAATTACTGAAAAGGATAGCTGAAAGGAAATAGACTGGAAATAACTCTAAAAATTGTAAATAAACTACTAAAAAGGCTATTCCAAAAATCGTAGTAAAACTACAACTATTGGAAACCCTATTATTTTAAATTACATAAAGAAATCTTAAAATAATTACAATCACTCACCGCCGGTCCTAAGGTTTTCCTTTGGTCTTCCCAGATCCACTTGGAGTTGTAAAATAATTTAATTTATAACGATTTTCTTCTTTGGAAAAATTATTCCGTTTAGGGTCCTTCCTAGGAAGGTGAACCCAATTGGAGAAAACCTAGAATGAGAAAAAGTGTTAGGTCTAGGGGTCTATTTATAGGTGTAGAAGTGGATCTCGGACCATTGGATTTGGAGATTGAATAGGATGCAACCACGTCATAGGCTGAATAGGAGCCATCGGATGCAAGAATGGAGGGACCAGATTAAACTAAAGGATGCAAAACAATTCTTTGCTCTACAATTCTGATTTTGTAAAAGTGGTAAAGAGGAAAGTTTTAGAAAATTCTTTGCTCTACAATTTAAAAAAAACACTCAATTACGATTAATTTTGAAGAAGATATGGTCTAAATAAGAATGACCATTTTCGGACTTGGATCTCTAAGTCCGAAAACACTTTTCAAGTAAATTCGATTTTGGCATATCTGGTCTAAGAATTTGAAAAAGTGATCTAAACAAAAGTTGTAGCCATAGAAATTTTACATAATTTGAAAAAAAGAAAATCTCCATTCGGTTAAAGAACAAGGAAGATGTGACAGAAGGAAAAGAAGGCAAAAATGAAGAAATGAAAGGGGTATTTGTAAGCAAGAAACAAATCAAATTACCTAAACACCCTTAGTCCTATACCCTCCACCTCCTTTTGCGACCTCACCATGCTCCTCTTCCCCTATGTACTTCAACCCACAAGCTTGTTCCACTTCCCTTTGCTTAGCCAACATGAAGTTAATGCATGTGTACCTATGTCTAAACCTGTTTTCTAAGAAATTTTGAAGGAATATTCTTTTAATTTTTTTATTAACTTAACTATATGCACAAATATATATGCATACCTTAATTAATTGTAAATGTGAGTATGTACATTACATTCTAGGGTTTATAACACTTCCAACAATTTTTAGTCAATGAAAAGTCAAAAATTCAGAAAATGTATTCCGGTCACATTTTCGATTTTTCTTCGAACTAGATATTTCTGTAAACTAATTTTAAAAAATATTTTATCTTCAATATTTATTATTTAAAAGAATTTTTAATTTAATTATAAAACCTATTATTTGAATATTTAAAATTAATCCAATATTCAGAAATTAATGTGGTGATTTTCTAGGTCGTTACATTAAATTATTTTGAAAACCAAAATTTTATTTTATTTACCCTAACTAGTTTAAGATGACTATAAAATGTAATAATTATAGTTATATATACATACATCATTATATATTTATTTATTAGTTAACATTTAATTAAGTTACTTATCAAATCAGTATTTTATTTAATTAAAACAGTATTAATTAAATATTTTAATAAATTCAAAATAGTTTTATTTTCCTTAAACAATTTAAGCTATACGTACATATATAATACTATAACATTTATAGTAAATACACACATATATCGATATATATATATTATTTAAATTAATTAAATCTTAATTATTTAATTTATTTAATTAATCCAATCTATTAAAATTAATTAATTTTGAAATTATTAAAATTTATTTTCTAAACAATTTTGAAAACTATTTTATAACACTTGTAAAATTTATTTTATGTATCAAACTTACCTTTTGAACTTAAAATATATTTAACAATTTTAACTAAAATTTGAAAATTAGCACAGTGCCCAAATTAATTTGGGCCTTTATAATTTGGCCAATCTTTTGGACTTACTCCGCCTATATATTAGGCCAGCCGGGTGACTAGGGAGTTGTAACGACCCAGAATTTTTGATAATTAAAATTCGAATATTTAATTGATTTTAAATATTAATAAATGGAATTAAGAAGTCGAATGATTTATTTTTCGAATATTGGATTTAATTGGATAATTCAATCGATAATTTAATAGTTAAATTCCAGAAATAATTGAAAATCGAGTTTAATATGATTGAAAATGATTTGTAAAATTTTATTTAATCATGCTGGAGTTATAGAAAGGTTATAGAACTTTTAAAAACGAATTAAAAGTAAATCTGTGAAAATTGAATATTTTAATATTTAATTATCGACTGTAAAAATAGCCAATTTTCGAACAGTCTCGGAATTCGACGAGACCAGTTCCATTGGATCCGTAATAGTTAGTTATTATCGGATTTCAATTTTCGTAGCAATCGGAGTTGTCGTTTGACCGTGGCAACTCGAAACGCATCGATATCGTTTTAATTTTAAATCGTCGAGTTAAAAATAGTCATTTTTCAAACGGTCTTGGATTTCGACGAAACCAGTTTCATCGGATCCGTAATGTGATATTATTGTAAGATTTCAAATTTCGTAATTTTTGGAATTACCGTTTGTCCGGTACAAATTAAAACGCCTCGAAATCGGTTTAAATCGGTTTAATTTAAATTGATCGTTTATTGTCATATCTCACACAGACGATTGAATTAGCTTCCGAAACCTGTTCCATTGCGTTCGGAACGCGGGGTAAACCTTAGAAACGTCAGCCGGCACGTTCGATTCGGAGTTCGGAAAATTTCGATGAATAGTAAACTGGGCAATTTTCTATAAAAGCACCCCATCTTTCATTTTTGCAAAGAAAAACAAACCCTAGGGTTTCTAAATGCTTCAGCCGCCACCATTGTTTTCTACGGCCAGAAAACTCTCATTTTCTTCCCCTCCGATCTCCTCATCCATGCATTTTTAGACGAAGACTTCAACTAGGAAACCGTGGAGGAAGACGAGACCTACAGATCCATACGGCTGAGATGAGTTATGGTCGACCGAAGGAGGAGCAACGGGGCTCGAATGGCTGGCCGATTGGTCACGTTTTTCCATGGCTAGGCTCGACCGAGCTCCGCCTAACTCCGGCAGTGGGTAGGCGTGGCCTAGGGCTTCGGGACGCCGGTCCCTGATCGACGGCAGAGGGGACGTGGGTGGTGCGGCGTTCGTATGTTGTTGCGTGATAATGGGTTCTCTCGTGACCTGGTAGGAGCGAACGTTTGGGAGGGAGAAGATGCGTGCAAGGGCTGAGATGTAGGGCTTTGAAATGAACGGTGGATGTTGGATTTTGGTATAAAAATTAAATTAAAGTTGTAATTAATTTTGTAATAATGTGTATAAACTTTAAAATTGAATATCTTTTTGCTGCGAGGTCGGAATGGAACGAAACAAAATGCGTTGGAATCGTATCGCTGAACACTACGCGATGCAACTGAATTGGAAGCGATCGGGGTCAATGAAAATTTTGAGTGAAATTAAACGTCTGTTTAATTTTATTCGAAATGAACGCTGGAACGGAATTAAAATCTCGGTGAGATCTTCTCACTCAAATTTGAATGTGGAATTATTTACAGTTATTGATTGATGATTGACTGTTTGGATGTGATATTAGATATGATAGGATATATCTATATATATAGCAGTATATACATATTGGCATATGTATATATTGGATTGATTGATTTCCCGCCTCGTATAGCGGATGAGACCCTATTGCGCCGTTAGTAAGCGGATTTTTATAAAAACCTATATACCGTGATAATTCCGTACTGGAGCGGAATTGGTATTGTGCTAACATCTGTGGATGCAGGGAAACAGGTTGGAGGGATCCGACTGGATTCCTCACCGTATTGATTATTTACAGATATTTTGATATATTCTGTTATCATATTGATATATGATATTGACTGTTGTGATGGACTGATTGGTGTTGTTGCATCATCGGATTCAGTTTTAAAATGTAAAAATAACGACTTTTACTTTAAAAGGTTTTTAAAGTGATTTTTGAAAATATACGTTTTATGGAATTTTTGAATCGATTTATAAACGTAAAATTTTAAAGTTATAAAAGTTATAATTTTTAGTGAAATATAACCGAAGTGTCGTTTTTGAAATAAAAGTCGATTTATTTATAAAATGGTTTAAGTTGGGATTTTTGAATAACTATAAACGATTTGTATAGAAATATTTATAAAAATTGATATTTTTGTAAATCAAAATATTTGACTTATAAAACGAATTTTTATAAGTGTTAGAAAGAAGTATAAATGGATTTCATAAGTGAATGAAATTAATAGATTTATATTGTGAAGTTAAAAATGAATGAAGTTGTAGAATAAAGGATTTATAAGTAATTTACTTATAACTTGAATTTTTGCCTTTAAATGGAATATTGATCGGATTTGTTCATAAATGATTCTTTTAAAAAGTTGAAATCGTTATAAAGTACAAATGCGATTTATAAACGTTGGTTATAAATCCGAAATCACTTATTCTTATAAGTGAATTTTTGAGGTTAATAAAATGAGATTTATAAACCGGAGTTGTTATAGAAAATAGAAAATGGAATTTATAAACGTTGTTTTATAAATTCGGAAATCAATCAAATTTGATAAATTTAATATAGAAGGTTATTAAGGAAATTTTATCCACGATTTTGGATAGTGGAAAATTCTTGAAATAAACGTGTAGAAAAGATTGAAATGTAATTATTGAAGTATATTCACGATTTTGGACAGTGAATATATTATTAAGTAAAATGGATATGGTTTTGGGAAAGCGATATTATAAAATGAAGTAATTGTTCTAAAACGATGTTTTTAAAACGTGTGAATTATCGAATACATAAATTTCAACATTTTTATTGTTGAAATAGACGTTTTCGAAGAATAAGGAAATGATGGACTATAACACTGTTGTTATAGTAAATGATTTCCGAAAGGAAATGTTTTGATGTAGTATTGGGATTTATATATCTATTAAAATCCGAATCCCTATACTAGTGATTTTGAGTCGTCGTAACGATGTTTTACGTAACATTCGTTTTGACTCAAATAAATGTGTTTAAAGAGAATGATTTCCTTAAAGAATGAATATATACTTAATATTGATTTAAGTATATCGAAGATTTTCAAATGTTGAAAATAAATAGATTTGTGAAATACTTATTATTAAATAAGTATGGAATTGCTTTTCCAATATGAAATGAACTGTTTTTGAGATTTTATCTTCAAAGATAAAATGAAATGTGGAAATTGAATATTTGAAATTTGTTTTCAAACGGTTAAGTGTGGGAAATTATATATCTAGAAAAGATATTTTGGAAAATAAATAATTTGGAAAATTATTTGGAATCTGATGATGTTGCGCATCTTTATTGATAGTTAAATAACCGACTATCAATAATTACCTTGAGTAGGTATTTGTTGTGAATTGGATGAATTTGAATGCCACACTTATTTTTGAATAATCGCTCACTATTCGGGTTAGCCGGGAAAGGACCATGGGGTCGTATAACCCATTCCGAATATGTGATACGTCGTTATGAATCGCATTTGAAGACCGGTGTTGAAGACCGGATATTTTTGAAAACGGAAGGATTACCGTCGAGTTACTCTACATCGGCTGATCTCCAATTTAGAGGTTTTATCACCCTTAGTGACGGGAAGTCCTGAAGTGATTGAAAATTATCCGGATATGCAAGGGCTTCGTGAGAAGTGCCTTCGGTTCTGTTCGATCCCGGAACAGACTTGTATGGATTGTGTGTCTGACGTTACAATTTGAGATATAAAGCTGATTTCTTTCAAATACATTTCTGTTGGTGGCGGAGAATTTATTCTCTTAGCTTAACACCCTTCTCTGAGACGTACGAGCTCAGAGGTTATGTAGTTGAAATTTATCAGCGATATATCCCAATTTGGTAACGTGGCATACTGAGTGTTGCTGTGAAATGATCAGTGTTTGATCATTTGTGATATGATCATTTGTTTGATCTTATATCTTTGTGATCATAGGTTGATCATTTTTGTTTGACCCGAAGCAGGGCTTTTTGAGAAAGCGTAGCTTTGTGGACGAGACTTCGTCGAGCCTCACACCTCGGAAATGGTCGAAACAGGAAGGATGCGGCAAGGTTCTAGGGAGTAGCACACCTTAGTGTATGTCATTCCTTCTGGATAAAGGTGGTATCATGGTATGGAGCCCAGATACTTAACCTCTGTGGTTACTGCATTATTTTTATCTATGTGGTTTGTTGGAAATCGGGGATCCTCGGGAAGATCGGTGACGATCGAGGGATGGCATACGCGTGTCAGTAGTTACCTATTTTTGCAGAGGTAACCCGGCCTTGTGTTGGCAGAGATCCGGTTAGGTTCTCGGGTCGTCTATTCCAGGGACGTACCCATCGTGGATAGGAAGTTCCTTAGCCTGACCATTTGTTGGAAATCCAAAGAAACAATACGTGACTTGTACGATTTTAGTTGTAGAACCTATCATTCACTTATGGTGGCGCCCCACTGTTTGGATGGTAGCTATAGTAGGCATAGTTCGAAATGTCTATGCTGGCTAAGATTTATATTATACTTTCGAAATGTTTTCTACACTATGCACTAATAATAATATCAAAAATGATTTGATTTTGCGTAGTAAGCATCTTTGACTATCATAAGAAGAAATCTCCTCCAATTCTGCGTTTGCATTGTGTGTGTGGTGGGAGGTCTTATGGTAGTTTCATTTTCCAAAAGCATTGCGAATTGACATTAAAATTATCCTGTTGTTTATTTTAAAGAATAACTGTTTTACGATCTCACACCAGTCACCATGACTGACTCGGAGTTTATTGTTTCCCTTCTAAACTCTGGGTGCCCACCAATTTCCACACGGGCAGCCTAGAGTTAGATTATCAGGATATTCTGGATATTCTGGAGCTTTGGAGATAAGCTGGATGACGAGACGTAGTATTTGTATCTGATACTATTTATTCCGCTGTCCATTCTGTATGGGGACAAGTTTATATAACTGTCCATTGTTGTATATTGACTCTGATGATTGATGTATGTATAAACTGATATAGTTCTTTGTTTTAAAAAGACTAGTGACTATTTATTATATATTGTTCCGCTGCGATGTGTAAGATTCTGATATTGTCTCTGTTCTGTGTTTCTATTGATGTCGTTCTGATGTTTTCTGTTGTTCTTCTTTCTTTCTTCTCTTTTTCTTCTATCTTCTTCTTCTACTTTTTTCTTCTTTCTTAAAACCATAACTTTTCGGGTTTCCGGCATTCGATGGCTCAGCAGTCGATAAAGTGAGTATCGATGTTGAATTTTCGAAAGTCTAAAATTTTCGGGATGTTACATTTGGTATCAGAGCATATGGTTAAGTGACAACCCTGCTCTGTTGGGTGTTACTCATTAGAGATAGAGTCAGTAGTACTCTAGAATGAGTTGAGTGTAATAATAGATACGAGTGCGTATTTGTTAGTGAATATAAAATCGTTTTATATTGTGATGATTGGTTTATTGAGTGGTATATGGATTCTGGTCGGTATTGTCCGTACAACTCTATCGATAGGGATCTCTAAACACTTGAATAGAACAATTCGGCACAGTATTGTTTTAAATAGGGTAAATGAGATAATTTTGCCCAAAACTATTTTTGTATAGAAAAGAAATGTTTTCTATAAAGTACTATAGTGTATGGTTGCATGGATGTTAGGAAGTAATAATAGTGAATTATTATCAATGAAATTGAATAAGAAATTGAAATCATAACTCCAAAGTTAAGAAATAAATTCATATACAAATAAAATTTGAGAATGTAAACTGTAAATGTGAATTGTAATTTAAAACGGAATTCCAGAAAAGTTTTTGGAAATGTTTTGAAAAGAATTTGAAAATATTTGAGATTTGGAAAGTTTAAATTCTTTTTGATTTGAAAATGGATTTCGAAGGTTTTGAAAAGTATTTTGAAGAAATGAAAAGCTCTAAACTCTTTTCGGTCGCTGGAAAATAATTTCGATGATGATCGCGACATCACCGGTGTTCATTTTCGGGTTTTCAAAAGAGGAATTGCTGCCAATTGTTTTAAATGGAAGTTATTTTGAAAATTTGGGTTTTGTTTTGAAAATTCAAAAGATAAATTTGAATTGTTTTCAAAATGGTTTTGAAAGGTTGAAAAGACTCTGGAATACTGTATAAGAATATTTATGGAATATTATTGAATTGATAACTTATACAAATAGAAATTGTTAATGTAAAATATGTAAATGTGATTGGAATTAAAGTTCATTAACAAATGAAATCTATAAATGTGAATTGAAAGTATAAGGAAACGAATTCATATATGAATAAAATGGTAAATATGAATTGTAAATGTGATTTATAAATGAAAATGGAATTCCAGATAGATATTGGAAAATTTAAAATTCATTAATGAAATGAATTTGTAATATGAATATATAAGTGATTATATAAATCGAAATGAAAATAAGTTGATAACTTATAGAATATTTGAAATCTGCTTGAAATGAAAGTTCAAATTGAAATAAAAGAATTTGTGAACAAATAAATAAATTTGCAATGGCAAATGCGAGAAAAATAAAATTGAATGTTAAAATTCATTTCGAATTTGTAGGCAATAAATTGAATTGAATAATTAGTAAATGAAACTAATTTAAAATAGTGTAGTTATGAACTAAAGATAATTGATAAATTCAATATTCAGAATAGAAGATAAAATTGAATTCAAATAGATTTGAAATGTAAAATTGAATGATATGTAACTTCAACAGTGAAGTAAAGATGATATAAGAAATAAGTATTGAAATTTGGTAATAGAATTTGCAAAATGGTTTGAATATATGTAACTAGATATTATGGCTAGTAGGATATACAGGTGTAAATGAATTGGGATTTTGATTTCGAAGATAATTTGAATTGCTCGAAAAAGGTATGTATTTAAATTTGAATATGAGATTTGATGACTTATTTCTCTAGCCGCTTGGCTTTTTCTTTTTCTTTTTGAAATCTGAGAGTCCGTAGGGACGTTTTGTAGTCGTGCCGTATTAGCCGCGCAAAGGAGACGCTGGCGAAATTTTTCGGAAATTTAGAGTGTTAGAAAATTTTTGATAAATCTTGAAAGTTAAAATTTGAATTTAAGTTTAAATTTGAATTTTGAAGTAAAACAATGCTGTTGAATCTTATAATTGAAGTTGGAAATTTAGTTGAAATGATAATGAATCTTTAGTAGGAAGATTTGTTTTGATAAATTGATAAAACTATTAGATTGTGAAAAATAGTAGACGAGTTAAGGACCATTTTTCCTAACTTGTAATTTCGAGGAGGAAATTCTTTTAAGGGGGGAAGTCTGTAACGACCCAGAATTTTTGATAATTAAAATTCGAATATTTAATTGATTTTAAATATTAATAAATGGAATTAAGAAGTCGAATGATTTATTTTTCGAATATTGGATTTAATTGGATAATTCAATCGATAATTTAATAGTTAAATTCCAGAAATAATTGAAAATCGAGTTTAATATGATTGAAAATGATTTGTAAAATTTTATTTAATCATGCTGGAGTTATAGAAAGGTTATAGAACTTTTAAAAACGAATTAAAAGTAAATCTGTGAAAATTGAATATTTTAATATTTAATTATCGACTGTAAAAATAGCCAATTTTCGAACAGTCTCGGAATTCGACGAGACCAGTTCCATTGGATCCGTAATAGTTAGTTATTATCGGATTTCAATTTTCGTAGCAATCGGAGTTGTCGTTTGACCGTGGCAACTCGAAACGCATCGATATCGTTTTAATTTTAAATCGTCGAGTTAAAAATAGTCATTTTTCAAACGGTCTCGGATTTCGACGAAACCAGTTTCATCGGATCCGTAATGTGATATTATTGTAAGATTTCAAATTTCGTAATTTTTGGAATTACCATTTGTCCGGTACAAATTAAAACGCCTCGAAATCGGTTTAAATCGGTTTAATTTAAATTGATCGTTTATTGTCATATCTCACACAGACGATTGAATTAGCTTCCGAAACCTGTTCCATTGCGTTCGGAACGCGGGGTAAACCTTAGAAACGTCAGCCGGCACGTTCGATTCGGAGTTCGGAAAATTTCGATGAATAGTAAACTGGGCAATTTTCTATAAAAGCACCCCATCTTTCATTTTTGCAA
The DNA here is from genome assembly GCA_030737815.1 of Allium fistulosum. Classification (NCBI taxonomy): domain Eukaryota; kingdom Viridiplantae; phylum Streptophyta; class Magnoliopsida; order Asparagales; family Amaryllidaceae; genus Allium; species Allium fistulosum. Next base: position 270,285,703 of record CM060902.1, on the reverse strand, counting down.
AGAAAAACAAACCCTAGGGTTTCTAAATGCTTCAGCCGCCACCATTGTTTTCTACGGCCAGAAAACTCTCATTTTCTTCCCCTCCGATCTCCTCATCCATGCATTTTTAGACGAAGACTTTAACTAGGAAACCATGGAGGAAGACGAGACCTACAGATCCATACGGCTGAGATGAGTTATGGTCGACCGAAGGAGGAGCAACGGGGCTCGAATGGCTGGCCGATTGGTCACGTTTTTCCATGGCTAGGCTCGACCGAGCTCCGCCTAACTCCGGCAGTGGGTAGGCGTGGCCTAGGGCTTCGGGACGTCGGTCCCTGATCGACGGCAGAGGGGACGTGGGTGGTGCGGCGTTCGTATGTTGTTGCGTGATAATGGGTTCTCTCGTGACCTGGTAGGAGCGAACGTTTGGGAGGGAGAAGATGCGTGCAAGGGCTGAGATGTAGGGCTTTGAAATGAACGGTGGATGTTGGATTTTGGTATAAAAATTAAATTAAAGTTGTAATTAATTTTGTAATAATGTGTATAAACTTTAAAATTGAATATCTTTTTGCTGCGAGGTCGGAATGGAACGAAACAAAATGCGTTGGAATCGTATCGCTGAACACTACGCGATGCAACTGAATTGGAAGCGATCGGGGTCAATGAAAATTTTGAGTGAAATTAAACGTCTGTTTAATTTTATTCGAAATGAACGCTGGAACGGAATTAAAATCTCGGTGAGATCTTCTCACTCAAATTTGAATGTGGAATTATTTACAGTTATTGATTGATGATTGACTGTTTGGATGTGATATTAGATATGATAGGATATATCTATATATAGCAGTATATACATATTGGCATATGTATATATTGGATTGATTGATTTCCCGCCTCGTATAGCGGATGAGACCCTATTGCGCCGTTAGTAAGCGGATTTTTATAAAAACCTATATACCGCGATAATTCCGTACTGGAGCGGAATTGGTATTGTGCTAACATCTGTGGATGCAGGGAAACAGGTTGGAGGGATCCGACTGGATTCCTCACCGTATTGATTATTTACAGATATTTTGATATATTCTGTTATCATATTGATATATGATATTGACTGTTGTGATGGACTGATTGGTGTTGTTGCATCATCGGATTCAGTTTTAAAATGTAAAAATAACGACTTTTACTTTAAAAGGTTTTTAAAGTGATTTTTGAAAATATACGTTTTATGGAATTTTTGAATCGATTTATAAACGTAAAATTTTAAAGTTATAAAAGTTATAATTTTTAGTGAAATATAACCGAAGTGTCGTTTTTGAAATAAAAGTCGATTTATTTATAAAATGGTTTAAGTTGGGATTTTTGAATAACTATAAACGATTTGTATAGAAATATTTATAAAAATTGATATTTTTGTAAATCAAAATATTTGACTTATAAAACGAATTTTTATAAGTGTTAGAAAGAAGTATAAATGGATTTCATAAGTGAATGAAATTAATAGATTTATATTGTGAAGTTAAAAATGAATGAAGTTGTAGAATAAAGGATTTATAAGTAATTTACTTATAACTTGAATTTTTGCCTTTAAATGGAATATTGATCGGATTTGTTCATAAATGATTCTTTTAAAAAGTTGAAATCGTTATAAAGTACAAATGCGATTTATAAACGTTGGTTATAAATCCGAAATCACTTATTCTTATAAGTGAATTTTTGAGGTTAATAAAATGAGATTTATAAACCGGAGTTGTTATAGAAAATAGAAAATGGAATTTATAAACGTTGCTTTATAAATTCGGAAATCAATCAAATTTGATAAATTTAATATAGAAGGTTATTAAGGAAATTTTATCCACGATTTTGGATAGTGGAAAATTCTTGAAATAAACGTGTAGAAAAGATTGAAATGTAATTATTGAAGTATATTCACGATTTTGGACAGTGAATATATTATTAAGTAAAATGGATATGGTTTTGGGAAAGCGATATTATAAAATGAAGTAATTGTTCTAAAACGATGTTTTTAAAACGTGTGAATTATCGAATACATAAATTTCAACATTTTTATTGTTGAAATAGACGTTTTCGAAGAATAAGGAAATGATGGACTATAACACTGTTGTTATAGTAAATGATTTCCGAAAGGAAATGTTTTGATGTAGTATTGGGATTTATATATCTATTAAAATCCGAATCCCTATACTAGTGATTTTGAGTCGTCGTAACGATGTTTTACGTAACATTCGTTTTGACTCAAATAAATGTGTTTAAAGAGAATGATTTCCTTAAAGAATGAATATATACTTAATATTGATTTAAGTATATCGAAGATTTTCAAATGTTGAAAATAAATAGATTTGTGAAATACTTATTATTAAATAAGTATGGAATTGCTTTTCCAATATGAAATGAACTGTTTTTGAGATTTTATCTTCAAAGATAAAATGAAATGTGGAAATTGAATATTTGAAATTTGTTTTCAAATGGTTAAGTGTGGGAAATTATATATCTAGAAAAGATATTTTGGAAAATAAATAATTTGGAAAATTATTTGGAATCTGATGATGTTGCGCATCTTTATTGATAGTTAAATAACCGACTATCAATAATTACCTTGAGTAGGTATTTGTTGTGAATTGGATGAATTTGAATGCCACACTTATTTTTGAATAATCGCTCACTATTCGGGTTAGCCGGGAAAGGACCATGGGGTCGTATAACCCATTCCGAATATGTGATACGTCGTTATGAATCGCATTTGAAGACCGGTGTTGAAGACCGGATATTTTTGAAAACGGAAGGATTACCGTCGAGTTACTCTACATCGGCTGATCTCCGATTTAGAGGTTTTATCACCCTTAGTGACGGGAAGTCCTGAAGTGATTGAAAATTATCCGGATATGCAAGGGCTTCGTGAGAAGTGCCTTCGGTTCTGTTCGATCCCGGAACAGACTTGTATGGATTGTGTGTCTGACGTTACAATTTGAGATATAAAGCTGATTTCTTTCAAATACATTTCTGTTGGTGGCGGAGAATTTATTCTCTTAGCTTAACACCCTTCTCTGAGACGTACGAGCTCAGAGGTTATGTAGTTGAAATTTATCAGCGATATATCCCAATTTGGTAACGTGGCATACTAAGTGTTGCTGTGAAATGATCAGTGTTTGATCATTTGTGATATGATCATTTGTTTGATCTTGTATCTTTGTGATCATAGGTTGATCATTTTTGTTTGACCCGAAGCAGGGCTTTTTGAGAAAGCGTAGCTTTGTGGACGAGAGTTCGTCGAGCCTCACACCCCGGAAATGGTCGAAACAGGAAGGATGCGGCAAGGTTCTAGGGAGTAGCGCCCCTTAGTGTATGTCATTCCTTCTGGATAAAGGTGGTATCATGGTATGGAGCCCAGATACTTAACCTCTGTGGTTACTGCATTATTTTTATCTATGTGGTTTGTTGGAAATCGGGGATCCTCGGGAAGATCGGTGACGATCGGGGGATGGCATACGCGTGTCAGTAGTTACCTATTTTTGCAGAGGTAACCCGGCCTTGTGTTGGCAGAGATCCGGTTAGGTTCTCGGGTCGTCTATTCCAGGGACGTACCCATCGTGGATAGGAAGTTCCTTAGCCTGACCATTTGTTGGAAATCCAAAGAAACAATACGTGACTTGTACGATTTTAGTTGTAGAACCTATCATTCACTTATGGTGGCGCCCCACTGTTTGGATGGTTGCTATAGTAGGCATAGTTCGAAATGTCTATGCTGGCTAAGATTTATATTATACTTTCGAAATGTTTTCTACACTATGCACTAATAATAATATCAAAAATGATTTGATTTTGCGTAGTAAGCATCTTTGACTATCATAAGAAGAAATCTCCTCCAATTCTGCGTTTGCATTGTGTGTGTGGTGGGAGGTCTTATGGTAGTTTCATTTTCCAAAAGCATTGCGAATTGACATTAAAATTATCCTGTTGTTTATTTTAAAGAATAACTGTTTTACGATCTCACACCAGTCACCATGACTGACTCGGAGTTTATTGTTTCCCTTCTAAACTCTGGGTGCCCACCAATTTCCACACAGGCAGCCTAGAGTTAGATTATCAGGATATTCTGGATATTCTGGAGCTTTGGAGATAAGCTGGATGACGAGACGTAGTATTTGTATCTGATACTATTTATTCCGCTGTCCATTCTGTATGGGGACAAGTTTATATAACTGTCCATTGTTGTATATTGACTCTGATGATTGATGTATGTATAAACTGATATAGTTCTTTGTTTTAAAAAGACTAGTGACTATTTATTATATATTGTTCCGCCGCGATGTGTAAGATTCTGATATTGTCTCTGTTCTGTGTTTCTATTGATGTCGTTCTGATGTTTTCTGTTGTTCTTCTTTCTTTCTTCTCTTTTTCTTCTATCTTCTTCTTCTACTTTTTTCTTCTTTCTTAAAACCATAACTTTTCGGGTTTCCGGCATTCGATGGCTCAGCAGTCGATAAAGTGAGTATCGATGTTGAATTTTCGAAAGTCGAAAATTTTCGGGATGTTACAGGAGTGTAGAATACTTGATTATTCAACTCCAAGCTTAGATGCTACTTTTCTATACACCAATTGCTATACTAAATTAGTTGGCCCTAGAGTTCTTAATTAGACTGCATAGACCATTTAGGCTTTGACACAATGAAGGTCTGAACCAAACTCCTTTGGGGCAACCAATCTTTGTACCTCATGAGCGAGTTTATATTCAACTTTTCGACTAGCACACGGCGAGTTTATATTCAACTTTTCGACTAGCACACCATCACAGGACATGTATGTTATGAAGAAAAGCTTCATCACATATCACAATGTGAGAACATCCTATCGTGCTAATTGCAAGGATCAAACCTGGGACATCCAATGTACCAGGTAAAGGCTTTATCCAACCTTGCTCTGATGCCATTGAAGAAACCAGGACGATTTGTAGCAGGTGAAATGGGCAGATTTCAAAAACAAAGTCCTATTTGGATCATAGTGGGCCTATGAAGTCTAATGAGTTTCATTATATCCAATCTAGTTATTAAGTAAAATAATATTTTATTTTATTTTATATTTGTTAGTTAATCATATTAACAATTCAACCAAGTGTCCAATTTTGGAATGCATCATGCATACATTAAAACATGCAATAACATAAATAATCTAATATAAACATGTGTACAACTAAGTATATACATCTTTATATTGATATATATATATATTATACATATATATTATACTTACATATATATGTAATAATCTCACATGTCGTGAATATAAATGCATAAGTATATACATATGTTTGAATATAATACAATATACGTATATTGTTTGTATACACATATTGATAGTACAACTAAGTATATACATATATATTCATATATATGATCTTTATTTCTACTTATGAATATTATATGTTGGATGGACCAGCATCCAGTGAGTAATGGGTAAATTTCAAAAAAATTATTCCACTTTGGATCTTATTAGGCCTATGAGGTCTAATTTTTTTAGATCTTATCTAAATTTATTTTAAGTAAAATCAATATTTTATTTTATTTATAATGAAGATTTATATTAATGTTATATCTATAATTTATAATATAATATGCATATCATGTATACATGTGTGTACATGCACATGCAACGTAAATGATGTACACGGTTTAACATGCTCCTATATAAGTGTTAGGATTCACACCGCATCAGACATATTTGACCTCTATATACATTTCAGTCAGCATAAGAATAATATATTTCCTTCTAAATAAATATTTCCTTCTAAATAAATATAGATCTGACAATTTTAGATTTAGATCTGCATAATGTCAAATTCGAATTAATATATTTCCTTCTAAAAAAATATTAAATACATTTCGAAATCTAATTTTTTTTAATTTCAAAACATATACATTATATATAAGAATAATATTTAGAAACCCTATATATATACATAAGATATATATATATATATAATATGTTTTGATGCAGATTAATAATTAAATATATATACATACATACACACATTTGGTTATAATAAAATTATTATTATTATTATTTGCAGTTTTAAAATATAAAAAAAATCTTTTTCCTATATTGATTTCCGTAAGGAAATTAATAAAAAAATATTATTTTTTAATTCTTGAAACTAATTTTAAATATATATACTTATTATACTAAATATTTACTACATATATTTTATGATATTTGTGTGTGTATATAAAATATAATTAGATATAATATATAAATTGAATAATATATATATATATATTATTTGAATTTTAAATATATATATATAATTTTTATTTATTTTTGTAAATTTATATATATATAAATCTATTAGAAAACATAAAACATGCCTCAGATAATTATGTTTGTATTAAATTCAATTTATTTTGAAATCATCTTAATATTTTTATTATTATACTTGAAATAAAATTGTGTTTTTTATTTTTGTCCATGAACAATATATATAAATATATATATAATTTTTTTGTAATACATACATATATATACAATTTCATCCAATAAAGATAACACAAACATATATAGATTCGTGATAATCATACACTATATAAACATACATATAACATAATGAACATTTATTTATTAATATACATAATATAAATGAAGGATTTACCTTATCCAAAACCTAGATGAAACACCTTGAAACGCTGAATCAAATAACTTCTTGAATCGGTATCTAGAATCCAAAATAAGCTACCAATCTGAAAGCAGCAACCACCGATCATCGATTTGTATTTAATTTTGTGTTTTAGAAGCTTGGAAATTATATGGAGGGCAAGTGGTGGGCTTTGTTAGAAATGTGGAGAGGAGGAAAAATCAAGTAGCAAAATGAAGAGGTTATGGGTATCTAATAACAAAAGAGGATGGGAGCTAAAAGTGGATCTAGATCCACTTCCCTCTCTTGCTATTTCAAACTCACTTTAAATGAAATGATTCAACCCCTCCTTTCACCCTAGTGTAGCCGGCCATGGTTTCCCTTATACGGGCCTCCAAATTGCTTCAAGCTCGATCAAATAAATATGCACTTAAACCTAATTCAAATGCACACTAATATCGATAAGTGTGCATATAACTATTATATACACACTATTTAATATTGATCATCACAAATTAAATAAAATTTATAATTAATATTTCATAAATATTAATCTAATTAATTTATTACAATTATAATTAACTCAATCGAGTGGTAGCATGAGTGTTCAACATTTAAATTGTGTGACTCTTTAAGTGTAAATTCGGTCAGCAATTAATATTGAACAATTCAAATATTAACGTTCACATATCACTCAGATAGTGGTGTAACACTATGGCCAAATTTATACCTTACATAACTTTGATAAAATCTAATTTTACTTTATTTAAGTGTTGTCCAGTAGTGATAATTATTTACACCAATTCTCTTTGTCAAAACTATATCACGTTAGGACTTATGGAATTTGATAATGGTAAAAAAAATCAATATCGTCCCTATTTAACTTTATATTCCAAAAACAAAGTCTTTGGTTCAATAATAACAATTATTATTAACCAAACTACTATGGCTAGAGATTTTGACTTTGAGTCGACCCTCAAAAATCGACATTAATACATCCTCGGTATTCACGTGCCGCAAATCCAAGTGCCGAAGAGGTAGATTATCATGGGGTAAAAGGAAATAAAGGTAGAAGACAAATAAAATAGAATCTCATATCGTATTCAACATTTAATATACATATGAGTAGTACACGCAGTTACTCCAAATTGCTCCATCAGAGTTCTAGTAAGTACAAATCTAGCCAGGATTGTTATAACTGCCTATCCTCACAAGTGCTGATAGATACATCATACATAATACAGCGGAATTATTGGATAACTTTCTACGAAGGACCCAAATCGCTCCATGCTACTTCTCGAAATGCTCCATGCTACCCAACTACTTGGCTGCTTGAAAAATAGGGCACCCAGAGTTTAAGGAAAATGATAAATAAACTCTGGGTCAGTCATGGGACTAGTGTGAGAAACTCAAAATACGGATATTTGAAATAAAGGATATATTATAAGAAAATACCGCACATAAATACGGAACGGTTTTTTACCTTATGATAACAAAAAATCTTTACTATGCAAAATCTAGTAATATTATTTTTAATGACATTCTTTTGAAAACAACTTTCAGGTAAATATACATAATCTTAGCCAAAAATTTTACATTACTAAATTCTAGCATGCTAGGCTCTACAATCAAGTCCGAAGGCATTTATTGGAGAATGGATTTCATTCAATGGCAAGGTAAGGAACTACCTTCCATATAGTACATCTCTAGAGGAATGTACCAAGGATCAACACCTTTGAAACCTCTGCATTTGGCAAGACCGGTCTACCCGCAGACCCATCCGATGGCGGATAGAACCGAATATGACATCACCCCGGTCGTAACCGACCTATCCGGGGTCCCATAGCATGCACAACATACTCAACATATAGAGAGTAATCTTGAAAGGTGGTGACCATACTCTAATGGTTGCGAACCATATAGTCTTACGGTATGCCCTGTTTAAGTCATTTCCAGGTGATGAGGCCCAAGGTAACGATTACCTTTCACATAGCACATTCCACTTTGAATACCACATTGCCAATTCCATCACGCACTATTGGTTTCCACAAATGTACAACCTCCGAGCTCGTACGTATCAAAGAGGGGGTTAAGTGTAAGAGAGTTACTTTCTACATTAACAATAGATGTACGTCTGTAAAAATCAACGTATGTATATGTTAGAAATGCAATGTTAGACATTCATCGATATAAGTTGTCTAGGAATAGGACAAACCTAAGGAACTCTCCTACTACATCCAGTCTGGAATCACCCTTAGTATTAGTAGCAAGCAACCCTTGCATTAAAGATCAAATGAAGATACTACTGCCACATATATATGATATAGGAAGTTTCCCCAAGGGTCAGTGATAACCAACCCTACATTCCATCTAACTTATTATCATTCCATGTCTCACCTTCAAACGCGTAAATTGGTTCGAAGTGGTTTTCAGATAGGAATCACACAAATTCGATCCTAGTTCCTTCGAACCAATCATCGATAAAAAGATGTTAAGTTTGAGGTTGAATTCCATTTCAATTATCAATATGTTTTATCAAATAAAATATCTCTTTTAAATATATTAATCTTTAAATCATATTCTTTTCCAGTATATACGGAATTATTAAACCTCTCTTTAACTTTAGAAATACCTAATCAAAATCATCTCTCATAAATCACATTTCAAAACCTTATTGAGTGAAAAGGATCGATAGAAATTATACTAATTCTACTCAATATCAATTTCCATAACCTTTACTATTCATCGAATAACGGTGGAATCGCTTTTTAAATTCACACGGATTGTATGGATTCCCTACTCGAAATTTAATACCAAGTATAAGAAAATTATTTCTATTGAATCCAAGATGTATTAAACATGGAAAAATTTAATCTTTTATACTTGCCTCGTTTCCGACATTTCGACCTTATACAATTGTGCTTTTTGATATAGATATCATTATACAAATCAATTTTTGAGTTAAGATGATGGTTTTTATTGTGAATGCCTGAAACAGAATATGATTGTTGATTTTTAATCTTCTAGTTTGGATTTAACTATAGTTATTTGATTTTGTAAATGCACTAATATTTTACTAAGGTTGACAGTGAAATTTAGGATTAATGATGCCGAATGGGCTAAAATAACCTTGGTATACTACATTTAAAGGCCTTTTTAGCCATAGTATCGAGAAAATCCACTTTGTTCGACTCCTTCTATGATTAAATTTTTTGAACTAACCACTTGTTTGAAAATGAGTCCTTTTTAGTTAAAACCGGTTAGTTTCAACTCTATAAATGAGTTTGCGGTTATGTATCAAAATAATGGTTTCAATGACAAGAAAAGAAATTGTCTATCACTTTAGGGTACAAACTAGCATGATCAAGAAGATGACACTTCCTATTATCTACAAATAAAGGAGAAATCACCAACGATTCACACATAAAGCGATGCATTACCAAAAGCTAACCCCTTTTTCTATGTGTACGATTCAAAAAATAAGCTCATAAAAACTTTCGGCCATGTTTGTAGATACTCTTTTAAAGTACATTTATTTTATTGGTTTGTTTATCAATGGCTAGAATGATCACTTTGTTTTATTTGCTTGTATTTGCATAACAATACTAAATCTAAGAAAGTTGTAGCACAAGTTGAAAATATACAAGTTACGTGAGAATGAGAGTTTAAGGGAAAAGCTCATTACGACCTAAAATCTTAAGGAATGTGATTTGATCGGTTCCATGCCATCTACAATGATTAAGTACTTAAATTTAGGAGAAGGATATTCAACACTCAAGACAAACCGATCACTCTTTAGGTCCAAAGTAACTAAGAAAAAAGTAAAAGAAAAGTAATGAAAAGTCAAAAAGAAAAAAATATTCTTCAAGAAGTAGCAAAAAATCAAAGCGGATGAAGTAGCCCACCAAACTCTCCTCCTAAGGGTTAAACATGTGTTAGCCAAATCCAATTGTTCACTCTTAACTCATATCCATTTGGTTTTAGGTTTTTTAACCATTCACGTGCACATATGATTGTTTCTTCATATTTTGAGTTTAAGTTGTACATTGATTTATCATCTTAAATATTTATAATTTGATCTTACTTGTATTTTATTTGCATGAAATGATTTTTAGACAATGCTTCTGATCATGTCGATAAATAAGGCTAAGAGGAACCTAAAGCAACGACGAGCTATTAGCTTATATATTCTATATTTTTAAAATATGGCTAATAGGATGCGATTGTACCCTTGACCACCACATACTCTTGATTTCTATTAGCTTATATGCTCTATGTTTTTAACATCTAATATACATTCGGATCTTAATAGCCAACATATTCTTTATTAAATTTTACAGTTTTAACAATCAGATATACCATTTTCTAACTTTTTCAATCAGTCTAACATATATCAATCAATAAAATTTAATCATCAACAACTGACAATCAATCCCTAACACATAGCTAATGAAAATTATACATTAGTCAAAACACACAGCATATTCATGGCTTATTCGATCAAGCTTGCTATTATATCAGATATTATAGATCTCCAGATATAGTTGAATTCAATTTATAACATTATATATACTCCATTCTTCTTATCAATTCAATATAATATTCATCTTATGACAATGAATTATCAAACAATTTAAAAATAATATCAACGATATCTCAAATCATATACGAAATATCATGATAACGAATCTATGTCAACGATCATATACAACGAATTTAAACCAACAAACATATATCATATATGAACCTAACCAAATCATAGCATTGAATAAAAAATGAATCAAAACAATAAATCATAATAACAGAGGGCATTACTTGTGACGATTTAAAGGCTTGGGTGATGCTTGGGAGGCGGTGGCTGGATGGCCGGTGATGGTTTAGAGCCTTGTAGATGCAACGACATGAAAGAGGCACTGGGCTTGGAGGCTTCAGAGGTGGTGGCTTGCAGAGACGAGGTGATGTGCTTGGAGGTGGCGGGTTGCGAAAGGAGGAGGCGCTGGGCTTGGGGAAGGAGGCGACATTGGGCTTCGGGAGGTATTTGGCTTGCGGTGCCGACGTGCCGTGGATGAAGCAGGAGGCGACAAGAGGTAAGAGTTTTCTTTTCTTTTTAATTTGGAAAAATAGATGGAGGAGAGAACATCGGCTGGGAAAGTATGGTTTGGGACACCTTACCGACGACTCGCGGACCTGTTATTAGGCGTCGAAGAGGCGTCAATAAGTTTATATAGGTGTACACTTCCCGATGCTTTACGGATACCCGGTCGAGATCTTATTTTTCGTTGTCGGAACGACGTCGGTAATACTAGATATGTAAACAATTCATTTTCTAGTAGTGAGAGGTGCTTCATCCACGCATGCGCGTCTTCAAATGCAAAATTATGCGAACTTGATGTGTGTGTGAACTCTCTGAATGGTAAAAACATTTTACTAATTGAATTTCATAATTGTTTTAGTAAAAGAAAAGGTGTAGAATGCGATGTATTTTGAATATTGAAAACATGTTATTTATAGGCATTTAAATAAAAGCAGCTATTGATGGAGAAAATAGTCGTTGTAATTGGCATCTATTAAATAGACGTTTAGCATCCCGCTTCTATTTAATATACATCAAAATGCTAGACGTCTATCCTTGAACTTCTATTGATAGAAATTTTAGAACGACCACGAATTTAAGGCGGGATTCATCATGTCCATTTACCAATATCAACAAACACACCTGCCCCTTTCCAGTTGAAGTAACATCGTTCGCCTATTAAATAATGCCTATGAGATCAGAATAATGTTGGAGATATCTTTTAAAATGCAAGATAGATTATTTCACGAGACGCTAGCATTTAGAATGGGTTTAGCATGATCGTCACGTCTCTTCATATTCTATCGTTATTCTGCGTTAAAGTGCTAAATTTTGGCAGCAATATGGTCATCTAGGTTAGCTGGATGCGTATTTTTGAAATGGTACGAGCAAATAAACAAAGATATACACAAAAATAATAGTTATCATCGTGACTCAAAAAGGAAAACGTATTGTGATGATTTTATCCAATGCTATGCTGTTTTAAGTTTAAATAAAGGTTGATGGTAGCAGATAGATGCAGTTAAGTAGTCAACATTTGTACAAATAATTGACGGTTCATGTGTTTTTGAATACAAAAGTTCGATAATCTTCATTTAGGAAGCACATATAGCATGCATTACCAAAATAAAATAAAATGAAATAAATACTACAGTACAAAATAAGGCGTGAAATCGCAAAACACATCCAGTGTGCATAAAAACAAGGAAAGGAAAAACATACATGACATGATAAAACGACCTCTTATGAATGATAACAAATCACAGCCAGCATCAACAAACATTTTATCTTCATAGTCTAACCTATTTTCGCTAGGAAAATTTTGCCAGACCCAAAACTGTTTTGGGCACTCAAACTACGCATAGCTCCAAATTAAAAACGACTTCAAAACAACAATATTATATCAAACAAAAGGAGAGTAAGCCGATGCTGGCATTGCTTCTGACTGAAAAAAAGATAGAACGGTAAATGGGTAATTGGTCGATTGCTTCCACAAAGCAATCCATAATGACGTTGTCTTATATTTCAAATTTAGAAGAGCCTGAAAAGGAGGCCGCCATGAGTGGCAAAGAAGGGAGCAAACACTAGAGACTCAACAGCCATGAGCTTGATCAGAATGTTTAGTGATGGGCCGGATGTGTCTTTAAGAGGATCCCCAATTGTGTCCCCAATAACTGCAGCCTTGTGTGGCTCTGATCCTTTAGGACCCAGTGTCCTTGCATGCTCTGACGCACCAGCCTGTACATATTAAATCATTGTCAGAAGTATTACCCTTCCATTCATCTTCTTTGTATGAAATACAGATATATATATTGTACTAAAGATAATACCTCAATGTACTTCTTTGCATTATCCCAAGCACCACCAGTGTTAGAAGCCGAAATGGCAACCTGAACACCAGAGACGAGAGAACCAGCAAGGACGCCGGAGAGCGTTTCAACGCCGAAGAGTGTACCCACGATAAGTGGGGTGAGCATAACAAGGGCACCAGGAGGGATCATCTCCTTGATGGAAGCATCAGTTGATATCTTGACACAGGTCGCGTAATCGGGCTTGGCAGTTCCTTCCATCAGGCCCGGAATGGTGTTGAACTGGCGACGAACCTCTTCGACCATCTTAAGGGCTGCACTTCCCACGCTCTTCATCGTCATGGCCGAGAACCAGTACGGAAGCATGGCGCCCACGATCAGACCGATGAACACTTTCGGGGTTAGTACATCTACGGTCGAGATCGCAGCTCGACTCACAAAAGCACCGAATAGGGCAAGTGACACTAAAGCAGCAGATCCAATGGCAAATCCCTTCCAGTTGAAGTGTACTTATCAGCATTCAGCAATGCAACTTGTTACTGTAAAAAAAGGCAAAATGTAATACCTTTCCAATGGCAGCAGTTGTATTGCCTGCAGCGTCCAAGGCATCGGTTCTCTCACGAATTTTGTGGCTCATACCTGCCATTTCAGCAATGCCACCAGCATTGTCACTGATTGGGCCATAAGCGTCAATAGCTAATCCGGTAGCAATAGTGCTAAGCATTCCAAGAGCAGCAACAGCGATGCCGTACATTGCAGCAAAGCTGAAACTAACGAATATGCTTACAGCAATGGCAAAAATGGGAATGATGACAGACTTGTATCCTAGAGCTAGACCGAATATAACGTTGGTTGCAGCTCCGGTTCTGCATGAGTCAGCGACATCTTGCACAGGGCTGCATAAACGAGTAAGCAAACATATCATTGTTAATTCAATGATAATCGCTGATCAGGAGAAAAGGGAAAAAAGAAGTACCTATATGCATTGCTGGTGTAATATTCTGTAACAAACCCAATCACCAAACCAGCCCATAAACCAATTGCGACACAGAAGAATAGCTCCCTGAAATTTCAAACTCGTTAGATTGTGAAATGTGCAATTCAGACGATGAATTTGAGAATGAAAAGGTTTTATTTTGTTACCAATTCTTGACTTCTTTTTGGACGCCGAAATTGAAGATGGTGAAAGAAGTTGGTAGAGCTATCCAACTGACAAATGCGATTCCTAAAGTCATTAAAACTGTTGAGATTACAAGTTGCTTCTTCAAGGCAGGTTCGATCTCTTTCACTTCTTTGATTTCGAAGAAATCGGTTGCAAAGAGGGTTGTTAATAAACAGACGAGGATTCCCATAGAGCTGATTAGTAGTGGATAGCACATCGCGGTGAAGTCATGGTCAATTCCAAATGAAGAGATTGAAGCAACAACAAGAGCAGCACATGATGATTCAGCATAGGAGCCGAAAAGATCTGACCCCATTCCAGCAATATCTCCAACGTTATCTCCCACATTATCAGCAATCACCTATAACACATGGTCATAATAAGACAAGCCATTGATGTATCTTAGTGTAACCGAATCATGTGCACATGAATCAGCAAAATAGCATTCATCTGTTTGCTTGTAAATTTACTTATAGACAAAGTATTATATTGATATGATGAGCTTTCGAGCATTGCACCTCCTGATATTGGTACAATGCCAATTGGAGGAGCTTTTGAGGGATATTTGCTAAGTCTCACAAGAAACAACTTCGATTAAAAAAAACCTTAAAATTGTAGCTCATCTGGTCAAAGCAAAAATACATAGATATATTTGACGGCGTAAATCTCTTTGAATAGTATGGAATATATGGCATGGATCTTGAACAACGTTAACTTTACTTACATGCAAAAAGAAAGAGAAAGAGAAAGCGAGAGCGAGGAAAAAGGGAGACTCACAGCAGGGTTTCTTGGGTCATCTTCTGGGATGTTTCTCTCAACTTTACCAACAAGATCAGCACCAACGTCGGCTGCTTTTGTGTAAATACCACCTCCAACTCTGCCAAAAAGAGCCATTGATGATCCACCAAGACCATAGCCAGTAATGGCCTCAAAAAGACCCTCCCAGTCATCACCATAGTACAACTTGAACAAATTTATCGAGATATACAGAACCAAAAGCCCATTTGCAGCCAATAAAAATCCCATAACTGCACCAGATCTGAATGCAACAATAAAAGCTTTGCCAACACCTTTTCTTGCCTCAAGAGTTGTCCTTGCATTTGCATATGTGGCGATTTTCATTCCAAGAAATCCGGAAACAACTGAGGTGATGGCACCGAGTACAAAGGCAACAGTGCTGAATACGGCATTGAAAAGGGCTGGCTTGCATGTTTTGTCTTTGCTATATGTGCAAGGTTGGTCTTTCGTGCTGAAGCCCTCGACTGAGCCAAGGAAGACAAAGATGAGGGCAGCAAATATTACCATGAATATTCCAACATATTGGTATTCGGTAAAGAGGAAGGAAGTAGCACCTGTTATACATCAGTTTTGTCAGTTATTACTATTAGAGGAATTGAGCTGATCAGCAAATAATATTGAACGGTCAATTTTCACATTCGACAAGCAAGAATGTTGGCTTAAAAGTTACTCTTCGATAGGAAATATTATCGCAAAGGTGCTTTGTTTGCAACAACTAAAGTGTGGTTATCGGAAGAAATAAGAAGGTATTTTCTTCCTATGTTGGTCGTAAAATCACAGCATCTGGAGGTTGGATGTTACAAGATAATCAAATTACATGCGATTTCACCATCGCTCGCTATGGATAACAATAACACTATAGGTTTTGCACAAAAAATTATCTTAACATGAGGGGCATATGATATACATGTCATTACACTCATATGACCTTTGATGTACATATGGTGATCATGATCGTGACTGTAAAATAATTTAGCTGTTGAATTTCCAATACTTATATAAGTCACAAAATATTGTGACAAAAAAACCAATGATTAAAGTGTCTAAATTAAACTTCTTTTCATTTACGATATCATCATTTCAATGGAAACCAGAATGCTGAACAGGGAATATAATTATATCCACATTACCAATTTACCAAACATGATATGTAGTATAGATTTCACAAATAAATATACTTTAAACACCGCCAGAACTTTTGTAATCACTATCCTCACTCCAAAACGAAATTAGATCTTCTTCTCCACTCCTAGGGAACTTAAAAGGAAAAAAAGGGTTGCCCACTCATGTAGCATTTAAATCATCCTACAATTCAGATCGATATGGTGTATTATGGGTGATGGTGGTGGTGGTGGTGGTGGTAATAATATATAAAAAGAATTAAATAGCCATATAAGGGCGATCATAAAGCAATTGGCAAAACACTTCCCAAGTCTTAAAGAAAAAGAAACAAGCGCCAATTCAAGTTTTTTATGATTAACTAGGCGTTCCGACCAACACAATATTAACCAAAAGATCAATTGCCTTGCAAATTTTGGACAAAGAAACTGACCGAGCAATTAGTGGGTTACACTGCATTAATTCAATGAAAGATGTAACAAGAAACGCATATGGTGTACCCTACTCATTAAAAATTCTTGTACACATGTGAAATTATAGAAGAAAAGTAAACATTTTACAGCAGGAATTATTTCTTGGCAATTTTGTTGCATCAAATATCACTTAATCAACTTCACTATATGACTAATTTATTTAGTCCTTTATCTTGAAACAATGAGGTAGTCCTTTATCTTGAAACAATGATTTGTAAAGGATGAGGTGAAAGATAAGGCCATTACTTGTGGATTTATCTGGTTATACAAAAATAGAAAAAGAGTGTATAATACAATTAGATTGCGTACAATATTAAATAACCATAATAGAAAAAAGCCTTTAATCATTATGCATTGTCCGATTATGGAGTCCAACCGTGCAGATAAAATAAAGTTATTAAAGTCTATCTGGGTTAGTTCAAACTCCCTGAATTATAGAAATGAACTAAATATGAAAATTTTATATATTGTATTAAATGGAGTGAAGGCACTTTCCCTCAGTATTTTGATATAAACCATAAATTCTGGGATCAAAGGACCAAATGTTTGGAGTTATCACTGTTGTGTGTGTGTGTGTGTGATGAATTTTTATGAATTTTTGCTCCTTCAAATACATACTCCAAATTCCTCATTCATCCAATAACTTTTGTACTCGCACAATTCAAAATGATCAAAATTTTGAATTTTATTGTTTTAATTATTTACATCGATCTTATGAAAAACCAAAATCATTCCATAAAAGTTGAGCCCCTTGAAATATGAATCCATATGAATCATTGCAATAATTAAATTATATTAAATCGTCAGGTTTTGAATCATGCCTTGAGGGGTTCAAAATTTTGAGTTCAACTTTTCAGCTGATCTGACCAACGTAACTACTACAAAATTTGAGCTAACTTGAGAGAGCAAAAATTAATCCTTATAAACAATGCATGATAAAGACTGAGAGCAAATAATTGACGCTAATTTACCAAAAACAGCAAGTAAAAAGATATGGAATTATGTCAGAATATACCAATTTTGCAACAAAATCCTGGAAAAAAATTATTTAATTTCTAAACTTCCTTAAAAGGACGTTTAGCCTCTACTGATTATTACTGAACTACCAGCAGCCGTGCAAAGTTTTTCATTATTTTTGCCGCTAACAATTTATTTATTTTAATTTTAGAAAAAAAGAAGAAGCTATATTCTCTCTACTATCAATCAATATATTACTAGATCTACAAAATCCACAACCCGAATTCAAAACAAATATACAGATAAATCAAAAAAGTTCAAAGAAAAGAAAAAAGATGAACCTTCAGAAATTGCGTTTTGAATTTCAGCACACTTCGCGACAACACTTTGGTCATTGATTCCTTCTTCTTCTTCTAGAAGATAGTCGTTGTATCCACCGTTCTTCTTTATGTTGCTAGCAGCAGCAGCAGATTCAGGAGTGACTTTCACTTTAGCAACTATAATCCATTGGAATAGAGAGAAGGCGATTCCGATGACGGCGGCAATAGGAATTACTATTTCTGTTAGCACTTCTGAGAGAATCGTTCCGCCCATTACTACGAGGTGATTAACCTAACGTAACGTAACAGAACGTAACAGAACCGAATAGAAATGGGGTTTTGAAAGGGAAGGGGATGGAATTGTGGAGAGGGAAGAGGAGTTGTGTGTGTTATATAGTGTGAGTATTGGATTCCTTGTACTATTTGTTTTTCTTTTTTATTTGTTTCTTTTGAGCTGATTATTAAAACAAGAAAAGGTACCAGCTTCCCAAAATATATTTGCACACTTGGCGCTGGTTCATATTTTTCAATAAACTATAGAACGCATCGTTTTTCTGTTATTCTGTAAATATGTTGTTAATAAACAAGAAACCATTTACTACATTCTAATTTTACAAAATTACTACTTTAATGAGCGGATTTAGATGTACATAAAGCATTAAAATTATTTAATTTTAAAAACAAGACATTTATGTAATGTTTGGTTTGAAAATGATTTTTTTTCGTGTGTTTTCAATGTGTACTTACGGAAGATGATAATGAGATGAAAAACGATGGATTTGAAAAATGATTTTAACATATAAAATTTAAATGATTTTTCTTACTTTCCATCCTTTGGATTTATAGCGTTGTTTTCTCTTTCCTCCTTTCCACGTCATTTGACATACATATTGAAAACACAAATAACAAAATTTGTTTTCAAGTCTAGCACTACCTTAGCGTTCTCTCACTTTTGAAAACGCTGACATATACAGTCAATACGTTTTGTATGTTGTGATTCTGTTTCAATGCTTGCGTTGAGAGTTGTAAAGAAGTGTATTGATTTGAATTATTGAAAGTATGCAATATAATATGTCAAAACGAAAAGAACATGAGTTTCGCTATAACAAAAATGGCTCGTAAATCAAAAGTTGTACATAAAAGTTAAGGGTAAAACAACGCAAGTAGCAATTGATAGACCAGTTAGACTACTCTACTAACCTATGTCTCTATGTTGGTCGATCACTTTGAGTTTGGTTAATCAGTTTAAAAATGAAACAAAATGTTTGTCTTGTTTATAATTGATTTTGACGCTCCGGATTGGTTTAGACGATATCTAATGCTCCTATTGGTAATGATATATGTCATGTCATCTAATACATTTAGATGTAGATAGTGTCACATCCATATATGTATTCGAAATCAGTTTCAAATAACCGAGTTACGAATTTGTTGATAAGGGAGGGACATTGGACTTTTTTATATCCATTCACAATTGATATATAAAATAGCAGAGAAATTTTTTATTTTAACGTAAAATCAATCGGTAGAAATGCTTTCAAGAATAAAATAGTAAAAATGTAAAAATTATGATGATATTGAATAGTTTAGAGCAACGAATATGCATCCATAAACACATAACATAAATTATTATCTTTATAAAACGACACATATTAATCATTCATCCTCCTTCCAACCGACCGCCTACTCCCCCATCCTCTCCACCGACCCTCTAAACCACCATGCCATTCTTTACAAACCCCAGACTTTGATCCTATGCTACTAGAAGGTTCCCTCTTTCGTCCTACATCCGGCACTAGCCCAGTCATCCAACCTCGTCAAATCACTCCCCTTGCCTCATCCTCCATTTCGAGGCCCAAGTTGTAACATCTCTCATTTTAAGACCCGAAACTAAGTGCTACAGATTATGTAGTCATCTATAGTATTAATTTCCAGTGACAAAATGAAGTCATGTTAATGGTATCCATAATATCAGAAGCACAAGAATATGATATATTTAAACATAATTTCAAAAACAACTTTTCTCTTTACATTTCAAATCAGCATTTCATATTCGTTACATAATCCCAAAGCGTTGTCCAAGTTCAGATAAAAATATAATTATTATAAATTACACCAAGAGTGACATATGAAGATGCCCCCTTTGATGATCAGAGTTACTAAATAGACAGACATGCCTACTGTTAGTACATTTATACAATAACTGATATAACATAGTGGATAATAAATATAGATAGACTCCTACATAACTAGCTCCTGCCTCCTGCACGTCTTCGGAAGCTTTATTCATCAAAAATCTACTTAACATGTAAAGACCCTTACTGCCGACCTACTCAAGTCAAATTTTGAGCACCCAAGAGTTAAGAGGAAAACATAAACTTCGAGTCAGACAAAAAGCCTAGTGTGAATAATAATATGTCATCTCGGTTAATTGATATTAAGTGAGACCACGCGGCTGAGCGGTACGGGTTTTTCCCCCATCAATATCCTTTAAAATATATCTTTAGCAAATCATAGTCCTGCAACCAAACTGGTTAAAATAACAATATAACAACAATAGGTACGCATGCAACCTTGGCAATCTTTGACTATCCGTCAAATCAGTGGACTATCGGTCCTAATGTTTAGTTTTCACAGGGTAACTACCAATCTATATGGCTAACTCAGGCCTACTAGATATACCAAATTTTATAACTGTCTGTTAGAAGCAAACTGGATGATCTGTCCAAATATACTTATCCTTGTGTTTACCCGACTATCTGTCAATCTCATAATTTTGCTAGGCTTACTATGAACCTAAAGGTTTTGCAGGCCAAACTATAACCTGTCTTATCTTTATATATTCTTTCTATGCGTAAACCTACTTTATGTCTTACCCTTGACAAAGACCTACACATGGAATTTTGGACTTAAATCAGTTAAGGGCGAAAAGCTGAAGTACGGGGCACTACCCTACACTAGTCCCATCTCTTTGAGTCAATTTTTCCCTATCACAATCTATCCAAAAGTGATAAGAACAATAATCTCTTTAGTAAAATTCTAGGCTAAATACCCTATTTATTTCCTCGGAAACATACTTCTTTACAAATGATTTACCCATTGAAATCATACTTTCAAAACAAAGAAAATTATAGCCATTTACTTTACTTAAAATAATTATGTCATGATATATGCTTTAATAAAACACTATTGATGAAGTTCGAAAACACTTAGAAGTTACCTTACTTCGAAACCATAGGCCATAGGCCAAAACAATATAAAATCTTTATATTGAAAGAGTGCGACAAGGGCATTGTTGACAAGGATCATCGCCCCATTATATATAGGCCATAAGGCCAAAACATTAACCTTTATATTTACAAACATTGGCGTCATTATCGCCATGGGGTCATCGCCGCTCTTCATCATTGAAAAGCATGTTAAAAGTCTTTAACATATAAAAATTTGAAGGGATAAATTCGAAGTCATCCACTTCATAAAACGTAATATAAAATTATAAAAGAATTTCGGCGACATTAAGGATTGTCGTCATCAATGCCTTAACTAAAATAGCGGCCTCATTAAAGCCGAAGTCATAATATGCAGTAACATGGTCTCTTCAAAGGTAAGGGTTAAGGTTCTAAAGCGGCAAGCTATAGGGTCGACTACCATCAAGGTCGAAGTAATAAAATGCGGAATCATTATCAAAACATTGCGGCGTCATTATCGCTGCTATAAGTCTCTTCGAAACCATTGGAGTCCGCGACACTATTGAAAATAAGTGGCAATGCCATTTTATATAAACGCATGACTTAAGTCATGCGATAATATCGATTTCGACGATGAAGTTGATGACTTCGAACTCCTTCCATCGTAGTTAATACACTCCATACCAACTTAGGTTAATATCACATGTATCACTATCGAGTGGCTTCGAAGTCATAGCTGCGAAATGATCAAAGGCGACGACGTCGATGCTGCCAGCATGGCATTATCGAAAATAACATAAAAAATGCAAATTTACTTCTAAAAGCAATTTCTTTTCTACCAACCTCTATTATTTGTCAAAATCCTATTGGTTAACAAAACATTATAAATTTTCTTTACCAAAAAATCGTCGCATACAAGAATTTTCAGTGCTAAAACATTTTACACATTAACCCTTTATATTAATATCATAATAAAATAATTAGCCCTCCTAGCTTAAATAATTTATTAAGCATTCTTAATCATTTGGAAAATCCCCGAAAATCATGATAAGTCCAATTTATTATCTTCTTTAACATATAAAAATTTCGAAGCCAATCTTTTTATTTAATTATTTTTAATAATTAAAACCCGAAATAAACTATTTTCTTCCCTTGAGAAAATCATATAATATTCATACATTATTGGAAAATTATGAAATTCGAAACCCACTTCTAGGATAATATTCTAAACCTCATACCAAAATTTCAGACCATTTGGGTCATAAAAATTAGGTTTTCACTCTTAAAACCTATTAGATAATTTTATAATAAATCCTATTATTAATCAATAAAGCATATAATCATTCAATACTTTAAAACATGGCATAATGTCATCAATGGTTCGGATTTAAACTCAAAACTGAAAAAAATAATTAAAACATGAGATGCATATATTTATTATTCACGTTGAATGGATTAAGAAGGTTTAGATTTGTATTTGATTTGATTTCCTTAGCTTTGATCTAGTTTTCTTAGCTTGTCTTCTCTTTGAAATCTTTCTAGCAATGGTCGGCCTAAACCCTTGTTTTATTTTTGTTTGTGAATGAGTGAAGTGAGGGAGGAAATGAGAATAGGAGTTTATGATAAGATAATATGCTCTTTTCCTATTTTGCCCTCCTCATGTACCCTCCTACTTATTAATATTCTTAT
The DNA here is from genome assembly GCA_030737815.1 of Allium fistulosum. Classification (NCBI taxonomy): domain Eukaryota; kingdom Viridiplantae; phylum Streptophyta; class Magnoliopsida; order Asparagales; family Amaryllidaceae; genus Allium; species Allium fistulosum. Next base: position 270,262,496 of record CM060902.1, on the reverse strand, counting down.
TGATTCTATTAATTCATTAATTAGGCTTGATCACATTAACTAGTAAATCTCAATCTCCTTATCATTCAATATTATTTTATTTAATTTACCCAATTAAATATCCTAAATAATGTTAATCAAAATTAGGGTTGTTACACCCCATCATTCTCCTTCTCATCCCTCACCTCACTCATAAGTCAACGTAGTCAAGCTCAATCCTACTCATGGGCTAATTGAGAAGAAGAGAACATATAGCAAAGTTTGTTGTTTCTAAGAGATTCTATCAAATTTAAAATTGGAAGATGTTTCATGTGTGGAGACAGAGGCCATGTGAGAAAGGCTTGCCGAAATGCGGTCAGATGCTACAGATGCAATTTCATGGGACATATATGCTAGGTACTGTAATCATATCAAAAAAACTGATATGACAACTTGACAGGCCATGTTGCGGCAAAAGAATACCTCATTTCCCTACAAAATCCCTTTAAATCCCCGTATCATTCCCCGTTTTGGTGATCAAAGTGTTGAAAGAGTTAATGGTATGCTTTAATGGCAATTATGTAATTTTATACATATATCCAACCCTATAGTCAATTTTGTTCGTAATAAAGGTGAATATATTATATACTTTATTATATTATGATATAATTAATTAGGTAATTAATTCGAAGTATATTAATAAGAAATCCTAAAATAGAGTGTTATGTTATTGTAGTTGCAAATAGTTACAATCGTGAGTAATTAATCACAAAATAAATTAACAATTTTTTTAAATATTCATGGTCAAGATGTTTCGAGAAAGGATATCGATACATCCGCTGAGATCAAAGTACATAACGCTTTCCAATTATTGGGTATTGTGTTAATCATGACTTCCGAGGGCACCAAAAGGTTTTGTACTCATATTTATTTGATAACTACGAAATGGCTCGTCCGATCATTTCCCGTCAATTGATAATAACTAAGTTAAACAAGAATTCTCAATATGACAATGTTACACAATTCCCTCAACTTGAGAATAATCAACCTTCAATGTAGAAACTCCACTTTGACTATAGTTAAATTATGGCATGGTGTTCCATCGAGAGACCATAGTTGGATCTGAGTCGAAGCATTAGAAGTGAAGTACTATTCAATAGAGCATTCTCTCCTTAGTTGTATGAGGCTATTATCACAGTCAACTATAATCAACTCAAAGTCAAAATCTCCGACCAAAGTAAAACAGTTAATAATAAATATTATTATTAAACCAAGAACTTTGTTTATGGACTAATCAAGTTGAATGTGGACAATGGGGTTTTGACCAATACCTGACTTCATGCATCCTAATGTGATATAGTATTCATGAAGATAACATGCGTAAATTATTCTCACCATTGGTACCACTTAAGATAATATAAAATGTGATTTTTTTTGTCGAAATGTGTGTAAGCAATGAATTCATTCAAACTGTCACAACCCTAGCTAAGATGACATGTGAACGTTAATATTTGAATTATTCAATATTAGTCACTGGTTGAATTCACACTTTTGAGTCACACAACCATATTTATGAATTCTTCGTGATTTAATTAGTTTATAAAGTGTTATAAATTAATTAAGTTAACTAATATTTTAGAAATATTAATTAATAATTTATTTGATGATTTGGGTGTTAGTAGTAATTATTTGGATGGGTATATAAAACTTATATATGCATATATCGATATACGATGTAGGTATTTATTTAAATGGTCTTTAAATACAAAAAATTATTTAGTTTGCTTTTTCAAAAATTTATTCCACATAGGTGCAAGTCATGGTGGACCAAGCAAAGATAAGAGGAAGGGATTGGCTTGATTGAAAATTAATTGGAAATTGAGAGGGAAAGTTCTAAAGAGAGAATGCGAAAGGTTTTTATTCTCTCCTTCAAACAAAATCCTCTCGTTTATTTTCAGATCTAATTTTTCATTTTCTCCTTTCTTGCTCCATCCCTAACCCCCAACCCTAGGATTATTATAACACCCCGTAATTTTTACGACCATTAATTAAAAAAATTAATTAATAAATAATAAGGTCGGAAAATAGAGTTTCAAAAAATGTCAGAATTTGGAAACGAAACCGGCACCATTGGGTTTGTTGCGATTTTCTGATTAATTTTCATATATGAAGTTTTCCGATCGGAGTTCAGATGAAAAAATGTTAATAACTCAATTATTGATTTTGATGACAACAACCATATAAAATATAGATACTAATTTTTTCCAAATTATATAGTATATAGTGCAGAATATTATACAGATACTGAATCAAAGACTATACCGTATAATGACTCAAGATAAAGATATGAAGACTTATGAGTTCAAAGACAAAGAAATGAAGATCTTAAGGTTACAATTTAGTGTGTAGAGTTATTTGTAAATATTGTTAAAGTCTTTGATAGCAATTTTTGATCTCTATCTCCAATCTCTGATCTTTGATATTTTAAACAAAAATAAATTATTTTAATTTCAAAAATATATTTTGAACGCTTTATAAAAGTTTTTTAAAGTTCAAAAATATTTAAAATCTATGTTCAAAATATTTTATAAAGTATAAAATTTTCAGAACATTTTAAAGAAAACAATTTTCATTTTTAACTAGCATATGTAGATATATATCTAGGATATGTCAACATACATGCCGCGAAATGGTTTTTCAAATTTTGAATAGAAGTGTCTATTCAACATAATCTTTCATGAATGAATATATTCATTCATTCATCATATATAGGGGAGTGCAAAATGAATTTTTAACAACTATTTACTTACTTTCTTCCCACTCCTCACTCTCTTGAAAATTCTCTTGAAAAATATACTCTATTTTTTCAAAATTATATAGAATAAATTCGTACTTCATTGTATTGATTCAATACTTTAAAAAACTCTACTCCAAAGAGTAGAGCCCAACCTAGCTAGTCCAACCAGAGCTAAGAATGGGAGGTTAGCCTGCCCAGCAGGAAGCATTTTTGTATTGATTCAATACTACTTTCTTACTGTTTTGGAAACATCTCTCTCATTTCAAAGATCAAAGTGCTATCCAAGAGGCTATAGGATCCATTGTATCCAAAGTATAAGAATTTGTCTTTGGAAATACTATCAACTCTACTTGTGTTTGTTTGAGTGTGGTTGTAGCCCATTCAAATCAAGTGAATGTGCTTTTAGCCATTTAAATCAAGTGGATGTGCTTAATAGCTAATTCAAACCTAATGGGTGTGCTTGTAGCCCGGTCAAATCAAGTGAGTTTACCCCGAAATTGGAATGTTAGGAGGTATGTCTTGTAGCCTCGAAATCGAGATTGTATTTGGGTTCGCCTTCTACCTAGTTAAAGATTGGCATTTGAAATGAAACTGTAGAAGAAACTGTAATGGGCTGGATGTAGGAGAAATCCGAACCAGTATAAAATATATGGTGACATCTCTCTAGTTCTTACTTTACTTATTGCTTTTATTTTTATCTGTGATTGTATCTATGACTGATTGTTAGTATATTCTGTGTTGTTAATCTGTGATTTAATATTAATCATGAAAGAATTTTTTTTTTGCATAAGTTAGAAAACACTATTCACCCCTTTCCCCTCTAGTGTTAAATTAGCCTTAAAATCCATAATTTTGCAACCCACATTTGGTATCAAAGCGCTTAGTTTTCAAAACCTCTTAATTTGATTTTTGAAAAGTTCAAATGACTAACAACACTATTAGTACACTTGTTAACACTTTTGTAGAAGGTCAATCTATTACTTTACTCCCACTTTTAACAGCTGTAATCACACCTATTGGTCATGTAGGAGAAGATTTATTTACAGTCTAATGGTTTTGATATTTGGAATATTACACAAAATGTGTACACCGTACCTCAGACTGACTTTTCAACTTGGATTGTTGACCAAAAGACACAAGTACTTAATAATTCTAAGGCTATGAATATTTTATTTTGCTCATTAGATAAAAATGAATTTAATATTGTCTCTATTTGTAGGTCTGCGTATGATATTTGGAGAACATTATAAGTTACTCATAAGGGTACTAATAAAGTCAAACAAACTAAAATTATCATGCTAACTAATCAGTTTTAAATATTAAAATGAATCAAAATGAGTCTATTTCTGATATGTATTGTAGGTTTCAAGACTTAGTACATTCTTTAGTATCATTGGGTTAAAAAATTTCTGAAGAGGACCAAGTTAGAAAAGTCCTCAATTAACTCTCTTTAGAGTGGGATCTAAAGACCAGCAATTGAAGTGGCTAATGACATTAGTACATTAAAAATTGAAGAGTCGGTATGTAATTTAATGTCATATGAAGCATAATTACAAGGTAGAAGAGAAAGCAAGGCAAAAGAAAAGGAATCCATTGCTTTCAACGTAGTAATTGACAATTAGGATTCAGACGATGAAAATGATGATGAGATTGCTTTAATGACCATAAATTTCAAAAAGTTCCTGAAATATTGAAAGATGAATAACTTTCGAAGACCTGAAAACAAGACTCCTGGAATTGGAACTGTAATTAGACGTTTCAACTGCGATGGACTTGGTCACCTGCAAAGAGACTGTTCGCATTAGAATAAAACAAAGATCTCACCGATTAATGATTCATCCAGAAAAAGAAAGAGGGTTTACATAGCAACATTAGATGATTTAGATACTACTGCAAGTGACAATGAAGCGAACACTGGGGATGCAAACACGTGTTCACAGTAATGGTAGATTAATCAGAACAGATCAAAGGAAAGGAGCAAAACGTGGTACATTATACATTTAATTTTTATTTCATTTTTTTAAATATTGAATTTAGGAATAAAATATAGATTAATAATAATATGCATACAAGTATATGATATATATAAATAGAAATATTTTACCTTAGTTTTAATTTTGGATTTTTCAGCCTATTTGTCGGCATAACCATTATCCATATGCTGACATATCGGTTAGAATTTTGAAATTTCATTTCAAATTCAAATTTTGAATTTCCCTCTCTTTTGCATTAATTCCAATAACTAAAAAGGGCATCTTTCAAAACTGAAATGTCGGTTCTTCCTCTCTTAAATCATCATATCTCTATCTATTCATTCACTCACTTTATTTCAAAATTCAAAATATATTTTCACTCTCTTATCTCTTCAACAACTCAACAATGGCCTTCTCAAAGCCAACCACCAAAAATCATAAGGCACTCAAAAAGAATCAAAGGCTTTCTTTTTAATAACAATGAAGCCATAGATAATTATGTTGAATATGATACTTCCGAAAAAGTTTTTCCAGGAATATTTGCAAAGTTTGGTGATTTTTCATCTTATGGTCTTCAAGAACTTTGTTTGCAAAATAATATTCTTGGTTTAGTCGACTCTTCTCAAAATGATTTTATGTGTTATCTAAATTTAGGTAAAATGTTTTATGCAAATTTGAATGAAAATTTTTATAAGGAAGAGAGGGACAAGTTTGGAGTAATGTGAAAGGTACTACAATTGTTTTAGATTGTGAAATTTTGGATCAAATACTTAGTTGCAAATTTAGTGGAATTGATCTATCCACCTTTAAAATTGATGAACAAAAATCATGAAGTTTTCCATGGTATTTTTTAAAGTTACGAAGAATTTGATTTCAAATACAAAAATCTTAGACTAAAATCGAGACTTATGAGTCTCATTTTACAACAAAGCATCACTCCGAGGATGGAAAATTATAATAACCCGACTTAAAAAGTTGTTAAAGCTCATTTTGCAATCTATGTAAATTAGAACGTCATTTAGGCATAAGTCACTTTAGATGATTTTGTTCAAAAGAATACTTCTAGACAGGAGAACACATTTTATCATGGTGTGTATCTCACTAGGGTGTTCGAATGTTTTGGCATTGATTTATGCAGAGAACACTTTGCCACGAAAAGTTTTCGACAAGGCCAACATCTCTCTCATGCATATTACTCCCTACTTTTAACCATATGAGACTCTTTCCCAAAAAGAAGAAAGATTGGCATGGGAAGAAGAGCATGAAATTCAACTACTAGAAGAAGAAGAACAAGGCGACCATATGGAAATTGAAGAAGAGGGTAATCAAGAAGAAGAGGAGGAGGAAATTGACTCTTCCTTAGAAAGCTTCGATGAACCTCCGCACCATTCCAACAAAGAGATTCTAAAGAACCAAGAGAAGTTTCTCAAAAATCAAAAGAATCTTAAATGTTCCTTTAGAAAAAAGTTCACTTCTCACTCCAACAAAGTGGGCAAATACTTTGGAAAAATAGGAAGCTTGGTGGGAACTCTTAATCATCATCGTCGTCGTCGTCATCCTTTTATATCTCTTTATTCTACCTTTGTACCTTTGTTGTGTGTTTATCAAGTTTTATTTCATGTAATTTTTATGTAGTTTTTAGTTTTTCTTTGAAATCATGTATTTCTCTATCTTAAGTAATGGAATCTATTTCTTGTTGTTCTGTATTATTCTATTAGTCTATGGAAATCATTAAACTATAATTATGTTAAGTTAAAACTAAAATTATATCAAAAATTAAAAAACAATTTTTTTGGCATATATGTCGACATATCCTAGCCGTTTGGCAAGTTTTTTGAATTTTAAAAATGTTATAACTACCATCTATTCAATCTTTCCAAATGAGTTTTCACTCATATTTAAACTTATTTCTTACAGAAAAGTTCACTCATCATTTCATTCTCCATTCCCATCCACTCTCAACATTTTTCTCAATAAAAATGTCTTCTCCACATTGAAAATGTTGTGAAAACCTTAAAGAGACACTCCAATCATTCAAAGATATTTTTCCTTTTATTTTAAGGAATCAAAGGCATTTAGAACTAAGCCAAATGCAGATGATAAAAGAACAAGAGAAGCACTTTGATGCTCTTCGATGGTTAATTTCTTCCCTAATCAAAGATGATCAAACCAACAACCCAGAATGCTCAAACACCAAGGATAATGAAGATTGGGATGCCATCAAAGAAAATCTAATCTTTGGATCTAAAGGTTGGGTTGAAGTCACTAAGAATGCCTAGATTTCAGCTTATTTTAATTACTAAGTTTGTATATTAAATTTATTTATTGTTAATAGTGATATATAAATAATTTGGTTTAGGTTGATCATAATAAGTTTGATTATATATTGTGGATTGTAAAATAAATAAGATGGTTTTGATTTGTTTGAATTAAAGTGTATATTAGAGAAAATGAATAAAGTTTACATTATCCTATTTATTGTCTCCAATAATTAGTATATCATTTAGGGGGGAGTTTTTCACCCATTTTTGTTGATGAAAAAGGGGAAGAAAAATATAAATTATACACATGCATATATTTAGGGGGAGTTATGTAACTTGGATGGAGTTATATCATATTTTATATATATAGGAATATTTAATAGTTATCATCATCGAAAGGGGAGAGATTATTAATAACTCAGCTATTGATTTTGATGATAACAACCATATAAAATATATGATAAGTTATATAGTATATAGTGTAGAATATTACACAGATACTGAGTTAAAGACTGTACAGTATAAAGCTGAAGATAAAGATACGAAGACTCATGAGTTCAAAGACAAAGAAATAGAGATCTCATGGTTATAATTTAGTGTATGGAGTCATTAGTAAATATTGTTAAAGTCCTTGATAGCAATTTATGATCTCTACCTCCAATTTCTTATCTTTGATATTTTAAACAAAAATAAATCATTTTAATTTCAAAAATATATTTTAAATACTTTATAAAAGTTTTTTAATTTCAAAAATATTTAAAATCTATGTTCATAATATTTTATAATGTATATAATTTTCAAAACATTTTAAAGAAAACAACCTTCATTTTTAACTAGCATATGTCGACATACATATCTAGGATATGTCAACATAAATGCCGCCAAACGGTTTTTCAAATTTTGAATGGAAGTGTTTATTCGACACAACTCTTCAAAAATGGATACATCTGTTCATCCACTATATATGGGGGAGAGCAAAACGAATTTTTAACAACTAATTACTTACTTTCTTCCCACTCCTTACTCTTTTGAAAATTTTCTTAAAAAATATACTCTATTCTCTTCAAAATCATATTGAATTAGATCATACTTCACTGTATTCATTCATTACTACTTTCTTACTGTTTTGGAAACACCTTTATCTCATTTCAAAGATCAAAGTGCTATCCAAGAGGCTATAGGATCCATTTTATCTAAAGTACAAGAATTTGTCTTTGGAAAAACTATCATCTCTACTCGTGTTTGTTCGGGTGTGCTTGTAGCCCGTTAAAATCAAGTGGGGTTTCTTATAGACCTTTCAAATCTAGGGTGTGCTTAGCAACCCATTAAAATCTAGTGGGTGTGCTTGTAGCCTGGTCAAATCAAGTGAGTTTACCCTGGTCTCGAAATACAAGAGGGCGTGTCTTGTAGCCTCAAAATCGAGATTGCACTTTGGTTTGCCTTCTACCTGGGTAAAGATTGGTATTTGAAAATAAATATATACAAGCAATCATACGAAACTGGATGTAGGAGAAATCCAAACTAGTATAAAATCCATAGGGTCATCTCTCTAACTCTTATTTTACTTTATTTCTTTATTTTTATCCGTGATTGCATTTGTGACTGATTGTTAGTATAATTCTATGTTGTTAATCTATGATTGAATATTAATACTGAAAGAAAACTAAAAAGATTTGAATAATTTAGAAAACCCCATTCACCCCTTCTAATGTTAAATTAGCCTTAAGATCCATAATTCCACAACCTATAAAAAGTTATTAACGTTTGAATAATTAGAGTCAGAAATAATTATATATGTAATTAAGGAAATAAAAAATAATTAGCAAAAATTAATTAACTTTAACAGTTGCTTAGGGCTTAAGAAAAGTTAATGTGGAAATAAATCATCTCAATCGAGTGAAAACGAAAATAAATTAACAAAATAATACGTGCACAATCAATTACCGTAATTAAATACGACCGATCGACCCTTAACTTTGGTTGGTCGACCACTAGCGGTCGACCGGTAGGAGTGGGCGATCGACTAGTTAAGACGTCAATTGTGAAAATTTTACATGGCCGAATGACCCTAATTTAAAATAATTTAATCTAACAGCTGGCATTGATTTGAACCCTTATAAATATGGACTTAACCCTCACTTTCTTCTCATATTTTCTGAAGCGACGATGGAGCTCTTTCGTTTTCACTTCTCTAGAAAATTCTTAATTCTTAAAAATAATTATAGTTTATATACATATACATAAATGGAGAATAGTAGAGGATAATTGAGAAGAAGAATATGGTCGAATCAAATCGCCAAAGCCACGATAAATTATAAATCTGGATCTATATTCTAAATTAAATCCAAATCTCTTCTCTGATCTAGATTTCTGATAGATATATGTATGCTTGTGGTATTTGTATCCAAACAGGGAGAAAGGATTCAAACTAAATAACAGGGATTAGATCTGGAGATTTGAAAAGCTAAACAAGTAAGTGGGAAACTATATATTTTTATATATTAGTTTATATCATTGTAAATCTATTCCTGCATGCCTAAATGTAAATTTGGAGTTGTAGGTTAAAATTTAAACGTGTAATGAATTTGTAAACCCTACCTACATATTATGTGGTTAATAACCTGTATTTAATATTGCATGTACTTGAATTTGGAAAATATTGGGTAGTAGTAGTCTCTGAATTTAGTATTGGGTAGCAGTAGTCACAGAATTTGATAAATTATATTGTAATTCCAGATTTTTTATTTAATTGATTTATACAAGTAATGTAAATCAGAAGTTATCACAATAAACTATTGAGATTTAAGTGGTATTTTACTTCATTGAAATGTAGGGTGTTACAATGTAAATTTCTATAGATTATCAAGTTTGGTTTTGTAAATAAAAGTATGTCATTTTAAATAATAAAGAATACACCTAAAAGAAAGAGATGTATGAACTAGGAATATTTTATCTTATTTTGTACTGTCTACTTTAATAACTACACAATGTAATTCCTTATAATTCCAAACATAACACAACCCTTTTAGGGTAAAGTATAGAGATTTACAGTACTAACCTTTCCTTTCAGGGAAGATGTGATTCCAACGCATTAAAATGCAAAAATCCCTAAGTATGAATTAAAGAATTGACATTGTGATAATAATAACAGGTAAGTTGTAAAACCAATATATATGTATATAAATATACACAATAGAGACAAGATGGAAACCAAATAGTAAATGATAATAAGATAGGCATATAATAAAATGAGTAAAGGCAAGGAGCATATAAATATACATGTATGGAAAGTCCACTAAACAAGAGAGAGTAGTAAAGGTTAAAAGGAATAAAAATAAAACTTCATTAATAAGAAAGGGAAATAAATAGAAAAGGATATTTAGATCTTTTTAAGGAAGGCGGTAAATGACAGTGAGTTGATATTAAAACGATAAGAAGTAAACGCATGAAAAAGTAAAGAAGTATTATGAACCGTTGAACGTTAGGGGCATAATAATTAAACAAGTACGAATATATTTACGTATCCTCAGGTATGTGTTTATAACGGATGTGAATTATTAAAGTTGGCTAATAACTTAGATAAGAATGACATAGTCATTAAGATGGATTGAAATGCGAGGTCGGTAGTGTTACAAAATAGAAGTATATCCACCGTAAGGGGCTACTAGCCGTTATGTATACATTATACTGATGTGGGACATATCTAACTGTAGGACTTGTGGAATTATATACACTCGTGTATAGGTGAAGGAATACCCCAGTAGGGTCTGCTTTAACTTTTAAGTAGAGGCATTTCCTTGATTGCATTAGGTAATCTAAATGGGATGGTGAGTAAGGCTCGGCGCTATGTCTATGTGTCTAGTGCAATATTAGAGAGTTTGAGCTATACATAGTTCGAGAACGTCATCGGTCCTGAGCAGTCAGTGGAAAGATGAGGGTTACACCTAAACAGGTTACACCTCCTACTAGTGTAGGTTACGTTTAGGTCATGCACCGCCACAATTGTTTGTTAGGACACAAGGCTAGATAACCCTTAAGTGGGGTCTTTCAAAATGAGTGGGGTAGTCTAAGGAGCTGAGTCCTCTATAGTCCATGGAGTCGAGTCCATAAAAGGAAGCAGACAATTAAGTAAATCTCGAAGGCGAGATAGAATATGGCTAAACTATTGTGACGTCGTTATTAGGCTCTACGGGAGTTCCTTGGTATGCACGATGATGAGGACGTGATACTGCGTTAATGATGGATCCTGATGGGATGCTGGGTTATAGATACTAGCAGGGATAGTACCTTGGTCCAAAGGGGGATTGTGGTACTTATATATATACATACACACACGTATGTAGATATGATCTACTTTGGGTAGATGGGGTTTATCGTACGCGTAAGTGGGGTCAAAGTGACTAAGTAAAATAAAATGACATAACATGTGGTGGAAGGTAATCGACCTAAACTAATGTTATGTATAAAGTATATAATTTACCAATCACCGGGACATTTTTCTGACCCCCTCCTCATTACAACCCACATGATAGCTTTAGAGGGACATGTACTGGTGCAAGGTGGGAATTGTGGAAGGATAAGTTTCCTTCTATATGCTTAACATCGACAAGGATACTAGTTATTGGAAGTGTCAATATTGGTCAATACTACATGATTTATTATACTTGCTGTTCCGTTATGAGTTATATCGATAGTGCTTCAATATGCATTAATTTATTTATTTGCAGGATACTAGTACTTTGGTGGACTGGGTTTTCGATTTAACCAAAATTTAGGCCCACTGGGGTGCGAGTTGTCGCATTTGGTATTAGAGCTTAGGTCAGTTGATCTTGAAAAATTAGGAAACGTAGAGTGAACATATTTGTATTTTTTCTATAAATATAAATATTAGACACCAAATTCTATAAATTCCGAATATAGAATAGTTGCAACCATAAAGATGGGTAAGTCGATTATGAGTAGGAACAATAGATGAAGTTGAAGATATATACCTACCCGGTTGCTCCATAGAAAATAGGTCATATGGAAAAGGCATCGACTTAAGAAGAGCAAGAGTGAAGTGTATGGAAGGTCCCTAATGTTAGATAGCACGTGACTCCCTATTGGGGCCGCTGATAGCCCAATGGTTGTAGATCCCCGCATGATTGCCGATTGATGATGTACATTAGGTCCAGATAAGATGAAATTAAGAATCTATATGTTATAGAAACCTAGAAGCAAGAATTAAATATATTCTCGAAGGAAGTGTGTAGCAATCACTCCAAGATAATAGTTGGATCTTAATACTTTTGAAAAAGTTATATCAGTAAGTAAGTAGAAAGAAGAAGAGTCCAAAAGAGGTGAAAAATACAAATCCACTCTAAGTATGACCCCATATGAAAGAATTATGTATAAAAGTTGAAATGATTTTAATATAAAAGTTCATGAAAATATATATAAATAATGTATTTGAAATGATTTTCAAATGAATTATCTGAAGGTACAAAAACCCTATTTTAAAAGTAAGTAAATATTAAATTTTCAGAAAATAAAATATCTACATTTTATTTACAGGAAAATAGGCACAAGGACAAACTTAGAAAAATTTTAAGATTAAAGGACAACAACTTCTTTAGGCTAAAGGACAAAACTAGTTATAACTAGCATTTTGTATGGTGTAAAATCGAATATAATGCTAGTTATAACTAGCACTTGCATTTAGCCTAAAAATAAAACTTGATATCCTTCAGCCTAATATTTTTTCAAAGTTTGTCCTTTTCTCTAATCCCCCCTTTGATTTAAATAAAAAGTTTAAGTAAAAATTAAAATTAGTTAAATTGGAAATTTCAGTAAATGAGGTTTTAATAAAAAGTTATTTCTTTTGAAAAAGAATGTATACAACGTATGTATAGCTCGTTGATTTTTCTAAAATGAAAAATTGTAAATTGTAAATTTCTTTTTAGGGGTGGACATAGGAAGTGGTATTAGTTTTAAATGAGGTAAATAGAACGGAAAAAGATGATTAGAAGTCGAAAGTAAAGCAGTAGGCGAACACACTGTAATGGTTCAACTAAGAAGACAATAGATTGAGAGAAAAACAATTTAAGCAAGAGCAATTTAGGTAAAAACAGTTAAATAGTGGTAATATTAATAGAAACCATGTTAGAAATTTACATAAAGTAATGTTAATATTTAGAAATAACGTTAGGAGGTTATATGTTAAGATAATGGTAGTAATCTAATTAGAAGCAACATAGGAAATCAAAGCAAAACAAAAGAAAATTGATATTTTCCATTGTTGCGCACATAAATTGTATGTAGCTTTTAAAAGTCCCCCTCATATTCTATTACAACCTCCACTAAGGTTGGAAGAAGGAATAGAATAAGTAAAAGGAAAGTATAGGATGGAAGTGTCCTTGTCTACTCCAATTTTTATTATTTAAAATTATAAAATATGTTTTGAAAACATAATAAAGAGTATGTTTAAAGAAATGGTTTTGGTATAAGAATTAAGTTTTTAAAAGCAAACTTAATAAATGGTTTGAGTTAAAAATCTCAATTTTAAGAAGTAAAAAATATTTGTTACTGAAAATGGGCTTTAAAAGAAAAGATTGATTTGAAGAAAAAGGAAATGAACTTTATAAAATTTAATTGTAGTTTTATAAGTTAAAGACACCAAGCTATTTTGAATTGATAAAAAGTTTCTAAGTTTGTACTTTTAAAGATTTTTTTTTTGGGATTAAGTGCTTTAAAATATTGAAGTTTTAATTTTTGAAAAAAAGTGGCGAGAAACAAACTAAAATTTTAATATGGATAGGTAAGATGGGATAAAAGGCAAGGCTATGAAGAAAATAACGATGACTGCTCATAAAGTAGCATTAAGGAATCCCCGTAGATTGTAAGAAATATTGATGAGAACCTAATAATGTTTTAGTGGACATATGTGCAAGCCATAAGAAAAATCCATAAAGGAAAGATAAATGGTATCGAAGTACACTTCTATGAGTTCTAGAGTATGCTCGTAGAAAAGATCAAGGATAAAGAAAGTAAATACCAAGATTTGAGAATACTATCAAGATATTTGGATTAAAAGAGGAAGGTAACAGAGGGTAATGAGATGTCAAGCACATATAGAAGTCATTGGAAGACTCAAGGTTAAGGAAGGCATGATAGATGGTGGAAAAGTTAATTCCACCAAGCCAATTTTCCGATGAGTATTTCTATATGTGCATAGTTCTATTCTTTAGCCCACTACAAAGTGGAAATGCATAGTTCAGCCTATAATTGGTGGTAGTAGTTAAAAGTAAAGAGAGGACCTTATTTAATAGAAGCCAGAAAAGTGAGTTAAGATATGTGGATTACAGTAAATTATATGTTGGGAATGTCCATTTGATTTAAGTAAGAAGTGATAGGGCCATAACATCGTTGATTTTAAAGAACAGCTTCCAACAATTATTTATTTGAGGTTTGGATTATAAGCATTAGTTGTTTCTGTAAAACCCGTATGATATTATAAGAAATATTCCTTTTAAATTGGTTTTCTAGAAGGAGCTATATTAATTGGAAAACTGTGGAAGTATGGAAATTTCATGTAGACACTTAACTAATGCAAGTAAGACTGGAAGTTTATAAAGTAAATTATAAAATTTACTAGCTACTAAAATGAAGTAATGTTAAGTCCCAAAAGCCTTAAAGTTTTGGAAAGATGTATTTTGACGAGCGAAGGACATAGAAAGTTTGCTGTGAAGCCACGGGTCAGTGTCCTTGTGTCTTAAAAGCCAAAATTTATATGTGAACTTGTGTACTGGTTATTAATTTAAGATAAAAGAAAAAGTTGTTGAAAATTGAAAATTTACCGCGTGGTAGGATAGAGTTCATTATAGACGTTAAACTACTGACTAAATCCCGATAGCGTAGGATGTGACATAAATTGTTTAGGAAAAAAATTTACTTTTAAAAGTTTTGTTCTGAATTCATAATTTTAGAGTTAAAATACTTTTATGAAGAGTTTTGAAAAATGTCGGTGAAATTGTAATTTTTGAGAATTTTTTCCAAGTATTTCAAATTTAATCTAAAACGATTCTATGTGGAAAATATGAAAATTTTTGTTTTTTTTAGATGTCATATGTGTTATCCCGCCTTTTGACAAGGCCGTGACACCAAGAACTGACTAGAAACCAATGACAGTTCGTCTTGAAGATCGGTTATATGCAGGCTCACTATGGATATCGATGAATTTTGTTCGAGTCCGGATCGAGCTAAAATTGATATGACACGACAAGCAAAGCTATGAGAGCCAACCTTCCGAATTTCGAGTCAATCGGAGTTCGTATGCTCAAGATATTGATCGATCACGGTTGAGAAATCCAAACATGCATCGATCATAACTCGAGATCTACATGTCCAAATGCCACCAAATTTTCACAGGAGCTTAAGTACAACATGAAGAATGTTCCTACCAAATTTCGACTCGATTGGAGCAAGTCTTGATCGATACGAAATTCGTTCATATCCATCACAGATCGAGTCGAAATCGCCTGGGATCGATCGCGTGGGCCCACCCACATGCCAGAAGAAGTCTCCCGAGATCTGAGCGAGATATTTGCCTCCTACGCCTATAAATAGTAGCCCAGAACCTACACAAGAAGGACTTTTGGCCTCTCTACGCCGATATTCTGCCGAAATGATCATCAAACTTCAGTTATACTACTGTAATCCATTGTAATCTGCTATTAACCGCCGAAATCAGTTGTAATCATCAAAGAAACATCAATAAGTCATCAATTTCATAGTGGACGTAGGCAATACGCCGAACCACTCTAAATTCCTGTGTTTCTGTGCCTTTTCTTATCTGTTTATTGGTGTGTTTGTTAGATCTGTTTCATTTTACATTTATTTTCTTCATTTTATCTCTTCAAACACATCCGAAGAGTGTTGTGCCCAATTTTGGTACAAACACATATGCATAGCAAGGGAAAAGTCAGTGGGTTAGGAAGTAGAAATTTTACTATAGCGGAAGTGACAGTAAAATAAAATATAGTTGGTGATGAGGGAAAAAACCGTTTTAGCTATGGAATCTCTTTCTCTGTACCTTGTCGATAAGTAAACAAATATAACTCTGTTTTAAAAAAAATTAAAGATTTAAATAAAATTTACTTATGCAGACTGTACTTGGAAATGTTAAAAAATAATTGGGGGCAAGAGAGAAAGTTCAAAGGTACAGTGGAAGAAGGGTACACAAGAGAAGGATGAAAATATTCTCCATCTAAACTCATTTCTGGCATAAAGAAAATAGTTTTAGAAAACTGGATTTTCAAAATTTCGGATGTTAGCAGTGGTGTGCTAGGATTTGGATGGTAGGGATTGGATGAAAAATTAATTAAACTATACTTCTATTCATAAGAAAAATTGGTTGAACTATGCAAAACAAAGTTTTTGATTTTTAAACATTTGCATGCATATAGAACTACAAGTATATATAGGATGTTTACACTATATTTTCAAAATTATTTTAAAAGAATGCATTCATATAGAAGGCACCGACTAGAATTATTCTGCATACATACAATATGTATTGTAATACATCGTGTACATATACACGATTGGTTGCAAAATTGGTTGCACACTAGTTGGTTAGTTAGTTTAGAATGGTTGTGCGTTATGTTACATGATTCATCTCTTGAGGAATTTCGTGGATGAAATTCTTTTAATGGAGGAGATGTAACACCCCGTAATTTTATGACCATTAATTAAAAAAGAATTAATTAATAAATAATAATATCGGAAAATAGAGTTTTCACAAACGTTAGAATTTGGCTATGAAACTTGCGCCATTGGGTTCGTAACGATTTTCTGATCAATTTTCACATATAAAGTTATCTAGTCGGCATTCAAACTTAAAGTTATTAATGTTGGAATAATTCGAGTCGGAAATAATTATATATGTAATTAAGGAAATAAAAAGTAACTAACAGAAATTAATTAACGTCAACAACTGCTTAGGGTTTAAGAAAAGTTAATGTGGAAATAAATTATCTCGATCGAATGAAAATGGAAAAAATTAACAAAATAAAACATGCGCAATAAATTACTGTAATTAAACACGACCGATGGACTCCTAACTTGGGTCGGCCATGGTCGACCAGTATGGATGTGGTGGTCGACCGGTTAAGACGTCAATTATGAAATATTGACGTGGCCGAATGGCCCGAATTTAAAATAATTTAATCTAACGGTTGGCATTGATTCGAACCCCTATAAATACGGACCTAACCCGTTTCTTTCTTCTCATATACTGAAGCGACGAATAAGCTCTGCCATTTTCTCCTCTAGAATATTCTTAATTCTTAAAAATAGTTATAGTTTGCATACTACAAATGGAGAATAGTGTAGGGCAATTGAAAAGAAGAATATGGTCGAATCTAATCATCAAAGCCAAGATAAATTATAAACCCGGATCTAAATTCTAAATTAAACTCAATCTCCACTATGATCTAGATTTCAGAAAGAATATATATGTTTGAGGTATATTTATCAAAATAGTGAGAAAATGGGAGTCAAACTGAATAACATGGATTAGATCTGGAGATTTCAAAAGCTAAAAAGGTAAGTGAGAAATTATATATTTTTATATAATATTGGATTCATATCGTTGTAAATCTATTCATATATGTCTACATGTAAACTTAGAGTTGTAAGCTAAAATTGTATACGGGTAATGAACTTGTAAACCCTGCTTACATATTCCATGGTTGATAAAGTGCATTTAATATTGCATTTACATGAATCTGGAAATTATTGGGTAGTAGTAGTATCTGGATTTAGTATTGGGTAGTAGTAGTCCTCGAATTTGATAAATTATATTGTAATTCTAGATTTTTTGTTTAATCGATTTATGCAAGTAAATGTAAATCAAAAGTTATCATAATAAATTACTGGGATTTAAGTGCTATTTTAATTCATTGGAATGTAGGGTGTTGTAATGAAATATTTTATAGATTATCAAGTTCAGTTTTGTAAATAAAAGTGTATTGTTTGAAATAATAAGGAATACTCCTAAAAGAAAGAGCTGTATAAAATTGGGATATTTTATCGTATTTTGTATTGCCTATTTCAATAACTACAGAATATAATTCCTTGTAATTCCAAACGTAACACAAATTCACCGTTTAGATAAGATATAGAGATTTACAGTGTTAATCATTCATGTTGGGGAAGATGTGATTCCAATGCATTAAAATGCAAAAATCCCTAAGTATGAGTTAAAGAATTGAAGTTGTGATAATTTTAACGGTTAAATTGTAAAACCAATATATATAATATATGCAATAGAGACAAGATGGAATTAAACGATAACAAGGTAGGCTTGTAATAAAATGAGTAAAGCAAGAAGTATATAAAATATACGGGTATGGAAAGTCCACTAAACAAGGGAGGGTAGTAAAAGTTAAAAGGAATAGAAATAAAACTTCATTAATGAGATAAGGACATAAAAAAAAGATATTTAGATCTTTTACTGAAGGCAGTAGATGACAATAAATTAATATTAAAAGGATAAGAAGTAAATACATAAAAAAGTAAGGAAATATTATGAATCGTTGAACATCAGAGGCGTAATAACTAAATAAGTATGAATATATTACGAAGCCTCATGTATGCGTTAATGATGGGTGTAACGACCTGTATTTTTTATAATTAAAAATATTAAATTAAATAAGATTTTTGTAATTTAATATTGTGAGAAATTAAAGTTTATGATTCATTAATGGAAAAAAATATTAGAATATAATTTAATAATGTTGATTGAATGAAATTGACAACTGTTTTAATGTAATTCCGATTATGGTAATAATAAAGGTTAATGAGGGATAAATTAAATGTTGGATTTATTGGTGAAATTATATGTTATAAATTGAAATAGGTTTATTATAGAATATGAAATAAATTAATTAGTACATAAATTTATTAGCATTGTTTGTAAAAAATGGATTTAGAAATGTGTTGGATTACTAATTTATAACAATTGTTTTATTTATCACCTTATTATTTAATCAGTTGAAATTAATTTGGAAATCAATAAGAATTAATGTAATTGAAATATTGCAATTAACATGGTAAAAGACGTTAACTGTAGAGTATGACAATAATAAAATGAAAACTTATGTTTAACTAATTAATAAGGTAATAGTTGATTTAATATAAGAATTTAAATCAAAATAAAAGAAATTGTTGGAATTTAAATTATAATAAACTAGGATTTATTACTATTGTAATTTGATGTGAAATTAGTGTAATAGTTAAATAATGGTTTTAGCATGGAGAACTATATTGTAAAAGATTATTAATTTCTGTGTAATCAGAAATGATGAAATTTGTTAACTTTTAATTTAGAATTTAAAAGTGATTAAACCAATTTAATAATAATTTATTTAATTAACATGTAAAATTAGCCTTTTTGGGTACTGTCTCGGATTTCGACGAAACGAGTTTCATCGGATCCGTAATAGTGAATTATTGTAGGATTTCAAGTTTCGTAGCGATCGGACTTATCGTTTGATCTTGCGAGCTCAAAACGCGTATAAATCAATTAATGGAATTTAAATGAATATAATTTGATTTTAAAACTAACTTCTTTATACAATGGAATTAGTGTTTGAAACTAGTTTCATTGATTTTAAAAATATTGAAAACATTTATTTCGATATATTGGATGACCTATTTTCGTTTCAAGGACGAAACGGGCTTTTCGGGTCCTTGTTATCACTGCGACCCATTCGATCCGTTCCATCCATTCTTATCCATCTCTGTCTATATATAGGTTGTTATAAACCCTAGCAGTCTTTTATTTCATTTTTCTGTACGTACAATCCCTATCCCATCTGCTCCTTCTCAATGTCAGACATCTCAAACCCTAATTGCAAATTCAAATCAAACTCCAAAACTCAAACTGCTCAAATCATGTCATATAATATATCATCGCGAAGCTCTTGACAAACGTAATCTACATTTGCAGTTCGTTTTTGCAATCGAGTTTTCATTTGTCCAGAAATCAGTGAAACAATTTCGACCGTCCATCCTAGGGTTTCGTGATAGATGGTGGATCGTCGACCAATCGATGATCGGGAAGCGCCATTGAGTAGAGGAGGATGTGCTGAGTCGATCCATACGGCTCGTTTGGGTAGATGGCGCCAGAATTTGCGGCGATCGACGATTGAACGTTGACGGCATTGGTCGACTATTGGCACGGTGTGGTGCGCCGCGTGAAGCCCAAAGGGGCAGCTCGAGGCGTGGAAGCTCGCACGGTGGTCAGATCTTGTTGTAGGTGATCATGGGAGTAGCGATTTCGACGTGAAGAATGGTGGAAATGGGTTAGGTTTCGAACGCGATTGCCAGTTAGGGTTAGAGATAATTGAATTACGTTTTTTCCCTTGTATTATTTATTTTAATATTAATTAAAATTTTGAATTTTAAATCTTCCAACGCTCATAACTCTTGCATACGAGCTCCTCATGCGCGGTTTCTTCCATTGGGATCACATCGAGATTTCAGACAACATGGGAATGGTTTGGTTGAATTTGGAGACTGTCCAAATTTTGGGCTTTTATTGGATTTTTAATCGGCTATAAATCAAAGGTGAGTGATTTAACCCACCTACGCGATACTAAGTTATTTGAATTAAATTTATGATGTGATAAAAGTTTTATGGATTGCTGTTTGTTAATTAAAATCGTCATTTAAATTTAATGTGAATTTTATTGAATTAAATTGCCATTTAAATTTATATTAAAATTGAATTGCTAGTTAAATACCTGATATTGATAACCAGTTCATTGGCTGATTTGGATGTTGATTGTGATGGATGTCCATTTGTTGACATTTGGATGATTGGATGTTTATTTATACTTATATATCTCTGTTATCACTCTGTATATTAAGTGACAGCATATATGTGACAACCGCCCATGACCCCTACACCGAATCTAGAGATAGAGCGCTGTAAAGTGTGCCAGGCGACCATGGACGATTGTCAAGGTAAGATTAAAACAACAGGATCTATCGTATTACTCACAGCGCATGGACAAAATACAATAGAACATATGTATAGTGAAGCTTTACAGAATAAAATGACATCATATAAAACTCCATAATAGTTGAATACAAGCATCCACATAGTCAATACATCCAGCCTCACTACATAACTCTCAGAGAATACAAAACAGCGGAAAAATCCAGTACATATAAGAAGATAATATGCAACCCTCTAGCTCGTCTTCGATATCAGCATCGTGAGAAGAGAACAGCACCTGTCACCTGCTACCTAGTCTGCCCGTCCCAAAATGGACGAACAGCCCAAGGCAATAAGAATTAAAACATAAAGCCTTGAGTCAGACAACAGTCTTAGTGAGCAGTAAATTAACTAACAACATACCAAAAGAGCATAAAGGAAAAGGAATAGGGATACAACCCTCCCACTCCAACCTCATTCTACAGTGATAGCCCCCAGACACACACTAAGCAGAAGCAAACATAGCAGAGCATACAATTTAAGGTAAAGCAATTGTCACTCGAGTCAAGAGCGATGTTTTCCAAGTACAAATCCCAAGGTCTAAAACCAAGGTCAGATAAGCACCCAGGAAATACCGCTCTTGAGACCGAATGATGATACAACCAAACATCCATGACTCGGCTATCACTGTTATCATTGTTGCGATATCACCGTTAATTGAATGACCGGCACATTCTTTCAGCCGTCCGTCAAGGGCTAATGGTAACCCCGGTTCTAGACATAACTCCCGCACGTCATCGTGACCCGTGCCTAGGATTATCGAATCTACCCAGAGTACTCGACCATCAACTTAGTCTTTTGGGCGTCCCCATGTACTCTTGCTTAGAGCATGCTAGAACCTTCAACAACGATGAGATCTCAACCTCCTAGTCATCCTCCTCGACGACTATTGCCATACTAGCTCAAGCGCCTCTCGAGCATCCATTATCCTCAACTCGAATCATATCACCGAGTTATCAACATGCTTGGAATGATCCCGCCTGGATTAGACCAAGTCTTCATCATATGATTGCCTCGCTTCATAACATCCTCGCGAAGCTTCATCTCAACATCACATCATCAAATCTATGCATAAGAGCTTCATCATCCCGCTACATATGCCCCGAGCAGCTTTCCCAATCCAAGAGCCTTTCCTTTAGCTTTTGAATCACCTTTGGTCTAAATCTAATCATCAATCATCTAGTTCATAACAATCAATCAAATCAAACATCAATCCAAGCAATCAAGCATTCAAATATGATCTAAGTAGACAATTATAACAATAATGGCATTATCGTAATTAAAGAGTTGAAAGTCCAATAAGCATGAAAACATGTATTATATCTCTACAAACTTGATGAATGAACTTGCATAGGTTAACATATGATAAAATGGATACAACATCATCATGAACAATGGATCTATATGGATCTACACATAGGATGAAGAAAATGCATGGAAATCTCTATTTTAACACCAAAACGAGCCAACAATCCGATATACTCCTTTGGATCCGTGTGAGAGATAATCACCACTCACCAAATCACCTAAACAATCCAAAAGATATCAACTTCAGATCTGGACAGCGAAGAACTAAGCTAGATCCGACAAGATCTCACTTCAAACGATGAAATCTCTCTTGAAAAGATGAAGATCTTCAATCTAAGCTCTTGAATCTTTAATCTTGATCTTCGATTTGGATGGATGGAAGCACTAGATTAGAGTGGAGAAAAGAAGTGAAGAAGTGTAGAAGTCGAGCTCTCAAAATGGCAGCACTTCGTCGCTTCAAAATCCGGATCCCAAAAAGTGAGAACAACCCCTCCTATTTATAGCTGAAAACTGCCTGAGTCGTAACTCGGCTATCTCCTTAAGTCGTTGCCGACCTAACATATGCCGACCTACGACCTAAAAACCCCCACGACTTAACAGAGCCTCCGACCTAACCCTTAGCCAACAACTCCGACCTAACAGATACGCGCGCCTCAACTCCTACGATCTAACACTTCTGCGCATACGACCTAACTATTAAGTCGACCTACGACTTAACACATACTTCGACCTAACACTTAGACGAAACCCAGCGACCTACGACTTAACAGGTTACGACCTAATTCCTTAAGCCTCCACGCGACCTAACACTTAGCCTAACTCCTAAGGTCGCCAACTTGTTAACTCCTTAGGTCCTTAGGTCGCCAACACTAGGTCGCTAACTCGGCAACTACTAGGTCGCTAACTCGGCAACTACTAGGTCGCTAACTCGGCAACTACTAGGTCGCTAACTCGGCAACTACTAGGTCGCTAACTCGGCAACTACTAGGTCGCTAACTCGGCAACTACTAGGTCGCTAACTCGGCAACTGCTAGGTCGCTAACTCGGCAACTACTAGGTCGCTAACTTTCCCAGCCGACCTAACACTTAACAAAACTTAGGTCGCTCACAACATTCTCTTAGGTCGTTGCCGACCTAACTCTACCCCAGAATACTTAGGTCGCCTACTACTCTTAAGTCGGTCAGTCTTTAGGTCGTTAACTCGCCCTGCCGACCTAATTACTTAACCAAATCCTAGGTTGCACAATTTTATAGGTCGCTCCAACTAACCCACGACCTAACACTAACTCGCAAGTCCTTAACTCGGTCACGACTTAGCTCTTAGGTCGTCCACGACCTAGGACTTAGACAAATTTCCCCAAAAATCTGAAATGACTTAAAATTGCAAAAATTCCAGATTTGACGAACTTTTCGATCCGTGAAAAATACGGGTCGTTACATTCTCTCCCCCTTAGGAATTTCGCCCCCGAAATTCCAAGCAAACAAAGCAATCAAAGACTATTCTGTACGCCTACCATCCATAGCAATCAACAAACAATGCATCCAATTCTAACTTAGCGTACAGAATTCTAAAACTTAGAACAAGTTACAATATCGCGAGATGAGACGACACCTTAGGGCCATACCTTGAAGAGTTCAGGATGAGCTGCTTTCATCCTCTCTTCCACCTCCCACGTACAGTCGTTATCATCATCACTCCATTGTATCTTGAGCAACTTAACTACCTTCCTCCTAAGCTGTTTCGTGTCGGTTTCCACAACACGAAGTGGCTTACGAGGTCTTCTATCAACTGGATCAACTTCAAAGTCTTCATAGCTATCAGCAGAAACCACCGTACTCGAGTCGTGCACATACTTCCGTAGATACGATACGTGAAAAACATTGTGCACACTCGACATTTTCTCTGGTAACTCCAATCTGTAAGCGAGCTTTCCAATTCGCTCGATAATCGGGAATGGTCCAACAAATCTCGGAGTCAATTTTCCTTTCTTCCCGAATCGAATAACATTCTTCAGTGGAGAAATCTTCACAAAAACCATATCTCCAACGTCGAATTCCAAATCCTTACGACGTTTATCGGCATAACTTTTCTGACGGTCTTGGGCTGCCTTCATCCGTTGCCGAATGATCTCTATGCAATCCGAAGTCTGTCGAATCATCTCTGGCCCAAGCATCAGCTTTTCTCCAGTTTCCAACCAACATGTCGGAGAGTTACACGGTCTTCCATACAATGCCTCATATGGTGCCATACCAATGCTTGACTGGTAACTGTTGTTGTACGCAAACTCCACCAAATGAAGGTGATCTTCCCATGATCCTCCGAAATCCAAAACACAAGCTCTGAGGAGATCTTCCAAAACTCGGTTGACTCTCTCAGTCTGACCATCTGTTTGAGGGTGATAAGCTGTACTCAAACACAACTCGGTTCCCAAGACTTCCTGGAAGCTCTTCCAAAATCCACTAGTGAACAATGGGTCTCGATCGCTCACTATACTCTTCGGAACACCATGGAATCGAACTATCCACTTCACATACAACTCAGCCAACTTTGATGCAGTCCTAGTCGATCGAACAGGAATGAATCGTGCACTCTTAGTCAGACGATCCACAATGACCCAAATCCCTTCATTTCCCGTTCTGGTTCTAGGCAATCCATCAATAAAATCCATCGACACTTGTTCCCACTTCCATGTAGGAACTTCTAAGGGTTGAAGCAATCCACTTGGCTTCTTCTGTTCAGCCTTTACCAACTGACAGTTCATACACTTGGAAATGAAATCTCCAACATCCTTCTTCATGCCTTCCCAGTAGTAGGTTCTCTTCATATCCCGATACATCTTATTTCCACCTGGATGAATTGTCAACTTCGAGTGATGACTTTCCTTCAGAACTTCACTCCTCAATTCATCTATATCGGGAACCACTAGTCGTCCTTGCTTTCGAAGCCAACCTTCTCTATCGACCTCGAATCCTTTATCCTTTTCTGGCTCCAATCCAGATTCCAATTCACGGATAATCTTGACAAGCTTATCATCTCGCTTTTGACTCTCGCAAATCCTTTCCACAAGAGTCGGTCTTATCGATAAGTTTGCCAACATTTCAGGTTCCAATTCGCATCCAGGCCTGAAGTCAAATCCAGCTAAATACTCGAGACTCTTCCATTCAGAAAACATGGCTCCCAATCCTGCATGTCTTCGACTTAACGCATCAGCCACTGCGTTACCTTTTCCCGGAGTATAAGCTATACCAAAATCATACGATGCCAAAAACTCTAGCCAACGTTGCTGCCGAAGATTCAAATCCTTCTGGGAGAAAAGATACTTCAACGACTTATGATCCGTAAACAACTCGAATCGAACCCCCAACAGATAATGCCTCCACATCTTCAGAGCAAATACAATCGCCGCTAACTCCAAGTCATGAGTTGGGTAATTCCTTTCATGCGGCTTCAGTTGTCGACTGGCATACGCAACAACTTTATCCTTCTACATCAGCACTGCTCCAAGTCCAGTACCACATGCATCGGTGTAAACCACCATCTCATCATTCCCACTTGGAATAGTCAAAACAGGAGCACTCGTCAATCGCTCTTTCATGATTCCGAAAGCTTGCTCACACTTAGCATCCCAACTGAACACTTGGTTCTTCTTCGTCAATCCTGTTAACGGTGCAGCTATCTTGGAGAAGTCTTTGATAAACCGTCGATAATATCCTGCTAATCCAAGAAAACTCCTCACATCAGATGCATTCTTAGGTCTAACCCAATCCTGGATTGCTGCCACCTTAGCGGGATCAACCGCTATTCCATTTCCAGAAATCACATGGCCTAAGAACCTCACTTCACTCGTCCAGAAGTGACACTTCGAAAACTTAGCCTTCAGCTGATGTTTCCGTAAGATCTCCAAAACAATACGCAAGTGCGTCTTGTGCTCTTCTTCCGTTCTGGAATAAATCAGAATATCATCCACGAACACAAGTACGAACTTGTTCAACTGATCTCTGAACACTCTATTCATAAGATCCACAAAATATGCTGGCGCGTTAGTCAATCCAAATGGCATTACCAGCCACTCAAAGAAACCGGATGGTGTCCTAAAAGCAGTCTTCGACACACTATCCTTTGCCACTCTCAACTGGTGAAATCCCGTTGCCAAATCCATCTGAGAAAACACTTTAGCTTCGTGAAGCTGATCAAACAAGTCATCTATTCTCGGTAATGGATACTTGTTCTTCTTAGTCACCTTATTCAGCTCACGATAATCGACGCACAATCTCAACGACCCATCTGCCTTGGTTGCAAACACAACTGGTGCACCCCACTCGGACACACTACGCCGAATGAATCCTTTCTGCAAAAGATCATCAACTTGCACCCTCAACTCCTGCTGTTCCCTAGGCGCCATCCGCCTAAGAGGCATCACAACAGGTCTGGCTCCTTCAACTAGATCTATACGAAACTCGATCTCTCTATGCGGCGGCAACCCTTTGACTTCGTCAAAGACATCCTCGAATCCATTAGCGATCGGTACTGATGACAGTCCATCCCGTGGAACAACTAGCGAATACATGAAGCTCATGAAGACGCCTTCTTCATGCTTACATCGTATCACAATCTTTCGCCCCTCCACATTCTCGACTGTCACTTCCAACCTTTCGCAATCAACCTTAGCCGCATACTTCCTAAGCCAGTCCATACCCAAGATAATTCCGAACCCCGTAAAGTTCAGAACAAAGCAATCACAAACAAAAGAGCAACCATGACTCGACACAACTAGACCACGGCATAACATACACAAACAAGACGAACCCCCAACTGGATTAGTCACTACCAATGGCCTATCAACAATATCCGGCTTCAAACCTAACCGGCCTACTAGTTCATTACAAACAAATGAATGCGACGCTCCAGTATCAAACAAAACTCTAACTGGAACACCACATAGGAAAAGAGTACCTTGAACAACCACACTCTTTCCCTTTTCTTCAGCAGTAGGAGCTTTCGAAGACGACGGAACAGCTCCCAAGGCATAGGCTTGCACAATCTGCCTGTCCTTCCTTGGTTCTGGACAATTCTTCCTGAAATGCCCCGGCTTGTCACAGTTGTGACACTTCATCGGTGCCTTCGGATTCTTACAATCCTTAGAGAAATGGCCCTTCTGCTGACAATTGTAGCAAGTTACCTCGCCTTTCGGCTTCTTCTGGCCATCCTTACCCTTCTGCTGCTGCTGCTTCCTCTTCTGGTTTCCACCCTGCTGTGGTTTAGATTCTCCCTTGGTAACAGCAACAACAGGTCCTTCCTTAGGAAACAGACTCTCATGCCTAAGAGCTTTCTCCACAAGCTTCTCAAATGAATCGTCCAAATGATCCACCAACTGTCTCCCAAGATAACTATCCAAGCCGGTCACAAACTTCTCATTCTTCTGATAAGCAGATTCAATATACGACCGGGCATACTTGGACAAAGCTTCGAACTCAGAAACATACTCAAGAACAGATCTTCCACCCTGCTTGAGCTCTACAAACTTCTTGAACAGAACAGACTTCTGAGATGTAGAAATGAACTTAGCTTCAAATCTAGCTTGGAATTGCTCCCAAGTAATCTCTTCCTCCGCAGTATCGATGGTGATAGAATTCCACCAATCAGAGGCTCTCCCTTGAAGCTGCCTTGATGCCAACTTCCTCTTAGTTGCATCATCAATTCCCAAATCACCAAAGATCCTTCTACAAGCATCTATCCACCTCTGGACCTCAATGGTAGATTCTGTTCCCAAGAAAACCTTCCCTCCAAGAGCAGTATAATCCTTGCACAGCTTAGCAAAATCCACTGGTTTCGGAGTTTGGACTTGAACTCCAACATCAACTGCCGCCCCCGGAACTGGTATCCTTCTCATGATCGAAGTCATCATAGCTTCGAACATGGCTGCATAATCAGCAGTCTCTTCAGTAGCACGACCTCCCCTAGCAGCTGGTCTCCCTCTTCGACTCATTCTCAATATCTATAAGAAGGAATGATTAGAACATCTAGAGAATCAACTGCATAAAGGACTCAAATTCTACTAAGCCACTATATTATATATAGTAATCATCCATCAAAATACAATTACGTCTCTCATACGTAGTTACGACAGCGAGCGTTGGGTAAAATCGATTAACCAATGCTCTGATACCAAATGTGACAACCGCCCATGACCCCTACACCGAATCTAGAGATAGAGCGCTGTAAAGTGTGCCAGGCGACCATGGACGATTGTCAAGGTAAGATTAAAACAACAGGATCTATCGTATTACTCACAGCGCATGGACAAAATACAATAGAACATATGTATAGTGAAGCTTTACAGAATAAAATGACATCATATAAAACTCCATAATAGTTGAATACAAGCATCCACATAGTCAATACATCCAGCCTCACTACATAACTCTCAGAGAATACAAAACAGCGGAAAAATCCAGTACATATAAGAAGATAATATGCAACCCTCTAGCTCGTCTTCGATATCAGCATCGTGAGAAGAGAACAGCACCTGTCACCTGCTACCTAGTCTGCCCGTCCCAAAATGGACGAACAGCCCAAGGCAATAAGAATTAAAACATAAAGCCTTGAGTCAGACAACAGTCTTAGTGAGCAGTAAATTAACTAACAACATACCAAAAGAGCATAAAGGAAAAGGAATAGGGATACAACCCTCCCACTCCAACCTCATTCTACAGTGATAGCCCCCAGACACACACTAAGCAGAAGCAAACATAGCAGAGCATACAATTTAAGGTAAAGCAATTGTCACTCGAGTCAAGAGCGATGTTTTCCAAGTACAAATCCCAAGGTCTAAAACCAAGGTCAGATAAGCACCCAGGAAATACCGCTCTTGAGACCGAATGATGATACAACCAAACATCCATGACTCGGCTATCACTGTTATCATTGTTGCGATATCACCGTTAATTGAATGACCGGCACATTCTTTCAGCCGTCCGTCAAGGGCTAATGGTAACCCCGGTTCTAGACATAACTCCCGCACGTCATCGTGACCCGTGCCTAGGATTATCGAATCTACCCAGAGTACTCGACCATCAACTTAGTCTTTTGGGCGTCCCCATGTACTCTTGCTTAGAGCATGCTAGAACCTTCAACAACGATGAGATCTCAACCTCCTAGTCATCCTCCTCGACGACTATTGCCATACTAGCTCAAGCGCCTCTCGAGCATCCATTATCCTCAACTCGAATCATATCACCGAGTTATCAACATGCTTGGAATGATCCCGCCTGGATTAGACCAAGTCTTCATCATATGATTGCCTCGCTTCATAACATCCTCGCGAAGCTTCATCTCAACATCACATCATCAAATCTATGCATAAGAGCTTCATCATCCCGCTACATATGCCCCGAGCAGCTTTCCCAATCCAAGAGCCTTTCCTTTAGCTTTTGAATCACCTTTGGTCTAAATCTAATCATCAATCATCTAGTTCATAACAATCAATCAAATCAAACATCAATCCAAGCAATCAAGCATTCAAATATGATCTAAGTAGACAATTATAACAATAATGGCATTATCGTAATTAAAGAGTTGAAAGTCCAATAAGCATGAAAACATGTATTATATCTCTACAAACTTGATGAATGAACTTGCATAGGTTAACATATGATAAAATGGATACAACATCATCATGAACAATGGATCTATATGGATCTACACATAGGATGAAGAAAATGCATGGAAATCTCTATTTTAACACCAAAACGAGCCAACAATCCGATATACTCCTTTGGATCCGTGTGAGAGATAATCACCACTCACCAAATCACCTAAACAATCCAAAAGATATCAACTTCAGATCTGGACAGCGAAGAACTAAGCTAGATCCGACAAGATCTCACTTCAAACGATGAAATCTCTCTTGAAAAGATGAAGATCTTCAATCTAAGCTCTTGAATCTTTAATCTTGATCTTCGATTTGGATGGATGGAAGCACTAGATTAGAGTGGAGAAAAGAAGTGAAGAAGTGTAGAAGTCGAGCTCTCAAAATGGCAGCACTTCGTCGCTTCAAAATCCGGATCCCAAAAAGTGAGAACAACCCCTCCTATTTATAGCTGAAAACTGCCTGAGTCGTAACTCGGCTATCTCCTTAAGTCGTTGCCGACCTAACATATGCCGACCTACGACCTAAAAACCCCCACGACTTAACAGAGCCTCCGACCTAACCCTTAGCCAACAACTCCGACCTAACAGATACGCGCGCCTCAACTCCTACGATCTAACACTTCTGCGCATACGACCTAACTATTAAGTCGACCTACGACTTAACACATACTTCGACCTAACACTTAGACGAAACCCAGCGACCTACGACTTAACAGGTTACGACCTAATTCCTTAAGCCTCCACGCGACCTAACACTTAGCCTAACTCCTAAGGTCGCCAACTTGTTAACTCCTTAGGTCCTTAGGTCGCCAACACTAGGTCGCTAACTCGGCAACTACTAGGTCGCTAACTCGGCAACTACTAGGTCGCTAACTCGGCAACTACTAGGTCGCTAACTCGGCAACTACTAGGTCGCTAACTCGGCAACTACTAGGTCGCTAACTCGGCAACTACTAGGTCGCTAACTCGGCAACTGCTAGGTCGCTAACTCGGCAACTACTAGGTCGCTAACTTTCCCAGCCGACCTAACACTTAACAAAACTTAGGTCGCTCACAACATTCTCTTAGGTCGTTGCCGACCTAACTCTACCCCAGAATACTTAGGTCGCCTACTACTCTTAAGTCGGTCAGTCTTTAGGTCGTTAACTCGCCCTGCCGACCTAATTACTTAACCAAATCCTAGGTTGCACAATTTTATAGGTCGCTCCAACTAACCCACGACCTAACACTAACTCGCAAGTCCTTAACTCGGTCACGACTTAGCTCTTAGGTCGTCCACGACCTAGGACTTAGACAAATTTCCCCAAAAATCTGAAATGACTTAAAATTGCAAAAATTCCAGATTTGACGAACTTTTCGATCCGTGAAAAATACGGGTCGTTACAATATAAACTGTTATTTGAATTATTTTGAATAAATTAAGAAATAGGTTGAAATGATATATACTATGACACTTTGATTTGGATTGAAATGATATATATCCAACCATGAAATTAAAATTGAAATAACTGATCACTTGGCCATAGCGTAGAAAATTATATACGGACACCATATTGGTTAAATTAAGTGGTTTTAAGAATCTTGAAATTTGGATTTTGATTAAATGATATTGTTTTAAAGGAATAAAATTTTGGATTTATATGAATTGAATTATTTTCTAATTCGGGCTTTGAAATGTTGAAACTGAAATTGGTAAAAAGGAAATTGTTTTAAAGAATTGAATTGGAAATGGGAAATTGAAATTGATATATGACTTTAATTTTGGAAATTGAATTATTTAAAGATTTGGATCTTAAAATTGAACAATGAGGGTTAATTTGATTTAAGTATTTTAAATCAGTAAAGTGAAACTGGACATGGGTCTAGATTGTTGAAATGAAAAAGAAACAGTTTGATTTGATATTATTTTCAAAATATTATTTTTTGATATAAACTGTTTAAAATCTATTATTTTTAATATTCAAATTATTTAGATTTTCCACAACTATTTCATTATATAAAACATTTTCAATACTCAAACCATTTTATATTAAACTGTTTTAAATCTCAAAACTATATAAACTATTTATAACTGTTCAAACTATTTTCTAGAATTTTCAAACTGTGCAAAGTTGGAATTTTTATATTTAAATCGTTGATTTAAACGCAAATGTGGTTAAATGAGGTCATAACCTGAATTGGAATTTGAAATGATATTTTCAAGTGGAAATGACATATTTTGAGTAAATATGTTGATTTTGAAATGAAGGATATTTTGAAGTGAATATGATATTTTGATATCAAATATGAATCGGTTTCGAAATGTAAAAGAACCAACCGGTTTGAAAAATGACATTTGGTTGTTAAAGAGACCGGGGCCTCTTATTGGCATACTCTCTGTCAATATTGGAACCACTTTAACAACTATATACGTGGTGGATGTTATCTAAAATGAAGTAGTTGAATTGTAGGCGTTTGCTGGAATGAAGTAAGAGAACGATGATGGATAGCCTTGACTTTCGAGTCATAATTAAAATAACTAAAACATGAGCTATACCGAGCCAAGTGGGGTCGCACCCCCGATTGAACACTCTTCTTCGAAACCATATCTTTGACTTTGTGATTGATTGGTGGACACCCTTGATTCTGGAGTGTTGTTTCGAGGTAGGCGGTAGTAGCTGCTACGCGTTACCACAAATCTGAGAGTGCAAAACGGTAGAATCCTACCCTGGGCATTGCCTCGCATGCCTTGTCATATTTATCCTGATCGAGCCCGCTACGACTTTGGTTTGTGTTGTACCTACGGAGTGCTTTCTGATAGCTCACCAGTTTACAATGGAGTTTATAGTACTGTATAGACTACGATGTTTATATAAAAATGTGTTAATGGGGACAATGGTAACGCTTTAACGCTATTTTAATACCTTACTTTACTGATAGACACTACATATGTAGCGTATTTTACTATATAGAGATATTTTAACGGATCCTTAGGAGATGGAAAATCCCGTAACATCTCTTAAGTTATTGCACGCACATTATACACTGGATAGGAGATGTGAAATCCCGTAAACATCTCTGAAGCTATTACACTCATATTTATTTGCTATTGATTTAACTTATATAAGAACTTTTAGTTTTGACTCGAGTGTTTTGTTTTTCATTATGCTCGGGTCAGCCTGAGCTTTTTAGTGTTTGAAGACATTATTTATAGAGCACGAAGATGGAGTTTGGTATATTATATTATTAGTATTATTCCGCTGCATCATTATTGGTATGTTGTCGATTATACTCTGATTATGTTGTAAAATTTATGTAATCAAATATATATTGTAAAACAACTTCATGAACTGTTTATTTGATTATTATATTTTGTCATTCCGCTGTGAGATTATGTGTTTTGTTTTTCTTCTTTTCTCTTATTTTCTTATTTACCCCATTGATAATCTACCCTTTTGAATGGTTTGAGTTAGACATGTGTGGTTTATTGTCGATTTAAACCATCCAAAAAGGTGGGTCGTCACAGTTGGTATCAAAGCTTTGGTTTATAGATAACATAGCCTGTTTGGGATTTTACTCATTAGAGATAGGGTTAATAATACCTTAGAATGAGTCTGAGTGTATATATATGAGAGAGCGTATTTGTTAGTGTTATAAAAATGTTTTGTATTGTGTTAATTTGTTCTATTGAGTATTTATAAATTCTGGTCGGTACATATGATGCTATGGCATCGATAGAGATTTCTAATCACTTGAACGGGGTAAATCGACACAATATTGTTTAAAATAGGTAAATGAAATAATTTTACCTAGTATTATATTTCGTATATAAAAGAATAATTTTTATAAATGGGTATATTTGTATGTGATATGTTTGTTTGTTAGGAAGTGAAATTTTATAAATATTTGTTGCAAAATAGGATTTAAAAATAAAATGAATATGAATTGGAAATTTAGGAACTTAAGTTCCAGTGTTGAAATTGGGTTTTCAAAGATTTTGAAAAATAATATTAGTACTATGTGGAAGCGTTTGCAAATAAAAATGTCTCAAAATGTTTTCAAAGGGTACTTGAAAGGAATGTTTTTAAAAGAATTTTAAAGAAAATAAGTTTTGTACTCCCCTCTTCTGTCGTTGGAAAATAATTTCGATGATGACCGCGGCATCATCGATGTTCATTTTCGAGTTTCAAAGTAGGAAGACCATTATAGTAGCTTTGCTACACGGTTGTTGTTGAAACAAATTTTGATTTAAATTTCCAAAGTATGATTGATATAAAAAGATATACATATATGTTATTTCAAAGTGATTAGAAGTGAACCCGATATTTAGTTCTTAAGTTCCTGTTAAATTAATGATTTTCAGTTGTAGAAATAAAATGAAATTTTAATAGTTGGAAACTTCTAAAATGAGAAATAAGAAATTAGAAGCTAAGTGTTTAATGAAACTGTAAAGAAATTGGAGATTTGTCACTTGTAAAATAAAAGATAATGAAAATTAAGAAGATGTTAACTATTGAACATTTTTGTTAACTAAAATTAATAAGATAAATTTGTATAACACTCTGTTACATTTTAAAAACATATATAAAACTTACCAAAAATGTTTAAAAAAGTTAAAATGTTAAATATGAATATGTAATAGAATATTATACAAGTAAAAGCTTAATAACAAAAATGCTTCAGAACGATCATATGTTTAAAAATGAAGAATTAGGATATTACAAGAATATTATAAACTTAAGTAAATGTTTTGAAGTTATTTATAATTAAAGTGAATAGTAAAAGTGAATACTATATAAAGTAAATGATTATAACTTCAGAAAATATTGAAATGATTCAGAAATAGATTTAATATTCAATAATACTATATATGAAGGAATAAATGTAAATCAAATTTAGATGAACTTGAATAATGATTCATTAATGAATATTAATATTAAATGGAAATCAAGTATATAGGTAAATAATAAATGTGAATTAAACTGCAATGAAATGTATGCAGTGCTTGAGAATTTATTTATTTGTGTTCAAAATAATTGAATGGGAAGTAACATATGTATGTAAATGAATGAAAATTAATAAGAGATAACCTTGTATGAATGAATTAAAATAAATGAAAAGTAAATGATGTGTTAAAGAAACCAATAGAATAATCTTAAATAATATTTAAAATTCTTGGTTATTTGGCTTATGAGGTGTTTAGCAAAGGATGCTTATAATTGTTTGAGGTTGTATGAATAATCTATTAAGTAATTATCTAAGGCTGTTGAGCGTAAGGTACGCTTGGTAATTTATTTATCATCCTTGTACGATGAAAAGTTTCTGAACCTAAACAAACCATTAGTTTTTGGTTGCTATGGATGTATGATTAATTCTTTTGTTGCATACAATAGTTGTACTGCTTTTGTTTGCATATGGTTATTACAGATGTTGTGTTGTTGGTGCTATTTGTTGAAACAACTAATATATAATCTTTTACATAATTTTAACTCTTTTGGATTATATAAGTGAAATACAGGTTTATGGAAGCAATATCTACTGCTTTTGGTTTCATAAATAAAGTTGTTTGCCCGACAAATAGGTACGTTTTTGGATTATGGTTTTGGAACGTTATTTTATTATTTGCCCCATGGTTTGGGATGTTTTATTTTTGAAATATGATATATATATATATTATAATTATTGATATTGTTATTTTTTCGGATCTATCCGCGCAAAGGAGACTCTGTCGAAATTTTTCGTAAATTTAAGACTTAGAATTTTTTTTATAGAGATTGAGTTAATTTTAGATTTTTATTAAACTTAATTATGTAAGTTTAAAGTGTTTATAAATTTAATATTTTGAATAAGCTTATATCAAATTTCTTAATTCCTTCTTGTTCCTTTTCAGGGATGAAAAGTTTTGAGTGGGGGTGATTGTAACGACCTGTATTTTTTATTATTAAAAATATTAAATTAAACAAGATTTTAGGAATTTAATATTGTGAGAAATTAAATTTTATGATTTATTAATGGAAAAAAATTATTAGAATATAATTTAATAATGTTGATTGAATGAAATTGAAAACTACTTTAATGTAATTCCAATTATGGTAATAGTAAAGGTTAACGAGGGATAAAATAAATGTTGGATTTATTGGTGAAATTATATGTTATAAATTGAAATAGGTTTATTATAGAATATGAAATAAATTAATTAGTACATAAATTTATCAGATTTGTTTGTAAACAATAGATTTAGAAATGTATTGGATTACTAAGGTATAACAATTGTTTTATTTATCACCTTATTATTTAATCAGTTGAAATTAATTTGGAAATCAATAAGAATTAATGTAATTGAAATATTGCAATTAACATGGTAAAAGACGTTAACTATAGAGTATACGAATAATAAAATGAAAACTTATGTTTAACTAATTCCTAGGGTAATAGTTGATTTAATATAAGAATTTAAATCGAAATAAAAGAAATTGTTGGAATTCTAATTATAATAAACTAGGATTTATTACTATTTTAATTTGACATAAAATTAGTGTAATATTTAAATATTGGTGTTAGCATGGAGAACTGTACTGTAAAAGATTATTAATTTTTGTGTAATCAGAAATGATGAAATTTGTTAACTTTTAATTTAGAATTTAAAAGTGATTAAATCAATTGAATAATAATTTATTTAATTAACATGTAAAATTAGCCTTTTTGGGCACTGTCTCGGATTTCGACGAAACTAGTTTCATCATATCCGTAATAGTGAATTATTATAGGATTTCAAGTTTCGTAGCGATCGGATTTATCGTTTGATCTTGCGAGCTCGAAACACATAGAAATCAATTAATGAAATTTAAATTAATATAATTTGATTTTAAAGCTAACTTCCGTATACAATGGAATTTGGGTTTGAAACTAGTTTCATTGAGTTTAAAATACTGAAAAAAAATATTTCAATATATTGGATGACCTATTTTCGTTTCGAGGACGAAACAGGCTTTTCGGGTCC
Organism: Allium fistulosum; assembly: GCA_030737815.1. Lineage (NCBI taxonomy): Eukaryota > Viridiplantae > Streptophyta > Magnoliopsida > Asparagales > Amaryllidaceae > Allium > Allium fistulosum. The sequence goes on along the minus strand of CM060902.1, from coordinate 270,225,525 downwards.
TTGTTATCACTACGACCTATTCGATCTATTCCATCCATTCTTATCAATCTCTGTCTATATATAGTCTGTTATAAACCCTAGTAGACATCTCAAACCCTAATTGTAAATTCAAATCAAACTCCAAAATTCAAACTGCCCAAATCATGTCATATAATATATCATCGCGAAGCTCTCGACGAACGTAATCTACATCTGCAATTCATTTTTGTAATCGAGTTTTCGTTTGTCCATAAATCAGTGGAATAGTTTCGGTTGTCCATTCTAGGGTTTCGTAATCGATGGTGGATCGTCGAACAATCGACGATCGGGAAGCGCCACTGGGTAGAGGAGGATGTGCTGAGTCGATCTATACGGCTCATTTGGGTAGATGGTGCCAGAATTCGCGGTGATCAGCGATTGAACGTTGACGGCAGCGGTCGACTTCTGGCACGACGTGGTGTGCCGCGTGAAGCCTAGAGATGCGGCTCGAGGCATGGAAGCTCGCGGGGTGGTCAGATCTTGTCGCAGGTGATCAAGGCGGCGACGATTTCGACATGAAGAACAGCGGCAATGGGTTAGGTTTCGAACGTGATTGCCAGTTAGGGTTAGAGGTAATTGACTTACGTTTTTGCCCTTGTATTGTTTATTTTAATTTTAATTTTAATTTTAAATTTTAAATCTTCTAACGCTCATAACTCTTTCATACGAGCTCAGATTCACGCCTGGTTTCTTTCGTTGGGATCGTATCGAGATTCCGAACAACATGGGAAAGATTTTGTTGAATTTGGAGACTATCCAAATTTTGGGCTTTTATTGGATTTTTAATCACCATAAATCAAAGGTGAGTGATTTAACCTACTCACGCGATACTAATTCTTCTTATGTTAGTTGAATTAATTTTATGATGTGATAAAAAATTTATGGATTGTTGTTTGTTAATTTAAATCGTCATTTAAATTTAATTTGAATTTTATTGAATTAAATTGGCATTTAAATTTATATTGAAATTGAATTGCTAGTTAAATACCTGATATTGATAACCAGTTAATTGTTGTGATTCATTGGCTGATTTGGATGTTGATTGTGATGGATGTCCATTTGTTGACATTTGGATGATTGGATGTTTATTTATACTTATATATCTCTGTTATCACTCTGTATATTAAGTGACAGCATATAAACTGTTATTTGAATTATTTCGAATAAATTAAGAAATATGTTGAAATGATATATACTATGATACTTTGATTTGGATTGAAATGATATATATCCATCCCTGAAATTAAAATTGAAATAACTGATCACTTGGCCATAGGGTAGAAAATTATATATGAACACCAGATTGGTTAAATAAAGTGGTTTTAAAAATCTTGAAATTTGGATTTTGATCAAATGATATTGTTTTAAAGGAATAAAATTTTGGATTTATATGAATTGAATTATTTTCTAATTCAAGCTTTGAAATGTTGAAACCGAAATTTGTAAAAAGGAAATTGTTTAAAAGAATTGAATTGGAAATGGGAATTGTAATTGATATATGACTTTAATTTTGGAAATTTAATTATTTAACGTTTTTGGATCTTAAAATTGAACAATGTGGGAAAATTTGATGTAAGTGTTTTATATCAGTAAAGTGAAACTAGATGGGTCCAGATTGTTGAAATGGAAAAGAAACAGTTTGATTTGATATTATTTTCAAAATAAATCATTTTTTGATATAAACTGTTTAAAATCTATTATTTTTAATATTCAAATTATTTAGATTTTCCAAAACTATTTCATAATATAAAACATTTTCAATACTCAAACCATTTTATATTAAACTGTTTTAAATCTCTAAACTATATAAACTATTTTAAACTATTTATAACTATTCAAACTATTTTCTAGAATTTTCAAACTGTGCAAAGTTAGAATTTTTATATTTAAATCATTGATTTAAATGCGAATGTGGTTAAATGAGGTTATAACCTAAATAGGAATTTGAAATGATATTTTCAAGTGGAAATGACATATTTTGAGTAAACATGATGATTTTGAAATGAAGGATATTTTGAATTGAATATGATATTTTGATATCAAATATGAATCGGTTTCGAAATGTAAAAGAACCAACCGGTGTGAAAAATGACGTTTGGTTGTTAAAGAGATCGGGACCTCTTATTGGCATACTCACTGTTAATATTGGAACCACTTTAACAACTATGTACGCGGTGGATGTTATCCAGAATGAAGTGGTTGAATTGGAGGTGTTTGATGGAATGAAGTAAGAGAACAATGATGGATAGCCTTGACTTTCGAGTCATAATTAAATTGACTAAAGCAGGAGCTATATCGGGCCAAGTGGGGTCGCTCCCCCGATCGAACACGCTTCTTCGAAACCATATCTTTAACTTTGTGATTGATTGGTGGCCACCCTTGATTTTGGAAGTGTTGTTTCAAGGTGGGCGGTAATAGCTACTACGCGTTACCACCAGTCTGGGAGTGCAAAACGGTAGAATCCTACCCTGGGCATTACCTCGCGTGCCTTGTCATATTTATCTTGATCGAGCCTACTACTACTTTGGTTTGTGTTATACCTATGGAGTGCTCTCTAATAGCCCACTAGTTTATGGTGGAGTTTACAGTACTGTATAGACTACGATGCTTGTATAAAAATGTGTTAAGGGGGATAATGGTAACGCCTTAACGCTATTTTAATACCTTACTTTACTGATAGCCACTAAATATGTAGCGTATTTTACTATATACATATAGTTTAACGGATCCTTAGGAGATGGAAAATCCCGTAACATCTCTTAAGTTATTGCATGCACATTATATACTGGATAGGAGATGTGAAATCCTGTAAACATCTCTGAAGCTATTACACTCATATTTATTTGCTATTGATTTAACTTATATAAGAACTTTTAGTTCTGACTCAAGTGTTTTGTTTTTCATTACGCTTGGGTTAGCCTGAGCTTTTCAGTGTTTGAAGACATTATTTCTAGAGGACGAAGACGGAGTTTGGTATATTATATTATTAGTATTATTCCGCTGCATCATTATTGGTATGTTGTTAATTGTACTCTGATTATGTTGTAAAATTTATGTAATCAAATATATATTGTAAACCAGCTCCATGAACTGTTTATTTGATTATTATATTTTGTCATTCCACTGCAAGATTCTGTGTTTTGTTTTTCTTCTTTTCTTTTATTTTCTTATTTACCCCATTTCTAATCTACCCCTTTGAATGGTTTGAGTTAGACATGTGTGGTTTATTGTCGGTTTAAACCGTCCAAAAAGGTGGGCCATCACAATGGGTGTGAATTATTAAAGCTAGCTAATAACTTAGATATATAAGAATGCTATAGTCATTAAAATGGGTTGGAATGCGAGGTCGGTAGTATTACATAACAGAATTCTATGCACCAAAAGAGGAACCAACGGTTGTATATACATTATGCTTATGTGGGACATATCCAACTGTAGGACCCATGAAATTATATACGCTCATGTATAGGTGAAGGAATACCCCAGTAGGGTCTGCTTCAACTTTTTAGTAGGGGTATCATTTTGATTGCATTAGGCAATCTAAATGGGCAGTTAGCAAGGATCGACGCTATGTTAGTGTATTTGGTACCATATTATGGAGTAGAAGCTGTACATAGGTCGAAAACGTCATCGGTCCTTAGCGGTCAACGGAAAGGGGAGGGTTACACCTAAACAAGCTACACCTCCTACTAGTGTAGGAGGCCACGTTTAGGCCATGAATCGCCACAATTGTCAGTCGGTTAGTTTGTTAGGAGGTAAGGCTAGATAACCCTTAAGCGAGGTCTTTCAAAATGAGAGGGGTAGTCCGAGTAGCCGAGTCCTCCATAATCAGTGTAGTTGAGTCCATAATAAGAAGCAGACAAGTAAGTAAATCTCCAAGGTGAGATAGAATATGGCTAAACTATTATGACGGCGTTATTAGGCACTACGGGAGTTCCTTGGTATGCACGACTACGAGGACGTGATACCGCGTTGATGATGGATCCTGATGGGGTGTTGGGTTATGGATACTAACAAGGATAGTATCTTGGTCCAAAGGGGGACTATGGCACTTATATTATATATATATATATATATATATATGTTTATGGCCTACTTTGGGTAGATGGGGCATATCGTATGCATACCTGGAGTCAAAACAACTAAGTAAAATAAAAGGACATAGCATGTGATGGAAGGTAATCGACATAAATTAGTGTTATGTATACAATGTATAATTTACCAGTTACTAGAACATTGTTCTGACCACCTCCTCATTATAACCCACATGATAGCTTCATGGGGACAAGTATTGTGCAAGGTGAGAATAGTGGTAGGACAGGTTTCTTTGTGCATTCTCGGCATCGACAATGACACTAGTTATTGGAAGTGTCAGTCTTGGTCAGTACTATATGATTTATTATACTTAGTATTCCACTATGAGTTAGATCGATAGTGCTCTGATATGCATTTATTTATTTATCTGCAGGATACAAAACCAACGATCCATACTTTTGTGGATTTGGGTTTCGATTTAGTGAAAATTCAGGTCCACTGAGGTGTAGGGTTGTCACAATTATCTCTAGACCGAAATTAATTCTAAATAAAGTACACATCAATAAAAAAAGTGGTTAATGTTTGAACCTCTATTGTTGGATTTTAATGACAACCACTATACAATTATGCCAAAGAATCTCTAAGCTAATTTGTAGGTACATGAGCATCAAAAAGAGACAAACAAATACGTTCAAAATGAAGATACACAGTACAAAAAGGATGAAAGTATGTATATGGAGATACAAGAAGAGATATACACGATAGAGACAAGACGAAGGTGACGAACAAAGTATTATTAGTCATAGAGTGTCGTGTCTAGAGTTTACAAATGTTAAAATCTTCTCAAAATGGTATTCACACATATACATTCATATTTAAAATGAAAAATCAAGTTTTCAAAAATTGCATGGAGCGAGGCTCGAACCCGGGTCACTAGTTTAGAAGGCAAGTGCTCTAACCAAATGAGCTATGGTAACTTTTGTTTATCAACAGAATTCAGCCGGCTGAATAATTCCATTCAGACGGCTGAATGCTGAAACTTTCATAAATTGATATGAAGTTTCAGCCGGCTGAATTAGGCCAAAAATAGCCTATTTCTTTGCTGTTTTCGATTTTTAAAATTCAGAAGGCTGAATAAATCTATTCAGCCGGCTGAATATTTTCAACGGCTATTTTTCATGAAAAGGCACTTCTCTTCATCGAAGAGAAACATCTTCAAATCAACAGTTGCGCTTGTTTCTTTTCAACGTTATTTTTCATCAATGGTTGCAACTTTTTAATCTCTATAAATAGATTTCAGAATTCAACAAACATTTAACCGAAATTGATTTTAATATTCTTGAATTCTTATTTCTTATTTTCTATTTTCAAACTGCACTCAAACTGCTTACATTCTCTGATCATTGATCACTCTATCTTTCACATTCTTCAAGCACATTACACTACATATCATAAAGGAGAAGATTATAGGAAAATTGTACTTCATTGACTTATCAGTGCTATTTAAAGAGCATACTTCAGTCAGATACTTTTGTTATTTATAAAGAAGTCCTGTTCGGTTGCTCAGGCGGTAGAAGTCCTATTCGGTTGCTTAGGTGGTAGAAGTCATGTTCGGTTGCTCAAGCGATGTAAACCTATTCCTCCGGGTGAAGTGAGGGTTGCTAGTTTAATTCCAGAAGGAGTTTGGGATTGGACGTAGAATGGGAGTTCGAACAAGTATAAAAATCTCCGGTGTCATTTACTTTACTGCTTTTACTATTTACTTACTTATTCCGCACAAGTAGTTTATCCATATTACACGATCCTATAGCACATTAACTTTCAGTTCATTCTATTCTAGCAAGATCGGGTGGTGAACCAAACATTCTAGGAGACGATTTATAAATCAAAGTGTTACAAAGGGCAAGAACCTATTAGGTTTAATTCAATTTTATTTTATTCATTCCTAAGTTCAGCCCTAACCCAATTTCACATATATGTAAATATTGTATTGCCGCTGGATTTGATTTAAAATTATTTATGTATGTTAGTCCATAGGATAGTGGTTTTGATGACAACAACTATAGAAGTGTTATAAAATATATATGTGCAGGAAATCTATATGCAGGTATCAACAAAAGAAGACTGTACAGTAAAGAAAACAAAATTGATGAAGACAAAGATCAAGAGTTCAAGATTGAAGACTCATGAGATTCAAGATATTCAAGAGTTCAAGACAAATAATATAGTTAGGTTAGATATTTTTTAAAACTCCTTGAAAGCACTATCATTCTTTTTTATCCAATTTACTCGTGGAATGGAATCCACTTCGTTCTTGTTAAAGGGATGGAACCCTAGTGAGATGGAACTCATGAAATATCTAGTGGAACGGATAGTAGCCCTATTTTGTTATCCACTAATTTTGATTCAAAATGATTTTCAAAATTATCTCTTGTTTTATAAAATGATTTTCAAATATTCCTTTTCAAAAGAAAAACCTTCGTTCACATTTCCAAAAATGTTTTAGCCTCAAAATCATATTTATCATTTTGTTATATTTTGATTTCAAAATTGTCCTTGATATTTTAGCCTCAAAATCTATTTTAATATTATATTTACTTTAGTTTATTTACTTTGATTTTAAATATATTTTAGTATATATACATATATACATTCATAAGTATTTCTACTTCTAAATACCTTCTACAAATACATAGAGTCCATTTGAATAAAGTTGCATATGTTTTAAATCATCATTTTCAAAGTAAAGCAAATCATCACTTTTTACTAGACCATGTCGACATCCTATTTACCTGTCATGTCGACATGCTTCCCGTTACAGCAAAGGTTGTTTTCAAAAGAAGTGTCTATTCGTTTAAACCTCTTCGAATGGACACATCCATTCATTCTCTATAAATAGAGACTGTTATGGACGTTTTCAAAAAACTACTTCTTCATTTTTCTCTCCTCTTTACTCTCTTATCTTATTTTCTAATCATCCTATCCATATTCTGCCGAAATCTTAAGTGAATCAAACCAGAATATCTCTAGTTTGATTCTCTGCCACTCTCTTCAAAGAATCTCAGTGCTTATCAGAGTTATAGATACATTTGTACTCAAAGAAACTTGTGTGGGGTTATAAAGGTGTGATCGTGTCCTTGGAAATCGATCGGGTGAACTTGTGTCCTGTGAATCAAGTGGTTCTACCCAGAGACCTGAGAATCTGGAGGGTGTACCTCATTGCCTTGGAATCGAGGGATTGTAATCTAGATTATTGTTGAATAGAAAGCCGTACGGGTTGTGCGGGACTGGATGTAGGGTAACACCGAACCAGTATAAAATTCCTGCTGTGTTCTTTCCTTTACTTGCTTTTTATTTATATTTGCATTTGTTTGTGATTCTGTGATTTGATCTGTGATTGTGTATTTGCATTAAGTTAGTTAATTCAATTTAAATCAAAGAAGTTTTAAAGAAATTCTTAAAACACTATTCACCCCCCCTCTAGTGTTAAATAGCCTTAAGATCATCTTCCGCGTCCCTTTCATTTGGTATCAGAGCAAGTTTTTCAAAGTATTCATAACCTGATTTTTGAAAAGTAACAATGGCTACCAACACTGGTATTTTTAGTTCATTTGTAGAGGGTCAGTCCACTGCCAGACCACCACTTTTCAATGGCAGTAACTATGCATATTGGGCATGTAGAATGAATATATATTTACAATCCATTAGTTTAGAAACATGGAATATGACACAAACTGAATACACTGAGCCCATAACTAATTTTGCTCAATGGACGACCGTTCAAAGAGAAGTGGCTCAAAACAATTCAAAAGCCATGAATATTTTATTTTGTTCACTAGATAGAAATGAATTTAATAGGGTATCTGTTTGTAAAACTGCATATGAAATCTGGAAAACTCTACAAGTTACTCATGAAGGAACAAGCAAAGTTAAACAGACCAAAATTTCTATTCTTACTAATCAATTTCAATTATTTAAGATGTTGCCTAGTGAATCTATTCCAGATATGTATAGTCGTTTTCAGGATATTGTTCATTCACTAGTATCTCTGGGAAAAGCAATCTCCGAAGAAGATCAAGTCAGGAAAATTCTGAATTCACTCATTCCAGAATGGGATTTGAAGACACTGGCGATTGAAGAAGCAAATAACATCAGTACCTTGAAGATTGATGAATTAATTGGAAATCTGATGTCATATGAAGTTCAAATTCAGGGAAGAAGGGAGAATAAGTCATCAGAAAAAAAGTCCATTGCCTTTAATGCACTAACTGGTGAATCAGACTCTAGTGATGATGATGAAGAAATAGCCTTCATGACAAGAAACTTTCGAAAATTCTTGAAGTATAGAAAAATGAATAATCACAAGAGAAAAAGTTTTGGAAATAACACTGAATCACTCAACAACATCAAATGCTTCAATTGCAATGAGTTTGGTCATTATCAAAGAGACTGTCCACATCTAGAAAGCAAACTCCTCAATCAAACAAAGAATATTCAAAGAAAAGAAAGAAAGCATTTGCAGCAACACTGGATGATTCAGATACGTCCTCAAGTGATGATGAACAGAAAACAGAATTGGCAAATATGTGTTTTATGACAACTCAGAATTCAGATAATCAGGATGATATGGAATTCAAACAAGGTACACGTTTACTATTTTAATTGGTTGAAAATTGGTTGCTTAGAATAGTTTATTAGTTAAGTATATAATTGATTTTATTAACTTAAATTTTTTTAAATATCTTTTAAAAATTTATAAAATATTATTTTTATATATTTTCTGTATAATATATTTTCAAAATATATTCAGACAATAATCATAATATATATAAGTATATATATATATATAAATCTTGTACATGCTTGAAATCATTTTTGCAAAATCTGATGTGCATGTCGACATGGAACTTATTGGTAATGTCGACATACCTATAGCAAATCAGATTTCTAAATTTGAATTCAAAATTCAAATTTCCCTCCACCTTTTCACTAACTCCTATGTTCTGAATAGTTATGACTCTTTGACCAGAGAATCCACCTATTCAACCTCTTTATATCTATCTTCTATCAACACTTAACTCCATCTTCAATTCAAATTCAAAACAACTTTTATCTTCAAACACTCTTATCTCTTCAAAAATGGCATCCACTAGCAACGTAGCCAGAATGAGGCTGTCAAGAGCCACCAAAGATCATCTCTACAATAATAGAGATGCCATACTTGCATACATTAATTATGCAACTTATGGAAAAGTTCATTCGGGTAATTTTGCTATTTTTAATGACTTCGCTTCTTATGAAATTGATGCTCTCTTTCAAAACAATGGTATTCTAAGCTTAGTTGACAATAACCAAAATGATTTTGTTTGCTATCCAAACCTTGTCAAAATGTTTTATGCAAATTTAAATCGTGGTTTTTATAATGGAAGGGATGATGAAGTGTGGAGTAGTGTCAAGGGGACACAAATTGTTTTGGATACCGATGTTTTAGGAACCATACTTGAGTGTAAAAGTACCGGTTCCAATCTTTCTTCTTTTGAAATCGAGGAAACCGATCGTGAAACTTTTCACAATATTTTTGAGGAAGAAATGGATTTCAAAAACAAATTTTTTCGACCAAAAGCTCGTATTGTTAATCTTCTCCTTCAACGCACTATTACTCCGAGATCGGGAAATTACAATAACCCGACTCAAAAAGTGTGTAAGGCTCTTTTTGCAATTTTTGGAAATTATGATATTAATTGGGCACAAGTTATCTTGGATGAATTTCGACACAAAAACTTGGATTCGGGAGAGAATGCATTATATCATGGAATATACCTCACTAGAATTTTTAATTACTTTGGAGTGGATATGAGAGGTGAAGAATTCTTTCCACGAAAGGTTTTTAATCATTCCAATATTTCACTTATGAAAATTCCGCACGTGTTTCAACCATACGAAACACTAACGGAAAAAGAAGCACGATTGGGGTATGAGGAAATGCAAGAAGAAGAGGAAGAGGAGGAAGAAGAAGGTGAGGAAGAAGAAGGTGAGGAAGAAGAAGAGGAAGAAAGTGAAGAAACTTCCTTAGAGAGTATTGATTTTCCCACACGACCATCAAACAAGACTCTCCTTCACAATCAACGAGTGATTGTGAAAAATCAAAAAGCTCTCAAACACTCCGTAAACAAAAAATTGGACAAAATGTCCAATACTATGAACAAGTTCTTCTCCAAAGTCAGCAAGAAGCTCAATATCTCATCATCTTCATCCTCATCTACTAGTTTCTAGAGTTTACTTTTTGTATATCAATGAAATTTGGTGTATTGAAAGTTGTATCTTTATGTTTTCTTTATGAAATTCATGTACTTCTCTGTTCTAGTATGAAATGAAGCTTATTCTCTGTTTATCTTACTGTTACTCTTATTTATATCAAGTAATATATATATATAAATCATATGTATATACACTGAAAATTCAAAAATAAGATGTGCAAAATCTGCTATGTATGTCGACATACTGTATAGAGGTCATGTCGACATATACTGGTAATATTATGAATGGACATTTCAATTTGAAATTCAAAATAACTCCTTATGTCTATTCATTTCAAACGACTTTCCTGTCTATTTAAGTCCTATTTTCTTCCAGAAAACTTCTTATAACTTCTCTCTACTCTTATCTATTATTTCCTTCTTACTTATCGTCAAAATGGCTTCATCCTCTTCAAATCTAAGTGATAATCTTGAAGAGACTCTCAAATCCTTCAAAGATATTCTTACTTTTATTCTACGAAATCAGAGGCACTTAGAACTGAGTCAAATGCAGATGATAAAGGAACAAGAAAGGCATTTCGATGCACTACGATGGATGATCTCCGCTCTCAACAAAGAGGATCTCCAAGTAAATCCACCGAAGACATTGCTCCAGGATGATGAAGATTGGGAAGTAATCAAAGCGGATCCCATCTTTGGAAAAGAGGGATGGGTTGAAGTTCCACGTAACATTTAACTTGTTTGATTTGGTTTAAAATTGATTTGATTTGAAATACTTGATTTGGTTTGGTTTTAAACATGGTTGATTTATGATAACTTACTATATTGATTATGTAATAAGACATAAATAGGTGTGCTTATGTTTGATTGATTTGTCTACTTATTGTATGCATTTTCTTTTCATTTAACAGTTATGTATATAGTGATATGAATAAAATAATTTTTGGTTACACTTATTATTCTCATTCTTATATTACTCATATATATCATTCTGAGTATACAATATTTAGCATTGTTATATCTAGTTTCAGTATTATTAATGATAACACTATCATTAATATCATAGATTTAGGGGGAGTTAGTGTCATTTTTTTGTTGATGACAAAGGGGGAGAAGTATAAAATAGGTTAGTTAGGCATAGATTAAGGGGGAGTTATTAGATTTAGGGGGAGTTATAAGGAGAATATAAATATTTTATAAACAAAGGTTGTCATCATCAAAAAGGGGGAGAATGTTAGTCCATAGGATAGTGGTTTTGATGACAACAACTATAGAAGTGTTATAAAATATATATGTGCAGGAAATCTATATGCAGGTATCAACAAAAGAAGACTGTACAGTAAAGAAAACAAAATTGATGAAGACAAAGATCAAGAGTTCAAGATTGAAGACTCATGAGATTCAAGATATTCAAGAGTTCAAGACAAATAATATAGTTAGGTTAGATATTTGTTAAAACTCCTTGAAAGCACTATCATTCTTTTTTATCCAATTTACTCGTGGAATGGAATCCACTTCGTTCTTGTTAAAGGGATGGAACCCTAGTGAGATGGAACTCACGAAATATCTAGTGGAACGGATAGTAGCCCTATTTTGTTATCCACTAATTTTGATTCAAAATGATTTTCAAAATTATCTCTTGTTTTATAAAATGATTTTCAAATATTCCTTTTCAAAAGAAAAACCTTCGTTCACATTTCCAAAAATGTTTTAGCCTCAAAATCATATTTATCATTTTGTTATATTTTGATTTCAAAATTGTCCTTGATATTTTAGCCTCAAAATCTATTTTAATATTATATTTACTTTAGTTTATTTACTTTGATTTTAAATATATTTTAGTATATATACATATATACATTCATAAGTATTTCTACTTCTAAATACCTTCTACAAATACATAGAGTCCATTTGAATAAAGTTGCATATGTTTTAAATCATCATTTTCAAAGTAAAGCAAATCATCACTTTTTACTAGACCATGTCGACATCCTATTTACCTGTCATGTCGACATGCTTCCCGTTACAGCAAAGGTTGTTTTCAAAAGAAGTGTCTATTCGTTTAAACCTCTTCGAATGGACACATCCATTCATTCTCTATAAATAGAGACTGTTATGGACGTTTTCAAAAAACTACTTCTTCATTTTTCTCTCCTCTTTACTCTCTTATCTTATTTTCTAATCATCCTATCCATATTCTGCCGAAATCTTAAGTGAATCAAACCAGAATATCTCTAGTTTGATTCTCTGCCACTCTCTTCAAAGAATCTCAGTGCTTATCAGAGTTATAGATACATTTGTACTCAAAGAAACTTGTGTGGGGTTATAAAGGTGTGATCGTGTCCTTGGAAATCGATCGGGTGAACTTGTGTCCTGTGAATCAAGTGGTTCTACCCAGAGACCTGAGAATCTGGAGGGTGTACCTCGTTGCCTTGGAATCGAGGGATTGTAATCTAGATTATTATTGAATAGAAAGCCGTACGGGTTGTGCGGGACTGGATGTAGGGTAACACCGAACCAGTATAAAATTCCTGGTGTGTTCTTTCCTTTACTTGCTTTTTATTTATATTTGCATTTGTTTGTGATTCTGTGATTTGATCTGTGATTGTGTATTTGCATTAAGTTAGTTAATTCAATTTAAATCAAAGAAGTTTTAAAGAAATTCTTAAAACACTATTCACCCCCCCTCTAGTGTTAAATAGCCTTAAGATCATCTTCCGCGTCCCTTTCAATGTATAGTCATTTGAAAAACATAAAACCAATTTTATGTATGTGGTTGAAAGAAGTGGGTTGTTAATGTACTTTTGATTATTGTTGTTATAAAATGTGTGTATGTTTTCACAAATGTAATTTTGTTAAAATAGTGATCTTGATACTCAAATACTTGGATTTTGTGTATGCATCTTTATGTTATTTGGAATATTACAACAATTTTGGGTTAGAACATTTGGTTACGTTAATCTTAATTTCAAACTAATATATTTAATGTTTTATAGTTCAATCAAATTTATATATTAAAATTTTAATTTTTAAATTAATATATATATATACATGGAATATTTAATTAATTAAATCATGTTGTTGGAACAATATTGATTGACATTACTTTAAAGCGATTTCGCTTATATATATATGTATGTTTGTATGTATTTAGACGATATTTTAGATCTGAGGTTTAAATGCTAAGATAATTTTGACTGTGGATAACTATAGATTCACTTTTCTTCTCATATAGAGACTAGACATAGTATTAATTGAAAGTCTATAAAAGAGGAAGATGTAATCAATTAATGATATAACCTTTTTCTTCTTTCTTCTTTGGATTCAAATTTGATTAGATCTTAATCTAACGTATATATATTTATTCTCATTTTCTCTTAAATACAAAGTATTCACATATATTTAATGGTATATAATTTAGTTATATAAATTTGTTCATATATATATATATAAGTGGAAATATAAATAAATAACATATATATATATATATATATCTAAATTATATATATGGTACTACAATTATCTATACACCAACAATATACGCATATCATAGTATTGTTAAACATACATACATACATATATATAATACTTACATGTGCGTACGATAATTTCATATCTATATACACATATTATTTATATTCTCGATATTCATACGAAATTATCATGCACAAGTAAATATTATATATATAGTACGTATGTATGTGCACACGCATGCAATAGATATAAATCTCAATTTCCATATGAACACATATACAGTTATATACATCATTATACTATCATGTCATGTTATTGAATATATGTATGATATATTCAAATAAGCATTCAATTAAATTAATTAATAAGAATAATTAATAAATATAAAATAATTTGAAATAAAATATGATTTTATTTAAATAGATAAATTGGATCTAATACTAGTTAATTGGCTTCACAAGCCCATTAAGATCTAAAAAGAGATTTTTTTTAAATAAAAATTTACCCATTTCTTCTGCTCTAAAAGGGATCAGGTTCCAATAATGGTATCAAAACCTATATGGTATATGCGGTCTAATTAGTCAACCTTAGGGGCCAACAACTAAAGTTCTCTTCTTGATGGATGTCTAGAATAGTAGTCTCTAGGCTTGGGGTTGGATAAAAAGTATTCTCCCCTCCTAGGATACATGCCTGACCCAATGAGTGGAGTAAATACAAAAGGTTGGCCCAAATGTAAGGTTAATATTTATTTTAGACCTTGAGCTAATTTTCAAATTGAGATTATAAATTTTAAAATAAATTAAATTTTGAATGTTAATCTTAAAATATAAATTTTTTTATTAATGTTATAAAATAGATTTTTTTAAAATTATTTGAGAAATTAATTTAATATTTTTCAAATTTTTATAAATATTTAATTAATTTGATCAATTAAATAAGTGATTAATTAAAAGTTAATTGATTAACATATATGTAAGTTTGTATAGTGATATATTTATTTGTAACTATAGAGGTTATAGTTGAAAGGTTTATCTTAAAATTGTTTAATGCAAATTAGATAATTTTTTTGAAATTTATTAAATATTTAGTTAAAATGTTTAATCAAAGAAATGGTTTATTTAATAAAACATTAATTAAATGTTAATTAATCAATACACACAAACAAATATATATATATATACACATACATATATATAAGTAAAAATTATAAAGGATATAGTTTAACAATTTAAAATGTTTTGATTTTCTCAAAGTTGTTTTAAGAAATTAAACTAAATGAATTTTTGAAATTTATTGAATATTTAATTGGCTGATTAATATATATATATATCTCTATGTCTGTGTATTATATGTGTGTGTGCGTGTGCGCGCGCTCACATGTTTATATAAATAAAGGTTATAGTCATGTATTCTTCTAAAATAGTTTATGATGAAAAGTAAATTTTCTGAAATTTTAAAGTTAAATTTTATTAAATTATTTAATTAAATTAAGAATTAAAATTAATTAAATAGGATTTAATTAGCAAGATTCATATAAATATTATATAAGTTAATTAAATTATGATAGTTCTAAATAATTTAAACTTATATAATTGTATGCATACATTAAAATTTAAGTGGAAATGAGACCAAAATAGATTTTGAAATAAATAAATACATACAGTACGTATACTATGATTTCAAATGTGTCTAAGACTTGAATCGCAAGGGTATTTCATGAGAAATACATTATTCCTTAAATCAATATCACTTAAATTATATTAAAATATTACAAACCATGAATATAAGTTGCCTCTATCATTTACATATTGATAGATCACTCGCATACGTACAGTTGTTGAGCAAACTCAAGCTAGAGTTGTTATGTGCAGTATAATTAATATATTGCCTAGACGAGGTAAGATACATGCATGTATTTATGAAGCAAACTCATGGTATGTACATTATACTTACCTGTCAAGAGATGATAGGTTAAAGTGTATAATCTCTCTTGATTCATTAAGAAAACTAAAGGTCAAGGTCGAGATTAAGGTAATGACCACGGTTAAGAGTTGTATATGATACAACTGATAAAGAGTTATCTATTATTTGCAGTCCAATGATTTGTTGAGAAAGTTCAAGGTTAGAATCCTTAAGTGGGCGAGTCTTAACACTCACTAGAGATATCCAAAGATTTCTATATTTCTAGTGGGTGCCTTGTTAGAATACCGAAGTAATTATATTTAATCTTTCTACTATTTTAAATACATATGATATACAAATTTAGAATTATCCACTTCAATGAATTTGTGCAACTAGTCTAATTGATAAAATTGTTTATCAATTGAAATATACCAATGAATTGAATTAATATTTAAAAAGAAATATAAGATATACTTACCAATAAATCTTTTGGCATTGTTACACGTCAAAAATGTTAAGTCAAAATAAGGAGCTATTGTTGGTAATAACAAAAGCTGTTGAATGTTAAAGAATAAAGCTATAGAAGGTCAAGGCAGCAAGCTATCAAGGGACAAGGTCTAAAGCTATCGAAGGTCAAAGCGGCAAGCTATTGAAGGACAAGGTCTAAAGCTACCATGGGCCAAGGTGAAGTTATCACATGTTAAATGAACTATCGAACAACAAGGACAAAGTTATTAAAAGACAAAAGAGAAGGGCCATCACATATTGGAATATGAAGCTATATCATATTAAGGAATGATGTTATTGCACATTAAAGAATTAAGTTATCGCATATTGAAGTAAGAAGCTATCACACATCAAAGAAAATATCTATCACACATTGGAATAAGAAGCTTTAGATGTTAAGAAATGATGCTATCGCACGTTGAAGAATAAAGCTATCACATATTGAAGTAAGAAGCTATCACATATCAAAGAATAAAGCTACCACATTTTGGAATAAGAAGCTATCATATGCCAAAGAATGATATCATCGCATGTTGAAGAGTGGAGTTATCGCATGACAAGATGTGAAGCTATCAAATATCACGATGTCAAGCTGTTGAGGCATAAAGCTATCACATGCCAAGGAATATTGATATCGAGTGTCAAGAAATCCTACAATCGAACATCTAAAAATAAGCACGAGAAACACTCCAATTAACTATGTGGTTATTCCAGATTACTCCAACAATGCCATGTCATCCCGAAGAAATTAAAAGCAAGTTGTGCCACATGTCAAATTGACGATGTACCATACCAACAAAATCTTAACCATCCATATTTAATAGTTGTTATGTGTCAAAGATCAAATGGTACAATTTCTCTATAGATAGGCATGTACTACCCACTAAGAAGGGGCGAATTTCGAATTTCTCTTCTTCTGCATTTTCATTTTGTTGTTATTAAGAAGTTAATAAAGCTTGATTTGGGGCTTCAATGGTCGTTTAGCTCAAATTGAAATTAAGACTTTTTGAGTAAGGATCTAAACGTATGCCTAATTGCATATTTGTCTATTTTTTGGATCTGGGCCAACATGCAATGGATTAAATGGGGGAATTTCAAAAACATTTACCATTTTGGATCTTATTTGGCCTATGAAGTCTAAATTAATTTAGATCCCATCTAAATAATTTTTAAATAAAATCATTATTTTATTTAATTGATTAATAAAATAGTTTTATTTGATTATATATGATATATAATGTGCACATGTGTATCATATACACATGTATGTGCATGTGCACGTGTAACATATATATTGTACATGATTTAACATGCATGTATCATAATGCTTGGATTTACATCACAACGGATATATTAATCACTTCATGTACATATTTGTTGTCAATGATATAATATTAATATATTATAAAACATATTTACATTAATATACATACATGCATACATGCATACATATACATATACATATACATACATACATACACACACACACACATATACATACATACATACGTACATACATACATACGTACGTACATACATACATACATATATATATATACACACATGTACTATAAAATTAATTATACTTATGTACAAACATATCTAGACGATAAATAATTACTTATGATTTAAATACAAAAAAAATTAAAATTAAAAAATTAATTTTAAAATTAGATCTAGATTCAAAATATATTTAAGATTCAAATTCAAATTTTAGATTTACAAGTTGGTTTTAAAAACATATACACACACATACAAAAAATAATTATTACTATTTTTATCCAAAAGTATATTTAAATTATATATAAATATAATTTAAATTACATAAAATTAAAATCATTTACATATTTAAATAATATTATATTACAAATATAAATGCATACTTTTAAAATAAAATTATATTTTGAGTACCTATTTTCGACCATATATTATTTTTACAAAATCACTTATTTTTAAACATTAAATCCATCAGATTTAATTCCCTTTTTCAATTTAAAATTCAAAATCCATACAAATTTTTTTATTTCCGCACGGTATTAAGTTTAATATATATATATATATATATATATTTATATAAAATTACACAATAACAAATTTTATTTTAAAGTTTTATATTTCTTACCTAGCTTTGTGACCAAGTCATATTTGGACGATTCAGATCGATCAAATAGGAGGATAACCAAGCGGAAATCTAGAATGATAACTTCTAAACTCAGATACCAAGAGATATCAATGGATGAAGCTATTAGCTTGCCAAAGATCTTCTTAATTGCCTACATGCTAAGTCGATCCAAAGGGCTAAGGCTAAAAATCCAAGATTCAAGACATAGTCTTGGATCGATACCGATCTATAGCCATGGATTGGTACCGATCCATAATATTTGCTCAAATACACGATCAGTGCTATATAAAGATAAAGTGATTGTTAGTCAATTCATGCCACTAGTAACCTATGATTCAAGCGATCGATGGACAGATCCAAGTTTCACAGCAACCAAACCAAATGTTCTTGCATAGCCACCAAACCGAAAATTCCACCCAAGCTCAAGCTCACACCAAAGTAGTCGACATACAGATGAAGATGCATGCCAACTAAGCAACCTCGAATGATCAAAGAAGGTTCGACAATCCATTTTATGGACTAGTACCGATCCATAGGGCATGGTTTGATATTGACCCATAAGACTTGCAGATCTGGTCATCATCCTTTTTTAGCAACTCCTTCTGGACGTGGGGAACATAGAGAAGAATATAGTAAAGATAAATCTGTTGATCTTTGTCTGTAGATACAGGGTGATGGGCACTATTCTGAGATCCAGATTTCTATATGCTAAATTTATGTATTATTACTATAATCTTTCGGGTGATCACCAATCCATAAAATACCAATTCATAAGATCATGTTTTTAAAAACTTTACAGAATCATAATCAAAGTTCAAGTGGTCATAGGCTAGTGATTACCAGAACGAATATAATTTTTGTGTGTTGTTTCTTTCGGTTTTCCATTTAATCACTTCACTTTATTCTCTTTTGTAAATCTTTTAGGTGTTTGTGCCAATTTTTGGCATAAACATTTTGGTGCTTTCACTGTGGACGTATCAATTTCTTGCTATTTGGATCTATTTTCTATTTTTGGATTGGTTTAGTCCATGAGGTAGATCCGTAAATTTTATTTCTAAGATCCATGATTATTTATATTCTGACAAATATATCATAGGATTAACAGATGTTATGGCTCTACGAAGTACTAGAGAAAAGTCTGTCATCTCTAGACCCGCTAACGATGCTGAGAATGCTGGCTCCCAACATATTGAAGAGATTGCTCAACCCAACACTATTGAAATTCATAGCACCTCAGATGTGATTACCTAGGTTGAGATGGATAAGATGGTGAAAGTGTTATACAACAAACTGCCTAAGAGCTAAAACATGACGATGAGCCAAATGAAGGAAAACATGGACTTATTGACTTGGATATCCCAAGATCGTAGAAGGAATAGAAGGGAGTTATCGCCTTCTGATTCATAAGAAGATAGTTCTTCATCATCCGATGGAAATTATAGATAGGAAGTAAAAAATGAAAAGAAAAGAGACCAGGACCTCGAAAACTAAGTTGGACAAAACTAAGAACGCATGAGCATGGATCAGTACCGATCCTTCTCCTTATATCGGTACCAATCCCTGTCATTGTGATTTAGGTAATCGAGGCGTTGTTGACTTGGACGATGATGTTGGCTGTGGAGATGGTGATGTTGTCGATGTCTAGAATGTTGAAGTTTAGACTGGATCTGCTGCTTTGTCGTGTAGAAATCGTAGAAACATGTCAACTAGACGAATGGTTCTCCTAGTGATAGGCAAACCAAGGTATCATGGAACTAACCGAGACCGTTCGCAGAGCCAAACACTGGGGATGGGCCTTGATTATCATCGTTTAGTGGATCCAATAGAATCGGAATCCTTGGAAGATATGGTAAAGAAACTAGTGACTGAAAACCAGCATAGAAACAATGATGAATGGAGCTCTTCTCTTAGTAGAAACCCATTCACCGAAGAAATATTGCATGAGGAATACCCCAGAAGGTTTGCTATGCCTACGATGCCGTTCTAGAATGGAACGATGGACCTGAGGCAGCACTTGTTAAATTATGAATGAAATATGGACACAACAAGGGCAATGGATGCTGTGAGATATTGATGTTTTTTGATATTTTTGGAGGGCGTTGCTATAATGTGGTTCACTCGACTCGTGCCGAGACCCATATCCTCATTTAATTAGTTAGCTAGGAGATTTGTCGAGCAGTTTCGATTGCATGCAACCCGTCCAAAAGACGTAATGTCATTATCGAACCTTTTCCAGAATTATGGGGAATCATTAAAGAAATTTTTGAGTAGATTTAATATGGTTGTAACGGAAGCAAGCAATGCCAAGGAGAACATTATTTTGATGGCCTCAATTAGAGCTATACATCCTGATATGGATTTCCGTAAATGGCTAAAGATGAAACCACTACCAACTATGGAGGAGTTTTACAGAAAGGTAACTCAATACTTATGCTTGGAAGAGGCAAGTACAAATGCTAGAAAATCCAATGGTGGACAATCAATTGAAATGATTAAAAGTAATGTGGCTATGAAGCATCTAGTGAAGGTTCCGAAAGTATCGCTGTTATTGTAGGTAATAAAGGCAATAATCAAAAGAGAAATAACCAAGATGATGGAGGTAGAAAGTTGGATTTCAATATGTCTAAAGCTTCTGAAGTACGAGGATTATACGCCGTCGAATAGTACAGTTGAAAACATATACCCTACGACGTAGGGTACTGAGCATTATAAAAACCTGGCTCCGAGGGAGTCAGAGAGTCGACTAAGAGGGGAAAAGCTCCGTAAAGTATTGCCGCTTTCACGAGACCCATGGCCATGATACAAATGAATATAGACATTTGCAAGATGTGATTGAATATCTAATTCTAAAAAAGAAAATCCAGTAGTATGTGAAAGCCCTGTAGGATGGTGGGCACGAAAATGGTTAACCCTAGGAACAGTTGCTCCAGCAGGGCTAGGCTTGGCCTAGTGGTCACGAGCCTAAGAAGTTTGGGAAAAGGCTTCTTATCAATACATTTACTGGTGGGCGTCATCTAGATGAGAAGAGTTGGAATGAGATGCAAAGGTATGAGAATTCTTTGAAGCACGTTGTACAAAAGAGTTGCTTTGTCGTCAAAGATAAAGCTCCATTAAAGCAATTAAAGACTATGAAGGATTAAATTATGTTTAGGAATCAAGATGCGGATGGGACTGAAGCGCCTACACTTGATCTCTTGGTAAAGACTATCGTGATTTGGCCAGCGACTGTGAAGAAAGTTCATGATGATTGTGGAATTTCTATCAGTATATTGTTTAAGAAAGCCAATGATCATATAATGATGGATGGTCAGGACATGAAGCCTTGTAAATCCCGAATTTACGAATTTACCGGAGAAGTTGCAAAGACTGTGGGTGTGTAGACTTACCTATGGTTTTAGGTGAAGGTGACCGCAAGAGGGTGCAGGTTGTGACCTTCGTCGTAATAGATAATTTTTCTGCTTATAACACCTTTTTGGATAAAACGGCCTTTGCTAATTTTCAAGTGGCCCTAGCTTTGTGGTGTCTAACTAGGAAAGTCCCTATAGAAAATGAAATATGGGTCATTCAAGGTGACCAGAATGTAGGACGAGAATGCTACGTTGCAGAGCTAAGGGAAGTGAAGCGGTGTGAAAAGGGAAAGGGCATAGAGAAGACTCTCTACATCAAATCGATTGACTCATAGCAACCACCGCCTAAGCCCTGGCTTGGTTGGCATATTAAATTCCATAATGCTATATATCCAAGGAAAGAGCTAGAGGATGTAAGGGCGGCCCCAGCCGAGTTGACGATTAGCATTCGATCAATCGGGATGGTCCTACTCGGGTCCTGAAAATCGGATCTCAACTCGGTATGAAGATGAAGAAGGAATTGACAGAGTTTCCCCAAGCAAACCTGGATGCGTTTTCCAAGGCACATTCCGACATGTGTGGAATATCGTCAAAGATAGCGTGCCACACGTTGAATGTGAACCCCATATGTCTTCTTGTGAATTAAAAGCGATGTAGCCTGGGTTCAGAGCGATCCACTTCATTAAAAGAAGAAGTGGAAACTAAAAGCCAATGAATTCAACTGTAATGCTTTGTACCCTGAATGGGTATTAATCCAGTCCAAGTCAAGAAGTCCAATGGGAAATAAAGAACATGCATAAACTATTCGGACTTGAAAAATGCATGTCCAAAGGGTAGTTTTCCACTACCGAAGGTCGACCAACTGGTGGATTTGACCGCCGACCACGAATGCTATCGTTCATGGATGCTTATTCCAACTATAACTAAATCCAAATGCACATTCCGGACCAAGAACACACTTGCTTAATGACCGACATGGGATTTTATTGCTACCTTGTCATGCCATTCGGTCTGAAAAATGCCAGACCACCTACCAAAGACTAGTGAATTGATGTTCAAAGATCAGAATGGACGTTCGATGGAGATTTGCATGGATGATACGCTGGTAAAGTCAAGCGGTTGATGAACCACTTGGAAGACTTATCAGAAATGTTGGCATACTCTGAAAATATAAGATGAAGCTCAGCCCGCTGAAATGCTCGTTCGGAGTTGCGTCAGGAAATTTTTTGGTTTTATTGTAAACCCGAGAGGAATTGAGGCCAATCCAAAAAAGATTGAAGCCTTGAGAAATGTTGAAGCCCTAAAGACGATAAAGGAGGTAAAAGTCTGAATGGAAAAGTAGCCGCATTGAGTCGATTTATCTCAAAGGCTATGGACAAATGCATATCGTTCTTTGATGTCCTCAAAGTAGGGAAAAGAAACTTTGTTTGGTCACAAGAGTGTAAGGATGCTTTCCAAGCTTTGGTGGATCATCTGAAAAGACCATTTGTCTTATCAAAGCCTTTGGAAGGAGAAGATGTGTTTGTTTATCTAGCAGTATCTATTCATGCTTTGAGTGCTTCCCTTATATGCGAAGAAGCCAGAATCCAAAGTCCAGTGTATTATATCAACAAGCAATTAAAAGGAGCATAAAGAAATTACCCAAAGTTCGAAAAGCTAGCCTATTTCCTGTTGATCTCATCGAGGAAGATCTGTCCCTATTTCCAAGCTCATCCAAATAAAGTGCTGAGTTATCAACCCTTAAGATAGGTTTTGGAATTACCTGAGACTTCTGGGAGATTATTGAAATAGGATTCGAATTAAGTTAGTACGAAATATCATATCATCCCAAGAGAGCAATCCAAGGGCAAGCATTAGCCGATTTCATTACTGAGTTCACCACCAGAAATGATGACAGAGAGGAAGCAACAGAGCGGAATGCTCCATGGAAGTTATACAAAGATGGAGCACCTAATGAAAGTTGCTCGGGGGCAGGAGTGGTTTTGGTAAACTCTGAGGAACAATCAGTTTGCTATGCCCTAAAACTTGAGTCCCCGCAACAAATAATGAAGCAGAATATGAAGCGTTGATCGCGGAACTCAAGATAGCGAAAGAATTGGAACTAAAGACTTTACACATATACAGTCACTCTTAATTAGTGTCTTTCAGATGATGAAATAATTCCAAGCTAAAGGAGCAAGGCTAGCCCCTTATCTGGACAAAGTTCCGGAACTGCTCAATGACACTAAGCATTACATGATAACACACATCCCTAGGGAGAAGAATACGAAAGCCGATTCACTAGCTAAGCTAGCTAGTTTCGAGAATGCACAACTCATGGGTTTGGTTCGAATGGAGGTACTATTTGCTCCGAGCATCGACTAAATGGATGTCGATTAGATCTTGGAGGCTGAATTTGAGAGAGAATCATGGATGACTCCAATTATGGAGTACTTATTTAAGGGAACCCTTCCAGATGAAAGAAATGAATGTAGGAAACCCCTGCGCAAAGCTCCACGGTTTATTGTTCATGGAAGAGTATTATATAGAAGAGGGTTCTCTGTTCACCTACTACAGTGTGTTGCTAAAGTAGAGCCAAAAGGATCTTTGCTGATGTGCATGAAGGAGCCTGTGGCGATCACAATGAAGGGCAAACATTAGCAAAAAAGGTTCTTTGCTATGGCTATTTTTGGCCGATAATCAACAAAGATGCTACCGAAATCACATATAGTCTGCCCATGGCCATTCGCGGTTTGGGGGATTGACATTATTTTTGCGCTACCGATATCGAAAGGCGGAGAAAAATACATCATTATTACATTTGACCAGTTCACGAAATGGGCTGAAGAGGAACCACTTGCCACAATCACCATGAAAAGGTGATCAACTTCGCAGTCAGAAACATTATCTGTTGATTCGAGACCCTGCAAAGGATCATTCAGATAATGGGACCCAATTTGACAATGCGGAGTTCAAAAAATTCTACAGCAAATATCAAATACAAAAGATATTTGCGGCAGTAGCGCATCCACAGGTGAATGGAAAGGAGGAAGCAGTGAATAAAATCATTAACTCCATTCTGAAAAAATGATTGACAAAGGCCAAAGGCAGGTGGGTCGATGAATTACCTTTGGAACTTTGGGCTTACGGAACAATCCACAAGTCCATGACTAGTCATACTCCATTCGCTTTGGCCTACGAATTAGCGCCCTGATTCCAATTGAGTTGGAGGTACCATCTCATCGAAAGATCCAATATAATCCCAAAAAGAAAGAGGTGCTCCTACTAGAGTCCCTCGATATGATTGTTGAGAAACATGACGAAGCTGATTTGAGAGCCACTGCTCACCAAAAATGAAGGGCTCAACATTACAACACAATGGTCATAAATTAGACCTCAAAGATTGGTGATCTCATCCTTAAATGAATCTTCCTTGGCCTAAAGAATATGAGCCCAAGCTGGGAAGGCCTGTATGCTATTGAACACAAGCTTGAAGATGGAACATTCAAGCTAGCAACTGTTAATGGGATTTCACTGCCGAGAGTGTGAAATAGCGAACATTTACGATGCTGTTTTGCTTAAGCCTATTTTTGTATATATTTAGTTTATTTCAATGTAACAAGGCAGGATCTGCCATTATTGTGGATATAAAATGAATTGGCTTTGGGGATCGATGTATTTCTGTTCTCATTAGCTAAAACTTGCGCTGTGAACAACATCAAAATCGAACAGTTTGCACTTATATAACACATGTATGTAGGCGCCCGGAGAAAGGTGCCAATTGAACTTTGCAGTTCATGACTAGACTTAAGGAACGCGACCATTCCAGGTATTCGTAGGTAGATGCCAAATAACTCCTTTATCCCATGACTTGGGCAATGTAGTATAAACACATATGTGTCAAATGAGATAGTGTACCTCAAGAACTTTGCCCAGAGATAGGCAAAGCATCGAATTATTGCCCGGATGTTGGCAAGACCAACAATCAATGCCCAGAGTAATATGAAGCAAATGCCTAGAGATAGACGTTGCGGTGCCTAAATAAACACATCGTGCTTACTTAGCCCCGTAGGTAGGGCATATATGACCAATGCCCGAAGCTAGGCAGGATTAGACGTAAACATCCAAAAAAAGACGTTCGAACCACCGTTTAAAGTGATTAATCTCTTTTGATGCCTGAAAATGGTCATAATCAAGCATGGTTGTCTAGAGGAAGATATTCAAGATACTACTATTCCTAGACAAAAAGAGTGATGCAAAAATCCAACCTTATCTTTAGTCAAATAAAACCTAGACTGGAGATAAGCAAGATAAACTATTAGGTTAACCAAGTAATAGTGAGGGAGTCGTCCACGTGTGCACGAACTTAGTGGACGATAGTATAACTCAAAGCTAAATATACTTGCATTTAGCACAAAAAACCAAGTACGTGGATAGAAAAATGCAAAGTATGAAGGAAAACAAATTTATTTTTTATTAACAGACTTTTTGACCAAAAAGCGGAGGCTACATTCGCATAACATCAACCCATGCACACAATTTCGAAGCTAAAAAAACAATGTAAAAGCAAAAGAAACTACAATTAAGTCTTCTTCTAACACTTCTTCTCCTCCTCCCTTCCCCGGAGGAATGAGTACCAAATTTTCTGGGCTTCCTTCAACCCATTCCCTTGCTTTTTTCATACTTCAGAAAGTAGCCTTTTGGCTCATTTTCCCAATCATAGTCACTCCTTGGTGATTCAAGAGCCTCACTCCCAGTACCGTCAGAGATAGTGGTAGAAGTAGGAACGACGATTGGTTTTGAAGGCAATGAAAACAATAAGTGAGGAGGAATGTCATCAAACTTTTCTTTTTTAATTTCCTTAGTTAGCATGGCCTATAACCGCTACATCTCCAATATTGAACCTCTAGACGAGCGTTCAGTGACTCTAGTAATGACAATGTCTTCGTCCCCTTAAGTCCCGTGAAGATCGCCCATAGCCTTCTCATCTAGACCATGGATCATTTTAACGTCGTGACCTAGAGTGGTACCTACTAGAGAGGCCGAAGTTGGAATGGGAGCAGACACAATGAATGATTCGGTCAGTATAGCTTGAGTGCCCAATGATAAGCTTCCCTCGATCAAATGGACGATTGGAGGTTGACCTGAAACTTGAAAAACAAAAAAGTGGAGATTAGTGACATCAACCAGTGTCATATGAGTCATCTCAAATACATGCGAGGTTAACGATATACCTCGGTGAGACATGGGCTCGATGTGAGCTGGAGTGCCGCTATAACCTCTCTTCAGAATAGGAGATAAAATGGGCAAGTTTGTAAATAAAGGCTCTTTGGGGTTGTATTCAACATCTGATGAAGATGCTAGAACAATTGAAGTATTGGAAGCCGCCTCGACATCGGAAATAGCAGCGGAGCAAGGGAGAGTAGTGATGGTCTCGGCAATTGGCGACACTGAAGTCAAAGGAGCGGTAGTGCCCACTGATGAACCATGGGTAGTAGAGCTGGAACTCTCATCCAGATCTTTTATACTGAGCTTGGATTTAGCCCTTGTAGTTACTTCAGATGTAAGATGAGCTCACCAACCATGAGCACTTCTTTATCTTTATCCTCCAGATGGTCGTCCTTTAGCTTCTCCTCATCGACCTTAGCTCCATCGGAGTGTTCTCGCTTCTGTTTCAAAATCTCCTCCTAGGCTATGGCCAAAGCCTAGGTATACCCCTCCTCTAACCATCTCAAGTTGAAAAAATTGATAATATTTTCCTAGAATTGCACAAGAAGAGGCTCGAGTTCAGATTTAACTCTTTCCTCCGTAGCATTACCCCACTCATCATCTGTCTTCACGCAAGTGTCAGCATCATCTCTCATCGGGCAGGTATCTAATAACTCCTCACAATAACCCTGAGCCTAGGTAAGTGCATCATTTTTTATTTCTTTTCGACCCACAACAACTCCTTCAGTTGAGTTATTTTCGAGGCCTGCTCTTCCATAGTCCTTCTGATCTTCTCGTTTTCTAATAAGAGGGTATGAGTCCTATGAAGAGAAGGCTTAACTTTCTTCAGCTGGTTTTGACGATTCTTATCCAAACCGATCCATAGGAAGGAGAGATGATGTTTTAGAACGTTACCAAGGACGAATGGTAGTTGGTCGCAAACGATTCAAGTAGAGCCACGCCACCATCTACCCGAGTTTGCTCAAAGTGGGAATCTTGTTTAATATTTGTTCAACTACAAAGTTCAAATCTGTAACGTCCCAGAATTTTTGTCGTCTTGAGTTATGAATATTTGTTTTTAATATCCAATAATACGATTTGTTAATCAAAATAAAAATCCCCGTTAAAAAATAATTGGTAAAAATATATAGTTTTAAATCCAGATAATATTTTGAATTTTCCAGATTTTATTTATAAAATAGAAAATTGATTTAATTTGGAATTTCTTATATATATATTTATAGAAAAAAAAATTATTTTTAAATTGAAAATAAATTCATGTTAAATAGGAAAAAATATAGCTTATGAAAAACAATGTTGTATAAACAGAAACGAGGTTTAAAATTGGGATTTTCTTATATATATATACATATGAGTTCAAGAAAGAGGAGTATAAAATATTTATAAACTAATAAAAATAATATATTATATAATAACTTTTATTAAAGAGTATTTTCCTAAATTAAACTTGGAAAATTTATATAGAGACTTTATAAGTGTTATTTTGAGATAATTATCAAATAAAGTTTTCAGAAAGTAATGGTATACTTTCATGGCGAAAATTGAAAGGCAGAGATTACCTGCAGTTAAGTTTGGATTTCTCTGGGATAGAGATGTAATCATTGAGCTGCAAATCCATGGTTGATACCGCATGGTGCTTTCCATATTTATTTTAAAAAATGTTCCAAGTATTTTTGAAAGGGATGATTTGAGAATATGCTTATTCCGGTGAGACAAGAATATACCTTTTTGATAAAAAGAAATTTAATTAATTTAAATTTAAATTAAATAAGGCTTAGTGATTTCAGTGGGAAATGAAATCTTTGGTTGGATGATTGTTTATTTGATAGTTAAATAACCGACTATCAAATATGGACCAAAAGGTAACTTTGGAAATATCTAGGGGAAATACGGGAACTATATGGTACAGTTACGTTCGAGGTGCTATACTGTATGTATAAACTCATTTCGTTCTTCTAGGACGATTATAAGGAAATCCGTCCACTAACGATTAAGAGAAGATCTCCGATCCTATTTTCATCTGTTTATTTCCTAAAGAACCGGGTGGAGTTTACCGGAAATATCGGACGTTGTTTCAAAGAGACCGGGATCGGGTAATTTATTCAAAAACCACTTAGATCCAACAAATACGTTTCAAAGTGAAGACAAGAGCATGGAATCAAAGATAGAGTATTGAAGTGCAAGGGCAGTCGCTACTAATCCTGAGGATGATTCCAAAACGGATGTAGTAGGAATAGTGCCTTCGGTTTCGTTCAAAACCAGAACGGACTTGTATGGATGAATGTTATCAGCACATTGTCATTGGAGGACAATGAGCATTCTAAGTGTAAATTCCCTAAAAGGTAATCATAGCCTCAAGCCTCATCAACCGAAATGTCTGAAAATCAGGGGAGATGCAGCAAGGCTAAGTGGGTCGCACCCAATTAGGGTATGTTATCACCTTTCTAGATACCCTTGGATATATTATTAATTATGAATACGATGGTGCATGGAAAAATAGCTCTCTATAAGGGTGGGAACACCCGGGGTGGTAACATATTCGGTTATATCCAGGTTAGGAGTAGGGTCGGTCTTGTGTTGTAGGGGATCCCGGCGAGGTCCTCGGTGCATTTTTCTAGAAGTGTACTTTGATAGGTGGTACCCCAGTGCCTAGTCATTATATGGAATCCACTCTACAATACGTGCCTTTACGGTTTTGGTTGTAGAGCCTAGTATGCTGGAATTTAATTAATGTAACAATTTCGGCTATTTGAATAAGTATTTGTACTTAGACACTATTATAATATCATCGGATTTTCTATAAAAGGTTTTGGTTACCGTAAGGGAAAAACCCATCGTGTTTATGTGTGGAGTGGTCTTACGGGATACTTTTTTATTTTAAAAAGGATTTTGAAAGTTATAATGAATAAAACTCCTTGTGATTTAAATTCTCACGTTGGTTTTACCAGACTGACCCAGGCGTGGTTTTTCCTAATTGCTCGGGTCAGACCGAGCATGTTTCCAGGATTAGCTAGAAGGATTGGAGCTTCAAGAGAGGAGCTGGAGGCCCAAGATGTATTCACGTAGATGATTTTTTTCCGTTGCATTATAGTTGTGTTCAGCAGTTGTGAGGACAGGTTGTTATAACTGTCTGTGCTGTATAGGTTGGTATACTCTGATTGTTATCTGTACTATAAACATTACAGTTTTGTTTTATGTAAAGATTTGTTCTAGATTATAGATTATTCATTTCCGCTGTGAGATTCTGTGTGGCTTAGTTTTCTTTCTACCTTCTTTCTATCTTCTTTCTACTTTTCCTTTCTTTTAACTATTCACCTTCCCGTGCAATTTGGGCTGGACAAGTGTGGTAAATTGTTAGTTTAAACTGTACGGAAAAGTGGGTCGTTACAGCGTGGTATCAGAGCTTAGGTTGAGCGAATACCTTGGCTTTGGTGGGATTACTCATTAGAGATAGGGTCAGTAGTACCCTAGAATGAGTTTGAGTGTATTTATATACAAGTGCGTAATTGTTAGTGATATAAAATGTTTTATATTGTGTTAATTGATCTGTTGAGTGGCATATGGATTCTGGTCAATACAAATAGCTAACGTTATTGATAGGGATCTCTAAACACTTGAACAAGGCCAACAGACACAATATTATTTTAAGTGGGTAAATGAAATAATTTTACCCAGGATATATTTTATATATAAAAGGCAACGATTTTCAAAATATATAGTATTTTGAGGTGTTGTTTGATAATTGATGATAATATTTTATCATTATCATCTAGGTTTTGTTTGGCCATAACCATCTAGTTTTGAGTATTCTCTATTGCCTGTCCTTCTGACTTGAGTATTCCTTTAGAATCTGGGTCTTGTAGAAAGGAACTTGGGAATTTTTAATTTTTGAGTAAATTTTGTTTACTAAAGGGATTTAAATATTTTAAGATAAATATTTTAGGAATTTAAACAAATTTTTAAAGGAAAATAATTTTTGGATTACTTAAGCAAATTTTTTAAATGATAGTAAATTTAAAAGAAGAGTTATTTGAAGTATGTACCTATATGTACTCTTTAGCTTATGTGAATTCCTGAAACCTTTGGATCTCATTCTTTGGTTTTTGTTAATTGATTTTAGAGAACTCCCATTGTCATTAGAGGAGCACTTATGAAGGCTAGGAGTCTTGGTGATTAGGGCTTGATTAGCCAGGAGGGTCTTGTCCATCCGTCGCTAGAGGAAGAAGTCGAGGAAGGAGAGGAGATAGAAGAAGAAGTGGAACCTATTGAGCAGCCATCGCTATATGAAGAGGAGTCCGGGATAGAAGTAGAGGAGGAATCCAAACTAGAAGAGGAGGGAAATTGCGTGGCAGAAGAAGAAGAGGAATTCGAGGAAGAAGAAGAGGAATATGAGATAGAAGAGAGCCCAAATCGGAAAACGCTGATGCTATTATCTGGGAAATGGGCGAGATTGTTAGTGAGCCACTTGCAGATCGGGATAACCTTCCGAGGGATGACTTATGGCCTAGGGCAGAGATGCTGGTGCTTAGGGAACCAAGCCCGGAGGTTGTATGGATTCAGGATAGGGATGTTGAAACCAGGGAGATGAAAGGACCGATAGTGGAAGACTCTGATAGAGAGAGAGTCCATTGTGAGATGTTAGCTTGGGTTGGGTAATTCTCTTAGAATATACACCCTATTAGTATAGATTAGTAGTCCATAGTTGTCTTGGATGTGTGTTTGGATTGTAAATTAGTGAAGCATCTTAGTAGATGCTTTGGTATGGGGACTTAAAAATATTTAGATTTAATACTACATTTCATTTTTCAAAAATGTAGTGAATAAAAAAATTAGCTCCTAGAATCAAATGGAATTAAGGAGGATAACAATCTATACCAAGCCAAAGAACAAAATAAAATTTTACATCAGGTCAAAGAAATTTTGCAAGTAAAAGTAAAGAGTAAAACAAAAAAATATACCACCAAAAATTTACAAGGGAAAATGGTCATTGTCTGGTCAAAAAGAATGTGAAAACTAAATTTGATTTCATCTCAAACTTCATCTCAAAGTCACCAAAGTTCATATCAATCTATCACAAACCTTGTACAGGCCTGAAAATCTTTTGAGCCCAAAAACCTTGTACAAATACATCATTACGTTTTATATGAACATGTATATATATAGGCATGAGTGTGTGTTAGCTTTAGATCTTGAAACCCTGTAAAACAACTTAGAAAAAAAAACCACTGTAAGAAAAAAAAGAGGAGAAGCACCATGTTCTTTCAAAATTCAAAGGCAAAGCAAGATTTTCAAGAAATCAGATCATAGACTAAATTCAACTGGAAGATTTCAAAGGCTCTCATCATGTTCAAGGTGAGGATTTAAATTGGAATGCCTGTACATGTTGAAAAAAGCACTCTGTCAAGTTAACAGAGTTAACATTTCATATATGCTCTAGTCTTTAAGAATCAATATCTCTTATCTCGTTTTGAATTAGTAGATGGTGTAAACTGATTGAAAGTTCGTATTCGAGTATAGATTACACAAAAAATTAGTTTGAAGTTCGATCATGCCATATATTTTATGAAATTGTAATAATACAATGGGCAACTCAGTTTTTGACAAAACCCAATATGTTCAAATCATCGAATTAAAATCATAGATGTGATTGTCATATAAAATAGGATTTTTAGCTAAGGAATCGTAAATTTTAATGGCCTAGGTTGTATGAAATCTTGAGGTTAACAAAAATCACTTAAAAATTATTTTCCGGCGACGTGGTCGAAGTGAGGTGATGCGGTTTGGTGGAGGAGCAGTGTGGTGAGGAGGCCGAGGGATTCACCGTGGCCGATTTTTGAATTTGCCTTTAATTTGAGTGGGCTCGGTGATTTTAGGGTTTTGGGATGGTTTTGGTGAGGCTCTGGTCGCGGTCGAATTGGAGGAGGAGGAGCAAACCAGAAGTTTTGGGACTGGACAGGAAGGAAGCAGCGTGGGCGAGGCTTCGAATGGTGGTGGCGGCATGTGTTCTGGTGGTTGGGAAAGGCAAGGCAAGGTCATTTTTAATAGGTGGATGAAAAACTATAGGTCTCGGGTTTGGGATGGTATGGTCGAATTTCGTTTTAGTTGGTCGGAGCAAGGAGGGCGAGTCCATCGTGATGAGGGTTGGAATGCGAGTTTGCTGGCGGTGGTGGTTCATTGATCGACGAAGAAATAAACGTGTGCACATGCACATGTGGATGCCTGCACAGAGGGAAAGTTCCAGGTGGTGGAGGGGATCGTGTTTTAGGGTGATGGTTGTTGTAGCTTGGGTCTTGATCTCGAGTCGTGCGCGTGGACAAGGGTGAAGGCAGCATAGGTCAATCGAAGAAATTGGGAATTGGTTTGGGTTTCTTGGTTTTTTAATTGGGAACTGGAAGCAAAAGAGAAAGGGGAGGAGAAGGAAAGGGAACGCTGGGTTGGGGGTGTAGAAGTTGGGCTTCGGCCCAAAGGAAATGGGTGGGGAAAAGTTTTAAAATTTAAAATGTTTCAATTTCGTAGATGTTTTAGTAAAATGTTAAAATGTCATAACAATGCATACAAACTTCGATTGAAGCGATATTTGTTGCGATGGGCTCGTACCAACGAACACTACGTCGTCGAATGAATTGTTGTCAAGTTTTGATAAATGGGAATTTGTAGCAAAATTAAGTAAATAGAAATTTAATTACCCAATTTAAACAAATATCGTCGTTTAAATTTATATGACCTGCCTATTGAAGTTATTTGCCTAGATAAAAATAGTGATAAGTGAATTTAAGTAATTTGTGATGATTGGACATCTGTTTAGTGGAATAAAACACCGTTCCATTAATTGTATTTAATTGGACCCATGTTGGTAGAATAAATCACCGTTCTACCATTATTACTGAATGCACGTGTTTTTGGACATTGACTGGAAGAAATAAAACCCTGTTCTTCTATTTTATTGTACGAACATCTATTAATTATCTTGATAATTATATTGGGAAATGTGATGTTAAATTGACTATTAAAAATGGATGGTTGTGAATATTTGAATCTGCTATTCTGGGTTGTTATGGAACAAATGGTAACTTGGTTAAGTACCATTGAAATTAATAGGCCTCTTTTCCAATTTTGGAAGTTGATTTTTGAACCAAAATCATTTTAAGGATGATTATTATTTATTAATGATATTCTAAAGATAATTAATAATTATTTGATAATTATAACACCATGTCCTCACAATTGCTGATAAACACAACTATAATGAACGGAAAAATAATCATCTATGTGAATACGTCCTGGGCCTCCAGCTCCTCTCTTGAAGCTCCAATCCTTCTAGCTAAACCTGGAAACATGCTCGGCCATGACTCACTTTTCCGTACAGTTTAAACTAACATTTTAGCATACTTGTCCAGCCCAAATTGCACGGGAAGGCGGATAGTTAAGAAAAAGATGGTAGAAAGAAGATAGAAGGAAAAACCAAATAACATAGAAACTCAAAGTGGAAACGAATAATCTATAATATAGAACAAACTGTAATGTTTATAGTATAGATATCAATCAGAGTATACTAACCTATTCAGCACGGAAAGTTATAACAACCTGTCCTCACAATTGCTGAATACAACTATAATGCAACGAAAAAATAATCATTCACGTGGTTCGGTGTTCACGAATTAGGACTTGAAAGCGAAGAGTCTATCGGCTTTGATGACCGAAATGCGTGACGGCGCTTTTCCAAGGCAGTGTCAGTTGTTTAAGCTTGATGGTGGAGTAAAAAACAAAGCTTGGCAATGGCGAGCTTAAGGTGAATGTCTCAAGGCAGGAAAATAAAGCAAGTGAAATTAACAAAGTGTGGGTTCATGTTTAAATAAGTACTAAACCATTGAAGTATGCAAGGGAACCGCCTAAGTTTAAGGCACCGAACCATGACCAATGGATCAGTACCGATCCATCAAAATAATAATAATAATAATAGTAAATATAAATATAAATAAATGGTGATGAAGAATAATGTGAGTACAGTATAAAGGAAAATGGAGTTTCGAAGAATAAAGTCCTACCTGAATAATTCAAAGAAATTGATTGCTGAAAAAGTTTTCGAAATTGGAATGGTGGACTTGAAAAGCATGCTTCGGTTCTTATATTGGACAAGAGTAGCAAGTTCAAAACCATTCGAAGCAATACAACGATCGGTAAAAGATATGATGTTTCGTGAACATAGTTCAGAGGATAAGTAGCATCTATTTAGAACAGAACTTGAAACCAATGATATGGAATCCACGGTTTGTCTTGTACCAAAGCATATCTTATTAAAAGTAAATATAATTTGGAGGGAAAATGTTATCCAGCTTTGTAACCAAACCATATCTAGACGAGTCAAATTGATTAAACAGGAGGATAACCGAGCAAAAATCCTGAGCGATAACTTCCAAACTTAGATACTAAGCGAGATCAATGGATGGAGCAATTAGCTTGCTAAAGATCTTCTTAATTGCCTACATTCCAAGTCAACTCAAAGGGCCAAGGCCAAAAATCTAAGATCCAAGACATAGTCTAGGATCGGTACCGATCCATAATATTTGCTCAAATTCAATACACGATCTGTGCCGCATAAAGATAGTGATTGCTTGTCAATGCACGCCATATAGGATGGTTCGCCAGTAATCTATTATTCAAGTGATCGATGGACAGATTCAAGTTTCACAACCACCAAACCAAATGTTTTTGCTTAGCCACCTAACCGAAGATTTCACCCAAGCTCAAGCTCACACCAAAGTAGTTTACTTACAGATGAAGATCCAAGCCAACCAAGAAGCCTCGAAGGCCCAAAGAAGGTTCAACAATCCATTTTATAGATCAGTACTGTCCATAGGGCATGGTTTAGTACCGATCCATAAGACTTGCTGATCTGGCCACAATCTTTTTAGAGCAGCTCCTTCTAGACGTGGGGAACGTGGAGAAGAAAATGGCAGAGACAAATCCATCACTTCATCTATAAATAGAAGGTGATGGGAAATATTTCAAGATTTATATTTCTGTATTCTAAATTTCTATACTGTTATTATAATCTTTCAGGTCATCACCAATCCATAGACTACCAATCCTTAAGATCACATTTGAAAATTTTGCAGATTCATAAACAAAGTTTAAGTGGACGTAGGCCAGTGATTAGCCAAACTACTATAATTGTTGTGTGATGTTTCTTCATATTTTTCATTTAATTTCTTCATGTTATTCTCTTTTATAAATCTTTTGGGTATTTGTGCAAAATTTTAACATAAAAAATATTAATAAATATTAAAAATAAACTTTGAATCAAATAAAATTATACAAGTTTTTAATTTGTATACTTTCAAAATAATATATATCTATATATATATATATCAATTATAAACACATATACATATTTATACATATACATATTAGTTTAAAAAACATTTTTAATTTAAAAGGCCTTCTAAAATAAATTTTAGTTTTGAATTTTTTTATTATTATTATTGTCGAACATAATATGGACATTTACATACAAATTTTTTATGACAATATTGCATATATATAAATAAACAATAATTTCATATAGGAATCCATGATATAAATCTGACCTATGCAATTGCAGTAGCATAATGGTTAGAAATGTAAATGATATAAAATGAACATCTACCTTGGCTATGGCCTTCATGCAACACCTTGAATGGTGAATCAAATAATCTCCTAGAATCTGATTCCAACTCTTCCAGAAATTGCTAGTAACTAGAGTGATCTACGCACTTGTATTTAATTTGATTTAAAATTATTGTTGGTTTAAAGATTTTGGATGAGGGGGTGGCTTTTATTTTTGTCCAAAGGTGTAGGGTGGCAAGAGCTAAAAGCAAAATTAAAAAGGAAGGGGTAATGGGTTTAAATAAGAAAAGCAGGAGAGAGGAAAAAGAGGATCTGGATCCTTTATTTTCTCCACAAATTTAAACCCATAAAAATATCAATCATATCACCCCTTCCCTTTCCCTCGTTTGGTCGGACACATCCCGGGCCTTATGGGCTTGCATGCTACTTCAAACCATATCAGTTAATTTATATTTGAATGAAGTTTAAATGTACATTGATATCGTATATCAATACATGTGTATATAACTTTTATGTACGTACTATTTTCAATACTGATCAACGCAAATTAAATAAAATTTTATAATTAATATTTCATAAATATTAATTCGTGTAATTAGTTTATAACAATTATAATTTTATTAAATCAGGTGGTATTCAAAGTATTCAACATTGTGGTAATGTGAATCTTAGGTGTAAATTCAGTCAGCGATTAATATCGAACAATTCGAATATTAACGTTCATGCGTCACTTTAGCTAATGGTGTGATAGTTTGGCCAAATTTATCGCTTATATACTTTCAGTAAAATCCAATTTTACTATTTAAGTAATCCTGGGAAGTGATAATTCTTTACACCAATTATCTTCGTTAAAACTATATCACATTAGGACTTACGGAATTTGGTATTGGTCAAAAGTCCAATATTATCCACATTCAACTTGTATAGTCCAAACACAAAGTCTTTGGTTCTATAACAACAACAACAATTATTAATCGAACTGCTTTGCTCGGACACTTTTAACATTAAGTTGACTTCAATTAACCATGATACTAACCTCATAAAACCGAGGAGATGAATTCTCTATCAAGTAGCACTTCACTTCCAATACTTCAACTCAGACCCAACTATAGTTATTTATTGATGTTGTGCCATGATTTATCTATAAGCAAAGTAGAGTGTCCACATTGAAGTTCAACAACATTTTCAGCTGGAGAGAACTGTGTAATATTGTCACTTCGATATTTCTCTGTTTGACCTTAGTTATATTAACCAATAGAAAACTATAGAGTGAGTCATTCCATAATTATCCAATAACTATCAGTATGTAACTCCTTGATGCCCCCAACAACCATGAGTAATGTAATGCCTAACATTTGGAGAGCTTGCATACTCTAGTCTCAATGGATGTATCGATATCCACTCTCAGTACATTTTGACCATGAATATTTAAAATGATATGTTTATTATATTGTGGTAAATTGCTCATGATTATAACACATTGTAAGTACTATCACAAAACATATCATTTATGGATTTTCTATTAAATATACTTAAATTAAACAACTAATTAAGATAACGCACTATAATAAATATATAATAGAAAGGAAACACCTTTTATTTCGAATGAGATATAATTACAAAGTTAATAATATACAATAAATTATAGAATTTCTTCAAAAAAAAATTAAATTACAGAATTACCCTTAGGAAAAACCTCTAATTTAATCAATCACCCATTTGAATTTTAGGCCAACTAATGGAATCTCAATTCGGTCCATTCAATCAGCTTGATGAGAACTAACTAAGCTAGTCTTTTGTGAATGGATCTACTATGTTGTCCTTCATATCCACTCTTTGTATCACGACCTCGTTCTTCTCGATGAATTCTCTAATTAGGTGATACTTTTGAAGAATGTGTCGCGATGTCTTATGTGCTCTAGGTTCCATTGGGATCTATATCGTCGCATTGTTGTCACAAAACAATGTCATCAGACTCTTTGTATTGGGAATCCCTCTTAGTTCACTCAAAAATCTACAAATCCATATCGCTTCCTTGGTTGCTTCATTGAGGGCAAAGTACTCAGCCTCCATCATGGAATTAACTATTGTTTCCTATTTGGAACTTTTCCAATCGACGGCCCCACCATTTATAGTAAGATGTAACCCTATACGGACATGTTATGTTGATATCACTTTGAAAGCTAGAGTCAGTATACCCCTTCATACGAAGGTCTCCATTCTCATAAATGAGGAATACGTCCCTAGTATTTCTTAAATACTTTAGTTACATTATACGTTAGTTCAATGATTTTCCTAGGATTACGCTATTATCGGCTTATGCATCCTAATGCGTATGCTATATTCAGTCTAGTACATAACATAGCGTACATTATAGAGCCGATTGCCAAAGCATACAGTATCCTCTCCATATGCTCTTTCCACTC
This sequence comes from Allium fistulosum, assembly GCA_030737815.1. Lineage (NCBI taxonomy): Eukaryota > Viridiplantae > Streptophyta > Magnoliopsida > Asparagales > Amaryllidaceae > Allium > Allium fistulosum. The sequence goes on along the minus strand of CM060902.1, from coordinate 270,186,623 downwards.
ATCAGTTTGAGGAGCATCCTTCTTAGAAAGGACGATTCCAGATTACGTTAGAACATTTTGACACTTGGGATTCTTCTTATTAAAACTTTTTAGTGTAGTGTCTATGTACAGGGATTGGGATATTCACAATAGCCTCTTAGATCTATCTCTATAGATCTTTATACTGCTTCTCCCAAATTCTTCATAGAGAAATTCATAGAAAGCCAAGTTTTCACTAATTATAATAATGAAACGTCATTGCCAATCAACAATAGATCATCGACGTATAAAATTAAGAACATGATAACCCTTCCTTGTTCCTTTCGATCTATGCATGTTTTCTTTGTATTCTGATATAAACCAAATCATTTGATTACTTAGCAAAACCCTTATTCCAACTCCTTAAAGCTTGTTTAAGTCCATAAATGGATCTTAACAACTTACAAGCTTTTCCCTCACTCCCACCGACCTTGAAACCCTTGGGCTGTGACATATAGATGGTCTCTTCTAAATCACTTTTTAGAAATGACATCTTTATGACCATTTTCCATATTTTGTAGTCATAGAATGCAGTAAAAGCTAGCGATATCCGAATAGACTTAAGCATTGCTACAGGCGAAAAAGTTTCATCATAATCAACGCCTTGATTTTGATGAAATCCATTCTAACCGGCCTTGCCTTATAAGTCTCCACTTATCCATCTACATTTAGCTTTTTCTTAAAAATCCATTTGTAGAAGATAAGTTTTATTCCTTTTGGTATTTCAGCCTTAGTCCATACTTTGTTTTCATACATGAAATCCATTTTGGAATATTTCATAGCTCCAAGCCAAAGTGCAGAGTGTTTACTCTACAGTGCTTATTGGAATGGGAGAGGAGTGTCGTCTAAGATACAGTCCTCTTTCTTGCTATCCATAAGAAATTCATATTATCACTGTGGTGGGCGAGATTTTGTATTTGACCTTCTAAAATGTTGTGTGTTTTTGTATACGAGTGAATTTTTTTCTCCCACAAATTCTACCTCTACAGTAACTTCTTGAATCTCATCCAAGTCTACAACTTCACTGCTAATTTATTTTGGTTGAAATTCCTTTATTAAAAAGATAGCGTGCCGAGAAATAGTTACTTTTGGTTTCTTGGTATTATAGAAAATATATCTCATTGAGTTTTTGGAATATCCTATAAATTTACACAACGCCGATCTTGCCTTAGGTTTACTGGGACCAATGTTCTTAACATGGATTGGATAACCTCACACCTTTAAATATTTGATCTAGCCTTTCTTCCGACATCACATCTCGTATGGTGTCTTAGGCAAAAAGTTAGTAGGGAGCAAATTTAACATATGCGCTGCGGTTTCTAGCGCATATCCTCAAAAGGATACTCATCATGGAATGAACCATATCTAATGCGGTTTGATTCCTTTTCTCTATAACACTGTTGTGTTGCAAAGTACAAGGTGGAGTAACCTGAGGGATAATTCTATTATCTTATAAGTATTGTTGGAACTCTTTTCCAACATACCCACCTCCTTGATCAGATCGAAGAATTTTAATCTTATGGTTCGGTTGATTGTCGACCTCATTTTTATATTCAGTGAATTTCTCATAGACATCAGATTTATTCTTCATAAGATACACATACACTAGTATTGAGAAGTCGTCCATATAGATTACAAAATAATAAGAATTATCTTGGGTAATTATAGGCAATGGGCCACATACATCCCTGAGAGTTCGTTAGCTCTTTCATTGCTCCCACTAAAGGGGTACTTGAATTTTTTTTCTTTGAGACACGACTCATATGTATCAAACAATTCAGAATCAAATGATGTAGAAAACCTTTGGTTTTCAATTCATGTAGTTGTTTCTAACTTATATGACCTAGCCTACAATTCCAAAGATAATTATTATTTATGTCAACATTAAAAGAATTATTCACAGCACAGACATAATTAGTATTAATCACATAAACACCATTATCTAAAATACCATCATAGATTTTATTTCCATTTAACATAATGTTCATAACATTATGTATAAAATGAAAATATATCTAGTTACAAACAATCTAGATATAGAAATAATACTACAAATAAAGTTTTTTATAAGACAACAATTATTTAATATTAAAACGAATAAATTTGGCAAAGATGCACGATAATCTTCAACTGCCGATACATCTACCATAGATCCATCAACAACTTTAACCTCATTTCTCCTTTGTTGCATAACGCTGTTCCAAAGTCCCTATAAAAAATTACAAATGTGAGTTCCGGATCCAGTATCTAAAACCCAAGATAATTACTTAATTGCAAAACAATTTTGAATCATAAAATACTTGTAGGAGCAGCAGAACTATTCTTTTTTTCTCTTTGACAATCATCATTTATACCAAACATTTCCATTTCCAATCACCCTTCTTGTGATAAAGATGACATTCACCCTTGTCATCTAGAGCAGTTTTGTGATGCCCCACCCCGAGACCCACATTAACAAAGAGTATTACTGGGTAATACCGTCTGCTAATGCGGAGAATACGGTTGGTTAGGAGCGACCATCTATAGTCTTGTCTTAAATATCTATTGAATACGTCGATTAGTGCTCTATTTTTTTCTAATTCAAGTGGGTCGACATATCCAATAAATGCTTTAATAATTGATTTTCTGTTGATATTTTTGTTTCTGTGAAAACTTTCTTGAGTTGCAACTTTGTGCAGTCATATCTCTCTATTCTGGCAACGAAATGCTGCCAGATTTTTTTTGGTTTGTAGGTCAGGTTTTGTAGATTAAGAATACTAAATTTCAAGTCATTTCGACCTATATAGCTTATAGAAATATGCGGCCGAACTTAGATTCGGAGCATGTTTTTGCCCAAAGGACCAATTCTGGAAAAGGGCGATACACTTGGGAAATCACAAACATCAATGAAATCATCTCAAAGATATATATTTGTGGCGATTACCTTTCAAGAATTTGAACCCTTGGGAGTTCTATTTTTGAGATTTGAATTGCCTACACTGGCGTTATATGAGATTTGCCTTTTGGCGTTTACTTGAGATTTTATTCTCCTCTTTGGAGATATATTTGCCTTATGGCGTGTTTGAGATGGGATCTCTTTATGCATGTTTTGGGTTTGCTAAGATGGCGGGTTTATGTTTTCCCCTAAACCATATTTGATGTTTTATGAATGCCGATGGTACGAGGATCGCTACTTTTAGAGTTTTATGGGTTATTTTATCTCTTTTGAGATTATATGTTTTTGTAGTGATACCACATTATCACTTGATGTAATCATACACTTTAGATTGTTCCTTCCCATTCGGGAATATTATCACATTATCCTTATGCTCATATTATCACTTATCCTTGTAAACTGATTTGTTTAGCTAGACTGACCCATGTATTTTATACTCTGGTCAGACCGATGTGTTTCAGGTTAGGTACATGTGGACTTAGCCTATTCTGCTTCCCCATGAACTATTCTGCTAGCTCTTTTTGTTATAGCTTTTTGTGTAGTCTTTTTTTGGTTGCTACTCTGATATGTATATTCTTTTGACTCGCTTGTATATTGTGGTTGCTATACCACTTGACATGTATCATTTTGTGTACTATGTGATGTATCTGTATATGTATATATATGTGATGATCTACTGTTCTGTGATGTGTTTTGCATTCGAGTTATTGTATTTTGTTCTGATAAATCCTATAGCCACCTATGGCTTTGTATTAAGTTTTTATTGGATATGTCGATATACTTGAGAAAAAAAAATGGCATTTGTCGACGTATTCAGTAGATATTTAAGAAAAGGCTATAGAGTATTAGTGGGTAATACTGTCTGCCAATGCGGAGAATATGGCTGGATAGGAGCGACCATCTATATGCTTGTCTTAAATATCTATTGAATACGTCGATTTGTGCTCTATATTTTTTTCTCTCAAGTGGATCGACATATCCAATAAATATTTAAGAAAAGACTATAAATGGTCGCTCCTAACCAGCCCTATTCTCCGCATTAGCAAACAGTATTACCCAGTAATACTCTTTGTTAATGTGTGTCTCGGGGTGGGGTGTCACAGCTTGGTATTTAACTAAACAAATATTTTCAAGGTTATCAAAACCCATTTTCTTCATAATCAAATTCTCAAATCTCAATATTTAGAAAATTTTCAAAACCTCTTACACAAATCCTATTTAATTTACAAACTCTTCATTTAAAGTGAATAAACATTTATGTCCTTTAAGATTCTAAAATTTTGGTTGAAAGTAAGTTTAGCATAACTTTCAAATCATAAATCCGATTTTATGATCTTTATATTGCTGGAAAGCTTAAACTTAGTAGAACAACTTTTATTTTATAAGTATTTTCAGATTTTGAGTTTAGCTAGGTCAAAATTTAAGATTATTACAGCAGGTTTGAAAATTTTTTTCTATCTCAAGTGGATCGACATATCCAATAAATACTTAATACAAAGCCATAGGTGGCTATAGATGGTCGCTCCTACCCAGCCCTATTCTCTGCATTAGTAGATAATATTACCCAGTAATACTCTTTGTTAATGTGGGTCTCGGGGTGGGACGTCATAAGTTTTATTGTACTTATTAATCCTTTTTCTCTTTTTTGAACCATTCGAAGATAATGATTTACCCTTAACTATGAGCACCACGCCTTAATTGTTTGATGAAGACTCGGTTGATGTCAACATATTGAGTAGCTCCATGAGGCTTACATTCAACTGGTTCATATTAAATTTTAATATGAATAGCTCAAGCTGAGGAGTAAGAGACCCTAAGATCAAGTTTACTTGCAACTTATTGCTTATCGCTACATTTAATTGGGAAATTCTATCAATATAGCCTTTCATCATTAAGACATGATCATCCACTTTCATGCCTTTCGACATCTTTATGTTAAACGGTTTCTTCGTAAGTTTGTACCTTGTGGAATGAGTATGTTCCCCAAACAAAGCTTTGAGGATATCGAAGATCTGATGGACATTCATGTCTTCGTGCTATCTCTACAACGGTTTGTCTAATGTAGATATTTATAGGTCAGCTGTCCATTCGTTATAAGTAATTTTAAGTTCTGGGTCCGCATCTTCAGTGGGTCTAATACTTGGAGGTTCGGTCAACGATGACCATAAGAGTTCATATGTGAGTACTATCTTAACCGCTCTTCTCCAATCTATATAGTTTGGTCCACTGAGCTTGTCATTTCCAGAAAACAACTTCGGTGTAGACATTTTCTACAAATTTAATTAGGTATACTAGAGCATTAATTCATAGTAGATGTTGTTATAGTATTGGTAAGGTTAAACATTACATCGCATTTTACCAATAGGCTATCACTAGACTTTTATGTTTCTCAAAATGCTAAGACGAGGAAGTCTGTTGGCTTCACTAGTGGGTGATAGGGCTCGTTTGTCTTGAGATTCAGATCGCGAGTTTGTTAACAAGTCATAGGCCCACAATCGATGGATAACACTTTATTGGTTGTATCATAAACAACTCCTAACCTGTGGTCTTTTCCCTAATCTCATTTCGACCTTGAGTTTTCTTAACAAATCAAAAGAGACTATTCACTCGCACCTTCCATTTTGCGGTGGCCTAAGTATTATTTATGTACCTTGAGTTTGCTCAACAAATACATATAGTTATCTTACCTCGTCTAGTCTATACATTAATAATACTACATATAACATCTCTATCTTGATTTTTCTCAGCAACTAGGGAGTATGCAAGTAATTTATCAATATATAAATGATACAAAACAACTTTTATATTAAAGATTCATAATCTTTAATATATTTACTTGAGTGATATTGAGTTATGGAATAATGTATTTCTTATGAAATACCCTCATGATTCAAGTGTCGGACACATCTTAAATCATGGTATATGTACTATATGTATGTACCTACTCCTTAAATCTAATTAGGGTTATTGCTTTAATGTAAAACAAGCATGAAACATATTCTTGCATATACGTCCATCAGTCAAATCAGATATGTAATTATTGGTATAATTGTTGGAGACTCAAATGAAGGTATGCAAGCATGATAACTTATATGCTAGTCTATATCTCCATGAATCTAGGAACTTTTGCTTGCATTGTATCATTTGGTCTATGTACCAGAACTGATTACATTCGAGATTATGTAGGATCATTAAGTAATTATCTTGGGTTTTAGATACTTGATCTGGAACTCACATATGTAATTCGATATAGGGACTTAGGAACAACGCCATGCGACAAAGGATAAACGAGGCTTATTCTAAAACAATTTTGAATCATAAATATACTTGTAGGAGTAACAAAAATATTCTGTTTTTTCCTTTTTGACAATCATCATTTATTCCAAACATTTTCATTTCAGATGACCCTTCTTGTGAGAGTGATGACATTCACCCTTATTATCTGGAGCAGTTTTCTTATTATTCTTATTAATCATTTTTCTCTTTTTTGAACCATTCGAAGACAATGATTTACCCTTTACTATGAGCATTGAGCCTTAATCGTTTGATGAAGACTCGGCTGATGTCAACATATTGAGCAGCTCCATGAGGCTTACATTTAACCGGTTCTTATTAAAGTTTAATATGAACAACTCAAACCGAGGAGTAAGAGATCCTAAGATCAAGTCTACTTGCAGCTTATTGCTTATCGCCACATTTAATTGAGCAATTCTATCAACATAGCATTTCATCATTAAGACAGAATCATCCACTTTCATGCCTTTCGACATCTTTATGTTAAATTCATATGTTTGTACCTAGTGGAATGAGACTGCTCCCCAAACAAAGTTTTGAGGCTATCAAAGATCTGATGGACATTTATGTTTTCATGTTATCTCTACAATGGTTTGTATAATGAAGATAACCGGTAACCTTAGGTGGTTTCTAGGTCAGTTGTCCATTCATTATAAGTACCTTTAAGTTTAGGGTCCGCATCTTTAGTGGGTCTAACACTTGGAGGTTCGGTTAACAATGACCATAAGAGTTTGTATGTGAGTGCTATCATAATCGCTCTTCTCTAATCTATGTAGTTAGGTCCACTGAGTTTGTCATTTCCAGAAAACAACTTTGGTATATACATTTTCTGCAAATTTGATTAGGTAGATTAGGGCATTAATTCATAGTAGATATTCATATAGTACTAGTAAGGCTAAATATTACATCACATTTCACTAATAAGCTCTCAATAGACTCTTATGTTTCTCAAAATGCTAAGACGAAACATAGAAGTCTGTCGGCTTCACTGGTGAGTGTTAGGACTCGTTTTTCTTGAGATTCTAATCGTGAGTTTGTTAAAAGTCATAGGCCCACAAACGATGGATAAAACTTTATTGGTTGTATCATAAACAACTCCAAACTCGTGGTCATTTCCCTATTCTCATTTCAACATTGAGTTTGCTTAACAAATCAAAATAGATTATTCACTCGTACCTTCCATTTCGCGATGGCCTAAATATTATAATTGTACCTTGAGTTTTCTTAACAAATACATATAGTTATCTTACCTCGTCTAGTCTATATATTAATAACACTACACATAACATCTCTAGCTTGAGTTTGCTCAACAACTAGGGAGTATGCAAGTAATTTATTAATATATAAATGGTGGAGGGTGTTTGTGCCAAAATTGGTCACAAACACCCAAGAACAGGTTTGTGTAGAGAAGTAAATGAAGAAACTAAATTAAAATAGAGGAATATATCAAAACAATAAGCAAATCAAAATGAAAGCAAGAACAACATGTTTTATAGTGGTTCGGCTGACTTCGGCCTACGTCCACTCCAAAGATTTTCCTTTTACTAAATTATACTATTGATTACAGTTACCAGTTTGTGAAATTCGAGAGTAAAAATGGTAGAGATTTCCTAGGTAGAAGATGAAAAGAAGCAAAATGAAGGTCCTTTTTCTGAAGCTTTGCTTGCTATATTTATAGGTGAAGGCAGCCTTCAGCCTGACTGACATCTCAAAGCCTGGACTCCCCTGACCACTTGGGCCCACCATGAGGAAAGCTTAGCCCAACATACTGTGCCGACCGAATTATCATGCCGACCCAATCCACATCGTGCCGACCCGTTGATCTTCATACCCCATGCCGACCTGATGGTCTTTATACCCCATGCTGACCTGATAGTGTATCCTGTGCCGATCCACCTGACATGTCGAACTGACTTGTTATGTTGAACCATTATCTCCACGTCCTATGTCGATCCTACCACCACATGCTATGCCGACCCGAACAATGCCATACACTATGCCGACCCGAGCCGTTTCATATACTTTGCCGACCCGACCTCTACTATATGTTATGCCGACCTGAGCCATTTCATGTACTTTGCCGACCCGATCCCTACTATGCCGATCCAAACCATGTTACTTCATGCCATGCCGACCCGTAGCCTTCTTGCCGACCCGAGTTATGCCGAGCCCAGCTAATCCAACCCATGCCGAGCCCTCTCTTTTGGAATGAGGTATGCCGATCCCTCGTGCTCCAAATGGATACGCCAACCCCTCTGCCTTTATCTAAGATGAGCCCTATAATGCTTCCATCCCATGCCGATCCCTCTAGATCAAGAATGTAGACCCCTTCCATTGGCTATGTCATTGAAGTGTGTCGATCCATCTAGATGTAGCATATCGATCCCTTGCCTGTCCAAGCTACTAACTGTATTTCAAGCATCCTGCATCGTTTATCTTTCAACTTTGTTCAAACCGGACTTTGTGTAACCATCTGTACTTGATTTCTGGGCCACACACTTAACATTCTAAAATCATCGGCCTCAATAATCGTAAAGTCTATTAGGTTAAATCCGATTGTGTATTGCCTTGGTAGAAGGCAGGTTAACACTTTGCACCCTAAACATGCCTTGCGATAGGAAGGCATGTTTTGAATTGCCATAAATCCAATGTTCGAATCCTGTTGATGACCTGTGAACAAATCATTAATCTTGCATGATTGTTAGTAACGACCGTTAGGGATTGTTAATCAAACTCGTAGTCGTCCCAGGATAATGATGGTCACACGAGATCAAGTGTCTGTTTGAGGCGAAATGCGATCGTTCGTAATCATGTGCCGTTCGAGGCAAAATATGATCGTTCGAGATCGAGTGCCATTCGGGGCGAAAAGTGATCGTTCGAGATCGAGTGCCGTTCCAGGCAAAAAGTAATCGTTCGAGACCAAGTGCCATTTGGGGAAAAAGTGATCGTGTGCCGTTCGAGGCGAAATGTGATCGTTCTAGATCGGGGGCCGTTCGAGGTGGAATGTGATCGTTCAAGGCGAAATGTGATCGTTCGAGATCGGGCGCCGTTCGAGACGAAATGCGATCGTTCGAGATCGGGTGCCGTTCGATGCAGAATGTGATCGTTCGAGATCGTATGTCGTTCGAGGCGAAATGTGATCGTTTGAGATCGGGCATCGTTCGAGGCGAAATGTGAGGGCCCGGATGGAACTTGGAATTATCAATGTCGGATTTCACGTTCGAGTGAGTCTTATAATCAAAGTATCCAACTAACAAAATCAAGTTCAACTATGGAAAAGAGAAACGAAATCGAAAACTAAAACACCAAAGCGCATGCATCTTCGGGTGTGACGGTTCATTGTCATCTCAGAGCATGCCTAAGGACTGTTCGCAATCCCGTGCATGTGTAAGTGACTTAGCCGTTTTATGTGGAGTTTATTACTTACTCTTTACCATTCCGATCAGTTGATGACAAGTATTGTAACGACCCTAATTTTCAACCCAATTTAAAATTTTAAATTCATCGTTTCAACAAAAATTTTGAAATTTTAAACGATTTCAATTTACGTCCAAACTTTATTTGTGACATACGTCTAGTTAGATATGGACATAGAAAAAGTTTCGTTGGAAAATATTACAGTAAAATCCGTGCGCGTTTTACTGTATATCAGTCCATATAAAGCTGCGAAAAATTTATCTTCCAAATCCAAATATTTTTACACAGTCCGCTTGTAAAAATTATTCAGATCAAGATGTTATGATTCGTTTCGTCTAAAACAGTCATCGCCTGCTTCGTTTATCTTATTTTGCAAAACGTACAATTTAAGCGGCGTAAATGCAAATTTTATAAAATCATCATATCGCAATAATCTGTATACCGTTGGAAGCGTACCGTCGCGCTGATCAAAATGGTATATTGGTTTGTGTCATTCGGAGTTCGGAATTAGAAGTTACTGACATTTATCGGTTGATAAACTGTCCGTTACAAACAGTTATTCGGCTCCTATTGGACTGAATTGGTGTGAGAATCAAAGCAGCCCGGTCAGCAATCATTCTTGGAAAGCCAAAAGTCTTTTGGTTACCGAGATAATTAATTGAAGGCTTTTGGAGTCCCAAAACCGTCATTATTGCTACTATTACAATTCATAATTCAAACCCATTCTTTACGTTAGCATTCCCCTTCCTCCCTCAGATCTTCTTTCTTTCTCCTGGTAAGTTTTTTTTTCTTCTTTGTCTTCCATTTCATGAGCTCCCAACTGCAGAAGCTCCAAGCCCAGGCCTTCCAAACCCTGGCCACTTGACCCCACGCCTGCTACCGCCTACCAGCCTCCCTACCCGTCAGACCCGCGTCCAGCCTGCCAGCCCCTGTCACCCCTCCGCCCGAACCACCAGCCCCTGCCAGCCCCTCCGCCCGAACCACCAGCCCCTGCCAGCCCCAGACCCGCCCGAACCACCAGCCCCTGTCACCCCAGACCCGCCCGAACCACCAGCCCCTGTCACCCCAGACCCGCCCGAACCACCAGCCCCTGTCACCCCAGACCCGCCCGAACCCCGCCCCGAACCGCCAGTCCCAGTCACCCGAACCGCCAGTCACCTTCGCCCGCCATACCTCGCCCAGGCCCCGCCCCAGACAGCACCCTGACCCCACCCCGCCTCCCATTGCATGCCCAGCTCCGCCCAGACCCCACCCAGTCCCATTTCGCCTCCCCTCGCCTTCACCAGTTCTGCCACCACCAGCCCTCCGTCAGCCCACTGCCGTCCGCCAGTCCAACCAGCAGCCTCCGCCGCCAACCAGCACTATCGCTTTCATCCGCTCGACTTGGCCATAACTGATTTGTTTATTTTATACGAGTTATATGGGAAACTGTATATTACATAGCAATGAAATTCTTAGCATTCTAGTTGCTCACGTTGCTGCTATGTTTTATTTCCAGCTACTGCTTCGGAGCCCTAAGTTACCTTCAGCTTGTCAGATCTGTCTTGCTTCATCGTTGGTGCGTTCATTTGCATTGAGCTTGTTAGTGTCTCGTATCTATTCGTCTTCGTGCTTCGTTGTCAAATCTCTAACCACGCAAGGTGAATATTTTCTATTCACGACTCAAAATCTATTATACTAGGATAATTAGATGTTGGATGTTATGAATGTAATTTGAACGTTAAATTGATTGATGTAAAAATTTGAATTGAAGTTAGTATGTTAAATAGTTATGACACCAATTTACTATGTGATATTAAATTTGTTGTTATTGTAATTAATAATAAAGTTGAAACTGAACCTGATATAGAATAGATATAAAATTCCGAATGACATATGTTAAACTTGACCTCTTATATGATGAATATTGAATAGTTAAATTGACCTTAAATTGCTTGACTTGTGGAATTGATAAGTGTCACTTTAGACTACTGAACGTATTGAATTAACCGTTGTAATTGAAATTGAACGACCAAGTGAAACTGAAATGTTATAATCTTTAATCTACATGAAATGATAGTGTAGATTCTAGAAATAGTTATATTAATTGGCGTAAATGACAAACGCGAATTAATACGATTATTTCGGGATTATTTGAAATTGTTGAATTGTTACAAATGGATGCTATTGCTTGTGTATTTACTTTGACACCATCCCAGCTATCACACTGCAAGTTCCCTTTGTATGTTTGATTTTGAATTTAAATAGAATTGGGTTGAAATGATAAATACCCAAAATTGAATGAATTGGCCTAGGATAGATAATTAAAATAAGAAACCGAACGGTCAACAAAGAACGTTTTGAAATTGAGACTTATTGGAATTATGGAATGAACTTAGGAAAATGGTATTGAAATTTGGTAACGTAAATATAAATAAATTTGTTGAAATAAATAAAATGATTTTATTTAATTGAATTGAATTGAATAAATAAATTTGTTGAAATAAATAAAATGATTTTATTTAATTGAATTGAATTGAATAAATAAATTTGTTGAAATAAATAAAATGATTTTATTTAATTGAATTGAATTGAATAAATAAATTTGTTGAAATAAATAAAATGATTTTATTGAATTGAATTGAATAAACGAATTTGTTTTAAAATAAATAAAATGGATTTTTTCGAATTAAATAAGTTAGATTTGTTGGAATAAAAAAATGAATTTAATTGAAATAAGTGAGAATGAATTAATATAATGAATCGAAATGAGTTTGTAAATTATTTAGTTAAACAAAGTGTTTTGACAAAGTTAACCGAAATGAGATTTAAGAAGTAAATAGGTTAGACGATAAAGTGATAAATTTCAAGTTTTGATAAATGAATAAACGAAGTTTTGACAAAGTGAATGCAGTAAATGAAATTGATATAGTAATGAACCTAGGAATGTAAATACGGATTCAAAGAATAAAACTTGATTTAATTAGTTGAACTAAGATTGACTATTTCATGTAATCCATAAATTTGAGTTGATTTAATAAGTGAAATGTTGATTTAACGTGACTACTTAAATTTTGATAACTAAAGGGCTTGAACCAGAATTTCTTTTCGGAATATGATTTTGTAATTAAAACGAATCGAATTATGAAATATCAAATTTGGAAGTCAAATTTGCAACTTGACCTCTGGATTTGATTTGTTTTAACTTTAATAAAAAGTTGACTGTTGGGTAATTAATACGTAGTTATTAAAGAGTCCGGGATCGGATTATGGACATACTCTCTGTCGATACCGAAAACCACTTTAATAACTAATATACGCGAAGTGTTGATCCAGAATGAAGTGGATGGTTTTGATGAACGCGTTGACGGAAGAAAGAGAACGATTTTGGATGACCCCTGACATGACTAAAACAGGAGCCGCGCCGGGCCATTGAGGTTCGCTACCTCTAGCGGACACACTTCTTCGATACCTTATCTATTACTTTTGTGATTCGATTTGGGTGCACCCCTTGATTTGGGAGTGTTGTTTCGCGGTGTTGGGATAGTAGCTGCTATGCCCAACATCAGTCCGGATCACGCAACTACTAGTATCCTAGTTGGTATCGCCTCATGTACCTTGTCATACTGATTATCCTATTCGCGACCACTACGATTTTGATTTGTACCTTTAGTATATGGATTGCCCTCTGGTGACTTCCGGTTTTGGGGAAACTACGGTCTTGTATATGCTTTTGGGAATAAACAGGTTAAGAGGTGTATGGGCCCTGCTTAACCCTATTTTGATATCGTACTTTATGGATTAGACATTATCTATTTAGCGTATTCTGTAGGTAGTTTATCGATCCTTTAATGATGTTTATATTCACCTTTGAGTTATGGACTTTATTATATGCATTGATTATCCTGTATAAGATTTTGAGTCCTGACTCGAGTGTTTCTTTTGCATATGCTCGGGTCAGTCTGAAGATATTCCGTTGCTGGTCAAGGTTGGTCGAAGATGCTGAAGGCTTAGCTTTTATCTTTATCATTTATTTCAGTATTTGATGTACTTTTGTATTGGACATCTTGTATCTCTTTCAGTCGCTTTATGTTGAGACATTGTTGTATTCTTTGTAGTAGCTTCATGAACTACTATTATGACGATGTATTTTCCGCTGCATTATTCTGTGACTGTTCTGAGTCTGTGATGTTGTATTGATTCTCATTTACATTTATGTATTTATAATCCCATAATGTTCTGTGTTTTGTATTATTTAAGTTGACAAGTGTGGATTTTTGTCAATTTAAATGGTCCAAATATACGGGATGTTACAGTTGGTATCAGAGCTCTGGTTTCCTGAAAACCTTAGTTCGGGATTATAAAGAAACTCATTAGAGATAGAGTAGCAATACTCTAGAATGAGGAGAATCGATTCAATATCCAAATCCTTTCAAAAATTCAAGCTCCTTTGATTCGTTGATTTGTTTTCTTAGCTTTCTATTATCTTATCTTTGGTTCTAAATCTCTTTTGGTATTTCAGGATGAGTACCAGAAGAAATGTTAGAGGTGGAAGAGGCAATGGTCCTGCCCAGGCTGCACCTGCCGCTCCAGCTCCTGTCAAATTCACTACTCTTAGCAAGGAGTATTCGCAACTGGGAGGTACTAAATTTTCCGGATCCGAGAACATCATAGAGGCTCAGCAATGGCTTAAGAGTTTGGAGAAGATATTTTCTGGATTGGAAATTACTGATGCTCAGAAGCGTCAACTTGCTGCTTGGCAACTCCAAGATGCCGCACAAGATTGGTGGGAATCCGTTACTTCACGTATCGAGGAGGACACCATCACTTGGGCCCAGTTTAGGTACGAATAGTTTGGATTCTAGTGGTTTAAAATTCTTCCTTCTATCTTTGAAATGTTATTCATCTTGTCTATCTTTGATTAGGGACACCTTCTCGGCACAATGGATGCCAGCTGCTGGGAAAACCCAACTTTATAGAGCTTTCATGGATCTTAAGCAAGGCAGTATGACTATTTCTGAGTACGAGAGGAAATTTAATGAACTCTCCAAGTTTGGACCGGGTTTGATAGACACACCACTTTTGAAAAATGAGAAATTCATTTTGGGAGCTAGACCAGAATATTATGACTTGCTCACCGGACACATTCGCTCCACTTTCACAGAGCTTATTGATTTTGCCCTTAGATATGAGTCGAAGCCTAAGGGATCCACTGCCAAGGCTGCCCCTACTCAGCCCTCTTCTAGCCAGCCTGGGAAGAGGAAGATGAACTTTGATCAACAAAAGAAAGCTTGGCAGAAGACTACTGGATTGGGTTATGCTCAGAAAAGCCCTATCGATCTTGCTAATATCACATGCTTCAAGTGCGATAAGAAGGGCCATTATGCCAATAGTTGTCCATCTACTGGAGCTGCTATTCCACCACCTTCTACGACTAGGAAGGATTTATGCTATGTCTGCCTCCAGCCGGGTCATTTCAAGAAGGAATGCCCAATGTATAAGCGTGGCACACCATCTGGAGTATTTGCTATCACCACTCCTACACCACCTCCACCACCTGCTCAGGATGACCAAGGTACCTTACGAAGTACTTTTTCTTTACATGATTTACCTATTAGGGTATTATTCGATACTGGTGCTTCTCATAGCTTCATATCTATTGATCTCTGTAATAAGCTCAAATTAGAACCTATTCTTGCTACCACTTCCTTATGCGTCTCCAATCCTATTGGAGGACTTGCCAACCTCAGCAGAATTTGTAAAGAGGTCGTGCTCTTATACGGAAAATATCGATTCACTTGGGATTTTTATGTGCTTGGCTTCGCAGCATTTGACATCTTGTTAGGTGCTGATTGGTTAAGAAATTTCGATGCTGTTATTTCTTGCAAAGCTCGTTCTGTTTCTCTAGTTAATGACAAGGGCATACCGCTTGTCATTGAATGCAAATCACCTCAGAAGTATGCCGGAAGCTTCATATTCTCTCTTGATGCTCATCCGGATGACCTCAGTACTACACCTATTGTTCAGAAATTTCCCGATGTATTTGGAGAGGTTAACTCTCTACCGCCCAAACGGGAAATCGATTTCCGTATTGACCTTATTCCTGGAGCTACTCCCGTAGTTCTCCCACACCGAAGGATGGCACCTAAAGAAAAAGCCGAACTAAAAACCCAAATTGATGATCTATTTGCTAAAGGTTTGATTAGAAGAAGTTGCTCTGAATGGGGCGCCGCAGTTGTATTTGTCACTAAATCAGATGGATCTCTTCGCATGTGTGTTGATTACCGGGAACTGAACAAACGCACTCTCAAGAATCGTTATCCGATGCCCCGCATCAACGATTTATTCGACCAGCTTCATGGTGCTAAAGTTTTCTCACAGCTGGATCTAGCCACTGGGTTCCACCAACTCAGAGTTGCTGAAGATAGTATCCATAAGACAGCTTTCCGTACTGAGAATGGATTCTATGAATGGCTGGTTATGCCATTCGGTTTGACCAACGCACCTGCTTATTTCGTTGACTTGATGAATCGAGTTTTCCGTGATGTTCTTAACAAGTTTGTTCTTGTTTTCATTGATGATATTCTCGTCTTCTCCAAAGACAAGAAGGAGCATGAGACACACCTTGCTTATGTTCTGGAAACTCTCCGAAATCATCAACTTAAGGCAAAATTCTCCAAATGCCACTTCTGGCGAGATGAAGTGAGATTCCTGGGCCACATAGTTTCTGAAAACGGAATCTCGGTCGATCCAGCTAAGATCGTCGTAATCAATGTAAGTCCACCCTATTCGCTATTTTATTCAATTTCTCTTATCACTTTCTAATTTGAAATTTCTACAGGATTGGGAGACTCCTAAAACTCCTACAGATATTCGTAGTTTCTTGGGTTTAGCCGGATATTATCGCAGATTTATTGAGCACTTTGCCCGGATTTCTGCCCCACTTACTGCTTTAACTCGGAAGGATGTTAAGTTTATTTGGAGTGAGAAGTGCGAATCAGCTTTCAATGAGTTGAAGAGTAAATTAACTTCAGCCCCAGTTCTTGCAGTCATCGATGGAAGTGAAGGATTGACTGTTTATACGGATGCTTGCCGAGAAGGTTTAGGCGCTGTTCTTATGCAAAATGGAAAGGTTATTGCTTATGCTGGTCGTCAGTTGAAGACCCATGAATTGAACTATGCCACTCATGATCTTGAGCTTCTTGCTGTTGTATTTGCTTTGAAACTTTGGAGGCATCATCTTTTGGGAACAAAGTTCGAACTATTTACTGATCATAAGTCCTTGAGGTATATCTTTTCTCAGAAGGATTTGAACCAGAGGCAAGTCCGATGGCTTGAATTCTTAGCTGCATACGACCTCGACATCACTTATACACCGGGGAAAGCAAATGTTGTAGCAGATGCTTTGAGCCGCAGCAAAGCATTGTCTTGTTGCAATATTATCGAAGGCATGTTATTCCAGCTTAGTATCTCTCCATCTCTTATGGATCGCATTAAAGCTAAGCAATATGAAGACACTTTGCTCTATCGTATGAAGGAATTAGTTATGGGTAGAGTAAGTAATGCCGACAACAAAGTGGGTGCACAAGTTGATAGTGATGGAGTTTTGAGGATCGACAATCGTATTTGTGTTCCTAATGTCGATGGTCTCAGACAGGAAGTGCTGCGAGAAAATCATAAGTCTTCGCTTTCAATTCATCCCGGTGCTACCAAAATGTACCAGAATATGAAGAAACTATATTGGTGGAGTGGAATGAAGCGCGACATTTCTATCTATGTTAGCAGGTGCACCACTTGCCAACAAGTTAAAGCTGATCACAGAAAGACAGCAGGATTACTACAACCGCTAGAGATTCCAGGTTGGAAATGGGAGCAAATTTCTATGGATTTTATTGACGGGCTACCAAAGACTAGAAAGGGTAATGAAAGCATATGGGTGATTGTTGACAGACTGACAAAGTCCGCTCACTTTATTCCAGTCAAGACCACTCGTACAGCCTCTAGTTTGGCCGAGATATACATGAGGGAAGTTGTTAAACTTCACGGTGTACCATCTAGTATTGTATGCGATCGCGATCCTATTTTCACCAGTAAATTCTGGAAAGCATTCCAGGATACTTTGGGCACCAAACTGAATCTGAGTACAGCTTATCATCCTCAGACAGATGGCCAAACTGAGAGGGTAAATCAGATTTTGGAAGATCTTCTCCGAGCTTGTATTATTGACTTTGGTGGATCTTGGGAAGACCATCTTCACTTGGTTGAATTCACTTATAATAATAGTTACCAGGTAAAGAATTTGAATTTCAAATTTGAATAAGTATATTTGAATTTGAATTAATTATCTTTTGAAAACCAGGCAAGCATTGGTATGGCACCGTTCGAAGCCTTATATGGACGGCCATGCAAATCGCCAGCTTGTTGGATTGAGTCGGGAGATCGATTAGTGCTTGGACCAGAAATGATTATGGAAGCTTCTGAAAAGGTCGAAGAAATCAGGAAGAAGATAAAGACGGCACAGGATAGACAGAAAAGCTATGCCGACAAAAGGAGAAGAGACCTTGAATTCAATATAGGAGACAAAGTATTTCTGAAGGTGTCACCTTTGAGGAATATTGTTCGATTTGGAAGGAAAGGGAAATTAGCTCCTAGATTCGTTGGTCCGTTTGAGATTACAGAAAGAGTTGGAACATTGGCATATAGAGTCGCATTACCAGAAAAGTTCGCTGGTGTTCACAACGTGTTCCACGTCTCACACCTTCGCAAGGTTGTACACGATCCATCTATGACCATCCCTACTGCTCAGTTGGATGAAATAGTTATTGAGCCTGACTTGACTATTGAGCGAAAGCCACTTCGGATAGTTGATCGGGAGACAAAGCAACTCAGAAGGAAGTCGGTAAATCTCGTCAAAGTACAGTGGAGTGCAGATGAGCGGGATTGCACATGGGAAACTGAGGATAGTATTCGGGATTCAAACCCCGAACTATTAATTTCAGGTATTATTCAAATTTCTCGAAATCTATCTTAACTTTCTTACTTGTTCCATTTCTACTTCACTCGTCTCGTTCCTTTTCGAGGACGAAAAGTTTTGAGTGGGGGAGATTGTAACGACCCTAATTTTCAACCCAATTTAAAATTTTAAATTCATCGTTTCAACAAAAATTTTGAAATTTTAAACGATTTCAATTTACGTCCAAACTTTATTTGTGACATACGTCTAGTTAGATATGGACATAGAAAAAGTTTCGTTGGAAAATATTACAGTAAAATCCGTGCGCGTTTTACTGTATATCAGTCCATATAAAGCTGCGAAAAATTTATCTTCCAAATCCAAATATTTTTACACAGTCCGCTTGTAAAAATTATTCAGATCAAGATGTTATGATTCGTTTCGTCTAAAACAGTCATCGCCTGCTTCGTTTATCTTATTTTGCAAAACGTACAATTTAAGCGGCGTAAATGCAAATTTTATAAAATCATCATATCGCAATAATCTGTATACCGTTGGAAGCGTACCGTCGCGCTGATCAAAATGGTATATTGGTTTGTGTCATTCGGAGTTCGGAATTAGAAGTTACTGACATTTATCGGTTGATAAACTGTCCGTTACAAACAGTTATTCGGCTCCTATTGGACTGAATTGGTGTGAGAATCAAAGCAGCCCGGTCAGCAATCATTCTTGGAAAGCCAAAAGTCTTTTGGTTACCGAGATAATTAATTGAAGGCTTTTGGAGTCCCAAAACCGTCATTATTTCTACTATTACAATTCATAATTCAAACCCATTCTTTACGTTAGCATTCCCCTTCCTCCCTCAGATCTTCTTTCTTTCTCCTGGTAAGTTTTTTTTTCTTTGTCTTCCATTTCATGAGCTCCCAACTGCAGAAGCTCCAAGCCCAGGCCTTCCAAACCCTGGCCACTTGACCCCACGCCTGCTACCGCCTACCAGCCTCCCTACCCGTCAGACCCGCGTCCAGCCTGCCAGCCCCTGTCACCCCTCCGCCCGAACCACCAGCCCCTGCCAGCCCCTCCGCCCGAACCACCAGCCCCTGCCAGCCCCAGACCCGCCCGAACCACCAGCCCCTGTCACCCCAGACCCGCCCGAACCACCAGCCCCTGTCACCCCAGACCCGCCCGAACCACCAGCCCCTGTCACCCCAGACCCGCCCGAACCCCGCCCCGAACCGCCAGTCCCAGTCACCCGAACCGCCAGTCACCTTCGCCCGCCATACCTCGCCCAGGCCCCGCCCCAGACAGCACCCTGACCCCACCCCGCCTCCCCTTGCATGCCCAGCTCCGCCCAGACCCCACCCAGTCCCATTTCGCCTCCCCTCGCCTTCACCAGTTCTGCCACCACCAGCCCTCCGTCAGCCCACTGCCGTCCGCCAGTCCAACCAGCAGCCTCCGCCGCCAACCAGCACTATCGCTTTCATCCGCTCGACTTGGCCATAACTGATTTGTTTATTTTATACGAGTTATATGGGAAACTGTATATTACATAGCAATGAAATTCTTAGCATTCTAGTTGCTCACGTTGCTGCTATGTTTTATTTCCAGCTACTGCTTCGGAGCCCTAAGTTACCTTCAGCTTGTCAGATCTGTCTTGCTTCATCGTTGGTGCGTTCATTTGCATTGAGCTTGTTAGTGTCTCGTATCTATTCGTCTTCGTGCTTCGTTGTCAAATCTCTAACCACGCAAGGTGAATATTTTCTATTCACGACTCAAAATCTATTATACTAGGATAATTAGATGTTGGATGTTATGAATGTAATTTGAACGTTAAATTGATTGATGTAAAAATTTGAATTGAAGTTAGTATGTTAAATAGTTATGACACCAATTTACTATGTGATATTAAATTTGTTGTTATTGTAATTAATAATAAAGTTGAAACTGAACCTGATATAGAATAGATATAAAATTCCGAATGACATATGTTAAACTTGACCTCTTATATGATGAATATTGAATAGTTAAATTGACCTTAAATTGCTTGACTTGTGGAATTGATAAGTGTCACTTTAGACTACTGAACGTATTGAATTAACCGTTGTAATTGAAATTGAACGACCAAGTGAAACTGAAATGTTATAATCTTTAATCTACATGAAATGATAGTGTAGATTCTAGAAATAGTTATATTAATTGGCGTAAATGACAAACGCGAATTAATACGATTATTTCGGGATTATTTGAAATTGTTGAATTGTTACAAATGGATGCTATTGCTTGTGTATTTACTTTGACACCATCCCAGCTATCACACTGCAAGTTCCCTTTGTATGTTTGATTTTGAATTTAAATAGAATTGGGTTGAAATGATAAATACCCAAAATTGAATGAATTGGCCTAGGATAGATAATTAAAATAAGAAACCGAACGGTCAACAAAGAACGTTTTGAAATTGAGACTTATTGGAATTATGGAATGAACTTAGGAAAATGGTATTGAAATTTGGTAACGTAAATATAAATAAATTTGTTGAAATAAATAAAATGATTTTATTTAATTGAATTGAATTGAATAAATAAATTTGTTGAAATAAATAAAATGATTTTATTTAATTGAATTGAATTGAATAAATAAATTTGTTGAAATAAATAAAATGATTTTATTTAATTGAATTGAATTGAATAAATAAATTTGTTGAAATAAATAAAATGATTTTATTGAATTGAATTGAATAAACGAATTTGTTTTAAAATAAATAAAATGGATTTTTTCGAATTAAATAAGTTAGATTTGTTGGAATAAAAAAATGAATTTAATTGAAATAAGTGAGAATGAATTAATATAATGAATCGAAATGAGTTTGTAAATTATTTAGTTAAACAAAGTGTTTTGACAAAGTTAACCGAAATGAGATTTAAGAAGTAAATAGGTTAGACGATAAAGTGATAAATTTCAAGTTTTGATAAATGAATAAACGAAGTTTTGACAAAGTGAATGCAGTAAATGAAATTGATATAGTAATGAACCTAGGAATGTAAATACGGATTCAAAGAATAAAACTTGATTTAATTAGTTGAACTAAGATTGACTATTTCATGTAATCCATAAATTTGAGTTGATTTAATAAGTGAAATGTTGATTTAACGTGACTACTTAAATTTTGATAACTAAAGGGCTTGAACCAGAATTTCTTTTCGGAATATGATTTTGTAATTAAAACGAATCGAATTATGAAATATCAAATTTGGAAGTCAAATTTGCAACTTGACCTCTGGATTTGATTTGTTTTAACTTTAATAAAAAGTTGACTGTTGGGTAATTAATACGTAGTTATTAAAGAGTCCGGGATCGGATTATGGACATACTCTCTGTCGATACCGAAAACCACTTTAATAACTAATATACGCGAAGTGTTGATCCAGAATGAAGTGGATGGTTTTGATGAACGCGTTGACGGAAGAAAGAGAACGATTTTGGATGACCCCTGACATGACTAAAACAGGAGCCGCGCCGGGCCATTGAGGTTCGCTACCTCTAGCGGACACACTTCTTCGATACCTTATCTATTACTTTTGTGATTCGATTTGGGTGCACCCCTTGATTTGGGAGTGTTGTTTCGCGGTGTTGGGATAGTAGCTGCTATGCCCAACATCAGTCCGGATCACGCAACTACTAGTATCCTAGTTGGTATCGCCTCATGTACCTTGTCATACTGATTATCCTATTCGCGACCACTACGATTTTGATTTGTACCTTTAGTATATGGATTGCCCTCTGGTGACTTCCGGTTTTGGGGAAACTACGGTCTTGTATATGCTTTTGGGAATAAACAGGTTAAGAGGTGTATGGGCCCTGCTTAACCCTATTTTGATATCGTACTTTATGGATTAGACATTATCTATTTAGCGTATTCTGTAGGTAGTTTATCGATCCTTTAATGATGTTTATATTCACCTTTGAGTTATGGACTTTATTATATGCATTGATTATCCTGTATAAGATTTTGAGTCCTGACTCGAGTGTTTCTTTTGCATATGCTCGGGTCAGTCTGAAGATATTCCGTTGCTGGTCAAGGTTGGTCGAAGATGCTGAAGGCTTAGCTTTTATCTTTATCATTTATTTCAGTATTTGATGTACTTTTGTATTGGACATCTTGTATCTCTTTCAGTCGCTTTATGTTGAGACATTGTTGTATTCTTTGTAGTAGCTTCATGAACTACTATTATGACGATGTATTTTCCGCTGCATTATTCTGTGACTGTTCTGAGTCTGTGATGTTGTATTGATTCTCATTTACATTTATGTATTTATAATCCCATAATGTTCTGTGTTTTGTATTATTTAAGTTGACAAGTGTGGATTTTTGTCAATTTAAATGGTCCAAATATACGGGATGTTACAAGTTAACGCCTCAATCCAAGGCAGTTTTCGTTTGATGCGGATGGTGGCTGCACCTACTCCACTGCCGTTGCCCGCATTCTCACGTATTGCAACAACCTACCGTTTCAGATATGTCTCTCAATCTCATCCTTCAAGTGCCTACAGTCGTTTGTACTATGCCCGTCCAGCTCAGGGAACAAACAATATTTTTCTAATTTCTTTTCATTATTGGTAGGCTCCCTCCTCATTGGCCTTCAATAGGGGATCTGCCTCCTAGTGTCCAGATATATGTTCTAACGTTTCAGTTAATTTCATGTAAGAGCTGAATCTTGGTTCCCTTCGTGGATGCTTCGATCCATCAAAGCCATCTTCTACTTTTCGTTTGCCTTTATCATTCTTATTTACATCTCCTGATGATCCTCCACTTTGCACAGCATTCACCTGCGATTTGTTTGCTCATGCGTCTTCCTGCCGCAAAAACCTTTCTGCTTTATGATAAAACTCCCTAAGATCCATAGGCGGATCCCGTGCCAACGAATCCTTGAACTCCGTACCATCAGCAATTCCAGATATAGCTGCCATCAAAACCATGGATCGATCTGGACGATCCACCGATGCCGCCGCGACATTAAACCGTGTTAAGAAACTCCTTAGGGACTCTCCGGTCCTCTGTTTCAGTGTTACCAAACTCATCACATTCTTGGGTCTCGAGATGTGAACCCTAAACTGCCTCATAAACCCATCAATCAATTCCGTCCATGTGTTGATAGAGCCGCTTTCCAACTGTCTGAACCACAATGCAGCTATATCCATCAAATACAAAGGGAAGCACCATGCCATGACTTCCTCCGATGCCCCCAGTACTTCCATGTGTCTCATGTATTTCACCATATGAACAGTGGGATCTGTTTTTCCATCATAAGTCTCAAGTGTTGGTAATCTAAACTCCGGTGGATTCCTAGCTTGCCTGATATTTGGAGCAAATGGACTTCTATTGACATCCTCGAGATCCCTGTTCACTAATCCTCCACGCATAGCTCGCCTTATCATCTCTGCAAACCTACCATTGTCTTCCACCGGTAGTCTCCTATCATCATGCCCAAGCTGCTCACTGAGTCGATGAGGGAATTCCGAGACGTACTCCTCTAGTCGGTCATCCAAATTCTGATTGACACCAAGCTTCACAGGATTGATCGCATGTCCTTCGGCATCACGATCAACAAGACTCGGGGGCATGCTCCCTAGCCCATGGGGAACGGTACTGACCCCTCCGGAGGGTCGGTGCCGACCCCTCTAGGTTGGCGGAGGGTTGCCCCCGGCTATTCTGCTTCATTCCTTTGCCTATTAGTTCCATCCCCGTGTTCCTGGTTCTGGTTTTCAGCGATTCCTGCCCTCGACTCATTTGCCCACAACTCCGGTAGCTCCCATTGCTCCAACTGCTTGGTTTTGCATTCCTGCCACTCCTACAGCTCCAGCCTGTCCAATTTATCGAAATAGGTTCTGCATCATTTCCTCCTGCCTTTTCAACATTCTATTCTGCATGCATCTATCATCGTTTCCATCTCGTCTCTGGTAATGAAGATTGAGGTCTGATTAGCTCCTGAGGAAGCCTTCTGACTTCCTTCATGAAGGCTCCTATCTATTCTCTGTCTCCTTGTTGATTGCCTAGCCATTGCTTTCTAAATCCAAGTTCCCGAGATTTCAAATCCAAGATCCTAACCATCAAATCCTTGAGTGCAAGCTTTTCTCAATGAAAGCACCAAAATGTTTGCGCCAAAATTGGTCACAAACACCCAAGAACAGGTTTGTGTAGAGAAGTAAATGAAGAAACTAAATTAAAACAGAGGAATATATCAAAACAATAAGCAAACCAAAATGAAAGCAAAAACAACATGTTTTATAGTGGTTCGGTTGACTCCAGCCTACGTCCACTCCAAAGATTTTCCTTTTATTAGATTATATTGTTGATTACAGCTACAAGTTTGTGAAATTCGAGAGTAAAAATGGTAGAGATTTCCTAGGTATAAAATGAAGAGAAGCAGAATGAAGGTCCATTTTCTAAAGCCCTGCTTGCTGTATTTATAGGTGAAGGCAGCCTTCAGCCTGAATGACATCTCAAAGCCTAGACTTCCCTGACCACTTGGGCCCACCATGAGGAAAGCTTAGCCCAACATACTTTGTCGACCGAAATTATCAGGCCGACTCAATCCACATCATGCCGACCCGATGGTCTTCATACCCCATGCCGACCCGATGGTCTTTATACCCCATGCCGACCCGATGGTCTTTGTATCCTGTGCCGATCCATCCTAACATGTCGAACTGACTTGGTATGCAGAACCGTTATCTCTACGTCCTATGCCGATCCTACCACCACATGATATGCCGACCCGAACAATGCCATATACTATGCCGACTCGAGCCGTTTCATATACTTTGCCGACCCAACCTCTACTATACGTTATGCCGACCCGAGCCATTTCAGGTACTTTGCCGACCCGATCTCTACTATACCAATCCAAGCCATGTTACTTCATGCCATGCCGACCCCTAGCCTTCCTGCCGACCTGAGCTATGCCGAGCCCAGCTAATCCAACCCATGCCGAACCTTCTCTTCTGGAACGAGGTATGCCGATCCCACTTGCTCTAAATGGCTACGCTGATCCTTCTGCCTTTATCTAAGGCGAGCCCTGTAATGCTTCCATCCTATGCCGACCCCTCTAGATTAGGAATATTGACCCCTTCCATTGGCTGTCATTGAAGTGTGTTGATCCATCTAGATGTAGCATACCGATCCCTTGCCTGTCCAAGTTACTACCTGTATTTCAAGCATCCTACATCGTTTATCTTTCAACTTTGTTCAAACCAGACTTTGTGTAACCATCTGTACTTGATTTCTAGGCCATACACTTATCATTCTGAAATCATCGGCCTCAATAATCATGAAGTCTATTGGGTTAAATACGCCTGTCTATTGCCTTAGCAGAAGGTAGGTTAACAGAGGGCAACTTTTATATTAAAGATTCATAATGTGTAATATATTTACTTAAGTGATATCGACTTATATAATAATGTAGTTCTTATGAAATACCCTCATGATTCAAGTGTCGGACACATCTTAAATCAAGGTACACATAGTATACATATGTATCTATTCCTTAAATCTAAGTAGGGTTTCTTATCGTTCCACCTTTTATTTATACATTCATATTATATGAGTTTTAATTATTGTATAACTATTATAACATACATAATAGTATTATGTATAATCTTATATTAATTTTATAACTAAACCTTATTTAATTAGTTAACATTTTAGTTAATTTTATTTTATTCAATTAAACATTTAAAATTGAATATGTATACTATAACACTTATAATTATACACATATATCTTTATATATATATATAAATATGTATGTATGTATTTTATTATTTATTAACCAATATTTAATAAATTTATTTAATTAAACAATTTCAGGTAATTATATTATATTTTGAAAATTATATACTTACATACCTTAATCATTTTAAGGTAATGTAACATATATATCACTATATATGATATATAATTTAATTAATTAACTATTTAATTACTATATTAATCTAATTAATATTTAATAATTTTGAAATTATAATTTATAAATTTTCAAAACAATTTTGAAAATCTTTATTTAAAATTATATTGTTTTCCTGTTTTAAATTCAACCTTTTAAATTCAAAATTTTATGTTAATTTTAAAACAGATTTTAAAAACAGATTTTAAAATAGATTTTAAAACAGATTTTAAAAATTAGCCCACTAGGCCTTTCATATTAGGGATAACCTCATGGGCACACTTCACCTTTCAGGCCAGGCCGGTAGCCAAGTAGGAAATGATACTTTATTACATAAACCCAGCCTAGACACTACTTTGCTAAACACACTATTAAATTGGTAAGATTAATTAGTTAACCCTAACACTGCTAATTTAGATTGCATACACTATTGCGCTTTGATACCATAATGTATCTAGGCCAGCATGAAGTGGGTTAAATGGGTAAATATCAATTTTTTTTACCATTTTGGATCTTATTAGGCCTATAAAATCTAATTTTTAAAATAGAATCATTATTTTATTTAATCAATCAAAAAAATAGTTTTACTTGATTATATATATGATATATAATATGCACATGAGTATCATATACACATATACGTGTACATGCATGTGCAACATATACAGTGTATATGGTATAACATGTCATTATCTAAATGTTATGATTTACGCTACAACAGACATGTTAGCCTATTCATATACATATTTCTTATCAATAATATAACATTAATATAATATAAAACATATTTACACACGCGCGCACACATAAGGGGAAGGTCGACTAAACCTTATTTTTGCTACATCTCAAATCCTCTATAATTTCAACCACATGTTCCGAACTTAATAATATAATATAGTGACAAGAGAGATAAAGTATAATTATTTAAATCAGAACATGTAGTTGAAATAAGGGGGTATTTGAGCTCTGACAAAAATAAAGTGTTGCAAAA
The DNA here is from genome assembly GCA_030737815.1 of Allium fistulosum. Lineage (NCBI taxonomy): Eukaryota > Viridiplantae > Streptophyta > Magnoliopsida > Asparagales > Amaryllidaceae > Allium > Allium fistulosum. The sequence goes on along the minus strand of CM060902.1, from coordinate 270,159,099 downwards.
TATTGTCGTACACACACATACTATAAAAGTTATTATATTTATATATACATTTATTCATATGATAAATAATTACTTATAATTTAAATATAAAACAATTTTAAAATTCAAAATTTAATTTTAAAATTCAAAATTTAATTTTAAAATTCAAAATTTAAAACTAGATCTTGATTTAAAATATCTTTAAAATTCAAATTCAAAATTTGAATATACAAATAGATTTTAAAAATGGACAATTTGGCATAAGTACCTAATAAGTTTTAAAATACATAAAAATCTCAGTAAAAAAAGTATGTAAATTAGGTCCCTAGAATTAAGTTACTGAATAATGGCATACACTTATGCAATTATTCAATGAATAATTGCAGACATTTATGCAATTATATCCAAAAATTGCAGACATTTCCGCAATTATTCATCGAAAAATTGCGAAAATTTTCGTATTTTTTTCAAAATATTGCAAAAATTTCCGCATTTAATCCCCAAAAATTTGTGGAAATTTCCACAGTTTTTTCAAAAAATTGCGAAAAATTCTGCAATTATTCACCAAAATAATTGCGGAAATTTATGCAAATTTTGGATATTGCATAAATGTATGAAATTATTCACTGAATAATTGCATAACTGTGTGCAATTACTTAGTAACTTAATTCTAGGGACTTAATTTACATACTTCTTCTTACTGGGGTTTTTGTGTATTTTGAAACTTATTAGGGACCTGAGCCTTATATTCACTTTTAAAAACATATATGTACATGCGAAAATAATAGTAATTATTATTTTTATCCGAAAGCATATTAATATATGAATATGTATATGTTTGTATGTATGTATACACCTATTACGTTATATAATACGCTACGCACCTCATTCAAACAAATTAATATACTCGGTCGTCCTAGATTGTTTAGTAAAGCATTTTACGAGGGCGCCTTGGTCTCAAGAGATACCTACACCTAATTAAAAACATTTACATATTTAAATAATATTATTATATAGACACACACACACTTTTAAAATAAAATTATATTTTGAGCACCCATGTTCGGTCGTATATTATGTTAACAGAATCAATTTTTTCAACATTATTTTATAACTTAAAATTTAAAATCCATACAAAAAATGTTTTTTTATTTATGTACAATCATAAGTTTACAACATATAAAATTATATAATAAAAAATTTAATTTTAGGTTTGTATTAATAAATATTAAAGACAAATTTCGAATGAAATAAAATTATACAAAATTGTTTTTTATTTATGTACTTTCGAAATAATATATGTGATATATACAAATATCAATTATAAACACATACACATATTTATATATATGCATATTAGTTTCAAAAAAATTCAAACATTAAATTAAACAGCTTTTTAAAATTAATTTTAATTTAGACTTTTTTATTATTAATATGGCCGAAAGTAAGTTGGACATCTATATACAATATTTTTAATGACAATATTACATATATACAAATCGATAAGAAAAACATATAAGAGTTCGTGATATTAATCTAACCTGTATAATTGCAGTAGCACAATTATTAGGCATATAAATGATATAAAATGAATGTTTACCTTAGCCATGGCTTAGTTGGAACACCTTGAGTGCTAAATCAAATAATCTCCTAAAATCTGATTCAAACTCTTTTAGAAATTGCTAGTAACCAGAGAGATTTATGCACCATTATTTATTTTAATTTAAAATAGTGTATGGTATGCAGATTTTATAGGTGGGGATGGCTTTGATTTTCGACCAATGGTGTAGGGAGATAAGAGATAAACATGAAATTAAAAATGGAAGGGGTAACGGGTTTAAATAAGAAAAGAAGGAGAGATGAAAAAGTGGATCTAGATCCTTTCTTTTCTCCCCCAATTCAAACCCAAAAATATCAAGAATATCACTACTTCCCTTCCCCTTGTTTGGCCGGCCACATCCTGGGCCTCGTGATCTTGCTTGCTACTTCAAACCATATCGCTTAATTTACATTTGAATCAAATTCAAATGTACATCGATATCGCATATCGATACGTCTGTATATAACTTGTAATAACTCGCCCTTCGTAATACCTTGAAATCAGTATCGAATGACAACATTTGACTTTCAAATACCACAAAAGACAGATTGTCAGGAAAGAAAATTAAAACAAACATTATACTAAGGTATATCGATCAAATCTCATAGCGGAATAACTATATATAATATACTAGATATACATGAAAAAAAGGATATCAATATGTATAAGAGACTACACTAGCAGAAATAACTAATAAATGAATATTAATACAGAAAGTCAGAATACATCAAACTCCATACAGATGGAGTCCTGAATATAATATCTGATACATCAAGTTTCATATATAAATACATATCGATATTGCCTCCATAGAATGCTCCAGCTCTCCTGGAAGTGTATCCCAAATAGCACCTAACTCCCAAACTACTCAATCCAGTACCCGAGAGTTATCATGACATAAACAGGTAAAGACAAAACGCGTGTCAGACATAAAGCCTAGTGTGAGGGGAACTATCTCAAACTATTGTATATTAAAACTATATACAAATAAATAGAAATTACCAAGGCACAGCCGATCCTCTGCAAAATCGTGGCTCAGAGGAAATCCGGATTGTCCATAAACTAGTAAAGTAAATCTATCCAAAAAATAGGAAATCAAACCGTAATGTGCTATTCTCCTACAATAAACGAGTCAGCACAAATAATATAATGTGACTAAAACTAACAACATAATATGATAATGGTAACCTAATGTCCAAAATTTGGGCGATCATAATATAATTCTATCATGAAGTTCATAATGGTAATAAATGCAGCAGCAGCAACAACCAACTAATAACACATACAACATAACAATGAAAGATAACCAAAGAATACAAATCAATACCATCATTACTGATGGGTGGAGTAAACTACATATGTCTATCGTGATCCAATGATTCCAATTGAGAGTCCATAATGAATAGAGTCAGTACTGAATTGTACCATAGGTCCTAAGCTGCATCCTGATTGATCGAACTCGTGTAGATATCACTGTGTCCAACATCGAGCATAGGTGATATATGACCTACTCTATATACATGAAACCTAGTCCTAAAAATAAATAGAGCTAGTACTGAATTGTACCATAGACCACGAGTCGCATCCAAAGTGGTCGAACTCGTATAGATCTCACCATGCCCCACACCGAGCATAAGTGATATAGGATTTACTCTATATACCTAAGACCTTTGCGGATCTCACTATGCCTCATATTGAGCATAAATTATATATAATCCCATAGTAGATGATCGTCATCACCTTCCCATTAGTCATCATAGATTCCTTAGCAAATTCGTATAACGTCTCAATAAAAGAGAACAACGGTCATCTCATATAATACGCTATTGGGACCAGAAAGGGACATCGATGTCGTATGTATGTGTGTGCACACACACACACACACACATATATATATATATATTTAGATCAAATATATCTTCATGTAATCATATATGCTTATAACAAACGAAGACCAGTATCACGTCATCACTTATCTATACGTATGGCCTCTACTACAAGACTAACAATATATACGACCACCAATATAAGGCCAAGGCAATGTAAGGTCATTCATATAAGACCGATACTGCTCATCAAACATATAAACTTAATGTCGAAACCAAGAGGTACATACAAACTCCGCTCAATCGTACAGCCCGCCAAATGTGACTGTACACCCAATCACCATATCGGTATCGTATCTAATCATTATTGACTGTACACGCATTACTAAACATTTCATCAAGACCCGAGCTTTGCCCCACTTTTCGCCTCCTTAAGTAGCTCATTGTCTTCCCCGAGGTTGTGTCGAGGCTGCGCCCGAACCCACATCCAAAACCGGGGAAGAAACCTGATAAAATAGCACCTAACCTGGGCTTTACCGCCATGGTCAGTGCACCATCGGTCCATCGATGGTCTACCACTGATCAACCAGTGGTAGCCTGTCTTGGGCATTAAAGCCCAGGCATGTTGTCTTTGAGCCGCCGATCGCCAAATACAAGCTCTGTATTTTCCATTGCTTTGCCCGATTACCCGCTTAGCTTTCGGATCCTTCCTCCACCTCATTGGACCTTCTCCAAAGTTCATTAGTTAATGTTTTGAAAGTGGTTCCTTATGCATTCGAAAACTGATTTTGACCCGAAATCCAATCTTTGCACGTGTAGAGTTCAACGAGCGAATCTAGCGACTCGGCCTCCTCCAACAACTAAACCAACATAACTGGCCTTCTTGCCTTATCTGTTGCCTATGTGTATGCTAATACACCCATTTTTGTGTGTTTATACACACATGGACACACAACAACACTTCAATTATATAAATCACATTTCGAACTTCACTAGAGCGATCACTCGATCCGGTATCTTCTCATGCAACTTCACACACACAATAGTCGTCGTGGCTACATGAGACACTTGCCACGTGTTTATATACAAATAAAGATATGCACATATATATGTATACAACATTATATATATACACATAACTACACATGATAATTCTAGCTACAATACAAGAATTATCTTGATTATTATACTATTTAAATACACGTAAACACATGCTTGCTCGTGCACATATGCATACATGTACATTCGAGTAAGTAATTCAATTATTACTTAAATCAAAACTTATTTTTATTTACCAGATCTTTTCAGTAAAAGTTAAACTTCCTTTTATATTATTTTGCAAAATCTCATATACTTTATGAAATATCTCATTCATACTATTTTATAAAATTGCTATTTTATGAAATATCTCATTCAGGCTATTTTATAAAATCGCTATTTTATGAAATATCACTTTTATATTATTTTATACAATACCTCATTTATACTACTTTATAAAATAACTATTTTATAAAACATCACTTTTATATTATTTTATAAAATCACTTATTTTATCACTTTTATTTATAGAATTATTTCTTTACATAAATATTTCCATGTTGGGATTTCTAATGGCACTAACAATCCTCCGGGCTTCCCTTGCTCGGCTTTAATCCTTTCACCCGTCAAATGGCTAGAAAAAAATGTAGCAACCTTCTTCTTCATCCCTGGCCAGTAGAAAATCCATTTCATATCCCTATACATCTTATCTCCTCCGTAGTGAATAGTCATTCGTGAATGGTGACATTCTTTATGCACTTCCTCCAATAAACTATCATTCCTTGGGATGCAAAGCCGTCCATCTCTCCCCAAACATCCCTTCTCGTCAACCGCATATCTACTGACGTAGGGAAATTGTTCTCCTCTCCTTAGCTTATCCAAGATATTGACTCCCTTCATTTTTATTTTTTTCAAGTCCAATACGGTCCATCGGCACTGGTCTAACCTCCATTGCTACCAAATAGTTTTGAGTGGGTTCTATTGGTGGTTGAAGTTAAAGTTCGAGAGGAACTTTAACTGCATCCACTCATATATATAGGACCCAAGGTAGTATGCCTCCGGCTAAGGGCGTCAGTGATGGCATTCCATTTTTTTGGGGTATACTATATCCCAAAGTTGTAGGATGATATAAGCTCCATCCACCTCTGCTGCCTAAGATTTAAATCTTTTTGAGGAAATAGATATTTAAGTGATTTATGGTCAATAAACAACTCAAAATTTTCACCCAAAAGATAGTGTCTTCACATCTTCAAGGAAAAAATAATGGCTGTCGGCTCCAAGTCATGCAGTGGATATCTTTGCTCATGGTCCTTTAATTGCCTTCTAGCATAAGCTATCACTCTTCCTTCTTGCATAAGAACTGCTCCCAATCCTATGCTACATGCGTCCGTATAAACCGTAAAAGGCTTTATTCCATGAGGATAACTAGTACTGGTGCACTTGTCAATAGTTCCTCTAGCTTCTTGAATGCTTCTGTGCATTTCTCATCCTAAGCGAAGTTTAAATTCTTTTTGGTCAAACTGGTTAGAGGAATTGCTATCTTTGGAAAATCCTTTATGAATTTCCTATAATAACATACTAACCCTAGAAAACTTCTAACCTCTACGACATTCTTTGGAGTCTTCCAATTTTGAATAGCTTCCACTTTTGCAGGGTCCACTGCTAATCTATATTTCGAAACAACATGCCCAAGAAATTTCACTTCCTCCATCAAAAGTGGCATTTTGAGAATTTGGCTTTAAGTTGGTGCCTTCTCAAGGTTCCCAATATCTCCCTTAAGTGACTTTCATGCTCCCTTTCACTTTTGGAAAATACCAAGATGTCATCTACAAAAACTACAACAAATTTGTTTAACTACCCCCCAAATACTCTACTCATCAAATCTACAAAGTATACGGGGGCATTTGTTAATCAAAAGGCATCACTTCCCATTCATAGAGTCTATCTGGTGAGTGAAAAGCAGTCTTTGGTTTACTATACTCGGCGATCCTTAGTTGATGAAATCCAGCTGGAAAATCTGATTGGGAGAAGACTTTAGCTCCCACAAGTTGATCAAACAGGTCATCGGGATACCTATTCTTCTTTGTCAACATTTTGAGTTCCTTATAATCAACACAAAGACTCAATGAGTTGTCTTCCTTAGTGGCAAAGACAACATGGGCTCCCCATTCCGAGGTACTACGTCGACTGAATCCTTTCTATAGTAGCTCCGAGATCTGCTTGTCCAATTCTTTCCTTTCAATGGAGGCCACGTGTCTTCATGGCAGAGTGGTTGGTCTAGCATCTTCTCTAAATCAAACTTAAACTCAATCTCTCTTCGGGGTGGAAACCCCAAAACTTCTTCGAAGACATCAGAGAATTCTCAAATTATGGGTACGGATGAAAGTTTATTTTTCGATAGGTTTACCAAGTATAGAGAACTTAACTCGACTGAATTTTAGGGTGTACAACGAACATCTAAGTCTCGCCCTTTACAACTCTTAAGCCATATAACTCTCTTATCGCAGTTTAAGACTGCCCCATAGCGTGACAACCAATCCATACCCAAAATAAGTCCATACTCCTCGAATTTTTGAGTGTACACATTGCATATGAAATCAACGTCACATATGTCTAACACTAGGTCTTTGCAAATTGAGAAAATATGTGTCCTTCCCCCAGTAGGAATTGAAACTACTATTGGGTAGATGACCATTTGGGCTTGAAGTTTTAAGGAGTTAATCACATTTCTGGTTATGAATGAATGTGATGCTTTAGAGTCAAATAGAGTACGAATTCTATTCCCAAAAATAAGAGTTATAACTTCCATAGCTGCCTTTCCTTAGTCTCTAGGGGGTGGTCTGCTCGAAATAAGGGTAGCCTTAATTGCATAGGCTTGCCCACTCTACCCTTCTTTCACTATCTTCGGCCATTGGTTTTTGAAATGCCCTTCCTCGTGGCAATGGAAACACTTTCGTTTAAAAGCTTCCTTCAACAAATTCACTCTACAATCCTTTGCGAGGTGTCCTTTCTTTTAGCATCTATTACACACTTTACCTTCTTTCTTAAATTTCCCTTTTGACTTCTTATTTGCCCAAAAATTTCTATCTCCTTCTCCGTCTCTTTCTCCAACGTTAGTTGTCTGCGATAAATCCATCCCAACAAGCATCTCATAGGTAGCCCTAGTGGGTATTTGAGTCAACAACCATTCCCTATGTGGGGGAGTTTAGGCCTTTGACCAATTTTGTGGCCTTTCTCATGGGCGTATCAATCAAACTCATTCCAAACATGGCTAGTTCTGTAAATGTACTAATATGCTCCTTTAGAGTGGAGTCTCCCTGCTTAAGCTGTATAAATTTCTCTGGTTGCAAGCTTATTTCTACTCTTGACATAAACCTTCTCTCAAAGCGGTTCTTGAACTCATCCCAAGTGACAATCCTACCAGCGTCCTCCTCAGCCACCATATTCTACCAATCTAAGACTTCTCCCTTAAGGTGCCAAGATGTCATTCTTTGCTTCACTTAATCCTCTCTACCAAGCTACCGAAATATTCTCTCGTAGTCATTTATCCATGCCTTAGTCTCCATGAAGCTTTCCTTTCCAGAGTATACTCTTCCTCCCATATTCATAAAATCCTTACACGTTTTGGGAAATTTGATAGGACAAGGTGCTGCCTCGGTAGGTGGAACAACAGGTATCGCCGATGAAGTCTATTGGGGAACATGGACTTGTTTTATGGGTTAGAGGTACTGTTTAAACCATTTAGACATCCATCGAATGGTGGATGTTCCACTTGTGGGGTTTCCAGTCTCAGAAGAAGAAGGATTTTCAACCATAGTCTACCATTTTTGGGTTAAAATTTTAGTTATAATTTCCTAAGATAGTATTATACGCTGAAAGAAAGATTTGCCTAGTGTAAATGTGTATGTTCATAATAAGGTGTGTGTGTGTGTATGATAGGGTTCTTGGAAAAATCTATTCAAAAATGACAAGTACGTCTCTCATATATATATAGTTTTCCCATTGATCTGGTAATCTAGGCTCCGATACCAAATGTAACAACCCACCCTGAAATGGACCAAAATTCCGATGCAGAAAAGGCCCATCGAAACTTAGAACCAAGGCTGTTGGTTGGTAAAAAGAACAATACAGAGCTATGTATCTACACATTCTGAATCTCATAGTGAAAGGATAAAATATAATAATAACAACAATACCCATTTTATTCAAATTTCAAAATGTTATTCAAAAACATAACAAAATATTCATAATACCAAAACCCAATAATAACCGATACAATATTCCAAAATTACAACATTCTTTTTATTTCATGGATACATCAAAAACTATAGAAAATAACAAGTAAATAAATAAACTACTTCCATAAGTTTCATCACTGTCTCCGCCTTCAACATCGCCATTCCTAACTTGTGTTGTAATGAGGAGAGAGTCAGAAGAACATACATTAGATGAATAAAAATCTCGAGCCTTACTATATTAGTACTTGGGCGTATAATTTAAATAGGAATATGTCTTACGTTTCTACCTACATCATAAGTCCTTTCAAATATAAGCCCGAGGGGTTTTCCCAAAAATAAAAGGCTTCCCAAATATAAGCCCATAACCAATTTGCTATCAACTCAATAACCAATATCTATTATCCATAATATCCGATCAATGTAAGAGATAGTACTCACGTCACTTAATACCTTTTAATGGGAATTAGGTAGACTCCGGCCATTTAATACCTTATTTAAGGTAGGTCCACGTCATTTACTACCTATAATCTCAAGGTTGACTCCTCACTAGTAACTATCTAGCTGACATTGCATGAAATCTCTTCAGTCACTTTATACTTCCTATTGAAGTGGGTCCTTTCCGAAAATATCCTCTGCCGCGCCTAACCCATAATCTCGACCATTTACTACTTCCTATATAGAGAAGAGACGGACCCTCACACAACCACTTATTATGTTCAATCTCTAAAGAAGGTCCTTCATATTCTGCCCTATACCCAATGGTGTTGTCTCATATTAGCTCAACAATTCATATGTACTGGTAGCCATATTAGCTAGGCAGATTTAACCTATCGAATTTGGAACTAACCTCATGTCATCATAGTTAATTATTATAGGCGATGTCTCACATCAGCCCCAAAGTCACGCTGCTAGTAGCCAGATTAGCTGGGCATACTTCCATGTGTTTTTGATTGACCTCACATCCCTAAAACTTAGTCATAATCTATATCACCCTTTATATATATTATCACACATCTCACCGTTTCCATAATCAAGGCCTTATAAGAGATCTTTCTTATTTCGTCTTTAACACTAAATACCTTCCTAAGGGATTTTACTAAAATTAATAACCTATTTAACAATGCAATTATACGTTATATATTAGCGTTTCAATGTAAACTCCTTAAACAATTATACAATTCTCATTCCATATTACCAACAATACCCAAAATTCCAATATTCATATCAAAAGCAATGGACTTGTATATAAGTAAAATTTACACCCAACTTATTACATTAAAATAATGGAATATATTGATACTAGAAACTTACAATTCCAATTTTTACACTCTATTCAACTCCTTTTTCACATAAAAATAAAAAAAGAAATTTCTATTAAATTCATGAAAATAAGCAGTGCAAATCACAAATAAAATTTGTACCTTATACACTATTCCTTATTTAAAATCCTTTAACCAAATTCAAAGAAAAATAATAAGGAGTGGGATAGAAGGTAAAATTATAAAAACTGCAAATCTACACTATTTCCATTATTTTGACATAAACAATTGAGATTCCAACATAGAATTGAAAATTTTCATTGAAGAAGATTTGAGGGTTTATAATATGATGTTTTTGCAAACCAAAACTCCCCAAGGCATATTCAAACCCTAACTATACTAATAAATTACTAAAATACAAAAGCTAAGATTTTCACTCACAGTATATCCTTAGCTTTGCCTCCTTTGGATTTGACATGCCTTTGGCAATCTTTATCAGATCTCTTCTTCTTAATATATTTACAGTAAGGGATTTGTAAAAACAGATTAGATTTAGAAATTGAGGGATTGGCGGGGAATAGATTGAGAAAATAAACAATAAACGAAAATAGATGTATATGATTTCTTACCTGAAACTCTAATGAAGTTTTCTGAATCTATGAAGAGGAAAACCGACAGAGCTTTGCTAATGTTCCTAAAATATTTTGTGAATAAAAGTGAGGGGTTTAGGTTTTTCTTTATAGTGGTTGGAACACACCGAAACCGTTGGATAAATGTTGGTTGGAAAGTGTAAAATCCGGAACTTTCAAATTCACAAACCTTAGTCGCCACTTGACATAGAGCGATCGACTGCCACTTGATATGGAGCGATCAACCGTCTCTCTACCATCGGTCGACCACTAACGATCGATCGGTCAAGGTCAGGAGTCGACCTCTCCTTTTGTTTCGGGAACATTAATTTTGTACCATTGTTTTATTTATTATTTTCCTTAATCATACATTAACGTTTACATTGGTTTTAACGTTTACTTAACCCCCAAATCTAATTACTACTAACTTTTAAATTTAAAATTTTATAATTAATTATTCATTTGAATTTGAATTCTATTATTTTAAAATCAAAAACTTCAAACGTCCATAACTTTTTCGTTTGTGCTTCGTTTTCAACATATTATATATGGAAATTGATTAGAATTTTGCCATGAACGCAACGGCAAAACTTTCATGGTTAAATTTCAACTTTTGCAAAATTTCCATTTTTATGCCTATCTTATTTAATTTATCCAATTTATTTATGGTTGATTTTACGGGCTAAGGTGGAGCTTGGCCCAACGGTTAGGTCACCTGCATGGTAATCTGGGTACCCAGGTTCGAGTCCGGAAATAGCCACTTCGCAATGCAAGGGAAAGGCTGCGTACATTATCGACCTCCCTAGAGCCCGCTATCGTGCAGGAGCCTTGTACATTGGGTTCCACTTTTTGATTTTACGGGGTGTTACACTAAATGTGACGAATGCCCTACACCTGTAGTACCCAATATATCTGTATAATGCATTGTGGAGGTACCTGGGTGACGCAGGATGGTAGGCAAGGGTGTAAAGTAACAAAAATCAAAACACATAACCTGTAGGGTATCTCACGACACGTAGACAAAATATAATATAATAACATGATGTAAAACATGTGAGATAGTAATATAATCAAATGAACCATAAATAAGAACATCAGTGTGCAGCAAGTTCACAGATCATACAAAAAATGAAAATAATAGAGCTTATACATCTCAAACCCCCAAAATAAACTCTATAACGATCTCTAAGATAATACAAGTATTGTTATAGCTCCATAGTACTGCATAGCAGAATATGAGCAACAGTAAACTCCAAGTATAGATATACGAAAGCGTAGCCTCCTGCTCATCCTTTATACAGCTCCATGCGCTATCCAGACCTATTATCCCTAATATACTCATTTAAGAGTATCCGAGATAATAAGAAGCAAAGCATAAAACTCGTGTCAGACAATAGCCTGTTGTGTGCCATACATCGTCCCAAAAATATTATAAAAATCGTATATAGTAAATAGAAGCATGGACTATGAAAAACCATACCTAACCTATCCCTACATCCAAAGAGTTTGCACATAAACACCTTATACGCTAAACTACTTCCATAAGTGGAAAGTATCGGGTACAAGGGTATCATACAGCATATCAAGCACACAATAAACATAGCATCCATCACGTAGTCTTGCATCTCTCACACAAGTGCTTTAGATATACGATAACTCTTACAAATGCTCAAACAATTGCCTACGCAGATGGCAAAGGACTGGACACACGTAGATGTCCAAAATATGGGTACACGCAGATTTCCCTGGGTACACACAGACCACCATATCCCAATAATGAGCATCACTACCTCAGAGTTATCCATCAATCCCTTAACACACGTACCAATAGTAGAACTACCTCACAGATGCTCAACTCATGCCTACGTAGATGGAAAATGATTGGATACATGCAGACGTCCAAACACATGGTACACGCGGACTACCCTGTCCCAACAATGAGCATCACAACCTCATATTCTACTCTACAAGCTATCACATAGAACTCGTCCTTTCGATCCATAAGCAAATTCATAGTCACCAGCTACATTGAGTCGTTGAATTCGTCGCACTTCATTGGTTGCCATCCCAAAGTCATCTAGAGTCATCTAAGGGCATTCATCCTTACCCCGAGCCAACTCCCAAGACAACCAAGCAACCCCAAGTCTTGCCCCACAACCAACACTCAAAAAACCTTACCATATGTTCTATTTGGAATCCCTCCTATAGCCAAACCAAGCTACCAGAAAACATCCCACGACCGACAACCGATATGATTTTCTATTCGGTCTACACCACTGAAACAAGCAACTATCAGATAGGATTTCCTGTCGGGTCTTCCACTACTGAACCAAATGGCTACCTGATAGGATTTCCTATCTCTTCTTCCCATGTCGAACCAATTAGCTACCGAACAGGATTTCATGTACGATCTTCTTTTGCCGAACGAATCCAACCACCAGACCATCTCCATACCGGACCAAGCTCCCTCGAACCAAAAACCTATATATCCTTCAGCACATCAACTTCGTGCCGATTCCATCAGTACACCCAAAACTTCGACCCTTATGCAGCCCCTATGTAACGATATAACTCCAAATGCTCTAGAGCCTACCCGTCGAAGATCAGATCTCACAGTTCCTACCACTAGTTCGCTTTGATGAGCATTTTCAACCATACAAGCAAACAAACTCCATACATACATTAAACAATGTTCAAACATGCTTATCACACAATCAATCATAGCAATCATCATATAAAGTGCCTAAAATATAGCTTAACATATATCAAGGCAATCACATATTCAAACAACATGTCTAAAGCACCAAAAATCTATTTATTCACATTTTTACTATAGATAGGGTTTTCTTATAGTAATAAAACATATTTTGACTTCAAAAATGGATCTGAAACATGTTAAAACCTAGATTTACATATGTAGTGAGGTGAGAGATGATAAATCACTCACTAAAGCCTCCAAAATCAAAGTTTTGCACGCAAATGGATGCAAATCCAAAAATGAACAACAAAAATGTAATTTTCCCTCCCCAAAAATTAAGATTTGAAGATTTCTAATGGATCCTCTTGCTGGCCTACCTTTAATCAATGACTTAGATTTGATTTGAAAGAGAAAAGAGAAGCTTTTGGATGTAGAATGGGTTAATGGGAGCTTAGATCTATTTTAGAAGTGGTAAGAATGTCCTGGAGATGATGGTTCAGCCTATTATAGCATCCAAACCTGAAATGGGTTAATGGACTTGCCCCCAAACCTAACTAATTATTCACTAAGCTACTCCAAAAACTGGCAACCATCAAATAGCCATATCTCCTAGTCAGAAAGTCCAAATCCCTATTATGACCACCCTATGAAAAGGGAAACCATCATCTCTTTTCAATGAAAGTAGTCTCATATGCTAATTCAGTTTCTATCAAAAGATATAGCCATTACAAGTTTTCAAGGGTAAAACCGTTTGGAAAAATTTTAAATATAGAAAATGTCACTAATAGGCATTTCCCAAAGTTATAGAGTCATACAATCTCATATGAATTTAAAAACAATATTTTATGATCCTCTGATACGTAAAATACGGTTCATTGCACTCTCCCCTCTTTTGGAAAATTTTCCCCGAAATCCTTAAAACAAACAAGATAAAATCAAACATAGCTACCCTGCATACCTAACATCCACGAGCAAACATATCAAATATCAAACATGCACACAGAAGCGAGAACTACGCCTACCATAGCATGTAGGATACTAAACTATCCTATAAGATATTGAAAGTGAAAGTAAATGCGTAACCAAAAGTCTTACCAAGTAAAGAGCTCTGGATAAGCGGTCCTCATGCTCTCCTCGGTCTCCCAAGTACAATCGCGTTTACTCTCACTCCATTGAACCTTCACCGGCTCTTCCGTCTTTTTCCTAAGCTGCTTCGTATTATATCCGACGATATGAATAGACCTATGAGGTCTCGAGGCTTCTTGTTCAATCTCGATATCATCAAGCAAATATGGTTGGACTATTATGCCTGACTCGTGCAAAAATTTCTACAAGTGAGATACATGGAACACGTTGTGCACGCCCACCATCTTCTGAGGTTAGTCAACTTTATATGCTAGATTCCCGATCCTCTCAAGTATCGAAAAAGGACCAATGAATCTCGACACCAACTTCCCCTTACTACCGAGTCGAACAACATTCTTCAGCGGAGAGGTCTTGAAAAACAAGTTATCGCCAACAGAGAACTCTGAGTCATGTCTTCTCCTATCGGCATAGCTCTTCTGTCTATCCTGAGAAGCTTTCATTATTGCCGAATGATCTTGATCTTCTCTGAAGTCTCTCTAATCATATCTGGCTTATCGGTTTCTCGCCTGCTTCCCACCAACATGAACGAGTGTTGCAAAATTGTCCATATAACGCCTTATTGATGTTGGATTGATAAATACCGTTGTATGCAAACCCTACTAAGTGCAAATGATCATCCCATTAGCCATCAAAATCAAGAACACAAGCTCACAAGAGATCCTCCAAGATATGATTCACCCTCTCGGTTTTCCTATCCATTTGTGGGTGATAAGTTGTACTGAGATGCAACTCCATCCCTAACTCCTCTTGTAAGCTCTTCCAAAACCCACTAGTGAACTGATGGTCTCAGTCGCTTACAATGCTCTTCGGCGCACCGTGGAATCGCATAACCCACTTTACATACAACTCAACCAATTTGGATGTTGTTTTACTAGACTTTACGGGTATAAATATAGCACTCTTCGTCAATCTATCAACTATGACCTAGATGCTATCGTACCGTCCTCTAGCCCTTGAAAATCCACCGATGAAATCCATCGAAACTTGTTCCTATTTCCACTCAAGAATCTAGAGCTGTTGCAGCAAACCACTCGGCTTCTTCTGCTCTGCCTTTACTCACCAATAGTTCATGCACTTCGAGATGAATGTTCCAAAATCTTACTTCATCCCTTCCCAATAAAATGTATCCCTCAGATCATGGTACTTTTATTACCATCGGGATTTATAGTCAATCTCGAATGATAGTACTTGCATAGCACCTCATTCCTCAACCTATCGACGTTAGGAACAAACAATCTTCCATGCTTACAAAGCCAACCATCACGGTCAAGCCTGTACTACTTCATCTCGCCAGACTCTACTCCTTCCTCTATCTTAGCCCTGATCTTCGCTAACTAGCATCTGGCTTCTGACTAGCATCGATTCGCTCAATCAAGGTCGATCTGATCATCAAGCTAGCCAACACTTCCAGCTCTAGGTCATATCGAGGTCTAAAATCATAGCCAGCGATCAACTCCAACTGCTTTCACTAGGAACATCACTCTCAAGCTGGTATGTCTCCTACTCAATGCATCAGCAACTGCATTTCCCTTTCCGAGCGTATAACAAATGTCAATTTCATCGAAGGCTAGGACTCTAACCATCTCTGCTGACGAAGGTTGAGGTCCTTTTGGGATAATAGATGCTTCAAGGACTTGTGTTCCTTATACAACTCGAACCACTCCCAAAGAAAATAACGCCTCCATATCTTCGAAGCGAATACTATCACTGTCAATTCCAAATGGTGAGTTGGATACTTCTTCTCGTGCGGTTTCAGTTGTCAACTAACGTAGGCGACAACCTTTCCCCTCTATATCAACAACACACCTAATCCAGTACCACATGCATTTGTGTATACTGTCAGCTCCTCGGTCCCGCCCACGATGACTAGCACCGGTGTGCTCGTCAACCTCTCCTTCATGCTCACGAACATGTGCTTGCATCTCGCGTCCCAAATAAAAGTCCGATTCTTCTTCTTCAAGTTGGTTAACAACGCTGCTACCTTAAAGAAGTCCTTAATAAAATGTTCATAGTATCCCGCCAATCCATGAAAACTTCTCATGTTTGTAGCGGTCTTGGGTCGATACTAATCCTGTACTGCTTTCACCTTCGCAGGATCTATAGCGATACCTTGCATAGAAACAACATGATCCAATCATTGCACTTCCCTCCTCCAAAAGTGACACTTTGAAAACTTCGCCTTCAGTCGGTGCTTCTTCAACACATTAAGCACAATCCTCAAATACTCCTTGTGTTCTTCCTCCATCCTCGAATAAACAAGGATATCATCCATAAACACAAATGCAACCTTATTTAGCTGATCCCTGAAAACATGATTCATGAGATCAACAAATTATGCCGGTGTGTTGGTTAGCCCGAATGACATAACCAACTAGTCATAGAACTCAAACGACGTACAAAATGCTATGATTGGTACACTCTTCTTTGCCACTCTCAGTTGATGAAATCGCATTGCATGGTCCAGCTAAGAGAACACCCTAGCATCATGGAGCTGATCGAACATGTCATCTCTAAGCAAGAGTGGATTCTTGCTCTTCTTTGATACCTCATTTAGCTCACGGTAATCTACTCACAACCTCAGAGAGCCATCCGCCTTGGTGGAAAATACTACAGGTGCGCCCCACTCAGATATGCTCCTATGAATTAACCCTCACCTCTATAGGTCATTCACATGCACCTCCAACTCCTTCTGCTCTTTGGGTGTCATACGCTTAAAGGCATAACTATCGGCATGACATCCTCCATTAAGTCTATATGGAACTCTTGGCGGAAATTCGATCACCTCTTCAAACATGTCTGGATAATCTCTCATGATAGGCGTGGATGACAACCATCATGTGGAATGTCGAGGGAATATAAGAAGCTAACCATAACTCCATCCTCCAACAGGTAGCCAATCACTACCGTCCGCCCGTACACAACCCTAATCGTCACCAACAACCTTCCCCAATCCACCACTACCACATACTTCCTCATCTAGTCCATCCTCAGAATAAGACTAAACCCTATAAAACCCAAAACAAAGCAATCACAAGCAAGAAAACATCTATGACTCGATAAGGTCAAGTCTCGACAAGCCATGCAAAGGCTAGCCAATCATCCAATAGGTTTTGCAACAATCAAAGGTGGTCAACTATCCTGGATTTCAATCCCAGTCTATCTTCCAAATCACTAGATATAAAGGAATGTGTAGCCCCGGTATTGAATAAAACATGTATAGGTTTATCAGAAATAGAAACCATACCCTGTATAACGATGCCCTTTCCTTTCTCCTTCGCCGATGGAGCACTCGACGAAGCTGGAACAGTGTTCAAAGCATAAGCAAACATAACCTGCTTATTCTTCTTTGGATATGGGCAACCCTTCTTCATATGCCCTTACTTGTTGTAGTTAAAACATCATTTCTTCTCATTTCTATAATACTTGCTAAGATGACCACTCCGTCCGCAGTTATAGCAAGTAGGCTCCCACTTACCCTTTTTATGGTCGTTTTTCTAAATCTTTCTTACTGTTATCCCACTTCCTCTTGCCTCCCCCGCTAGCTTACGGCTTTGGCTCACCTTTAGGATCAACATCCAACTTTGGCTTAGGATACAGACTCTCATGTCGAAGAGCCTTCTCCACCAGCCTCTCAAACAGGTCATCAATATGTCCTGCTAGCTTCTCTCCATGATAATCATCCAAGCTCATGATAAACTTCTCAATCTTCTTAAGCAGAGAATTGGTAAAAGATAGACCGTACTATGATAGCATGTCAAACTCGGCCACGTACTCTAACATAAACATGTCCCTCAGTCTTAAGTCAGCAAACTTTTAGAAAAACACCGACTTCTTAGCTGTCGGTATATACTTCTCTTCAAATCTCACCTTAAACTGCTCCCAAGTAATCTGGTCCTTAGGAGTATTAATCTTGGTGGTGTTCCACCACCCCATAGCTCTACCCTGAAGCTGTCTAAAGGCCAGCTTTCTCTTCATCACATTCTCCAACTCTAATATCCTCAAAGATGCATTCGCAGAAGTCTAACCAATCCTGGACTTCGATGGTTGATTCCGTTCCAAGAAACGGTTTTCCACCCAGAGTAGAGTAATCCTTGCTTAGTTTGGCAAAGTCAGCCCTCAGCGCTTGCATTGGAGCACCACTACAAACAGTCATTGTAGGGGAAACTTGGGTATTTTAAACCATGTTTCGCACTATCTCAGCGAATATGTTCTGCAAGTCAGGGTTAGAGGCCTCTGATCCTGCCCCCTCCTCATTTCTAGAAATGGAGTTCCTAGCAGTATTCCTTGTTAGCCGCCTCATCCTTACAAGCTATAACAAGAATGATAGGGCTCTCTAAAAGGAACAAGTGGTGTCCGTGAATGCAATGCGACTTATATACTGTATATATACATTGCTATATAGTTTTAAAAACCAAAATATAACAAGTACGCCCTCTGATATATCGCTCGATCCATTCAAAGGCAATAGCTCCTTCCTTATCTCTAATGGATCCAAGTATCAACTTAGGTTGTCTACGCAACCTAAGCTCTGATACCAAATTAACGACCGCCCTACACCTGCAGTGCCTAATATACATGTATAATGCGCTGTGGAGGTACCCGGCCGATGTAAGACGGTAGCCAAGGGTGTAAAGTAACAAAATTCCAAACACAAAACCTGTAGAACATCTCACAGCATGCGAACAAAATATAATATAATAATATATATGTAAAACAGAAGAGATAATGATATAATAAAATGAAGCATAAATAAGAACATCAGAGTGCACTCGGTTTACCGATCATATAATAACTAAAATAATTGGGTTTATAAATCTCAAATCCCCAAAATAAACTATAAATGTCTCTATGGTAATACAAGTACTGGTATATCTTCACTGTAATGCTATGGAATATAAGTAAGAGTAAGCTCCAAGTACAGATAAATGAAAGTGTAGCCTTCTACTCATACTCCGTACATCTTCATGCACTATCTAGACCTACTATCCCTAATCTACTCATCTAAGAGTACCGAGATAATAAGAAGCAAAGCATAAAACCTCGGGTTAAATAACAGTCTAGTGTGAGCAATAAATCATCCCAAAAATACTATAAAAATCATACATAGTAAATAGGGACATAGGGTGTGAAGAACCATACCTAACCTATCCCTTCATCCAAAGAGTTAGCATATAAACACGGTATATGCTAAACTACAATCACAAGAGGAAAGTATAAGGTATAAGGGTATCACACAACGTATCAAGTACACAACAAATATAGTATCCATCATACAGTCTTGCATCTCCCACTCAAGTGCTTCAAATATATGATAACTCTTACATATGTTTGACTCATTGTCCATGTAGCTGGCAAAGGACTGGACACACGTAGATGTCCAAAGTATGGGTATATGCAGACTACCCAGGGTACATGGAGACTACCCTACCCCAACAATGAGTCACAACCTTAGAGTTACTCATCAATCCCTTAATACACATATCGATGGTAGAACTACTTCATAGATGCTCAACTCATGCCCACACGAGATGGCCAAGGATTAGATACACATAGATGTCAAATATGCAGACTACACTATCTCAACAATGAGCATCAAAACCTCATGTTATACTCTATGAGCTATCACGTAGAACTCGTCCTTTTAATCCATTACCAGGCGTTATAGTCACTCGCCACATCAAGTCGTCGAAATCGTCGCACTTCATTGGTTATTATATCAAAGTCATCTGGAGTCATCTTGGGGCATTCATCCTTACCCCGAGCTAACTCCCGAGACCACCAAGCAAACTCAAGTCTTGCTCTGAAGCCAACACCCCATAAACCTCACTCATGTTCTGTTTGGAATCCCTCATATAGTTGGACCGAAGCAACCAAACAACATCCCTTGACCGACTACCGGACATGATTTCCTATTCGGTCTTCACCACCGAACAAAGCACTACTGGACAAGATTTCCTATCCGGTCCTCCACTACCGAACCAAACAACTACTAGATAGGATTTTATGTCCAGTCTTCCCTTGCCAAACCAACTAGCTACCAGATAGGATTTTTTTGTCTGGTCTTCTCTTACTAAACAAAACTAACCACCAGACCATCTTGTTATCGAACCAAGCTCCCACGAACCAAAAGGCTATAGCTCATTCAACACATCAACTTTTTGTCGATTCCATTGCTACACCCAACAGTTCGACCCTTATCCATCGCCTATGCAATGACATAACTCCAAACGCGTTAGAGCCTATCCGTTGAAGATCGGATCTCATGGTTCCTACTTGTAGTTCGCTTCGATAAGCATTTTTAACCATATAAGAAAACAAACAAACACCATACATACACCAAACAACATTCGAACATGCTAATAACAGAATCCATCGCAACAATCATAATAGAAAGTGCCTCCAATATAGCCTAACACATATCAAGGCAATCACATATCCAAACAACATGTCTAGAACACCAAAAATCTATTTATTCGTGTTTTACTATAGGTTGGGTTTAAAATAGTAATAAAACATAATTTGAGTTCAAAAATGGATCCAAAATATGTTAAAACCAATATATACGTATATAATAAGGTGAGAGATGATAAATCGCTCACCAAAACTTCCAAAATCTAGGTTTTGCATCCAAACTGATGCAAATCCAAAAATGAACAGCAAGGATGTAATTTTCCCTCTCCAGAAATGTAGATTTGAAGATCTCTAATGAATCCCCTTCCTCACCTACCCTTAATCTATGATTTAGAGTTGATTTGGAGGAGAAAAGAGAAGATTTTGAATGTGAAATGGTTTAATGGGAACTTAGATATATTTGATAAGTGGTAAGAACGATTTGGGGATGTTGATTCAGCCAATTATAGCCCCCAAACCCAAAATAAGTTAGTAGGCTTGCCCCCGAACCTAAGTAATTACCTACTAAGCTGCTCCGAAAACTGCCAATCTTTAAACAACCATATCTTCTAGCTAGGAAATCTAAATCGCTATTATAACCACTCCATGTAAGTGAAACCATAATATCTTTCCAATAGAAGTAGTCTTGGGTGGTAATTCAACTTCTATCAAAAGTTATAGCCATTACAATTTCTCAGGGGTATAATCATTCGGAAAAATTCTAAATAACGTCACTAATAGGCATTTCCTAAAGTTATAGAGTCATACGACCTTATATGAATTTAAAAATAATATTTTATGATCCTCCGATATGTAGAATAAGGGTTGTCATAGTTTCTTTGCATAATTCCTCTTTCTCTTCTTCAATACTTTAGTTTCGTTGAAATCCAACTGGTACACTTTTTACTTTCGGTGCTCCTCGTGAACTTGCCGGCTTTACTAAAGAATCCGCTTGCACATTCTTTTCTCTTGGTATTTTACGTATAATAAATCCTTAAAGTGAACCAACATCTTATGGATTCTTTTGACAAATTGGGCTAATCGATCGTCTTTAGTTTAGAATGTCTTGTTTAATTGATTTACCATTAATTGTGAATCATTGAATATTTCAATTTTGAGAATTTTGAGCCGCTATGCTGAAATTAACTGTACGATCATTGACTTGTATTATACTACATTGTTGGTTGCTAAAATGCCTAATTTCATAACATAATGAAGCATGTGCCCATCAGGCGTAATCACAACATATCCTGCTCCTATACACTATTCATTTGATGCTTCATCCATGTACAACTGCCATTTTGGCTCGAGTTTCTTTTCTTTCTCCAACTGCTCCTCGATGATTCATATGCATTCTATAACAAAATCTGCTAAAACTTGTTCTTTAATTGATGTCTTGGGCTGGTATTCAATATCAAACTGGCTCAATTCCATTCCCTATATTATCAGTCTTCCTGTTGTTTTGGGTTTACTTAGAACTTTCCTCAATGGGTTGTTGGTTAGGACTTTGATTGGATAAGCTTAAAAATAAGACCTTAGCTTCCATGCGAACAACAATAAGCAATACGCTAGTTTTTCTATAATCGGGTACTTTGTTTAAACATCTTTTAATCTTTTACCGTGCAGTAAAATGGGAATTGTGGATGCTATGTTTGTATTGTTTGTTTTATTCCAAAGTCTGTCATTCCAGGGATGTCACTTTAGATAGGTATTATGGATAGCAATACTTGGGCACCCATCATTGTAATTAGTTTGCTGTTAACCTTTATAACGTTTGCAAAGTAGCCTATTGTGTTTGATATATGCTAACTCTTTAGTTACAAGGACATGGCAAGTATGGTTCGCATACCCTTATTCCTTACTATATCGACTTGCATGGTATTTTGAGGTTTTTTACACTCATTTCATACAATTGTTTGACTTAAGGTTTTATGTTTTGCTTCTTATCATATAGAGTACTCTTAAATGAGAAGACTAGATAGTAGGTCTAGGTGATACACAATGGCAGTATAGAGGATGAGCTGGAAGAAGCATTGTCGTATTATATATGTATACTTATGCTTATTCCATTGTGCAACACCGTGGAGCCTTGACAATGTTTGCTTTACTATTATGAGATAGTTTATTTGAGTTTATTTTCACTTTGTATAAACTCTATTTATATATTGTCTAACTCCGTGGATTTGCTCTCTGATATATGGTTCACTTAGTTATTACTATCTCTCATGTTTTATATCTGTGATGATTATTTTTTTCTTCTATGCGCCGTGAAATATACGACAGGTTCTATCAGCGCACGATATAGGTAGGGCAGTCATCACATACTTAATCTAACGGATCTACACAAAGAGTCTTAGGTGCTCGCTTAACCTAAGCTCTAACACTAAAAGCGACGACTTACCTTGTAACATTCCCTACTTCAAGACCTGAAAATGAACGTCGATGATGCTTCAATCATCACCAGAGTTATTTCAAGCAACAAAGTGAGATCAATATAATTTTTTTACAACATTATGTAAAGAAAGCAGCTAAATATCTTTTCCATTAGATCAATTTTTTTTACATAATCCATTAATCATTAAACCCAAATCGTTCCCACGCAGGGGTAAATACAATAGAAAATAGAGTAGCGTGTGTTCGACATATGAAGATGCCAACACCACACATAACCAGTTATAAATCCTGGTTTTACACATCGAAATTCAAAATATCTTTGTTTAAATAGCAAGGCTCTTGTTTCATCTTCGAAATTTTTATTTGTCTTTCCAAAAGAGATACATGTCTAATCCACAAACTCAACCTACTAAAAAGAGTACTCATGAGTTTATGGGAAATAATAAAAACATAGGTCAGATATAAAGCCCGGTATGAGTAAAACCTTTACCCTAAGCATCCAGAGGGAGACCACGCCTCTAACACGAAACAGGTTTTCCCTCACTTTATCATCATCAATATACATCACAATGTGAAAAAGAAAAACATTAAATAAAACAGACATGGGCATGTCTATCATGTCTATCAATAACTTATTTTAGTGATTACCTCCCTAGGCATGTCTATTACTAATTTATCTTCTGCTCGAACAACGTCACTTGGTGAAAATGTCGACTCATTGGGAGCTGTAACGACCCTAATTTTGACTAACAATATTTAGGATATTTAATTAGATAAATTAAATGAAATAATGTAAATGGCTAAGGGTTTGAGATTTGTATAATTTGAAGGTAGTCGTGCCTAATTAACCAATGAACAAAGGAGAATTAAAATGAAATAGGTAAGGGTAATAAGTTAAGGGCAAAATAGGAATAGGTTATATCCTTATACCCTAAACCCTTAATTCCATTTTTATTTACAAACGTTCACAGAACTAAATTCAAGCTTGGCCGACCACCATTAGGAGAAAACAATGGGAAGATAAGCAAGAATTAAGGAAGGGAGCTTAATTAAATCAACTCAAGAGCAAATCTCAAACTCCTTAACAACAAGCTAAGGTGAATAATAGATTACATCTCATATTTTTTATTTTCAGTTTCTAGATCAGATCCGAATATGTTTTGCAAAGTATTATGCCATGTTTTGATTTTTAAATGGGTATATATGTTTGTTGATGATTTTTGGTTGTTCCATATAGATTTTATGATAAGTTATGATTCGAAGAAACCTATTAAATGACATCCAAATGGCTTGCGTTTTTGATATAAGGTCAGAAACATAATTTTAGAGATGGGTTTCAAGTTTCATAATTTTCTGAGTTGTTGTGGATTTATTATAAATTTCTAGCAAAGAAAATGGTTAAATTGGTTTTAAATTAATTTCGGCTATTATATGTTAGCTTTGGGTCAGAAATTTAAATATGTTAGAAAATATATTAAAAGTGATTTATGGGAATATTTCAAGAATTTTCCTAAGTGTTTTATTAAAGATATAAAATTATTTAAGGTATGGGACTTATATGTTTTATATGTTTATAAAAGGAGAATGGGCAATTTGCTAAATGTTTTAAATTAACAATTACTGATTTCGACAACACTTTTAGAAAAGATTTTGAAAAAAATTGGCAACCAATTATATGATGACAAAATAAGCAAGTTAGTTGGAAAGATATTACTTTATTAAGTTAACAATCAGTTTTGTAGAAGATTGTTGTTTCCCCATTTTTGGCAGCCACCGTTCGCCTCATACTACCGCCCCATCCTAGTCGAAACCAATACACATGGTACCAATGCCTTAGTACGAAGTCGATTAAAGATATGCGAAAGGTAAAGAGTCGAAACGTGCTTTCGAAGGGGTCGAGGCCTTGTTTTTCTTTCAAAGGAGATGCCGCTTGCTTTGCTTTCAAAAGAATGCTTTCGAAAGGGTTTTACTATAGCTTTCGACAGTAGTTGCCACCTTTTTATTTTGAATAAGTTTTTGATAGGGTCGAAACACTTGCTGCCGCATT
Source organism: Allium fistulosum (assembly GCA_030737815.1). Taxonomy (NCBI): domain Eukaryota; kingdom Viridiplantae; phylum Streptophyta; class Magnoliopsida; order Asparagales; family Amaryllidaceae; genus Allium; species Allium fistulosum. Next base: position 270,133,855 of record CM060902.1, on the reverse strand, counting down.
CTACCTTTCGACCAGTTGAGACCGCTTATGCCTTTAAACATTGGTTTCGAAAGGGTGTTTTCACTTTTTAATAAGAAGCAGCTTCTCCATGCTTTCGAAAGGGATGGTTTCAAAGCCATCTACTTTTTTTTATTTAGGAAATTGTTTTCAAAAGAGTTGCTTTCGCCTTAGTCGTTCTAAGACCCTTTGTTCCATTGAAAGATAAACCCAAAAGGTTTGGAAAGGAAGGTTTTAAATGGTTTTGAAACTATGTTCCACAAGCTTTTACCTGAACCTAATGCTTTCGAAAGGTTTGTTTTAAGTAAAGGACTTTATTGCTTTTGAAAGGTATATAATAAAGGTATCGAATGGGAGATTTCCTAATGTTTTTGAAAAGTTTACTTTGAGTTTTAAGTGGAAGATTTCCATTGCTTTCGAAAGGCAAGTTTTAAGTGTTATAAAAAGAGAATGTATAAGGTTTTATAAATCTTTTTAAAGGACACTTTCAGTGGTTTTGAAAGTTATGTTTTAGGCGGAAAGAGTTTCAGAGTAAAGTAGTTATCTTGTTTCGAATGGGTACTTTCAAAGGTTTCGAAAGAGATTGTTTAAAGCTTTTGAACAAGGGTTTAGAAGGTTTTCATCAATAATGTTTTGTGTAAAGTATATATCATGGCAAAGAGATTTGAGTAAAGAAAATAGTATATTTTCCTTGTTTAAGTGTGATTTAAAGGGTTAAATCAATTTGAAAGATGTTTTCAAGGAAAATTTGATGGGTAGTTAACCCTAAGTGAATGACTCAGATATTTGAATACTAGATGGGACTAGTATAGGGTCGCGCCCTATACATTAGCTATAGCCCCTAGCTAATTTAGTCCAAAATTCTAGTGTGTAGGGCTTAGTCACAGGTAACATATAAATGATGTTACACACAGAAAGGAATATATAGAGAAGGAGGATAGGTTATTAGTGAGCCCGCAAAACCATTAGGATCAGTTGACCCTGCGAGAAGTAAGTTAAGGACAGACCGTCCAAAAGTGTGTCTAACAAATGTTAGATTATTTATTTTGTCTAGTAGACCCGAGTTAGCCAATGGTTAGCGGTTAGCCAAACAAAACTATATAGTACGGACATATAGTCCATTTATTACCTGATTTATGAGCATATGTGATATTGCTATTATTGTTTTAATCAGTTTGATTGCATAATTATGATTTGCAAAAAGATATGTTTTAAAGGGATACTAGTGAGGGGAAACTCGTTCCGCTAAGTGGCAATGTCTCACTTAATATCAGTAATCCGAGATGTAATAGTACTATGCACACCAGACTTTATGTCTGACTCCAAGTTTATGTTTTCTCCTTAAACTCTTAGGTGCTCAAAATTAATTTGAGTAGATTGAGAGTTAAGGTTTTCAGGTTTTGTAGGTTGGACGAATAAAGCTTCCGAAGACGTGTATGTGGCAAAGCTAGCTATATAGGAGCTATTTAGTTTTATTTCCTGTGTGATGTATTAAGACTGAAATGTCTATTTAGTACGCTGATCATCCAAGGGGGCATCTTCATATGTCGCTCTTAGCTTAATTTGTAATAATTATATTTGATTAAAACTTAGGAATCGTTTGGAATTATGTACCTGTATATGAAATATTGATTTGAAATGTATTCAGAATAGTTGTTTTAAATCTGTGTTAATTTTATTTCATATTCATGTGCTTCTGATATTATGGATACTATTAACATTACCATATTTTGTCACTGGAAGTTGATACTATAGATGAATGCAGCATATGCAGCGCTTAGCTTCGGGCCTCAAGATAGGGATGTTACAACTTGGTATCAGAGCATAGGTTTATGAAAAACTTAAAAGAAATTTCAAACTTAAAATGATTTTGAAAACATAATCCTAAGGAAATAGATAAAAGATCGAGGTATGGGATAACGCTATAGTAACGTACTTGTATTTGCTATATATAAGTATATGCTTTATCTCTATTCTCCCATCTCTATTAGGCTATTCTTCTATATCTTACGAAGACTCGAATGCATATTTTACGGATGTAAGATATGGATGCTTGAAGTGGAAGAGTTAACATTGGTGGGGAAAGCACCACAACCAATGGGAATGCCAGACCAAATACTAGAAGGAATCCATTTCAGGCACAAGCTGCTAATGTGGGTGTTGGAATACCGCAAGTCAATATGGGAGCTATGTATCAGTTTTTCGTTAACATGATGTAAGCAGGAGTTGCTGCGGGGTTAGCTGGAGGAAATGCTGAATGAGAAAATCAAGGGGGTCCAGTGGTTAATAACTATGCTGTATTTAGCAGAGATTATGCAAGGTTGGAAGAAAAGACGTTTATTGGTACTGAAGACGCAATCGAAGTGGAGAATTGGTTACTTCATTACGACAGGATTTTTGCTGATTTGGGGCTCAATGATGAGCAGAAAAGGAGACTTGCTTCTAGACAGCTACAAGGAGCAGCACCATATTGAACAGTGTTACGATTGGAGTTAAAGAGGAGACTATGACTTGGGCTGAGTTCAGGAGGAGGTTTAAAGAAAGATTTATGTCGGAGATTGCAAAGTCTACTCTGCTCAGGAAGTTTGCTGAGTTGGAGTAAGGAGATATGGCAGTGTTTGAGTATGAGACCAGTTTGAGGAGCTATCGAGATATGGATACGCTACGGTTGATACTGTCAATAAAACGAATGAGAAGTTTATCCATCGGTTGAAGCCTGATCTTGCTAAGGCCACGTTATCACATATTAGAAATCCATGCGATGTTGTTGTTGAGATGGCGTTAAGGCCGGAAGAGATGCTTACTTTTCTTGAAGGTAACACGACGAGGGAAGCTCAAGAAGGGCAGAACCAGAAGAGGAAGTTCTTTCATAAGAAAGGAGCTTAGAAGAGTGGAGTAGCTAAGAAAGGAAATGTAGAAGTTGTCTATTATAAGTGTGATAAGAAAGGACACTGTAACATACCCCACTTGGAGGCCCAAAACTAACGGCTACAGATGCTGCAGTTATCCATAGTAATTAATCCTCGGTGACTAAATATTGTAATGTTAGATACATTGATATAACAGAAACACATGGATATGGAAAAAATTTAAAATCATTAAACAACTTTCTCATTCCATTTCAAATCATTTCAAATTCATTACATAATCCCAGATTCGAGAACCACATTCAGAGAAAATATAATTGTAACAACATACGCCAAGAGCAACATATGAAGATGCCCCCTTGGGTGATCAGAGTATATATAACTAGGCAATCAAACAACTTTGCCTTTACAACAAAACACAGCGGAATCAAAATAGAGAGGAACTCTTAATAGCTCTTCTGCCTTCTGCACATCTCTGAAAGCTTATTCATCTAAAGAGAACCTGAAAACCTAAACTCTCAAACTACTCAAAAATCAATTGAGCACCCGGGAGTCTAAGGGGAAACATAAACTTCGAGTCAGACATAAAGCCTGGTATTAGATATCTAGTGAGACCACAACGCTTAGCGAAACCCAGGTTTTCTCCTCACTGGTATCTTATCTAAAACTTTATAATAACCATATACTGTGCTCCTACATCCACAATGGTTAAAACATAACAATTTAAAATATTATGATGATATGCAAACAAGTAAATCAATTCTGGATTTCTCATCTCATTAAATTTGACTATCTGTCTCAGTTCTAGTTTCTAGGGTCACTATCAACCTATTAGTTTTCATGGGCTGACTAAAAACCTGTTTTAAAGCTTATGGACTCCCTGTCCGGTTTCATAGTTTTCATGGGATCACTAAGAAACTATTGGCCCCTACCAATAACTTTATTATTTCATAGGTTCTCTCTAAACCTATTGGTATCTCCAATAACTTCCCTCGTATCATAGTTTTCATGGGTTGACTATGAACCTACTGACTTCTGTCAACAACTTTATCCGGATAGAGTTTTCATGGATTCACTAAAAACCTATTGGCCCTTTCCAATAACTCTTTCTAAACATAGTTTTCATGGGTTTACTATGAACATGTCTATCTGACAACTTCTTTAATTAGTATTTAGGCATCCTACATTCTGGTCTATCTGACCTCCTGGATACAATTATACTCATTCAGGAATTAACTCAATTTAAATTCACTACTGGGTCAACCTAGCTGGTTATTCTGCCCCTTTTCCCTAAAATACAGTTATGGTCCATTATACAGTGAATATGTATATTAGAAGAAGCAGAAATAATAACATAAACACCTGTGGGTTAATATCCTTGAAATCATTTTAATATGGAACATGGTTAATCCCTTTAACCTATTACTTTATCAAGGAAAGCTTCTTCAAAAACTCCATATTCAAAAGCCATTTTAAACTCCTTTATTTCTGCCATGATTTTTCCTTTAAAAATGAGATTGGGTTCTTTGCTTTGAAAACTAAGGTTTCTAAACCTTAAACCATTGCTTTCGAAACCATTGGTAACCTCCTTCGAAAGCATTTAAATCTTCTTTTCAAAACACTCAAAACCTTTCGAAAGCATCAAAACCTTTCGAAAGCATCAAAATATTCCTTTCGAAACCATCGAAACCTTCCTTTCAAAACCATCAAAACAATCCTTTCGAAAGTATTAGGGTATACATAGAAGCATAGCTTCGAAACCATTTAAAAGTACCTCTTTCAAAACCATTGGGTTTATTCTTAAAAATATCTTTTTGGTCAAAGTGAATATAAATGAAAGTACCCCTTTCAAAACCATTAACGTTCATATAAAAGAGTTTGGGGAAAACTGATGCCTTCGGAACTTTCCTTTTGAAAGCATTAATCATTTAAGCAAAACATTCGCAAGGATAGCTTTGAAACCCCTTTCGAAGCCATTGCTTTCGAAACCATTAAACCCTTTCGAAAGCTTTAGGAAGTGGTTTATTATACTTATGAAACAAAAGCTACCTTTCGAATCAGTTGATGACTTCAATCCATTCGAAAGGCATAAGGTCGGCAGCATGATTTCGACTGGGTTGAAAGTACCACTTTCAAAAGCATTGAATAAAAACAGGGCAACTCATTCGAAAGCATTCATTTTGAAACAAAAAGGCGGTAACATTTTCAAAAGCTATTTAATTGGGTTTCGATTCCTTTGAAAGCTTCCTTTTGAAAACAAGGCAAGCGCTTATCTTTGGAGAGTAAAAGAAAGGCTTCGATCCCTTCGAAAGCTAGGTTTTGATACCATACCTTCTGCCTTTCTCTAGTCCACTATGTACCAACTTATTGACACCTTGTGTATTGGTTTCGACTTGGTTGAAGCGGAAGTACAGGGTCGAAAGGTAGCCTATGAAAGCGGTGAAACAACATTTCTGGGTAAAGACTGTTTTAATGCCTTTTTAAGTAATTTCTTTTTACTAACCTACCCATTTGTAAACATTTAATTGGTTGCCATAAACTTTTCAAATTCTTTCTAAAATAAAACTGCTGTAATTATTTTAGATCGAATTAAAATAACTTAACAAATAAGCCCTTCCTTAAGCTAAACAAATAAAACATTTAAGTCCTTCTTCTAAAATAATTTAATTTCCATAGTAAATTACTCAGGAAAAATCCCCAAAAATCACAGAAATTCACTTTTAATATGTTATCTAACATATATAAATTTCAGACTCAAATTCTTTATAATATAGCCGAAATAAATTTTTAGACCCAATTATTCATATTTTCCTTTGAAAATTCGTAATAAATTATCCATAGCTTGGAAAATAATAAAAATTAAAAGTCATCTCCAAAATAATGTTTTGCATAACATATAAATTCCTCATGGTATTCGAAACACAATATAAACGATTTTGCCTTAAAACCGTATAAAACATTTATCAAACAAACTTGTTAGAAACTATAACATATCATGAAATCCAAGCATATCATCATCAAAAATCATCTTAATGGATTTAAACTTAAACCCGAAATCAAATGATCATTAAAAACAAAAATAGAGATGGTTTTGATTATTATTAACCTTGATTAGGATAAGAACTTGAGATTTAATCTTGGATTAATCGCCCCTTGCTTGATTGCTTAGCTTTTAATTGATTTTTCCCCCCTTTTCTTCCCTAAATTATGGTCGGATTGGTCTTCTTTGATTTACGTTTTTTTATTTTTGAAAATATGAACGTGTAGAGAAAATGGAACGTGGGTTTAGGGGTTATGGGATTATGGTGGTGGCTAATCCCTATAATAACCTTGCATTCTCCTTTATTAGTCAATGTATGATAACATTTTCATAACCCATTATTCTTGTTTACTTAGCACGGCCTCTAATTAACTTCCAAATCTCACACTAATATTTACATTATTCTATTTAATTTATCTAATTATATCTCCGGAATAATGTTATTAAAAATTAGTGGTGTTACAGGCTCCCCTCCTTAAAGAATTTCATCCTCGAAATTCAGTAAGGACCAAGTACTAAACATAGCAATCATCTGTAAGAGTTCCTAACAACCATACTAACCTACTTGACTAGCAACAGTCTATATAAAGCAAATATAGAACATACCCTCACAGTAGATCAGGGTAAGTATCTCTAATCTTGTCTTCTGTCTCCCAAGTACAGTCCTTCTCATTGTCGCTCCACTGAACTTTCACCTACTTGACTATCTCGTTCCTTAACCTTTTCTCATTCCTCACTACAACCCGAACTGGTTGCCTAACAAAAGTCAAATTCATTTCTACTATCAACTCTTCCAACCCTGTGGAGGAATTGTAGTCTCTGGATCATGCACATACTTGTGAAGATAAGACACGTGAAACACATTATGGACTCCTGTCATACTGCTCCGCAACTCTACTTTGTATGCGAGCTTTCCAATCCTCTCTTTAAGTAGGAACGGACCAACATATCTCGGTGCCAGTTTCCCTGACTTTCCGAATCGCACCACACCCTTCATCGGTGATACTTTAATGAAAATCCTATCTCCAACTGAGAATTCTAGGTCTTTACGCCTCTTAACTGTGTAACTCTTCTATCTGGATTGAGTTTCCTCCATCTTTTCTCGGATCAACTCAATCTTCTCTATCGCTTCTCTAACCAGATCTGGCCTAAGACTAATCTGTCTCCAGTCTCTAACCAACATGTTGGAGATTTGCATGGCCTTCCATACAAAGCTTCATAAGGCGCCATTCCTAAACTAGTCTGATAACTATTATTATAGGAAAACTCCACTAAGTGTAGGTGATCTTCCCAAGATCCACCAAATTCCAATACACAAGCTTTTAACAAATCCTCGAGTACTTTATTGACTCTCTCTGTTTGCCCATCCGTCCGAGGGTGATACGTAGTACTCATCTTAAGCTTGGTACCTAACACATCTTGTAGACTCTTCCAGAATTCTCTAGCAAACAAAGCATCTCTGTCACCGACTATACTACTAGGAATTCCTTACGGTCTAACTATGTTCTTCATGAACAACTTAGCTAAAACAGGTGCCGTCCTGATTGACTTAACTGGAATGAAATGGGCACTCTTGGTCAACCTATCCACTATGACCCATATACTTTCATTTCCTCTATTTGACCTTGGCAACCCGTCTATAAAATTCATGGATATCGAATCCCATTTCCAAACCGGTACCTCCAAAGGTTGAAGCAACCCACTCAGCTTCTAATGTTCGGTCTTCACTTGTTGACAGTTTACACACTGCCTAACCTACAAGCCAACACATCTCTTCATACCATCCCAATAGAAGCTCCTCTTCATATCTTGATACATCTTGGTTCCTCTAGGATGAATCGTAAATTTGGATCGATGACATTCCTTAAGTCGTCAACATTCGGAACACACAATCGTCCCTTCTTTCTAAACCATCCTCTCTGGTCAAGGCTAAAATCTTTTAGATCATCAATCTCTGATCCAACCTCAAGCCTTCTAATCTTCTTGGCTACTAATCGATCCTCCTTCTACTTAGAAGCAATCCTTTTGATTAACACTGGTCGAACTTCCTAACAGGTCAACATGGTGGTGCTCTGATTAGAACTAGCAGTCAATCTTAACTGCACACTACTAGTAGTCAAAGCTTCTAAATCTTTCCATTCTGCCAACATAGCTAACACTACATTCCGATGCCTTCTGCTAAGAGCATCCGCTACCTTATTATCTTTCCCAGGAGTATACTCTATACCAAAATCATAAGCAGCTAAAAACTCCAGCCACCTCTGCTGTCTCATATTCAACTCCTTCTGAGAAAATAAGTACCTTAAGGACTTATGATCTGTGTATAGCTCAAATCTCTCCCCTAAGAGATAATGTCTCCATATCTTCAATGCGAAGATCGCCCCAGCCAACTCTAAATCATGAGTAGAATATCTTACTTCATGCGGTCTAAGCTGTCGTGAAGCGTAGGCAATAACTATACCCTTCTACATCAACACAGCTCCTAAACAAGTCCCACATGCATCGGTATATAACACCATCCCTTGGTTTTCGTTTGGAACCACTAACACAGGTGCGTTGGTCAACAAGTGCTTTAACTTAAGGAATGCTTCCTCACATTTGTCAGACCAGATAAACTTCACATCCTTCCTGGTTAACTTAGTCAAAGGTGCTGCTATCCACGAGAAATCCTTGATGAGTCTCTGGTAATAGCCAGCAAGTCCAAGAAAACTTCTAATCTCAGTCACCGTCTCTAGTCTCTTCCAATTATTAACAACTTTGATCTTATCTGGATCGACTGACAAGCCTTTCTCTGATACCACATGACCAAGAAACTTAACCTCTACCTTTCAGAAATGACGCTTGGAAAACTTCGCTTTCAGTTGATGCTGCCTCAACGTCTCAAGCACTACTCTAAGATGATCTTCATGCTCTCTTTCATCCTTAGAGTATACTAAAATGTCATCTATAAACACCAATATGAACCTATCCAAGTACTCTCGGAAAACTCGGTTCATCAAATCTACGAAGAAAGCAGGTGAATTCGTTAACCCGAATGGCATTACTAACCACTCGTACGAACCATACCTAGTTTGAAATGCTGTCAACGGAACACTGTCCTCTGCCACTCTTAACTGATGGAAACCTATCGCCAAATCTAATTTGGAAAATACTCTGGCTCCACACAACTGATCAAATAGATCATCGATTCTCGACAAAGGATAATTATTCTTAATCGTCTTCTCATTCAACTTACGATAGTCGATGCACATTTTTAATGACCCATCCGGTTTCTTGACGAACACCGCGGCCGCTCACTAAGGCAAACTGCTTGGTCTAATAAAATTCCCCCTTCTAGATCCACTAGCTGCACCTTCAATTCCTTCATCTCAGTCCATGTCATCCTGCTAGGAGGTCTACTTACAGGTTCAGCTCCTGGCACAAGATCTATCTGAAACTCAACAGCTCGTTTTGGTGGTAGTCCTGTAACCGGCTCAAAAACGTCTGCAAACTCTCTTGCTACTCGAACCTGACTTTACTCTTCTCCCACTTTCATAGCACTTAACAAAGCACAAACACTCTGGTCAGAATTCTCCACTGAGAATATGATTCGGTTATGACTATCAATGTGTCTCAACGATATTTCCCTATACTGGAAAAATATCCTAGCTTCATATTTACCCAACCTATCCATACCCAAAATGATCCCAAAATCTACGAAATAAAAAACATACAAACGACATCCAAACTTATGACCTAACAAATCAAGTTCTAACCAGTCACATCTCATCCCCATAGTTGCATATCCTTCTATTAGATTCGCAACCCTTAAGGAAGTAACAAGGTATGTGGGTTCTAAGCATAACCTACCAACCAAACACTGAAATATAAATGAATGTGATGCACCAGTATCAAATAGTACCCTAACTAGTATACTCCGAATCAAAAGCATACCTTCCATCATGATCTTCCCTTTTTCAGCTGCAGTTGGCCTAACAGATGATGGCCCAATAGAAAAGACCTTTCCCTTGTCCCCCCTGATTGGTTCTGGACACTGATTCTTATAATGCCCAACTTGATCACAGTTGAAGCACTTCACACCGTTCTTTTCTGCAGCCTTCTTCCCCTGCCTGACCGGCACTCATGAGCATAATGACCTTTCTTGTCATACTTGAAGCAAACAAAATCAGCCTTTGCCTTCTTGGCAGCCTCTCCCTTCTGGGCTCCCTTCTTCTTAAAGAATTTCCTCTTCTTTCCTTAAGAACCCTGGGATTCAACCGACTTTTCTTTCCCATAATTTGCAAGCATTTCCTCATGTTGGATTGCCATCTCCACAACTACATTACAAGGATCTCGGAGATGTGGCAGGGTCGCCCTAGCAATCTCGGGCCTCAATCCTCGAATGAACTTTTAATTCCTCTTGATGACGGTGTCAATGGTAGCATACCCATATCGGGACAACTCATCAAACTTAATAGCATAATCTATTAGCGACATCTCTCCCTACACTAAATCCATAAACTTTCTCAACAATGTTGACTTAGCAACTTGAGACAAAAACCTCTGCTTGAATCTCCTTCAAAATTCTACCTAAGTCAACTCTTCCTCCGGAACTCCGACAGTAACACTATTCCACCAATGAAGCACTGCTCCCTGCAAATGTCTAAAGGCTAGTCCCATCTTTTTATCATCATTCGAACCTAAATAAGCGAATATTCTCACACAATGCAACAACCAATTCTCAATTCCAATGGCATCCTCTGTTCCCACAAATGGCTTCCCACCAAGACTGGTGTAATCTCTACTCAACTTAGCATAGTTATTCCTAATTGGAGCCACAACATTAGCCCCTCCAACATTCCCGGCTACTCTAGCCGCTTCTCCAGCTTGCATCAAATTGACAAAGAACTGATACATCATCCACATATCTACTATCGGATTTCCAGCACCTGCATTGGCATCTGCATTTTGATTAGCAATTGTCGGTCGACCTTGGTTCCTCCTGGTGGGTCGAACATTTTTGTTTGTTTTGGTGCTTCCTCCATTGAGATTTCCTCTTCCGTTTCCTGCCTCCATAGCTTCCTTTCTCGTAAATCTACATACGAGCCTTAGTAAGATACAGAAGAACGGTCTAAGAGAGAGAGGAATATGAACTTATATATATATATATATATATATATATATATCAAATACAGGTATGTTACTATAGCGTTAACTCAAACCCCGATCTTTTTTTTCTGATTCATTGGATTGTGTCTGAAAATATTTTGGGTTTAAATTTCTTTTAAGTTTTCATAAACTTATGCTCTGATACCAACTTGTAACATCCCCTACTTGGAGGCCCAAAAATAACGGCCACGGATGCTGCAGTCATCCATAGTTATTAATCCTCGGCAACCAAATACGGTAGTGTTAGAGACATTGATATAACAGAAACACATGGATATGGAAAAAATTTAAAATTATTAAACAACTTTCTCATTCCATTTCAAATCATTTCAAATTCATTACATAATCCCAGGTTCGAGGACCACATTCAAAGAAAATATAATTATTACAACATATGACAAGAGCAACATATGAAGATGCTCCCTTAGGTGATCAGAGTATATATAACTAGGCAATCAAACAACTTGCCTTTATAACAAAACATAGCGGAATCAAAAATAGAAAGGAACTCCTAATAGCTATCCTGCCTCCTGCACGTCTTCGGAAGCTTATTTTTAAAGAGAACCGGAAAACCTCAACTCTCAAACTACTCAAAATCAATTGAGCGCCCGAGAGTTTAAGGGTAAAACATAAACTTCAAGTCAGACATAAAGTCTGGTATGAATGATAACCTACCATCTCAAACAATTTAGATATCTAGTGAGACCACGCCGCTTAGCGGAACGGGTTTTCCCCTCACTAGTATCTTATCCAAACTTTATAATAACCATATATTGTGCTCCTACATCCACAATGGTTAAAACCTAACAATTTAAAATATTATGATGATATACAAACAAGTAAATCAATTCTGGATTTCCCATCCCTATTAAATTTGACTATCTGTCTTAGTTATAGTTTCTAGGGTCACTATTAACCTATTAGTTTTCATGGGCTGACTAATAACCTGTTTTAAAGCTTATGGACTCCCTATCCGGTTTCATAGTTTTCATGGGATCACTAAGAACCTATTGGCCCCTACCAATAACTTTATTATTTCACGGGTTCTCCCTGAACCTGATTGTATCTCCAATAACTTCCCTCATGTCATAGTTTTTATGGGTTGACTAAGAACCTATTAAATTATGTCAATAACTTTATCCAGATATAGTTTCATGGGTTCACTACAAACCTATTGGCCCCCGCCAATAACTCTTTCTAAACATAGTTTTCATGGGTTTATTAAGAACCTGTCTATCTGAAAACTTCTTTAATAAGTATTTAGGCATACTACATTCTGGTCTATCTGACCTCATGGATGCAATTCTTCTCATTCAGGAGTTAACTCAATTTATATTCACCACTAGGTCGACCTAGCTGGTTATTCTGCCCCTTTTCCCTAAAATACAGTTATGGGTCCATTTTACAGTGAATATGTATATTCGAAGAAGCAGACATAATAACATAATAACACCAACAACTGTGGGTTAATATCCTTGAAATCATTTTAATATGGAACATGGTTAACCCCTTTAACCTGTTACTTTATCAGGGAAAGCTTCTTCAAAAACTCCATATTGAAAAGCCATTTTAAACTCCTTTATTTCTGCCCTGGTTTTTCCTTTAAAAATGAGATTGGGTTCATTGATTTGAAAACCGAGGCTTTTGAAACCTTAAACCTTTACTTTCGAAACCATTGGATAACCTCCTATGAAAGCATTTAAATCTCCTTTTCAAAACACTCAAAACATATGACTTTCGAAACCTTTCGAAAGCATCAAAACCTTCCTTTCAAAACCACCAAAACAATCCTTTCGAAAGTATTAAAGTATACATAGAAGCATAGCTTCGAAACCATTTGAAAGTACCTCTTTCGAAACCATTGGTTTAATTCTTAAAAATATCTTTTGGGTTAAAGTGAATATAAACGAAAGTACCCCTTTCGAAACCATTAACCTTCATATAGAAGAGTTTGGGGAAAACTGATGGCTTCGGAACCATCCTTTCGAAAGCATTAATCATTTAAGCAAAACATTTGGAAGGATAGCTTCGAAACTCCTTTTGAAGCCATTGCCTTTGAAGCCATTAATCTCTTTCAAAAGCTTTAGGAAGTGGCTTATTATACTTAAAAAAAGGCTACCTTTCGAATCAGTTGATGACTTCAATCCATTCGGAAGGCATAAGGTCGGCAGCATGGTTTCGACTGGGTTGAAACTACCCCTTCCGAAATCATTAAATTAAAACAAGGCAACCCATTCGAAAGCATTCTTTTCGAAACAAAAAGGCGGCAACATTTTCGAAAGCTATTTAAATGGGTTTTGACCCCTTCGAAAGCATCCTTTTGAAAACAAGGCATGCGCATATCTTTGGAGAGTAAAACAAATGCTTCGACCCCTTCGAAAGCTAGGTTTCGATACCATACCCTCCGCCTTTCTCCAGTCCACTACGTACCAACTTATTGATACCTTGTGTATTGGTTTCGACTTGGTTGAAGCGGAAGTACAGGGTCGAAAGGTAGCCTATGAAAGCGGTGAAACAACATTTCTGGGTAAAGACTGTTTTAATGCCTTTTTAAGTAATTTCTTTTTACTAACATACCCATTTGTAAACATTTAATTGGTTGCCATAAACTTTTCAAATTCTTTCTAAAATAAAACTGCTGTAATTATTTTAGATCGAATTAAAATAACTTAACAAATAAGCCCTTCCTTAAGCTAAACAAATAAAACATTTAAGTCCTTCTAAAATAATTTAATTTCCATAGTAAATTACTCAGGAAAAATCCCCAAAAATCACAGAAATTCACTTTTAATATGTTATCTAACATATATAAATTTCAGACTCAAATTCTTTATAATATAGCCGAAATAAATTTTTAGACCCAATTATTCATATTTTCCTTTGAAAATTCGTAATAAATTTTCCATAGCTTGGAAAATAATAAAAATTAAAAGTCATCTCCAAAATAATGTTTTGCATAACATATAAATTCCTCATGGTATTCGAAACACAATATAAACGATTTTGCCTTAAAACCGTATAAAACATTTATCAAACAAACTTGTTAGAAACTATAACATATCATGAAATCCAAGCATATCATCATCAAAAATCATCTTAATGGATTTAAACGTAAACCCGGAAATCAAATGATCATTAAAAACAAAAATAGAGATGGTTTTGATTATTATTCACCTTGGTTAGGATAAGAACTTGAGATTTGATCTTGAATTAATCCCCCCTTGCTTGATTGCTTAGCTTTTAATTGATTTTTCCCCCTTTTCTTCCCTAAGTTTTAGCCGGCTTGCTCTTCTTTGATTTATGTTTTTTGAGTTTTGAAAATATGAACGTGTAGAGAAAATGGAACGTGGGTTTATGGGTTATGGGATTAAGGTGGCAACTAATCTCTATAATGCCCTTGCATTCTTCCTTTATTAGTTAATGTATGAAAACATTTTCATAACCCATTATTCTTGTTTACTTAGCATGACCTCTAATTAATTTCCAAATCTCAATCCCCTTATCACACTAATATTTACATTAATCTATTTAATTTATCAAATTAAATCTCCTGAATAATGTTATTAAAAATTAGGGGTGTTACAAACACCGTGCTCATGGATGCCGGGCATGCAAAGGAAAGAGAGCTGTTGAGAAGAAAGGAGTGAGATGTTTCAACTGCGATCAGATTGGACACTGTAAGAACCAATGCAAGGAGCCAGCCAAGGATGGAAAAAGCAAGATTTTTGCATTGGAACCAACTGCCTCAAGACCAACAGAAGAGGAGAAGGGAAAAACTAAGTTGGGAGGTCCGCTTTTTATTCATGGTGTATCAGCTAGAGTTCTATTTGACACTAGTGTATCACATTCTTTTATATCGCATTGTTTGGTAGATAAGCTTAAACTAGAATCCTCATACCTAGTTACTTCCTTAAGGGTTGCAAATCCGATAGAAGGGTATGTGACACTTGGGATGAAGTGTGACCAGTTAGAGTTTGAATTGTTAGGTCATACATTTGTTTGAAGTTTGCATGTGTTTGATTTCGTAGGGTTCGGAATTATTTTGGGTATGGATTGGTTAAGTAAATACGATGCTAGGATATTTTGCCATGATAGGAAAATATCGTTTAGACACCCTGACTGTAGTGATCGGATTGTATACACAGTAGAAAACCCTAGTTTTAAGGTTAATGCTTTGTTGGGTGTTGTGGAGGTAGAAGGCGAGTTGAATAAAGTTTTCATTGTTAGAGAATTCGCAGATGTCTTTGAAACCGTAGTAGGATTGCTGCCAAAACGAGCCATTGAGTTTCGGATAGATTTAGTACCAAGACAGAACCGATAAGTAGACCGCCAAGTAGAATGACACTTACCGAGATGGGGAGCTAAAGGTGTAGTTGGTGGATTTGGAAGGCAAGAATTTTATCAGACTAAGCAGTTCGCCTTGGGGAGCAGCCGTAGTGATTGCTAAGAAACCAGACGGATCGTTAAGGTTATGTATCGATTATCGTAAGTTGAATGAGAAGACAATAAATAATCGATATCCGTTACCTAGAATTGATGATTTGTTCGACCAGTTGAGTGGAGCCAAAGTATTTTCCCAATTGGATTTTACAACAGGGTTCCATCAGCTTAGAGTGGCAGAGGATAGTATTCCTTTGACGGCGTTTAGAACCAGATATGGATCATACGAATGGTTAGTAATGCCATTCGGACTAATTAATGCGCCAACATTCTTTGTAGACTTGATGAACCGAGTTTTTCGAGAACACTTAAATAGGTTCGTGTTGGTTTTCATAGATAATATTTTGATATATTCTAAAGATGAAAGAGAGCATGAGGTTCATCTTAGAGTAGTGCTTGAGACATTGAGGTAGCATCAACTGAAAGCGAGATTTTCGAAGCGTTGTTTCTGGAAGAAGGAAGTAAAGATTCTTAGTCATGTAGTCTCAGAGAAAGGGTTGTCTGTAGATCCGACTAAGATTGAGGCGGTGTATAATTGGAAGAAACCCGAGACAATGACTGAGATAAAGAGTTTTCTTAAATTAGCTGGGTATTATCAGAGGTTTATAAAGGATTTTTCACGGATAGTGGCACCGATGACCAAGCTAACGCGAAAGAATATGAAGTTCGTTTGGACCGATAAGTGTGAGGAAGAATTCTAGAGATTGAAACACTTATTGAGTAATGCACCTGTGTTAGTTGCTCCAGAAGAGAATCGAGATTTAGTAGTGTATATGGATGCATGTGGAACCTGATTAGGAGCTGTGTTAATGCAAAGGGGTAAAGTGATTGCCTATGCTTCTCGACAGCTTAAACCACATGAGGTTAGATACACAACACACGATTTGGAATTAGATGCGGTAATTTTTGCGTTGAAGGTGTGGAGACATTACCATATGGAAGGGAGATTTGAGCTATATACGGATCATAAGTCGCTGAAGAATTTATTCTCTCAAAAGGAGTTGAATATGAGACAACAAAGGTGGTTAGAGTTTTTAGCCACTTATGACTTTGGTATAGAGTACACACTAGGAAAAGGCAACAAGGTTGCGGATGCACTTAGCAGAAAACATCAGAATGCAGTATTGGCAATGATAGCCGAGTGGAAAGATTTAGCAGCATTGACTACATGCAGGATATAGTGGAGATCTGAACCTAGATCTAGTGAGGAAACTACTATGTTGTCATGTTTAGAAGTTAGACCAGTGATGATCAAAAAGATTGCTTTTGAGCAAAAGGAGGATCCATTATTAGTTGAACGGATTAGCAAGTTAAGTGATGGAACAGAGAGCGATGACTTGAAAGATTTCAGTCTTGACCAGAATGGATGGTTAAGGAAGAAAGGGAGACTGTGTGTTCCGAATGTGAGAAACATTAGGAAGGAAGTTCTAGAAGAATGCCATTGTTCGAAGTTCACTATTCATTCGGGAGGAACTAAGATGTATCAGGATATGAAAAGAAGTTTCTTTTGGGAAGGTATGAAGAGAGATGTAGGCTTATGGGTGTAATAGTGTTTGAACTGTCAATAGGTAAATGCCGAACATTAGAAGCCAAGTGGGTTACTTCAGTCTTTAGATGTTTCCATATTATAACGACTCGTATTTTTAGCCATCTGCTATTAGAATAATTAACTAATTTTAAATATTGAAATATTAATTTTTATAAGTTGAATAACTTAATTTTCTGATATGGAGAATATTTGAATTTGTGAATTTTGAAAGCTATGGTAAATTTTAAAATGTTAACTGCTGAATATGATTAAATTGGAATTCAAGAATAATTCCATCATGTCCGGAATAAGAGTATTTAGTGTAGAACAATAAGCAGCACGAGACGTTGGCACTCGAGATATTTTTCCCGTGAATGACTCGACGCGACATTTAAATAAATATATATACACACATACATTCAAGCTTCATAATTGCAAACTTCAAATCAACCTACAAAGTGAAAAAAATGATGAAGCCTAAACCTCCAACCACCTTATATGTATACCTACAACCTCCTTCTGGATTGGACTATACACTTCTTTCTCTTATATATATAGCCGAGCTTATTCATTTATTAAAAAAAATTCTGCCATCAAGATAAAAATAGGGATTGTGTTGTTCAAGCTTAAAGGGAGGAGATAAGCAGTATTCATCATTTTAAAACCTGCGAGTAAAACACTTTAGATTATTTACTGGTTATCATATATATATATATATATATATATATATATATATATATATAACTATGATTTTGGGATTTAATCTTTGATCTATGTAAAGTGTTCATGTGTTTGTTATGTATATATGTGTATGTACATGTGTGATTATGCATTGATAGTTCCACCTGCACATCAAAAACCCTGTACTTCTTCCAAAAGCTCCACTATTCTTGTTGTTTTTGTTTAAACAATTAAAGCTTTGACTTTTAAAAATCAATATCTCCACATCCAGTTAGTTTTAAATCTTGATTCCAAAATAAAAGTTGTTTATTTTTGAGCATAGAACATTTTAAATTTTATTTCATTCGAATCCATCAAGCATAGAGAGAGGAAACAATATTTAACAGTGAATGGGTCAGTTATGGCCGAAATTCAAATATCATAATTTAATCAAAGGATCATATTGTCGTGATTGTTGTTGAAAAATAGGATTTTTAAGAGTTGTTTGAGAATTTTTAGTGGCGTTTGGAAGGAGAAATTGGGAGATGATCTGGTTTGGGTGAAATGCCAAATTCCGGCGACATAGGCGATGTCATGGCATGGTGTTTGGCGTGGAGGATGCTTGGTTGATGGCGCATATGAGAAAAATGGAGCGATGATTTTTAGTCGCGTGTGTGACATAAACGAGTTCGTACTAGGGCTTAGTGTGCTTATTTTTGTTCTCGGGTTCTTGATCAAATGCGACAAGGAGAGAGAAAAAGGAGCGTGTGCATAGGGGGAAATGGTGGAGAGATGATGGCGGAGCTATGGATGAAATCTGGTGGTGGATGGTGGTCGTGCACATCGTGGCGAGGCGTTTTAGTGGGCTCGACGTTGTTTCCAGTTTTGGGTAAGATGTTCAATTTTCGAATCGAAGATGTTGCCGTGGTTTCCAGGTGGCAGTCGAGTCGTGATGGTCGTGGCGACTGGTGAGGATGGTCGACATCGAGATTTGTTGACCGGAGATTGTGTGCAAGTGCACGTTTTTTCATGCATAGATTCGTGTACGCGAGTGAAGAGTAACGGCGGACGAAAGTGGAAGAAGAAGTTTAGTTTTGTATCGGCTGGATTGTGTTTGTTTGGGTTAGGTTGGTTTAAAACTAAATTTAATTAATTATTATATTTATAATCTTTAAATTCAAAACATTATTTCTCCTTCATCTAAAATCCAATCGACGCATGAGTTTTTGCGTCAAAATCCTATCGCCTAGTATTTCCATCTAAACTAATATGGTCAAGACTTCTATAAGGTGAAAATTTAATGATTTATAACAATTTAAGTAAATAAATAAGTAATTTCATAATTATTAATTATATGTTAATTAATCAATTAATTCTTAAATGGACTATTTAATTTTGATTAACTAAGAATAAATCATTTTATAAACTTATTTGATTGACAAGTAATTGAATTGAATTTCATAAACTTATAAACTTCTTGGTTGACTTAAATTGGATTGAGTATGATAAATTGGACATTTGTTTAGTGGAAATAAATCGCTGTTCCGCTAATTAAATTAATTGGACCCTGTTTAGTAGAATAAATCATCGTTCTGCTATTATTAATTGGAAAAGTTAAATTGGACATTTATTTAGAAGGAATAAACCCGTTCTGCTATTACATTAGTGTGGACACTCAATTACATTCCAATGGACTAGTATTGGATAAGTGTTTTATTAACAATTGCTGGTTAATTATGGATTTAATTTACATATATGATGTTATGTAAATAACTGGATTATAACTTGGATAGTTAAAGGAATTAATGATGACTCGATTAAGTTCCATTGAAGTTGCTAAGCCTCTTTCCAAAGTTGATATTTGAATCAAAGTTATTTTAAGAATAATTATTATTTATTAACAAGGTTATTAAAGGTAATTATTATTTGTTTTAAAAAGATAATTAATAATTGTTTTATTAATGATTTTAAGTTAATTATTTTGTTAATATGATTCTTAAAGGTTATTTAAGAATATTTAATTATTGTTTTAATGTTATTATTATTTTAAAGTTAATTAGTATTATAATACTATTAATTTAAAAGATAATTTATTAATATTATTTGAAGTTAATTAATCATTATATAAAATTTTAAATATTTAAAGTCATATTTTATAATATTAAAAAGGTTTACTCACTATAATTAAATAAGGTTTTGTTCTAAGAGAACTTGATTTAAACGAAAGGATTTAAAAAGGAAAGTTTTACAAATGGTTTGAGATTTATAAAAGAATATTTTTCTAATTAAACTGGGAAGTTTATAAAGAAACTTTTAAATAAATTTGAAGATATTTTTGAAGTAAAAAGATATTTGGAAAGAAGTGGTTGATTTTCATAGCGTAATTCGAGGAGCAGAGATTACCTACAGTTGTTATGTTTTCACTGGGATAGCGATGTAACCATTGTGCAAACTGCGATCTATGATTGATTTCATGGCATAAATCGAGAGGCAGAGATTGCCTAAGTTATGTTTGGTTTTTCTGGGATAGAGACGTAACCATTGAGCTGCGATCCATGGTCGATCCAAGTATTTTTGAAGGAATGATTTGTGAATATACTTATCCGGTGAGATAAGTATATGTCTGATTTTGATGAAGAGATTTAATTTATTGAAATTAAATTAAACGAGGCTTAGTGATTTCAGTGGGAAATGTAATCTTTGGTTGAATGTTTCTTTATTTGATAGTTAAATAACCGACTATCAAATCTTGACCCAAATATGCAATCCTTTTTAATTTTGGTGTTAGGGAAATAGTCCCTACTTAACATCGAAGGATTTTAACTTTGGAAATATCTAGGGGAAACATGGGAATCATATGGTACGGTTACTATCGGGTTGCTATACTATACGTATTAACTAGTGGATCTTCTAGGATAAATGATAAGGAGATCCATCCACTTAAACGGTTAGGGGGTGATGCCCGATCTTATGTATTGTCAGATTATTTCCTAAAGGACTGGTATTGAGCATTACGGAAAGACGACGAATTGTTTTTGGAGCACCTAGGAAATGGAGAGTGTACTCGTAAGAGATGACTCGGAACCCATGACCTACTACGAAACCATATACGTTTAAATGGAGGAGATGCGTTATATTTTGAGATGTTGAAATCCATGTGGGGTTCCGTGACTCGTTGGAGTGTGGGAATCTGTATGAGATTCCAAGATCTATTGAGGTGTGGAATTCATATGTGATTCTGTGACCTGTTAAGGTGTGGGAATCCATGTGGGATTCCATAATTTATTTTGGAGACGGTGCATGAGCTGGAAACCGGACGTGGCCTCATCAGCGGAAATGACTAAAACCAGAGATAGGATGCATAGCCCGGGGGCCTATCTAACCCATGAGGGTGTAGTCATCTCTCTTTCTAGCAAGTCCCTATCATTTATTTTATGCATGCTGGGAGTGATTCACTCGGCCTAGGTGGCCAGTTATGTATTTCCTATGTACCTCGGCTAGACAGGTACTGGCCCTCGGAAGGATAACCCTGATCCTTTTGCAGGAGAGCCGTTCTCGAAGTACTGAGGGCGCCTCCATGGAAATCCTACACAATTAGCGAACGAGCCTTATCGAGTTTTGATTTTTATGACTAGTATCGTTATGATGTACACAGCACATGCATCGCAGCTACTTGTTATTATTACTTTGGCTATTAGACACTATTATAATATCAGATGATTTTCTGTAAAAGATTTTTCGTTATCGTAAGGTAAAAACCCATCCGTGTTTATGTGCGGTATGGTCTTACGAGATACCTTTGTTTTGAAAAGGTTATTAAACTTTAAGAATCAGGTTGATTGTGTTTCTCATGCTGGGTTAACTAGACGGACCCGGGCGTGGTTTTTCCTAGATGCTCGGGTCAGACCGAGCATATTTTCCAGGTATAGATGGATATTTTGGAGCTTCAGGAGAAGAGCTGGAGTCCCAAAGACATATTCACGTAGATGATTTTATTTCAATTGTTTACATTATTGTATATTACTCAGCAGTTGTGAGGACAGGTTATTATGACTGTCCGAGCTGAAATAGGTTGGTATACTCTGGTTGATGTCTGTATATATATACATATATTGCAGTTTTGTTTTTGTGTAAAGATTAACATATATTATAGATTGTTCGTTCTGTTGTGAGATTCTGTGTTGCTTAGTTTCATCTTGTATTCTTCTTCTTTCTTTCCCCTAACTATCCGCCTTTCCGTTCAATTTGGGCTGGACATGTGTGGTATTTTGTCAGTTTAAACTGTATGGAAAAGTGGGTCGTTACACGTATGGAAGTGGGATTCTATCTCAATGGATTTTATAGACAGGTTGCCAAGGTCAAATAGAGGAAATGAATGCATATGGGTCATAGTGGACTGGTTGACCAAGAGTGCCCATTTCATTCCGGTTAAGTCAACCAGGACGACACCTATTTTAGCTAAGTTATTTGTGAAGAATGTAGTTAGACTGCATGGAATTCCTAGTACCATAATAAGTGATAGAGATTCCTTATTCACTAGCGAGTTCTGGAAGAGTCTACAGGAGACTTTGGGTACCAAGCTCAAGATGAGTATCGCTTACCATTCGCAGACAGATGGGCAAACATAAAGGATTAACAAAGTCTTAGAAGATTTGTTATGAGCTTGTGTGCTAGATTTTGGAGGATCATGGGATGACCATCTACACTTAGTCAAGTTTTCGTATAACAACAGTTATCAAGCTAGTATAGGGATGACACCATTTGAAGCTTTGTATGGAAGGCCGTGCAAATCTCCCATTTGTTGGTTAAAGACCGGGGATAGGTTACTTCTTGGTTCAGATTTGGCTAGAGAAGCTGCTGAAAAGATTGAGTTCATTCGAGTCAGAATGAAGGAAGCTCAATCTAGGCAGAAGAGCTATGCAGATAGAAGATGGAAAGACTTAGAATTCTGAGTTGGAGATCATGTTTTCGTCAAGATATCACCGATAAAAGGTGTAATTCGATTTGGAAAATCAGGAAAACTAGCGCCAAGATTCGTTGGACCATTTCCTATTATAGAAAGGATTGGGAAACTCGCATATAGAGTGGAGTTACTAAGTAGTTTGGCAAGAGTCCATAATGTTTTTCATAATTCTCACCTAAGGAAGTGTATTCGAGATCCAGAGACTACTATAGCACCGACTGGGTTAGATGACTTAGTAGTGGAACCGAATTTTACTATAGTTAGAAAACCAGTTTGTGTAGTCGCGAGAGATAAGAAGAGGCTAAGGAACAAGACAGTTAGGTTAGTCAAAGTCCAGTGGAGTGATGACTAGAGAGACTGTGCTTGGGGAACTGAGAGCATGATTAGAGATACTTATCCTGATTTGTTTCATGGTATGTTTTACCTTTATAATTGATTTTAATGAGTACCTTATCGTAATTTCGAGGAGGAAATTCTTTAAGGAGGGGAGTCTGTTACAACCCTAATTTTGACTAACATTATTTAGGACATTTAATTAGATAAATTAAATTAAATAATGTAAAATATTAAGAGATTGAGATTTGTATAATTAGAAGGTAGCCATGCCTAATTAACCAATGAACAAAGGAGAATTAAAATGAAATAGGAGAGGGTAATAAGTTAAGGGCAAAATAGGAATATGTTATATTCTTATACCCTAAACGCTTTATTCTATTTTCATTTACAAATGTTCACCAATAAAACTAAATTCAAGCTTGGCCGACCACTATTAAGAGAAAACAAGGGGAAGATAAGCAAGAATTACGGAAGGGATCTTAGTCAAATCAACTCTAGAGCAAATCTCAAACTCCTTAACAACAAGCTAAGGTGAATGATAGATTATATCTCATATTGATTATTTTTGGTTTCTAGATCAGATCTGAACATGTTTTGCAAAGTATTATGCCATGTTTTGATTGTTAAATGGGTATATATGCTTGTTGATGATTTTTGGTTGTTTCATATAGATTTTATGATAAGTTATGATTAGAAAAACCTATTAAATGACATCCAAATGGCTTGCATTTTTGATATAAGGTCAGAAACATTATTTTAGAGACGAGTTTCAAGTTTCGTAATTTTTTGAGTTGTTGTGGATTTATTATAAA
This sequence comes from Allium fistulosum, assembly GCA_030737815.1. Classification (NCBI taxonomy): domain Eukaryota; kingdom Viridiplantae; phylum Streptophyta; class Magnoliopsida; order Asparagales; family Amaryllidaceae; genus Allium; species Allium fistulosum. The sequence continues at coordinate 270,110,064 of CM060902.1, read as the reverse complement.
TTTTCTAGCAAAGAAAATGGTTAAATTGGGTTTAAATTAATTTCAGCTATTATATGTTAGCTTTAGATCAGAAATTTAAATATGTTAGAAAACACATTAAAAGTGATTTATGGGAATTTTTGCAGAATTTTCCTAAGTGTTTTATTAAAGATATAAAATTATGTAAGGTATGAGACTTAAATGTTTCATATGTTTATAAAAGGAGAAGGGGCAATTTGCTAAATGTTTTAAATTAACAATTACTGAATTCGGCAGCACTTTTAGAAAATATTTTGGAAATTAATTTGGCAACCAATTATATGATGACAAATAAGCAAGTTAGTTGGAAAGATATTACTTTATAAAGTTAAAAATCAGTTTTGTAGAAGATTGTTGTTTCGCCACTTTTGGCAGCCACCTTTCGATACCATACTGCTGCCCCCATCCTAGTCGAAACCAATACACATGCTACCAATGCCTTGGTACGTAGTGGATTGGATATAAGCGAAAGGTATAAAGTTGAAACATGCTTTCGAAGGGGTCGAGGCCTTGTTTTTCTTTCAGAGGAGATGTCGCTTGCTTTGCTTTCAAAGGAATGCTTCCGAAAGGGTTTTACTATAGCTTTCGACAGTATTTGCGCCTTTTTGTTTTGAAAAAGCTGTTGATAGTGTTGAAACCCTTGCTTCCGCATTCTACCTTTTGACCCAGTTGAGAACGCTTATGCCTTTAAACATTGATTTCGAAAGGGTGTTTTCGCTTTTAAATAAGAAGCCGCTTCTCCATGCTTTCGAAGGGGATGGTTTCGAAGCCATCTACTTTCTTTTACTTAGGAAATTGTTTTCGAAAGAGTTGCTTTCGCCCTTGTCGTTTTAAGACTCTTTGTTCCATTGAAAGTTAAACCCAAAAGGTTTTGAAAGGAAGGTTTTAAATGGTTTTGAAACTAAATTCCACAAGCTTTTACTTGAACCCAATGCTTTCGAAAGTTTTGTTTTAAGTAAAGGACTTTATGCTTTCGAAAGGTATATAATGAAGGTATCGAAGGAGAGATTTCCCAATGTTTTCGAAAGGTTTACTTTGAGTATTTAAGTGGAAGATTTCCATTACTTTCCAAAGGCAAGTTTGAAGTGTTTTAAAAGGAGGATGTCTAAACTTTATAAAACCTTCGAAAGGACACTTTCAACGGTTTCGAAAGGTATGTTTTAGGCCTTTCGGCCTAGATTTTCAGGGTAAAATAGTTATCTTGTTTCGAAAGGGGTACTTTCAAAGGTTTCGAAAGAGACTGTTTAAAGCTTTTAAACAAGGGTTTTGAAGGTTTTCATCAACAATGTTTGGTGTAAAGCATATATCATGGCAAAGAGATTTGAGTAAAGCAAATAGTATATTTTCCTTGTTTAAGTATGATTTAAAGGGTTAAATCAATTTGAAAGATGTTTTCAAGGAAAATTTGATGGGTAGTTAACCCTAAGTGAATGACTCAGATATTTGAATACCAGATGGGACTGGTATAGGGTCGCGCCCTATACATTAGGTATAGCCCCTAGCTAATTTATTCCAAAATTCCAGTGTATAGGGCTTAGTCATATGTAAGACTTAAATGATGTTACACACAGAAAGGAACATACCAAGAAGGAGAATAAGTTATTGGAGCCCGCAAAACCATTAGGATCAGTTGACCCTGGGAGAAGTAAGTTAAGGATAGACTGTCCAGAAGTGTGTCTAAAGATGGTAGATTATTTTTTTGTCTGGTAGGCCCAACTCAGCCAATGGTTAGTAGTTAGCCAAACAAAACTATAATGTTCGGACAGATAGTCCATTTATTACCTGGTTTATGAGCATATATAATATTGCTATTATTGTTTTAATCAATTTGATTGTAGGATTCTGATTTGCAAAAGGATACGTTTTAAAGGTATATTAGTGAGGGGAAACCCATTCCGCTAAGCGGTGTGGTCTCACTTAATGTCAGTAATCCGAGATGTAATAGCATTATTCACATCAGGCTTTATGTCTGACTCGAAGTTTATGTTTTTTCCCCTTAAACTCTCGGGTGCTCAAAATTAATTTGAGTAGATTGAGAGTTAAGGTTTTCAGGTTTAGTAGGTTGGACGAATAAAGCTTCTGAAGACATGCAGGAGCCAAAGCTAGCTATATAGGAGCTATTTAGTTTTATTTCCGCTGTGATGTATTGAGACTGATATGTCTATTTAGTACTCTAATCATCCAAGGAGGCATCTTCATATGTCGCTCTTGGCGTAATTTGTAATAATTATATTTGATCAAAACCTAGGAATCATTTGGGATTATGTACCTGAATATGAAATATTGATTTGAAATGTAATCAGAAAAATTGTTTTAAATCTGTGTTGATTTTATTTCAATTCATGTGCTTCTGATATTATGGATACCATTAACATTACCGTATTTTTTCACCGGAAGTTAACACTATAGATGACTATAGCATCTGTAGCGCTTAGCTTTGGGCTTCAAGATAGGGGATGTTACAGGAGCCACCGTGCCTAGACTCCCCTAGACTCACCTAAGAGGCTAAATGTAAACACTCTGAATACATTAAGCTTTCTTATTAAGTGTCAATAGTCCCTCTTAGTCCTTGAACCGTAATCGTTCACATTGCTCATTTATTTTAGTTATAACATCACTCTGATGTTATGGAACCCACTCCCCTTTAGAGTTTATAAATCTTGTGAGATTGAACCCTATCGTGGCACCCTACCGTATACAATTGGATTTTAGACTGATAGTCAAGGCACCCTGCCATTTAATAACTCTTCGAGCCGGTATATTTTTGCGATCGTGGTTCAATACATTCTTTCAATTAGTAATTGTGTACCCTACACATTTAGATAAAATGTCTTTTGCTTTTGATTAAATGGTACTCTGTCATTTATTAGCCTCTCTAAGCTTTCTTTACTATAAAACAACTTAACACAATTTTAACTTATGAAAATCCCAATTTAATTTCATCTCTATGAAATGGTTCATTAACACTTGGAAAATGTCTCCCAAAGTGTCCCCAAGTATTCATTATTTTACTTAGAAAAGTATTGCTTCCCAAGCTATCACACATTGTATTCAATTGTTGTGTATTGGTTATCCCATAGCCATCATGAACCAACTATCTCTTAGACCATCTATAGTAGCAAAAGTTCATGATGTTGAGACATTCTTATCTTTGTGAGTTGATACTACACGAGTTATTATGTATTAGCCTCATGAATATCCTTGTGGATCTACAATGCAAGCGTCATCGTGGGTTAGCAATAACCAAGCTGTCATATCTCTACTCAGCTAGTCCATCGTGTTTTATTCAACAAAAGTGATACTAAAGGCCGTGTTCAAATCCCAATAGTCACTATCTGGTGTCATCTAATTGAAGCCCTTGTGATCTATTCATTTCCTTTTTCTTTCTTACTTTTGTGTGCTGAAATGCCTTCGTGAGTTATCCAATTATATCCACGTGAGTTGTCCCTATTAAGCTATCGTGATCCGTTCATGAGCTGTCGTTTTTTTTCTTCCTTTTTTTCTTTGTTTATTTTATTTTAGTCTTCGTGTGCTACTTCATTTTTTTCTTACCTTCCTGTGTTATCATGTATTCAATTGTAGCTTTCGTGAGTCGTCCCCTTGTGAGTCCCCATTCTATTTTCTTGTGTGTTGATTTTCTTGTTTTGCCATTGTGAGTTCCACTTTTGTTTAATTTTTATGCTTTCATGTGTTATTTTATTTTGCCTTCGTGCGTGATCCATGCTATTTTATTCGGCCTTTGTGAGTATATTTCAATAAGGCTACCGTGATAATAATTCTTCCTAAGCTATCGTGGGTTAACAGCTAGCCCACCATCACATGTTAGCCCATTTTGTTGTCATTGTGAGTCAAGTATTGTCATGTTATAGTGATTTGGTAAGTCCATGGTGAGTTAAGTGGCACACTTGTAATACTACTGGAAACTAATTTCTTACCCTGTTTAGTATTTTTCTCTTTACCTAACCTTAAGTTATGTTGAGTTCTCATTGGCTAACTTCATATTTTCCAGCTCTCTTTTCATTTCACTTTACAGAATTGGTTAAACACAACATTAATTAACGAGTTGATTACTTAATTCTCCCTTAATTAATTAGTATTTTCCTTAACCAAATAATTTATATAAACTGGAAAATTGATGGGAAAAATCCCAAAAATTCACCAAAAATTACTCTTATCATATTTTACTTCATATGAAAATTTGAAGTCAAAATAATTAATTTTATTCTTTTTAATAATTAATTAACCCATAATTAACCATTTTCTCAATCTTAGAAAATTCATAAAATATTTATATTAACTCCAAAAATTAAGAAATTAAAAACCCATCTCTATTTCATCATTAAGCACATCATATTAAAATATCGTGTTATTTGGACGTGATTTGACCATGTTTGACCCTAAAACATGAGTTAATTCCCCTTAATTAAATTCTAAATCATAAGTAGAAATTATATTTAATCATCCAAACACTTTAAGCATCATTAAAACATTCATTTACAGCAAATTTTGAATTTAAACATGTTAGGGAAGAATTTACAGAAAGATTTTACTCACCCTTTTTAATACTTTGAAATACTTAGTTCTTTCTTCTTCTCTTTAAAGTTTAAACTTGAATCTTCTTTTTTGTTTTCTCTTGAAATTCTCTTCTTCTACTTTGGATTTTTCGTCGGCCTAGCTTAGAGTTCTTAAGAGTTTGTTTTGTGAATGAAATGAAATGAAGATGGAAGTGGGGGTGTGACTTAAGGTAAGTGGGGTAGAGGTTTTGTGCCTCTTACTAATTCACTCCCCTTAACCAAATCCTTGCCTTGATAATTTAATTTGTTTATTTTCATTCACAAGGCCAACGAAGATTGCTCCAATTACCCTTGGTTTATCCACTTAACTTTTTAAAGTATCCCACACTTAATTAACCAAATTTTCCTTAGGTAATTCTCATAATTAAATCACTTTATCGATTTATTTAATAATAATATCTTCATATTATTAATTTAATCTAATTTAATTTCCTCCATTATCGACCCTCCAAAATATGGGGTGTTCCAAAATCTCATCCTTATAATAATTTCTTCCCAAAAATTTTGATAGGTAAAACAAAATTTTACACTGACATCCTGAAAGTGTAAAGTCACCGTCATATAAGTACACATAAGTACACATAAGTACAAAAGATTACACTGGTACTATATTAATGTACACCATTAACAATCAATCAAAATGTATCGGTGCTACTCTTAATACATAGTCATTACACATATGAAAATATTAGTACACTACTAGTACAGCTATAAATACATGAATGTCTAAAACAACGTGCGGTAGTTATTTCTAATTCTACCCTCTACCTCCTAGGTAAAATCACTTACATCGTCACTCCATCGAATGCGAATAAGCTGAATAACTTTGTTCCTCAGCCCTTTCATATTACGACCTACTATCCCTTTCGACCGTCTCACATACGTTAAACCTGGCTCTACAGATAAATCCTCTATCACCCTCGGTTCCACTACCGAAGTTGGGTCATGCACACATTTCTTTAAATACGATATATGAAAGACATTATGCATACCCGCCAAACTACTTGGTAATTTGACTCGATAGGCGAGTTTACCAATATGCTATTTCATTGGAAATGGTTCTACTTACCTAGGTGCAAGCTTCTTTGCCTTCCTAAAGCGCATATCTCCTCGCATCGGACATGATCGCATACTGCAAACTCAAGTTCTTTTATTCGCTTGTCGGTATAACTCTTTTGCCTTGATTGCACTGCCGTCATCTTGGCGTAAATCAACTCTACCTTCTCAATAGCTTCTCTTACCAAAATCGGGTCCTAAAACGAGCCTATCTCCCATGTTCATCTAACATAACAGCGACTTACATACAATGCCTCAAATAGTGCCATCCCAATACGCGACTGGTGACTATTATTTTAGGCAAACATTACCAGATGCAAATAATCTTCCCAAGATCCTCCGAAATCCAACATGCCTGCTCTCTGCAAATCCTCGAGTATATGGTTTACCCTCTCGGTCTGATTATCGGTCTATGGGTGTTAAGCCATGCTCAAGTTCAACTCCATACCCAATGCACTTTGAAAACTTCATCAGAACTCACTAGTAAACAATAGATCTCTATTGCTAACAATACTACTCGGTATCCTAGGTAGTCTCACTACATTCTTCATATACAGCTTTGCTAAGCTAGCCGCCATCCTTGTCGACTTCATGGGGATAAAGTGAGCACTCTTAGTTAATCAATCAACTATCACCCAAATGCTATCATTTTCCATCCTCAACCTAGGCAGTCCGTCAATAAAATCCATTGATATAGAATCCCACTTACAAGTTGGTACTTGTAGAGGTTGAAGTAAACCGCTCGGCTTCTAATGGTCAGCCTTTAGTTGCTGATAGGTGAAACACCTCTTCACACATTCTCCTATATCACTCCACATCCCTTTCCAAAAGAAGACTCACTTCATGTCATGATAGATTTTCATGCCTCTGGGATGAATAGTAAATTTCAACTGATGACTTTTGTCCAAGACTTCCTTCTGAAGATCCCCTATATCCGAAACACATAGTCTTCCCTTATTTTTAAGCCATCCCTTCGAGTCTATCTCAAATCCATTTAAATCATCATCATCTACCCCATTTCTAATCTTCTAATTCTTTCGGCAATTAGTGGGTCCTCCTTCTGCTTTGCAGCAATTCTTTCCATAAGTGCCTGTTTTACCTCCATACTTGCCAAAGCACTCGGATCTCTACTCGACCCAATATTCTTCCTATAATGCACTTTGCAAGAGACTAATGTCTCCAGCATCTTCCATTCCTCAATCATGGCCAACATTCTATTTTGATGCTTCCTACTCAAAGCATCAGCAACCTTATTCCATTTCACTAATGTACATTATATTTCAAAATCGCATGCCGCCAAGAACTCCAGCCATCTCTGGTGTCTCATATTCAACTCCTTCTGAGAGAATATATACTTCAGAAATTTGTGGTTCGTATACCATAAGAACTGCTCTCCCAACATGCAATGTCTCCAAATCTTCTGTGCAAACACCACTACTACACACTCTAAGTCATGAGCCATATATCTAACTTTATGCAGCCTGAATAGCCATGATGCATAGGTCATCACTCATCCTCTTTGCATCAATACTGCCTCCAAGCCCGTTCTTAAGCATCAGTATACACTACTCGATCTTAGTTCCCTTCAGGAATGGTTGAAGTAGAAGAGTTCATCAATAACTTCTTCAACTCCTGAAATGAACTTTCACACTTACAGTCCACACAATTTTCTCGTTCTTCTTGGTCAAAATAGTCAAGGGTGCTGCTATACATGAGAAATCTTTAATGAATCTGCGGTAATAGCCAGCCAATTCCAAAAACTTCTCATCTCCATTTCCATCTTTGGCCTCTTCCAACCATTAATATTTTCTATCTTCGATGAATCTGTAGGTAATCCATTCTTTGAAATGACATGCCTAAGAAATTTCATCTCCTATTTCTAAAAGTGGATTTTCGAAAATTTCACCTTCAATTTGTGCTGTCTTAATGTCTCCAATACCAATCTAAGATGGACTTCATGGTCTCTCTCATTCTTAGAACAACCAAAATATCATCAATGAAGACTAACACAAATTGATCCAACTGAACATGAAATATTTAGTTCATAAGGTCTATAAAGAATGTTAGGGTGTTGGTCGGTCGAAAAGGCCTCACTAACCACTCATACAAACTGTACCTTGTTCGAAACACGGTCGATGGAATACTATCTTCCTCTACTCTTAGTCGATGGAAACCCATTGCCAAGTCTAGCTATGAGAATATATGACTCCACTCAATTGATCAAATAAGTCATCTATCCTGGGTAATGGATAACAATTCTTCATTGTTACTTCATTTAGCTTCCTGAAATTAATACATATCTGTAAACTTCCATCCCACTTCTTTACTAATACCGCAGATCGACGCTCTCCACGGCGAACTGTTCAGCCCAATGAAACTTTTATACTCAATTCCCACCAGTTGCTTCTTTAATTCCTCCATCTTCTTAGGCACCATTCTGCTAGGTGGTCTACTAACAAGTTGCGCCCCCGGCACCAAGTCTATCCAAAATTCAATTGCCCTTCTTAGCGGTAATCCCATTATGGGTTCGAACTGCAAATTCTCGGAACTACTCGAACTCTACTAATCCCGTCCTTTTGATTATCCATATCACATAACATCAAATTCGACTTCTCCTTCATTATGTCCAATGTTATCATAATTCTTTCTCCACCCCTTGGTTTCCGTAAGGCAATAATCCTATCCACACGGTTGATCCTGACGTCATTTCGCACCGACCAATTTATACCCAAAATTATCCCATAACCTATGAAGTCAAACACATATGGGTTGCAAACAAATAAATATCTACACAAGTCAAATTCAAGGTCAGTGTACCTTAACCCGAGAGTGGCATGCCCACTGATAAGATTAACCACACGCAAGGATGCAATCAAATAGACATCATCTAGTTCTAGCCTAAAATCTCTCGAAATAAAAGAGTGAGTAGCACCAGTGTCAAAAGGAACTCTAACTGATATACTAGAAATCGAAATCATACCTTCAAGAATACCCTTTCCTTTCTCCTCCACAGTCGGGGTCCAAACGAAGGTCCTTCCAAAGCATAGAGCTTTGGCTATCTTGCTTATGGACAATCCCTCTTCTTATGGCCTGGCTTATTACAAATAAAGCACTTGGTCATATCCTTGTTCTTCGATTGGGTACACTTAGTGGAGTTGTGCCCCATGTGGCCACAATTAAAGCAAGTAACATTTGGCTATATTCAACTTCAGAGTTCCCCCTCCAGAAGTATTTCCTCCCTTCTAATTATTTCCGCCTTTCTGATACAGATTGAATCTTTTCTTCTGCTCATCCTTGGGCATAACATAAGCCTTCTTCTCTCCTTGAAACAAGCAGTCATACCTCCTCGCCATTTACACCACCATATTAAATGGAGCCAACAAATGAGCCATCACCTTGTGATTCAGCCCCCTCTTCAGTCCTTCTATAAATTTTCATTCTTCTTCAACAAAGTATTAATGTGCTCCCTTTCATACTTCGACAAAGCATTAAAACGCTGGATTTACTCTACCAAACTCATCTGTCCCTATTTCAGCTTAATAAACTCCCTGCACAAAGCACTCTTCTAGGATTCGAGGAGAAACCGAGCCTCGAATCACTCCTTAAACCATTCCCAGGTAATCTCCCCCTCTAGGACTTCAGCAATTACAGCCTCCTACCAGTCTAACGCTTCCTCATGAAGCTAATGAGAAGTCAACCTCCTCTTCTGAGCACTAGTATACTCCAAATCTCCAAAAATACGCTTACATACTTTCAACCAATTCAACACTTCTAAGGCAGACTCCTTCCTGATGAACTCCTTTCCTCTATAACTCTTGAAATCTTTGTTCATCATAGAAAGCCTTTTTCTCTTACTACCTCCTACCTCAGCTCAATAGCGCTAGCTAGTTGTTGCCTCATCATCTCCTTCATAAACTGGAGAAAAAAACACTCATATATATTCCTCCTTCAGCTGGGGCAGACGCTTGAGTTTCGGTTTCATTGTGAACTTCATGATCTATCTCTACCCTTGGTCAATGGTTTTTGTGTTATCGGTTTCCTTACTAAGATTCCCTCTCATACTTCCTATGGCCAAACGTTGGTTATGTAGGTCCATTCATACCTTCTCCATAAGCAATGGTTCATGAGAAATGGAAGTAAAGAGAGTGAGATCAATCATAGAGAGGTAGATATATCACCTATATATCTATTTCAAAATATAAGTACGCTATATATATAAGAGCGTATACCTTTCTCCAATGTGTTCATTTCCTTGTTATCTAACTTACGCTTAGCTCTGTTTTACTTAGATGTTCCTAAACCTAAGCTCTAATACCAAGTAACAATATCCCTTACTTCTAGACCCGAAAATGAATGCCAATGATGTTGTAGTCATCGCCAGATTATTTTTAAGCGACAAAGTGACATTAAGTAAATAGAGCAGTTGAAAATCTTTTCCATTACATCAAATTATTTTACATAATCCACTACATCATTAAACCCAAATAGGTCCCACGCAGGGGTAAATACAATAAAAAATAGGGCAGATTGTGTTCAACATATAAAGATGCCAACACCACACATAATCAGTTATAAATCTTGATTTTACACAGCTGAATTCAAAATATTTTTATTTAAACAGTAAGCCTCCTACTTTGTCTTTGAAATCTTTATTTGTCTTTCCAAAAGAGATACATGTCTAGTCCATAAATTCAGCCTACTCAAAAGAGCACTAATGAGTTTATGGAAATAATAAAAACATGGGTTAAACATAAAGCCTGGTATGACTAAAACATTTACCCTAAGCATCCATAGTGAGACCACGCCGCTAACGCAGAACGGGTTTCCCCTTACTTTATCATCATCATTATACATCATAATGTGAAACAACAAAACAACATCAAAGGAAACATCCATGGGCATGTATCCAATTAAGAATTGTACCCAACAATTATCATTCAACTATGGACTGGGTCATATAATTAGTCATCATTCATTCACTTGTCACCTAATCTTTTATTTTAGGCTTTCCTCATTAAGTTATAATTAATTTGTTTTAGTGATTACCTCCCCAGGCATGTCCATCTCTAATGTATCTTTTGCTTGAATAACGTCACCTAGTGAAAATATCGCCTCATTTCTCCTTAGGAGCCACCCTGACTAGAGTCCCTCGGACTCTCCTAAGAGGCTGAATGTAAACACTCTAAATACATTCTAATAAGCATCCTTGCTAAGCGTCAATAGGCCCTTATAGTCCTTGACCCACAATCGTTCACGTTGCTGATTTATTTTGTTATAACATCACCCTGATGTTTTGGCACCCTACCATAACTCCCCTTTAGAGTTCATAAATCTTTTCAGAGCGAACCCTATTGTGACACCCTACTATATACCTTTGTTTTTTACATACTGATAGTCAAGGTACCGTGCCATCAAATAGCTTTACGAGTCGGTATATTTTTACGATGTGGTTCAATACATTCTTTCATTCAGTAATTGTGTACCTTACACATTTAGAAAAAACATCTTTACCTTTTGATTAAAATGACACCCTATCATTTTTATCCTCTCTAAGCTTTCTTCATTTTAAAATAACTAAACACAATTTTAACTTATCAAAATTGCACTATGATTTCATTTCTATGAAATAGTTCATTAACACTTGGAAACTGTCTCCCAAAGTGTCCCCAAGTATTCATTATTTTACTTAGAAAAGTATTGCTTTCCAAGCAATCACATATTGTATTCAATAGTTGTGCATTGGCTATCCTATAGCTATTGTGAACCAACTATATCCTAGACCATCGTGTGGTAGCAACGCGTTTGTTATCGTCTGGTAGCAACCTTCTATTAGGAAGGGATGAAGAAATTCATTGGGACATTCATCTCAAAGTGCATGAACTACTAGTTGGTTAAGGCAAAGCAAAAGAAGCCTAGTGGTTTGAAGCAACCGCTAGAAGTTCTCGAGTGGAAATGGGAACAAATTATGATGGATTTCATTGATGGACCGACAAGGACTCGAGCATGGTACGACAACATTTGGGTTATAACTGATATATTAATGAAGAATGTTGGATTTATACCCGTCAAGACAACTAGAACAACAACCAAGCAACTTGAATTTTATGTGAAGTGGACAGTACGATTCCATGGCTTGTTGAAGACCATTATGAGTAACCGAGACCCAGTTTTTACTAGTGAGTTTTGAAAGAGTTTACAGGAGGCGCTAGGGACAGAGCTACACCTCAGCATAGCTTATCACCCAAAAACTGACGGCCAAACTTAGAGAGTGAATCGTATCTTAGAGGATCTCTTGTGGGCCAGCATACTCGACTTTGGAAGCTCGTGGGATAATCACTTACATCTCGTTGAATTCACATACACCAATAGCTATCATTCCAGCATCAGTATGGCACCATTCAAAGCATTATATGGCCAACTGTGTAACATTCCTTCTTGTTGGTGGGAAGTAGGCAAGAAACTGATACTTGGGCCAGGATGATTAGAGAAACCATGGAGAAGATCGAGATTACTGGGAAACAAATAAAGCTGCTCAAAACAGACAGGAAAGATACAAAGATAAGTGATGTAGAGATATAAAGTTCTCTGTCGGCGATATGGTATTTGTTAAGATCTCTCCATTGAAGAATGTTATTCAGTTGGGTAGTAAAGGTAAGTTGGCACTGAGATTCATAGGTCCTTTTCCGATGCTAGAGAGGATTGGGAACCTTGCTTACATTGTCAGCTTAACTTAAAAAATGGCGCAAGTGCATAATATGTTCCATGTTTCTCACTTCCAAAAATTTGTGCAAGACTCAGGCGTAACTATCGCATTGGATCAACTATATGATACCTTTATTGAACTAGAGGCTTCGAGACCTTGTAGGCCTATTTGTATCTTCGGACGTGCTACAAAGTAGCTTAGGAGGAAGACGGCGAAGTTGGTAAAGGTTCAGTGGAGCAAAGTGAAGGCGATTACACTTGGGAGATCGAGGAGAGCATGTGGATATCTTATCCAGAGCTCTTTACTTGGTGAGATCTCTATTTACCGCTTTTACTTTCACTTATGATATCATGAAGTATGTACCTTAGTATGGTATCTAGCATGCTAGGATAGGCTTGAAAGTTACCTTTTCCATTTGTTGTTGTGTATGCATATTTGATGTGTGATGGTTTCCTATGCTTGTGTATGGTTGTTAGGCATGTGAGATAATCTTGTTGATTTTGGTTGGGATTTCGAGGGAGAAATTCCTAAAGGCAGGAGAATGTAACGACTAGTATTCTACGTATCGAAAGATCATAGAATATTAATATTATTTTTATATGATGTCGTATGATTCTATTATTTTGGAAAATGAATAATAGAGCCATATTCCATCCTTAGAATTTTTATCGGACGATTTTGACCCTAAAATTCTTATGTGGCCTATAACTTTTGATAGGTGTCGAATTAAGGTATGAAACCACTTCCATTAGATCGGGATTCACTTTCTGTATAATGGTCATAATAGGAAAACAGACTTACTGTTAGGGAGATATGGCTGTTTGAAGTTTCACTTGATTTTGAACAGCTTAATGGGTAATTAATGTGTTAATGGTTAGGCTAAAAGCCCATTTCGGGATTAGCATAAGGTTGAGGCTGATGTGACTTGTCTCCATCATTTTCCACTTCCCAAAAATAGAGAGAAAACCTCCGTTAACATTCTCTAACCCAAAATGTTACCCTAATCCCTATCTTAATCAGCCAAAACGTGTCATTCGAGGAAGATTAGCGAGATTAGCATCTTGGATTAGAGATTTGGTACTGGATATCATCTTAGAGCTGCTATTCATTCTTAAGATTCATGCCTATTTGGATTTGATTTAGATTGCTTAGGATTTAGGCAAGCGATTTAAACCTCTACTCATTAATTAGCTACTATTTGATGTTTAATAATGTTCTTAAAAGATTTTCAAACTCTAAATATGTTTTAAACTTTCAGTAACCACATACATAAATTTCGAACGATCTGGAAAAGATTTGTAAAAATAACTGTTCTTATGAGTCTCCTTTGTTCTTATGGTTCTACCCTTAGATTTAGGATTCACTTTGATATGTATGGATGCGTTCTTGTTAGGATATGCTATATGATGATTGCTTGAATGTGTAATGTTTGTTTGGTTGAAAACCTAATAGAATGGCTATTTAGTTAAAGTAATAAATTATGGATCGGTGGTGATGGATCAGTATTGGTCCAAATAACATGCGATCGATATGTGGCAATAAGGAAGGCCTAATAAGGCTATGTTCCAAGTTTCAAGTCGTTTGGAGTTCTTATGCTTGAGTTATGGATGGATCGGTGGTAGTTTGAAGGCGATCGATCGATGGAAGCTTACTTCGAGGCGTGCTCGAGTCAAGGACGGGTCGCCTCGAGGTTTGGAGAAATTGCTTTGAGTCGCGAATGATGGTGGATGGATCGCTTGGAGATATGGGCAGAAATTTCAAGTGATGGATCGGTAGCTTTCTTGCTTTGAGTTTGTTGTGTGTTGCTACGAGTTAGGGGTGTGCCGCTTCGAGTCATGAGTAGGTTTGCCTGGAAGCATAGACCGGTGAAGTAAAAGAAGTCGAATTTTGGCTAAGGCATGGAGCTGTACCAATCCATCGGGCATCGATCGGTAGAGGTGATGGGTCATTGAAGGAGGACTTCAGGTAGAGGAGCATAGCTTATTTTGAGTTGAAGTGTGGGATCAGTGGCGATGGATTGGTGGCTATGCATTGGTGATGTAGACAGTTGGAGCTACTTCGAGTTCTTCCTACGTTTTCTTCAAGACATGATGGTGTTTGCTTCGAGTATTTGGTGTGTGTTTACCTTGAAATCATGTCAAGCCAAATACGGCCATGGGAGGGATCAGTACAGAAACATAGAGTTCGTTGGCAATTTTAAGGGCGACAATGCACGATGCGATGATAATGATTGCATGATGGGAAGTGATGTCTTCGACGATGGATTACTATACTTCGAGATGCAGAGTAGAGGACTAAGAGTTGGACTAAGCGGACCATTTGAGGTAGGTTACGAGACGAGCGATGATACTCTACTGATGATGATTGTGGAGAGTTGTCCCAACCGCGGTGACCTCAGAACGGGAGTCGTAAGATCAGTTCTAGGAAGAGCTCTGCTATAGATGACATATGCATAGGGATCGATGAAACTCGAGTGCTCGGGGAGTACTTGTAAACCAAGGGGACCATGACGGGTCCTGGTCTCCATTACGTGCAATTTGATCTCTATGACAGACGATCTTTACCCTTGATCAGCTATGATGGGCGATCTTGTTCCTGACCTACTGAGTGGCATGAATTCAAGTATCGAGGAAACCAGGACATTGAGTAGTCTTTGACCATGAGGGGTCATTCGAGTTATCAATTATCCAACACACTGAGTGAGTGAACGTGAGGATGTATGATGGATGCTATGTTTGCTTTGATTGCTTATCATCTTAGGAATGTCACATGATGTCAATGTTGTCGATAGACATTTAGACACCTTTAGTACTTTAGTGTATAGTACAACTATGATGACTATGATGTAGGGGTAGCGTATATCTTTTATATGTGCTAACTCTATGAATGCAGGGACATGTCTGGTATGATTTTCATACTATTTGTCATATTACAGTGGTTTATTAGTATTTACAGATTTTCTATCGCTCACATCAGATTATTGTCTAAGTCATGATTTCATGTTTTGCTTCCTGTTACTCTGGGTACTCTTTAATTGCTTATCATCTTAGGGATATCAGGTCTGGTGAGCACGTGGAGATGGATGGAGAACGAGCAATGCTCTTGTATTACTATATTTACTTATTTTCTATTTTGCTGCACAACACTATGGAGTTTGCTAGCGCCTTTATTATTTAGAGACAGTTTGTTTATGAGTTATTATTTGATGTATAACTCTATTACTTATGCTATGTACTGTATGGATCTATTTAATCTAAATTTTGCGATTCATTTAGTTATTACCGTCTCGCCTGTTTTATATCTGAGATGTTTACTATTGTATTTTATTTGATGCACTGTAAGATATACTACAGGTTTTGTAATGTTTTATTTACCTTAGAACCTTGATGGCTGTATAGCATCGGCCAGGCACCACTACAACCATTATATAGGTATTATTGGGTGCCGGTGGTGTAGGGCGATCATCACATGTCCCCCAGTAAGCCACCCATTCTATTTTCTTGTATGCTTATTTTCTTGCTTTGCCTTCTTGATACCACTTTAGTTTAATTTTTATGCTTCCGTGTGTTATTTTATTCAGCCTTCGCGAGTTCCACTTTTTTTTTAATTTTTATGCTTTTGTGTGTTATTTTATTCAGCCTTCGTGAGTTCCACTTTTGTTTAATTTTTATGCTTTTGTTTGTTATTTTATTCAGCATTCACGAGCTATCCATGCTATTTTATTCTACCTTCGTACGTATAGTTCAATAAGGCTACCGTGATAATAGTTCTTCCTAAGCTATCATGGGTATACAGTTAGCCCACCATCACATGTTAGTCCATTTGTTTGTCATCATGAGTCAAGTATTTTCATGCTATAGTGATTTGGTAAGGGCCATGTGAGTTAAGTGGCACACTTGCAGTATCACTGAAAACTGATTTCTTACCCTGTTTACTATTTTCTCTTCACCTAACCTCAATTGACGTTGAGTTCTCATTGGATAACTTCATGTTTCCAATTCTCTTTTAAGAATTGGTTAACCACACCATTGGTTGGTTAATTAACCAATTCACCCTTAATTTATTAGTGCTTTTCTTCATTATATAGTTCATATAAAATGTTAAATTGATGGGAAAAATCCGAAAGATTCACCAAAAATCTCTTTCATCTACCTCATATGAAATTTCACGTCAAACTGATTATTTTTAATAATTAGTTAGCCCATAATTAACAATTTTTTGACTCTTATAAAATTCATAAAATATTCATATTAACGCCAAAATTATAAAATTAAAAACCCATCTTTATTTCATCATTAACCACATCATATTAAAATTATTTTGGACATGATTTGACCATATATTACCATAAAAAGGGAGATAATTCCCCTTAATTAAATTCTAAATCATAATTAGAAATTATATTCAATCATCCAAACACTTTAAACATCATTAAAGCATTCATTTACAGAAAATTCCGAATTTAAACATGTTTGGGAAGAATTTAGAGGAAGATTTTACTCACCCTTTTTAATCCTTGAAAAACTTAGTTTAGTCCACTCCTCTTTAAAGTTGAAACTTGAATCTTCGTGTCTTTGTTTTCTCTTGAAATTCACTTCTTCTACTTTGGGTTTGTGGCCGGCTTAGCTTAGAGTTCTTAAGAGTTTGTTTTAGTAATGAAACTAAATTAAGATGGAAGTGGGAGTGTGGCTTAAGGTAAGTGGGCTAGACGTTCTAAGCCTCTTACTAATTCACTCCCCTTAACAGATCCTTCCCTTGATAATTTATTTTGTTTATTTTCATTAACAAGGACAATGAATATTGCTCCAATTATCCTTGGTTCATCGAATTAACTTTTTAAAGTGTCGCACACTTAATTAATCAAATTTCCCTTAGGTAATTATTCCAATTAAATCACTTTATTGATTTATTTACTAATAATATCTTCTTATTATTAATTTAATTTTTTCCCTTATTATAGACCCTCCAAAATATGGGGTGTTACGTATCTCCACCTTCGGTACCCAATATCCATATTTAAGGCAGTGTGCCATTATGGTATCCGAATAATGGAGGGAAACTGTCAAGGGTTATATGATGCAATCCATACAATAACCTTTAATATATCTTAAAGTGTATAGAAAAAATACAATATCGACATAGATATAAAATAGAAGACGTGGTAGCATAATCAAAGTAAACCAAAACATCATATCAAAGTGCCGCATATGTCCATTAGATTATACAAAGAAGATAGTAAGAATTTATAAATCTCCATACATCATAAACTCTAGAAAGAAACTGTCTCTATATACAATAATAGTGCTAATAGCTCCATAGCACCGCATAATAGAAATCAGCAGTAGCAGCTCCATAATAATAACATAAATAAGAGTAGCATAAGCATTCTGCTCGTCCTCCATACAAATCCATGCACCATCGCCACACCTTAACCTACTCATTTAAGAGTACCCGAGAATATAAGATCAATGCAAGTAACATTGGGTCAGACAATAATCTATTTTGAGCGACCTAAACACCTCAAAAATAGATATAAAGTTGATATACCATAGTAGAGCAATATGGTATAGAAATTCATCATGCTCCTGCATTCAAAAAGTTAGCACATAAACAATATGTTAATATACTATCATTAGTATGGGTGTAATACTTCTCTAACTGTAACTAGGGCATCGTGGTATTATACTCGATAATACCTACATCACATAGACAACCATAACAAACATCACACATTCTCACATTTCTCAAAATCAATGTCATTGGATATATGATAACTCAAATGAATACATCATACCATCCGTGACTACTCAACTTCAAGGCTCTATCAATGCTCGATCCTTGCTCACTCGGATAGTTAGGAACTAAACCAATGTCGTAAATTCTAGAGATATGGATCACATCATACAATCCACAGCGGGCGTCCCCATCTACTCCTTTTTCAAGAGCATACATCGAAAAGTTTGAGTCATCAATGTTCCTTTAGCACATGTACCAATAGTAAAACCCTTTTGTATCACTCCATAAGTCACCATCATAACAAACTTGCATGCTCGGACGATCTTCAGATGCTCTTGCTAGCTTCACATTATAGTCCACAATAATCTGGCACTGAAGCATGGATTAGTACAATTCAGGTACATGGCCAAAAATCACTTTAGTCCAACTCCAAAGCTTCTAGTTCTCGAAATGCAGTATTTTGATGGATTGATACGGATCCTTCTGGACCATTATCGATCCATTTACTAAGCCAAAAAACCCTTTGTTTCTCCTATTATCAATTACTATAAATCCAAAGCACCTAAAAATGTTAAGTCTCGCAAATGGCATGGATTGGCACTGATCCATATGAATCGGTGTAAATCCATCACTTAGAAAATGACTAAGTCATTTGCATTGACCAAATTTGTACATCAATCCAACTCCTTTGGCCCCTTCGATCTGTATACATCTCTAAATGTTGCATTCCAACTCTAAACTTTCTTGAATTGAACCATCGAAGTACGTCCTATGTATATGGATCTTCCATCCTTCATGTAATCAAATCGGAGAGCCCATCGAACTAGTTCCTTCTACACTCGAAGATCTTCGCCCATAGAATGATTATATCCTCATTTCACTCTGCATGAGTGTTTCATCCATTCAGACATCACATGCAAAATAATAACAGAAAACAACAAGAATTAAATCATAGCAATTCAAGCATTTATATCTTATCCTAACATACATATGCACATTCATAGCATGTAAATCAATGATTCAAAATCTTTCAATCATCAAAATATGTTTTAACCTGGTTTTAATAACAAATTAGATCTAAAACATTATTTTGATTTGGAAAATAGGTCCAAAGAATTTCTAGACATATATAATAATTTATAATAAAGGATCATGTATCACTCACCATTAATGTTAAAGACGAAATTAACCCAAAATCAAGCAAATTTAGATAGAATAACAACAAATATCCAAATTCCCTCCCAAAAATTATGTTATGTTAATCCCCTATGGATCTCAAGCTTAATTACACCTTAATATCTTGTTTTAATTAAAATTGAAATGTTTAATGATGGTTTATGTGGAGATAAGATAAATGGAGGTTTAGACCTTTTTTAGTGAAATGATTTGTGAGTGCACTAACCTCATTAATTAGCATGATTCCCAAATCATTAGCCAAACTCGAAATAGCTAATGGACCTAATTACTAAAATTTTCCTAAAAACTATCCAATTTAAGACTACAATATATCCTAAACGATTTGGCCATATTACTATTATGACCACTCTATGGAACAGAAAACCATCATATATTTTATTTGAAACAAGTTTCAGGTCGAAATTCTACTTCTATCAAAAGTTATAGCCATTGCCATTTTACTATGCCAAAATGTCCATAATTTATTCTAAATGTCAAAAAGGTCAGTTTACTATAATACTTAAAGCTTTAGCATTTTAAGTTCGGCTGATTATTTAAATAATATTTTAACTACCAATCGATATATAAATGCATGGGTCCTTGCAATAATTTAATAAATGATTATATGATTTTTGGGAAGACTTTATTATTTTTGAGTAAATGATAATACAGCTGCTTTATGGTGTTTATGGAAAATTATTATTATATATTATTTAAGTAATATAAATAAAAGATATTTGGGAATGGTAATAATAATAAAGATGTATTTTCCATAAGTATTATGGATCATATTAGTCTATTTTTGAGATAAATAACAATAAATGGATTTGTAAGATTTAATGTAGAATATTATTATTTTTAATTAAATAGTAATAAAGTGGTTGTAAAAGTTAAACAGATGATTTAATATTATTATTTTGACGTAACGTTTTAGTATTTTTGTTTTTGAGAGTAATTGAATGTAAATTACTATTTTTAATTGAATAATGATATTTTGAGTTATTTGAAGTAATGTTTTATAATGAAGGATTTAAAGTATATTATCATTTTGAGATAGTGCTTTTGTTTTGACGTGATACAAATAAATATATTTTTATAATAAACTATAATAAGACGATTTTATACTTAAGAGGAGATAGTTGGTGTACATACATCATTTTAGATTGTTGTGACATATGTGTTAATTATTGATTGAAATTATCATATATGTATGTTGCATTGAGATGAAATCACAGTAGGATGGGTTATGTGATGTTTAACCATTATTGCTATGAGGACATTGTGCATTTTATTATGTTTTTGTTCAATTGATGGCATTGATGTTTGTATTACTAATATTGTGCAGTTAATACACATTTGATGAGTTTGATATTGTGTTACTATTATGGAGTGGTTAGTACACATTTGTTGAATTTATACTTGCATTTATGCTATTGGTGTTATGTTACTAAAGATGGGTGATTAGCACACATATGATGGTATATGTTGTTATTGATTTGTTTGATATTTGGGGTTGGCACTGCGAATTATCAATTTTTGTGATGGTTGATTTTTATGTGTTGCTATTATTATTGTTACCTCATATTTATGAAGATTGATTGTTGTGGCATAGTAGAATACATTGTTTTTATGCTTATATTGGTTTCTTGGTTGATACGTGCGATGTTATGTTCTAACAAGTCTTTGATGAAGGAGAAGAGCATGAAATCAAACTATGTAGGCTTGATCTCGGAAGGGTATATAGGCAATCTATTTCTATGCTTTAGCCACCGAATCCCTTAGGTTGGGCTGAAGTGTATGGAGTTAGGTTCATACCAAAATTAGTTGATCACCTTTTCCTTTTAATTATATATATCCGTGTATTCTTAATGCTTACAAGTTAAAGCAAAGGAAGAAAAGATGTCCGATTATAGACTACATTAGCAGGTTGTTTATTTTATATATTTCTCACGTATCGTGGTTGTATTGTTTGCAACTTTAGCAATGATTGATGTATGAACAAAATGTGGATGTTTTAGTTATTGTGTTGATTATAATGTTATTCATTTATTGAGATATATATAAATTATTATTTAGTTACGCTGCTATATTTTCCCAGTTAGTTAATATTTTTTTGAATTTCAAATTACATAACCAAAGACTCATTGTTTTCGACATCTGATTTTAGTGTGCAAAACATATTTGGATGGCATTTATCATTAGTTTTAGATATTAAGAATAGTGAGATGTCATAGGAAAGTCCTTTATGTTTGGCTTTAAGTAGTTTTTCTCCCTCATTGTAGATTTGACCGAATTTTGGAGACATTGATTTTTAGCGATTAAATCTTTATTGGTAGCATCTAGACAACAGTTCTCATCCTCCAGAGCCTTGATTTTATCGAAGAGAGCAGAGTTCGAATTTTGAAGGATGGAAGTATGGTTTGAGGATGCTAAAGGAGAACATTGGAATAGAAACAAACTTTTATAAACCTAAATATTTGGAAATTCAACTAAATTTAAAATGCATAATTATTCTTTAAGATATTGAGAATTCAACAAAAGCATGCCGTGAGGAGCTGCTTTGTAAGAAAACTAAGGAAGTCTTGACAAAAGGATGAAGGATCTTGAACATCTCCAATAGGCATGAATTCGAAAAATTAAATGTTGTTAAAATCTAGTGTAGAACCTCTCGCATCTCCCTCTATAGAAGTTCTAATCATTTGGGGAATGCTTAGTGGATAACCGAATTTTTTTAACCAAGATTCGTTAATGATTCCCTTACGGGTATGGCACGATATTAACTTCTGATCTAACAGAAGGGGATACGGTTTTAGAAGGATTAGTGGTGACTGGAGTAGACATAAGGATAGGAGTTTCCAAAATAAGGTCGTCACATTTGGACATTCTATTGGTAGGAAATGGATCAATTTGTACGTCTGGCTATTTAGTATTCCGTCACTGATGTTTTTGATCTTGGCAGCTTCTACAATGTTATAAGCCACTAAAGCTAAGGACGATGAAGTGATCCCGTTGTAGCAGACGTGGGAGGAATCGAAGGGTTACCCAATGATTTGTGAAATTTAGGACTTTACGGCCTTCTTGTTGGTAGAGAGAAGCGAAGGGTCCACCAAGTTCACATTTGGAAATTATATAAGATAAAAACAAAAGAATGAAATTACAAGAGATGTCATAAGTCGCAAAGGAAAATATACCTAGAGAGTACCTCAGGCTAATAGAAAGAGTGCGTTGAACCAAGTTGTTAATGGTTAAATGATCTAAACCTTTAGAATGAAGGTATTGTAATCCATGGGCATCTCATCTAATGACTGGAACCTCAACCAGAATGTAATGCGAAGGAAAAATCAAATTATATCACTTCAACATTTCTTCCATAAGATGTCCTAGTTTACTTCGAGAGTACTCCTCGGCTAGTCCAAAATTATCTTTTTTGGCCAACGCCTTAGGGTCAATAGTTTTGGAAGAAGAACCTGTAACGACCGGTAATTTTATCACTTTGAATTGGAATATTTAAATTTTTTTAATATTTAGATAATTTTTTTAAATGATGAATAATTCACTTTAATTATTATATAATGATAATAAGTGATTTACAATAGTTTTATAAATATATAAACTTGTATTGTAATATAAACTTCGTCGCATTTTGGCAGCTCGACATCATATTTTTATAAATGGATTTTAATATTATTTAAAATGGTTTTATAACTTAAATAATCTTGTTTTAATTATTTAAAGATGATAAGAAATTTATTTTCAAGTAGTTTACATAAATAAATAGTTTGATTAAAAACTAAAAACGCGACCAGGATTCAGCTTTCGGATTTTCGACCTTTCATCGAATGGAAGTAGTTTCAAATCGTTGCAACGCTATTTAATACACATACACACATGCATGTACATACATAAATACCTTCATAATTAGTCAAATCAAAACTAAATAAAATATCTAAAATAAAGTGTACATGTTTATATACAAACTCCTTATATGTATATAAATGCAAACTTCACCCTTAAGTCTCAAAAAGCAAACTCACCATCACTCAATTAAGAGAAGACAAGCACATGGAGGGGGGGAGTGGGTTCGGTCGAAAGTTAAGGAGGAGAGGAGGATTTTGGTAATTTCATGCACAAGGACTTCTACCCTATAAATACACATGCATATCTTCTTCCTTTCTTCATAAATTCACTTCACTTCTCTTCTTCTTCTTAAGCTCTCTATAGCTCTTCTTCAATGGCTTCCTAAATAGTAAAAATATTTCATAAATTGCACCGAAATTCTACTAAAATTGTTTCCATCCACATACGATATCAAATCGCTTCAAAAAGTTAGCTAAACTCCACCTCTTTCTCACTAAAGTGCATGGGCCACCCCACCACCGTCTCAAAGCCAAGCTTCCACCTCCACACAAGCTTGGTCGATCATCACTAAGGTCTGGGGCAAGTTCCATAAGCTTCGGTGCGGAGAAAGGAATCGTTTCGTCGATTAAAAAACACATTGAGTCAAATAGCATGAAGTGAGAACACTACTTCTATCCTATTTAAATTTATCTTAAAATTAACTATGATTTGTTCTATGCAAGTATGCTTGGTCGATTAGTATAGTTTGGATGCTAAAATGATTGATTATTGGATGGTTGGTTGATAATATGCTTGCTTGATATGGAAATGATTCACGATAAAATACACGTCGAATTTACAAAAAGCAATCACTTTCCTTTATAAATTATGATGGTGTATATAGCATTGTTAACCTCTTTAAAAATGGATAAAAATGGTTTATAAATGTTTTATAAACATTAAAACTCATTTCGACAAAAATTGAAATGGATTTGGAATTAGTTTTAAAAAGAAAGAAATTGGAAAGGGAAATTTTGAAATTTTTGGAAAATAAAATCTGTGGTTTCATTTATGAAAAATAATAGTTTTAAAAGTGGAAAATGATAAAGAAATATCATATAGTTTAATATAAAAGAATTTTGAATTAAAAAGATGGAATTTAAATATTATAATAATATAATATTAAAGATATGGAATAAAGTGAAAATGAGATTTTAATAAAGTACAATAGTGAAAAATTAGTTTAATATGTTTTAATATGGTATTAAAATGGTTTAAAAGTATTTCGGACAAGTTTTGAAAATTTTGACTAAAAGGTGAAAAATAAGCCGTGCGTTTCGGCAGTTCACGATTTCGCGACCTAAAAAGTTAATCGGATGTGTAGGATAAAATATAAGTCAGAATTCTTTGAAATAAGAATTTTTTAGACCCTGGTGGGTATGGTTTTCAAATTAAAAAGAAAAATCAAGATTTTGTATGGTAAAGTTAGAGATATGTCCAAATCGAGTTTTCAAAATCGTCGTGTTTGATAGTTGGTAAAATATTGTTTTCAAGTCTTTAAAATGATGTTTCTAAATCTTTAAAAATATGAAATAAATTCCATAAATATATTCAAATGCTTTAAAAGGAATTTTAATTATAAAAATGGGCATACATGTAATGAAATTGCTATTTTAATTTATAAAGCTTTAAAATCAATATTCACCGATAATTTAATAATGGAATTTGGTAACCGTTGAATAAATGATTTGAACTTGGGTCTTCTTCCCGAGTCTTTTTGAAATGTTTTTCAAATGATAAATCAAATACTTTTAAAAAGTTTAGAGTCGATCAAATAACTTGATCGCCTTATGGGTGATGAAGAGGTAGTCTCTAGGCTGGGGCTTAGGAAAGCAGTTGCCTGGTCCCTCTAGCTATCCAAACTAGCTTGACGAAGGGGATAGTTAATTTGATTTACTCGGATCGTATTTTCTTATGACAAAAGAAAAGAGACTTGGAATTTTCCATAAAGTTAAACAAGCTTTCAAATAAGGTTTTGATGGTAAATAGAACGTTCTAGTTAAACTCTGTATTAAATTCCAAAGAGGGAACCTATACTATCCGTGTGAATTTAAAAGGCGATTTCACTATTATACGATGAATATTATAGATTGAATACAGAAATTAGTACCGAGTAAAATTATCAAAAATCTATGAATCCTTTTTACTCAATACTAAGTGATTTGGGTTTACAGTAAACGATGTTTTAAATAACATTGTTTTTGACCCATTTAAAATATGTTTCTGAAAAATGGAATCTTTGTTAATTATGCTAAAATAGAATATAGAAATATTTTCCCTAAGTAATTCAAGAAAATGAACTGGTATTTCCAAAGTTAAAAAGGGTTTAATAATCCTATATATCCAACAATAGAAATGGTTTAAAGATATATATCACTAAAAAGATATTTTATTGGATAAGAAGATATCTTTAAAGTTAAATAATATTTTGAGTAGAAGAAGAAAAGTGGACTTAACGAAAGAGGCTTAACATTTCTGTATACACATATACACATCGTTTTTATTGATAATTGGTTCGGAGAGACCGCGATCAGATTTGGTTGATTCCTATCCGAAAACCACTTTGAACCAATATACGCATTTAAAAGTGAAGCCGTGTTGAAGAGAATGATTTTGAAGACAGAGATCTTCATAATTTAGGGCAGTTTGCCACTAACCTCGTGATTCCCATATTATATACATATGGTGGCAATAGTACCATCATTTTGAAATCTTCAATGCAAGGACCCTTGCTACTCCTAGGGGTGATTCCCAAATAGGATATAATAGGAGTACCTTCGGTTTATCCAATTCCTAGACAACTTGTATGGACGAATGTCTGACATTGCATTTCTAAGACCATGTACATTGGTATTTACAATTGTACATCTTTTTGATGGTGTAGAAGGTAACCCCTTTTATACTTAACACACTTCCCTGAGGCGTATGAACTCGATGGTTGTACTTTTGTGGAAACCAATTAGTGTGTCGTTGGAAATGGCAATGTGGCATTTAAAGTGGGATTTGTCATGTGAAAGGTAAAATCTTACCTCAAGCCTTATACAACGATAATAATAGAAATAGGGTAAATGCAACAGGGCTAGTGGGTTGCTCCCATTAGGAGATGTTCGTCACCTTTTTGGATTTCCCTCTATGTATCAGATTTGTTGTGTATGATGTGATCATGGATAGGTCGGGGACGACTGGGGTAAAGACATATTCGGTACTATCTATGGCAGAGGTAGGTCGGTTCTATGTTCGTAGAGGACAGCGGGGCTGTGCCATGGTACATTTCTCTAGAGATGTACTGTCGGAAGGTAATCCCTTACCTTGTCATTGTTGGAAATCCATTCTCTAATACATACTTTTACGGACTTGATTGTAGACCTAGATATGTTGTCAAATGTAACAAATGTAACAATTCTAACTATTTTAAAATGTTATTTAAAGTGTTTTCAAAGCAATGTCATTAGAAATAATATCAAATGATTTGATAAAAATGTTTTAGTTGTCATGAGGTAAAAACCCGTTTGTGTTTATGTGCGGTGTAGTCTTATGAGATACTCTTCTTTTCAAAGGTTTTATTCGGCACCAAAGTCGATCTATGACATTGTTATAAATATTTATAACTCGTGTCTCATGCTAGTTTGCCAAGCTTGATCTGGGTATTTTTTTTAATACTCGGGTCAAATCCGAGTGGTTTCAAGATTAGCTGAAAATGCTTAGAGTTTCCAGAGGAGAGTTGGAGATCCTCATCAACGTATGGATATAGTTTACTTTTCCATTGTGTTTGTTGTTTTTCAGCATTTGTAAGGACATGTATTTATAACTGTCCAGACTGAGCTTAGGATAGACTTTGATATATGTATTAAAAAGTTTTTCCGCTGTAAAGATTATTGAAATAATATATGTTATTCCATTCATGTGAGATTCTATTCTGTTTTCTTTTTCTTTTTACCCTTAACAATCGAATTTTTTGGCACTTGAATGCTTGACACGCAATACAGTGGGGGTATTAGTGTCGATTTTTTAGGGTTGAAAATACCGATCGTCACATTTGGCATCGAATCTTAGGTTGAGGGAACACCTGAGCCCAGTAGGGGTAAAGTCTCATCAGAGATAGGATTAGTAATATCCTAAGATGAGTAACACATTAGAGTAGTGTAAGTGACACCCTAGAATGAGTTGAGAGTATTATATATGAGCGCGTATTTGTTAATGTTATATAAAAATGATTTTTGTTTTGGAAAATTGGTAAATGAAATAATTTTACCTAGGATTATATTTTGAATATAAAGTAGTATCTTTCAAACGATATAGTTAATTATGGGATAATAATAATTAGTTATTACTATGGGTTGGTTAAAAGACATAAAATTAGTATTTGAATTCTTAAGAAAGTAGATTCAAAATAAAAGTTATTTTGAAAAATGAGTGTTTTAACAAATAAATGTTTTGATAAATGAGATTTTGATAAGTTAACTTGGAAGAAGATTTTAGTAAAGCCTATTTTATTAAAAGCTGTGTTTTTGTGAAGCTTTTAAAAAGAGTATTTAAATAAGAAGAATAGGTTTTAAACATATCTTCTAAAGGAGGGTTAAAAATACTTGGAATATACGAAAAGGTTAAAACATTTGGATGGGATTTTATGAAATGTTTTCCTAATTAATTTTGAAAAAGGAATTTGATATAGCTAAGTACGTATAAGATGCGTAGAGCATTTCGTTGCACAATTCTGATCTAAGATTCAAGTATGGAACTTTGAGATGTTTACACCAGTTTGAAAAAGCACTTATCACTCGATTCTTGATGACAAACATTGATGAGGATTTATGGTTGGGTACTTGCATTTTCTGACATAGTTGAGAGTTATCTAAGGAAAACAAAGGTTTCTGATCAAGAAGCTGATCAAAGTTCGCACTAGAGGATCGAGGGATCGATACTAGTTTGGAAAAAAGTTGCGATTTGAGTAGAAGATCAAATCAGATATTACGGATGATTTGTGTGTATCACATGGAATTAAGTTTAAAGATAATATTTTGGGAAAACTCTTTGGGTTTTAGGTTATGTTGAAATTTTGAGGACGAAATTCTTTTAAGGGGGGAAGAATGTAACGACCCGTAATTTTATCGCTTTGAATTGGAATATTCAATTAATTTTAAATATTCAGATAATTGTTTTAAATGATGAATAATCACTTTAATTATTATATAATGGTAAAAGGTGATTTATAATGGTTTTATAAATATATAAACTTGTTTAAAAAGATATATAAACTTCTTTGCATTTTGGCAGTTTGACGTCGAATTTTTATAAATGGATTTTAATATTATTTAAAATTGTTTTATAACTTAAATAATCTTGTTTTAATTATTTAAAGATGATAAGAAATTTATTTTCAAGCTTTGTTTACATAAATAAATAGTTTGATTAAAAATTAAAAATGTGATCGGGATTCTGCTTTCGAAATTTCGACCTTTCGTCGAACGGAAGTTGTTTCAAATCGTTGCAATGTTATTTGATACACATACAAACATGCATGTACATACACATATACCTTCACAATTAGTCAAATCAAAGCTAAAGAAAACATTTAAAATAAAGTATACATATTTATATACAAACTCCTTATATGTATATAAATGCAAACTTCACCCTTAAGTCTCAAAAAGCAAACTCACCATCACTCAATCAAGAGAAGACAAGCACATAGAGGGGGGGAGTGGGTTCGGCCGAAAGTCAAGGGGGGAGGAGGTATTTTAGTAATTTTATGCACAAGGATTTCTACCATATAAATACACATGCATATCCTCTTCCTTTCTTTACAAATTCACTTCACTTCTCTTCTTCTTCTTCTTTTTCTTGAGCTTTCTAATAGCTCTTATTCAATGGCTTCCTAAATAGTAAAAATATTTCATAAACCGTGTTGAAATTCTGCTAAAATTGTTTCCATACACATACGATATCAAATCGCTTCAAAAAGTTAGCCAAACTCCACCTCTTCCTCACTAAATTGCAAGGCCCACACCACCACCATCTCAAAGCTGAGCTTCCATCTCTACAAAATCTTGGTCGAGCATCACTAAGGTCCAAAGGCAAGTTCCATAAGCTTCGGTGTGGAGAAAGGGATCGTTTCGTCTATTAAAAAACACTTAGAGTCAGATAGCATGAAAGTGAGAATGCTACTTTAATCTTATTTGATTTTTTCTTAAAATTATCTATGATTTGTGCTATGTAAGTATACTTGGTTGATTAGCATAGTTTGGACGCTAAAATGATTGATTATTTCATGATTGGTTGATAATATGCTTGTTTGATATGGAAATGATTCACTATAAAATATACATCGAATTTACACAAAGGAACTACTTCCCTTTATAAATTATGATGATATATATAGCATTGTTAACCTCTTTAAAAATGGTTTATAAATGTTCTATAAACATTAAAACTCATTTTGACAAAGTTGAAATAGATTTGAATTAGTTTTAAAAAGAAATAAATTGGAAAAGTAGAGTTTTGAAATTTTTGAAAAATAAAATCTGTGGTTTCATTTATGAAAGATAGTAGTTTTAAAAGTGGAAAATAATATAGAAATATCATGGTTTAATATAAAAGAATTTTGAATTAAAAAGACGGAACTTGAATATTATAATAAGGTAATATTAGAGATATGGAATAAAGTGAAAATGAGATTTTAATAAAGTAAAATAGAGGAAATTTTTTTTAATATAGTTTAATATGGTATTAAATGATTTAAAAGTATTTTGGAGAAGTTTTGAAAATTTTGACTAAAAGGTGAAAAATAAGCCGTCGCGTTTCGGCAGTTCGCGATTTCACGACCTTAAATGTTAAACGAATGTGTAGGATAAATATAAGTTGGAATTCTTTGAAATAATAATTTTCCAACCCTAGTCGGTATGGTTTTAATATGAAAAAGAAAAATCAAGAATTTGTTTAGTAATGTTTGAGATATGTCCAAATCAAGTTTTCAAAATCGTCGCGTTTTGTTTGTTCGTAAAATATTATTTTCAACTCTTTAAAATGGATGTTTCTAAATCTTTAAAAATATGAATTAAATTCCATAAATATGTTAAAATGTTTTAAAAGGAATTCAAATTATAAAAATGGGCATATATGTAATGAAATTGGTATTTTAATCTATAAAGCTTTAAAATCACAATTCCCCAACAATTTAGTAATGAAATTTTGTAACCGTTGAATAAATAATTTAAACTTGGGTTTTCTTCCCGAATCTTTTTGAATTTTTTTTTCAAATGATAAATCAAATACTTTTAAAAAGTTTATAGTCGGTCAAATAACTTGACCGCCTTATGGATGATAGAGAGGCAGTCTCTAGGCTGGGAATTTGGTAAACCAGTTGCTTGCTCCCCTTAACTATCCGGACTGGCCCGACGGAGGGGATAGTTAATTTTATTTACTCGGATCATAATTTCTTAAGATAAAAGAAAAGAGACTTGGAATTTTCCACAAAGTTAAATAAGATATCAAATAAGATTTTGATGATAAAGAGGATGTTTTAGTTAGACACTGTATTAAATTCCAAGGAGGGAACCCTACTATCCATGTGAATTTAAAAGATGATCTCACCGTTATTCGACGAATAGTATAGGTTGAATACAGAAATTAGTAATAGGTATAATTAATCTAAAATCTATGAATCATTCTTATTCAATACTAAGTGATTTTGGTTTACAGTAAACGATGTCTAAAATAACATTGTTTTTGACCCATTTAAAACATGTTTCGGAAAAATGAAATCATTATTAATTGTGATAATAATAGAATATGGAAATATTTTCCCTAAGTAATTAAAAGGAAATGATTTGTTGTTTCCAAAGTTAAAGAGAAGTTTAATAATTCTGTAAATCCTAAAATAGAAATGGTTTAAAGATATAAATCTCTAGAAAGATTTTTTATTGGATAAAATGATATCTTCAAAGTTAAATAATATTTTGAGTAAAAAAAGAAAAGATGATTTAACGAAAGAGGCTTAACATTTCTGTATACACGTATACACATCTTTTTTATCGATAATTGGTTCAGAGAGACCGGGATTAGATTTGGGTAATTTCTATCTGAAAACCACTTTGAACCAATATACATGTTCGAAAGTGAAGACATGTTGAAGACAATAATTTTGAAGTTGGAGATCTTTATAATGTAGGTTGCTTGCCACTAACCTCATGATTCTTATATTATATACATATGCTAGTCGTCGTACCTTCGTTTTGAAATCTTCAATGCAAGGACTGCTCGCTACTAATCCTAGGGTGATTCCCAAACAGGATGTAGTAGGAGTAGCTCCAGTTTGTCTTGCTCCTGGACAACTAGTATGTAAGAATGTATGACATTGCATTTCTAAGACCACATACATTGGTTTTTACAAACGTAAATCTGTTTGGTGATGTAGGAGGTAACCCTTCTTATACTTAACACCCTTCCCTGAGGCGTATGAACTCGAGGGTTGTACTCTTATAGAAACTGTGACGACCCGACTTTCCACTCCCGGAAAATCGCATCGACAGTAAGAAAGAAAGGGGTGAGAAATAGAAAAGAGAAGAAGAGAAAAGAAAACAAATTATATTTTAAAATAAAAGTTTATACAAATATTCTAAAATCCAAAACAATTTAAATATTTATTCTCTTGAATTTCAAAACTTAATTTCAAATTCAATTTAAATTAAATCCTAAGATTCAATTTAAAAGTTAAGTTATATATATACATATATAACTATTCATTCAATTAAATAAAAAATTCCATATTCTATAAAATCCATTCATATTAATAAAAATAATACATTATACTTATTATTTGAAATTAACATATTTGATATTAAATAATTTATATAAGAGATTATATTATCAAGTGATATTTTAAAAAGAAACAAAACAAACCATTTTTTTGTTAACTCTTATATATTTTTAACTTAAGTAAAAATATCTTAAGCAATTAAAATATTTACCTAAAGTATATTTAAAACTATAAAGTTACTTATTTAAATAACCTTGAAAAGTCATATTAAATTAAATTTAAATTTCCAATTTGCCCAAAGCTTTCTATTTACAATATATACAAATAAATATATATATTCAAATAGAAAATATCTTATTAACTTTTAAAAGATAAAATCACCAATTAATACTAATTTAATCAGATTATTAAATTAAATTCAAATCTTAATATCAAAGATCATCAATATCAATTTAATTATTTAACAGATTATTAAATTGATATTGTTAAAATTTCCGGGATATTACAGAAACCAATTAGTGTGTCATTGGAAATGACAATGTGGCATTCAAACTGGGATTTGTCATGTGAAAGGAAAAAGTTACCTCAAGCCTCGCACATCGGTAATGGCAGAAACATGTAAACGCAAGAGGGCTAAGTGGGTCACTCCCATTAGGAGATGTTCATCACCTTTCTAGATTTCCCTCTATATGTCGGGTTTGTTGTGCATGATGTCGCTACGGATAGGTCAGAACAACCTAGGTAATGACATATTCGGTACTATCTATGGTAAAGGTAGACCGGTTTTGTGTTGGTTGAGAGCAGCAGGGCTGTGCCTCCGTACATTCCTCTGGAGATGTACTATCGGAAGGTAGTCCCTTACCTTGCCATTGTTGGAAATCCATTCTCTAATACGTACCTTTACAGACTTGATTGTATACCTAAATATGTTGTCGAATTTAAAAAATGCAACGATTTCGGCTATTTTAATATTTTATTTGAAAAGTGTTTTCAAAGCAATGTTATTAGAAACAATATCAAATGACTTGATAAAAATGTTTTAATTATCTTAAGGTAAAACAAGTCTGTGTTTATGTGTGACATGGTCTTATGAGATACTCTTCTTCTTCAAAGGTATTGTTTGACATCAAATGCGATCTATGAAAATGTCATATATATATTTATAATTTGTGTCTCAAGCTGGTTTGCCAAGCCTGATTCGGGTATTTTTAACACTCGGGTCAGATCCGAGTAGTTTCGGGATTAGCTGAAGACGCTTGGAGTTTCAGAAGGAGAGTTGGAGATTTTCATCAAAATATGGACGTAGTTTACTTTTCCGCCGTGTTTGTTTTTTTTCAGCATTTGTAAGGACGTGTATTTATAACTGTCCTAGCTGAACTTAAGATAGACTCATATATATGTATTTAAAAGTATTTCCGCTATAAAGATTATTGAAATAATATATGTTATTCCATTAGTGTGAGATTCTGTTCTGTCTTCTTTTTCTTTTTAGCCTTAACAATCGGTTATTCCGGCACTTGAATGCTCGGCATGCAATACAGTGGGCGTATTAGTGTCGGTTTTTTAGGGTCGAAAATCCCGATCGCCACATTACCCGTAGAGAAAGCAATAATGAAAAATAATTAGACATAAGTAAACCATAATGAATAATGTAATAAATCAGATGTTTAAAAATGGAAACCATACTTAGGGAAGCAAAACTCAAGATATATCAAGAAAAAAATACTTTATAAAAAAGAACTGATTATCCAATTCCTTCATTTATGTAACAACCCACCCCGAAACAGGCCTAAATTTCGACCAAGAAAAGGCCCATTGATACTTAGATCCATTCTAAGGTAAGATGTTGGTAGTAAAAAGAAATAACATTGTAGAGCCATAACTAAACTTTTAAAACTCACAGCGGATGGAACAAAATATAATAGCAAAGTGTATCCATTTATTTCAAAATCATAAAAATGTCATAACACAAAATCCCATAAAAACTATAACATAATATCTGTTACAACAATTTTCAAATTCCATGGGTATACATAAAAGCAAATAATAATAAATACTTCCATAAGCCAAGCATGTAACAACCCAATATTTGAAATTATTTTTAATTTGAATTTATTTCATTTTAAAATATTCTTATAGTGAAGTAGAAATTTTTCTAGAATTAATGGTATTTTGTTGTAATTTTCATGTTCTGTTTCCTATTTTTAAACAATTTCTTCAGTTCTTTTGCTATTTTCTATGAATTTAATTATTTATTTCACTTTGAAAATGTTTTAAAAATCATTTTTATTTCAAATTTTGTTTTCGAATATTTTAAAATGAAGTAAATAATTTTCCAAAGTCAATGGTGATTTATTTGTAATTTCTGGACATTGTTTGCATTTTTAAGCTATTTTCTTAATTTAAATTCTATTTAATTAAGATTTAATTATTTATTTTATATATTTACTTTCATTTCTGAGTTTTTATCTTTGTTTATCAGTTTTTATATGTAATTTTAAATTACAAAATAAATAATGGAAATTTGAAGAGTTTTGTGACTCTTTAGTTGCTTGAGACTCTTTGTTTTCCACCTCTTCGTTTTCCAACCACTTGAATTCAATTTTTTTTGGCTGACCTTATCTTTTCTTCAACTGATATCTTTCTCATTTTTTTCACGTAAGAAAAGTTTCTCTTCTCCAAAAATTTCGGCCTCCACACCTGAACAAAAGTTTGGTAAAATTCTTTTTTCTTTTTCTTGTTTTCTTTTGTTCTTACGTGATTTTTGCATTTGCTTTCTTCCTTCCATGGCTCGGCTCCTCTCTCCTCCTCCACCTTGGTCGCCTCCACCACCACCTGAACCAGCCACCACCACTTCCAGCCCAACCCCAAGCCATGGCCGAGCACCTTGATGATGTAGATCTACCATAAAATGAGCAAACTTCATTCAATTATGCATAGCCAAGCCAACAATGTTCCACCACCTCAAACACCACTTTGGCCAACCTATACACCACCACCACCAGCTTTTTCCTGACCTGACACCACTACCACATCATCCCCAAACCCCACCTGTACCTGGCCGTGCCTTGTTGCCTTTGGCCGAGCCCATTTGTGGCCTAGAACATTGTTGTGTTGCCTTAGCTTGTGTAGTTCATACACATATCTCTTGCACCATCATTCCTTACATGTTTGGCCGACCTGTTCAACCCAAAACTAGATCCTAACCCACTCCTTAGCCATGTATTTTAGATCTATAGCTGAAGCATAGGTGGTAGAAAGCAAGCGCAAAGATTTTGGGTTTTGTTTATGTATTCATTTCTAACATTGTTAAAGTATATCTTGTTTTGAAACTTATGTTTTATATATTTGTTTGTCTCATGTATTCAAGGAGATTAATCTTTGGCTCTTCCAATCTCAAATCATATTCGTGTTGTCATGCTTTCGAAGTTCATTGTTGTGTATTTTTGGTCTATCATCTCCAGCTTAAACAAGTGAGTGATTCTCACCAGACGATTTGTACTTATATAACTAGTGAACTGACACCTCTTTAATCTGTAAATTTATATCATCCTGTTATAACTGTTATATTATGATTATATGATGTTCACCCCTGTTTATATACATGTTATATCACCTGTTATTGTTATATGTTGCTGATTGTTCATTTTTATCAGTTTATCACACTGCAAGTTCCCTGTAGATTAGGTTCACTATGGGTTGAAATGATACATACCCGAACGGACTTTAGAATAGGGAAAGATCGTTATGGGCTGAAATGATAAGCCTGAGCGACTTTTTAATAAATTTTATTTACTTGGGATTGCGGGTTTGAAATGATAAAACCCGGATTTTCTTTGTAAACTACGGATTGAAATGATATATTATCCGTTTCACTTGACTTAGGCTAGAAAATGTTATACAGACCCGTGGTTATTTTATATATTTTTCTAGAAATTTTTAAGTATTTTAAAATGTAAAAATATGATAAATTTATTTAAATTGAATTTTTAAAAGATTTATTAAAATAGAAATGTTTTTCTATGTGTTAAATGTAAATTAAATGGATAGAAAATGGTGATTTTAAAGTGTAACTTAAATTGGAAATTTGACTGATTTTTTTTAAAATGGAAATTTAAGTTAATTAAATTTAAAATGAAAATTAAGTGTTAAATGGTGAAAATGGAGATTTAAATTTAAGTGTTAAAATAAATTGTTAAAAATGAAAAAATGGGAATTGACACACTTGAATTAAATAAGTGAACTTTGGAAATTTTGATTTTTATTTGAAAGATTTTTCTTTATAAAAACCATAAGTTAAAGGATTTAAATGAACATTTTTAAGCTAGAAAAATATGATTTTTATAAGTTTAAATGATTTAAATTGAAGTTTATTTATGGCTGGAATTGTATTTAAAACCTGGAAATCCAATTTATAGCACTTCAGAAATGCTATCATTTCTGGAAATGAACTAATTCTGAACTAAGTAGAATCTGCAGCACTTGGTAAGTGCTGTGGTTGCATAAATGAACTAAAAGACTAAAATGAACTAAGGCTATGACAGCACTTGGTAAGTGCTGTAGTGGCAGGAACTAAATTTAAAACGGAAACTAATGAAGTGCTGTTGTAGCACTTGTTAAGTGCTGTAGTAGGCTAAAATATGATTTTTGTATATAACTATACTTTTACAACAGTTTATAAACGCTGTCTTTGCTGAATTGAATTAAAACCTTTAATTTGAACCCTGAACTATTACAGCAGTTCTGTAAATGCTGTCTTTTCTGAATTGAACTATTTTTCCTTTAAAACTGAACTGTTACAGCAGTTTATAAATGCTGTCTTTGTTGAATTGAATTGTTTTCAAATATAACTTACCGCAGCACTTTTTAAATGCTGTGAAAGCTGGAATTTTAATGTTTTAATGTTTGTAAGTAAATAAATGAACTCAGAAAAGGCTAAAATTTTGGGAATTTAATATTTGATTCAAAAGAATAATGACTTTGACAACTATGTACGCGGTGGAGTTTCCAGAATGAAGTAGGATGATGGTGGCGATCCTAAGGTATATACGTGGACCCAACTCCCATGAGTTGGCATAAGGTGGCTAAAACAGGAGCGATCGATGGGCCAATGAGGTAGCACCTCTGATCGGACACACTTCTTCGATACCATTCTATTACTTGTGATTGATTTGGTGCGCACCCTTGATTTGGGAGTGTTGTTCGAGGTGGGCGGTAGTGGCTGCTATGCGTCACCACCAGTCCGGATGCGTAATTGGTATATCTACCCTAGCATTGCCTTGTGTGTCGTGTCACCTACCATATCGAGCTTTACTACGAGTTTCTATTTGTGTCGTACCTATGGAGTATCTTCTCATAGCCTTTCGAGGTATGCAGGTACTGTATAGACTATTGGCGTTATTCGTGTTAAGGGGAATATTGGGTCACTCCTTAATGCTATTTTAAAGTATGTTTATTTTATAATTAGACATTATTATAATAGCGAATATTACTACATAGTAGATAGTTTGACGGATCCTTAAAGAATGGGCGATCCCTAGCATTCTTTAAGTTACTTGTACCTTAATTACAGTTCACTTGAGTTGGTTTACATTGTATAAGTATGTATGTCCTGACTCGAGTGTTTGTATTTTATTTACGCTTGGGTCAGCCTAAGTATTCACAGCTTTGGATTCACTTTCTGGAGCTAGGAATCGCTAGAGATTCTGTTTATCTAGTTACCTATCTATTTCAGTTTCAGTTGTTCTATTTCAGCTTTTGTATTAGAGACTTATGTATTTGGATTTCTACTGTACTTGTTTCAGAACTGTATTGGTTTTCAGACTATGTATTTTATATCTGTTTTGAGACTCTGTATTTTAGTGGCTTCATGAACCACTATTTATTTTATTTCCGCTGCGAGTTATTCTGATATTTTTGTGTCTATGATTCTGTGAATGATTTTATTTGCTCCAAATTTTATTACAATCTGTTATTTTGTATTATTCAAGTTTGACATGTGTGGATTATTGTCGATTTGAATGGTCCAAAATATTGGGTCGTTACAAAGCTTCTCTATCTCTAAGCATCGTCACCGCCATCACTTAATACCTTCCATTCCAAAAGCAGGTTTGTATAATCCCATATCCCAATCAAATGTCATAAATAGCTTATAATGTGTGAGACGGTACCCAAGCCACTTAATACTCCCAAGTGGAAAATAGGCATACCCTGGTCATTTAAGATCTTAATTAAGGTAGACCTCATCATTTAAGACCTAATTCCAGAAGCATGCTCTATAATAGTACTATCTAGCTGACATTGTATGGAATTTCATAGGCCACTTAATACTTCCAAGTGGAAAATAAGCAGAGTCTGGTCATTTAAAACCTTAATTAAGGCATACCCCATCATTTAAGACCTATTTCCAAAAGCAGACCCATGTAGAGATACCGCCTAATGTGTCCCTTTGGCCATTTAATACTTCATATGGGGAAAAGAGGCAGGTCCAACCACTTGATTCCTCAAAACCCTGAAGGAGTACCTTCGTCTTATAGTCCATACTCATAATGATGTCTCAAATAGTCCGCTATTTGTAGGAACTGGTAGCCAGATTAGCTGGGCGGATTTCCCCTCCAGAATTTGAGACCAACCTCGCATCGTTACAAATATTTACCATAAGGATATGTCACATCAATAAAAATGTACACAACTTCTGTAAGCCTCAAAGTAAAGGGCAGACTTTTGTCATTTAACTCTATTGACCTCGCATCCCTATGACTTAGCCACAAATCAATTACTCTCTCTATATATATATCTCTCTGTGTGTGTGTGTGTGTATGTATGTATACACACGCACTCATCTCACCATTTCATAAATAAGGCCTTATAAGGAATCTTCCTTATTATGCCTTAAAATAATAATTAGGCTAAATAAGAGTTTCCTCTTATTTTCATCTCACAATTAATTACCTTACTAATGGACGAAATAAGTGTAAATAAATGTCTAATTAACTACGCCATATACGCAATAATTATACGTTAATTACGTAAATAGAGATTAAATATTTGCACCTAATAAATTCTAAACGCATGGATTTTACGCTTTAAACTAGCGTTAAATGTCAATTCCCTAACAAGTTATTATTACAAGCCTTTTTCTTCAAATTCCCAAGATTTCATGGTATTGTGATATCCAAAGCAGGGAATAAATATTCATAACCAAAACTGCAATAATAGACTTGTAAATAAAATAGAAACTCAATTTATTACAACAATTCAATGGAATATCTAAAACAATAAGAATTGCAATCTAAACCCCATATTCTATTCAACTTCTCTTTTACAAAGAAATAGATAAGAATAAGTGGTGTAAACTACAAATAAAATTCGTAATCTAAACCCCTTATTTTGTTGAAGAATCACAATTTGACCCAAAGAAGAAGGAGAAGTGGAATAGACTATGAAATTATCAAAAATTGCATAAAAGAATCAAATTCCATCAAATTAATGTAAATAATTGGGAATCTCAGCATAGAATTACATATCGAAATAAAGAGGAATTTTGGGGGATTTTATCTATCATATTTTCAGAATCCCAAAATCCCTAAGGCATATTCAAATCTCAAAAGAAATACACTAAACAATTGCTAAAAAGAAAGACTAAGGTTTCCACTCATAGATTAGCCTTAGCTTCACTCAAATGGATTTGTAGCCTTTTCCGATCTCTTCCAGAATCTCTCTCTTTTAATACACACACATGCACACACATACATACATAATAGGGAAGAGGTATATATATCATTAGATTCAGAATAATTAGAGAAGAATATGATAAGAATAGATTGGAGGAAGAAGAAACAAATAGGAAATAAGTTGAATTCGTACCTAAATTCTACATGGAGTTTCTGAATCTTATTTGAGAGAGATACCAATGATAGAATTTTGTTGTATTTCCCAAAATAATATGAATAAAAGTGGAGGGGATAGGCTTCTATTTATAGGAATTGAAACGCACCAGAACCCTAGGATGGAAGTAGGTAGAAAAGGGGTAAATCTAGAGCGTACAACCGAATAAAACATAGCTTCAAACGCCAGTCGCCACTGACAACTTTTGTTGCCAAGCAGCCGACCTCCTTTGGATGACCGGTCGACCGCTACGGTCGACTGGTTGACCTATATAAGTCGACCGCTCCTCTATTTCGGGGAACAGTTATTTATTTCCATTGAAAGATTATTTTATTCCCTAATTAACTTTTTAATGTTAAACGTTTACTTAGCCCCCAAGCTAATTTTTGAAATTTAAACCCTATATTTGACTTCTCATTTGAATTTGAATTCAAACTAAATTAATTTAAGTCTTAGAACTTCAAATGCTCATAACTTCTTTGCTTGAGATCCGTTTTCAGCATATTATATATGGAAATAGATCAGAATTTCACCACGAACGCACCGGAATAACTTTCATGGTAAAATTCAAACTTTTATAAAACTTCCATATCCAACCCTTATCATATTTAAATCAATTTACTTTATTTATTTATGTTTTAGTTTACGAGGTGTTACATTCTTCCCTCTTAAAAAGGAGTTCATCCCGAAATCTTCCAAGGGGTAAACAATGTAACTCGCAATAACATCCATGTTATACAACCAAGTTCTCTACACAACCATCTACTCAACTATTAGTCGATGTGATTATGTACTGCAGACATGCTAAAATAAGCTCAATCCTAACATGAGTGTGTAATCGTGTCATGTAATTATGTATGCAAATATCCTAGACATGCATAAAAATTCCTACATGAGTGTAAAGTGATTGTGAAAAAGTGTAACAACCATCTCCTGCCATCCAATCTAGCAACCACGATGGAACTAAAATCCTAACTTTGGAGAGAAAATTTACTAGTGAAAAGCTCTGGGTGAGTGTTTTTCATCTTCTCCTTGGTCTCCCATGTACTTTTCGCCGGATTGTCCCTCCATTATACTCAGATCAACCTGATTATTTTATTACGGAGTCTCCTAGTACCAAATTGGGTATCATGGATCAACTCCACTTTTTTCGTGGTATCGCAGATCAAATCGGGTCTGAGCAACACTTTGTCGGTGGTTTCCCGCCAATAACTAGGAGATTTGCATGGCTGCCCATAAATTGGTTCTAAAGGGGCCAGACCAATCGTCATTTGATAGCTATATTATATGCAAACTCAACCAATGGTAGATGTTGCTCCCAATGTCCTACGAAATCCAAGACCTAAGCTCTCAACAAGTCCTCCAAAATTCTATTCACCCTCTCTATTTTTCGGTCAGTTTATGGGTGATGTCGTGCTAAGGTTCAAAGAAGTTCCCAAAGCTATTTGTAGACTCCTCCAAAACTTGCTAGTGAACAAGGGGTCTCTATCACCGACTATGCTTACAAGAATTCCATGTAAATGAACTATCTCCTTAATATAAATCTAAGCGAGAGAGGCGCTAGTCCTATTTCTCCTTATCGGAACAAGATAAGCACCCTTGATGAGTCTGTCCATAACAACCCAAATAGCCTCATTGCCCTTTTGACTTTTAGGCAATCCTTCCACAAAATCCATCGAAATATGTTATCACTTCTAAGTCAGAATTTCCAAAGGTAATAATAATCCTCCAGGTTTCCCTTGCTCAGCTTTTATTTTTTGACATGTCAAACACGTTGCAACAAACTCTATTATGCTCCTCTTCGTTCCATTCCAAAAGAAATTTCTTCTCATGTCCTTGTACATCTTATCACCTCTAGGACGAATGGTCATCCTTGAGTGGTGACACTCCGTAAGCACATCTCTCATCAAATCATCAATCATTATGATGCAAAGACATCCATTTCTTCTCAAACATCCCTTCTCATCAATTGAATACCTCATAGTACGGGGAAAATGCTCTCCTTTTCTCAATTTTCTAAAACCTCTACTAACTTCTCATCTTTCACTTGCTTATGCCATGTATAATCCATCAAGATTGGTCTAATCTCCATAACTGATAGAAAACCTTGGACGGGTTTTGTTGACTGTTGGTGGTTAAAATTCGAGAGAAACTCCAACTATCTTTATTCATATATGGCACCTAGGGTACCTTGTCTTCGACTATGGGCGCAAGCGACTACGTTCCCTTTTCCAGGGGTATATTGAATACCAAAGTCAAAGGATGCTACATATTCCATCCACCTCCGCTGCCTAAGGTTCAAATCTTTTTGGGAAATGTTAACCCAAAAAATGGATCAACACCTTGGATCGAGTATGAAAGCACCAGCCTTGTTTATCAAGACAAATAAAGTAGAAAAAGCAGTAGTAAATCACAGAGAAAGTAAATGAAAAAGAGATTTTTATAGTGGTTCAGCTGTTAACGAAGCCTACATCCACTTTATAACTCTCTTATTGACTGACCGCAATTACAAGTTGAATATGATTACAATGCGGTTGAATCATGTATGTTAGATCAAGTCACTAGTGTTAGAATTCACAGGAGAATCACACTGAACCATTTAGACGACTTTTGTGTGGGAGGAGAAGAGTGAAGAGTAGTTCCTGCAAAGTTTCGGCAGCCAATCCAGAAGATCATGTTTATGTTGTAGGTAGGATCCTATTTATAGGGGTTGGAGAGCTATTGGGCTAGGCCGCCTTGCCGGAAGCTTGCATTTGGAAATACGAAGATGCTCTGAAAATTTCACAACGATCCAAGCCAATCTGATGGATCACTAGCGATCCATAGGTGATGGATTGCTAACGATCCATAGTTTCTGGGTTGCTAACGATCCAATTACTTGGAATGCTCTCCTTAATCCTTTCCTTGAATTTC
Organism: Allium fistulosum; assembly: GCA_030737815.1. Taxonomy (NCBI): domain Eukaryota; kingdom Viridiplantae; phylum Streptophyta; class Magnoliopsida; order Asparagales; family Amaryllidaceae; genus Allium; species Allium fistulosum. The sequence goes on along the minus strand of CM060902.1, from coordinate 270,067,349 downwards.
ATGGCAATCTACCACGATCTTATGGATCGCTAGCGATCCATAGTGCATGCAGCGCTAGCGATCCATGTCCTTAGTGGATTTCTTGACTCCATCTTTTGGATTGCACTTGCTATCTCATGTAGGTGTTCTTCATGTAATTTCGTAGCTTATTGCCCTGTTGTGATGATAATCCATACACTGGTTGTAGTGGACCGCTGATTGAATCAGACGAATGCTCACTTCTCGATCTAACTAGCTTGGAATTCCATCAAACTTAGCAATAATTCCTAGAATAACTATTGGATCATGATGTAAGAGGATTGGAAGACCTACGAGCGATCCTTATGGATCGCTAGCGATCCATCACCTTAGTATATTTTTGCCTTCTTTTTCTCTAGCCTTTCTAGGTCGATCCTTCAGGTCCTTTTGATTGGCACTTGAGTTGCTCTGACTCGACGTAACTGTTTCGATTTCCTTTGAATTCTGTTGGGTTAAAAACCTAGATAACATTTGCCCCCTAGGGTATGCCTTCGTTGGAAACAAGGCATGCTTTGGAAATAACTGCTCTTGAGTTCCTGTTTAGTACGGTTCATTGGGTCGTGTTGAGGCCATCATGCGAATTTGGCTTTGGCTGTTTGTTGAACTTTGACGTGGGTCATCGTTGCTCATTATAACAAATCAATTTTGATCCCATGACTTTCATTATGTTTTTGAATAGCACGTGGTTCACACTGAGCAAATTTAGAGGAGATTGGTTCCCGTTTGATGGATCGCTAGCGATCCATAGTTCTTGGATGGCTAGCAACCTAATGACTTAGCATATTTTTTGTTCTCTTTCCCTATTTAATCCAATCGAGCTGATCCTTTTTCCTTCTACATTTCTATCACGACTCGAGCTTCCTGCTTCACGACCTGGTCCAGATTCGTCTAAACCCTAAATCTACTCTTTCCGTTACCATCGCCGACCATCCACCATGGATTCCTCTTGTGGTTGACCATTCTGAAGTTCGTCGTTGCGTTAGGCCAGCCATTATCACCTGAGACTCCGTTGACTTGGATCGCTATCGACCTGCTTTCCTTGGATCGCTGCTGTCGCAAACTTCAATAATTCTTGCCTATTGATTTTTGACTCGAGGTGGGTGGTTTAAAATTTGGCATTCATTTAGCAATTTGGTGACAATGTTGTATTGGTGATTATTGTCGTGGAAAATTCAAGTTGATTGCGATTTGTGGAAGAAGATAGTAAAGCGAGTCTTGAGTTCTTCATGGAATGACACGCTCGAACTTTACCCTGGTGCTTGACATGTTTTGTGATCTTCATTCAGAGAATCAGAATTGACTTGCACTAAGTTACACTGTTGATCCAACGTGACGTCTCGCGATTGGTTTTAGTTCTTCTGGAGGGAGTTCGGATTGGTTCCATTATTGCACGCTCGGTGTACCTGAAATGGGAAGAGCTTGCTGCGTCGCTTCGGACAATGGATCCGTTATCAATCGTTGATCGATGATGGGTGAGTGTAGGAGAAATAACTTTAATAAATGATATAAGAAGCACTTTGCATTCTTCACAGCGAGCGAACTATCTACATGGGATAGGGCGTTTATAGTGTTCAGGACACCAAGCTCACCCCACATAGATAACACACTACACTTGCCCCAGCCTATAATTGAAATCCGATGTGTCGGTATAAACCGACATTCCTTTGGAATTCAAGTGTTGTGAGGGAATTTTTAGTTAAAGATAGAATTACATGACCGCGTTAGATGGAAGTTCTGTTGTATAGAATGAAGAATCCATCCTCTCGCCGTAAGTCTAGTGGAGGAGGTCCAACACTTTCAAAAGCAGAGTCGTCATCCGTTGCACCTTCCTCTTCAGTTCCGCAAGTTGAATATGGTCAACTGGTTTCGGTTGGCCCGGTTGTAGACCGGACACCTTCGAATTTCAGAGTTTTGCTTAATCCCCTGGAGAGAGCTTCCTCCGTAATCTTCGCTAAGGTTCTACATAACATTTTCTTAAAACACAGAATTCTTGAGGATGATATGTGCCTTCCGGAGAAGAATGAGTTTGCCCATATGCAGCCTATGGGATGCACCGCTTGCCACCGGTATATGTGCTTAAATGGAGTAGTAACCCCCTTCAATAACTTCTTGAATGAAACTCTTCTGAACTTGGGAATTGCTCCATTCCAAATTCATCCTAATGGATACGCAATCTTGACTTGCCTTCACGTTCTGTTTATGCGACCATTTAATCGTGCCCCGAGCTACGATGAGTTAAGATATTTTCTCTCGTTTAAGAAGAGAGACGAGTGCCTATCCCTTGTCATCATCAAGGCCAAAAGGAATCGCAAGATCATGCTGCAGCTTCAAAGTAATCTATCCCAATTCAAGACTCGGTACTTCTTTGTTAGGTGTCCCGAAAGATTTAACCGTCTTTGGACGATGGGGGGGTAAGTTCTCTCCTTTATATATTGAGTTTCAATACGTCGCTATGGGATTTCTGATAGATCAAATACTCAATTATTCCGAGGCCGAATAAAGACCCAACACTCGATCAGATTTTCATACTCTTAAGGCCGTAGATGCCAATGAGTGATTGGTTAATTTTTTGCTAACAGACAAGTATTTGCTCCGGTATAGGCTGTTGCATTATGGGAGATCCGCCATGACCATTGAAGTCCTGTCTTCTTCTCATTCCAAAGTACGAACATGCTTCGCTTCTTCATCACATGGCTCCGAAGAAGGTGGTTTCCCAGAAAAAGAAGGCCCATTTGGCGAGTCAACCGAAGAAACTCATTAGGTAGGGGTGTCACGACTGAAGCCATCTATCCGTCTAGAATGTCCCTGATTCAGGAGGAAGGGGAAGAAGAATTCAAGCAGCGTGAGGGCAAAGCTGCAGTGGTAATAGAAAAGGAGGAGGGTGAAGTTAAGTGCAGTAGTAGTTATGATTCCCCATCCAGTGATGATGATTTCGACCGAGGCTTTGGCGACGGAGACTCTGAATCGTGTAATGAGACTCTGGGAATGAGTCCCATTCTCCCGGATTTGCCTTCTCGAGAAATTTGCAATAAAGATGCTCCTTCAGCAGCCAAGCGACGTCAAGGTTCCTTGATTGAAGGTACCGGCGTAGACTTTGGGGATTTGAGCAACGTTTACGTGGATATCGATGAACTTATAGGGGAGGATTTCGAATTCGAGGGAACGTATCCTCACCTTGTTCATATCGTGTCTATAGTCAGCCCGATTTCTACCACGGTGGCTTCCCGATCCAGTTTGTGACGTCCTTTTAGACCCCCTAAGACACATTACACATTTCACTAGGGTCACATTCACTTTCACATGCATTATTTAAGCCTATTTCTCGTTGCTAAAGCTCTTTATTTATTCTTCATGTCAGGTACCATAAGAGGCCATGGACTATATGACGATCTTGAACAATTCACTAATTCGCAATGTTTGTCAAGACGATCTTCAAGCCGCTACCAGCCTCGTGAAATCGAGGAAGAGTAGAGAAGGCGGCAAGACTCGGAAGCCGAGGCTCATCGCCGGGATGACAGAGAATGGGGTCGGATGTATAAGAGTGGTTACGAGAAGAGAAATACCCCTAATGACCGAGAGAAACCGTCCAAGAAGTCGAAGGTTGATCGCGGTTCTAATCCTTCTAAGCATCAGGTTTTTGCCCCGGTCCCAGTTTTTGTCGGTATTGAAGTTTCGGTTTTTACGTTCAGGCTCTGTTTTCATTTCAAGTCCCATCGACTCACGTGGTGCCCGCTTCTGGTTCCTCGCATCCTCACAGGAGGCCAGCTTACATTCTTTGGTCTGGTCTCTTTAGACTCGAAGCTGCGCTCCACGGGTGGTTGTTAAAGGGAGTTAAGTTTGACCATGACTTTCGCCCAGTTCGCAAAGATTCCTATATACCCTACCTTCAGGCAATTCAAAATGATTTATATCAAGCTGAGGGATGGGAAAAGTTATGCAAGCAGCTGGCCAACACGAACAACAATAATTATCAAGTGATCCTCTCTCTTGAATCGGAGAAAGACGATTTCGAGAGGGCGTTAGCGGAACGTGATGCCAGAATTGAGCGACTAATACAAGAGAGGGACGTGACACTCCCGGAGAGTAAGAACAGTGCTAGCTTGCTGAAGAAGTTGAAAAGGGCCCATGCAAAAATAGAGATCATGTTTCAAGTTGAAATTAATAAGGCCCATGCGGATGAAGTTAAGTTGAAAGAGGAGCTCGAAGCCCGTGACATGATTATTGAAGCTTAAAAGAAGACTATTGCTGATTATGACAAAATTGTTGAAGGGCATAACAAGACAATTGCTAAATACGCGGGAATTGTGGAATCCCGCAACAAGACCATTTTTGATCAATCCCTGACGATTGCTTTACTCCAAGAAAGAGTTGTGCAGCTTAGCATCGAGAAAACTCGAGTTGAAGTTGAGAAGGCCGCCATAATATCGGATTACATGGGGTTGTAGGACACCTTCGTAAGAAAGATGGAGAAGATGGACGATACCATCTTAAATTTCTATGTTAATTCCTTGTTGCATCAGAGGAGCCTTGGTTATTTGGGCCCCAAATTTCCATGAACTCTTGTCATGGTTTGGGAAGAAATCTTGGCCTGTTTCCAAGAAAACGGGGATGTACATACCGAGCAAGAGTTGGAGGATGCCTACCTCAATGAGCAATCGAAGAAAGCACTGATAGAGGGTCGAGAGTCCTTCGAATTGAGAAGGAACAGAAGGCCATGGACTATGAATGCAACTACTAAAACGTTGCTGGAGCCTTTCATTTCTTGGCCTAGCGGACCATCAACACAGCCTCGCAATTAATTGGCGAGTTCTGCCGGTGCTGCTTTGTCGTTTGTTCCTCCGATAGCCGTCTCTGAAACTTCAGGTGGCCTCGGAACATCTACGAAGATCGTCCAGCCATCAAAAGAAGGAGAAGGTGGGGAATACGAGAATGACATTCTCGACCATTCCTCTGATGTAGGTAACCTTCTTGTTTCTCCCGAGTTTGAGAATTTTCAGCTCACATCACAAGAACTAGACAAACTTAATGCTTTCATTTTTGATCTTATAGGTCCGTCCTCTTTACCTGCTGACCCCCCGGCTTCCTCGATGCCTGGGCTTACCACTATTTCAACCTCTTCGATGCTTATCTCCATAACCACTCCGATTGCTGCGCCTGCACCTGCATCTGGCTCGCAGCCAGGGCCGGAATCCAAGAAGATTGCTGCATTGCATGGTCCTGACGACCCTTCTATATCTTTGGAGGGTGACCTGACGGCAGCTGAAGCTTGAGAGCAGGAGGACCAAACCGGTCAGCTGCATAAATTTGAGCAGCAAATGGTTGCCGTTAAGAAGGAAAAGGTTGAAGCGATAAAATCTTCGAGGAGCTCCCGCAAATCCCAGAAGCGCAAGGCCAAAGGTGAGTCTTCCGAGAAGGTCGGAGAGCAGGGAGTTGATGCCGGCGCCGAGGAGATAGTTGATATTATAGTCAGCGACACTACCCCTGGCCGGGATTCTGAGGGGAAGTAGAAACTTCCAACTAAAGGTGGGAAGGGGAGCGGTGGAAAGAGGCATTGACAGGTCCGAATAGCAATGAAGCTAGTTTCTAGGACTTTTTTTTGTTTGATGCGTGTTTTTCTCAAGTGCGGAGTCTGCACTTACTGCTTTGATTGTTATAGCATCTGTATTTTTCTTTTTGTTGGACGATATTGTATAGGTACGGCCACCACATTTTTGACATTGTATAGAAAATGCTATAAGTAATACAATGTTGACATTTTGATTATAACTTTACATGTCTACTTATCTGCATTTCATGCACTTATGTCAATTTTATTTACTGCTATTTTATCTAGTCTTGTAATTACCATCAAAATTCTTTGTTTGAAGTAACAGAATTGTGAAGTACTTGGTTTCTGTTTTTGAGTTTTTTTTTATTTGAGTATCAGTGTGTTCCCTCTAGTTTACGGGGCTGCTAACTTCGAACACTTGGCAAATGACTAGTTGATCTGAGTGATTTTTTGGATGTCTGTAATCGGACCTATTTTGTGGTTCCTATATTCGAGAACTTGTTATTTAAACGGCTTGATTTTAGATATATTGTCGGTCAACAATTGGAATTCTTTGCTGACTCGTAGTTGTTTGACATAGTTGGACTCATACCCGTTACTCTCGATAGTGGGAGTGGGTTGATTCTTGTTATTCCTGCAATGGACGAGTTTCCTGACACCTCCGGGGCAATACCGGTACTTAAGAGTGTGCGCGGCTTATGAAATGCCCGACTTTCGGGAGTGTGCACGGCTTATGTAGTGCGCGGCTTTTAGGATCGATATAACCCGTCAATCTGGAACGTTTTGGAACTCCTTGGTGTCACCAATCTTCAGGCAACGTGAGGAGTTCATGCTTCGAGAGCATGATTCCAGGGCTTAAAAAGTAATGTGCAGCTTATAGGAATGCGCGGCTTTGATTTGGACCTTCCTGGCATTGCCGAAGCAACACCGGTTCTTTGAAGGTGGAGATCGAGTTCCGTCGATCCAACGGTTTCAGTTGATTTGCTTCTATCGACCCGGCAGGTAGTGGGGCATTCTTGAGCCGATTTGACCCCGTCGATTCAGTAGGTTACTTCTATGAACATAGTTTTATCGGTTTAGAAAGCAAAGCAATTTTATTAAGAAAAGTTGGGCAACTTCTGCCTATTTACAATGCCTTCGGTATTCGGGGATGGCTTATTTGCTGCAAATAAGAGGTACATAAGATAGTTTCATAAAAAGTAACGACGCAGCGATTCGCTGTTCCATGCTTGGGGAATTTGGATTTCGTCAACGGTTGTCAGTTTGAATGTTCCATCCCTTAGCTTTTGACTGATCACATACGGCTCTTCCCATTTTGGTCAAAGGTTCCCGATACAGGATAGACTCGTTTGAGGACGAGGTCTCCCACTTCGAAGGTTCGGTTGTGAACTTTGGAGTTGAAGTACCATGCAACCCTTTTTTGGCGAGCAGCGGTCCTTAACTCAGTTTCTTCCCTCTTCTCGTCGATCATATCAAGCGACTCGAGTAGGAGCTGCTCGTTTTGCCTCTGATTGAAATTCTGCCTTCGATGGGAGGGGACTTCTAGTTCGACAGGGATCATTGCTTCTGAATCGTACACCAATGCCAACGGGGTGTGCCCGGTTGCTGCTTTGTGTGTTTTTCTGTAAGCCCATAACGCGAGCGGAAGTTCATCAACACAATTCCTTTTAGCTTTAGTTAGCTGCTTTTTGATGGTGGACTTGATGATCTTTGTTTATTGCTTCCACTTACCCGTTTGCTTGCGGATGAGCGACCGCGGAAAAGCTCTTCTCGATTCGGAAGCATTTGCAAATGTCTTTGAACTTGGTGCTTTTGAATTAGGTCCCGTTATCAGTGATGATTTTCTATGGCACACCAAACCTACAAATAATTTTTTTAGTAACAAAGTTAATGAATTTCTTTGTTATGATGGTGGCTAGCGGTTCTGCTTCGACCCATTTGGTAAAATAGTCAATGACAACTATAGCATATTTAGCCCCTCCTCTAGCTATTGGCAATACGCTAATCGGATCGACTCCCCATCGAACGGCCATGGGCTGACCATCTACGTTAGCTCTGTTGAGGGAGTTCTTTTGATCTTGCTGAATCTTTGGCATCAGTCGCACCATCTGGCGTAATCTGCTGCATCGCGGTTTACTGTTGACTAGAGATACTCGTATCGGAGGATTTTATTTGCAAAGTTTGCTCCTGGTACGGTCACCCCAGTCGCTTCACGAACTTCTCTCATGATCCTTTGAGCTTTGTCATCGGTCACACATCTAAGCAACGGGGTAGAGAACCCCCTTCGGTAGAGCATCCCATCCTGTATTATAAATCGCGGTGCCTTCCGGAGAAGCTTTTTCCACTGATTCCTATCCGCGAGAAGAGTTCCTGTAAGTAAGTAGTCTTTGATTGGCATCATCCATGTTTCTGGTTCAATGGTGGTCTCAAAAATCCAGTTGACATCCATTTCGCTTATGCTTGGAGTGGTTAGGGTTTCAACCGGGACTAGTCCTAATGATTTAGCTTCCCCGGAACTGGCCAGTTTAGCCAAGTAGTCAGCTTTCGTGTTATGCTCCCTCGGGATGTGAGTTATGGTGTAATGTTCGATGTCGTTCAGCAACTCCTATACTTTAGATAGATATGGATCAAGTTTCTCCCCTCGAGCCTGGTATTCACCTTTTACCTGATAGACGGCTAACTGAGAATCGCTATAGATGTGTATGGATTTTATCTCCAGCTCTTTCATAATTTTTAGCCCATCTATTAATGCCACATATTCTACTTCATTATTTGTCACTGTGAATTCTAATCGCAAGGCGTAGAAAACAGCTCGTCCTTCGGGAGTCTCAAGCACTACCACTACCCCCGAGCAGAAGTTATTAGATGCACCATCGACGAAGAGCTTCCATCGTGTTTCCACTTCCAGTGTAATTTCTTCAGCATCATCCTGTTTGGTAAATTCGACAATGAAATCTACCAACGCTTGCCCGTTGATTGTCATTCTATGATGGTAAGTGATTTCATATTGACTCAATTCGATATTTCATTTATGAGCTGCTCGGATGTCTCGGGGCAGTACGATACTTGCTTTAAGGGTTGTTCATTCGATACTTTGATCGGGTGCGCCAGGAAGTACGGTTGTAACTTCTTGGATGCGATCAAGAGACAATATGCTAGCTTTTCCAGTTTCGGATAATTTTTCTCGGCTCTAGTGAACCGTTTACTAATATAGTATATGAGTCGCTGGATCCTATCTTCTTCACGTACAAGAGTAGCACTTAAAGCGTGAGGTGAGACTACTAAGTATATGAACAAGTCCTCTCCATCTACTGGCTTTGATAGGATAGGCGGGGTTTCCATATGTCGCAGCAACTCTTCAAACGTGGTTTGACAAGCCTCGTTCCATTCGAAGTTCTTCTTTCCTTTCTTTAGTGCATCAAAGAATGGTATACAATTGTCGATGGCTTTTGAGATGAACTGGCTTAGCGCTGCGACTTTCCCATTCATGCTTTGTAAATCCTTCTTGTTCTTTGGGGCTTCGACTTCACATAGGGTGGTAATTTTCTCTGGATTTGCTTCAGTGCCTCTGGCGCTCACTATGAATCCCAAGAACTTTCCGGAGGCTACCCCGAAGTGACAATTGAGTGGATTCAGCTTCATCCCATATTTTCGGAGTATTTCAAACATTTTGGCGAGTTTATCTAAGTGGTTGGCAGCTATTCGCGATTTAACCAACATCTCATCCACATAGACTTCCATGGTTCTCCCGATTCGACGCTTGAACATGGCATTTACTAATCTTTGGTAGGTAGCCCCAACATTCTTTAAATCGAATGGCATTACCTGAAAGTGTACGTGTAGTACTAAGGATCGTGTAATATGGTATATAAATGCGGAAACTGGTAATAACAGTAAAGTAAAAATTAAAGTAAGCACACCAGGAATTTTTCTACTGGTTCGAACTTCCCGTTCTACGTCCAGTCCCAGAATACCCTCTGGATTTAAACTAAACCCCTCACTTAACCCGGAGGAATAGGTATACGACACATGAGCAGCCGAACAGGAATTTTTCCACCTCAACAACCGAAGAGGACTTCAGCCTAATATAAATTGTTTGTTGACGAATGTGTTCTAAATAACACTGATTGTCTTTATATAGTACAACTTTCCTATAATCAAATCCTCAAGAGTATATATGTGTGTGAAGATTTAGAAGGAAGATAATCACGTAGAATCGAAGTATATAAATTGAAACAAGGATTCTAGTGATATTAATTAAGAATGAAAACTTTTATTTGCAGAAATGAATAGAGATTAGATTTCAGAAATATAAACAAGAATCGGTAATTGTAGAAATGAATTGAATGTGTTTATATAATTGTAGAAGAGTTATAATCTTTCATGAAGAGTTTCAGTCAATAGTTGTGTCCATATCTCTTGAAACAAAGGACATTCCTCTTCATGAAATGATCGCATCTCTTCAGAAAACTAGCCGTTATTCTCTGGTCGGTCGACCGGAAAACATGGCCGGTCAGCTGAGTTTGAAATCGTATACAAAACAGAAAGTCACTGTGCACATAACACAGGGTCGGTCGACCGAGGATCCTGGTCGGTCGGCCGACCTGGTGTTACTTGCATAGTGTACACAGTTTTAATATAAATTGTTTTGTGTGTGTGTGTGACTATTTGAGGAATGATTTTAACAATATTTCAAGACTCAATAAAATAAAATATTCATTACTAATCTCTGGATTGTAGTCTTGTCTCCTTTGTAGTACACAATATGCACTTATTCTCTTTTTGTCGCTTTCGTATAGTATTCTCGTCGTATGATCTTTGAAGCTTGTGTCATGAATCAAAACTCATGAATCAACATTCTCCCCCTTTTTGATTGATGACAATACTTATGTGATGAAGTAAAACTTATCTATATTATAATTCTCCCCCTAAATATATGGCGACTTTTCTGCAAAAAATATGTTAGCTTTCATACATTTTTCTCCCCCTTTGTCATCGACAAAAAGGAATACTTACTAGATGTAATATGCGAAATATTGAATTTTTAAATAGTACATGTTCAAACCAAAATAGGAATAATTAAAGATGTTCGGTTAATACACAACATAATAAAAAGATAGTTCATAAGGAATTCTTGAAAATGAAATGTAAAACACTACAATTACTCCTCATCATCATCAGAATCTGAAAATTCCAAACGAATATTTTCATCCAGAGGAGCCGGTTCCTTACCCCGTCTTCTACTAGTAGGTGCGGGAGTTGCCGATGTGCTGGAACTTGTGTTATCGGATGTAGACCAAGAGAAATTTGGTGCTGGTCTTTTTCCAAGAGCAAAAAATGAAGCACCGGCTTCAGAAGTACATGATAAGGCACCCCATAAATTTACGAAGAAGCCTTTGATCTTCTTGAAACGACCATCAATCTTTTGAAGGTTAGAATCCAAAGCTAGTTGATTTCGAGCCAAAATATCAATGGCAGCCGCTGTGCTAGTACCGGGAGGTGGTCGTTGAATTGAGGTTTGACGAGTTACACGTTCTGTAGAATGAGTGGATGGTTGAGGTGTAGAATAGCTGCGACGTAGTTGTTCTCGAGGAGTAGTACGCCATTGTTGAAAAGTTGTAATTTGGGACTGTGCATCAGGTAACTTCATTAGTTTTATGGTTCGTGAGTCAAAGGTACGAACTTTGGATGTTTCGGATTCCGGAGCATGGGTGACAAAGTTATTAATCAACCGCGTTATGTATTCTCCATAATAAATATGGAGCATCTTTCCTTGGTTGAAAGTAAGAAATTCATCCATAAGAAGTTGTGTCCAATTTACTCGAATATTTCCACACATAGCATATAACGCCTTGAAGTTTTCGGGATATACTAAGTGGTATGACCCTCCTCTTGGACTAATAGACTTCATCATGAATCGATGAAAGAGTCGTGCTTTAGGTTGGAGGGATGAAGTTTGCCTTAAATCGGTAGCGTCATCTTCAAAAAATAGATGACTTAGACGGTCACGAGTCGATGTATTACAATCTACATCATGTAAAGAAATTCCACCCGGTCGAGCATTTAAAATATGGTTAATTCAATCAATGGATAGAAAAATCGAAGTGCCACACACCGATGTCCAAACACAATTTTCAGTGTTTCTTGGTGGATTTACAAGGTTGAGATTTGCTAGAAATAACTTGACCATTATATGATTTATTTTCAAGTTATTTTTCCTATGGTCAGGAAATGTATCAAGACCACTTTCAAGGGCGGCATTTTCAATACCGTAGGAAGTAAAATCAGGATAACTTATGAATGATTCCTCAAAAATTTTGGCATCTTGAAGCCTTATCCATCTTTCTAAAGCTTTTTCACTTACTAGCCAAGAAGCAATTTGAGAGTCTACAGGAGTTGATGAAGATGAGCCAGCAGTAGTCTTAGATTTCTTCTTTGGGGCCATTTTTTCTTTGAAGAATCTGAAGAAGTTTGGGAATGTTGTAATGGGGGCTAGGGTTAAAATCTGTTTTGGGAGAGTAAAAGTGAAGAGGTGAGATGAAAAGGTGAGTGGATGGGTTAAAATATGTAGGCAATTTCAACAGAATAGTAGGCTCGGTCGGCTGAGCGACCTGGGTCGGTTGACCGACTTGAAGTTCAGAACAGTGCTGAATCTTTCGGGAAGAGCTTCGGTCGACCGGGGCAGGGTATTCGGTTGACCGACTCAAAAAATGTTCTAGTAGATTTTCGGGAAACAAGTTCGGCTGACCGACTCAGGAAGTTCGGTCGACCGGCCTGGCAGAAAAATGTTTTTTTTTTAAAACATCTCGGGATGGCTTCGGCTGACCGAGTCAGGGAGTTCGGTCGACCGAGGCATGTGAACAAACAAATTTCTGCTGTTTTTCAAAAAGAAATATAGAAATATAAATTATATTATTACATCATGTATATCTATACATCTAATTGAAAATAATAACATATATATATTAAATTATAACCATGGTTCATCAGTATCTACGTTCCCATGAGTTTGGGGACGGAACATTTTCTATTGGTGACCATCTTGGTGCAATTGGAGTTTGAACGGGATTTGAAGGTGATGGAGATCTGTAAGAAGGTTCAGCAACATCATCCTTCTTAGATGAACAAATTTTCATGGCAATCTTTTCAAGAAAACTTAAACGTCTTGCCGTGACTTTTTGTTCGTAATAGAGTTCCCGTTGCATTCATTTGCTGTTGTTGGTAGTGATGTATTTCATCAATCTTTTGTTTGGTTGATGGAGATACTACCATTGTATTTTTCCCTTTCTTTTTATCAGGTGTATAGCCTGTATGAGAGTCTTCCCATGGTTTCCACCTGTGTCGGGGGTCATTATCTGAAGAGGAGAATTCTAGAACACGGTTAGGCATTGGAAAAGTAGGATAGGGACCATTTTCGGGGATGCGATCAGAACAGTCGTCGTCCGAAGATGTGTATGAAAGATGAGAATTTTCAGAATTGTAGACGTCATTGTTAGAAGACATTTTTGTTTCAAGTTTTGTTTTGCAAAAAGTTTTGTAGTATATGTTCTTAATCAATAAACATAGTGCATATATATACTTATAAATTTTCTGAAAAATTAGTGGTTTGAAACAAACTTTAATTGTAATCACAGAATTTTAAGAAAAAATTGTTTCTATATGTATGATTTATAATTCAAGAGCTAAATATAGTTAGTCTGAAAAACGGATTAAAATTTTTTTGAAAGAGAGCTAAACAAGAAACACCCATAGCTCAAGTGGCTATAATACAACATTTAACAAATAAGTCAGAGGTCATGAGTTCGAGTTCCGCTTTGGTCAGAAATAAAATACTTTTTGTTTTTCGATATTTTTGCAAATTTTTATTCATAAATATTTAAACGACATTATACCTAAATCACGTCTTAGTTTTATAAAAGTATTTTCATTTAGCGGTTTAGTAAAAATGTCAGCTATTTGATTTTCAGTGTTGATAAATTCTAAATTTATTAATCCTTTTTCTAGACAATCACGAAGAAAGTGATGACGAATATCAATGTGTTTTGTTCGTGAGTGATTGACTGGATTTTTAGAAAGATTTATTGCACTAGTATTATCACAATAAATTATTGATTTTTCAAGATGACAATTAAAATCTTGTAGTGCTTGTTGCATATAAACGACTTGTGCACATGCCAGAGCAGCAGATATATATTCTGCTTCACACGTTGATAAAGAAACACAGTTCTGTTTCTTACTAAACCAAGAAACTAAGGAACGTCCAATGAAATGACACGTTCCGCTCGTACTTTTTCGATCCGTCCGACTTTCTCCAAAATCAGCATCGCTATAGGAAACTAATTCGAAAGAACATTCTTTCGGATAAAATAGTCCGAAATCTTTGGTTTTAGTTAGATAACGAATAATGCGTTTAACTGCTCTCATATGTGATTCTTTGGGATTTGCTTGAAATCGAGCACATAAACAAACACTCATCATAATATCGGGTCGACTTGCTGTTAAATAAAGTAAAGAACCTATCATACTACGATATAGCTTCTGATCAACACTTTTGCCATCTTCATCTCTATCGAGATGAATTGTTGTGCTCATAGGAGTTGGTTTGGCAGCAGTGTTTTCCAGACCGAAACGTTTGATTAAATTATAACAATATTTTTCTTGATTAATAAATATTCCATTTTCAATTTGTTTAATTTGTAATCCAAGAAAATATGATAATTCTCCCATATGAGACATTTCAAATTCATTCGTCATTATAGTTGAAAATTCTTGACATAGTTTTTCATTTGTCGATCCGAAAATAATATCGTCAACATATATTTGAATTATTAAAATATCTTTATTAGTTTTCTTAATAAAAAGTGTTTGATCTACTTTACCAATTTCAAAACCAGATTCTAATAAATAGCCTTTAAGACGATCATACCAAGCACGTGGTGCTTGTTTTAAACCATATAACGCCTTTTTGAGTTTATACACATGATCCGGAAATTTGTCATGATTAAACAAAGGTGGTTGTTCAACAAAAACATTTTCTTTTATGAATCCATTTAAAAATGCACTTTTAACATCCATTTGATATAGTTTAAAATTATGAAAACACGCGTAAGCTAATAATATTCGTATTGCTTCGAGTCGAGCGACCGGAGCAAACGTCTCTTCGTAATCAATTCCTTCTTCTTGATTATATCCTTGTGCAACTAATCTAGCTTTATTCCTCGTTATATTTCCTAGTTCATCTGCTTTATTTTTGAAAACCCATTTAGTACCGATGACTGATTGATCACTGGGTCTAGGAACGAGTTCCCAAACTTCGTTTCGTTCGAATTGGTTTAGTTCTTCTTGCATGGCAAGAATCCAGTAGTCATCAGTTGAAGCTTCTTTTATATTCTTAGGTTCTATGTTAGAGAGAAAAGCTACATGACCAACTTGATTTAGTTGATGTCTGGTTTTAACATTCGTATTAACTTCTCCAATTATATTTTGCACATGATGATCTCTTAAAATTCTAGGTGGAGATTTTATTATATTAGGAGTAATGCTTGTATTTTCAATTATTTCATGAATATCAAAATTTTCATTTAGATTACTATTTTCAGTCTGAGTAGTTTCATCATCAGAATCGATAGTAATATTTGGACTTGTATTTTTAAAATTTTCATCAAATGAAACATGTAAACTTTCTTCAATAATTTGAGTTCTTTTATTATATATTCGATAAGCTTTGCTACGTTCCGTATATCCAACGAATATTCCTTCATCGGATTTTGGATCAAATTTTCCTAATTGATCTTTAGTGTTTAATATAAAACATTTTGACCCAAAAACTTTAAGATATGAAATGTTTGGTTTTCTTCCATTTAGAAGTTCATATGAAGTATTCTTAGTTAGCGGTCGAATAGAGACACGATTCAATACATAACAAGCAGTAGCTACAGCTTCTGCCCAAAAATGTTTTGATAAAGTGGTTCCATTCAATAAAGTTCTTGCACATTCTTGTAACGTTCTATTTTTCCTTTCTACAACTCCATTTTGTTGTGGAGTTCTAGGAAACGAAAAATTATGATTAATACCTTTCTTGTTACAAAATTGTTCAAAAGCTTCATTTTCAAATTCTCCTCCATGATCACTTCTTATATTTTTAATTTTTAGATTTTTAATATTTTGGATTCTTTTAAAAAAAATTAAAATTATCAAAAGTATCACTTTTATTTTTTAAGAAGAAAATCCAAGTATATCTAGAAAAGTCATCTACAATAACGAATACATATCTATTATGATTAATAGACTGCACTTGAGTTGGACCAAAAAGATCCATGTGTAAAAGCTCAAGTGGTTGTTCTGTAGATATTACCTTTTTAGATTTAAAAGAAGATTTTGTTAATTTTCCTAATTTACATGCATCACAAAATATATCAGTATTAAATTTTATATTGGGTAATCCTTTAACTAATTGATTTTTAGCTAGTTTGTTTATAGTATTAAAATTAATGTGACAAAATCTTCTGTGCCAAAGACAAGAATCGTTTTCTTTAGCTACTAAACACAAGTTTGAATCATTATTAACATTCATATTTAAGATATAAATGTTTTTATCTCTTTTTCCTTCGAAAATAGTGTTATGATTTTTATCGAAAATATTACATTTATTTTCAGAAAAAGTTATATTAAAACCTTTATCGC
The DNA here is from genome assembly GCA_030737815.1 of Allium fistulosum. NCBI lineage: Eukaryota > Viridiplantae > Streptophyta > Magnoliopsida > Asparagales > Amaryllidaceae > Allium > Allium fistulosum. Next base: position 270,051,100 of record CM060902.1, on the reverse strand, counting down.
ATAGCTGACTAATACTTAATAAATTGTGTTTTAAATTTTTAACTAATAAAACATCAGTAATGAGAGGTAAATTAGAAGTACCGTTGCTACTGACATCGCCTTTGCCGATGATATATCCTTTTGAGTTATCTCCAAAGGGGACTGCTCCTCCATTTGAATATATGATGTTTGACAACATTTCTTTGTTTCCAGTCATGTGTTTTGAGCAACCGCTATCTAAAATCCATTTTCCTCTCTTCTTATGTGGTACCTGCAAAAAGTTTATAAAAAGTTGGTACCCAATCTTTTTAGGGTCCTAAGAGTTAGATCTTAGGAAGCCAAACCCATACGGGTCTATAATTCCCTTTATAAACATAATTCTTGTTATTATGAACAGTTTCCATAAATATTATGATATGCTTATTCCTTATCAAAACATTATTCGTTTTTGGAATCCATATTTTGATGGTTTTAGTATTTGGATAAACTGTTTTCTTAATATCTTTCTTAATATTATTATTAATCCTACTTTTAGTAAAATTATTTTGTTTCTTAAATCCTAGTCCAGATTTATTGTTAGAGGATTGAGAGTTTTCTAGTATACTAGAAAGATTTTCTCTTCCTTTATTGAAATTAGAAACATTTTTAGAAATATCATCAAATTTTATTTTAAGACTAGATTTTTCTAACTCTAAATCCTTAATCTTAGATTTTAAACTATTATTTTCGAAAAGTAAAACATCATTTTTATTTTTCTGAATTTCTAGTTCTTCAGATATTGACGTAATTTGAGAAGATAAGTTAGAATTCGATTGTTGAGAAATTTCAAGTTCTTCTTCCAATATTATCTTCTCATCTTTTAACATATCTACTTCTAAAACTGTTCTATCTAACTTTCTTTGCAACTCCTTATTTTTCTTTTTAAGTTGTTTTGTTAAATTTACTAATTCAGAATTTATTTCAATTAAATCTTCAAAAGTAAAATCACTTTCATCGTCTGACGAAGCCATGAAGCATACATTTGCTTGTTCATTATCACTTTCACTCTCTGATGAGGATGATGAGTCAGTGTCGTCCCAAGTGACTGAAAAAGCTTTTCGTTTGGTTTTATCCTTCTTGAAGTTATTCTTTTTACGATTTGGACAATCCTTCTTCATGTGTCATTTCTTATGACATTCATAACATTCCATTGTTGAAGATGATGGTTTGTTGCTATTGGAATTGTTGTTGGAATTATTTTTGTTTCCCTTGAATTTGTTTCTGTTGAATTTCAAAAACTTTTTGAAATTTTTAGCGATCATTGCCATATCTTCATTATCTGAGTCGGAATCATCTTTTTCTGCTTGGAATGCCACATTTTTCTTTTCTTGTGCACCATTTCGTTTTGCCTGCAAATTTACTTCGTAGGACATTAAATTACCTATCAATTCTTCTGGTTTTAATGTTGACAAATCAGTTGCTTCTTCAATAGCTAGGACTTTTCGTTCCCATTCGTCCGTTAAAGAATTTAAGATTTTTGTAACAACATCAAAATCAATAAACTTTTGTTCTAATGATAATAAAGCATGATAAATATCCTGAAATCTAGAGTACATGTCATTTATAGATTCATTTGGCCTCATTTTAAAATTTTCAAACTGATGTTTCAACATTGAAATTTTGCTCAATTTAACTTTGTTCGTTCCTTCATGTGAAACTTTAAGAGTTCTCCAAATTTTATAACCGGAAGTGCACATGCTAACTCTATTGAATTCATTTTTATCTAATGCACAAAATAAAATATTCATAGCCTTAGCATTTGATGTAGCATCTAGTTTTTGTGTGTTACTCCAAGTTGAGTATTCTCCAATAAGAGTTGTGTACTCACTTTGTATAATATTCCAGATATCAAATCCACTTGATTGCATATAGATTCTCATTCTAGTTGACCAATAATTGTAATTTATACCATTAAAAAGTGGAGGTCGTGAAGTCGATTGACCTTCTGTGGAACTATAATTAGTGTGAGTGTTAACATCGTTAATTTGTGTGGTTGCCATATTACTAGAAATAAATATCAAATAACTTTGTGATGGTTATAGGATGACCTTGCTCTGATACCAAATGAAAGTGTACGTGTAGTACTAAGGATCGTGTAATATGGTATATAAATGCGGAAACTGGTAATAACAGTAAAGTAAAAATTAAAGTAAGCACTCCAGGAATTTTTATACTGGTTCGAACTTCCCGTTCTACGTCCAGTCCCAGAATACCCTCTGGATTTAAACTAAACCCCTCACTTAACCCGGAGGAATAGGTATACGACACTTGAGCAGCCGAACAGGAATTTTTCCGCCTCAACAACCGAAGAGGACTTCAGCCTAATATAAATTGTTTGTTGACGAATGTGTTCTAAATAACACTGATTGTCTTTATATAGTACAACTTTCCTATAATCAAATCCTCAAGAGTATATATGTGTGTGAAGATTTAGAAGGAAGATAATCACGTAGAATCGAAGTATATAAATTGAAACAAGGATTCTAGTGATATTAATTAAGAATGAAAACTTTTATTTGCAGAAATGAATAGAGATTAGATTTCAGAAATATAAACAAGAATCGGTAATTGTAGAAATGAATTGAATGTGTTTATATAATTGTAGAAGAGTTATAATCTTTCATGAAGAGTTTCAGTCAATAGTTGTGTCCATATCCCTTGAAACAGAGGACATTCCTCTTCATGAAATGATCGCATCTCTTCAGAAAACTAGCCGTTATTCTCTGGTCGGTCGACCGGAAAACCTGGCCGGTCAGCTGAGTTTGAAATCGTATACAAAACAGAAAGTCACTGTGCACATAACACAGGGTCGGTCGACCGAGGATCCTGGTCGGTCGGCCGACCTGGTGTTACTTGCACAGTGTACACAGTTTTAATATAAATTGTTTTGTGTGTGTGTGACTATTTTAGGAATGATTTTAACAATATTCTAAGACTCAATAAAATAAAATATTCATTACTAATCTCTGGATTGTAGTCTTGTCTCCTTTGTAGTACACAATATGCACTTATTCTCTTTTTGTCGTTTTCGTATAGTATTCTCGTCGTATGATCTCTGAAGCTTGTGTCATGAATCAAAACTCATGAATCAACATTACCCTGTAGCATTATAGTCGTAGATCGGTGATGAAGTTAGTGTTTTCCTGATCAGGTTCATGCATTAGGATTTGGTTGTATCCCGACTCCCGAGTATGCGTCCATAAATGATAGCAATTCATGTCCAGTAGTCCTGTCTACAAGCTGGTCAATTCTGGGCAGGGGAAAGCTGTCTTTCAGGCAAGCTTTGTTTAATTCCACGTAGTCAATACAAGTTCGACATTTCCCATTGGACTTCTTGGCCAAAACCAGGTTAGATACCCATTTGGGGTAGGTCGCATCACAGATAAAACCATTGGCCATCAGCTTGTCTACTTCTTCTCTCAGCACCTTGGACCGTTCGGGGCCCAAGCTGCGCCTCTTCTACTTTACCGGTGTATACTTGGGATCGATGTTGAGTGCATGACATGCAATTTTTATCAGTTGTAAGCCAACTTTTCTAACTCTTGCGCCTTTTCCAGTCTTAAGTATTGACTCGCCATACGGTTGAAGTCCTTCCTAGGGATAGGTTGTTCCATTTTGATCCATTTTCCGAACTCGGTTTCAGAGTGGATGGCACGGACCAAGGCCATAAAAAACATATTCTCGTTCGAATTGCTTAATTTTGTCACAGCGGTGTTGAACCGGTTCATGAAAGACTTCATAGTTTCATTTCATCCCTGGAATAGACTGAATAAGGACATCACATCTTTAGGTTGCGCCGTTTGAAGTCTGAATTGATCAAGGAATCTTGTTACTAGTTGATCGAAAGTGGAGATGGATCTTGGCGAAAGTTTAGTGAACCACATGGAAGCAAATCCCTCTAGAAAAATTGGCAAACATCTACATCGAACAGCGAATGAAGCATTCACTCCGTCCATGTACCAATTGTACTTATATAAATGAGGTTTCGGGTCTCTTGTTCTATCATATAACGGAATAGTTGGCATTGTGAACTTTTCGGGGTATCGCTCATTCAAAATCTCATCAGTGAAAGGAGTCCGACTTGGAGCACAACCCCATTCATCATCCCTTCTATTCTTACTCTCATCCATCAGTCGCTTGACCATGTCCGCGATGTACGCCTCAGATGTCCTGTAATCCGGGGGTCGACTGTTAGTAACTACACCGAGTGTTTGGCTTTTGCAAACGATCTTGGTGAGCGGGCTAAAGCCTAGGTTCTCCTATCTTCGGAAGAACCACTCCCTCGGGATTCCGTTGGCTTGTGGTTGGCCTGATTGGGGCAGTTTGGAGCTCCCTAGTGTTATCGAATGCATTGGCATTACCTTCCAACTTGTCATTGTTAGGTTGTTCTCCATCTTCTAAATCGAAAATGTCCATAGCTATGTCCTTCTATGGGGTCTTTGCTCCTAGATTTAAGTTCGTAGTTGGTTGCCTCATTGTCGGTGGAGTGCTTATGTTTCCTTCTATATTGATTCCCACGGTTCCAGCTATCCCTCCTTTTTGCAGCTACTTCCCGTTCTTTCTTTTTAGGCCAGAAATGGAAGAATTTTCTTGTTCTATGATAGCCGCAGGTTCTGCCATGGTTCTTGAAGAAGGATGTAATTGTAAGGTCAAAAGGGCATTAAATTTGTCCATAAGTGCTCTCTGACTGCTTTCCATTAGTCCAATATTCGTAGGAACTGGTAGCCAGATTAGCTGGGTAGATTTTCCCTAAAGAATTTGGGACCAACCTCGTGTCATTACAAATATTTACCATAAGGATACCTCACACCAATAAAATTGTACATGACTGCTAGTAGCCTCAAAGTGAAGGGCAGACTTCTGTCATGTAACTTTATTGACCTCACATTCCTATGACTTAGCCACAAATCAATTACTCCCCATATGTATATATACTCATCTCACCATTTCATAAATAAGGCCTTATAACGAATCTTCCTTACTACGCCATATAATAATTAGGCTAGTTAGGAGTTTCCACTTATTTTCGCCTCATAATCAATTACCTTACTAATGGGGAAACAAATGTAAATAAATATCTAATTAACTACGCCATATATGCAATAATTATACGTTAATTACGTAAATAGAGATAAATAAATATTATTGCCCAAATAAGTTCTAAACATACAGATTTTATGTTCTAAACTAGCGTTAAATGTCAATTCCCTAACCAATTATTATTACAAGTCCTTTTTCTTTAGATTTCCAAGATTTCATGGGATTATAATATCCAAAGCAGGGAATAAATATTCATAACCAAAACTGCAATAATAAACTTGTAAATAAATTAGAAACTAAATTTATTACACCAATTCAATAGAATATCTTAAACAATAAGAATTGCAATCTAAACCCCATATTCTATTCAACTCCTCTTTTACGAAGAAATAGATAAAACAAGTGGTGTAAACTACGAATAAAATTATTAATCTAAACCCCTTATTTTATTAAAGAATCACAATTTGACCCAAAAAAGAAGGAGAAGTGGAATAGATTATGAAATTATCAAAAATTGCATAGACGAAACAAAATCCATCAAATTAATGTAAATAATTAGGAATTTCAACATAGAATTGACATATCGAAATAAAGAGGAATTTTGGGGGATTTTATCTATCATATTTTCGAAGTCCCAAAATTCCTAAGGCATATTCAAATCCAAAAGGAAATACACAAACAATTGCTGAAAAGAAATATTAAAGTTTTCACACACAGATTAGCCTTAGCTTCACTCAAATGGATTTGTAGCCTTCCAATCTCTTCTAAAATCTCTTTCTTTCGATATATATACACACAATAGGAAAAAAGGTAAATATATTCATTAGACATAGAATAATAGGAGAAGAATAGGACAGAAATATATTGGAGGAAGAAGAAATAAATAGGAAATAAGTCGAATTCTTACCTGAATTCTCTATGGAGTTTCTGAATATTCTTAGAGAGAGATAGCAATGACAGAATTTTGTCATATTCTCCAAAATAACATGAATAAAAATGGGGAGGATAGGGTTCTATTTATAGGAGTTGAAACGCACTAGAACCATAAGATGGAAGTAGGTAGGAAATGGATAAATCTGGAGCGTACAAACAAATAAAACATAACTTCAAACCCTAGCCGCTATGGCAACTTTTGCTACCAAGTGGTCGACCGCCTTTGGGTGATTGGTCGACCGTTACTATCGACCGATTGACCTATATAGGTCGACCTCTCTTCTATTTCAAGGAACCCTTATTTATTTTCATTGCAAGATTATTTTATTCCCTAATTAACTTTTATACGTTAAACGTTAATTAAAAGTTTACTTAGCCTACAAGCTAATTTTTGAAATTTAAACCCTAAATTTTATTTCTCATTTGAATTTGGATTCAAATTAAATTAATTTAAATCTGAGAACTTCAATTGCTCATAACTTCTTTGCTTGAGCTCCGTTTTCAGCATATTATATTTGGAAATAGATTAGAATTTCACCATGAATGCAATGGAATAACTTTTTTGGTCAAATTATTACTTTTATAAAATTTCCATATCTGACCCTTATCATATTTAATTCAATTTACTTATTTATTTATGGTTCATTTTACGGGGTGTTATAATTTATTTATGGGATTTGCAATGACTTCGTTGTTGAATGGACAAAGAAGAAAAAATGGTATTAAACGGCTGCTTCTTTACCTTCAGAATAGTGGTGATCAAATACAAAATTTGCACATCTAGATCCTATAATTACAATTTTATTAACAAAATGTAGAGGGAATGAATGCAACTATATGAGTCTAGGGTCAGCAGGATTGGATCTATTTTCAAGAAGGAAAAAATATTGGTGATAACATGGTTGCAAGCAAGGTAGCATAATGGCATATGGAGATTGGAGTAAAGGCAAAGTATCCCTTCGAAGAATAATTCATTTTGTTATTAGGGCCTAGAACCCTGATATCAGTTCTAGTGATATCTGAATGTTGAAGAATGAAATCAATTTCTACTTGTTTAGTGATTAGGGATTGATAACTAATATAAATATTCTCTTCCAAGCGACTAAGAGTCCTCCTATACTTTAATGATGAAAAAAGTCTTTTGAAGTATTTTTTAATATTAACCATGATTCCTGGATATAAACAAACACAATGATTATAAATTGTTATAGTTATTATCTTATGATCAAATGATAAACCAAATAGTATAAGTAAAAAAAAGAAAAAGGAGGTGGAAAAAGGATTGTTAAATAAGGATCATAAAAATAGCAGATAAAGTAATTATAAGTAAAATGTGGTTATCAAAATTAAAGCTGTCAAAAATATAGGTATCGAATGTTTAAAAATACAGCTATCGAAGGTATACCTACAAAATGCCTAAAAATATCTATTGAAAGTATAGTAATCGTGTATCTAAATGTAACTATCGAAGGTATAGCTATTGTACATCAAAAATTGCTATCGAATATATTTAAGCTTACAAATGTTAGAACTAGCAAAGACCTAAAGTAAAGGCAATCTAAGATCTAAAGTGAAAGCTATCAGATATCTAAAGTGGAAGCTATCAAAATTTTAAAGAAAGTGTTATAATGAGTTTACACGCATATCTAAAATGAAAGATACCGAATATCTAAAGTGGAAGCTAGAAGGTCTAAAAAAGTGCTATCATCGGTTTACAAGCAAAGATTATCGAAGACCAAAAATGAATGTTGTCAAGGATCTATAGTTAATGATATCAAAGAATAAAATAAAGGCTATTAAAGACCTAAAATAAAGGCTATCGAAGACCTAAATTTAAGGCCATCGAAACCTTAAAATGAAGGCCATCGATGACCGAAAGTGAAAACTATTGAAGATCTAAAATGTTATTGGAGATCTAAAGTGGAAGTTATCGGAAGTCTAAAGAAAGTGCTTTTTAACGTCAAAAGTTGGCACAAACACCAAAAAATTTATAGAAGAGAATAAAGTAAAGAAATTAAATGGAAAACAGGAAGAAACAACACACAACAATTATAGTAGTCCGGCTAACCACGGGTCTACATCCACTTGAACTTTGTTTATGATTTTTCAAAGTTTTTACAAACGCGATCTTTTGGATCGGTAGTCTATGGAATAGTGATGACCTAAAAGATTATAATAACAGTACAAAATTTAAAATACAGAAATATGGATCTTGAAATAGTACCTATCACCCTCTATGTATAGACGAAGATCAATGGATTTATCTCTACCACGTTCTTCTCCACGTTCCCCGCGTCTAATAACAAGATGTGATGCCCCATATCATCAGCATAATCAATAACCAATATAATGGCTTTCAATAGTTATAACTCCTAAATAGGAGATTACAAAACTCAAAGCATCAAGGAGCGGCAACTGTGAATCTCAAATATATATAACTCAATGAAGAGTTCAAAACTCAAAATGTAATCACCAGTTATAAACAACACAATAGCACTTCGGCTATATAAATAATCCAACAGAAGCAACCATGGTGAAAACATTTTTAAAACATCGAAATTCTTGAAATCAATCAATAAGAAATCTAGAAAAACAACAATGGAAAGAATAGGACCCAACAGTCCAAAAATTAGCCCAACGGCTATCTATATGCTCTGAAAAGATCATGGCCATACCAGCAAGTCTTATGGATCAGTACCGAAACGTCTCCTTTGGATTGGTACCTATCCATAAATGGATTGTCAAACCTTCTTTGATCCTTCGAGATTGCTTGCTTGGATTGCATCTTCATCTGTAAGTCGACTACTTTGGTGTGAGCTTGAGCTTGAGTGAAATGTTTGGTTCGGTAGCTAAGCAACAACATTTGATTTAGTTATTGTAAACTTGGATCTGTCCATCGATCACTTGAAACATAGGTTACTGGCGAACCATTCTATATGGCCGGCATTGACTAACAATCACTCTATCTTTATGCGGCACAAATCATGTATTGAATTTGAGAAAATATTAAGGATTGGTATTGATCCATGGCTATGGATCGGTACCAATCCAAGACTATGTCTTTAATCTTGGATTTTTGGCCTTGGCCCTTTTTGAGTTGAATTGGCATGTAGGCAATTAAGATCCTTGGCAGGAAAATGGCTCCATCCATTGAACTCACTTGGTATTTGAGTTTAGAAGTTATCGTTTTGGATTTCTGCTCAGTATTCCTCCTATTTGATTGATCTGACTCATCCAAATATGGCTTGATCACAAAGCTGGATAACATTTACCCTACAAAGTATATCTTGTTTTAACAAGATACACTTTGGATCAAGATGAACTGTGGATTCTATATCATCGGTTTCAAGTTTTTTCCGATTAGATGCTACTTATCATCTGAATAGTTTTCACGAAGCATCGTATCTTTTATTGATCATTGTACTGCTTCAAATGGTTTCAAACTTGCAGATCTTATGCAGTATAAGAACTAAAGCACGCTTTTCGACTCCGCCATTCCAATTTTGAAAAAAAATTCAACAATCTTTTTCATGGAATTATTCAGGTAGGAATTTATTCTTCGAAACTCCATTTGTCTTTATATCATACTTTATATAATCTTCATCGCCATATATTTATTATTATTATTTTTGTTTTATTGTTCGATGCCGATCCATAGGCCATGTTTCGGTATCTTAAACTTACAAGATTCCTCTGCCAATTTCCATGGTTCGGTAATTTTTTAAACATGAACCAACACTTTGTTATTTTCACTTACTCTATTTTCCTGCCTTGAGACATTCACCTTAAGCTCGCCACTGCCAAGCTTTGTTTTCAACTCCACCATCAAGCCTGAGCCAATGACACCACTAGACTCGCCGCTTTCAGGTCCTAATTCGTCAACACTAAACCACACGAACGATCTAAACTTTGGATTTGAATAGAAATTGATCTTGGTCCCATCTTTGAGCAAACTCAGGTAGATCGTGGAGTGGCTCTGCTTAAATCGTCGTCGACCAACTATCATTTCTACTTGGTCACGTTCTAGGACATCATATCTCCTTCTAATGGATCAGTGACGATCCCAGACTTAGGAATTTTTCAAAAATTTGGACAAGGATCGTCGGAACTAGATGAAGCAAGTTCAAAAATTCTCATCACAACAGTCATACCCTCTCGTTAGAAAATGAGAAGCTCAAAAGGACCGTGGAAGAGCAGGCCTTAGAAATAACTCGACTGAAGGAGTTGTTGGGGTCGAAAAGAAAGAAAAATATAATGCACTCATCTATGCTTATGGTTATTGTGAAGTGTTATTACATACCCACAAGATGAGAGATAAAGTTGAGACGCCCATGAAGGCGGCTGATAAGCGGGTTAATGCTGGGGAGGAAAGAGTTAAATCTGAACTTGAGCATCTTCTTATGAAATTCTATGCAAATGTTCTCAAGTTCAACAGCTTGAGATGGTTAGAAGATGGGTATCCTCAGGCTTTGGCGATGGTCTGGGTGGAGATTTTAAAATAGGTGCGAGAACACTCTGATGGAGCTTAGGTCAACGAGGAGAAGCTAAAGCGCAACCTTTTGGAGGATAAAGACATAGAAGCGCTCAAGGTTGGCGAGCTCATCTTACATCCTGAAGTAACTATTAGGGCTCAATCCGAGTTCGGTCTAAAAGATCCGGGTGAGAATTCCAGCTTTGCTACCCATAATTCAGCAGTGGGCACTACCACTCCTTTGACTTCAATATCGCCAATTACTGAGACCATCACTTCTCCCCCTTACCCATTGCTATTTCTGCTGTCGGGGAAGCTTCCAGCACTTCAGCTCTTCTGGCATCTTCATGGATACTCAATACAACCCCGAAGAGCCTTTGTTTTCAAAGTTTCCCATTTTACCAATTATTCTGGAAGGAGTTCTGGTGGAACTCTAGCTCAAACCAAGTCCATATCTCCTGGAGGTATATCATTAACCTCAACTGCATTCGAGATGGCTCATATGACGCGGTTGACGTCACAAATCTCTACTTTTTCATTTTTCAAGTTTCAGGTCAACCTCTAATAGTTCCTTTTCTAGAGGGAAGCTTATCTTTGGGTATACAAGCTACATTGATTGAATCAGTCATTGTGTCTGCTCTCATTCCAACTTCGGCCTCTCTAGCGGGTACCACACCATGTCCCGACGTTGAAATGATCCATGTTTTGGATGAGGAGGACTCGGGCGATCTTCATGAGACTCAAGGAACTAAAGACATTGTCATTATTGGAGTCATCGAATGCTTGTCATGATCTTTGGTGTTGGAGATGCGGCGGTTGCAGACCATGTTGACTAAGGAAATTAAAAAAGAAAAGTTTGATGACATTCCTCCTTCCCTATCATTTTCATTGCCTTTGATACCTACCATCGTTCATACTTCTGCCCCTATGATGGTACTCATAGTGAGGCTCTCTAATCTCCAGGGAGTTACTATGATCAGGAAAATGACCCAAAAGGCTACTTTTCGAAGGATGAAAAAGGCAAGGGAATAAGCAAAAGGAAGCCCAGCAAATCTGGTACTCATTCCTCCTAAGAAGGGATGAAGGAGAAAAGGAGGAGGAAGAAGACTTAGTCATGGTTTCTTTTGCTTTTACGTTGTTTTTGTTTAGCTTCAAACTTGTGTACATGGGCTGATGTTGTGCCAGTGCAACCTCCACCTTTTATTCAAAGAGTCTGTTAACAAAGATTAAATTTGTTTCCCTTCATACTTTGCATTTTTCTGTCCACATACTTGGTTTTTTGTGTTGATTGCAAGTATATTTGGGTTTATGTTATACTATCATCCGCCACGTTCATGCACATCTGGACGACTCCCTCACTATTACTTGGTTAACCTAATAGTTTGCCTTGCTTATCTCCGTTAAGTTTTTGTTCGACTAGAGACAAGGTTGGATTTTTGCACCACCCTTATTGTCTATGAAGAGTAGTATCTTAGATATTTTCCTTTGGACATCCATGCTGGGTTATGCCCGGTTTTGGGAATCGACTGAGATTAATCACATTGAACAGTGGTTTAAACGTCCTTTCCTAGTATCTGGTTTCGCCTAGCTCTAGGCGTTGATAATACATGCCCAACCTATAGGGATAAGTAAGCACGACCCTTTCTCTTGGCGCTGCAACTTCTATCTCCGGACATTTACATCATATCTCGCCTAACTCTGGGTGTTAATTGTTGGTCTTGCAGACCTTCAAGCAATAATTCAATGCTTTGTTTATCTCCGGGCTAAGTTCTTGGGGCGCACTTCTCATTCGACCGTTATGTATTTATACTCCATTGCCTGAGTCGTGGGTCAAAGGAGTTATTTAGCACCTACCTTTGGATACCTAGAACGGACACGTTCCTTAAGTTCAGGCATGGATTGCAAAGTTCAGCTTTCTTCGGGTATCTACATACATGTATTATATAAGTGTAAACTGTCCGATTTTGTTGTTGTTCATAAGGCAAGGTTTAGCTAATGTGAACGCAAATTCATTGATCGCCAAAGCCAATTCATTTTATATCCACAATAATGGCAGATCCTGCCTTGTTATATTGAAATCAACTAAATATGTACAGAGATAGCCTTTAGGGAAATAGCATCATAAATGTTTGCTATTCCACGCTCTCGAGAGTGAAATTCCATCAACAATTGCTAGCTTGATTGTTCCATCTACAAGCTTGTGTTTAACAGCATACGGGCCTTCCCAGCTCAGGCCCATATTCACTGGGAGAGGGAAGATTCGTTTAAGGACGAGATCGCTGATCTCGAAGGTCCAATTCCTGACCTTTGTATTGTAATGTCGAGCCACTTGTTTCTGGTGAGCAGTGGCTCTCAAATCAGCTTCATCAAATTTCTCATCGATCATATCGAGTGACTAAAGCAGGAGCTCCTCGTTCTTTGGGATCAAAATGGATCTATTGATGAGATGGTACCTCCAACTCAATTGCAATCTTGGACTCTAATCCATAGGCCAAAGCTAAAGGAGTATGACCAGTCATGTACTTGTGGGTCGTTTAGTAAGCCCAAAGTGCCAGAGGTAATTAATCGACCCACATGCCTTTGGCTTTTGTCAATCGTTTATTCATTTTTTTCACTGCTTCTACCTGTCCATTCACCTGTAGATGCGCTACCGTCGAAAATCTCTTCTATATTCAATATTTGTTGCAGAAATTTTTGAACTCCACGCCATGAAATAAGGTCTCGTTATTTGAAATGATCATTTGTGTTAACCCTTAATTTTCTACGACTCAAGAAGGCTACGACTTAAGAGCTGCGCGACTCAAGAAGGCTACGACTTAAGAGCTTCACGACCTACGACTCATGGTCTAGACGACTCAACGAGTTAAGGTCTACACGACTTAAAGAAGCCTACGACTCAACAGGCCCCGACCTAAGCTACAGGACCGACTCAAGAAGTATACGACTCAAGAGCTTCACGACCTACGACTCATGGTCCAGACGACTCAACGAGTTAAGGTCTAAACGACTTAAGAGATTCCACGACTTAAGGGAAGCTCCGACCTAACTACTGTATGGGGTTTACCAACCTGGACGACCTACGACTTAAAGGGCTCGCGACTTAAGGAACTCACGACTCAGCTTAAGTCGTCCATGACCTAAAAGCTATCAAGATAAGATAACAGTGCCTGTGCCTATGCCACTTTTATCTGATAAGTCGACCACGACTTACGGCTCATTGTAAGTCGACCACGAGCTACCAAGCCATAAGTTGAATTCAGTGAGTCATCCCCGAGCAACCTTAAGTCGGCAACGAGTCACGACTTACCTTAAGTCGGCTACGACTCATGACTTGGCAGAAACTTCTGTTCGGAATTTGACTCCTATAAATAGACCACCACTTCCAACATGAAGGGGACTTTTGGCCATTCATTTCTTGAAGCGTCGTTACTCTGCCGAGCTCTCAACTCATTCCGCAATTGAATATCTCCAGATATTCGAGACACTACAACAAGCTTCGAGAGGAATTTCCTACATCCAAAACGGATTCATCAAGTTTCATCATCGAAGTTTGAGCTAGTAGTTGAGATTGTCTTTGTGATCGAATTGTATTGTTTTGATAAGTGCATTGTATCGTCTTGTAATCAGATTCAGTAATAAAGAGATTCAAAGTGGACGTAGGCTCGATCTCAAGCCGAACCACTATAAACTGCTGTCGTTTACTGCTTTTTCACTATTTTACTGCTTAAATTATGTTCCCGTCACACGGGTGGTGCTTTCACAACTCAACCACACACACCGGGCGTTAGCGTTCACTTTTTAGCGTTAACATTTTGGTGCTTTCACTGAGAACCCAACTCAGGCTACCACTCACCATTGCTTCATGAAAGTTTGTTGAAAGAATTTCCTACAAAACCAGAAGTCTATCAGACATAATGGCTCCTGGAAGGAAACGAAAGTCTGTCAGAACTGATGATGACCGCGACAATACTGCCACTTCTCTTTCTCCAAATCAGGCAGCTCCAAGCGTCGGTGTGACGCGACAAGAGTTAGATGCTGCTGTATCCGTACTGTACCAGCAGATTGAAACTCAGAATAATCTGATGATGGAAAAGCTGAATGCTCTACTTGGGGCTAATCAAAGACCAGTAAGTAATGAGGAAAACTTTGCTAATGCTGCTCCCAATTCCGAAGGGAGAAATATTCCTCAAGGGGGATCGGGTGCTGCTGAAGGGGCACCCCTCCAGGCTGAAGGATCCAGGCCGTCACCGGTTCTCCGTGAGCATTTACCTGGACAAACCTCCGAAAAGATGGCCGAGGTCTATTCCGCGAAATCTCTAAACAATGAGGAATATCTCTCTAGCATGGTTCGGCAAATAATGAAGGAAAGCATGCAAAGAAACGAGGATGAGAATGATTGGGGATTCGCCCCGAGTAAAACTCCATTCACTGAAAGGATCTTAAAAGCTGAGTTTCCGAGAAAATTCGTTCCTCCCACCATTCCTTCTTATCGAGGAACGAGTGATCCAAATCAATTCCTATACAAATATGATTGGCACATGACTGGTGCCAGAGCAACTGACGAGATTAAATGCCGGTATTTCCCAGTATACTTAGAAGGAGTGGCGTTACTTTGGTTCACCAAGCTTCCTGTGCGATCTGTTGACCAATTTTCCGATCTGACCCGAAAATTCAAGGAACAATTCAGATTATACATTTCAAGAGCAAAGGATATAATGTCTCTCTCAAGTCTTGAACAGAATCCTGGAGAGCCCATTAAATCCTTCTTGAATTGCTTTAATTTAGCCCTAGCAGAAGTTGATAACGCGGAACCGCGAATGATCTTAACCTACTTAATGCGGGCTATTGACAAGTCTAGCGAGTTTGGAAAATGGTTAAAAATGAAAGAACCAAACTCGCTCGAAAAATTCTACAAAAAGGCTGATGAGTTCATGCGCTTAGAGAATCTCTCCGCGTCAGCTAAAGTTGTGACAACAGTGGTGGAAAATAATGCTACAGTTCAGAACAAGAAAGAATCTGCAAATCAGAAGAGGGAAAGTAATGGTGGAAATAAGCAGAAAGATCTCAAAAAGCCCCGCTTCCTCAAACCTTCGGATTTTACTCCTCTGACTGATACCTCGGAGAATATTTTCATCGCCACTAAGGATGCTGTTGATTTTCCAAAACCATCAGCAGTAAAAGTTGGGAAAAGTGCTGTTCAAAGCGGAAGATTTTGCAAATTTCATAATCAACCAAGCCACGATACCAACGAATGCCGCCACTTGAAAAGCCTAATTGAATAATTGTTGAGAGAGAATAAGTTGCAGCAGTATGTGAAAAGAAATAGAAAAGACCCGTCTTCATCTAACCAGGGGCAACTACCCCCAGCTCATTCGTCTGGTTCAGGAGAGAGGCCTGCTGAAAAAGAAAGACCGGTTATCAATGTGATCACAGGAGGACCTCATCCAGTTGGCAGGAGTTGGGGTGAGATGGAAAGGTATGCTAGAGCTTTGAAGTATGCTCCAACTGAAGAAAGTGTTTTGATCTTGGAAGATGCTGCACCTCTAAAGCAGCAAAAGACTTTTCATGATGATATTATGTTCAGGACCAGGGATTCTATTGATGTGGAAGCTCCTACTGAGGACCCTTTGGTTGTCTCTGTCGGTATTGGGCCGGCTATTGTCAGAAGAGTTCTGGTTGATAGTGGTCTTCGTGCAACATACTCTTTAAAAAGACATTTGACCAAATGAAAATTCCAATGACAGAAGTACAAGCCTCTTCACACAAAATTGCCGGATTTACAGGAGAGCTGAAACAGCCAATTGGAACGGTGGACTTGTTTGTTGAAATGGGCGAAGGACATAAGAAGTTGGTTCGAAAGCAAACCTTCGTAATTGTTGATGGATTCTCCGCCTATAATGCTTTCTTGGGTCGGCCTACTCTTGCTGCTTTCAGGGCCGTCCTCGCTCCGTGGTGCTTAACAATGAAATTTCCCACTGATAATGGGGTTGCTGTCATTAAGGGAGATCAGAACGCGGGGCGAGAATGTTATCTTGTAGAGCTCCGTGAGGCCAGAAAAAGAGAGATGGGAAAAGATGCGGCAGCTCCGCTCCGCATCAAAGAACCAACCTTGTAGCAGCTACGGAGTGGCCCCTGTACTGGCGAACACAGCAATGTAAGGAAAGAAATGGACCCCAGAAAAGCCAGTACAGGGGAGAATAGAGTGGTACCTGTGGAAGTAACGGTACCAATATCTGTTGATTCAAAAGACCCAAACAAAGTACTCAATGTGGGTTCACAGCTAAGCATAACAGTTCAAAACACACTGATATCATTCTTAAAAGCCAATCTGGATGTGTTCGCCTGGTGTCATGCTGATATGTGTGGGATCTCCCCGGAAATTGCTGTACATACCCTGAACATTGATCCAAAATTCACGCCAGTGAAACAGAAAAGAAGAACTCAAGGCCCAGAAAGGTCGACAGCACTAAAGGAAGAAGTCGATTGACTCATGGAAAATGGCTTCATCAGAAACTCCACTTATCCAAATTGGGTTTCAAATCCGGTACTGGTTAAGAAGGCAAATGAGAAGTGGAGGGTATGCATCGATTTTTCGGATCTAAACAAAGCTTGCCCCAAAGATTGCTTCCCACTGCCCAGAATCGATCAATTGGTAGATGGAACGGCTGGGCATGAGTTGTTATCATTTATGGATGCTTACTCCGGATACAATCAGATTATGATGCATGAGCCGGATCAGGAAGATACAAGCTTTATCACAGATGTGGGTCTCTACTACTACAAAGTTATGCCTTTCGGATTGAAGAATGCTGGGGCAACCTACCAAAGGCTCGTCAATGCAATGTTCAAGCCTCAGATTGGTAGAACCATGGAAGTTTATGTCGACGATATGTTGGTAAAGTCAAAGAAAGCTGTAGATCACATGGATTACTTGGAGGAAATGTTTGCAATTCTTCGAAAGTACGGAATGATGCTCAATCCATTGAAATGTTCGTTCGGAGTAGAGTCCGGGAAATTCTTGGGTTTCATCGTGAGCGCCAGGGGCATTGAAGCCAATCCTACTCAAATCACATCCCTAAGGGAGGTCAAAGCCCCTAAAACAAAGAAAGAAATGCAAAGTCTCAATGGAAAAGTCGCTGCTCTGAGTCGTTTCATTTCCAAGGCCACAGACAAATGCATTCCCTTCTTTGACGCTCTAAAGAAAGGAAAGAAAAATTTTGAATGGACTCCCGAATGCCAGAATGCTTTCGATGAACTAATTCGTCATATGGAAACACCTCCGATTCTTTCCAAGCCTGCTGACGGTGAAGACCTTTTCATCTATTTAGCAATTTCATCTCACGCCCTCAGTGCAGCACTTGTACGGGAAGATATAAAAGTACAGCGTCCAGTCTATTACTTCAGTAAACGGTTCACTGGGGCAGAGATGAATTATTCGAAGATAGAGAAGCTCGCCTATAGCTTGCTAATTGCTTCCAGGAAATTGAGATCATACTTTCAAGCTCATCCTATCAAGGTTCTTACTGATCAACCTCTAAAGCAAGTCCTGTTTCGTCCTGAAACTTCGGGCCGTCTTTTGAAATGGAACATTGAACTCAGCCAGTATGATATCACTTACCATCCCCGGAGAGCAATCAACGGACAAGCTTTAGCAGATTTCATCGCAGAATCTACTGACAAAGGTGATAGCGAGAATGAAACAACTGATAGCATTCCAATCCAGTGGAAGTTGTATGTTGACGGATCGAGAAATGATTATTGTTCTAGGGCAGGGGTTGTGCTCGAAACCCCCGAAGGACGATCGTTGTGTTATGCATTGAGACTGGAATTTCCTTCAACGAACAATGAAGCAGAGTATGAGGCTCTTATTGCTGGTTTGAAAATTGCCAAAGAGCTAAACATCAAAGTGTTACAAATCTTCAGCGATTCTCAACTTATTGTTTGCCAGGTAAAGAAAGAGTTTCATGCTAAAGGTGGAAATCTACCCGCATACTTATCAAAGGCATGTGAACTTCTCGAAGATTTCGATCATTATACGATAAGTCATATTCCTCGGGTAGAAAACATGAAAGCGGATTCTCTTGCGAAGTACTCAAGTTCTGGAGAAGCTCAATTACTGGGATTGGTTCCTGTAGAAGTTCTGTCAGCTCCAAGCATTGATGAAATGGATGTTGATTGGATTATGGCTACGTCTCAAGAGCATGAATCATGGATGACTCCAATCAAAGAATACCTACTCAATGGTTCCCTGCCAGAAAGTTCTAAGGAACGTCGAAAACTATTGAGGAAAGCGTCAAGATATATAATTCAAGATGGCCGATTATACAGACGGGGATTTTCAATGCCACTGCTCCGATGTGTAACTAAGGAAGAAGCCAAGACAATTCTAGCCGAGATACACGGAGGAGAATGTGGAGATCATTCATCCGGTCAAACTCTAGCCAAGAAAGTCCTCTGATATGGGTATTTCTGGCCGGATATTAATCGAGACGCTGCTATTTACTCCAGAAAGTGCGACAAATGTCAAAGATTTGCAAAAATCCCAAAAGCACCTTCCACCTAACTCACACAAATGGTCAGCCCATGGCCATTCGCCATTTGGGGGATAGACTTGATTGGACCTTTACCGATCGCTAAATCCGGAATCAAATATGCTATTGTTGCCGTTGATTATTTCACCAAATGGGCTGAAGCTGAACCTTTGGCCACCATCACTTCTAAAAAGATGATAAATTTTGTAACGAAAAATATCATTTGCAGATATGGTGTGCCACAGAAGATAATCACAGACAATGATACTCAGTTTGAAAGTGAAGAATTCCAGGATTTTTGCAAACGATTCAGAATTCGGAAAAGCTTCTCAGCAGTGGCCCATCCGCAGGCAAACGGCAAGTGGAAGCAGTGAACAAAATCATCAAGTCAACCATCAAAAAGCAACTCGAAAAGCAAAAGGTGGTTGGGTTGATAAGCTTCCATTAGCACTATGGGCGTACAGAACTACTCACAAAACTACGACTGGGCACACTCCATTTTCACTAGCATACGGATCAGAAGCAATGATTCCAGTGGAAGTAGAAGTTCCTTCACATAGAAGAGTTCATTTCAACGAAGCTGAAAACGAAAAGCTGCAACTTGAAGCACTTGATTTTCTTGAGGAAAAAAGAGAAGAAGCTAGGCTCAGAGTTTCAGCTTATCAGCAAAGGATAGCCAGGCACTTCAACTCTAAAGTTCGCCAACGCAGCTTTGAGGTCGGAGACTTAGTTTTGAAAAGGATCATGACGGCAACTGGTGTGTTTGGACCAAACTGGGAAGGACCATATGCCATTGGCAGTAAACTTCTTGATGGCACTTTCAAACTCATAACTGTTGAAGGAGATCCAATTCCAAGGGCCTGGAACAGCAACCACTTACGTCCTTATTTTACTTGAAAAAAGCTTTGCTCAAAATTGTAAAATAGTGATGAATGTATCAGTTGTATTGTAAAACATTGTAAATCAGTGTAAATGAATGAAAGCTATAAAGTGGATGTAGGCCCGATTCTTGGCCAAACCACTATAAATCTTGTGTTCTTTACTATTTCATAATGCCTGTTTTATTTCGATATGTAAATACTTTAAATGTATTGCTAAAATGTCGATTCAAAATTGCAGGACATTAAAACAAGGCTTGCTCGTCACAAAGCCAAGCGACAAAAAATTCCAAATTCAAATCCTATACAAGGAGAACTTCAAATAAAAAGTTGGCGACTCCACTGCGGCAAACCTTTGTTAACTGGTTGAGATTGTCGATATGAACAGACATCCAACTAGATAACTTGCGTTTGTCCCGTGAAGTCGTTCAACAGTGAAGTCCACTTCTTCGGATGAGGCAATTTACTTGAAAAAGGAAAGAAGATGCGCTTGGAAACGATAATAAAAGATCGCTAATGAGCAGATGATGAGAGAACATTGCCAAGCAAACAAAGAAGCAGCCAAAAGGAGGTATGCCTCTCAATAAAAGGGCCGGTAAGAACCACCGAAGGGACACCTTCCCAAGCAGAAGGAACAGGGCCCTTGCTAACTGATCGTGATGCATCCGATCAGGCAGCTTGCGTCCGTCCCGTGGATCTACTCGCCCCTGAAACGCAACCTTCCTGGCACACCAACCAACCAACGCTCCTTCCCAAAGGTCAATAAAGCCCTCTAACGAGGCACGCCAAAAAATGAAAGTACTTCTCTCAATCAAAAAAGATTGGTGGAACCACCGGAGGGGCACCTTCCCAAGCTGAAGGAACAGGGCCCTTGATAATTGATTGTGATCGTTTGTGCAAACGAACATCCAATCAAGCAACTTGCGTCCACCCCGTGGATCCATTCAACCATGAGAAAGTAACTTCCAGGCAATCAAAAAGCCCTCTTCGGAGGCACAAGCCCTCTTCGGAGGCACATGACCTCTTCGGAGGCAAAAGCCCTTTCCCAAGTCACCACAAGCCCTCTTCGGAGGCACATGACCTCTTCGGAGGCAAAAGCCCTCTCCCGAGGCACCACAAGCCCTCTTCGGAGGCACAAGCCCTCTTCGGAGGCACAACTCTTTAAGTGGAGCCCTCTCCGGAGGCATGTCCCAAAATAGAATACTCAAATAAAAAGCCTTCTCCGGAAGCACAGTTCAACTCTCAAAGGAAGGATAACTTGTTCATCTCAAAAAGTTCCTCCTAAAAAAGTTAAAATGCTACAAAATTTTTTCAGAAAAGTTCATTTCACTGCATAGATCGCAAAAAAGAAGCGGGGACCGGTACCCGCACAATCTCCGGTCGATACATGCAAAAAGCAAAAATAAGAAGTAGAAGATCCAGCTTGCTATTCCTTCTTCCCGCCACCTTTGGAGCCTTTACTCGGCCTAATGATTAGTTTCTGAAGCCGTTGTGAACGGGTCGGGGCAGAAGGAGAAAGAGGCACGGCTGGATCAACTTCTACTTCCTCTCCAGCGGAAATATTCTTCTTCTTCCTTATGGCACGCTTCCCCTTCCTCTTCGAAGAAGATTCACTCCCCGGAGTAGCAAGCAATGTCGAAAGCTTCGTGTCATCATCTAGAGACCGCTCCGGGGTCTTCT
This sequence comes from Allium fistulosum, assembly GCA_030737815.1. NCBI lineage: Eukaryota > Viridiplantae > Streptophyta > Magnoliopsida > Asparagales > Amaryllidaceae > Allium > Allium fistulosum. The sequence continues at coordinate 270,029,549 of CM060902.1, read as the reverse complement.
CGATGTCATCAAGATCCTCCGCCTTCTGCTCCTGCGAAGCGGCCGGATCATCCAGGTCTTGAAGAGCTTCAATTTTCTCTGATCCCGGTTGGGAAGCAGAAGGAGGAGTAATTTGCGAAGATGGAGGAACGGCAATTAAAGGAGTGGAAGTTTGTGCAGTATTCGGTACCTCCGCTGTAGAAGAAAAGAAGTTAAAATCGGTATCCTCCGAGAAAAGAGAAGGTATCGGTTCACCAAAGTTTAAGTAATAAGTAAGAAGGTCATCAAACTCGTTTAAATCAAATAAATGATTCACTGAACTTGGATCGATGCCAAAATTACCTGGCGAAGTCGGTTTTGACAAGACAATTTCAAATTTATCAGCCTCAGTGTCTTCTTGGCTCTGCTCCTCGATATGAGTAAGGGGAGATTTGGTTGTGACGGGCTTGGCCTCGACAGTTTTTGCAGGAGAAGAAAAGTGAGAGCTGGAACCAACGATATCGACGTCAGTTGAAGTCGAAGTGTGGACAGGGGCAGTTAAAGATATTTTCTTCTCTAGATGTTCTTCTGCCACTATTCCAGCTCTGGCTTCAGCAAGTTGCTCTTTTCCCTTGGCAAGAGCAGCACGAGCTTCTTCGTCAAGGTAGCGTGCCTCGAGTTCCGTCTCATCATAGCCGGCCCTGCCAAGCATGTCAACTGCTGCTTCCCATACTTCGGCCAGGGTAACCTCATAGTCAGGTACCAGAAAAGAGAGGCTCCCATGACCCAGAACGCTGTGCAGATAAAAGTCAAATAAGGTGGAGCTGATGCTAGCTTTTGTTGTCTCATGCGATTGCTTGGCTGCCTCTTTTTCGGCGACAGCCGCAGCTCGACCAGCAACAGCCTCATCACGCTCTTTCTCAGAATTAGCAAGTCGGGCCTTTAGCAATTCAATCTCCACGTTCTGGGAGTTAACTGTTTCCCGCAACTGAGTGTTGTTTTTGCGGTATTCTTCAACAACGAACTGCTCAGCTGCAAATTTCATCTCAGCATCCCTCTGAGCAGCGTGCGCATCCCGCACTTGTTTCTGAAACACTTCTTCTTTTTGAGTTTGTGAAGCAGAAGAAGTGGCGAGATCTTCCTTGAGTTTTTTAACCTCGGACTCAAGTCTCGCATTATCATCAGCAATACTCGTCATCTCGGCGTCATGCTGTTTGCAGATTTTGTCCCATTCCGTCTTGTCGTTTTCCATGGTCAGCATGGCTTCAAGGTTCGCATGATTGACTCTTTGGAGTTCATCGACGAGTTTCTGCCATTGCGACATCCTCTCAATGTTAAGCCTAACTGCATCAAGACTTTTAAGCATGTCTTGCTTATTGATTGGGACTAAATCCAGGTCAAAACGCACTCCTTTAAAGCACCAGTTCGGAAACCGGCTTTGAAGCGTTGGAGGGCCGTCTTTAACCTAATAATGGGGCCTGCTGATGATCGCTTGGATATCGGATTTCTTTAAAGGAGGAGAGCCGACCGGAATATCAGGAGAGATTGGAGCATCAGTCTTCTTAGAAACTGCAGATGCATCACTTGGCTTGGATCGCTTGCTCGATTCGTCAGCAATATGAGTCTTCCCCTTGTCATCATAAGACTTTCGCTTATGGGAATCGTCACTTCTGTGAGAAGAATCATATCGCTCAGCGTCTTTTCTTCTCTGCCACTGCTCGTAATCCCGCCTTTCTTTAGCCTTCCTTCGAGCCCTTTCCTAATCTATCTCTCTCTGGTCACCAAGGTATTTCCTGAAGTCATAAGATCCACAGCCTCCATGGCGCTGAAATGAGTCATAATATGAGCCAGTTCGCCCCATTGTAGAACCTGAAATTGAAGAAAAGACAAGTCTTAGAAATCTTCAAATTAAGGAGGCTAAGTGCATATAAGTGTTAAGCATCCTAAGTGTGTGTGGTGTGCGAACTATGCGCGTCAAAATACAAACCACTCTTTGGTTATGGAGTGATAGCAGATTGAGAAACGAGAGTTGATTCTTGAGCCAACAAAGTTTGCTGCAAAGTAGATGTTGCTTCTGTTACAGGAGAAGTGACTTTAGTTATGTCATCTTTAAAGAGCTCTCGGGAAGTTATCATTATATCACTTAAGCCATCGAAGGTGTCATCACCATGGTACCCAGCAGAGCTTTCCTTTTCAGCCTCCACATCGGCTGACTTTTCAGAGATTCGAGGATTTTCTTCCTCTTCGATAATTGGGGCAAGTGCCAGTTTGCTGGACGGGCCCGCAACATCGGTAAGTGTGGGACATTTTACCAGTGAAGTTTCAGTGGCAGTTTCCTTCGGTGTGGGGTCTTCAACAGAAAGTGGGGCATTTGCTGCCTTCGAAGGAGAGTTGAGAACTTCGTGAGGCTGAGTAGAGCGAGAAGAATGAAGAAGTCCGAACTGATGAAGAAATTCGTCTTTCAACAAAAATTTCGCGTCTCGCTCTTCAATCGGTACAGCCATAAGCCTCTCTAGAGTTTGCTTGTTGCTGAGATTCCTAGAAGGAGGGGGAAGCGCTGAAATGAGAAAGCAAAGTTAACACTTGATGATTCATACTTCACAAAAACTCAAAAAATAGAGGAAGTAAAGATAGATAATCTTACTTCCTTCCCTCCACACAGCGTAGAATCCCGGGGGACAGCGAACATAAAAGAATTGAGTCAAGAACCCGTGAGCACATCGGGAAGGCCAACAATCAATTTACGGTTTCTGGCACTTCTCACGACAATAATAGAAGGATGATCTTTGGTTTTGGTGAAAGAGCACAAGTAGCATATCTCGTCGAAATTCGGGAGTCGCTCGAGAGTTCTCCCAAATAGCACACATAGCCCCATTAAAATGGCGTAGCCATTGGGATGTAGCTGAAATGGGGAAATGGCCAGTTGTCGGAGAAGATGCTGGAGAAAGTTATTGAAAGGTGGAACGGCTCCAATAAGGCACATCTGTCGATTCACTGCTACAAAGCCAGGAGGCGCTACATCAGTAGTGCTATTCTTCTCAGGGAGGATGGCATCAGCTTCAGCAATGCCAAACTGAGTGCACAATTGCCGAAAAACCCTGTACGATAAAGTGGTAGAAGCTCTTTCTGGGGGATTGACTAAAGGAGCTGGAATAGGAGTGGACTCTCCGGTCTGGACTGTTACATCTCCTTGTTGAGAAGTCATTCTACACAAGCAACTGGATATTCAAATATGAAGGTGCATGTTTCCTAAATAGTGTAAAGTGTTGTGCAAAACTAGTAAAGATAACAAGTAAATACAACTGGAATTAAGATAGTTGGTAATTGATCGATTATCGAATTTTAGGACTTGTTAATTTAAAGTTCAGGTACAGTATTAAGTGTAAACCGGTCATTTTCAGTTGACTGTTTAAATGTTGCTTTAATACTTTGCTTGAATCTGTTGATTTAGAGCACTTCGTTCACACAATCTATTTATGTCAATTATCTGTTGTTAGCTAATCTGTCATTCGATGTGGGCGGTCAGTGACAGTATATTCGTCCCAATTTTCTGTAAATGTGGTATTAAACAGCTTGATTAATTTGCAAGTTAGAATGATCTGTGAAAAGATGCAGCAATTCAAAGTTCAGCAGTTCAAAGTTCATGCAAAACACAAGTCTGGAGTCGCCAATGACTTATATGTTAACTTGTCCACGGCTTAAGGACTTTAAGGCAATACAGGACAGGTCATGTCGATTTTAGGTCATTGATGCCTTGAGTCGGCAGTATTTCAAGTCGTTGAGTCGTGTAAAAGAAGAAAGAGACTTCAGGTTAAAGCGAGGCAATTTCCCCAAGTCCTAAGTCGTCCACGACTCAAGGCTTATGTCGTGACAGGCTTAAGTCGTACAAGGCTTATGTCGTGATAGGCTTAAGTCGTAGAAGGTTTATATCGAATGAGGCTTATGTCGTAGGTCGCAAGACGCTACTAAACCGTGACCATGCTAACATCTCACTCCATTGGACCCATTGACTTTTCTCCTAACCCGTTATCCTCCAAACCCGATAACCTCTCAATCAACTATGATCCTTATCCTTATTCCACCACACCATTGAATCGCCCAAAAGCCAATTCCAGATCGCCAAAGCCTCGCCAACCTAATCAGTTAAACCTGAAATACAGTAATCCCTCATCTCCATCGCCCCATTCATCTAAAGATAAAATCGAGCAAAATCAGGCTCACGTACTGCCAATGCAGTGGAGCTCGCAACAAGGCATTGCACAAGGGGATGGATTAGGGACAAAGAGGGGAATTCACAAGTTAATGATGATCGAGAATCGAGGAGGAGGCAGGAGCACTTACGCAGTAGAGGATCGAGTATTAGTGATCAGTTGATTGTTGAAAAAAGGAAAAAAAATCGCCTTGAGAAAGCTTAGAGGGATGTTGATGGCAGAAACGACTCAGGAGATAGGTAATGAGTGGAAGAAACGACTCAAGCTTTTTATACCTTGGGGCAGTGGAACACGAAGAGGCACACACGAGTTAAGATAAGTCGAAGCACACGACCTACGACTTAAGCGTGTACTTCGAGGGGCAAATGTTAACCCTTAATTTTCTACGACTCAAGAAGGCTACGACTTAAGAGCTGCGCGACTCAAGAAGGCTACGACTTAAGAGCTTCACGACCTATGACTCATGGTCTAGACGACTCAACGAGTTAAGGTCTACACGACTTAAAGAAGCCTACGACTCAACAGGCCCTGACCTAAGCTATAGGACCGACTCAAGAAGTATACGACTCAAGAGCTTCACGACCTACGACTCATGGTCCAGACGACTCAACGAGTTAAGGTCTAAACGACTTAAGAGATTCCACGACTTAAGGGAAGCTCCGACCTAACTACTGTATGGGGTTTACCAACTTGGACGACCTACGACTTAAAGGGCTCGCGACTTAAGGAACTCACGACTCAGCTTAAGTCGTCCACGACCTAAAAGCTATCAAGATAAGATAACAGTGCCTGTGCCTATGCCACTTTTATCTGATAAGTCGACCACGACTTACGGCTCATTGTAAGTCGACCACGAGCTACCAAGCCATAAGTTGAATTCAGTGAGTCATCCCCGAGCAACCTTAAGTCGGCAACGAGTCACGACTTACCTTAAGTCGGCTACGACTCATGACTTGGCAGAAACTTCTGTTCGGAATTTGACTCCTATAAATAGACCACCACTTCCAACATGAAGGGGACTTTTGGCCATTCATTTCTTGAAGCGTCGTTACTCTGCCGAGCTCTCAACTCATTCCGCAATTGAATATCTCCAGATATTCGAGACACTACAACAAGCTTCGAGAGGAATTTCCTACATCCAACACGGATTCATCAAGTTTCATCATCGAAGTTTGAGCTAGTAGTCGAGATTTTCTTTGTGATCGAATTGTATTGTTTTGATAAGTGCATTGTATCGTCTTGTAATCAGATTCAGTAATAAAGAGATTCAAAGTGGACGTAGGCTCGATCTCAAGCCGAACCACTATAAACTGCTGTCGTTTACTGCTTTTTCACTATTTTACTGCTTAAATTCTGTTCCCGTCACACGGGTGGTGCTTTCACAACTCAACCACACACACCGGGTGTTAGCGTTCACTTTTTAGCGTTAACAATTTGTGGATCTCGAATCGACAAATAATGCTTCAAACTACGAAGTTGATCACCTTCTTCCTGGTGCTTGTGGCGACCGGTTCCACTTCAACCCATTTACTGAAATAGTCAATTATACACTTTGCACATAACACTAGTTTATGCCAATTGTCTTACATCTATTGTAATGTCTTTCCATTTTCAATTAGTCTCGACTTTACATACTAGTACGATACGTCCCATCTTCTCGTAGTAGACTATAGCTGTGTGTGTATATATAAAAGTACCACGGTCCCTCATTGGACCAAGATATTATTCCTTAACTCAGCACCCCGTCGGGATCCATCTCCATCGTCGTATCATGCTCTTGTCGCCATGTGTACCGAGGAACTCTCGTAATGCCTAATAACGTCTTTAAAAATAATTTAGTGGCGCTATATGTTGCATTTTTGGGAATTTTCTTATCTGCTTCCCAGTTGTAAACTCAACTCATAGAACTATAAATATGGTGGATTCAGCCTCATTGGCTATGGACTCAGCTCCATGGACTGCCTCATGCACATTTTGAAATATCTCTCTAATATGGTTAATGTGACGACTCGGATCCGACGCTCGAAAATCGGCATCTAATACATCACCCATATTCGATTATCGGAGATTCAAACGTTGAAGACCGTATCGCTGGAGCTATAACACATTATATGATAACAACACAGCGAAAACAGAAATGAATTTCATTGATACACAATAGAGATACAACAACTGATACAAGATACCGACATCATCAGAGAAATATACAACACCACAGTGGAAAGATAACAACAGAAAGAAAACACCAACAACAGAATACAACACCAACATGGTCTTCCAAAAAAGCTCCACCAAACTGCATCTTCATATCCAAAGCTCCAAACCAAAGATAGCTCGAACCCCCATCACGATGAACTTGTAGAAAACTCGGTGCAATCCCAAACCCAAAGACTTCTAGATCCAAAGACTTCAAATCTACATCTACTATCTGAACTAGCTTCACAACCTACTGATAACTTGACTCAAGGCTGCCCGTGTGGAAAATTATGGGCACCCATAGTTTAGAAAAGGGAACAATAAACTCCAGGTCAGTCATGAGACTGGTGTGAGCAAACAAAACAGTTATTTGAACAAAAATAAATAAAAAGAAATCTGCTATGCTTTTTGGAAAATGAAACTACCATAAGGCCTCCCGACACACACACAATGCAATCGCACACTTGGGGGAGATTTCTCCTTATAGCAGTCAAACATGCTTGATATGCGAAAATCCTTCTGATATTATTATTAGTGCATAATGTGGAAAACATTTCGAAAGTATAATATTAATCTTAGCCAGCATACGTACCATTATAGTATGCCTACTATAACTACCATGTTAGATGGCAAGTTCTACAACTAAAACCGTACAGGGCTCGTATTGAGTGATTGGATTTCCAACAAATGGCCATGGCTAAGTAACTTCCTTTCCAAATGGGTATGCCTCTTGAGGGACGCCCCGAGAACCTAACCGGATCTCTGCCAACACAAGGCCGGGTTACCTCTGTAACTAGGTAACTAACTGTCACGAGTATGCCATCCTGCGGTCGTAACCAACCTTTACCGAGGCGCCTCGAATTCCAACAACCAACAACCACATAAGTAAAATATCTAGGCTCCATACCATGATACCATTTTTTATCCACATAAGTAAAATATCTGGGCTCCATACCATGATACCACTTTTTATCCAGAAGGAAATGTACATACCCTAAGGGGCGCGACCCCCGTAACCTTGCTGCATCCTTCATGTTTCGACCATTACCAGGGCTAGTAGGTGCAGAGACAATCAACAGGTATTCCTTTCATTTTCAAAAATACCCGGTCTTTAACAACCGTCTTCAAATGCAATTCCATTCCGTCGTATCATTATTCGTAATGGGTTTTATGACATAAAATCCTCTCCCGGCTAATCCGAATAATGAGCGTTTAACTTCAAAAACATATGGATCCATTTGGATCTTAGTTAAGTCACAGCCCTTATTTCCAAAAACCTTTCCTTTTGAATGGTTTAAACAAATTTTCATTTTTAATCTTTTAAACAAAAAGATTCACCTTTAAGATCCTTTTCAATTTGAAAACAAGGTTCACCATATCTTTAACAAAGATTTATTCATAGCTTTTAAAACTATTTCCATTTCAAATTTGATTTGCCCATAACTTGGAAAATCCATTCAACAAAAACTGGAAGTTCTATCTTTATATGAAAGCTATTATCATTTGAAAAAAAAGGTTTTCGTTTTCGGGAAAATCCGATAAAATTTGCTCAAGTTATAGCCTTTTAAAGTATAAATCGGAAAATCAGCGAACTGCCGTATTCTCGGCAAGTTCTATTTGAGTTAAATTTAAATTCCCAAAATAATTCTTTTAAAATACTTCAAAAATGGTTTAAAATCATTATATATACATTATATAACCTGTATAACCCTTTTCTAAATCATAGTTTCCAAAATTTCAAAAATTAATTTAATTTCAAAACTTTAACAATCCATAATTTCCAAATTCCTTTTCAAAAGTTTTTCATATTTAACCCAATTTCACTTCCAAACCATTTTGGAATAAAATAATATTAAATTCAAAATACCCATGACTTAACCAATTTTCCATGAAATCCATATTTGTGTGTGAGTGAGTTGTCCAGGGGTTTTGCATACAACAATAATATCACAACCACTATTAATCCAAGCACAACAATATCAATAAGCGGTATAACCCTATAACGCTTATTTTCCATTCACAGATAAATATGTAAATTCATCACAGATAAATAACACACAATTTATAATAGCTCAATCCAAAGCAATTCATATCACAAAATATCACACATTAGAGATATCAAACAATTCAAGGCATTCAATATAATCCAATCATCCATAAGTAAGATTAATCAATCACATAATTTATAATTAGTTTAATTAATCTCAAAATAGATTAATTACCTATAAATTAATTACCTAACCCTACTTGATTAATATTAATAAATTACAAACCATTAGTTATTAATTTAATTAATTAATGAAATTAATTAATCGTCCTTAATTATCCATCTTTATAAATTATTCTTAATTAATTAATTATCCCCTAATTAATTACATTAATTATTTAACCTTATGTGAATTGCATAATTAATTAACCCTTAATAAAAGTAATTATCTTTCAATCATAAATTAATTAACCTTTAATCATTAATTTATTCACCTTCAATCATTAATTAATTTACCTTTAATTAATTAATTATCCTTTAATTATTAAATAATTAACCTTCAATTATTAATTAATTATCCTTTAATTAACCTTTAATTACTAATTATCTTTTAATTACTTACATTAATTAATTAACCTTTAATTAATTAATTATCCTTTAATTAATTACATTAATTAATTAACCTTTAATTTATCACATTAATTAACTATCCTTTAATTACTTACCTTAAATAATTATCCTTTAAGTAATTATCCTTTAATTACTTTCATTAATTAATTAATCTTTAATTACCTAATTAATTAATTTAACCCTTAATTAATTTCATTAACAAATTAACCCTTAAGTAATTATCCTTTAATAAATCACATTAAGTAATTAAACATTAATTAAGACCTTAATTAATTTAAGATAAACCCTTATTTTAATTGATTACTTAATTACAATATTACATTTATTTTAAAATAAACTTTAAAATAAAGGTTATACATATACATACATACATATATACATATATATATTTAAAACACTTTAACTTAATTAATTTAAAATAATTTATTTAAAACCTTTAACTAATTCCAAAGCTAAATAACCACATATATTATATAAAAGAATTGGTTTAAGAAAAATTGTTAAATCTCGATTTATTTAAATTTGTAACACTTGTAAATATACTTTTAGTTTTCTGCCCCGAGCCAAACTCAAAAATACCCGAGCCAAATCCAGATTTACCTGAGTACAATCTCGAGTCACCCTTTCTTTTTAAAACTTTGTCATGTTTTAAAATTTAAAACCTGTAACACTCACGAACACACCCGCACACATACTCGAGCCACACCTTCACTTTCCCGAGCCCTTCCCCGAGACACCTTCTTCCTCTCAAATTCAACAGTAACAAACCAAACCTATAATACATACTGACACAGGTGCACGTGCACACGAGGCCCGACCACCTCCGACCAAGGCTTTGACCTCCATCGAGTCGCCGACCTTCCCTTCTAACGCCACGACCACCCAGAACTCCGAATCGATCACTAAATCGAAATCGAGCATGACAGCACCCAACTGGAACCAAACTGTCACCCAAGAAATCACCTCGAACTACCACCTCTGGCCATCAAAAATCATGCAATCGCGTCCAGAGCTTCCTTTACAACCCACGCTTCGTTACCCCCTACACCGATCGACTCCGGTGCATTGACGTCGCCACAGTAGTTCGAATTCCGACCTCAACTAAAACTTAGGTTTAAACCCTAGATCGACTACGTTTGTCCTCCACGATGATCAGAAATTTCCCTGATCATTTTTCCCGAGTTCGTCAATCACCCAACTGTCCACAGTGATGAACACGAGACCCCATCACCCTTCGATCGCCAGAAATCAAAGAAAGATCGATTTCTGTGCAACTCGCAAGTTCTCCATGAATACACACTTAAAAATCATGATTCCACTTTTAAAAATCATCGTTTTCGAAATGTTTTAGATTATGTAATTGAAACAAGAAAACATGATATTTGAATTTTGACATAGTTTGGAGTTTTCACTGTATTTTCTTGTTTTCCAGCAAACCACTTGATAATTTTATTTGAAAATAATTTTAAAACTTAGATCCTGTAAATTCAAACACTTTTCGTTTTGACATCAAACTCTAAAAAGAATTAGAGAAGGAGGGATTGATTTTTTTTAAAATTGTTTTAAACTCTGTAAACCTGGAACAGAGGCATTTCTACCTGTAACACAGATATGCACAAAATCTTTTACATGTATACCTATACATACAGGCATATTTAGGTACATGCAAGTACTTCTCACAACTTTATATTTATCATTTATCACATGCATCAAGATTCAACCCAGATTCAAGCTTTAAAACAGTAGTTTACTCACCTTTTGATGTTTAACAGAGAAGTTTCTTTGAAACTGGAAATTGGTTTTGAACTTGAAAACCGAAAACGCTTGATTTACTTTGATCTGGAACTTGGTTTGAAAACTGGAAATGCTTTGAATTTGCAACTTAGTTGTTGATCTGCTACTAGATTTTGAACTGGAAATGCTTGATTCTGTTCTGAATCAATTATATGTTGAGTTGAATCTGTAGTTTGATATTGATTTGAATCTTGTTTGTTTGATTTTTAGTTTTCCTTTTTGATTTCTCAGGTTTAGTTTTTAGATTTTTTTGATTCTCAAGTTTGGTTTTGAATATTTAACCAAGAAAATGAGAAAAGAAGGAGTATAGTGGTATATATAGCTTGTTTACTTTTATTTATAAAAATGAAAAGAAAATTAAAAATATGACACTTGCTGTTTGCATGATATAATTAAGCTAACACTTGTTAAATTCATGTATTACAAAGCTTACACATGTCTTTTTAATATATATATATATATATAACTTTTATATTATATTTTCTATTAGTTATATATATATATTATGTTTTAAAATTTATACTTCTATATATACAACTATATTTATTTCAAGTAAAATTTAAAAAGAAAGTATATAAACCTTTTTATCAAATCTTATTCTAAGCTATCATACCTTTAAATAAATAAATATTTATCTTTAGTTTTGTTAAATATAGAATTTAACTTTTAAATAGCTTTTGAAAATTATCATATTGAATTCAAAACATAACTTCACATTACAATCTATATATATATATATATATATATATATAAACAAACACATATTTTGGAAATATTTCAAATTAATTCACAATTAAACCCAAAAATTTATATTAATTATTAAATTAAATTTGGCTTGAAAACGGGATCGTTACAGATTCCCCCCTTAAGAAAATTTCATCCTCGAAAATTGTAGGACAGGGAGACAAACAAAGAATATATGAACATACAAAAAGATATAAAATGGCTTAACCAGATCAAGCCGAAATATTTATTCCAGTTTTGGAATAAATCATAATATCATCAATAAATACGAGATCGAACTTATTCTACACTTCACAAAATACTCGGGTCATCGAGTCTACGAAATATGCAGGAGCATTGGTTAGTCCGAAAGGATAACTAACAATTCGTAGAATGTATCGGAACCCCCAAGAACAGTTAAACGGATACAATCTTATTTAGCTTCATATTTTGTTAACCAATTCATTCTAATTAAAATTTCAAATTCATTAAAGTTAGAAACGGAAAAAACTTTCAAAAGAGAATGACTAACCCGTATCAGTCTCCTACCGGGTTCTTCACACTAATAGGTTCGTCTATGAATTCGGGTTCAAGATTTAACTCTTCTATGGTTTTCTAGAAAATAAAGCTATGAGTGGCTCCAATGTCGAATAGAATTCTAACAATTTTATCATATGAAAAAGGATTTTGGGTTTTGGGACACTCGAGTTATACTCATTCTAGGGTATTCTTCACCCTATCTCTAATGAGTCACCTAATGAGTTATACTCCAAAGCAAAAGTTCTTACTCAACCTTTAGCTCTGATACCAAATGTGACAGTCTAGGCTTTTCAACCATCGACAGCGGCCAATCTCGACTGGTAGGCTTTTCAACCATTCCAGCCCCGCCGTGCCATACATTGGTACCCCGAATTAGCTTTTACGACCAGCCTTACGACTCTCAACCAACCTGGTTAGCCAAACCCTCCCTAGGGACATGTAGGGGTAAGATCTCTTGCTCGTCACCAAACACCGAGCGAGAACCCCCTATCATGCTGAACTTATAGCAAACTCGGTGCAATCCCAACCCCAAAGAATTCTAGATCCAAAGACTTCAAACCTACATCTACTATCTGAACTAGCTTCACAACCTACTGATAACTTGACTCAAGGCTGCCCGTGTGGAAAATTATGGGCACCCAGAGTTTAGAAAAGGGAACAATAAACTCCAGGTCAGTCATGGGACTGGTGTGAGCAAGCAAAACAGTTATTTGAACAAAAAGAAATAAAAAGAAATCTGCTATGCTTTTTGGAAAATGAAACTACCATAAGGCCTCCCGGCACACACACAATGCAATCGCACACTTGGGGGAGATTTCTCCTTATAGCAGTCAAACATGCTTGATACGCGAAAATCCTTTTGATATTAGTATTAGTGCATAGTGTGGAAAACATTTCGAAAGTATAATATTAATCTTAGCCAGCATACGTACCATTATAGTATGCCTACTATAGCTGCCATGTTAGATGGCAGGTTCTACAACTAAAACCGTATAGGGCTCGTATTGAGTGATTGGATTTCCAACAAATGGCCAAGGCTAAGGAACTTCCTTTCCGAATGGGTACTCCTCTGGAGGGACGCCCCGAGAATCTAACCGGATCTCTGCCAACACAAGGCCGGGTTACCTCTGTAACTAGGTAACTAACTGTCACGAGTATGCCAACCCTCGGTCATAACCAACCTTTACCGAGGCGCCTCGAATTCCAACAACCAACAACCACATAAGTAAAATACCTGGGCTCCATACCATGATACCACTTTTTATCCACATAAGTAAAATATCTGGGCTCCATACCATGATACCACTTTTTATCCAGAAGGAAATGTACAAACCCTAAAGGGCGCGACCCCCGTAACCTTGCTGCATCCTTCCTGTTTCGACCATTTCCGGGGTGTGAGGTTCGATGAAGTCTCGTTCCATAAAGCTACGCATTTCACAAAAGCCATGCTTCGATCAACCAATGATCAACACTTAGCATGCCACATTACCAAATTAGGAATATATCACTAGTAACCATTAACTACATAACCTCTGAGCTCGTACGTCTCAGAGAAGGGTGTTAAGCTAAGAGAATAAATTCTCCACCACCAACAGAAATTTATTTAATAGAAATCAACTTTATATCTCAAAGTGTAACGTCAGACATACATCCATACAAGTCCATCCTGGATCAGAATGGAACTGAAGGCACTTCGTCCAATTAAGGAAAGAAGTCCTTGCAAATCCGAATATTCCCTAATCACGTCCGGACTCCCCATCACTTAGGGTAATCTAAATCTCTATACCGAGGCCAGACGGTGAAGAGACAAGAAACAGGTAATCCTTTCGTTTTCAAAAATACCTGGTCTTCAACCACCGTCTTCAAATGCTATTCCATTCCGTCGTATCATTATTCGGAATGGGTTTTATGACATAAAGCCCTCTCCCGGCTAATTCGAATAATGAGCGCTTAACTTCAAAAACATATGGATCCATTTGGATCTTAGTTAAGTCACAGCCCTTATTTCCCAAAACCTTTCCTTTTGAATGGATTAAACAAATTTTCATTTTTAATCTTTTAAACAAAAAGATTCACCTTTATGATCCTTTTCAATTTGAACACAAGGTTCACCAAATCTTTAAAAAAGATTCATTCATAGCTTTTAAAACTATTTCCATTTCAAATTTGATTTACCCATAACTTGGAAAATCTATTCAACAAAAAATGGAAATTCTTTCTTTATATGAAAGCTATTATCATTTGAAAACAAAGGTTTTTGTTTTCGGGAAAATCCGATAAAATTTGCTCAACTTATAGCCTTTTAAAGTATAAATCGGAAAATCAGCGAACTGTCGTATTCTCGGCAAGTTCTATTTGAGTTAAATTTAAATTCCCAAAAACTTCTTTTAAAATACTTTAAAAATGGTTTAAAATCATTATATATACATTATATAACCTGTATAACCCTTTTTAAATCATAGTTTCCAAAATTTCAAAATTTAATTTAATTTCAAAACTTTAACAAGCCATAATTTCAAAATTCCTTTTCAAAAGTTTTTCATATTTAACCCAATTTCACTTCCAAACCATTTTGGAATAAAATAATATTAAATTCAAAATCCCATGACTTAACCAATTTTCCATGAAATCCATATATGTGTGTGAGTGTGTTGTCCAGGGGTTTTGCATACAACAATAATATCACAACCATCATTAATCCAAGCACAACAATATCAATAAGCGGTATAACCCTATAACGCTTATTTTCCATTCACAGATAAATATGTAAATTCATCACAGATAAATAACACACAATTTATAACAGCTCAATCCAAAGCAATTCATATCACAGAATATCACATATCAAAGATATCAAACAATTCAAGGCATTCAATATAATCCAATCATCCATAAGCAAGATTAATCAATCACATAATTTATAATTAATTTAATTAATCTCAAAATAGATTAAATACCTATGAATTAATTACCTAACCCTACTTGATTAATATTAATAAATTACAAACCATTAGTTATTAATTTAATTAATTAATGAAATTAATTAACCATCCTTAATCATCCTTCTTAATTAATTATTCTTTGAGATATAAAGCTGATTTCTATCAAATACATTTATGTTGGTGGCGGAGAATTTATTTTCTTAGCTTAACACCCTTCTCTGAGACGTACGAGCTTAGAGGTTATGTAGTTGATGGTTACTAGTGATATATTCCCAATTTGGTAATGTGGCATGCTAAGTGCTGATCATTGGTTGATCGAAGCATGGATTTTGTGAAAAGCGTAGCGTTGTGGGATGAGACTTCATCGAACCTCACACCCCGGAAATGGTCGAAACAGGAAGGATGCAGCAAGGTTACAGGGGTCACGCCCCTTAGGGTATATACATTTCCTTCTGGATAAAAAGTGGTATCATGGTATGGAGCCCAAATATTTTACTTATGTGGATAAAAAGTGGTATCATGGTATGGAGCCCAGATATTTTACTTATGTGGTTGTTGGTTGTTGGAATTCGAGGCGCCTCGGCAAAGGTCGGTTATGACCGGGGGATGGCATACTTGTGACAGTTAGTTACCTAGTTATAGAGGTAACCCGGCCTTGTATTGGCAAAGATCCGGTTAGGTTCTCGGGGCATCCCTCCAGAGGCGTACCCATTCGGAAAGGAAGTTCTTTAGCCTTGGCCATTTGTTGGAAATCCAATCACTCAATACGAGCCCTTTACGGTTTTAGTTGTAGAACCTGCCTTCTAACATGGTAGCTATAGTAGGCATACTATAATGGTACGTGCTGGCTAAGATTAATATTATACTTTCGAAATGTTTTCAAGACTATGCACTAATAATAATATCAAAAGGATTTTCGCGTATCATGCATGTTTGACTGCTATAAGGAGAAATCTTCCCCAAGTGTGCGATTGCATTTTGTGTGTGGCGGGAGGCCTTATGGTAGTTTCATTTTCCAAAAAGCATAGTGGATTTCTTTTTATTTCTTTTTGTTCAAATAACTTTTTTTGTTTTCTCACACCAATCCCATGACTAACCTGGAGTTTATTGTTCCCTTTCCTAAACTCTGGGTGCCCATAATTTTCCACACGGGCAGCCTAGAGTCAGGTTATCAGTAGTTTAGATAGTAGATGTGGATCTAGAAGTCTTTAGGTTTGGGATTGCACCGAGTTTGCTATAAGTTCAGCATGATGGGGTTTTTGCTATCTTTGGTTTGGAGCTTTGGAGCTTTGGATATTAAGATGCAGTTTTGTGGAGCTCTTTTGGAAGTCCATGTTGGTGTTGTATTCTGTTGTATATTGTGCTTTAATACCAAATGTGATGACCCGGATCCGACGCTCGAAAATCGGCATCTAATACATCATCCGTATTCGAATGCCGGAGATTCAAACGTTGGAGTCCAGTATGCCGGAGCTTATAACACTTAGGTAAAAACAATACAGCGGAAACAGAAATGAATTTTTTAAACAATAAATATTATTATTTCTCAAACTTCATCTTTTAAGTCCCAATATTTCCAGAAATCAAGTTAAACTATATATAAGAATGTTGGAAGAAAATTCAACTTTAAACTTATTAATAAATAGAATTCGACTTCAAAATTTGAATTCAAATTCAAATCAAATAATTTTAATTTAAAAACTTTGACAAGCCATATTCAAAGTGATTTTCAATTTCAAAACTTCCTTTTCAAAAGGTTTTCATTTTTATCCCAATTTCACTTCCAAACCATTTTGATTCAAAATTCAATTTCAAAATCTTTTCACCATTTTGAATAAAAATAATATTAAATTCAAAATACCCATGAATTAACCTATTTCCCGTGAAATCCATATTTGTGTGTGTGTGTGTTGTCCAGGGGTTTTGCACACAACTATAAAATATCACAACCATCATAAATCCAAGCACAACAATATCAATAAGCGGTATAATCCTATAACACTTATCTTCCATTCACAAATAAATATGTAAATTCATCACAGATAAATAATTTACACCCAACTCAATCCAAAGCAATTCATATCACAGAACATTACAAATCAGGGATATCAAATAATTCAAGCATTCAATACAACAATTATCCATAAGCAAGACTAATTAGTCATTCAATCCCTAATTAATTTAATTTAATCTCCACCTAAATTAAATTAATTACTACCAAATGTGACGACCCAGATTCAACGCTCGAAAATCGGCATCCAATACATCACCCGTATTCGAAGGCCGGAGATTCAAATGTTGAAGTCCGTATCGCTGGAGCTATAACACATTAGATGATAACAATAAAGTGGAAACAGAAATGAATTTCATTGATACACAATAGAGGTACAACAACTGATACAAGATACCAACATCATCAGAGAAATATACAACACCACAGTGGAAAGATAACACCAACAACAGAATACAACACCAACATGGTCTTCCAAAAGAGCTCCACAAAACTGCATCTTCATATCTAAAGCTCCAAAGCTCCAAACCAAAGATAGTTCGAACCCTCATCATGATGAACTTGTAGCAAACTCGGTGCAATCCCAAACCCAAAGACTTCTAGATCCAAAGACTTCAAATCTACATCTACTATCTGAACTAGCTTCACAACCTACTGATAACCTAACTCAAGGCTGCCCATGTGGAAAATTATGTGCACCCAGAGTTTTAAGAAAAGAGAACAATAAACTCCAGGTCAGCCATGGGACTGGTGTGAGCAAACAAAACAGTTATTTGAAAAAAAAAAGAAAAAAAAAGAAATCCGCTATGCTTTTTGGAAAATGAAACTACCATAAGGCCTCCCGGCACACACACAATGCAATCGCACACTTGGGGAGATTTCTCCTTATAGCGGTTAAACATGCTTGATACGCAAAAATTCTTTTGATATTATTATTAGTGCATAGTGTGGAAAACATTTCGAAAGTATAATATTAATCTTAGCCAGCATACATACCGTTATAGTATGCCTACTATAGCTACCATGTTAGATGGCAGGTTCTACAACTAAAATCGTACAGGGCTCGTATTAAGTGATTGGATTTCCAACAAATGGCCAAGGCTAAGGAACTTCCTTTCCGAATGGGTACGCCTCTGGAGAGACGCCCCGAGAACCTAACCGGATCTCTGCCAACACAAGGTCGGGTTACCTCTGTAACTAGGTAACTAACTATCACGAGTATGCCATCCCCCGGTCGTAACCAACCTTTACCGAGGCGCCTCGAATTCCAACAACCAACAACCACATAAGTAAAATATCTGGGCTCCATACCATGATACCACTTTTTGTCCAGATAAGTAAAATATTTGGGCTCCATACCATGATATCACTTTTTATCCAGAAGGAAATGTACATACCCTAAGGGGCGCGACCCCCGTAACCTTGCTGCATCCTTCCTGTTTCGACCATTTCCGGGGTGTGAGGTTCGATGAAGTCTCGTTCCACAAAGCTATGCTTAGATCAACCAATGATCAGCACTTAGCATGCCACATTACCAAATTGGGAATATATAACTAGTAACCATCAACTACATAACCTTTGAGCTCGTATGTCTCAGAGAAGGGTGTTAAGCTAAGAGAATAAATTCTCCGCCACTAACAGAAATGTATTTGATAGAAATCAGCTTTATATCTCAAAGTGTAACATCAGACATACATCCATACAAGTCCATCCTGGGTCTGAATGGAACCGAAGGCACTTTGTCCAATTAAGGAAAGAAGTCCTTGCAAATTCGGATATTCCCTAATCACGTCCGGACTCCCCATCACTTAAGGTAATCTAAATCTCTATACCAGGGCCAGTAGGTGCAGAGACAATCAACAGGTAATCCTTTCATTTTCGAAAATATCCGGTCTTTAACCACCGTCTTCAAATGCAATTCCATTCCGTCGTATCATTATTCATAATGGGTTTTATGACATAAAATCCTCTCCCGGCTAATCCGAATAATGAGCGTTTAACTTTAAAAACATATGGATCCATTTGGATCTTAGTTAAGTCACAGCCCTTATTTCCAAAAACCTTTCCTTTTGAATGGTTTAAACAAATTTTCATTTTTAATCTTTTAAACAAAAAGATTCACCTTTAAGATCCTTTTCAATTTGAAAACAAGGTTCACCAAATCTTTAACAAAGATTCATTCATAGCTTTTAAAACTATTTCCATTTCAAATTTGATTTGCCCATAACTTGGAAAATCCATTCAACAAAAACTGGAAAGTTCTTTCTTTATATGAAAGCTATTACCATTTGAAAACAAAGGTTTTCGTTTTCGGGAAAATCCGATAAAACTTGCTCAAGTTATTGCCTTTTAAAGTATAAATCAGAAAATCAGCGAACTGCCGTATTCTCGGCAAGTTCTATTTGAGTTAAATTTAAATTCCCAAAATAATTCTTTTAAAATACTTCAAAAATGGTTTAAAATCATTATATATACATTATATAACCTGTATAACCCTTTTTTAAATCATAGTTTCCAAAATTTCAAAAATTAATTTAGTTTCAAAACTTTAACAAGCCATAATTTCAAAATTCCTTTTCAAAAGTTTTTCATATTTAACCCAATTTCACTTCCAAACCAATTTGGAAGTGAAAAAATATTAAATTCAAAATACCCATGACTTAACCAATTTTCCATGAAATCCATATTTGTGTGTGAGTGTGTTGTCCAGGAATTTTGCATACAACAATAATATCACAACCATCATTAATCCAAGTACAACAATATCAATAAGCGGTATAACCTTATAACGCTTATTTTCCATTCACAGATAAATATGTAAAGTCATCACAGATAAATAACACACAATTTATAACGGCTCAATCCAAAGCAATTCATATCACAGAATATCACACATCAGAGATATCAAACAATTCAAGGCATTCAATATAATCCAATCATCCATAAGCAAGATTAATCAATCACATAATTTATAATTAATTTAATTAATCTCAATTAATTACTTATGAATTAATTACCTAACCCTTCTTGATTAATATTAATAAATTACGAACCATTAGTTATTAATTTAATTAATTAATGAAATTAATTAATCATCCTTAATTATCCATCTTAATTAATTAATTATCCCTTAATTAATTACATTAATTAATTAACCTTAAGTTAATTACATAATTAATTAACCCTCAGTAAAAGTAATTATCTTTCAATAATAAATTAATTAACCTTTAATCATTAATTTATTCACCTTCAATCATTAATTAATCTACCTTTAATTAATTAATTATCCTTTAATTATTAAATAATTAACCTTCAATTATTAATTAATTATCCTTTATTTAACCTTTAATTACTAATTATCTTTTAATTACTTACATTAAGTAATTAACCTTTATTTAATTAATTATCCTTTAATTAATTACATTAATTAATTAACCTTTAATTTATCACATTAATTAATTATCCTTTAATTACTTACCTTAAGTAATTATCTTTTAAGTAATTATCCTTTAATTACTTTCATTGATTAATTAATCTTTAATTACCTAATTAATTAATTTAACCCTTAATTAATTTCATTAACAAATTAACCCTTAAGTAATTATCCTTCAATAAATCACATTAAGTAATTATACATTAATTAGACCTTAATTAATTTAAGATAAACCCTTATCTTATTTGATTGCCTAATTACAATATTACATTTATTTTAAAATAAACTTTAAAATAAAGGTTATATATATATATTTAAAACACTTTAACTCAATTAATTTAAAATAATTTATTTAAAACCTTTAACTGATTCCAAAACTAAATAACCACATATATTATATAAAAGAATTGGTTTAAGAAAAATCGTTAAAACTCAATTTATTTAAACTTGTAAAACTTGTAAATATACTTTTAGTTTTCTGACCCGAGCCAAACTCAAAAATACCCGAGCCAAATGCAGATTTACCCGAGTACAATCCCGAGTCACCCTTTCTTTTTAAAACTTTGTCATGTTTTAAAATTTAATACCTATAACACTCACGATCACACCCGCACGCATACTCGAGCCACACCTTCACTTTCCCGAGCCCTTCCCCGAGAAACCTTCTTCCTCTCAAATTCAACAGTAACAAACCAAACCTCTGATACATACTGACACACGTGCACGTGCACACGAGGCCCGACCACCTCCGACCAAGGCTCTGACATCCATCGAGTCGTCGACCTTCACTTCTAACGCCACGACCACCCAGAACTCCGAATCGATCACTAAATCGAAATCGAGCATGACAGCACCCAACTGGAACCAAACTGTCACCCAAGAAATCACCTCGAACTGCCACCTCCGGCCATTAGAAATCATGCAATCGTGTCCAGAGCTTCGTTTACATCCCACGCTTCGTTTCCCCCTGCACCGATCGACGCCCATGCATTGACGTCGCCACAGTAGTTCGAATTCCGACCTCAACTAAATCTTACGTTTAAACCCTAGATCGACTATGTTTGTCCTCCACGATGATCAGAAATTTCCCTGATCATTTTTACCGAGTTAGTCAATCACCCAACTATCCTCAGTGATGAACATGAGACTCCATCACCCTTCGATCGCTGAAAATCGAAAAAAGATCGATTTCTGTTCAACTCCCAAGTTCTCCATGAATACACACTTAAAAATCATGATTCCACTTTTAAAAATCATCGTTTTCAAAATGTTTTAGATTATGTAATTGAAACAAGAAAACATGATATTTGAATTTTGACATAGTTTAGAGTTTTCACTGTATTTTCTTGTTTTCTAGCAAACCACTTGATAATTTTATCTGAAAATAATTTTAAAACTTAGATCCTGTAAATTCAAACACTTTTCGTTTTGACATCAAACTCTAAAAAGAATTAGAGTAGGATGGATTGAATTTTTTTAAATTGTTTTAAACTCTGTAAACCTAGAACAGAGGCATCTCAGCCTGTAACACAGATATGCACAAAATCTTTTACATGTATACCTGTACATACATGCATATTTAGATACATGCAAGCACTTCTCACAACATTATATTTATCATTTATCACATGCATCAAGATTCAACCCAGATTCAAGCTTTAAAACAGTAGTTTACTCACCTTTTGATGTTGAATGGAGAAGTTTCTTTGAAACTGGAAATTGGTTTTGAACTTGAAAACCGGAAATGCTTGATTTACTTTGATCTGGAACTTGGTTTGAAAACTGGAAATGCTTGGAATTTGCAACTTGGTTGTTGATCTGCTACTAGATTTTGAACTAGAAATGTTTGATTCTGTTCTGAATCAATTATATGTTGAGTTGAATCTGTAGTTTGATATTGATTTGAATCTTGCTTGTTTGATTTTTAGTTTTCCTTTCTGATTTTATTTCTCAGGTTTAGTTTTCAGATTTTTTCGTTTCTCAAGTATGGTTTTGAATATTTAACCAAGAAAATAAGAAAAGAAGGAGTATAGTGGTATATATAGCTTATTTACTTTTATTTATAAAAATGAAAAGAAAATTAAAAATATGACACTTGTCGTTTGCATGATATAATTAAGCTAACACTTGTTAAATTCATGTTTTACAAAGCTTACACATGTCTTTTTAATATATATATATATATATATATATAATTTTTATATTATATTTTGTATTAGTTATATATATGTGTGTGTGTGTTATGTTTTTAAATTTATACTTCTATATATACAACTATATCTATTTCAAGTAAAATTTAAAAAGAAAGTATATAAACCTTTTTATCAAATCTTATTCTAAGCTATCATACCCTTAAATAAATAAATATTTATCTTTAGTGTTGTTAAATATAGAATTTAACTTTTACTTAGCTTTTAAAAATTATCATATTGAATTCAAAACATAACTTCACATTACAATCTATCTCTATATATATATATATAAACAAACACATATTTTGGAAATATTTCAATTTACTTCACAATTAAACCCAAAAAATTATATTAATTATTAAATTAAATTTGGCTTGAAAACGGGATCGTTACAGTTAACTAGCCCTGCCTCCTAACAAACAAACAAGGAAACAACATGGCTATGCATAGCCTAACGTGGTTCGTACACTAGTAGGCAGTGTAGCCCGTTAGATGTAATCCATGTCTTTCCCATTGACCTCTAAGGATGATGAATATGCAACCCTACTCTATAATTTGATACCAAGACAAATTGACATAGCGCCGTTCTTCATTTACCATTTGATTTAGATTGCCTATTGCAATCAAGGCAGTACCCCCATTTTCTATTTTACTAAAGTAGACTCCCTTTTCTATTGGTGTATTTCTTTATCTGTATGCAAGCGTATACTCTCCATGGGTCCGACAGTTGGATATGTATCACATCTTCATAATTTATACACAACAGCTGGTAGCCCCTTGCAGTGGGCGGGCTTCTATTATGTAACACCACTGGCTTCGCATTCCAATCTATTCTAACGACTATGCCATTCTTATTCTTTTATCATTTATTAATTTTAATAGTTCACACCCATCATAAACACATACTTGAGGCTATATATATATATATATCTTGATTCATTCTTACTTGATTATTTTGCCTTCAAAATTTACTATTAACCATAATTCTTTACTTTTTATGCATTTATACCTTACTTGGATTAAGACTATTTATCGCTTTTTTTTCAAATGATTTACAATGCCTTTTACTTACTTTTACCTTTTTTCCCAATTCCTATTTCTATTCCCTTTTTACATTTTAATTTATTCTTGCCTATTCTTCAATTTCTTACCCTTATTTAATTCCCATCTTTATTTATATCACACATGTATTCTCTTAAAATATTCTTATCACATATATATCCCTTTATTTAACACTCAGGGATTTTTCGCATTTTTGTGCATTGGAATTATGTCTCTCCCAATGGAAAGATTTATATTGTAAATTTCTATATCTTATCCAAAAAGGAAGGTTTATGTTGGGCTTGGAATTACAAGGAGTTATCTTTTTGTGGTTATTGAAATAGACAGTACAAATACGGTAAACATCCATATTTTATACATATCTTTCTTTTTAGGTGTATTCCTTGTCATTTCAAATGACACACTTTTATTTATTTTAAACTTAGTAATGTATAGAAAGTCATACTACAACATCTTATATTCCAATGAATTAAAATACCACTTAACCCCTAAATTTATATTGTAATTTCTTTATTTTACATTCTTAATTTTCAATATCCATTTAAGTAACAAACTGGGATTATTGCATCATTTATAAACTTATGGTCGATAATTATTCAACAATAAATTTATGGATTAGTAATACCTAAATGTTTCCTAGATTTACATTCATATAATATATAGATATACCAAGTTAACAATTACAGACTATGTAGGCGGAGTTTATAATTTCATTACATCTGTATAAGTTTAGCCTAACACTCAAATTTACATTTCAGACACATAGGAATAGGTCTACAACAATATAATCTAATATTATACAAAAGTATATAATATTCCCATTAGCCTTTTTAGCATTCCAAATCTTCGGATCTAATCCCTGTTATTCAAGTTTGACTCACTTTACTCCCTATTTGATTATATACCGTAAGCATATACATATCTGTTAGAAATCTAGATTAGAAAAGAGATTTGGATTTGATTTGTATTTTAGTTCCGGATTTACAGTTTACCTTGGGTTTAATGATTTGATTTGACCTTATTTCTCTTCTCTATCATCTTCTACAATTCTGCAATTTCGTATATACGTGTAATTTAATAATTTGGAAATTTGTGGGGAAAAGAAAATGAAAAAGCTTCCGCGTCTATTAGAAAATATGAGTTTAGAAGTGGGGGTCTACGTATGTATTTGTAGGGGTTCAAATCAATGCAAGCATTCGATTAAACCATTTTAAATCCGAGCCGCTCTGGCAATTATTTACTATCGTTTTAACACTGGCCACGGTTGACCGCTTTTAACACCGTACCACCATGGTGCATCCTAGGTCGACCATGTACCTATTAGTTTGGCGTTGTTCGATTTTTGTTATTTAATTACTTATTTAATCGTCATTAATATTTATTTCCTATTGACGCTTTCTTAACATCTAAGTTAGCGTTATGTGTCCTTTAAGTTTAACATTTTGTAATTAACAATAGTTAATTATTATTTGTTTCCTTAGTTACATATATAATTATTTCCACTTCTAAAATTTTAAACATCAATAAAATTTTCATTTGAACTCCTATTAGAAAACTTTATGCATGAAAATTCCACGAACCCAATTGTGTTAGTTTCGTAGCCAATTCTAACGTTTGTAAAAAAAATTATTTTTCAGCGTTGTTATTTATTAATTGATCTCTTTTAAATTAATTATCATTAAAATTACGAGGTGTTACATTCTCCTCAATTAAAAAAATTTCGTTCTTAAAATTACTCAAGGACCGAATAATGTAACATAATACACAACCATTCTAAACTAACAAATCAATTAGTGTACAAACAATTTTTCAACCAATTATGTACCAGTGCACGGTGTATTACAATTAATATGTATGTATGTATATGCGGAATAATTCTAATTGGCGCCTCCTCTATGAATGCATTCATTTAAATCAATTTCGGAAATATGATGCAAACATCCTAAATATACAAGTTGTTCTATATGCATGCAACTTTTGAAGACCAAGAACTTGTTTTTACATCCAAATTTTCTCACACTTCTACGAATAGAAGTATAGTTCAACCATTTTTTCATCCAAATCCTACCATCCAAAATCCTAACACACCGTTGCTAACATTAAAATTTGAAAAATCCAATTTTCTAGACCTATTTTTCTTTATGCCGGAAAAGGTGTTAGATGGAAAATTTCATATTTCCATCCTTTTTCTCTTGTGTACCCACATCCCATTATACTTTGGAACTTCACTTATGCCCCGATATCTCTGTAGCAACCCGTATATTTGGACCATTTAAATCGACAATAATCCACACATGTCAAGTTAAATAATACAAAACACGAATCATTATGGGATTATAAATACATAAATGTAAATGAGAATCAATACAACATAATAGACACAGAACAGTCACAGAATAATGCAGCGGAAAATACATCGTCATAATAGCAGTTCATGAAGCTACTACAGGAAATACAACAATGTCTCAACATAAAGTGACTGAGAGGAAATACATAAATGTCCATCAGACTAGTACATCAATACTAGAATGGAAATAAACTGATAAAGATAAATGCAAAGTCTTCAGCATCTTCAACCAACCTTGATCAGCAACTAGATAGCTTCAGACTGACCCGAGCATATACAAAAAGAAACACTCGAGTCAGGACTCAAAATCTTATACAAGATAATCATGTGCAAGGAATAAAGTCCGTAACTCAAAGATGAATAAAATAAACATCTCTAAGGATCTGATAAACTATCTATATATACAATAGAATACGATATGTAGATAATGTCTAATCAGTAAAGTACGATATTAAAATAGCGTTAAGGCGTTACCATAACCCCCTTAACACATTTTTATAATGTCATAGTCTATACAGCACCGTAGGCCCCACTGTAAACTAGTGGTTATCAGAGGGTACCCCATAGGTATAACACAAAACAAAACGTAGTGGTCGCGAATAGGATAATCAGTATGACAAGGTACATGAGGCGATACCAACTAGGATACTAGTAGTTGCGTGATCCGGACTGATGTTGAGCATAGCAGCTACTACCTCAACACCGCGAAACAACACTACCAAATCAAAGGGGTTCACCAAAATCGAATCACAAAAGTAATAGATACGGTATCGATGAAGTGTGTCCACTGGAGGTGGCGAACCTCAATGGCCCGGCGCGGCTCCTGTTTTAGTCATGTCAGGGGTCATCCAATATCGTTCTCTTTCTTCAGTCAATGCGTTCACCAAACCATCCACTTCATTCTGGATCAACACTCCGCGTATAATAGTTATTAAAGTGGTTTTCGGTATCGACAGAGAGTATGTCCATATCCGATCCCGGTCTCTTTAATAAATACGTATTTATTACCCTATGGTCGTTTAAGTTAAAGTTTAAACAAATCAAGTCCAAAAGTCAAGTTGCAAATTTGCCTTTCAAAATTGACATTTCACAATTCAATTTATTTCAAATATTTAAATCATTTTTCCAAATGAAATTTTAGTTCAAACATTTGAGTTAACAATATAATTAAGTATTCAAGTTCAATTTAATGAGATCAAAATTTAACTTATTAAATTTAGTTCATAATCAATGGATTAAATTTAATGGTCAATTTAGTTCAAATCATTAAATCAAATTCTATTCATTTCAATTCATATTTACATTCATCGTTATCATAAATTCGATTAAATCAATTTCACTAACTAAATTCCTTTTTATCAAAATAGCTTCATTTGATTTATTTACCAAATTCAATTAAATTTCTATTTAAAGAAATCCAATTTCATTTATTTGGTTCCATGATTTACAAAACACAAATAAGCTTATTTACGGGTTACAAATCAACTCAATTCATATTCAGTTTACAATGTCCTGATTTAATTAATTCATTAAATTTAAAATCATTTTCAATTTAAATTATCACTAAATTAAATCCATAAAACTTTAGTTAGTTTTGTATTCCTCTTAAGTCAAAATTTCACTTAATCTCAAATTAAATTTATAACAAGTTCCAAATCTATTTAATTAAAACCAAGTTTAAATCTTAATCTAACAAATCAAATAAATTTTTAAATTATTAAATTCTAAAACTTTACTTGTTTCTAAATCTCATTTCAATTATTCAACTTACTTAACTTTAAATTTTCCTAAATCAAATTACAATTTTCTCAATTTAAATTTGTCAATTCATTTTATTCAATTAAATAGATTTATTAATCCATTTAATTAAATCCATTAATTTATTTCAATTAATCCATTAATTTATTTCAATTAATCCATTAATTTATTTCAATTAATACATTAATTTATTTCAATTAATCCATTAATTTATTTCAATTAAATCCATTAAGTTCGTTACTTAATTTCAAAACAAATTGTTAAGTTCATTCCTTAATGTCAAATAGATTTCAATTTCAAAATGATTTTGTTGACCAATCGGGTTTCTTATTTTAATTAGCTATCCTAGGCCAAGTTGTTTAATTGGGTATTTATCATTTCAACCCAATATCATTCAATATAAATCTTTCAGGTCTATCATTTCAACCCATAACGATTTATCCCTATTCTAATGTCCGTTCGAGTATGTATCATTTCAACCCATAGTGATTCTAAACTAACAAGCAAGTTGCAATTCAATTAAACATATAATCGATGTAAATTCAAATAAGCACAAAATACTTGCATGGAACTTCACTATCATTTCACGTAAATCAATGGTTATTTCTATTTAATTATTTACACATCATATAACAAATTTAATTTATTTTGTGAATTAAACATTGTCATTTCATGTGATTCAATTAACAATTTAATCTTAACAAATTCAATCTTAACATAACAAATTTAGTGTCACAACTATTTACCATAAACTAACATCAAATCACAATTTAACACGTTAAATCTAATTAAACAATACATGGCGTCAATTTAGCAATTTTAAATACTAACAATATTCAATTTTTAACTTGTATAGCAATTAACAGTTTATGTGAACAATTTTAACATCAACCATTTTAACATCCAAATTAATATTAACAACATCTATCACTTGATTATCATAGCATAATAGATTGAGTCGTGAATGAAATATTTACCTTGCGTGGTTAGAGATTTGACGACGAAGCACGAAGACGAATAAATAAGATACTCCAACAAGCACGACACAAAAGAGAACACAAACTGCAATCAAACAAATAATTTATTTGACAATTTGTTCAATACAATATATATATATATATATATATATATTGTATATATAATCATACCAAAGCAAAGAAACTAGATAGATCCGACAAGTTGAATGGAAGCCTAAGTCTCCGAAGTAGTAGCTGGAACAAAACACAGTAAAACACTGTATGTGAGCAACCAAAATTTTCAAAGTTATATACTGTTATATAATATACAGTTTCATATATATTTATATATAAAACGGAAGTGCACTGAAATACGGCTATGGCCAAGGCAAGGCACCGCAGTGACGGTGGAGCAGGGGACAGCACGGTGGTCGAGGGTAAGGCGGCTGGTCGCTGGCGGGTTGGGCTGGGTCTGGTTGTTGGCGGGTTGCGGGCTGGGGTCTGGTGCTGGCGGGTTGCGGGCTGGGTCTGGTGCTGGCGGGTTGCGGGCTGGGGCAGTGGTGATGGAGGGTTGGCTGGGGTCTGGGGGTTCGGCTAGGTCTGGTGGACGTGGCAGTGGAGGGGAAGGCAGATGTGGGTAGGGGCAGTGGAGGCGGACGGCGACGTGGGCTGTGGAGAGTGGAGGCGGACAGCGACGTGGGCTGTGGGGAGTGGAGGCGGACGGGCAGTGGGTGACGTGGGCAGTGGAGGGGTGGGTAGTGGAGTCTCATTTGCTGGTAGAAGACAAACTAAATAAAAAAAAATTTGCAGAGGGGAAGAACGAACCAGTGAACAGTTTTGCAAAAGAATGGATTATGACGAGGCTTGGTTTATATAAAATAGTACAGAGATTCAAAAGGTCTCAAATTGATTGTCTCAGTAACCGAAATGGCTGTTGGCTTTTCAAGACAGCTGAATAGTCAAAAGACTCCTAGAATTCTAAATGGGGTAGACAGTTTGGGTACCGGTTTGTGCTGCGTAACGGACCGGTTTTGTAATCTGTTAAACAATTGCAACTTTCAACTCCGAACACCGATTAACACAAATAAATATACCGTTTTGATCAGTGCGATGAGACGATCAAAACAATATATAGATATCAGTGGTACGATTGAATTATAAAAATTCGAATTTTCTACTATGGAAAAATGCAACAAAACGCAGAAAAATAAGATCGACGGAGCTAAAGAAGTCCGAATTTGGAAAAACGAAAAATGACGTCTTAGTCAGAAGATGAATTAGAATTTTTCTATGTAAAAATATTCTGGTTTGGAAAACATTTTATTATCATCAATTTTTAACTGATATAAATTGGAATAAAATTACACTAGAAAATAAACTTCCAAATTTTCTAATGAAAATTTACCAGTTGTTATGATTAATTAGACGCATTCCAAATATCAAATTTGAACAACGGAAGTTGTTTGTGGAAATTCGAATTTCTACACTCAATAAATGATTTTAAAAATTTTAAACTGGGTCAGAATTTCAGGGTCGTTACATTCTCTCCCACTCAAAACTTTTCGTCCTCGAAAAGGAACAATGTAAAGAGTGGAAGAATAGATAGAAGAGATATGATGGATATAGAATAGATTATCGAAAAAATATAGAATATAGAATAGAGTTTACCTTCCACAAACAATTCTGGATTAGAATCCCGAATACTCTCCTCGGGTTTCCCAAGTGTAATCACGATCATCGGGACTCCATTGGACTTTGACTAAGCTAACAGATTTCCTTCTAAGCTGCTTCGTATCTCGATCGACTATACGAAGTGGTCTCCTTTCGATAGTCAAATCTGGCTCAATATCTACTTCATCTAGCTGAGCAATAGGAATGGTCTTGGATGGATCACGCACGACTTTCCAGAGATGTGAAACATGGAATACGTTGTGCACGCCCTCAAATTTTTTTGGTAATGCGACTCTATAAGCTAGTGTATTCACTCGGTGATAGTGAATGGCCCAACAAATCTAGGATCAAGCTTCCCTCTTCGACCAAATCGAATAACATTCTTCAAAGGTGGTACCTTCAGAAATACCTCATCCCAACCTAGAATCCCAAATCTCTTCTACGCCTATCTGCATAGCTCTTCTGCCTATCCTATGCGGTCTTCATCTTCGTTCTGATCTCATTAACCTTCTCGGATGCCTCCATAATCATATCTAGGCCAAGAACTAATCGATCACCAGGCTCAATCCAACAAGCTGGCGATTTTCATGGCCGTCCATATAAAGCTTCGAACGGTGCCATATTGATACTCGCGTGATTATAAAGATGGTTAAATTTCAATTCAAGTTTGCTTGTTCAAATTGAAATTTTTGATTTACCCGATAACTGTTATTATAAGTGAATTCAACCAAATGGAGATGGTCCTCCCAAGATCCACCGAAATCAATAATGCAAGCTCGGAGCAGATCTTCCAAAATCTGATTTACCCTCTCAGTTTGGCCATCTGTTTGAGGATGATAAGTCGTGCTCAGATTCAGTTTAGTGCCCAAGACGTCCTGAAATGCCCTCCAGAATTTACTAGTGAATATAGGATCTCGATCGCATACAACACTAGACGGAACTCCATGAAGTCTAACAATCTCTCTCATATAAATCTCGGCCAGACTCGAAGCAGTACGAGTGGTCTTTACAGGAATAAAGTGAGCAGATTTGGTCAACCTATCAACAATAACCCATATACTCTCGTTACCTTTTCTGGTCCTCGTTAATCCATCGATGAAGTCAATAGAAATCAGATCCCATTTCCAACACGGAATCTCTAGGGGTTGAAGTAAACCGGCAGTCCTCTGGGGATCGGCCTTGACTTGTTGGCAAGTGGTGCATCTACTGACATGTATAGAAATATCTCTCTTCATCCCACTCCACCAATATAAACGCTTCATATTACGATACATCTTAGTGACACCAGGATGAAATGAAAGTGATGACTGATGGTTCTCTCTAAGCACTTCTTGTCTCAATCCATCGACATTAGGAACACAAATACAGTTGTCGATCCTCAGAACTCCATTACTATCTACTTGTGCTCCCACTTTACTGTCAGCATTTCCAACTCTACCAAGAACTAACTCCTTCATACGATAGAGCAAAGTGTCCTCATATTGTTTAGCTTTGATGCGATCCATAAGAGATGGAGAGATGACGAGCTGAAATAACATGCCTTCAACAAGGTTATAACAAGACAATGCTTTGCTGCGCCTCAAAGCATCTACTACGACATTTGCTTTCCCCGGAGTATAAGTTATGTCGAGATCATATGCAGCTAAGAATTCGAGCCATCGGATCTGTCTCTGGTTAAAATCCTTCTGAGAAAAGATATACCTCAAGGACTTATGATCAGTGAATAATTCGAATTTTGTTCCCAAAAGATGGTGCCTCCATAGTTTCAAAGCAAATACAACTGCAAGAAGCTCCAGATCATGTGTGGCATAGTTTAATTCATGGGTCTTCAACTGACGACCCGCATAAGCAATAACCTTTCCATTTTGCATAAGGACAGTGCCTAAACGTTCTCGGCAAGCATCTTTATAGACAGTTAATCCCTCACTTCCATCAATTACCGCAAGAACAGGGGCTGAAGTTAACTTGCACTTCAACTCATTAAAATCTGATTCACATTTCTCACTCCAAATAAACTTAACATCCTTCCGAGTTAAAGCAGTAAGTGGGGAAGAAATCCGGGCAAAGTGCTCAATATATCTGCGATAATAACCGGCTAAGCCCAAGAAACTACGAATATCTGTAGGAGTTTTAGGAGTCTCCCAATCATTGATTACAATGATTTTAGCTGGATCGACCGAAATCCCATTTTCTGAAACAATATGGCCAAGGAATCTCACTTCGTCTCGCCATAAGTGGCATTTAGAGAACTTGGCTTTAAGCTGATGGTTTCGGAGAGTTTCCAGAACATAACGGAGATGTGTTTCATGCTCTTTCTCATCTTTGGAGAAGACGAGAATATCATCAATGAATACAAGAACAAACTTGTTAAGGACATCATGGAAGACTCGGTTCATCGACGAAATAAGCAGGTGCGTTGGTCAAACCGAATGGCATAACCAACCATTCATAGAATCCATTCTCGGTACGGAAAACTGTCTTATGGATACTATCTTCTGCTACTCTGAGTTGGTGGAACTCAGTGGCTATATCAAGTTGTGAGAAGACTCTAGCTCCATGGAGCTGATCGAATAAATCGTTGATGCGAGGCATCGGATAGCGGTTTTTGAGAGTGCGTTTGTTTAGTTCTCTATAATCAACATACATGCGAAGAGATCCATCTGATTTGGTGACAAATACAACTGCGGCGCCCCATTCAGAACAACTTCTCCCAATCAAACCCTTAGCAAATAGATCCTCAGTTTGAGTTTTTAGTTCATCTTTTTCTTTAGGAGCCATCCTTCGGTGTGGGAGAACTACGGGAGTAGCTCCAGGAATAAGATCAATGCGGAAATCGATTTCCCGTTTAGGCGATAGAGAGTTGACCTCTCCAAATACATCGGGAAATTGCTGAAAAATAGGAGTGGAGTCAAGATCATCCGGGTGAGCATCAAGAGAGAATATGAAGCTTCTGGCCTATTTCTGAGGTGATTTGCATTCAATGACAAGTGGTAGACCAATGTCACCGACTAAAGAAATAGAACGAGCTTTGCATGAAATAACAGCATCGAATTTTCTTAACCAATCGGCACTTAATAAGATGTCAAATGCTCAAAGCCAAGCACATAAAAATTCCAAGTGAATCGATATCTTCCATACATAAGTACAACCTCATTAGAAATTCTTCTAAGGTTGGCAAGTCCTCCAATAGGGTTGGAGACACATAAGGAAATAGTGGTAAAAGTAGGTTCTAATTTGGGTTTACTACAAAGATCAATAGATATGAAGCTATGGGAAGCGCCAGTGTCGAATAATACTCTAATAGGTAAATCTTGTAATGAAAAAGTACACCGTAAGGTACCTTGGTCATCCTGGGCCGGTGGTGCAGATGGTGCAGGTGTGGTGATAGCAAATACTCCAGAAGTGGTGCCACGCTTATGCATTGGGCAGTCTTTCTTGAAATGACCAGGCTGGAGGCAGACATGGCATAGATCTCTCCTAGTCATAGAAGGTGGTGGAATAGCAGCTCCGGTAGATGGACAGCTATTAGCATAATGGCCCTTCTTATCGCATTTGAAGCAAGTGATATTAGCAAGGTTGATTGGGCTTTTCTGGGCATATCCCAATCCTTTAGTCTTTTGCCAAGCTTTCTTTTGTTGATCAAAGTTCACCTTCCTCTTTCCGGGCTGGCTAGAAGAGGGCTGAGTAGGAGTGGCCTTGGCCGTAGGTCCCTTAGGCTTCGCCTCATATCTAAGAGCATAGTCAACAAGCTCTTTGAAGGTGCAGTGGATGTGGCCAGTAAGCAAGTCATAATATTCAGGTCTAGCTCCCAAAATGAATTTCTCGTTCTTCAGTAGTGGTGTATCAATCAAGCAAGGTCCGAACTTGGAGAGTTCGTTGAATTTCTTCTCATACTCAGAAAAGGTCATACCGCCTTGCTTAAGGTCCATAAAAGCTCTATAAAGTTGGGTTTTTCCAACAGCTGGCATCCATTGTGCCGAGAAAGCATCCCTAATCAAACAGATGGACTAGATGAATAACATTCCAAAGATTGAAAGAAGAATTTAGGCTACGAAATACAAGCGAATTTATACCTAAACTGTGAAAGTTACTGTAGGATCGAGTAATATGGAATAGTATAAAAGCAGTGTGGAATAAAAGAGCAATTAGCATATAATAGTAAATAATAAACGAGCACACCAGGAATTTTTATACTGGTTCGAACTTCCCGTTCTACGTCCAGTCCCAGACTCCTTTTGGAATTTCAACTAATAACAACCCTCACTTAACCCGAAGGAACAGGTCTATACAACCCTGAGCAGCCGAACAGGGACCTGAGCAACAGAATAGGATTTCGCCTCAACAGCCGAAGAGGACTTCACTTTGCCCGAGCAGCAGAACGGGACTTATACAGAACAATATTTCTTGACACTATGTGTTCTTGAGTAACACGAATTTGTCAATTATAGTACACCCTTCCTATAATCTTCTCCTTTATGATATATATGTGAATGCGTGAAGAATAAGGAAGTAAGAAAGTGAATTTGAATGATGTTGAAAGCACAAGTGCATTAGAATCAAGAATTCAGAGAGTATAATAATAATGAATTGAATTGATTGTTGGAAACTTGATTCTAATATGTTTATATAGAAAATAAATAGTTGCAATTGTTCATGAAGAGTTATCATCAAGAGTTATGATCATATCTGTTGAAATAAAGTTCGCAACTCTTCACGAATGAAAGTGCCTTTTCAAAAAACTAGCCGTTGGAAAAATTCAGACTTCTGAATTTAAAATTTCAGACTTCTGAAACGCAACGGATTTGAAACAGAAAGAAAACAGGAAAAAAATTGCCAGATTCAGACGTCTGAACTATCCAATTCAAACGTCTGAATATTGTAGTTTACAACATTCAACTTTCCAGATTCAAACGTCTGAACTGGACCATTCAGACGTCTGAATGTAACATAAAATTCAGATTTTGATTTTAAACAAAATGAATGTCAATGCAATGATAATGAAATGTAGCATATATCATATAGGAGAGATTTTAACAAATTTTTACTTCTAGACAAGGACTTGAAGCAATCTTATAAACATTTTTACTCATTTGAATCTTGTCATAGATAATCCCTGCAAGAGATAAGTTAGTATATACATGATTGTATAGTTGTCATAGTCAAAATATCGTATTTACGAAATACCGTAAACACGAAGTTTCAACATTCTCCCCCTTTTTGACGATGACAACTATAGAAAATTATAATATTCAAACATGATCATATAAAGAACAACAAATATAAATACTCCCCCTTAATATATACTCCCCCTGTCGGTAGGAAATATTTCTCCCCCTTTGGCATCGACAAAAAGTAAGATTAAAAGATAATTCATATCATAGATGGTACATAACTCAGACAAGAGTAGTAATGCAAATAACCAGTAGAAACATCATAAGGAACATATAACAAATAGGTAGCAGCATATAGTTTAGTTACATACCAAAAGAAAAGACATAACTGGAGGACTTAAAAAGTTCATAGCAAATCATTAGAACAGAAAATCAAGAGTCAAACCAAGAAAATAGTTATGAAATAAAAGATCCATACCACCACCAATTAAAAAGATGCACTAGGTTCACCTTCATTACTATCGTCATCATCATCTTCATTATTATCAGTACTTGTGCTTGATGACCACTGAAAAGGTGCGGGATCAAAAACCTTGGTAGATGAAGAAGTGGAGTAACCAATACGTTCCCATATTTTATTGAGGAAACCACGAATGGAGTTAAACTTCCAATTGGTTTGCTTTTCGAATCGATCAATCTTGTTTTTTAGCTTAGCCTGATTTTTGGATATTGTAACCAAGGCTTGTTTCGGTGTAGATTCGAGAGAGAGAACTTCTATGTCATCATTGTCTTGCTCGGGAATTTGTGAAGCAATATGTCGTTGAGGTTGTTGAGGTTGAGGCCTATTTTGATCTCGATTTGTAATCCATTCTTGAAAAGAGATGAAGTTAAGGTTTTGTGGATGCTTAGGCAAGTTCATAAGGCCTAAAGTTTTGGATCCTAGCTCCTTTATAGGTGAAAATTCTGAATCCGGAAAGGTGACTCCATAATTTCTTAGAATTTTCATTATATAAGCACCATAATGAAACGTTTTATAACGGTGGTGACGATTAACATCCATAAATTCTTCAAGAATAACACGACCCCAATCTATTGATTGTCCGGAATAGATGGCATAAAGAGCATGAAAGTTGCGTTTATTTACAACTTCATAACTTCCGGTTCTTGGTAAAACGGAGCAAATTAGAGCTCGATGAAGAATACGAGCTTGTGGCCGTAGTTGAACGGAAGTGAGCCAAGTTATATCATCGGAAAGAAATCTATGAGAAACCTCATCTCTTTGATCCAAAGAGAGTGAAGCTTCAATATTATCCAAATCCGTTCCGGATGAAGGACATTGTATGATATCTCCAAGACGTACTAATGGAAGATAGATCTTGACACCACAAACCCTAGTCCAAACACAATCTTCTCTATTATGAGGTTGATGATGGTCCAAATTCATGTTAGCAAAAAATAGTTTGACTAAAAGATGATTTACCTTGACATTATTTGTAGAAAAAGATAAAAGAGTTTCTAACCCACTTGAACGAGCAATTTGTTGAATTCTATAAGGTCCAAATTCATCAAATTTGACAAAAGCTCCCGGAAAGAAACTAGATCTATCCATTTGAGAAAATCTTTTCCTAGCTTCATCATTCCATAGCCATTGATCAACATTAGGTGTAGATGAAGAGGTTGAAGCTCTTGGACGTTTTGTTCTTGGAGCCATTAGAGAGTTTTTGAGATAAAAAGAAGAGTTTGAAGTTTATTTTTGATAAAAGTAGGGTTTTTGCAAATACTGGTTCGGTTGATAAAATGAATTGAAGAGGAAGATGAAGGACTTTAATATGGTTGGTGAGTGGAAAAAATAGAATTATTCCTTGGATTTTGAATAGACAGAACGATTCAGACGTCTGGTTTTATATTTCAGACGGCTGAAATTGTAAAAAAAAAAGAACAGAAAGAAAATAGTGTATTTTAAAGCTATTTCAGACGTCTGGAATAGCTGAAATGTAAAAAATAATCTCGACAGTATTCAGACGTCTGAATGTACTATTTCAAACGGCTGAATTTGTGTAAAAAAGCCTAGTTTGATTAAACACCTTCAGAACAAAATTTTTATTAATAACACGATGTTTATATCTAATACAAATGAACCAAAACAATCAAACAACAAAATACATAACAAAGAGATATATAATAAAAACAATTAAATTAATTTGATGAGGAAGGAGATTTTTTGGGAGTTTTAAACTCGTCTGGTTCAATCATTAGTTTTCCCTTCCCTTTAGATGAGTCTAAAGTATGTCGAATACTACCACGCTCCCATAAGTTAGGAGAAACAGGAGGACGTGGTGGTGTACAATATGAAGCTGGTTGATGAACATTTGAACGAGACGTACCACAAAATTTAAAACCCAGATTTTCCAGAAAGCTAAGCCGTTGCGAGTTAACTTTTGACTCGTAATACATTTCTCGTTGAATCCCCAACGATTCTTGTTGATAATGATGAATTTCATCTATTTTTTGTTTAGTTCGAGGTTAACCAAAAAACAAGAAACGTCTAGCCTTTTTCTTTTCTGGAGTTTGACCGGTATGATTGTTTGGAGAAACATGTCGGGCCGGTTGACGAGTAGGAGTTGGAGATGGTATGTTTGAAGAATATGCAGAGGAAGGTGTAGAAAAATCTACAGAGGAATACTCAGAAGGTTCCTCTGACGAGTAACCATTTGAAGCCATGGCGTAGAAGAAAATTGTAAAAAAGTGCACAAACTCCATGATAAGAAATTTAGATCAGAAAGAGTTAGATAAAACAACTGAAAAATGGAGAATATATAAGAATTAATAGATAAAAGATAGCACTATATTTAGAGGCTAAACAAGAAAGAAGCATTGTTTGGTGGTAGTAGTTTTCGAAAAGATAGGTTCTAGAGAAAATTTCAAAGCTAAAAATAGTCACCAAGAGAAAATAGTAGACTAAAAAAAACAGCAAAAAAAATATATTTTACAAAAAATAGGTATACAAAAAAATAACTATAAATCTTTGAACGAGACAATTCCAAGTTCTCTTCTTAATTTGATAAACACATTTTCAAGAAGTGGTTTAGTGAAGATATCAGCCAGTTGATTTTCAGACGGGACAAAATCTAAATTTATCAAACCTTTTTCAATACAATCACGAAGAAAATGATGTCGTATATCAATATGTTTGGTTCGTGAATGATTGACAGGATTTTTTGATAAATTAATAGCACTTGAATTATCACAATATATTGTAGAATTCGAAAGATTTATATCAAAATCTCTAATAGTCTGTTGCATGTAAATTACTTGAGCACAAGCTAATGCGGCAGAAATATATTCTGCTTCACAAGTAGAGAGTGAAACACAGTTCTGTTTCTTACTAAACCAAGATACTAATGATTTTCCAATAAAATGGCACGTGCCGCTAGTACTTTTTCTGTCTGTTCGAGATCCACCAAAATCAGCATCACTAAATGATACTAACTCGAAAGGACACTCTTTTGGATAGAATAAACCGAAGTCTTTGGTATTACTAAGATAACGTAATATACGTTTGACTGCTCTTATGTGAGATTCTTTTGGATTAGCTTGAAATCGAGCACATAAACAGACACTCATCGTAATATCTGGACGACTAGCTGTTAAATATAATAATGATCCAATCATACTTCGGTATAATTTTTGTTCAATACTCTTGCTATTTTCATCTTTATCAAGATGTGTAGTTGTACTCATAGGAGTTGGTTTGGCAGAGGTATTTTCCATTCCGAAGCGTTTGATTAAATTATTACAATATTTTTCTTGATTAATAAATATACCATTTGATAATTGTTTAATTTGTAAACCAAGAAAGTATGATAATTCGCCCACATGTGACATTTCAAATTCTTTTGTCATAATATCTGAAAATTCTTTACATAAATTTTCAGTAGTAGATCCAAAAATAATATCATCAACATATATTTGAATGACTAAAATATCTTGATTGGTTCTTTTAATAAAAAGAGTTTGATCAACCTTTCCAATGTCAAAACCAAAGTCTATAAGATATCTTTTAAGACGATCATACCAAGCACGGGGTGCTTGTTTTAAACCGTATAAAGCTTTCTTGAGTTTGTAGACATGGTCTGAAAATTTTTCATGAGAAAATAGAGGAGGTTGTTCAACAAACACATTTTCTTTTATATAACCATTTAAAAAAGCACTTTTAACATCCATTTGATATAGTTTGATGTTATGAAAACATGCAAAGGCCAGTAAAATTCATATTGCTTCTAGTCTAGCGACTGGTGCAAATGTTTCTTCATAGTCAATTTCCTCTTCTTGATTGTATTCTTGTGCTACTAATCTAGCTTTATTTCTAGTAATATTTCCTGATTCATCAGCTTTATTTTGAAAACCCATTTAGTACGGATGACTGATTGGTCAGTAGGCCTTGGAACTAAATCCCTAACATCATTTCGTTCAAATTGATTTAATTCTTCTTGCATAGCAATGATCCAATAATCATCAACTAATGCTTCCTTAATATTTTTAGGTTCTATTGAAGAGAGAAAAGCTACATGACCCATTTGATTAATTTGACCTCTTGTTCTAACATTTGAATTAATTTCTCCAATAATGTTTTGAACAGGATGATCCCTCAAAACTCTTGGTGGAGATCTTATTTCATTATGAACAATGTTATCATGTTGAATCAAATTATCAACTTGATTTATGTCATGAACAATGTTTTCATCATCGTCAAAAATAGATTTGATGCTTGTTTTTGTGATTATCTCATCATCATCAAAAGAATATTTTGATATAATATTTTCATCAAAAGATACATGAAGAGATCCTTCAATAATTTTTGATCTTTTATTGAAAATTCGATAAGCTTTGCTTCGTTTCGAGTATCCTAAGAATATTCCTTCGTCGGATTTGGAATCAAATTTGCCAAGCTAATCTTTAGTATTTGAAATAAAACATTTTGAGCCAAATGTTCTAAAATAAGAAATATTTGGTTTTCTTCCATTTAGAAGTTCATATGAGGTGTGCTTTGTTAGTGGTCGGATGGAAACACGACTCAAAACATAACAGGCAGTTGCAACAGCTTCTGCCCAGAATTGTTTTGATAATGTGCTACCATTCAATAAAGTTCTTGCACATTCTTGTAATGTTCTATTCTTTCTTTCTACAACACCATTTTGTTGTGGTGTTCTAGGGAAAGAAATATTATGATAAATACCCTTTTTATCACAGTAATGTTCAAAAGCTTTGTTTTTGAACTCACTGCCGTGATCACTTCTAATAGCTTTAATTGTTAAATTCTTAAGATTTTGAATTCATTTTGCAAAAATTTTGAAATTTTCAAAAGTATCATTTTTATTTTTCAAAAATATAGTCCAGGTATATCTTGAAAAATCATCTACAATTACAAACACATACCTATTGTGATTAATAGATTGGACCTGAGTTGGACCAAATAGATCTAAGTGTAATAGCTCCAATGGTTGCATTGTATAAATAATTTTCTTAGATTTAAAAGATGATTTTGATAATTTCCCAAGTTGACAAGCATCACAAAGATTATCTACTTTGAAACTCATTTTAGGTAAACCCCTTACTAGATTATTTCTAGATAACTTAGATATGGCTCTAAAATTTATATGACAAAATCTTTTGTGCCACAACCAAGGATCATTTTCTTTGGCTAGTAAGCACATATTTGAATTATAATTTATATTCATGTTTAGAACATAAATATTTTTATCTCTAAAACCTTCAAAAATAAGATTGTTATTGTGATCAGAAATGCTACATTTATCTTCAGAAAAATTGATTTTAAATCCCTTGTCACATAATTGGCTAATACTTAATAGATTATGTTTTAAATTCTTAACTAATAAAACATTAGAAATAAGAGGCAAATTAAATGTACCAACATTGCTCACATCGCCTTTGCCGACGATTTATCCCTTTGAATTATCTCCAAAGGTGACAGAACCTCCATTTGAGTAGATGATATTTGTTAGCATTTCCTTTTTTCCTGTCATATGTTTTGAGCATCCACTGTCTAGTATCCATTTTCCTCTTTTATTTGGTGGTACCTGCAAAAAATATAAGTGAAGACATTGGTACCCACCTTTTCATTAGGGTCCTAAGAGTTAGGTCTTAGGAAACCAAACCCAAGAGAATTCAGTATTCCCTTTATAAATATAATTTTTATTTTTATGCACAGATTCAATGAAAGAATTTATATGTTTCTTCCTAATCAAAATATTGTTTGTTTTAGGAATCCATATTTTTATATTTTCTATGCTTGTTTTCCTTTTTGAATGTTTCTTATACGGTATAGTTTTAGAACCATTTCTTCTTTTATTTTCTTTTGTAGATGGAGCTTGTGGTTTCTTAATATAGCCTAATCCATTTTTATTAGATGTAGATTGAGAACTTTCAATAATTTTAGACAGGTTTTCTCTACCTTTATTGAAATTTGAAACATTCTTGGTGATATTATCTAGCTTAGTTCTAATACTGGTATTCTCTAACTCTATCAATTTGATTTTTGTTTTAAGCTCGTGATTTTCAGAAGCAAGAATATCATTCTTAACTTTCTGAGTTTCTATTTCTTGACTTAAAAGAGCTAAATGAGAATTATCAGAAGATGATTCTTGAATTTTCTCAAGTTCTTCTTCTAATATTTTCTTTTCATCTTTTAACATATCTCTTTCAAATTCTGCTCTATTTTGATTTTCTAAAGCTTCTTTATATTTTCTTTTGAGACTTTTTAGTGTGTCAAGAAGTTCAGAATTAATTTCAATCATATCATCAAAAGTTAGATCACTAACCTCATTCTCTTTTGCCATAAAGCATACATTTGCTTGCTCATTCTCGCTGTCACTGCTATTATCAAAAGATGAAGAATCTGAATCATCCCATGTAACTGAGAAAGCCCTTTTCTTGAACTTGTCCTTTTTATTCTTGTTATTGAATGACTTTTTCTAATCTGGACAATCTTTCTGAAAGTGACCTTTCTTATGGCAGTTATAGCATTCTAATACAGAAGTTGACGGTTTGTTAAAAAACCGTTTGTTATTATTTTTGTTTCCTTTTCTGTATTTCAAAAACTTTTTAAAGTTTTTGGCTATAAAAGCTAAGTCTTCTTCATCTGAGTCTGATTCTTCTTCTTTTTCAGCATGGAAAGCCACATTCATTTTGTCTTGAGCCTGTACTCTTTTAGCCTGCATATTAACTTCATAGGACATTAAATTTCCTATTAACTCTTCGGGTTTCATGGTGGAAAGATCATTGGCTTCATCAATAGCTAAGACCTTTCTTTCCCAATCATCAGTTAAAGAGTTTAATAGTTTTGAAATAATATCAAAATCTGTAAATGTTTGTCCTAGTCCTAGTAGTGAATGATAGATATCTTGAAATCTAGAGTACATATCACTTATGGACTCATCCTGCTTCATTCTGAAATTTTGAAACTGACTTTTGAGCATGGATATTTTACTTTGCTTGACTTTGTTAGTACCTTCATGTGTGACTTTAAGAGTTCTCCAGATTTCATAAGCAGTTTTGCACATACTAATTCTATTAAATTCATTTCTATCTAAGGCACAAAATAGCATGTTCATGGCCTTGGCATTAGTAGTGGCTTCTGTCTTTTGAGTAGTAGTCCATTCTGCATAAGTAGTAGTGGGTGTAGTGTATTCTGTTTGTGTAACATTCCATGAATCAAAACTATTTGCTTGCATATAAATACGCATTCGTGTAGCCCAATAGTTGTAATTCATGCCATTGAATAGAGGTGGTCGTCCAGTAGATTGATCTTCTACAAAACTAGTGTTAGTGACAGTGCTAGAACTGGTGTTAGTTTCCATATTATCAAAATATCAAATAACTTTGTAACTGTTATAGGATGCCTTGCTCCGATACCAAATGAAAGTTACTGTAGGATCGAGTAATATGGAATAGTATAAAAGCAGTGCGGAATAAAAGAACAATTAGCAGATAATAGTAAATAATAAACGAGCACACCAGGAATTTTTATACTGGTTCGAACTTCCCGTTCTACGTCCAGTCCCAGACTCCTTCTGGAATTTCAACTAATAACAACCCTCACTTAACCCGAAGGAACAGGTCTATACAACCTTGAGCAGCCGAACAGGGACCTGAGCAACAGAACAGGATTTCGCCTCAACAGCCGAAGAGGACTTCACTTTGCTCGAGCAGCAGAACGGGACTTATACAGAACAATATTTCTTGACACTATGTGTTCTTGAGTAACACGAATTTGTCAATTATAGTAAACCCTTCCTATAATCTTCTCCTTTATGATATATATGTGAATGCGTGAAGAATAAGGAAGTAAGAAAGTGAATTTGAATGATGTTGAAAGCACAAGTGTATTAGAATCAAGAATTCAGAGAGTAGAATAATAATGAATTGAATTGATTGTTGGAAACTTGATTCTAATATGTTTATATAGAAAACAAATAGTTGCAATTGTTCATGAAGAGTTATCATCAAGAGTTATGATCATATCTGTTGAAATAAAGTTCGCAACTCTTCACGAATGAAAGTGCCTTTTCAAAAAACTAGCCGTTGGAAAAATTCAAACTTTTGAATTTAAAATTTCAGACTTATGAAACGCAACGGATTTGAAACAGAAAGAAAACAGGAAAAAAATTGCTAGATTCAGACGTCTGAACTATCCAATTCAGACGTCTGAATATTGTAGTTTACAACATTCAACTTTCCAGATTCAGACGTCTGAACTGGACCATTCAGACGTCTGAATGTAACATAAAATTAAGATTTTGATTTTAAACAAAATGAATGTCAATGCAATGATAATGAAATGTAGCATAT
Organism: Allium fistulosum; assembly: GCA_030737815.1. Classification (NCBI taxonomy): domain Eukaryota; kingdom Viridiplantae; phylum Streptophyta; class Magnoliopsida; order Asparagales; family Amaryllidaceae; genus Allium; species Allium fistulosum. The sequence goes on along the minus strand of CM060902.1, from coordinate 269,985,159 downwards.
ATCATATAGGAGAGATTTTAACAAATTTTTACTTCTAGACAAGGACTTGAAGCAATCTTATAAACATTTTTACTCAATTGAATCTCGTCATAGATAATCCCTGCAAGAGATAAGTTATTATATACATGATTGTATAGTTGTCATAGTCAAAATATCGTATTTACGAAATACCGTAAACACGAAGTTTCAACAAACTGGGCCCAAGTGATGGTGTTCTCCTCAATACGAGAAGTAACTGATTCCCACCAGTCCTGTGCGGTATCCTAAAGTTGCCAAGCAGCCAGCTGACATTTCTGAGCATCAGTTATCTCCAAACCAGAAAATATCTTCCCTAAGCTTTTAAGCCATTGCTGAGCCTCGATAATTCTCTCGGATCCAGAAAACTTAATACCTCCAAGCTGTGTATACTCCTTACTAAGAGTGGTGAATTTGACTGGAGCTGGGGCGGCAGGTGCAGCCTGAGCAGGACCATTTCCTCTTCCTCCCCTATTGTTTCTTCTGGTACTCATCCTGGAATACCAAAAGAGATTTAGAACCAAGGATAGAAATCATAAAACTCTAAGGAAAGTCCAATCAACGAATCAAAGAAGTTTGAATTGAAAGGATTTGGATATTGAGTCGGTTCTCCTCATTCTAGGGTATTACTACCCTATCTCTAATGAGTTTATATAATCCCGAACTAAGGTTTTTAGGGAAACCAAAGCTCTGATACCAACTGTAACAACCCGTATATTTGGACCATTTAAATTGACAATAATCCACACATGCCAAGTTAAATAATACAAAACACGAATCATTATGGGATTATAAATACATAAATGTAAATGAGAATCAATACAACATCACAGACACAGAACAGTCACATAATAATGCAGTGGAAAATACATCGTCATAATAGCAGTTCATGAAGCTACTACAGGAAATACAACAATGTCTCAACATAAAGTGACTGAGAGGAAATACGTAAATGTCCAACAGACTAGTACATCAATACTAGAATGGAAATAAAATGATAAAGATAAATGCAAAGTCTTCAGCATCTTCAACCAACCTTGATCAACAACTGGATAGCTTCAGACTGACCCGAGCATATACAAAAAGAAACACTCGAGTCGGGACTCAAAATCTTATACAAGATAATCATGTGCAAGGAATAAAGTCCGTAACTCAAAGATGAATAAAATGAACATCTCTAAGGATCCGATAAACTATCTATATATACAATAGAATACGATATGTAGATAATGTTTAATCAGTAAAGTACGATATTAAAATAGCGTTAAGGCGTTACTATAATCCCCCTTAACACATTTTTATAATGTCATAGTCTATATAGCACCGTAGGCCCCACCGTAAACTAGTGGTTATCAGAGGGTACCCCATAGGTATAACACAAAACAAAACGTAGTGGTCGCGAATAGGATAATCAGTATGACAAGGTACATGAGGCGATACCAACTAGGATACTAGTAGTTGCGTGATCCGGACTATTGTTGAGCATAGCAGCTACTACCTCAACACCGCGAAACAAAACTCCCAAATCAAAGGGGTGCACCCAAATCGAATCACAAAAGTAATAGATATGGTATCGACAAAGTGTGTCTGCTAGAGGTGGCGAACCTCAATGTCCCGGCGCGGCTCCTGTTTTAGTCATGTTAGGGGTCATCCAATATCATTCTCTTTCTTCAGTCAACGCGTTCACCAAACCATCCACTTCATTCTCGATCAACACTACGCGTATAATAGTTATTAAAGTGGTTTTCGGTATCGACAGAGAGTATGTCCATATCTGATCCCGGTCTCTTTAATAACTACGTATTTATTACCCGATGGTCGTTTAAGTTAAAGTTTAAACAAATCAAGTCCAAAAGTCAAGTTGCAAATTTGACTTTCAAAATTGACATTTCACAATTCAATTTATTTCAAATATTTAAATCATATTTCCAATGAAATTTTAGTTCAAACATTTGAGTTAATAATATAATTAAGTATTCAAGTTCAATTTAATAAAATCCAAATTTCACTTATTAAATTTAGTTCATAATCAATGGATTCAATTTAATGGTCAATTTAGTTCAAATCATTAAATCAAATTCTATTCATTTCAATTCATATTTACATTCATCGTTATCATAAATTTGATTAAATCAATTTCATTAACTAAATTCCTTTTTATCAAAATAGCTTCATTTGATTTATTTACCAAATTCAGTTAAATTTCTATTTAAAGAAATCCAATTTCATTTATTTGGTTCCATGATTTACAAAACACAAATAAGCTTATTTACGGGTTACAAATCAACTCAATTCATATTCAGTTTACAGTGTCCTGATTTAATTTAGTCATTAAATTTAAAATCATTTTAAATTTAAATTATCACTAAATTAAATCCATAAAACTTTAGTTAGTTTTGTATTCCTCTTAAGTAAAAATTTCACTTAATCTCAAATTAAATTTATAACAAGTTCCAAATCTATTTAATTAAAACCAAGTTTAAATCTTAATCTAACAAATCTAATAAAATTTTAAATTATTAAATTCTAAAACTTTACTTGTTTCTAAATCTCATTTCAATTATTCAACTTACTTAACTTTAAATTTTCCTAAATCAAATTACAATTTTCTCAATTTAAATTTGTCAATTCATTTTATTCAATTAAATAGATTTATTAATCCATTTCAATTAAATCCATTAATTTATTTCAATTAATCCATTAATTTATTTCAATTAATCCATTAATTTATTTCAATTAATCCATTAATTTATTTCAATTAAATCCATTAAGTTCATTACTTAATTTCAAAACAAATTGTTAAGTTCATTCCTTAATTTCAAAATGATTTTGTTGACCAATCGGGTTTCTTATTTTAATTAGCTATCCTAGGCCAAGTTGTTTAATTGGGTATTTATCATTTCAACCCAATATCATTCAATATAAATCGTTCAGGTCTATCATTTCAACCCATAACGATTTATCCATATTCTAGTGTCCGTTCGGGTATGTATCATTTCAACCCATAGTGATTCTAAACTAACAAGCAAGTTGCAATTCAATTAAATAAATAATCGATGTAAATTCAAATAAGCACAAAATAGTTGCATGGAACTTCACTATCATTTCATGTAAATCAATGGTTATTTCTATTTAATTATTTACACATCATATAACAAATTTAATTTATTTTGTGAATTAAACATCGTCATTTCATGTGATTCAAGTAACAATTTAATCTTAACATAACAAATTTAGTGTCACAACTATTTACTATAAACTAACATCAAATCACAATTTAACACGTTAAATCTAATTAAACAAAACATGGCGTCAATTTAGCAATTTTAAATACTAACAATATTCAATTTTTAACTTGTATAGCAATTAACAGTTTATGTGAACAATTTTAACATCAACCATTTTAACATCCAAATTAATATTAACAACATCTATCACTTGATTATCATAGCATAATAGATTGAGTCGTGAATGAAATATTCACCTTTCGTGGTTAGAGATTTGACGACGAAGCACGAAGACGAATAGATAAGATACTCTAACAAGCATGAAACAAAAGCGAACACAAACTACAATCAAACAAATAATTAATTTGACAATTTGTTCAATACAATATATATATAGATTGTATATATAATCATACCAAAGCAAAGAAACTAGATAGATCCGACAAGCTGAATGGAAGCCTAAGTCTCCGAAGCAGTAGCTGAAACAAAACACAGTAAAACACTGTATGTGAGCAACCAAAATTTTCAAAGTTATATGCTGCTATATAATATACAGTTTCATATATATATATATATATAAAACGGAAGTGCACTGAAATACGGCTGCGGCCAAGGCGAGGCACAGCCGTGACGGCGGAGCAGGGGACAACACGGTGGTCGATGGTAAGGCGGCTAGTCGCTGGCGGGTTGGGCTAGGTCTGGTTGCTGGCGGGTTGCGGGCTGGGGTCTGGTGCTGGCGGGCTGCGGGCTGGGGCAGTGGTGCTGGCAGGTTGGCTGGGGTCTGGGGGTTCGGCTGGGTCTGGTGGACGTGGCAGTGGAGGGGAAGGCGGACGTGGGTAGGGGCAGTGGAGGCGGACGGCGACGTGGACTGTGGGGAGTGGAGGCGGACGGGCAGTCGGTGACGTGGGCAGTGGAGGAGTGGGTAGTGGAGTCTCATTTGCTGGTAGAAGACAAACTAAGAAAATTATGCAGAGGGGAAGAACGAACCAGTGAACAGTTTTGCAAAAGAATGGATTATGACGACGCTTGGTTTATATAAAATAGTACAGAGATTCAAAAGGTCTCAAATTGATTGTCTCGGTAACCGAAATGGCTGTTGGCTTTTCAAGACAGCTGAATAGTCAAAAGACTCCTAGAATTCTAAACGGGGTTGACAGTTTGGGTACCGGTTTGTGCTGCGTAACAGACCGGTTTTGTAATCTGTTAAATAATTGCAACTTTCAACTCCGAACACCGATTAACACAAATAAATATACCGTTTTGATCATCGCGATGAGCCGATCAAAACAATATATAGATATCAGTGGTACGATTGAATTATAAAAATTCGAATTTTCTACTACGGAAAAATACAGCAAAACGCAAAAAAATAAGATCGACGGAGCTAAACAAGTCCGAATTTGGAAAAACGAAAAATGACGTCTTAGTCAGAAGATGAATTAGAATTTTTCTATGTAAAAATATTCAGGTTTGGAAAACATTTTATTATCATCAATTTTTAACTAATATAAATTGGAATAAAATTACACTAGAAAATAAACTTCCAAATTTTCTGATGAAATTTACTAGTTGCTATGATTAATTAGACGCATTCCAAATATCAAATTTGAACAGCAACGGAAGTTGTTTGTGGAAATTCGAATTTCTACACTCAATAAATGATTTTAAAAATTTTAAACTGGGTCGGAATTTCAGGGTCGTTACAATCTCCTTCCAAATTTTCCAAGTACAGTTCGCACATTAAATTTTTAGTTTAAAGTTTTAGAACATGGTTTATTTCAAAAATCAACTTTTTGTTCGCCTATCGGGAAGCAGTATAGGAAAAGATTCTATACCTAAAACGGCTTCCTTATCTCTAACCGTATTTTGTTTTACTATCACTTCTGTTGCGAAATAAAATCTATATTAACCAACCCATTGACTATTCCCCCATATCAAGTATGTAGCATTTTCAAATTTTGAAAATTTCTTCATTTTCAATTCAAAAATATTTTTATATTACTTTTTAAAATATTAATAAAAAATTTCTAAAACAAAAAAATTTCTAAAACATTATGCAGAAGTATTTTTATTTCAAATATATACATATATTAGTTTTTTAAAACAACACACCTTCTGAAATCGGGGTTTAGCCAACCCTTTAGCGTCCATAATGGACTCTATTCGATTACGCGGTAAATTTTTAAATTTTCAAAATCCTTTCTTTTCTTTTATAATATCAACCAGCACACAAATTCAATTATAAATTTCAGCCTTTAAGATGTAGGGGTACTGACCCGTGGCTACACAACATCCATTCCCCGTTCTCCATTTACTGAAATTTATTTCCCAAAAAATTTCCTATCTTTTTCATGACTTAAGATCTTATTTATTTTTATCTTAGTAGTTAGTTAAATAAGTCTTCTTAATTTATTTCTTAACTTCTAGTCTCTACTATTTTCTTTCCCTCTGAACTAGTTAAGTGACTTTTTTGAAATTTACTTGTTTTTATTGTTTTCCCACAATATAGTGGTCCACACAGGAAATACATAAAAAGGAAAATTTCCATTACATCATACATGTTTTTACATAATAGAAACAACTAATGCTTATAACCCACACTAAAAGAAAATACAACAACAACTACCTACGGATCTTTCTAACGTGCCATCATTCTCTAACCCACATATCTTGACTTTTCTTTATGCCTTCTGCTGAGTAAGGTTCATTCATTACTTACATTACTATACCCAATTATGGAACATATTGTGCATCCTCCTACACTGTAGTGGGTAAGAAACACAAACTATGCACACTTGAATGACTTATTGGCAACTTAGCTTGGCGAAATAACCTTTCCACCCTTCATCTTGTCTTTCTTGACTTTGAGTCTACCAATGCCCTCTATGTGTGTTTTTCATCTCATTACCCTCTATTACTATCTTCTTTTACTCTAAATCTTGGTATTTACTTTCTTCATCTTTCATACGAGCATACCCTAGTACTCGTAGAAGTGTACTTTGATACCACTCATCTTTCCTACATGGGTTCTTCCGTTGGCTTGCGCACATGTCTAACAAAACATCCCTAGGTTATCTTCAGTATTTCTTACACTCTATGAGGATTTCTTATTACTAGTCTAGGAGTAGTCATTGCTATCTTCTTTATAGCCCTGTCTTTTACTTCGTCTTACCTAGGAAATCATTTCTATCTACTCCATACTTAAAAATTTGGTTTGGTCTCCACTAAATTTCCTTCAAAAATTAATACTTAAAATTTTTGAAGTATTTTTAATCCCTAAACTTTTATCTTTAAAAGTACAACTTAGATTTTTTTAGCAAATTCAAAAATAATTTAGTGTCTTAACTTTTAAAACTATAATTAAATTTTTAAAAGGTCCTTTCCTTTCTAGAAACCTTTTTTCAACTTTTACTTCTTAAAAAATGGGATTTTTAACTCAAACCATTTATTAATTTTTTCTTTTAAAAACTCAATTGTTATACCAAACTATTTATTTTCACAAATCCACTTTATAGTATTTCTGAATAATTTTTACAATAAAAAATAGAGTATATAAGAACAACTCTCGCTCTATCATTTTCTTATCACTCATATTATCTCCACTTTCAATCCTTGGTAGAGTTTATAATATTATGGAAGGGGAACTTTTAAAAGATACTTGCAATAAATGTGCACAACAATGAAAAGTGTCCATTTTCGTTTATTTTGCCTTTAATTTTTTATGTTGCTTCTAATTACATTACTAGCATTATTTTATATAACTTCATAACATTATTTTTAATGTTACTACCGCTTAACTTTCTTCTACCTAAACAGCTCTTATTTAAATGGCTTATATTTATATCGCTCTACTCTCAATCTATTGTCTTCTTAGTTGAACCATTACTATGTGCTTGCCTACTGCTTTATTTCTAGGTTCTAATCTTCTTTCCCGTTCTTTTTACCCCATTTCAAACTTGTACCATTTCTTATTATCTTCTCCTAAAATGAATTTTCCAACTCAAAAAATTTCCAACTTACAAAATTCAACGATCTGCATATGCTCTTCTATTTTTTCAAAAGAATTAACCTTTTTATTAAAACCTATTTACTATTATTTTCGATCCAACAAATTTTAATTTTTCTACTAAAGCTTTTTATTTAACATAACATAGTCATATATATATATATATATATATTGAAAATTCAATATTTACTTACTTTTCAAAAATAGGGTTTTTCTACCTTCAAATAATTCCTTTGAAATCATTTCAAATATATTACATATATATTCTCAAACTTTTATATTTAAATCATTTTAACTTTTATATCAAAATCTTTCATATGGGGTTGGATTTAGAGTGGCTTCTATTTGTCCCTTCTTCGGTATTTTCTTCAACTTGCTGACTTTTATTCTTTACAGTATTGAAAATCTAGCTATTATCTTGGAGTTATTGTTTCACACCTTCCTTTGGAAACTAAATTTCTTTCGAATATATGCAACATATGGATTCTTACTTTTCCCTTATCTGGACCTTCTGTACATCATCAATCGGCATCATATGGGGATCTACAATCATTGGGCTATCTGAAGCTTACTAGGGAGTCACGTACTATCCAGCTTTAGGGACTTTCCATTCGCTCACTCATGCTATTATTAAGTCAACGCCTTTCCATACTGCCAATTTCTCGTAAGGGTAATCAGGGTAGGTGTACATCTTCAACTTCATCCATTGTTCCGACTCATAATCAACTTATCCATATTTCGGTGTAGGTTGCAACTACACTATAGTCAAAATTTATAGGATTGGGCATATAACATATTTATATTTATAGCCAAAACACAAATACGTTCACCCAACGTTTCCTAATTTTTTAAGATCGACTAAACCTAAGCTTTGATACCAAATGTAACAACCCACACCTTAGTCGGCCTGAATTTTCGCTAAATTGAAAACCCAAGTCCACCAAAGTATAGATCGTTGGTTTGGTATCCTATAAATTAACAAATATACGCATATCAGAGCACTATCGATATAACTCACAACGGAGTAGTAAAGTATAGTAAAACATATAGTACTAACCAGGATTGACACTTCTAATATCTAGTGTCCTTATCAGTGCCAAGCATGCACTAGGAAACTTATCCTTTACTATTCCAAACAAGTATCAGTAACTTTCTCTCTAAAGATATCCTGTGCGTTGTAATGAGGAGGGGATCAGAACAACGTTTTGGTGACTGGTAAATTATACACTTTGCACATAACACTAGTTTATGTCGATTGTCTTCTATCTCTTGTTATGTCTTTCCATTTTCAATTAGTCATCTCGACTTTGCATACCCATACGATACGTCTCATATACCTATAGTAGACTATAGTTATGTATGTATGTATTTATACATATATAAGTACTATGGTCTCCCAATGGACCAAGATACTATCCTCGCCAGTATCCCTTGACTCGACACCCTATTAGGATCCATTACCCTCACTGTATCACGCTCCTATCACCATGCGTTTCGAGGAACTCCCTGTAACGACCCGGAATTTTGGACCATTCGCATCCGCACATGTCGGACTTGAATAATTCAAAATACCGCGTTGTTAATTTAAATTTGGCAAAACTGAACATATACAGTAAATAAATAATCATAGATCACAGACACAGAGTAATAAATGCAGCGGAAATAAAAGAGATAGTAGTTCATGAAGCTACTATATAAATGTATAAGTTACATCAGAGTTAAACCAGATACAACGGAAGGGTAATACGATACATCAGATACAAATCAGAATACATCTTTGGAATCATCAAATACTGAAAGCAGAATAGATGGCTGGATCTTCAAGCAAAGCTCCAACTCCAAAGGTGAGTCTCGAATACTGGTACACTCAGTCTGACCCGAGCTTAAAGAAAAGACAAAACACTCGAGTCAGGATTAACATTCTTATATCAATAAACCCGACTCAAGTGAAATAGCAATTGAAATACAAGTAACTCAAAGGATGTTTGGAATAACCATCCTTTAAGGATCTGTTAAACTATCTACTATGTAGTAGTGTACGATTAGTAGATAATGCCTATCAGTAATATAAAATATCAAAATAGTGTTAAGGCGTTACCATTATCCCCCTTAACACATTTTATATAAGCATTATAGACTATACAGCACTGTAAACTCCACCGTAAACTAGTGGGCTATCAGGGAGTACTCCATAGGTATAACACAAAACAAATCGTAGTGGTCGCGTATATAGGGATACAAGTATGACAAGGCACATGAGGCAATACCCAAGGTAGTGAAACTACCGTTTGCCTGATCCGGACTGGTGAGAACGCATCGCCGTAGCGATCGCAACACCGCGAAACAACACTCCAAAAATCAAGGGTGCACCAATCGACAACAAGTAATGAGTAGTTTTCGAAGAAGTGTGTTCGCTTGAGGTAGCTGACCTCCATTGGCCCGGCACGGCTCCTGTTTTAGTCATTTCCAATTTGACACAAGTATCAAGGCTATCCATTATCGTTCTCTTTCTTCAGTCATCACGTACATCATTCCAACCACTTCATTCTGGATCACCACTCCACGTATAGTTATTAAAGTGGTTTTCGGTTTAGACAGAGAGTATGTCCATAACCGATTCCGGTCTCTTTAATAACTTTCGTAATTATTACACCGATTGGTCGTTTACTATATTTCAAAACCAAATCAAATTCAATTTCAAATAGAATTTGTAAATCAACACTTCATTTGTCTTTCTAAACCAATTTCCAAAATTTACGTTTCAAAACTTCCACGTTCATAATTTCAAGATCTTACAATTCAATTTCAATTTTTATTTAAAACACTTCAAATATTGATTCAAGTTCGCATATCGGTTTCATTCCGAAATCATTTAAATTAACTTAATTTAACATTCAAATCAATTTAAATTCATTTATCGATTTCATTTAATATTCGTTAAGTAAATTTGTCATTCAAAACCATTTCTATTAAATTTCCAATTCATTAAATCCATTATTTAAATTCAACTTCCTTATTTCAAAACTTACAATTTGAATTAAATTAAATTCATCAAATCAAATTCTTTAAATTTCAAGTCTTGCATTAATTTCAATAAATCACATTTTATTTCTTGATAAAGAAATTCAATTTCACTGATTTACTTACTTAAATGATTTTCCAAACTTAATTAATAAAGAAACTCAATTTCAATTATTACGAAGTAAAATTCACCTATTCAAAAATTCAATTTAATTTAATCATTAAATAATTCAATCTTATTTAATTATTAAATAATTCAAAACTTAATTATTAAATAATTTCAAAGTTTAATAATTTCAAACTTAATTATAATTTCAAACTTAATTATTAAATCATTTCAAACTTAATTCAATCATTTCTCAAATTAAACAGCATTCTTTCATCAATTACATTGTTAATATTTTGTTTCAGATTATTAAATATTAACATTTTCCCTTTTATTAAAATTCAAATTTCAACTTCATTTCAAAACCATATTATTTATTCAAATAAAATCTTCATTTTATTTTTAAATCAAATTATTGACCAATCGGGTTTTATTTAATTCTCTATCCTAGGTCAAAGTTCAATTTGGGTATTTATCATTTCAACCCGATTCCAATTCAATTCAAAATCATAGCATAGCAAAGGGAACTTGCAGTGTGATAACTGGGATGGTGTCAAAGTAAATAAACAATCAATAACAACAATCAATATCAATCCAATAATCCAATCAAATAATCCCGAAATAACTGTATTAATTCACATTGTTATTTGTACGAATTAATATAATTATTTCTAGAATCTACACTATCATTTCATGTAGATTAAAGATTATTACATTACGGTTTTCACTTGTCATTTTCAATTTTTACACTACAACAATTAATCCAATATACGTCGATGGTTCAAAGTGTAATTATCGCTATTCTATATGTCAATTAATTTAACAATTAAAAGGGGTCATATTCACTAATCAAATTTAACATATAAATCAGTTTTAAAATTTTTACCTATCCTATATCCATTTCAATTTTGCATACTATTTATCATTTAACACTAACAATTTAACGTCCAATATAAACATCAACAATCAATCAATTATCAGCCAAACTGCATTATCATCACATAAATAATTAACAGATAATGGTGTCAAATGTCACAGGTGAACTGATACAGGCAATAGCATATATAATAGTGTAATTAACTAACAGCAGCATATTTCAATTGTCGTTTCAATTGAAATCAGATTTAATAAATAAAAGAACATTAATCGTGATTGATTGCTCACCTTTCGAGGCTAGAGAAGAAAAGACGCGAACGAGTTACGAATCCAAGCACGAATTCCAAGTCAAAGTAATATGGGCACGAATTCAGTGAAGAAAACAGGCACGACGGACAACTGATAAATAGGGAACCGATGAACCAATCAGAACAATTTGATAGAAACAGCAAATATACATTATTATTATCTATGAAATCAATATGTAATTTTACAAATAATGCATATGTATAACTAAAATCATTGTCCATAAACTATCAAAGATACATATTTTGTATTAAAATCAATACATATGTATATATATACAAGTATAAATGTTTATAACTAGCCTAAATATACTTTATAAAATCTATGTTGCGTAACTAATATATATGCAATATATTATAATCGCAGAACCATATTATACTTAAATTTAAAAATCTGTACATATATAAACTTACACATTAACATAATATGTTGACTAAGTAATTCACAACACTAACAAAATATCGTATATATACAGTTGCCAACCAAATATATACATTAAAAATATGCGACCAGACATACATTAGATTACACGTATATTAATATATAGGTTACAAACAGGTCACAAAATTCCTGTATAAACTTTATATATAAAACTCCTTATACATTGAAACAGTTATTTTTGTTTCTATAAATTTTCGAAATCAAAATGTATGCATGCGGACTGCCAATAACTAAATGAAAATATCACAACTGACGTGGACTAGATACCCATAACTAACGCATACATTGAAATCAAATTATGCTTACATAACTTATATACTTATAAATATAAATCATAAATTATACCCAACAACATATTTACCGCAACTTTTATATATATATATATATATAAAAGCTAAAATCAACTTAAATGAATTAATACAAACGACCAACAGCCTTGAATTTAAAATATATATAATGCAAAGTATGTATAAACTTACAACTCATAATTAACATAAAATCATATTAAAACTGATATTCACTAATACTGCTATATGGGTAAATACAGTACATATATACTATACGACTTACAATATATTTACTTAATAACCAGTATATACTTCTTTATATAACAGTAAAACTATAAAATGTGCTGCCTTGTATAACAGCTGAGCGCAAGTATGTACAGATGTATATAACATATGACTTCATTTTATATATACCTTATATATATCAACCGGGCTGCAACAGGTGAAGAAGAGGCAACGTTTGATGCCAAATGAGATGGGTGGGAGCACGGTCCAAGGGCGTGAGGAAGACTGAGTAGCAGCGGCTCTCAGTGGAGGATCGGCCGATGCTATAGGTTTGGGTCGGTTGGAACTTGGCCTCGGGAAGTAAAACAGATCTGATCGCAGGCTGGATGATGACGAGGCGGTGAGCCGAAGGAGGGTGCTGGATGGCGTTTGGGTTGGGTCGACTGTTGGTTGCGGCTACTCACCCGAAGTGATGGAAGGAAGGCCACATGGTCAGGGAAGGCACGCGTACAGCTTGAGAAGAATGGGAAGAAGGCTCGGAAGCGGTGGTGAAGGGGATGCGCGAGGTGAGGCTCGAAGAGGAAGTGTAGTTGAAAGAAGCGGCTGCCGGGTCGAGCGAGCTGGAGGCGCTGGGTGGGATTTTGTGAGGCTGCCGTGGGTTGACTAGTGAGCTCGGCAGAGGATGGGATCTGGAGGTGATGGTTCGCAGTGGTTTCGGTGAGGGTCTCAAGGTGGAGGTGGGCGGAAGGCCGAGGTTGCCTGGCTCGGGCTTTGGTGCTGGCACTGGGGCAGGCGGTATGGGTTTTGGTGAGGTTGTACCTGAGGCACAAGAGGCCGACGTGGAGGAAGGGATGGTTGGAGATAAGGCGATCGACCATGAGGAGTTGTCAAGGTGGTGAGTGAAGCTATGGTGAGGAGATGGCAAGGCAGAACGTGTGGAAAACGTGGAGATGCATTGCTTAGTGGAAGACGTGCTTTTTTTCATGTACGGCAGGCAAAAGAAAGAAAAGAAAAATGGAAGGAGGAAAAGATGAGTGGTGTGCTGTAGTGGGAAAGAGGAATAAGATCCGAAGCCCGAAAGAAAGTGAAGACAAAGAATGAAGCGAAGGGACATAACAAAATATATTGGAACCAGCAATAATAAATAGTTATGGGGAATAGAAAAGGCCAATAACTGAGATAATTATTGTTGATGGCTGCTGGGTTTATACGGAGGAAAGATGAATGGTCACAAAATAAAAATTCAAATTGCGGAACCGATACAAAATCATTCTGTAGATTTCGCTGTCTTTCGGACTCCGAAATTGACAATTGAATATACCGTAGAGATCAGCATGATGAGGCGATCAAAACGGTATACAGATATCAGTTGTATGATTGAATTATAAAAATTCGAATTTTTCTACTGGCGGAAAATGCAAGAAAATCGTAGAAAAATAAGATCGATGGAGCCAAAGAAGTCCGAATTTGGAAAAACGAAAAATGACGGTTGCTCAGAAAATGGTTTAGAATTTTTCTATGTAAAAATATTTATGTTCCGAAAACATTTTATTTTCATCGCTTTTTAACTGATTAAATTGAAGTGAATTTACGTACGAAATAAACTTTCATATTTTCGGACGAAAATTTACCAGTTGTTATGTTTAACTAGACGCATTTCAAATATTAAATTTTTATTTCAAAATTTTATTGTTTAAAATTTCACAAAATTTCAATTAATACCGTTATTAAAACCAGTTAAAATTTACGGGTCCTTACACTCCCGTAGTGCCTAATAACGGATTTACAATAATTTAGCCATGCTATATGTTGCATTTTTGGGTATTTTCCTGTCTGGTTCTCGGTTGTAGACTCGGCTCTACGAACTATGAATATGGTGGATTCAGCCATACCAACTATGGACTTAGCTCCATGTACTACCCTATCCACGTTTTGAAAGACCTCTCTAATAGGATTAACTAGCCTTGCCTCCTAACAAACAAACTAGCAAACAACATGGCGATACATCCCCTAACGTGGTCCATACACTAGTAGGTAGTGTAGCCCGTTAGGTGTAACCTATGTCTTTCCCATTGACCGCTAAGGATTGATGACATTCTCGACCTATATGCAACCCTACTCCTTAATTTGGTACCAATACATACTGACATAGCATCGTTCTTCATTCACCATCCGATTTAGATTGCCTATTGCAATCAAGGCAATACCCTTTCCTATTTTATTGAAGCAGACTCCTTTTCTATTGGGGTATTCCTTTATTTATACGCAAGCGTATACTATCTACGGGTCTTACAGTTGGATATGTCTCACATCAGTATAATGTATACACAACTGCTGGTAGCTCCTTGCAATGGGAAAGCTTCTATTGTGTAACACTACTGCCTTCGCATTCCAATCAAATCTAATGACTATTTCGTTCTTATTCATTTAATCATTTATTAACTTTAATAGTTCACACCTATCATAAAAGCATACTTGAGACTACATATATATATATATATATCTTGATATACTCTTAATTATTTTTCCTCCAAAATTTACTGTTAACCCTAATTCTTTACTTCTTTATGTGTTTTTTTCTTACTTGGTTTAAGATTATTTATCGCTTTCTTTTTAAAAGATTTACAATGTCATTTTACATTCTTTTACCTTTTTCCCAATTCCTATTTCTATTCCCTTTTTAACATTTAATTAATTCTTGCATATTCTTCAATTTCTTTTCCTTATTTAATTCTCATCTTTTTATATATCATGCATCTATTCTCTTAAAATATTCTTGTCGCATTTATATCTCTTTAACAATTAGGGATTTTCTACATTTTAATGCATTAGAATTATGTCTCTTCCAATGGAAATGCTTACTGTAACAACCCGCATATTTTACGATTGTATATTTAAATGTTTTATTTAAATATAGCATCATTAATCGGATTAAAGTCCGAAATGTTACTCTTTGTAAATAGTCAAATTGGGACTCGAGACCACTTCCATTGAGTCCAAAATGGCGTTTACCACTTTTTTGAGTATAAACATTGATATGTTTGGAGTTGAGTAGAATTTTGCTATTTTTTTTATTTTGGGCTTTGGGTTTGGGTTTCAGCCCACTAACCCAACATAATACCCTAACTCCTCTACTCTTCATCCATTCACTCATTCTATTTCCTAACACTCAAGCTAAAGAAAAATGGGGGAAAGAATGGGAAATAGAAATTCCTAAACCCTAGTTTTGATTAGGAAACTCAAATTCAAGTCCAAAATCAAGGAGAAGCTTAGGTAAGCATCCTCTTCATCTTCTCCATCTCAACCTCTCTCCAATTTTAGAAATTTCCTATAACCTAACTTAGGAAATATTTGCTTATGATCATAGATTGGACCTTCTAGAGTTGAAGTTGAAGAGTGGTTGATCTTTCCTTTGTTTTTAGCTTCTCATTCATTGTTTTTGGGTTTAAAGGTGAGTTCTTTAACTCAGATCTACGACTATAACTTTCATTGTTGTTAGGTATGAATTCCTAACATTTATTCATGTTCATTTGCTTTTGATTTGAATTGATTTGGTGAATTTTCCAATTTTTGGGTTTTGAAGTCCAATTTTATGAAAATCCTACTATGGATGTTTGGACATGATATTTGGGGTGTATCGAAGAGCCTATAAGGATGGGTTGTCGCTTGGCATAAATCCATAGTTGTCGTTGCTCGTCCGATCGCTTCCGAATCATTTTGGCCATCTTGGCCTAGACAAATTGTTGCCCAGACCAGGTGACCAAATGTCTGGTTATCAAGTCCAGACGTCTGGTTATAGACCTGGAGGAAAAAAATATACACGATAGAAAAAAATAAAATGGCAGAGACTAATTCCAGACGTCTGGAATATAGGTTTAGATGTTTGATTAGGGCTCAGACGTCTGCTTCGAAATTTCAGAAGTCTGGGTGGTTTTCTGAAAATTTCCAAAAAACAAATCCAGACGTCTGGATTCTAAACCAGACATCTGGAACTGTTCAGTTTTGCCTTTTTACCTATTTTTTGAATGAATTTCCAATGTTAATCGATTTTTGTTGATCTGGTTAGTTGTTATTACTTATTATCGACTTTGATGACTTCTTTCTTTGGATTTTTGGGAATATCCATTTGATGGATTTCATATCGATTTTTATGGATTTAATTCACATTCTCGTATGTGAATTTTTGGTGATTGATTGTTTCTAGAATCATTTCTGTGATTTGCCACTTTAAAATACAAAGGTTTCTATACTAGTAGTAAATACTCAAACTCTTTCACAAAAACGATTTCAACACTACTTTTAAATACAAAGCTCGTTTTTAAAACCGTTTTCCAAATCTATTAGTATATACAAACCTTTACCTCATTCGTATGAGAAATCTAATTAAATGGCTTAGCAAAACAAGTGGTATGAAACGCTTGCGTTTACTTCGTCGGTTAATTCTTGGACTTGTTCGATTTAACTCTTGTGACGATTTTCGAGTGGAAACCTACAATTTGTTCGTAAATATTTAAGTTAAGCCAGTGGTTATGGGACATGAAGCTAAACTCATTTATTTACTAGCTTAGTGTAATTTACACTTGTCGATCAATGATGATCCTTTGGTGATTTAGACTAGCGATGTGCGATGTCTCTTTGTCCACGTGGGGGACTGTACCCCGATTTATGGAGCTTCATCTCATTTTTATAGGCTAGCGACCTATGGGTTTTATTGGAGTTTGGTTCATCAGGCGTAACGCTTTACTACGTCGTCGTTCCGGATTATTGGAGTTTGGTTCATCAGGCGTAACGTTGTACTACGTCGTTGTTCCGGCTTATTGGAGTTCAGATCATCGGGCGTAACGCTGTACTACGTCGTTGTTCCGGTTTATTGGAGTTTCAGGTTCATCGGGCGTAACGCTGTACTACGTCGTTGTTCCGGATTATTTGACTTTCAGGTTCCTCGGGCATTTCAATGTACTACGTCGTTGCACCAGCTCTATGGTTAGGGACCACGGGATAGCGACACGTTTGTGATACACGTGTTGGTGAGTTTTCATGCTTTCGGTTGTGATAGGCCTTCCCCTTTTTGTGATTTTTGGATTTCTAGTTGATGATTTCTAGAATTTGTGTTTCACCGATTTTTGCGATTGACATTGATATGTTTTGCCAATATTTGTGTTTTGGTGAATAATTTAAAGAATATGACATTCTTTTTAGTGTTTGAGAATATTTGAGATATTGTATGATTTTTGTTGTTATCTGATGTATACTTGTCACAGTATGGCTTTATTGTTATCATACGTTTTTGTCATATCTCTTATCCTGTCCCATTTTATATGATATTTATAGCTAGACTGATCCGTTTATTATTTTCTTCTTAAATAATACTCGGGTCAGACCGAGGTATTTCAGGTGCTTCTGCTTGACTTCTTAGCAGGGTCCGTCACCTGACTTTTGGCTAACTACTTTAGCTTAGTAGTGTTTGTTGTTATACATTCGAGATAGAGACTCCTTGATGTATACTTATTCTTTTGTTGAGCACTTGTATCTATTTTTTTGTGATGTAGTGGATCTAGTTTGACCACTACTTTGATGTACACTTCTATGTGTTATATTAATATCTGTTTCTGCCTGTAACAACCCCGAATTTTATATAAATTTAAATTGATAATTAAATTGATTTTTGAATAAAAATTGTAAAATTTATCGATCAAAATGATGCGAGTTTCCCCGAATCCAAATAAAAATATATTAAATATGAACACTTGAGAAAAATATAAGTATATGAAAGGCTTGCAAAGTAGAAGCCACCAGACTTTTCTCTAAGGCAATGTCTAACATCAAAAAAATAAAACAAATAGGTTATATTCATGTACAAGCTGAAATGTAAACCTGGAAGTAAACAAGAAAACGAAAACAAGACAGTGTAAATACAAACAAGTATGTACAAGCAAATATGGGTTAGTATGAAACCAAAGAAAACAAAAATATAAATATACTCAAATTTGTACAAAGTCAATTTAATGAAGCCATCATGTTCAAGTACCTTCAGCCACAATATGCTATCTATCAGCCGAAATGCAGGTATATATTCAAACATACAATCAAATAAAATAACCATTTGTACAAAGCCTAATTAATGCTTGGCCACCAAATCAATATTTCAGCCACCAAGAAGAAAATATCACTGCTAAAGGATTTGTACAAAAGTATTATACCCTGTAACTTGTTTATATCCATCATCTTCCTCATTTCTAGTTCGTTCCTTAAAAGCTGAGAGAAACTAAAGAAAAATATCATCTTAACTTCAACATAAACAACACCTATCAAAACAAATCAGGGATCAAAGAAAAGGACTTCAGTTTGCATTTTTCACAAGGCTGTTTCAAAACAAAAGAAGTGCTTTGTTCTTTCTTTTAACCACGGTGAGCAAATTATTTTTTTTAGTCCTCTTTGGTTCTTTTACCCTGTGAGTAAACTTCTTGAACTCTGGAAATTTATCTGTAGTTTGAATTTGTGCTTGAGCAAGATCGAAGTTTTGTTAGAATGTATATAAATATGAGATATATCTTTTGTGCGTGGGGATATACAGGGATGATATCCCTGTTGCAAGTTCCAGGTCCACAGGTATAAGCCTGATTAACAAAATTTGATTTCTTTTTCTTCGATCATTATTAAACTAGAGGATCTAAACAAAAGCCGTGTGTTTAAATGTAATTAAGTTTAAAAAAAATTATTTTTAAAGTATAAGTTAAAAAAATATCTGTCTGGAAAATGAAAAGGACAGGGGAGATTGAAGAACAAGTAAAATCAACTTCAACGATTTGTAAATTCAGGAGTATAAATTGAATGCTTAAACTAAAACTCGATTTTTAAAACAAAACAAAATGATTTTTGGTTGGAGATTTTGTTTGAAATTCTGGGTTAACTAGAAAATGATTTTTAAGGCATCTCCGGTGATCGACGGCACTGGGGAGGTCAGGGCTTCGACTGAAGATACAGGGGTGGTCGAGAAGTCTGGAAAAAATGCCAGAAGGATGATCAGAGCTTGGAGGTGAATGCGGTGTTCGGTTTTCGTTTGTAACCCTAGTATTGATTGGGTAGCATATTTTGATCAAAACGACTTCTCTGGTTGATCGAGCTCAATGAAACTCAGGTAGATGTTAGCTGGGAAGTTGTCGAAGGTGTGGCCGAAGTTACTGATGCTCCGGTGATCGGAGATGTGACTTCGAGGAGGATTTGGACATGGCAGTTGGCTCTAGTTTTTACTGGGAAGCTCGATTTTGATTCGAGGCAAGTGAGGGTGTTTTGGTGCTCAAAGGCGGTTGCCACGATGATGTTTGATGTGATGGAGGGTTCGTCGGAGGTGGTAGATGATTCCGTTAGTTGTTCACGTATACGTGCAAACATTGTATGAGGTGGTTGCGAATTTGGGTGGAGAAGAAGCAACGGGCTTGAAATCAAACTCGAAAATTATGGGATCATGCCTCGAGTTCGTTTAGGGGAGATTCGAGCGTGTTACAACAGTTTAGGAAATTTAAAACAGAAAACAAAGTTTTAAAAAAAAAAGGGGGAAGAAGAAGTTGGCCTGGGAAATTTTTCTCGGGAAAGTTTCTAATGAAACTCGAAGTTGGGTACGGGGGAAAGCAGGGGTTCGACTCGAGTAAATTGGGTTTTCACCTGGGTTCGTTTTAATGCAATTTTTTTAACAGTATTAGATATAAACAGTTTTTTTTGATATCATAATTGAAATTAATTGTTTGTATAAATAAATTTGTATGATTTGTTTTAAATGTTTTAAGTTAAATCCTTAAAAGTTATTTTCAAACTTAATTTGAAAAAAAAAGAGAAATTAATAGGGAAATAATTTATCTTAAAAACTTATTATAAGTTGATAATAAATGGAATAATTAAAGAGTGATTTGTTAATTGAATAAATTAATGATTAATGATTTATAAATTAACAATTTTAGTTTTCAAAGGGATTTATTAACTTGGAATTAAGGGTTAATTAATAATTAGAGAGAAGTAATTAATAATTACTTAACCATTAAAGGTTAATTAATTTTACATTTATTATAAATGGTTAAGTAATAAATGATTAAAGAATAATTAATCAAAATAATTTGTAATTAGTTAATGTTAATTAACCAGGATTAGTTATTCATAAGTAATTAATCTGATTTAAATTTATCAGATAATTAATTGATCTTACTTATGGATGTTTGGATTCTATTGGATGACTTGATTGTTTGATATCCCTGATTTGTGATTCTTTATGATACATCCTGATTTATGTTGTGATCTGTAATTTACTTATCTACGATACATATATCTGTGATTTCTGTTTCTGTGATACATTACTATGTGAATATGAAAACCCCTTGGCCCGTAAAACGGCATTTGAATTTCGATGCGACAGGGAGTCGGATTCCAGTTGGTTATCCGAAACCCACATCGAGTTGTAATGGCGAATCTTTATGACTGATAAATTTACTTTATCTATGAATCTGTGAATGAAGATAAGCGTTATCGATTATACCGCTTATCGATATATCTGTGATGATTGATGTGTTGCACTATTGTGTTAAACCCCTGGACTACACCATACACACACAAATATGGATTTCACGTGGAAATCGGTTAAATCACAGATGATTTAAAATTAATGTTTTTGAAATTGAAATTTCAATTTCAATTGATTTTGAAATTAGAAACTTGGGTTTAAAGTGAAAAGCTTTTGAAATGGAATTTCAAAGATAAAAGTTATTTCGAATAACTTAATCGAGTTTTGAAAATTTAAATAATTTGATTTAAATTTGAATTCAAGTTTGAAATTGAATTCTACAATTTGAAACTAGGGATTAAAGATGCTATACAAGTTATATATGGGTTAAACCATTTTAAAGATATTGATTTGGGAATTTGAATTTTAATTCAACGGTTTTAACTCGTGTAAATATAACTGGATTTTTCTGAAACAAAACTATTCGTTTTCAAATAGTAAAAGCTTTCACAAAAGTAATGAACTTCCAAATTGTGTTAGAAAGTTTCAAGTTTGAAATAGAATTGAAATGTTTTGAAAACTATGAAATGAGTCTTTGATTTCAAAGACCGGACGAGTTAATTCAAGTTTGAAATGGAATTGTTTTGAAAGCTATAAGTTAAATCTTGATTTAAAGATTTAACGAGTTAATCAAATTGAAATGGAAATCGATTTGAAAATCTATGAATGAATCTTTGTGAACGGGGTGAACTTCATGAAATAAATCTTTTTGTTTAAAAGATTAAAAGTGTGGAAATTGTTTAAACCATTGAAGGTTTTTGAAATGAATCTTTTTTGTTTAAAAGATTGGAAATGGTAATTTGTTTTACCATTCGAATGAAAAGTTTGGGCTTTAAGCTATGATTTAATTGAGACCCCAGTATCCATATGATTTTTAATTGCGCTCGTTATTCGATTTAGCCGGGGAAGGACCTTTGTGTCATATAACCCATTCCGAATAGTGATACGACGTATATGGATCGCATTTGAAGACCGGTGGTGAAGACCGGATATTTTCGAAAACGAAAGGACAACTCGTCGAATGTCTCTGCACCGACTGGTCCCCGGTATAGAGATTTTATCACCCTTTGTGATGGGAAGTTCGGACGTGATTAGAAATTATCCGGATTTGCAAGGGCTTCTTCGGAAGTGCCTTCGGTTCTGTTCGAACCCGGAACAGACTTGTATGGATGTGTGTCTGACGTTACACTTTGAGATGTAAAGCTGGTTTCTATCAAATACATTTCTGTTGGTGGCGGAGAATTTATTCTCTTAGCTTAACACCCTTCTCTGAGACGTATGAGCTCAGAGGTTATGTAGTTGATGGTTACTAGTGATACATTCCCAATTTGGTAATGTGGCATACGAAGTGCTGATGATCATTTGTTGATCAAAGCGTGGCTTTGTGAAAAAGCGTGGCTTTGTGGAAAAGCGTTGCTTTGTGAAAAAGCGTGGCTTTGTGAAAAAGCGTGGCTTTGTGAAAAAGCGTTGCTTTGTGGACGAGACTTCGTCGAGCCTCACAACCCGGTAATGGTCGAAACAGGAATGTTGCGACAAAGGTTTGTAGGGGTAGCGCCCCTAGGGTATGTCATTTCCTTCTGGATAAAAGGTGATATCATGGTATGGAGCCCAGATATTTTACCTATGTGGATGCTGCACAGTTATTATACTTTGTGGTTGTTGCTTTATGATCGAGGTACCTCGGATAAAGGTCGGTGACGACCGGGGGATGACATGACTCGTGTGTTAGTTACCTAGTTACAGCTTGGTTAAAGCGTGAGGTAGCATCGGCCTTTTATTTGCAGAGATCCGGTTAGGTTCTCGGGGCGTCTTTCCAGAGGCGTTTCTATTTCGGTAAGGAAGTTCCTTAGCCTGATCATTTGTTGGAAATCCAAAGAAACAATACGAACCCTGTACGGTTTTAGTTGTATTACCTGCTATGGAATGTGGCGGTAACCTGTTATTGAACATGGTAGCTATAGTAGGCATACGATGAAATGTTGTATGCTGGCTAAGATTAATATTGTATTTTCGAAATGTTTTCACACTATGCACTAGTAATAATATCAAAAGAGTTTTTCCTTTGCGTAGTAAGCATGTTTGACTATCATAAGGAGAAATCTCCTCTAATTCTGCGATTGCATTGTGTGTGTGGCGGGAGGCCTTATGGTAGTTTCATTTTCGAAAAGCATTGCGGATTTCAATGTTTAAAACCCTTTGTTGCTTGTTTTAAAGATAAACTGTTTTTGTTTGCTCACACCAGTCCCACGACTGACCTGGAGTTTATTGTTCCCTTCCTAAACTCTGGGTGCCCACCATTTTCCACACGGGCAGTCTAGAGTTGGGTTTTCTCAGATATTCAGGTTGAGTGGATTAGCTGGAGCTAGCTATGGATTAGAGCATTCTATTGGAGATTTTCTATCCGCTGCTGATGTTATCATTTCTTTCCGCTGCTATTGTCATTGTATCATATCTCTGATATTGTTGTATCATATGGATATCATTGTTGTATATCATTCTGGATATTGTATTCATTGGGGTTGTATATGATATCATTGATTTCTTTATTCCGCTGTGTTGTTATTTACTTAAGTGTGTTATAAGCTCCGGCGAATCGGATTTGAACGGTCGAATCTATGGCATTCGAGTACGATGTAAAGTATGGATGTCGATTTTCGAACGCGAAAAATCCGGTTCGTTACACTGCCTTTGTGTTATGAATATCTGTGACTGATTTGTGTTAAGTTTATTTCTATATTTGTTTCCGAAGGCCACTTAGCCACTGTGTGGCAGCTTTGAGTTTGTATTTGATATGTCGGATTTCCTCTTGAAATGAAATGCATGTCATACTATCTGACATATCCGTACTCGCACAAAGCAATTACATAGATGTTCGCTACTCAGCAGCCTTATTCTTCGTGCTAGTCGACGGCATTACCTCGTAGTGTCCTTAGCTAGTGTGAGTATAGAGGTGGGGCGTCACAGCTTGGTATCAGAGCCAAACTTCGGAACAATGTAGAATAATCTAGCAAGGATCATTTTCCTAAGTCTTTCTTAGGTGTCGTGCCTTAGGATTTAATTCGAGTCATTGGACCGGTACTATCCTATATTTTTTGTGATGCCTTGTTTTATCAATCAAGTTTGTTTGTTATTCATTCTAAGAATAACCTTTTTCCTCTTCTTTCTTTCTTTCTTAAAGAAGAGAAATGGTTAGGCCAGGCCATCCCAGTGCCGGTCAATCTAGTGCTACTCCTCAGGATGGAGTATTCATGTCTGCCCAACAACTTTTGGATCTTGTAAAGAATCAAAGGTTTATCTGTGCTTTGAGTAAGAACCCCAAAAAGATTTACCTCTAAAATTAGAAGTGCCTTTCGACTAGTTTGTGATTATCCTATTCGAGTTCTTTTTTATACGGGTCCATCTCGTTATTTTATATCAAAATAACTTGTTGATTCTTTTTCTTTAAATATTATGGGCTTGGTGACTTCACTGAGAATTGCGAATCCGGTTGATGGACTGCAACACTCAGTTTACTTTGTGAAAATGTCGGTATTATTTTATGTAATTGCGCTTTCCAATCCGATTTGCATGTTATGTGCTACTTAGGCTTTGGAATTAATTTTTGGGAGAGGATTGACTTAATCATTATGAAGCCCATATCCTCTGTCCCGAGAGGACTATCCATCTTTGACATTCTCAATCTGTTAAGCAGATTTCTATTGTTCTTAATGATTTCGATTCCAATTTGGTGGCATCATTTTATTCTCTAGGCCCACATGATGAGGAAGATGTTATTTTCCCCATAAGAGTAGTTTGGGAATTTTCCGGTATTTTTGAGCTTGTCTTAGGATTACTACCTAAGCAATCTATTGAGTGGTGCTAAGGTCTTTTCAGCTCGACCCTGCCACCAGTTTTCATCAGCTACGAGTTGTGGAGGGTAGCATTCCCCTTACCGCATTCCGCACTTGTTATGATTCTTATGAGTGGTTCGTTATGTCATTCAGTTTGACGAACCTTCCAGCTTATTTTATCCATTTTATGAATCGAGTATTCTACGAATATCTCGATGAGTTTATCCTTGTATTCATTGGTTATGGATAAAAACAACAATTTAAAATTTGCAAATCTTTTTAATAAGATATTTATAAGTATAATTGGATTTTTTTTCTTAAAATGAGCAAAGAATATTCATAAAAAAATTTAGAGACATGTTTATCATATAGAAGATGATTTTGTGTCTTTTTGCCCATTGAGTGCTTTAAGAATTCTAGTTGATGCGCTTGATCAACGTTATCGATAGGAATCTCCTAAACGCTATGATGAGACAGTCAGACACAGTAAATTGACTTGTAAAAAGTAATTTTTTCTAAAAAGATGATTACACAAAGTTAATTATAATTTTGAAAGTCTTAGCTTTTCGGGAAAGAGGATCAATTAAAAGAACTCTTTTCCAATGCTTCTATTCTTGTGATTCTCGAAGGAAACCACGACTTGATTGTTTATACTGATACTAGTCGTGTTGGTTTGGGTGTTGTTCTCATGCAAGCGGGAACATGTTAATTGCTTAAGCATCTAGACAATTAAAGCTTGCCGAGACCAGATATGCCACTCATGATCTGGTGCTCGCGGCCATTGTTTTCGCTCATAGAATTTTGCGTCATTATCTTTTGGGAGAGAAATTTGTTCTCTACACCGAGCATGTGAATCAAACTCTTGAAGATCCTCTTCGTGCATGTGTTCTTGATTTTTGTGGAAGTTGGGAAGATCATATTTCTCTTGTTGAGTTTTCTTATAATAATAGCTTCCAATCTAGTATTGGTATGGCACCTTTCGAAGCATTCCCCGAAAGGCCATGCCGATTTCCTTCGTGTTGGCTTGAAGCCGGTGAGAAACTGGTTTTAGGTCCTGACTTTATTGGTGCTCATTCGTGTTTTACCTATGAAGGGTATTGTGCGTTTTAGTTGATCGGGAAAATTAGCACCTCGATATGTTGGTCCATTTCCCATCACCAAACGCATTGGTTCCGTGGCTTATCGCCTTTTATTACCGGCTCAATTTTCTACTATTCATGACGTGATCCACGTTTCTCAACTACGGAAATGCCTTAGGGATTCCAATTCTATTCTTGAGCCCGATGTTATTGAAGAAATTGAGGTTTCACCTAATTTAACTTTTGAGCAACATCCTATTCGTATACTTGCTTCGGAGGTTAAACGTCTTCGAAATAAAGATGTTTCGCTTGTGAAAGTTCAATGGTCCTCAAATCCTAAGGATTGCTTTTGGGAATCCAGAGAATTCATCGAGCGAACACATCCGGACTTACTCTCTCGTGCTCTTTATGGTGAACTTCTCATTTCAAAATTTCTTCTTTTGTGTTGTTATGCCTTAGTGTGGTTGTTACTTTTTATTTTCTTCTTAAGTATTGCAAGGACGCAATTTCTTTAAGGAGGGGAGTCTATAACAACCCGCATATTTTACGATTGTATATTTAAATGTTTTATTTAGATATAGCATCGTTAATCGGATTAAAGTCCGAAATTTTACTTTTTGTAAACAGTTGAATTGGGACTCGAGACCACTTCCATTGAGTCCAAAATGGCGTTTACAACTTTTTTGAGTATAAACATCGATATGTTTGGAGTTGAGTAGAATTTTGCTATTTTTCTATTTTGGGCTTTGGGTTTGGGTTTCAGCCCACTAACCCAACATAATACCACAACTCCTCTACTCTTCATCCATTCACTCATTCTATTTCCAAACACTCAAGCTAAAGAAAAATGGGGGAAAGAATGGGAAATAGAAATTCCTAAACCCTAGTTTTGATTAGGAAACTCAAATTCATGTCCAAAATCAAGGAGAAGCTTAGGTAAGCATCCTCTTCATCTTCTCCATCTCAATCTCTCTCCAATTTCAGAAATTTCATATAACCTAACTTAGGAAATATTTGCTTATGATCATAGATTGGAGCTTCTAGAGTTGAAGTTGAAGAGTGGTTGATCTTTCCTTTGTTTTTGAGCTTATCATTCGTTGTTTTTGGGTTTAAAGGTGAGTTCTTTAACTCACATCTATGACTATAACTTTCATTATTGTTAGGTATGAATTCCTAACATTTTTTCATGTTCATTTGCTTTTGATTTGAATTGATTTGGTGAATTTTCCAATTTTTGGGTTTTGAAGTCTAATTTTATGAAAATCCTACTATGGATGTTTGGACATGATATTTGGGGTGTATCGAAGAGCCTATATGGCTGGGTTGTCGCTTGGCATAAATCCCTAGTCGTCGTTGCTCGTCCGATCGCTTCCGAATCGTTTTGGCCATCTTGGCCTAGGCAAATTGTTGCCCAGACCAGGTGACCAGACGTCTGGTTATCAAGTCCAGACGTCTGGTTATAGACCTGGAGGAAAAAAATATACACGGTAGAAAAAAATAAAATGGCAGAGACTAATTCCAGATGTCTGAAATATAGGTTCATACGTTTGATTAGGGCTAAGGCGTCTTCTTCGAAATTTCAGACGTCTGGGAGGTTTTCTGAAAATTTCCAGAAAACAAATCCAGACGTCTTGATTCTAAACCAGACGTCTGGAACTATTCAGTTTTTTCTATTTGCCTATTCTTTGAATGAATTTCCAATGTTAATTGATTTTTGTTGATCCGGTTAGTTGTTATCACTTATTATCGACTTTGATGACTTCTGTCTTTGGATTTTTGGGAATATCCATTTGATGGATTTGATATCGATTTTTATGGATTTAATTCACATTCTCGTATGTGAATTTTTGATGATTAATTGTTTCTACAATCATTTCTGTGATTTGTCACTTTAAAATACAAAGGTTTCTATACTAGTAGTAAATACTCAAACTCTTTCACAAAAACGATTTCAATGCTACTTTTAAATACAAAGCTCGTTTTTAAAACCGTTTTCCAAATCTATTAGTATATACAAACCTTTACCTCATTTGTATGAGAAATCCAATTAAACGGCTTAGCAAAACAAGTGGTATGAAACGCTTGTGTTTACTTCGTCGGTTAGTTCTTGGACTTGTTCGATTGAATTCTTGTGACAATTTTTGAGTGGAAATCTACAATTTGTTCGTAAATATTTAAGTTAAGCCAGTGGTTATGGGACATGAAGCTAAACTCATTTATTTACTAGCTTGGTGTAATTTACACTTGTCGATCAATGATGATCCTTTGGTGATTTAGACTAGCGATGTGCGATGTCTCTTTGTCCACGTGGGGGACTGTACCCCGATTTATGGAGCTTCGTCTCATTTTTATAGGCTAGCGACCTATGGATTTTATTGGAGTTCGGTTCATCGGGTGTAATGATGTACTACGTCGTTGTTCCGGCTTATTGGAGTTCGGATCATCGGGCGTAACGCTGTACTACGTCGTTGTTCCGGCTTATTGGAGTTTCAGGTTCATCGGGTGTAACGCTGTACTACGTCGTTGTTCCGAATTATTTGAGTTTCAGGTTCCTCGGGCGTTTCGCTGTACTACGTCGTTGCACCGGCGCTATTGTTAGCGACCATGGGATAGCGACCCGTTTGTGATACACGTGTTGGTGAGTTTTCATGCTCCCGTTTGTGATAGGCCTTCCCCTTTTTGTGATTTCTGGATTTCTGGTTGATGAATCTAGAATTTGTGTTTCACCAATTTTTGCGATTGACATTGATATATTTTGTCAATATTTTTGTTTTGGTGAATAATTTAAAGAATATAACATTCTTTTTAGTGTTTGAGAATATTTGAGATATTGTATGATTTTTGTTTTTATCTGATGTATACTTGTCACAGTATGGCATTATTGTTATCATACGTTTTTGTCATATTTCTTATCCTATCTCATTTTATATGATATTTATAGCTAGACTGATCCGTTTATTATTTTCTTCTTAAATAATACTCGGGTAAGACCGAGGTATTTCAGGTGCTTCTGCTTGACTTATTATCAGGGTCCGTCACCTGACTTTTGGCTAATTACTTTAGCTTAGTAGTTTTTGTTGTTATACATTCGAGATAGAGACTCCTTGATGTATAC
Source organism: Allium fistulosum (assembly GCA_030737815.1). NCBI lineage: Eukaryota > Viridiplantae > Streptophyta > Magnoliopsida > Asparagales > Amaryllidaceae > Allium > Allium fistulosum. The sequence continues at coordinate 269,956,077 of CM060902.1, read as the reverse complement.
TTATTATTTTGTCGATCACTTGTATCTATTCTTTTGTGATGTAGTGGATCTCGTTTGACCACTACTTTGATGTACACTTCTATGTGTTATATTCATATCTATTTCCGCCTTTGTGATATGAATATCTGTGACTGATTTGTGTTATGTTTATTTCTATATTTATTTCCGAAGGCAACTTAGCCACTGTGTGGCAGCTTTGAGTTTGTATTTGATATGTCGGATTTCCTCTTGAATTGAAATGCATGTCATACTATCTGACATATCCGTACTCGCACAAAGCAATTACATAGATGGTCGCTCCTCAACAACCTTATTCTTCATGCTAGTCGACGGCATTACCCCGTAGTATTCATGGCTAGTGTGAGTATGGAGGTGGGGTGTAACGACCCGACTTTCCAGACCCGGAAAATCGAACCATTTTAGTTAAGAAGAAGAGGTAGAAGAAGAAAAATAGAAAACAACATCAGAATCTAACCATCGCAGCGGAATAAAATATAATATATATTAACAGATCTTTACACAAATCAAAACTATATCAGTTTTATATAATATAGCATCAGAGTATACACCAGAGAACACATAACATACAACTGGACAATAACCATATCATGTCCACAATACAATAGAGTACAACAATCAACACAGCGGAATATATATATATAAACAAGTACGGGAGATACGTCTCGCCATCCAGCTCATCTCCTGAGCTCCACAGCATCATATCCTGTAACCTAAAATACTCGGTCTGACCCGAGCATCATATAAAACAATACCCGAGTCAGTCTGGAATACCAGCGTGAGAAAATCACACTCAATTGATTATTAAAGTTTTCAAAAATCCTTTTGAAAATAAAAGCATCTCGTAAGACCACGCCACAAATAAACATGTCGGGTTTTTACCTTACGATAGCTAAAACACTTTTTATAAAAATCCTCTGATATTATAATAGTGTCTATTCACAAATACTTATTAAAATAGCTGAAATTGTTACATGATTAAATTCCAGCATACTAGGTATACAAACAAATACCGTACAAGGCACGTAGGGAGAATGGATTTCCAACGAATGACTAGGCACTGGGGTACCACCTGTCACAGTACGTGGCCTAGATCACAGTACCGAGGAGTACGCCCGCTCCCCTGCAACACAAAGCCGGAATCACCTATGGGCAATTCCGAATATGATCACCCCACGGTTGGGATCAGCAACCGCGCCACTAAGCCGAAATAAAAGGGACATCTAGACAGGGATGACCATACTCTCCAGTGGGGGCTACCCACGAAGCCTTGCTGCATAACCCCTGATTTTCAGTCATTCCCGGTTGATGAGGCTTGAGGCTAAACGATACCTTTTCAGAACATATCCCTTAGAATGCCCATCGTCCACCTGACGATGTCACGAAAGCATTCGTCCATACAAGTCCGTCCCGGGTCCGAACGGAACCGAAGGCACTACTCCTACTACATCCATTTTGGAAATATCCTCAGGATTAGTAGCGACTAGCCCTTGCACTTCACTGCTCCATCTTCGACTCCGAACACGTTACACGAAACGTACAAACCGGATCGAAGTGGTATTCGAGTCTCCAGACCTAGAATCCCGGTATACGGAAACTCGATCCCGGTCTCTTCGAAACGATCAGCGCATTTGGCCAATATTGATAGTCGGTTATTTAACTATCAATTTACATCCACAAGCAACCATCACACAATAAATAATTTCCCACATTATTTATTTGCCCAAATATCTTTCCAAGATATATTTCCAAATTTTCAAAGCTCATTTGAAAACAATTTCAAACAGTTTCCGCTTACGGAATACATTTCCAAATATTTATTTCCTCTGAAACACCAAGTACAAAACACTTTTAGATTTTAAAATAATTTAAAAACACTTTATTTTAAATATATCTTATAACATTGAAATCAAACTACTTTAATACTTTATTAAAAATATATACTTTAAAATAAACCACTTTATAATATAAACTAAATTTCTCCTTTTAAAACATAATAGCAAATCTCTTTTATATAATTACTACAATAATATATTTTGAAATCTTACTTTAAAGTTTAAACATTTAAAAATAATAGATTTTTCCAAACATACTTACTTAGGAAATTAACATTTAGAAATAATCACTTTTCTAAAACATGCTTTTAAAAACACAATTAGAACTTTTAACTTATATTAAAAATTACTTTGAAAACGTACTTGGCTATCCAGAGAAATACACTTCTCATTCCCATCTTTTAAAAATAAATCAACATTTATTTTTAAACCAATTCATATCCCTTTATAAATTCCCACCTTGAATTCATATCTCAAATATCCACTGATATTCCATTTCACTTTATAAACCCAGTTTATAAATTCCAAAATCTCACTTCTCTTTTAAATTCCAAATCCCAAAGTATTTAAATCAAATTTATAATTGATTTCTCAATTTATTTTACTTTGAAATAAATTTCCTTACTTAATCCATTTATTTCCAAATTCATTAACTTCCAGATTTTATTTCTCATTATGATTTAAAATCTTTAAACTGAACACAAGTTTCAGATTTCCCAAATTCCTTCCTCCTTTTTAATTACATTTAAACATTGAATTAAAATAAATTATTTATTCTTTTAAATAATATCACATAAGTTTTCTTTAAATTCAATATTTCTCTGTTTATTCAAAATTCTTCTTTTCCATATTTAATTTATTCGAATTCACTAGAATTACTTAACTTAAATTTTATTCTTTATTTCTTTCCAAAAATCCAATTCAATTGCTTTTGATAACCCATTATACTGGGAAATTCAATCCAACCAGATTATCCAATATAAATCATCACAGGATATCAACAATCATATCACAGAATATTTAAACAAAATTAAATATTTTGAGGAATCCAGTCGGATCCCTCCAACCTGTTTCCCTGCATCCACAGATGTTAGCACAATACCAATTCCACTTCGAGGTGGAATATCGCGGTATATGGGTTTTATAAAATATCATCCGCTATTATGCGACGCATAGGGTCTCATCCGCTATATAAATGCGGGAATATCAACAACTCAAATATATACATATGCCAATATGTATATATTGGTATATACTACTATATATAGTATAGTACATCAATCAATGCAATCATCCAATCAATTATTTAAATTTAACCATTTAAATTTAAATCTAACTGAGTGAGATTAACTCACCTTTGCTTTTAAAATTTGCAGTCCAATTCCAGCTTGATTTCCTTTTAGGTTTCAAACCTTGAATAACAATTTACGATTCATTAACATTCGACCTTACCAGAAGAGCACGCGCTCGTCCAAAAATCACGTGTCACAGGCAACGCCCCGATACCCTTCGAACTTGAAGCCGCCGTCTCGAACATGCCTGCATCCCACTCGCGATGCCGACCCCAAACACCCCTCGTTCACGACTCGATCGATCGTGATAAATCGCCACCGCCGGCGTCAATCGACGACCCTCCAAGCTTGAATTCGAGTGTTCGTTCCCCTATTGTCGAAGTTGATTTGATCGAACAACAAGGAGGAAAAAAAAAGAATCTCGATTACACTGAAACGAAGGAAACGCGGCTTCGATCTGAAAAAGAAGGCCATGACTTTGATTTGTAATCGAATTTTGATTTCGATTTAGGCCGCGTTCATTCATTTTTTTCGTTTCGGCTGTAATATTTTAAAAAGAGGAGACGTGGGTTCTAGCAGGAGGTAGCGTGTTGAGGAATGGGTAAAGGATGGCGTATATCAGAAGGTAAACTATAGTGAATATGAGGTGACAGGAAAAAGTTTTTGACGTGAAATAAAGTTGCCTATCTAAACAATGTATCAATTTTGATTTGGATTTAAATTTTAAATCAATTCGAATTACACAATCAGAAATCTGGACCTCCTATCGCAGCGTGCCGCTAGGCGTTCATAATGTTATATGCCTATTTCGAACGAAATGGAAAAGGTTTCGACTCCAAATTCGATCGTATGGAGAAGATAGCTTTTCGGACCAGTTAAAATATTAAATTTCAATTTAATTTCAGCGCGTTTGCTTATCGTACGCTCACGCGCTATTCCCAAACGCTATAAAAATTGAAATCCGATAATAATACAATATTACGGATCTAATGGAACTGGTTTTGTCGAATTCCGAGACTGTGCCTCGGAAGGCTATTTTAAAATTCAATTTCAACGGTATAAATTTTAAAACCGAACAAACCACTATAAATTTCAATTTTACAAATTCTATTACCTTCAGTATTATCAATATGAATTTTATAAGCCTTCAAAATATTTTTAGTTAGCTTAGAATACCAGATTTATTATTTTATCCAACTTCAAATAATTTAATTTAATAACTAATTCACCCAAAACAGCGATATTTGAAATTTAAGTTAATAATTAATCTCTGAATATTTAAAATTAATTAAGTATTCCAATTTCAAATACTCAAAAATTCCGGGTCGTCACATTCCTCCCCCTTAAAAGAATTTCGTCCCCGAAATTACTAGTTAGGAAGAATGATTCAATCCCCGTTAACTATTTCCCAAATTCAAACAGTTTTAACAATACCCAAACAATCTTTTATTAATGATACACTAATCATCTTTTAACTTTCCAAACTTATTCATAAGTTCAATCCAAATCACTTACTTATCAATTCAAATCTAAATTTGAATTCAAATTTTAAATTATCAAAATTTTCTCAAAGTTTTTCTAACTTCCTAAATTTCCGAAAAATTTCCCAGCGTCTCCTTTGCGCGGCTAGCTCGGTACAACTACAAAATGGCTCTACGGCCTCCCAATCTCAAAAAGAAAACAAAAAGCCAAGTGGCTGGATCAAAAACCCAATCAAATTTCATATAGAAATTCAAATACATACCTTTTTGTCGGGCCATTAAATTTTATCTTCTAAAATCAAAATCTCAATTTATCCATTGCTTTTATACACCTGTATATCCTACTAAGCAATAATATTCAATCACAATTCCAAAGTCATTATATACTTTCCTTTACAAATTTTCAATATTTGCTTTACTTAAGCCCGTACGATGCACATATATCATCCGTACGCAATATCACATTCGATCGCTCAATCGATCACACAATTTCACTTTCGAACTAGTATCGTCCACCCGACTTCCTAGTGCGGACTCAGATCTGGTTTCTTGATCGGAAACCGTCATTCTCCTTGCATAGTCACAAACTATGATAGAGAATTCCCAGAATCAATCAACAATCCATATCCAGGTTCGCCTTTGAAAATCGAGTGAAAAATTCTGATTCGGATCGATAAAACTATCTCGAAATTCTGTGTTCGACATCTGGACCAAATAGCTATGCGAATAAAATAATATACGTACATCTTACGTATAAATTTCAATTGATTATCAGTTATATCAATTCTCCTTTATTCACATTCCTTTTTGATTGTTATCCCCTTATTCACAACTATCCCATTTCACAACTTCAGTTTTAGTCCTCATTCAACTATTCACTTAGTATATATTTTTTCAAAATTACTAAGTATATTTCCAATACAAATTTTCTTAAGAATTTCATTCTTCAATTCTTAAGTCCAATATAATTTTTCTTATATTCATTTACTACTTCACCACTGAAGTGTATATATTCAAATTGAACTCCCATTTCATATGAATTCCAACTTACTTCAATTTACTACTTCATTTCAAATTTTTTCCTTAAATTCAATTCATCTCCAACTTCCAAAAATTGAATTTTATTTAGCTCGAAAACAATCCAAGTTAATTCATTCAATAACTATTTCTCAACTTGTTTAAACCACTCCTCTGTTGAGTTCAGTTTCCATTCAACATTTACTTAAGTCAACAACTTAAGTTTATTTTCCATTTAACCAACCCTTTAAAGTTTCATTTCCATCTTTCATTTGATTCTTATTTAATCAAATTCCATCCAATTATTTATTTAATATAAGTGGTTCATTCACTCAATCATTATGAATTTTATTTTTCCATACTCAATTCATCTGGGATTATTTTATTAATAACCAGGTCATTTCCAATTTATTTTCACTTATTTGGATTCCATTCGCAATCCAAACCATCACTATGTTAATCCAATTTCATTAACTCACAATTCAATTTCATTAACTAATTTATTATCTAATTAGTTCCTCCGCTGGTTAAAATTAAATACTTGCTTTTTAAATCCCAAATATCACTTCACTTAATCATCTTAAGTTCAATTTATTTTATAACTCAAGTTTGGATTTATTTAAAAATTAAGATTGCTCATCTTAGCCGTTTCCATTTGATAATTACAATTTCAAATTATAACTCTTAATGGTTCAAAGAAATGAATTCCCATTTATGACCTACAATTTCATTTCTATTCATAAGTTTTAACTTACTTACTTAAGATCTAGGACTATTCATTTAAGTCCATTTCCATCTTTACAATCAAATTTCAAATTATTACACTTAAGAACTTAAGAATATGAATTTCTTTACACAATTATAAGCATTTTACATTACCTTTATATCCAATTCAATTCAACTTCAACTTATTTACATTTAATTCAATTCCAATTCTCAATTTTATTTAACTTATCTTAAGTTAAATTCAAATATATTTTATTCACCTTCATATACTCTAATTCTTTTATCTACCAACCTATATTACTCATTGAGTTATTTCCATCTCATAATTATAATCCCAGAATTAAGCTTTCATTCCCTTCTTATTTAAATCAACTTCATTCTATACTTTATGTTGTTGATTCATTTAAATTTCCACATTTATTTTTTAAATAGAATTCCCAGAATTCAATTGCCCGGTTTTATTTCAAAACCATTTTGAATCCATAAATAACTCATACATATCTGGTATATCACATCAAATCCCAATTTCCAAAACAATCTGCTTTTACCAAACAATTTTCCCTTTGAATTTCAAAACCAACCCAGTTCACAATCACTTCCAATTTAAAACAGTTTGGTAGCAATTTCTCTTTGGAAACTCGAAAATAGACATCGATGATGCTGCAGTCATCACCGAAATTATTTTCCAGCGACCGAAAGAGAATTTAATGCTTTTATCACTTTAAAACTTTTCAAACATTTTTAATTCCTAAATCCCAACAGATTTCAATTCAATTTCAAAATATTCATGAAATAATATCACCATTATCTCCCCAAAACCTTTAAAACTATTTTTAAATCCAAAGGAATTTAAACATTTCCCAAAACTTCAAATTCAAAATCCATTCAATTTTATACCCAAACATTTCTCTGGAATTCTATCACGTTTTATTTCAAGTTATAAGTCACATTTACAATTTACATTTACAAATTTCATTTGTTTATGAATTTATCTCATTGATTATAAATCACATTTGTAATTCACATTTGTATATAAAGTTTATTTCAATTTATAAATTGCATTTATAATCTACATTCTCAAATTCCATTTGTTATATAAATTTATTCTTCAACTTAGGTTATAAGTTTTCAATTTCTGATTCAATTTTTACACAATGATGATAATAATCTAATATCATCGCTTTCTAACAACCAAGCAACCAAATATATAACTATAATAATTTCAAAAAAAAAAATTATACAAAATAATTTGGGCAAAATTATTTCATTCACCCTATTTAAAACAATATTGTGTCGAACTGTTCTATTCAAGTGTTTAGAAACCCCTTCGATACAGTTGTCCAGACTATGCCGACGAAGGTTCATATGCCACTCAATAAATGAACCAACACAATATAAAACCATTTTATATTCACTAACAAATACGCGCTCATATCTATTAATACTCTCAAAATTCCCACCAGAGCCAAGGTTATCGCTAGCCTAAGCTCTGATACCAACTGTAACGACCCGACTTTCCAGACCCGGAAAATCGAACCATTTTAGTTAAGAAGAAGAGGTAGAAGAAGAAAAATAGAAAACAACATCAGAATCTAACCATCGCAGCGGAATAAAATATAATATATATTAACAGATCTTTACACAAATCAAAACTATATCAGTTTTATATAATATAGCATCAGAGTATACACCAGAGAACACATAACATACAACTGGACAATAACCATATCATGTCCACAATACAATAGAGTACAACAATCAACACAGCGGAATATATATATATAAACAAGTACGGGAGATACGTCTCGCCATCCAGCTCATCTCCTGAGCTCCACAGCATCATATCCTGTAACCTAAAATACTCGGTCTGACCCGAGCATCATATAAAACAATACCCGAGTCAGTCTGGAATACCAGCGTGAGAAAATCACACTCAATTGATTATTAAAGTTTTCAAAAATCCTTTTGAAAATAAAAGCATCTCGTAAGACCACGCCACAAATAAACATGTCGGGTTTTTACCTTACGATAGCTAAAACACTTTTTATAAAAATCCTCTAATATTATAATAGTGTCTATTCACAAATACTTATTAAAATAGCTGAAATTGTTACATGATTAAATTCCAGCATACTAGGTATACAAACAAATACCGTACAAGGCACGTAGGGAGAATGGATTTCCAACGAATGACTAGGCACTGGGGTACCACCTGTCACAGTACGTGGCCTAGATCACAGTACCGAGGAGTACGCCCGCTCCCCTGCAACACAAAGCCGGAATCACCTATGGGCAATTCCGAATATGATCACCCCACGGTTGGGATCAGCAACCGCGCCACTAAGCCGAAATAAAAGGGACATCTAGACAGGGATGACCATACTCTCCAGTGGGGGCTACCCACGAAGCCTTGCTGCATAACCCCTGATTTTCAGTCATTCCCGGTTGATGAGGCTTGAGGCTAAACGATACCTTTTCAGAACATATCCCTTAGAATGCCCATCGTCCACCTGACGATGTCACGAAAGCATTCGTCCATACAAGTCCGTCCCGGGTCCGAACGGAACCGAAGGCACTACTCCTACTACATCCATTTTGGAAATATCCTCAGGATTAGTAGCGACTAGCCCTTGCACTTCACTGCTCCATCTTCGACTCCGAACACGTTACACGAAACGTACAAACCGGATCGAAGTGGTATTCGAGTCTCCAGACCTAGAATCCCGGTATACGGAAACTCGATCCCGGTCTCTTCGAAACGATCAGCGCATTTGGCCAATATTGATAGTCGGTTATTTAACTATCAATTTACATCCACAAGCAACCATCACACAATAAATAATTTCCCACATTATTTATTTGCCCAAATATCTTTCCAAGATATATTTCCAAATTTTCAAAGCTCATTTGAAAACAATTTCAAACAGTTTCCGCTTACGGAATACATTTCCAAATATTTATTTCCTCTGAAACACCAAGTACAAAACACTTTTAGATTTTAAAATAATTTAAAAACACTTTATTTTAAATATATCTTATAACATTGAAATCAAACTACTTTAATACTTTATTAAAAATATATACTTTAAAATAAACCACTTTATAATATAAACTAAATTTCTCCTTTTAAAACATAATAGCAAATCTCTTTTATATAATTACTACAATAATATATTTTGAAATCTTACTTTAAAGTTTAAACATTTAAAAATAATAGATTTTTCCAAACATACTTACTTAGGAAATTAACATTTAGAAATAATCACTTTTCTAAAACATGCTTTTAAAAACACAATTAGAACTTTTAACTTATATTAAAAATTACTTTGAAAACGTACTTGGCTATCCAGAGAAATACACTTCTCATTCCCATCTTTTAAAAATAAATCAACATTTATTTTTAAACCAATTCATATCCCTTTATAAATTCCCACCTTGAATTTATATCTCAAATATCCACTGATATTCCATTTCACTTTATAAACCCAGTTTATAAATTCCAAAATCTCACTTCTCTTTTAAATTCCAAATCCCAAAGTATTTAAATCAAATTTATAATTGATTTCTCAATTTATTTTACTTTGAAATAAATTTCCTTACTTAATCCATTTATTTCCAAATTCATTAACTTCCAGATTTTATTTCTCATTATGATTTAAAATCTTTAAACTGAACACAAGTTTCAGATTTCCCAAATTCCTTCCTCCTTTTTAATTACATTTAAACATTGAATTAAAATAAATTATTTATTCTTTTAAATAATATCACATAAGTTTTCTTTAAATTCAATATTTCTCTGTTTATTCAAAATTCTTCTTTTCCATATTTAATTTATTCGAATTCACTAGAATTACTTAACTTAAATTTTATTCTTTATTTCTTTCCAAAAATCCAATTCAATTGCTTTTGATAACCCATTATACTGGGAAATTCAATCCAACCAGATTATCCAATATAAATCATCACAGGATATCAACAATCATATCACAGAATATTTAAACAAAATTAAATATTTTGAGGAATCCAGTCGGATCCCTCCAACCTGTTTCCCTGCATCCACAGATGTTAGCACAATACCAATTCCACTTCGAGGTGGAATATCGCGGTATATGGGTTTTATAAAATATCATCCACTATTATGCGACGCATAGGGTCTCATCCGCTATATAAATGCGGGAATATCAACAACTCAAATATATACATATGCCAATATGTATATATTGGTATATACTACTATATATAGTATAGTACATCAATCAATGCAATCATCCAATCAATTATTTAAATTTAACCATTTAAATTTAAATCTAACTGAGTGAGATTAACTCACCTTTGCTTTTAAAATTTGCAGTCCAATTCCAGCTTGATTTCCTTTTAGGTTTCAAACCTTGAATAACAATTTACGATTCATTAACATTCGGCCTTACCAGAAGAGCACGCGCTCGTCCAAAAATCACGTGTCACAGGCAACGCCCCGATACCCTTCGAACTTGAAGCCGCCGTCTCGAACATGCCTGCATCCCACTCGCGATGCCGACCCCAAACACCCCTCGTTCACGACTCGATCGATCGTGATAAATCGCCACCGCCGGCGTCAATCGACGACCCTCCAAGCTTGAATTCGAGTGTTCGTTCCCCTATTGTCGAAGTTGATTTGATCGAACAACAAGAAGGAAAAAAAAAGAATCTCGATTACACTGAAACGAAGGAAACGCGGCTTCGATCTGAAAAAGAAGGCCATGACTTTGATTTGTAATCGAATTTTGATTTCGATTTAGGCCGCGTTCATTCATTTTTTTCGTTTCGGCTGTAATATTTTAAAAAGAGGAGACGTGGGTTCTAGCAGGAGGTAGCGTGTTGAGGAATGGGTAAAGGATGGCGTATATCAGAAGGTAAACTATAGTGAATATGAGGTGACAGGAAAAAGTTTTTGATGTGAAATAAAGTTGCCTATCTAAACAATGTATCAATTTTGATTTGGATTTAAATTTTAAATCAATTCGAATTACACAATCAGAAATCTGGACCTCCTATCGCAGCGTGCCACTAGGCGTTCATAATGTTATATGCCTATTTCGAACGAAATGGAAAAGGTTTCGACTCCAAATTCGATCGTATGGAGAAGATAGCTTTTCGGACCAGTTAAAATATTAAATTTCGATTTAATTTCAGCGCGTTTGCTTATCGTACGCTCACGCGCTATTCCCAAACGCTATAAAAATTGAAATCCGATAATAATACAATATTACGGATCTAATGGAACTGGTTTTGTCGAATTCCGAGACTGTGCCTCGGAAGGCTATTTTAAAATTCAATTTCAACGGTATAAATTTTAAAACCGAACAAACCACTATAAATTTCAATTTTACAAATTCTATTACCTTCAGTATTATCAATATGAATTTTATAAGCCTTCAAAATATTTTTAGTTAGCTTAGAATACCAGATTTATTATTTTATCCAACTTCAAATAATTTAATTTAATAACTAATTCACCCAAAACAGCGATATTTGAAATTTAAGTTAATAATTAATCTCTGAATATTTAAAATTAATTAAGTATTCCAATTTCAAATACTCAAAAATTCCGGGTCGTCACATTGAAATCAAACTACTTTAATACTTATTAAAAATATATACTTTAAAATAAACCACTTTATAAATATAAACTAAATTTCTCCTTTTTAAAACATAATAGCAAATCACTTTATATAATTACTACAATAATAGATTTTGAAACTACTTACTTAGGAAATTAACATTTAGAAATAATCAATTTTCTAAAACATGCTTTTAAAAACACAATTAGAACTTTTAACTTATATTAAAAATTGCTTTGAAAACGTACTTGGCTATCCAGAGAAATACACTTCTCATTTCCATCTTTTAAAAATAAATCAACATTTATTTTTAAACCAATTCATATTCCTTTATAAATTCCCACCTTGAATTTATATTTCAAATATCCGCTGATATTTTATTTCACTGCGATGGTTAGATTCTGATGTTGTTTTCTATTTTTCTTCTTCTACCTCTTCTTCTTAACTAGCGTCACACTTACACTGTAAATTTCTATATCTTATATAAAAAGGAAGGTTTATATTTCGTTTGGAATTACAAGAAATTAACTTTTTATGGTTGTTGAAATAGGCAGTACAAAATATGGTAAACATCCCTATTTTATGCATCTCTTTCTTTTTATATGTATTCCTTGTCATTTCAAATGACACACTTTTATTTATTTTAAAATTGATAATGTATCGAAACCCAGGCTACAACATCATATTCCAACGAATTAAATATCACTTAAACCCTTAAAATCTTATTGTGATTTCTTTATTTTACATTCTTATTTTTCAATATCCATTTAAGTAACAATCTGGGATTATCACATCATTTATAAATTCATGATCTACTATTATTCAATAGTAAATTTAGGGATTGTTAATGCCTACATCTTTTCCTGATGTACATTCATATAACATATAGATATACCATGTTAACAATAATAGAATATGTGGGCAGAGCTTATAATTTCATTGCATGTGTATAGGTTTAGCCTAAAAAGTCCAATTTACATTTCAGGCATATAGGAATATATCTACAATGATATAATCTAGTATTATATAAAAGTATATAATATTCTCACTCACCATTTTAGCATTCCAAATCTCCAGATCTAATCCCTGTTATTCTAATTTGACTCCTTCTTCTCCCCATATGAATATATACCGCAAGCATATAAAGGTCTATTAGATATCTAGATTAGAAAAGAGATTTGGATTTGATTTGTATTTAAGATCTGCATTTTATTTGTATTTAAGATCCAGAAGTACAATTTATCTCGGCTTTGACGATTTGATTTGACCGTACTCCTCTTCTCTATCATCTTCTACAATTTTCCAATTATTTATATACGTTTAGCTGGAACTAATTTAAGAATTTAGAAATTTGTGAGGAAGAGAAAATGGCAGAGCTTTCACGAATATTAGAAAATATGGGTTTTGAAGTGGGGGTCTATGTATGTATTTATAAGCGTTCAAATCAATGCAAGCCGTTAGATTAAACCATTTTAAATCCATGCCGTTTTGGCCAATATTTACTATCGTTTTAACACTGGCCATGGTCGACCGCTTGCCCTTCACGGTTGACCGCTATCGGTCAATCATGATGCATCCTAGGTTGACCGTGTACCTGTTAATTTAGCGTTGTTCGATTTTTGTTATTTTATTACTTATTTAACCGTCATTAATACTTTTTCCCTATTAATGCTTTCCTAACATCTAATTGAATGTTAAATGTCCGTTAAGTTTAACTGTTTGCAATTAACATTAGTTAATTATTATTTGTTTCCTTAAATACATATATAATTATTTCTGATTCTAAAATTTCAAACGTCAATAACCTTTTCATTTAAACTCCAATTGAAAAACTTTATATATGAAAATTGATCAGAAAATCGCCATGAACCTAATGGTACTTGTTTCGTAGCTAAATTATGACATTTGTAAAAATTTAATTTTTCACCGTTGTTATTTATTTATTTATTATCGTTAAAATTACAAGATATTACACTGATCTTGAGGAATGCTCAACAAATCATACTCCAATATACGATGGATAACTCCTTATCGGTCGTATCATGTATAACTCCTAACCCATGGTTCCTTGTTCAAATATTATTTTTACATTGAGTAAAGCTCAACAAGTAAAAGGAGATTATTCACTTATACCCACTATTCCACGACGGTCGAAGTACTATATATATCTTAAGGAAAGCTCAACAAATATGTGTAAGTATCTTACTTCGTCTACTCTATACATTAATAATACTACACATTGTAGGAAACAGTGTAGTATAAATTATACTAGTGTGGATGGATCTTAAGGCTGCTATAACACTAGAGGGGGTGAGAATAATGTTTTATACTACTTCGGATTGACCAATCCTATATCTAGTCCTGTACAATATCAGTACGGATTTCCTTTCAATGCCCACTTTAATTAGGTAGTAAGCAAACCATAATACAATCTTGGTTTCAATGTAATAAGATACACCCTTCTAACTTTCTGAGCTCATGGTAGACTCTCTTGTTTTACCGGGCAACAAGATCGTCCACTTGATTTGAACGGGTAACAAGTACACCCACTTGATTTGAATGGGCAACAACCACACGTACTTAGAATAGCAGTAGTGAGTTATTGATTACAAATACAAAGAGTTGTAACTTGGATACAAAAATAGCCCTTTTATAGCACTTTGATTTTTTAACTGGTAAAAGAAAATTTTAGAACAACAAGAGAATGATTTGAATACTTGAAAAACAATGAGTAGATTATAGAGAATAAATATAGTGAGGTAGAGGATGAATTTGAGTGGATTTAAACAGCATAAAAGTGGATTTTCTGAAATATATAACGAGGATTTGGAGTAAGAAGAATGTCGTGAATAGTTGGTAAAAAATTTGTTTTTCAGTCCTCTTTATATAGTGTTTGAAGGGACGTGTCCATTCACAAAAGGATGGAGCACAAAAACATAACTCTTCAAATTTTAGAAAACTGTCTAACGATATATATGCCAACATCTTAAGTAAGATATGTCGACATATCCTTATATGTTGGGAGAAACAATAATATTTCTAAAGTGTTATAAAATTCTTAAATTTTGAAAAATAGTTTAAAAATAGTTTTTAAATGCTTTAATATATAAAAAATTTATAATATATTTGTATAAATATATTTTGAAAATAGAATAGATTTTTGGTGAGAGAGTATTTCAAATAAAAGAAAGTTGCTATTCAAAGACTTTAACAAATTTATCTATTGTCAATTAATTATTATCTATAGTCTTGAACTCTTCATATCTTTGTCTACAAACTAACAAGTCTTCAATTGTCTAGATCATCTCTGAACCTTGATCTCTAGTCTCTTTACTGATCAGTTTTCAAACTCGATTATCCTGCACTTGTATAAACCTGTATAACATCCTACAAAATATTCTATACTATTTGAGAAATATTAGTACCTATATTTATATGGTTATTGTCATCTAAATCAATATTCATAGTATTAACAATCTCCCCCTTTTTGAGGATGACAACCATGTAAATATTTTTATTATAAAATATAATGTAATTCCCTCTATTTTGAATAACTCCTCCTTAGTCTATGCATATATTATATTTTATATATTTTATCCGCCTTTGTCATCAACAAAAATAGATAAAGAAAAATATACTCCCCTTAAATGTAACATATTAAATACTATGAAATGTGATAATGTTGTATATGGAATCAAAATCAATACTAATGCAAAACATTATTTTTGAGAAATAACTTTATATATATATATATATATATATGCATTTATAAGTACATCTATTTAAACCATATATTCAAGAGAAGACATATCATCCATAGCAAACTATTTCATTTATAACAAACCAAACCGTGCCATTAAACCAAAGCAAACATACAAGTTTAAACCAAACTTACAAGTTAAATAAAACAAATCAAACTAAAACAAATACATACCTATGATACCTATTACATTCACAAATTAACATTTTGTTTTAATTATTGGCGATTTGTGGATGGTGCAATTTAGGTAGTGAAAAAAAAATCCTTTTTATTCCACTAAATTGCCAGTAGCATCATAACTGATTTATCCTACACAACGTTCTCTATCCTCATCATATTCATCTTCATTATCATTATCGTCGTAATCCTCATCATCATCCTGATTCATAAGGTTATGAATTTCAACACTAATTTAGGGATCTCCCTCTTCAATAACTATTGGATTTGCGTGATTATCCAATAGATGCTTCTATAGATTCCTCAACAATCTTCCTTGCTTCTTTTGTTCATTTTTGAATCGAATTTGCATCCATTCAATCAGTAAGAATTGTGAGAATATGCTTTATTTCCTTTTCGATTTTTCCTAGTCTTGAGAACGTGAAGTCACGAAACGGGCTTGATTCTTCTCTTGGACATTTGGAGTTGGATGGATCCATTATTGATTAATTAAATTTGAGTTTTCAAAAAGAAGAAGATGAGAATAAGTAATCGGTTTTGAATTTTGAAGTGGGAGGGAAAATAGTTTTTATGAAAACTGTTGGGTATGTCGACATAGGCTTCCTAGTATATTGACATATACAAGGTAACTTTTTTCATTTTTCCTTTTAATTTGTAAATAATAAAAGTAATTGTTTCTAGATTTATGTAAATGAACATATTCCTAGTTCTCCTCTTAATCTGATGTAAGTATTTTGTGATAATGGTTTAGTTAAAATATCAGCTATTTGATTTTCTGTATTTATAAAGTCTAGTGTAATAACTTCTTTGTTTACGTTATCTCTTAAGAAATGATATCATATATCTATATGTTTTGTCCTAGCATGATGTGTTGATTCTTAGACAGATTTATTGCACTAGTGTTAGCACAATATATTGGTGATCGCCTAAATTTTAAACTGAAATCCCTTAAAGTTTGTTGCATATAAATACCTATGAATAGGCTAATGCTGCTGACATACTTTCTTCCTCAATTGTGGATATAAATACAAAGTTTTTCTTTTTACTGAACCAAGAGACAAGTGAGTGTCATCAAAAGTAATAGGTTCCACTTCTACCTTTTGATCAGATTTACATCCAGCATAATTAGCATCACTATATGATACTATGTCAAATGAATCTTCTTTTGAATAAAAGATCCCAAAGTCCAATTTGTTGTTAACATATCTTAAGATGCGTTTTATAGCTTTAAGATGTGTCTTCTTACGGTGTGATTGATATCCTGCACATACAGTATGCATGATATCGAGTTTATAGCTGTAATATAGAGTAAAGATCCTATCATATATACCAGTATATAGTTATTGGTCAATGTCATTTAAATTGTCTTCTTTATTAAGTTTCTGACTAGTTGCCATGGGTGTTGGGTTACCGCTTGTGTTAGACACTTCAAATCTCTTTACTAATTCTTTAGCATATTTTTCTTGATTTATAAATATCCCATTGTATAATTATTGGACTTGTAAACCTAGAAAGAATGTTAATTCTCCCATGTTGCTTATTTCAAATTCTTTAATCATTATGCCAACAAATTCTTTATTTAGTTGTTTATTTGTCGACCCAAAAATAATATCGTCCACGTATATTTTTATAAGTTAAATATCATGTAATGACCCAGAATTTCAACCATTTGAATTTGGAATATTTAATTGAGTTTAAATATTGAAAAGTTAATTTTATAAGTTAAATAACTTGAATTTCAAATATAGTGATTTATTTGATAATTAAATTGTTGAATTTAATAATTGGAATTGTTTGAATAGCTGAATCTTGAATTTAATGTGAATGAAAATGATTGCAAAAGTTGATTTAAATTTTACTTAAACAAGAATGAAATTGTTAACTTTTAAATTTGAATTTAAAAGTGATTAAATCGATTTTGGAAATTTCTCGTTTTAATTAACGTGTATAAATAGTATTTTTGGTCATAGTCTCAGATTTTCATGAAACCAGTTCCATGGGATCCGTAATAGTATATTATAGTACGCTGTCAAATTTCATGGTGATCGGATTAATCGTTTGATCGTGCGAAATCGAAACGCGTAGAAATTAAATTTAGAAATTAATATAAATAAGTGGGTCTGAAAACCTATCTTTTACATACGATCGAATTAGGCCTTGAGACTAGTTCCATTGCGTTCGGAATAGGGGTATAACATATAAAACGCTAAGCGACACGCCTGTTTGGAGTTCGAGAATTCTGGACGTTTAAAGCCAGATATTTTCTAATTTAAATAATATATACACACACACACACACCATCATCACACATTTCATACACTCAACGTACACACTTGTCTCCCCGTACCCTTCAACCTTACCATCTCGTGACTACCCATGCCTTTGTTAAAATAACCTATATGGAACTTCAAATTCAAAGGAAAAAAATCTAGATAAAAGAAAATACTTGATTTAAAAACTCAAAACTTGGACCTTTGATTTGAAAAATAATTAGTTCTTCATCTGGTAGAGGCACACGGCCTTTGGTTTACGTTCATCAGTGAAGGCGCGGTGGAGGTTTCACCTAGGGTTTAGATTTTAGTGGATTATGAGTGGAGATGGAAGGAATGGGATTTGTATTAGTGTTCGTGGGTGAAAGAGGTAACGGCGGCCAAGCCGAGGGGAGGTACGGCGGCCTGTGGCGCTTTGCGATGTAGGGTACGGCCTCAGTTCTAGTCGATGTCGCGATTGTAAAATGGGTGCGAGCTCGATGTCATGGGCGGCACGGTGGAGTACTTGGGAGGAGGAGCTGAATGGTGGTGTCGTTGGTGGGTTTCGTCGATGGGGGAGGAGGATTTTGATGGTTGAAGTTTGGCCGTGGGTGGGTTTTGCTGTTGGGGGTACTTTGAACAAAGAGGGAAGAAGGATAACAGTGTAATTAGTCTAACGATTATGTTATTTATGTTATTTTTATTTATTTATTTAAAATGTTAGTTAACCTATATCGAATTCATACGAGGTCCAAATTGAACGACACGAATCACGTTGCGATCGTATCGACGAAGGCAACACTATGGAGTTGGATTTAACGGATTTAGAGTTGTTGGGATTTTGGATTAAAATTGGACGTTCGTTCAATTTTAATTCAAAACGGAACTTTTGGACAAAACAAATTCAATGTGAGTTAATCTTACCTTTTTGGTTAATTAGAAAATTTATATAGTTAATAAATATTATTTATTGGATGTTTGGATATTTATTTTCTGATTGTTATTGATTGTTTGGATAATATATTAAATTATATGGTTAGTTGGATATATTCCCGCCTATTGGAGCGGATGAGACCCTATTACGTTCTCGTGTAAGAGCGGATGACCTTTTGTTTGCGAATCCCACCTCGAAGCGGTTGATTTTTATATTATTGATTATATGATGTATGTGATGCAGGGGGCCAGATTGGAGGGATCCAACGGGATTCCTCACACTGTTGATTTTAAATTTTCATATATATTGGAATATATGATATGTTGGATGTTATTGGATGACATGAATATGATTTTGTTTATTTAGGGCTTTAGTAACACTGGGCCTTGTTCTTGGTATTTTAAAATAAAATAATGATTTGATCTAAAATTGGATTTCAAAGTGATTTTGGAAATTTTACATGTTTAATAATTTTCTTAAGTAAAAGTATGATTTTTAGACATTAAAAGTTAATTGTTTTATGAAGTATATTAAATAGAGATTTTCAATTTGTAAACCAAAGATTTTTAAAATCTTAAAATAAGTATGTCCTTATAATTAAGGGGTATGCTTTAAAGTAGAAATAAAAATATTTTTATAAAAATATTTGTTAACCATTTTATATAAAGTAATATATATATATATATTTATATAGGTACATATATATTATAATGAAATTTATAAATGTGATAAGTTTTAAAAGTGAGATTTTACAAAAGAAGTGAAGATTTCCAAATCATATTTTGTTAATAAAAGGTATGGATTTATAAACAGTGTTTATAATAAAGAAAACTATTACCATTTAATAGATTGAAGAAATAAACCAAATGGTGAATTTATTATACGACGTGGAATGTCATTTTAGAAAATAGTTGATTCTATTTTGGAAATTGAAGGTGAGGATAAATTTTGGATTGTTAAACAATATTTTATAAATTGAAAGAAATTTATAAAAGAAAATTTATACCTATGGAAGCAAGGTTAAAAACAGGTAAAATGATGTTTTGAATGGCACTTTATGAATAAGTAAGATTTATATCGAAATGGAGTTATGACTGGAGTTCAGAAATAGATGGCTTTTATAAAAGGAAGTTTTATAAAATAGAAAAGATTTATAAATATAGTTTATAAATATGAAAATGGTCGTTTTGGAAATTTAGTATGGATTTTTATTATGGTAATATAATTATGTTTAAAAAGGTTATTAATTTATATTAATATTGTTTAAAAAGTGATTTATCAATATTTTAATATTTTGAAATGTTAACTATTTAAACATTATTAGTATGGTTTGAAATTAAATATAATTATTTATAAATAAAGTTTTGGAAATTTATTATTAGTATTTATAAAAATATTAAAGATAAATTATTCTTGTTATTTAAGAAAGTTTTGAAATTATTATTTAAATGTTTCAAATTTAGTATTTATTTATAATGTTTATTATTATACAATAGTGTTTTAAAGTAAAAGGTTAGAATTTATTAAAATTGTTTTCAAGATTTAGAAATGGAGTTTTTTAAACACATGGGGTTTTATAAGAGGAATCTTATAGTAGGATTGGAAAATATAAAGGAAGATTGCTTTAAAAAGGGTAAAAGCGTTTTATAAATGATTTTAAATATTTATAAAAGAATTTTAGAAATCAGTTTATAGATTTATAAAATGAGTTTTATAAATGGTTTTGTGAATTATAATAGGTTTATAAATGGTTTTTGAGTTGAATAAAAAAGGGAAATCTTTTCAAGTGTTGGTGGATATACTTATACCGTTGAGGTAAGTATATGGATATTTTTCAAGTATTGAAAATATAAGGGTGGTGAATGAATCTTTGTAAAAGTATTTTGGTTCAAATATTTATAAAGTGATTTGAGTTAATAGAAGGATTTGTTAAAAGAGGCCTAGTGTTGCTTGGTATCTAACAAATGTTGGTTTTTCTCTATGGAATTAAATTCTTGGTTGAATGTTTGTTATTCGATATTTAAATAACCGACTATCGAATTTGGACCCAAACGTAGCTTTGGAAATATCTAGGGGAAACACGTGAGTTATATGGCACAGTCATCTCCGATGATGTTGTACTGTGCGTATAAATCTCGTTTCGTTCTCCTTGGACAATGATATGGAAATCCGTCCACTAACGGTTAGGAGGTGATCTCCGCTCTTATCTTTGTCTGTTTATTTCCTAAAGAACTGGGGTTGAGTTTACCAGAAACCGTCGACTGTTTTTTAAAAGAGACCGGGATTAGATATGTTATCTGAAAACCACTTCGATCTAACTTAAGCGTTGTGAAGCGAAGAAATCTTAAGGATGATGGGAATTCAAAAACGGAGCTCTCAAGTGTTCCATTCAGTCCCAGAACGAACTTGTATGAATGAATGCTGGTATTGCATTGTTGCCAGGAGGGCAGTGTTAGCATTCCATGTGGGAAGTGCTATATAAAGGTAAACGTAGCCTCAAGCCTCATCAACCGGGAATGACTAAAACATGGGAGATGCAGTAGGGCTAAGTGGGTCGCTCCCAAGTAGGGTATGATCTTCCCTATCTAGAGTAGCTATTATCTCTCATTTGTATGCTTCAGGGCCAATTGACGGAGGGTTGATCATATACGATACTATCTAGTAAGGGGTAGGCCGGTCCTATGTAAGCAGGGGATCCAAGCGAGGTCTTTGGTGTTATTTTATCTAGAGATACACTGTGACGGGCATTACCCTAATAGCCCAGTCATTGTATGGAATCCATTCTCCAATACGAGCCTTTACAGTTTTAGTTGAAGAACCTAATATGCTGGAATTAAATAATGTAACAATTTCGGCTAAGATTAATAAATATTTGTATCTAAACATTATCATAATATCAGATGGTTTCATATGAAATGTTTTTGTTATCGTAAGGTAAAAACCCATTCGTGTTTATGTGCGTTGTGGTCATACGAGATACCTTTGTTTTCAAAGGTTTTATAACTTAAAAATTCAGCTGGGTGTGTTTTCTCACGTTTGTTTTCCAGACTGACTCAGGTGTTATTTTATTATAATGCTCAGGTCAGACCGAGCATATTTATAGCTTATTTTGGATGCATTAGAGCTCAGGAGATGACTTGGAGGTCTTCAAGTTGTATTCTCGTATATGTTTATTTCTGTTGCTTTGTTGTTGAAATTATCAGCAATTGTGAGGACGGGTTGTTATAACTGTCCAGGCTGATAATTGTGATTGTTGTTGTACTTTGATGGGTGTATGTATATAACAGTTTCTCTTTGTAAAAAATCATTGGTATTATATTATATATTGTTCCGCTGCGATTGTGAGATTCTATATTGTTTTTAATTTCTTTTCTTTCTTCTCTTCTTCTCTACTTCTTTCCTCTTTCATTCCCATAACTATCCGTCTTTTCGTTCGATTTGGATTGGACATGTGTGGTTTATTGTCAGCTTGAACTATACGAATTGGCAGGTCGTTACATATCATTGTTAACTCTTTCTGTAAATAACGTAGTACCTACTTTACCAATTGCAAAATTAGATTGTATTAAGTATGATTTGAGTCTTTCGTAACAAGCTCTAGTGCTTGTTTTAAACCATATAACGCCTTCTTTAATTTGTAAATATGATTAGGGATTTTTTTATCCTCAAACAGCGATGATTGTTCAACATATACATCTACTTTAATAAACTCATTTAAAAATGCACTTTTGACATCCACTTGAAATAATTTAAATTTATTATGGTTTGCAAAAGCGAGTAGAATTTTTATGGCTTCTAATCTGGCTACAGGAGCACAGGTCTCATCAAAGTATATTCCTCCTTCTTCTTGGCTATATCCTTTCGCAACCAAACGTGCTTTATTGCTTATGAATTCTTGTGACGCCCCACCTCTATACCCACGCTAGCCAAGAACACTACAGAGTAATGCTGTCAACTAGCACGGAGAATAAGGCTGTTGAGGAGCGATCAACCGTGTAATTTCTTTGTGCGAGCACCGATATGTCAGATAGTATAGCATGCATTTCATTTAAACAGGAAATCTGACATACCGATACAAACTCAAAGCTATCACACAGTGGCTATAAATAATCTTCGGAAACAAACATAGAAATAAACATAACACAAATCAGTCACAGACATCTATATCACAAAGGCAAAAAAAGATATGAATATATATAACACATGAAAGTGTACATCAGAGTAGTGGTCTGAAAGATCCACGATAATACAAAAGAATAGCTACAAACTACACAAAAGAGTAAGTATACATCACGGAGTCTATATCTCAAATGTATACACAAAAACTACTAATCTAAGTAGTTAGCCAAAAGTCAGAGAAATCCCAAAAGAGAAGTCAAGCAGAAGCACCTGTAACATCTCGGTCTGACCCGAGTATTATTTACAAGAAAATAATAAACGGATCAGTCTAGCTATAAATATCAGATGATATGGCATAAAATAAAAGACATGGCATGAACATGTAATAACCATAACGGCATACTACTATAAGTATGTAAATGATAATCAATAAGAGATCAATCAATATCACAAGAATCTTCTCAAAGATCCAAATCCACAAAAAGGTAATGACACACGAATTCACCAATGCACAAAAATTGATAAAACATATCAATGAAAATCATGAAAATTGGTGAAGCACAAATTCCAGAAATCAACACACGAAATCCAGAAATCACAAAATGGGGGGAGGCCTATCACAAGAACGGGAGCATGAAAGCTCACCAACATATGTATCACATGAACGAGACGCTATCTCATGGTAGCTAACCATTAATTTTTGAACACACGAACGGCTCGAAGACCATGGGGCGCTACCCCACATATGTGAGTAGAAACATCACACAAACGGGGTCTAGTCTCCCTCGCAGACAAAGAGACATCGCTCAATCGCTAGTCTAAATCACAAAAATGATCGTCATGACAATCAAGAAGTGTCAATCACACCAAGCTAGTAAATATATGAGTTTAGCTTCATGTCCCATAACCACTTGCTTAACTTAAATATTTACGAACAAACTGTAGATCTTCACTAGAAAATTGTCACAAGAGGTTCAATCGAACAAGTCCAAGAATTAACCGACGAAGTGAACGCAAGCGTTTCATACCACTCATTTTACTAAGCCATTTAATTAGATTTCTCGTCCGAGTGAGGTAAAGGCTTGTATATACTAATAGATTGGAAAATGGTTTAAGGAAAAGAGTTTTGTAATAAAATAGTGTTGAAATCGCTTTGATGAAAGAGTTTTGATATTTACCTACTAGTATTGAAACCTTCATATTTTTAAAGTGACAAGTCACATAATTGATTGTAGAAACAAATCAATCCACTAAACTTCACATTCGAAGACGTGAATAAAATCCAAGGAAATCAGTTCCAAAACCAACAAAGTAGAAATACACTTGCGACCTAAAGTGGTCGAATTAAAGTGCAAGGACTTAAAGTAAAATAGGTCGAACAACCTAAGGGTAGCATGCCGAGCGACCTAGGGGAAAAACAGGTCGAGCGACCTAGTGGTTAATGAGCTAGGCAGAAAACAGGTCAAGCGACCTAGAGCATAACAGCCTAAGGAATAGCACACGACCTAACTGGAGCGACCTAGGGCGCAAGCGACCTATCAGGGGCGAGCGACCTAACATGGCCGACCTAAGTATGGAACGACTTAACTGGGGCAAGCGACCTAAGGGAGACAGGTCGAGCTATTACCGAGCGACCTAACAACAAGTGTGAGTATATTAGGTCGAACGACCTAACTGCAAACGGTTTAAGGTCCAACGACCTAAAAGGGAGCGACCTAAGCACGCGAGCGACTTAACATACTCGAACGACCTAACTGCAGGCCAACCAAAAGGAGACTAGGCCGAGCAACCAAAGGTCAAGCGACCTACGACCTAGCGACCTATAGCCTAGCGACCTATGACTTAGGGAAAACGAGCTAAATGCAGGCGAGCGACCTAAGCCCAGAACGAGCAATTTGCAGGCCGAGACGTTTCCACGCGAACGAGCTAATCAAGGCAGAACAACTTAAGCCCAGATTTTTGCCAAAAACACACGAAAAATTGGGGTTTTCACCCATTCAATCCAAACCAAATGCAACTGTTCATGCTAAAGTGATAGGAACTCATTCCCAATAATCCAAGATAGTTATAGACAAGAATGTGAGATAAAAATCTCACCTTTTCACGAAATTGATGATGGAGAAGCTTAGAAGCAATGGAAGAAGCTTGAATCAATGTCTTCACTTGAATTTGGAGTAGATGTTGAATTAGCAATGAAGACTAAGGCTTTGGAGTTTTAATTTCCCATTCCCTCCACCATTTTTGAAGAAGCTTTAGAGTTAGGAAGTGAAGAATGATTTAATGAAGAGGAGAGGGGGTTGGGCTGAGTTAGTAAGTGGTTCAGCCCAAGCCAAAGCCATAAGAGAAAAAGTGGCGAAAATTCCACTAACTCCAAACAAATCGAAGTTTACACTCAAAAAGATCGCAAACGTCATTTTGAACTCAATGGGGGTGGTCTTGAGTCCTAATTTGACCGTATGCAGAAAGTAGCTTTTCGGACCAAAATCCGATTAACGATAAAATATTTAAATATAAAATCGATAAATATGCGGGTTGTTACAGACTCCCCTCCTTAAATAAATTGCGTCCTCGCAATATATAAGATGGAAATAAAAAGTAACAACCATAAAAGCATATTAACACAAAAAGAAACTTGAAATAAGAAGTTCACCTTAAAGAGCATGAGAAAGTAAGTCCGGATGTGTACGCTCAATGAATTCTCTAGATTTCCAAGAGCAATCCTTAGGATTTGAGGACCATTGAACTTTAACAAGCGGAACATCATTATTTCGAAGTCGTTTGACCTCCGAAGCAATAATGCGAATAGGATGTTGCTCATATGTTAAATTAGGCGAAACTTCAATCCATTCTACAACACCAGGCTCAAGAATAGAATCGGAATCTCGAAGATACTTCCGTAATTGAGAAACGTGAAACACATCATGCATGGCAGAAAACTGAGCCGGTAATGAAAGGCGATAAGCCATGGAACCAATACGTTCAGTGATAGGAAATGGCCCAATATATCGAGGCGCTAACTTTCCCGATTGACTGAAACGTACAACACCCTTCATAGGGGAAACACGAATAAATACAAGATCACCAACAGAAAATTCTAATTTCCTTCTTTGATTATCGGCATAGGATTTTTGTCTACTCTGGGCTTCTTTCATCCTATGACGAATAAGATCAATCTTTTTTGTGGAATCTCGAATAAAATCTAGACCTAAGACCAACTTCTCACCGGTCTCAAGCCAACAAGAAGGAGATCGGCATGGCCTTCCATAGAGTGCCTCGAAAGGTGCCATACCAATACTAGATTGGAAGCTGTTATTATAGGAAAATTAAACAAGTGAAATATGATCTTCCCAACTTCCACTGAAGTCAAGCACACAAGAACGAAGAAGATCTTCAAGAGTTTGATTCACACGCTCGGTTTTTCCATCGGACTGGAGGTGATAAGCGGTGCTAAAATTAAGCTTCGTTCCCAAAGCTTTTTGAAGACTCTTCCAGAATCCACTAGTAAACAATGGATCACGATCACTAACAATAGAAGTAGGAACTCCATGTAATTTAACAATTTCTTTAATGAAGAGTTTGGCCAGAAAAGGAACGGTTCGGTTCGACCGAACGGGAATAAAATGGGCGGATTTAGTAAGTCTATCAATGACCACCCATAAGCTATCATGACCCGAACGAGAACGGGGAAGGCCATCAATAAAATCCATGGAAATTTGATCCCACTTCCAAATTGGAATTTCCAATGGTTGCAATAACCCACCGGGCCTTTGATGTTCGGCCTTGACAAGTTGGCAAGTCATGCAACACTTAACAAAATTAGCAATATCAGATTTCATTCCCTCCCAATAATAAAGTTGCTTCATATCCGCATACATTTTACTACTACCGGGATGAATGCAATACTTGGAACGATGAGAATCTTCTAGAATATCTTTACGAAGATCACTAATATGTGGTACGATAAGTCTACCAAATTTTCGAATGCCGCCACGAGAATCAATATCAAAGTCTTTCAAACCTTCAATATCGGTTTTATCCTTAAAATTTTGGCCAAGCAAAGCCAATTCAGGATCTAGCTTTTGAGCTTCAAGAATGCGGTCCAGAAGAGAAGGACGAGCCTCAAGGCTACATAAAACAAAAGATGAACATAAATCGGATACACGATCTCTAACCTCACAAGTGGATAAAACCTCGAGATTGTTCCATTCGGATATCCTCATGGAAACAACCGCTTGTTGCTTGCGACTAAGTGCATCGGCAACTCGATTTCCCTTTCCGGGAGTATAAAGAATATAAAGATCATAAGAGGCAAGGAATTCGAGCCAACGCTGTTGACGCAAATTAAGTTCCTTTTGAGAAAATAAATATTTCAAAGACTTATGATCAGTATAAAGTATAAACTTTTCTCCCAAAAGATAATGTCGCCAAATTCGAAGGGCGAAAACGATAGCCGCGAGTTCTAAATCATGTGTGGCATATCTAGTCTCAGTCGGCTTCAATTGCCTAGAAGCATAAGCAATAACACGTTCTTTTTGCATAAGAACGGCACCCAAACCAACGCGACTAGCATCGGTATAAACAACAAAATCTTGATTCCCTTCGGGAATAACAAGAATAGGGGCATTAGAAAGGAGTTCTTTTAATTTCTGAAAAGAAGTTTCACATTTGTCCGACCAAATGTATTTAACCCCTTTCTTTGTTAAGCCAGTAAGAGGCACGGCAATCTTAGAAAAGTCTTTTATAAAACGGCGGTAATAACCCGTCAATCCAAGGAAGCTACGGATTTCCGTTACACTCTTCGGTCTCTTCCAATTTTGAATCGCTTCAATCTTTGAAGGATCCACTGATATTCCGGATTCGGAAATAATATGACCGAGAAACTTCACATTAGATTGCCAAAAGTGGCATTTAGAAAATTTTGCTTTTAATTGATTGCTCCTAAGAGTTTCCAATATAATCCGAAGATGCTTTTCATGTTCCTCATTGGTTTTAGAATACACAAGAATATCATCAATAAAGATGAGAACAAACCGTCGAGGAAATCGTTGAAAACTCGATTCATAAGGTCAACGAAATAAGCTGGAGCATTCGTTAAACCAAATGGCATAACTAGCCATTCATAAGATCCATAATGTGTACGGAACGAAGTCAAAGGAATACTATCCTCTGCAATACGAAGCTGATGAAAACCGGTAGCCAAGTCCAATTGTGAAAAGACTCTAGCACCACTAAGCTGATCGAACAGATCATCAATCCGAGGTAAAGGATATTTATTCTTAATGGTTAGATCATTAAGCTTGCGGTAGTCGACGCAAAGCCTAAGTGTACCATCAGATTTCTTCACGAAAATTGCTGAAGCTCCCCAAGGCGAGGAACTAGAGCGAATAAATTGCTTTGTCTCCAATTCGGATAACTGTTTGCGCATCTCTTCATTCTCCTTATTGGACATGCGATAAGGAGGACGAGTGATAGGTTGAGCTCTAGGTAAGAGACTAATTTTGAACTCAATTGCTCGCTTAGGTGGTAATCCTAAAACGGGCTCAAATATGTTGGAAAATTCATGGACGACGTGAATACGAGAAATGACATCTTCCTCATCATCATTATCATCATCACGAGGATTTAAAGAATATAAAGATGCAGCCAAAGTGGAATCCGAATCTTTAAGAATAATAGAAATATGCTTTACAGATTGCGGATGTCGGAGATAAATAGTCCGCTCAGGACATAGGATATGGGCTTCATAACGATTAAGCCAATCCATACCCAAAATCATTCCAAAGCCTAAATAACGCATGACATGCAAATCGGCTAGGAAAGGAAAATCACACAAAATAATCTCCACGTCTTTACAAAGCAAACTAAGAGTTGCGGATTCACCGACCGGATTCGCAATTCTTAAAGAAGTCATTAAAGCAACAACACTTAAGGAAAAAGTATCGATAAGTTCCTTTGATATAAAAGAATGGGATGCACCCGTATCAAAAAGAACTCGAATTGGTTGATCATGAAATATAATAATGCCATCAAGGACAGAATGAGACATGCCTTGACCGTGAGATGTGTTGCCAGGGGCTTGAGCCACGTTTAACTTTCCCTCCTTCTTGCCTTGAAGCTTAGGGCATTGATGCATATAATGATCCGGACTTTTACAATAGCGACAAGAACGGGACTTTGAACACTTGTTTGCAAAATGGTCCCTAGAACCACAGTTGTAGCATTTCCCATCACTAGAGGAAAAAGTCTTTGCAGTAGGAGTTGCTTGTTTCCCCTTTTTATTGGGATAAGGACCTTTGGATTTGTTTGGCCTCTTCTTGTTGTTGAAGTTTGATTTGGAACCCACCACTTCAACATCACTTTCCCTATCCGCCTCTTCAAGACGAAGAGCGGTATCAATAAGTTGATCGAAAGAAACTTCTAATTTTAGAAGTAATGGCTTCTTGAGATTCTTGTTTAAGCCATAGACGAATCTTTGGTTCTTCTTCAATGGCGTGTTGATGTATTCAACCCCATATTTAGACAGTGACTCGAAGGATGCGACATAATCTGTCACAGAGGATTCACCTTGAACAAGGTCTATGAAACGTCAAGCCAACGTCCCTTTCTCTGCTTCTGGTACGAATTTTAATTCGAAGCGTTCCCGAAATTGCTCCCAAGTGAGATCCGCTTCATTAATCTCAGAAATAAGAAGTTCGTACCAATCCAATGCTCTTTCTTGGAGCATACTGGAGGCCACCTGAACACGGTGAAGATCGATAAGATTCATGCGAGAAAAGATTCGATCGCATGTTCTTAACCAAGCCTGGACTTCAATAATAGTTTCGGAACCTTTGAACGGTTTCCCACCCAAGTTGGTATAATCGTTGCACAAGCGTGCAAATCCAGACTTAGGATGAGTAGGTTCCTGATTAGGACCAGCTGCTTGAGCATTCTTTACTAAATCAAGAAGCTGTTGAGCGGTCATAAAAACTCCATCCTGGGGAGTAACAATGGATGGTCCGGCTCTGGGACGGCCTGGTCTAGACATTCTCTTCTTTAACGAAGAGAAAAGAAGAAAAGTTATTCTCCAAATAAATATCAAGCAAATCTTGATAGATAAAACAAGGATACATAAAAGGAAATAGGATAAATCGGTACGAAGACTCGAATTAAATCCTAAGGCACGACTCCTAAGTTGGACTTAGGACAATGATCCTTGTTAAGTTATTCTACATTGTTCCGAAGTTTGGCTCTAATACCAAGCTGTGACGCCCCACCTCTATACTCACGCTAGCCAAGAACACTACGGAGTAATGCTGTCAACTAGCACGGAGAATAAGGCTGTTGAGGAGCGACCAACTGTGTAATTTCTTTGTGCGAGCACCGATATGTCAGATAGTATAGCATGCATTTCATTTAAGGAGTAAATCCGACATACCGATACAAACTCAAAGCTATCACACAGTGGCTATAAATAATCTTCGAAAACAAACATAGAAATAAACATAACACAAATCAGTCACAGACATCCATATCACAAAGTCGGAAAAAGATATGAATATATATATATATAACACATGAAAGTGTACATCAGAGTAGTGGTCTGAAAGATCCACGATAATACAAAAGAATAGCTACAAGCTACACAAAAGAGTAAGTATACATCACGGAGTCTATATCTCAAATGTATACACAAAAACTACTAATCTAAGTAGTTAGCCAAAAGTCAGAGAAATCCCAGAAGAGAAGTCAAGCAGAAGCACCTGTAACATCTTGGTCTGACCCGAGTATTATTTACAAGAAAATAATAAACGGATCAGTCTAGCTATAAATATTAGATGATATGGCATAAAATAAAAGACATGGCATGAACATGTAATAACCATAACGGCATACTACTATAAGTATGTAAATGATAATCAACAAGAGATCAATCAATATCATAAGAATCTTCTCAAAGATCCAAATCCACAAAAAGGTAATGACACACGAATTCACCAATGCATAAAAATTGATAAAACATATCAATGAATATCACAAAAATTGGTGAAGCACAAATTCCAGAAATCAACACACGAAATCCAGAAATCACAAAAAGGGGGGAGGCCTATCACAAGAACGGGAGCATGAAAGCTCACCAACATATGTATCACATGAACGAGACACTATCTCATGGTAGCTAACCATTAATTTTTGAACACACGAATGGCCCGAAGACCATGGGGCGCTACCCCACATATGTGAGTAGAAACATCACACAAACGGGGTCTAGTCTCCCTCGTAGACAAAGAGACATCGCTCAATCGCTAGTCTAAATCACAAAAATGATCTTCATGATCATCAAGAAGTGTCAATCACACCAAGCTAGTAAATATATGAGTTTAGCTTCATGTTCCATAACCACTTACTTAACTTAAATATTTACGAACAAACTGTAGATCTTCACTAGAAAATTGTCACAAGAGGTTCAATCGAACAAGTCCAAGAATTAACCGACGAAGTGAACGCAAGCGTTTCATACCACTCGTTTTACTAAGCCGTTTAATTAGATTTCTCATCCGAGTGAGGTAAAGGCTTGTATATACTAATAGATTGGAAAACGGTTTAAGGAAAAGAGTTTTGTAATAAAATAGTGTTGAAATCGCTTTGATGAAAGAGTTTTGATATTTACTACTAGTATTGAAACCTTCATATTTTTAAAGTGACAAGTCACATAATTGATTGTAGAAACAAATCAATCCACTAAACTTCACATTCGAAGACGTGAATAAAATCCAAGGAAATCAGTTCCAAAACCATCAAAGTAGAAATACACTTGCGACCTAAAGTGGTCGAATTAAAGTGCAACAACTTAAAGTAAAATAGGTCGAACAACCTAAGGGTAGCATGCCAAGCGACCTAGGGGAAAAATAGGTCGAGCGACCTAGTGGTTAACGAGCTAGGCAGAAAACAGGTCAAGCGACCTAAAGCATAACAGCCTAAGGAATAGCACACGACCTAAGTGGTGTGACCTAGGGCGCAAGCGACCTATCAGGGGCGAGCGACCTAACATGGACGACCTAAGTATGGAACGACTTAACTGGGGCAAGCGACCTAAGGGAGACAGGTCGAGCTATTACCGAGCGACCTAACAACAAGTGTGAGTATATTAGGTCGAACGACCTAACTGCAAACGGTTTAAGGTCCAACGACCTAAAAGGGAGCGACCTAAGCACGCGAGCGACTTAACATACTCGAACAACCTAACTGCAGGCCGACCAAAAGGAGACTAGGCCGAGCAATCAAAGGTCAAGCGACCTACGACCTAGCGACCTATAGCCTAGCGACCTACGACCTAGGGAAAACGAGCTAAATGCAGGCGAGCGACCTAAGCCCAGAACGAGCAATTTGCAGGCCGAGACGTTTCCACGCGAACGAGCTAATCAAGGCAGAACGACTTAAGGCCAGATTTTTGCCAAAAAAACATGAAAAATTGGGGTTTTCACCAATTCAATCCAAACCAAATGCAAATGTTCATGCTAAAGTGATAGGAACTCATTCCTAACAATCCAAGATAGTTATAGACAAGAATGTGAGATAAAAATCTCACATTTTCACGAAATTGATGATGGAGAAGCTTAGAAGCAATGGAAGAAGCTTGAATCAATGTCTTCACTTGATTTGGAGTAGATGTTGAATTAGCAATGAAGACTAAGGCTTTGGAGTTTTAATTTCCCATTCCCTCCACCATTTTTGAAGAAGCTTTAGAGTTAGGAAGTGAAGAATGATTTAATGAAGAGGAGAGGGGGTTGGGCTGAGTTAGTAAGTGGTTCAGCCCAAACCAAAGCCATAAGAGAAAAAGTGGCGAAAATTCCACTAACTCCAAACAAATCGAAGCTTACACTCAAAAAGATCGCAAACGTCATTTTGAACTCAATGGGGGTGGTCTCGAGTCCTAATTTGACCGTATGCAGAAAGTAGCTTTTCGGACCAAAATCCGATTAACGATAAAATATTTAGATAAAATATTTAAATAATATATTTAAATATAAAATCGATAAATATGTGGGTTGTTACAGTTCTCCTTGTTCATTCAATTTATTTCTATCAACCCATTTAGTTCCAACTACAAATTGATTTTTCGGTTGCGGCGCTAATTCCCAAGTATCATTTGAGTGAATTGATTCGGTTTTTCTTGAATAGAAAGAATCCATGAATCATCTAATGATGCTTCTTTTGAATTTTTGGGTCTGTTAGTTGAAATAATGCTACATTACTTATCTTATTTAGTTGATTTCTAGTTTTTACAACTAACTCTATGCTTCCTAAAATATTTTCCTTAGGATGGTCTTTCAAAAATTTTGTTCTGCTTGGTTTATTTGTATTTGAATCATCAGTATTATTATTTTCATTGTTAGTAGTTTCGTTATCTGTAATCTCGCTATTCTCACTAGGATTAAGTTTTTCTTCCTCGTTAATACTAGTATTGGTAGCTTTAAAATTTTCATCAAATGCAACATGTAAAATTTCTTCAATGGTGTTAGTTCTAGTATGAAAAACTTTGTAGGCCTTACTTCTGTTTGAATAACCAATAAATATACCTTTATCTGATTTTGCAACAAATTTGTCTAAATTATCTTTTGTATTTAGTATAAAATATTTACTACCAAAAACTTTAAAATAAGATAAAAATTCTATTCAAAATATAACATGTTGTTGCAACTGCTTCAGCCCAAAAACTGGTAAATAACTATCATTTAACATAGTCCTAATGCATTCTTGTATAGTTATATTTTTACATTCTACAACTCCATTTTGTTGCGTAATTGCATTTTTATTATAAAAGTTTTCAAAATTTTCGTTCTTGAATTCTCCTCCATGATCACTCTTTATCGACTTAATTTTAATTGAGAATTTTCTTAGTGAAAATTTTAAACATTTCAAATGCTTTACTCTTATGTTTAAGAAAGAGTGTCCAGGTGCATCTTAAAAAGTCATCTACTATTACGAAATCATACCTATTATGATTTATTGATCGTACTTGTGATGTTCCAAAAGGGTCTAAGGATGTGTAGTCGTAATCATGTCTTTTGACTTAAACGAACTTTTGTGAAGTTTTCCAAGTTGACAAGCGTCATATAGGTTATTGACACTAAAACACATTTTTTGAAGTCCTCTAACAAGTTGATATCTAATTACTTTGGATAAATGTTTAAATTTAAATGACCAAAACGTTTGTGCCAAATCCAAGGGTTACTAGGTTAGGCCATAAGACAGAGATTATCATTGGACACTTTCATACACAAATGTAAATTTTACATTTCCTAACTCCTTCAAAAATAATTCTAGAATCATTATCCTCGATGTGGCAAATGTCTTTTCAAACTTAATTTTGAAACTCTTATCATATAATTGACTAATGCTAAGCAAATTATGTTATAAATTCCTAATTATAAAAACATTAGAGATAATAGGATTTTTTGAGTTATCGATTTTGCCGATGCCAATGAAGTATCTTTTTGAGTTATCTCCAAAGTTAAATGTTCCTCCATCTTTGTAAACGATGTCATTTAAGATCTACGAATTTCTAGTCATGTGTCTTGAGCATCCGTTGTCTAATATTCATTTGTCCTTCTTGATCTGTGATGTATGGTCATTAGGTGTTTGTTTGTTATCTGCCATACAACATACATGTTCCTTCAATTTTACTTTATACACTTTCAAATTTTCAAGTGATTTTCCAATATTATTAGTTCCTAATCTATTTGAGGGTAACATAAGGATTTTACAACTTTTTTTTAGAAATGTCAAATAATGTTCTACTAGCATTACTAGCCATTTATAATTTTCAAAATCAAATAACGAGTTTTTGAAAACCTAATGCTCTAACACCAATAGTGGGAAATAGTGTTGTATACTAGCGTGGAAGGATCTTAAGGTTAATATAACACTAGAGGGAGAGTGAATAGTGTTTTGTAATTAATATAGAACCTTTTTAAATAGTTTCAAGATTTAAATCAAGATATAGATAATCAACATAGATATATATTAACAGGCAATCACACACACACACACATACACAGATACATACATACATACATACACATATATATATATGCAGTAAAAATAAAGTAAAAGTAAGAGATATGACACCAAGAGTTTTATACTAGTTCGGATTGGTCAATCCTACACTAGTCTTGTACAGTGTTAGTGCATATTTCCTTTAAACGCCTAATCAGTTAGCAAGCAAAGCAGAATACAATCTTGATTTCAAGGCAACAAGATACACCCTCCTGACTTTATGAGCTCATGGTAGACTCTCTTGATTTACCGGACAACTAAATCACCCACTTGATTTGAATAGGCAACTAGCGTACACACACAAAATAGTAGTAGAGAGTTGTTGATTCCAAATACAAATAGTTGTAACTTGAATACAAAATATCCTATAGCTCTTTATAACACTTTGATCTTTGATTGGTGAAAGAAAAATTTAGATCAATAAGAAAATGATTTGAATACTTGCAAAACAGTTAGTAGATTATAGTGAATGAATGTATTGAAGTAGAGATTGAATTTGAGTGGATTTGAAGAGTATAGAAGTGAAATTTGTGAAATATATAATGAGAATTTTGAGTAAGAAGAATGGAGTGAATAGTCATAATTGTTTTTTCGTCCCCGTTATATAGTGTTTGAAGGGACAGGTTCATTCACAAAATGATGGAGCCAAAAAACATTAATCTTCAAATTTCAAAAAACTGTTTAACAGTACATATGTCGACATACTTGGGTAGGATATGTCGACATATCCTTATATGTTGGGAAAAATAACAATATTTTTAAAGTGTTATAAAATTGTAAAATTTTGAAAAATCATTTAAAATAGTTTTTAAAACTTTAATATATAAAAATTTCATAAAATATTTGTATAAATTTATTTTGAAAATATAATAGATTTTTGATGAGATTGTTTCAAAGAAAATAAAGTTGCTACTCAAGTACTTGGACAAATTTATCTATTAACTATTATCTATAGTCTTGAACTCTTCATATCTTTGTCTTCAAACTCATGAGTCTTCAATTATCTTGATCATCTCTAAATCTTGATCTTTAGTATCTTTAATGATCAGTCTTCAAATTTGATTATCCTGTCTTGTATAAACTTGTGTAACATCCTGCAAAAGATTGTATACAATTTGGGAAAACATTAGCACCTATATTTATATGGTTGTTGTCATCAAAATTAATATCTATGGTATTAACACACAGAACATCTCTAGCTTGAGAAAAGCTCAACAATTAGAGACTATGCACGTAATTTATTAAAGTATAAATGGTAGTGGATGACTTTATATTAAAGATTCATAATCTTTAATATATTATATCGAGTGATATTGTAATTCAAGTGTCGGACAGATCAGAAATCATGCTTCATGTACTTTTACGTATTTATTTATTCCTTAAGTCTATTTATGGTTTCTTTAATGTTCCACCTTTAGTTTATACATTTATATTATATAAGTTTTATTATTATATAACTTTTATACATTATTTAACTTATATAATATTTTATGTAAACATTGTATTAAATAAATCTTTTCTAACTAATTTAATTAATTAACACTTTTATTGATTTAATTGATTAGCACTTTAATTAATTATAATATTATTCAATAATAACATATTATATTGAATATATGTATTATAACCATTATAGTAATAAATATGCATCTTATGTATATGTATTTTAATTTATTAATTAACCTTTAATCAATTTATTTAATTAAAACATTTTAATTAAATTTTATTAATTTTGAAAATTCTTTTATACACAAATGTATACTTCAATTGTCTGAAATGATTCAAGGCAACATAACATATATCATTATATATATTATACATGTATATACATTTAATTAATTAACTTAATTAATTAATAATTAATTTTTTTGAAAAGCAGTTGGTTTTTAAGGTGGTCCGTCCACTTTTTAATAATAAGAGTAAAGAAAAGGTGCTTGGCAGAGATACCAAAGCAGTTACAACTCACACAAGGCTATAAAACCATAACCTTAAGGACATATCATTGTAGGAACATCACACAAATAGAATCCCAAATATAAAAGTGTCTTATAAGATAACATATTAGATGGAAAGAGATCAACAATGCCAAATTCAGAACCAACACTAAGATCGTCTTGGTTGTGCGAAGAAAGAGTGTCCGAAACAGAAGTAGGAACAACTAGAAGCCTATCATCATGGGGCTTGGCCTTTGAAGCGATATCATGGCGGCAAGGAAAGCATCGAGCTTAGCAAGGTCAGAAGAAAGTATATACTTAGCAAGGCTGGATGAAACAAGAATAACAGGAAGAGGCCGAGCAGTATGGATAGGTAAGGTCGCCAAAATAGAGGACCTCATAGAAGTAGGGAGACTTTTGCTCACCAAATCCCGAGCGACGGTATTTGCAGTGAAACCTTTTCAGATATAGGGGAGGAGCAGGATCTAGTGTAGCTGAGACTAGAAGATGAATATATGTGGACCTAGAATGACCAAAAGAATGGCAATGTGTACAAATCAGAGGTTTCCATAAGTAGGAGATAGAAATAACAGCAGTTCTATTGCTAGAAATCGCAACAGTAATCTGAGAAGGAAGGGACCTAGAAGGGGTGATCTCAATGAGCGCTCTAGCAAATTCAAGACGATCTCTACGCTCAGTATTTTCATGGAAACAAATTAATTCACCAATATTATTAGCCAACCAGTTTAAGTCCTCAAGAGATTGAAGCGAGGAGGGAATACAAGAAAACTTTGCCCAGATATGAATGGATATAACATGCTTACGGGCTACATCAACCGAAGGACTGCAACGAGTGATAATGAACACTTTACCATCAATAATACATGGGTCCGCTTCCAAAACCATACGACGTTCTTCCTCATTTCCAAAGTCAAATATATATATATATATATATCCTAATTAAAGAGCACTTTTAAAGATCCCATATGTTTCCATTGATTATATAAGAATCTTTCAACAACACTATATGGTAGCCCTTTATCAAGAAAGAATCCTACTAAGGTGATTTTCCAAAACTAGGCTTCGGCTAAGACAACTTCCAAAGGAGGCACAAGAATTTCATCTACATTTCCAGAAGTTTTAAAACTTATTAGTAAATAATATTTTTGAAATTAATTTTATAACATTTTCTAACATTTTGAAAAATTATATTATAACTTTTATAATATGTATCTTATTTTAATTTTAAATTTTAAATTTAAAAAATTTATCTTAATTTCAAAACAATTTCAAATTAGCCCAAGGCCTAATTCAAATTAAGCTTTTTCTAATAGGGTCGATCTTTGAGCTCACATAACTATTCGAGCAAGGCTGGTAGCCTGGTAGTACAATGTACTTGATTACACAACAATCCAGCCTGGACGCTACTTTTTTTTAGACACCTTACTAATTGGATTGTAAGCTTAATTATATAGCGATAATGTCACTAATTTAGATTACATAGGCTATTTGGTGCTGATACCGTTGTTGGAACTGGGCCAATATGTAGTAGGGTAAATGGGTAAATTTCAAAAAAATTATTCCATTTGGACATTGTTGGGCCTATGAAGTCTAAATATATTTTGAATAAAATCAATATTTTATTAATTTATAAATATGGTTTGATTATTATTATGTTTGTATATTATATAGTATAATATGTGTATCATATATACATACATGCGCACGTGCAACATGGCCTAAGAATAAATATATATATCTTTGAAATAGTTTTCGGGCTTTTAAAAAAACTATTTATCAAGATTTCCGTATAGAAATCTTGATTAAAATTATATTTTTTGAAAACTATTTAATACATATATATAATTTTATAAAATACTTATATTTTTATATTTTACAATATATATTATACACATACACAATATATAGAATTAACTATAACTAAAATGAATTATATATGTGTAATATCTATATAGGATTTAATATATATATATATATATATTATTTATGTACATGTGTGTTTTAAAATCAATCTTTATAGAAAAATAATTTTTTTTATAATATTTAAATACAATTTTTTTTAAATTACTAGCCATGAACTATATATTATTATATACATATAAAAAAATTAAAAATATATATACGTGTATATATTATCATCAAATGTAGACAGTGCATCGGTATGCAGATTCGTGATATCAATTCTGACCAAGCTAGCATATGACTTGAATGAGCATATTATACATTATAAACAAGGAATATTACCTTTCACCAACGTCTAATTGTTTGCACCTTGAAATGAAGAATCTAACTCCCTGGATTGAATCCTATATCCAGAAGTTGCTAGCTTCCCGAACACAACTATCACTGACCATCAAATCGACCTTTATTTGATGTTAAAAATGCTTGAAAAGGTGGAGGCGTGAGGTAGAATTTTCAACCAGCAAAAGGGATGAAAAGGAGGCTAAAAAAAGTGAGGGTTTAGAGGTGTTTAAATAGAGGAGATGCAAAGGAGAAAAATGTGGATCCGGATCCCTATTTCTCTCTTACCTTTTCTCCTCCTTTTTAATTCAAATCCAACTCCTCCTTAGTCATCATTATGGCCGGTCTACCATTGCATATTCTAGCCAAATATTCAAGCCCCTTTATGGGCCTATAAATCATTTCAAGCCCAAACAATATTCGTCGTAGTTAAATCCAATTTAAACGTGTATCGATATCGTATATCAATCGGTATATTTATAACTATTAAAAACACACTATATAATATTGGTCAACACATCAAATAAAATTTTATAATTAATATTTCATAAATGTTAATTAATTTATAACAATTGCAAATCAATTAAACTGGGTGGTAAAAGGAGCATTCAACATTTCGGTTGTGTGACTCCTAGGTGTAAATTTGGTCAGCCTTTAATATCAAACAATTCGAATATTAACGTTCAACGTCACCTAGCAGGTGGTGTGGCATTATGGACAAATTTATTGCTTATTTGGTTTCGATAAAATCCATTTTTACTTTTTTAAGTGTTATCCGATCTTGATAATTATTTACATCAATTCTCTTCATCAAAACAATATAACTTTGGACTTGTGAAATTCGATAATTGTCAAAATTCCAATATTATCCATATTCAACTCTATAGTCCAAATGCAAAGTCATTGGTTCAATAAGTATTATTATTATTAACCGAACTGCTATGGCTAGGGACTTTGACTTTGAGTTGACTTTAGTTGACAGTGATACTAACCTCATATAACGGAGGAGGCAATTCCTCTCTTGAATAGTGTTTCACTTCCAATGCTTCCACTCAACCCAATTACAGTCGCTCGATAGACGTCGTATCATGATTTAACTATAATCAAAGCAGAGCTTCCAAATTAAAGATCAATAGTATTTTCAAGTAGAGAGAACTGTGTAATTTTGTCACATCGATATTTTCTGTTTGACATTAGTTATATTAACCAACATGAAACTATCCAGTTAGTCATTCCATAGTTATCTAATAACAGTCAATACATAATCCATTGGTGCCCCCCCAATAGCCACGAGTAATACACTGCCCCGAATTTAGGAAGTATTACATACTCTAGTCTCAATGGATGCATCGATATCCAGTCTCGATACATCTAGACTAAGAATATTTAAAACAACATGTTTATTTTATTGTGATAAACCAATCATGGTTACAAAGCATTGTAACTACTATAAAAATATATACATTTTATGAATTTTCTATTTAATGTACTTTTAATTAAATTAATTAATTAACATATAACACATTATATCAAGTGTATAATAGAAAGAAAACATATTTTATTTCGAACAAGATTGGTTATCGAGTTAGATATATGTAACAATTACATAATTGCCCCTAGGACATATGCCTAACTCTATCATTATCTACGTTTATCTTACTCTTGTCTATGTTTATAGGATTAGTCTGTCTATCTTTAACTATATCATGGGGATAGCCTTTATTTAACTGACTCTTGTACGTATTGTTGGGTTAGTATATGTTTAACTAACTCTATCATATGCTTAATATTGTTAAGTATATGACAGTTATCCCCATAATATGTTTAATATTATGGCTAACTCTATAGATGCAGGTGAGACATGTTGATGTGAAGTAAGTATTAATTCTCATATGATGTTTATGAAATCATGTTAGTAGTATATACTCGGTAATATTTTTACTCACTAGACATATGTGTTTGACCCCCTCTTCATACACATTAGGTAAATGAAGTAAACATGGCTTGTGTGGCATTTAAAGATGGTTACTATGAAGACGTTAACATATGTTGTCCATTTATTTGTATATATTTTATATATGGTGTGACAATGTGTGTATATATGAATACTATGAATGACTTGTGTTGTATGTAGATAGGATTTGTTTATTTTATCTATATTGTATTTTGATCCATTCTATTGTGAGTTTTGAAATATGTAGTTAGTTAGTTTAGCTCTCTGTCTATTATTTGTTTAAAACGATCTAGCTTTTCATTTTACGGCAATCATATGATCGAAAAAAGTCGGGTGGTTACATTTGGTATCAAAGCATATGTTAGGATGTATAGAGAGAGCATACTTGTATATTTTTATGGAATATATATATATATATGTGTGTGTGTGTGTGTGTGTGTTGTGTGTTAGTTAAAGCAAATGGGTGTATGATGTTTAATTTTGGATTTATGTTTACCATCTCTGTATACTACTCTGAGAGGATCTATTATTGAATCCAATTTACAAATAGTAAAGACAAGTAACCTGACTGAGACTGACACCGAAAATAAAGTTGTGGAAGTACCAGGTGTGAATATTCCACTTTGGTTCCGCTATTATCTTTAAGCTAGAACAAGGCCATAGTTAAAGAAGGCGCACGTAACTAAGGTGCGGGATGGAGGTGTTGTTCGTGTACTAGGGCCAAATTTTCCTAAACCGTGCAAGTACTTTTTAAATATAGGTGGAAAACCATATAATGGAACAAAAGCTTTTATAAAGACCTAAGCTTAGCTGCGTACATGTGATAGAATTTTTGCATGATTGAATTTAAGTGATGAAGTAAAAAGGTAGCTTGTTCCTTGGCACCTGCGGAGAAAGCAATGAATTGGTGGGGTATTGTTATAGAGGAAGCAAATGAAAATAAAATCTCATGGACTAATCTTAAGAAAAGGTTTGGGACAAAAAATTTGTCTATTGTTGAAAAGGAAGTGATGCTTGAGAAGTTTATTAATCTCAAATAAGGAAATTCTATTGTGAAGGAATATATTAATAGTTTTAATGAGTTGGAAAATTTTGGTTTTGAATTGATAAACACAACACCCAAGAAAGCAATGAAGTTTGCAAAAAGGTTGAGTTCGCCACTTAGGGAATTAGTGCTTAATCGGATTCCCATGGGAGCGACGTTTGAAAATTTAGTTGAGGCAACATTGTTGAATACTATTATAGTGGAGGTATCTAAAGGACAACCGACGAAGAATGTTACTTAAGGCAAGCGCAAATATCTTGAAGGTCCAAGTGGACAGGGTGGTAAGCAAGACACAAGTTATGGAAGATGCAATATGAGGGTACCTGAAGTGAAAGGTTGTAGAGTGAAAGTATCAAAGGTTAAGTTCTATAATTGCAAACAGATGAACAATATGAAAGGTGAGTGTTCTGGTGTTGGAAAGATCACTATGGGGTGTGTTATTATCCTATGTTTTTTATATACATGTTCATATAGTATAAGATACGTGGTTATGTAAAAAGAAGTTGCGTTTGGAATTTCGAGGATGAAATTCTTCTTAAGAGGGAAGAATTTAATACCCATTGAAATTTATACATATGGTATACTAGTAGGGCAAAATGGTAATTTAACAAATATTGGAATTGGGCAATGGGATTTATACCCATGCCTAGAACTCATTTTCTGGTCAGAATGATATATCGGTTTGTGCGGATTGGAGTTCGTAGGAAGAAGATACGTGGGCTTTAAGTAATTGGGTTTTGATTTGTTTAAAAGGATATAAGCCCATTAGATTGAAGAGACGGTTCGAAAATTATAAATAGGCCGCGTAGAATTCAAATTTCATTTCTCACTTACATACTTTTCAGTTTCTCTTCTTCTTCTTCTTCCTCTTCTCTACAATCACCATTACTCGTTCAAATCTAACCCAAATCCTAAACATTTAATTATCAAATCGACGAGCACAAATGGTGCTATAAGACGA
Source organism: Allium fistulosum (assembly GCA_030737815.1). Lineage (NCBI taxonomy): Eukaryota > Viridiplantae > Streptophyta > Magnoliopsida > Asparagales > Amaryllidaceae > Allium > Allium fistulosum. The sequence continues at coordinate 269,912,674 of CM060902.1, read as the reverse complement.
TATCCATCGTTTGTAGAATCGAGGAATTTCAAAGGACTGCAATTCTAGATGACAAGGGATTGGAGGCAAATTCGGTGATTTCTAAGGCTTAGTGGTGTGAATTGGTGAGTGCAAATCATTATTGGGCTATATACTACTCACATGAAAGTAGTTTATGTCATATGATTGCTAATTTGAGTAGTTGATGTAAGAGTTGGGTAAATTGGATTAGGAAGTAAATGCTAAAGTAATTATAGGGTTAAATAATGTTAATGATGATTGAATTAGGATTTAATGTGTATTAGATTATGTATTAAATGAAATTTGTATAAGATGGTCAAGTTATGATGATTAAGGTTTAAATTATAATACGTAGTTGATATATGATACATGGTATGTTAAAACAGTAGAAAATGATGTTAAAAAGGAGTAGTAAAGAATAAAAATAGTAAACTGTTAAGGATTCGAATTGGTGAAGAAAATGTTGAAATTTGGAAAGTTTTACACTATAGTTTGTATGCATACCGATCCACCGGTATTGAGTACACCAATCCACCGATGGGCATCAAAATGATAGGTTGAACATATACCAGGCCGAAGCATTTTTCCTTCAGCTAGGCCTATACGAAATGGAAGGTGAGCGACATGTTGGTTTCTTAACGATATCAAGAATTGTTTAACATCCAGAGACGTGCTTTAATGATTTTGTGTTGAGACATTTGTGTCGAGTCATTTGTCAAGGAGCCAAGCTGTGTTTACCTATCCTTTACATATACACGAGTTAGTCTACATTTATCTAACTCATACTCTTGTTTACGTTTATGAGATTAGTCTATGTTTAACTATATCCTGAGGTTAGTCTTTGTTTAACTTACTCTTGTACATATTGTCGGGTCAGTATATGTTTAACTAACTCTTTCCCTCTCTTGTGTATAAACGGATTAGTTGATGTTTAACTAACTAACTCTATCATACATTTAATATTGTTAAGTATATGTAGTGATCCCCATAATATGTTTAATATGATTGACTAACTCTGTGTGTGTGTAGGTGAAACAGGTTAAGTTAAAGTAAGTATTAGTTCTCATATGATGTTTATGAAATCACATTAGTAGTATATACTTGGTAATATTTTATTCACCGGACATATGTGTTTGAACCCTCTACGTACACATTAGGTGAACCAAGTAACCTTAGTAGGTGTGCATTTGAAGACGGTGAATGTGAAGAAATTTACATATGTTGTCTGTTTATTTGTATATATTTTATATATGGTGTGACAAACTGTGTATATAGGAGTACTATGAATGACTTGTGTTGTATGTAGATGAGATTTGTTTATTTTATCTATATTATATTTTGATCCATTCCGCTGTGAATTCTGAAAGATATATTTAGGTAGCTTAGCTCTTTGTTTATCGTTATGTTCAAAACAATCCAACTTTCCATTTTTTGGCAATTATATGGCCGTGAAAAGTCGGGTTGTTACACTATTGAACATGAAGAAGGAAAAGTAATTAATGAAAACTTTAATGGTAATGTGAATGATGTGAATGAAGGTGTCGATGATTTATTGTGATTGATCTTGAAAAAGTTGTTGATGTCAATTATGATCTAGGATTATGGTGAAGGATAATCGATAGTAAAAGGACAATGCTATTAAATGAGGTCCTATTAAAATTGTGAAAGGAAATGAAGATTTCCTAAAAATGAAATTGATGGTAGATATTTTTTGACTAAACATTGTTTTAGTTCTTATCCATAGGGAGAAGAACATGAAAGAAAATGACTAGTTTACTTAAATGAAGTGAATGGAGTCTTTTGATTTTGCTGCAAGCTATTTAAAACACGCAAAAAAGTTCAAATTATGAGATGAAGGAATGAATGATTGGTGTAACATTACAACCAAGCTATGAGATCATGAAAGTAATCTGGAATATACCACAAGCCTTATAAAATGGATTGATTTGTACAAAGGTCTTCAAGAAAGGCAACAATTAACAAAAAATGGAATCTTTAATCGATCGAGAGAGACAAAGTTGGAAAACGGTATTTGTGCATATATTGGCACTGTGAAAACTCTTTCTTGAAATAATTTACCATTTCATGGTACCAATGAAAGGACTTGTGAAAAAAATAATGGACCTTTTGCCCAACTTGTGAAATTTGTAACTGACTTTGATCCAATTATGGAATAACAACTTAGATATGTAGTAAATAATGAAGTAAACAGTCATTATCTTAGTCATAGTATTCAAAATGAATTAATACTTTTGTTGGAAAAAAAGATTAAAGAGAAAATACTTTTAAAATATTAAAGGCAAAATACTATTCAGTCATTCTTGATTGTACTCCGGATTTGAGTCATAAAGAAAAAAAATTCAGTTATTGTAAGATGTGTTGACGTTGAGGGAACTATCATGGTAGAGGGATTTTTCCTTGGCTTCGTAAAATTTGATGATATATCAGGACTTGATCTTTTTAAAAAAGCTTGAAAATGTTCCAATTGATCTTAAACTTAATATTATTGATAATGTGAGAGGTCAATGTTATGATAATTGATCAAATATGAAAGGTATATTATATTTCATTACATGAATTTAGTAGTTTAATTTTATTATATTATATAATATAGCAAATAATTTAAATCTATATTAGTTAAACACCAAGGCATATTTAGGGGACTTCTTAATAAAAATCCAAGGGCATTTTATGTTTCATATGGATGTCATAGTTTAAATCTTGCTCTATGTAATATGAAAAAAAATCATGCACGAATTTATAGATTTTTTGCATATGTTCAAAATATTTATACTTAGTTTTAACTCAATGATGGGAAATACTTAGAGATATATAAAAAGTTTAATGTAACATCCCCCATTTTGAGGCCCGAAATTAAGTGCTACGGATGCTGCAGTCATCCATAGTTATTAATTTTCGATGACAAAATGAGACTATCTTAATCGTTTTGATAATACCAGAAAACATATGACTATTGAAAATTCAATACAGTTTTACAAATAAATTTTCTCATTTCATTTGAGAATAGGATTTAAATTTCATTACATAATCCCAATATGCAAACCACGTTTAGAGAAAATATAATTATTACAACATATTCTAAGAGCGAGATATGAAGATGCCCCCTTGGATGATCAGAGTAAAATATTTGGCATTTAATACAACTTGTCATTACATTACAAAAGCAGAATCAAAACACAGCGAAAAATAGATATATAACTCCTACTAGCTAGATTGCCTCATGCATGTATCTGAAAGCTTATTTGTTTAAATAGAACCTGAAAAGCCCTTACTCTCAACCTACTCAAATGAGTTTCCAAGAGTTTAAGGGGAAACAAAACTTCGAATCAAATAGAAGGTCCGGTGTGAATAATAATCTACCATCTCAAACCAATAGATATCTAGTGAGACCACGCCGCTGTGCGGAACGGGTTTCCCCTCACTAGCACCCAATTAAGCATTTTAACCATATACTGTGCTTATGCATCCACAATGGTTATAACAGAATAGTATGATAGTGTATAAACATGCCGTATGTACTTGATTACTCATCCCCCATTTATTAGACTACCCATCTAAGATCTTATTGACTACCCGTCTTATATTCATGTGGACTATCCATCCCACATTTTATTTTACTTAAACTAATGTGGAATATCCATCTCACATTTTGTCCTTGAAACTGATGTGCACTATTCATTTCACATCTCATAGTTTTCCTATGATGACTATGAACCCTTAAATTAACCAATTAGATAGTATCCATCTCCGGCATGATGTAGACTATCCATCATACATCGCATAGTTTTCCTAGGATGATTATGAACCCATCACTTGACAATTTAATTCATGTTAACCACATGTTTCTATTTATCCCATGTTACCCACATGTTTAACTTTACCCCATACAACCCTCATGTTCAATATTAATCCATGCTATCTACATGTATAACTTATTTCTAATGGTGTCCCCAATTAAATTATTTCTACTTAGTTATTTAAATTCCATGGTGATATACATTGGTATCCCTAAAAGATTTCATGTCAACTCATTAAGATATACCTTAGTGTCCCTAAGGTTCGAAGTTAAAATTTTGCAACAAATAGCTCTCCGCTGTTTATAAGCTTGATGTGTATTAGCATCGACATCCATCTTATGTCGAAGTAAAAGCATAAGGCTTTCCGCCTATTAAAACTCGAAGACTAAACATGCGGCATAATGAGCCTCGATGACAATGAAGTCGTTGATCCTCATGGTACATAGGTTATCCACCTATTAAAAAACTCGAAGACTAGTTAAAATCGGCATGAGGTAAACTTGATGACAATTTAAAGCAATAAGGGTTAGGCTCGATGACAATATTAAATGCGACGTAGAGTAGGCTCGATGACCATTTGGGTTGGCGAGGTTGAAACTCGAAGCCACTTATAAAATAGAGCGACGTCGAAGTTATAAAGGTTGGCGACTCATAAAACATATGCAGCAACAAGCCTTTTAGTATAAAACTCAACACTTATGCGCATCGACATGCCCACCTTGAGGACCATCTCTCTATCTTTGTTACTATAACCTCGACGAGGTTCCAACCTAATTCGCTTCATGCCAAACTTGTTGACATCATGCGTATTAGTTTGTTCCGCATCGATGACGATGAAATGTGGTGAGATGTGGTACGGCATGGCTGATGTCGATGTGGCAGAATCGTAATTAACTTGAAAACTGCAACATTACTATAAAAAGTATTTCCTTTTCACCAAAATTCTATAATTTTTAAACACTTATCTTAATTCAGGACTAGATTAATTGCCCAAATCTCATTCTTCTTAATTATTTACATTATTATATTTAATCTATCCAATTAAATGTCCTGGATAATTTTGATCAAAAATTAGGGGTGTTACGTTTGATGCCAAAACCTTTATCGGCAACTCGATGGGAAAATCATATAGAAAGCGTGAAAGTGCCAAAAACTCAACTATGGAGTTAAGAGATGTTTTAATTGAAATTGCAAATAAGTATAAATATGATAATATCGTGAGGGTGGAAGCTAAATGTTTATGCCAATATGCTTTAGAAGATTATGTGTTATTGATTAGTTTATGTATTTGGTATACCTAATTGTCTTTGGTGCACTATATTGAATATTGAAGATGCAAATTACTAAAATAAAAGAGCTTATTGCATTTTTTTGAGAAATTTAGAGAAAGTGGATTTGCAGACATGATAAATGGAGCTAAAGAACTAACAGATGAAGTTGGCATTGAACCTAAATTTTCTATAAGAAAAAGACTTTTTCAAACATTTTGATTAAGATATGGAAGTTGGTGCTCATGAAAGTCAATCTTTATAAGGTAACCTTAGAATAGTTTGTTTTCTTCATAATAATAAATCAAGCTCTTTCTATACTTAAGAAGAATTCTTACATGAGGAGAAAGTATACTTAGACCTGTCAACGGATACTTTCCGATATGAATAGTTCATATCTACATCCATATCCAAAATCATTTTCAGATATTGGATATCCGCATTCGTAGATACAGATGACTATATGATAATTATTTTATCCGTTAACGATCGATAAATCAAAAAACATAAATATAAAATTTTAGAACATAATTTTTCTTTTCAACTCATTGATTATAAAAGCATTAAAAAAAACAAATATGATGATAATAAATAGTTTTGAGCAGTTAATATGCATTAAGTGCGTATAATATAAACTACTTACTTAATAAAACGATTAATAAATATTTTTCATTATATTAAAATACACATAATTTAAACTATAATCTTGACAAAAATCGAACGGACAATTTTTGGATATGGATGTCTTCGTATCCGCATCCATTTTTTCAGATATTGGATTGGATTGCATCTGCATTTTGGATACGAATGCGAACAGATTTTGGATTTTTCGAGTATCCATTGATATCCCTAAGTATACTAAGTAATAGTTATGATCATAGTATCTTTAGAAATTGGCTTGTGTTTTCTGTCTAATCAAGCTTATATTGTATTTGTGTTTCTAATTTATAAATGAGGTAAGGTCCTCCTTAAAAACCACTAAGATTCCAAAAAAATAATAATCGGTTTGAACAATTTGAGGCTTATGAAGGAATTTTTGGATCTTTGTTGAATGCAAAGTTCAAAACTATTGAAGAAAAACAATTGAAAGAGTAATGTATGAAACTATAAAGTTTTTTGAAACATAATCAAAAGAGCGATATATGTGGAAAATGATTATTCCTTGAACTTAGACAAATGAAAAGAATACTATCATCGGAAATAACAAAATCAATTAGCCTTCTTGAATTTAAAATCTTCTCGTGATGTGGGTGGATTTCTAAATGTGTGACATATTGAAATTTATTGACTATACTGGTGATAGTTGTTTCGGTAGAAAGAAGTTTTTCTAATTTGAAGTTGATAAAAACTTGTATTCGAACTATTTTATCGTAAAAAAGATTTAGTAGATTGGCGAAAATGGCTACTATTAATATAATATTATATATTGGTTTTTTTTAAAGGTAAAAATGCAACAAAGAAGGTGCTTGCCCACCCGTAGGCTAAATTTGCGCTGCATCTATATGGCATATGATAAAACGAGTCATGTTTTTTTCCTGTCCTGTGATGAATTTAGAATCTATTGGTAAATACAGCATGAACTCTGCACCCTCCTCAATTTGGACTTAAAATTGCATGTAAAACAAACTACGCTGTACTTTAACAGTATCTTCCGCGCCAGCTTGCACCTATCACAAATAACAACACACATACAAGATTCACAGCAACGCCGAAAATACGAAAGAACATGCAACAACATCATTCACAGGGTTTAAACAGCAAAAACACCAGATCCAAATCATTAAAACGGTGCCAACAAATCGGGACAAAAAGGAGAAAAGCGATTCCTAAACAGTGCCGATTGGAAGCATTTCAAAAAGGAAGCATATAATGATGAATAAACATATTGCGTCCATCTCACGCCATAATACGTGTCCGTTACGTTCCTTCTATCCCATCCGTTACAGTTTCGATAATCAGACCACGTTAGCGTAACCTGCACCGCGCGACCAACTCGATCCAAGTAAAGTAAATAATTGAACAAATGATGGATGGATAAGGCCCATAAGGCCCGGAACAACGGGAACTCCCAAAAGCGAAATGGACGGCTGTCGTTGTAGGAGAAAGGGGTGAAGGGGACAGGGCAACGAACGGTGGAGATTGAACCTAGGGTTAAAGGAGAGCGGTGGTTGGGATTGAACCTAGGGTAATATCCAAGGAGTGGCGTGCGGTTGCAGCTATCTTTCTATCTCTGCTTCTGGATAATGCTGCTCTGTCGGATTTTCATTGTTTTCTTCAAATTCTGTAATTATATATAGAGCTATTAATGGCTAGCTGGATTATACAGATGCATGGGGCCAAGCGGATAACAAATGTATGATTCGAAACTCCGTCATCTGTTCAGAAAGCGTTTTCATGTATCCAACATACGAACAAAAATAATGAAACTGTGATGTGTGTATAACTGATCATTTTCAATTGCACCAAATTAGGCGGTGATTGGAGTACATGCATGGACGTGTATATGTTTTATATATTGAAATGAAATTAGTTTGATTGATTTTATGTGTTAAATCAACCGCAGCCCACAAATATGGTTGTTGATCTTGGTCCATTCTTTCATATCTTTTGTCGGATGTCATTTTCCTCTGTTATAACATATTTGAGTGGAAATTTGACAATGATTTTAAAATGAAAAATGACATGTAAAAAGTTATTATTTTGTGGACGGAAAATAATTTGTTTCAATTGTAATATAGTCACTCCATGCGAAAAACATGAACAGAAGTAAAATTGAGGGGATCAACTTTCAATTATATAACCACGTAATACAATATTATTCTTCTATTCAATGATCTATTCTTTTTCATTTTTTCCTTCGGGTCTTTCTTCCTTTTTTCTAATTTTTTTAGAACACATAAATAAAACTAGCGTTTTGGATAAACATAAAAAGCAGGCTATAATATAAGTGGAAAATAGGCATAAGGACAAACTTTGAAAAAAATTAAGGCTGAAGGACATCAAGTTTCATCTTTGGGCTGAATGACAAACTTTGAAAAAAATTAGGCCGAAGGACAAGGCTGGTTAGAACTAGCATTTTGTATAGTGTAAAAACTGAAAATAGTGCTAGTCTATCTAGCATTTTGTATAGTGTAAAAACTGAATATAATGCTAGTTAGAACTAGCATTGTCCTTCAATCTAATTTTTTTCAAAGTTTGTCCTTCAGCCAAAAAATAAAACTTGGTGTCCTTTAGACTAATTTTTTGTCAAAGTTTGTCATTTTTTCTAATTCCCTCGTAATATAAATTCAAATTTGAAAGTATTGAGCTAATGCACTGCCTCTCATCATCAAAATTATAATAGAAAATTATATCATAAAATAGTTAATTTTAGCAAATGAACATGATGTCATTTTTGACAACGAGTTTTTAGAATGAAAGAAAATCCTTGTATTTTATTATTTTTTTATATTTGAAATATGTTAATTTGTTAGACAATTGCTAGTGAAACCTAATAAGTTAAGGTGCTTGAATCGAATGTAATAGATTGTGTATAACCAGAGAATATAACAACAAATACAGAGGAACAATTAATAGATAACATAGTCACTTTATATTGGTTCGGACTTTCCATCCTACGTTCATTCGTAAAACTCCCTTTGAAATCTTTACTAAACAATTATTATTTCACCGAAACGTAACACGTTTCTACAACTGTCAGTACTTTCTGAAGTAGATTTCACACAACTAGCCGTGACACCACACAAGACATCAAGCAACTTGTAGTTAGAGGTATACCCAGGGACGATTATGTAATTTGTTACATATATCAAACTTTATGACCAGTCTTGTTCATAATAAAGGCACTTGATTTTTATTATATGCTTTGTTATGTAATGATATAATTAATTTAAAGTATATAAATAAGAAAATGCTTAGATGAAATGTTATGTAATTGCAGTTATAACTGGTTGCAATCGTGAGTAATTAATCGCAATATAAAGTAACATTTTATTTTAAATATTCACAATCGATATGTTTCAAGAAAGGATATTGATACATTTGTTGAGACTGAAGTACGTAATGTTTTTCAAATGTTAGGAAGCGTATTACTTATGGTCACTGGAGACACTAAGGGGTTACATACTCGTAGTTATCGGATAACCAAACAATAACTCAATCGAGAGCTTTATGTTGGTTAATAATACCTAAGATCACGTAGGAAATCTTGAAGTGACGATATTACACAGTTCTTCCAACTTGAGAATATTGTAGAACTTCAATGTGGACATTTCACTTTGAGTATAGTTAAATCATGGCATGATGTCCATCAAAAAACTATAATTTGGTATAAGTTGAAGCATTGAATGTGAAATACTAATAAATAGAGAATTCATTTCTTCGGTTTTACGATTTTAGTACCGATCAAAATTATGGTACCGATCAAAATAATGCATTTTCGAAACTTAGCCAAATCTTTAGTTCCCTCGATTTTGACATCTTTCAAGATTCTTGACTCATTCCTTCATTATTTTGTGGTCCAGTACATCCACTAGGGCCTTTTTTGAGACTGTGTAAAATTTGCCGGTAGCATTTACCCCCAAAGTATGCCTTGTGAATATAAGATGAGCTTTTCTCAAGAACAAACTTCCAGGTGGCAAATTGTTATCGTTCGTTCTCTCTAGCTGTTTACTGGACTAATCGTGGCGAATCATCTGGCTCCTTCGGATTTATCTGCAAATCAAAGGTCGTTCTAGACCATCGTAGCCAGGGGCTCAAATCCTTAAGTAAATGTTAGTCATAAATCATAATCATCATGTGCCCCTTTGGGATTACCATATCAGTATATGTCATAAATTAAAATCATTCTATGTTCTCCCCATAGTTAACTATCTTAAGTTAATCAAATATCATGCTATTATGCATCATTAATCATCGTGGTGTATTGCCCTTGACTAGTGTGTTACTTATAAATCATCCAGTATCGCCTAGCATTCCATTAGAAATAAGTCCAACCTAATTGAGAAAATGACATTCATTAATCATTCAGTAATCATGATCAAATCGTAAGGCGTTCAAATTCTAATGTTAAGTTTAAATCTCTTTGGATCGCATTATCATTAACCTAGATTGAGCCTAATTCGACCGCTCTCCGATAAGGGGACTTAATATCCATGCATGTCCATCCTAAGGAATTTGATTCCAGCATATTAAATATGGAAAACATATCCTAGTTACATGTTTATGACTGTAGTATATTTGGATACGAATAGGTAGTTTTATTAAACAATTTATATGTATTTATTGCGTTAATAAAGAAGAACAACGTTTATTCGTGTGTTATTCATACGTAACGTTCTTTAGTTATTATTATATTTAGGGAAGCGAATAGTTAGAATTAGAAAAGGTAGTAATTCATATTAATGGAAAATAAATTAGAAATTCCTATTAATTAATTAAAAGGAAACAAAAGGTTATAACCTAAATTTAGGCCAATTAATGAGAAATAATGGATAGCATTAAATTAAGGGTTACAACTGATAGATAATGAGAAATAATGGATAGCATTAAATTGAGGGTTACAACTAATAGATAATGAGACTGATAAAAATGAAATAGGTACAAAAAGGTTACTAATTTGAAATTAGTGATCATACATAAATGGCTTAGGAAATGTCCGTTAGGATTTTATGGACAAATTGACATTTATGTGAATTAAAAGGGGATTTATGGGTGGATAGGTATTTAAGGTAGATCTTATTGCTTTAAATAAAAATGGAATTAGTAAGCTAAGTCTAATGTCAACCTAAGATAGTATAAGTAAAGACTTAAGATGGTTAATTGGACTTGGTAGGTTAGTGATGCGAGGTCAGTAGAGTTACTCGATGAAAGACCGCTCTTCACTTTGACGCTACCAACAGTTGAGTGCACTTACTACTGATGTTAGATATCACTAATCCTAGGACCCGTGATGACGTAAGAGATTGGACTTGCTTTCTTAATTGAAAATTATTAAATGGTCCAAATTTGGAATTAGGGGAGATGAGGGATATCTCTAAAAAGGTTTCTTCAAAGTTGAGTTATTAAGTGGGTATCTTAGGGCCCGCCTCTCTACCGAAAGAAGTAATTTAATGAGATTCCATATTTATAAGAGTGATACTGGATATCTTGGGAGATGTTCGTTTCATGTTTGAGGTATTAAGCGGCTGTAAGGCCCGCCTCTTTCCTATAAAAGAAGTATTAAGTAGCCTAATGAGATTTCCAAGCAATGTCGGTTAGATAGTACTAGTGAGGAGTCCGCTTTGAGGTTAGCTATTAAATAGCAAAGGCCTACCTTTAAATAGGTGTTAAATGGTCAGAGACCTACCTAGTCCTTATTAATGAGGTATTAAGTAGTTTGGGTATAGTCTCTCATATTGCTAAGCCTTTAATAACAATAGATGCGCTAGTGGTATGACTATTATAAATTATAAGGCCATATATAGTAGTCAGGTCTCTATAGGTAGGACCAATAGATCAATAATGACGACGTTAGAAGTCCACCTTGGGAATAGGTCTTAAATGATGGAGTCTACCTTGACCAAGGTCTTAAATGGCAAAGTCTGACTATTTTTCATTTAACATTATTATGTGGCGATAGTAGAAGTCCGCTTCTATTTAGAAGTATCAAGTGGCTAGTGGACTTGGAAGTATTGGGTGGTTAGTAAGGCTTCGTCGGTATTTTGTACCCTAGGAATGAGTAGGTAAGTAATTGTGTATGCAATGCAAGATTAGATTAGAATTGCTAACCTTAATAGATATAACAAACAATCTTGACAACTTAAATCTTGGTAACAAAGAGTATAGAGGTAAACAGTCAATATGCATGGGGAATGGTGAGTCAATTAATATTATTCACACTAGTAATGCTTGTATTAATGGCACAAGACAATTATTTCTAAATAATTTATTGAGAGTGCCAAAAATAGAGAAAAATCTTACGAGTGTGTCACAGTTTGCAAAAGATAATAATGTATATTTTGAGTTTTATCCAGATTACTACTTAGTTAAAGACATATTGACTAATGAAAATCTTTTGCAGGGTGAAGCAGTCAAGGGATTGTACAATCTTAAAAACTGTAGCAAATTTGAAAGAAATCAGAAGTGTTGTAATGTGACTGAAATTGTTCAGTCAGAAATGAATAGAAGTGTGTTTGATTTGTGGCACTATAAACTTGGTCATCCAAACATAAATGTTGTGAAAGAAGTACTCGAAAAAAATAAAATTGTATTTGATGATATTCTTCTACCATATGTGTGTACTTACTGTCAAATGGGTAAAAGCCATAGATTACCTTTTAATGACTCTTTAATCAAGTACTCAAAACCTTTAGAATTGGTTGCCACTGATCTGTGGGGACCTGCCCCAATTTATTCAGATTATGGTTATAGGTATTATATATCTTTTATTGATGAATACTCTAGATTTACATGGATATACTTTCTGAAAGCTAAATCTTAAACTTATAATGTAGTAGTACATTTCATATCCTTAGATAAAAAGCAAACTGGTAATCAAGTTAAAATTATCAAGTCTGTTGGAGGCACTGAGTATAAAACCCTTAGTAATTTTTACAATAAGAAGGGAATAGTTCACAGAACTACTTGTCCCTATACATCAGAACAAAATGGTCTAATAGAGAGAAAGCACAGCCACATTGTTGAGACAGAGTTAACACTAGTTGCACAAGCATTATTACCATTGAAATTCTGGCATGATTCCTTTAATGCTGCTGTTTACTTAATCAATAGACTTTCCATAAAAGTTCATAAAGGAATCAATCCATTAGAAAAATTACTTGGTGTTAAACCAGACTATCAAAGTCTAAAAATGTTTGGATGCATGTGCTTTCCCTATATAAGACCATACAATAATAATAAATTGTGTTTTAGGGCAAAACCATGTACTTTTATAGGGTATGGATGAAATCAAAAAGGTTACAAATGTCTTGATGATAGTGGCAAAGTTATCATTAGCAGACATGTTGTGTTCAATGAACATATTTTTTCCTTTTAGCAACGCAAGTATAAAAACAACTCAAAAGATATATAACTCAAGAGTTTCTATACCTAGTATACCCGTTTACAGTGATGACCTTTAGCATGAGGTGATTGAAAGGACTGCTAGAGTCCATGATCCACAACTCACTATGTCTAATCAACCAGGTCATGAATCAATGGATTCATCCAACTATCTCAGTCAAACTCCTGCACATTCAAAGGATCAAACACAATCAGTTGATGAAAGAGAGTCAGTCAACTCACAAATACAATCAGAGAATAACAATGATCAAACAAGTATAGAAATATCACCATAGGAGAGAAACTGGTCATCCAATGGTTACATGATCAAAAAGTGGAATCTTTAAACCAAAACTATACTTTGATTCATCAAACTCAGAGGAACCAGAAACTTTCGAGCAAGTTGCAAAGGACAAATGCTGGAAGGTAGCAATGGATGAGAAATATAATGCTCTAATAAAGAACAAAATATGGGATCTTGTATGTCCACCAGATAATAAGAATGTCATAGGGTGCAAGTGGACATACAGATTAAAAAAGAACCCTGATGGAACCGTGTCTAGATACAAAGCAAGACTAGTAGCAAAGGGCTACACACAGCAATATGGATTTGATTTTAATGAAACATTTTTCCCTGTAGTTAAACCAACTACCATAAGAATTAGTTTAAGTATTGCTCTATACAATCAGTGGAACATTAGACAATTTGATGTCAATAATGCCTTTTTCAATGGGACATTACAAGAAGAAATATATATGGAGCAACCACAGGGATACAGGCAGAATCGAAATCATGTGTGCAAGCCAAAAAGGCTATATATGGCCTTAAACAGGCCCCTAGGGTCTGGTTTGATAAACTGAAAACCACACTGACTCATATTGGCTACCAGTCTACCAAATCAGACAACTCTCTGTTCATTAAAATTAACAATAAAGTCAGTGTTTACATTCTAATATAGGTTGATGACCTTGTCATTACAGGAAATGATGAGGATGAAATCAAATATCTTGCTCAATATCTAGAAAAGGAGTTCTCTATCAAGGACTTGGGCTCATTGAACTACTTTCTTGGTATAGAAGTCAAGAGAAAGTCAAAGTCAGAAATTATCCTCAGTCAAAGGAAATACAGTTTGGAGCAACTGGCCAAAACTAAGATGGACAATGCCAAACCTCAACCTACTCCAATGATAAGCCATCAACATCTATCTAAAAACAGGGGAGAATACATAACAAACACTAAACAATACAGAAGTGTTGTTGGTGCTTTACAATACTTAACAATTACAAGGCCAGACATATCTTTTAGTGTTAACAAAGTTTGTCAACTTATGCAGGAACCAAGAGATGATCACTGGAAAGCAGTAAAAATAATGTTGGGATACATAAAAGGAACAACAAATTATGGATTATCTATGAAGAAATGCAACAATCTCAATATAACTGGCTACACTCATGCTTATTGGGAAACAGACCTGGATGATCGAAGGTCAACTACAGGGTATTGCATATATATATAGAAGATAACCCAGTGTCATGGTGCTCAAAGAAGCAATCTACCATATCCGGATCCAACACAGAGGCTGAATACAGGAGTGTTGCAAGTATTATAGCAGAAATTATGTGGATACAGTTTTTATTAAATGAGTTAAACATTAAACTACAAGCCAAACCGATATTATGGTGCGACAATCAAAGCACAGTCTACATGTCAGCTAATCCAATATTACATTCGAGAACGAAGCATATTGAGATAGATCTTTATTTCGTCAGAGAACAAATACAAAAATGAAATTTGCATGTAAATCACTTACTATCTGCTTACCAAAGAGCCGACACACTTTCCAAGGCCTTGTCGAAGCAAAATTTCATCAGATAGAGAAATGAATTGAAAGTGGTAGCAATCTCTACTGATTTGGGAAAATCAGAAGAAGTTTCAGAGCGTCAATAAGGAAAGTTGACAACTTTGGCAAAGATCAGCAAATCTACCAACAAGGCTGGCAAAAGATGGACAACGATCCGGAAAAAGCTTCGCATGTCAACGATATCGCTCAGACCTATGTGAGAAAGCCTAGTATGTTGATAAATTCACCCAAATTTGAGCAAATATAACTCAGATCTGAGGAAATTTGATGAATTTTATAAGCAGTGCAAAGAGAAGAGGGTCGCCATGAAAACCCTAATATCGGTTTGAAGGGGAATGTTAAAAAACGAAGTATACGGTGTACAATGCTTTATCTCATTTCTGTATAATAGTTGTAAATAGGGGGTCTGGGCTGTGTCACTTCGGCCCATTAGCATAAATAAGCTATTATATAAGTGTAACTAATATGCAATATGTATCATTGTATCAGTATTCTCAAACATCAATTTGAATACAAAATTTCATTCCGTTTTTTCATCACTTTGCAATCCGAAATCAAAAGTACAAAATCAATATCGATCATTTCATCAAATTCTAACAGTGCATAATCATGCATTTTAATTTCCCTAAATATTGTCTTTTACCTTTTATATTCATAATTATTCTTTCTCATTACTGATTCCGATTCAAATTGAGCCTTTCTAGCTAGGTTGAATAAAAATTAAAGGAGTTATCGTACATTTATGTGTTATGTCTGTTTAAATCTGTAATGTTATAGGTCCACACCTTTTCAGTATCATAATTGCTATGTTTGAGCCTTTTCAGCAATTTTAAACATTATACTCGGCTGTATACTAATACTGCAGAAAGTTGTAGCATTTGGATATCAATTACACCTACAGAATTGCATAGAAATTTTGGTCTAGGTATTGGTAATGTGTTCTGGACATCACGTTTTTGCTTTCAACTCAAATTTCTGTAACTGACTCGATGAAGAGGTAGAGGAAGAGATTGTGGTTTCTGAAACTGCAGAAGAGGATTACATTATAAGCCCCTATTGTGTTTTGGTATAAGTTGTAACCTGCAAAGTTTTGACACAATACAAGTATTTTTTTGTGATACTGCTACAACTTGGCTTGTAATCCGTATCTAATTCATGTGATTTTAAACTTAGCTTGAGCATGTAGAAGTTTTATGTAGAATGTAGGAGTTTTTTATGTGGAAGGCCGCTCTGATATCATAGGGTGCGTGTGAGTTTGAACTGTCTGTGCATACTGAATAATTCTGTTTTTATTATCATTAACAGTGCAGAGTTCATACTTATTTTTTGATGTGTGAACTAATACTCTTGTTGATTGGGAAGATACTTTGATATATTTCAATCGATCATGCTATATCAAAGTTTTCGATACAATAAACTTTAATCCTTGACGTGTCACACGCCAAAAAGCATCATATCTATTTTTTTTAATAAGTATGTGACAAGTGTATTTAATTGGAACTTCAAGTTTATTTTACGCATACATCAATGGAAGGTTGGAGAAGCTTTGCAATGAAATCAGCAAAAAATATTTGTAAGCAAGTGCTGCATTGTTACGCATATACAACATACGCAATTCAAATGAAATCAAAATAGTAGTGCTTAAGCGATCATGCTAGAAGTTGCAGGAAGATGGGAGCAACTGTGTTCTCTGGTATAATACTTTATTTCAAGTGTAAATTTAATTTGAACAGACTATATTATGGCTCTGTCACCTCTGCTTGAGGTTGAAGCATATGTATTAACCATGGTTCGAGATTCCGACCGGGGCATTGGAATTTCAACCATTTCGGTTCGGTTTCGACATTGACTGGGTCGGAATCCACTCAAAATCTCGTTCCGGTCGCAAATAAAAAAATATATTCTCAATTCATGTATCTGGAAGGAGGCGGTAGCAGCATCCAGCTTGAGAACGCATGTGACATGAACTTTGCAGGCAGCAACGACAACATACGAAGACCTAGACATATTTTAGGGTTTGCAAACGTGGGGTTGATTTGGTGAAATAGAATGGAACTGGAAATGAACTTAGGAATTGCTAATAGGTTAATTTGGGCTTTTTTTATTTTTGGGCTTTTGCCATAGGAAACTACTAACGCATGAAATTGAGGTATGTTTAATTTTTGGAAATACATGTCTACTTCCAATTATAAATAGTTAGCTCTTATTACAAACATTGTTATCAGAAAAACTGTTACTACAAATTTACAAATTCATAGCGTTTATTGGTGTATTTATAAACAAAATGCTCTAAAAAGTTTCAAAATCCGGAACCGGAACTAAAACGGAATTTCCCAAATTTCCGAAACGGAACCTAAATTTTGATAATTGCAAATGACCGGAATGGAAATAAAAACCAGAATTTTAAACCTTGGTATTAACTAAACATCATAAAAACAACAATTAAACAAAATACTTCATGATATCGATTTTGATTGTAACATTGTGTTTGATTTGATCAGCATAGCACAACAAACACAATTATCCAATTTCTTCAGTTCGTTACTCTAAGCTAAGAGAAATACAAATTTTATGAATTGAACAACAAAAGAACCACAATTCAAAATTTCTAACAAAGCATGTAAATGAACCACCGAGCCAGAAAATATACATTTCTGAACAGACTAATAACCTCTTACATGTAAACAAATTCAATATCAAACACAAATTTGCTCGACTATAAATAACAACAAATTTGTTAAATTTTGGTGATACAAAATCACAAAAAAAAAGGTAACAAATATGCAAGAAGGAAAGTAATCACGTTTGTTCATTATGGAAATGAATAAATTATTTGATCGCATTTGCATGAGATAGCAAGAAAATAAATGTATGCGCAAGTTATGTAATAAAATATATGCAAACGGATATGCATATTATTTGTTTCTCAGTAATCGCATTGCTTTGGGATTATTTTCTTCCATCTTTGCTAATTAAAAGAATGAGTGAATTACTTGCTATATTTGCATCATTTGTTATCATTGTAATTTGCCTCCATTATCTTTTTACTATATCTTGGTAATTTGATTGATGACTCACATGAATTTATATTGATTATAAATTGAAGGTAGACTTAATTGTAAATCTATCCTGGCATTCAGCCAACGATCTCTAAATAGAGTGTCTCTTCTTGTTAACCCTAATTTAGGGCTTTGGTATGTAAACTATTATCTTATAATCTCTTGTAACTCTCTCATGTGTAATAAAATCTCTTTTTTTTGGACTGGACGTACACTACCTTGACGACAGTGGAACCGGTATAAATATTGTGCATCTCTTTCTTCTTTATAGTTATCTACTATTTATTTTGAGTAATAGAATAATTGCTGCTAGGTTAAGTGATGTTCAAATTGGCAAATCTAGATCTTGTTTATTGTTTTTCCGCATTTGTGCAATTTTTGCACAACAGATTGATATTAGAGCAAGGCGATTTGTTTAAATTTGTGCATCAATGGATTCTAAAAAGGGCAGTAGATCTGGTGGTAATTATGTTATTACCCATTTGGATGGAAAATGAGATTTTGTGCAATATGGAAGATAAAGATGGAGGAGATTATGTTTAGAGAGAAGAGTGTTTCAGTCTTGGAAATTTGATGATAAGGAGTTTACTGTGTTGAAGGGACATCTGGATTTAGAAACCTATATCTGCTTAATGGCTCAATGTTGATGTGAGTCTTATGTTGATTTCCATGGGAAATTTGTTGTTTGGGAGAGAAGGTATGTGGGAGGAGAGAGATTTGTCTTTCATACAGAGATCTGGATTAGCCTTGTTATGTCCATTGGCTTTTGTTTTTTGGCTCTGTATTTGGATTGGTGATTGAGATAATTATTTGGCCTTGGTGGCTTTGAAATTATTTTGGTATCTACCTTCTTTTGATTTAGGATATTTGCAACATTTTGTTGGCGGGCGGGGACATAGTCTGAGCTCGTTAGCAAGGTGTGATGGGGGGTGGCCTTGCCAAAACCAACCCATTAGGTAAGTATTCATTTTGGTATCTATCTCGTTAAGAGATTTTGGTTGAAGGTGAAGTTCATTTTTAAGAGTTTTATGTTGAGAAGTGAACTTAAGTCGAGGTGGGGTATTGGAGATATGTGATTTTACATCAAGGCGGAGTGTTAAATTTTGGTGATACAAAATCACAAATAGAAGGAAACAAATATGCAAGAAGGAAAGTAATCACGTTTGTTCATTAACGGAAATGAATAAATTATTGGATCGCATTTGCATGGGATGGTAAGAAAATAAATGCATGTTGTAACGACCTGCCTTTTTGGACGTTTTAAGCAGACACACATGTCAACTCAAACCATACAAAGGGGAAGATTGTTATTGGGGTAAATAAGAAAAAGAAGAAAAAGAAAAAAAAACAAAACGGAATCTCGCAGCGGAATGACAAAATATAATAATCAAATAATAGTTCATGAAGCTATTTACAAAACATTTGATTATACTTATACAACATAGAATCAGAGTTACACATATCAGAGATAAATAAATAATGCAATGGAACAGTATGAATGCAGTGGAATAAATATAGTAAATAATAGTAGTACAAATCTTCGTGTTCGTCCTCTAGAATAAGGTCTTTAACCCTGAAATGCTCAGGCTGACCCGAGCGAACTGAAAAGACAAAACACTCGAGTCAGAACTAAAAGATCTTATGTAAGTTAAATCAATGGTAAATATGAGTGTGACGACGTCAGAGATGTTTACGGGGTTTGACATCTCCTATCCAGTGTCTAACGTGAGTGCAATAATTTTAAGAGATGTTCGGGATTACCATCTCCTAAGGATCCGTTAAACTATCTACTATGTAGTACAATACGCTACTATAATAGTGTCTACAATAAAGTAAATATAAAAATAGCGTTAAGGCGTTACCCATATCCCCCTTAACACATTTTTATATATTCCCATAGTCTATACAGATACTGTAAGCCCCTCCAAACCGGTGGGATACTCAGGGAGCACTCCATAGGTACAGTACAAAACAAACTCGTAGAAGGCGCGCTAGGGCATGTGAACACGACACTCGAGGCAATGCCAGGGTAGATATACCAATTGCGGATCTGGACTGGTGGTAACGCATAGCAGCTACTACCGCCCACCTCGGAACACATTCCCAAATCAAAAATCAAGGGTGGCCACCAAATCAATCACAAAGCAATAGAATGGTATCGAAGAAATGTGTCCGATCGGAGGAATGACCTCACTTGGCCCGGCATGGCTCCTGTTTTAGTCACATCTAAGCTGACTCACGGGAGTCGGGGTCACGTCATACCTCATACAGAAATCGTTCACCAAACCATCCTACTTTATTTCTGGAATCTCCACCACGTGCACAATTGTTAAAGTGGTTTTCGGTATTGGCAGAGAGTATGACAATATCCGATCTTGGTCTCTTTAACAACCAAACGCTTATTTCGCACCGGATGGTTCTTTTACATTTCAAAGTCAATTCACAGTTTATATCAAAATATCATATTCAGTTTCAAATCATATCTCTTTTGAAATCATATTCATTCCCAAACTATATTCACTTTCAAAATCATATTCACTTTGAAATCATGTTCACCCTTGAAATCATATCGTTTCCGTCAAAAATCATATTTCCAATTAGGTTAAATCCTCCCTTTAAAATCATCATATTCAATTAATTATAACAAAATCCCAACTTAGGTTATAACATCATTTAACCGTATTTGCCTTTAAACCAGTGAATTTGAATATAAACACTTCCCTCTTACTTAGTCTAAAAATTTAGAAAATAGTTTAAATAATTATAAATAGTTAAAATAGTTATAAATAGTTAAAATACTCTAAAATAGTTTAGTTATAGATTAAAGATACTGTTAAATTGATTTAAGATAGTTAAATAATTTTAAAATAGATTAAATATAATTAAAATAGATTAAATAGCTTTAAAATAGATTAGTTAGATTTTAAATAAGTTAAAATGGGTTAATTGGTTTAAAATAAATTAAATGGTTTAAAATAGGTTAAAATGATTTAATATAGTTAATATAGGTTAAAATACTTTAATAGTTGAAAATCTTAATAATTAAAGTCTTTAAAATAATACATTTTTAAAACGGTTTATATTAAAATATGAGTTTGAAATTTATATCCATTTAACTATTTATTTTATTCCAACATATTTGGACCATTACAATTCCAAATTAACAAACCCAATTTTGAATCTTCAATTCAAATTCTTTCCAATCCATGTTTGCAATATCAATTTAAATTATTCCAATTTCAATACATTTCAAAGTTATCTTTCAAACCAATCAATAACTCAATTCCGATAAAATTTCATTTATACTTAAAAATTCAACTTTATCTTTCAATTTAATTTCTTAAAGCACTTCCTTTAAACCAATTCACATTTCAACATAAAACTTGATTTTCCAATAATAATTCAATTTATATAAATCAAATTTTATTTCAAAATATCATCAACTGGATTCGAAATCAAGGATTTAAAATCATTTAATTTAACCAATCCGGTGTCCGTATATAATTCTCTATCCTAGGGTCAAGTGATACAGATATTTATCATTTCAATCCGCAATTTAAAATTTTATGGTTATATATCATTTCAAACCGCAATCCCGAATTAATATAAAATCCATAAAATCGCTTGGGTCTATCATTTCAACTCATAACGATTTTTCCCTAATCTATAGATCGTTCGGGTATGTATCATTTCAACCCATAGGGAACTTGCAATATTATAACAATATGAAATGCAACATCTAGTCATCCAATATCAACCAATTAGACATACATCACAATCATCATCCAAACCAATCAATGAACATCAATAGATAACTGATAATCAAAGCATGTATTAAATTGATAATTTAAAATTCAATATTCAATTAAATGATAATTAAATGCAATAAAAAACAAATTTAACCAAAATGACAATTTAAATATACCAAACATCGATAAATAAATTTCTAATCACATCATAAGTTAAATTTAACAAAACATAATAAATTTTAGAAGTTGTGAGTGGGTTAAAACACTCGCCTTTGAATTTAAATCGATTTAAAATCCAATTTAGGGCCCAAATTCAAACAGTCTTCGAATTCGTCCAAACTAGCGTCAAAATGTTTGGAATTCCGATGCGATCCCAGAGGAACAAACCGTGCATAAATTCGATCTCGTATGAAAAAGTTATGGTGATCAAAACAATTAAATTTAGAATTGAAAAAAAAACTCACCCAGAACACGTCATCACATCACCATGTACACAGCTCTTCACGCGAACACTGTTCATTACGCTAACCCACGCTGAAATGAATGAGCCACCAACGCACGCCACCGCTGGCCATTGACGCGCCCCTCTCGCCATGCCACAATCTCCTTACTCCTCCTACTCGACCACGCCGGCGTTGAAACCCGACCAAGGCCACTAATTTTGCACAGCCGCCGCCTAGGGTTTCCAACCCAAATCCAATTGTTGACGGCAATCTGACCGATGACACGCCACACGACCTACTCTGATGGGTTCCCTACCCGACTCTCCAAACAACGGTACCCTCCAATCGTCGATCCATCGATGTTGATCACAACGCTATTGAACGGCCGAGACTAATTCGCCCAGTTCCGGCCACACAGCAACCCAAATCGAAAAACAAACTACAAATTTGACTTGCGCTCGTCGAGACCTTCAAATCGATATGTAATTCGATAGGGTTTGAGGAGTTTGATTTTTGGAATTGAATTTGAAATGGAACCGAGGGTTTGGAATTTTGGATATGTTCTGCCATTGGAAAGGAGGGGATTGACAGGAAATGTACGTACAGACAATAGAAAATAAAAGGCTGCTAGGGTTTATAACAGGCTATTTATAGGTATAGCTGAAATGGAAAAGAATGGACCAGATCAAATTGGCTGTTGAACGATAAACGACCCGAAAAGCCCGTTCTGTCTCCGGAACGAAAATGGATCATCCAGTATATCAAAATAGATGTTTTCAATAAATTTAAACTCAATGGAACAGGTTTCAGGTCCAAATTCCATCGTATGAAGAAGTTATGTTAAAATCATCTTATTTCAAATTGATTTCAATTGAATTGATTTCTAGGCGTTTCGAGCCCATACGATCAAACGGCAAGTCCGATCGCTACGAAACTTGAAATCCTACAATAATTCACCGTTTCGGATCCGATGAAACTAGTTTCGTCGAAATCCGAGACAGTTGCCAAAATGGCTATTTTCATATTAATTAAATAAATTAAAATTGATTAATTAAATCAATTTTCATTCAAATTTGATAGTTACCAAATTTCATCATTTTTAATCACTTAGACATTTACAATGACTTAATACAAGTTTATATAACAATTCAGTGTTGGTTATTATACTAATTACAGCGTTCAATTTACACTGTAATTAAATCCAATTATTTAAAATTTAATTCAAATAAATTTATTTAATTTGATCTCAATCCTTATATTCAATCAATTATTACTCAAATAGCATAGTTCATATTTGTTGATGTCTTATTTCACTAATATGCTACAATTTCCATCTTTTATTTGTATTAACTACTATATTTCAATTTTATTGGATTTTAGTCAATTTTACACATTTATTATAATTTAAAAATCCCAATTAATTTATTTATCTTGGTTTCATTCTTTTATAAATCAACTATTACCTTATGAATAAAATTAACATTTCTATTCATTTTATTACGTTCACAAATTTCAGTTATTGACTTAACTCACATTAATGTAACATTGATTGCATTTAATTATAATTGATTTCCAATTAAATTTAACAGACTAAATAAATAGGTAACATATAATAATTGTTACCATTAACTTTTAATCACATTTACAAGTTATTATTTACAACCAATGTTACAGTTGCTTACATACCACTGATATTATCCAATTATCATTAACTACATATTATTACGTTGGGTAATTCAATATTTACATTTGTTTTCTTATATTAACTTTATAACCAAGTCATACATTTTAGTCATTTCAATTGATTGAAATTTCATTCAATTTATTAATAATTAACTTTAATTAACATTTTTACGTTTCACCTTAGTTATTATTTCATTAATAAATCCCAAATTTTTATTTCTTTCAATATTAAATTACCAAAATCTTATTAAATTAACTAATTTAAATTATCGAAAATTATGGGTCGTTACACATGCGCAAGTTATGGAATAAAATATATGCAAACGGATATGCATATTATTTGTTTCTCAGTAATCGCATTGCTTTGGGATTATTTTCTTCCATCTTTGCTAATTAAAGGAATGGGTTAATTACTTGCTCTATTTGCATCATTTGTTACCATTGGAATTTGCCTCCATTATCTTCTTACCATATCTTGGTAATTTGATTGATGACTCACATGAATTTATATTAGTTATAAATTGAGGGTAGACTTAATTGTAAATTTATCCTGACATTCAGCCAGCGATCTCCAAATAGAGTGTCTCTTCTTGTTAACCCTAATTTAGGGCTTTGGTATGTAAACTCTTATCTTGTAATCTCTTGTAACTCTCTCATGTGTAGTAAAATCTCTCTCCTTTGGACTGGACGTACACTACCTTGATGATAGTGGAACCAGTATAAATATTGTGCGTCTCTTTCTTCTTTATTATTATTTTCTATTTATTTTGAGTAATATAATAATTGCTGCTAGATTAAGTGATGTTCAAATTGGCAAATCCAGATTCTGTTTATTGTTTTTCCTCATTTGTGCAATTTTTGCACAATAATATTTAACTAAGAATAACAATAAGATATCATTAATACTTGAAAACCATAACATTCCATCCTGATCTCATGATAAGCAAAGACTGAATCTTTGTCATCCCTTTTTACATTAAACCACAAACCCAAATGCAAAACATAATTAAGAATACTCGTTGAAAGATATAAAACCCAAATGTTCAAATGCATTAGACCTAGAACATAACCAAATCTAGCTCTCTCACCTTTAGCGGACATATCACTTTTTGTTAGAAATTAATGAGCTGTATTGGGGAATGTGAAGACATTAATTGCCTTGGAAGTTGAATAGTCCCACATCTTAGAATATAATAAACTATATGTGTTTATATACTAAGATGTGGACACTTTAATAATTCATATAGACAAAGAGAGACACACCTCCCACGCACGCGCGCCCGCAACGCGTTTGAGGCATGTTAGAGGCACTTAGCATTAACCGCACAAGTACTACTTTTAACAATTTTGTGACGTACCTATGACGGTTTGTTGTTGTTGCAATTTGCAACATAACCGTAACAGTTTTGTAACGCTTTAGTAACGTTATTGTTAGCAATTTGTGTATACAGTTTAGTAACGCTTTTCTGAAGTCACTAAATAATGATTTCGTAACGCTTTTCTGACGTTACAACTAACAATCTTGAAACAAAATTTTTGTATTTTGTTTATCACTTATTGGAGTTACTGTATTTCAGACAATGGCTGAAGACAGTAATACATCGGCAGTCAAACCGACCGTGACCACCACTGATAACAGAACAATGGTTCCAACAACCACTGTCGCTTTTCACATGGTGAGAGGCCAGAAAAATTTGCTGGAGTAGATTTCAAACGCTAGCAACAGAAAATGCTATTTTACTTGACTACTCTTAACCTTGCGCAATTTCTCCCTGAGGATGCTCCGGAAGTGGACGAACTAAAGACTGATGCAACCAATGTTGAAGTACTCAACATATGGAACAATTCGGACTTCATATGCAAAAACTACATATTAAATGGACTGGATAATAGTCTGTATAATGTGTATTGCACAGTGAAGACTTCAAAAAAACTCTGGGCTTCCCTGGATAAAAACTATAAGACGGAGGATGTTGGAATAAAAAAGTTCATTGTTGGAAAGTTCCTCGATTTCAAAATGATAGATGCCGAAACTATTATTAGTAAAATCCAGGAGTTGCAGGCAATAATACATGAAATCCATGATGAAGGGATGTCCTTGAGAAAATCATTTCAAGTGGCTCTGCCTTCGAAAAGCTACCCTCGTCATGGAAAGATTTCAAGAATTATCTAAAACATAAGCGCAAGTAAATGACTATGAAAGATCTTGTTATTCGACTTAGAATCGAAGATGACAACATGAAATCGGAAAAGAAAACGACCAATGCAATAGTTGCAAAGGCAAATGTAGTCGAGGCTGAGAAAAACAACAAGCAAAAACGGGAATACAATCCAAACGCAAAGAAACCAAAGAAGTTCAAAGGAAATTGTCACAACTGCGGGAAGAAATGACATAAGGCCAGCGAGTGCCGAGGTCCAAAGAAAAAGAAAGAACAAGCAAATATCACCGAATGCTAGAAACTCTCTAATGACATTTCTAAAATAAACTTGTCTGCGGTGATTTCTGAATGCAACTTAATTGGCAACTCCAAAGACTGGTTTGTGGACACTGGTACCACAAGACATATCTGCACCAATAAGTGGATGTTCTCGAACTATATACCCGTGACACAAGAAGAACAACTGTTTATGGGAAATTCCTCCACATCAAAGGTTGAAGGAAAAGGCAGAATTGTGCTAAAGATGACCTCTGAAAAAGAACTTACGCTGAATGATGTTTTACACGGCCCAGACATTTGAAAGAATTTGGTTTCTGGTTCACTACTAAGCAAGAATGGCTTCAAGTTAGTCTTTGTATCCGATAACTTTGTTTTATCAAAGAACAGAGTTTATGTTGAGAAAGGATATGTGAGTGATGGCTTGTTTAAAATGAATGTAATGACTGTTGTACCAAAGGATTGTGATAATAAAGCTAATTCTTATGTTTATATAACCGAATCCTCTAATATATGGCATGCCAAATTAGGCTATGTTAATTTTGATATATTACAAAAATGGTTAACTTAGACTTTATAACTAAGTTTTCAATATATCCAAGTTATAAATGTGAAACTTATGCTGAAGCAAAATTGACTAGAACTTCATTTCATCATGTTGAAGGAGAAACCGAACCTCTAGTCTTAATACACATAGATGTATGTGACTTAAAAATGTGTCAAACTAGAGGAAGAAAAAGATACTTCATCATTTTCATTGATGATTGTACAAGGTACTATTATATGTATCTACTTAGAAGCAAGGACGAGGCATTCGATATGTTTAAGCAGTATAAAGCCGAAGTTGAAAATTAACTCAACAAGAAAATAAAAGCTTTAAGAAGTGATAGAGGAGGAGAATATGAATTTCCCTTTGAGGAATTCTGCACTGAGCATGGTATTATACACCAAACTACAACCCCATATTCACCTCAATCCAACGGTATAGCTAAATGGAAAAATAGAACTCTTAAAGAAATGATGAATGCCTTACTAATTAGTTCTGGCTTGCCAGATAACTTCTGGGGAGAAGCTATTCTTTCTGCAAATCATATTTTAAATAACATACCACAAAAGAAAATATCTAAATCTCCCCATGAAATTTGCAAAATGAGACCACCATCCTACAAATACTTAAAAGTGTGGGGCTGCCTTGCAAAAGTAAAGGTACCTAAACAAAAGAAGGTCAAAATTGGATCAAAAACCATCGATTGTGTATTCGTTGGATATGCACAAAATAGTGCAGCTTATCAATTTTTGATATACAAATCTGAAATTGATGATATTCATGTAACTACCATCATTGAGCCGAGAAATGCTAGATTTTTCGAACACGTATATCCTTTGAAACAGGGTACTGAAAATTATTCTCAAAAGAGACCAAGGGAAACTGAAAATTCTAATTCCCTCGAGGATGCTGAACAAAATATTGAAAATTTTGGGAAAAATAATACTAATCAACAAGTGGAGGAACCAATGAGAAGCAAAAGATCACGGATCTCAAGAACCTTTGGACCAGACTTCTACACATTTATGATAGAAGACGATCTGTTAACATATAAACAAGCTATGTCCTCCGTCGATGCCCCTTACTTGAAGGAGGCCATTAACTCTGAGATCGAATCCATTATGACTAACCATACATGGGAGTTAGTTGATTTACCTCGAGGATGCAAGACCTTAGGTAATAAATGGATATTTAAGAAGAAATTGAAACCTGATGGTTCAATAGACAAGTATAAAGCTCATCTTGTAGTCCAAGGATTCAGACAAAAGGAAGACCTGGATTATTTTGACACATACTCATCAGTAACTAGAATAACATCAATTAGGATGCTTATTGCAATTGCATCCATAATTGATTTGGAAATACATCTAATGGATGTAAAAACTGCATTTTTGAATGGTGAACTAGAAGAAGAAATATACATCAAGCAACCTGAAGGGTTTTTGAGCCCAGGAAATGAGAATAGGGTATGCAAGTTAGTAAAATCACTTTATAGCCTTAAACAAGCTCCAAAACCATGGCATGAGAAATTTGATGAAACTGTGTTATCAAATGGATTCAAAATAAATGAATCAGATAAATGTGTTTATATAAAACATACAGATATTGGATATGTCATTGTTTGTCTTTATGTTGATGATTTATTGATCCTAAGCAATAATAAGGCCATAATAAATTCAACAAAGGATATGTTATCCTCTAGATTCGACATGAAAGACGTAGGAATAACTGATGTAATTTTAGGTGTCAAAATTTTTGAAGACATCGTAGGGATATGCATTATCTCAATCACATTACATTGCCAAAATACTTGAAAGGTTCAAATACATAATATAATTATTGCAAAATCACCAGTAGATATGAACCAAAATTGGGTAAAGAACACCGGTGATGGTATCTATCAGCTGAATACTCTCGTATGCTAGGAAGTATCATGTATGTCATGAACTACACTAGGCCAGATATCGCATATGATGTAAGTAAGCTGAGTAGGTATACCAGCAATCCTGGTAAAAATCATTGGAAAGCGATAATCAGAGTTCTAGGATATCTAAAGTATACACAGAACTATGGATTATACTATACTAAATATCCTTCAATAGTGGAAGGATACAGTGATGCAAATTGGATAACCAGTTCAAAAGACACAAAATCCACAAGTGGATATATGTTCACATTAGGAAATGGAGCAATTTCATAGAAATCATCCAAACAGACTTGCATAGCAAGGTCAACAGTGGAATCTGAATTTATTGCACTAGATAACGCCGCAGAAGAAGCAGACTTGCTTCAAAGTTTTTTGGAAGACATTCCAAATTGGAACAGACCCGTGCCTCCAATATGCATACATTGTGATAGTCAATCAACTATTGGAAGAGCTAATAGTACACTATACAGCGGTAAATCTAGGCATATTCGTCATAGACATAAAACCGTAAGACAACTTCTTTCTAATGGAGTTATCACTATAAGCTATGTAAGGTCAAAAGATAACATTGCAGATCCACTAACAAAAGGCGTGCCTATAGAGAAAATTCAAACCTTGTCGATGGGAATGAGGTTAAGGCTCATAAACTAAAAGTTTCTCTAAAATGGAAACCCTACCTAGTTGAGTGGAGATCCCATGATCTAGGTTCAAAGGGACAACTAAGTTTAAGGTAAACTTAATGGCACTAGTATACACTCAAACCATTCCTATGATAAGTTAGTGCATTACTCGCAGGAGAATAGGATAAGTTTTGATACTTTTAATGATGTCTGTACTTGGTAATACTAAAGAAACAAGTATGGAATTACAAATACCCTTTACAGAATCACCTATGTGAGTGCGAAGGCGCCGCTTCAAGGAAAATTATGAGGCCAAATTCTCCAAGCACTCATGAGACCAAGCTAGTGTTCATGGAAAAAACGAACACAAACAGAGAACCAAGGAAGATAAGAAACACTTATTGTGTGTTGTCTATTTTGGATTTACACAAAAAGGCTAATAGTTCAAAGACAACCTAGTCTACTAATTCGCCAGTAAGTCAAAAGGATAAACACTAGGGAAGTTCAAGGCCTACGAGCTACTTTAACGGATACGATAAATGTTTCGCATAATTTTAAGAACAAATTGAACAAATACTCATTCATGTGGGGGATTGTTAGGAATGAATGATTTGTATTGGGGAATGTGAAGGCATTAGTTGCCTTGGAAGTTGAATAGTCCCACATCTTAGAATATAATAAACTACTTGTGTTTATATACTAAGATGTGGACACTATGACAATTCATATAGACAAAGAGAGACACAAGCCATAACGGGTGGTGCAATACACTACCCCGCACGCGTGCGCGCGCGCCCGCACCGCGGCGTGGGCGAATGGGCGTTTGCGGCGTATTAGAGGCACTTAGCACTTTGCAGTTGGCTTGGCGTGACTGTTCAGACCGAACAGTTTTTATTTCTGTATGTTCAAATTCAAACGGTCGCACCGCCTGGTAAAGGGTCGCAACCTTTCCAACATTTGCAACCGTTCAAACAGGTGCATGTTACCGAATAGGTACCTCCCCGTGCCTATATATAGGCAAAATGAAATCAGAAATAGATCACTAAATTTTTTTCTGAATTCCTTTCTCCTCCAAACTCTGTTCTTAAAATAATCTCTTGAGTTCGTCGTTGCTCTGCAATTGCCAGCGCAACATTGCAGAGATCGGTCCGTTTCATCTTGAAAAACAGTTGCTCGTCGCCCCTTCAGTGCCATTGAGGGAGCAATTCGGTTTTAAGGAAACAGTTTACACCGGACTTGGACAAATATAATCGTACTTCAGCATTCATGATAGCTTCTTGTTCAACTAGAATCAGATTTGATCGCAACTCAGATTGTTCCCTTCCAACCTAAATCCATCTGACAAGACCAAGAAGTTTTAGACAACTTAAGGTTTTTACCAGTAGTTTATATCTTATGCAACAATGTCAGGCAGCTTCAAACTTATTCCAATAGTAGTAAATCTCTAGCACGCTTGATTCTGGAAGCAACAAGAAGCGTAGTTTCAATCTCTGAGTTTTAGTTTCATAAAGCTAGCATCAATAATGATGGATTGTAATTTTGGCTTGTACCTTTCAACTCATACCAAGCAGTATATTCTCAATATGCATAAATCAAGCAACAATAGTATGCTCAATGGCAACACCGTTCAGGCTCATGCTTCGCATAGTCTACACTAGTATACTCCCCCTCAAATAGGCCAGTACAATTCACTCAAGCTCTGGCCACCTTGCAGTCTCTTCCATCTTCCATCATATAGTGATCTACCTTACATGCTTTTTCATACACTTCACAACCAAATAAACTCAGCTAAGTAAACATAAATTATAACAAAATTGAAAATTGTTTATACTTTATGATGTTTACCTGAAACTGTGGGTAATTTGAGTTCTGAAAACAATTGTACTTCAAGTATTGTGGATATTGCGAGTGAAAGGGCTGCATGAACAAATTTTTAGGTTTTTAGTGTAAATAAGTGCAGAAAGACAACCTAAAATTGATTACCTAGGGTTTTCAAATTAGAACAACGATGGAGCATGCTTTAAGGACTGATCACGGTTGAGTTTCTGATGCTGAAATCAAACAAAATTCGATGTTGAATCTTTGATTTTGGATCCACTACTGAAATTGAAACATGAACAGCAAAATTGAAATCGATGTTGAAATCTCAATTAAATATTTGATTGAGAGACAATATTTGAGATTGAGATTAAATCATTTATTAAGAAATAAAGTTCGAGATAGAATTGAAAAGGAGATGGGGAACAAAAGAAAGGCCAGATCTATTCACACCCCTACCTTTTTCCTTTCTCACCCCACTAGTTAAACAAAAATATCACACCCCATCATTTCCTTTTCCCACCTCATAATATACTAGAACTACCCTTTATTTTACCCTTTTAAAAATAATAACTTAATATTAACAATGTAAGTAAAGAAGAGATGGGATCCAAAGACAAAGAAGTTGTAATTCATAATTATTTTGGCATTCTTTTCATCAATAGTGCAATCTAAAAAGGAAGAGCAGTAACATTTCAGTTTAATTCAAAAATAATTGAACTGTAAATTAAATTTTATATAATGTATTACGCTAAACTAGGTTAGTTAACATTTCCAGTACATTGCAAACCAGATTTTCCAACATTCCAAGCTAACTAATAATAAGTTTGCATCAATTTTGAGTTTGCATGACAATAAGGTATAGAAAAAAACGTAAAATCAACCAACATTAAGAAAAAAAGGTATAATAAAGGAAAAGGGCAAACCTAAAATAAAACATCATCATTTTTTAAAAAACCGTTATTGTCTTCTTCACAACCACTTGTCCTTTCGAAATATATTATTCTCATTTTATTTTTCATGGTTAAAGTGCATAATAGAATGGAAAAGTGAAACATGGTAAGTTTAATAACACATAAGGGTAAATTTGCCATTTTAGTTTCTTAAATTTTAGCGGGGTGGAAAAATCAAAAGAAGGGGTATTAGTAGAATTAGCCCAAAAGAAACATAAACAAAAGAGAGAGGAGAGGGTTATTTTGGGAATTTGAAATTTTAGCTCAGTCCTTAAAACAACTTAAAATGTTTAATTGAGTAGTTTATTAGTAATAAACCTGAAATTATGTCCTGGAAACTTAAGATTTCGAACTGTTGTACTGCAAACAAACTCAGGCTTACATAGAGGTACTTAAACATAATTTCCAATATTCAATATTATCTACTTCAATCTCCTTTATAGAAATTTTGCTAGACTTTCCTAACTCTACACCAACAGACTCACCAACAAGCTTCGCAACATTCAAAGCATAAGATGAAGAATCATATGTACAAATATGCTTACAAATAGAACCATTCGAATCAAAAGGTCTTGCGTGGGACTGAGCTCTACCTAGAGTATGTTTCTCTGGAATCTTCTCATCAATCATGGTATAATCGGAAGTACCAATATATCTCAAAATATGAAAATAATCTAATGACTCCAAATCTGTTTGGAACTTTAGCATCCTCCTAGTGTTATCACTTGATAGAGGCTCCACCTTCAACAACACTACGCCATAGATGACCTTCTGCAACATTTTTGCAAGGTGTTGCCAGCTAAAATGTTGCGATAGATATAAAATTTTGGTCCTACTGCAACGTTGTATTTATGGCGTTACCTTAGCCATAAAAATGTGTTGCTCTAGCTAAACAAGTGTAACACGATGCAACATTTTTATATAGTGTTGCTATAGATGTATTCAAATTAAAAAATTAATAAAATTAGCAATCCGCGTGAATACGATCCAACAGTCTACATTTAATCTGATTGTTAAACTGGATCACCGCTACAATTTGCCCCAAATTTTCGTTTTCCCGCTTTACTTTTCATATCATTTCGTTCTCACCCCCAATTTCCAAATCCCTAATTTCGTTTTCCCTAATCTGTATAGAAGATGTTCCCTTTTAACCCAATCGGATCTGATGCTATTACATTTCTATTCAATCTTCCACTCCAGTATTCAGAGGACACAACTTCGTTTTCTCTTCGCTCTTATGAGTTTAGATCTGGATGCGGTGAGAAGATAGGCAGTGGCGATGTGTCTGGATGCGGTCGGTGAAGTGATGTAGCGGGCTATGGTTGTTCCAGTTTCAGGCTTAAGTGAAGTGTACTCCTCCTTGCACGCCTTTTGAGAACCCATCCATAACCAAATCTAATCGAGCTTTCAATGCCTCATTCTTCTCGACCAACCATGCTACCGCCTGATTTCTTAGCTTCTGACAATGATTTCCTGCTGCTAGGAGGCTCTGTTACTTCTCTCGTGAGTCCGCCTGTTATACCTATTACTCCAGTTCCTCCATTGATGTATGTATTCATTGTGCTTGAATCGACCTTGAATTGAATCGACCCTAGTTTCTCTCTACTTTGGGTTTTCCTATAGCTGCTATTGTCGAAGGTAATTCACCTATTTCACCACTGTTGGCTGCTGATGTGATAAGGGCAGTGGATTATCACTGATAACTGCATTGTAGTGTTACTTTGGGTTAGAAGGTTATGCTTGATGGTGTTAGTGAAGTCAAAGGGTCGAATAAAGCGAGTTATGTTATATGCTTGCAATTTATTTGTTTGAATGCCCAGCTCAGTACTGCTATTGCTTCTGATGTTTTGCCTAGAACTACTGCAGTTTTTACTTCCCTTAAGCCTGAAATTGACCCAGGTCCTTCTCATATGCCCGGTAGCAAATAGTCTTCTCTTTTTAGTATAATGCCAAGGAATGCGGGTGAATATGTTCCCCATTCATTTGATATTGAGTTCATTTGATATTGAGTAAACGAGTTTGGTTTTTCTTTTGTAGGCTAATGATGGTCCAAATCTGAAGATATATAGCTTGGTGCTTTGAACTAATGTACATGTATGAACTGACCTTTGATTCTCTTGTTGATGAAAGGCGAAGTAGTCTGCTTAGAGTTGATGGTTCAAATCTGTAGATATATAGCTTGTAGTGAGAAGCAATGTTGTTTGCTATCAGCCAAGGGTGGTGCTTGGTTTTGTTGCGAATTTGCAGTGTGAAAGTTTGAAGATGTTTGGGTTGTCGGAATGGGTAATCAGCGATTGTGATTAGGTGATTAGACGATTTGGCAACTGAAATAGTTTGTTGGTGAGGCAATTAGAGGATGGAGGCTGGTGGTTTAGAAGTATGTGTGGTGCATCATTTTAGGTTGTTTCAAAGAAGGCTCGATCTTCCGAAATCGGATGAATCGGGCGGTGCCCACTTGTTCCCCGCCGGGACTGCGGGGCCCCGGACCCCCGCCGGCGCTGCGCCCGGACCCGCTACTCGGCTCGCCTTCGGCTCGGCACTCGGCTCGTCATATATTTGTCAATGTCGGTGTCTGTATAAATTGAAACTGCATATGTAATGAGTGAACTGAGTGATGTAGTGAGGAATATCTGTATATGTGAATATCAATGTTATATATCATTGAATTGTAAAATAGTGGAGTCAGGAATTTGTACTATTTTAAATGTTGAAATAAAATATTTATTTAAATAAATTACTGTTTGAATATCAAATTCTGTGCAATAGCATTTTATTAAATAAAAATTTATTTATATTAAAAAATCAAATATGCTCTACATTGTGGGTCCCACAAATTCAGAAAGTTAATATCTATAGCAACATTTTGGAATGTTGGTACAGACACCTATGGATGTTGCTATAGACCCAAATAGGGTTCTATTGCAACAATATTTCTTATGTTGCCTTAGATAGTCAAAATGTTGCCTTTGAGGTCCGCGGCAACGCGGCAAAATGCATCACCGAGAAAGTGTTGCCTTTGCCCTTTTTTAGCCTACAACAACATTTTTTGGCACTTCCTGCATCACTTCTTTGGTGTTGCAGTATGCAATCTATGGCGTAGTGCAAAGACCTCTCATAAAATATCACATGTCTGCTAGTCACAATTCTCCTAGTTGTTTTACACCACAACCTATACCTCTTCATTCATTCTCTATAGTCTTACAAAATGTGCTTACTTTCCATAGGCTTCAACTTATCATGTCTCTCATCATCTAAATAATCTAAACAACCAAATACTTTAAGGAATGAATAATCAACATACTATATTTTCCATATCTCCTCAGGAATCTTCATATCTATGGCAATGGAAGATGTGTAGTTGATTAGAAATACCATCATAGATATCGCTTCCGTCCAAAATTCCTCTTCTAGACTAGCAATCATTCTTGAGTTTATTAGTCTCACCCATAATATCGGACACATGCTCTCCGCCACTCCATAACAATGTGACTCAACAGAAATTGAAAAATATCTAATTACATGCTCGGACTCGCGATAGTTAGTGAATTCTTATGACATAAATTCACTACTATTTCCAACATTGAGAACTTTCAAATACTTCCTCGGTGGAGAAGTCTTCCACTTACAAAACTGGACAAATATTTCATTTTTGGCTTTTAAAAAATAAACCCAAACCATATGTAAGAAATCATCCAACAATAAGACGAAGTAACCAGCTCTACCTAAAGATGCTACTAGGGTGGGTCCCCATACATAAAAATGAACAAACTCTAGAAACTCAGTAGCTCTAAGTCTTCCAACATCAAGTGTGACATGCTTCTTCTTCCAAAAGAATAATCTTCACAAGAGTTTGGCTCCGACTGACAAACACGATCAATCAACCCTCGCTTCTTTAATACTTCAAGACTCTCATCATCAACATGACCTAAACGAAGATGTTTATAACTAAGTAGAATCTGGAACACTAGAATCAGTAGAAACTACTTACTTTCCCAAGCCTTTCTCTCCATGAAGTATATAAATACCATCGACACACACCCACTTCATCACTACTAAGGAACCTTTTGCCACTCTCAATCTCTTTCCATCTACTATTATCGTCATACCAAGTCTACTCAAAGCTCCAACTAACGACAAACTTCTACACAACATCGGAACATGTTCGACATCCATAATAGTCCTAGTAACAACATCGAACATTCTAAACCTCATACTTCTGACACCCACAACATGACAAGATGTGCATTTTCCCATATGAACTGATCCTCCATCAATCTTCCTATAACTGACAAAACAGCTCTTATCTAGCATCATATGACAAGAGGCTACATAATCTATAAATTGCACCACTATATTTTGTGTTTCTACCTTTGATCTAAGAAAATATATCCAAGTATATCTAGAATAAGAATCTATAAAAGAGGTATAATAATTAAAGCCATAATCAAAATTAACTGGGGCTGGACCCCATAAGTCGGTTGCTACCATTTCTAGTGGTTTGCTATCTTGGTTGATGATTTAGAAAATGGTAGCTTATGACTTTTTCCCATTTGACATGATGTACACATATATAGTATAGATATATTTTCAAACTTAATATTATTATTCTACAATACAAACTTTACAGTGTCAACGCTGGGATGTCCCAGTTTACTATGCCATAAATCAATCACTCTTTTATTATCAACATAACACCACACTTTGAATAGTTGCACCAATTTCTTTCTGGTGCAGACTTACAACTCTTCATCAGATTGAAAATGTATAGTCCATTTTGCAATTACCCTATAGTAAAATTTCTTTGTTTAGTAAATCCCTAACTAAACAAAATTTTGGGTAAAATTCAAAATATACTTGATTATCATTGGCAAATTAAGATACACTCATCAAGTTTTTCTTAATTTGTGGCACTCTAAGTGGATTATTGAGGTGTAATTCTCTTTTGCCTCTGATTTTTGCATTTCCAGTGTGTGTAATTTCAATTGGTTTGTCGTTGCCCATAAAAATAGATTGCATACCTTTATACTCCTTGTTTCCAAGATTGAGATTGTCAAGATTATTGGTAATGTGATTTGTTGCACCTGAATCTGGATACCAGTCTTCAAACTGTAGATCATCTGACATTGCTTGCCGTTCTGAATCTGATTGACTTCTTGAACTGCTGCCTTGTTTTCTTGACTCCAGACTTGTATGTGCCAGGTTAATATTTGGATTGTAGTTCCTCTGATTATTATTCTGCTGGTTTGTAGTATAATTTTGATCAAATCTGAAGTAGCACTTAACAGCCGTATGACCAAATCTTTCACATATTTAACATCTAAGTCTGTTAGAATTGTTCCATCTTCCTCGGCCTCTACCTCTATAATTCTGTCCACCCCTTTGAATGTTTTGCTGAAATCTACTGCTTGTTGCCTTTTCTTGATTTTTGCCTTTGAAATTTGATGCATAGTTTATAGATAAATCTGAATTTAGTGGCTTCTTTTGCTCTATTCTACCTTCATATGCTAGAAGCGTAGAATGTACATACTTAATACATGGTAGAGTTTCTCTTGAGGATATAATTGCTACAATAGATTCGTACTCTTCATCTAAACCATTCAGGGTTGTCAAAATTTGCTTTGTATCAGCCACCTTATGGCCGGCAGCATCAAGTAAGTCATAATAGGTCTTAACTTTGGTTAAGTATTCTTGCATTGTCATGTTATCTTTCCTTGGACTTTGAAGTTGTCTTTTATAATGCATGATTCTTGCTGCTATCTGAGAATTGAAAATTGATTGATTGTTGCCCATATCTCTTGAGAAGTCTTGCATCCAATGATTTGAGATAGGAGATTAACACTAATTGATGACATTAAACAAGAAGCTAGCAAACTGTCTTGTCTTTGATAGTTGATAAAATCTTGATTTATAGTCAAGTTTCCCTTACTGTCACTTATCATTTTTGGTGGAATTGCTATTGTGCCATTGACATATTCTTCAAGTCCATATCCCCTTATAGCAGTTTATGTCTGATATTTCCATAGTAAGTAGTTGTTTTCATCTAGTTGAACCGCAAGTTGGCTCTTTGGTTTTATGATGCAAAGATTTACAGTTTCTTGAGTTGAGGTTGAGACATTCCTTCTTGTGGGTGATGTAGTTGCAGAATTATCATCATCCTCTCCAACCATTATGATATCTTGATGAACAGAACTAAGTTGCAAAGATTGATACCAGCGAGGCAAACTTAGAGTATGCAGCTAGTTGATATTCTTTCAACCTGTGAAATGAAAGTAGTCTTTCTTCAATCAAGGATTTGATTCTTGATTAGAATTAATGAATAAGGAACATAAGTCATACTTCTCCGATGAGGATCTGATCTGAGGAGAGAAAAAATACTACAGCCTATCTTGGGTTATGAGATCTTTCTGACAAGATCTAGGTGAGGCAGTGTACAAATTAACAATTATTGTTAATTTGTAATTAACTGATGGAATAGTATACCTTGATCACGAGAGGGGTTAATCTCTAACGATGAGGCTAAAATTTGAGGAGAAACAATACAACTATCTCTCAAATGAGAGTATTGATCTGATGAAGAATAGAACTGAAAAATTAATTTCTACCGTCAGGCGATTTTGAGCTCTGATACCAAGAAAAAAGTATATTTTTGTAATTATGGAAATGATACACTTGTTTTTCATATACAAACTGTACACAATCGGTTGTAATATGCGACATTGGGGTAAAAAGACAATGCTACTCTTGAAACCCTATTTACATTTGTATAAAAGCTCGGTTATAGTTTACTTGGTCATACTCTTTTAACTTTTTTATTTTTTTAAGAACACGTTGAAAGTTGGACAAACCAACTTAAGTGTCAATATTGAGTTTATTTTAAAGGTTATAGTGAGCTCTTGATAAGGGTAAAGAAGTTGCTTTATTTATGTACATGTTCAAATGCATCCCGGTCTAAATTTATTGATTCATATTGCATCAATATATCTATGCAGAGTAGTATGTCATCAAGTGGGGCGACTTCAATAGTAACACAAGCTCTAGGTAGGATCTAAAGCTCAGTTGCCGTTAGCCAACAGCCAGTTCCTGTATTTAGGCAGCCACCTGGCATGCATCTCTCTCACTTTCCTACCAACTACCTTCCATAAAACCAATATGTACCGCAATTCTACCTTCCACCTCCTCCTATGCACCCTTTCTTAAGCAATGGTACCTTCCCCTAGCAAGTCCAGCCTGATAATGCAAATATAGGCCCTAGGCCAACTGCTCATGTTAAGTATATCTCTCAGTATAAACCCACCACTAATGTTGGCAGTCAAACTCAATTTGCAATGCCAACTACATGTGGTGACCATGCTTCTTCTCAATACAAGGAGAATAACAATGTCTATGCTGCTGGGCAACAGGTATCACTAATTATTATATTCTTTTATTTATATAGTAATTAAATGTTGAAAAAAAATTACCGAATGGATGAAATTAGCAACATAGATAAACATATAAGTTAATGAGAAAAGTGCTACTGGGTAGCCTTATCATATTTATAAGCCACACAGTATGATAGATGGAAAATTGTATTTGGTTAATAAAATTATATAATAGATTGCTAGCTAATAAACATATATTAACTATTTATTAGAAATGACCAATTTTGTTATTCTCCTTAGCACCTGTTGGCACCAAAATTGGCCACTAACACCCTTGCGTAGAATTGTATAGAGAGATTAATGAAGATAGTAAATTAAAACAGAGGAATGTATGCAAAATTAACTGCAGAAACAAGAACACCAGAATTATAGTGGTTCGGCGTAACTGCCTACGTCAACTGTTAATGTAATCTTTATTGCTTTTCTCCAAGACTTGAATACAGATACATTCCGTAAACAAATGACTCGAGTACAAGTTTGAACAGATGGAAGCGAGTACCAAAAATGGCAGAGCATCCCTGGAGTTCTCCCCCAAAAAAAGTCCCCTCGACTATACCCTTACCCCTCTATTTATAGACGAAGATAGGATAGATGCTCTATGCAGGCCTAAGACCAAGGAAACCGGCCCATGGATGGTAATCTCAAGTCGGTCGGTCCAAGCATCTCGAACGACTATCGACCGATCGAGGAATACCGAACCATCATGGCCGACCGGTGGTCATTTAGCAAATGACTCGAAGTAAGACCTCATAGGACTCGGAGCAACTCGTAATGGATCTCGAAGTGAAGCAATGCCGACCTCCTTACCTCGATGTTGACTTCCAAGAATATGCTAACTCCTTCATCTTGCACCGAACCAGATAGACCGAACACTCGTGCTGAACCACCCCCAACCGAGCGACAATGGCTTCCTAACTGCAACTGAACGATGTCTGCTAACCCGCCTAGGCCGAACGACATCTGCTGGACCTTTCAGACCGAACTACTTTGTATCTCTATGCTGGCCGATCCACTCTGAACGAAACACTTCGAGGTCGACCGATAAATACCGAGCCAAATGAAACAATTCCGCTGGGGCCGGTCCACCGAGTGCCGAGCCACCCTTGCCGAGCGACCTCCCCTTGGACGTCTCGGCCGAGTCATCTCACTCTCCCTTCATTGACCGAACGACTTGGGCTGTGTTGCTATAGCCTCCTTTCTTTAGCCGAGCGACACAAGCCATCTTTTTCTCGGTCGAACCATATACACAAGCCAAACCGTGTATACAGGCCGAACGATATATATATGCCGAACTAATCAAATTGGGTCAATCTTTTATATTTCCAACCTCTCACTGACTCGAGTTTCATCTTGATTCAATCAAAATCTTTGTAATTATCACCTTGTAGCCGAGCCAAGTAGCCGGGTAACATTTGCCCCCTAAAGTGTGTCGTGTGAAACAACACGACACGCTTTGAATCGGTGATCAGTCCCTGGTTTCAAAAGTCGAACGTATACAATCTCACAAAGGTCGAAGCTTGACGGACCTTCCTAGCATGTTGTAAAATTTTGATTTTATTTATTATTATTATTATTATTATTTAAACGAGTGGACCGGTGGGAGAGAGGCCGAACCACTCGCCCGGTATGCCCGGTAGCAAGCGGCTCGGCTTGCCATCACCGACCCACTCTGCCTACCTGATCTATGACTTACTCCCCACGACACACCCAAAGTGCATGAATCGGTTCTAAAGGCACCAGCCTGTTCGCCTTCCCTTCGTTGCACATACAAAAGCTCTCTCCTTTTCCCTTCACTTTTACTTTATCTCTACAAGACCTTCTAATTTACCTTCCCTCGAACCTCGACTACTACTTCAGCTTTACTTTCTCATCCCGAATCCAGTACGTTTGCTCCGCAACTCCCTTTGTTAACAAACCTAAACGAACTTCGGCCCTAAATCTAACGGCTCCCTAGGCTTCGATTCATTCTTATAGGTATGAATCTCTCTTTCGATCCACTTTCCCAAATTAGGGGTTTTGCACAAAGCTTGAGTTCACGAGTTTTCTTCAGATTACAGACAGTAGGAGTCGTTGTAGATGAGGAAGACGAACCGAAGATAGAAACTCGCCTTAGGGTTGGAACTCAGTATGCTTTTAACTGATTTCGAGGCTGGTGAGGTGGAGAGGAGAAAAGAAAAGGATATCAGTGATCTCTAGGATGTAGGTTCCTGTTAGGCCACCGAGCGAGGGAGTGTGGTTGTTAGGTTATTGAAGTAGGGCTGAATTGGTGATCTGGTATGAAGTCGTTCGACGATTAGGAACGAGGGAGAAGGGAGTGTGAGTGCGTTGGTAGGAGTTTGTAAGTTTAGAAGGCATAGGCTGAGTGACAACACCAGGTCAGTATCTTGGGTGGAAGTCTGCTAGTTGGTAAGTCTCTTGTAGGAGTAGTGCCAGTGTGAGAGCATCGTTTGACCTAAAATAAGAGAGTGGACTGGCCAACATGTGTTTTAAAAATGTGGCCACTCAGTTTTTGGGGAGTGAGTGTGGCGTTACGGCCTAGTGAGAGTCCACAAGGAGGGTTCGGTATACCGAGCAAGTGTGGTTCGGTGTAACCTCAGTAGGCCGTTTGGTGACGAGAGAGCGTTGGTGAGGAGAGTGAGTGGGTCGGTGTCATTAGTCTAGGGGGTCGTTCGGTAGCTTGTAGATAGGTGGTTCGGTATGTAGGTTCAGAAAGACGACCGGCCTTGGGCCTTGGGGTTGGCATTGATAATCAAAATCATCTCCACTTAAGCATAGCATATGCCAAGATCACACACTTCCACGCCTGACCATAGAACAACGAACAATGACAAAAACTTAGACACATGAGCATATGGAACCGGTTTGGACTGATAACTCCCTAGTTCTGACAACTATAAATGCGAGTTCAACTTAACAGAAGCAGTGACAAAAACTTAGACACATGAGCAAATTAGGTGTTCTGACACAAGACCCCTACTACCGAACATAAGACAAGTGCTCGGGGACGGTCAACGATGACGGTCTTCGAAGATGACAGCTTACCATTCAATCACATTTCATCGGTCTTTAAATCTTTAATTCTTATATATTCATGCTTAAATGATTGCACTATTTCACATACCGCACGGGGGGAATATTATCATCGTTATATCTGATATCGATTGTCTTTCAAGTATAGCTTTAACATGTATCTACCCATATCCATCGCTCTTTAAAGATGTCCAGAAAATCGAGCTCTGCTACAGTTTCCAATAAGCCTGATCCGGGTTCTCAGCCGGAGGTAGTAGGAACTTCGAACCAACCAACAACCTCCACACAAAGTATCCCGGATCCATCTGCTGTAGTTATTGGCCCGGCTCCTGATGTTATAGACGGAGCAGTCATTCTGGATAATCCTATTGATTCACAAGCTTCAAAAATCGGTGAAACTGCTCTTCGTCGGTTGTGTACAATTCATGTGATCCCTTTCGACGATGTTTTAGTTCCATCGGGGCAAGATCGGCCTCATCTACCCCCAACTGGATATACAGCATGCAATAAATTCATGTGCTGGGTTGGTAGCGTGCCACCTTTCAACTCCTATCTTCGTGAAGTGTTACAGTATATCGGGATCGCCCCGGCACAACTACATCCCAATAGTCATGCGTTTTAAAAGACGGTTTGACAATCCATCTTTCATATTCCTTAAGCCACACTCCAAGTGTCAGATCTTGACGGGGGCATGGAGTAAATTCTCCCAATATAAGCAGGAAAAGTTTTACGCACGCTGCCCCCTAGCTTTGCGAGAAGATGGCTGGAAGGGAGTAATTTCCATTTCTGGACCAATATTTGTTTAAGGCACGAAGTGCATTCTTTCTAAACTTCTTTCGACTTTTATAGGTATCAGCCCATGTCCCGAAGGCACCGGGTATTCTGAGGCCGTCGAGGCCATTCGAGCTGTTCCCGTGGGAGACCAGGAGATCAAATCCGTTATTTCCAATGAATCGCTTTTAAATTTTGGATTGTTGGTGGAAGGTCGTCGAACAAGTCTCCCAACTAGCGCCGCTACAACCGGGTTTACCATGGAAAAAGGAAAAGGGCAAGCTGGGCTTTCGATGCCCTTTGCAAGAGGGACCCCCGATATATCTGAGAAAGGCGAAATAAAGGAGGTTGAGGTTCTCAAAACAACCGACGAGAACTTAGGCTCCGATATTGCTCCAATAACGGATGCGCCTGTCATCGCCAAGTCACTTTCCCCATCGAAGAGGCGAAAAGGATTAACCTATAAGTTGAAAAAGAAAACAGTAGGCAAAACTTCTAAAGTTAGAATCACTCCGGTTGAGAAAAAGTCGTCTCCCCAACATCTAGAGGGTTCATTGAAAGGTCTTTCAGACCTGACCATCCCTGAAGACCTACTGAATTAAGGTTTCAACGACCTAGGGGATATGGGACTTAATTCGCCCGCGAGAGACGATGGAGGCGATCAAATTCATCATCAGGGAGAAAAAGCTCCAATAAGTAAAGCAAAAAAACTGGTCCGTCAGGGGGAAACACTAGGACACACACGAACACTTACACTTCACCCTGCACATAAATTTTTAGTCATCATGTTATTCTCACTAACTCGCCCTCACTTGATTTCTGTGCAGGCGATATGGGGCGCACTCACATATTTGACCACGTTGGGTCCTCTATCTTCCACTCCTCCAATCGGGATTCGGGGTCAGGTAGACGCCGAGAAAAAGACGACAACGGCGATAGGGACTACCGTCCCAGAGACTCGTCGTCTTCGCGAAGAAAGACATACAGCCATTATTC
This sequence comes from Allium fistulosum, assembly GCA_030737815.1. Classification (NCBI taxonomy): domain Eukaryota; kingdom Viridiplantae; phylum Streptophyta; class Magnoliopsida; order Asparagales; family Amaryllidaceae; genus Allium; species Allium fistulosum. The sequence goes on along the minus strand of CM060902.1, from coordinate 269,868,234 downwards.
ATACTCCAACGACCCTCCCCCTCACTCAGAGCGCAGTAAGGAAAAATCCGCTCAGAAGGGATCTCAATCTGAAGCTCCCCGTGACCAATACTATGGCTCGTCCAGAGAAACCTGGGCTTGATGTTCACGTTCTTTCCCCTATTCCAAAGGGTGAGACTCCCAAAGCAGCTGGGAGTCAGCCGGAGGATGGTACTTAACTTTTCTTTCTAGAGCTCAAATAATCATTGCTTCTTGGCGAGTAATAGACATATTCTAACATTTTTCTTTTATGATTTCATGTAGGTCATTATGATCCCGAACCAACTCCAAGGAGCGATGCCGCCACGGAGAAGGAAGAGAAATTGGGAGAGGCATCTCACACTGGGAATGCTCCCGGACCCGGCGCTCAAATGATCAGGGTGCTCGATGAGGACAAACCCGAGAACCCCTCACCTACAGAAGAACATGATGAAGTTAAAATCACGAGCGCCTCCGAACACACTTCGAAACTGAGCATGAAGGAACAAATCATGGAAGAGGGGAAGAAGAAAGCTGAAATTAAGGCCGAGCCTCAAGTGGTGGAATTGGATGATCCCCTAAACAAGCCCTTGATGATCATTCTCCCTGATGGGACCATGCCACTGGAGTTCCTCCTCCTTCCCCGGACACCATCTCACTAGGAAGTAAGGCGTCCAAGAGAAAACTCTTGGGTGAGGAGCCTTCGGAGAAGCCGAGGAAGGAGAAAAAAATAAAAAAAGTAGCCATCTGGTCGTTTCTTAATCAACCCAAATAAGTCTGAATTATGCAGTTATTTCTATTTATTTTCATAGTCGTTGTAAATAGACTTTTTGCTCCGAGTTCAGGAGAAGCTGTAATGAAACTGAATCTCCGATTAGTAAATAAAATTTTGTTTCTTTGTTTTCGATGATTTTCGCTGTTTAGCTTACTATCTAACTTGTAGTTGAAATTTGAAATCTTGTGAGTTACACAAGCTCTGGTCCACTTCCACATGATTTGGAAATTTTTTGAATCGTAAATCCTCTAGTCCACACTCTGGGGACTTAGAGTACTTTAGTCCTCGCTCCAGGGACTTGGAGATTTTTTAAGTCGTTTATACTCTAGTCCGCACTCTGGGGACTCAGAGTACTCTAGTCCGCACTCTGGAGAATTAGAGATTTTTTAATTAATTTATACTCTAGTCCGCACTCTAGGGACTAAGAGTCCTCTAGTCCGCACACTGGGGACTTAGAGATTTTTTAAAGTCGTTTATACTCTAGTCCACACTCTGGGGACTCAGAGTACTCTAGCCTGTGCTCTGGGGACTCAGAGTACTCTAGCCTGTGCTCTGGGGACTTAGAGATTTTTAAGTCATTTATACTCTAGTCCGTACTCTAGGGACTCAGAGTACCCTAGTCCGCACTCTGAGGAGTTAAAGATTTTTTTTAAGTCATTTATACTCTAGTCCACACTCTGGGGACTCAGAGTACTCTAGCCCGCACTTTGGGGACTTAGAGATTTTTTAAGTCCTTTATACTCTAGTCCGCACTCTGGGGACTTAGAGTACTCTAGTCCGCACTATGGGGACTTAGAGATTTTTAAGTCGTTTGTACTCTAGTCCGCACTCTGGGGACTCATAGTACTCTAGCTCGCGCTCTGGGGACTTAGAGATTTTTTAAGTCGTTTATACTCTAGTCCGCACTCTGGGGACTTAGAAATTTTTAAGTCGTTTATACTCCAGTCCGCACTCTGGGGACTCAGAGTACTCTTGTCCGCACTCTGGGGACTTAGAGATTTTTGAGTCGTTTATACTCTAGTCCGCATTCTGGGGACTCAGAGTACTCTAGCCCGCGCTCTGGGGACTTAGAGATTTTTTAATTTTGTGTGCGCGTTCATACGCCGGACAGAATAATGTGATTTAATTTTTTCCATGTAATTATAACACATGGAACATCAACAGTTCATAGAAAAGCGGCTTTAAGCCTTTATTGATCATAACAAATAGGAACAAACTGAATTGTCTTATTACATGCCGAAAACAAAGAACAACAAAAGAAAAACATACTGGAAAAAATTACTACTAAAATGCAAAAGAAATGGGCTAAGTGTAATAACGGCGCAAATGCTCGCTATTCCATGCTCGGGGGAGCGTCACGCCTTCGACGGTTGCTAGCTTGAAAGTTCCTTCTCCAAGCTTCCGTGCAATGACGTATGGACCTTCCCATGTGGGATTCATATGTGATGGGATCGGAAAAACTCGCTTCAAAACGAGATCGCCCACATCAAAGATTCTTGGTCGAACTTTTTCATTGTAATATCGAGCGACTAGGTGCCTATATGTGGCCGCCCTTAAATCACCTTCATCACGTGTTTCATCCACAAAGTCCAACGATTCCAGTAAAGATCCTGATTCGTCTTAGGATCATAGTGAGTCACCCGATGAGAAGGAACTTCAAGTTCCACGGGTATAACAGCTTCAGTGCCATATGCCAATGTGAATGGAGTGTGGCCAGTCGCGGACTTGTGGGTTGTTCTGTAAGCCCAAAGTGCTGTTGGAAGCTCATCCACCCACTTGCCTCTAGCCTTCTCCAAATGTATTTTCAATATGGATTTGATTATTTTGTTTACGGCTTCAACTTGTCCATTGGTTTTAGGGAGAGCGACTGCCGTAAACCTTTTCTCAATGCAATATTTTTGGTAGAATTCTTTGAACTCCCTACTCTCAAACTGAGTTCCGTTGTCCGTAACGATAGTTCGTGGGAGGCCAAAATGACATATGATGTTTCGCACGATGAAATTAATGACCTTTTTGGTGGTGATTGTAGCCAAGGGCTCTGCCTCCGCCCACTTGATAAAGTAATCGACTACAACAATTGCGTATTTTGCACTACCTTTGGAGATTGGCAAGGAGCCGATTATATCGATTCCCCATATTGCAAACGACCAAGGACTAATCATTTGTGTGAGTTCTATTAGCGGAGCTCTCGGGATTTTCGCATATTTTTGACATTTGTCGCATCTTCGTACATAGTCCGCGGCGTCCCGATTCACAGTTGGCCAATAGTATCCATAGCGGAGGATCTTTTTGGCTAACGTCTGCCACCCAGTATGGTCGTTACATTCTCCTTCATGAACTTCTTTCAAGACCCGCTTTATCTCATCGTGGGCGATGCACCAAAGTAAAGGAACCGAGAACCCTTTTCGATACATTACTCCATCCTGCATTATATATCGTGAGGCTTTGCGAATGACTTGTCGTCTTTCGTTCTTTCTTTCGGGCAAAGTCCCGTGTAGCAGGTATTGCTTGAACGGGGTTATCCATGACTCCCTCTCAATTTCTGTTTGTAACACAGAGTCTACTTCCATCTCGTTTATACTTGGGGGATGTAAGATTTCAACGGGAACCAAACCCATCTGCTGTGCATCACCAGTACTTGCAAATTTTGCCAATGAATCGGCTTCCCCATTTTGTTCATGCGGGATATGTGAGATATCGTAATATTCAAGGTCTGCCAACAGTTCTTGAACCCGAGCAAGATAGGGGGCAAGTCTCTGTCCCTTTGCTTGATAGTCTCCCCGCACTTGGTACACCACCAATTGTGAGTCGCAAAACATTTCAACCGATTTTACTCCGAGTTCCCTGGTAAGTTTTAAGCCAGCAATCAATCCTTCATACTCGGCTTCGTTATTCGTAGCTGGGAAATTAAGCTTCAAAGCATAACAAATTGATCGGTTTTCGGGAGCCACAAGAATAACACCAGCCCTAGAACAATGGTCATTGGATGCCCCATCGGTGTATAATTTCCATCGAATGAGGGGAATCACATCATCACTACTCGGCTCATCTGATATAGTGAACTCTACAATGAAGTATGCTAGCGCCTGTCCTTGTATAGCCCTCCGTGGTAGGTAGGTGATATCGAATTGACTCAACTCAACATTCCATTTCAACAGCCTTCTAGAAGTTTCTGGTCGTTGGAGTACCTGTCGCAGAGGTTGATCAGTATAAATACTAATTGGATGTGCCTAAAAATATGGACTAAGCTTGCGTGATGCAACCACCAAGCAGTAGGCTAGCTTCTCAATTTTAGAATAATTCTTTTCTGCCCCTGTTAAACGTTTGCTGACATAATACACCGGCCTTTGAATTCGATCCTCCTCGCGAACCAAGGCAGTACTGATGGCATGCTGAGACACGGCCAAGTATATGTATAACACTTCATGGTCTATAGGCTTTGACAGAACCAGGGGACTCTCCAAATGTCTTACCAGAGCTCGGAATGCTTCCTCACAATCGGGTGTCCATTCAAAATTTCTCTTCCCTTTCCTTATCACATCGAAGAAAGGAATACACTTATCGGTCGCTCTGGATATGAATCGACTCAATGCGGCGACTTTTCCATTCAGGCTTTGTAATTGCTTTATAGTTCAGGGCGCTTGTATGTCTTGAATAGCCTGAATCTTTTCCGCATTAGCCGTAATTCCCCGTGCATTAACAATAAAACCCAAAAACTTTCCCGAAGCAACACCAAAGGAACACTTCAGTGGATTGATTTTCATTCCGTAGTATCTAAGTATATCAAACATCTCCGCTAAGTCTCGAATGTGGTTGTTTGACTGCCGTGACTTCACGAGCTTGTCATCTACATGGACTTCTATTGTTCTACCAATTTGGTCTTTAAACATCTGATTTACCAAACGCTGATAAGTCGCTCCTTCTTTCTTTAACCCAAAAGGCATCACCACATAACAATACAACCCGACGTCCATGAAAAAACTAGTGTGTTCCTAATCTGGAATATGCATTGGGATTTGGTTGTATCCCGAATACGCAACCATGAATGACAACAACTCGTGTCCTGCTGTTGAATCAACCAGCTGGTCAATTCGAGGTAAAGGGAAACTATCCTTAGGGCATGCCTTGTTCAGGTCTGAGTAATCGACACAAGTCCTCCATTTCCCATTCACTTTTCTCACTAGTACGGGGTTAGAAACCCATTCAGGGTAGAGGGCGTCGCGGACGAACCCATTGACTTTGAGTTTGTCCACCTCCTCTCTGAGAGCAGCAGACCTCTCCGGGTCCATACCTCTCCTTTTCTGTTTTACAGGTACATATTTTGGGTCAATGTTAACAATATGACTTGCGATGGTGGGAGAGATCCCACACATATCAGACTGGGTCCAAGCAAAAACATCCAGGTTCGCTCGAAGGAAATCAGTTAGGTCCTTAATCATTGAGGGAGTGAGTTGTGATCCAATCTTAAGCACCCATGATGGGTCATCATGGCTGACTGAAATGTCAATCGTCAGTTCAGCCGGTACAGCTTTAGACTTCTTATGTTCTTCATTATCGTCTCTCGGATCTATGTCTCTGTGATCCGACCCTGCTGCCCGAGCCAAGGCTCGGGCACTACTTGTCAATTTTGTGCAACCTGGATGCGGACAGAGTTGTCCACAACCTTTCCCTTCTCTCTTCGCTGAGCCTCTCTCAGCTCAGCCACATAACATGCTCGACCAGTCGCTTGATCGCCATGCACTACCCCAACACCTCTATCTGTCGGAAACTTCAAAGTCAAACACCATGGGGCCAAAGCTGCCCGAAACTCCGCCAGGGCCAGTCGACCCAGAAAAAAATTATACGGGGAATCAACATCCAACACAATGAATGGTAGGATCTGTACCCTCCTACATTCACCTTCTCCTAACTCAAATGGTAATTCCACAAAACCTATCGCGTTGGTAGTTGCAGCATTAAAGCCATGAATGCAGACTTTAGATGGTTTTAGATCCTTCGCCTCCATCTTCATTTGGTCGTACGCCTTTTTGAAAATAATATTCACAGAACTCCCACAATCAATCAGTATCCTTCTCACAAATGCCAGCCCAATCGTGGCTGAGATGGCCATCGTGTCAATGGTAGGTGCCTCCACCTTATCGGCATCTCTGCTCCTGAATACAATATCATCCGTCATCATTCGCTGTAGTTTCGCTGGGGTCCCATCTTCCGTGTTTGAACAACATTCAAAATCTGCATGCTTTAAGGAACTAGCATAACGTTCCATTTCTTGCCAATTCTTGTTTGCCGGATGGGGCCCTCCAACTATCGTGTTTATGACTAATCTACCTCCGGTCCGAACAGGTTCCTCTGGTCGATGTGGAGCCTGCCCGCGATTTGGGTCAGACGTCCCCTGTCCGCCTTCCTGTAGATTCTTAACAAACTGCTGTAACTTTTTTTGTCGAATAAACTTTTCTATAGCATCATGGAGGTGTCTACATTCCTCGGTATTGTGCCCATAAGTCTCATGGAAACGACAATACTTCCCAGTTTGCTTTTGTTCCTCAGTGGATTCTTTTGGACGCGGCTTCCGGTATTGGAAGGTGTTACAAGTTGACAAATAAATATTCTCTAAAGACGGGTTTAGAGGAGTGTATTCGTTGTAGGTCGGGATCCTTGGTTTCCACTTTCCGGCTTCCCTCTTACTTCTGGGATTTCCTCCTCCGGATCCTTTAGACTGCTCGGGCTGGTCTTGAACATTAACCTGGACCTTTCTAGAACTATCGCCAGATTGCTTCACCGCAATATTGCTTTGCACCGTCTCCTTGCCAGGCTCTGGCGCACTGCCTTGCCTCATCCACCTGGCTTCCTCCCTTCTCATGAATTGGTGTGCCTTTGAATAAAAACGTTCTAGGGTAGCTGGGGGTTTTCCTGCCAGCCAATCACCGAACTCCGAGTCTGGATCTACTCCTCGCATTATGGCCATAAGAATAGCATGGTCATTCGGGTTGCTAACTTGGTGGCTGCAACGTGAAACCTTTGTACATATTCCTTCAAGGATTCACCTGGAGCTTGAATTACAATGGATAAAGACATTACGTTCTTTGGGCGAGTGGTATGAATTCTGAACTGTTCCACAAATTTCGCCGCTAACTCATCAAACCTGGAGATCGATCGCGAAGGAAGTCTGGTGAACCACATGGTAGTTATTCCGGATAAGGTTATTGGGAAACACCTACATTTAGTCGCATCATTTGCCTTAGCCGAGTCCATCAACCACTAGTACCTCATTACATGTAGTCGGGGATTAGTCTTCCCCTCATAGGCTGAAATAGTCGGTATGCTAAACTTCCGAGGGTACTCAGCTTGTAGGATATCATTTGTGAATGGAGTATGACTCCTAGCTGTACCCCAATCATTGTTAGATAAGCCCTAATTTTTCTCATCAGCTGTCTAACCATAGCTGATAGATTCGGGGTCTGAATGGGAGGTGGCAGGTTGGTCTCCGTCCTGCGTGACCATTCCGACCGGTACCTCCTTGGTAAGTGATCTCCAAAATGAATGTCTTGGGGACTCACCCTGGCGTTGTGGTGCACCAGATTCCACATGTGCCCCAAATCTTAAATTTCCAACTCCAGTTTGAGTGTGATTTTCCCAGAACACGTGAGTGGCCGCGGTTCCAGGTAGAGTGCCTGGACCAGTTCTGTTGGATTGTTCTGCTACAGTTGTTTGTGCCACTTCAATCCTACGGCGTCCATGCCTATGATGCTCATCCGACGAAGCAGAGCTGTCAGATGATGAGTAGGAAATGGGGCTTCCTCCAGCATTCTGATGCTGTTGCTAAGCAATCTGGGTCATGAGATTGGCGTTATCTTGAATCTGCTCGTTAAGCTGTCTCCTGCTTTCCACGAGTTCCCTCATCAACTCGTTGAACTTTGTTCTAGTGACAACTTCTATTTGGTTTAGGACGACGACGGTCCCTGCGATCGGATTAGCTTGTTGATTGTTGGGTCCTACTTGTTGGACGCAAGAGGTCTCGTTGACATCTGCATTATGGGAGGCTGATCTGGTACGTGGTCTTCCCATTGTAGAGTTATCGGTCGAAACTCTGAGTAGAATCTATAAACTTCTTGTGAATGAACTTGGATCTTCTTTGGGGGATTTCTTCAATCCAGTAGCGACAAAGTAGATCCTAATAGCCTGAGAATGCGGTTCTCAGTGAAAGCACCAAAATGTTAGCACCAAAATTGGCCACTAACACCCTTGAGTAGAATTGTGTAGAGAGATTAATGAAGATAGTAAATTAAAACAGAGGAATGTATGCAAAATTAACTGCAGAAACAAGTACACCAGAATTATAGTGGTTCGGCGTAACTGCCTACGTCCACTATTAATGTAATCTTTATTACTTTTCTCCAAGACTTGAATACAGATACAATCCGTAAAAAAATGACTCAAGTACAAGTTTGAATTGATGGAAGCGAGCACCAAAAATGGCAGAGTATCCCTGGAGTTCTCCCCCAAAAGAAGGTCCCCTCGACTATACCCCTGCCCCTCTATTTATAGACGAAGATAGGTTAGATGCTCTATGCAGGCCCAAGACCAAGGCAACCGGCCTATGGATGGTAATCTTGAGTCGGTCGGTCCAAGAATCTCGAACGACTATCGGCCGATCGAGGAATACCGAACCATCATGGCTGACCGGTGGTCATTTAGCAAATGACTCGAAGTAAGTCCTCATAGGACTCGGAGCAACTCATAATGGATCTCGAAGTAAAGCAATACCGACTTCCTTACGTCGATGTTGACTTCCAAGAATAAGCTAACTCATTCATCTTGCACCGAACCAGATAGACTGAACACTCGTGCCGAACCACTCCAGACCGAGTGACAATGGCTTCCAAACTACAACTGAACGATGTCTGCTAACTCACCTAGGCCGAACGGCATCTGCTGGACTTTTCAAATCGATCTGCTTTGTCTCTCTATGCTGGTCGATCCACTCTGAACGAAACACTTCGAGGCCGACCGATAAATGCCGAGCCAAATGAAACAATTCCACTGGGGCCGATCCACCGAGTGCTGAGCCACCCTTGCTGAGCGACCTCCTCTTGAACGTCTCGGCCGAGTCATCTCGCTCTCCCTACGTTGACCGAACGACTTGGGCTGTGTTGAAATAGCCTCCTTTCTTTAGCCAAGCGACATAAGCCATCATTTTCTCGACCGAACGATATACACAAGCCGAACCGTGTATACAAGCCGAACGATTTATATATGCCGAACTAATCAAATCGGGTCAATCTTTTATATTTCCAACCTCTCACCGACTCGAGTTTCATCTTGATTCAATCAAAATCACTGTAATTATCACCTTGTAGCCGGGCCAAGCAGCCGGGTAACAACACCTAATCAATATACTAAATTTTTTTGTTTAAATTACCATTAATTTTTGCAACGGTTCAATAATAATAACTCATAAATATAATATCATTAAATTTTTTAAAATTAGTTCACTTAAAATTCCAATATTTTCTTTTTAATTTCTTTTAAAATTATGTTAATATATGTCAACTTCTGGATAACGAGCTAATACAATTTTCACTATTCTAATTTTGTTGAAGTTTACATTTCTTTTTTTGAAAGTGTTATTCACAGATACTTAGAAGGATAAAACCGTATTAATCAATAATTTTGTATCAATTATTATCTTAAGTATCCTATGTTAACCAAATTTATGGTCAACACCCCAAAGAATCCTAGTAGATGGACTTAAGGTGAAATGGTTGTATGTAGAGCCTTTAAGGAGGATAGTAGAGCCCTCAGAAATGGGAATAAGAGTCTTGATTCTGTAGAATATGATCTACTCGAAAGGTCAAAATGTAGAAATGTTAGGTTTCGACCCCGTCGATAGGATCTGAGGTAGGGCAAATGAATTATTCCTGTCATAAAAACTTATAAAGGAGGGGTTCCGACCCCGCCGAAAGGTAGAGGAGCCTGATTCCTTGTTGGAATTCTTAACCAGAAAAATAGGTTTCGATTCTATTGAAAGGTTGGTACAATGAAGGTTTCGAACCAGACGATAGGTTTAATTCAGTAGATCAAGGATGATTCAGCTTTGTCGAAAGTCTGAAGAAAGTTAGGCTTAAATTCAGTAGTGTAACCTTAATATTGTTCGTAGGGTTTCGACCCCGCCGAAAGGTTTAGGAGTAAGGAGTATATCCCAAATAATACCCCTTAAGACTAGATGATGGTTTTGATTCAGCAGTTTGGATCTTAAATGAACTCCTTATCGAAAGGTATTTCCGTAGATTGTATCTTAAAAGGATTCCCTATCTAAAGGGGTTTTGGAGGGGGACTAAATACAGTAGAAAGATGCCCTTGAACCTTTTGGACCAATGAAATGTAAAAAGAAGATTGATATTTGATTATATCAACATAAAGTACGTAAAAGATATGAAAACATTGATCTCAAACATGAAATCCTTTATTATGAACTGAAGTATACATATTAATACTTATTGGAAAAGCCCCAAATTTATTTAGAAATTAGGGTTACAAGCTCCTAAAATAGTAGTGATTTCGAAAACTAAAATTCGGATCTCAAAAATGGACCCCTCAGGTCTTATTTATAGGTGTTTGTTGGCACCTTCCGCGGGGGGCTTGCCGATCGTATCGGAAGGTAGGTTCGGCTTGCATCCTTCCAGCCTTGTACGAAAGGATGCCCCTTCGGCTTTGTCGGAAGGTTGGCTTATAGCTCTCTGAACATATCTGGATGCCCTTGTCTCCATCGGAATGTGAGAATGCGGCACCCACTGCTCTAATCTAATGATTCTTTAACAGGGACAGACAGTTGATTTGATGCAGAAGGATTTTTGACACCATCGAAAGGCTCTTTTGAATAAGATGCCAAGTTTGATTTGCGGAAGGTAATGTTTGTACATGATGCTGTTGACTCTTGCAGAAGGTCTTTAATGTGGAACTATCACTTGCGGAAGGTCTTCTGTCGGCAGTGAGTTCTCTTCTGCGGAACCCTCACATGCTGAACCAAAGGTGAAGGTCTTTAACATATGTGGAAGCCTCTTATGTGCGGAACCATTTCCTATGGAACCTTTATTGCAGAAGCCTTTTCGATCTTTCCAGATGCATCCCTTCGGCTCCTTCGGAAGGTCCTTCAGTAATCTTTACTCCGTGTCGAAACCTGGTTTCGGTGATGAATTTTGGTGCTAACATCCTACAATTTAAGATGTGAATTGTTTGTGTTTATTACCGACTGAGCATGATATGGACCCTTTGTTTCCCTATTTAAAGAATAACTCAAATGGAATAACTTTCTGATGAAGTTAATTATGATTCTCAATGCATTATTTTATTGAGTTTCATCTTCATCGTACTAGATCAACCATTTTGCATATGGACATTTTGATTTCTCTTTGTGCATTCACCTAAGAATAGATCTAAGATCAATATTGATGGTAGTACAAATATAATGATGGTTTTGTAACATGTATCAAATAACCAAATAAAATTGCAAATAATAACGATAATACTGATAATAATAATGATGATAATGATGATGATGATGATGAGAAGTTGCATTTAATACGTGTGCTCGATGAGAATGTAAACTGATAGTGTTATTGGAAAACACACACAATAACTTGATTCATGAGTACTTTGATGGATATTTAAGACATTGCACCTATTGATTTTGGGATGGAGTTTTTCAAATGATTTCTTGATAAATTCAAATAGTTGAAAATTTTGAAATGGGATATTTTAGATGGAATTAGGCCTGAGAAGTTTTTTTTTTGCTCAAGTCAATGTATGTAAGTTCTATACAATATTGTAGTGAGTTAGGAATTAAACCCGAAAGCAAATTGCTGCTAAGATCAAGTTTTACTAGCTTATGAATTTAGGATATTGAACTTTGTATTGTACCTTGGAAATTGTTGTAATTAAGGAGAAGGGATTCTAAGTCAAAAAGTCTTGAAATAGGATTAGGAATCGGACCTGAAAGTAAATTGTTTGGTAAGTGAAGTTGAGCTAATGGACTTGGTTCTTATAAGAGTTCAAGTTTATGGACATAGACCCGGATATATTGTTGTTAAACAACTCAAGTAAATTGAGTTCAGGCAAGTAAATGATATTTTAAGGAATAATTACATTTGAGTAGTTTTGGCCTAGTGTTAAGGGTTTGTAAATCATGTGTTACCTAAACCAGATATTTTTTATATCCGATTTACGAGTTTTAATTCTACATACCTAATATGTATGTGATTTTTTGCCTTGGATGGTTTTATAAGTTAAATAGTCAAGAAGTACAATTATACTAAACCTGCAGCAGATAATTGCAAATAATGTCTTTAGGATTATATAAAAATATAACTTCTTCCAGAAATTGACTTATTGTAACACCCCAAAAATTTTAACAAGTTTTTTTTTCATTTATTTAACGACTGTGGCGTTTGATTTCTTAAAAAAATATAATTTTGGAAAATTTCTTGTAATGATTGTTAATCAATTGCCCAAATTTTTATTAAAAATAAACGTTCTGTAATGTTGATTTGAATTAAAAGTTTAACTTCAATAGAAATTTTAAATTTTTAAATTTTATAATTCTAAACTGCCAAATTTTCCATCTTGAACTATATACAATTGTGTAACATTTGTTTCACTTTTGTTTTGGTCAGATTTGTTGTATACTTTTAAAAGTTAGTAATAATTAGTGTGAAACGGGAAATTTAACTTTACATTTCTTTTACGTATATTTACATCCGTTCCTTAACTTTATATTAAACAATCAATTGGATGAAGCTAAATCAAATGTTATTAATTATGGTATAATAGCTATTAAATTTTGGTTTAAAGTGATGGGTTATTTTCCTAATAGAAACGTTAGTATTTTAAAATTTATTTAATAAGAGAAACAAATAACATTTGTACGTTACTTTGGGCATTGCATTTTTGTTTCTTTTGCCTTGATTCTTTGTCTATTTTTGATTTTCTTGCGTTAACAATGCAAAGTTTTCAGCCGTATATTCTCTTTTGAGAATTCAAAATCTTGCCTTAAATCATTTTCGTGTGTGAATTATTTCTTTCCCTTTGCCTTCCATACGTTCCATCTATTAATAAATGCCTTAAATTCCTTTGATTGCCTCTACCGTTCAAAACATTAAATATTGCCTTCTCTCCACTAATCAAGTGAGCAGCTGTTAATATATATTCTACGTTCACAAATTGCCATACCTCTAATCTTCCACTTTAGCTTCCATTGCAAATTTTCGTGAGCATTCTTCATAAAGGTATGGCAGCATGCTTTTTCTTTTTTTTGTTATTTCGTTGTTCTCCTTCCCTGCCTTGCTATATTCTGTAGCCTACTCCATCATACTCGGCCTATCCACCATCAGGAACAGCCCCTACCCCAGCCTAGACCACCACCGCAACCTCTCCCCTCATGCCAGACCGAGACCAGACGTCACCACGAACCCAAGCCAGACCACCCACGTCACCTCCAACCCCATGCCAGACCGAGACCAGCCACGCCTCCAACCCATGCCACCCGAACCCATGCCACCTGAACCCCACACCAAGGCTGACCCATGCTGTGCCAAACCTCATGCCACCGAGCCTTGTTTGAAAAAAAAGAAATGAAAAATTTCCAATTTTCGTCACCTTTGTATTTTGGTATTTGAGTCTATATTTCCACTGAGCCTCTGTTTGAAAAAAAGAAATGAACAAATTTGCTTTTGTCACCGTGTATTTGAAATTATAGTCTTTATGCCACTGGCCTTTGTTTTGGAAAAAAGAAATGAACAAAAAGTTTGCTTTTGTCACCTTTGTTTTGAAGTCATAATTAATATGCCACTGACCTTTGTTTGAAAAGAAAAAAATGATGAAAAAATTGCCTTTTTGTCACTTTTGTATTTTAAGTCACAGCCTATATTTCCTCCGAACCTTTAAAATCTTGGATCTAGTGAATGGTCGAGCTATGTGACTATGGGTTGCGTTGTATGGTGAAGTGGTCGAGCTATTTCTTTCTATATTTTTTTAACTTGTTCCTGTCTGCTTCATTTGAAAAAAATTGTTATTCGTATCCGTACTTAGATTTGTTTTATTTATTTTGTTTCAAGATTTGAATCTCGTTGGCGCTTTCTCTAAAAACTGATCGTGCTTTCCGGGTGCTTTTCGATAGATAGCGTATTTCCTTTTTGAATCGAATCTCCAGCTCCGTAGAGGTGAGTAAATCTCACACGAATATTCATACTTATATGATTGTGAAACGACCGCAACTGAATATGTAGAAAAATAAATAATTAAATAAAAATGATGTTATAACTACCTATGGTTATTTATATATGATGTTAAACTTGTTAAAATTGCATAGCATATCATCTGTTATATTTTGTTCTTATTTACTGTTATTCTATTCTGTTAAATCACACTACAAGTTCCCTGTAGAATAGAATCACTATGGGTTGAAATGATACATACCCGAACGGACTGTAGAATAAGGGAAGATCGTTATGGGCTGAAATGATAGGCCTGAACGATTTTCAATCAAATTTTTATTTACTTGGGATTGCAGGTTTGAAATGATAAAACCCGGATTTTCTTTGTAAACTACGGATTGAAATGATATATTATCCGTATCACTTGACTTAGGCTAGAAAATATTATACAGCCCGTGGTTATTTTCTGTATTTTTCTGGATACTTTTAAATATTTGCAATAATATTAAATTGATTTAAATTGAGTTTTTAAAATGATTTATTTAGGGTAGAAATGATTTTTCTATGTGATAAATGTAAATAAATGGATAAAAATTATTGACTTTAAAGTGTAACTTAAATTTGAAAATTTGACTAAAAAGAAAAGATGGAAACTTAAGATTAATTAAATTAAAATGAAAATTAAGTTTTAAAATGGTGTAAAATGGAGATTTAAGTTTAAGTGTTGAAATGAATTGTTTAAATGAAATGGGAATTGACACACTTGAATTTAATAAGTGAACTTTGTAAATTTTTGGTTTTTATTTGTAAAATTTCTCTTTAGAAAAATCATAAGTTAAAGGATTTAAATGAACATTTTTAATGTGAAAATTTATGATTTTTATAAGTTTAAATGATTTAAATGGAAGTTTATTTATGGCTGGAATTGCACTTAAAACCTGGAAATTCAATTCATAACACTTCAGAAATGCTACCATCTCTGAAATGAACTAATTCTGAACTAAGTAGAATCTGCAGCACTTGTTAAGTGCTGTGGTTATATAAATGAACCAAAGGATTAAAATAAACTAAGGCTATGATAGCACTTGGTAAGTGCTGTTGTAGCAGGAACTAAAAATTTAACCTGAAACTAATAAAGGGGCTACTGTAGCACTTGTTAAGAGCTGCAGTAGGCTGAAATATGATTTTGTTTAAAACTGAACTGTTATAGCAGTTTATAAATGCTGTCTTTGCTGAATTAAATTGTTTTCAAATATAACTTACCGCAACACTTTTTAAATGTTGTGAAAGCTGAAATTTTAACGTTTTATTGTTTTTAAGTGAATAAGTGAACTCAGAAAAGGCTAAAATTTTGGGAATTTAATATTTGATTTAAAAGAATAATGGCTTTGTTTTTAAATGGTTTAATTTGAAGTATTTTGATATAAATTGTTTTAAATTTATAACCACGGGTTATAATAACGTTTGGTTGTTAAAGAGACCGGGATCGGATATTGACATACTCTCTGTCGATACCGAAAACCACTTTGACAACTGTGTACGCGGTGGAGTTTACAGAATAAAGTAGGATGGTGGCGACGATCCTAAGGTATATACGTGGACCCAACTCCCGTGAGTTGGCATAAGGTGGCTAAAACAGGAGCGATTGACGGGCCAAGGAGGTAGCACCTCTGATCGGACACACTTCTTCGATACCATTCTATTACTTGTGATTGATTTGGTGGCCACCCTTGATTTGGGAGTGTTGTTCGAGGTGGGCGGTAGTTGCTGCTATGCGTCACCACCAGTCCGGATGCGTAATTGGTATATCTACCCTGGCATTGCCTTGTGTGCCGTGTCACCTACCATATCGAACCCACTACGATTTTGATTTAAAGATCCGACCGCGTTAAGGTTCACCATCCCCTTAACGCTATTTTCTATATGATTATATTTTACTGATTAGACACTACTGTATATAGCGTTTATTACTATATAGTAAATAGTTTAACGGATCCTTAGAGGATGGGCGGTCCCAAGCATCTTCTAAGTTACTTGTACCTTTACTACAGTTCACTTGAGTTGGTTTACATTGTATAAGTATGTATGTCCTGACTCGAGTGTTTATGTTTTATTTTCACGCTCGGGTCAGCCTGAGTATCAGTTTGGACTTCATCTTCCCGGAGCTAGGACTACTGGAGATCATCTTTATCAAGCTGTTTTCTGTTTTTGCTATTCAGTCTTTTATTTTAGCTTATGTAATTGAGACAAATGAATTTGGGATTTCTGTAGTTGTTCAAACTGTATTGGTTTTAGACCATATAATTTGTACTTGTTTTGAGACTACGTATTTTAGTGGCTTCATGAACCACTATGGTTATTTTTAAATTCCGCTGCAAGTTATTCTGATATATTTCTGTGTCTGTGATTCTGTGAATGATTTTATTTGCTCCAAATTTTATCACAATATGTTATTTTGCATTATTCAAGTCTGACATGTGTGGATTATTGTCGATTTGAATGGTCCAAAATACCGGGTCGTTATAGTTGGCATCAGAGCTTTGGTTTTAGGAAAACCTTAGCCTATGGAGCAAAAACTCATTAGAGATAGTGTAGAAATACCCTAGAATGAGTGAAATCAAACTCAGAATCATTTCTTTGTGAGTGAACGTATTTTCAAAGTAAAATGATTTTTTAAAAAAATGATTTTAAAATGATTTTAAATGATTTTAAAATGATTTTAAATGATTTTCAAATGATTTTTCAAAGATTATTTTGATATAAAATTTTCTTGTTTTGAAAGCAAATTTTTCTAAACTTCCTTCTTTCCGTATCTACCTTGTTAGAAGTTTTGTTATTAGGATATTCATCCAAGTGATCTTATCGCGTCTTATCTTAACTTATCTTTGTCTTCTCTGTACCTTGTCCTAAATTCATTCTTGATATTTCCAGGATGAATCGTGGAAATGCTAGAGGTAGGGGTCATGGTGCTGCCCTAGCTCCTCCACCTGTTGCACCTGTTAGGTTTACTGTTCTTTGCATGGAATTCTCTCAGCTCGGTGGTACTAAGTTCACCGGTTCAGAGAGTATTATCGAAGCCTAGCAATGGTTACGAAGTTTGGAGAGGGTATTTACTGGTCTTGAGATCACTGATGCCCAGAAGCGTCAGTTAGCAGCATGGCAGCTGCAAGAGTCAGCCTTAGATTGGTGGGAGTCTGTTACAGCTCACACTAACGAAGGTGATCTTTCGTGGGAGCAGTTCAGGTATCCTTTGTGTTATCTTGAATTTCCCCATTTCCTTTTTCTTTTGAATCTATCTTAAGTTCAGTTTCTGTATCTTCTTTCCAGGGAGGCTTTTGTGGCAAAATGGATGCCCAAAGCCGGGAAATCTCAGCTTTATCGTGAATTCATGGATCTTAAGCAGGGTACCATGTCTTTTTCAGAGTATGAGCGTAAGTTCAATGAACTTTCCAAATTTGGTCCTGGTCTTATAGACACTCAGCTAAAGAAAAACGAGAAGTTCATAGCTGGAGCTCGCACAGAGTTCTATGACCGTCTTATTTCACATGTTCATGGCACTTTTACTGAGCTCATGGATATGGCTATTCGCTATGAGAACCCTACTTCCAAGGGTCCTGCTGCCTCTGGTGCTCATGTATCATAGTCTTCCTCTGCAAATTCCAAGAAGAGAAAGCCCAACTTCCACCAGCAGAAGAAAAATTGGCTCAAGCATCCGGGCTTGGGATCTTCATCATCTTCTCCTTCACAGAGACACCCTATTGATCTATCCACCATTACCTGCTTCAAATGTGACCAGAAGGGACACTATGCTAATAGTTGTCCTACTTTGGTTAGAGCTGCTGTTCCTCCACCTCAGGTTACCAGGAACAATCTTTGTCATGTTTGTCTTCAGCCAGGTCATTTTAGGAATGACTGTCCTTTATATCAGAAAGGAAAGCCATCTGGTGTATTTGCTGTCATATCTGCTTCTTCTCCTACTGCACCTACTCCTGCTCCTAGCGATGATCAAGGTACTCTTCAGGGCACCTTTACTTTATTTCATCATCCTGTTCGTGTTTTATTTGATACTGGAGCTTCACATAGTTGTATTTCTGATAATTTGTACAATAAGTTTGAACTTCTCCTTTCTCCTAAGTATGCTTCTGTTCCTCTATGTGTTTCAAATCCTATTGATGGTCCCGCAAATCTTGATAAGATTTGTAAGCAAGTGAGACTCTTCTATTCTAGTCATAAATTTTCTGGAGATTTCTATGTTCTTGGTTTCGATGCTTTTGATTTGTTACTTGGAGGTGATTGGCTTGACGGGCATGATGCCCGTATCTCTTGTAAATCCCGAATTGTTTCTCTTAAGGACGATCAGGGTAATTCTTTGGTTATTCAGGGTCGTATGCCTCATGATTATGCTGGTAGCTTTATTTTTTCTCTGGATGCTTCTCCTGTTGATCTTCAATCAACTCGGGTAGTCAATCTCTATCCCGATGTTTTTGGTGAAGTTACTGCTTTACCTCCTAAGCGGGAAATTGATTTCCGCATTGATCTTATTCCTGGAGCTCGACCTGTAGTTCTTCCTCCTAGAAGAATGGCACCCCGCGAGAAGGTTGAGTTAAGGAAGCAAATTGAGGACCTGTCTTCCAAGGGTCTGATCAGACCTAGCTATTCAGAATGGGGAGCTGCGGTGGTTTTCGTCACCAAGTCCGATGGTTCTCTCCGGATGTGTGTTGATTATAGGGAGTTGAACAAGCTCAATATGAAAAACAGATATCCAATGCCTCGCATCAATGATATGTTTGATCAGCTTTATGGTGCTACTGTTTTCTCTCAGCTTGATCTTGCCACGGGTTTCCACCAGCTCAGAGTTGCTGAAGAAAGTATTCCCAAGACTGCTTTCCGTACTGAGAATGAATTCTTTGAATGGTTAGTCATGCCTTTTGGTTTGACTAATGCTCCTGCTTTTTTTGTTGACTTGATGAATCGTGTTTTTCGTGATGTGCTTAATAAATTTTTTCTAGTCTTTGTTGATGATATTCTCATTTTCTCTAAGTCTGAAGAAGAACATGAGTCACATTTGAAATCTGTTCTTGAGACTCTCCGAAATCATCAGTTAAAGGCAAAATTTTCCAAATGTCATTTCTGGAAGGATGAAGTCCAATTTCTCAGGCATATTGTTTCTGGTAATGGAGTTTCTGTTGATCCAGTCAAGATCGCTGCGATCAATGTAAGCCTTTCTTTCCTTCTCCTTCCTTGTTTCATTCAATTTATTTTATCTTTCCTATTATCCTTCTTCTATCCCTATTATGTACAGGATTGGGAAACTCCTAAGACTCCTACTGATATCCGTAGTTTTCTGGGCCTTGCCGGTTATTACCAGAGATTCATTGAGAATTTCGCTCGGATTGCTGCACCTCTCACTGCTTTAACTCGGAAGAATGCTAAGTTTATTTGGAGTAATGAGTGTAAGGCCGCATTCAATGAGTTAAAAGACAAGCTTACTTCCGCACCTGTCCTTTCCATTCCAAATGGAAATGAGGGATTAACGGTATACACTAATGCTTGTCGAGAAGGTTTGGGAGCTGTTTTGATGCAGGATGGTAAAGTGATTGCTTATGCTAGTCGACAGTTGAAGACCCATGAAGTAAATTATGCTGCCCATAATCTAGAGTTGCTTGCTGTTGTTTTTGCTTTGAATCTTTGGAGACATCATCTTTTGGGTACCAAGTTTGAGATTTTCACAGATCATCAGTCTTTGAAGTATATCTTCTCTCAAAAGGATTTGAACCAGAGACAAGTTAGGTGGTTAGAATTCCTTGCTTCTTATGACCTCGACATCAACTATACACCAGGGAAAGCTAATGTTGTGGCGGATGCTTTGAGTAGGAAGAAGGCTTTGTTGTGTCAGCTTGTTGTTTCTTCACCTCTTGTGGATCGTATTATGGCTAGGCAGGATGAGGATCAGATGCTTAGATTGATTAAGGAGAATGTTCGAAGTAGAGCTAGAGGTAGTAGTCTTGATGGCAGTGGTGCTCAGATTGACGATAAGGGTGTGTTAAGGATTAATAATAGGATTTGTGTTCCGAATGTTGATGGATTGTGACAGGAGTTACTTCGGGAGAATCATCAGTCCAGACTTTCTATTCATCCAGCTGTGGCCAAAATGTATCAGGATATGAAGAAGTTGTATTGGTGGAGAGGTATGAGGAGAGATATTTCCATTTTTGTTAGTAGATGTGCGACTTGTCAGCAAGTCAAGGCAGATCATCAGAAGACTCCTGGTTTGTTGCAGCCTCTTGAGATTCCCAATTGGAAGTGGGAACAGGTTTCTATGGATTTCATTGATGGTTTGCCGAGGACTAGGAAAGGTAACGAGAGTATCTGGGTTATTGTGGATAGGTTGACCAAATCAGCTCATTTTATTCCGGTCAAGTCTACCCGTTCTGCTTCTAGTTTGTCTGAGATTTACATGAGGGAGATTGTTCGTCTCCATGGTGTTCCTCTCAGTATTGTTTGTGATCGTGATCCTATCTTTAATAGTAGGTTTTGGAAAGCCTTTCAGGATTCGTTGGGTACTCGTCTGAATCTGAGCACTACTTACCATCCACAGACCGACGGTCAAACGGAAAGGGTGAATCAGATTCTAGAAGATCTTCTTCGTGCTTGTGTGCTTGATTTTGGAGGATCTTGGGAAGATCATCTCCATCTTGTCGAATTCACTTATAACAATAGTTATCAGGCCAGTATTGAGATGTCTCCGTTTTCTGCTCTTTACGGACGACCGTGTAGATCTCCTTCTTGCTGGATTGAATCCGATAATCGTTTGGTTCTTGGTCCTGAGATGGTTTTAGAAGCTTCTGAGAGAGTTGAAGAGATTAAGAGGAAGATGAGGATTGCTCAAGATAGGCAGAAGAAGTACGCTGATCGTCGAAGACGGAGTTTAGAGTTTGCTGTTGGTGATTTGGTTTTCCTAAAGGTCTCTCCCTTAAGGAATGTTATTCGTTTTGGTCGTAGAGGGAAGCTTTCTCCTAGATTTGTTGGTCCTTTCCGCATTATGGAAAGAATTGGTTCTCTTGCTTATCGTCTGGATTTTCCCGAGAAATTTTCTGGAGTGCACAATGTATTCCATGTATCTCATCTTCGTCGCTATCTGCATGATCCATCTCTTATTATCCAGCCTTCTGCTCTTGATAGTTTGGATATTGAGCCAAATCTGACTGTTGAGAGGAAGCCACTTCGTATCGTCGATCGAGGTACGAAGCAGCTAAGAAGGAATTCTGTCAACCTGGTCAAAGTGCAGTGGAGCACTGATGAACGGGATTGCACCTGGGAGACGGAGGAGAGCATTCGTGCTTCGAATCCGGAATTGTTTATTTCAGGTACTTTTGCTCTACTGTCTTATCTTTCTTTGTTTTCCTTTTTCGTTCCTTTTCGAGGACGAAAAGTTTTGAGTGGGGGAGAGTGTAACAGCCCAAAAATTTTAACAAGTTTTTTTTTTCATTTATTTAACGACTGTGGCGTTTGATTTCTTAAAAAAAAAATTTTGGAAAATTTCTTGTAATGATTGTTAATCAATTGCCCAAATTTTTATTAAAAATAAACGTTCTGTAATGTTGATTTGAATTAAAAGTGTAACTTTAATAGAAATTTTAAAAATTTAAATTTTATAATTCTAGACTGCCAAATTTTCCATCTTGAACTATATACAATTGTGTAACATTTGTTTCACTTTTGTTTTGGTCAGATTTGTTGTATACTTTTAAAAGTTAGTAATAATTAGTGTGAAACGGGAAATTTAACGTTACATTTCTTTTACGTATATTTACATCCGTTCCTTAACTTTATATTAAACAATCAATTGGATGAAGCTAAATCAAATGTTATTAATTATGGTATAATAGCTATTAAATTTTGGTTTAAAGTGATGGGTTATTTTCCTAATAGAAACGTTAGTATTTTAAAATTTATTTAATAAGAGAAACAAATAACATTTGTACGTTACTTTGGGCATTGCATTTTTGTTTCTTTTGCCTTGATTCTTTGTCTATTTTTGATTTTCTTGCGTTAACAATGCAAAGTTTTCAACCGTATATTCTCTTTTGAGAATACAAAATCTTGCCAAAATCTTGCCTTAAATCATTTTCGTGTGTGAATTATTTCTTTCCCTTTGCCTTCCATACGTTCCATCTATTAATAAATGCCTTAAATTCCTTTGATTGTCTCTACCGTTCAAAACATTAAATATTGCCTTCTCTCCACTAATCAAGTGAGTAGCTGTTAATATATATTCTACGTTCACAAATTGCCATACCTCTAATCTTCCACTTTAGCTTCCATTGCAAATTTTCGTGAGCATTCTTCATAAAGGTATGGCCGCATGCTTTTTCTTTTTTTTGTTATTTCGTTGTTCTCCTTCCCTGCCTTGCTATATTATGTTGCCTACTCCATCATACTCGGCCTATCCACCATCAGGAACAGTCCCTACCCCAGCCTAGACCACCACCGCAACCTCTCCCCTCATGCCAGACTGAGACCAGACGTCACAACGAACCCAGGCCAGACCACCCACGTCATCTCCAACCCCATGCCAGACCGAGACCAGCCACGCCTCCAACCCATGCCACCTGAACCCATGCCACCTGAACCCCACACCAAGGCTGACCCATGCTGTGCCAAACCCTATGCCACCGAGCCTTGTTTGAAAAAAAAGAAATGAACAAATTTCCAATTTTTGTCACCTTTGTATTTTGGTATTTGAGTCTATATTTCCACTGAGCCTCTGTTTGAAAAAAAGAAATGAACAAATTTGCTTTTGTCACCGTGTATTTGAAATTATAGTCTTTATGCCACTGGCCTTTGTTTTGGAAAAAAGAAATGAACAAAAAGTTTGCTTTTGTCACCTTTGTTTTGAAGTCATAATTAATATGCCACTGACCTTTGTTTGAAAAGAAAAAAATGATGAAAAAATTGCCTTTTTGTCACTTTTGTATTTTAAGTCACAGCCTATATTTCCTCCGAACCTTTAAAATCTTGGATCTAGTGAATGGTCGAGCTATGTGACTATGGGTTGCGTCGTATGGTGAAGTGGTCGAGCTATTTCTTTCTATATTTTTTTAACTTGTTCCTGTCTGCTTCATTTGAAAAAAATTGTTATTCGTATCCGTACTTAGATTTGTTTTATTTATTTTGTTTCAAGATTTGAATCTCGTTGGCGCTTTCTCTAAAAACTGATCGTGCTTTCCGGGTGCTTTTCGATAGATAGCGTATTTCCTTTTTGAATCGAATCTCCAGCTCCGTAGAGGTGAGTAAATCTCACACGAATATTCATACTTATATGATTGTGAAACGACCGCAACTGAATATGTAGAAAAATAAATAATTAAATAAAAATGATGTTATAACTACCTATGGTTATTTATATATGATGTTAAACTTGTTAAAATTGCATAGCATATCATCTGTTATATTTTGTTCTTATTTTACTGTTATTCTATTCTGTTAAATCACACTGCAAGTTCCCTGTAGAATAGAATCACTATGGGTTGAAATGATACATACGCGAACGGACTGTAGAATAAGGGAAGATCGTTATGGGCTGAAATGATAGGCCTGAACGATTTTCAATCAAATTTTTATTTACTTGGGATTGCGGGTTTGAAATGATAAAACCCGGATTTTCTTTGTAAACTACGGATTGAAATGATATATTATCCGTATCACTTGACTTAGGCTAGAAAATATTATACAGACCCGTGGTTATTTTCTGTATTTTTCTGGATACTTTTAAATATTTTAAATATTTGTAACAATATTAAATTGATTTAAATTGAGTTTTTAAAATGATTTATTTAGGGTAGAAATGATTTTTCTATGTGATAAATGTAAATAAATGGATAAAAATTATTGACTTTAAAGTGTAACTTAAATTTGAAAATTTGACTAAAAAGAAAAGATGGAAACTTAAGATTAATTAAATTAAAATGAAAATTAAGTTTTAAAATGGTGCAAAATGGAGATTTAAGTTTAAGAGTTGAAATGAATTGTTTAAATGAAATGGGAATTGACACACTTGAATTTAATAAGTGAACTTTGTAAATTTTTGGTTTTTATTTATAAAATTTCTCTTTAGAAAAATCATAAGTTAAAGGATTTAAATGAACATTTTTAATGTGAAAATTTATGATTTTTATAAGTTTAAATGATTTAAATGGAAGTTTATTTATGGCTGGAATTGCACTTAAAACCTGGAAATTCAATTCATAACACTTCAGAAATGCTACCATCTCTGAAATGAACTAATTCTGAACTAAGTAGAATCTGCAGCCCTTGTTAAGTGCTGTGGTTATATAAATGAACCAAAGGATTAAAATAAACTAAGGCTATGATAGCACTTGGTAAGTGCTGTTGTAGCAGGAACTAAAAATTTAACCTGAAACTAATAAAGGGGCTACTGTAGCACTTGTTAAGAGCTACAGTAGGCTGAAATATGATTTTGTTTAAAACTGAACTGTTATAGCAGTTTATAAATGCTGTCTTTGCTGAATTAAATTGTTTTCAAATATAACTTACCGCAGCACTTTTTAAATACTGTGAAAGCTGAAATTTTAACTTTTTATTGTTTTAAGTGAATAAATGAACTCAGAAAAGGCTAAAATTTTGGGAATTTAATATTTGATTTAAAAGAATAATGACTTTGTTTTTAAATGGTTTAATTTGAAGTATTTTGATATAAATTGTTTTAAATTTATAACCACGGGTTATAATAACGTTTGGTTGTTAAAGAGACCGGGATCGGATATGGACATACTCTCTGTCGATACCGAAAACCACTTTGACAACTGTGTACGCGGTGGAGTTTCTAGAATAAAGTAGGATGGTGGCGACGATCCTAAGGTATATACGTGGACCCAACTCCCGTGAGTTGGCATAAGGTGGCTAAAACAGGAGCGATTGACGGGCCAAGGAGGTAGCACCTCTGATCGGACACACTTCTTCGATACCATTCTATTACTTGTGATTGATTTGGTGGCCACCCTTGATTTGGGAGTGTTGTTCGAGGTGGGCGGTAGTTGCTGCTATGCGTCACCACCAGTCCGGATGCGTAATTGGTATATCTACCCTGGCATTGCCTTGTGTGCCGTGTCACCTACCATATCGAACCCACTACGATTTTGATTTAAAGATCCGACCGCGTTAAGGTTCACCATCCCCTTAACGCTATTTTCTATATGATTATATTTTACTGATTAGACACTACTGTATATAGCGTTTATTACTATATAGTAAATAGTTTAACGGATCCTTAGAGGATGGGCGGTCCCAAGCATCTTCTAAGTTACTTGTACCTTTACTACAGTTCACTTGAGTTGGTTTACATTGTATAAGTATGTATGTCCTGACTCGAGTGTTTATGTTTTATTTTCACGCTCGGGTCAGCCTGAGTATCAGTTTGGACTTCATCTTCCCGGAGCTAGGACTACTGGAGATCATCTTTATCAAGCTGTTTTCTGTTTTTGCTATTCAGTCTTTTATTTTAGCTTATGTAATTGAGACAAATGAATTTGGGATTTCTGTAGTTGTTCAAACTGTATTGGTTTTAGACCATATAATTTGTACTTGTTTTGAGACTATGTATTTCAGTGGCTTCATGAACCACTATGGTTATTTTTAAATTCCGCTGCGAGTTATTCTGATATATTTCTGTGTCTGTGATTCTGTGAATGATTTTATTTGCTCCAAATTTTATTACAATATGTTATTTTGCATTATTCAAGTCTGACATGTGTGGATTATTGTCGATTTGAATGGTCCAAAATACCGGGTCGTTACACTTATCTTCGAAAATAACGACGTTCTCTCTTGCTATAAGTTTTGTATCATTGTAGGTTGTACTGATGATCAAACTATCTTGTCTCAAACATTATGTAGGCTTTGCTCAAATAATGAATATATTTTCAACCAGCACTTGGATATAATTTCTTTTTAAATATAGTTTTACAAAAAAAACTTTATAAGAAAGTCTTGATTTTAATAAGGGGTTATGTGTTAAGGTTGCTTTATTTTGTTTTTATTTTTTGCTGAGACAAAGGACTGGAAAATGAACCATACACTCAAGTGGCATTACCTACTGCTGGCTGTAGCCACCTCCCTGCAAATCTATTACTTTATATTAAAGCAGGAACTTCCCCATGTTAACGTGGACTTTTGTGCCTTTCTCATTTCAAAATAGCGCTTCTTTATCCCTTCCACGTTTTTTTCTAACTTACACGAACTGCTACAGCACGTACCTGTACCTCATCTTCCTTCTCTTTCCCCACGCTGTTGCCCACCCAATTGATATTGCAAAATTCCGTCCCTCTGTGCCTCCTCCCTCTTCCGATCCATCACTTCTTCGCCTCCCTCACCGTACCTCCTCTCTATCAAATACTCCCCACCGTACATCCCCTTCCCCAGTCAACGTCAACATTAAGCAATTGACTTTCCCAAGCTACAGATTTCGTGTAACCAATCTTCATGACGACTGCCCAATCGAATATGGACTAATTTGCCGCCGTCCTCTCCCTCGCTGCTCGGTCGACTGTACATGTAACTGCTTCCTACGTCCGCATTTTCAAACGCATTTTTTTAGGCCGATTGATTTACTATTATTAGCTGTCGTCTTCTTTCAATTAAAATTGCGACTTTAAATAATTCCCTTTGCAAATGATCGCATTTACGAATTTTATTTTCACCCTACGAACTGTCGTATTTGTTCAAAGCTATTTTTCATGGTACTAAATATGGTACTACGTACAATGGTTGGGTAAATCGAACTGTTCATTATTGTATACTCGTGCAGGAGTTTCATTTATGATAACTTTCTTGGTAGCCAGCCACTCGAGCCTGAGCATACATCTTATAATTTTCAAACCATATATAATTTTTATGTGATGTACTCTGTAAGTTATTTTTTGAAACCGAAGAAGTTTCAGTCTGATACTAAAAGTGGACACAAAAACTGTAATTTCTATTACAAAGAACTTTTTTTCCCATTTTCTTTGGTTACCATTACATATTTGATTGATGGTTTGCTGATTGTATGGTTCAAATATGTTTAGTCCTTATTTATTTTTTGATTGCTTCATCCTGATTATTTCTTAAATCAATAGATGGTACACAATTCATTGTATATTAGCAAGCACTTCTTTATTTCAGTTTCAAAATAGTCTTAGTTTCATAGTTTAACGTATGAAAGTGACCTTAAATGATTACTTGTGTATCTTTGGTCAGATAGCATCAAATAGTTGGTGAAGAAAGAAAATTCTTTTATGTGTATGTTAATACACTCAACTCTCAATCACTGTTTCCAGCATTTAACGATATCATGCTGCAACCAGTATATATTTTTTTCTTTCTATTTTTTCCATTTTGTTCTTAAATATAGTGCGTTTTCCAATCCGAAGTACTAATTTATTTTTCTGTTTGACAGTGTTACATCCATGAAAATTTTCAAAGTACAGTATATTTCAGTTTGGTTCAACATACCTAGAATGTCCTCAACTACTGATGATCAAAATTTGTTGGTCCCAAAACTGTACTTGCAAGTTCGTATTCTAATCAATTTTGGTGCTTCTTTATTCCAACAATGTAGGGCATTTTACACTGAATTCGTTTAAAACCACCTGCATTATGGTCGGTTGTACAAGAAATTGAGATTTTCTTCACTGCTGATATAGGATGCAAGCTTATAATGGAAAACATGTGTAACGACCTGCTTTTTTGGGCGTTTTAAGCAGACACACATGTCAGAATCAAGCCATTCAAAAGGGCAGATTGTTATGGGGTAAATAAGAAAAAGAGAAAGAAAAAAACAAATACAAAATCTCGCAGCGGAATGACAAAATATAATAATCAAATAACAGTTCATGAAGCTATTTACAAATAAATTTGATTATACTTATACAATACAGAATCAGAGTTACAAACAACAAGAATAAATAAATAAATGCAGTGTAACAACATGATGCAGTGGAATACATATCATAAATAATAATAGTACAAATCTTCGTTTTCGTCCTCCAGAAATAAAGTCTTCAACCCTGAAATGCTCAGGCTGAGCCGAGCGAATTGAAAAGGACAAAACACTCGAGTCAGAACTAAAAGATCTTATGTAAGTTAAATCAACGGTAAATATGAGTGTAACAACGTCAGAGATGTTTACGGGGTTTGACATCTCTTATCCAGTGTCTAACGTGGATGTAGTAACTTAAGAGATGTTCAGGATTCTCATCTCCTAAGGAACCGTTAAACTATCTACTATGTAGCACAATACGCTATTATAATATGTCTACAGTAAAGTAAAAGTATTAAAATAGCGTAAAGGCGTTACCCATATCTCCCTTAACACATTTTTTATATTCCCATAGTCTATACAGTACCGTAACTCCTCCGTAAACTAGAGGCTATCAAAGGGCACTCCATAGGTATGGTACAAACCAAACTCGTAGAAGGTGCTTTAGGGCATGTGAACATGGCACTCGAGGCAATGCCAAGGTAGATATACCAATTGCGGATCCAGACTGGTGGTAACGCATAGTAGCTACTACCGCCCTCCTCGGAACACACTCCCATAATCAAAATCAAAGGGTGGCCACCAAATCAATCACAAAGCAACAGATATGGTATCGAAGAAATGTGTCTGATAGGAGGAATGACCTCACTTGGCCCGGCATGGCCCCTGTTTTAGTCACATCTAAGCTGACTCACGGGAGTTAGGGTCACATCATACCTCATATAGAAATCCTTCGCCAAACCATCCTACTTCATTTCTGGAATCTCCACCACGTACACAGTTGTTAAAGTGATTTTTCGTATTGGCAGAGAGTATGACAATATCCGATCTCGGTCTCTTTAACAACCAAATGCTTATTTCACACCGGATGGTTCTTTTACATTTCAAAAGTCAATTTACAATTGATATCAACATGTCATATTCTCAAACCATATCATTGTCAAATCATATTCACTTTCAAAAATCACATTCACTTCCAAAATCATATTTACTCAAATATGTCATTTCACAAAAGGTACCAATTTCAAATTCCAACTTAAGTTGTATCATCATCAAGAATTTAAATATAAATACTTCAACTGTACACAGTCTGAAATTTTAGAAAATAGTTTAGGTAATTATACATAGTTTATATAGTTTTAAAATAGTTTAAATAGTTTAAATAGTAAAAATAGTTTAAATAGATTTAAATTTGATTTAATTAGTTTAAATAGATTAAATATAGATTAAATAGATTTAAATTATATTAAGTAGATTTTTTTATAGATTAAATAAATTTTAAAATAGATTAAATATATATTTCAATTATATTAAATGGGTTTAAATAGATTAAATAAGTTTAATATAGGTAAAATAGATTAAATTGTATTAAATAGGTTATAATAGATTAAAATAAATTAAATAGTTTTAAATTGATTAAAATAGTTTAAATTAATTAAAATAGTTTAAATTAGTTTAAAATAAATTTCAAGGTTATATCCAAACATTTTCAGTAACTCAATTCCGATAAACTCATTTATATTTGACACTCCAACTTTGAAATTCAAATTTAAATCCTTTGAACAATTTATTAATTTGATTACAATTTCAACATTAACGCTTGGATTATCAAAAATAATTCAGTTTATATAAATCAGTTCTATTTCAAAATGCCAGTTAACTGAATTCAAATTTTTAGGGAATTAAAAACCATTTAATTTAACCAATCCGGTGTCCGTATATAATTTTCTACCCTAGGGTCAAGTGATACGGATATCTATCATTTCAATCCGCAATTTACAATTTTACGGTTATATATCATTTCAAACCGCAATCCCGAATTAATTAAAAATCCATAAAATCGCTCAGGTCTATCATTTCAACCCATAACAATTTTTCCTAATCTATAGATCGTTGGGGTTATGTATTATTTCAACAATAGGGAACTTGCAGTTTATAACGATAAAAATATAACATCTAGTCATCCAAAATCAAAATCAAACATTCATCCTAATCATCACCCAAATAAATCAATAAACATCAATAGATAACTGATAAACAATAACAGGTATTAAATTGACAATTTAAATTCAATATTAAATTAAACGATGATTAAATGTAATAAAAGTCAAATTTAACTGGGATGAAAATTTAAACTTACCAAACATAAATCAATAAATTCCTAATCACATTATAAATTAAATTTAACTAACATAAGACAGTTTAGTAATTGTGAGTTGGTTAAAACACTCACCTTTGAATTTCAAATTGATTTGAAATTCAAATAAAGGCCCAAAATTGGATAGTCTCAGAATTCTTCCAAACCAGCATCAAAATGTCCGAAATTTCGATACGATCCCAGCGGAACAAATCGTGCGTGAATCAGACCTCGTACGTAAAAGTTATGTAATTTAGAACAACAAGAAATTATTGTGAGAGACAAAATTTCCCAGCATTTTAGCCTCAAGGACAGACCTTCGGTATTTTTGCTTGAAGGATAACTTTCTTTAGGTATCAGTTTGTAGTTATCGGTAGTAGTTTTTAGGTATCAGTTTGTAGTTATCGGTAGCAGTTTTTAGTTCGGTAGCAGTTTTGAAAGAATGCTTGTCCTTATGAATAATTTTGAAAAAATGTTTGTCTTTATGATTAATTTTTAGAAGAATGTTTGTCCTTGTGGTTAAAATATTGAGGTTGTGTCCTTGAGGCTAAAAATATACAAATTTTTGTCCTTTAAATTAATTCCCCCTTTAGAACAATTGAAATCAAAATTTAGACAAAATAAAAAAAATAAAAAAATAAAAATAGAAACGAACACGTCATCATCTGGCCAACGTTCGAACACCACCATCTCCAGATCTATCGCGCTGAAGCCCTACAAGCCGCCATCTTCACGCAATTTATGCCGCCACCACGTTCGACTTCACTCCTATTAGAGGCCATCATCGTGCTCCCCACTCTAGGCCGACCTCCCCCATGGCCTCACCGTTGACTCTGATCGTCCCTGGAGCCCAGCACCGCCACCACGAAAATCACACAACCACGCCCAATCGCGACCCTCATGAGATGAACGAGTGGTAGATCTAGGGCCTGCACGACACCACCCTCCCAACCTCGCCTCCCGATCATCGATTGGATGACGATCCACCGTTGGATCGTCAAAACCCTAAAACGAACGGCCGAGGTTGATCCTCCATTTCTGGACAAACGACGATTCAATGGCAAAAAAGAATTACAGATCTGAGTTGCGCTCGTCGAGAGCTTTGAATCGATATATAATTTGATAAATTTTGAGGAGTTTAAATTTTCGATTTGGTTTTGAAATTGAGTTGAGGATTTGGGAATTTGAATATGTTCTGCCATTGAAAAGAAGGAGATAGACAGGAAATGTACGTACTGAATAATAGAATAAGAAACAACTAGGGTTTATAACAGGCTATATATAAGCAGATCAGAAATAGAAATGAATGGACAAGATCGATTTGAAAGTTGAACGATAAACGACCCGAAAAGCCCATTTCATTCTCGAAATGAAAATGGGTCATCCCATATATCAAAATAGATATTTTCGATATTTTTAAACTCAATGGAACATGTTTCAAGTCTAAATTCTATCGTATGAAGAAGTTAGCTTAAAATCAACTTATTTCAAATTGATTTCAATTAAACTGATTTCTAGGCGTTTCGAGCCCGTACGATCAAACGACAAGTCCTATCACTACGAAACTTGAAACCTTACAATAATTCACTGTTACGGATCCGATGAAACTAGTTTCGTCAAAATTCGAGACATTTGTCAAAATGACTATTTTCACGTTAATTAAATAAATTAATATTAAATTAATTAATCACTTTTTTTAATTCAATATTTATAAACCAAAAAATTCCATCATTTTTGATTACTTAGACATTTATAATAACTTAAAACAAACTTACATAAAATTTCAGTGTCAATTAATTTCCACAATAAAGTGTTCAGTTTCAACTGCAATAAATCCAATTAATTATAATTTAATTCCAATAAATTGATTAAATTTGATTTCAATCTTTATATCCAATCAATTATTACTCTAACAACATAGTTCACATCTGTTTATATCTTATTTCACTAATATGCTACAATTTCCACCCTTTATATGTATTAACTACTTTATTTCAATCATATTGAATTTTTGTCAATTTTACATATTAATTATAATTTAAAATCCCAATTAATTTATTTATCTTGATTTCACTGCTTTATTAAATCAGTTATTTCCATATTAATATAATTAACATTTCTATACATTTTATTATATTCACAATTTGCAGTTATTGTCTTAACTCACATTAATGTAACATTTAATTTAATTATAATTAATTTTCAATTTAATTTAACAGACGAAATAAATAGGTAACATATAATAGTTTGTCACCATTTACTTTTAGTCACATTCATAAGTTTATTATTTACAACCAAATGTTACAATTACTTACGTAACACGGATTTTATTGAATTACCATAAATTATATATTATTTCATTAATTGATTCAATATATAAATTATTAATTACTCTTTAAATCAAATTGTCCATTGATACGCACATTATTATAAGTGGAAATTATGTTGAAGGGCTTCTATTTTCAGGGTAATAAGTTTTAAGGACAACACTTCTAAATAATTAGTTTTAAGGACAATTTACAAGATAATGATAAATTCATTTATCTTTTTAAGTTATACAGGAAAATGATAAATCTTTTTATCATTATTTCTGTATAACTGAAAATGATAAATTTTTTTATCTTTTTCCTGTAAAATGTCCTTAAAACTAATTTTTTAGAAATAGTGTCCTTAAAACTTATTACCTGCACAAATAAGCCCTTGAAGTGAAAATCCCCTTATTACAATTAATTTACAATTTATAACCAATTATAACTTTATAAGCATTTCAATTAATTGGAATTACATTTAAAGCAGTTATCAATTATCTTAAATTTATACTATTACATTTTTCCCCAGTTATATTCTTATTATTAAATCACAAATTTTTATTTCTTCCAACATTAATTTGCAAAACTTTATTAAATTAACAATTTTTAATTATCGAAAATTACGGGTCGTTACAACATGTTCAACAATTTCTGTCTTCTGTGCTAATGCACTTACCAAATTTATTTTTGTCATTTTTTTATAACCTGCTTTACAACTATTGCATCTCAACGCCATTATGTTTTTCTTCTGTATGATATAGAACAAATCACATCAATGCAGTGCATGCTTCTGACATTCTGGCATATAGTTTTACAACTTACATAC
This sequence comes from Allium fistulosum, assembly GCA_030737815.1. Lineage (NCBI taxonomy): Eukaryota > Viridiplantae > Streptophyta > Magnoliopsida > Asparagales > Amaryllidaceae > Allium > Allium fistulosum. Next base: position 269,834,944 of record CM060902.1, on the reverse strand, counting down.
TTTTGGGTTAAGTCATATGAATTCAATATGTTTTAACGCTGGTGTTTACTTTTGCAGGCAACCAACGTTTGTGCTGTTTAAACGGAAGTTATATCGATTGTTGTACAATTGAATTCACAACAGGCTGCTTTAAGAATTGAAACTACGTTCAAACTGCCTGGCTCTGTCTTTGCTCGATTTTTTAGTGCTGCTGAATTGGTAACAGTTTTTCATGCTTTACTGTATGTCCAGTTCAATGCTAGGTTGACATATTATGACTATGTTCATTTAGTTTTTTGTGATGCAATTTACTTTGTCTCTGTTCTCTGCCCTGTTAGTAACTCCTGTGTTTTTTATGGTTGGATATGTTAGTAAGGGGTTGACTGATATCTAAGGATGTACATATTGCACCATGATATTTGCATTAACCAAAAAATAGATTTGGTAAAAAAACTTGATGAATACTATTAATTCTTTGAGTGCCTGTTTTGCCTTCTACACATGCACATGTTGATGAACATTAATTTGGTTGTCTGTTCTATTACTTAAATGTAAAAGCACAAACTCAGCCCTGCATACATGGCTTTTCTTCCTGTGCATCATTTCAAAAATACGGATTCTCAGCTGTATTTAATTTTTTAACTGTCTATCTAAACACCCAACTCATGTTCCTATTCAGAAGCACATTTGTATTATCTTCCCCAATTCAACAATAACTTCTTTCAAAAAACCGTCCCATTCTCTACCAGTTAATATTTCCTCTTTCTCCTCAGTAGCGACCTACCCGGATTCATCATTAACTCAATTGCTCGGTTTCTTCGACACAGTATAATCAAATTCATCCAACTATGTTACATCAGCATATAAATTCATCCAACTATGTTACATTATGCTCACACAAACAGTGGTACTAAAGGATTGTCAGGAAAGAAACGCCCATAGACGCAGATGTGCAACAATACACAAGCACATAGACACGAGCACATAGACACGAGCACACACAGAACTAATGGAAATCATTCCATTAGGCTGTTTGATTTATAAAATCCTATGGGACGCTGAATGTTTTAAATGGTTGAACCTATGTTGCATATGCAAACATAAACTTTTGTCAACTAATTTAATGTACTGGCTGAAAGATGAATAAGAATATTTCTTCTAACAAAAAAAATCCAAATATTAATTTATCATTGCCTAATTCGTACACCAAAATATAACCTCCCCGCACATTCTTTTCTCATTTTATATCAAAAAATATTTGACAATCAACTTTAAGGAAAACTTATTCTATGTTTGAGAGTTTTTACTAGGTAACATATATCACGTGTAACGAGATTTGAGGATTAACTTCAGCAAATTTTTTATTGTGTGTCAATGAAGAGATATCTGCTTCTGACTGATAATTAAAGTCTTTGCCTTATTTCCTTACGGTTTAATGAAATTTGTGTAGATCATATTTAAATTTTATGAAATGCAATTTATTTACTTTGATTCATGAATAGCAGTGATGAAAACTGTGAGCACCATTTGTCGAAACAATATTTGGGGTGTAGTTTTTTGATGTAATGCTTAAAAAAGTGTGACTGCATATCAAACTCTGCAACTGTAGTAAGATTAGTTTTCCTACATCAATTTCCAACTGCATCATCACTGTGCTGTAGTTTGTTTAAGGATAATCCATAGATGCATGTCACTGAAAGCAAACATATCTTCAAGAATGGTCAGAATTAAATTTTGAATAATTTTTTTGATGTTTTTACTAACTAACAAAGTACAAACTGTTTTTTTAATGCGCCTTCAGTGCAAGTTTAGATGCAGATACGTGAAACTTATGTAATTATTTACTTCAGTACAAGTTGTGGACTACCATTAACTACTGCTGCGAAGATCAATAGCATACCATTTCAACCAATTGATATGTACATAGACCCTTAGATGAAGTATGTACCACTTATACTTCATACTCTGCAACAAATCAGCAAAACATACAACAAAAAAACTGACCAGCCTATTTAAGCACTTCCTAATAGTTAACAATGAGATATGCATTGATTAGATATGTACAAACTATTTTTTTTAAGCAGACCCTTAGATGAAGTATGTACCACTTATAGTTCTTAATCTACAACACATCATCAAAACATACAACAAAAAAACTGACCAGCCTATTTAGGCACTTCCTAACAGTTAACAATGAGATATGCATTAATCAGATATGTACAAACTATATTTTTTTCCATCAGAAGTGCATGACAACGATTTCATGCAAACTACTACAGTGATTTCGGTGTTCGTGTTGAATAAATTTGAAGCTAATTGCTTTTGGTAGGAAATGATTTTTTTTTTTCTAAATTTTAATATCCATAGGAAGTTGCAAATTGATGTTTAGTAAATTTTGTATATGGTTGTACTTAGTTTTTGATGGTTGGCAGGTGAACTTGAACAGTATTCTGATGACCAGGTTGCATGATTTCTATGGTTAATGCTGAACCATTTTCAATTGATACAGTTATCATTCCAATTTTTCTGAACTTTTTGAAATAAACTTTATTGCAAGTTGGAATAGATATGAGTTGGTTTTCAATTATTTTTTGTTTTGATTTTTTTCCCCTGCTCCCAACAGTGGATGTCATAACCTTCTACTTTACTTCTGAATCTATTCATGTTACAAAACACTTTTATGTTCCAAAAATCAATTTCGACAATGTTAATTTCTTCCTTCTATCTCTCTTTCCAGTGCCTGTCCTATCTTACCATTGTGCAGTCATTGTTCGATACATGAAATTATCTATGTTCCATGTAAATATTAGTGCACAAAAACGATGAGCAGAAGACATGTATGACTTGCTATTGTTTTGTTTATGCTGATTTGTTTACTAATTTTTTTTTAATATTTTTTTTCCATTAAAAAAGGCCTTTTACCTGTTATATTGTCTGTTTTAGATAAGGGATTTTGAAGGACTTTGGGACTAGCGTTTCTGTATTCTATAGGCGAGTTGACAGTTTTGTACAAGGTGTTAATCTATTCCACACTTAACTATCTCTGATCATGGATGCCATGTTGATTATGTTATTTCAATAGCTAACTATACAGTTTACTATTTGAATGGGTGAGATATTTTTAGCCATTATTCATTTTTTTTGGTTGCTTCGTCCTGATTTTTTTTATATCGATAGATGGTGAACAATTCATTGTTTTTCAGCAAACAATTCTTTATTTCAGGTTCAAAATAGTCGTACTCTCACAGTTAAAACTATGAAACTGACCTTACATGATTACCTGTCCATCTTTGGTCAAATAACATCAAATATTTTTATTTATGTTCTTAATTTTGTTTATTTAAATGTTTTGTGAAATGATTCGCAGGAATAAGAAGTGAGGAAAATAGCTATAAGTATGTTTGGTGATGCAGTTCTACATATGTTCAACATCTCCGCATGAGTGTTTAAGGTAACAAAGCTGATGATATATGTTATTTACAGCTTTTCTGATAAAAATAATGTTTATATACTCGCTCTGTTTTTTAATTTCGTTCTCATAAAGTATTCAATTTTTTAAATCATACTATATTACTCAAAGTTTTTCACAACAGTTTACGTGTCTGTTGCGGAAAAAATAATAGTACATTAATGAAGTGAATGAATTGTTAATTTGTTCATACTGCAGAAACTAGGAAAGTAACAGTACATACAACATTTCTATGTTCAACTCATGTGCCATATGCACGATGGAAAACAGACCGGTTCAGGACTTCTATATAGGACAGTGCAAAGGTATACAAAACTGGCGGATGTTCTGCCTTAATTTCTATAACTAACTAAACTGTCCAATGAATTTTTTGTTCCTAATTATAACAACAGTCTTGTCAATGACAAAAACTTTATGGTCGACCTCTAGTAATGAGTGGACTGCTGGGAAGACGATGATTTTCTACGCATGCTGTTCTATTTTGATCACTGTGTTATGATTTCGTTTGCCCTTCCTCAGCCTTGTGATTCTAACGATATATAACCATTACAGTTATTTTTTTAAAACCCTTTTTTTCCCGCCTGATGTCCTTGACTCAGTGCACTCATCGTATCTAAACTCAGTAGGCTGGGTGGTTGCTTTTGATGTCAGACAGTAGAATATCACACACGCGTACATGTCAGTAGTCGATATGCATATTTTGTGCAACATCTTTTTAAACATTGTGCTACCATTTACGACTATTTTAATGTTTCTTTACGTTCATGCTGGCATATTGAATTTGCTGCGACTGTCTCCTCAGGTTGAAATAATTTTTAAATCCAGATATGCAAGTCTTTCACGTGTTTGGATTACACTTTACGGAGTATAACAATGCCCGTGTGCGTAGCACGGGCTACTCACTAGTAACTCATAAAAACAGAACATGCATGCTTGCAGCAGCAAGCTTGCAAATTTGCAGCTGTGCAAGCATGCAAGTGCAAGCTTCTATCAAGCTTGCAGCAGCGAGCTTGCAAATTTAAAAGCTTGCACTTGTTTTTACATGGAGCTGTTATATTATGCTGTATAAGGAATTTAGTGGAACTCCAGTTTGAAATTTTATATTCATGATTGGTACTTATAGTTTTTAGTATAGTAGTTAGAGGTTTACTTTGATTTTGGGAGTGATTGCACCTGGTCGAGCATAGGAGAAAAGAGTCACTTGAGGTGTAGGTTGGGTGTTTAGAACATGGTTTGAAATTCCGGTGATTCCGTTCCGGTTCCGCTCATAATCGGAACGAAATCCGGTCAAAATTCCGGTCTCGGTCTACATTCCGAATTTGCTTTTCAAATATTGAAAAAAACTTGTAAAAAATTAAAAAAATACACAAATATATATAATAATTAAAAAAAATGGAAAATAAATTAATCGGGACAATAAATAAATGGAGAAGAAATCAAATAGTTTCATAAAAAAGTTGTTATACTAGTTAATTTACATCGAATCATAATAAAAAATTCGAAAATTTCAAAATTGATCAAAGTTTTAAAATTTCAAATGAACAATACAGAATCTTACACAATGGAATTTTTAAATTGTTTATTTTATATGTAATGTAAAAAATGTATTATAAATTTATGATAGTATTAGATATTTATTAGTGCACATAGCAAATTAAAGTAAAAAGTAACGGAATTAAAAAACCGGAATTAAAGCGCAACTTCCGGCATTTTCGAAATGAAACCGGAAATTTAAAAATTACCAATGATCGGAACGAAAACGGAAAACAGAATTTTGAATCTTGGTTTAGAACAGTTAATGTCTGCCATATTTTTCCCACAAGAGGCTTACGCGTTAGTGTTGAGAATGAGAACCCCTATGCATTAGCCAAGGCAGCCTGAAAAACAAATATGAAACCAGATGCAACAATTAATTCTAATTTAAAATGTAGAATAGAGGAGTTGAATGAACCTGCACCTCGTCTTCCAAGCATCCTGCAAGTGCGTTGGACGTGTGAAAGTACTAGCATTTTTGTTGATGTTGATAATGATTCCATGTAAAGAAGGTTTGGTTATTTTCATTCAGCTCTAGATGTCATCTTTAATACCATTGTTTATTGAGAACCACAATTGTATAATGATGCATTGGTTCTATTTTTATGCTATGTTTGTATATGGGAAAAAAAATTTGCTACCGTTTACCTCCTATACATAAGATTTTCATTCCATGATCACTTCCCTTGCCCGAGGGAGACATACAAACTGGAGGAACTGACTTAAAGATCTGTTAGGATTATCACAGGTTTGCAATAAATAACATGAATATCTTTAGCAACTGTGATATCGGTATTACCGTATGTGTTATGTTGTCTGATTATTGTTTTCTATTTTATTTTTGAACAGCTTTTAGCGACGTTATACAGTTCATGGTTAAGCAATTAAGGGTATCGGTAATGACGAGTGTTACAATATAAGGTCCAACTTTGGTGTAATTGTTGTGCAGGTATGTTCTGTAACATATCTCCAGGTTTAAAAATGTCTTAAATTTAATGCACTAATAAAACTAATAGCCTTAATCACTGACTTATATATCTTTATAATGATATAATGTAGGAAACATACAAGCAACTTGGATCCGGAAAAATAAATCAAAGTATCTTACACGTCACCCTATGCAACTGTGTGAGAGTTATAAGCATCGCTTACATGAACTTACTGAAAATTGTTTCAGGTAATATTTATTGAAATAGCATACAAATTTACCGTTATATACTGTATTTTTTGGTTTCGTCGTACGCATTATGTGTCAAACTTTCAGTCATGTGATTGTCATTTTCAGCTACCACTAATCCATGTAAAACAATAAAGCCTATTTCTTAAAAAAAATTTGACTATAGATAATTGAACTTTAGCAGTTTTGCTCTAATAATAGATAGATGAATACAACAAAAGGAAGAACTAAATTCACCCAAAAACAGAAAGAAACGGTCAGGACAATTCTTTAAGCTCCTTCATCTGTCATACCTATAATAGTATTATGTCATGATATATATATTAGGAGCTATTGGGTCGTTTTCCTTTACTGCAACTTAGATCAAAAAAAGGGAAAACATTAAGGAAAGAAAATGAAAATAAGTTATTTTTGAGGATGTTGCATAGAAGTAAAAGAAAATGAAAATAAGTTACCACCAAGAACTATTTAGAAATAACCGTTCTTCTAAACTTAAGTTGTGTTTGTTTACGATAGGAAATCTACTTATATTGCATAAAATTTGGCACATCATTTGTTGACAATCAGAAATTTTTGTTTAAAATATTAAGCAGTAAAAACTTCAATAATAATAAGTAGAAAAAAAATACCGGTATTTATTTATTAATTAATTAAAACTTCAATGATTACCAAAATTTCCTTATTTTGATGAAATCATCTTTGGTGCATTTATATTAAGGTTAGTTATCCGAATGAGTTCTACATCATGACTTAAACAGGTATCTTGATGCAAATATAATCTCTATCGAATATGAAAAGCATCAAGATTATATTTTTCAAAATTGACAATTAAGTGTCTAAATTTTATTCGAATAGGCTTCATTAAGCCTATCTTTCTTTTAACTCAACTGAAATTGCATTTTGGGTAAATAAACAACTGTGTTCGATATGATAAGGACTTGCGTTTTGAAGGAAGAATGAAGCAATTTCAAAGAGAAGAAGGGAGAAGAACTAAAGACAGTGAGGAAAAGAGTGGATAATAGAATTAAAATATGAAGGAAAAGGAGGAGATCAGCAAAGAAAACAAGAGAGAGAGAGAGAGAGAGAGAGAGAGAGAGAGAGAGAGAGAGAGAGAGAGAGAGAGAGAGAGAGAGTGTGTGAGTGTTTTTTTTAATGACTGATTCTGTTTTTCCATTTATTAAGTAGCTTTATATAATGGCTAATACAATAGTTGGTCATACATTTTTAGCTACTGTCATATGTAAAAGAGAAACAAACAAACAATAAAAGTGTGTACTGCAACTACTACTTGATCTTGTGTGTGCGCGCCTCATTAAATTCGAGCACTTGTGTAGGGGTGCATATTTATGTGTAGGAGCATGTTGTGCAAGTCTATGACTCACTCTATGCACATCAGTTACTTTACTTAATGCAATTATAATTTCTATTAAAATGAAAACCGTCAAGATTATGTTATGTTTAAATTTCATTGGTAAGGTTTCTTTATGCCTATCTGCTATTGTTTAAATAACATAACTGAAAATACCTTTTGGTAAACAAATAAAACTGTTCGGGAAAATTCAACATATATCTACTAGTATGTTCTCCACGATTAGTTCTAAACTAGAAGCAAGTAATCAACAAATTCCAATGTTTTAAACTTCCAGGTGGTAAATTTTGACTAAACTTTAAAGATATGTTTGTGCTGGGATATGGTGAAACTTCATATTAATCAGAAGTAAAACGAAACGGTGTTTTGTATCACCGAACCATCTATTATGAGACGTAGGATCTTCTCAGATCTAAAGGCCAGCATTGTTTTGTTTTACTGTTACAGATTGCCAACCTGTCTTGGGCTTGGCCCATTTAGTCTATTCTATTATAAATAATGCAATGTACAAGACTTTGTATAACACAATTTACATTTCAGTTTCTATTCTATCTGTTTCAAACATATCAATACAAAATATTCATTATGGTATCAGAGCCTCTTTTGTCAAACGACTGATCATCAGAATTTGCTCCATAATCATCATTGAGCTACCCAGAAAGACATATCTATAATCTATCTCTCGGTTGCTCTCAGTTTTACAGAGCATTTCATCATTTGATTCTGTTACCATTCTTCCTTTCTCATTTCTGTTTTCATTTCCACCTCTTTTCAAGAATTACTTTCTTGAATCGAATCACTTTCTTGAATCAGCACCTGGCTGCAAAATAATCTACCTTGCCAGTCTCCTGTTCATCTCATCATGACTGAAGAAAGTGCAATAGTTGCTACATCAGAATTTAAAGCCAACAATGCAGGCATTTTCTCTGGAATAATCAAATTAAAAGGTCAGACAGCAATACAACTAGATGAAAGCAACTATATCATGTGGAAATATCAAATAGAAACAGCCATAAAAGGCCATGGATTAGAAGAATATATTAATGGTACTCTAACCATTCCACCCAAGATGATAACTGATACTCAAGATAAAGTTATCCCTAATCAAGAATTCATATTCTACCAGAGGCAAGATAATCTTCTTGCAACATGGCTAATGTCTTCAATTAGCACAAACATATTATCCCATATTGTTGGATGCAAAACTTCACAAGAAATATGGGAAGCAATTGAACAATTCTTCAATTCTCAATCCTCTGCAAGAATTATTCATTACAAAAGACAATTGCAGAATTTAAGGAAAAATGATATGTCTATGAGGGAATACTTAACAAAGGCCAAGAACTATTGTGATCTTCTCAGCACAGCTGGATACAAAGTGTCTGAAACTGAACAGATTCTTACAATTCTAAGTGGATTAGATGAAGATTATGAATCTATAGTAGCAGTTATCTCAGCAAAAAAGAACTTGCCAAACATTCAATATGTACATGCAACACTTCTTGCACATGAAGGAAGAATTGAAGAAAAGAAGACACAAAACTCTGACTATTCTGTCAATTACACCTCTGTAAATAAAAGAAAAAACCAAGACACCCCTCAAAATTCAAACAGAAATCAAACTGGAGGGCATAGAGGAGGAAATCAGAATGGCAAAGGAAGAGGAAGAGGCAGATGGAACAATTTTAACAAACCAAAGTGTCAGATTTGTGAAAGAATAGGACATACAGCATCAAAGTGCTATTTCAGATTTGATCAGAACTACTCTCTCAACAACAACAACAACAACAACAACAACAACAGTCAGAGATCAACCAATCCAAATGTCAACATGGCACAAACAGGAGTGGATACCACCAATCAAAACAATGCACAACACCCAAAGAATGAGGATGCAGCATATGAAGAATGGTACCCAGACTCAGGAGCTACAAATCACATTACCAACAATTGGGAAAATCTGAATCTAGGAAACAAGGAATACAAAGGTACTCAAACTATTCTCTTAGGTAATGGTAGATCTATAGGAATCACACACACTAGAAATGCGAAAATCTTTGGTAAAAGAGAATTACACTTAAACAATTTACTCAGAGTTCCTCAAATAAAGAAAAATCTCATAAGTGTTTCTCAATTTGCCAAAGATAATCAAGTATACTTTGAATTTTATCCTAAACTTTGTCTAGTTAGAGATGCATCAACTAGAGAAATTTTACTGCAGGGTAATGTGCAAAATGGTCTATACTCATTCAATCTGAGGCAGCACAATAGGGTAGCCAATTCAGAAAAATGGTGCAACAATGTTGAAAATAATATCAAAAATAACAAAATCTTTGATCTTTGGCATTGTAAATTGGGTCATCCCAGTATTAACACTGTAAAATCTGTATTGAAGAGTAATAAAATCAATATTAATGACATATCTCTACCCTATGTATGTTCTGCATGTCAAATAGGAAAGAATCACAAATTACCCTTTTCTGATTCATCAACTAAATATACCAAACCATTAGAGATGGTAGCTACAGATTTATGGGGACCAGCCCCAATAAATTCTGATTTTGGATTCAAATATTACATATCTTTCGTTGATTCTTTTTCAAGATATACTTGGATATATTTTTTTAAAAATAAAGCTGAAACTCATAGGGCAGTTATTCAATTCATTACTCAAGTTGAAAGACAACTAAATCATCAATTAAAAATAATTCAAACCGATGGAGGAACAGAATTCAAACCATTAAAGAATTATTTCTTAGATAAAGGAATAATACATAGAACTACCTGCCCCTATACTTCTGAGCAAAATGGGTTAGTTGAGAGGAAGCATAGGCATATTGTTGACACTGTTATCACTCTCTTGGCACATGCTTCAATGCCACTCAAGTTCTGGCCTGATGCATTCTATTCAGCTGTTCATCTCATCAACAGAATGCCAACAAAGGTACTGCATAATAAAACTCCTTTAGAACTACTATTCAATACTGTACCAGATTACAATAACCTCAAAACATATGGTTGTCTATGTTTTCCTTATATGAGACCATATAATTCTCATAAGCTAAGTAATAGATCAACATCCTGTACCTTTATTGGTTACACTTCTAATCAGAAAGGTTACAAGTGTTTGACTAATAATGGAAAAATTATTATATCTCGACATGTAGGATTTAATGAATCTATATTTCCATTTGCTAGTACAGAAATCAAAACTTCTGAAAAGGTATATAACACAAAAAATGTTATACTTGATATACCCATCCTCTCTCATAATAAAGTGGTTGAAGCTACACATCAGAGTCAACTTGAACCTCAACTCACAGTGTCAAGTGAAGGACCAGATCAAGATTTAAGTAACTCCAATAATAACTGCAACAATGACAATGAGTCTCATGCAGAAACTACGACTGCTCAAGAAAATCAAAGCAATGAGACTCCTCATCAAAATAATACTAATGAGGAGGAAATAGGTCATCGCATGATGACCAGATCAAAGCATGGTATATTCAAACCCAAAGCATATCATGTCATCAGCAACTCATCTGAACCTGTTTGCTTCAATGAAGCCTTACAGGACAAGAAATGGAAAGCTGCAATGGATGATGAGTACAATGCTCTCATCAAAAATGAAACCTGGACCCTTGTACCTGCACCAAAGAATGAAAACATCATTGGATGTAGATGGACATATAAAGTCAAAAGAAACTCTGATGGCTGTATTGACAAATATAAAGCCAGACTTGTGGCTAAGGGCTACTCTCAACAAAATGGGATAGACTTTAGTGAAACCTTTTCACCAGTTGTAAAACCCACAACTATAAGAATTATTCTCACTATTGCTCTTCACAATAAGTGGGAAATAAAACAACTAGATGTCAGTAATGCCTTTCTAAATGGTGAACTTCATGAGGAAGTTTATATGCATCAACCATCAGGATATGTTCAGAATACCAAAAAGGACTGGGTATGCAAACTTGACAAAGCTATTTACGGGCTCAAACAAGCTCCACGTGTTTGGTATGAAAAGCTTAAATCTACTCTTGTTAATCTCAATTATCATCCCACTAAGTCTGATAATTCTCTATATGTCAAAATTCATAACAAGATTACTGTGTTCATACTGGTTTATGTAGATGACATTATAATCACATGAAATTGCATGAAGGAAATCAGGTATGTCACTGACTACTTGAACAACAAATTTTCTTTAAAAGACTTAGGAGATTTAAAATACTTTCTAGGCATTGAAGTCATAAGAAAATCTGAACATGAAATTATTCTTTGTCAAAGGAAATACATATCTGAAGTTCTTAATAGAGCTAAAATGAGTGCTGCAAAGCCCATGCCTACCCCAATGTCAAGTAATTTGCACTTATCTAAAGACAAAGGGGAAATCTTTGAAAATGAAAGACTTTACAGAAGTATTGTAGGGGCTTTGCAGTATATCACAATTACTAGACCTGACTTATCATATTCCGTGAATAAAGTTTGCCAATTTATGCAGAAACCTCTAGATCTTCACTGGAAAGCAGTTAAACACATTCTAAGATACTTAAAAGGATCAATCAATGATGGTCTAAAGCTAAAAGCAGGTAAAGACTTATCTATCAAAGGATTCGCTGACGCTGATTGGGCTTCAGACTATGATGACAGAAGATCTACGACAGGTTACTGCATCTATTTAGGAAGCAATCCTGTATCTTGGTGCTCAAAGAAGCAACCCACCGTGTCTCGCTCTAGCACTGAAGCAGAATATCGTAGTGTGGCAAGCACGGCAGCTGAAATCATTTGGCTCAGATCTCTTCTCAAAGAAATCAAAGCCACTTCCTCAAATCAACCAGTGATATGGTGTGATAATTCTGGAGCCGTCTCCATCTCAGCAAACCCTGTTCTTCATTCTCGAACGAAACACATCAAGATCGACCTGTATTTCGTTCGAGAACAAGTCATTAAAAAGAAACTTGCTGTTAGCCATATTCCAGCAAGCCATCAGACTGCTGATATCATGACAAAAGCTCTCTCGAAGCATAACTTCCAAAGGTTTAAAGCTAATTTGATGATTGAAGATGTCGAGAGCAGATCTAGGTTAAAAGAGGAAGAGGAAGATAAAACCCTAGATCAAATTGAGGGTGGGAATCAGAAGTAAAACGAAACGATGTTTTGTATCACCGAACCATCTATTATGAGACGTAGGATCTTCTCAGATCTAAAGGCCAGCATTGTTTTGTTTTACTGTTACAGATTGCCAACCTGTCTTGGGCTTGGCCCATTTAGTCTATTCTATTATAAATAATGCAATGTACAAGACTTTGTATAACACAATTTACATTTCAGTTTCTATTCTATCTGTTTCAAACATATCAATACAAAATATTCATTAATATTTTATATATAGCAACAGTTGAATCTGCTGTTGTCTTGCTTTTAACTAGAGAGGCCAAAGGGCATGGACAAAACTTAGGTATTACATTATCTTTGCTTCTGGAGCACGGCTGAAGTGATTCTAGTTGGAAAAAAAGTATGTTAGTTGAAGGTAGCAGTAGTATACTTTTCACGCATGAATATGCAGAAGAAAAAAGGGAAAAAATCATTATATTTATGTCGAAGCTAAATATATAGACAAACTGACATGGTGGAAGTCCCATTGGAAGAGTGATTGGCATTGTATTTTGTAGGACATAATATTCATCCATACTTCAACAGTTCAACTACTTGATCTCAACGAAAACAACAATGTGCACGAGCGTGGGAAAAAAAGGAATCAAAATTATTGAATCCCAATCAATGTTAGCTGTAGAATTGAAGAAACATGTATCAGTCTTTTTTGCTGGTGTATTAGATACCCAAAGATAATACTAAATACCTTAGACTAATTGAAGGCAGCACTTGATTATCTAGTATTCAAGATTGCATTTTTTCTTAAAAAGGAGAGATATTTACACTTATTTTGGTCTACTTTCCATCAAAAATTAAGGGTTTGTCTATATTTTCCGTGCTATAATACATGATTTAAGTGGTCCTTGTTACATTGTAGGCATTTCCGTTGGAGTTTCTGTATATATAGAACACTGGGATTCATCTTTCATTTGATTGCATCTTATATACAAGGACATAGCAAATCATAAGCAAGAAGCTTTCTGTTTAAGTACCTGATTCAAATAGTCATGCAAAATGACTAACTTCCTTTCCGATCTTTCAGATATTAGCATTGGCAGCTAGCATACATCAAGAGCTTGATGTTTTGATGGAACTAGAGGCACATCCAAGATTCAATCCGGTAGGTTGCAAAATTTAGACGGTTCCCATTTGTGTGTGTGTTTGCGTGTCTACATCAACTTCATTGATTTTATAGAAGTAGAGAGAGCACATTTGGCGAAAGAAGAAAAATTTGCTGATGAAGCTCAGAAGAAAGTTGAAGTAGCTAAGAAGAGAAAGGAACTTGAGAGAGAGCAGCTCGTCAGGCCTTTTTAGAGGCAAGCTTATTGTTTGTACATGTGTTTATTAAAAACCTGTCCATATTTACATGACTGGTAATTGGTCATAAATCAACTCTAAGTTACCTCATTTGAGCCAGTAACCTGGGGATGATGGCAAAGGTTTATTTAGGGATGATAAGACCAAAGAAGAGAATAATAAACTCTTAATAGTAAAAAAATTACATTGATAAATCTGGGCTAGTTAAAATTGTTCCTAAAATATCAAATCTACCGATCAAGGTCAATTACAATTATGCCAAAACTATCAATTTGATAAATTTATTTTAATTAAATCACTCGTAACAAAGTCATTATAATGGAAACTTTAAAATTCATCACTATCAATATTTGTGGAATCTACCATGTATGTAATCAAGCAAGCATTGGGCCACTGTCTTCTTCCCCAATTAATACTTAACAATCTTCATTGTAGAATTCCTTCCCTATGTTTGGTTGCTATGGCTACAACTGGTAGAGCCAATGCCAATTTGAAATACATATAAAACAAGTGGTTTGGTCACATGTTTTCTTTCATTTATTTTTTCAATGGTAGAAATGTTCTTAAAGAATTACTAAACTCTACATTTGAATACACATCAGTAATATATGAGCTAATTTCCGATTGCCATAAGATTACAATTTGCAAATGGAAAGTTGTCTAGATAAGTAACTACTAATATAATATATGTTGCATCAAGTTGTTAGCGTGTATGCATTTAAAATTCCTAATGATCCATTTGAAAAACTCAAAAGCTGATATTTTTTTGTTTTATTTTAAATTCCCTTGCTTAACAATATTACAAATTACAGGCTGTACTTGTAACAAATACAAAGTTTTAAGTAACTACTTAAACTACACTTTTTTGTTTCAAACTTTCAATATATTTATATTTTGTTGTTGCTTATATTTGTCAAACAGACTAAGACAGATGACTATTTTCCTCCAGTTCAACAAGATTGATGATTACTATATTTAGTGTTATTAACTCCATGTTATCATTGTTGCTGTTAATCATTACTCACTTTCCTAGTTCTATTTGATTGGATCAAAATTCTTGCCAGAGTCTATCATTCACCATTTTCACAAAGAACCTGAACTGAGTAACATAATTTACCTATTCTTGAATTAGTTGTTTGATTTTTTATTTATCTGATGAATGTATTTAAAAACATCTTCATGTGCATGCTTGTTTCCTTACTTTTTTAAGAACACCAAGTTAAACAAGATGTCATTAGGTGAACCGTTTGTAAACATCATAACAACGTATTGTGTGCACTCTCCATTAGTTCTACAATCGATATATATTTAACTGCCGAACAAATATGACTATGAAAATGGTTTGTTATTACATAATAATGAAAATTCTTTAAGACTAAGACACACATAAATCAACTTAGGCCTTGCTTGCTTCAACTTTCAACTCGTGTTACTACTGCTATCTTTTGCAAAGTACGACTACAAAGTTTCATTATCTATCAAAATTAATAAGAAAGAAAATTATAACAAATTGACCAAAATAAGTAGATTATTGTTCATTTTTTTATACATATATTAACATTTGATCAAAATGATCTGGTGTAACGACCCGGATTTTCAATCGTTGATTTTGAACATTTTTATTTGAAATGTTGAATTCGAAATATAATTGATTTTGAATGTGGAATTTATTGGTTGAATTCGAGGAATGAATTTAAATTTCAAATATAACGATTTATCGTAATACAGAAATAGTGAATAATTGAAATTTAAGTTGAATATGAATCGAAATGATTTCTAATGTGAGTATAAATTCTACATGAATTAGAATTGAGTTAGTAAGTTTTAAAACTGGAATTTCAAGGGATTTCGCCAATTTTTGAAATCGTTGATTTAATCGACGCGTTAAAATAGCGATCCGGGGCACAGTCTTGAAATTCGACCAAACCAATTCCATTAGATCTGTAATAGTGAATTATTATCGGATTTCAAATTTTCATAGCGTTTGGAGTTAACGTTTGATCGTATGGGATAGAAATGGGTTGAAATTAATATCGGAAATTTAATATAATAAATGGGTTCAAAATGCTATCTTCTACGTACGATCAAATTGAGGCTCAAGACTTGTATCATTGAGTTCGGAATAGGGGTATAACATTAGGAACGCCAGGCGAAACTCCAAGCGGCATGCCTCGATTGGAGTCCGTAATTCATAGCTAGATATTTTGAATTTTAAATTATATATTTCCATTGATTTAACCATATAGCCCCATTTCTTTCATTTCAACCGACCTACATCAGCCACCCTATGTCCATGCCTACTTATTTCTTTTAAAAAGTCGCGTCTACCTTCTTCTTCTTTGTTTCACTAAAAAGAAACCAAAACCCATATTTCTTTATTTCGTTTTCAACCCTGTAAATCCCAAATGAGAATTCACGACTTAACAAAATAAAATAAAATAAAATAAAAACAAAGAGAATCTTGTTGCCAAGGCACGCGATCGATAAGGGCAAGGCGACGCTATTGGTGCAATCGACCTGGAGTGATCTCGACTTGGAAGTCATGATCGTTGGGCATGGTGACGTCGATCTAGGGCAAATAATTTGGGTTAAGGTGCAGGCGATTTTGAGGCCACGACATGGAGAGGCGACGACGATTCAAGTCGTGAGGATGGGGGTATGGACGCGATCGACCTAGGCTGCGACATGGAAAGGTGATTGGAAATCGAGCTCGCAATTGTAAATTGAGTTTGGTTGTTGAATCCTAGGTTTTTCAGTTCAAGTTTGTTGTTCTTGCTTCGTTTGGTGTGTGCACAAATGATAGTAGGTGATGGCAAGAAAGGGTTTGGAATATCTATTAAGTGATGATAGTGATGAAGTGGGAGGCCGGGTGACTGGGACAGTGAGGTTTCGAGTGGAGAGCAACGATTGTTAGAGTTGCGACAAGGTGATAAAGGTATGTTTGACTACACCAAATTGTTGGCCACGATGGAGGGAGGAATTCGGTGCTCCTGCTTGGGTTGAGGGTTGTCGCTGATTTGGTAGCTCGAACTGAAAATCAGTCCAAATCGAACGCGATCTATCACGTTAAACTCGTATCGATGGTAGTTATGTGCTGGAATTGGATTGGATGCATTTCGAACTAGTTGAATTTTGAGCTATAGTTGAACACCGTTCAATTATAGACCAAACTGAACGTAAAAGCAACAATTGGAACTCTGGTGAGTTAAACTCACCTCTCTGGCCACTTATATATTTATATAAGTGGAAATAATATTTTATTTATGTTGTTTGTTGCCTGTGATTTCTATTTTTGTTATTTACTATATTATTAGTAGTTGGATATATTTTCCCGCCGATTGGAGCGGATGAGACACTATGCGGCCCGCATAATAGCGGATGACCTTTTTTATTGTGATATCTCGCCTCAAAGCGGGATTATTATTATTTTATGTTATATAACATCCGTGGTTGCACGGAAACAGGTCGGAGGGATCCAACTGGATTCCTCAAAAATATTAATTTTTATTTCATATATAATGATATATAATGTGTTAGAATAATCTGTGATAGATTATGATATTATTTGATTTATTGGATGCTATAGTAGTACTGAACTTGATTTTGTTATTATAAATACCATAAATAATATTTTTGAATTTAAAAAGGAAATTCAAAGGCGATTTTGGAAATGAAAATAATTATATTGAAATTTGGGATTATTTAAAAAGGAATTGATTTGTATAAAATAAACGATTGGATTTTGGATATTTATTTAGCTATTTCGTAAAATGGTTTCAAATAGAGAACTTAAATTTGAAGATTTTAAAACAATGAATTATTAAATGAGATTCTTAAAATACAAAATGGAAGTCGAAATCGAGATTTGAATAGTTTTTGGAATATAGTTTGGATTATTTAAGAAATAGATTCATAAATGGAATTTTTATTAGAAATCGATTTATAAATGAATTTTAGTAATATGAACATGTTATAAACTGGAAATGAGTTTATAAAATTTATAAACAATGAAGTGAAATGATTATCACTTGATAAATTGGGAATATAAATCCATAGTGTGAATTTAAAATGAAATATGGAAATCAGTTTAGAAAGAAATAGTGGATTCTATTTTGGAATTTGGAAATAGTTGTGAAATTGGAAATGTAAATTGATTTGTGATAAATCGAGAGAGATTTATAAGTATAAAATTGGCTATGTTGAATTTTAAAAATAGTTTTCCAAGAAGTAAGTTTTGTTTTCAGAAAAGGATTTTTATTTATTAAACTATGTGGTTAAAAACTATTATTTAGATTAAAATATTTGGAAAGTAGTTACTCAAATTTTTAAATTTGTTGAAGTGAATTCTAAGTTTTATAAACAAGCTTTGTTAATCGATTAGTATTATTTATAGATGAATTGGAAATTATTTATCGTTGTTTATTTAATCGGGTTTTGATATTTTAAATAATTACTTAAATGTGTTTGAAAATTTATTATTATTATTTAAGATAATTATTTTATTAATATAGAGTTCTGGAATTGGTTGAAGTTATTTATAAATAACCTCGAGATTTGTAAATCGGGTTTTATTTAATGGATGTGATTTTATAAGAGAAAATCTTATAACGGAATTTGGGAAGCTTGAGAAAATTTCCAAAATGTTTAGACACGAGAACTTCAAAAATGAATCTGAATTCATAAAAGAAGTTGTAAATTGATAGTGGGGATTTTAAATAAGTATAATCACCTTTGCAAATTGTAAAAAGGAATTTATTAATAATTCTGAAAATTTAGGAGATAAGTTAGGAAACATTCCCTAAGTATTGATATTAGAAATGATTTTGGAAATTAGACCTATAATATTTTCCTAAGTGTTGAAATGAAAGGTTTTGGAAATATTTTAGCGACGAAAAAATTTATATAGAGGTATTTTTCTAAGTAATGGATTATAAATCGAATTTGGAAATATTTCACTAAGTATTGAAGTAAGATATGATTTGAAAATATCCTATTATGGATAAGTATTTGAAATTGTTTTCAAATGTTGGAATGCTGGAAGAGAGTTGAATAAATGTCTTTGTAAAGATATTTTGAGATGAATGTTTGAAAGATTTATAAATTGGGCCTAGTGATTGCTTATGTGTGAATTTGATAGTTAAATAACTGACTATCAAAATCTAGCCAAATTCGTTAATCATTTCGAAGAGATCGGGGTCGGATTTAATTATCCGAAAAGCACTTCGATCTGATTTGTGCGTTATGAATTGTCATATCATGAAGTCAATGAAGATGGTGATCTAAGAGATTCGGTTTGTTCAGACCCAGAACAACTTGTATGGATGAATGTTATCATTGCATCGTTTCCTGGAAGGCAGTGTTAGCATTCCAAGTATGAATGCTATTCTTAAGGTATTACGTAGCCTCAAGCCTCATCAACCGGGAATGACTAAAACATGGGAGATGGTATAGGGCTAAGTGGGTCGCACCCAAGTAGGGTATGTTATCTCTTTTCTAGATACCCTCGGATATATTATAATTATGGATATGGTTGTGCGTGGAATAGAGAGCGGTCGATAGGGTGGGAACACCCGGGGTGATAACATATTCGGTACTATTCAGCAAGGGGTAGGCCGGTCCCGTGTTACAGGGATCGTTAGGTACGATCTCGGTACATTTTTCTAGAGGTGTACTGTGGCGGGCGGTACCCCAATAGTCCTATCATTGTATGGAATCCAATATCCACTACGAGCCTGTCTGGTTTTAGATGTGCCCAACTATGCTGAAACGTGAGATGCAAGCATTTCAGCTATTTTATAGTTTATTTTCTATAGACACTATTATAATATCAGATGATTTTGATATAAAAGTTTGGTTATCGTAAGGTAAAAACCCGTCGTATTTATGTGTGGCGTGGTCTTACGAGATACTTTTGTTTTTCAAAAGGATTTTTGGTAATGGTAAAAATTCAATCGATTGTGTTTTCTCACACTGGTTTCCAAGATTGACTCGGGTGTTATTTTATTATAATGCTCGGGTCAGACCGAGTATTACAGATTCAGGTTAGGATGCTATGCAGCTTAAGAGACAAGTTGGAGGATTTTAGGCGTATATCACATACTTGGTTATTTCTGTTGTGTGTGTGTTATGCTCTATATTCAGCACTTGTGAAGACAAGTTATTATAACTGTCTAGATTAATTTGTTGATTGTTGTACTCTGATGATGGTATGTATAATAATAGTTATTGTTCTTTTTGTATAAAGATATGTTATTATCTATTATATATTGTTCCGCTACGTTTGTGAGATTTTATGTTATTGTTTCTATTTTCTTCTATCTCTTTCTTCTTCGCCCATAATGATCCGGTATTTTCGGCACTCGATTGCTCGGCATGCTATATAGTGAACGTATTGATGTCGATTTTCGAGGGTCGAAAATCCTCGGTTCGTTATAGTGGTATCAGAGCTTAGGTTGAGTGAATACCTAGGCTTTAGTAGGGATTTCTCATTAGAGATAGAGTCAGTAATATCCTAGAATGAGTTTGAGTGTATTATAGATATGAGTGCGTATTTGTTAGTGAATATAAATTGTTTTATATCGTGTTGACTTATCGGTTGAGTGTTTATGAATTCTGGTCGGTATGGTTTGGACAACTGTATCGATAGGGGTTTCTAAACTCTGAACAAGTTAAATTGACATAGTATTGTTTTAAAGTGGGTAAATGAAATAACTTTACTCAAATTATATTTTGATATAAAAGAAATAATTTTCTAAAATTATTATAGTATATTTATGTGTTTGGTTGTTATTATTATAATCAAACCAAGATTATAAATTGGAATGGTCATATATAACCAAATTGAAAGGTATAAGTATGAATTATACAAATGAGTTAAGACTAAATTTGTGTAACGATCCAGGATTTTTACTGAGTTTAAATTGATAACTAATTTAATTTTTGAATAAAAAATTGTGAAATTAATTGGTAATTTGATTTGAGTTCTCCAAATTCAAATAAATATGTGTTAAATCATTCGAATTTAAATCTTGTCTATATATGTGAATATATATGCATAAATAAGTTTGAATTTATATATATATATATTGAGTTTAAATTTAAGTTAAAATAGGAATAAATATTTGAAGTAAAATAAAATACAAGGTGATAAAACAAACAAAAGAAAAGAAGAGAAGAAAATACACATTCAAATATAAGACAAAAGAAAACAAAAACATGTACACTTGCAAATGAAAAATAAATGAAACAAAAATACATGTATAGGAAGCTTGTAAATAGAACAACCAAAGAAAATCCAATTTCTTGTTTTCTAATCAATATCAGGCTTTGGTTTCAAAACAAAATAGTTGTATTTAAGTATGAGTTATAATCTAAAAATGGTTTCGTGAAGTATAAATGCATATAAAATGAAAGATCAAATTTTTACAGTGAAAACTTTAAATTCTGGAAATTTCGAACTTCACGAATTATTGATTCAAGAATATAACTTGAATCCTTACTGGAAGACATGATTTTTAAACCTGGTTTGATTATTTTTAATTATGTGATTTGAGAGCAGTTCGTTTTTGTTTGCAAATTGGATTTCGACCAAATACTGATGATCGGTCGAGTCGTGTTGGTCGAGGCTTTGGCTGGAGATGGAGGAGCCTATGGGGATGCCTGGAAAATGGTCGGAGGTGGCAATGAGGACTGTGGCTTCGGCGGCGTGAGGTTTAAGTTTGTAAACCTAGTTTTTGAGTGGAGAGGAAACTCGTGCCTCACGTCCTCATTCGAGCGTCGAGTTGCTCGGGGTTCTAGGTAATGGTGGCTGTGGGGTTGACGAAGTCGAGGCCGGAGTCTCGAGTCGTCTAGTGGTCGGGGCTTGGAGCGCGTGGCGTTGACAAGTTGTGGGTTGTGATGGTTTGGTGGTTCCAGGTTTTAAGCTCGAACTCGAATTTCGATTTCGAGGTGATGGAGTGGTTCAAATGATCGGAGTGTGTTCTGGGAGTGATTGTCGATATGCTCGACGTTGTGGCGATGACCGGAGCTGGCCAACGATGATGTGCACGTGCACGAGCCTTAAAATGTTAGCCTGGGTGTTTGCCTGGGAAGAACAGAGGAGATTCTCATGTAGTACTCGAGTAAATCGAGTTGTTTACCAGAAGCAAGGAACGGAGAGCCTCGGGTCGAAAATGTTGTTCCTGGCTTTTCAAACCTGAGCCTGTTTTTCAGTTTTGGAAAATTTAAACTAAATTCAAAATTTTCAAGCAAGGTTTTAAATTGAATCTTAAATAAAAATGTAAATATAAATCAAGTTTGAATTGAAATTTAGTTTGGAAATAAATAAAGTTTTGAATTCCAATTGTTTAAATAACTTAAAAATAATTCAATGTATTGGAAAAATTTGAATTCAAGATAGATTTAAATTATAAGTGAAAAATTTAAACAAGTTGAGATTAAAAAGTTTAAACCTGGATCTCATTTTAAATCTGATTTCAAGATTTTGAATTTAATTAAGTTTTAGAACTTAAGTGTTTAAAATAAGTTTAAATGTGTTAAATCTAAAGAGAAATTTGATTTTTTTTTTAAATTTCTTTAGAATTTCCTTCATAACCAATTGTTTCTTTAACATGTAAATTTAAAATTGTTAGGGAAATTTGTTTTGAACTTTATTAAAAGTAAATAAGGATTTATCTCAAATCTTAAATTTGAAATGAAATTTAAAAGGAATTTGAAATAAATGTTTTCAAATATATTGTAAATAAAAATCAAATCATAAATATGAATGAGTTTACTTTAATTAATGAAGATTAATGATTTATAATTCATTAATGAATAAGTTCTTAATGGTGAATCAATTTATAATCAATAATGATTTTATAAGTAAATTTCTTTAGAAAAGTGATTATAGAAATTTAATAGTTAATAAAGATCATTAACTAAGATTATTTAAATAAATAATAAATGTGATTAATTTAACAATAAAATTAGAATAATTAATTTAATAACAATGATTGTGAAATTGTTAAGTATAATTACTTAATATAAGTAATTGAGGAATGAATTGTTTAGTGTAAATAAGTGAGTTAATCAGATTAGTTTAAGTTAATTACTTGAGTTAATTAATCTAGAACAATCATTTGACAAATTGGAAAAAAATATAATTACTTAGAAAAGTAATTAATAGATAATTACTGAATGTAAGTAATTGAATGATGATTAGAAATTTTTTTAGTATAATTATTTGTTAATAATTAAAGAATTAACTAATAATTGTGATTAATTAAGATTAATTAATTGATTCATTAATTAAGATTGATTAGTCAATAATTAAAAGTTAACCAATAAATGGTGAAAGGGGAATTTATTCCAAATAAATTGTAATTAACTTATGATAATTAACCCAGATTAATAATTAATACATCTGATTTAAATTAATCAGTTAACTAATAAATTTTACTTGTGAATGTTTGGATTTGATTGGATGATGGAATTATTGATATTCCTGATCTGTGATGCTTTGTGATATATTCTGATTTATATGTGTGATCTGTAATGTAGTATATTTATTTGGGATGAATGTAATTTTATTATCTGCAATATATATATCTGTGATCTGTGAATGAAAGATGAGCATTATAGTTTATACCGCTTATCAACTATATTCTGTGCTTGAATCTGTGATGATTAAATGATGTTGCACTATTGTGTTAAACCCCTGGACTACACTCTTACACACACAAATATGGATTTCACGAGGAAATCGGTTAAGTCACAGATGATTTAAATTTAATGTTTTTGAAATTGAAATTTTAATTTCAATTGATTTTGGAAATGGATTTGGGTTAAATGTTAAAGCTTTTGAAAAGGAGTTTTTAAGATAAAAGTTATTTTGAGTAACTTGGTGAAGTTTTTCAATTTAAATAATTTAATTTGAATTTGAATTCAAAATTTGGAATTGAATTCCATGATTGGAAATTCATGGTTAAAGATGTTATAAATGTGTTTCTATATGAATTTAAACCATTTTAAAAGTATGGTTTTGAGAATTTGAATTTAACCCAAGGACTTTAACTCGTATAAATGAATCAAATTTTCCGAAATGAAAACTATTTGTTTTCAAATAATATAAGCTTTCATATAAGAAATGAAATTCCAATTTAAATTAAAGGAATTTCAAGTTTGGAATGAAAATGGTTTTTCGAGTTATGAATAAATCTTTGTGAAAGATTGTTGAACTTTGTTTTGAAATTGGAAAGGTGTACCTTTTGTATAAAAGGTCGAAATGGAATTGTTTTGAAAGCTATCAATTAAATCTTTGATTTAAAGATTGGACGAGTTAATCCAAATTGAAATGGAAATCGATTTGAAAATCCATGAATAGATCTTTGTTAAACTGGGTGAACTTTGTGGGATGAATCTTTTTGTGTAAAAGATTGAAAATGGTAATGTGTTTAAACCATTTGAAGAGAATTTTTAGGTAATAAGTTGTGACTTAACTGAAATCCCAATATCCATATGTTTTAAAATATTGCGCTCATTATTCGGTTTAGCCGGGAGAGGACTTTGTGTCGAGGCTTTGGCTGGAGATGGAGGAGCCTACGGGGATGCCTGGAGAAATGGTCGGAGGTGGCAATGATGACTGTGACGTCGGCGGCGTGAGGTTTAAGTTTGTAAACCTAGTTTTTGAGTGGAGAGGAAACTCGTGCCTCACGTCCTCGTTCGAGCGTCGAGTTGCTCGGGGTTCTAGGGAATGGTGGCTGTGGGGTTGACGAATTCGAGGCCGGAGTCTCGATTCGTCTAGTGGTCGGGGCTTAGAGCGCATGGCGTTGACAGGTTGTGGGTTGTGATGGTTTGGTGGTTCCAGGTTTTAAGCTCGAACTCGAATTTCGATTTCGAGGTGATGGAGTGGTTCAAACGATCGGAGTGTGTTCTTGGAGTGATTGTCGATAAGCTCGACGTCGTGGCGATGACCGAAGCTAGCCAACGACGATGTGCACGTGCACATGCACGAGCCTTAAAATGTTAGCTTGGGTGTTTGCTTGGGAAAGAACAGAGGAGATTCTCGCATAGTACTCGAGTAAATCGAGTTGTTTACCCGAAGCAAGGAACGAAGAGCCTCGTGTCGAAAATGTTTTTCCAGGCTTTTCAAACCTGAGCCTGTTTTTCAGTTTTGGAAAATTTAAACTAAATTTAATTTTTTCAAGCAAGGTTTTAAACTGAATCTTAAATCAAAATGTAAATATAAATCAAGTTTGAATTGAAATTTAGTTTGGAAATAAATAAAGTTTTGAATTCTAATTGTTTAAATAACTTAAAAATAATTCAATGTATTGGAAAATTTTGAATTCAAGATAGATTTAAATTGTAAGTGAAAAATTTAAACAAGTTGAGATTAAAAAGTTTAAACCTGGATCTCATTTTAAATCTGATTTCAAGATTTTGAATTTAATTAAGTTTTAGAACTTAAGTGCTTAAAATGAGTTTAAATGTGTTAAATCTAAAGAGAAATTTGATTTTTTTTAAAAACTCTTTAGAATTTCCTTTATAACCAATTGTTTCTTTAACGTGTAAATTTAAAAATGTTAGGGAAATTTGTTTTGAACTTTATTAAAAGTAAATAAGGATTTATCTCAAATCTTAAATTTGAAATGAAATTTAAAAGGAATTTGAAATAAATGTTTTCAAATATATTGTAAATAAAAATCAAATCATAAATATGAATGAGTTTACTTTAATTAATGAAGATTAATGATTTATAATTCATTAATGAATAAGTTCTTAATGGTGAATCAATTTATAATCAATGATGATTTTATAAGTAAATTTCTTTAGAAAAGTGATTACAGATATTTAATAGTTAATAAAGATCATTAACTAAGATTATTTAAATAAATAATCAATGTGATTAATTTAACAATAAAATTAGAATAATTAATTTAATAACAATCATTGTGAAATTGTTAAGTATAATTACTTAATATAAGTAATTGAGGAATGAATTGTTTAGTGTAAACAAGTGAGTTAATCGGATTAGTTTAAGTTAATTACTTGAGTTAATTAATCTAAACAATCATTTGACAAATTGGAAAAAAATATAATTACTTAGAAAAGTAATTAATAGATAATTACTGAATGTAAGTAATTGAATGATGATTAGAATTTTTTTAGTATAATTATTTGTTTATAATTAAAGAATTAACTAATAATTGTGATTAATTAAGATTAATTAATTGATTCATTAATTAAGATTGATTAGTCAATAATTAAAAGTTAACCAATAAATGATGAAAGGGGAATTTATTCCAAATAAATTGTAATTAACTTATGATAATTAACCTAGATTAATAATTAATACATCTGATTTAAATTAATCAGTTAACTAATAAATTTTACTTGTGAATGTTTGGATTTGATTGGATGATGGAATTATTGATATTCCTGATCTGTGATGCTTTGTGATATATTCTGATTTATATGTGTGATCTGTAATGTAGTTTATTTATCTGGGATGAATGTAATTTTATTATCTGCAATATATATATCTGTGATATGTGAATGAAAGATGAGCGTTATAGTTTATACCGCTTATCAACTATATTCTATGCTTGAATCTGTGATGATTGAATGATGTTGCACTATTGTGTTAAACCCCTGGACTACACTCTTACACACACAAATATGGATTTCACGAGGAAATCGGTTAAGTCAGATGATTTAAATTTAATGTTTTTGAAATTGAAATTTTAATTTCAATTGATTTTGGAAATGGATTTGGGTTAAATTTTAAAGCTTTTGAAAAGGAGTTTTTAAGATAAAAGTTATTTTGAGTAACTTGGTGAAGTTTTTCAATTTAAATAATTTAATTTGAATTTGAATTCAAAATTTGGAATTGAATTCCATGATCGGAAATTTATGGTTAAAGATGTTATAAATGTGTTTCTATATGAATTCAAACCATTTAAAAAGTATGGTTTTGAGAATTTGAATTTAACCCAAGGACTTTAACTCGTATAAATGAATCAGATTTTCCAAAATGAAAACTATTTGTTTTCAAATAATATAAGCTTTCATATAAGAAATGAAATTCCAATTTAAATTAAAGGAATTTCAAGTTTGGAATGAAAATGGTTTTCCGAGTTATGAATAAATCTTTGTGAAAGATTGTTGAACTTTGTTTTGAAATTGGAAAGGTGTACCTTTTGTATAAAAGGTCAAAATGGAATTGTTTTGAAAGCTATCAATTAAATCTTTAATTTAAAGATTGGACGAGTTAATCCAAATTGAAATGGAAATCGATTTGAAAATCCATGAATAGATCTTTGTGAAACTAGGTGAACTTTGTGAGTTGAATCTTTTTTTGTAAAAGATTGAAAATGGTAATGTGTTTAAACCATTTGAAGAGAATTTTTGGGTAATAAGTTGTGACTTAACTGAAATCCCAATATCGATATGTTTTAAAATATTGCGCTCTTTATTCGGTTTAGCCGGGAGAGGACTTTGTGTCATATAACCCATTCCGAATAGTGGTACGACGTGAATGGATAGCATTTGAAGACCGGTGTTAAAGACCGGGTGTTTGCGAGAACGATAGGATAACCTATCGATTGTCTCTGCACTGAGTAGCTACGGTATAGAGATTCCTTAAGTGATGGGAAGTCCGATCGGGATTGTGAATACCCGGATTGCAAGGGCTTCTTCTGAAGTGCCTTCGATTATATTCGAACCCAGAACAGACTTGTATGGCCGTATGTCTGACATTACACTTTGAGATATAAAGCTGATTTCTTTCAAATACATTTCTGTTTGGTAGCGGAGAATTTATTCTCTTAGCTTAACACCCTTCTCTGAGACGTACAAGCTCAGAGGTTATGTAGTTGGAGGTTATCAGTGATATACTCCCAATTTGGTAATGTGGCATGCTAAGTGTTGCTGTGTATTGCTAATCATTTGTTGATCATTTGTTGATCAAAGCATGGCTTTTGTGAAAAGCATAGCTTTGTGGACGAGACCTCATCGAGCCATACAAACCGGAAATGGTCGAAACAGGAAAGATGCGGCAAGTTTATGAGGGTCGCACCCTTTAGGGTTTGTCATTTCCTTCTGGGAAAAGGTGGTAT
Organism: Allium fistulosum; assembly: GCA_030737815.1. Classification (NCBI taxonomy): domain Eukaryota; kingdom Viridiplantae; phylum Streptophyta; class Magnoliopsida; order Asparagales; family Amaryllidaceae; genus Allium; species Allium fistulosum. The sequence goes on along the minus strand of CM060902.1, from coordinate 269,806,844 downwards.
CATGGTATGGAGCCCAGATGCTTTACCTGTGTGGTTATATCAATCTCATTTACTATGTGGTTGCTGCTGTGTGATCGAGGCGCCTCAGATAAAGGTAGCAAACGACCGGGGGGTGGCATATTCGTGTAGTAGTTACCTAGTAAGAGGTAACCCGGCCTTGTGTTGGCAGAGAGCTAGTTAGTTCTCGGGACGTCCCTCCAGAGGCGTTCCCATGTGGCATAGGAAGTTCCTTAGCCTGACCATTTGTTGGAAATCCAAAGAAACAATACGAGCCCTTTACGATTGCAATTTTTTTAACCTGTCTCCTCAGGTGGCAGCTATAGTAGGCATAATATAATGGTACCTATGCTGGCTAAGATTAATATTATATTTTCGAAAGGATTTTCACACTATGCACTAGTAATAATATCAAAAGAGTTTTCTCGTATTAAGCATATTTGACTATCATAAGAAGAAATCTCCTCCAAGTCTGCGATTGCATTGTGTGTGTGGTGGGAGGTCTTATGGTAGTTTCATTTTCCAAAAAGCATTGCGGATTTCAATATTTAAAATTCTTTTGTTGTTTGTTTTAAAGATAAACTATTTTTGTTACTCACACCAGTCCCATGACTGACCTGGAGTTTATTGTTCCCTTCCTAAACTCTGAGTACCCACAATTTTCCACACGGGCAGTCTAGAGTTAGGTTTTTCAGATAGTCAGGTTTAGTAGATTAGTTGGAGCTAGTTCAGTTTTTTGATTTCACTCACAGACTAACCTTGCTTATCTTTGTGAAATGTGATGGTGGTTCGAGCTTGATGTTGGAGTTGTTGGACTCATTCTCTTTTAAAGATAATTTGGAGTTATAACTTCTGTTGTTTCCGCTGTAACATTATTATTTGTCTCTGATATTGTTGTATCATATTGATATCATTCTGGATATTGTATTCGTTAGAGTTGTATATGATATCATTCATTTCTTTCTTCCACTGTGTTGTTATACTTACTATGTTATAAGCTCCGGCGAGCCATATTCGGCGTTTGAATCTACGACATTCGAGTACAAGTGAAGTACGGGTGTCGATTTTCAAAGGCCGAGTCAGGATCGGTTCAATTTGATTCAAACCAGAATTTGGAAATTTAAATCCCGGAAATTTCAAAAATGTTTCCAAGTGTTTTGAAATAAATAATGGTAATATTATTGTGGAAATGTATTTGAATAGAAAATGTTTTTAAATGGATTTTGAAAGTGATAAAGCACTGAACTCACTTTAGTCACTAGAAAATAATTCTAGTGATGACTGCAGCATCACCAGTATTCATTTTCGAGTTTCTAAGTGACGGATTGCTACCGTAGTAATTTGATATGGAGATTTTTGTTGAAAAAAAGTGTTGTTTCGAAAATTCCGAAGGGAATTTTTTTTTTAAATTTCCAAGGAAATGGTTTGATATACAACAAGAGCTATATATATATATTTATGATTTCAAAATGATTTGAAATGAAACCAGGTGTTTGAATTCTGGAATATTCATTTAAATGTTTATGAAACCAGAAAAAAAATAAGGTTTGAACTTATAAATTTAGAATAATGTTAAGAAGGAAAGGAAGTATGGAAAATTGAATTTGGAATTGAATTTTAACTTAAGTAAGTTAAAAAGAATTGTATGGATTGAAATTTAACTTAAGATAAGTTAAATAAAATTGGATTTGGGTTTGAAACAATATCGAATTGAATGGAATATAAAATTTGAGTTGTGAAATAGTTATATAACTATAAGTTATAAATTTTGAATGAAATCAACTATAGTATAGAATTCATAAAAATGTGAAAAAGAAGTTATGTAACTTATAAATTGGAAAATTTGAATGGTAAAACCAAAATGGAGGTGGTTTGGTATTTTGGTAAAGAAATGAAAATCCAAAATTTGATTTTTAAAATGAATTTAAACTCAAGCCAACCAAATGGAGTGATTTTTGGAAATGAAGTTCAAATTGTGAATTGTAGAATGAAAGAGAACTAATTTAATAAATTAATTAGTAAGTTGAATATTGAAATGGGACTTGAGTTATAAACAGAATTCGACTTATATGTAAGTGAATTAAATGTGTTTTAAAATGTTGTCGAATAAAATAGAAATGAATTGAAATGGTGATGACTTAAGTTATAAATGAATTCAATTTAAGTGCAAATTGAATATGGTCAGGAATATTGTTGATAAGAATGAAATTCAACTTAAGTAACTAATTTATGAGATGATTCATAAATAAACTGACATGGGTTGGTTTATTGTTGAATATAAAATTGAGAAAACAAGATTTTGTGAATAGATTAAATGTGAATCCATAAAAATGGATAAATTGATTTAGAAGCAATTTAAATTGGCTTATAAACTAAAGTAGGTATTTTATTAAATGAATATCATCGAATTTGCATGAAATGTTTTGCCATTTGACCTAAACGGAAGTAAACAAATTTTGTGAATCAATGGAAAGTTATATAAATTGATTTAGAAGCAATTTGGAGTGGATATGAATATGTTGAGTGCAAATATGAATTGAATGCTAGTAAATTAGTTTGTGAATCATTCGAATTGAATGAAATGGTATATAATCAATTGAAATGAATAACCGAATGTTGGAACCTTGTGATTTTGGATAAATTAATGTGTTACATGTTTAGTTTATTCAATCTATGTGTTTGCATTAGTAAAATGAATGTGAAGTTATTAAATTTCATTAATTATGAAGCTTACGTGTTTATTTGAGTAAGTATAGGTACAAGAAGACCATTTGGCTAGATTTTGGTTGCGTGATTGCATATAAATTGAGCGAGCTAACTTAATAACTCTAAGATAAGGAACGCTTGCAAATTTAGCGTGCGAAAAGCAAAAATATTGTTATATATTGCGTTTTCCGACCATGAGAGATGATGCATATCTTTTTATCATATTTTTCATATTGCAAAAGGCTCTCCTTACAAGGGAAACTCTGCCAAAAAATTTCGAAAATTTAGGACGTTAGAGAAATTTTGATAATTTTTGAAAATTTTTTGTTTACCATAATTTAATTTCAGATTGTAATTGAAATAAGGAATTTTGGATTAGAAATGGAAACTAATTGTTTGAATGGAACTAAAAGATTTGGAAAAAATGAAATATTGAGTTTCAACTAAGTGGGTTTTAACAAGTTAATGGGTTTGTTGCATTTTTCCTACTTAGCAATTTCGGGGATGAAATTCTTTTAAGGCGGAAGAATGCAACGACCCAGATTTTCAATCGTTGATTTTGAACATTTAGTTTATTTTAAATGATGACTTTGAAATATAATTGATTTTGAATGTGGAATTTATTGGTTGAATTCAAGTAATGGATTTAAAATTTCAAATATAACGATTTATCGTAATACAAAAATGGTGAATAATTTAAATTTGAGTTGAATATGAATTGAAACGATTTCTAATGTGAGTATAAATTCTATTTGAATTAGAATTGAGTTAGTAAGTTTTAAAACTGGAAATTCAAGGGATTTTGCCAATTTTTGAAATCGTTGACTTAATCGACGCGTTAAAATAACGATCCGAGGCATAGTCTTAGAATTCGATGAAACCAGTTCCATTGGATTTGTAATGGAGTATATTATCGGATTTAAAATTTTCGTAGCGTTTGGAGTTAACATTTGGTCGTATGGGATAGAAACGCATTGAAATTAAAATTAGAAATTTAATATAATAAAAGGGTTCAAAAAGCTATCTTCTATATACGATCAAACTGGGGCTCGAGACTTGTTCCATTGCGTTTGGAATATGGGTATAACATTAGGAATGCTAGGCGACATGCCTCGATTGGAGTCCGTAATTCATAGCTAGATATTTTGAATTTTAAATTATATATTTCCATTGATTTAACCATACAGCCCCATTTCTTTCATTTCAGCCGACCTACATCAGCCACCCTATGTGCGTGCCTACTTATTTCTTTTAAAAAAATGTGTCTACCTTCTTCTTCTTTGTTTCACTAAAAAGAAAACAAAACCCATATTTCTTTATTTCGTTTTCAACCCTGTAAATCCCAAATGAGAATTCACGGCTTAACAAAATAAAATTAAAAAACAGAGAGAATCGTGTTGCCAGGGCACGCGATCGATAAGGGCAAGGTGACGCCATTGGTGCGCTCGACCTGGAGTGATCTCGACATAAAATTCGTGATTGTTGGGCATGGTGACGTCGATCTAGGGCAAATAATTAGGGTTAAGGTGCAGGCGATTTTGAGGCCACGACATGGAGAGGCGACGACGATTCGAGCAGTGAGGATGGGGGTACAGTTGCGATCGACCTAGGCTGCGACATAGAAGGGTGATTGGAAATCGAGCTCGCAATTGTAAATTAAGTTTGGTTTTTGAATTCTAGGTTTTTCAGTTCAAGTTTGTTGTTCTTGCTTTGTTTGGTGTGTGCACAAATGAAAGTAGGTGATGGTAATAAAGGGTTTGGAACTGCTATTAAGTGATGACAGTGATGAAGTGGGAGGCCGGATGACTAAGGCAGTGAGGTTTCGGGTGGAGAGCAACGATTGTAAGAGCTGCAACAAGGTGATGAAGGTATGTTTGAATACACCAAATTATTGGCCACGATGGAGGGAGGAATGCAGTGCTCGTGCTCGAGTAGTGAAGTGACCCACTTCTCTTATCATATATTTTTGTGATTTTTAGTTAATTTTTTTTACAAGAGATCACTTCTTTTATTACCTCTTTCATTTCTTTTAATTAATTTCCCAAGATCCAGAATTTACTAATATAAAAATATCAGTATTTTAATCAAGTCATATCATTTATATATATGAAGATATATAAATGTTTCTTTGCCTATCAGAGTGTTAAAGTAGCAAAGAAATTTAATCACACAATATTTTCCATAATTGGAAGGTTTTGTGTCACATAGCTATTTCTACACTTTAATCTTTTATTTGACTCAAGATTGACTAATACATGATTCAAGTGTTACCACCTTAAAATGACTCAGGATTAACTAATACATTTTTAGGTATTTTCATCTTGGAATGACTCAAGATTGACTAATACATTTTCAAGTATTAGCATCTATTATCTCTTCTTCATTTTCCAGATTACTCTATAAACCAGATTGATTAATTTATGGATTTATAACCCATGAATTAGATCTTTGGGATTCAAAAATTCATGCATGTTGTTTTAGAATAATAAAACATATTAAAACTTGGTTTGATTCTATGGATCACTGGTTAGTCTAGCTCAGATTCAAGGTTCAAACATAGACATGTACAAAACATGCTCAGACATGCACAAGCAATTCAGGTCAAGCAAAGTGCACATATCCAGGTTCATGAAGCATGTAATGAGCATGTGAGTAATACAGTTGTAAACTAATCTAAAGGTCCTACAGATTTTTGATATTTAGATTGGGAATAGTATTGAATATGATTTTAGAAAGGTCTTTGCATTTTTCTGGCTAAAAACATATAGAGTGGGCTGTTGTGGATTTTTATACACTTAACAGAATTATTCTACATTCTTGTTTAAGTCTATATTGTTTATCCCTATTTTATGACTTGCTACTTATGTTTCCTATTTAAGTCAGTTCCAGATTTTATCAATTACAATTTCTAAATCCTTATATACTTATGGTTTTGAGGTTTTATGGTAATATAATCCTACTCTTGTTCCAGACATACCATAGGATTTAGTTGCATTTCGAATTAGCTTGCTCTATGGTCTTGTTTGCTTCAGGAATCTGAAGACTATGGCTTCAAGCTTTTGCATGTACTTGTATCAATTACAAGACATGTACAAGCCTTACTGGTTAGCCAAGACCATGTTCAACTCATCCTCTTAATACTTTGGCACATAATTATTCAAAAACAACTTAAACTTTTTAACTGAAATATAGAAAACATGCCAAGGGGAACACATCCACATATCAAATTAAATGGCATGTTCTCCCTTTTATAATCCTCTGGATTATTTTCAGAGTCTGTTACTTGAATAAACAACTCACAAGCACATATAATACTTAAGTTTTTTTTTCCTTTTACATGTTCTTTTCAGGAAAACAAAGCAAGTATCAATCCTGGAAATACACAAAACATAAGAGAGTTTGCCTAGATTATTTATTACAATCAAACTTCTACTTCTCTAAAGCATTTTAAAACCAGCAAGTTCTTCAAACATCCATATAAGCAATCTATTCAAGCATCTTTCCCTGCAGCAACACTTTGAACTGCCTCAATGAAAAAGAGACACCCCAAAGATTGCAAAGGCAACAAATAGGGTCAGAAAATATATTATGGTATGAGTGAAATCATAATTTATAAATAACTTGTAATTACTAAACTCTGTGCAGAGACTTATATGTTTGATACTTATTTAGATTCATATTAAAATCTGAGTGTATATATATATATATACATATAAGCTCATACTAGCATACATGCACACAAGTATTCATTCATCAACACAATTCAGTTATATGTACATATACTCCTATGGATTGACTCCCTTAATTCCATAGCTCAATTTCTCAATCCCCATTTATCATTTATTTGGTCATAACTCTTGCCATTGAACACCATGTGTGCATTGCAAAGGGGCTCAATTCTGTTAACCCTTTACACAAAGGCCTACTAGACTTAAACAAGTCATGCACATACCCATCATCCACCTAATGATGAATAGATCAAGGCACTACTCCTAGATTAGCTTTATAATCTAGAGACCATTCTCATTTTCTTTCAGGAGAATTTTATTAATTCTTGAAATGCTTCCTATTCTTTTCTTCCTTTCATAAATCAGAGAGTATTAAACTCTCTCAGGGATTTCAGCCAGGCATACAAAGTATTCATGTAAAACACCACATCCCATTTTAAGGTTATTTTTATTCAATCATATTTTCTAAGACTTGCATAAATTTATTTCCAGAAATATTCCCATTTCTTACATAAATCTGGTGAAGTCATATAAAACATTACATTTATTTTACTGTGAACATAGGGTAAGGTTTTTGAGAAAAACCCATAAAAACATATTAACTTGTGATTTGAACAAATCAGCACGTATATATATAATATAGCATTGTTCATATCATTTTAAAATGAACTAAACATAAGCATGAATCCCCTTATTCACACTGCCTACTTCATTCTTCATTAGTACCCTATTTCTCAGCAAAAATATTTAACTCATCTCCATATAAAAACTGGATTATAAGCTACAGAATCCATTTCTGTGATCAGGGTGTTTGTCTTTTCAAAGCATTAATAAAAACAATCAAAACAGATCAGAACATCAACCAAAGATTCAACCAAAACACCAACCATGATCAACATTTATTTTATTCAGAGAATTAAAATTAAACAAAAACATGATATGATTTTATAAAAGTAATATGGCTGCCCTTATCTTGGGTCTTAATGCCTTATATCTCATAAGAGGATTAATCACTCACCTTCCTTTTTCTTTCCCCGAGAATGCTCTAACTTGAAAACAGTGTGAGTTTGTTGTTCTTTTTATTTTCTAAAAATATCTTTCTGTTTTCAAAAATAACTGCTGCCTTACCTTTGATTTCTAAAACATTTAACTAGGGTTTTAGTGGAGTGAAAAACCAATTTTATCCCCACACAAATAAGAGAATTTTGTAAATGTTTTTATGGCTAAATATGCCATTTTCTTTTTGATTCCATTTCGGGTATTTCAATTGCTTTTCTTCTTTTTCTGTGTACATGCCATTTGCATGTTTCACCTACACACTATTTTCATGTGACTTATCTACATTATTTATTTTCCTAAGGCAAATCCGAAATGTTCACATATATATCTTTTTATCAATTAATTCCTTGCTAATGTTTCAAGCCATTTGTTTTCTGTTGATTTTAAAATGTATTTATACCTATATAATACTAATCTGGTTTCATACATTTTAATCATCATAAGAGTTTATTTTATCGCTCTATACTCCTTTGGCTACTTATATACTATATATATAAGATATGTGAATATAAAACTCATTCATACTTAGTTATTTCCTTCTCATTATTATTTATTGAAGTTATTTTCTTCTCATTATTATTTATTGAAAACAACTATCCTCTTCCTTATTTATTTCACTCATTCTTGATATTTATTTTCAATTTATTTTATTCTTTGAATATTTTCCATTAACTGATTTTTATAAAATTATTTTCATCTCAATAATTTGGGTCTTCACATACTCTCCTCCTAAAAGGAATTGTGTCCCACAATTATTTTTCTCATACATTTCCATCCAAATGTATACAAAGCATAATTTTATTTTAGAAATTTCAGAAACTCATGCATTCAAAACCAATCAAACATACATAAGTAATGTTTAAGTTTATCATAATTTTAGACATACCTTTAAGCAGAAAATAGCTTAGGATATTTATCTTTCATCCTATCTTCAGTCTCCCATGTACAATCACTCTCATCTAAACTCCACTGGATTTTAACCAATTTAATTATTTTATTTCTCAATTTCTTTTCTTCTCTAGCCACAATACCTACTGGTTCCTTCTTATAAACCAGAATTTCTTGAATTTCAACTTGTGTAGGAGATTTCAGAATGGTCTCCCTATCATGCACCCATCTTCTTAATTGAGATACATGAAATACATCATGTATACTACTCAATTCCTCTGGCAATTTCAACTTATAAGCCAAAGTTCCTACTCTTTGAATAATTTCATATGGCCCTATATATCTTGGTGACAATTTTCCTGCCTTGCCAAACCTCAATATTTTTCTCATTGGGGAAACTTTGAGAAATACATAATTTCCCACTTCAAATTCCATTGGCCTTCTCCCTTTATCTGCATAAGCTTTTTGTCTCTCTTGTGCTGCTCTCATTCTCTACCTTACAAGTTCAATCCTGGCAGAGGTCTCTTTCACATGTTATGGTCCAAGCAACACTCTTTCACCTGCCTCCATCCAGCATGCAGGAGATACACAAGGCTTCCCATACAAAGCCTCAAATGGAGCCATACCTATATTGGATTGATAGCTATTGTTATAAGCAAATTCATCTAAATAAAGATGATCTTCCCAGTTGCCTCCAAAATCAAGTATACATGCTCTAAGCAAATCCTCTAAAATCTTGTTAACAATCTCAGTTTGCCCATCTGTTTGTGGGTGGTAAGCTGTGCTCAATCTTAATTCTGTCCCCATAGCCTCTTGAAAGCTACCCCAGAACCTTGAGGTAAACAAGGTATCTCTATCACTAATGATAGTCTTGGGGATTCCATGTAATCTCACTATCTCCTTCACAAATAATTGAACTAATTTGTGAGCATTTCTATTTGAATTCACTGTAATGAAGTGAGCTATTTTTGTGAGTCTATCAACCACAACCCAAATACTTTCTTTGCCTCTTCTTGTTCTTGGCAAACCATCTACAAAATCCATTGAAATGCTTTCCCATTTCCAAGTAGGCACTTCCAGAGGTTGTAGTAAGCCTGAAGGTCTTTGATAATCTGCCTTGACTTGTTGACATGTTAAACACTTTGCCACATATCTTGCCACTGCCACTCTCATTCCTGGCCACCAATAGTTTCTTTTAAGATCATGGTACATTTTTGTACCACCTGGATGTATAGTGTACTTTGTCTTGTGATGCTCATCCATAACCTCTTGCTTCAGTTCTTCTATATTGGGTATGCAGAGTTTCCCTTTCTTTCTTAAGTAGCCTCTATCATCAACTTCATAATTTTCCACTGACATGCCTTGTGATATCATGTCCTACTTTTCTTTTAAATTAGTGTCTTGATTCTGCATATTTCCTATTTTATCAACCAGGGTTGATATTAAGGAGATGAGACTTAATTTCCCATATTCAATCATGTCACTATGTACATTGTCTGATGCACCAATTTCTTCCTTCATTTCTACTTCACTAAGGATTGTTAAATCCTTGATTCAGTCATCATTAAGCTTGCCAATCTTGCTTGATGTCTACTCAAAGCATCTGCTACCTTGTTAGCTTTTCAAGGAGTATATAATATATCAAGATCATAGGCAGCTAAAAACTCTACCCACCTATGTTGTTTCATATTCAAGACTTTTTGAGAAAACAAATACTTAAGTGATTTATGGTCTGTAAACAATTAAAATTTAGTACCTAACAAATAGTGTCTCTATAGCTTCAATGCATAAACAATGGCAGCAAGCTCTAAATCATGAGTGGCATATCTGGTTTCATTTGGCTTGAGTTGCCTTGATGCATATGCTATGAATCTTCCATGTTGCATGAGTACTGCCCCTAACCCAGACCCACTAGCATCAGTATAAACCACTAATCCTTCATTTCCCTCTGGAACTTGCAAGACTGGAGCTTCCATCAATGCCTTCTTCAATGATTTAAAAGCTTGTTCACATTTTTCTGCCCACACATATGGTTGCTCTTTTCTGGTTAGCTTGGTTAATGGGATGGCTATCCTTGCAAAGTCTTTTATAAACCTTCTATAGTAGCCTGCCATTCCTAAAAATGACCTCACCTCAATCACTGATTTGGGTCTACTCCATGATTGCACTGCCATGACTTTGTTTGGGTCTACACAAATCCCTTGTTGAGATATAATATGTCCCAAAAATTTAACTTCATTCTGCCAAAATGTACACTTGGTAAATTTTTCCTTTAAATCATGTGCTCTTAATCTTGACAAAACCAGATGCAAGTGCCTTGCATGCTCCTCTTCTGATTTTGAATATACCAATATATCATCAATGAAAACAACTACAAATTTATCTAGAAAATCTCTGAATGTCCTATTCATTAAATCTACAAAATAGGATGGTGCATTTGTTAATCCAAAAGGCATTACTAAAAATTCATACAGCCCATATCTTGTGTTGAATGCAGTGTATTTAATACTTTCCTCCTCAACCTTCATTTGATGGAATCCAGAGGCTAAGTCTAGCCTTGAAAAGATTCTTGCTCCATTTAATTGATCAAATAAATCATCAATTCTGGGGAGTGGATATTTATTCTTGATGGTAACTTTGTTTAATTCCTTGTAATCAATACACATTCTCATTGTACCATCATGTTTCTTTACAAATACCACTGGAGAACCCCAGTTTGAACTACTAGGCCTTATGAAGCCTTTCAGCTCCAATTCTTCCAATTGTTGTTTCAATTCCACTAATTCTTTGGGACCCATTTTGGTAGGCTTCTTGATGATAGGAATTGCTCCTGGGATTAATCTTATCTGAAACTCAACTTGCCTATTTTCTGGAACTCCTATAACCTCTCCAAAGACATCTGGGTATTCATTTATTACTTTTATGTCTTCCGAAATTAATTCTTTTTCAGTCATGCTCCACATTTGATTAAGGCTATTTGTTTTGGCTATTTCACTCATGACTATAATATTTTTACCATTTTCTGTTTTCAAAGAAATAGTAAAATTTTCCAAGTTCAAAATTGCTTTGAATTTACTCAACCAATCTACTCCTAGAATAATTCCTATTCCAGGATATTTTAACACAAACAAATCAGATTTAAACATATTTCCACCTATGTTTAATTCTACTCCCAAACATTTAATTCCTAGCATGCAAGAACTACCTAGGGGACTCTGAATAAACAAAGGTTTATCAACTAAACTACATGTGAGAGCCAATTTATTTACTATGTCTTGTGATATTAAGGAATGTGTAGCCCCAGTGTCATATATAACTGAGATTGGATAATCTTTAATTAGGAGTATACCTTCCAATTGTCCAGAATTTCCCACTGCATTTGCTTTTGCTCTACCTTCCAATGCTCCTACCTTTGCTCCTTTCTTGAACTCTAGGCAATTCCTTTTGATATGACCTTCTTTCACACAATTATAGCAACTGAATGAGGTCTTCTTAGCTGCTTGACACCTATTACTCATGTGTCCTTCCTTGCCACAGTTGCAGCAAATGATTTTCTTCTTAATTTCCTCAGTGGCTGCTCCTTCAACTTTCTTATCTACATTCTTTTTGTCATAAGGATGTGCTCTATTTTCCCTTTCTTTTGATTATTAGCCCTCATGTTCCTAAATTTCTCTCTGGCATTATCATGTTGTTCAAAAGAAAGAGTGAGATCTATGACTTGATCAAATGTTTTGTCTTTGTATGGTAGCATTGCTCTACTTAAACCAGCATTAAGTCCTTGAATAAATCTTGAATTCTTTGATTCCTCATTCCCTATGAGCATGGTTCCATACTTAGACAAGCTCTCAAACTTTTGAGTGTATTCAGTCACACTCATTGATCCTTGCCTCAATCTTATGAACTCCTCAAGCAATGTTGCCTTAGCTGTTGTTGGGACAAATCTAGCCTCAAGCATATCCTTGAACTGATCCTATGTTATCTCATTTTCTGGTCTTTCTGTGATGATTACCTCCCACCAATCCAGTGCTGCTCCTTTGAGCCTTCTGGAAGCTATTTGCCTCTTCCTTTGGTCATTGATTTGCATGTATGCAAATATCCTTTCCAAAGTTCTTAGCCATGTTTTCACACCCATGACTCCTTCAGTACCTTCAAAATCCTTGCCTCCTAAATTTGAGAATGTTTTCAGTAGCTTAGATAACTCCTCATGAGGATTTCCTTCCCTCTGTACCGCTCCTTCCCTAAATGCCCTCACTAAATCTTGGAAATTGACCATTGGTGCTGCATTAGAGGATCCTGCTCCAATGCTTGGTGGTCTTCCTACCATGATTCACTATTCAATTGCATAGCTGTTAGTCTTGTTTCTAATTTAATTATTTCAGCAATTTATTCCTACTGGGAATATTATATTTATTATTTTAATTAATTTTTTTTTCATATGCTATGTTCTTATTAACATAGCTCTGATACCAACTGAAGTGACCCACTTCTCTTCTCATATATTTTTGTGATTTTTAGTTGAGTTTTTTACAAGAGATCACTTCTTTTATTACCTCTTTCATTTCTTTTAATTAATTTCCCAAGATCCAGAATTTACTAATATAAAAATATCAGTATTTTAATCAAGTCATATCATTTATATATATGAAGATATATAAATGTTTCTTTGCCTATCAGAGTGTTAAAGTAGCAAAGAAATTTAATCACACAATATTTTCCATAATTGGAAGGTTTTGTGTCACATAGCTATTTCTACACTTTAATCTTTTATTTGACTCAAGATTGACTAATACATGATTCAAGTGTTACCACCTTAAAATGACTCAGGATTAACTAATACATTTTTAGGTATTTTCATCTTGGAATGACTCAAGATTGACTAATACATTTTCAAGTATTAGCATCTATTATCTCTTCTTCATTTTCCAGATTATTCTATAAACCAGATTGATTAATTTATGGATTTATAACCCATGAATTAGATATTTGGGATTCAAAAATTCATGCATGTTGTTTTAGAATAATAAAACATATTAAAACTTGGTTTGATTCTATGGATCACTAGTTAGTCTAGCCCAGATTCAGGGTTCAAACATAGACATGTACAAAACATGCTCAGACATGCACAAGCAATTCAGGTCAAGCAAAGTGCACATATCCAGGTTCATGAAGCATGTAATGATCATGTGAGTAATACAGTTGTAAACTAATCTAAAGGTCCTACAGATTTTTGATATTTAGATTGGGAATAGTATTGAATATGATTTTAGAAAGGTCTTTGCATTTTTCTAGCTAAAAACATATAGAGTGGGCTGTTGTGGATATTTATACACTTAACAGAATTATTCTACATTCTTGTTTAAGTCTATATTGTTTATCCCTATTTTATGACTTGCTACTTATGTTTCCTATTTAAGTCAGTTCCAGATTTTATCAATTACAATTTCTAAATCCTTATATACTTATGGTTTTCAGGTTTTATGGTAATATAATCCTACTCTTGTTCCAGACATACCATAGGATTTAGTTGCATTTCGAATTAGCTTGCTCTATGGTCTTGTTTGCTTCAGGAATCTGAAGACTATGGCTTCAAGCTTTTGCATGTACTTGTATCAATTACAAGACATGTACAAGCCTTACTGGTTAGCCAAGACCATGTTCAAATCATCCTCTCAATACTTTGGCACATAATTATTCAAAAACAACTTAAACTTTATAACTGAAATATAGCAAACATGCCAAGAGGAAGACATCCACATATCAAATTAAATGACATGTTCTCCCTTTTATAATCCTCTGGATTATTTTCAAAGTCTGTTACTTGAATAAACAACTCACAAGCACATATAATACTTAAGTTTTTTTTTCCTTTTACATGTTCTTTTCAAGAAAACAAAGCAAGTATCAATCCTGGAAATACACAAAACATAAGAGAGTTTGCCTAGATTATTTATTACAATCAAACTTCTACTTCTCTAAAGCATTTTAAAACCAGCAAGTTCTTCAAACATCCATATAAGCAATCTACTCAAGCATCTTTCCCTGCAACAACACTTTGAACTGCCTCAATGAAAATGAGACACCCCAAAGATTGCAAAGGCAACAAATAGGGTCAGAAAATATAGTCTGGTATGAGTGAAATCATAATTTATAAATAACTTTTAATTACTAATCTCTGTGCAGAGACTTTTATGTTTGATAATTATTTTGATTCATATTAAAATCTGAGTATATATATACATATAAGCTCATACTAGCATACATGCACACAAGTATTCATTCATCAACACAATTCAGTTATATGTACATATACTCCTATGGATTGACTCCCTTAATTCCATAGCTCAATTTCTCAATCCCCATTTATCATTTATTTGGTCATAACTCTTGCCATTGAACACCATGTGTGCATTGCAAAGGGGCTTAATTCTGTTAATCCTTTACATAGAGGCCTACATGACTTAAACAAGTCATGCACATACCCATCATCCACCTAATGATGAATAGATCAAGGCACTACTCCTAGATTAGCTTTATAATCTTGAGACCATTCTACTTTTCTTTCAGGAGAATTTTATTAATTCTTGAAATGCTTCCTATTCTTTTCTTCCTTTCATAAATCAGAGAGTATTAAACTCTCTCAGGGATTTCAGCCAGGCATACAAAGTATTCATGTAAAACACCACATCCCATTTTAAGGTTATTTTTATTCAATCATATTTTCTAAGACTTGCATAAATTTATTTCCAGAAATATTCCCATTTCTTACATAAATCTGGTGAAGTCATATAAAACATTACATTTATTTTACTGTGAACATAGGGTAAGGTTTTTGAGAAAAACCCATAAAAACATATTAACTTGTGATTTGAACAAATCAGCACGTATATATATAATATAGCATTGTTCATATCATTTTAAAATGAACTAGACATAAGCATGAATCCCCTTATTCACACTGCCTACTTCATTCTTCATTAGTACCCTATTTCTCAGCAAAATTATTTAACTCATCTCCATATAAAAACTGGATTATAAGCTACAAAATCCATTTCTGTGATCTGGGTGTTTGTCTTTTCAAAGCATTAATAAAAACAATCAAAACAGATCAAAACATCAACCAAAGGTTCAACCAAAACACCAACCATGATCAACATTTATTTTATTCAGAGAATTAAAATTAAACAAAAACATGATATGATTTTATAAAAGTAATATGGCTGCCCTTATCTTGGGTCTTAATGCCTTATATCTCATAAGATGATTAATCACTCACCTTCCTTTTTCTTTCCCCAAGAATGCTCTAACTTGAAAACAGTGTGAGTTTGTTGTTCTTTTTATTTTCTAAAAATATCTTTCTGTTTTCAAAAATAACTACTGCCTTACCTTTGATTTCTAAAACATTTAACTAGGGTTTTAGTGGAGTGAAAAACCAATTTTATCCCCACACAAATAAGAGAATTTTGTAAATGTTTTTATGGCTAAATATGCCATTTTCTTTTTGATTCCATTTCGGGTATTTCAATTGCTTTTCTTCTTTTTCTGTGTACATGCCATTTGCATGTTTCACCTACACACTATTTTCATGTGACTTATCTACATTATTTATTTTCCTAAGGCAAATCCGAAATGTTCACATATATATCTTTTTATCAATTAATTCCTTGCTAATGTTTCAAGCCATTTGTTTTCTGTTGATTTTAAAATGTATTTATACCTATATAATACTAATCTGGTTTCATACATTTTAATCATCATAAGAGTTTATTTTATCGCTCTATACTCCTTTGGCTACTTATATACTATATATATAAGATATGTGAATATAAAACTCATTCATACTTAGTTATTTCCTTCTCATTATTATTTATTGAAGTTATTTTCTTCTCATTATTATTTATTGAAAACAACTATCCTCTTCCTTATTTATTTCACTCATTCTTGATATTTATTTTCAATTTATTTTATTCTTTGAATATTTTCCATTAACTGATTTTTATAAAATTATTTTCATCTCAATAATTTGGGTCTTCACATACTCTCCTCCTAAAAGGAATTGTGTCCCACAATTATTTTTCTCATACATTTCCATCCAAATGTATACAAAGCATAATTTTATTTCATAAATTTCAGAAACTCATGCATTCAAAACCAATCAAACATACATAAGTAATGTTTAAGTTTATCATAATTTTAGACATACCTTTAAGCAGAAAATAGCTTAGGATATTTATCTTTCATCCTATCTTCAGTCTCCCATGTACAATCACTCTCATCTAAACTCCACTGGATTTTAACCAATTTAATTATTTTATTTCTCAATTTCTTTTCTTCTCTAACCACAATACCCACTGGTTCCTTCTTATAAACCAGATTTTCTTGAATTTCAACTTGTGTAGGAGATTTCAGAATGGTCTCCCTATCATGCACCCATCTTCTTAATTGAGATACATGAAATACATCATGTATACTACTCAATTCCTCTGGCAATTTCAACTTATAAGCCAAAGTTCCTACTCTTTGAATAATTTCATATGGCCCTATATATCTTGGTGACAATTTTCCTGCCTTGCCAAACCTCAATATTTTTCTCATTGGGGAAACTTTGAGAAATACATAATTTCCCACTTCAAATTCCATTGGCCTTCTCCCTTTATCTGCATAAGCTTTTTGTCTCTCTTGTGCTGCTCTCATTCTCTACCTTACAAGTTCAATCCTGGCAGAGGTCTCTTTCACATGTTATGGTCCAAGCAACACTCTTTCACCTGCCTCCATCCAGCATGCAGGAGATACACAAGGCTTCCCATACAAAGCCTCAAATGGAGCCATACCTATATTGGATTGATAGCTATTGTTATAAGCAAATTCAGCTAAATAAAGATGATCTTCCCAGTTGCCTCCAAAATCAAGTATACATGCTCTAAGCAAATCCTCTAAAATCTTGTTAACAATCTCAGTTTGCCCATCTGTTTGTGGGTGGTAAGCTGTGCTCAATCTTAATTCTGTCCCCATAGCCTCTTGAAAGCTACCCCAGAACCTTGAGGTAAACAAGGTATCTCTATCACTAATGATAGTCTTGGGGATTCCATGTAATCTCACCATCTCCTTCACAAATAATTGAAATAATTTGTGAGCATTTCTATTTGAATTCAATGGAATGAAGTGAGCTGTTTTTGTGAGTCTATCAACCACAACCCAAATACTATCATTGCCTCTTCTTGTTCTTGGCAAACCATCTACAAAATCCATTGAAATGCTTTCCCATTTCCAAGTAGGCACTTCCAGAGGTTGTAGTAAGCCTGAAGGTCTTTGATAATCTGCCTTGACTTGTTGACATGTTAAACACTATGCCACATATCTTGCCACTGCCCCTTTCATTCCTAGCCACCAATAGTTTCTTTTAAGATCATGGTACATTTTTGTACCACCTGGATGTATAGTTTACTTTGTCTTGTGATTCTCATCCATAACCTCTTGCTTCAGTTCTTCTATATTGGGTATGCAGAGTTTCCCTTTCTTTCTTAAGTAGCCTCTATCATCAACTTCATAATTTTCCACTGACATGCCTTGTGATATCATGTCCTACTTTTCTTTTAAATTAGTGTCTTGATTCTGCATATTTCCTATTTTATCAACCGGGGTTGATCTTAAGGAGATGAGACTTAATTTCCCATATTCAATCATGTCACTATGTACATTGTCTGATGCACCAATTTCTTCCTTCATTTCTACTTCACTAAGGATTATTAAATCCTTGAATTCAGTCATCATTAAGCTTGCCAATCTTGCTTGATGTCTACTCAAAGCATCTGCTACCTT
Source organism: Allium fistulosum (assembly GCA_030737815.1). Taxonomy (NCBI): domain Eukaryota; kingdom Viridiplantae; phylum Streptophyta; class Magnoliopsida; order Asparagales; family Amaryllidaceae; genus Allium; species Allium fistulosum. The sequence continues at coordinate 269,788,650 of CM060902.1, read as the reverse complement.
GTTAGCTTTTCAAGGAGTATATAATATATCAAGATCATAGGCAGCTAAAAACTCTACCCACCTATGTTGTTTCATATTCAAGTCTTTTTGAGAAAACAAATACTTAAGTGATTTATGGTCTGTAAACAATTAAAATTTAGTACCTAACAAATAGTGTCTCCATAGCTTCAATGCATAAACAATGGCAGCAAGCTCTAAATCATGAGTGGCATATCTGGTTTCATTTGGCATGAGTTGCCTTGATGCATATGCTATGAATCTTCCATGTTGCATGAGTACTGCCCCTAACCCAGACCCACTAGCATCAGTATAAACCACTAATCCTTCATTTCCCTCTGGAACTTGCAAGACCGGAGCTTCCATCAATGCCTTCTTCAATGATTTAAAAGCTTGTTCACATTTTTCTGTCCACACATATGGTTGCTCTTTTCTGGTTAGCTTGGTTAATGGGATGGCTATCCTTGCAAAGTCTTTTATAAACCTTCTATAGTAGCCTGCCATTCCTAAAAATGACCTCACCTCAGTCACTGATTTGGGTCTACTCCATGATTGCACTGCCATGACTTTGTTTGGGTCTACACAAATCCCTTGTTGAGATATAATATGTCCCAAAAATTTAACTTCATTCTGCCAAAATGTACACTTGGTAAATTTTGCCTTTAAATCATGTGCTCTTAATCTTGACAAAACCAGATGCAAGTGCCTTGCATGCTCCTCTTCTGATTTTGAATATACCAATATATCATCAATGAAAACAACTACAAATTTATATAGAAAATCTCTGAATGTCCTATTCATTAAATCTACAAAATAGGATGGTGCATTTGTTAATCCAAAAGGCATTACTAAAAATTCATATAGCCCATATCTTGTGTTGAATGCGGTGTATTTAATACTTTCCTCCTCAACCTTCATTTGATGGAATCCAGAGGCTAAGTCTAGCCTTGAAAAGATTCTTGCTCCATTTAATTGATCAAATAAATCATCAATTCTGGGGAGTGGATATTTATTCTTGATGGTAACTTTGTTTAATTCCTTGTAATCAATTTACATTCTCATTGTACCATCATGTTTCTTTACAAATACCACTGGAGAACCCCAGTTTGAACTACTAGGCCTTATGAAGCCTTTCTGCTCCAATTCTTCCAATTGTTGTTTCAATTCCACTAATTCTTTGGGACCCATTTCGGTAGGCTTCTTGATGATAGGAATTGCTCCTGGGATTAATCTTATCTGAAACTCAACTTGCCTATTTTCTGGAACTCCTATAACCTCTCTAAAGACATCTGGGTATTCATTTATTACTTTTATGTCTTCCGGAATTAATTCTTTTTCAGTCATGCTCCATATTTGATTAAGGCTATTTGTTTTGGCTATTTCACTCATGACTATAATATTTTTACCATTTTCTGTTTTCAAAGAAATAGTAAAATTTTCCAAGTTCAAAATTGCTTTGAATTTACTCAACCAATCTACTCCTAGAATAATTCCTATTCCAGGATATTTTAACACAAACAAATCAGATTTAAACATATTTCCACCTATGTTTAATTCTACTCCCAAACATTTAATTCCTAGCATGCAAGAACTACCTAGGGGACTCTGAATAAACAAAGGTTTATCAACTAAACTACATGTGAGAGCCAATTTATTTACTATGTCTTGTGATATTAAGGAATGTGTAGCCCCAGTGTCATATATATCTGAGATTGGATAATCTTTAATTAGGAGTGTACCTTCCAATTGTCCAGAATTTCCCACTGCATTTGCTTTTGCTCTACCTTCCAATGCTCCTACCTTTGCTCCTTTCTTGAACTCTAGGCAATTCCTTTTGATATGACCTTCTTTCCCACAATTATAGCAACTGAATGAGGTCTTCTTAGCTGCTTGACACCTATTACTCATGTGTCCTTCCTTGCCACAGTTGCAGCAAATGATTTTCTTCTTAATTTCTCAGTGGCTGCTCCTTCAACTTTCTTATCTACATTCTTCTTGTCATAAGGATGTGCTCTATTTTCCCTTTCTTTTGATTATTAGCCCTCATGTTCCTAAATTTCTCTTTGGCATTATCATGTTGTTCAAAAGAAAGAGTGAGATCTATGACTTGATCAAATGTTTTGTCTTTGTATGGTAGCATTGCTCTACTTAAACCAGCATTAAGTCCTTGAATAAATCTTGAATTCTTTGATTCCTCATTCCCTATGAGCATGGTTCCATACTTAGACAAGCTCTCAAACTTTTGAGTGTATTCAGTCACACTCATTGATCCTTGCCTCAATCTTATGAACTCCTCAAGCAATGTTGCCTTAGCTGTTGTTGGGACAAATCTAGCCTCAAGCATATCCTTGAACTGATCCTATGTTATCTCATTTTCTGGTCTTCCTGTGATGATTACCTCCCACCAATCCAGTGCTGCTCCTTTGAGCCTTCTGGAAGCTATTTGCCTCTTCCTTTGGTCATTGATTTGCATGTATGCAAATATCCTTTCCAAAGTTCTTAGCCATGTTTTCACACCCATGACTCCTTCAGTACCTTCAAAATCCTTGCCTCCTAAATTTGAGAATGTTTTCAGTAGCTTAGATAACTCCTCATGAGGATTTCCTTCCCTCTGTACCGCTCCTTCCCTAAATGCCCTCACTAAATCTTGGAAATTGACCATTGGTGTTGCATTAGAGGATCCTGCTCCAATGCTTGCTGGTCTTCCTACCATGATTCACTATTCAATTGCATAGCTGTTAGTCTTGTTTCTAATTTAATTATTTCAGCAATTTATTCCTACTGGGAATATTATATTTATTATTTTAATTAATTTTTTTTTCATATGCTATGTTCTTATTAACATAGCTCTGATACCAACTTAAGTGACACACTTCTCTTATCATATATTTTTGTGATTTTTAGTTGAGTTTTTTTTACAAGAGATCACTTCTTTTATTACCTCTTTCATTTTTTTTTAATTAATTTCCCAAGATCCAGAATTTACTAATATAAAAATATCAGTATTTTAATCAAGTCATATCATTTATATATATGAAGATATATAAATGTTTCTTTGCCTATCAGAGTGTTAAAGTAGCAAAGAAATTTAATCACACAATATTTTCCATAATTGGAAGGTTTTGTGTCACATAGCTATTTCTACACTTTAATCTTTTATTTGACTCAAGATTGACTAATACATGATTCAAGTGTTACCACCTTAAAATGACTCAGGATTAACTAATACATTTTTAGGTATTTTCATCTTGGAATGACTCAAGATTGACTAATACATTTTCAAGTATTAGCATCTATTATCTCTTCTTCATTTTCCAGATTATTCTATAAACCAGATTGATTAATTTATGGATTTATAACCCATGAATTAGATCTTTGGGATTTAAAAATTCATGCATGTTGTTTTAGAATAATAAAACATATTAAAACTTGGTTTGATTCTATGGATCACTAGTTAGTCTAGCCCAGATTCAGGGTTCAAACATAGAAATGTACAAAACATGCTCAGACATGCACAAGCAATTCAGGTCAAGCAAAGTGCACATATCCAGGTTCATGAAGCATGTAATGATCATGTGAGTAATACAGTTGTAAACTAATCTAAAGGTCCTACAGATTTTTGATATTTAGATTGGGAATAGTATTGAATATGATTTTAGAAAGGTCTTTGCATTTTTCTGGCTAAAAACATATAGAGTGGGCTGTTGTGGATTTTTATACACTTAACAGAATTATTCTACATTCTTGTTTAAGTCTATATTGTTTATCCCTATTTTATGACTTGCTACTTATGTTTCCTATTTAAGTCAGTTCCAGATTTTATCAATTACAATTTCTAAATCCTTATATACTTATGGTTTTCAGGTTTTATGGTAATATAATCCTACTCTTGTTCCAGACATACCATAGGATTTAGTTGCATTTCGAATTAGCTTGCTCTATGGTCTTGTTTGCTTCAGGAATCTGAAGACTATGGCTTCAAGCTTTTGCATGTACTTGTCAATTACAAGACATGTACAAGCCTTACTGGTTAGCCAAGACCATGTTCAAATCATCCTCTCAATACTTTGGCACATAATTATTCAAAAACAACTTAAACTTTATAACTGAAATATAGCAAACATGCCAAGAGGAACACATCCACATATCAAATTAAATGACATGTTCTCCCTTTTATAATCCTCTGGATTATTTTCAGAGTCTGTTACTTGAATAAACAACTCACAAGCACATATAATACTTAAGTTTTTTTCCTTTTACATGTTCTTTTCAAGAAAACAAAGCAAGTATCAATCCTGGAAATACACAAAACATAAGAGAGTTTGCCTAGATTATTTATTACAATCAAACTTCTACTTCTCTAAAGCATTTTAAAACCAACAAGTTCTTCAAACATCCATATAAGCAATCTACTCAAGCATCTTTCCCTGCAACAACACTTTGAACTGCCTCAAAGAAAATGAGACACCCCAAAGATTGCAAAGGCAACAAATAGGGTCAGAAAATATATTCTGGTACGAGTGAAATCATAATTTATAAATAACTTGTAATTACTAATCTCTATGCAGAGACTTATATGTTTGATAATTATTTTGATTCATATTAAAATCTAAGTATATATATACATATAAGCTCATACTAGCATACATGCACACAAGTATTCATTCATCAACACAATTCAGTTATATGTACATATACTCCTATGGATTGACTCCCTTAATTCCATAGCTCAATTTCTCAATCCCCATTTATCATTTATTTGGTCATAACTCTTGCCATTGAACACCATGTGTGCATTGCAAAGGGGCTTAATTCTGTTAAACCTTTACATAGAGGCCTACATGACTTAAACAAGTCATGCACATACCCATCATCAACCTAATGATGAATAGATCAAGGCACTACTCCTAGATTAGCTTTATAATCTTGAGACCATTCTACTTTTCTTTCAGGAGAATTTTATTAATTCTTGAAATGCTTCCTATTCTTTTCTTCCTTTCATAAATCAGAGAGTATTAAACTCTCTCAGGGATTTCAGCCAGGCATACAAAGTATTCATGTAAAACACCACATCCCATTTTAAGGTTATTTTTATTCAATCATATTTTCTAAGACTTGCATAAATTTATTTCCAGAAATATTCCCATTTCTTACATAAATCTGGTGAAGTCATATAAAACATTACATTTATTTTACTGTGAACATAGGGTAAGGTTTTTGAGAAAAACCCATAAAAACATATTAACTTGTGATTTGAACAAATCAGCACGTATATATATAATATAGCATTGTTCATATCATTTTAAAATGAACTAAACATAAGCATGAATCCCCTTATTCACACTGCCTACTTCATTCTTCATTAGTACCCTATTTCTCAGCAAAAATATTTAACTCATCTCCATATAAAAACTGGATTATAAGCTATAGAATCCATTTCTGTGATCAGGGTGTTTGTCTTTTCAAAGCATTAATAAAAACAATCAAAATAGATCAGAACATCAACCAAAGATTCAACCAAAACACCAACCATGATCAACATTTATTTTATTCAGAGAATTAAAATTAAACAAAAACATGATATGATTTTATAAAAGTAATATGGCTGCCCTTATCCTGGGTCTTAATGCCTTATATCTCATAAGAGGATTAATCACTCACCTTCCTTTTTCTTTCCCCGAGAATGCTCTAACTTGAAAACAGTGTGAGTTTGTTGTTCTTTTTATTTTCTAAAAATATCTTTCTGTTTTCAAAAATAACTACTGCCTTACCTTTGATTTCTAAAACATTTAACTAGGGTTTTAGTGGAGTGAAAAACCAATTTTATCCCCACACAAATAAGAGAATTTTGTAAATGTTTTTATGGCTAAATATGCCATTTTCTTTTTGATTCCATTTCCGGTATTTCAATTGCTTTTCTTCTTTTTCTGTGTACATGCCATTTGCATGTTTCACCTACACACTATTTTCATGTGACTTATCTACATTATTTATTTTCCTAAGGCAAATCCGAAATGTTCACATATATATCCTTTTATCAATTAATTCCTTGCTAATGTTTCAAGCCATTTGTTTTCTGTTGATTTTAAAATGTATTTATACCTATATAATACTAATCTGGTTTCATACATTTTAATCATCATAAGAGTTTATTTTATCGCTCTATACTCCTTTGGCTACTTATATACTATATATATATAAGATATGTGAATATAAAACTCATTCATACTTAGTTATTTCCTTCTCATTATTATTTATTGAAGTTATTTTCTTCTCATTATTATTTATTGAAAACAACTATCCTCTTCCTTATTTATTTCACTCATTCTTGATATTTATTTTCAATTTATTTTATTCTTTGAATATTTTCCATTAACTGATTTTTATAAAATTATTTTCATCTCAATAATTTGGGTCTTCACATACTCTCCTCCTAAAAGGAATTGTGTCCCACAATTATTTTTCTCATACATTTCCATCCAAATGTATACAAAGCATAATTTTATTTCATAAATTTCAGAAACTCATGCATTCAAAACCAATCAAACATACATAAGTAATGTTTAAGTTTATCATAATTTTAGACATACCTTTAAGCAGAAAATAGCTTAGGATATTTATCTTTCATCCTATCTTCAGTCTCCCATGTACAATCACTCTCATCTAAACTCCACTGGATTTTAACCAATTTAATTATTTTATTTCTCAATTTCTTTTCTTCTCTAACCACAATACCCACGGGTTCCTTCTTATAAACCAGATTTTCTTGAATTTCAACTTGTGTAGGAGATTTCAGAATGGTCTCCCTATCATGCACCCATCTTCTTAATTGAGATACATGAAATACATCATGTATACTACTCAATTCCTCTGGCAATTTCAACTTATAAGCCAAAGTTCCTACTCTTTGAATAATTTCATATGGCCCTATATATCTTGGTGACAATTTTCCTGCCTTGCCATACCTCAATATTTTTCTCATTGGGGAAACTTTGAGAAATACATAATTTCCCACTTCAAATTCCATTGGCCTTCTCCCTTTATCTGCATAAGCTTTTTGTCTCTCTTGTGCTGCTCTCATTCTCTACCTTACAAGTTCAATCCTGGCAGAGGTCTCTTTCACATGTTATGGTCCAAGCAACACTCTTTCACCTGCCTCCATCCAGCATGCAGCAGATACACAAGGCTTCCCATACAAAGCCTCAAATGGAGCCATACCTATATTGGATTGATAGCTATTGTTATAAGCAAATTCAGCTAAATAAAGATGATCTTCCCAGTTGCCTCCAAAATCAAGTATACATGCTCTAAGAAAATCCTGTAAAATCTTGTTAACAATCTCAGTTTGCCCATCTGTTTGTGGGTGGTAAGCTGTGCTCAATCTTAATTCTGTCCCCATAGCCTCTTGAAAGCTACCCCAGAACCTTGAGGTAAACAAGGTATCTCTATCACTAATGATAGTCTTGGGGATTCCATGTAATCTCACTATCTCCTTCACAAATAATTGAAATAATTTGTGAGCATTTCTATTTGAATTCAATGGAATGAAGTGAGCTGTTTTTGTGAGTCTATCAACCACAACCCAAATACTATCATTGCCTCTTCTTGTTCTTGGCAAACCATCTACAAAATCCATTGAAATGCTTTCCCATTTCCAAGTAGGCACTTCCAGAGGTTGTAGTAAGCCTGAAGGTCTTTGATAATCTGCCGTGACTTGTTGACATGTTAAACACTTTGCCACATATCTTGCCACTGCCCCTTTCATTCCTGGCCACCAATAGTTTCTTTTAGGATCATGGTACATTTTAGTACCACCTGGATGTATAGTGTACTTTTTCTTGTGATGCTCATCCATAACCTCTTGCTTCAGTTCTTCTATATTGGGTATGCAGAGTTTCCCTTTCTTTCTTAAGTAGCCTCTATCATCAACTTCATAATTTTCCACTGACATGCCTTGTGATATCATGTCCTACTTTTCTTTTAAATTAGTGTCTTGATTCTGCATATTTCCTATTTTATCAACCAGGGTTGATCTTAAGGAGATGAGACTTAATTTCCTATATTCAATCATGTCACTATGTACATTGTCTGATGCACCAATTTCTTCCTTCATTTCTACTTCACTAAGGATTGTTAAATCCTTGAATTCAGTCATCATTAAGCTTGCCAATCTTGCTTGATGTCTACTCAAAGCATCTGCTACCTTGTTAGCTTTTCAAGGAGTATATAATATATCAAGATCATAGGCAGCTAAAAACTCTACCCACCTATGTTGTTTCATATTCAAGTCTTTTTGAGAAAACAAATACTTAAGTGATTTATGGTCTGTAAACAATTAAAATTTAGTACCTAACAAATAGTGTCTCCATAGCTTCAATGCATAAACAATGGCAGCAAGCTCTAAATCATGAGTGGAATATCTGGTTTCATTTGGCTTGAGTTGCCTTGATGCATATGCTATGAATCTTCCATGTTGCATGAGTACTGCCCCTAACCCAGACCCACTAGCTTCAGTATAAACCACTAATCCTTCATTTCCCTCTGGAACTTGCAAGACTGGAGCTTCCATCAATGCCTTCTTCAATGATTTAAAAGCTTGTTCACATTTTTCTGTCCACACATATGGTTGCTCTTTTCTGGTTAGCTTGGTTAATGGGATGGCTATCCTTGCAAAGTCTTTTATAAACCTTCTATAGTAGCCTGCCATTCCTAAAAATGACCTCACCTTAGTCACTGATTTGGGTCTACTCCATGATTGCACTGCCATGACTTTGTTTGGGTCTACACAAATCCCTTGTTGAGATATAATATGTCCCAAAAATTTAACTTCATTCTGCCAAAATGTACACTTGGTAAATTTTGCCTTTAAATCATGTGCTCTTAATCTTGACAAAACCAGATGCAAGTGCCTTGCATGCTCCTCTTATGATTTTGAATATACCAATATATCATCAATGAAAACAACTACAAATTTATCTAGAAAATCTCTGAATGTCCTATTCATTAAATCTACAAAATAGGATGGTGCATTTGTTAATCCAAAAGGCATTACTAAAAATTCATATAGCCCATATCTTGTGTTGAATGCAGTGTATTTAATACTTTCCTCCTCAACCTTCATTTGATGGAATCCAGAGGCTAAGTCTAGCCTTGAAAAGATTCTTGCTCCATTTAATTGATCAAATAAATCATCAATTCTGGGGAGTGGATATTTATTCTTGATGGTAACTTTGTTTAATTCCTTGTAATCAATACACATTCTCATTGTACCATCATGTTTCTTTACAAATACCACTGGAGAACCCCAGTTTGAACTACTAGGCCTTATGAAGCCTTTCTGCTCCAATTCTTCCAATTGTTGTTTCAATTCCACTAATTCTTTGGGACCCATTTTGGTAGGCTTCTTGATGATAGGAATTGCTCCTGGGATTAATCTTATCTGAAACTCAACTTGCCTATTTTCTGGAACTTCTATAACCTCTCCAAAGACATCTGGGTATTCATTTATTACTTTTATGTCTTCCGGAATTAATTCTTTTTCAGTCATGCTCCACATTTGATTAAGGCTATTTGTTTTGGCTATTTCACTCATGACTATAATATTTTTACCATTTTCTGTTTTCAAAGAAATAGTAAAATTTTCTAAGTTCAAAATTGCTTTGAATTTACTCAACCAATCTACTCCTAGAATAATTCCTATTCCAGGATATTTTAACACAAACAAATCAGATTTAAACATATTTCCACCTATGTTTAATTCTACTCCCAAACATTTAATTCCTAGCATGCAAGAACTACCTAGGGGACTCTGAATAAACAAAGGTTTATCAACTAAACTACATGTGAGAGCCAATTTATTTACTATGTCTTGTGATATAAAGGAATGTGTAGCCCCAGTGTCATATATAACTGAGATTGGATAATCTTTAATTAGGAGTATACCTTCCAATTGTCCAGAATTTCCCACTGCATTTGCTTTTGCTCTACCTTCCAATGCTCCTACCTTTGCTCCTTTCTTGAACTCTAGGCAATTCCTTTTGATATGACCTTCTTTCCCACAATTATAGCAACTGAATGGGGTCTTCTTAGCTGCTTGACACCTATTACTCATGTGTCCTTCCTTGCCACAGTTGCAGCAAATGATTTTCTTCTTAATTTCCTCAGTGGCTGCTCCTTCAACTTTCTTATCTACATTCTTCTTGTCATAAGGATGTGCTCTATTTTCCCTTTCTTTTGATTATTAGCCCTCATGTTCCTAAATTTCTCTCCGGCATTATCTTGTTGTTCAAAAGAAAGAGTGAGATCTATGACTTGATCAAATGTTTTGTCTTTGTATGGTATCATTGCTCTACTTAAACCAGCATTAAGTCCTTGAATAAATCTTGAATTCTTTGATTCCTCATTCCCTATGAGCATGGTTCCATACTTAGACAAGCTCTCAAACTTTTGAGTGTATTCAGTCACACTCATTTATCCTTGCCTTAATCTTATGAACTCCTCCAGCAATGTTGCCTTAGCTGTTGCTGGGACAAATCTAGCCTCAAGCATATCCTTGAACTGATCCTATGTTATCTCATTTTCTGGTCTTCCTGTGATGATTACCTCCCACCAATCCAGTGCTGCTCCTTTGAGCCTTCTGGAAGCTATTTGCCTCTTCCTTTGGTCATTGATTTACATGTATGCAAATATCCTTTCCAAAGTTGTTAGCCATGTTTTCACACCCATGACTCCTTCAGTACCTTCAAAATCCTTGCCTCCTAAATTTGAGAATGTTTTCAATAGCTTAGATAACTCCTCATGAGGATTTCCTTCCCTCTGTACCGCTCCTTCCCTAAATGGCCTCACTAAATCTTGGAAATTGACCATTGGTGTTGCATTAGAGGATCCTGCTCCAGTGCTTGGTGGTCTTCCTACCATGATTCACTATTCAATTGCATAGCTGTTAGTCTTGTTTCTAATTTAATTATTTCAGCAATTTATTCCTACTGGGAATATTATATTTATTATTTTAATTAATTTTTTTTTCATATGCTATGTTCTTATTAACATAGCTCTGATACCAACTTAAGTGACACACTTCTCTTATCATATATTTTTGTGATTTTTAGTTGAGTTTTTTTTACAAGAGATCACTTCTTTTATTACCTCTTTCATTTTTTTTTAATTAATTTCCCAAGATCCAGAATTTACTAATATAAAAATATCAGTATTTTAATCAAGTCATATCATTTATATATATGAAGATATATAAATGTTTCTTTCCCTATCAAAGTGTTAAAGTAGCAAAGAAATTTAATCACACAATATTTTCCATAATTGGAAGGTTTTGTGTCACATAGCTATTTCTACACTTTAATCTTTTATTTGACTCAAGATTGACTAATACATGATTCAAGTGTTACCACCTTAAAATGACTCAGGATTAACTAATACATTTTTAGGTATTTTCATCTTGGAATGACTCAAGATTGACTAATACATTTTCAAGTATTAGCATCTATTATCTCTTCTTCATTTTCCAGATTATTCTATAAACCAGATTGATTAATTTATGGATTTATAACCCATGAATTAGATCTTTGGGATTCAAAAATTCATGCATGTTGTTTTAGAATAATAAAACATATTAAAACTTGGTTTGATTCTATGGATCACTAGTTAGTCTAGCCCATATTCAGGGTTCAAACATAGACATGTACAAAACATGCTCAGACATGCACAAGCAATTCAGGTCAAGCAAAGTGCACATATCCAGGTTCATGAAGCATGTAATGATCATGTGAGTAATACAGTTGTAAACTAATCTAAAGGTCCTACAGATTTTTGATATTTAGATTGGGAATAGTATTGAATATGATTTTAGAAAGGTCTTTGCATTTTTCTGGCTAAAAACATATAGAGTGGGCTGTTGTGGATTTTTATACACTTAACAGAATTATTCTATATTCTTGTTTAAGTCTATATTGTTTATCCCTATTTTATGACTTGCTACTTATGTTTCCTATTAAAGTCAGTTCCAGATTTTATCAATTACAATTTCTAAATCCTTATATACTTATGGTTTTCAGGTTTTATGGTAATATAATCCTACTCTTGTTCCAGACATACCATAGGATTTAGTTGCATTTCGAATTAGCTTGCTCTATGGTCTTGTTTGCTTCAGGAATCTGAAGACTATGGCTTCAAGCTTTTGCATGTACTTGTATCAATTACAAGACATGTACAAGCCTTACTGGTTAGCCAAGACCATGTTCAAATCATCCTCTCAATACTTTGGCACATAATTATTCAAAAACAACTTAAACTTTATAACTGAAATATAACAAACATGCCAAGAGGAACACATCCACATATCAAATTAAATGACATGTTCTCCCTTTTATAATCCTCTGGATTATTTTCAGATTCTGTTACTTGAATAAACAACTCACAAGCACATATAATACTTAAGTTTTTTTTCCTTTTACATGTTCTTTTCAAGAAAACAAAGCAAGTATCAATCCTGGAAATACACAAAACATAAGAGAGTTTGCCTAGATTATTTATTACAATCAAACTTCTACTTCTCTAAAGCATTTTAAAACCAGCAAGTTCTTCAAACATCCATATAAGCAATCTACTCAAGCATCTTTCCCTGCAACAACACTTTGAACTGCCTCAATGAAAATGAGACACCCCAAAGATTGCAAAGGCAACAAATAGGGTCAAAAAATATATTCTGGTATGAGTGAAATCATAATTTATAAATAACTTGTAATTACTAATCTCTGTGCAGAGACTTATATGTTTGATAATTATTTTGATTCATATTAAAATCTGAGTATATATATATATATACACACATATAAGCTCATACTAGCATACATGCACACAAGTATTCATTCATCAACACAATTAAGTTATATGTACATATACTCCTATGGATTGACTCCCTTAATTCCATAGCTCAATTTCTCAATCCCCATTTATCATTTATTTGGTCATAACTCTTGCCATTGAACACCATGTGTGCATTGCAAAGGGGCTTAATTCTGTTAAACCTGTACATAGAGGCCTACATGACGTAAACAAGTCATGCACATACCCATCATCCACCTAATGATGAATAGATCAAGGCACTACTCCTAGATTAGCTTTATAATCTTAAGACCATTCTACTTTTCTTTCAGGAGAATTTTATTAATTCTTGAAATGCTTCCTATTCTTTTCTTCCTTTCATAAATCAGAGAGTATTAAACTCTCTCAGGGATTTCAGCCAGGCATACAAAGTATTCATGTAAAACACCACATCCCATTTTAAGGTTATTTTTATTCAATCATATTTTCTAAGACTTGCATAAATTTATTTCCAGAAATATTCCCATTTCTTACATAAATCTGGTGAAGTCATATAAAACATTACATTTATTTTACTATGAACATAGGGTAAGGTTTTTGAGAAAAACCCATAAAACATATTAACTTGTGATTTGAACAAATTAGCACATATTTATATAATATAGCATTGTTCATATCATTTTAAAATGAACTAGACATAAGCATGAATCCCCTTATTCACACTGCCTACTTCATTCTTCATTAGTACCCTATTTCTCAGCAAAAATATTTAACTCATCTCCATATAAAAACTGGATTAGAAGCTACAGAATCCATTTCTGTGATCAAGGTGTTTCCCTTTTCAAAACATTAATCAAAACAATCAAAACAGATCAGAACATCAACCTAAGATTCAACCAAAACACCAACCATGATCAACATTTATTTTATTCAGAGAATTAAAATTAAACAAAAACATGATATGATTTTATAAAAGTAATATGGCTGCCCTTAACTTGGGTCTTAATGCCTTATATCTCATAAGATGATTAATCACTCACCTTCCTTCTTCTTTCCCCGAGAATTCTCTAACTTGAAAACAATGTGAGTTTGCTCTTCTTTTTATTTTCTAAAAATATCTTTCTGTTTTCAAAAATAACTGCTGCCTTTCCTTTGATTTCTAAAACATTTAACTAGGGTTTTAGTGGAGTGAAAAACCAATTTTATCCCCACACAAATAAGAGAATTTTGTAAATGTTTTTATGGCTAAATATTCCATTTTCTTTTTGATTCCATTTCGGGTATTTCAGTTGCTTTTCTTCTTTTTCTATGTACATGCCATTTGCATGTTTCACCTACACTCTATTTTCATGTGACTTATCTAGATTATTTATTTTCCTAAGGCAAATCCTTAATGTTCACCTATATATCTTTTTATCAATTAATTCCTTGCTAATGTTTCAAGCCATTTGTTTTCTCTTGATTATAAAATGTATTTATACCTATATAATACTAATCTTGTTTCATACATTTTAATCATCATAAGAGTTTATTTTATCACTCTATACTCCTGTGGCTACTTATATACTATATATATAAGATATGTGAATATAAAACTCATTCATACTTAGTTATTTCCTTCTCATTATTATTTATTGAAGTTATTTTCTTCTCATTATTATTTATTGAAAATAACTATCCTCTTCCTTATTTATTTCACTCATTCTTGATATTTATTTTCAATTTATTTTATTCTTTGAATATTTTCCATTAACTGATTTTTATAAAATTATTTTCATCTCAATAATTTGGGTCTTCACAAGTAGAGGGTTGTCACTGATTTGGTAGCTCGAATGAAAAATCAGTCCAAATCGAATGCAATATATCACTTTGAACTCGTATCAACGATAGCTACATGGTGGAATTGGATTGGATGCATTTCGAACTAGTTGAATTTTGAGCTATAGTCGAACGCCGTTCGAATGTAAACTAAACTAAACGTGAAAGTAACAATAGGAACTTTGGCGAGTTAAACTCACCTCTCTGGCCACTTATATATTTATATAGGTGGGAAGAATAATTTATTTATGTTGTTTTTTTCATGTGATTTCTATTTTGGTTTTTTACTATATTATTAGTAATTGGATATATTTTCCTGCTGATTGGAGCAGATAAGACACTATGCGCCCCGCATAATAGTGGATGACCTTTTTTTATTGCAAAATCACGCCTCGAAGTGGGATTTTTATTATTTTATGTTATATAACATCTGTGGTTGCAGGTAAACAGGTTGGAGGGATCCAACTGGACTCCTAAAAAATGTTGATTTTTATTTCATATGTAGTGATATATAATGTGTTTAAATAATATGTGATAGATTATGATATGATTTGATTTATTGGATGCAATAGTAGTATTGGCCTTGATTTTGGTATTATAAATACCCTAAATAATATTTTTGAATTTAAAAAGGAAATTCAAAGGCGATTTTGGAAATGAAATAATTATATTGAAATTTGAGATCCTTTAAAAATGAATTGATTTGGATAAAATAAACGATTGGATTTTGGATATTTATTTAGCTATTTCGTAAATTGGGTTCAAATAGAGAATTTAAATTTGAGGATTTTAAAACAATGAATTTTTAAATGAGATTCTTAAAATATGAAATGGAAGTCGAAATCGAGACTTGAATAGTTTTTGAAATATAGTTTGGATTATTTAAGAAATAGATTCATAAATGGAATTTTGATTAGAAATCGATTTATAAATGGATTTTAGTAATATGAACCTGTTATAAACTGGAAATGTGTTTATAAAATTTATAAACAATGAAGTGAAATGATTATCACTTGATAAATTGGGAATATAAATCCACAATGTGAATTTAAAATGAACCATGGAAATCGGTTTAGAAAGAAATAGTGGATTCTATTTTGGAATTTGGAAATAGTTGTGAAATTGGAAATGTAAATTGATTAGTGATAAATCGAGAGAGTAAGTTTTGTTTTCAGAAAAGGATTTTTATTTATTAAACTATGTGGTTTAAAAACTATTATTTAGATTAAAATATTTTGGAAAGTAGTTACTCAAATTTTTAAATTTGTTGAAGTGAATTCTAAGTTTTATAAACAAGCTTTGTAAATCGATTAGTATTATTTATAGATGAATTGGAAATTAGTTATCATTCTTTGATTAAAAGGGTTTTGATATTTTAAATAATTACTTAAATGTGTTTGAAAATTTATTATTATTCTTTAAAATACATATTTTATCAATATAGAGTTTTGGAATTGGTTGAAGTTATTTATAAATACTCTCGAGATTTATAAATCGGATTTTATTTAATGGATGTGATTTTATAAGAGAAAATCCTATAATGGAATTTTGAAGCTTGAGAAAATTTCCAAAATGTTTAGATATGAGAACTTCGAAAATGAATCTGAATTCATAAAAGAAGTTATAAATTGTTAGTGGGGATTTTGAATAAGTATAATCGGTTTTGGAAATTGTAAAAAGGAACTTATTAATAATTCTAGAAATTTAGGAGATAAGTTATGAAATATTCCCTAAGTATTGATATTAGAAATGATTTTGGAAAATAGACTTATAATAATTTCCTAAGTGTTGAAATGAAAGGTTTTGGAAATATTTTAGCAACAAAAATATTTATATAGAGGTATTTTTCTAAGTAACGGATCATAAATCGAATTTGGAAATATTTTACTAAGTATTGAAGTAAGATATGATTTGAAAATATCCTGTTATGGATACGTATTTGAAATTGTTTTCAAATGCTGGAATGCTGGAAGAGAGTTGAATATATATCTTTGTAAAGATATTTTGAGATGAATGTTTGAAAGATTTATAAATTGGGCCTAGTGACTGCTTATGTGTGAATTTGATAGTTAAATAATCGACTATCAAAACTAGCTAAATTCGTTAATCGTTTCGAAGAAACCGGGTTCAGATTTAATTATCCGAAAACCACTCCGATCCGATTTGTGCGTTACGAATTATGATATTGTGAAGTCAATGAAGACGGTGATCTTGGAGATTTGGTTTGTTCAAACCCATAACAACTTGTATGGATGAATGCCATCGTTGCATCGTTGCCTGGAAGGCAGTTTTAGCATTCCAAGTATGAATGCTATTCCAAGTATGAATGCCTCATCAACCGGGAATGACTAAAACAGGGGAGATGCAACTGGGCTTAGTGGCTCGCACCCAAGTTGGGTATGTTATCACTTTTCTCGATACCCTTGGATATATTATCGTTATGGATATGGTTGTGCATGGAAAAGAGAGCGCTCGATAGGGTGGGAACACACGGGGTGATAACATATTCGATACTATCCAGCAAGGGGTAGGCCTGTCCTGTGTTGGCAGGGATCGTAGGTACGATCTCGATATATTTTTCTAGAGGTGTAATATGGCGGGCGGTACCCCAGTAGCCCTGTCATTTTATGGAATCCAATATCCACTATGAGCCTGTACGGTTTTAGATGTGCCCAACTATGCTGAAACGTAAGATGTAAGCATTTCAACTATTTTATAGTTTATTTTCTATAGACAATATTATAATATCAAATGATTTTGATATAAAATGTTTTGGTTATCGCAAGATAAAAACCCGTCGTATTTATGTGTGGCGTGGTCTTACAAGATACCTTTGTTTTTCAAAAGGATTTTTGATAACAGTAAAATTTCAAATTGAGTGTGTTTTCTCACGCTGGTTTTCCAAACTGGCTTGGGTGTTATTTTATTATAATGCTAGGGTCAGACCGAGTAGTATAGATTCAGGTTAGAATGCTATGGAGCTCAGGGGATGAGCTGGAGGATTTCAGGCGTATATCATGTACTTGGTTATTTCCGTTGTGTGTATTATGATGTATATTCAACACTTGTGAGGACAAGTTATTATAACTGTCCAGATTGATTTGTTGATTGTTGTACTCTGATGATGGTATGTATAATAACAGTTATAGTTCTTTTTGTATAAAGATATGTTATTATCTATTATATATTATTCCGCTACGTTTGTGAAATTCTATGTTATTGTTTTTGTTTTCTTCTATCTCTTTCTTCTTCATCCATAATGATCCGGTATTTCTCGCACTCGATTGCTCGGCATGCTATATAGTGAACGTATTGATGTCGATTTTTGAGGGTCGAAAATCCCCGGTTCGTTACATCTGGCATATACCACACAATGATTACATGTGTACTCTTGGTTTTATATTTCTTTCGTTACATGGATAACATCAGAAAATCCAAAAAAAATTCATTATGTATTTCTTCTCGTGCATGGAAATTTTTATCTATTCCTAGGTCTCGTTAAGGAAACATATATTAACTTTGGACCACATACGTAGTTATAAACTTATAATGGCAGTCTCTTTCAGCTATTCCAATGCAGGGGTGTGATCACGTTAGACGACTACTTGCACTAACTGTTTTCCATGTATTTAAATAATGATCGAGCCATGGTACCAATTTGCGAATTGCTAAGTAAAATAACTCAGTCCAAAAGTAACGAAGAAAAAACATGGTAAATTCAATATCTTTGGTTAAGTATTTTCTGTTAATAACTAGATGCATATATAAATGCTAACAACTTATTACAGGACATGTATTTGCCATTTTCTTTCCGCTTACAACAGAATGAAAGCATTGTAAATTATTTTGTAGGTATTTCCTATTTTCAACAAATCCAATAGTTTTTCATAATGTTGAATGTTTCCAACGATTCATTTAACCAATTCCAATGCATGCTTGCAATATCTACTATTTAACTAAACAAAATATATATATATATATATATATATATATTCATTATGATAATACCAAATGGCAGTGCTGTGAGTTTGAATTTTATTGCTTTGATTTACAATAAGTTTTACCTTGCATATTACATTTTATCCAAAGTAGATGCAAATGAACATTATGTTTCCTAAATGAAACAAAATATGGTTAGCGACAAATTTATTGCTTAACAGAGAAGGATATAGTGAAAAGAAAAGATGTAAATACCTCAATCAACAACCTACCATGATAAGTAGTTCTATATTTGACTACTAACAACACGATTTCTAGTTCCTTCTAAGTTTTGATAAGAAACGTCAAAAAATAATGAGATGAAGTAAATAGATTGCATGCATATATGTCAAATTAACTTGAACTTGCCATATTTGATGTTAAATAAATTTGTATTTGCTCTCTTCACTGCTCTCGACTTGCATTTTTTTTTCTTATAGGCATATTGGACTCTTGAAGAATACGAGCTTGAATTTCCACGGTTTATAATTTGCTCTATTATCAAACTCTTTTATTAGATTTTATGTTGCTAGCATTTTTTCTTAAAATATTGCTCATGAAATGTTGTAAATGACTAAATTTTTTGGTATATGAAATTAATGTAGCTTTGTTTATATTTAATCTTACAACTGCATATATTATCAGACTTTATCTACTGGTGTTTTTTGAATTAAGCATTTTGTTTTTCATACATTTTTCATGGCTATTATAACTGTTTTAAAACTGCTGCAACAATTGTTTAATGTAGCAAAATATTAATATAATGCAGCATTTTGAAAGTGCTGCAAAATGTCAAAAAACAAACCACAGCAAAATAGAAATGTTGCAATTATCAAAACATAATGGCATATAACCGCTGCAATAAAAGACCATTATATAAAATGCTGCGACAATTCCTTTCGCAGCGTTTCAAAACTGCTGCTGTTGGACTAGATCGATTGAAGCTTGACGTAAAATACGTTCTTTAAAACGCTGCTAAATGAGTTAGCATAGTTTCAGAAACGCTGCAAAATTAATTTACAACAATGTTTTGGAAATGTATAGGTATCCCATTTTTAGCAACATTTTTGAAAACGCTGCGGTATCTCCTCACTCTATAGCAACATGATGTAAGACAACGTTCTTCAAAACCCTGTGAATGAGTACAACATCACTTTTAAAATGCTACAAAAGGTCTTTTTTGTTGTAGTGGTTGGTAGATTGAGTACGTGTAGTGGATGTAGCTTGGAGGTTTATTGTGATCCCCAAAGATCAGTTATGTTGAGCTACTAATATTCTTTATACTTATCGCATGATGAGCTAAATACAATGACTGTAGTTAGAGATTACCTAGGTGTCTTTTTTGAGTTTATCGATCTCCTAACCCTGAGAGAGATCGAGTTTCAAATTTATATTGTGGAGAGCGCTCGATCTGTTTCCTTACCATTGAGGCATATGTCCCTAAAGGAGAAATGCGAGTTGAACAACCAAGTAAATGAGTTGTTAGAGAAGTGATTTATTAGCGGGAGCGTTTCTAAGTGGGGAGCACTAATTGTCTTTACCATCAAGGCAGATGGTTCTCTGAGACTCTATGTCGATGATAAGGAGCTGAATAAACTGACAAAGAAGAATCGATATCCACTGCCCCGTATAGACGATCTCTTTGATCAATTAGTTGGAGCTAAGGTGTCTCACAACTTGACTTGGTTACCGAATTCCACTAGTTACATGTAACCAAGGAGTATCCAGAAGACATCCTTTCATACACCTAACCGACTTTACGAGTTGTTAGTCATGCCCTTCGGATTGACCAATGCACCCGCCTACTTTGTTAATTTAATGAGCCGAGTTTTCAAAGGGTTGCTTAATGGTTCGTCGTAGTATTTATGGATGATATTTTAGTCTATTCGTGTAGCAAGGAGGAGCATGCGTTGCATTTAGAAGAAGTGTTTGGCACACTTAGTGTGCGTAAGCTGAAGGCAAAGTTTTCAAAGTGCCACTTTTGGAGAGAGTAGGTACGCTTTTTGGGACACGTCATCTCAGAGTGGGTTGGCGCTTAATCCTAGTAAAGTGGCAGTAGTTCAGGATTGGCATGTGCAGAAGAATGCCATGAAGGTAACGATTTTTCTTGGTTTGGCCGGATACTATTGAAAGTGCATTAAGGACTTCACGAAGATCTCTGCCTCTCTGACCCGTCTTACCAAGAAGAATCTAGTTTTCTCATGGAATGCGAAATGCAAAGATGCTTTTATCAAGTTGAAGGAGGCGTTGACTAGTGCACTAGGTTTGGTGTTGCCTGTTGGGATGAAGCCATTTACAGTTTATACCAACGCCTATAGAACGGGGTTAGGCGCGGTCTTGATGCAAAAAGGAAGGGTGGTAAACTATGTTAGTCGGCATTTGAAGACCCACGAGAATAGTTACCTTGCCCATGATCTTGAGTTGATGACCATTGTTTTTTCACTCAAGTCATGGAGGCATTACCTTTTATGGGAGAGGTTTGAGCTATATACGGATCGCAAGTCCTTGAAGTGTTTTTTCTCCCAAAAGGACTTGAATTTGAGGCAACAAAGGTGGATGGAGTTTTTGGCGTCAAATGACATTGATATCTTATATACCCCGGGCAAGGATAATGTAGTGACCGATGCATTAAGCAGACAATATGTAGTATTGAGTCCATTGTCCTTGGAGTGGAAGCATTTAGAGTTCATCTCTGCACTCTACTTTCGACCATCATCGGATATTACCCTAGTATTACTAGCAG
Organism: Allium fistulosum; assembly: GCA_030737815.1. Taxonomy (NCBI): domain Eukaryota; kingdom Viridiplantae; phylum Streptophyta; class Magnoliopsida; order Asparagales; family Amaryllidaceae; genus Allium; species Allium fistulosum. The sequence continues at coordinate 269,767,277 of CM060902.1, read as the reverse complement.
CTTTAGATGTGCAGCCTACATTGATGGAGCACTTGGGTCTAGATAGAAGGAAGGTAAGGAGCTAGTAGATACCTTTGAGAGGCTTGATAGAGGAGACCAGTCATGTCATTTGAAGCATTATGCAATTGACTCGAAGGGGTGGTTATGGAGGAATGGTAGGCTTTATGCTCCTCTTAATATGGATTTAATAAATGTAGTACTAGCAAAGTCTCACCATTCTAGGATGACCATTCATCCCGATGGTGATAAGATGAATCATGACATGAAGAAAGTCTTATATTGGTCCGGTATGAAGAAGCATGTGGCAGAATATGTAGTTAGATGTATCGCTTGACATAGGGTAAAGGCGGAGCAGATGAAACTGGAAGGATTATTACAGCCATTGGATATTCCTCAATGGAAATATGAGAGTATTTCTATGGACTTCGTGGATGGTTTACCAAGATGTAGGAGTGGGAATGAGTGCATTTGGGTCATAGTCGATCGGTTGGCCAAATATGCTCATTTCATACCAGTGAGAAGTACGAGGACAGCGGCATCGTCGGCGGCTTTGTATGTGAAAGAGATTGTTAGGTTGCATGGAGTCCTACTAGTATACCGGCGAATTCTGAAGGAGTCTATAGGAGGCTTTGGGAATTGAGTTGAGTTTGAGCACTGCGTATCATCTGCAGACAGACGGATATATAGAGAGAGTAAATCGAGCATTTGAGGACTTACTACAGATGTGCATTTCTGACTTTGGAGGTTCTTGGGAGGATCACTTTCCATTGGTGGAGTTCACCTACAACAATATTTATCAAGCTAGCATTAGGATGGCACCATTCGAGGCATTATATGGAAGACTCTATAGATCACCATTGTGTTGGTAGGACACTACAGATAGGATTATTCTTGGACTAGATATGGTGAGGGAGACATCCAGAAAGTAGACTTGATCCATGGGAGAATAAAGATCACTCGAGATAGACAGAAATCTTATGCTGACAGGAAGCGTACAGAGTTAGAGTTCGCAATAGGCGACATGGTGTTTGTGAAGGTTTTACCCATTAGGTATGTTATAAAATTGAAAGATCGAGGAAGCTAGCATCGAGGTTTGTAGGGCCTTTCCCAATAGTCGCTAGGGTAGGGATGATGGTGTATAGAGTAGAGCTTCCTGAGAAGTTGGTAGGGGTGCATGATATTTTCCATGTGTCAAACTTGTGAAAGTTCTTACATGATATAGCTACCATGGTCGAGCAAAGTCAGCTAGAGGAGGTGGAGATAGAGAGGGAGTCACTTGTTTGCCGTGCACCTACTCATATTCTTGAGCATGGTACATTATGACTGTGCAACAAGGAGATCGGACTTGTTAAAGTCCAATGGGGAGACTATCCAACAGAGACTACATGGGTGCCTGAGGAGAACATTCATGCTACCCACCCACAACTCTTTTCTGGTACATTTCTAATTTAAGCATTGACTACTTATGTGTAGGATGTAGCTTGGTATAACGTATTAGGTAGAGACTCTTAGATGGTAGGAATGGTTGTAAACGTGTCGATATGACATTGTATGGATGATGGATGCTAGTGAATGTATTGTTTGGATTGTTTCTTTTACACATTTAGGATAATATATCCTCTATGTAGTACACACATTCACATTATCTCTATTTATTATACAACTTGTGTTATATAGTATATATAGATGCTTGATTGTCGTTTATCGTATTGAGCATTATGCATATGGATTGAATGATTACGCATACATATAGAATTGCAAGTTTATTTACTTAGGATGTTGCATACTGTTTGGATGCATATCATGAGTATTTACATGACAGGAGGTCGAATAGGTCTGGAGACAGCATAATCTTTGCACTAGTATAGATTCACAGGCATTTCATGTTGCATACACACACACACACATACTTGCATTAGAAAATTTCAAAGGACGATGATTGCCTGTGGATAATGGATGAGTAGATGGTTGTAGCATTTGGTTATTATGCATAAGGTACATTTTTCCATCCTTTGAGATTTCAGGGACGAAATCCTTTTAAGGGGAGAGAATGTAACATCCCAAAAATTTAGCGGAAATTTAGTAAGAAAATTAAATTTAAATAAAACAACGGCTAAAATGAAATTTTCATAGACATCCGAATTTGGTTACGAAACTTGCACCATTGCATTCCTAGCAATTTTTTGGACTATTTTCATATATAACACTTCGAAATTGGAGTTTGTACAGAAATGTTATGGACGTTTGAAGATTTAAAAATGAAATAAAATTTAAAAAAAACTTCACAAATTTGAAACCATCCCCAATTGACCCTGGGGGTCGATGATCGACCGGTAGCGGTTGACCCATGGGCGATTGCGGTCAACCGTTCATGATGAAAAGTCGAGGATTTTGGAGCGAGATGAACGGCCGTGATGGACAAGAATATTTTAATTAGCTCCCATGTTTTTGACGAACGAATGAGATTGTAGTAAAGATTCTCCAGGCCAAATCTACGCGCCCAAATTAGTCCCTAACCTCTATAAATTAACACCTAGGGTAACCATAAATTCACTTGAAAACTTGCAGACTAGCAAAACTTTGCCAAAATTATTCCTCTTCACTTCTAAAATTTCTTCAAAAATTAGAATAAAATCAAAGAAAAAGGACTATAGCAAATCGAATCTAGAAGGAGCAAGCTTACAAAGGGCGATTCTTTGACGAGCGTATTGGTAGAGCTTAGATCTAAGGTGAGTGCAAATAGGTTTGATAAGTTGATTATTATAGTTAAATTTAACCTATTCTACTTGATCTAGGATGTTAGTAGTTCAAAGTATAAATTGTTAATCCTAATTATAAAAACTGGAATCTGGATTAGAAATTGAAGTTACTATAAATTGATAAACTTGTAAATCCCTTTTGAATTGAAACTTTAAAAATTGGTTAAGTGTAAGCATATGTAACCTATTAAAATGCATGAATATTAAAGCAATAAAAATTATGTAAATTTATGAATTAGGAATGTAGACTTGTCATCGTAGTTGCTTAGGGGTCACTGTAAACGCCGAAAATAAAATAAATTTACATTAATAAAAAAAATAAATCAGAAATCGAACGAACCCTAATTTTTATACTACGACCGATCGACCACTCATCCTATTTTGGGTTATATGTATGTATGTTAGGAGTTGTAGGGAAGCTATTTCCTATAGGATGACGGTAGGACGATACGATGTTGGGTAAACACTATTTACCCAATGGGGGGTCGACTATTCGATTGGGAGGCAATTTGTTTTGCAAATTGCACTCACATGAGATTCTACAGTGGACGGGTAGCACCGGTTGATGTGTGATTAAGTGTATGGACTCATCACAATGAGAGTACTGGTACGCACGGATACTAACACGACATGGTACGGTGGATGGTGGATCCCGACGCATGTAATAAGATGTGTATACTATGGTCAACAGGTGAACACGGATGCAGACAATGAGACACTTTGGCGAGGCGACATTGCGGTTTTTCCTTCTCAATGCGAAATTGGGTTACGTGTAGTCATAAATAGGGAGATCCGTTCCCCATTAGCCTAGTGGCAATGATTGTAGTGGAAATCTATTTCCACAATAACCTTGTGGCGGTGATAGTGGTTGGAACTTATTTCCACAATAGCTTAGTGGTGATGTTAGAATAGCTCCAGGAGTTGTGGCTCGTTGTTAGTCATTAAGGTTCGAACCGTAGTATGATCCTTGTAGTAGCCTAAAAAAGTCATGGTGTAGGTTTGTATTGGATAAAAACCCTTAAATAATGGACTCTAGGAATACATAGACACTTGTAGTACACACAGTGTCACCTAGAGTAGAGTTAAAGTTAAATTCACATGATCACCATATATTAAACTTGTACTCAACACCAGACTTTTGTCTGACCCACCCTTTTACTTCTTTCCCCACCACAGGTGGACAATGCAATAGGTGATTGGCCCATTCTTGGTACTTGGAGAGAAGAGCCCATCACAGGAGTTGCTTGTTACATATTTACTCTCCATGTATCCGTTTATCTATCTTATCGGTACTTTGTATTTCCTTTATCAGACTGGGAGAGATATTATCTGTATACTCAGTATTTGACTACGTACTGATTTTCTAAGATTGTATATTAGGATAATTTCTGAAATGGATATTTTTTCAGTATCATATGTTTTGTTCCTTCCGTTGTGAGTTCTGGAAGTGTAGTATATCTTAGAATACTCTGTAATGTTATAAAACCTAATAGATTTTATTTCTCGGCATGACACGAGCTCGAAAGTTACACTAGGCTTTGGATTGGGGTATCAGAAGGTGTGAGTTGTCACAACATTTGTATAATTTTGTCATTAATTAATTGTACAACCTATTCCAAGATTTAATTAACTTCTCATCACCACTTATCACTAATGTAATAACCAAAAATCCCAATAGTGATTTATTCACATGTGATGTTTGTTTAATTATGTACACCCTAAATTATATGCCACATTTGTAATACTTTTCATATTTGTATTATGAACGTGAACAAATATAAATCAATACACAAAATTAAATCAACGAAAGAAAAACAACATTGAATTTAAAACTTAACAAATACAAATCTTACTACATAAACATGAATTTTTTTAATAAAATTAAAATTAAAACACAAATGTCTTAATACAAATTAATGAATTAAAATTAGAACACGAATATTTTTTTATTTAATTCACTAGATATGATTGTGTAAAAAGTAAATTGTTCAATTAAACACAAAACATGATTTATTGTAATTTAATGAAAATAACATTTTTTGAAATTTTCCCTTTTCACCCCGTTACCGAAGCACTTAATCTAATAACAACATCACCCATGCCAATAATCGATGTGATTTATAGGGAAACTTAGCATGTCACCGGTGTAGATGTGGCTCCTGAAAATGACCAAATTCAATTAAACCCATGAATCAAACATTGATTACTACCATCAATCATTCCATATACCTTAGTTAAAGTTGTATTGACCAACTCCAACAGTTGACAATTCAGCTTGAATACGAAAGGGGAGAATTTTGGCCAAACATTGAAGATTACGTGTTATATTATGCGCATGCTTCAAGCGCCTATTCAATAGGCGCCTAAGGACCAACGACTATACAATAACAACTCAATGGCTATATTCCCCTCATTCTTCAATAAATAACCTACTTTCAACCCTACAAAATTCATTGAACTCTTCAATATTTCTTCTTTTACACAACAACAATCTTATATCAAACTAGATTATATAGTGCCTTCACCATTCAGACAGTTCTCGCATCCTTCGAATTCTCAAAACTACGTATTCGAAGATCATAGTGAGCGAATGGTACTCCACCTAGCTAGCATTCATCCAACCCATGGCGAAGCAATGAAGACTACGAGTTATGCAACATTTACTCTCATTATACCAAAGTTTCGATCTGGTGTAATAACCTACCTAGCGACAAGTTTTGAAAGAAAATAATAAATACCTAAAACATAAAGCATTTAGACAACACTCGTTCATTGTCAGTGATTCAAGAATGATTCGAGAAAATAAATTGACAAACTCAATTTTACAAATTATGGATTTATAAAATAAAGAAAGCTAATCCAAGTGAAATAAGAGGCAAAGATCATTTGGAATGTCTATTGATTTTCAAATGATCTTTGGTATATAATCTTAATCTTTTATTTCATTTGTTCCCATAAAAGAATGGCAAACGAGGAGTTCTTAAAGCTTTTTGTAGGGGAAAATGGTGTTAAAAAACCACACTATTACCAATTCCCCAACTGTTATGAGTTGCTGATAAGTCAACGGAAGTGGAATTTCGATAAAGCAAAGAGTTCGAGGGATTTTCAAATTAAGTAAAAGGGAAAGAAAAAAGCATCAAAATAATCATACTACTCTAGTTCGAATGACTCATCGGATAAAGAAACGCCATTTAAGGGAGATAATGATGTTGATGTGCTTACTTTGAAACCTAATGAAGATTATAGACTAATGAGTTAAAAAGCAACAAAGAAAAAGAGTAAACCTGAAGCTGGACTTAATTCTAGAGTAGATGTCCCCTATGAAATTCATGAAAGAAGACATCAAGAAGGATTCAAGCAAGCACAGAAGAAGATTTACATAATGTTTAAGTTTGAAAAGATTGAGCAACAATAGTTGGATCTTGAATGTTTGAAAGAAGAAACTTAACATCAAAAATATGAACAATCACTTATTGATGAACGTCAAAAATATGTACAATCGGTTATGGATAAGGATTTGACGAGAATAAGCTCAAGCCCAGTATTGGATGGAGTGAAAAAGACAAATAATTATATCTAAGTTCCCTCAACTGTAGTTTAATTTAAGCCTAGAAATTTGTATCATCAGCGTTGTACTTTTTAATATTAGAAATTTGTTTTATGTGGTTATTAAACAATGTCCTAGCATTTCAGAATCAATATAAAAAAATGCAATAGAAAACGATTAGCATTTAAGGAAATACAATACAAGTTCAATGTAACGGAAACTACGAATAGAAAATAAATAGGCATACAAACATGGTTAATATACTTACAATTGAACTAACATTGTCCAAAATGATTCTAAATATGATTCATTATATCTTTTTGAAGCCTATTGTGTAATTGCACGTATCAGAATGAATATTGACGTTCTACGTAGATGTTGAAAGCTTTTTTAGTTACAAGAATGTCATCTAGGAATATATCTAGCATTTGCTTTGCACCATCACCATCGTAGTGACGATGAGCCTCGTCCATATCTCTTTCGTCTTCAATGATCATGTTATGTAGAATTATACAAGTAAACACGATCGAGGACATCTTTTCTCGAAACCATAATCGACGAGGATTACTTATCATTGCAAATCTAGCTTGAAGGACGCCAAAGGCTCGTTCTACATCTTTTCGTTGTCCCTGTTGCATCTCAAAAAACTTTGCCTACTTCGTTGTTATTGGATTTGGAAATGTCTTCACAATTGTGCTCCATTTGGGATAAATGTGATGACCCACCTTTTTGAACAGTTCAAGTCGATAATAAACCACACATGTCCAACTCGAACCATTTAAAAGATAGATGATCAATATGTTTAATTTAAAGAAATAAAAAATGAAAAGAAGTAACAACAACAGAATCTCGCAGCGGAATGACAAAATATAATAATAACATAAACTGTTCATGAAGCTATTTAATAATATATACTCAATTCAATTTACAACATCAGTCAGAGTTATACATTTTAATAGATGGAATAAAATAGTGCAGCGGAATAAATACTAGTAGATATGATATACCAAATCTTCGTCTTCGCCCTCCGGAATAACTTCCTTCGACAACTGAAAAATTCGGTCTTACTCGAGTGTAATGAAAAACAAAACACTCGAGTCAGGACTAAAAATCCTCGTGTAAATCAAATCAAAATCAAGAGAAATATAGTTTCAAAATGAGCTTTTTCTTTCAATTTCCAACAAATCTGGACTCGAATTCAAATGCCAGACAAATGAATTGAATTCCAAAGTTTCAATTCAATTCCTTTCAAATTCAATTTCATTCAATTTCTATTGACCTAAAAAATGTACCAACACCCTGGTTTGGTTTTGAAAGCACCAGCCCTGTCTTTACTGAGCAATATCACAGATCATAGATATAGAAAAGAAGTAGTAAAAGAAAATAGACATAGGATTTTTATAGTGGTTCGGCTGTTAACGAAGCCTACGTCTACTTTATATTTTTATTATAGGATGATTACTATTACAAAAACAGTTTGATTACAACGCTTCAGCTATTTCTTAGCTAGACTAAATCCCTAGAGTTAGAATTCACCAGAGAATCATGGTGAATTCCTTCTGAGATTATTGTGAGGGAGGTGGAAGTGAAGAATAATCCCAGCAGAGCTTCATCAATCAGTCCGAACCAGCCCCCTTTTATTTTGTAGGTGGCACGCTATTTATAGAGGTTGGAGAGTTTCTAGGCCAGGTCCGTCATTGTCAGCTCTTAGATTGACTACAGGCGACCTAGGGGATTTTGGTCAGCGAAATGAGCCAACACCATGTGTCGCTAGGGACCCATAGACATAGCTTATTTCGCCGATCGAGTTCCGCCTCCTTTCTTCATATTCCATAACTTGTTTGTTCGCAGTATTGAAGAAGTGCATGGGTTGATAATGATCCGACCACAGAGGACTATCCTAGACTTCAAAATTGGAGATGTATTCACAGGCATTCATCATTGTCGCCACATGTCGACGGCAAGTCACTAGCTGCTTACGTTCACACACTTGTTGGGCTGCAAGGATGCTGGTCTCTTGGCTTCATTGACTCCAATCGTCCCCTTAACCATATAGCTTGGCCCTTTTCGAACTCTAGTCATAACTTCTCTAGTTAGTTCTTGAATCATCCTGCCAACTTAAGGTTGCCTAGTTTTCTGTTGGTTTCTGCTGGGTTAAAAACTCAGATAACATTTCCCCCCCAGAGTATGTCTTTGTTGTAAACAAGGCGTGCTTTAGAAGTTATCGTTTTCCATATCCATTTGTCGACTTTCAAGTGGTTGCACCGAAGCTCTACGCATAGGTTAGCCTAATGTCATTGGTTATTTTCCTTTGGTTCTGGCTATTGTTGCTTGCCACAACCTATCATGTTTTTGCTTACAGTCTTCCGGCATGCCTTGGAGTGATAAACAGTTGCGATTGACCGAATTTGAAGTGACTATGCGGAACTTTCTTTTTTAAACATAGAAATGCCAAAGGTATATAAATATATTTATTATATATATTTATTTATTTTAAATTTTAATTTTTAATTTTTTTTTTAATTTTTTATTTTTTGATGGGTCGCTAGCAATCCATGTGAGATGGATCGTTTGCATCCCGAGTACTAAGAAAAATTCTCATTTCTTTTCTCTGCCTAATTATATCCTTTAGCCGACCCATCTGCTTCATTCGACCCGAGCGATTTCATTTCTTCCAGGCGATCGACCCCCTTAGCAATTCGAACCGACCTTCACGCGACTGCTTGTTCCAGCGATCCATGGCCTTCTCTTTTCGATCCATCATCGTATTCGCATACTCCAAGCCCTTGCCGCCCCATTGCTTCGTTCGAGTTTGGGCTGATTCATCATCGTGTTGTACCCGAGCTGATCCATTGCCTTGTTGCGGCCAATCCCCCAATAGCTCGCCCACGACCTAATTCATAGATCGCCAAGTTTAATTCCTGGTCCTTCTTGTTCCATTAAGCCAATTTAAGGTGGGTTTGTTTGGTTGAGCTGTTAATTGTTGCGCTGGTATGACGATTTAACGCCCAGCCTTAGCTTGTCACGTTGACTACAAGATTTTGTGCTGATTGTGGTTCTTTGGAGGAAGATAGGAAATCGGGCCTTGAGTCGTCTCTTGGAATGACATTCGGGCTTTGGCCCAAGGCTTGACCGGTTTTTCTATCTTCGTCTATCGAACCAGAATCGGCATGTTACCGGTTTGCGAACGTTACTTGCATGACGCTTCATCAGTTGACCTTGGTTCTTCTGAGAACTTGGGCTTACCTTGTTTTATCTATTGCATGCTTGGTGTCCCTGCGATGAGAAGAGTTTTCCATGTCGCTTCGGATGACGGATTCGTTATCGATCATAGACCGATAACGGGTAAGTGTGCAAGTAGTGCAACTAAAAGTAGAAAGCGAAATTTCATGGGAAGTTCTTCTCTCCTTCCATTGCAAGCAAACTATCTACACGGGATAGGTCGTTTGTGGTATTTCGGACACCGAGTTTACCTTATATAGATAGTACACTGCACTTGCCCCAATTCATACTTGAAATCCGGCATGCTAATCTTGAGTTAATGTCACCTCGGAATTCAAGTGTGATAGGGGGAACTTACGAAACTAAGATAAATTTGCCGGTAGAATTACTAACCCTTTACGGACGCGAGTTCTGTCATATAGAATGAAACAACCATCCACACGTTGCAAGCCGAGCGGACGAAGTCCGGTGCTCTCCGAAGCTGAATCGTCATCCACCTCGCAAGCCAAGTTTGGTCAACTAGTTCCAATTGGGCCCATTTTGGATAGCACGCCTCCCAACTTCCGAGTCCTACTCAACCCACCCGAAAAAGCCCGTCAGTGGTTTCTTCCAAGGTTCTCCACAATATATGCATACAACATGGGATTCCAAAAGAGGACACGCGCCTGCTAGCGAAAGATGAGTTTGCTCACATGCCTCCTCCAGGGTTCATAGCTTGTTACTAGTATATGTGTTTGAATGGAGCAGTGCCCCCCTTCAATGACTTTTTGCGTGAAACGCTCTCAAACTTGGGGATTGCCCCATTCCAGCTTCATCCAAATGGTTATGCCATTCTTACTTGCCTGCACATTCTCTTCATGCGGACGTTCCATCACGCTTCGATTTTTGACGAGTTATGGTACTTCTTGGCTTCTAAGAGGAGAGATGACTGCCCTTCCCTGATCATAATCGAGGCCCAGCAAAATCGGAAGATCATTTTGCGATTGCAAAGTAACTTGTTGCAATTTAAGACATAGTACTTCTTCGTTAGGTGCCCCAAGGGGTTTAACCGCTGATGGCTGACAGGGGGTAAGTCTTCTTATTCTCCGTTTTCCAAGCTTTGAAGTGATGTAATATAGATTCTAACTAATCGCGTGCTCTTTGCAGCTATCCCGATGCCGAACAGAGACACGTCCCTTAATGAAATCTGTCAAACTCTAAAGGCCATTGATGCCAAGGAATGGTGCGCTAGGGTTCTACTAAGTGACGAGAATTTGCGCCAATTTGGAGTATTAGCTCCAGGCTAATCTGTTGCTCAGATTGAAGTTCCCTCTGCCGGCCGAGCCAGAGCTTTGCATAAGGCCTTCTTCTTCCTCACATGATTCTGATGAGGGTCAGGGAATAGGCGGCCCATCTGAAAGCCCACTCGACGAGACTCATGAGGAGGACACCATAGCCAGTCTAAGTGGTTCAGCTATAATGTCTCCAATCTAGGAGGAAATGGAAGTCGAGCCCCCGCGTAGAGAAGGGAAAGCCGCGATGGACTCGAAGAAAGAGAAGGGGGAGTTTGAAAGTAGCAGTGTTGAAACCATGGCTAGTTATTACTTTTCATCAAAATCCGAAGGTGAAGACTCAGAGTCATGCGACGAGACACCAGGCATGAGTCCCGTTCTTCCAGATTCACCCCCTTCCGACACGGAAGATAAAGACAAGGCCCTAGAAACTAGAAAACGTCAAGATTCTCCTAGCAAGGCTGCCGGGGCAGACCTTAGAGATTTCGGTGATGTATTCATCGACTTCGATGCCTTTATTATGGACGAATTCAAATTTAACATGACGTCGTCCTATTCGGGCGATATCGCACCATCCGTCAGCCCAATTCTGCATGTAACAACCGAAGCTGGTCCAATTCACCTTTCGACAGCAGTTCGCTCTGGTTTGTAACGATGCCTTAGGCCCATATTAGGAATGCTCGACAAAACCCACTAGGATTGCACTTTTTCTTATCTTTCATTCTCTCGCATGCTCGCTTAACTCCTTGTACGTTTCTGAAGTTTTTTGTGTATGTTCTTTTCTAAGTATGACGAGAGGGCATGGTTTTTATGAAGACTTCAAGGCTTATACCGATTCGCAACGGTACCCAAGCATTCTTTCAGCCACCAGCAAGTCCGGGAGACGAAAGATGAATATAGGCGAAGGAAATAACATGAGGCCGAGATCCGTCGTCAAGAGGAGAGAGATAAGGATCATTCGCACAGAGGCGGGTACGAGAAAAGACGGGCTCAAGAAGAAAGAGAAGGGTTGTCGAAGAAGTCAAAGTTCGATCACTGCTCCCATCCTTCCGAGCCCGTTCTGAAGCATACTTCCGGGGGACAAGAGGTTCCCATTTCTTCTACCTCAATTCAACCTTCAACACATGTTCCATCTTCCTCTGCTATTGTCATTGTCCCTGGCACTTCTCATCCCCACCGGAGGTCGACCTACATTCTTCCTACAGGCCCGCCTAAGCTTGAGGCGGCTCTTCCAGGTTGTTTCCTGAGGGGCGTTAATTTTGATATGGATATTCATCCCGTTCATAGGGACTCTTATATGTCACGCCTCCAAGCTATTCCAGATGATTTGGAATAGGCTGAGAAGTGAGAGAAGCTCTGCAAGCAATTAGCAGACACCAATAGGAACAACTACCAGGAAATCCTTTCCTTTGAAGTTGAAAACGACGATTTTTGAAAAGGCGTTGGCCGATCGGGATGCCAAAATCAAGCAGTTGGAGGAGGAGAAAGAGAAAGCACTCCGAGACAGTAGGAGGACTGCTAATTTAATGAAGGAGATGAAAACTGCGAATGAGAAGTCCGAAAATGTTTGGAGAGACGAAATCAAGAAGACTCATGTGGAGGAGGCTAAGTTGAAGGAAGATGTGGTCGCTTGCAATGCTATCACTGAAGCACAAAAGAAGATGATCGCCGACTATAATCTGATTGTCGAGGGGCACAATAAAACAATTTCCGACCAAGCCGAGACAATTGCAAAATTACAGGCTCAGGTCGCACAACTCAGTGTTGACAAAACTACTGTCGAGATGGAGAAGGCTATGGTGACAGCAAATTATCTAGACCTTTAGCATACTTTAGATCAAAAGATGGAAAAATTAGATGCGATGATCTTGAACTTTTACGTCAAATCTTTGCTGCATCAGGGAAGCCTTTGCTACCTTGGCCCAAAGTTCCCACGCACTCTTGCCCTCGTTTGGGAAGAAATCTTGTCCCGTTTTGCTGAGAACGGCGAAGTTTATTTGGACCAAGAGTTGGGGGAAGCCTATCTCAACGAGGAGTCCAAGAAGGCGTTGCTTGAAGGTCAAGAAATTCTTCGGATGGAACGAGAGAGGGAAGCCACCGAAGCGGCATTGGTGACTGCCACTGATGTGGGTGGCCCGTCAGGGCAGCTTTATAATCAGCCAACGAGCTCGGGGCTTGACGTGGTTCCTTATGTGGTAGACCCTTCCAACGAAGGAAAAGGGTATGAGTTTGAGGTTGTCGTTCACGACCCTTCCACCGGCGCAGGTAATGCCCATGCTTCTCCTGAATTCGGGGACCTCTATCTTACGCCACAGGAGCAAGAGGAGTTTAATGCTTTTATTTTTGATCTTATAGGTCCATCAACTCTTCCCGTTGTCGTGCCAGGTACTTCAGCGCCTGTGCATGCTGCCATCTTTACATCTTCCGAGATTGTATCTATCCCTGCTCTTGTTCCCATCTCTATATCTAGCTCACCACTGGAACCAGATGCCGAGAAGATTGAGGCGCTTCGTGACCTTGACAACCCTTTGGCATCTCTGGAAGGTAATACAACTACCGTTGAGGACAAGGAACAGGAGATACAGGCGAAGCAACCACATAAGACTTCTCAAGATTTGGTTGCTGTTAAGAAGGAGAAAGTGGAGGCGATTAAGGCCTCGAAGAATGCCCGGAGGTCAAGTAAATGTAGGGGAACATGCAGCTCTTCTGGGAAACATTCGAATGAGGAGGAGGAGATTGCCACTGAGCTTCATGTTGATATTACCAGCAGCAACACCTCTCCCGAAAAGAGGCAGAAGCTGGTAACCAGAGGTGGAAAGGGAAGCGGCGGCAAGAAGTGCCGAGTGGCCGATACGATGGAGTACTGGACTTCATCATACAGCTTCGGGAAACTTGGCTCATTTCGTTTTTAGTTTCTTTTCGAGTCATTTTGTTTTTGAGTCATTAAGTGCAGAGTTTACACTTTGTGTCCTTGTTATAGAGTCTGTGCATATTTTTTTTGTTGGTCGTTGTTGTGTGGGTACTGCCCCTACATTTTGATCCTATGTACAGATAACTAGAAGCAATACAATGATATTTTGACTTTACTTTTGTCCGCCTATTCATGTATGCTCTATGTACTTGTGCCGTTTTATTAACTTCTAATTCCATGATCATAGTAGGGCTTCATTCAAAGTAATAGAACTTAGAGATTTAAAGCACTTAAAGATTTTTCATTTTAAAGATTCATAAAAAATCTGAAAATCTCTAAGTTTTAGACACTCTTGTTTAGAGACTTAAGTTAATCTAAAAATCTCTAAGTTTTAGACACTCTTGTTTATAGACTTAAGTTTTAGACACTCTTGTTTAGAGAATTAGAAATTTTGCAAGCTTCGAGATAGAGCTTGTGAATCCATTTTTTTTTGAAGTGAGAGGACTTGTGGACTTATCGTATCTGTGTAACTCTATCTTAGCACAGGTGTATGCTCCCCAGTTCGTAGGGCTGCTCACTCCAACCAACTTTCAAGTACTCGGTGCCTCTAGGTAGTATGAGAAGTCTTAGCTTGCATGCACTGCTTCCGGGGCACCTCTGCATTGCCAATCTTCGGGCAATGTGAGAAGCTTGATTTTGGAGCGACTTGGCGTTGCTTGCCTCCGGGCGACAGGAGCAGCTTGAATTTGGAGCAGCTTGAATTTGGAGTGACTCGAAGTTGTCTATCTCCAAGCAACACGAGAAATTTGAATTTGGAGTTCCTCGGCGTCGCCTATCTCCTGGCGATGCAAGAAATTTGAATTTGGAGTTCCTCGGTGTTTCCTATCTCCGGGAAACGTGAGAAAGTTGAGTTTGAAGTTCCTTAGCGTCGCCCTTTTCGGGCAACATGAGGGACTTGAGTTTGGACTCCCTCGTCATCGCTTATCTTCTGGCGATGCGAGAAACTTGAATTTGGAGTTCCTCGGCGTCGTCTATCTCCGGGCGACGTGAGAAACTTGAGTTTGGTGTTCCTCGACGTCGTCTATCTTCGAGCGATGCGAGAAACTTGAATTTGGAGTTCCTCGGCATCGCTTATCTCCGGACGATGCGAGAAACTTGAATTTGGAGTTACTTGGTGTTGCTATCTCCGAGCAACGTGAGAAACTTGAGTTTGAAGTTCCTTAGCGTTGCCTATCTTCGGGCAACGCAAGAAACTTGAATTTGGAGTTCCTCGGCATCGCTTATCTCCGAACGATGCGAGAAACTTGAATTTGGAGTTCCTCGGCGTTTCCTATCTCTGGGGATCGCGAGCAACTTGAGTTTGAAGTTTCTTAGCATCGCCTATCTCCAAGCAACGCGAGGGACTTGAGTTTGGAGTTCCTCGGCGTCGCCTATCTCCGGGCGATGCAAGAAACTTGAATTTGAAGTTTCTCGACATTGCCTATCTTCGGGCGATGCGAGAAACTTGAATTTGGAGTTCCTCGGCTCTGACTATCCCCGAGAAATGCGAGAACTAGAGTTTGTGGCCCTCTTGATGCAGCCAGAGCATCATCATTTTCAAAGGGCCATGATCGGGTTCTGCCGATCCAACGGTTTGAATCGGTTTACTTCCGCCGACTCGCCGGTAACTATTATGAACACAATTTGGGCGATTCAAGAAGCAAACTTTATTAAAAATAGCATGGCAGATTTTTTGCCTATTTACAACACCACCAGAATTTCCGTAATGGCTTATTAGATGAAAATTAGAAAATAAATTAAGTTGCTTTTAAATGAAATATCGGCGGAGCGATTCGTTGTTCCAGGCTCAGGGAATTACGATCCTGTCGATGGTTGTCAGCTTGAAGGTCCCATCGCCAAGCTTTTGATGAATGACAAACGGTCCTTCCTAATTCGGTCTAAAGGCTCCTGGGACATGGTAAAATCGCTTGAGCACGAGATCGCAGACTTCGAAGGTTTGACTGTGTACTTTGGAGTTGAAGTATCGTGCAACCCTTCTTTGTTGGGCGACGATTCTCAACTCTGCTTCCTCTCTCTTTTCATCGACTATATCTAGCGATTCGAGCAGAAGTTGCTTGTTTTGTTTTTGATCGAAATTCAGCCTTCGGTGAGAGGGGACTTCCAGCTCGACAAAAATCATCGCCTCTGAACCATATGCCAGTGCGAACGGGGTGTGGTCGGTTGCCGCTTTGTGTGTTGTTCTTTAAGCCCATAGTGCGAGTGGAAGCTCATCAACCCAGTTTCCCTTTGTTTTTGTCAGTCGCTTTTTGATGGTGGATTTAATGATCTTGTTTATTGCCTCCACTTGCTCTTTTGCCTGCAGATGAGCCACTACGGAAAAGCTCTTTTCAATTTGGAAGCGCTTGCAGAAGTCTTTGAACTCGGCGCTTTCGAACTGTGCGTCAGTCATGATTTTTTGTGGCATGCCGAACCGGCAAATGATATTTTTAGTAACAAGGTTAATAACTTTCTTTGTGGTTATGGTGGCCAACGGTTCCGCTTTGGCCAATTTCGTGAAATAATCTACGACCACTATAGCATATTTGGCTCCTCCTTTTGCCACTGGAAGGACGCCAATCAAATCGATCCCCCATATTGCAAATGGCCATGGACTGACCATCTGCGTCAGCTCTGTTGAAGGAGTTCTCTTGATTTTGCTGAATCTCTAACAGCTATGGCATCTTTTGGCGTGATCTGCGGTATCACGGTTTACTGTTGGCTAGAAGTACCCATACCGAAGGACTTTCTTTGCCAACGTCTGCCCCCCAGTGTGGCCTTCGCACTCACCTTCATGCACTTCTTCCAGAATTCGTTGTGCTTCATCATCGGTCATACGCCTAAGAAGAGGGGTCGAGAATCCCCTTCGATAGATTATTCCGTCCTGTATCATGAACCGCAACACCTTCCTAAGTAGCTTCTTTCGTTGGTTTCGGTCTGTTGGAAGAGTTCCCGCTAGGAGATAATCTTTTATTGGTGTCATCCACGTGTCTGGTTCCACAGTGGTCTCGAGAATCCATTCCACATCCATTTCATTAATGCTTAGATTGGTTAGAGTTTCGACTGGGACCACCCCCAACGACTAGGCTTCTTCGGAGCTTGCCAACTTAGCCAAAAAAATCTGCCTTGGTGTTTTGCTCCCGTGGTATGTGAGTTATAGTGTAGTGTTTGATGTCGCTTAGTAGCTCTTGCACTTTGGACAGATATAGGGCTAGATTTTTACCGCGCGCTTGACACTCTACTTTCACTTGACATACGACCAGCTTGGAGTCGCTGTATATATGAACGGACATTATTTTGAGTTCCGTCACGATCTTTAGTCCTGCAACCAGCGCTTCATATTCCGCTTCATTATTTGTGGCTGGGAATTCCAGATGCAAAGCATAGCTAATGGCTCGACCCTCGGGGGTTTCGAGCGCTACCCCTATGCCTGAACAGTAGTTGTTTGATGCGCCGTCTACGAAAAGCTTCCATTGTGCGCCCATTTGCGATTGCACTTCCTCTTCATCATCTCTTATTGTGAATTCATCGATGAAGTCGGCCAACGCTTGCCCATTGACTGCTTTCCTTGGATGATATGTGATATCGTACTGACTCAACTCTATATTCCACTTGAGTAATCGTCCAGATGTTTCTGTTCGGTATAAAACTTGTTTCAATGGCTGGTCAATCAACACCTTGATCGGATGAACCTAGAAGTACGATCGTAATTTTCGGTATTCAATCAAAAGGCAATACGCTAGCTTCTCCAGCTTTGGGAAATTCTTCTCAGCTCCGGTGAATCATTTGCTAATGTAGTACAAGGGTCATTGTATTCTCGCTTCCTCCCGTACGAGAGCGACGCTCAGTGCGTGTGGGGAAATCGCTAAGTAAACGAACAAGTCTTCTCCATCGACTGGCTTTAATAAGACTGGAGGGGTTTCCATGTGTCGCAACAGTTCCTCGAAGGCTGTTTGACAAGCTTCGCTCCATTCAAAGTTTTTCCTTCCCTTCTTTAGTGCATCGAAGAATGGTATCACTTGTATGTTGCTTTTGAGATGAATTGACTCAGAGTTGCGACCTTTCCGTTCAAGCTTTGAAGTTCCTTCTTGTTTTTCGGGGCTTGCACTTCCCGTAAACTGTTATCTGCTCTGGATTTTCTTTGATGCCTCGGGCACTCACCATGAATCCCAAGAATTTCCTGGAGGCCATTCTGAAGTGGCACTTGAGTGGGTTAAGCTTCATTCCATACTTCCGGAGTATTTCGAACATCTCAGCGAGGTTGTCAAGATGGTTAGCAGCCACTCCGGATTTGACCAACATGTCATCCATATAACCTCCATAGGCTTCCCAATCTGGCGCTTGAACATCATATTCACTAGCCTTTGGTATGCTGCCCCTGCATTTTTCAAGCCGAACGACATCACCCGATAACAGTACAATCCCAAATCTATGATGAAGCTCGTGTTCTCTTGGTCTGGTTTGTGCATAAGGATTTGATTATACCCCGAGTATGCATCCATAAAAGACATCAGTTTGTGCCCTACTATTCCATCCACCAATTGGTCAATCCTAGGGAGTGGGAAGCTATCCTTCAGACATGCTTTGTTGAGATCCGAGAAATCAATATAGGTTCTCCATTTCCCATTGGATTTCTTGACTAGGACTGCGTTTGATACCCATTCTGGGTAGGTTGCATCTAGAATGAAGCCGTTAGCCATTAGTTTTTCTACTTCTTCTCTTAATGCCTTCGATCGTTCGAGGCCTAAGCTACGCCTTTTTTTCTTTACTGGAGTAAATTTGGGGTCGATATTGAGCACGCGGCAAGCAATTTCTAGTGACACTGTGCACATATTGGAGTGCGTCCAAGCAAATACGTCCAAGTTGGCACAGAGAAATTTAGTTAGTTCTGACTGCATCTTTTTTCCAAGATGCGACCCGATTCTCAGGACACGCGTGAGGTCGTCCATACTAACTGGGACAGACACCGTCAGCTCAGTTGGTGCCGCCCGATCCTCCCCTGAGCTCTTCTTCCTAGGGTCCAAAGCCTTGTCGAATCGGCTATGGTCCCCAAGCCAGGGGCGGTGTAACAACCCGGTATTTCGCATCAATTAATAATCGACATTTAAACGATTAGTGTCGATAGCTAATTGTTTTTTTTGGAAGTTTTAATTGGTTGGCATTCTTTTCTATAATTTGATTAAGGAGGTAAGCGGGCTTTAAAATGCAAATAATTGGCCCACGTTCCCTTTGGGGGTGTGATATTCATCATAAGCCGATGCTCATTCCCTTTTATTCATTCGTTCGCATGCCCTAATTCAAAACAAAAGAAAAATGGTGGCTGTGCTCGTTCGATCAACTAGGGTTTTCGGGAAATTTATGGTTGCCGACTTTCAATCGACCAGTGTCTCTCGAGATGATTTCGGCCGCGATAAGATGTTGGGTTCTTCGGTGACAAAGGTGAGTGAATCGATCTCACTCACATCTAATTCACTCGAATTCTTTGATCTTCGTTCGTTTATAATTGTTTGAAGTTGTCATTCGATTTGTGTTGGCCATCAATTTTGTAGTGATATTTGAGATTTTTCACTGATTTTCATTTCATAACGGTTTCGAATGTGAATTGTTCGATTCCGATCATTTTGGTCTTCGTGGTTGAACTTGCAACTGATTTATTTCCTTTGCGACTTTTGTCATTCGAGCAATTAGATATGCATTAGAGTATCATCAGTATCCATCTCCTTACAGAGTAGTGTTGTGACTTTTTACTTGTACCCACTGCAAGTTGTAATTTCAGGCTATAGTGAAAATTGAGCTTCATTCTTCCTGAAGTCACTTGTGTCCCTCATCAGTCGAGTGAGCTTGTCTTGATCTTTGACTTCATATGTATGCACTATCCACCTGTAGCATAACTAACTAAGTATCATACACTACTCGAGACTTGCACTTAAATGTCAGTTCCATTTGTTCCATTAGTGTACTGTCTCAAGCTCGAGTGTGCATTGTCATGTGCATTGAGTTGTAGATGCATCATTGTATATGATCCCCTCTTTGGTCTTGGTTGTTTAGTTGTATGCATATGCACTGATTTGTTCATCACTAGTCTTTGCATTACCCTGTACATTAATTTCCTGTAGTTTATGTCACTGTTTGCTTGCGTATACTTGTATTGCAGTGCTTCATCTTGTTCTCTGCATACTTGAACTGTCATTTTTTTTCACTTGTTCATATGCCAGTTAGCTGCTGCATATATGTGCTTTTTGATTGCACTATCCATAGCTGTATCATGGTGACAGACTTGATCACTTGAGATGACTGCTTGGTAGCTTTTGTTGTTGTCCAGTTTGTACTTGCCTTGTTGAGTTTGTACTTGCCTTTGCCTTGTTGCTGTGACATTCTAGATTGCATTATTGCTACTACTTGAATTTGTAGTTGTCCAATTGCCTTCTGATACTTTTGACCATTTGTATACATACATTCATGTATGTATACAGATGTATGTTCACTTTTGCGCATTCATGTGTTTGCTGTCTTATATGATGGCACTTGACTTATAGCCTATCTAGTTTCATTTTGTTGTTTACTGCCACTTTTGTTCGCATTTTTATCACACAGCCACTTGGGCATTTATGTTGTTCAATGCAACTTTGGTTCGCATTTTTATTTTACAGACATTTGAACATTTTCTATTGTAAATAGTGTGTGCTGTGGTGCCATATCTATGGTGCCCTCACCTTCATACTACTCTGTTCATATAGTTGTGTCTGCACTTGTATCTCTTGTGCACTTTGACTCTCTTGTGCCTTTTTGAACTAGTGCACTTGACCATGTGCCTGTAGTCTTGGTTTTACAGCTTGACCATTTTGTACTTCTCTAATTTTCATTGCCTGCACTTATATGCTTCATCATTATTTGCCATATTGGCTTCACTGCATCTCCATGTGCCTGTGGTACTCGCAGCGTAGTTGTTGCAGGGTTATCATTTTCACTTGCATCTGTTCATCCCTGAGCACTTGCTGACCTGCTGCACTGCCTTGTTCTCGAATCGGATACATCGCATTGATGCCTTGTATCATTTGCATTTTGTCATTTTGCTTCACTGATGGCATTTGGATTGTATTTGAGTTGTCATCAGTTGCATGCATTCCTCTGCATTCATTGTTGTCCACCCTGGTTTCACTGCTTTGACCTGTCTGTCCTGTGATTGCCACTGACACTTGATCTTGCTGTGACATTGTGACTTGGTTCACTTTGTCACTGCACATCTATATATGCTTGACCTATTTCTATTGTAGTTGTACTTGGGTATACACCGCATATCCATGTGACATTTTCACTTGCATCTGTTAGTCCCTGAGCACTGCTGACCTACTGCATTTACGTAGCAGTTTTACCCTTGTCCCTTGTGGTGACTTTATATTCTGTTGTGGCGAGGTGGTGCACGCGTGCGTGCACTGCAGCCACACTGAATTGACAGATTTTAATCGATATTTCTTTTGTTCTTGATTCATCGACCTGTTGCGTAATTCGTAGGCTGTATTGGCGAGGCAGTACTCGTTAGCGTGTATTGCAGTCAATTAGCATTGATGTTTTTTTAAATTGACATTTCAATTGTTTAAACTGCTTTGGATTTCTGTTTTGTGGATTAACACTGTTTAGTGATATATCTGCCGTTATCCGGTTCTCTTATCGAGAAGTTGGATATACGAGATTTCTGTGACTGTCATCTATATTGAGATTGATTATTATTGCTTCTATGCACTAATAACTGAGTTTGAATTAGACTGATCCGGGTATTATTTTCTTTTGAATGTAATACTCGGGTCAGACCGAGTATTTACAGGTTGTAGATTTTTAGCTTTGGGTTGTTGCTAGAGCTATGAAGACTTTTTATATCAGTTGAAGTGGTCTTCGTCTTGTTGTAGTAGTCAGTGTGTCTGTTTTAAGATGATAATGTATTCATGTATATTAGTCGATAATGTACTTGTATATATAACTTCTTGAGTCGACAGTTGTAGTTGTATCATTTGTATTGTGTCAAAAGTATTGTAACTGATATCAGTTATTGTATATATGAGACTTTTCGTTCCATCTTTATTCCGCATTTATGTTATCTGTGTTATTTTTATATCTATTGTCCTAAACTATTATAGCCACTGTGTAGTAGCTTTGAGTGAGAATCGGTATGTCGGGTTTCCTCTAAAAATGAAATGCATCTTTTATTATCTGACATATCGGCGCTCGCACAAGGCAATTACATAGATGGTCGCTCCTCAACAGCCTTATTCTCCGTGCTAGTTGACAACACTACACCGTAGTGTTCTTGGCTAGCGTGGGTATAAAGGTGGGGCGTCACAGCTTGGTATCGGAGCCTGGAGTTTAGGACAATTATAAAACATATCTTAGATGGAACATGTGTTACAACTATTTGTCGATGTTTTATCTCTCATCTTTACATATGATTATTTTTGACTGTTAGGTATGAATTCCTAACACTTATTCTTGTGTTTTCGGCTTTGAATTGATTTAGCCGATGTTGATTTTGTTTTAATTTGGCAAATTAAAGCCATTTTGACTTTTGGACTTTGTTCCACTTTTGTTCTATGCTATGAGTGTCATTGTGTACCTGTTACACTGTGATGAAAAATAGCTGGACCAGTTGCAAATTGAGTGATTTTGATTTCTCATTCACATCTAGTTTGAATCTCAGCGATTTTGAACTTGATATTTTGTGTTTTCCTCATCTGGATTTCCCTTCGACTTCGGTCACTTTGTTTTTGAGAAATTGCTAATTTCTTGATTTTCAAGACTCTGATTTTGTTTGCCGTTGGTTTCTTTGATAATGATAATTGATTCATTTTGTACTCGACTGCGGCTATTTATTGTTGACTTCGACATTGACTTGATTCTTACTTTTGTTGAAGTCATTTATGCATTTCTGCTCGATTTGCTTTGTTTTTCCAGTTGATAATCGATTCTTCTTTTCTAATTAGTTGTTATCACCTTTGTCGATTTTGATAACTTCTGTTTCTGGAATTTTTGGTATTCCTACTTTGATGAATTTGGAATCGAATTCTTTGGATTCTATTCACATCTTCGTATGTGAATTCTTGTGATTGATTGTTTCTACAATCATTTTTGTGATTTGTCACTTTAAAAATATAAAGGTTTTCTATACTAGTAGTAAATATTAAAATCCTTTTTCTCCAAACGATTTCAAAACTATTTTACTACAAAGCTCTTTTTCTTAAACCGTTTTCCAATCTATTAGTATATACAAGCCTTTATTTCACTCGTATGAGAAATTGAATTAAACGGCCTAGTAAAACAAGTGGTATGAAACGCTTGCGTTTACTTCGTCGGTTAACTCCTGGACTTGTTCGATTGAACCTTTTGTGACAATTTTCTAGTGTAGATTTACAGTTTGTTCGTAAATATTTAAGTTAAGCAAGTGGTTATGGGACATGAAGCTAAATTTTTATATTTACTAGCTTAGTGTAATTGACACTTCTCGTTGATCATGACGATCATTTTATGATTTAGACTAGCAATTGTGCGATGTCTCTTTGTTTGCAAGGTTAGTCTAGACCGCAGTAGTGTGATTCCGACTCACACATATCTTTTTGTTTCCAAGGTTAGACTAGACCGCAGTAGTGTGATTCCGACTCACACATATCTTTTTGTTTCCAAGGTTAGACTAGACCGCAGTAGTGTGATTCCGACTCACACATATCTCTTTGTTCGCAAGGTTAGTCTAGACCGCAGTAGTGTGATTCCGACTCACACATATCTTTTTGTTTGCAAGGTTAGACTAGACACCACTTGTGTGATTCCATTCACACATACCTTTTTGCTTTTTAGTTAGTCTAGACCTTAAATTTGTGTGATTCCACTCACACATATCTTTTTCTCTGCGAGGTTAGCCTAGACCTCAATTTGTGTGATTCCGACTCACACGCGTGGGATAGCGACCCACGGTCTTCGGACCATTCCTGTGTGAAAATTTAATGGATGGCTTCCATGAGATAGCGTCTCGTCTTGTGATACCGGTGTTTTGGAGTTTTCATGCTCCCATTTTGTGATAGGCATTTCCCTTTTCCTTTTTATGGTTTAGGCTAGCAAATGTGCGATGTCTCTTTCTCTGCGAGGTTAGCCTAGACCTCAATCTGTGTGATTCCGACTCACACGCGTGGGATAGCGACCCACGGTCTTCGGACCATTCCTGTGTGAAACTTTAATGGTTAGCCACCATGAGATAGCGTCTCGTCTTGTGATACGGTGTTTTGGAGTTTTTATACTCCCGTTTTTCTGATAGGCCTTTCCCCCCTTCTTGTGATTTCTGGATTTCTTGTGATGATTTCTGGAATTTTGTGTTTCACCAATTTTCGTGATTTCTATTGATATGTTTTTCAATTTTTGCGCATTGGTGAATTCATGTGTTATTGACTTGTTATGAATACAAGTTTAGGGTATGATATCCCTTTCTATCTTTGAGAAGATTCTTGTGACATTTTTGATGAATGAAAATTCATTTGGTATTATATTTCGATGCCAGTTATTTTGATGAGATTTTGACGTGTTAACTTCAGTAACCGTCAATTTTGAAATGGATTTACAAGCGGTTCTCCCGCAATACTGATATTACTAATTTAATCACGTATTTTCAAAATTCCTATTTAAAAAAAAAAGAAGTTGTTTCAAAATATAAATTAAAATTGTTTTCAAAATTATTACAGTTTGCATTTTCAATAGAATGAGGAAGCGATTTAAACGTTTCAGCAAAATCGAGGACTATGACCCCTTTCTTTTACTGGTTCGCTTAATTCCGGACTTGTCCGTTTGAGAATGTGAAATGTTATTTTTAAAACACACAATCCTGCACTTTCAAGGAAACGATAAAGAGATTTAAACGATTTAGCAAAAGTACAGACTATGAAACCATACTTTTACTACTTCGGTTAATTCCGGACTTGTTAATTGAATATTTATGACTTCTGATTATCGTTTTTGATAATCAGATGTTTGTGATTTCTGATTATCGTTTTTGATAATCAGATATTTGTGAAATTTGATTATCGTTTGAGATAATTAAATATTTTTCGATTTGATAATCGAATCTTTGTGATTTCTGATTATCGTTTTTGATAATCAGATATTTGTGAAATTTGATTATCGTTTGAGATAATTAAATATTTTTCGATTTGATAATCGAATATTTGTGATTTCTGATTATCGTTTTTGATAATCAGATATTTGTGAAATTTGATTATCGTTTGAGATAATTAAATATTTTTCGATTTGATAATCGAATATTTGTGATTTCTGATTATCGTTTTTGATAATCAGATATTTGTGAAATTTGATTATCGTTTGAGATAATTAAATATTTTTCGATTTGATAATCGAATATTTGTGATTTCTGATTATCGTTTTTCATAATCAGATATTTGTGAAATTTGATTATCGTTTGAGATAATTAAATATTTTTCGATTTGATAATCGAATATTTGTGATTTCTGATTATCGTTTTTGATAATCAGATATTTGTGAAATTTGATTATCGTTTGAGATAATTAAATATTTTTCGATTTGATCAATCGAATGTTTGTGTTTCTGATTATCATTTTTGATAATCAGATATTTGTGAAATTTGATTATCACTTTTGATGATTGAATATTTGCGATTTTGAGATTTGAGCTTCGTCCTTTTTCTTTGACGATTCAGGTGAGTAATTTGATTTACTCACATCCAATTCGTGCAGTACGTGATTTCTGCTCTGATTCCTTTTCTTCCAATTGCTGGAACTTGATTGATTCTTGCTTTTGATAGTCATCTGATTTTGATTCCTTGATCCCCACGATGTTGATTCTTTTGATTTGAAGCAGTCGAACCTTTTGATTTCATATCTGACACTTCCTTGATTTCAATACTTCCCTGTTGACCTTTGCTTTGCTTATGCATTCAACATTTCCATGCTCTTTTGGTTGTTACCATTTGTCCATTTATTCCTTATGATTGCGAGGACGCAATTTCTTTAAGGAGGGGAGTCTGTAACAACCCGGTATTTCGCATCAATTAATAATCGACATTTAAACGATTAGTGTCGATAGCTAATTGTTTTTTTTGGAAGTTTTAATTGGTTGGCATTCTTTTCTATAATTTGATTAAGGAGGTAAGCGGGCTTTAAAATGCAAATAATTGGCCCACGTTCCCTTTGGGGGTGTGATATTCATCATAGGCCGATGCTCATTCCCTTTTATTCATTCGTTCGCATGCCCTAATTCAAAACAAAAGAAAAATGGTGGTTGTGCTCGTTCGATCAATTAGGGTTTACGGGAAATTTATGATTGCCGACTTTCAATCGACCAGTGTCTCTCGAGATGATTTCGGCCGCGATAAGATGTTGGGTTCTTCGGTGACAAAGGTGAGTGAATCGATCTCACTCACATCTAATTCACTCGAATTCTTTGATCTTCGTTCGTTTATAATTGTTTGAAGTTGTCATTCGATTTGTGTTGGCCATCAATTTTGTAGTGATATTTGAGATTTTTCACTGATTTTCATTTCATAACGGTTTCGAATGTGAATTGTTCGATTCCGATCATTTTGGTCTTCGTGGTTGAACTTGCAACTGATTTATTTCCTTTGCGACTTTTGTCATTCGAGCAATTAGATATGCATTAGAGTATCATTGGTATCCATCTCCTTACGGAGTAGTGTTGTGACTTTTTACTTGTACCCACTGCAAGTTGTAATTTCAGGCTATAGTGAAAATTGAGCTTCATTCTTCCTGAAGTCACTTGTGTCCCTCATCAGTCGAGTGTGCTTGTCTCGATCTTTGACTTCATATGTATGCACTATCCACCTGTAGCATAGCTAACTAAGTATCATACACTACTCGAGACTTGCACTTAAATGTCAGTTCCATTTGTTCCATTAGTGTACTGTCTCAAGCTCGAGTGTGCATTGTCATGTGCATTGAGTTGTAGATGCATCATTGTATATGATCCCCTCTTTGGTCTTGGTTGTTTAGTTGTATGCATATGCACTGATTTGTTCATCACTAGTCTTTGCATTACCCTGTACATTAATTTCCTGTAGTTTATGTCACTGTTTGCTTGCGTATACTTGTATTGCAGTGCTTCATCTTGTTCTCTGCATACTTGAACTGTCATTTTTTTTCACTTGTTCATATGCCAGTTAGCTGCTGCATATATGTGCTTTTTGATTGCACTGTCCATAGCAGTATCATGGTGACAGACTTGATCACTTGAGATGACTGCTTGGTAGCTTTTGTTGTTGTCCAGTTTGTACTTGCCTTGTTGAGTTTGTACTTGCCTTTGCCTTGTTGCTGTGACATTCTAGATTGCATTATTGCTACTACTTGAATTTGTAGTTGTCCAATTGCCTTCTGATACTTTTGACCATTTGTATACATACATTCATGTATGTATACAAATGTATGTTCACTTTTGCGCATTCATGTGTTTGCTGTCTTATATGATGGCACTTGACTTATAGCCTATCTAGTTTCATTTTGTTGTTTACTGCCACTTTTGTTCGCATTTTTATCACACAGCCACTTGGGCATTTATGTTGTTCAATGCAACTTTGGTTCGCATTTTTATTTTACAGACATTTGAACATTTTCTATTGTAAATAGTGTGTGCTGTGGTGCCATATCTATGGTGCCCTCACCTTCATACTACTCTGTTCATATAGTTGTGTCTGCACTTGTATCTCTTGTGCACTTTGACTCTCTTGTGCCTTTTTGAACTAGTGCACTTGACCATGTGCCTGTAGTCTTGGTTTTACAGCTTGACCATTTTGTACTTCTCTAATTTTCGTTGCCTGCACTTATATGCTTCATCATTATTTGCCATATTGGCTTCACTGCATCTCCATGTGCCTGTGGTACTCGCAGCGTAGTTGTTGCAGGGTTATCATTTTCACTTGCATCTGTTCAACCCTGAGCACTTGCTGACCTACTGCACTGCCTTGTTCTCGAATCAGATACATCGCATTGATGCCTTGTATCATTTGCATTTTGTCATTTTGCTTCACTGATGGCATTTGGATTGTATTTGAGTTGTCATCAGTTGCATGCATTCCTCTGCATTCATTGTTGTCCACCCTGGTTTCACTGCTTTGACCTGTCTGTCCTGTGATTGCCACTGACACTTGATCTTGCTGTGACATTGTGACTTGGTTCACTTTGTCACTGCACATCTATATATGCTTGACCTATTTCTATTGTAGTTGTACTTGGGTATACACCGCATATCCATGTGACATTTTCACTTGCATCTGTTCGTCCCTGAGCACTGCTGACCTGCTGCATTTACGTAGCAGTTTTACCCTTGTCCCTTGTGGTGACTTTATATTCTGTTGTGGCGAGGTGGTGCACGCGTGCGTGCACTGCAGCCACACTGAATTGACAGATTTTAATCGATATTTATTTTGTTCTTGATTCATCGACCTGTTGCGTAATTCGTAGGCTGTATTGGCGAGGCAGTACTCGTTAGCGTGTACTGCAGCCAATTAGCATTGATGTTTTTTTAAATTGACATTTCAATTGTTTAAACTGCTTTGGATTTCTGTTTTGTGGATTAACACTGTTTAGTGATATATCTGCCGTTATCCGGTTCTCTTATCGAGAAGTTGGATATACGAGATTTCTGTGACTGTCATCTATATTGAGATTGATTATTATTGCTTCTATGCACTAATAACTGAGTTTGAATTAGACTGATCCGGGTATTATTTTCTTTTGAATGTAATACTTGGGTCAGACCGAGTATTTACAGGTTGTAGATTTTTAGCTTTGGGTTGCTGCTAGAGCTATGAAGACTTTTTATATCAGTTGAAGTGGTCTTCGTCTTGTTGTAGTAGTCAGTGTGTCTGTTTTAAGATGATAATGTATTCATGTATATTAGTCGATAATGTACTTGTATATATAACTTCTTGAGTCGACAGTTGTAGTTGTATCATTTGTATTATGTCAAAAGTATTGTAACTGATATCAGTTATTGTATATATGAGACTTTTCGTTCCATCTTTATTCCGCATTTATGTTATCTGTGTTATTTTTATATCTATTGTCCTAAACTATTATAGCCACTGTGTAGTAGCTTTGAGTGAGAATCGGTATGTCGGGTTTCCTCTAAAAATGAAATGCATCTTTTATTATCTGACATATCGGCGCTCGCACAAGGCAATTACATAGATGGTCGCTCCTCAACAGCCTTATTCTCTGTGCTAGTTGACAACACTACACCGTAGTGTTCTTGGCTAGCGTGGGTATAGAGGTGGGGCGTCACCGGCGGTTCTGTAGTTGCTATTCAGAGGGTTCATGGGTGTGGAGAGATTTCCCCACATCCTTTCCTTTCTCCTTTCTTCTAGACTCGTGCAATTCCACGATACAACAATCTCGAGCAACGCCTTGGTCTCCTTTCACAATTCCGACTCCGTGTTCGGTAGGGAATTTCATTGTGAGGCACCACTGGGCCAACGCGTTCTTGAAATCGGCTAATGCAGGCCGCCTTAAGAATGCGTTTTATGCTGACATTTCATC
This sequence comes from Allium fistulosum, assembly GCA_030737815.1. NCBI lineage: Eukaryota > Viridiplantae > Streptophyta > Magnoliopsida > Asparagales > Amaryllidaceae > Allium > Allium fistulosum. The sequence continues at coordinate 269,737,977 of CM060902.1, read as the reverse complement.
CACAATCACAAATTTTGAATGAGGGTGACTCATTATTCTCCCTCTCCAAGTTCTACAGGTAGGTCAATGGTTCCCACCGGCTGCTTGGGTTCTCTGGTAAACCCCTGAATCTTCGTTTGGCACGCAGACACGCTTTTCATGCCTATCTTCATTTGATCGAAAGTACATTTGAAAAGTAAATTAACCAAGCTTCCACTGTCAACCAATACTCATCGGACTACTGCGGGCCTGATTCTTACTGTTATCACCATTGGATCAGGAGTTGTGGCCTCGACTCCTTCGGTGTCTCAGTCACGTAATACTATGTCATTATTTAGAACCTTTTGCTGCTTGACCGGAGTTTCACCATCTATTGTCAAACACGATCTCTTCGGGGCATGCTTTAGTGAACTTGCGTATCGCTCCATCTCCACCAAACTTCTTTGTGCAGGGTGTAGTCCCTCAGATATCATTCCGATAATGAGCCTTTGGTCAGTTCGTTTCGACCCTTCCTCACTAGTTCCAGTTGATTTCTTTGCTCCCTAGGAGGTTGAGGGACTACAACCTGGCTGGGTTTTTGCAGCCCTTTTAAATACTATTGAAGCTTATTGTCGTGAATTAATCCTTCAATGAGGTTCTTAAGGTGGCGGCATTCGTTCGTGTTGTGCTCGTGCATCTCGTGGAAGCGGCAGAACTTCCCTGACCGCTTCTGCTGTTTTGTTGCCTCCTTTTTAGGGGGTTTTCTATACACTTCAGTTTCTTGCATTGCGAGATAAATCTTTTACAGAGTATCATTCATGGGGTATAGTCTCCTAGTCCAAACTCTCTAAACCTTTTGTTGCGGCCACCACCATTTTTCTTGTCAGAGTTCTGATTTCCTCTCTTCTGGTTTCCATTCTTCTCTATTGTTCCTAGGTTATTACCGGGGCTGCGTGCGTTTTGATTAGCCGTCGTTCCATTCTATTCGATGTTCATCTATTGTATTCCAACGACCTTTCTTTCCAACTCCTGCGCCTCTTCCAACCTCAAGCACTGGCTTGCTTCATCTTGATCCATTTTCCGAACTCCGTCTCCAGATGAATAGCGCGGACTAAAGCCATAAAAATCATGTCTTCATTGGGATTTCTCACCTCTGTCACCGCTGTGTTGAACTTTCTCATGGACGATCTTAATGACTCGTTGCGACCTTGAACCAGTCCGGATAGAGACATGACGTCCTTTGGTTGTGCAGTATAAAGTCTGGATTGGTCAAGGAATTTCATTGCAAGTTGGTCAAAGGTAGAAATAGATTTTGGGGGAAGTCTGGTGAACCACATAGATGCAACGCCTTCCTGAAAAATGGAGAAACATCGGCAGCATATGGCTTCCAGAGCATTGGCTCCGTCCATATACCAACTATACTTGTACAAATGGGGTTTTGGATCCTTAGTTCCGTCGTAGGAGGGAATGGTTGGCATAGTGAATTTGTCTAGGTATCTTTCATTCAAGATCTCATCGGTAAAAGAGGTCCGACTTGGGGCAGATCCCCACTCATCATCCTTTTGACTTTTACTTTCATCCATTAGTCGCTTGACCATGTCTGCTATATATGCCTCTAATGTCCGGTGGTCCTGGGGGCGGCAGTCAGTCACTTCGCCAAGTGTTTGGTTCGACAAACGATCTTGGCACATGGGTTGATGCCTAGGCTCTCCTATCTTTAGGAGAGCCATTCCTACAGGACCCCATGTAACGACCCGGAATTTTCGACTCCGAAAATTCCGGGTCGTTACATTTGGTATCAGAGCGAGGTTAAGCGAGAACCTTGGCTCTGTTGGGATTACTCGTTAAGGATAGGGTCAATGGTACCCTAGAACGAGTTGAGTGTATATATATATGAAAGCGTACTTGTTATTTTTATATATAAAGATTTTAAATGATTTTACATAAGAATATATTTTGATATATAAAATGATATTTCTTTCTAAATAAATATTTTGGAAATTGGTTGTTAAAATATTGGAATTAAATTAAGTTAATAGTAATACAACCAAATTAAAATTGAATAAAGTTAAGTTTGAAATGAATTCAAACTGAAATTAAAATCTTGAATTTGTAGAAGTGTTATCAAGAATAAAGATAATAATGAATTGGTTTCTAGATATGATAATCTTGGTTATTATCATAATGGTAGTTGTGTCTAATAATGAAATGTTGTTAATGATTAAGTAAAATGAAATGTTTTAGGGAAATAATCTTAGATGAGTATAATTTGGAAAATTTAAAGAAATTTGTTTTTGAATTAAACCAAAGGTGGTTTAAAAATTTAAGGTATAATATTAAGGATGATTTGAAATAACTCTTAGTGTTGAGTTTTAAATTGGAATGTGATATGAAAACCCAAAGTGATAAGTTTTTGAATTTAAGTGGGAAGAATATTAATCTGAAGTTTAAAATTTGAATGGGAATTCAAATTGTGTAAAGTCGACCGGATTAAGTAAATTTAACTTGGAGGAAGTTAAATAAGTTTGAATGAATAACTTGAATTGGAAATTTCAAGATGAAATTTAAATTTAACTTGGGTAGTTAAATGGTTAATTTAAATGGGAGTTATGAGTGATCTCAAAATGGGTTTGAGATTTGGAAATTGAAAATGGATAATAAATTAGAATCTGAAGATTAAATTTTTTTTGAATTCTTATTTGAACTTTGTAATAAGTTAAATAAAGATAATTTTAAAATGGAATTTTGAAATTTGAATTCAGAATTAAAAGGTTTAAAGATTTAATTTGTTAAAATTAAAAATAAAGGTTGAATTAATTTAAAAGTAAAGGAATTGTGATTTAAGGAATTAAATCAATATTTAAAAATTTTAACTCGAATTTATATAATTTGAGATAGTTTAAAATTGAGATTTAAATTGAATTATTTCAAACTGAATTTGATTTGAATAAATGGGAATTTTGATTTAAGATGAATAAGTTTAAAATTTAAATGGAAAATTTGAATTGAATTAATTTGAAATAAAAATTGAAGATTGAATGAGTTCAAAATTCAAATGGGAATTGGGATTAATTCATATAGAAATTAAAATAATTTGGAATTGAAGTGGATTCAATTTGAAATTAATCCAAATTAATTTGAAATAATTTGGAATTCTGATTAAAGTTGAATAAGTTTAAAAATCAAATGGAATTTGATTTGAATTTGGAAAGAAATTGAGGATTAATTCAACTTGAATTGGGGTTAAATCAATTTCAATGGAAATTGAAGTATTGAGTCAATTTAAATGGAAGTGGAAATTTAAATTGAATTGATGGAAAATTAAGTGGAAATGGAGATTGGGAAATTAAACAGTTTGGCTCTGGATTATTTTCAAAATAAATTGTTTTAATACAAATATATTTTTTCCAAACTATTTACTATACAATCTTCTTCTTTAACCCCAAACTATCTTATACTTATTTTACAATTATTTTGGAACTATTTAACTATTTTGAAACTGTCTTATAAACTAATAACTATTTTTCAACTACTTATCTATTTTAAACTTTTTCAAGCTATTTTTAAATTTAAATTGGTCAGAGTTCAAACTGTTTGTAATTGAAGCAATAACTCAATTGGAATTGGGAGAAATTGTGAATAAGTGAATAGGAATCTAAAGGAAATGTGAATAGAAATGAGAATTGATTTGGCTGATAACCAATAAAGATAAATACGTAGGATATACGTATATTATTCTATTCGCATAGTAATTTGATCCAGATTCGAACACAGAATTTTGAGATAATATTATCGATCCGAGTTGGGATTTTTCGCTCGATTTTCGACGGCGAACCTGGATATGGATTTTTGATTGGTTCTGGATATTCTCTATCATAGTTGTGACTATGCAAGGAGAATGACAGTTTCTAATCAAGAAACCAGATCTGAGTCCGCACTAGGAAGTCGGGTGGACGATACTAGTTCGGAAGTGAAATTGTGTGATCGATTGAGCGATCAGATTGACATTGTGTACGGATGATATGTGTACATCGTACGGATTTGAATGAAATTGATATTGAAGATTTGTGGATAAGAACTGTAAAATGGTTTTTGAAAAGAAATATGGTTAATAACTTTATAAAAGATTTATCAAATGTGAATATTTGATTTAGAATAAAATAAAGTTATATATCCTTGTTATATAAGGTAAATCTTCCCTTGTTGAATCTATTGCTAAAAGAAAAGGGTTTTGAAATATTTGAAGTATAAAAGAGGTTTTATACAAAGTTTGAAATGATCCAAAGATTTTCAAAGTTATATATATCTATATCTATATATATAAAGGATCTTATGAGAATGATTTTGGAAAAGGTTTTGGGAACCTATGGATTTTGGAAAGGGCTTTTGATTTTTGGGAAAATCAATTTTGAATTTTGGAAAGCCTAGTTTGAGAATTATCGATTTTGGTAATCGATTTTGTGTAAAGGAGATTTTGATAAATCATAAAGGGTATGATTTGAAGATACTATAAGTATATAGTATAAAGTGTTTTGAGAATAGCTCTGGGGAAAAAGGCGCTCCCTTAAAATGAACTTCTCAGGAGTGCCACTGGGTGGTACTGCCTTGAACCCCAAGGGGGGATTCTAAAGTTGATCCTGTGAGGAGTCCGGACAAAACTAGTTCCTGAGGATTATTTGTGTAGCGAAAGTCGAGGGGCTGGTGCCCACAGAGGCATTTGAGTTATGCTGTGACAACAATTTAACTCGATGTCACTGCGATCTACTGCAGACCATAGCGGAAGTCATGTGTGCCGCTGAGAGCCAACTGTCTACGTTTGATTTTATATCGGTAGACTGTGACACTATGGTAACATAGCGAAAGTCGTTTGAGCCGCTGAGAGCCAACAGTCTGCATTTGATTTTATATCGGTAGACTGCGACCTATGTGGAGGAGTTTCATTTTGACAGCGAAATCGTGTGTGCCGCTGAGAGCCAACAGTTACATGGACTTTTGCTGCGACGGCAACGTAACCCTGGAATGTAACTGCGATCTGTTGTGGGTTCCATGCTGTTATCAGTTACATGGACTTTTGCTGCGATGGCAACGTAACCCGTGATGTAACTGTGACCATGGATGGGGGTGATGATTTCCAAAGCATTCTCACCAAAGATATTTCCTCTATTTTCAAAAACGTTTTCGATATTTTCAAATAAAGTATTTTCCAAATATTTTCACTGGGTGTTGAAAATGGGTCTGCTAAGTACTTATAGATTTTCAGTCTTATGCCTGATCAACGTATGACCGAATTTCTGTGAGAACGAGAATGGACTTGTTGAAACATCGAGTTATAAAAGTATTTTTATAAAAACTATTTTTGTAATATTATATAGATTTTAAAGTATTTTTTTAAAAAAAAAATTAATATAAAGAGAGTTTATAGTTTAAAATGTTCAATGAGAAATTTATCTGATAATAAGTAAATAAGTAACTTTGGCTTCGTTCCTTTTCGAGGACGAAAAGATTTAAAGGGGGGAGGAATGTGATAACCCGGATTTTGGAACATCTGTTAATTGATAATTAATTGGATTAATTAATAAAAATACTGATTTTATTTGGATTAATAAATGAAATTCTGATAATTAGAATATATCTGGATATGTAAATAGATGAATTTGAACTATAATAAATACTGACTTATAAATATCTAGAAAATATTCATTTGATAACATTTGTTTAATGATCTTCTTTTATAATTATTTAAATTGGCAAAATTAATATTTCAAACAATGATAATAATGATTGTTTATATATAGATATAAATAGATTTTCAAATTGAATTTGTGTTGATTTTAAATTAAATTTTAATTTAAAATTGAATCTGAATTTTTAAAGATATATATCCTAAGTATATTTTGGAATTAAATATTTTATATATGATTTATTTAGAATATAATTAGTTTTTATTTTTTTTAAAAAGGGTTTTGTTTATATAAATTTAAAATTACTTATTTAATAGGAAAATAAATATAAAAGCTTTATATTCACATTTTAAAATAAATAAAAATGTATTATTACAAGTGTTAAATTATAAAGGCTTGTTATAACATATTTATGCATGGAAGTTACAAATGTAAGCTAAAGACATTATCTAAATACAAGTGTAAACAAATTATAAAATGTAATTACAAGTGTAAGTATTTTAACAAGTGTCCTTAATTTCTTAGAATAACTAATAAAAGATAAAACTAAGTTATATAAACATCTCCATACCTCTCTTGCTTTTTCTTTGGTCAGATCAAATGTTAAAACAAAGAGAAAAAAAAATCCATAAACCAGTAAATTAAAATCAAAACCAGAGATTTTCAGCCTAGAAATCTCAAACCTGGAAGCAAAAGCAATCATAAGGATTCAAATTTAAACTGAAGTGATCAAAGCAAAAGTAAGCAGTGTTCAACTCAATTGTAGAAGATCAGATCGAAGTCAGGCAAACCAAAATTCCCAGTTTTCAAATCTAAAGCAACCAAAGCATCATCATCTCTGTTTCAAAGAAAGAAGATTCAACTCGAACAAATAACAGCAAGCAATCTTCATTTTTTCAAAACAAAAGATCAAATAAGTGCCAGTTTTAAATCAAAACCTGACTTCTCTGTTCAAAGCAGGTGAGTGATCTGACCTAGTTTCCTCTGTTTTTAGAAATGCCAGTGAGTAAACATACCATCTCGAAGTTTAAATCTTGATAATTGATTTATGGAAATTTTGGGCTTGCTATCTTTTGTAAATATGGAGTTTGTGTTGTTTTGCTGTTTATTTGGAGCTATACTCTGACATGTTCTTCAATATTTTTGCTACTGAGGAAACAGAGAAAATCTTAAATACTTCTTCATAAATAATTTAAACTTAGGAATTTAAATTAAATAAGTTTGTTTGAACTAAAGTCATGGTTTGGAATTTTGTTTGGGAAGTTACAGTGTGATATGGACACTGGATATTCAAGTTTACAGGGAAAAGGAATCATATGTTAAAATTCGAATGTTTTAAATCGTGAGTTTGATTTCATATCTTGATCAAGTATACAAAGGTAGGATTTTTAAAACAAAAACGATGATTTTTAGGTGAGTATACATGGTGCAGATCCTAAATGAACCCAAAATGCAATTTCATCGATTTCTGTTAATTTAACAAATTTTAAATGTTGAAATTTTTTGTATATCTAGCTTGAGGGTTCTCGAATATAGGAAAAATGCTAGAAAAATTTTCTATTATGAGATTTGTGGAGTCGAATCGATAATAGGGTTTGGGTTTGAGTTTTCCCTGTGTGCTGTGAAATGTTGATATCGTCGCCCCGTGATGATCGAGCTACTCGAAATTATGGGAGATGGTCGAGGAGAGTATGGACGTGGGGTGTCCGAAGCGTCGTTGCCTCTGATGATCGGAGGCGATGTCAAGGAGAAGTTTTCTGGTTGAGGTGAGTTCCAGTTTTGGGTCATTTGACTCGATTTTGGATTAAGGAAGAGATGGTCGGATCTGGAGCTCGAGTGGGATCGCGAGGTCATCAATGACTGGTGGGTAGCCCGGCGAGGCGTCGGAGTTGGTCAGGCCAACGTGCACGTGCACGTGCACGTTTGATTTGAGGATTGTCGGGGAAGAAGCAATGTCTCGGGGTTGGTCTCGGGGAAGAAGGCGTTTTGCTCGAGTCAGGCTTCGGGTTTTTCGTATGGGTTATCTTGTAACTATTTTAAGTTTAAACTAAACTAAAAAAAAGAGAAGTAAAGACGAAATACTCGGGTCTGGACTTGGGTATATGCCGGGTTGAACCCGAAGTGAGTAATTTATAACAGCTTTAAAATTTTATTAAAGCAAGTTTAAAAATCTAAAAAAAAAATGAATCTAGTTGAATCATTTCTTAAAATCTATTCCTTATATAATAGATGGTATTAAAAAGTAAAGTTAAGGAAGTTATAATTTGTTAAGTTAAAACTTTAAATTATTTTAATCTTAATTTAAAATGTATTTAAGTGCTAATTAAAGGATAAAATATTTTAAATTTATATGTAAATGATAATTAAGTAATAAATTAAGATAAATGGTTTATCTTAAAAAATTAATTAAGGTCTTGGATAATTAATGATTAATTAAATTAATGTAAGTAATTAGAATTACTTAATATAAGTAATTAAAGGACTAATTTGTTGAGGGCTAATTAATTTAATTAATTATTAGAGAATAATGGATTAATTAATTAAAGATTAATTAATTATAGGATGATTAATGAATGTGATTAATTTAAGATAAATTATTGAATATGGTTAATTTAAAGTAATTAATTATGGTACAAATAAATAAATGAGAGTAATTAATGGTTAAAGGATAATTAATTTATGAATTAATTACTTAATGTAAAGATTAAGTAATTAATGTAATTAATTAAAGAATAATTAAGTAATTAAAGGTTAAGTAATTAATGTAAGTAATTAAGAGTTAATTAATTAATGAGTTAAATTAAATCAATTTTTTTTTTGTGAAATTAATCTTGTTTATGGATGATTAAATTGTAGTGAATACCTTTGATTGTTATTAACTCTGGTATGTACTTTGTAATGTTCTGTGATATGAAATGTTTTGTTTAACCTATGATAAATATGAGTTATTTATCTGAAATAGAATTGTTGTGGAAATATGACATTCGGAAGTTAAATTGAATTGTTTAAACTTAAACAACTTGGTTTAAAAAGATGGTATTGAATTCGAAGAGACCGGGATTGGATATCAGCGATATCCGGAACCACTTCGATTAGTAATCTATAATTCTTTATAGATTGATATGTGAAATCTAATAGGCCGGTTTGGGATAATATGGACCATTTAAACTAAGTTGGATACTTAGATATTGTTCTGTGAAAATAAGTGTTAACTATATAAGATGTTTACCTATAGTAAAGTACGAGTTACCCCGGGTTTAAATAAGTTCTATGAATTGAAATTTCATGTTAGATGAGTTTACTCACGCTGGTTTCCAGCCTGACCCGGGTGTTACTTTGATGTAATGCTCGGGTCAGACCGAGTATTACAGATTTCCAGGTAAGGACGTTCTGGAGCTCAAGAGGCGAGATGGATGGCAGGAACGTATGGAGTTTGCCGCTGTGTATTTAAGAACTTATTGATAGTAGTCTGGGACAGATTGATAACTGTCTAGTCTATTTGTGTATATGTTGTAACTCTGATGTATTGAATGTAAAGTAACAATTACAGTTTTTCTTTGTATAAATGCTATTATTTGTTATTATATTTAGTCCGCTGCGAATGTGAGATGTTGTGTTTTCTTTCTTCTTTCTATTCTTCTTCTATCTCTTTCTTCTTTTCCTTAACAATTCAGAATTTTCGGAGTCGAAAATTCCGGGTCGTTACACCCCATTGGCTTGCATTTGGCCTAATTGGGGTGGTCTGGGTGTTTCTAGCATTATCTAATGCGTCGACATCCTCCTCTACCTAATTACCATATTCTCCGCCTTCCGGATCGAAGAGGTTCACAACTACGTCCTCCAGTGGGGTTTTGGCTCCTTGATTCGAATTCAAATTTGGTTGTCTTGCGTTAGGTAGGGCACTTTCATTATCCTCTAAGTCACACCCTGTTGTTATCATTTTAAATGGCAGTAGCTGGTTCAGGGATAGCTCTTGGAGCGGGGTTTGATTATAGAGTTATCAGACTATTGAGCTTTTCCATTAGAGCCTTTTGACTATCTTCCATTCTCTGATTGATTTCTTCAGCCATCTTATAAAACTCATCCCTGGTAACAATTTCATGCTGACTAGAGGACCCTTGTGCTTGATTCCCTAAGTCAGCGGCGTTTACTTCAGCCTATTGGGTGCTAACACCTTCCGTGGCTATTGCTGTTCCTATGGACCTTCCAGAGGCAGTTCTTTTCCTTCCAGGAGCCATTGATTTTTAAAACAGAAAGTTCTATAAGCAAATATTAGAGATATAACTTCTGGATCTATGCAATCCAAACTAGATAGCTAGATCTAGATCCTAGGTTGAAAGTGGAGATCTAACTTCTGGACCTATGCAATCCAAAGTAGACAGCTAGATCCGAATCCTGGGTTGCAAGTTCTCAGTAAAAGCACCAAAATGTTGACCTAAAAAATAGACCAACACCTTGGGTTGGTTTTGAAAGCACTAGTCCTGTCTTTACAGAGCAATATCAAAGATCATAGATATAGAAAAGAAACAGTAAAAGAAAATAGACAGAGGATTTTTATAGTGGTTCGGCTGTTAACGAAGCCTACGTCCACTTTATATTTTTATTATAGGCTGATTGTTGTTACAAAAGTAGTTTGATTACAAGGCTTTGGCTATTTCTTAGCTAGATTAAATCCCTAGAGTTAGAATTCACCGGAGAATCACGGTGAATTCCTTCTGAGATCATTGTGAGGGAGGTAGGAAGTGAAGAATAATCCCAGTAGAGCTTCAGCAATTAATCCGGCCCAGCCCCTATTTATGTTGCAGGTAGCATGCTATTTATAAAGGTTGGAGGGTTTCTGGGCCAAGCCGTCATTATCAGCTCTCAGATTGACTACATGCGACCTAGGGGATTTAGGTTGGCTAAATGAGCCAACACCATGGGTCGCGGGTGACCAATGGTGTTTAGGTCACTGGCGGCCCCATGGGTCGTTGGCGACCCATAGACTTAGCTTATTTCGTCGACCGAGTTCCACCTCCTTTCTTTGTATTCCCGAACTTGCTTATTCGTGGTTTTGAAGAAGTGCAAGGGTTGCTGACGATCCGACCACAGAGGACTATCCATGATTCCAAAATTGGAGATGTTTTCATTGGCATTCATCATTGTCGCCACGTGTCGATGGCAAGTCACCAGCTGCTTAGGTTCACACACTTGTTGGGCTATAGGGATGCTGGTCTCTTGGCTTCATTGACTCCAATCGTTGCCTTAACCATATAGCTTGGCCCTTGTCGAACTCTAGTCATAACTTCTCTAGTTAGTTCCTGAATCATCCTGCCGGCTTAAGGTTGCCTGGTTTTCTTTTGGTTTCTACTGGGTTAAAAACCTGGATAACAATTTCAATTTTTATTCCAGTCAATTTCGATTTTAATTTAAATCAATTTCAATTTCGATTTAAATGGTTTAATTTATTGCCTTGATTTTCGATTCAAATCTCATTTCAATACCCTTTCAGTTTATATAAATTCGAGTCTAATTTCAATACACCGATTTAAATCACATAAACCAATTTAAGTTCAATGTTTAAATTTTAAGATTCAAACCTTTTAAAATAATCCAATTTCCATAATTCAAATAAATCGACTATAACATCGAAATTTCAAATTGAATTCTTTACCCAAATTCCTTTAACAAATTTGAATTCCAACATTTCCAAGCTTGAATTTTAAGATAATCCAGCTCAAATTTTAAAATAATCCAATTCAAACGCATCAAAATCATTTAATGGTTGGATTCCAAACATCGATCTTCTTACAACATTTCCTTTTATTTATTAAAGTCATAGAAAATTTGCAAACGCTTTTTATTGCTCTTTTTAAGAAAAATATATATTATTATAAAATAAAATAAAAATTAGAATTTAAATTTTATAAATGAAATTCAAGTTAATTCCAAAAACTAATTTTTATTTGATTCACAAAATTAAATTCTTTATAATATATAAATATCTAAAGGTTAGATTTTAAAGCCTTTTAAAATTCGATAAATAAAACTCAATTTTCACCGAACGGTGATAAATCACAATTCTGCCAAAGCAGTCAGCTGTGCATCAAAATTCATATACCAGATAGGATATTCAACGTCCATATCAAATTTAAATGTCCAGGCGATCAATCATATCAATAGTGGTAATAACGGCGTGATAACACAGAAAATATCAAAACTACTAGCAACATACAGCAAATCAACAATATCATCCATCACAAAATAAGTTAACATCCAAATCAACCAATTCAACCATACCAAACTACAATCAACAGTTATCAATGTCGGGATGTTTAACTAAAGGTGATATGCAATCCAAGCTCGATTTTAAACATCAAATTTAGACGCCTATCTAATAAGTGTGTAAAATGTCAAATTTTCCCTATCAAATTTATATGCCACATTCATCATATGCTATCAATTATAATATCAAATTTATAAATAAAATTTAAATGTCGGTTTTTACTATCAATCAATTCAAATCCAACCAATTCAATTTCAGTCAATAAATCACAATAGCTAACTAGTTATCGATAACGGGCGTTTAACTAGCAATTCAATTTAAATTTCACTTTGTTAATTGGTTTAACTAACAGTAGGAAAGTTAGTACTTCATGAGTGTTTAAAACACTCACCTTTTACTTGAACTGAAATTTTTTCAGTGTCAAATAAATTCCAATCCAGCTCCATGTCGTAGCCTTCGTCGTTACGATTCCAATGCCACTTGCTTCGCTTGAATCGGACCTCGTATGAAGAAGATACGCTTTAATTAATATTCGATAAAATTAAAAACATAATTAACCAATTAATTAGCTTAATTATATAATTAATTAACCTCTCCAACCCCTTCCCTACCATTTGAACTCAGCACGTAACATAACCCAAGCCACGCGACCAAGCACCATCGTGCGTGCACAACCAATGACCACCAGACGATCAACTGCCACCACCACGACCACCATGCTCCGCTCTACCCACGGTCAGAACACTCAAGCACGCGCGCATGTAGGTGCGTGAAAACCGTAAAATTGCCGCGCCTTCTAGCCTCGATTCTGGTGAATTCATGCACAACCAAGTCAATTCAACCGTTGGATGTGTAGATCTCTTCGAGATCTTCAAATTTCCTTTTGGAAGCATTTGAACCCAATGAGTGGATGAGGATAAATAATAACGGCCTTATATAGAAATCTTACGGCACTGTTCATCCGAGAAATTTTCGAACTCCAAACGGTGCGTGCCGCCTGACATTCCTAATGTTTTATCCTCATTCCGAACACAATGGAACTAGTCTTGAGGCCTAATTCGATCGTATGCAGAATATAGCTTTTCAAAATCAATTTAGTTTAATTAAATTCTGAAAATGTATTCTACGTGTTTCAAGCTCACACAGCCAAACAGAATGTCCGATCAATACGAAACTTGAAATCGTATAATAACTCACTATTACGGATCCGATGAAATTACTTTCGTCGAAATCCAAGATAGTGGCCAAAATGGCTATTTTTACTCGTTAATTAAAAAAAGTAATTTCCATAAATTAATTTAATCACTTTAAATTCAATATTTAAGTTTAACAATCTTCATTGTTGTTTAAATAAACTTTAAATCAACTTCCGACATCATTTTCATTCACGTTAAATCCAGAATTCAATTATTTAAAAAATTGCAATATTAAATTTAAACAATTTATTATCCAATGAATCACCATATTTCAATATAAGTTATTTAACTTATAAAATTAATTTTTAAAACGATTTCAGATAATAGAATAACTACTTTCATTTACAGTCATTCAATATTTATTATTCAATTCCAACTATTGATTATAACACATTCAATATATAGAATTCCGTTTCAATACTGATTATTGCCTAAATCAGTGAAATTAATTATTTCAAATTTTATTCATGTTCATATTCAATACTTACATAAATAAAACATTAAATTTTATTTCTAACTGTTTTAATTCAATAATTATATTAAATTTAATAATTTAAAATAGTTAAAAATACGGGTCGTTATATTCTCCCTCACTCAAAACTTTTCGTCCTCGAAAAGGGGTTAAGTAGAGAATTTAACACCTGATAAATTTTATTCAAAATTATCAACTTACAAAACATTAAAATTTTATTTAAAAACTTTTACCATGCTTCTACTACTCCACTCCGATCGGTTTACGGAAACTACGAATTATAAAAGATAAGCTATAAAATTTAAAACCTCAAAAAATTTCTAACTCCTGAATTTACAGAAAATTTCGGCAGAGTCTCCTTTGCACGGCTCAATCAGAAAAAATTTCCAATACATTATATAACACAAATATACATCTCATCTCAATGATGAGGCATCCCGTAGGAAAAAATATAAAAGTGCGGTGTATTTCGAGATATATATACCTTATTAATTATTAATACAAATGAGTTCGCTCGTACTGAGCAAGCAAAAGCATATAAAATCCGCGTATACATCCAACAGTCTTCGTATGTACCTATCTCAACTCAATTTAAGATATTAGTCATATATAAAGATATAGAAGGCATGTATAAGCTTAATAGACTATATAACATGAATTTTGAATTCAAATCAAAAGTATAAGCACTAACACACAACATACAACAATCATATACAATTAAAACAGTTACAACGACGATTTACAACAAAAGAGACCATTCAATTAATAATATTCATCTTATTAATCCAATTAACTCATAACTATGTGAATTTTACATCATCCAATGTCAATATTTAATTTATACACTTCATTTCTTATTAACATCCAATTTTTATTAACATTTTGTTGGTTTACTTTCAATTTATTTACACTCAATTTTTATTAACATTTTATTGGTTTACTTTCAATTTATTTACATCTATTTCATTTACATTCAATTTATTCACTTCGATTTGTTAAATTTCAATTGTTTCACTTTATGTTTAACATATTTCATATAAATTCATTTATGAACCATTTTATAAAATTATTCCATTTAATCTTGTTTAAGTTAAATTTTATTTTATTACCACTTAGTATATTCTTTTTGACTCACTACATTTGTTTATTTCATTTATTCATCTCATTAACTCAAGTAAATTTTATTTTATAACTCAAATTCATATTAATAAAATTTTCTTTTCTCATAATTAATTTCATTCAACTTATTAAGTTAAATTCATCTTATAATTCATTTTGTTAACTTATTCCATATTAAATTAGTTAACATTCAATTTTATTGAAACTCGTTCCATTTGCATTTAATTTATTTACATCCAATTTTAAATTAAATTCAATCAATCGTATTAATTTTACTTGCACTCATTTATTTTTATTCAATTTCTTTCACAATTCAAATTTCATTTCATTTTCTTTTATAATTCAAGTTGTATTCATTCTATTAATTCATTTTATAGCTTAAGTGGAATTAAATAACTTTACAAATTTATCTAGTTATATTTAAATCCAATTCAATTCATTTAATCTTTATTAAGTTAAATTTATTTCAATTAATTCATTATTCGGTTTATTTAACTCTATTTTAATTTTTTTCTTCTTTTTATCATTCACATTCAACAAATTTAGTATTTGCTTTTAGCTTAATATTACTCAAATATATAAGTTATACAACTTGATTCACTTAAAATTTCATTTCGTTATTTTATTTAATTCATTTCAAATACAATTTATTTTTGTTTAAGCTTTCTTGCGTTAGACTTCATTTTATTTACTTCATTTCACTAACTCGTGAATTGAATGAATAAAATTTGATTATAAAATAGTTACAAATTATTTCATAACTAACAAAATCAATTAAATCTCATGACTTTAACTTTTAAATGGTTAAACTAACAAAATAGTTATGATATATATATGTCATTCGTATGTATAACAATTTCGATCTCTTACTCGAATACGGAATTTTTATTTTCCGAACTAGTATTGGTAACCTGACTTCTCTAATGCGGACTCTGATCCGATTTCTTGATTAGAAACTTCCATCCTCCTTACATAGTAATAAACTATGATAGAGAACTTTAGATTCGTATCAAAAATCCGTATCAGTGTTCGTCGTCGAGAATCGAGTGAACAATCCTGAATCAGACAAGTGTGAATTGCCTTAAATCGTGTATTCAAATTTGAATCAAAACTATAAATGCAAATAGAATGGTCTATATATAACTTGCTTATTTATTTCATTGGTTTCTTAATTACACCAGTAGATAATTCAAGTGGTTTTTTTGTTTTATATCCAACTCTTAAATGTTTGAAAATTTTCTTTTTTAGGATCCTTTTATAATAAAAATACTTTCACATTAAAGTAATTTTATATTGAAACTACTTTTGTTAACTCGATGTTTCAACAAGTTTATCCTCGTTCTAACAAAATCTAGTAATACGTTGATCAGACGCAAGACTAGAAATCTCTAAGTACTTAGTAGACCCATTTCAACACCCATTGAAAATACTTGAGAACTTTTAAAAACAGATACGGAAAGTACCAGTCAAAAACCATACATGGATCGCAGTTACACAATGGTTACGCCTCTATCCTAGAGGAAACATATATAACTATAGGTAATCTCTACCCCACGAATTGCGCCATGCAAATCAAAAATCAATTCGCCCATGGATCGTAGTCTACTTAGCGATTACACCCAATGGTTACCTATCTATCCCAAAGAAAACATAGTAGACTATAAGCAATCGCTGCCCCTCGAATTACGCCATGTGGATCGTAGTTTACTTAGTGGTTACATCCATGGTTACGTCGCTATCCCAGCGAAAACATAGTAAACTGTAGGCAATCTCTACCACCTTAAATTACGCCAAATACATCATCCATAGATTGCAGCTACACAATGCTTACGTCGCTATCCCAGCGAAAACATAGTAAACTGTAGGCAATCTCTTTCACCTCGAATTACGCTATGTTAATCAAATCATAAGACTATAAGTTACGCTATGGAATCTGAAGGAACTCATGAGTTTATGTCTGGACGACCGAAATCAAACAATAGAATGAATCCAACAAGTGGATTATCGAAAATCATGGATGGTACTGCCTATATCTTTACTTCGAAATATATCATACTACATATAGTACACTTTCCAAATGACAACTTAAAATATCACACTTATATAAATTCCATTATTTATAAGATTTCATTTCCAAATCGAGTACCTTCCAAAATTAATAGTCTCGAATATATCATATCATTCTTATATAAATTCCATTATATATAAGATTATCATTTCAGATCGAATACCTTTCAAAATCAATAGTTTTCGAAATAACTTCATGCTTATACAAACCATTTTCATATAAGAATAGAAAACTTTCAAATCAAATATCTATATAGAGTCAAAGGTCTTTGAAACCAATCCATTTTCATATATCAATTCATTTTCAAATCCATATACGATCTCAACAATCATTTTTTTCAAATCACATATCATTCAAATTCAACATTTTCCAAATTTCAAATCAATAGTTTTTCACAACTTCACTTTGCCATTTATATCAAATTCAGATAAAATCAAATTTCTTTCCAAAACTTCAAGATGTTTCTTAAAAAAGTTTTATTATAAAACCTTTCGAAAACTATTTTTCATATTTATACAAAGTCAGAACTGCTTACAAAAATCAATTTGCCAAAAATAAGATTTTATAAATATTTACAATGTTCAAAACATTTCTTAAAACTCTTTCCATTTAAAACATCTCAATAAATTTCATACTTGTATAATTCAAAATAAGCTTATACAATTTTCTTATCAAATATTTAGCTGTTTGAAACTTGTTCAACATCCATTAGTCTTTAATTTAAATTTTCCAAAACTAAACTTTACATACTTCCCAAAATACTTAGCTTTGAAAATTTATTCTCAATTTATAAGTGTTCGACTATTCAGAATAGTCAAAAAATCAAATTCCAATTCAAAATTGGAAGTCAGCGATCAATCATCTCAACAAGATGAACAATCAATCCATCAACCAATCCTGATGCATAAGATACATGTGTTCATAATACAATTCAATCCAAAATTCGAGAACCGAACACCAGGTTTTATTTCAATTCGTTTGAAATAAATATATACCTATTTCTTTCGAATATCAAATCATACTTCAGGGATCTGAATCAAATCAGTTTCATTAAACAATCGAGTAGCAAAGCTACTAAACTGGCCTTCCCTACTTTGAAACTCGAAAATGAATGTCAATGATGCTGCAATCATTATCGAAATTATTTCCCAACGACAGAAGTGAGTTCCGGACTTCCAATTCTTTTAAATCTTTTGAAAATCCCTTTTGAAATCACTTTGAAATCATTTATAACATTTCTATTCGGAAAATAATTTCAAATTATGCTATTATATATTTCTAGAATCTTATAACCCAATTTCAAAACTCCCGGAATTCAAACTCTCAATTTCTAGTTTGAATCTTTTTTTCGTTTATTTATTAACCATATCTAGATAAACCATATTTCACACATCACTCTCAAATGATATCAATTACTCTTTAAAATGTTACAGGAGGAAATTTAGATATATATTCACTTCAAAATCCACGTTAAAACATGCAGTTTCTCAACTAGTTAAATATATTTCCAAAACCAAAATTTCCAACCATAGTCCAATGCTCAAATCAATAGCCAATAGTCGATGCTCATAAACTGGCCGAGCACGACTCATCAATCAATGCATGATAATATGTACATCCATATTAATCAAATAATCAATCAACAAAGAAATAACATCCATTCATCACCAATAGGCACAAATAATTTTATCAGTTTATAGAATTCATTCCTTTATATTCTATATATAATCCAAGTTAAAATCATTTCATTTGTTAATTTCAAAATATTTTATATCACTAAGAAATACGCTCTCTCATATACGTATATACACTCAATGAGCTTATCCTATATGTTTAGGAATATGCTAAACCTGGCTCTGATACCAACTGTGACGATCCACCTTTTCGAACAGTTCAAGTCAACAATAAACACACATGTCCAACTCGAATCGTTTAAAAGATAGATTATCAATGGGTTTAATTTAAAGAAATAAAAAAAGAAAAGAAGAAACAACAGCAGAATCTCGCAGTGGAACGACAAAATATAATAATAATATAAACAGCTCATGGAGATGTTTTATAATATATACTCAATTCAATTTACAACATTAATAAGAGTTATACAATTCTATCAGAGTTATACATTTTAATAGACGAAATAAAATAGTACAGTGGAATAAATACTGGTAGACATGATATACCAAATCTTTGTCTTCCTCCTCCGGAATAACTACCTTTGATAATTGAAAAACTCGGTCTGACCTGAGCGTAATGAAAAATAAAACACTTGAGTCAGGATTAAAAATCCTCATGTAAGTCAAATCAAGAGAAATATAGTTTCAAAATGAGCTGTTTCTTTCGATTTCCAACAAATCTGGACTTAGATTCAAATTCCAAAAAAATGAATGGAATTCCAAAGTTTCAATTCAATTCCTTTCAAATTCAATTCCTTTCAAATTCTATTTCATTCAATTTCAATTTCAATTCTAGTCAATTTCGATTTTAATTTAAATCAATTTCAAATCCGATTTAAAAGATTTAATTTAGTGGCTCGAGTTTCAATTCAAATCTCATTTCAAAACCCTTTCAGTTTATATAAATTCGAGTCTAATTTCATACACTGATTTAAATCACGTAAACCAATTTAACCTCAATGTTCAAATTTTAAGATTCAAATCTTTTAAAATGATCCAATTTCCATAATTCAAAACATAAATCGATTATAACTTCGAAATTTCAAATTGAATTCTTTACCCAAATTCTTTTAACAAATTTGAATTCCAACATTTCAAGCTCGAACTAAGATAATCCAACTCGAATTTTAAAATGATCTAATTCAAACACATAAAAATCATTTAATAGTTGGATTCCAAACATCGATCGTCTAACAACATTTCATTTTATCTCTTAAAGTCATAGAAAATTTGCAAACCATTTTTATTGCTCTTTTTAGGAAAAATATATATTGTTATAAAATAAAATAAAAATTAGAATTTAAATTTTATAAATGAATTTCAAGTTAATTCTAAAAACTAATTTTAATTTGATTCACAAAATTAAATTCTTAATCATATATAAATTTCTAAAGGTTAGATTTTAAAGCCTTTTAAAATTCGATAAATAAAACTTAATTTTCGCCGAACGGAGATAAAATCACAAAATCACAATTCTACCAAAGCAGTCGGCTGTGCATCAAAATTCATATACCAGATAGGATATTCAACGTCTATATCAAATTTAAATGTCTTGGTGATCAATCATATCAAAAGTGGTAATAACGGCATGATAACACGGAAAATATCAAAACTGCTAGCAACATATAGCAAATCAACAATATCATCCATCACAAAATAAGTTAACATCCAAATCAACCAATTCAACCATATCAAACAACAATCAATAGTTATCCGTGTTGGGGTGTTTAACTAAAGGTGGTATGCAATCCAAGCTTGATTTTAAACATCAAATTTAGATGCCTATCTAATAAGTGCATAAAATGTCAAATTTTCCCTATCAAATTTAAATGTCACATTTATTATCAATTTCAGCTATCCATTTAACAGTCAAATTCCTATATTTTTTAACTGTCAATTTACGCTATTAATTTTGATTCAAATTTATCAATAAAATTTAAATGTCGGTTTTTACTATCAATCAATTCAAATCCAACCGAGTCAATTTCAGTCAATAAATCACAATAGTAAACTTGTTATCAATAACGGGCGTCTAACTAGCAATTCAATTTAAATTTCACTTCTTTAATTGGTTTAACTAATAGTAGGAAATTTAGTACTTCATGAGCGTTTAAAACACTCACCTTTTATTTGAACTGAAATTTTTTCAGTGTCAAATAAATTCCAATCCAGCTCCATGCCGTAGCCTTCGTTGATACGATTCTAACGCCACTTGTTTCGCTTGAATCAGACCTCGTATGAAGAAGTTATGCTTTAATTAATATTCGATAAAAATAAAAACATAATTAACAAATTAATTAGCTTAATTATATAATTAATTAACCTGTCTAACCCCTTCCCTACATTTTGAACTCAGCACGAAACAAAACCCAAGCCACGCGACCAAGCACCATCGTGCACGCACAACCAACGACCACCAGACGGCGATCAACTACCACCATCACAACCACCATGCTCCGCTCTACCCACGGCCAGAATGCTCAAGCATGGGCACGCGTACGCACATGAAAACCCATAAAACTTCCGTGCCTTCTAGCCTCGATTCTGGCAAATTCGTGCACAACCAAGTCGATTCAACCGTTGGATGTGTAGATCTCTTCGGGATCTTCACTTTTCCTTTTGGAAGCATTAAAATCTGATGAGTAGATGAGGACAAAAAAGGAAGAGAAGACGACGATATTTCTGGCCATTGAAATTGAAAAGAACTGCGGCCAGATTTGAAGACTAGGGTTTAAACGATAAACGAATAATAACGGCCTTATATAGAAATCCTACAGCACTGTTCATTCACGAAATTTCCGAACTCCAAACGGTGCATGCCGCTTGGCGTTTCTAATGTTTAATCCCAATTCTGAACATAATGGAACTAGTTTCGAGGCCGAATTCGATCGTATGTGGAAGATAGCTTTTCAAAATCAATTTATTTTAATTAATTTCTAAAAGTAAATTCTACACGTATCAAGCTCGCACGGCCAAACGGTAAGTCCGATCGATACGAAACTTGAAATCCTATACTATCTCACTATTATGGATCCGATGAAATGGGTTTCGTCGAAATTCGAGACAGTGGCCAAAATGGCTATTTTTACTCATCAATTAAAATAGGTAATTTCCAAAAATTAATTTAATCACTTTAAATTCAATTTTTAAGTTTAACAATCTTCATTATTGTTTAAATAAAATGTAAATCAACTCCAACATCATTTTCATTCACATTAAATCCAGAATTCAATTATTTAAATAATTGCAATATTAAATTTAAACAATTTAGTTATCCAATTAATCACCATATTTCAATATAAGTTATTTAACTTATAAAATTAAATTTTAAACCGATTTCAGTTAATAGAACAACTACTTTCATTTTACAGTCATTCAATATTTATTATTCAATTCCAACTATTGATTATAACACATTCAATATATAGAATTCCATTTCAATACCGATTATTGCCCAAATCATCGAAATTGATTATTTCAAAAAAAATTCAAGTTCATATTCAATAACTTACATAAATAAAACATTAAATTTTATTATTAACCATTTTATTTCAATAATTATATTAAATTTAAAATATTTGAAAATATGGGTCGTTACAATAAATCTCATCTTCAAGATAATAATCGTGTTCATAGACGTTTTAGCCTAGAGTAAATGTCATGGGATTTACTTTGTCAGGTGTCAATCATAAAATAAGTGCAACCTCTCAATAACATTTAAGTCATTATTAGATCAAGGCATTCCAAATAAAGCATGCCAAATCCATAAATTATATGAAGCAACAGCTTCCAGAATAATAGTTGGTTTTTTCTTTACCGTTGTAGATATGCTTTGTGGCAGTTCTTCCATTCCTAATGCATACAATCGAGACTATCCAGCATTCCAATCCATCCTCTGCTTTCTTGCATTTCTCTAATTTAGACAACATTATCCTCATTTGAAGATTTGACGTACTCATTGCCGTAAATACCTACCATACATTGGAAGAATTTGATAAGAGTTTCTAGTGCAGTACTCTTTGCAATTAGATATGCATGGTCTAATGCATTCGTGGGGGTGCCGTAAGTTAACGTTCTTAAAGCGGCAGTCATTTTTTGTTCTCTACTTAGACCCTGCGTTTATGAAGCGTTTGGCTTAAAAGTAAAGTATTTATTATTTATTTGAATACCTGCCAGAATCCTCAAGAAGAGATCTCTTCGCATTTTGTATCTTCTTTGAAAAATATCAGGCCCATATGTGCAATTTGGATTGAAATAGTATTGCATGAGAGTTTTATGGAAAGCTATTTGGTTACAATTGATATATTCCATACCCATGATCGTCTATACAAGCTATATGCAATAGATGGAGGAAGAACATCATACGTCTGGTCAGTATGTGTCATGACATCCAATATGAAGGCCATGATGCTCGTAAAAGATTAGCCATGCACTTTAAATGAATATGAGATCGGGTCTCCATCATGCTGTGCAGTTAAAGCGCTCGGTGGATTCAATGCGGTAGAGGTGCAAAAAGTCATAGCGGGGATGTAGCGAAGATATAGCGGGATATATCGGATTACTCTAAAATAGCATATAAATCACATACTTGTTATTTTTACAAATATATAGATAGTAATTATGTGAAAAATTAACATTCAATTGAATTATAATTAATACAAAAATAATTTTAAATAAAACTATCTGCAAATGTATTGTAAATGAACGTAAAACTGTTATATAACTTAATTTAATTTAGTAGAATATTAGAGTATTATCATTTCTAAACATATATCAAAAATTCAATGAAATTAATTAATTTCATAATTTTTATAGCGTATAAATATCATTTTTCAATCCAATTTTTTATAGAAGATATAGCGGAAATAGCGGAATATAGCGGAAATAACGGGATATAGCGGAAATAGCGAGGATTAAAGCGGAAAGGCTATATGTTGGGGATATATGGAAAAATCGTAGCGGTAGGAATCCGCTATAAGATATATCGGAGTTATAGCGGGGCATTAACTGCACAGCCATCATGTCATGTCAAACCCCCATAGGCGCAGGAGAAACATGTTGACCACACTTCCATGGTCTCATCACTACAAGAAAACTTGATATTAGTTGCATTATTCAGTAGCTTTTGAAAGCTAGTGCATTATTGATCATTTAAAAGAGAAAAAGTAAATAAAAATGCTACCAAAACATTCCCGTTAACTGTTGATCGAAATTTTGGCGAATCTCCTTTAGTTCGCTCATCTCTCTTTCCCATCATCTCCTTATTTTCTTATCTTTCCCCTCCAATCGCATCCCTTTCATAACATTTCCCTCTTGTCCAACCCACTTCCATCGTATCCACTCTTCCTCTTCACCATTCATGGGTATATCGATAAAACCATAAACACCAAAATGGCATTAGAAATTATCTTCAACTTGAAGTCAAGTACATCCCGCTACTACCAACATCAAACACAACAACAAAATTTCTACACGTTACATCTCCACCACTCCAGTCTCTAAATCTCAACTTGAGCTTGCAACATCCACCAGCTTAAGCCTGCAGATGTAGAGAAAGGTATCTTTTTGTTATTTTTCACTAAATGTTGTATATTTTTCACTAGACGTTATATGTTCGTTCATTGACTAGCTCATAGCTGGCATTGACTTAAACATGGTTTATACCAGCTTGAGCCATGGCATTTGGCATTTTCAAATACATTTTTCACTAAATATTATATGTCCATTCATCGACTAGTTTATAGATGGCTTTGATTTAAATAATTTATTAAATTAATAGTGTTGTTTGTAAAGTTATTTGTAAATAAGTCTTTAAATTAAAACATGCTTGACGATGAAATAATAAGCTTGAACGAATTCGTGTCATCTTCCAGATGTAAAATCGATGAGAAAATTATCATGTACATTTAGATAAGATATTGTTGCAACTAATAGTATATCTAGAGTTAAACTGCTAAAGTGGTTGAGAAATAGATTCTTGACATTATTAAAAACACATGTAAATAATATGTTTTAACTAATAGAGATCATTTCTATAACACAAACAAGGTAATTGCTTTTGTGTAGGAAGTGGGTAAAATATCTTTGTTAGAGCATCTCCAACGGAGGAATATTAAGGGATGATATTAAGGCAAACCCCTTCAACCAACTCCAACGTTTGTTATTACCCTTAATATTAAGGGTAATAATCAAGGGCCAATTCAAGATTCAGAATTGGCTCCAGGCGCTGATTTAATCAACGTCCAACTCTAGGCATTGATTAAATCAAGACCCAACTATGGGCGCTGATTAAATCAGTGCTCAGCTATGGGCACTGATTTAATCAACGTCCAGAGCCAAAATGGCTCTTTACCCCCAACAGCTCCTTTCGACCTCCCTTCAATGACTACTTTCTGCCTCCAACGGCTACTTTCTTCCTCCTCAACTCCATAAATACACTATGTTCACTCTTCGTATCTACATAAACATCTTCACTCCTTTCTTTTATAACCTGTATTATCTTGAAATGGCTTCACTTTTTGAAGATTTTACGCATCCTTCTCAGTCTCAAATCCATTTCTTCGATGACAGCCAGCAACAATCGAGTACTCCTCCGACACATCATTCATCCAACCCATGGAGAAGCGACAAGGACTACGATCTATGCAACATTTACTGTCATTCTACGAACGACTCAATTATAGGCAACGATCTGAGCGGCGATAAGTTTTGAAAGAAAATAATGAATACCTTTAACCTCAAGCATCTTGAAATACTCGATCTTTGTCGGCGATTCAAGATCAATTTAGGAAAATCAATCGTCAAACTCGATTTTATGAATCACAGATTTATAAAATAATGAAAATGAACCCTAGTGGAATGGGAAGCAAAGTGCATTTGGTATGTTTCTTTTTTAATTAGTTTTTTGTATTTAATTTGATTATTAATTTATTCCTTTTTTGGTTTTCAGAAAAGAATGGTGAATGAGGAATTCATTAAGCTTTTTCCAAGGGAAAACGGTGCTAAAAATCACACTACTACCAATTTCCGAACTGTTATGAGTTGCTGACGAGCACACCAAAGTGGAACTCCGATAATGCGAAGAGCCTCCGAGAAGTTCAAACAAAGGGAAAGGGAAAGAACAAAGCATCGAAATCATCATACTCGTCTAGTCCGGGAGAATCATCTTGTAGGGAAACTCAATTTGAGGGAGAAAACGAGTTGGATGCGCTCAACCAGAGACCGGATGAAGGTTATAGACCAATGGGAGTCAAAGCAGCAAAGAGAAAGAATAAGCTTGATGTCGTAGTGAACGATAAAGTGAATGCCGCTCTTGAAATTCACGAAAGAAGGTATCAAGATAGAAGCAAACAAGCATAGGAGAAGATCGATGTGATGCGTAAGTTTGCAGAAATTGAGCAACAAAAGCTGGATATTGAACGGGAAAATCAAGAACATATGATTATGGATAAAGATCTAACGGGGATGGTTGACACTCAAAAGTAGTATTGGATGGAGCGCAAATGATAAATACTTATTTCTAAGTTCGCTCAAAGTAGTTTGTTTCAATTTTAGAATTGTATAATTTGTACTAGTTTCGGTGTACTGTATCGTTTATTTAAACCTACTGTATTTTGTTATTAATTAGTGTTGTACTATTCTTGTTTCCATTTAGACAAAGTCGATAACCAAACTGAATAACATTTTGAAGGAAATGCAGTACATATTAATAAGATAACTAAAATATGACTACAACACAAATGCGTACGCACATGACAAATCAAATATAAAATTGAACTAACAATCACCAAAGTAATTCCAAATATGATTCATGAGATCTTTTTATAGCTGGTTGTAAAGTTGTGCGTTTTGGTATGAAAGTTGATGTTCCACATGAATGTTGAATGCTTTTTCGGTTGTAAGAACATCATCTCAGAATACTTCTGGCATTTTCCCTGCACCATCATATTCGTAGTGATGTTGTTCTTCATCCATATCCCTTTCATCATCAATAATCATATTATGCATAATAATACATGCAAACATGATTCTGGACATTTTTTCTTGAGACCATAGTTGTGACGCCCCACTCCGAGACCCACATTAGCAAAGAGTATTACAAGGTAACACCGTCTGCTAATGTAGAGAATAGAGCTGGTTAGGAGCGACCATCTATAGCGTTGTCTTAATTATCTATCGAATATGCCGATAATGCCACTTCTTACTTAAATGGATCGACATATCCAATAAATACTTAATACAAAGCCATAGGTGGCTGAGGACCTATCAAAATAAAATATAACAACTCAAATGTAATATACATCATAGAACAGTAAATCATCACTTACATTTACACATACATAGATACATTACAGAGTTTACAAATTGAGACATGTCAAGTGGTAAAGCAAACCACAATATACAGACGAGTCAAAAGAATACATATCAGAGATACAGACAAAAAGGACTACACAAAAAGCTATGACAAAAAGGAGCTAGCGGAGTAGTCCATGCGGAAGCAAAATAGGCTAAGTCCAAAGTACCTAACCTGAAACATCTCGGTCTGACCCGAGTATAAAATACACGGGTCAGTCTGGCTAAACAAATCAGTTAGATATACTAATGATAATGAACATACAAGATCATAAGGCACCACCATTATCTCCAAAAGAGATAGCCAAATCATCTATCATAAGATGAATCAAAACAAGCCTCGTATCATAGGCAACTCAATAACAAAGGACATAAATGCCCAAACAAGCCAAAAGGGCAATTGACAAATACGAACAAAAGTAACACAAGTTTCCATAAGGTAATCGCTATATATCGTGCGGTTCAAAGAACCTACACCGAAGGGCGATACACTAGGGAAATGTAATAGTCAAAGAAACAAAAGATGCTCGAGCTCAGTACAAGGATCCATACGCCCGAAGGCAACACCAAAAGGCAACGCCCGAAGGCAACGCCCGAAGGAAATGCCAAAAGGCAATGCCCGAAGGCAACAAACCGTAGTGGCGGTACTGGACACCACTGTCCGGCGGAATGTGTCACAACTCTCAGAAAGGAACCGGGAAAATGTTAACGTGAGTTCCATACCCCACGTTCGCACTAAACGGTTTACTAACCGTTAGCCAATTTCACACTTAAAGCAGTACAAAGTTCACCTCATCTCATCGGTGAACCAGACCCAGAGGTCAAAACGGCCAAACGAATAGATTGGGAATTAACTGAAAAGATAAACGCACGTGTTCATTGCACGCATTTTATTTAATCATTTAATTCTCCTCCCACTTCGCTCGGAGTGTGAAATTGTGTGTGTGTGTTTTAAATAGAATTTATAAATTGGAGAAACGAGCTTTTAATACGATTTGAAGAAATCATTTATAAAACCCGTGAATGAAGTCAAAAGGAATCATCAAGGTCAAATACGCATAAACAACTAACTGGAATCAACAAACATGGATTAAATTTGGAAAATCAAGCAAAATAGGCAAATTGGCAAAAGATAGCAGATTCAGACGTCTGAATCTGTATTTCAGACGTCTGAATCTGGAAAATAAAATATTTTCCAGAACAGAATTCAGACGTCTGAAATTCAGATTCAGACGTCTGAAATAGGCACTATTTTGCCTACTTCCTTTCTGGTTGAAAACGAACCAATTCAGACGTCGGGAGGCATTGGTTCAGACGTCTGAATACTGGGGAAAGAAAATCCCCAATATAATATTCAGACGTCTGAAATTCCTATTCAGACGTCTGAATCCTGATGGTCAGGTATTTCCTGAACCTAGGCCATCTATGGCCAAGCAAATCGATAGCAATCGGATGTGTGTTGATTATAGGCTTATGTCAAACGACTACCCAACCTTAACGACGCACCCAAATGCTCCGAACAACATAAACATCAACCATAAAAGGATTTCATAAATTTGGCTTCAAAAATCATAAATTGGCAATTTCACCGAATCAATCCAAATCGAAAGCAAATGAACAAGAAAACATGCTAGGAATTCATACCTAACAATCCAAGATAGTTCTAACATAGATGTGAGATAAAAATCTCACCTTTTACCCCAAAAACACAAGAGAGAAGCTACGAGCAAAGCTAGAACAATTACTCTTCAATTTCAACCCAAGGAGCTTCAATCTAAAGCTCAAAATGAAACATTTTCTAAGTTAGGGTTTTAGGAAATTTCAGAAATCAAAGAGGAGAAGAGATGGAGAAGATGAAGATGGGGCTCACCTAAGCTTCTTCTGTAATTTGGAGCAAGAATTTGGAGTTTGCTATTCAATCTAGGGCTTGGAATTTCTAATTCCTCTTCTCTTCCACCATTTTTTCATTTTTGCTAGAGTAAAAGAAATGAATGAGGAAGAATGGATGAAGAGAGGGCTGAGTTAGAGTATATGTTGAGTTGGGTCAAACCCAAACCCAATAGAAAAAGTACCAAAAAATCGACTTACTCCAAACATATCGAAGCTTATACTCAAAAAGATCGCAAATGCCATTTTGGACTCAATGGAAGTGGTCCCGAGTCCTGATTTGATCGTTTGCAAAAAGTAGCTTTTTGGACTTTAATCTGACTCACGACGTTATATTTAAATAAATCATTTAAATATAAAATCGTAAAATATGCGGGTTGTTACAGATCTCCCCTCCTTAACAAAATTGCGTCCACGCAATTTCCTAGAGAAGAATCCGCAATAGCTACATATTTACTACTCCCAAAAAGAAAAGAAAATAAGCTTGAGATAAAAAGACATTCTCACCATCACAAAGCAAAGATAGAAAACCCGGATAGGATCTCTCGATAAACTCTCTGGTTTCCCAAGTACAGTCATTGGGATTAGCGGACCATTGAACTTTAATGAGCGGCACGTCCTTGTTTCGAAGGTGCCTTACCTCCGTGGCAAGTACGCGAATAGGCTGCTGCACAACAGATAAATCGGGTGATATCTCAAGCCCTTGCAAATCAGGGGAGTCGATAACAGAATCCGATTCTCGAAGACACTTCCGAAGCTGAGAGACGTGAAACACGTTGTGAACTCCGGATAGATGGGCTGGAAGTGAAACTCTATAAGCCACAGGGCCAATACGTTCAATAATAGGAAATGGTCCTACAAAACGAGGAGCCAATTAACCTGTCACACTGAAGGGCATAACCCCTTTCAAAGGAGAAACACGAATAAAGACAAGATCACCAACTGAGAACTTGAGAGGCTTCCTAAGGTTATCCACGTAGGATTTCTGGCGGCTTTGTGCCTCTTTCATTCTCTGACGAATAAGAAAAATCTTCTCAGAAGAATCAAGAACAAAATCTGGGCCAAGAATAAGCTTCTCCCCAGATTCCAACCAACATGAAGGCGATTAACATGGCCTTCCGTATAAGGCTTCGAAAGGAGCCATACTGATACTAGACTAAAAACTATTGTTGTAGGAGAACTCTACAAGGGGTAAATGATCCTCCCAACTACCTCCAAAATCCAAAATACAAATACGGAGGAGATCTTCCAAGATACGATTCACCCGTTCAGTTTGTCCATCAGACTGCGGATGATAAGCTGTGCTGAAATTAAGCTTTGTTCCCAAAGCTTGTTGAAGACTCTTCCAAAAATGAATGGTGAATAATGGATCACGGTCACTGACAATCGAACTAGGAACACCGTGAAGTCTCACGATTTCCTTGATAAATAACTTAGCCAAAAGAGAAGCGGTCCGAGTGGACTTAATCGGAATAAAGTGAGCGGACTTGGTCAATCGATCAACTATGACCCAAATAGAAGTATGGCCCGACCTCGATCGAGGTAGACCATCAATGAAATCCATCGAAATCTGATCCCATTTCCACAATGGAATCTCTAACGGCTGAAGAAGACCAGAAGGGCGCTGATGCTCGGCTTTAATACGTTGACAAGTCATGCAATTGCTCACATAACTTGCTACATCGCGCTTCATGCCTTCCCAATAATATAAGCGACACATGTCAGCATACATCTTGCTAGAACCAGGATGAATGGTATACTTAGAACGATGACAATCGTCAAGAATGTCACGCCTAAGTGCAGGATCAGAAGGCACAATAAACCGGTTCTTCTTGCGAAGGCACTGATGAGAATCAATACTGTAATCCAATGACGTCTCATCACTGGATCTAGTCTCACAAAGCTGACTAAGATGCACAAGATCAGGATCACGCCGCTGAGCATCGGCAATACGATCCAATAGAGAGGATCGAGCTTCCAAACTGAATAATGCTACCTGAGAATCAGAGGATGGAGCTCGATCACGAATATCACAAGAAGATAGAGTCTCAAGAATATCCCATTCGGCAAGCATCATAGAAACGACAGCCGAATGTCTGCGACTAAGCGCATCAGCAACACGATTTCCCTTACCAGGGGTATATTGGATATCAAAATCATAGGAAGCGAGAAACTCAAGCCAACGTTGTTGCCTCATATTGAGTTCCTTCTGAGTGAACAAATACTTCAAGGATTTATGATCGGTATAGAGAATGAAGCGCTCGCCTAACAAATAGTGTCGCCAAATCTTCAAGGCGAAGACGATGGCGGCTAACTCAAGATCATGAGTGGCATAGCGAACTTCATTCGGACGCAGTTCCCTAGAAGCATAAGAAACTACCCGATCCTTCTACATAAGCACGACACCGAGGCCACTGCCACAAGCATCGGTGTAGACAACAAGATCATGATTCCCCTCGGGAACCACGAGAATAGGAGCAATAGTGAGAAGTTCCTTCAATCTCTGAAAGGAACTTCACACTTATCGGACCAAATATAACGAATGCCTTTTCGAGTAAGGCTGGTGAGAGGAAGCACAACACGAGAAAAATTCTTAATGAACCGACGGTAATAACCCGCCAATCCAAGGAAACTTCGAATCTCATGAACATTCTCAGGCCTCTTCCAATTTTGAATAGCTTCGATCTTTGAGGGATCGAAAGAGATGCCGTTGGAAGATACAACATGGCCTAAGAACTTAACCTTATTCTCCCAAAAATGGCACTTGGAGAATTTGGCTTTTAGCTTATGGTGACGAAGATTACTCAAGACAATTCTCAAGTGATTAGCATGCTCGGCTTCAGATTTAGAATAAACCAGGACGCCGTCAATGAACACACGAACGAACTTATCGAGATATTCCCGGAATACCCGATTCATAAGATCAACAAAGAAAGCCGGAGCGTTCGTCAAACTGAATGGCATAACGAGCCACTCGAAAGAACCGTATCGAGTGCGGAAAGTTGTAAGGGGTATGCTATCTTCCGCGACTCGGAGCTGATGAAAACCAGTGGCAAGGTCGAGCTGATAGAAGACCTTAGCGCCACTCAAAAGATCGAACATATCATCGATTCTAGGCAATGGATACCTATTCTTGATGGTCAACTCGTTAAGCTTGCGATAATCGATGCAGAGCCTAAGAGTTCCATCGGACTTCTTCACAAAGACGACCGCGGTACCCCACGGTGAAAACTGGATTGGATCAGCTGTTTGGACTCAAGCTCTAAAAGCTGCTTCTTGAGTTCCTCATTTTCTTTTGTAGACATCCTCGTGGGAGGACGCCCAACTGGCTTCGCGCCTGGAATGAGATCAATGCGGAACTCGATCGCCCGCTTGGGTGGAAAACCCGAAACCGGCTATAAAACATCAAAGAAGTCACAAACAATCGGAATACGAGATATATCATCATCATCTCGTGAGTCAAAGAATATAAAGCCATTTCAGAATTATCCACATTCCGAAGAACAAGTGATAGCTACGTAGACGAATCCGGATGTCGAAGATATAAAATTCTTTCAGAACAAATAATCCTGGCATCGTATCTCACTAGCCAGTCCATACCCAAAATCATATCAAAATCCAAATAAGAAATAATATGCAGATTTGCACGAAAAGAAAAGCCACATAAAACAATCTCAACATCATCACAAAGCATGCTAAGGGTTGTAGACCCCCCAATAGGATTCGCAATCCTCAACGAAGTAATCATACAAGAAACATCCAAAGACAAATCATCGACGAGCGCCTTCGATACGAATGAATGCGAAGCACCCGTATCGAAAAGAACTCGAATACTACGGTCATGAAATAAAATAGAACCTTCCAAAATAGATGGAGATATACCTTTGGGCTGAGAAGAACCTCCAGAAGCCTTAGCAACATAAAGCTTGCCAGACTTAGCACTGGCGGGAGCAGTAGGGCAAGTGGAAACACGGTGACCTTCCTTCTTGCAATAATGACAGAAGAGAGGCTTAGGACAAGCTCGAATCATATGATCAGGAGAACCACAATTGAAACACTTCCGAATGGAAGGTGTTCCAGCAGACTGAGAGTTAGAACCCGATTCAACCGGCTTCTTCTTCTTAGAAGGAAGAAATCCTTGCTTATTAAATGGAAACTTCTTCTTATTGGGGTTCTTACGAACCTCAACATCATCACCACTATCACACTCCTTCTCGATGGCCTCGAGATGAAGCGCTGAATCAACCAACTCCTCAAAGGAAAGCTTAAGCTGGAGCATTAAAGACTTCTTAAGATATTTCTTAAGACCAGAAACAAACTTCAGATTCTTCTTATAAGAAGTGCTAATGAATTCAAGACCATACTTAGATAAGGCCTCGAAAGATGCAACATAATCAGAAACGGAAGACTTCCCTTGTTTCAACTCAAGGAAGCGACGGGCTAACAAAACTTTCTCAGATTCAGGAACGAATTTAAGTTCGAAGCGTTCCCGGAACTGAGTCCAAGAAAGAACAGACTCATCAAGTTCAGATATAAGAAGCTCATACCAATCAAGGGCACGCTCTTGCAATAAGCTAGAAGTTACAAGAACTCGATCATGGTCAGAGAGATCCATGCGAGAGAAGATACGTTCGCATGTGCGAATCCAAGCTTGAACTTCAAGAACGGAATCAGGGCCTTTGAATGGCTTTCCACCAAGATGAGAAAAATCACTGCATAGGCGTGCAAAGGCAGACTTGCGCGGAGGAGATGCACGAATAGGAGCTGGAGGCTGAGTGCTCCTAAATAACTCCAAGAACTGATCAACATACATATAAACGCCGTCCGGATGCGAGCCATTGGATTGCCCAGCATCCGAGCGTCGTCCTCGGCCTCTTTCGGCCATTAGCTGAAAGATAAGATAAGAAAAAGATTATTCACAAGGTAGATATCATTAAAGTCAAATATGGAATACTATGGAATAAAAATGCATTCCTAGACGTATTCCCAAAATTCTATCTACCCCAAAGGCACGGTGATTCAAAGATTCGTAACATTCGTACAACACTTTAATGTACCGTAATATGTGTCTCTATTCTATGTTTATCATATTTTGTTCTGAACTCAGCTCTGATACCAAGCTGTGACGCCCCACTCCGAGACCCACATTAGCAAAGAGTATTACAAGGTAACACCATCTGCTAATGCAGAGAATAGAGCTGGTTAGGAGTGACCATCTATTGCCTTATCTTAATTATCTATCGAATATGCCGATAATGCCACTTCTTACTTAAATGGATCGACATATCCAATAAATACTTAATACAAAGCCATATGTGGCTGAGGACCTATCAGAATAAAATATAACAACTCAAATGTAATATACATCATAGAACAGTAAATCATCACTTACATTTACACATACACAGATACA
This sequence comes from Allium fistulosum, assembly GCA_030737815.1. Taxonomy (NCBI): domain Eukaryota; kingdom Viridiplantae; phylum Streptophyta; class Magnoliopsida; order Asparagales; family Amaryllidaceae; genus Allium; species Allium fistulosum. The sequence goes on along the minus strand of CM060902.1, from coordinate 269,703,893 downwards.
TTACAGAGTTTACAAATTGAGACATGTCAAGTGGTAAAGCAAACCACAATATACAGATGAGTCAAAAGAATACATATCAGAGATACAGACAAAAAGGACTACACAAAAAGCTATGACAAAAAGGATCTAGCGGAGTAGTCCATGTGGAAGCAAAATAGGCTAAGTCCAAAGTACCTAACCTGAAACATCTCGGTCTGACCCGAGTATAAAATACACGGGTCAGTCTGGCTAAACAAATCAGTTAGATATACTAATGATAATGAACATACAAGATCATAAGGCACCACCATTATCTCCAAAAGAGATAGCCAAATCATCTATCATAAGATGAATCAAAACAAGCCTCGTATCATAGGCAACTCAATAACAAAGGACATAAATGCCCAAACAAGCCAAAAGGGCAATTGACAAATACCAACAAAAGTAACACAAGTTTTCATAAGGTAATCGCTATATATCGTGCGGTTCAAAGAACCTACACCGAAGGGCGATACACTAGGGAAATGTAATAGTCAAAGAAACAAAAGATGCTCGAGCTCAGTACAAGGATCCATACGCCCGAAGGCAACGCCAAAAGGCAACGCCCTAAGGCAACAAATTGTAGAGGCGGTACTGGACACCACTATCCGACGGAATGTGTCACAACTCTCAGAAAGGAACCCGGAAAATGTTAACGTGAGTCCCATACCCCACGTTCGCACTAAACGGTTTACTAACCGTTAGCCAATTTCACACTCAAAGCAGTACAAAGTTCACCTCATCTCATCGGTGAACCAGACCCAGAGTTCAAAACGGTCAAACGAATAGATTGGGAATTAACTGAAAAGATAAATGCACGTGTTCATTGCACGCGTTTTATTTAATCATTTAATTCTCCTCCCACTTCGCTCGGAGTGCGAAATTGTGTGTGTGTGTGTTTTAAATAGAATTTATAAATTGGAGAAACGAGCTTTTAATACGATTTGAAGAAATCATTTATAAAACCCGTGAATGAAGTCAAAAGGAATCATCAAGTTCAAGTACGCATAAACAACTAACTGGAATCAACACACATTGATTAAATTTGGAAAATCAACCAAAATAGGTGAATTGGCAAAAGATAGCAGATTCAGACGTCTGAATCTGTATTTCAGACGTCTGAATCTGGAAAATAAAATATTTTCTAGAAAAGAATTTAGACGTCTGAAATTCAGATTCAGACGTCTGAAATAGGCACTATTTTGCCTACTTCCTTTCTGGCTAAAAACGAACCAATTCAGACTTCTGGAGGCATTGATTCAGACGTTTGAATACTGGGGAAATAAAATCCCCAATATAATATTCAGACGTCTGAAATTCCTATTCAGACGTCTGAATCCTGATGGTCAGGTATTTCCTGAACCTAGGCCATCTATGGCCAAGCAAATCGATAGCAATCGGATGTGTGTTGATTATGGGCTTATGTCAAACGACTACCCAACCTTAACGACGCACCCAAATGCTCCGAACAACATAAACATCAACCATAAAAGGATTTCATAAATTTGGCTTCAAAAATCATAAATTGGCAATTTCACCGAATCAATCCAAATCGAAAGCAAATGAACAAGAAAACATGCTAGGAATTCATACCTAACAATCCAAGATAGTTCTAACATAGATGTGAGATAAAAATCTCACCTTTTACCCCAAAAACACAAGAGAGAAGCTACGAGCAAAGCTAGAACAATTACTCTTCAATTTCAACCCAAGGAGCTTCAATCTAAAGCTCAAAATGAAACATTTTCTAAGTTAGGGTTTTAGGAAATTTCAGAAATCAAAGAGGAGAATAGATGGAGAAGATGAAGATGGGGCTCACCTAAGCTTCTTCTATAATTTGGAGCAAGAATTTGGAGTTTGCTATTCAATCTAGGGCTTGGAATTTCTAATTCCTCTTCTCTTCCACCATTTTTTCAGTTTTGCTAGAGTAAAAGAAATGAAATGAGGAAGAATGGATGAAGAGAGGGCTGAGTTAGAGTATATGTTGAGTTGGGTCAAACCCAAACCCAAAAGCCCAATAGAAAAAGTAGCAAAAAATCGACTTACTCCAAACATATCGAAGCTTATACTCAAAAAGATCGCAAACGCCATTTTGGACTCAATGGAAGTGGTCCCGAGTCCTGATTTGATCGTTTGCAAAAAGTAGCTTTTCGGACTTTAATCCGACTCACGACGTTATATTTAAATAAATTATTTAAATATAAAATCGTAAAATATGCGGGTTGTTACAACAGTCGACATGGATTACTACTTATCACAAATCTGGATTGAAGAATGCCAAAAGCTCTTGCTACATCTTTTCTTTGTCCCTCTTGCATCGCAGCAAAATTTACTTGCTTTGCTGTTATTGGGTTTGGACATGTTTTCACAATGGTGCTCCATTTTGGATAAATCCCATCGCCAAGATAATATCCATGATCGTAAGTGTATTGCCTAAGAGTAAACGACATTGGAGTTACACAATTAAATGCCAAATCATTAAATAAGTGTGACCTCTCAATAACATTTAAATCATTGTTAGATCTAGGCATTCCAAATAATGAATGCCATATCCATAAATTGTATGACGCAACTGTAACATCCCTAATTTTTGATATCATTATTTAGGAAATTTAATTAGATAAATTAAATAGAATAATGATGATAAGGAGATTGAGATTTGAATAAATTACAATATAGGGCCGTGCTTGTTAATAAGATAATGGACTTTAAATGGGTTTATTGGTTAATTAAACTACACATGGGCATAATTAGTAAATATCCATTTCATATTACACAGCTATACACTCCACATCTTTGTCCATTCACGTTCATTATTCTCAAAATAAAAAATAAACGCAAGAACCATAATAGAGCCGACTATTAACAAGGGAAAAAGGGGAATTTTTAATATAAAGCTAAAGATCAAAAGCTAGGAGGATTAATCAACAACAAATCTCAAATTCCTTATCAAGTTTAAGGTGAATAATAATCTCTTACCATCTCTATTTTTTTTATGATTATATGGTTTCGGATTTATGATTTAAATTCATTTTTGTGATTACATGGATGATGATATGCTTGAGTTATATTACGATGATTTGTACTAATTCATAAGCATATGGATTTGCATGGTTTTGACATAAAACCGAGAATATATTATTTCAGATTTCCATGGAAATTAAACTACACATGGGCATAATTAGTAAATATCCATTTCATATTACACAGCTATACACTCCACATCTTTGTCCATTCACGTTCATTATTCTGAAAATAAAAAATAAACGCAAGAACCATAATAGAGCCGACTATTAACAAGGGAAAAGGGGAATTTTTAATATAAAGCTAAAGATCAAAAGCTAGGAGGATTAATCAACAACAAATCTCAAATTCCTTATCAAGTTTAAGGTGAATAATAATCTCTTACCATCTCTATTTTTATTTATGATTATATGGTTTCGGATTTATGATTTAAATTCATTTTTGTGATTAAATGGATGATGTTAGCTTGAGTTATATTATGATGATTTGTATTAATTCATAAGCATATGGATTTGCATGGTTTTGACATAAAACCGAGAATATATTATTTCAGATTTCCATGGAAATTTTTATGTTAAGTAAAATATGATTTTGGAGATGGGTTTTAATTTTCAGAATTTTCCAAGTTATGGAAATTTTACTATGAATTTTTATTTAAAAATATGATGTAATTGGGTTTAAAATTTATTTGGAGAATTACAAGAATAAATTGGGTCTAGATTTTAATATGTTTGATTACATGATGAAATTGAATTTCTGTGATTTTTGGGGATTTTTCCCAGTTGATTTATTTGGAAAAATAAATTATTTTAAAAGAAGGGCTTTCCTGCAAAATGTAAAGACCCGTATTTTTGATAATTAAAAATATTACATTTAATGAGATTTTTGGAATTTAATATTCTGAGGAATTAAATTTTATGACTTGTTAATGAGAAAAAATTATTAGAATATAACTTAATAGTGTTGATTGAATGAAATTGACAACTATTTGATGTAATTTCAATTAATGGTAATAATTGTGGGTTAATAAGAAATAAATTAAATGTTATTCAAAAGAGAAATAATACGTATTTAACTGAATTAGTTTTAGTATAGAATGTGAAATCAATTATTTGTACATAATTTTTATAATCCTAGTTTATAAACAATAGGTTAATAATATGAATTATTAATGTATATCAATTAATTTATTATCATCTCATTAATTAAATCAGTTGAAATTAATTTGGAAATCTATAGAAATTAATGTAATTGAAATATTGCAGTTAATATATGAAAAGATGTTAACCGTGGAGTTTGAGTGAAATAAAATATAAACTAATGTTAATTATATTCATAAGGTAATAGTTGATTTAAGATAAGAATTTAAATCAAAATAAAAGAAATTATTTGGAATATAAATTATAATGAATGGTTATATTTCAGTTGAAATTGAACGCTGAAAATAATGTAATAATTAAATGTTGGATTTAACATGGAAATTCTAATTTTAAAAATATTATCAATTCCTCTGTAATCAAGAATGATGAAAATTGTTAACTTTTAAATTTGAGTTTAAAAGTTATTAAATTGATTTTAAAATAATAACTTATTTAATTAACGTGTAAAATTGGGTTTTTGGGAACTGTCTTGGATTTCGACGAAACCAGTTTCGTCGGATCCGTGATAGTGAATTATTTTAGGGTTTCAAGTTTCGTAGCGATCGGACTTATTGTTTGATCGTGCGAGTTCGAAATGCGAAGGAATCAATTAATGGAATTTAAATGAATATAATTTGATTTTTGAAAGCCAACTTCCGTACATAATGGAATTAGGGTTTGAAACTAGTTCCATTGAGTTCAAAATATCAAAAACATATATTTCAATACATTGGATGACTGACTTTCATTTCAGGAAAGAAACGGGCCTTCCGGGTCTGTGTTAGCGCTTCGACCCATTCGATATGTTCCGTCCGTTCTTATCCATCTCTGTCTATATAAATAGATTTTCCTAAAACCCTAGCAGTCTTTTATTCTTTTCCTGTACGTACAATTCTATTTCTTACCTGTCCTCCTTCTCAATGCCAGAAAGTTCAAAACCCTAACTTCAATCCCAAATCAAATCGAAAATTCAAACTCCGCAAACCCTATCGAATTACATATCATCACGAAGCTCTCGATGAACGTAATCTACATCTGCGGTTCGTTTTTGCAATCGAGTTTTGGTTTGGCCAGAATTTGATGAAACATTCTCGGCCATTGGAATTAGGGCTTCGTGATCAACGGTGGATCGTCGACGATTCAACGATCGGGAGCCGCTGCTGCATAGAGGGTGATTAGTAGTATCGATCCATGGTGTTAGTTCATGTCTTTGTTCCTCGAGTTCGCCAGAATTCTCAAACAAATGGCAACGGTGACGGTGAACTCTAGTGAGACCGGAGGTGGTCGCGGCGACGAGGGGACGTGCGGCCTGGCTCGGCGGTTCGCGTGGCGATGTTGGATCTGGATGGAATGTTGTGGCATGGCATGCGGCAACGAACTTTGGTGGCGGCTGTAGCGTGATTGGCTGTTGCTCGTGCGCGTTAGGGATAGAAAAGGTGATATTATTTATGCTTTTTCCCTTATTTCATTTTTAATTAAAGTTTAAATTTTCAACGTTCTAACTCGTATAACTTTTTGATACAAACTCGGATTTGGAAGCGGTTTCTTCCGCTGGGATCCTATCGAAATTCCGAACAACATGGAATTAGTTTGGTTGAATTTTGAGAATGTTCAAATTTGGGCATTCTTTTGGATTTTAATTCGACTAAAAAATCAAAGGTGAGTGTTCAAATCACTCACAAAATACTAAAATATTTTGATGTTCGTTAAATTGAAATTATGAAGTGATTTAAATTTATTGATTGTTGTTTAATGGCTTAAAATTGACACTTATATTGAATTGCATCAATAGTGTAATTTAATTTGACAGTTAAATTGAAAATCAAATTGACATTTAAATTGAAATTGGAATTTAATTTTCTAGTTAAACACCCAAGGATTTATAACTAGTAATTTGTTATCATATGTGACTATTTTGGGTGTTGATTATGATGGATGCCTAATGATTGATATGTTTGGATGTTTGTTTATGCTGATTTATTTCTGTTATTCACCCTGGATGTGACGAGCATCAAATAAATTTTAAATTTAATAAATTAAGAAATATATTGAAATGATATATACCAATGACACCTAATTTGGATTGAAATGATATATATCCATCCCTGAAATTAAAATTAAATTTAAATTTAACTGATCACTTGGCCATAGGATAGAAAATTATATACGGACACTGTTGGTCGATTTTAAATTATTTTCTAAAATTGTAAAGTATGTTTTGATTTAATAAATTTGATTTTAAATTTTAATTTAAAGATTTTATTTAAAAATTATATTTTAGTTAATATAAGTTTTAAAAATCTAAACTTTAAGATTCTAACTAATAATTTTATTTAGTTTTAAAATATATAATTTAATAATGTAATATAATAAAAACACTTCAAAAATTTAATTTAATAAAATATTCAATATAGTGTTAAAAGATTTATTTAAAAATTTAATTAAAGATAATAAATATAGACTTTTATAATAACTTTAATAGACAAAAGATTTTTGTAAAAGATTTTAGAATTTTGTAAAAGGTTTTGTAAGGAATTTATAAAAGTTTTTGTAAGAGATTTTATAATGGATTTTATGAAAGGAATTTTATAGAATATTTTTATAAAGGATTTTATAATGATTTTTATAAAGAAGTTATAAAGGATTTAAAGGATTTTATAAAGTTTTTTATAAAAGAACTTGTATAAAGGGATTTGGAAGTGTTTTAAAGGAATTTGCGTCGAAGTTTATGAAAATGGGAAGAGTTGTAAACTGATTTGGAATTTATAAATAGCTTTATAAATTGTTCTAAAGCATGTAAATGTTAGTCCATGAGTTGATGGTTTTGATGACAACAACCTTAGAATAAGATTATAAAATATAAATACTAACATTATAGTTTAGATATATATGTATATGCAGGATTTAACCATGCAGGTACCAAGAATGAAGACTGTACAGTATAAAGATTCAAGATATCAAGATTGAAGACTCATGAGTATCAAGAATATCAAGATTATCAAGAGTTCAAGATTTCAAGATAAGTATTGAGTCTAGAATTATGTTAAAACTTCAAAATAGCACTGAAATCTTCACTCCATTATTCTTTTGGGATGGAACCCATTTCTACCTTTTTAGTGGCTTACAAACCCATGACAAGTAGCTTACAAACCTACGACAAGTGGCTTACAAACCCATGACCATCCTAGTTTTGTACAAGTTCTCGAGTCCTGACATGATGAGATATTCTGCAGGAAGAAGCTTGCAAAACTACTTCAAAATGATTTTCAAAACTACCTCAGAATGAATTTCAAAATTGTTTTTCAAAATGTTTTAGCCTTAAAAATTATCTTTTTTCAAAAAGATGTTTTAGCCTTAAATATTCTTGTTTTTAAACTTCGGTTATTTTAAACTATCTTTTAATTATAATATATTTATACTTTGATTTAAATATAAAATTATAGTAAAATATTATATATATATATATATATTATTATTTATATTCATCTATGTATTTTATCTATAATCAAGTATATTTACAAAGTTTAAAATAGTTTTAATATAAGATAAAGGTTATTTTCAAAGAAAATCAAAACATCAAAAATTGCTTTGGGATATCGACATGCCTATGGTGACCATGTCGACATGGTGACAGTTGAGTTCAAAATTTAAATTTCAAAAGAAGTGTCTATTCGCCATAACTCTTCATGAATGGACATAACTGTTGTTCTTCTATAAATAGGGGTTAGTTTCAATGAATTTTTATTCAGGTTTTCTAGTTTTTTCACTCCTTTTCTTCTTCCACATTTTCTTAATCAAAATCATATCATTACTCTGCCGAAATCAACATTGAATCGAACTAGATTATCTCTGGTTTGATTCTCTATCACTATCTCAACAAGATCTAAGTGCTATTCAGAGTTATAGGCTTCTTTGTAATCTATCTAGCGAGAAAAGGTGTGATTGTAGCCTTGGAAATCAATCATGCGAGAAAAGGTGTGATTGTAGCCTTGGAAATCAATTGGGTGAACTTGTTGCCCCGGAAATCAAGTATCTCTACCCAGAGGATTGTTATTTTGGAGGGTGTACCTCGTAGCCTTGAAACCGAGGGTTGTAATTGTTGAATTTCTTTTGAAAGGAAATCCGTACTTGATTGTGCGGGACTGGATGTAGGGTAACCCCGAACCAGTATAAAATTCGGTGTGTTCTTTCCTTTACTGCATTTACTTTATTTCTGCATCTGTGTTTGTTTCTGTGATTATATCTCTGTCTGAATATTGCATACATTTGTGTTCAAATTAACATAGACTCAAAAAGATTTAGTAATTTCTTAAAAACATTATTCACCCCCCCTCTAGTGTTATTCCTAGCCTTAAGATCCGTAATCCGCATTCCTCACATTTGGTATCAGAGAAAGGTTTTCAAAAGTTTCATAATCTGATTTTTGAAAAAGTTTTTTTTTAAAATGGCTATGTTTAAGAAATTTGTTAATGCATGTTTAGAAATATTCAGATCATCATTGTCTCTTGAGTCTGCATATAATCAATATTCAAATACATGTTGTCTACTAAGATTGTTTGATGTGCAGGAATCATGCTTTATGGGAGTTGATGATACAATCCCGAACAAACAAACTGTTCAGATCAAAAAGAACAAATGGATACTCGATAGTGGATGTTCTAGGCACATGACTGGGAATCCAGATATGCTGAATGATATAATATACAAAGACGGAGGACTAGTTAACTTTGCAGACAATTCAAAAAGTTATGTGATCGGCATCGGCAAAGTCGGTAACTTTGAAACTCCTATTATTACTAATGTTTTGCTAGTTAAGAATCTGAAACACAATCTGCTAAGTATAAGTCAACTATGCGATAATGGATATAAAATTAAATTTGAAAAATATAAGTGTCACATTGAAGATAATAATTCAACCATAATATTTGAGGGAATTAGGAAAAAGAATATTTATATTCTTAGTATGAAAATTTCAAATGATAACTTGTGTCTTTTGGCAAATGCAAGTGACCATTGGATTTGGCATAAGAGATTTGGGAATTTGAATTTCAAACTCCTATCTAGACTGTCAAAACACGATCTAGTAAGAGGTCTCCCTAAAATGAATTTTAAAGTAGATAGTCTATGTGATGCATGCCAACTAGGAAAACTTAGAAAAAGTTCCTTTAAATTGAAAGATATGATTTCAACTTCAAAACCTCTTGAATTACTTCATCTTGATTTATTTGGTCCATCTCAAATTCAGTCAATAAATCACAGTAAATATGTTTTTGTAATTGTAGATGATTATTCTAGATTTACATGGACAATATTTTTGAAACATAAAAGTAATACTTTTGAATGTTTTAAAAAAAATTCAAAAAGGGTTCAAAATCAATTTTCTCAAAAAATTACAACCATCCGTAGTGATCACGGTGAATTCGAAAATGAAAAGTTTGAAGAATTCTGTAATAAAAAGGGAATAATTCACAATTTTTCATTTCTAAGAACTCCACAACAAAATGGACTAGTAGAACGTAAAAATAGGACGATTCAAGAGTGTGCGAGAACTATGCTTTCTGATAGTAATTTACCAAAGTATTTTTGGGCAGAAGCAGTTGCTACCGTCTGTTACATTTTAAATAGAATTTTAATTAGACCTTTAACTGATAAGACATCTTATGAACTTATTTACTCAAAGAAACCTAAGGTATCTTATTTTAGAATCTTTGGAAGTAAATGTTTTATTTTAAATAAAAAAGTTAACTTAGATAAATTTGATCCTAAATCCGACAAAGGTATCTTTATCGGATACTCTAATAGAAGTAAAGCATACAGGGTATTTAATTTAAGAACTAATACCATCGAAGAAACAATGCATGTTTCATTTGATGAAAATTTCAAAAATTTTGAAGAAATAAATGATGAAGAGGATTTAATCATTCAAAACCAAGAATCAACTGAAACTAATAATGAATTAAATCATTCTAATAAAAGGATTAAACTTTTAAAAGATCACCCTATAGAAAATATACTTGGAGATATGCAATCTGTTGTTAAAACTAGAAACCAACTAAGTCAAATGAGTAATGTAGCTTTTATATCAACTATTGAACCAAAAAATCCAGAAGAAGCATCAACTGATGATTCATGGATTTTGGCTATGCAAGAAAAATTAAATCAATTCACTAGAAATGATGTTTGGGAACTTGTTCCTATACCTGAAAATAAAACAATAATTGGAACTAAATGGGTTTATAAAAATAAAATGAATGAACAAGGTGAGGTTGTTAGAAATAAAGCCCGGTTAGTCGCTCAAGGTTATTGTCAAGAAGAAGGAATAGATTTTGATGAAACCTTTGCCCCCATAGCAAGATTAGAAGCTATAAGGATTCTACTTGCTTTCGCAAATCATAATAATTTCAAATTATTTCAAATGGATGTTAAAAGTGCATTTTTAAATGGTTTTGTAAAAGAAGAAGTATTTGTTAAACAACCACCACTTTTTGAAAATGATAAATTTCCAAATCATGTTTACAAACTTAATAAAGCTCTATATGGTCTAAAGCAAGCTCCTAGAGCCTGGTATGATAGACTAAGATCTTACTTGTTACAATCTAATTTTGAAATAGGTAAAGTAGATAATACTCTTTTTATTAAAAGAAATAAAAATGATATTCAACTAGTACAAGTCTACGTAGATGATATCATTTTTGGATCAACTAATTTTTAAATGAATAAAGAATTCTCTGAAATAATGACAAAAGAGTTTGAGATGAGTCATATGGGTGAATTAAACTTCTTTTTAGGATTACAAATAAAACAATTAGATAACGGTATCTTTATTAGTCAAGAAAAATATGCTAAAGACCTAGTTAGTAAATTTGGTTTGACTACTGCGAGTGGAATCCCACTCCCATGGCAACCAATGAGTACCTTAGTAAAGAAGATCTCTCGAAAGATGTAGATCAAAAATTACATAGAGGAATGATTGGATCACTACTCTATATCACTGCGAGTAGACCTGATATAATGCATAGTGTCTGTCTCTGTGCAAGGTATCAATCTCAACCTAAAGAAACTCACTTAAAAGCTATAAAACATATTATAAGATATGTTAAACACACCTTTGATTATGGCTTATTTTATCCTAAAAATGATTCGTTTGACTTAATATCTTACTGTGATGCTGATTATGCTGGTTGTAAATCAGACCAAAAAAGTACAAGTGGAACTTGTCACTTTTTAGGGCATTCTCTGATTTCCTGGTTTAGTAAAAAGCAAAACACAGTTTCTTTATCAACCACTGAAGCAGAGCATATTTCTGTTTCTTTGGCTTGTTCTCAAGTAATATATATGCAATAAACTTTAAAAGATTTTGGTTTAAATATCTCAAAATCACCAATTTATTGTGATAATACTAGTGCAATAAATTTATCCAAAAATACTACTCAACATGCTCGAACTAAACATATTGATATCAGACACCATTTTCTCAGAGATAATATAAGTAGGGAAGTAATTACTCTCGACTATATCAATTCTGAAAATCAAATTGCTGATATCTTAACAAAACCCTTAAATGAATCTACATTTACTAAATTAAGAAGAGAATTAGGTATTTGTTCATTAACTGAAATATAAAATATAAATAACAAGTATAATTAATTCAAAATAAATTAAATAGGCAAAATTTCAAGGACCATGTCGACATCCCCCCTAGACCCATGTCGACATATAACGTTTTTATTTTTAAATTTCTTTTCCCACCAAAATTTAAATAAGCGGTTATAAATTTCTCTTATTTCAATTTTTTTTCTTAATTCTCTCTGTTTTCTCTCTGTCCTATCTTCTGAGTTCAATTTATCAATGGCCTCCTCTTCCAAATCAAACTTAAAATCATCCTTTTTGTTTCCATCGCCTACCTCTGGTCCATGTCAACAATCAACGCTCGCTCGTGTAACGAAAATAGAGGATTCTCTGAAAGATACCATTCAGTTAATGACTGAAATCCAAGTGATGCAACTTCGAATGGCCAAAGAACAAGAGAGGCAAGGCAAAATCCTTAGGAATTTGCAAAAATTTCTAATGGATTATCATGCCAACCCAATCTTGATTGACGAGGACTCATCAGAAGATCATGTTTAAGAGGCCAGTGAAGAAGAAGAAGAAGTAGTCCCCATGGAAGAAGCGCACGTGGAAGACAATGACAAAGTCGTTTGCGTTGGCGAAGTGTGCTTTGAAAAAGATGGAAATCTTGTCGAACAACGTGGAAATTTCTGTTTCCATTATCCAAATTGTTCGGTTCATAGATCTCCTATGTTCAAAAACACACATTAGTTTCTTTTCTTCCTTTTCTATTTGTTGTTGTTTTGTTTCGATCTCTACGAAAAATGTAAATATAAACAAATATATAATAAATAATGTGTGTTCTTATATATATGTTCTATTAAAAGTATTATTATATAGATTCTTAGTGAGGAGAGTTTGTAATTTAGGACTAAGTTTTAGGTTTATAAGTAAGTATTGATATAACACTATCATCATCAGAGGATATTAGACTAAGAGTTATATAGTTTAGGAGTTAGTTTGTTTTTGTTGATGACAAAGGAGGAGAAATATAAAATAGGAGAGTTAGGCATAGATTAATGGGGAGTTATTAGATTTATGGGGAGTCAATAGGATAGAAGTAATATTTTATAAACAAAGGTTGTCATCATCAAAAAGGGGGAGATTGATAGTCCATGAGTTGATGGTTTTGATGACAACAACCTTAGAATAAGATTATAAAATATAAATACTAACATTATAGTTTAGATATATATGTATATGCAGGATTTAACCATGCAGGTACCAAGAATGAAGACTGTACAGTATAAAGATTCAAGATATCAAGATTGAAGACTCATGAGTATCAAGAATATCAAGAGTTCAAGATTTCAAGATAAGTATTGAGTCTAGAATTATGTTAAAACTTCACAATAGCACTGAAATCTTCACTCCATTTTTCTTTTGGGATGGAACCCATTTCTACCTTTTTAGTGGCTTACAAACCCATGACAAGTAGCTTACAAACCTACGACAAGTGGCTTACAAACCCACGAACATCCTAGTTTTGTACAAGTTCTCGAGTCCTGACATGATGAGATATTCTGCAGGAAGAAGCTTGCAAAACTACTTCAAAATGATTTTCAAAACTACCTCAAAATGAATTTCAAAATTGTTTTTCAAAATGTTTTAGCCTTAAAAATTATCTTTTTTCAAAAAGATGTTTTAGCCTTAAATATTCTTGTTTTTAAACTTCGGTTATTTTAAACTATCTTTTAATTATAATATATTTATACTTTGATTTAAATATAAAATTATAGTAAAATATTATATATATATTATTCTTTATATTCATTTATGTATTTTATCTATAATCAAGTATATTTACAAAGTTTAAAATAGTTTTAATATAAGATAAAGGTTATTTTCAAAGAAAATCAAAACATCAAAAATTGCTTTGGCATGTAGACATGCCTATGGTGACCATGTCGACATGGTGATAGTTGAGTTCAAAATTTAAATTTCAAAAGAAGTGTCTATTCGCCATAACTCTTCACGAATGGACATGACTGTTGTTCTTGTATAAATAGGGGTTAGTTTCAATGAATTTTTAATCAATTTTTCTGGTTTTTTCACTCCTCTTCTTCTTCCACATTTTCTTAATCAAAATCCTATCATTACTCTGCCGAAATCAACATTGAATCGAACTAGATTATCTTTGGTTTGATTCTCTATCACTATCTCAACAAGATCTAAGTGCTAATCAGAGTTATAGGCTTCTTTGTAATCTATCTAGCGAGAAAAGGTGTGATTGTAGCCTTGGAAATCAATCAAGCGAGAAAAGGTGTGGTTGTAGCCTTGGAAATCAATTGGGTGAACTTGTTACCCCGGAAATCAAGTATCTCTACCCAGAGGATTGTTATTATGGAGAGTGTACCTCGTAGCCTTGAAACCGAGGGTTGTAATTGTTGAATTTCTTTTGAAAGGAAATCCGTACTTGATTGTGCGAGACTGGATGTAGGGTAACCCCGAACCAGTATAAAATTCAATGTGTTCTTTCCTTTACTGCATTTACTTTATTTCTGCATCTGTGTTTGTTTCTGTGATTATATCTATGTCTGAATATTGCATACATTTGTGTTCAAATTAACATAAACTCAAAAAGATTTAGTAATTTCTTAAAAACACTATTCACCCCCCCCTCTAGTGTTATTCCTAGCCTTAAGATCCGTAATCCGCATTCCTCACAGTAAATAGTTTAAAAATGGTTTAAAAGAGATTTATAAATTATTTTCGAATTGATTGAAAGAATCTTCCTCAGTATTTGTGAATATATTTATACTTTTGGATAAGTATATGGATATCTTGATAAGAAGGTATAAACTATTTTTGGATTTTTTTTAAATGATCACGGTGTGAAATAGGCGGTTGGTTGCTAAAGAGACCAAGGTCGGATATTATCATATTCTCTGCCAATTCTGAAACCACTTTAACAACTGTGCACGTGGTGGGAAATCCAGAATGAAGTAGGATGTTTTGGTGAACGCAACTGGAATGAGGTAAGAAACACAGCCTTATCCTTCGGTCATAATTATATGACTAAAACAGGAGCCATAACCAGGCCAAGTGAGGTCACTCCTCCGATCGGACATACTTCTTTGATACCATATCTATTACTTTGTGATTGATTGGTGGCGACCTTCGATTTGATTATGGGAGTGTTGTTTTGAGGTGGGCGTTAGCTGAGGCTATGCGTTACCACCTGCCTGGTTCCGTAAAACGGTAGAATCTTACCCTGGGCATTGCCTCGCGTGCCTTGTCATATTATCCTTATCGAGCCCACTATGATTTTGGTTTGTGTCGTACCTTAAGGAGTGCTCCCTGATAACTCACCAGTGTACGGTGAAGTTTACAGTACTATATAGACAACTATGCTTATATAAAATGTGTTCAGGGGGATATGGGTAACGCCTTAATGCTATTTTCAATAGTATACTTTACTGATAGACACTACATATATAGTGTATAATACTACATATAGATATTTTGATGGATCCTTAAGAGATGGAAAAATACCATAACATCTCTTAAGTTATTATACTAAAATTATACACCGGATAGGAGATGAAAACCCCGTAACATCTCTGACGCCATTACACTCATTTTCTATGTGATATTAATTTGACTTGCATAAGAATATTTTAGTTCTGATCCGAGTGTTTTATCTTCTCATTATGCTCGAGTCAACCTAAGCATTTCCGTGTTTGAAGACATTACTTCTGGAGGACGAAGACAGAGTTTGTTATATTATATTATTAGTATTATTCCACTGCATCATTATTGGTATGTTGTTGTCGTACTCTGATTATGTTGTAAAAATTGCGTAATCAAATGTATATTGTAAAACAGCTTCATGAATTGTTTATTTGATTATAATATTTTATCATTCCGCTGTGAGATTCTGTGTTTGTTTTATCTTCTTTTCTCTTACTTTCTTATTTACTCCATTGACAATCCTCCCTTTTGAACGGTTTAAGTTAGACATGTGCGGTTTATTGTCGATTTAAACTGTCCAAAAAGGCGGGTCGTCATAGTTAGTATCAGAGCTTTGGTTTATAGATACCTTAGCCTGTTGGGGTTAAACTCATTAGAGATAGTGCTATTAATAGCCTAGATAAAGTCTAAATGTGTGTGTGTGTGAGAGAGAGAGAGAGCGTATTTGTTAGTGCTATAAAAATGTTTTATATTGTGTTAATTTGTTCTATTTAGTATTTATAAATTTTGGTCAGTACATAGGATGTTATGGTATCGATAGGGATTTCTAAACACTTAATAGGGCAGATCGACATAATATTGTTTTTGAAAAATAGGTAAATGAAATAATTTTACCTAGTAGTATATTTTGTGTGTGTGTATATATATGTATATATATATATGATTTTTAATAAATTGTATTGTTATTTTTGGTGTGTTGTTTGTTAGGAAATGATAATGTTTGATTTTATCATTTGTTGTTTGGTGAGTCAAAGTTCTTAAAACTATTGACTACTGTATGTTATAAGAAAATGTAATTTTATAAATATAGTATTAATTATGATATACAAACAAAAAAAATTTAATGGAAATTTGAGAACTTAATTGCTGGTGTTTTGAAATTTGTTTTAAAATATTTTGAAAATATATTAGTATTATTTGGAAGTATTTTCGGATATAAATATTTTCAATGTAATTTGAAAGAAATGTTTTAAAAGAATTTTAAAAGGAAATAAGTTATGTACTCTCCTCTTCTGCCGCTGGAAAATAATTTCGGTGATGATTGCGACATCATCGACGTTTATTTTCAAGTGTCTAAGTAGGAAGACCAATGTAGTAGCTTTGCTACACATTTGTTTTGATAAACAAATCTTAATTCTAAATTTTCTAAGTATGATTTGGTATACAAAGAATATAAGTATATTTTTTTCCCAGATGATTTGAAATGAAACCTGGTATTTAGTTCTTAAGTTTTTATAAGTTAGGGATTTCAATTATTGTAATGAATGAAATATTAACTATTTTAATAGTTGAAAACTTCTAAAATGAGAAATAAGAAATTAGAAGCTAAGTGTTTAATGAAACTATAAAGAAATTCGAGATTTGTTACTTGAAATTAAAGGATAATGAAAAATTAAGAAAATGTAAACTATTGAACATTTTTGTTAACTAAATGAATAAGATAAATTTGTATAACATTCAATTACATTCTAAAAACATATATAAAACTTACCAAAAACATTTAAAAAGTTGTAATGTTACTATGAATATGTAATAGAAATTTATATAAGTAAACCTTAAGTAATAGAGTTATGTCTACAAATACGAATTATGATGTACAAGAAATGTTTTAAACATAAGTGAATATTTATAAATGTTGGTAATTAAATTAAATTGTAAAAAGTGAATACTATTTAAGTAAATGATTTTAAACTCAAGAAAATGACCGAAATGATTCATTGATGAATATTAATATTAAAATGGAAGTCAAGGTTATAAGTAATTAATAAATGTGAATTAACTGCAATGAAATGTATGTAATACTTTAATAATAGATTCATTGATGATTTTAAATATTGAATGGAAAATTTTATGCAATTAAATGAATGAATGAGAAATGAAGTAAATAAAAGGTAAATAATGTGAAAAGAAACCAATCAAATAAACTTAAATAATATTTAAATTATAAATGTTTGGCTTATGGGATGTTTGGGGAATGATACGTTAAATTGTTTAAGGTTTTATGAATAATCTATTAAGTAATTACCAATGGCTATTGAGCTTAAGGTACACTTGGTATTTTATTTATCACCCTTTTACGATGAAAAGTTTCTGAAACTGGACAAACCATTAATTTGGTTGCTATGGATGTATGATGAATTCTTTTGTTGCATATAATGGTTGTACTGCTTTTGTTCACATATGATTATTATATATTGTATGTTGCATGTGCTATTGATTGAAACAACTAAAATATTGTTCTTTTTACATAATTTTAATTCTTTTGAATTATGTAAGTGAAATATAGGTTTATGGAAGCAATAGCTACTCCTTTTGGTTTCATAAGTAAAGTTTGTTTGCCTGACAAATAGGTACGTTTTCGGATTATGGTTTTGAAATGATATTTTATTGTTTTTCCCATGGGATGTTTTATTATTGAAATATAATATATATATATATATATTATAATTATTGATATTATTATTTTTCCGAACCTATCCGCGCAAAGGAGACTCTACCGAAATTTTTCGTAAATTTAGGACTTAGAAAATTTTTGTGGAAATTTGGTTATTTTCTAAGTTATATTAAAACTTAATGATGTAAATTTGAAATTTTTATAAATTGACTATTTGAAATAAAATATATCAAACCTCTTGATTCTTTCTTGTTCCTTTTTGAGGATGAAAAGTTTTGAGTGAGAGAGATTGTAACGACCCGTATTTTTGATAATTAAAAATATTACATTTAATGAGATTTTTGGAGTTTAATATTATGGGAATTAAATTTTATGACTTGTTAATGGGAAAAATATATATTAGAATATAACTTAATAGTGTTGATTGAATGAAATTGACCACTGTTTGATGTAATTTCAATTAATGATAATAATTGTAGGTTAATAAGAAATAAATTAAGTGTTATTAAAAAGAGAAATAATATGTATTTAATTGAATTAGGTTTTAGTATAGAATGTGAAATAAATTATTTGTAAATAATTTTTATAATCCTGGTTTGTAAACAATAAGTTAATAATATGAATTATTAATGTATAACAATTGATTTATTATCATCTCATTAATTAAATCGGTTGAAATTAATTTGGAAATCAATCGAAATTAATGTAATTGAAGTATTACAGTTAATATAAGAAAAGATGCTAACTCTGGAGTTTGAGTGAAATAAAATGTAAACTAATGCTAATTATATTCACAAGGTAATAGTTGATTTAATAAGAATTTAAATCAAAATAAAAGAAATTATTTGGAATTTAAATTATAACGAATGGTTTTATTTCAGTTGAAATTTAATGCTGAAATTAATGTAATAATTAAATGTTGGATTTAATATGGAAATTCTATTTTTAAAATATTATTAATTTCTCTGTAATCAAGAATGATGAAAATTGTTAACTTTTAAATTTGAGTTTAAAAGTGATTAAATTGATTTTAAAATAAAAATTTATTTAATTAACGTGTAAAATTGGGTTTGTAACAACCCAAAATTTAAGCTATAATAATTAATTAACGAATTAATTGAATAATAAAATAAGTTTGTGAAATTATCAGAATTGAGCCATGGGAGTTGCAACATTATGTCCGTTGTAATTTTCTGGTCAATTTCCATATATAGTTTGTCAAAATCTGAGTTAATATTATGAAGATTCGAGAGAAACAAGAATTAACGGAAAAAAATATACAAAGGGTCAGGTCGACTATTTTATTATAAAGTTATTTACAGTTAGTTACAGATAGTTTTTATTATAACTAACTGTCTAAAAATTGCAGAAAAACTAAAACTATTTTATTATAAAGTTATTTATAGTTAGTTTTTAAAGTTCTTTTCAGTCTATTTTATTCAGCTATTTTTATTCACCTGTTTTACAGTTAGAATTTAGCTTGTAAATGTTAATTTCTTTTTATTCCTTTTTACGCGAATAAATATAAGAATATTAAAAAGAGGAGAATTCGCTAATATGGATTAAATAGAAATAAACACTGAATTTACAGAAATTAGATGTAAAATAAGAAAGAACTATAATAAAAAGAAGATAGACTAAAGTAGGAAAATTCGAGACATTTGCAAGCATGTTTATAACTAGTGGTTATAACTAAAAAGATAGAATAGAAGAGTAACAATTATAACATAGGTTATTATTACGCAGAAAGAACAGAAAAGGCTTATTTTAAAACTTAGATTAAGTTAATAAGCAAATATAGCAGAAATAAGAGAAGATGCTTATTTTAAAACTTACACTAAGTTAATAAGCAAACATAGAAGTAGGGCCCGTACCAACAGCATTCCCTTTCAGTCAGGAACTGATGGTCTCACAATAGTTAAGTGAGGCTGGGACACACATATGCAGATTAGGGTAAGTAAGAGGTCAAATTGATAGAGGCTCAAATCGGGGGATTTGGGCAAGGGGCGCAAACTAGAATTTGTTTGTTAGGACCGGTACCGGCAGCATTCCCTTTCAGGTCTAGCAATGATGGTGTCACAACACTTAGGTGAGGCTGGGCAGCATCCCTTCAGACTAGGATTGATGGTCTCACAACAGATTAGGTGAGGCTGGGCATGCTTATGCTGATTAGGGTAAATAAGAGGTCAAAAGAGGGGGCGACAGTTAGTGTGTACCGGCGATGACCGAGCATGCGACATCGATTAGGGTAAATAATTCGCTACTGCATTCCAAGCGCTAAACATGTGTTATTTGTTGTGGGACAACAGGATTGGATCAGCTCCAGTGGCACAACAGAGATAGAAGGCCGATCAATGGGTAGAATTAGGAATTCGGCCTAATAAAAATATGATTAGGATTTTAGCCTAATCACGTCAATCTAAGACAGGTGCAAACAATCACAATCAAAGCAAACAGTCAAACGTTATTTTATCCTAGTTTTACCTTTTTTTATATTTTCCTTTCATACTAGAACCGTTCCTAAGTCTATTATCTTTATCTTGCTTAAAAATACTAATAGTTACTTTCACTCACCAGACTTATAGTCTAACCCTCTCCTCTATTTCCCCCTTTTTCCCCATAGGCCAGCAGAATCGAGGACAGTAGATTCAGACCACTTAGAGATATATTCTTGGAGTTCTTCATGTATTCGTCTTCTTCTTTTCATTTGACTTTGGATGTACTGGTACTTTATGAGAGGGATGATTTTTATGTATTCTAAGGATGTGACTGAGATTGTATTTTTCACGAGACATGTGTATTTGGTTTTTAAGACATATTCTATTTTTATGACTTGTTTTATGAAGTAATGATAAGTATTTTAAATGTTTCCTCTGTTATTATATATTTGTCTTGTGAATCTTAGTCTCTATGATGCTTTAGCTATACCTATAACGCACCACTTCTTTTAGTGTTCGCTTTTTGGGTATACTAAGGGGTGTGGGGGTGTTTCAGGGTTTTTGTGCACTGTCTCGGATTTCGATGAAACCAATTTCGTCGGATCCGTAATAGTGAATTATTATAAGATTTCAAGTTTCGTAGCGATCAGACTTATCGTTTGATCCTGCGAGCTCGCAACGCGCAGGAATCAATTAATGGAATTTAAATGAATATAATTTGATTTTTGAAAGCTAACTTCTGTATGCAATGGAATTAGGGTTTGAAACTAGTTCCATTGAGTTTGAAAATATAGAAAACATATATTTCGATATATTGGATGACCTACTTTCGTTTTGGGAAAGAAACAGGTCTTTTGGGTTTGTGTTAGCACTTCGACCCATTCGATATGTTCCATCCATTCTTATCTATCTCTATCTATATAAATAGATTTTCCTAAAACCCTAGCAGTCTTTTATTCTTTTCCTATACGTACAATTCTATTTCTTACCTGTCCTCCTTCTCAATTCCAGAAAGTTCAAAACCCTAACTTCAATCCCAAATCAAATCGAAAAATCAAACTTCTCAAACCCTATCGAATTATATATCATCACGAAGCTCTCCACGAACATAATCTACATCTGCAGTTCGTTTTTGCAATCTAGTTTTGCTTTGGCCAGAATTTGATGAAACATTCTCGGCCATTGGAATTAGGGCTTCGTGATCAGCGGTGGATCGTCAACGATTCGACGATCGAGAGGCGCTGCTGCGTATAGGGCGATTAGCAGTATCGATCCATGGTGGTAGTTCATGTCTTTGTGCCTTGAGTTCGCCAGAATCCTCAAACAAACGGCGGCGGCGAGCTTCAGTGAGACCGGAGGTGATCGCGGCGGCAAGGGGACGTGCGGCTTGGCTCGGCGGTTCGCGTGGCGATGTTGGATCTGGACGGAACGCCGTGGGGTGCTATGCGACGATGAACTTTGGTAGCGGCTGTAGTGTGAGTGGGTGTTTCTCGTGCGCGTTAGGGTTAGAAAAGGTGATATTATTTACGTTTTTGCCTTTATTTCATTTTTAATTAAAATTTAAATTTTCAACGTTCTAACTCATATAACTTTTTGATACGAACCGGATTCAGACACGGTTTCTTACGTTGGGATCGTATCGAAATTCCGGACAACATGGAACTGGTTTGGTTGAATTCCGAGATTATTCAAATTTGGGTGTTCTTATGGATTTTAATTCGACTAAAAAACCAAAGGCGAGTGTTCAAAACACTGACAAAATACTAAAATATTTTGATGTTTGTTAAATTGAAATCATGAAGTGATTTAAATTTATTGATTGTTGTTTGATGGTTTAAAATTGACATTTATATTGAATTGCATCGATAGTGTAATTTAATTTGAAAGTTAAATTGAAATTGAAATTGACATTTAAATTGAAATTGGAATTTAATTTGCTAGTTAAACACCCAAGAATTTATAACTAGTAATCTGTTATGATATGTGACTGCTTTGGATATTGATTGTGATGGATGCCTAATGATTGATATGTTTGGATGTTTGTTTATGTTGATTTATTCCAGTTCTTCACCCTAGATGTTATGTGCATCAAATGAATCTGAAATTTAATAAATTAAGAAATAGATTGAAATGATATATAGCTATGACACCTGATTTGGATTGAAATGATATATATCCATCCTAAAATTAAAATTAAAGTTAAAATTAAAATTAAAATTAAAATTAAAATTAACTTATCACTTGGCCATAGGATAGAAAATTATATACGAACACCGTTGGTCGATTTTAAATTATTTTCTAAAATTATAAAGTATGTTTTGATTTAATAAATTTGATTTAAAATTTTAATTTAAAGATTGTATCTAAAATTTATATTTTAGTTAATATAAGCTTTAAAAATCTAAATTTTAAGATTTTAACTTATAATTTATTTAGTTTTAAAATATATAATTTAAATAATGTAATATAATAAAAACACTTTAAAATTTTATTTTAATAAAATATTCAATATAGTTTTAAAAGATTTATTTAAAATTTAATTAAAGATAATAAATATTGACTTTTATAATAACTTTAATAGATAAAAGATTTTTGAATTTTGTAAATAGTTTTGTAAGGAATTTATAAAATTTTTTGTAAGAGATTTTATAATGGATTTTATAAAATGATTTTTTATAAAAGATTTTTATAAAGGAGTTATAAAGGTTTTAAAGGATTTTATAAAGGGTTTTATAAAAGAACTTGTATAAAGGGATTTGGAAGATTTTTAAAGGAATTTGCGTAGAAGTTTATGAAAAGAGGAAGAGTTGTAAACTGTTTTGGAATTTATTAATAGCTTTATAAATGGTTCTAAAGCGTGTAAATAGTTTATAAATGGTTCAGGAGAGAATTATAAATTATTTTCGAAATTGATTGAAAGAAAATCTTCCTCAGTATTTATGAATATATTTATACCTTTGGAATAAATATATGGATATCTTGATATGAAGGTGTAAACTGTTTTTGGATTTTTTTTTTGAATGACCATGGTGTGAAATAAGCAGTTGGTTGCTAAAGAGACGAGGGTCGGATAGTTCCATACTCTCTGCCAATTCTGAAACAACTTTAACGACTGTACACGTGGTGGAGAATCCAGAACGAAGTAGGATAGTTTGGCAAACGCAACAGGAATGAGGTAAGAAATGCAGCCTTGACCTTCAGTCATAATTATATGACTAAAATAGGATCCATAACCATGCCAAGTGAGGTCGCTTCTCTAATCGGACATACTTCTTTGATACCATATTTGTTACTTTATGATTGATTGGTTGCCACCTTCGATTTGATTATGGGAGTGTTGTTTCGAGGTGGGTGGTAGCTGCGGCTATGCGTTACCACCAGCCTGGTTCCGCAAAACGGTAGAATCCTACCATGGGCATTGCCTTGCATGCCTTGTCATATTATCCTTATCGAGCCCACTATGATTTTGGTTTGTGTCATACCTATGGAGTGCTCCCTGATAGCTCACCACTTTACGGTGGAGTTTACAGTATAGTATAGACTACGATGCTTATATAAAATGTGTTAATGGGGATATGGGTAATGCCTTAGCGCTATTTTCAATATTATACTTTACTGAAGACACTACATATATAGCGTATACTACTACATATAGATAGTTTGATGGATCCTTACGAGATGGAAAAATCCCGTAACATCTCTTAAGTTATTGTACTCACCTTATAAACCGGATAGGAGATTAAAACCTCGTAACATCCCGGACGCCATTACACTCATTTTCCACGTGATATTGATTTGACTTCATGAGAATATTTTAGTTCTAATTTGAGTGTTTTGTCTTTTCATTATGCTCGGGTTAGCCTGAGCATTTCAGTATTTGAAGACATTATTTCTAGAGGACGAAGATGGAGTTTGTTATATTATATTATTAGTATTATTCCACTGCATCATTATTGGTATGCTGTTGTCGTACTCTGATTATGTTGTAAAAATTGTGTAATCAAATGTATTTTGTAAAATAGCTTTATGAACTGTTTATTTGATTATTATATTTTGTCATTGCACTGTGAGATTCTGTGGTTTTTCCTTCTTTTCTCTTATTTTCTTATTTACCCTATTGACAATCCTCGCTTTTGGATGATTTGAGTTAGACATGTGGTTTATTGTCGATTTAAACCATCCAAAAAGGTGGGTCATCACACAATGTTGGTTTTTGGTTATGTGGAAAGGTTCTAACATTTAAATCCTTTAATTTGGATCTGAATAAATGCGGAAGTTCTAAAAAGGTAAAGTATTTGAAGAGATTTATAGTGGCCAATCAGTGATTTACAAATAGGCAAGTTGCTATGATTCAGCCTTTAAATCAGAAATGGGTGTTCCGCCTCTGTTAGTAAGTACCTTCCGACTCCATTGACTTCGCCTTGTCTCAGTCGAAACCAACACAGTCAAAACCACTACAGTCGAAACCAATACACATGATATTAGTTAGGTGGTATGCAATGGATTGGAAGGAAGGCGGAAGTCATGGCATCAAAAGTGGTAGCTTCCGATGGGTTCGAAACCTGCTATGTTTTCATAAGTTAAACCCTTGCCTAGTTTTACCTAAAGCTTTCGACATAGTCGAAAGTTATGCTTTCATAAAGGATTTATAATTAGCTTTCGAAGAAGGTTGCCATCTCATGGTAAAGTATTTGCTTTCGAAAGTGTACCTTTTTCCTTTAAATAATTGCTTTTGAATGGATAGGTTGTCTCAATCGAAACCCAACTGATAATCCCCATTTCGACTACATTGAAGTCATAAATTTTGTCGAAGGAGTTACTTCTATTTTACATAAGCCTTTTTCCTGTATGCTTTCGAAAGGGTTGAGGGTTTCGAAGGTGATGGAGTTGAAAGGGGGTTTTGACTCCGCCCTTCAAATTTTTTGTTTTAAAGGTTTTGCTTTCGACTAAGATGGCTCCACCACCATCAAGTTTTCCCCAAACTAATTTTTATTGGTTTCGAAAGAGATACTTTTGTATATAACCATTTTGATCCAAATGATGTTTTTAAATAGTAAACCCAATGCTTTTAAACGGGGTACTTTCATTTGTTTCGAAGCTCTATATTTTAAAAAGATAACTTGATACTATCGAAAGGTATAATAGGTTTTGAAAGAGAATGTTTGCTAAGGGCTTCGAAAGGTATGTATACAATGTTTTGAAAAGAAGTCTTTGCTTTCGAAGGAAGCTATCAGAGGTTTTGAAAGAGATGTTTTATGGTTTCAAAACATAAACCCAATCTTAATTTAAAGTAATAACCATGGAATAAATAAAGATTTTGAAATGTTATTAACATTGTTATTAACCCATAACTATATTTTGGGAAATGTTTGCACAAAAAATGGACAAACACCTCAAAGTCGTATGATTTAGTAGATCTTATGTTGTTCTTAGTGATTTGGGTGATTTATGCAAATATATGAAAAGCAGGGGCTAAACTGTAAAAAGACACGCAGATTTATAGTGGTTCAGCCAGAATGTGCCTACGTCCACTTTATATGTTATTTCTCTTCTCTTGTTTAGATTACAAGTACAAAGCTTTGATACAAGTAAAAGAAAGTTGTTTGAAAGTTCTCTTCGTGCTTGAGCTCTCAAACTTGTCCCCATTGTTGTACCCCTGCCCCTCTATTTATAGAGTGAGGCTGGGGGTAGGGGTCTTGGATGTATATAGCCGCTGGTGGGCCTGGGCTGATGTGATCTGGCCTGGCACGTCTCGGTTCGGTAGCATTTTGTCCGGCGATGGTTGGTCTGGCATGGAGTTGGTTCATCATTGAGTTGGTCCGGCATTAAGTTGGTTCATCATTGAGTTGGTCCGGCATCAAGTTGGTTCGGTATTGAGTTGGTCCGGCATCTTGTTGGTTCGGTATTGAGTTGGTCCGGCATCTTGGTCCGGTGGAAGAAGACGAGTGGATCGGTGTACCTTGATCCGGTGGTAGGAGTGTGGTGGTTCGGTAATGCTTCATTCGGTGGTTGAACCGGTGATGCTGGTTTGGTATTGACGTGGAGATGTTTGGTTCGGTAGGTGTTGGTTAGGCAGCCTGTAGATTTTGGTTCGGCTAGGGTTGGTCCGGTGGTGGAAATTCACCCAACATTTGCCCCCCAAAGCAGGGCATATGTTTAACATATGTTGTGCTTTGTTTCAGTTTGTTGATCTCATTCGGCCTGAGAACCGAACCGGCTGGTCCGGTCAATCAACCTCCCCTTATAAGTATGGGCCTTATGTCTCCACCATTCCTTACCGTTTGAAGTCAGCCAAATCGAAATTCTCGTCTGCCGAATCAAAGTCATTGCCGGATCATCCTTGACTACCGAATCAGGTAGTTACCGAATGGCTCTTATACTTTGAATTACCGAATGAATCTGCTCCATAGGTACTTGAGCGCAAAATGAGTTTTGATATTGGGAATGCCGAACGAACCGTGATATTGGGGATGTCGAATGAACTGTAGTATTGGGAATGCCGAATGAACTGTGATATTGGGGATGCCGAATGAATTGTAGTATTGGGGATGCCGAATGAACTGTGATATTAGGGATGCCGAATGAACTGCGATATTGGGGATGCCGAATGAACTGTAGTATCGGGAATGTCGAATGAACTGCCAGGCTTCTCGGGCTTTTTAAATCACAAACGAAAACCCCAGACTGTTCGCACTTGCTTGTTTCATACTTATGCATTCTTCGTTCTAACAACGTGCTTTTTTGTGTTTGTAGATAAATGTCTCAAAGAGTAGAAACCCGATCAGAGAAAAAGAGATCTCATGACAGAGAAGAGCCTTCCGCCGTGCCCCCAGCTCAGCCAGGACCTATCCGCCACGGGCCCACCCCGAGATCATTAGTGGATGGATACGGTCCTCAGGAACTTCTTAATTCGCCTCCCGATTGCTTTCCTAGCTTACTTAAGGGCGAGCAACTCGACGTTATATCTCGCTCCTTCGGGATCGACCGAGCACGCATGTTATTACCGGATGCGGGAGTGATGCCGAATGATCCTCCCAAAGGATATTTTGCCTACAGCAGATACCATTGCATGTGTGGTGCCATCCCGCCTCTCAACGCCTGGGTAATCAGCTTTCTCACATATCTAAAGGTAGCTCCATTCCAGCTTCAGCTCAACTCTTATGCTATTCTGGTGAGTCTTTTCATCATCTCCCAGAGGAGATATGGGCGTCCTCCTTCCAACCCGGAGATCCGGTATTTGTACAACCTGAGAGACTACAAGAAAGGGTCTCCCTACATCAGCTTGGAATTGGCCGTAACCTTTAAGCCGGTCCTGGATTTATACTCCAAGTACAGCATGTTCAAGAAGGAATGGTTCTTTGTCAGGGATGACTCTGTTTCTATTCGGCGCTTCACCTCCGGATGTAAGTCAAAGCTTTATCTTTAATTCCCGTTCTGGTTGCAATACTCTTTCTCATGTGTTTTTATTTTTGCTAGCGACAGGTGGTTTTGCGGTTGTGGAGAATGACCGCCTGGTTCAGACGGCAGTATAAATAGAAGCTATTACTGGGAGAGATAGGTCGGCTGCCTACCTAATCAGGAACGCTACACTCTTGGAGTACAACTTGATCCTTCCACAGCAGCCCGTGGTCAAGCAGAGGGACACGGCTGAAGAGAAGGCTGCCCAAGCTAAAGAAGGGGCCGAGTTGAAGAGCAGTAAAAGGAGGCCCTTTTCGAAACACCCGGTTGCCGGGGGGAAGAAGCTCAAAAAGTCTGACGGTCCCTCTCCCAGCTCATGTCCAGATATCCCGGAGGAGGGAGACGTGGAGGAGGGGCAAGGCGAAGATGGAGGAGAAGGTGCTGGAGGTGGCGACGGTGTCGGGGCTTTGTCTTCCGGGCAAGTAGGCGAGATGCAAGAGTGGATGGATGACGCTTTCCGCCAAGCCTTCGAGGGTTTGGAGGGGACGGAGAAGCCCCAGAAAGCCGATAACGTTGGGACCGGCGTCGATTTGTCTTCCGGGAGCGCCTCTACCGAAACAACTTCGGCGGTTCAAGGTGAACTTCACTTTACTTTTTTATTCTTGAGTGATGGCCCAATACATGTTGTTGACACTTGGTTTTTATATCAGGAGTAGGTAAAATGGTCAAGACCTCAGATCTTTGGCACAGGCTTGAACAATACAAGCTCTCCAAAGTTTCCGCCAAGCCGAAGCCTCCGACCCACCGTTCCGGGGATGTAGTCGGCTACCGTCCTCTTCTCGGGGTTATTGGAGAGGATATTCAAAAGAGAAAGAGGAGTCGCTCCCTATCCGAGCCTTCACCTGGTCCTCAGTCCCCATTTCAGCCTCTTCATGATATTACGGAGGAGGATACTGAATTCACACCCTCTCCGCACCCGTCTGAAAACCCTACTGTTACTCAGATTGATCGTCCTGGCTTGGCTCATAATCTATTTGCGGGTCATCCTGATCTGGATCCAAGTTCTCATGATATTTCCTTCGATGAGGTTACCGGTGAGCACCTTCTTCCTCGCAACCCTATGGTAAAGGTGCTTGACGAGGCCAAATCTCTGGACCTTTATTTGCTCACTACTCGGGTTGTTGCTATGGGGAACGAAGCTAAAGCAAATATCGACCGGGTTGCTGAGGAGACCAGGAAGTTGATGGGGCACCATGCCTGACTGGTCAAGGCCGGGGAGGAGATTGGGAGTGCCAACATAAGACTGCGGTTAGTGGTTTCCGACCAGGCCAAGCAACTCGCTGATCAAGCCATCCAGATCTCTCAGCAGGAGGCCGCCTCCGGACGTCTAAAGAAAACTATGGAAGAGACCAGCCGGGCCGAACTGCGGAAAATGGAGGCTACTTGCAAGGAACGGATCGATATGGCCATTGCCACGGTGGACGAGGTTCGGAAAGCGGATCTTGAGCAGATAGAGGAGTTGTCTGGGAAGCTTGAGGCTGCAGAGCTTGCTCAAGCCAAGTTGAGGGAGGAGATGGAGGCAATGCGGAAATCCCTTCAGGCTGACTGCTCGAGATACCGATTGGAGAGAGATGCCGCCGTCGTAAGGTTGTCGGATTCCGAGGCCCGGGCAAGGGAGTTTGAAGAGAACGAGGAGCTGATGGAGGGGATGCTCCAGGATATGTACTTTCGTACTTGGAGGCAGGGTAACTTGTCCTGGATGGATGATTACCCTCGGGTTATGGCTAGGATCTATCTCAGGGCTCTAGAGGAGGCCCAGGCTAAGGCAGATAAGGAGGGTGGCGTGGCCTTTAGGATGGATGCTGTTACCGCCCAGTTTACCAAAGAGGAGAAGGTGGCGGTGAAGGAGGGCATGCGGTTGCTTGCAGCTGATGAGATAGGTGTGCAAGCGGAGGATGATGATCAAGCTGATCAAGGAGCAGATGCTGGTAAGTCTTCCTCTCTAGTCTTTCCATTAACTTGGTTGCTTATCACTAACGAATCCTTTTTCTGACCGGACAGGTGGGCAACAGGATAGGGATAAGACACCGACGCAGCCGGCTTCTTGATTAGACCTGGAAAATTCTTTTTTACGGACTTGACATGGTTGTATATGTTAGTCTTAAAACAGTAGAGTAACTCTTAGGTTGTAATTTTTGCTACTTGTATTAAATAGCTCTATTCTTGACGTGTAATTCTTTAACTTAAGCTGATTTTGTCGTCTTTTGAATGTTTTTTGCTATTTTGACATGTTGTATGAGAAATATAGCTATGCATATTCTTGTAATCAAATTGTGTTTGATGTTAGGTTCTTGTTTAAAACATAATTTCATGATTTGCAATGTTAGCGTGAGGTGTGAATAAATTATAGTCATGTGTTTACATATGAAAGAAGGAAATACCGCCCTTTATATTTTGCTTGTAGATGGCAGCTTTGAATATCCTGTGTGACCGAGTAAGGGATGCGGTCCAGTATCTTGCTGTGAGTATCTGCTTCTATTAGTGAGTGTCTCATGTTCTGTGTCATGTACTTCAGGGATTGTTACAAAGGATAGAGAAGAGTTTCTTAAGTAAAATTGAAATATGTGATAAAGTAAAACTTCCAATCACGGAAGGCCATCGATGTGCTTAAGTTCGTGGCAAACGGGCTTTGTAGTCACTTTCCCTAGCTGTGGGTCTTGGAGACGTTTGTCACCCATCTTACGCCTCCGCGGGGAGTTAATTCTTTTTTACCACAGCCGCACTTAAGACACATCGGAGCCGAGATCGCGCACAGTAACTACCCGGGCCATTATGGCCCATAATCGTGGGTATTATTCGATTTACTGTGGCCGGCTAGCGTGGGTGCCGATCGTCAACCGTGAACTGCCCCTGGCTGACCACACCTTATGTTGGGGCTTATAGTCGGTTCACAGTTGCCGGCGAGCCGAACGCCGTAATGAGCTGCCTCGGCTATAATCGCCCTTCTCGGTGGCTTATAATCGGCTCATTACAGTTGGCTTTAAGGGCCGTCGCGAGCAATGAGTTAACCCGCAGCAGAGGGATGATGGAGCAAAAGTGTCTCATTGGCGAGGGCATAGATTCGCATAGTACCTGTTAGGTCTTGTCCAGGTGAAGTTGCGCTGTGGAGTGCATTGAGTGGAAATGCTATACACATAGGATTTTGTTCAACAGAAAAGGATAAAGTTAACAAGCAGCCAAGATATAAAGGAACAAGTTACAAAAGAGACAAGGTTTTTAAAAGTGGTTCGGCACGAAAAGGCCTACGTCCACTGATTCTCTTTGTTAATTCACTTCATATGGGCAGTACAAGTTAAGAAAAGAATCGACGGAGGTGTTGGATGTTCCATGCCCTCTGGAACACCTCTCCGTCCACTGTTGACAAAATATAAGCTCCATTGTGGAGATCTTTATGAATTACATATGGTCCATCCCAGATTGGGTCTAGTGCTCCGGAGCGAGGAAAGATTCGCTTGAGGACAAGATCCCCTTCTTGTAAGGTACGATGCTTGACTTTGGAGTTGTATTGTGCTGCCACTTTTTGCTTGTGGGCTGCTGCTTTAAGGATTGCATCATTTCTTCTCTCCTCAACTAGATCCAAAGACATGTGAAGGAGTTCTTCGTTCTCTTTGGGGTTATAGTGGATCCTACGGTGGGAAGGCACGATGGTTTCAACTGGGAGCATAGCCTCCGATCCGTATGCCAAAGAGAAAGGAGTATGCCCTGTTGATGTTCTGAAAGATGTGCGATAGGCCCACAGTGCCGTAAGGAGTTCATCCACCCAAGCACCCTTTGATTTTTCGAGTTCCTTTTTGATTAGAGTTTTCAGAATTTTGTTGACGGCTTCGACTTGTCCGTTTGCTTGGGGATACGCCACGGACGAGAAGCTTTTGTGAATTCCGTGCTCTCGGCACCAGTTGGCGAATTCCTCGCTGTCAAACTGAAGCCCATTGTCTGATATGATTTTGAGTGGGACTCCGTACCTGCACAGAACATTTTTGATCAAGAAGTTAATAACTTTTGTTGAAGATACTTTATTCAGAGGTTCCGCTTCCACCCATTTGGTGAAATAGTCGACTGCCACTATAGCATATTTGGCCCCGCCTCGGCCCATTGGTAGCTCGCCGATTAAGTCAATTCCCCATATTGCGAAGGGCCAAGGGCTGGTCATTTGAGTAATCTCAGTTGTTGGTAGCCGCGGAATCTTAGCAAACTTCTGGCATCTGTCGCACTTTTTGACGAAATCTAAGGCGTCCTTGCTTAAGGTGGGCCAGAAATATCCATATCGGAGTATCTTTTTCGCTAATGTCTGCCCTCCGGTGTGATCTCCACAGCTTCCCTGATGAATGTTGAATAAGATTTCCTTGGCTTCCCTCCCAGCGACACACCTTAATAACGGGTTAGAGAATCCGCGCCGTTAGAGGATGTCTTCTTGTATTGTGTAGCGGGATGCTTTCCTCAAGATTTTCTTGACTTCGTTACGTCCATTGGGTAGCGTGCCGCTTTGTAGGTAGTTTCAGATGGGAGTCATCCAAGTTGCTTCTTCGGTTGCGGCTATCAGATTCCCTTGCTCAAAACTTGGGGCCATTTGCTTTGAGATGGTTACTGCTCCGAAGATGGCAATGTCTCTCACACTTGCTTGCATTGCCAATTCGTCGGCCTCTTGGTTCTCTTCCCGAGGGATGTGTTTGACTAAGTAGTGGTCCAAGCGGCTGAGAAGTAACTTGGTCTTCTTTAAATATGCTATGAGTCGTTCTTCTCGAGCTTGGAATTCTCCTAGTATTTGATTAACAATAAGTTGAGAATCACTATAAAGACACAAAGAATTGGCTCCGATTTCTATGGCAAGTTCTAATCCAGCTATCACTGCTTCATATTCTTCATCGTTGTTGGTGGCAGCGAACTCCAACCTTATAGCATAGTGTAGCTTATTTCCCCTGGGAGTGATTATTACCACACCTGCCCCCGAGCCTTGTTCGTTTGATGCACCATCCACAAAGAGGTTCCACTTGATATCTTCTGCTATTTCCAATCGCTCCTTATCTTTGTTGGTAGTGAATTCTACAATGAAATCAGCCATGGCTTGTCCCTTGATGGCGGTGCGAGGGTGATAGGTGATATCATACTGACTTAGTTCGATGCACCATTTAAGTAGTCGCCCAGAAGTGTCGGGACGATGGAGTACCTGCCTCAGTGGTTGATCGGTCAGAACTTTAATGGAATGAGACTGGAAGTAGTGACGCAGTTTTCATGATGTGATTAGTAAACAGTATGCTAGCTTCTCAAGTTTAGGATATCTGACTTCTGCCCCCGTAAACCTCTTACCGACGAAGTAAACTGGCCGCTGCGTGCGGTTGTCTTCCCTTACCAAGGCAGCGCTTAGGGCGTGAGATGACACTGCAAGGTATAGGTATAATTCTTCACCTTCGCTTGGAGTCGAGAGTACCGGCGGTTTCTGGAGGTGTTCGATTAAGTTAAGGAAAGCGGTCAAGCATTCGTCGGTCCATTCGAACTTTCTTTTGTCTTTCTTTAGAGCTTCGAAAAAGGGGACACACTTTTCCGTTGCTTTGGAGATGAATCGGCTTAGGGCGGCCACTTTTCCATTCAGGCTTTGCATTTCCTTTCGATTGGAAGGTATCTTGATATCCCTTAGCGCTCGGACTTGTTCCGGGTTTGCTTCAATCCCTCTGGCATGGACGATGAATCCTAAGAACTTTCCTGATGACACTCCGAAGGAGCATTTTAGGGGATTCAACTTCATTCCATACTGGCGAAGTACTTGAAACATCTTGCCTAGGTGGCTTACGTGATCGTCGGCTTTCCTTGACTTTACCAGCATGTCATCCACGTATACTTCCATAGTTTTCCCTATTAGCCCTGCAAACATCTTGTTGACGAGGCGCTGGTAGGTGGCTCCTGCATTTTTTTAGTCCGAAAGGCATTACCTTATAGCAGTATAAACCCCGGTCGGTGATGAAACTGGTGTGGTCTTGGTCGCGAGCATGCATAGGAATTTGGTTATACCCTGAGTATGCGTCCATAAAAGATAAGAGCTCGTGTCCGGCTGTGCTGTCTACAAGTTGGTCGATTCGGGGAAGTGGGAAGCAATCCTTTGGGCAGGCGTCGTTTAGGTTGGAGAAGCCAATGCATGTTCGCCACGTCCCATTAGCCTTCTTCACCAGTACCAGGTTAGCGATTCATTCCGGGTAGATGGCTTCTCGTATGAAATCATTGGCGAGTAGATTCTTTACTTCTTCATCGAGGGCTGCTGATCGCTCTGCTCCCATACTTCTCTTTCTTTGTTTTACGGCCGTCTTGGTAGGATCAATGTTTAGTACGTGGCATGCTACGTCAGAGGAGATTCCGGTCATATCAACGTGTGACCATGCGAATACATCCAAGTTGTGGTGGAGAAAGTCAATGAGTTGCTCCTTCAACTCTGCTTTTAGTTGGGACCCAATTTTCAACAGTTTACTTGAGTCGTGCTTGTCTACAGATACAAACTCCATAGCCTCTGCAGGCTCGACGGTGGCCTCCTCCTCTTTGTCCCTAGGGTCTAATTCATTGAAAGGGTCGCTGGTATATCGAAGAGGAGGGGCTTTCTTTAGTTGCTACGCTTCTAGACTTTTCGTGCAGAGGGCAACCTCTACACCCTTCCCTTTATCCTTCCTGTGGTTGTTGCGAAGTTCAGTCACATAGCAGTCTCGAGCAACATCCTGGTCTCCTTCTACTTCCCCTATTCCATTGTCCGTTGGAAATTTCATCTTTAGGCACCATGGGGCTAGGACAATTTGGAAGTCAGACAAGGCTGGCCGTCCTAAGAATGCGTTGTAGGCCGAATGGTTTTCTATTAGCACAAACGTCTGTTTCTGTACAACGGAGCGGGATGGCTTCCAATCTCAACAAAGAGGTCCAGTTACCCGAGGGGCATCTTTGCATCCCCAGTGAAACCGTGTAGTGGTTTATCGTAGGGAGATACATCCTTCATTGATAGCTTCATTTTGTCGAATGCATGTTTGAACAAGATGTTTACTGAGCTTCCAGTGTCTACTAGGATTCGGTAAACTTCGGCGGGGCCGAGCCGGGTAGAGATAACCATGGGATCCATGTGAGGGTATTGCCTTCCTTCTAGGTCACGCTTACCGAATGTGATGTCATCACTTTCTTTCCGCTTCGGGTGGCGCTCTTCTATAACCGAATTGACACAGTCTTTATTGTCTCTAAGCGACTTTCCGTATCTTTCCAGCTTCTGCGATGTGCGGTCCTCCCGAGATGGTATGTACCACTATCTTCTCTTGACTAGAGCCGCTAGTGTTGCGGTTTCCTCTACCGATCTCCGGTGAGGGTAGCCTTGGGTTCTCATTGGCAGGAGCTGGAGTCCTGTCCTGACCTTTTACATAGCGTTCCAGTTTCTTCCTTCTGATGTGTTCCTCAATCAAGTCCTGGAGATGATGGCATTCATTGGTATCATGCCCATGAGATTCGTGGAAGCGGCAGAACTTTCCAGACTTCTGCGTGTTATCTGTTTCCTTCTTGTATGGTGGGCGTTTGTATCTAACTTCGCCTTGGGTGGCAAGGAAGATATTTTCGATGGTCTCGTTCAAAGGAGTGTAAGTGTCGAATCTCGGTCCTGGCCGATATAGGCGCTTTTCTCCCTTCTTGCCCCCAGCATTGTCTCTAGAATCATTTCTTCGAACGTCCCTTGCCACAGCAGGGGCGTTGCTGTGAGTTGCCTTATTTTGCTGTCCTAACTGCCCCTCAACGGCAGCATCCTCAAGCCTCATATATTTCCCGGCTTCATGGAAGAAATCGGGTAAATTAGCTGGTTTTTCTTTTGTCAACCTTCTAGCAAATTTAGTGTCCGGATGCACACCACTACAGAGGGCCATTAGGATAAGCTTCTCATCGGCATCTTGGACTACGGCTGCTACGGCATTGAATCGGGTTAGGTATTGCTGCAGTTTCTCTCCAGGTTTCTGTTTGACGCTGGATAAGGAATAAGCGTCCTTAGGTTGTTCAACATGAATGCGGAACTGACTGATAAACTTTTCTTTCAACATTTCCCACGAGCTGATGGATCCCTGGGGTAGATGACAAAACCAGGAGGTAGCGAGATCTGCTAAGAAGAGCGGAAAGCATTTGCACAGTACTCCCTTTATCGCTCCACTCATGAGCATATGTTGTGTGTACCTCTGTAAGTGTACAACGGGGTCGGAGGTTCCTTTGTAAGGTTCCATTGTTGGCATCTTCCATTCTCGGGGGGTGATAGCAATTTCGATATTGCGAGCGAAAGGGCTGGTTACCCTAGCGCCTATCCCTCGATCTCTTTGCTCCCGTTGGACGCACTCTCTGAATAAGCGTGCCATCCTTTCATCAGAATTTGGAGCAGATAGAAATGAGTTTGGTTCTGTTCTGTGGGATTGATTCCGTCCAGATGACCTGTAGGGATGGTATCGTCTATCACTCCTCATATTTTCCAGTGGCTGCCTTTGATCTTCTAGGAGCATGCTAGGGTCAGCTACAGTTGGCCCTTGCCTTGATCTTCCCCTGTTGGGTTCTGATCTAAGCACTTCCTCGGGTCCAACTTCGGGCTGGACTCTAGCTCGGCCCCGTTCACTGGCGTTTCCGTGGTTAGGCAGTATGACAGGCTCAGCTACAGTTGACCTTCGTCCGGTACCTTCCCCGTTGGGTTCGGTACCAAACGTTTCCTCAGGCCTAACTTTGGGCTATGCTCGATCTCGGCTCCTACCATGGCTACTTCTGCCGTTAGCTCCTTCAAAGAAGGAAGACCTTTGTTGTCTCTAAGATCCTCCAGACTGGGACTCACCCCATGATTCAGTGTTGCGGTTGGACTCTTCAGCATCCCTTAAGCGTGACATGAGATGGTCCACCAAGGCTTCCTGCTGGGACGTGAAGCGGTTAGTGTGACGACCCGACTTTTTCTCCACAAAAAGTCGTATCATCTTGAAGAAAGAAAGGGATAGAAAAGAGAAAAGATAGAGAAGAAAGAAGAATCAATATCAGAATCTAAACAGCGGAACGAATAAATTATATTAATCAAATAAGATATTACATTGTATCATATACATCAGAGATACACAGCTTTATACAACACATACTAGATAGTTATAAACACCTATCTAGTTATTACAACTCAAAATACAACTTAAACAAACGACTCAGAGATCAACACAGCGGAAATACAGATATCTACATGCTGAAGCCTCCTGCTCCATTGCTCCTTCAGAATTCGTCAAAGCAAACCTGAATCCCTTGGCTACTCGTAAAAATTTGAGTACCCAAGAGTTTATAAAACAGAAAATAAACACTTGTGTCAGACATGGGTCTGGTGTGAGTAAACGAGTTAAAATTGCTTAACTTCAAAACCTTTTGAAAAAAAGGTATCACGTAAGACTTCCCACACATAAACATGGAAAAGTTTTTACCTTACGCTAACCAAAACATTTGATAGGAAATCGAGTTATATTATGATAGGGTCTAGGGTTTTCAAGTAAAATACAGAAATAGCTGGAATGCTTACATCTCACGTTCCAACATAGTTGGGCACAACTAAATCGTACGGCACTTATTGGATTTTGGATTCCATACAATGGCAGGGCTACCGGGGTACCGCCCGTCACAGTACGTGGCCTAGATCAACGTACCGGGGAGTACGCCCGCTCCCCTGCAACACAAGGTCGGAACATCCCTTACTGGATAATTCCCGCATAAGAAACCCCAGCGGTTGTAGCTATTCAACCGCCCACACAGTCGAATAAAAAGAAGGGACCTCTAGACAGGAGAATCTTATACTACTTGGGTGCTACCCACTAACCTTGCTGCACCTCCCCTGTTTTAGCCATTCCCGGTTTGATGAGGCTTGAGGCTACGATTACCTTTAAATCAGAACACATCACTTAGAATGCTCACCGTCCTCCTGACGATGTTCTGAAAGCATTCAATCCATACAAGTTCGTTCCGGGTTCGAACGAAACCGAAGGCATTATCTCGTTACACTCGTTTTGGAATCACCCTCAGAGTTAACGACAATAACCCTTGCACTCTGAATCTTCATCTTCACTTGAGATTCACGACCTATCGTTAATTTGGATCGATGTGGTATTCGGGTCTCCAAACCTGGAATACCGGTATACGGAAACCCGATCCCGGTCTCATCGAAATCCAAAACGTATCTTTTAAGGCCAAGTTGTTTAAAGGTTTAAACAATTTAACTTATCTATATTCAATACTTGAATTCACACAGCTTTAACATAGATAAATATTACACATTTATCACAGATATATCTAATATCATATCACAGAATATCATAGTATATCATCCAATAGATATCAACCAAATCAGACATTCTACTCAACCATCATTCATAAGCAACCATTTATTAATCTCTATTATAATTAATTTAATCAACTTAAATTAAATTAATTACTTAAGAATTAATTCCTATTCTTTGCTTAATCAACATTAATTAATTACAATCCATTTAATTAATTAATCATTAAATATTAATCACTCTTGATTAATTATTTATTACATAAAGTAATTATCCTTAATTAATTTCACAAATTAATTATTCTTAACCATTAATCAGTAATTAACCATTAATTACTTTTATTAATTGCATTGATTAATTATCCTTAATTAATTATTTCCATTAATTAATTAATTATCCTTAATTAATTACTTTAATTTATTAAACTTTAATTAATCCTTTCTATTAATCCACCTTAATTAATCATATACAGTAATTATCATCCTATGATTACTTACCTTAATTAATTAACTTCTTAATTAATTTCTTTAATCCTTTAATTAATTACCAAATAATTAATCCTTAATTACTTTTTGTAAAGTAATTATACTTCCATTACTTCCCATTAAGTAATTTCCTTTAATTAATTACATCCTGTAATTATACATTAATTACCTACACTATGTAATTATACTTATCAATCTTATTAAGTATTCATACTTAATGTCTTTATCCAGTGATTATCTTTAATTAATTTACAAATTAATTAACTTAAATCAATCACATTCATATCATTAATTATACTTGAGTAATTCATCCTTAATTACTCTTTAAACCAATTAATTAATCTTTAATTATAGATTAATTATCCTTTTAATTATTAATTAATAAACCTTAATTATCAATTAATAAAACTTAATAACAAATTAATCAATCCTTAATTTTAGTTAATTAAACCTGAATTATCATTTGATTAATCCTTAATTAATCTTTAATTACAAATAAATCACCCTTTAATAAATAATTAATAAAACTTAATTATTAATTTATAAAACTTAATTACAAATTAAGTACTTCTTAATTACCATTGAGTTTACCTCTAATTACTTAATTTATTAATTACAAATTAATTATCCTTTAGTCATTAATTAAATCAACCTTCATTATTGAGTTAATTAAGTTAAATAATTACTCTTAATTAATTTCTTAACTAATCCTTGATCATTACTAATTAAATTAATTAATTATATCTAATTTCCTTAATTAACTTAATTAATAACAAAACATTAAAACTTTAATTATCTTAAGATAAACATTATCTTATTAATGCCTTAATTACCATTAGAACATCTTATCTTAATAACTAACTTTTCTTAATTAAATCCTTAATTAAGGTTTTATAATAAATAATCATTTATCATGATAAATTAAAGTAAATAAAACATAACTTCCTTTAAATGCCTTAACATTAACAAGTAATAGTTTAAACTAGTTTTCAATTTAAACTTTAAAACTTGTTTTTTTTTTTATAAAAAAACTTTTCACTGATATAAACATACCCGAGTCCATCTCGGCATATACTCGAGTCTATCCCGAGATTCTTCTTTATATTATATATTTTTTTTCTTTAGTTTTAAAGTTAAACTACTGACATAATAACACTCACGAATCATTACCAGCCTCGAGTCCATCTTCCAAAATCCCGAGTCTCCCTTCGAGAAAATCCTTCCTTTCCGAGGCCACAATTTCGCTGACACCACCGTGCACAAGTGCACGTGCACACCGATCAGAACGCCTCCGACTATCGCTCCAGCCATCTCCAAATCACCGATGGTCTCCCTGATGAACTCTACCCCCTGGCCTTGTCGAACTCGCGGCGAAACGAAATCGAACAAATCAGTCGAAACTGGAAACTAATCCATCACCAGAAAACTCTTCGTTCTCACGTTCCCGATCATCTGACGTCACGCCGCCATGTCACTAGCTTTGCCAGACCTCCACTCCATCGTCCCCAAAATCTCGAGCCACTCGATCAACCTGAGATGTCGCAGTGATCCCGTTTCCGACCACGCAAAAATCTAGGGTTTAAACCCAATTCGATCGATCATCAATGCCTCAATGAGAAATAAATTCGTCTACCATTTTTCCCAAACTTTCTGATAATCAAGCTATCTCCAGACGAAACCACGATCACCAAAAATGTTCCGATCGCCAGAAAATGCTCAGAAAACATTTTCCCAATATTCCCAAAATGCATCTTCATTTTAATACTAAAAATTCTGATTTTCTTTTTAAAATTCATATTTTATAAAGACAATACAATTTGTATAATTGATTCATCAAATTACATCATTTGATTTTAACATTTATGTTAGAATGGTTACCAAATTCTAAGTTTTCAGAGGATTTCCAAACATCAGATACCTGAATCTATTTTTAGTACATAGATTTTGAATATACTAACCATTTTGTTTCTAACCCAAAGTTTAACAATAACAGGTAAAGAAATTGGAGTTTAATTCTAGTATTTGAAACCTGTAATATGAAACAGAGGAGAACAGGGATTCAAACAGACATGCACACCTGAATAAAATCATATACACAAAACTCTATACTTATTTATACACATATATTCATATTCACAACAACATGCATACATATATTCAACATGCATCACACTTTTACTTCAAATAACTATCATATGAATCTAATTAAAACTGTTTAAGTTTAATCTACTCACATTAAAATAACAGAGAAGTATATATGTATATATACTGATTTTTAGAACATGCATTTTATTATACTAGCATACATTCACAGGTAAATCATATGCAAACCAAATTACTATAACATTTATCACAACATTTAAATTTATTCTCAGATTTTAAAACTGTTTTAAAAAAAATAAAGGTTTACTCACCATTTAAAAATGCAGAGAGCTTTATGAAACTGAAATTGAAGATTTGCATTGCCTTGTTGATTCCAGAAACTTGAATGCTTGAAACTTTTGTATTGCTGCCTTGATTAATCATACTGGAAAACTTTATGTTGCTGGCATGCTTGAAAATGTTTTCCAGGTTGAAGATAAATCATTACAGGTTTGCATATTGGTTTGAGAAATGAATTTCAGGCTTTTGATTTGGAAAATGAATTACAGGAATTATATTTTGATCTGAGTTTTGAGGGATGGTTTCAGGTTCTTGATCTCGGATTCGAAATTGAAGCTGGCTAGAAAATTTGATTGCAAGTTTGATGATATTTTCTCTGGTATGCATTTGGTTTAGAGGAATGTATTACAGGGTTTTCAGTTTTGGTTTTGAGGAGTGTTTTCAATGCATTTGAAAATTTTGGTTTTGATTTCATTTCGAATTGTAAAAAAAATGAACAAAGAAGGTGGAAGTTTTTATATGTTGTAATTATGGTTTATTAAAATTTAAAGAAAAGAAAAGAAAAAATTAGAGAAAGACACTTGTCTCTTACCTTGATTAATATGTTAACACATGTTATCTTAAAGGTTTTAAAATTTAACACTTGTTAAATGAATGTTTGAAAACGCAACACTTGTCTCTTTAAAATAATTAGTACTTGATTTACAAACTAATGTGTGTATTAGCCTAATTTTCATTTGTTAGTTTATATTTAAATATGTGTATAAATTTATAAATAAAAACAAACCATGTTAATAAATAAAACTTATACATATTAAAATTAAAACAATGCTAATCTATTTAAAATATAAACCATATATTTATATTATAAATAGAAATCAATTTATTATTTTTAAAAGATAAAATAACCAATTAAATAATTATTGAAGAAGATTATTAAATCAATTTGAATTGTTATTAACAAAATTATCAATATCAATTTAATTCTTAAATATAGGTTACTAAATTGATATTGTTAAAAATTCCGGGATATTACAATCCTTCCCCCTTAAAAGAATTTCGTCCCCGAAATTTAAAACAAAGGAAATTTAATAATCTCATTAAAGATTTAATTTTAAAACACAAGCATATATCAAACATATGCTAACAACCATAGCAGCCAATTCAACCAATCAAACAAATCTAATTATGCAGACAAATTCTGGATAGAATTTCTTCGAGTTTCCCCAGGTGTATATAGATACCGGGATACTCGCTCTAGAGAATCCAAACAATCAATACTATGAAGCTACAAAGTTTTTATTCAACTACATCTATACACTAGACAAGATGTCAGACTACAGACGAGTCTGACTCAACAACCAAAACTCGACAACTGCTGGTTCCGAAACCAGACATAGATCATACACGTATTCCCTCAGAGATATGTGATACTCATGGAATCCCAGTTATCAAAACTGGCAATCCAATCCTGTAGATCAAACACTTATTCTCCAAGATCACAGAAAAGACCCAAAACTCTTCAGAGCTAGCTTCTCAGCCTTACCCAAACTTACAGCTCCTTTATGATCGGAGAAAACTTATCCAAAATCAAATCTCCGACTTTAGAATCCAAATTCCTCTGTCTCAAATCCACAAAACTCTCCAGACGATCCTGGGCTGCTTATTTCCTTACTGATCAGCTCATCCCTTGATGATGCTTTTAGAAACAGACTAGACCAATCAACTCAGCAAAATGATCTCCTCAAAATCAACTAGAATCAAGAAACACAAACTCTACTCCTCAATATCAGAAGACTACAATTTACTTCTCTTATCCGGAAAAGACAAAACAGATGCACTGCCAATTCTGGCCTCAAATCCGGAAAAATTTCCTGTAGAAACTTTCTAATACTGCAACTTCCAGTTGCTTCCACTCTAGAACAGCTGCAATCTTGCTTCCGCTGCACAACTCTGATCTGGAGAAGATGAGAATGTCGTCGATGAACTCGAGCACAAACTAATCACATCTCGGAAATATGGTTCAACAGGCTAGATAACACATCCTGGAAATATGGTTCAACAGATCCATAAAAATAAAACTCAGAAGTTCTATGAAATACCGGGCTGTTTCACCAAATCCTTTCTCTAGGAGACATTCTTCGACCTAGCTGAACTTCCGGTAGCAATCCTGAAATCAAGTCGATACAGAACTCAATCTCAAATGCAGACAAACTTCTGACTTCGCTGAAGACATCCAGAAAGACTCAGATAACTCAAGAGAATACTCAACTATCG
The DNA here is from genome assembly GCA_030737815.1 of Allium fistulosum. NCBI lineage: Eukaryota > Viridiplantae > Streptophyta > Magnoliopsida > Asparagales > Amaryllidaceae > Allium > Allium fistulosum. The sequence continues at coordinate 269,660,705 of CM060902.1, read as the reverse complement.
CAAGTCACTTTTGCGATCCTATCCAATCCAATATCCAAAGATACTACTTTCTTAACTAATCAGAACAGCTTATGCTATTTAACCAATCCATCGAAGAAATAGATCCCTTCTGCTGCTTCTGAATTCCACCTCTAGAAAACTGCAAAGCCAAAAGATCTTCCTACTGGAACACAAAACACTTTCGAGTTGCACTGCTGACACAGATGCCAGAACTTCCTATCCAAAGCTTCTCGAGAAACTCGGACCTCAAACCAAACAGAAAAGACCCTGCTGAACTCAGCCACAACACCGAAGCAGACACACTTCCTTAACTTGTTTCAAAAGAAAACATCTTCATAAACATCCAGTCATTGCGTCTCATCACGCAACTACTGCTTCCTGAGGTACCCAGATACCATCACTCGCTTCTGCTCTTCCGACAGAACTAACTCTACTCATCCAAACTTCAAATATGAACCTTAACAGTCCCTTCAGAGATTTATGAAATCCTTACATCAAACAAAACTCACTCGAGACGGTATTAGGTCTACAGTCTCGACAGATACATTTCCAACCTCAAACATTCAAATTCCAAACATTGGTAGTCGTGTTTCACACACCACCACTCTATCTACCTTTATATCTTATATTGGAAAACCCGAACAGGTAACCCAACAAATAGGTAGAATAAAAATATATATATAGTTAAAAATTACAAATACGCTCTCTCAAGAAAGAATTCACTCCAAAGCCTAGGTATTCACTCAACCTAGCGCTCTGATACCAACTGTGACGACCCGACTTTTTCTCCACAAAAAGTCGTATCATCTTGAAGAAAGAAAGGGATAGAAAAGAGAAAAGATAGAGAAGAAAGAAGAATCAATATCAGAATCTAAACAGCGGAACGAATAAATTATATTAATCAAATAAGATATTACATTGTATCATATACATCAGAGATACACAGCTTTATACAACACATACTAGACAGTTATAAACACCTATCTAGTTATTACAACTCAAAATACAACTTAAACAAACGACTCAGAGATCAACACAGCGGAAATACAGATATCTACACGCTGAAGCCTCCTGCTCCATTGCTCCTTCAGAATTCGTCAAAGCAAACCTGAATCCCTTGGCTACTCGTAAAAATTTGAGTACCCAAGAGTTTATAAAACAGAAAATAAACACTTGGGTCAGACATGGGTCTGGTGTGAGTAAACGAGTTAAAATTGCTTAACTTCAAAACCTTTTGAAAACAAAGGTATCACGTAAGACTTCCCACACATAAACATGGAAAAGTTTTTACCTTACGCTAACCAAAACATTTGATAGGAAATCGAGTTATATTATGATAGGGTCTAGGGTTTTCAAGTAAAATACAGAAATAGCTGGAATGCTTACATCTCACGTTCCAACATAGTTGGGCACAACTAAATCTTACGGCACTTATTGGATTTTGGATTCCATACAATGGCAGGGCTACCGGGGTACCGCCCGTCACAGTACGTGGCCTAGATCAACGTACCGAGGAGTACGCCCGCTCCCCTGCAACACAAGGTCGGAACATCCCTTACTGGATAATTCCCTCATAAGAAACCCCAGCGGTTGTAGCTATTCAACCGCCCACACAGTCGAATAAAAAGAAGGGACCTCTAGACAGGAGAATCTTATACTACTTGGGTGCTACCCACTAACCTTGCTGCACCTCCCCTGTTTTAGCCATTCCCGGTTTGATGAGGCTTGAGGCTACGATTACCTTTAAATCAGAACACATCACTTAGAATGCTCACCGTCCTCCTGACGATGTTCTGAAAGCATTCAATCCATACAAGTTCGTTCCGGGTTCGAACGAAACCGAAGGCATTATCTCGTTACACTCGTTTTGGAATCACCCTCAGAGTTAACGACAATAACCCTTGCACTCTGAATCTTCATCTTCACTTGAGATTCACGACCTATCGTTAATTTGGATCGATGTGGTATTCGGGTCTCCAAACCTGGAATACCGGTATACGGAAACCCGATCCCGGTCTCATCGAAATCCAAAACGTATCTTTTAAGGCCAAGTTGTTTAAAGGTTTAAACAATTTAACTTATCTATATTCAATACTTGAATTCACACAGCTTTAACATAGATAAATATTACACATTTATCACAGATATATCTAATATCATATCACAGAATATCATAGTATATCATCCAATAGATATCAACCAAATCAGACATTCTACTCAACCATCATTCATAAGCAACCATTTATTAATCTCTATTATAATTAATTTAATCAACTTAAATTAAATTAATTACTTAAGAATTAATTCCTATTCTTTGCTTAATCAACATTAATTAATTACAATCCATTTAATTAATTAATCATTAAATATTAATCACTCTTGATTAATTATTTATTACATAAAGTAATTATCCTTAATTAATTTCACAAATTAATTATTCTTAACCATTAATCAGTAATTAACCATTAATTACTTTTATTAATTGCATTGATTAATTATCCTTAATTAATTATTTCCATTAATTAATTAATTATCCTTAATTAATTACTTTAATTTATTAAACTTTAATTAATCCTTTCTATTAATCCACCTTAATTAATCATATACAGTAATTATCATCCTATGATTACTTACCTTAATTAATTAACTTCTTAATTAATTTCTTTAATCCTTTAATTAATTACCAAATAATTAATCCTTAATTACTTTTTGTAAAGTAATTATACTTCCATTACTTCCCATTAAGTAATTTCCTTTAATTAATTACATCCTGTAATTATACATTAATTACCTACACTATGTAATTATACTTATCAATCTTATTAAGTATTCATACTTAATGTCTTTATCCAGTGATTACCTTTAATTAATTTACAAATTAATTAACTTAAATCAATCACATTCATATCATTAATTATACTTGAGTAATTCATCCTTAATTACTCTTTAAACCAATTAATTAATCTTTAATTATAGATTAATTATCCTTTTAATTATTAATTAATAAACCTTAATTATCAATTAATAAAACTTAATAACAAATTAATCAATCCTTAATTTTAGTTAATTAAACCTGAATTATCATTTGATTAATCCTTAATTAATCTTTAATTACAAATAAATCACCCTTTAATAAATAATTAATAAAACTTAATTATTAATTTATAAAACTTAATTACAAATTAAGTACTTCTTAATTACCATTGAGTTTACCTCTAATTACTTAATTTATTAATTACAAATTAATTATCCTTTAGTCATTAATTAAATCAACCTTCATTATTGAGTTAATTAAGTTAAATAATTACTCTTAATTAATTTCTTAACTAATCCTTGATCATTACTAATTAAATTAATTAATTATATCTAATTTCCTTAATTAACTTAATTAATAACAAAACATTAAAACTTTAATTATCTTAAGATAAACATTATCTTATTAATGCCTTAATTACCATTAGAACATCTTATCTTAATAACTAACTTTTCTTAATTAAATCCTTAATTAAGGTTTTATAATAAATAATCATTTATCATGATAAATTAAAGTAAATAAAACATAACTTCCTTTAAATGCCTTAACATTAACAAGTAATAGTTTAAACTAGTTTTCAATTTAAACTTTAAAACTTGTTTTTTTTTTTTTATAAAAAAACTTTTCACTGATATAAACATACCCGAGTCCATCCCGGCATATACTCGAGTCTATCCCGAGATTCTTCTTTATATTATATATTTTTTTTTCTTTAGTTTTAAAGTTAAACTACTGACATAATAACACTCACGAATCATTACCAGCCTCGAGTCCATCTTCCAAAATCCCGAGTCTCCCTTCGAGAAAATCCTTCCTTTCCGAGGCCACAATTTCGCTGACACCACCGTGCACAAGTGCACGTGCACACCGATCAGAACGCCTCCGACTATCGCTCCAGCCATCTCCAAATCACCGATGGTCTCCCTGATGAACTCTACCCCCTGGCCTTGTCGAACTCGCGGCGAAACGAAATCGAACAAATCAGTCGAAACTGGAAACTAATCCATCACCAGAAAACTCTTCGTTCTCACGTTCCCGATCATCTGACGTCACGCCGCCATGTCACTAGCTTTGCCAGACCTCCACTCCATCGTCCCCAAAATCTCGAGCCACTCGATCAACCTGAGATGTCGCAGTGATCCCGTTTCCGACCACGCAAAAATCTAGGGTTTAAACCCAATTCGATCGATCATCAATGCCTCAATGAGAAATAAATTCGTCTACCATTTTTCCCAAACTTTCTGATAATCAAGCTATCTCCAGACGAAACCACGATCACCAAAAATGTTCCGATCGCCAGAAAATGCTCAGAAAACATTTTCCCAATATTCCCAAAATGCATCTTCATTTTAATACTAAAAATTCTGATTTTCTTTTTAAAATTCATATTTTATAAAGACAATACAATTTGTATAATTGATTCATCAAATTACATCATTTGATTTTAACATTTATGTTAAAATGGTTACTAAATTCTAAGTTTTCAGAGGATTTCCAAACATCAGATACCTGAATCTATTTTTAGTACATAGATTTTGAATATACTAACCATTTTGTTTCTAACCCAAAGTTTAACAATAACAGGTAAAGAAATTGGAGTTTAATTCTAGTATTTGAAACCTGTAATATGAAACAGAGGAGAACAGGGATTCAAACAGACATGCACACCTGAATAAAATCATATACACAAAACTCTATACTTATTTATACACATATATTCATATTCACAACAACATGCATACATATATTCAACATGCATCACACTTTTACTTCAAATATCTATCATATGAATCTAATTAAAACTGTTTAAGTTTAATCTACTCACATTAAAATAACAGAGAAGTATATATGTATATATACTGATTTTTAGAACATGCATTTTATTATACTAGCATACATTCACAGGTAAATCATATGCAAACCAAATTACTATAACATTTATCACAACATTTAAATTTATTCTCAGATTTTAAAACTGTTTTAAAAAAAATAAAGGTTTACTCACCATTTAAAAATGCAGAGAGCTTTATGAAACTGAAATTGAAGATTTGCATTGCCTTGTTGATTCCAGAAACTTGAATGCTTGAAACTTTTGTATTGCTGCCTTGATTAATCATACTGGAAAACTTTATGTTGCTGGCATGCTTGAAAATGTTTTCCAGGTTGAAGATAAATCATTACAGGTTTGCATATTGGTTTGAGAAATGAATTTCAGGCTTTTGATTTGGAAAATGAATTACAGGAATTATATTTTGATCTGAGTTTTGAGGGATGGTTTCAGGTTCTTGATCTCGGATTCGAAATTGAAGCTGGCTAGAAAATTTGATTGCAAGTTTGATGATATTTTCTTTGGTATGCATTTGGTTTAGAGGAATGTATTACAGGGTTTTCAGTTTTGGTTTTGAGGAGTGTTTTCAATGCATTTGAAAATTTTGGTTTTGATTTCATTTCGAATTGTAAAAAAAATGAACAAAGAAGGTGGAAGTTTTTATATGTTGTAATTATGGTTTATTAAAATTTAAAGAAAAGAAAAGAAAAAATTAGAGAAAGACACTTGTCTCTTACCTTGATTAATATGTTAACACATGTTATCTTAAAGGTTTTAAAATTTAACACTTGTTAAATGAATGTTTGAAAACGCAACACTTGTCTCTTTAAAATAATTAGTACTTGATTTACAAACTAATGTGTGTATTAGCCTAATTTTCATTTGTTAGTTTATATTTAAATATGTGTATAAATTTATAAATAAAAACAAACCATGTTAATAAATAAAACTTATACATATTAAAATTAAAACAATGCTAATCTATTTAAAATATAAACCATATATTTATATTATAAATAGAAATCAATTTATTATTTTTAAAAGATAAAATAACCAATTAAATAATTATTGAAGAAGATTATTAAATCAATTTGAATTGTTATTAACAAAATTATCAATATCAATTTAATTCTTAAATATAGGTTACTAAATTGATATTGTTAAAAATTCCGGGATATTACAGTTAGTTACTTCAACCACAACCCTATCTAAATCTGCCCTAGTAATTGCTGCGGGCCGTTCTGTGGCAGGAGTGGTCGGATTAGCCTGTCCTTCATTTGGTATTAGTGCTGGAGGAGGACGATTTACTTGATTCGTGACAGCTGGATCTGGAAGACTGCTGGATGCGATGTTCTTTCCTTTGTTATCATCATTTCTCTGTTTGGAAGGCATGTTTTCCAAGTGGCGAACGACGCTGTTAGGAAAAATGTTAAGTGGATGAAGCTGAAGCTTCGAGCTTCTAGCTCTCAGTGAAAGCACCAAAAATGTTTGCACAAAAAATGGACAAACACCTCAAAGTCGTATGATTTAGTAGATCTTATGTTGTTCTTAGTGATTTGGGTGATTTATGCAAATATATGAAAAGCAGGGGCTAAACTGTAAAAAGACATGCAGATTTATAGTGGTTCAGCCAGAATGTGCCTACGTCCACTTTATATGTTATTTCTCTTCTCTTGTTTAGATTACAAGTACAAAGCTTTGATACAAGTAAAAGAAAGTTGTTTGAAAGTTCTCTCCGTGCTTGAGCTCCCAAACTTGTCCCCATTGTTGTACCCCTGCCCCTCTATTTATAGAGTGAGGCTAGGGGTAGGGGTCTTGGATGTATATAGCCGCTGGTGGGCCTGGGCTGATGTGATCTGGCCTGGCACGTCTCGGTTCGGTAGCATTTGGTCCGGCGATGGTTGGTTTGGCATGGAGTTGGTTCATCATTGAGTTGGTCCGGCATCAAGTTGGTTCGGTATTGAGTTGGTCCGGCATCTTGTTGGTTCGGTATTGAGTTGGTCCGGCATCTTGGTCCGGTGGAAGAAGACGAGTGGATCGGTGTACCTTGATCCGGTGGTAGGAGTGTGGTGGTTCGGTAATGCTTCATTCGGTGGTTGAACCGGTGATGCTGGTTCGGTATTGACGTGGAGATGTTTGGTTCGGTAGGTGTTGGTTAGGCAGCCTGTAGATTTTGGTTCGGCTAGGGTTGGTCCGGTGGTGGAAATTCACCCAACAGGGAAAGGGCAGAATAACCAGTTAGGTTGACCTAGTAGAGAACATAATTTAACAAATGTTAAAAAATTTTATTAAAATATTGATTGGGACCAATAGGTTTACAGTAAGCCCACGAAATCTGTATGATATTGGCAAGGGCCAATAGGTTCATAGTCAGCTCATGAAAACTATGATTTGATACTGGCAGGGGCCAGTTGGTCTGTAGTTAGCCCATGAAAACTAATCCGGTTAAGGTGTTGACAGTCAGCCAATAGGTTCCTAGTTAGCCCATGAAAAATAGGATAAGAAATAAGATATTAGAGTTACCAATAGGTTCTTAGTGATCCCATGAAAACTAAATAATTAGATAGATACTCCATAACATTTAACAATTTAATAGTAATACTAGAAACTATAATTCAGACAGATAGTTAGAATGAATGGGAATGAGTAATCCAGAATTGATTTATTTGTTTTGCATATCATCATAATGTTTTGAAATACTATGTTTTAACCATTATGGATGCAGGAGCACAATAATATGGTTTTATAAATGTTTTAGGATACTAGTGAAGGGAAAACCCGTTCTGCTAGCGTGGTCTCATTAGATATCTAAATGGTTTGAGATGGTAAATTATTATTCATACCAAGCTTTATGTGTGACTTGAAGTTTTTGTTTTCCCCTTTACCTCTGGGGTACTCAATTGATTTTAAGTAGGTTGAGAGTTAAGGTTTCTAGGTGTTCTTTTAGACGAATAAAAGCTTCCGAGGACGTGCAGGATGCAAGAATGTTATTAGAAGTTCTTTTATTTCCGCTATGTGTTAGTTTGTAAAGGCAAATTTTTGTCTTGCCTATCTATACACTCTGATCTACCAAAAGGGCATCTTCATATGCTGCTCTTGGCTTATTTTATAATAATTATATATTATCTGAACGTGGTCTGCGAATTGGGTGTGAGAAATGCGGATTAAGGATCTTAAGGCTAGAATTAACACTAGAGGGGGGGTGAATAGTGTTTTAAGAAATTTGTTAATCTTTTTGAGTTTATCTTAATTTGTTAACAATGTATGCACTAATCAGACACAGATATGAACACAGAATCAAACACAGATGCAGATATAAAGTAAAAGCAGTAAAGGAAAGAACACACCGGATTTTATACTGGTTCAGAGTTACCCTACATCCAGTCCCGCACAACTAATTTCCTTTCAAAATCAACTCAACAATTACAACCCTCGGTTTCAAGGCTATGAGGTACACCCTCCAGAATAACAATACTCTAGGTAGAGATACTTGATTTCCGAGGCAACAAGTTCACCCAATTGATTTCCAGGGCTACAATCACACCTTTTCTCGCTCAGTTGATTACAAAAAGTCTATAACTCAGATTAGCACTTGGATCTTGTAGAGATAGTGAAGAGAATCAAAACCAGAAATTATCTAGTTAGATTCGATATTGATTTCGACAGAGTAATGGTGTAATTTGTAAATAAGAAAGTGGAGAAGAAGAAGAGAAGTTAAATCAGAGAAAAAGTGATTAAAAATTCGTTGAAACTGACCCCTATTTATAGAAGAACAACAACCATGACCATTCATGAAGAGTTATGGCGAATAGACACTTCTTTTGAAATTTGAATTTTGAATCAAACTGACACCATGTCGACATGGTACCTATAGGCATGTCGACATCCCACAACCTTTTTAGATGTTTTGAATTTCTTTGAAAATAACATTTAACTTATATAAAAACTATTTTAAACTTTATAAATATACTTGACTTTAGTTGAAATTCATAATTAGATATAAAGAACAATATATATATAATTTAACTATAATTTTATATTTAAAAGTTAAATATATTATTTGAAGATAGTTTAAAATCAGGAGTAATTTGACTTTGAAATTAAAGATGTTTTTGAGGCTAAAATTATTTAAAATCAGGATAGAGTTTTGAATCTTTTAACAAGAAAGTTTTAAAATCATTTTGAAAACAAGATAATTTTGTAAAATCATTTGAATTAAAATTAGTGGATACAAAACAATGTCCCACTAGATTTTCGTAGGTTCCATCCTACTTAGGGTTCCATCCCTTTAACGAGCTCGAAGTGGATTCCATTCCACGAATAAATTGAATATTAAGATGCCAGTTCTTTTCTACGAGTTTTAACAAATATTCCTAACTATATAACTTATCTTGGAAACTTGAACTCTTGATAATCTTGATACTCATGAGTCTTCTATCTCTATATCTTGAATCTCTATACTGTACAGTCTTCATTCTTGATACCTGCATGGTTAGATCCTACATATACATATATATATATCTAAACTTGTAATGTTAGTATTTATATTTTATAATCTATTCTAAGGTTGTTGTCATCAAAACCAACTCCTCAGGGACTAACAATCTCCCCCTTTTTGATGATGACAACCTTTGTTTATAAAATATTCCTTCTATCCTAATAACTATAATAACACCCCCTTAATCTATGCCTAACTATCCTATTTTATACTTCTCCCCCTTTGTCATAAAAAAACTAACTCTAAACTAGATAACTCCAAACTATATAACTCCGCCTAAAACTTATCACTCTATGACGTGTGATTATAATAATAGTGTTATCATAAATAATTAACACTTAAATCTAATACTAAAATATAATCCTAAACTATTAACTATCCTAACTAAGAATTCACAATAATACTAACACATATAAGAACATGAGTTTATTTATTACGAGTATGGTTACATTTGCGTTTGAAAAACATAAAAACACAAATAACAACGGAAAGAAAGAGAAGAAACTAATTTGTGTTTCTGAACATAAGAGATTTATGAATTGAACAGTTTGGATAGTGGAAATGGAAATTTCCACGATGTTCAACACGATTCCCATTTTTGTCGAAACACACTTCTCCAACGCATACTACTTGGTCATGATCCTCCTCGTGTGATTCTTCCATTGGTTCTTCTTCTTCTTCATCGTTGACCTCATGTTCTTGATTGAGTGAAGAGTCTTCATCGATCAAGATAGGGTTGGCATGGTTATCCATTAGGAATTTTTGTAAATTCCTAAGAATCTTGCCTTGTCTCTCTTACTCTTTCGCCATACGAAGTTGAGTCACTTGAATTTCAGTCAACATCTGAAGAGTATCCTTCATAGACTCCTCCAATTTAATTATACGTGCGAGAGTAGTGCATTGGAATGGACCAGAAGTAGGAGTGGGAAATGTGAAAGTTGATTTTATGTTTGATTTAGAGGAAGATGCCATTATTTTATATATTCAGAATAGAAAATAAAGAGAAAACAGAGAGAATGAATAAGAATTCGAAATAGAGAAGAATATATAACTAAATTTTTGAATTTTGGTGGGAAAATTTAAAAAAAAAATAAAAACGTTACATGTCGACATGTCTTCCTAGGGGATATCGACATGGTCCTTATATTTTAACTATATGATTTATTTTAATATTAATTATTAATTATACTTGTTATTTATATTTTATATTTCAGTTATAGAACAAATACCTAATTCTCTTCTTAATTTAGTAAATATAGATTCATTTAATGGTTTTGTTAAGATATCAGCAGTTTGATTCTCAGAGTTTATATATTCCAGAGTAATTACTTCTTTAGTTATATTATCTCTAAGAAAATGATGTCGAATGTGAATATGTTTAGTTCGAGCATGATGAGTAGGATTTTTAGATAAATTTATTGCACTAGTATTATTACAATAAATTGGCGATTTTGAGATATTTAATCCAAATTCTCTTAAGGTTTGTTGCATATATATTACTTGAGAACAAGCTAAAGCAGCAGAAATATACTCTGCTTCAGTTGTTAATAGAGAAACTGTATTTTTCTTTTTACTAAACCAGGAAACTAGTGAATGTCCCAAAAAGTGACAAGTTCCACTTGTACTTTTTCGGTCTGATTTACATCCAGCATAGTCAGCATCACAGTATGATATTAAATCAAATGAATCATTTTTAGGATAAAATAAGCCATAATCAGAGGTGTGTTTAATATATCTTATGATACGTTTTACAGCTTTTAAGTGAGTTTCTTTAGGATGAGATTGATATCTTGCACAGAGACATACACTATGCATGATATCAGGTCTACTAGCAGTGATATAGAGCAATGATCCGATCATTCCTCTATACAACTTTTGATCTACATCTTTCAAGAAATCTTCTTTACTTTGATATTCATTGGTTGCCATGGGAGTAGGTTTTCCACTCGCAGTAGTCAAACCAAATTTATTAACTAGTTCTTTAGCATATTTTTCTTGACTAATAAAAATACCATTATCTAACTATTTTATTTGCAATCCTAGAAAGAAGTTTAATTCACCCATATGACTCATCTCAAACTCTTTTGTCATTATTTCAGAAAATTCTTTATTCATTTCGAAGTTAGTTGAACCAAAAAAGATATCATCTACGTATACTTAAACTAGTTGAATATCATTTTTATTTCTTTTAATAAAAAGAGTATTATCTATTTTACCAATTTCAAAATTTGATTGTAATAAATAAGATCTTAGTCTATCATACCAGGCTCTAGGAGCTTGTTTTAAACCATATAAAGCTTTCTTAAGTTTGTACACATGGTTTGGTAAATTTTCATCTTCAAAAAGTGGTGGTTGTTCAACATATACTTCTTCTTTTACAAAGCCATTTAAAAATGCACTTTTAACATCCATTTGAAATAATTTGAAATTATTATGATTTGCGAAAGCAAGTAGAATCCTAATGGCTTCTAATCTTGCTATAGGAGCAAAGGTTTCGTCCAATCTATACCTTCTTCTTGACAATAACCTTGGGCGCCTAATCGTGCTTTATTTCTAACGACCTCACCTTGTTCATTCATTTTATTTTTATAGACCCATTTAGTTCCAATTATAGTTTTTTCTTCAGGTCTAGGAACAAGTGCCCAAACTTCATTTCTAGTGAATTGATTTAATTCTTCTTGCATAGCCAAAATCCATGAATCATCAGTTGATGCTTCTTTAAGATTTTTGGGTTTAATAGATGATATAAATGCTACATTACTCATTTTACTTAGTTGATTTCTAGTTGTAACAATAGATTGCATATCTCCTATTATATTTTCAATAGGATGATCTTTTAAAAGTTTAATCCTTTTATTAGGATGATTAATTTCATTATTAATTCGGTTGATTCCTGATTTTGAGTAATTAAATCTTCTTCATCATTTGTAATTTCAAAATCTTTTAAATTTTCATCAAACGAAACATGCATTGTTTCTTCGATGGTGTTAGATCTTAAATTAAAAACTCTATAAGCTTTACTTCTATTAGAATATCCGATAAAGATTCCTTTGTCGGGTTTAGGATCAAATTTATCCAAAATATCTTTTGTATTTAAAATAAAGCATTTACTTCCAAAAATTCTGAAGTATGATACCATAGGTGTCTTTCCATGAAGAAGTTCATAAGGTGTCTTATCAGTTAAAGGTCTAATTAAAATTCTATTCAAAATATAACAGGCGGTAGCAACAGCTTCTGCCCAAAAGTGTTTTGGTAAATTACTATCTGAAAGCATAGTTCTTGCACACTCTTGTATCGTTCTATTTTTACGTTCAACTACTCCATTTTGTTGTGGAGTTTTTGGAAATGAGAAATTGTGAGTTATTCCCTTCTTATTGCCGAATTCCTCAAACTTTTCATTTTCAAATTCACCACCGTGATCACTACGAATAGTTATAATTTTTAAAGATAATTGATTTTGAATCCTTTTTATAAAGTTCTTAAAACATTCAAAAGTATCACTTTTATGTTTCAAAAATATTATCCATGTAAATCTAGAATAATCATCTACAATTACAAAAACATATTTACTATGATTTATTGACTGAATTTGAGATGGACCAAATAAATCAAGATGAAGTAACTCAGGGGGTTTTGAAGTTGAAATCATATCTTTTAATTTAAAGGAACTTTTTCTAAGCTTTCCTAATTGACATGCATCACATAAACTATCTACTTTAAAATTCATTTTAGGGAGACCTCTTACTAGATCATGTTTTGACAGTCTAGATAAGAGTTTGAAATTCAAATGTCCAAATCTCTTATGCCAAATCCAAGGGTCACTTGTATTTGCCAAAAGACATAGGTTATCATTTGAAACTTTCATACTAAGAATATAAATAATCTTTTTCTTAGTTCCCCCAAATATTATGGTTGAGTTATTATCTTCATTATGACATTTATCTTTTTCAAATTTAATTTTATATCCTTTATCACATAGTTGACTTATACTTAGCCGATTGTATTTCAGATTCTTAACTAGCAAAACATTAGTAATAATAGGAGTTTCAGAGTTACCGACATTGCCGATGCCAATCACGTATCCTTTCGAGTTGTCTCCAAAGTTAACCAGTCCTCCGTCTTTGTATATAATATTATTCAGCATATCCGGATTACCAGTCATGTGTCTAGAGCATCCACTATCAAGTATCCACTTATTCCTTTTGATCTGCACAGATTGTCCATTGTGGATTGATTCCTTAATACCCATAAAACATCTTTCCTGCACATTATAAAATTTGGGTAGACAACTAGAATTTGAATAACATTCATATGCAGGCTCATGGAACAATGATGATTTAAACAATTCTAAACTAGTTTTAACAGATTTTTCAAAAATAGCCATTTTAAACTTTTCAAAATTCAGATTATGAAACTTTTGAAAACAAAGCTCTGATACCAAATGTGAGAAATCCGGATTAAGGATCTTAAGGCTAGAATTAACACTAGAGGGGGGGTGAATAGTGTTTTAAGAAATTTGTTAATCTTTTTGAGTTTATCTTAATTTGTTAACAATGTATGCACTAATCAGACACAGATATGAACACAGAATCAAACACAGATGCAGATATAAAGTAAAAGCAGTAAAGGAAAAATCACACCGGATTTTATACTGGTTCGGAGTTACCCTACATCCAGTCCCGCACAACTAAGTACGGATTTCCTTTCAAAATCAATTCAACAATTACAACCCTCGGTTTCAAAGCTATGAGGTACACCCTCCAGAATAACAATACTCTGGGTAGAGATACTTGATTTCCGAGGCAACAAGTTCACCCAGTTGATTTCCAGGGCTACAATCACACCTTCTCTCGCTCAATTGATTACAAAAAGTCTATAACTCAGATTAGCACTTGGATCTTGTAGAGATAGTGAAGAGAATCAAAACCAGAAATTATCTAGTTAGATTCGATATTGATTTCGACAGAGTAATGGTGTAATTTGTAAATAAGAAAGTGGAGAAGAAGAAGAGAAGTTAAATCAGAGAAAAAGTGATTAAAAATTCATTGAAACTGACCCCTATTTATAGAAGAACAACAGCCATGACCATTCATGAAGAGTTATGGCGAATAGACACTTCTTTTGAAATTTGAATTTTGAATCAAACTGACACCATGTCGACATGGTACCTATAGGCATGTCGACATCCCACAACCTTTTTAGATGTTTTGAATTTCTTTGAAAATAACATTTATCTTATATAAAAACTATTTTAAACTTTATAAATATACTTGACTTTTGTTGAAATTCATAAGTAAATATAAAGAACAATATATACATAATTTAACTATAATTTTATATTTAAATCTAAGTATAAATATTTAAAAGTTAAATATATTATTTGAAGATAGTTTAAAATCAGGAGTAATTTGAATTTGAAATTAAAGATGTTTTTGAGGCTAAAATTATTTAAAATCAGGATAGAGAGTTTTGAATCTTTTAACAAGAAAGTTTTGAATTCATTTTGAAAATAAGAGAATTTTGTAAAATCATTTGAATTAAAATTAGTGGATACAAAACAATGTCCCACTAGATTTTCGTAGGTTCCATCCTACTTAGGGTTCAATCCCTTTAATGGGCTCGAAGTGGATTCCATTCCACGAATAAATTGGATATTAAGATGCCAGTGCTTTTCTACGAGTTTTAACAAATATTCCTAACTGTATAACTTATCTTGGAAACTTGAACTCTTGATAATCTTGATACTCATGAGTCTTCTATCTCTATATCTTGAATCTCTATACCGTACAGTCTTCATTCTTGATACTTGCATGGTTAGATCCTACATATACATATATATATATATATATATATCTAAACTTGTAATGTTAGTATTTATATTTTTATAATCTATTCTAAGGTTGTTGTCATCAAAACCAACTCCTCAGGGACTAACATTGGGATTATGTAATCAATTTGGAATATTTTGAAATGGAATGTGGAATTTGTTTGGTGTTTAAATTTTTTCCATATTATTGTGTTTATGTGTATCAATGTATCTAATGTTGCCGTATTTGGTCGCTGAGGATTAATAACTATGGATCACTGCAGCATCCGTGGGCGTTAGTTTTGGGCCTCCAAGTAGGGGGATGTTACAGCAACGGCTTCCAAAATAATAGTTGGTTTTCTTTCTTTACCATTGTAAGCTCCATGGTATGCTTTGGGGCAGTTCTTTCATTCCCAATGCATACAGTCGAGACTTCCAAGCATTCCAGGCCATCTTCTTCTCTCGTGCATTTCTCGAATCTGCACCACATCATCCTCATTTGGAGCTCTAAGGTACTCAGTGCCGAAAATGTCTACCACTGATTGGCAGAATTTTTCGAGAGTTTCTAATCCAATAGTCTCTACGATTCGGTATGCATCATCCAATGCATCTGCAGGGGTACCATAAGCTAACATCCTCAGTGCAGTAGTCATTTTTTGTTCACCACTAAGCACCTGTGTTTTTGAAGCATTTGGTTTTTGAATAAAATATTTGTCATTGTTTTGAATACCTGCTAAAATTCTTAAAAATGGATCTCTTCTCATTCTGTATCTTCTCCTAAATATATCAGGTCCATAAGTGCAATTTGGATTGAAGTAGTCTTACATCAGAGTTTTGTGGAAGGCAAATTGATTACGGTTTACATGTTTTCGACCCATGACCGATCGGTCGTGTTTTCATGATGTGGAGCCATAAGCTTCATGGCATATGTCAACTATTTCTTACAATTCTTTGGTTCCCTGTTGGATTATCTCTTCTTCTTCGGAATCATTATCGAATGCCATAACACATTTGAGGAAAGATGAAGTATTCATTGTTGTATTTAGTTTAATGCTCTGAGAGAAAGAAAGAAGATGTTAAATGTGATTTCTAGAATGGAAGTTGAAGTCCTTATATAGAAGTGATACGATATGTAGAGTTAGTGGCAGAAAAAAAATGCAGAGTGTAATTAAATCAACTTTAGCAAGTGGCAGACATTATTGATACTTAGTGTGGTCAGCTCGACTTTAGCAAGTGGTAGACAAAAAATGTTGAGTGTAGTCAAATCAACTGTAGCAAGTGGCAGACACTATGGATACTTAGTGTGGTCAGCTCGACTTTAGCAAGTGGCAAACAAAAAATGCAGAGTGTAGTCAAATCAACTTTAGCAAGTGGCAGACATTGTTGATAATTAGCGTGCTCAGCTAGACTTTAGCAAGTGGAAGACAAAAAATGCAAAGTGTATCAAATCAACTGTAGCAAGTGAAAGACATCATTGATACTTAGCGCAGTCAGCTCGACATTAGCAAGTGGCAGATATTATTGATTATGAAGGAGCAAGAATTGATTTGTATAGCGACGATTATGAATTGCCTATTTAATTGAAAATTCCATAATGGAAGTGTACAAAAAATTCCATGGCAAATGAAAGTTGGACTCCCTAAGATTAGTTGGTACTAATCAAAGCGTACATAGAAGCCGATACAAGACATATGGAAGAGGAGATTGAGCATGATTTCTGGGTTACTCTAAACGAAGCCATTAACAATCATCCTGATTGTAAATTAATTCGACAGATTCTGAAAATTCGCAGTACTTATGTTACATTTACTAGAGCTTGTCAACGATACATAAGTATTATAAACATAGTGAAGGAAGAGACCTATTTCAGTTAACACGAGCTACGTATGATTCACGCTATTTCTGGGAGTATCGTACTAATTTTGTGGGACATGCTGCATATGATCTATGGGTTAGCTATATTAGACAATTTGAATGAAATTTTATGTATTTCTCTTTAAGTACTATGTGTTTTTCTTTCAGTTCTATGTAATTTTCTTTCAGTTTAATTATTTTCTTTAAGTTCTATGTATTTCCTTTCAATCCAATGTATTAGGATTCCGTTCCATTATTTTCTTTCAGTTCAATATATGTTCTTTAAGTTCTATGTATATTCTTTTAGTTCTTTACTAAGTTGTATACAGTTCCACTATCTATTGAGTATGTAATATAAGAAACAAACAATGAAACAAGGCAACCAAAATTGAAATAGAGTGATACAAAAAAAACAACTTTGAAATAGACCGATACAGAAAGGACAACCAACATTTAATTAAACTGATGTTGGAAGGACAACCAATATTGAAATAAACTGATAAAGTGGAACCAAACTGATAGTTGAAACGATGTAAACAAGATCTAAAACAAACACACAGAGGATGATTTAAAAAACTATCTTCGATCACATGATAACTAAACTGAACCAAGTATCCTCCTAAGCGTTTCAATTTCTTGTTCAAGTTCAGTTGCATACACTAGTGCACGATGAAGTAAAGGATCATCCAACCATTGCCCAAGTTCATAACCATCCAGAAAATTGCGACATTTATAGTGGCCTCACCAATGTCAGATTCGTTTCTTATGACGGAATACAAAACATTAACCCTACAACTGCATCGTATTTCTCTAGAATCAACCTCTTGTTCTGGTTGAGGTAGTTGATGTCGTATTTCATGCCTTCTTTGCCTTCTCCCATTGTTACTCTTCCGCTCCTCCCTCTGTCTTCTTCCCTCCTCCAAAAGCCTCTGCTCTTACAAATCTCTCTCATTCTCTCTTACATCTTCATAATGTCTTTCTTCCATTTCAACATACCATTCGATTGGTTCTTCGGGGTAAGATAGGTTATGAGGGATCTCGTGACTTGAAGGACCTTCATAGGAGTATGATTCTGACAAGGAATATGGCTGTAATCCACCATTTTTTGCTTAATAGGATGCAATGAATTTAGAATGATTTGACAAGCAATAGAATATATAGCAGTAAGAAGATGTTATATGGCAAAAACTGTGCAATGTGGCTATAGTGTTCGAATAATACATAATACTGTACCACTTTGTAATAGCATTGACATCAAAAGTACTACAATGTGGCTATAGTGCTAAGGCTAGCAAACATTAAAAGTAATGCAACGTGCAAACAGTGCTCGATATGGCATGACACTGTAAAAAAAGCTATGCAATGTAAATGTGCTATAAATAAAGCTATGCAAGCATCAAAAGTAGTGCAACGTGCAAACAGTGATTGATATGACGTGACACTGTAAATAAAACATTAAAAGTCATTTGTCAGTGTGCTGAAATTTTAATACAGATATGTAATGTAAATAAAGTTGTATAATGTAACAAAACAATAGTAAAATATGTCCACAGTACAATACAGAAGTATATCGATAAAGACAAACAACGGTAAAATAAATGTAACAGTATAGTAACTGATCATCTTAAGTCTACGGCACCATCTTCGTCGTCATCCGTTGCGTCATCAAAATGAGCAGGACTACCATGATCAAACTGAAATGTAGCCAGTTGAGCTTGCAAATCATCAATATGTGTCTGCATCGCCTATTGAGTCTGCAGAGTCTGATGACTAACCGTCTGAGTATGAATGAGTGTCATATGCTGAATAGCGGCAATATATCACATATGCTCGTCCAACCTACCCGCATACTATAATTACATATAATATACCAATATATGTTTGCTTAACTAATATTGTATAATGAATTATTAATACAATGAATTATTAATACAATGAATTACCTCAAAAGGCGGATAGAGTCCAACAGTGGGGATACCAGCAATCTCATGATCTCGAGGATAAACCATCGACTTCTCGATAAGAGTACCGGTAATATCATACGCTCTATAATAGGCGTCAAGACCGAAGTCCATGGGTTGCTGAAAGTACTGGGATGGAGTGGGATCAAAAGAAAATGGAGGTGCCTGAACTCTACCACTGGCTACGTGTGGGCCTATATGATTGGAGTTCACTCCTCGAGTGTAGTCAGGTAACATGTATCGTTGAGGAGCAACTCTAACCCAATAATAGTCATAATCACCATCGGCTAAGAAAAATATAGAAGCATCTGCCCAAACAGTCTGTCTCAATACCAGTATATATTGTGATCCAATGGATAATGGATCTCCAAGGATATGTAACTCCCCAGTAGTCTGGAACAAGCATCTCTCCCCCAAATTACAAATAGGAAGAAACGCTGGTGGGAGTAAGATCATCCTCCACAAACCCAAATGATACAAAATAGAAAGAGGATGACCATCATGCATCTAGCCCGCATATGTCGAGGCAATCCAATATGAAGCCCATGGTGTCCGGAAAACATTATCCTTGCACCTCATATCAATCTGAGTACGGGCCTCCATCAGGTCATGTCTAACCCTCGAAGGCGCGCGAAAAACTAACTGAACATGCTCCCATCATCTCATGCATGGAAAATATGTCTATGGTGCATGACTAGTTGTCTCAACAATATGGGGATGTATGTTCACTATGTACTCATAGTACAAACACGACAAAATATACCAAAACCCAAACATCTATGTAACCTTCCCCAAAGCATAAGAATTAAGAGCGGTGTACAAATATCCAAGTATAGAGGAACCCCAATCAATAATGTGAAGCTGATCTAAATTGGCTACCGCTGCAAGGTAAACTAATCTAATGGTACACTTTTGGTTCGAAAAGATAGTGGAACCAAATAAGTACAACAGAAATGCTCTAAGTACGCATCACTCATAGCATCGGTGCCCATATGAGCTGCAATATACACCTGTAGATATGTAAGGAGTACCGCACCGAAGGCAACATGACCTTCCTCAAACTAAGGTAGATAAATAGTGACAACCTTGGGGCTCTCAAACGTATGATCAAAAGGAAATGGTATCATGTATGAGCCTCTGATCTCAATCCTAGTCAACATATAAAATCAGCAACGTATGCTGGGCCTATAAGCTCCTATGTCCGCTGTCGAACGGTACATCTTGCAATTTTGGTTACACGTGGCGACATTTCGACGGTATTTTAAATAAAAAGTAAAAAAGGAAATTATAATGGAAAAGAGGCTTATAGGCACCTAGCCAGCCCCGGACGCTGATTAAATCATCGTCCATAGCATCCAATGTCAGGCATTGATTTAATCAACGTGCAGATCAGGGCGCTGATTAAATCAGTAACCGGCTGTTGGAGTTAGCCCTCACTATTCAGGACGTAATATTTAGGGTCTGAATCTGTTGGAGATGCTCTTAGCATATATATATATATATTTGTGTGTGTGTGTGTTATAATAATAATAATAATAATAATAAAGTAAACATCACTGTACTCCTCTGCATTCTTTTTTACTGCTCACGCAACTCAAATTATGCATTATCCTCAGCATCTATCGATCAGTTGGTATCTCATTTTATATTTTCAAAAATATTGTTCCTCTTCTAACTGTAATAATGATTCAACTTCTTTTTAGTAATCAGTGAATAATCTAAACACGCAACATACTCATAGATGAAGTGACTTTCTTGAAATCACAGGCAACCTTACTATCATGGTCGCATGTAAAAAGAATTAGATATGTAAGCATTTGGTACAATCCTTGGTTAATTAATCTTTGTATGGTTATACCACTAATTATTGTTATCCATGATTGGTTGTTACAGAGCAAGGTCAGCTGCTGGAGCTTGTTTAGTAGCTCCTCTGCTTTCATATTGATGTAGGAATTGACTTTTTCCTTACACTTTGGACTTACATTTGATAAGATTTGATTTAAAACATGGTTTAAATAATGAATGCAGTGTGATGTGTTTGGAATTTTCTTTACTATACTATAAAAGATGTTCTATTATATGAGCTTGTGGCATAAACATAGGGCATGAAAGTTTTTGTGTGTGTTCTTTTCTAGAATGATTGTTGACTACAAGAGATGTGCAGGAGTGTCTCAAATGACAAAGTAATGTGCAGTTGGAAAGATATGCTATAGTTGAACAAAGGATCGAAGAAGGTAAATTTAACTTAATTTATTTATATTCAAGTTTTGGGTAGATATTTTGATTTTGTATCGTGTGTTAATATTTAATACATAAGTTTGTATTTCTTGCCATTCTTTAGCCATTTAAACTCTTGAGTGGCGCTACCGTTAATGTATAAGCTTGTGTATTGAACAGTTTGTTCTTTCTATTCTTCCAAATCCACTTGAATAAGTTCTAACTAATTTGTTATCCATGAAAATTAAGTTGTACTAGCAGTACAAACTCTTCTCTAAACCAAACTGATACAAACTTAGAAGAATCAACATTGTGATATTAATTACTACGACTCTTTTCAGAACCTTGGTTATAGTCTCTGAATCAAAATACTAATTTTAATTACTATTTTGCCTCTATGTTCGCACATGATTTTCGGAGAAAAGTCCATACTACTAGTAGCTCATTACTCTACTTCTTGTAGGGAAATTTATTCAACTATAATTTACCACTTAGGATTTAATTATATTCCAAATTTCATTCTATATCCTAGCTAGTGCAGATAACAAATGTTGATAGATGGACTCTCATTGTCTATAGTTATACAAATGATTTTAAAATAGAACACACATTGTTAATGCCCATTCTATCATGTTTGATGATGTGTCTGTACCCGCTGTTAGCATAGTCTACAATTTATTAATAATAGTTAGTTCACATCTGTGATACTCTCATCTATATACTCGGCAATTGATGCAAATTTCTTCATCAATCCATTTAAGTTCAACCATCCTATGAACGACACGTAACCTGCACTGATTGTTCTACCTCCTAGTATCGAGAACACATCCTCCACCCAATCACAGAACACGTCTTCTTCATTTGATTCTGAACTTACCTTTTGTAACGATATGATCTTTCGACGCTCGAAAGTCGACATTAATACGTCCACTGTATCAAATGTCGGAAAACCGAATCATTAGGGTTAAAAGAAGAGGTAGAAGAAGACAGAAGAAAAAGAAAAAACAGAAAAACAGAAACATAAACAATAACAGAATCTCACATTCGCAGCGGAACAATATATAATATATGAATGAATAATCTTTAAAACAAAAGACTATATCAGTTTATACATTACATCATATCATCAGAGTTTACAACAATACACATCACTAGACAGTTATATAAACTTGTCCACATATAGAATACACAACGGAATAAATAAATAAGTACGAGTGTACGTCTCGCCATCCAGCTCGTCTCCAAAGCTCCAGAATATCCAGAATACCCTGATAACATAACTCTAGGCTACCCATGTGGAAAATTATGGGCACCCAGAGTTTAGAAAGGGAACAATAAACTCCAGGTCAGTCATGGTGACTGGTGTGAGATTGTAAAATAGTTTATTTTCACAAAGAAAATAAAAGAAATTCACAATGCTTTTGGAAAATGAAACTACCATAAGGCCTCCCACCACACACACAATGCAAACGTAGAATTGGAGGAGATTTCTCCTTATGATAGTCAAATATGCTTACTACGAAAAATCAGTAGATATTATTATTAATGTCTAGTGTGGAAAACATTTTGAAAGTATACTATTAATCTTAGCCAGCATAGGCATTTCGCACTTATGCCTACTATAGCTACTATGTTCAATAGCAGGTTACCGCCACATTCCATAGCAGGTTATACAACTAAAACCGTACAGGGTGCATATTGTTTCTTTGGATTTCCAAAAAATGGTCAGGCTAAGGAACTTCCTACTGCCACATGGGTACGCCTCTAGCGGGACGTCCCGAGAACTAACTAGCTCTCTGCCAACAAAAGGCCGGGTTACCTCTTACACTAGGTAACTACTACACGAATATGCCACCCCCGGTCCTTTGGGACCTTTATCCGAGGCGCCTCGATCACAAAGCAACAATCACACAGTAAATAAGATTGATGCCACGACACAGGTATAACATCTGGGCTCCATACCATGATACCACCTTTTTCAAGAAGGAAATGACATACCCTAAAGGGCGCGACCCTCAGAACCTTGCCGCATCTTTCCTGTTTCGACCATTTCCAGGTTGTGAGGTCCGATGAGGTCTCGTCCACAAAGCTACGCTTTTTCACAAAGCCATGCTTTGATCAACAAATGATCAGCAACACACAGCAACACTCAGCATGTCACACTACCAAATTGGGAGTATATCACTGATAACCTTCAACTACATAACCTCTGAGCTCGTACGTCTCAGAGAAGGGTGTTAAGCTAAGAGAATAAATTCTCCGCCACCAACAGAAATGTATTTGAAAGAAATCAGCTTTATATCTCAAAGTGTAATGTCAGACATACAACCATACAAGTCTGTTCCGGGTTCGAATAGAACCGAAGGCACTTCCAAAGAAGCCCTTGCAAATCCGGGTATCCACAATCCCGATCGGACTTCCCATCACATAGGGAATCTCTATACTGGAGCAACTCAGTGCAGAGACAATCGATAGGTTATCCTACCGTTTTCGCAAACACCCGGTCTTCAACACCGGTCTTCAATTGCAATTCATAACGTCGTATCATTATTCGGAATGGGTTATATGACACAAAGTCCTCTCCTGGCTAAACCGAATAATGAGCGCTTGTTTTAAAAACAAATTCAAATGCCATTTCAAAGGAAAATATTGATAGTCGGTTATTTAACTATCAACAACATTCACATCAAACAACCAATTTAAATAATTTTCCCAAATTATTAAATTTCAAAATATCTTTGCAAGATATATATTTTCCACACTTCATCACTTTTAAAACAAATTTCAAATCAATTTCCCTACACGGGATATATTTCCAAATATTTATTCATTTCCACTGGAAATCTGCCGAGTTCAAATACTTTATCTCCAAAATATTCCTTAAAAAAAACCAACTTTAGAACCTTTAATTTATATTTTAAAAGCTACTTTGGAAATATACTCGGCTTTATAGTGAGAATACACTTTCACTTGAAAATGGTCCATTTAAACCAATTAAATAATCCTTATCGATTCATTTTAAATTTACGTTCCAAATCTGTAAATTTATTTCCACACTTTAAAAATAAATCAGTGTTTATTTTTTTTAAACAAATTTCCCTTTCCTTTATAAATTCCATTTTTAATTTACATTCCCAAATATTCACTTTCAAATACCAAATCAATTTCAAATTGATTTCTAAATTTATTTCAATACTCAAATTGATTTTCCAAACATTTATTTTAAACACCTATTCGATTTTAGAATGGATTTCCCAGGATTTATTTTCAAATACCAAATCAAATTTTTAATCGGTTTCCCAAAGATTTATTTCCAAACACCGAATCAAATTCCAAATTGATTTCTGAATTTATCTTCCTTTAAAATAAATGCCTTTGTTTCTTTTAATTATTAAAATTTGTATTTCAAATAAATTCTTCAACCTTTGAATAATATTACCCGAAATCCATTTTTAAAAATCTTTTCACCATATTTTGGAATTAATTCGATAAGATTACAAAAATTAACTTTATACTTTTTAAATTCCTTCTTTTAAATTCACCCAATTCTTTCAAAAAGAATTCACTTAAAATTTCCAACTTTAATTTCAAAAATCCAATTTTATTTATTTCTTGTATCCAACGATACCAAAAATACATATGGCTAAATTATAGCCTTCAACACATTCAATCGTCAATATAATCATTCGGATTATCAATAAATCATCACACAACATATGAAACAAATTCATACAACATATGAAACAAATTCATACAATTTGAGGAATCCAGTTGGATCCCTTCAACCTGTTTCCCTGCATCCACAGATATTAGCACAATACCAATTCCACTTCGAGGTGGAATATCGCTTTATATGGGATTTATAAAATATCATCCGCTATTATGCGGCGCATAGGGTCTCATCCGCTATATAATGCGGGAAATCAATCACCAAATATATATATATATATATATATATATATATACTACTATATATACTATCACATCCAAACAGTCAATCAATAAGTGCAATTTCAATTTTAATTTGAGTGAGAAGATCTCACCTTTGCTTTAATTTTCAATCCATTTCCAACTCATTTCCATTCCGGTTTATTTTTCTCCATTTTAGACCTTGTATAAACAATTTATACAATTTATTAATATTCGAACCAATCGAATAATTAATTACCATTTATTTATTTAATTTAACTAACAATTTGGTTTTAAACTCATTCCCTATAATAAAGAAGTTTTGTAACTAAAATAATTAAATGAGTTAATTTAACAAATTTATCACCATAATGCATTATCCCAAAATTAACAGTAAGTTCAAAACATGTATATTTATTTTTTTGAACTACATATAAAAATCTATATACAGATTTAAGAAACCACTAACTTTTTCTTGAAACCCTACAATAATTTAAAGATTCCCATTTCAAAATCCTACCTTTATACATTTACTATTTTAAATACAATATGCGTGAGATAATATATTTTAACATTAACTAAACTAATGCTTTAATAAATTAAACCAACTACAGAAATTACCAGACGGAATCTGGCCAGATGCTGACCCCACGCAACCATCGAATCGAAACCCTCGCGACTGAAACCACGTCGAGCCGTTGTCGATCCCTAAAACCCCTACGAACCACTCGCTACTCCGATGTGCCGCTACCCTTCATCACCACGTCGCCAACGCCTTCGAATCGCCTCGATGTCGCCGTGCCCATGCGAGATCGCGTCCAGTCCTTATCGTTCGACGCCAAGCTCCACCACGAACTCCATTTGAGTTGATTTGAATAAGGAGACAGGCGGCCATTAATTTTATTTGATTTGAATTTTCGATTCCTCGATTTTTAAAATGAACGAGAGCGGTTCCCCATTTGTTTAGTTTCGATTTCGAGAATAACAGAGGAACGCGGCCATTGATTTCTTTATTTTATTTTTTCTTAAGTTCTGGAGTGATTGGCTTAGTTGCGTGATTTTGATAGAAATGGAGGGGAGACAAGAGAACACATTCACGTGCTCAATCGACAAGCTACAGTGCTTCTGAAGTGATAAAAAGGCAGCTGCTGTGATCTTATTTTAACTGGTGACCAATATATATATATTATTAATTTAAATTCAAATTTGAATCAACTCGAAAACGAAGCCAAAAATTTCGACTTCCTATCAAGGCGTGCTGCTAGGCGTTTGTAATGTTATATGCCTATTCCGAACGCAATGGAAAAAGTTCCGAGTCCAAATTCGATCGTATGGAGAAGATAGATTTTTGGACCAGTTATTAAATTGAATTTCGATATAATTTTCAGCACGTTTGCTTATCGTACGGCCAAACGATCACTCCAAACATTACGAAAATTGAAATCCGATAATAATACAATATTACGGATCCAATGGAACTTGTTTCATCGAATTCTAAGACTGTGCCCCGGAAAGCTATTTTTAGATATCGATTTAAACGATAAAATTTCAAAACTGAACAAAACAGTTTCAAATTCAATTCTGAAAGTTCCATTACCTTCAGTGTTATAAATATGAATTTCCTAAGCCTTGAAAATATTTTTAATCGGCTTAAAACTGAAGATTCAATATTTTTACCCACTGTAATAAATTAAATTCAATAATTTAATTGTCAAATTCATTCTAATATTTGAATTTCAAATTAAACTAACTTCCAGATATTTAAAATCAATTAAATATTATGATTTCCAATGTCAAAAATTCAGGGTCGTTACACCTTTTCTTTGTCTGAGAACATCTTTGCAGCCATCATTCTCATTATATCGTTCCGTATTATTGTTAAAAAATTTGACTTCATTTCAAACTTTGTCAACTCCCTCAATTAAATTCATCAATAAACAATCAAGTGGTTTTTTTACAAACAAGTGGTATATTCAGAGTTTGAATAACTAATTTAACAAAGTTTTTTAAATAATAATGATGACGACGATGAATTAACTAAGTTTATAATAATAATAATACTAGTAGTAGTAAAAACAACAACAACAACAACAATAATAATAATAATATAATTAAGTGAAATGAGTTTTATTTATAATAATAATTATTATAAATTAACTAAGTTAACCAAATTGATAAAAATTAACTAAGTTTTGTTAAAATTGAACAAGTTTTATAAAATTAACTAAGTTTAAGTTAACTTTAGTTAAATTAGTGACATTTGTATTAAATTTGGGTAGTACCGGATTTGGATAGTTATTTCAATTTGATCAGATACATGCAAAATAATCAGTTTACTGGCACGATAGATGTCCTTGCAGACCTCCCTCTTTCAAATTTGTAAGTGTCACATTTTGGTTCTGCTTCTCATTTCATACAATATGTTAAATAATATCATTTATGGTTTATAATAATGTTCTAATTTGTTGCTAGGAATATTGTAGAGAACCATTTTGCTCGGTGGATTCCAAATCAATTGCAGAGAATAAGTAATCTTGAGTACGGGTTTGTCAGTCTTTTTAAATGTTCCATGACAAATATGTATCAATTATGTTGCATTATTTTGTAAGTGATATTTATATCAACATTTTAACTTTGCAGGTTTTTTAATTAGTAGTTGTTTCAGCCACAGGTTATTTACAAGCTAACAACTGAAATATACGACTTCTACGCTTCTTTTATGTAAATTTGGTTATTTTGTAAGAGGATGAAGAGTCCGTTCTCTCTCTTTAAGCGAATAATTGTAATTTGATTATTGATTTTATGTAAATGTGCTTATTTTGTTTGAAATATATTATATCGAGGTGTTTGTGTATCGTATTTCATTATGCGATTAATGTGTTTTTTGGTTGTTTGAATGTGATAATTATATGAGTGATTATTGGTTTCATACTGAAATATGTTAATTATTATTATATATAATATATATGTTATGAACAAAATGAAGTGCAAAATGAACGAGTAGATAAATAGATATCTCTATCTATCTATCTATCTCCATAGATAGATAGATAGAGATATCTATCTATCTCTCTCTATAGATAGATAGATAAAGATATCTATCTATATATAGAGATAAATAGATAGATTGATAGATTACTATAGAGATAGATAGATAGAGATATATCTATATATCTCTATCTATCTGTCAATCTATAGAGATAGATAGATAGAGATATCTATCTATCTATCTATCTATCTATCTCTATAGATAGATAGATAGATATCTCTATCTATCTGTCTATATATATAGAGAGATAGATAGAGATGGATAGATAGAGATATCTATCTATCTATAGAGAGATGGATAGATATCTCTATCTATCTATCTATCTATCTATCTATAGATAGATAGATAGTTATCTCTCTCTATAGATAGATATCAACCTGCATAGAAAACCAACAATTTTTAGCGTTTATTAAACGCTGACAAAATATATATGGTGGCAAACAAAAAACGCTACTAAAATATTTTGTTGTAGTTGACAGTACTTTTTGGTAGCATTTTCCAAATACTACAATAAAGATTTTTATTAGCATTTATAGTGATAATGCAATAGAAAATCTTTTATTTTTAGTTGCATGTTTTTTAATGGAGTTCTCTAAAATGCTACCGTAAGTTATGTAAGCATTTTTTCTACGCCACCAAAATACTTTTTGGTGTGCATGCTTAGGAAATATGTCATCACTGCTTGGTGAGCTGTCATAACAATGCAGGGATGCATGTTTCCCGTGTACTCATAATACCAACATGGCAGAATATAGCAGAAGCCAAACATCTGCTGCACCTCCCCAGAGCATAATAATCAAGAGAGGTGTACAAACATCCAAATATAGAAACCCCCAGTCTATAGTATGCAGCTGATCTAAATAGGTTACCGCTGCAAGATACCGTCATCTAATTATATTCTTTTGATTCAAAAAAAGTCGAACCAAATAAATATGGGAGAAATGACCTAAAGACAGCATCACTCGTAGCATCAGTATCCATGTATACTATAATATACTCCTGTAGTTATGTCAAGGGAACAATGCCCGAAGAAACATGACCACTGCCAATGGTAGATATACCATGAAAAGCTCAAGACTCTCATATGAATAATCAAATAGAAAAGACAACCTATCTAGGCCTCCTATCTCAATCCCAGTCAACATATAAAAATCGATGGGAGTAATGCCGAGCTCAAAATCTAAAAAATATGAAAAGTGTGCAGTGGACCACCATCTCTCAACTAGGGCGGATATGAGTGAACGATCAAATACCGGGGGTCGAATCTGTAAGAAAAAGGCAAAAGGGCTGGCCTGCAGCCTACTAGACCTGTAGGAAGTATATCATAGTACTGTGCTATAAACTTTGACCAACTGCCCCAAAAACTAACATACTGGGTCTATAAAATAAACATTACTTTCTGATTAATGCACGATCGACATAACATCAATTAATACACTGGGTAAGTAACGGGCCTACATAATAAACAACAGTTCATGATTAATATAAGATTAATGTAACATTCGTGTAACCAACTGTTATTTTAAATTTAGAATTATACCTCGACTATATCCAAAGCTGTCCATATGCGATGTGTGTAACCCTCAGGTAGCTCGTGCAAGATCTGTAAGTCATGAATCGTCATCTTGGGGCTAGGAGAAATCTGATGTAGACTGGCTAGCCTTTCTGTCTATTGTCGGAAGGTATGTCTTGCGATTTTGGTGATGCATGATAGCATTTCAATTGTTTTTGAAATAAAAAAGAAGATTTAAAGGAGAATTTACAAGGGAAGAGGGCTGTGACTGTCTTAAATAAGCGCCCAACATCAGATGCCTATTTAATGACAAGCACTTGCTGCAATTGGTCGTGTGAACCAAAAACCTATTAATAAATAGGAACACATTCCTACAAGTTCCCAAAAAATATAAATCTGCATTAAATTAGAACTAGTAACTAATCCCAACACTTGATGATTGGGCGCCTACTAAATAGACATCATCTTGTTGGGCTCCCTTTTAATCTTTAGGATTGAATATTTAAGGGCTGAATATTCAGCCCTTGAGTTGTTGAGCTGCTTTAACAAAAAAGTTACCAATGTCCAAACCAAAATTGAATAAGAAAATTTAGATATTTTGCGTTGAATATTGTTTCGGAGACGTTGAAGCTTGGATTAGGTGGCCTTAATGCTCGAATTGGGATGCAGAGTTGGAGATTTGGGGTTTTTAAAATTTTGGATGAAAGGTAAAGAGAGAATGAATATTTTACAAATAGAACTCAAAAAGGAGGAGGGTATAAAATAGTAGGGGTGTGTGAGGGGTAATGTGTAGTTTTGGAATTTGAACAAAATTTCAAAGGTGGCATCTGGATAAAGAGCAGAGTACAGAAAATTGCATATTTGATACCTAACACTTAACCGCCTCCACATTTGCTTAAAAGGAATAATGTCTTCTACATAAATGGATATCTATTTACTATATGAAAATAAGCATATTGTGAATAATAAATAGCCTAAAATGTTAAAGACATTACAATATCCCATGCTTTCACATTACATCTCACAAAATAAAGAATCTCGCATCAATTATTAGATATGAGTAAGCTGAAAAGGTACTAGTTACGAAATCAACACCTGTTTGATGAATTAATTCTTAGAAAACATGTAATTAGATGCCATTTCTCCAACTCATGTTCATGTTTCAAACATACTAGAAGCATATTATTTGTATTCCTTAATGACATGCAACATTTTGATGGATAACAATGGAAATTGGATGATCTTTATCTTAGGGTTTAGCAAATTATTAAGGTTGTATAATAGCTATTTTAAGGCTTTTGCTTATGTTCTTGCACATCACACATCACATTTACCTTGCATTTACAAATCAAACACCAGCTCATTCAATGTAATGACCCAACATTGCTCACCATAATTTTGCAAAGTAACTTATTTATTTTTCAAAAATTTCTGACTCCGATAACTACTTTGAATATAATGTGGTAGTACACATGCATGGCTAGGTACAATATGTTTGGGAAGCAAGCTATTGTCTTAATACTTTTTTGCTATTTGTAACATATTAGTTAATCAAGGGAGCTTTCCTTTATGGAAACTTACTTCTTATATATCTTAAAGTTGGTCTAATTGATTCAATTGTCATTATGGTAATATCATAAATATACTTTCAATATGAATTGAAGGAGAAGAGGAGAGGATTTCTGAAATACCTATAATTGAGGAAGAGTATAGCTTATAATCAGTGTATTCAAGCATAAGGTAGTTGTACTGTTTACTATAACTTAAAGCAAGTGGAAGAAATGTATTACTTCTGAACCAAATGAGAAAAAATATATTAATCCAAGACAAAATCATAATTTATGTTTGTTTAGTTTTTATTTTTTTGTTAGTTTAGTTATGTGAATATAAGTTTAGAAACCCAAGGTACAAGCATGGGAGTATTTTTTTTACTTGTGACATCATCCCAAGTAACTAATTGCTGATTTTTGATTCTATTTCATAGTTAACACACTTGTCTTTTAGGTCAATTAACCAACACAATTGATCCCATTTTTGTATATATTGTTCCATTGTAACGATTAACTAAACGCCTAAGTCATCAGTCCTAAATTTTGAAATGGTTTCCAATAAAATTGTACAAAGACTCTTTGATAATTGTTTTGAAAATACATTGCACATCTTAGGATGCTAGGGCTTTGTACTTCCCTGTAACACCCCTAATTTTTAATAACATTGTTCAGAAGATTTAATTAGATAAATTAAATAGAATAATGTAAATATTGGACTGATAAGGGGATTTAGATTTGAAAATTTATTTAGAGGCTGAGCTTAATTAAATAAATGTGCTTATGAATGGTTTTATATGTTAACTAATAAGAAAACAATTAACACAAGGGCTTATTAGGAATTGCCGCACCATAATTCCTTAAACATCTAAAACCACGTTCCCATTCTTTCTCACATTTATTTTTCAAAAACTCAAAATATAAACCTAAAGCTCAAGTCGCCCATTACTTAGGAGGAAAAGAGGAGAAATTCATGTAAAGCTAAGGAATCAAGCTAGGGGAATTAATTAAGGATCAAATCTCAAATTCCTTATCCCAATCAAGGTGAATAATAATCAAAACCATCTCTATTTTTGTTTTTTTGATCATTTAATTTTCGGGTTTAAGTTTAAATCCATTATGATTATTTTTGATGATGATATGCTTGGATTTCATGATATGATATATTCAAACAAGTTTGTTTGATAATTGTTTTACACGGTTTTAAGGCTAAAATCATTTATTTTGGATTTTGAATGCCATGAGGAATTTATAGGTTATGTAAAACATAAATTTTGCGATGAGGTTAATTTTCTATAATCTTCCAAGCTATGGAAAATTTATTATGAATTTTTGAAGAAAGAAATGAATAAATTGGGTTTAAAATTATTTCTGCTATTATATAAAAGAATTTTGGTCAAAAATTTTTATATGTTAGGTAACATATTACAAGTGAATTTCTATGATTTTTGGGGATTTTTCCTAAGTAATTTACTATGGAAATTAAATTAATTTAGACGGAGGATTTAAATGTTTTATTTTTTTTGCTTAAGGAAGGGCTTATTTGCTAAAATATTATAATTAGATCTGAAATAATTGCGGCAGTTTTATTTTGGAAAGAATTTGAAAAGTTTATGCAACCAATTCAATGTTTACAAATAAGAAGATTAGATATAAAGCAACTACTTAAAAAGGCATTAAAACAGTCTTTACCCAGAAATTATGTTTTGCCTCTTTCAGTAATACCTTTTAACCCTACACTTCTGCCTCAACTAAGGCAAAACCATCTAAGTCGAAACCAATACACAAGGTATCAATAAGTTGGTACGCAGTGGATTGGAGAAACGCGGAAGATATGGTGCCGAAACATAGCTTTCGAAGTGGTTGAAGCCTTTGTTTTGCTCTTCAAAGATACGTGCTTGCCTTGTTTACAAAAGGATGCTTTCGAAGGGGTCAAAACCCATTTAAATAGCTTTCAAAAATGTTGCCACCTTTTTATTTCGAAAAGATAGCTTTCGAATGAGTTACCTTGTTTTTAAATCAAAGCTTTCGGAAGGGTAGTTTCAATCCAATTGAGACCCTACTGCTGACCTTATGCCTTTCGAATGGATTGAAGTCATCAACTAGATCAAAAGGTAGCTTTTGTTTTAAATATAAGAAGCCACTTCCTAAAGCTTTCAAAAGGGTTTAATGGTTTCGAAGGTAATGGCTTTGGAAGGCATTTCGAAGCTATCCTTCGACTGTTTTTCTTAAATGATTTAAGCTTTCAAAAGGATGGTTCCGAAGCCATCAGCTTTCCCCAAACTCTATTATATGAAGGTTAATGGTTTCGAAAGGGGCACTTTCATTTATATTCACTTTGACCTAAAAGATATATTTAAGGATAAACCCAAAGGTTTCAGAAGGGGTACTTTCAAATGGTTTCGAAGCTATGCTTCTAAGAGTTAATAATTAATGCTTTAATATTTTCAAAAGGTATGTTTTGATGGTTTCAAAAGAGACGATTTAAAGTGTTTTGAAAGGCATATGCGTAGTGTTTTGAAAAGAAGAAATGAATGTTTTCGAGGAAGGTTATCCAATGGTTTCGAAAGTGAAGGTTTAAGGTTTCGAAAGCCTTATTTTTTCAAAACAAAGAACCCAACCTCATTTTTAAAGGAAAAACCATGGCATAATAAAGGAGATTTAAAATGGCTTTTAAGTATGAAATTTTTGAAGAAGCTTTCCTTGATAAAATAGTAGGTTAAAAGAATTAAGCATGTTTTATATGAAAATGATTTCAAGGATATTAAACCACAGGTGTTGGTGTTATTATGTATTATGTTTGCTTCTTCGAATATATGTATTCACTGTATAATGGACCCATAACAGTATTTTGGGGGTGAAAAGGGCAGAATAACCAGCTAGGTTGACCCTATACTGAATATAAAATTGAGTTATCTCATGTATGAGTAGAATTGGATTCAGGAGGTCAGGTAGTCCAGAATATAGGACGCCTTAAAGAAGTTCTGAGATAGACAGGTTCGTAGAAAACCCATGAAAACTATGTTTAAAAAAATTATTGGCAGGGGCCAATAGGTTCATAGTAAACCATGAAAACTATGTTTAGGAAGAGTTATTGGCATGGGCCAATAGGTTCATAGTAAACCATGAAAATTATGTGTAGAAAGAGTTATTGGTAGGGGCCAATAGGTTTGTAGTGAACCCATGAAAACTATATCCGGATGAAGTTATTGATAGTAGTCTATAGGTTCCTAGTCAACCCATGAAAACTAGGATATGAAGGAAGCTATTGGAGATACCAATAGGTTCAAGGAGAACTCATGAAACAATAAAGTTATAAGCAGGGCCCAATAGGTTCTTAGTGATCCCATGAAAACTATGAAATTGGACAGGGAATCCATAAGTTTTAAACATGTTATTATTAAGCCCATGAAAACTAATAGGTTCATAGTGACCCTAGAAACTATAACTGAGACAAATAGTCAAAATGAATGGGGATAGGTAATCCAGAATTGATTTACTTGTTTGCATATCATTATAATATTTTGAATTGTTATGTTTTAATCATTGTGGATGCAAGAGTACAATATATGTTTTCTATAAATTTTTGGATAAGATACTAGTAAGGGAAAACCCGTTCCGCTAAGCGGCGTGGTCTCACTAGATATCTAAATGGTTTGAGATGGTAGGTTATTATTCATATCGGGCTTTATGTCTGACTCAAAGTTTACGTTTTCCTCTTTAACTCTCGGATGCCCAATTGATTTTGAGTAGTTTGTGAGTTGAGGTTTTCAAGTGCCTCTTTAGATGAATAAGCTTTTGGAGACGTGAAGGAGGCAAGCTAGATAATACGAGTTCTTTTCTATTTTGATTCTGCAGTTTTTTGTTTTGAAGGCAAAGTTGTTTAATTGCCTAGTTATATACTCTGATCATCGAAGGTGCATCTTCATATGTCGCTCTTGGTATATGCTGTAATAATTATATTTTCTCCGAACATGGTTCTCGAATATGGGATTATGTAATGAATGTTGAAATGATTTGAAATGGAATGTGAAAGTTGTTTAATGATTTTAAAATTTTACCATATCCATGTGTTTCTGTTATATCAATGTATCTAATATTATCGTATTTGGTCACTGAAGATTAATAAATATGGAAGACTACAACATCCACAGCCGTTAGTTTTAGGCCTCCAAGTTGGGGATGTTACAAGTTGGTATCAGAGCATAGGTTTGTGAAACTTAAAAGAAATTTAAACCTAAAAGATTTTTCAAAAACATAATCCAATGAATAAAAAAATAAGATCGGGGTATGGGATAACGCTATAATAATGTACTTTTATTTGATATATACGTATATATATATATACGCATTCCCCTCTCTCTTAGACCGTTCTTCTGCTTCTTACTAAGGCTCGTATGCAGATTTACGAGAAAGGAAGATATGGAGGCAGGAAACGGAAGAGTAAATCTCGGTAAAGGAAACACCACAACAAATGGTAATGCTCGACCCACCAGGAGGAACTCGGGTCAACTGGCTAATGCTAACCAAAATGCAGATGCCAATGTGGGTGCTGGAAATCCACCAGTGGATATGGGGACGATGTATTAGTTCTCCATCAATCTGATGCAAGTAGGAGCAGCTGCTAGAGTTGTTGGGAATGTCAGAGGAGCTAATCTTGTGGCTCCAGTTGGGAATAATTATGCTAAGTTGAGTAGGGATAACACCAATCTTTGTGGGAAGCCGTTTGCGGGAACGGAGGATGCCATAGAAGTTGAGAATTGGCTGTTGCATTGTGAGAGAATTTTCACTGACTTGGGTTTAAATGAAGAGTAGAAGAGCAGATTAGCCTCTAGGCAGTTGCAGGGAGTAGCGCTCCATTGATGGAATAGTGTTACTGCCGGAGTTCCAGAGGAAGAGTTAACTTGGGCAGAGTTTCGAAGTAGATTTGAGTAAAGGTTTTTGTCTGAAGTTGCTAAGTCAGCATTGCTGAAGAAGTTTATGGATTTGGTGTAGGGAGAGATGTCGGTAATTGAGTACGCTACTAAGTTTGATGAGTTGTCTCGATATGGGTATGCTACCATAGACACCGTCATCAGGAGGAATGAGAAGTTTATTCAGGGATTGAGACCCGAGATTGCTAGGGCAACCCTGCTACATATCTATGATCCTTGTAATGTAGTTGTGGAGATGGCAATCCAACATGAGGAAATGCTTGCTATTTGTGGGAAAGAAAAGTAGGTTGAAACCTAGGGTTCTTAGGGAAAGAGGAGAAAGTTCTTTAAGAAGAAGGGAGCCTAAAAGGGAGAGGCTACCAAGAAAGCAAAAGCTGATTTAGTTTGTTTCAAGTGTGACAAGAAAGGTCACTATGCACATGAATGGCAGTCAGGCAAAGGAAAGAAGTCTGCAAAAAAGAAAGGTGTGAAGTGCTTCAAATGTGACCAAGTTGGGCATTATAAGAATCAGTGTCCAGAACCAGTCAGGGTGGACAAGGGAAAGGTCTTTGCTATTGGACCATCATCAGCTAGGCCAACTACAGCTGATAAATGAAAGACCGTGATGGAAGGTACGCTTTTGATTCAGAATATAGCGGTTTGGGTACTGTTTGATACCGGTGCATCACATTCATTTATATCTCAGTGTTTGGTTGATGGGTTATGCTTAGAACCCACATACCTTGTTACTTCGTTAAGGGTTGTGAATCCGATAGGAGCGTATGCAACTCTATGGATGAGATGTGACCAGTTAGAAATTGATTTGTTAGGTCATAATTTTGCATGCAGTCTATATGTTTTTGATTTTGTAGATTTCAGGATCATTTTGGGTATGGGTTGGTTGGGTAAATATGAGGCTAGGATATTTTTCCAAGATAGGGAAATATCGTTGAGACACTTTGATAGTCATAACCGAATCATATTCTCAGTGGAGAATTCTGACAGAAGTGTTTGTGCATTGATAAGTGTTGTTAAAGTGGGAGAAGATTTAAGTTAGGTTCGAGTAGCAAGAGAGTTTGCAGATGCCTTTGAGTCGATTACAGGATTACCACCGAAACGAGCTGTTGAGTTTCAGATAGATCTTGTGCCAGGAGCTAAACCTGTCTGTAGACCACCTATCAGTATGACACCGACCGAGATGAAGGACTGAAGGTTCAGCTAGTGGATCTAGAATGGTGGAATTATTTTAGACCAAGTAGTTCGCCTTGGGGGAGCGGCCGCGGTGTCGTGAAGAAACTGGACGGGTCATTGAGGATGTGTATTAACCATCGTAAGTTGAACGAGAAGACGATCAAGAATAAGTATCGTTTGCCGAGGATTGACGATCTATGTGATCAGTTGTATGGAGCACAGTGTTTTCTCAGTTGGATTTAGCGACAGGTTTCCATCACTTAAGAGTGGCAGAGGACAGTAATCCATTGACAGCATTTCAGACTAATTATGGTTCGTATGAGTGGTTAGTAATGCCATTTGGGTTAATGAATGCACCTGCTTTCTTCGTGGATTTGATGAACCGAGTTTTTCGAGAGTACTTGGATAAGATCGTGTTGGTGTTTATAGATGACATTTTAGTATACTCTAAGAATGAGAGAGAGCATGAGGATCATCTTAGAGTAGTGCTTGAGACGCTGAGGCAAAATCAGCTGAAAGTGAAGTTTTCCATGTGCCATTTTTGGAAGAAAGAGGTTAAGTTTCTTGGTCACGTAGTTTCGAAGAAAGGGTTGTCAGTCGATCCAGATAAGATCGAAGCTGTTAATAATTGGAAGAGACTAGAGACGGTGACTGAGATAAGGAGTTTTCTTAGACTTGCTGGCTATTATCGGAGATTCATTAAGGATTTCTCGCGCATAGCAGCACCTTTGACTAAGTTAACCAGGAAGAATGTGAAGTTTGTCTGGTCCGATAAATGTAAGGAAGCATTCCTTAAGTTAAAGCATTTGTTCACCAATCCACCTGTGTTAGTGGTTCCATACGGAAACCAAGGTTTAGTGGTGTATATCGATGCATGTGGGACTGGATTAGGAGCTGTATTGATGTAGAAGGGTAAAGTTACGCTTCACAATAGCTTAGACCGCATGAAGTAAGATATCATACTCATGATTTGGAGTTTGCTGCAGTGACCTTCGCATTGATGATTTGGAGACTTTATCTCTTAGGGGAGAGATTTGAGCTATACATAGATCATAACTCTTTGAGGTACTTATTCTCTAAGAAGGAGTTGAATATGAGACATCAAAGGTGGTTGGAGTTTTTAGCAGCTTATGATTTTGGTATAAAGTATACACCTAGGAAAAGAAATAAGGTAGCGGATGCTCTTTGAAGAAGACATCAACATGTGGTGTTCTCTATGTTGGCAGAATGGAAGGATTTAGAAGCTTTGACTACTTGTAGTGTGCAGTTAAGATCGAAAGCTAGTTCTAATCAGAGCATTGCCATGTTGTCATGTTTATAAATTCGACCAGTGTTGATCGCAAGGATTTATTCTAAGCAGATGGAGAAACCATTATTAGCCGAGAGGATTAGAATGCTTGAAGTTGGGTCGGAGATCGATGATTTGAAAGATTTTAGTCTTGACCAAAGAGGATGGTTGAGAAAGAAGTGATGGTTGTGTGTTCCGAATGTAGAGGACTTAAGGAAAGAAGTTCTTGGAGAATGTCATCGATCCAAGTTTAAGATTCATCCTGGAGGGAATAAGATGTATCAAGATATGAAGATGAGCTTTTATTAGGAAGGTATGAAAAGGGATGTTGGCTTGTGGGTTAGGAAGTGTGCAAACTGTCAACAAGTGAAGCACGTACATCAGAAGCTGAGTGGGTAGCTTCAACCTTTGGAGATACCAGTTTTGAAATGGGATTCGATATCTATGGATTTTATAGATAGGTTGCCAAGCTCAAATAGAGGAAATGAAAGTATATGGGTCATAGTGGACAGGTCAACCAAGAGTGCCCATTTCATTCCTGTTAAGTCAACTAGGACGGCACTTTTTTTAACTAAGTTGTTCATGAAGAACATAGTTAGATTAGATGGAATTCCTAGTAGTATAGTCAGTGATAGAGATGCTTTGTTCACTAGTGAATTCTGGAAGAGTTTATAGGATGTGTTAGGTACCAAGCTTAAGGTGAGTACTACGTATCACCCTCAGATGGATGGGCTGACAAAGAGAGTCAATAAGGTACTCGAGGATT
The DNA here is from genome assembly GCA_030737815.1 of Allium fistulosum. Classification (NCBI taxonomy): domain Eukaryota; kingdom Viridiplantae; phylum Streptophyta; class Magnoliopsida; order Asparagales; family Amaryllidaceae; genus Allium; species Allium fistulosum. The sequence goes on along the minus strand of CM060902.1, from coordinate 269,621,331 downwards.
CACTAAGAGCTTATGTATTCGACTTTTGTGGATCTTAGGAAGATCACCTACACTTAATGGGGTTTTCCTATAATAATAGTTATCAGACTAGTGTAGGAATGGAGAACTTTAAAGCTTTGTATTGAAGGCCATGAAAATCACCAGCATATTGGTTGGAGACTTGAGACAGATTAATCTTAGGTCCAGATCTCGTTAGAGAGGCGACAAAGAAGATTTAGATGATCCGAGAAAGGATGAAGGAAGCTCAGTCCAGATAGAAGAGTTATGCAGATAAGAGGTGTAAAGAACTAAAATTCTCAGTTGGAGGTAGGGTTTTCGTTAAGGAATCACCAACGAAGGGTGTGGTACGATTTGGAAAGTTGGGGAAACTAGCACCGGGATATGTTGGTCCGTTCCTAGTTATAGAGAGGATAGGGAAGCACATAAACAGAGTAGAGTTGCCAAGCAATATGGCAGGTGTCCATAATTTGTTTCATGCGTCTCTTCTTCGAAAGTATGTGCATAATCCAGAGGCTACCATTCCTCCGACAGGGTTGGAAGAGTTGATAGTAGAGCCAAATTTGACTTTTGTTAGACAACCAGTTCGGGTTATAGCGAGGGATGAGAAAAGGTTAAGGAACAAGACAGTCAAGTTGGTGAAAGTTCAGTGGAGAGAGAACGAGAAGGACTGTACTTAGGAGACATAAGATGGGATTAGAGACACTTATCCTGATATGCTTTGAGGGTATGTTCTATATTAGCTTTATATAGACAGTTGCTAGTCAGGTAGGTTAGTATGGTTGTTAGGAGCTGTTACAGATGATTGCTATGCTTAGTATTTAGTCCTTACTGAATTTCGAGGACGAAATTCTTTAAGAGGGGAGCCTATAACACCCCTAATTTTTAACAACATTATCCAAGAGATTTAACTAGATAAATTAAATAGAATATTGTAAATATTAGAGTTATAAGGGGTTGAGATTTGGAAATTTATTTAGAGGACGAGCTTAATTAAATGAATAGGCTTATGAATGGTTTTATATGTTAATTAATAATAAAACAATTAACATAAGGGCATATTATGAATTGCTGCACCATAATTCCTTAAACACCTAAAACCCACATTCCCATTCTTTCTCATGTTAATTTTTCAAAAACTCAAAACGCAAAACCTAAAGCTCAAGCCGGCCATTACTTAAAAGGAAAAGAGGAGAAATTCATCTAAACCTAAGGAATCAAGCTAGGGGAATTAATTAAGAATCAAATCTCAAATTCCTTGTCCTAATCAAGGTGAATAATAATCAAACCAGCTCTATTTTTCTTTTTTTGATCGTTTGATTTTCAGGTTTAAGTTTTAATCCCTTATGATGATTTTTGATGATTATATGCTTGGAGTTCATGATATGATATATTCAAACAAGTTTGTTGGACAATTGTTTTACATGGTTTTAAGGCTAAAATTGTTTATTTTGGATTTCAAATGCCATAAGGAATTTATAGCTTATGTAAAACAAAATTTTGGAGATGTGTTTAATTTTCTATAATTTTCCATGCTAAGGAAAATTTATTATGAATTTTTGAAGGAAGAAATGAATGAATAGATTTAAAATTATTTTAAATATTATATGAAGGAATTTGGATTTGAAATTTTTATATGTTACGTAAAATATTAAAAGTGAATTTTTATGATTTTGGATGATTTTTCCTAAGTAATTTACTATCAAAATTAAATTATTTTAGACGGATGAGTTAATGTTTTATTTGTTTTTCTTAAGGAAGGGCTTATTTGCTAAATTATTTTAATTAGATCTGAAATAACTACGACAGTTTTATTTTGGAAAGAATTTGAAAACTTCATGGCAACCAATTCAATGCTTACAAATAGGCCGGTTAGTCAAAACGCAATTACTTAGAAAGGCATTAAAACAGTCTTTACCAAGAAATTATGTTTTTCCTCTTTTGGTAGTACCTTTCGACCCTATACTTCCGCCTCTACCAAGTCGAAACCAATACACAAGGTATCAATAAGTTGGTACGTAGTGGATTGGAGAAAAGCGGAAGGTGTGGTGTCGAAACATAGCTTTCGAAGGAGTCAAAGCCTTTGTTTTACACTCCAAAGGTGTGCGATTGCCTTATTTTAAAAAGGATACTTTCGAAGGCATCAAAACCCATTTAAATAGCTCTCGAAAATGTTGTCGCATTTTGTTTCGAAAAGATAGCTTTCGAATGAGTTGCCTTGTTTTTAAATCAAAGCTTTCGAAAGGGTAGTATCAACATAATCGAAACTCTGCTGCCGACCTTATTATTTTCGAACGGATTGAAGTCATCAACTAGATCAAAAGGTAGCTTTGGTTTTAAATATTAGAGGAAACTTCCTAAAGCTTTCGAAAGGGTTTAATGGTTTCAAAGGCAATGGCTTCAAAAGGCATTTTGAAGCTATCCTTCAATTGTTTTACTTAAATGATTTAAGCTTTCAAAAGGATGGTTCCGAAGCCATCAGTTTTCCCCAAACTCTATCATATGAAGGTTAATGGTTTCGAAAGGGGTACTTTCATTTATATTCACTTTGACCCAAAAGATATTTTTAAGGGTAAACCCAAAGGTTTCGAAAGGGGTACTTTCAAATGGTTTCAAAGCTATGCTTCTAAGAGTTAATAATTAATGCTTTAATACTTTCGAAAGGTACATTTTGATGGTTTCAAAAGAGATGATTTCAAGTGTTTCGAAAGGCATATGCTCAGTGTTTTGAATGCTTTCGAAGGAGGATATCGAATGGTTTCGAAAGTAAAGGTTTAAGGTTTCGAAAGCCTTAGTTTTTCAAAACAAAGAACCCAATCTCCACTTTAAAGGAAAAACCATGGCATAATAAAGGAGTTTTAAAATGGCTTTTTAATATGGAGTTTTTGAAGAAGCTTTCCTTGATAAAATAACAGGTTAAACAGATTAACAATGTTTTATATTAAAATGATTTCAAGGATATTAAACCATAGCTGTTGGTGTTATTATGTAGTATGTTTGCTTCTTCTAATATATGTATTCACTGTATAATGGACCCATAATGGTATTTTTTGGGGGAGAAAAGGGCAGAATAACCAGCTAGGTTAACCAAGTAGTGAATATAAAATCGAATTAACTCATGTGTGAGTAAAAGTGCATCCCGGAGGTCAGGTAGACCAGAATATAGGATGCCAAAATACTGATTAAAGAAGTTGTCAGATAGACAGGTTCATGGTAAATCCATGAAAACTATGTTTAGAAAAAGTTATTGGTAGAGGCCAATAGGTTTATAGTAAACCCATGAAAACTATGTATAGAAATAGTAATTGGCAGGGGCTAATAGGTTAGTAGTGAACTCATGAAAAATATATCCGAATGAAGTTATTGACAGAAGTCAATAGGTTCCTAGTCAACCCATAAAAAATAGGATATGTGATAAGTTATTGGAGATACCAATAGGTTTAGGGAGAACCCTTGAAACAATAAATTTAATAGCAGGGGCCAACAAGGTCTTAGTGATCCCATGAAAACTATGAAACCGGACAGGGAGTCCATACGTTTTAAATAGGTTATTAATAAGCCTATGACAACTAATAGGTTCACAGTGACCCTAGAAACTATAACTAAGACAGATAGTCAAAATGAATGGGGATGGTTAATCCAGAATTGATTTACTTGTTTGCATATCATCATAATATTTTTTGTTGTTACGTTTTAACCATTATGGATGCAGGAGCACAATATATGGTTTTCATAAAGTTTTGGATAAGATAGTAGTAAGGGAAAGCCCGTTCTTCTGAGCGGCATGGTCTCACTAGATATCTAAATGTTTTGAAATGGTAGGTTATTATTTATACTAGGATTTATGTCTGACTCGAAGTTTATGTTTTCCCCTTAAACTCTCAGCTGCTTAATTGATTTTGAGTAGTTTGAGAGTTAAGGTTTTCAAGTCCTTCTTTAGACGAATAAGATTCCGGAGACATGCAGGAGGCAAGCTAGATAATTAGAGTTCTTTTCTATTTTGATTCTGTTGTGTTTTGTTGTGAAGGCAAAGTTGTTTAATTTCCCAGTTATATACACTTATCATCTAAGGGGGCATCTTCATATGTTGCTCTTGGCATATGTTGTAATAATTATATTTTCTCTAAACGGTGTTCTCGAATATGGGATTATCTAATGAATGTTGAAATGATTTGAAATGGAATGTGAAAGTTGTTTATTGATTTTAAATTTTTACCATATCCATGTGTTTCTGTTATATCAATGTATCTAATATTACAGTATTTGATCGTCGGGGATTAATAACTATGGATGACTGCAACATCCATAGCCATTAGTTATGGGCCTCCAAGTAGGGGATGTTACATTCACTTTAAGTCTTCAATGTATTGTGTTTATGACATTGCAACCAAAATCATGCAATAGTGGATATATACCTCATTATCTCTTAGCAGAAGTAGAAAAAATTTATTTATTTAACAGTAGAATGTAGCCAGAAAGTAAAAAAGTGGAAACTCAAGAGGTTTAGTATTATTTTCTATGCTACATAATTGGATAAGATTTTTTTAATAATCTTATAGCATTTTATTTATCTTAGAAGAAATTAAGATGTGGAAGGTGCATAATATACATTTAAACATGCATCATTGGAAAATGTACGACGTCCTTGACAAAAAACAATGGTTTATGTCAAATTTCAAGGCAAAAATCTTCTGATAGTAATAAATTGTTTGAGGAATCGCCTACTGGCAATTAAGTTAAAAAATGAAATAAAAACAAAGGAATGTGGAGTTTGAATAATAGTTGTGACAAAATCATGATGAATCCTCTGAACGTGTGTTGGAGCCAGATATAGAGTGAAAAGTTATTGAGATTCTTAGGTTACAAGCAAAATTCAACTCCCAGAATTTTTAAAAACAAATAAATGGACCGAATTAATAAATAATACCATCCTCCCTTGGACTTAGTCAAGTTCCTTATGGATAATTATCAAGATGGTTTTTTATCCTCTTACGAATTAATATGATTACCTTTTACTAACCTTACCGATGGTGCAGCGTTGGAGTTGTCTTTAATTATTACTATTAATTGTAGATATTTAAACTTATCCAATATTTAATATTTTCTTTTGAAAGTAATTAACACTTAGCTATATTAGTCTGGGATGAAAATAAAGTAATGTAATGTTATGCTATTTTGTTTTTGTGGTGAGTATTCATGTTGTGCACCTTCTTTCTTTGTTGGCACCTCCATGTATAACTTGGCTATGTGAACTCTAAACTTCTATAAATTGGGTTTAATAAATCAATGAATTATCTGAGCGTATGTACTTAGCTAGGGCCAAATATGAAGTGAAAAGTTATCAAGATTCATTAGGGTTATATTTGAATTTGATTTCCTTGAATTTTTAATAATAAATAAATAAAAGTTATTGCTTAATACCATCCCTCCTTACAATTCTTTATAATATTTTGGCTACATCTATCAGCCCGTCATTAATTTCCTTTCCCACCCATCTCAAATTAAAAAAAAATTAATATTTCCTTATTTTCCCTTCTACATTTCATATAGTAACATCTTTTGTTCCTTCCTAATCTCAATTGAAAAATAAATAAACAATATTGTTTATTTAACTTAAATCAAGACATTTGAAGAAAATTTCAATCCAATTCAACAAATTCCAGACATCGATTAACCAATTTAAAGAAAATCAAGATTATTTTGAACTTAAATCCTAAATGGAGTGTTTTATTATTAATGTAACATTTGATTTCTTTATAATGTACATTTTTTCAAAGATTTGATGCTAAGAATTATATAAGTAATAGCTTCAACTAACATGAATTGAAGAGGAAAGAAAACATGAAGGAGGAAATGAATAAGAGAGATATTAAAAGAAGAAAAATGATAAGATCAACATAAATTGGGGTGGGTAAAGAAAATTATGGGATGTTGCTATTTTTTACAATATATTAGAGTGGAAAAGAAAATTGTGGGGTGTTAATAGATCTATCCTAATATTTTTAGCATAAGTATAGCTATGTTCATTTTTTACCTACTTGTGCATTAATACAATTTCCCTTAACTACATTGCCAGTTGTGTATTTTTGGCATTATCTTTAACTATTATTATTTCTGATTTGAGCTTATCCGATATTTTGTATTTTCATTTGGAAATAATTAACACTTGCCAGAAATTAGTTGAGGTTGAGAACAAAATAAGAATTCATTACTTGATTTTTTTTGTAGGAAGCGTGCATGTTGCGCACCTCCTTTCCTTACTAACATCTTTTATAAAGTATGGATGGGTATGAACTACTTTTCTAATAATCAAGCTCAAAAAATTACTATGAATTATCTAGAGTATGTTAGGCCAAATATAAAGTAAAAGTTATCGAGGTCCCTAAGGCTTACAATTAAAATTATGTTCCCTAAATATTTAATAATAAATAGATAATTTCATTTAAGACTTGATACCATCCTCCATTACACTTTTTCTTAGTGCTTTTCGGTATGAGTTTTGTTATTTCTCATGGAAAATTATTGAGTCGTTATTTTATCCGCCTATGCATTAATATGATTTCGTTTTACTAGCCTTGCCAGTTGTGTGGTGTTACCGTTCTCTTTAGTCATTATTATTAATTTTAGATACCTGAATTTATTTGATATTTTTTATTATCTTTTGAAAGTAATTAACACTAGACTGAAATTAGTTGGGGTGAAAACAAAATAAAAATATATCACACATTTTTTTGTGGCAGTGGGTATGCAAGTTATGCACATTTTATTAAATTCCCACTTCTCATATAATTTATTCTTCTATAAATTGCACTCAACATATCCTTTCTTCTACCTCAAAGAATAATTAAAAATAACATTTCAAATATACGCTTTCCAGATCAGCCATGGAGTTTCCTTTGATGATCCCAAATGTGAGAGTGTTTAATTAATACCTTTGTTTTTTAAATGGACTTTATTCTCTGCTACTTTGTTTTCCTTTCTGATTTTATCATTACTAATTCAAGTCATTTACACTTAAAGTTGGATCTATAAGTTTTGTTTATCATACTGTTAGTGTCTTTATTTTGCTTATTTTTATGGATAGAAAGTTTTTTTCTTCTTTTCGAAGATATAATTAAGACATTTGCGATTGGAAACTTGATTAGAAAAAATCAACTCTTGAAAAAATTGGATCAAACTGTAAATTTGTGAATGATCAATTTGGACTCTTACCGTATTACTAGTTATTGATTTTAATTAAAAACATCTAAACTCTATTTATTCCATTTTCTCATAGTAGCTCACTTTTCTATATGTGATCGTTTTTGGATTTTATTTATATTTTTACACTTCTCTTGCATCGCATTTTCTTGCTAATGTTAAAACAAGCTAACATTATGCTAAAATATGTTTTAGCTTACCATATGCTATTGTGCAATTTAAGGGGTTGAGGGAACTATTTCAAACAAATAAAAACCTTGTTTGTAATTAACTTTTTACATATTAGTTCATTTTTTATTTGTTATTATTTTCCTTCATGTGTTTATGTGTTTGTTCTTGTTGATCTAGTGCATGTGTAGTATTATTTAACAAGAATTTGAGTCATTTATCTATAACAATTTTAGAGTGATGGAGAATATACATTCACATAGAAAATTTCAGTAATAGGTACTTAGAGCTGCGTGGTTAATTACAGAAGCTGCAATTATTAGCTTTTACTAGTATCAAGCTAACTAATTAAAGTCTTAACTTTTTTGTTGATAGAATTGTGTTTTTTTCGTGATATTCACCCATTGATTTTCCAGGAGGAAGAGAAAATTATAATAAATATCGAAAGTGGGGATGAAGATGAGAACAAGAGAAATGTTGCCAAACTAGCCCGGAAACAAAAACAAAAAGTGTATAACCGATATACACCAGAACAGAAGCAGAAATTACAAGAGTACATAATTAGAATACTTCAATTGATTTCACATATATGTATGATCTCTTCTTAACTTTTTTAAATACTTAAATTTGTTTAGGTTTTATGACCAGAACACTCATCCTGATAAGAGTGAGAGGCAAATTATTAGTGCAATTGTTGGAATTATCAACTACGGGTCAAGTTTTGGTTCCAAAATAGAAGATCATCAAACAAGGTTAATTTTAAGATACATAATTTACACATAGTTCACCATCATTTTGAATATAGTTGTATGTTTGCAGCCATTCCCTCAAAACCAAATTAATGTACATTTAATTAGTCAATTTCTAGTTAAAATCATAGATACTATGTTTTTGATAGAAGATTTAAACATTTTCCAGCATATCTTGCACTATATATGCATTTAAATGTACATACATACATCATCAAATTTAAATCTATAAGTATGAGAATGTTTAAATTTAATAAAAGGTCCCAATTTGATTTTAAGTTTAAACATTCACTTTATCATTTCCTTTAAGAAAAACTAAAATAATACATTAATTTTGACTCAATTTTTGTATCAAATTAATAAATGGACTTAAGTTTTATCATTTAATTTTTTTTGTCAAATTTTACTAGGGAAAAACAACTTTTAGACAAAGCAAATTCATTTTATATTTCAGTTGTTAAGTCACCATGATATAATTATCCATTCCTTGCAAGTAATGAATGAAAATGATCTAAATTTAATCCCAAATTGATATTTGAACATTGTTTCTCCTTCACAACAAATATGACAATAAGACAATTAATTGCATGCGTCAACCTCAAACACATCATGTAATAGATAAAGTTTGAAAAGATGCTCAACCAGCAATTAAAAGAAGAGAATGATCAACTCCTGGCTGAGAAGGAAAGTCTTAGACTTTCCCCTGCGACTGCTTCCTGTTTATACTGCAAGGAACATTCTCTAGACAACTCCTTTTGTAGAATCAAGCGTCTCAAAGTTGTTAATGCCTATTTGAAGATAAAGGTAACAAATCAATTTAGCATAACCACAATACTCAGAAGTAATTTATTCTTTGATTATTTGTTTGCAAATAGTATTTTAAATGTTTTACATCTTTACTTCTTGACCTTTTTTAATTATTTATAAAATAAGCAATTAATTTCTAGGGTTGTAAGGGTAGCAATAAATTTCCACTCATCATACCATTATCGATTAGTAGGTTACCACTTTTGTGCTAAGTTGGTATACAAGTACAGTTGATATAGTAACATGTATAAATTTACCATCCTTAATGGCAAACTACTAGTAATATTTTCTTTTCAAGATGAAAAGGAATGGTAATTTACCAACAGATTCATAAGTTTTATATACTTATCTTTTTTATACTTTCTATCAAAGTAAAATAAGCAAGTGATCTGATTTTCTATCAAAGTACTACTGGTAATATTTTGCTTGCATTTATGCTGATAAAGATACATGTAACTTGTATGTAGAATGATAAACCTGATGGCATAATTGCACAACTCCATGGGACTAGCAACAGAAATGCTCCTCCTCTTTCTGAAGTTGATAGTTCAATGGGGATGTCGATAACTGAAGGATCATCTGGCTTTAGGTATCCTTACTCCAAGCCTTATTTTGAAGAAGCTAGTCTTGATTTAGAACTTCGATTATAATGATGATATTGACCTGGTCCTACTGGAGATCATTGATTGAGTGTTCTTAATGGCTTGGTTTATTTTGCCATTTAGCTTCTTTTTTGTTTTTAAACTTTATGTTCCTGTAGTAATATTGCTAGTATATTAATGTGAACATGGTTATGTCATCAAGTTATGATTTCTTCGTATATATCCCGATTATGGTTTTATTTACTCGAGTTTATAAAACTGTAATCATGTTTATTTTTCACTATTAGTGCCTTTCCTAATAAGAATCTTGTTTCGATTGCATAAGCAAAAAAAAAATTAGGGTCAAATACCGAGTTTCGAAAATCTAAAACTTATTTATCAATGTTAAGATGGAGAAAACTACAAAGTTAAGTTCAAAGTAGGAAATCTTCTTCAAAATGTATACACAAATTCTTTTCTTTTTCTTTAAAATTCGGACAAATAAAAAAATTTATTACAGCATAAAGATTTGGGCTCTTATTGGTGTTCATGCTCTATCCTAAGGGAAAAAATTGTAGATCCTTCATTTTTCAATTTCTTTATTTATAGAGTTAAAACCTTTGCTATTCTAATTTGAAACAACAAAAATGGTGCAAAATAGGTAAAAAAAGTAAAAATTGCAAGATGAGAGAAAATGAGAAAAGTCTAAAATTCTAACTTACAAAGAGTTATGTTATAAATTTGATTTTAGTTTAATGTTCTTCATATTCGAAATTCAAACTAAATAAAGTGTATGAAAATGTTTTGTTCAACTTGCTTGCATACAAAAAATGAATTGGCTATGGATTATAAAAACAACATTGATGAGAAATTTGTTTAAAGAACATTAAAATATCTAAAATTGGTCTGTATTAAATTTAATTTTAGGAAAAGAGAGATCAAGAATGGAAGGTTAAAAAATATGGGGTGCTACGTGCTAATATCGTAAACTGGAAAAGAAAAAGAAAAAAGAGATAAAACTCCGAATTTAGCTCCATTTTTCTCCTTATATAACATCATGTGAATAAAATGTATTGAAAATTTAAAATAAAACAGAAATGTATATTTATTTTATATTCATTTCAAATTGCTTGAATTTCAGAGGAGAAATCTATTGAATTATAAGAAATAATAACGATGGTCAGCCTTTATCTGTTTACTAGAAGTTATCAAAAAGTTTAACAATGCATAATTTAAGAATATTGTGCACAAAAATTAAGTGAACAAGAGATGAAGAAATTTGTAGGGACTATGTGCTACTGTCATGATAAAGAAATTGATATTGTCACTTCAAAATGCATTACAAACTATTTCTAATATGTGTGTGTGTGTAATGGTAATCAATGGGTATTGTAAATTGATATTGTAGTGGGTTGGATAACTTTGGATCCAGATGGCTTTCTCAATTTAGATAAAAGGATCGATATGGATTGAGATTTTTAGATAAAACAAGGTTTTTCTCTTCTTGAATGTTGTTTCTTAATGTATGCTTAAGGGATGGAATCCAAATCCTTCAACAACAACTAATATTAGAAACCTTACCACTTGAGATAAGCTTATGAGTGATATATAATATAATGAGGGATGAGACAAAAAGTTGTTGCAATATTTTCACTCAATGAAACATAATAAACTAGGTAGATATAAATTAATCATTGTTTATGCGCTATTCCAAATCAACCAGTAGCTTAATATTTCAACAAAATCAATAAAACTTTCCTTTTTTAAAAGAGTATTGCTATTCACCCTAAAAAACACTAAGTATTACCTATGATTTTTTTAATTAATTAGCACATTAATTGTCTAGAAATTACCCAAGCATCTGTTAAGTTGCATTGCCATTTACTAAATATCAAATAGTAAACCCTAAAACCTCTCAACTTCAATATCATCAAAAATTATAAAATTTGATTACAAACTATGGATGATGTGCAAAAAGATGTAGATGGAAAGATAGCAGGTGAGGTATAATTCTATATACAATAGGTTTTTTTAACATTGAATTTAACAAATTTGAGAATTTGAAAATAATTAGGGCGTGAGGAAAAATAGTGTAACTCAAATTCAATCGATGTAATACCACCGAATGCCTTATACTATGGTCGGCATCCTATTACAGGCTGATTTTTTTTATTTACTTTAACTTTTGTATTTTTTTAATTTTATACAGGAATATAATACTGATGTGTTGCGCGACATAATTTTTACAAATGTTATGGTGGTGGAAACTAATTTGAACGTAGGAAGGAATGATATTCAATGTTGTAACTGAGTGAATGAAGGAATAAATAAGAATAAGGAAGATGTACGGTTAAATGAAGATGAGAATATTGAAGTAGACCTCACTCATCATTTTCTGACCGATGAAGCGTTTTTTTAGACAAATGTTGTTGATATTCAATAATTGATCAAAATATATTTCACTGCAAGTATTTTCTTCTCGTGATATATTTATTCATTGGTATCAAATGAAGGCAAAAAAAAGTGAATATGATTGTGGTTATAACGAAATCAGACAAAGTATAATTTGGAAGGAAGCCTAGAGTTTGGCTAGAGTGTGACAGAAGTGGGAAGCATAAACCTTATAAATCAACGGTTGACATTGAAAAAAGACATGTTTAAAGTGCTACAAGGAAATTTGAATGTCCATTTTTAATCAAAGGCTTGTATAAATGTGAAGATAGGTGGGGTGTAGATGTTTCTTGCAATCGACATAATCATTTATTACCTAATTGTTGGGTTGGTCATTGTTTGTACCAAAATTGGGCACAACACTCTTCGGAAGTCTTTGAAGAGATAAAGTGAAGAAATTAAATGAAAAAAGAGGAATTATCTAACAAAAACTCCAAATCTTAGAAATGAGAATAATTAAAGTGCAAGGAGACACAAGAATTTAGAGTGGTTCGGCGTATAACCTACGTCCACTATGAAGTAGTTTGCTTTATTGATCTTTCTTTTGCGTTTACAAGTGAATTCAATGATTTAATGCAGTCAATTGTGATTTGCAGCAGCGAATTTCGTTTGTAGCAGCAGCAATTGAGTTCAGATCTGGATCTGGCGGAGTTCGGGCGTTGGAGATCTCAAAGAGGAAGAAGAACCCCTTTTTTGTTGGCTTTGGGGGTCTATTTATAGGTGTAGGTGGCTGTTATTTCGCTCAGATCTCGGGAGACCCTCTCTGGCATGTGACCAGGCCCGCACGCCCAAGCCCGTGAAGTTTTGGTCCGATCCGTGATCGACACGAACAGATTTTGACTCGATCAAGATTTCATCCAATGGAGTCGAAATTTGGCGTGGACATTCTTTAACATGCACGTAGTCTTCTGTGAAAATTTCGTAGCATTTGGACTTATAGATTGGGAGATATGATCGACACGAAATGGAGTTTCCGGTTGGCTGTTTCCATCGACTCGCTTCCGTTTCGACTCGCTACCATTCGACTCGGTGACGTGGCGCTTCTTGGATCGCTCTGCCTTTGACATTGTTTTGAGCGAGTCGAAGCACGCATTGATTGAGCGAGTCGAAGTGAGCCATGATTGATCGAGTCGAAGTGCTTGGTTCGATCAACTCGAACGGTGACTTTGCTAATCGGAGTTGAACTCGATGGAGTCGAATGGCTGTTGGAGCGGAGCGAGTCGAAGCGCACACATTCGATGGTTCCAAACTGGAGCGAGTCGAAGAGTGCAGTTCTGGGAGGTTTGAGCAGTGGAGTCGAAATGGAGCGAGTTGAACAAGAACGAGTCGAAGTTGGCATCTGAAGGATATGGAGCGAGTCGAAGGGAGCGAGTCGAAGGAGCGAGTCGAATGGTAATTGATTTTCGTCCAATTTTGTATCCTTCATAACTTGAGCATACGAACTCGGATTGACTTGAGATTTGGAACGTTGGCTCCCATGGCTTAGCTGGTCATGCCCTGCCAATTTTGGTTCAATCCGGACCCGGAAAAAATTCGTCGATATCCATAGTTAGACTGTGCGTAACTGATTTCTAAGATGGGCCGTCATTGGTTACTAGTCAATTCCTTGGTGTCACGGTCTTGCCAAAAGGCAGGATAACATTTGCCCCCCAAAGTACGTCTTGTGGAAACATGATATGCTTTGAAATACTGCCATCTCTACTCTGAATAGTTATTGTCTTGTCGATGAAAGCCGTAATCTTTAACCGTTCTTCTTGATAATGTAAACTGTTGACTGTAGACTGCTGTACCCTGTATTGTTGCAACTGATTGCTGTATGCTAGTGGTTACCCGTTTGCTATTGTAATCGTTACTGGATGAGTTTCTGATTCCTGAAAATGTTAATGTCTTTTCGAAGATGATTTTTCATTGGATTTATGGATGCAAAGCAGACATGTCGAGTTGATGGAGTTGGCCTCTGGAAGCCATGGTTCGATGGATACGAAGTGCTCGTTCGACTCGATGATGGACGTGAACTGAGCGAGTCGAAATGGAGCAAGTCGAAATGCGCTTCCCTAATGGATTCGAACTGCTTGTTTTGCTGCACCGGAGAGGGAGGCGAAGGAAGCGATACGAAGGAGAGCTTCGTTTTGACGCATTGGAGAAGGAGTCGAAACGTACGTTCAAATCCATCGGGATACGAAGCGTTTATTCCCTTTGTTTCCAAATCTGTATAAATACTTTGTACTTAGCTGTTTTTTCACTTTTTACCTTTCATCTTTATCTGCCTTCGTAACGCTCAGAAACTCGAGCAGAAAGAACAAACATCCTTGCCTTCGAATCGACTCATACCTTCGATTATTCGAACCAGTTGAAAATTTTAGGTAATCCCTTAGGCGAATACATCGCGTAACCGAGGAGACTCGATTCTTAACACCAAATCAAATAGAGTCATGGTCGATCGAAAATCCCCTGGTCTTAGCTTCGTGTCAATCTAGAGTAGGGGTTTCGAGATGATGAGTTGGAGGCCTTCGTATCGATCGAGGGTAGAGCTTCGCATCAAGTTGAACGCTTTGATTCTATTGATCGATACGAAGGGGCTGTGTCTGATCGATTTGAAATGGTGGCTTTCGATCGAGTCGAAGTAGATGGCCTTGGGTTGAGTCGAAGCAGATGTCTTCGATCGAGTCGAAGCGCGTGGCTCTGGATCGAGTCGAAGTGGCCGCTTCGGATCGAGTCGAAACGCGTGACTTCGGATCGAGTCGAAGTGGTTGCTTCGGACCGATTCGAAATGCGTAGCTTTTGGATTGAGTCGAAGTAGATGGCTCTGGAACGAGTCGAATTTGCACTCCATCCTTCTGATCGAGTCTAACTCAAACGCACACGACTATAATTCATCGATGCGAACATGGCTCTCGTGAGCAATACAAATTTGATCATCAAAAAATTTGAAACTTCTCACACACTCGAACAACTGCCCCCGACGAGCTTCAAATTGGCATACTTGGACTTAACCGTTTCACTGCATATCTGACTTCCTATCGAAGCTCGTCGATGAAACTGCAACTTATAAAAATGACACCAAACTTCGATTTGGAGTGATAGTTAATAACTGGATGGCACAATTGTGACGGTCAGCGATGACGATCCTACTGACCGAATTCCGAAGTCTCGCCGTTTACATGTTTTCCTTAATCCGGTTGATCACCTCAAATAATATACAGTACTGCACTGCACAACACACTCACACACTTTACACTGAGGGATGCACGGGTGTTATTTGTCAGTTTAACAATGATTTTTTATAATCTAGCTAGTCATGGACCCTTCAAGTTCTCAGCAGCCGGAACTCCCAAGTTCTATTCCTCCAACCATAGAGATATCGGTTATCGAAGCCGAAGTCATAGAGCAAGCTCCGGATGAGCGTCCAGGTGCTCAGTTCATTCTCAATCCAACAGATTCAGTGTCGTCGGGTATCTCCGAAGATATGTTAGGACGGATCTGCTTAAGGCATGGTTTGTCGCTGGATGACGTGCTACTTCCTGGGCCAACTGACTGGCCACACAATCCCTCAGAGGGGTTTACTGCTTTTAACCGTCATGCTTGCACAACATGGACACTTCCTTCCTTCAATGAATATATAAGGGAGATGTTATCGTTTCTTGGCATAGCTCCATCTCAGCTACATCCCAATGGGTATGCCTTATTGAACAGCATCTTTGTTCTCTTCATGGAGATCGTCTTTCGACCGCCGAAGCCGATCGAGATCCGATATTTATTCAATGTCAAGAGCCGTGGAGATAGCCCCTCTTTCACCTTCCTGGAAGCGGTCAGGAGCTGCCACATTGTACAGGGCTCCTGGGGAAGGCTAAGTTATTATAAAACCGAATGGTTCTACGTTCTGTGCCCCACCTGGATTTGCCGAGCGGTGGTTGGATAGACGTAAGTGTTGCCACTTCTCTCTTGAATTATTGAGGTACTAGTAACTGACTTCAAAAACTGACACACTTTTCCTTTCTTACAGCTGCAATCACTCGCCCCAATGGCGCATATTTTAGAGAGCTTGTTCGGATTCTTCAAGCATTTCTTGGCGAAGAGAGGCACATAGACTTAGTCCTGACCGATAGGAATTTGAGGGCTGTCGGGCTGATAGAGCGGAGACATAGCATACATCTGGAAGTGATACATAGAGCGGCCCCAAAGAAACGCGTGAAGCACAAAGAGCCCGCAGTCGTGATCACCGAAGAAGTTAATCCAGAAAGAACGCCTACCGATACCGAGCTCCCAGCTGGGCCTTCTGCCGATGTCCTGGACTCGGGTGGAAGAAGAAAAGGCAAGGCCACTGCTCACAAACGTCCGAAATCAAAGAGATTTAAATCCATGGTCGTGTCTTTACCTTTCCAGGGGATCAGAATTTCAGAGGCTCCTCCCCCGCAAGTGGAGAGTCCTTTCGCAGGGCTTGCTGACATTCTGATCCCGGACTTTGTGTCGTCTCCACACGACGCTGGGACGGAGGGGCTTGATAGCGCTTTTGAACTGAGCGAGTCGCTTGCTACGAGTGCGGCCAACATTTCCGGTTGGTCGGGGGATTGCACATGCATATACTTCACTACACTACATGATTCACAAATGTACCTTGTCCAGCTTAGGAAGTTACTAACTCTTTCTTCGTTTACCATTTTCAGGTACCATGTTTGGAAGGGGATCTATGCTCGGGAATCATCGCTCAGCCCGAAAATCTTCTGGTTACTATGATTCCCGCAGGAGGGATTCAGATAGAGATTGCGATCGTGAATACTCTAACCAGGATAGGTACGGGCGCGACAGGGAGTATAGACACCGATCCAGATCACGCTCTCCTCCTCCTAGACTTCCGTCTCCTCCTCCTATTTCTGTTTCACATCCGCTTGAACCTTCCCGTCACAGGCTGTCTTCTCATTCTTCCCGACCCGATACTCATCTTCAGAGAATCGAGACTACAGCCTCTATGATTACTGAGCAGGTCCCTGCTGAACCCACAGCAGAAGGAGCTCTTAAGTTGGCTCAGATGAGGAAGGACTTTCCGAATATCTGCTTTGACGGTTATGTCTTCCCACCACACTTAAAGAGAATTCCATTAGGGGTAGAAGGCACGATGCACGATTACGTTCATGATATATACACCCAGTATCGAGATTGGGCGAAGGCTGCCGAAAAAGCTTCCAAAGTGGCCTTTGAGCAAGCCAAATCGCTCGAGAAGATGGAGACCGAGCTCGCAAAAATGGATCGGATTATTCAGGTACTCTCCACCGAATCCGAGTCTTCTCGGAAATCTGAGATAGAGGCCGTCAAAAGGGTTGACGATGCAAAGGTGGAAATGAAGAGGTTGAGTCAGGCACATGTTGCCCTGGTGGAGGAGATGGGCCACCGGAACACCAAATTCATTGCCGAGCGGGACGCGGCGGTCAAGGAGCTTAATGAACTCAAGGCCAAATTTGCTGATATGGCCAAGGAGAAAGATGACGCGAACACCGCAGCCCAGAAGGCATGCGAGCAGGCGATTCTGCTCAGGGGTGAACGGGATGCGGTGTGGCTAAAGTCCAGAAGGTGGAGACTGAGGTCGAGGAGAGGGTGAAGTTGGCCGAGTCCAGGCTAGAGGCTGACATCAAAGATCTTCTCATTGTTTACAACGCTAATGTGCTGAGGTAGAGGGGTCTAGCCTGGATCGATGATTATTCGACGCATCTTCACAGTGCTTGGGGCCGAATGGTTGAGGAAGAGAAAGAGGCGCACCAGGGTGAGTCCGTGGATGAATTCGAGCTCGAGAATCGTCTGTTAACCGATGATGAAAAGAAGATTCTCCACGATTCAATGATCTCTTACGAGAAGAAGAGACTCGGCACCCAGCACCTGGAAGTAGGAGAAGGTTCCGGGGTTGAGCATCATGATGCAGGTCTTGAACTTTCGGCGTCAACCCAGCCTGAATCTTTGCCTGCGGTTGATCCTCAAGCTATTCCTGCCTATAATCCGGATCAGCCGCAAATGACTCCGGCTACAGCGCAAGCGACTGAAGCCGCCTCGTCGCTTACAAGTCAAACTGAGGAAGGTACTCCGAACATTCCACGTATCTTTCCTGAGTCGAAGTCTTTGATCGAGTTAAGCCCTAACAATTCTCTTATTCTTTGTCTAGTGATCGATGCTGCACTGCACATGCCTCCTACTACTCAAGCATTATATCAGACGTAGGAGGCTATCGTGACCGAAGCGATCACCGTGAGCACAGCTGCCCCAATCGATGATATGCAGGGGAGTACAATGGCATTTGACGAGCAACTGATGGATGAACTCTTTCGCCGTCACGGCGATCCTCTTGCTGACTTGCCACCTGTCATGAGTGGAACTGATCCTACTGCAAGTTCTTCTAATGCCGACTGTCGATGCCCCTAGCGGGTCTCGAGCAATAACCGATGAGGAGATGTTCGCTCAGATTGACACTGAAATGGCAGCAACGGCTCATGACGGAAGCTTTGGAGGTGAGATGGCAGCACCAGGGCCTGCTCCGCTTAGAATGATATCTCCTGGTCGTGCTGTTTTTCTCACCGGCATGCCCGTTCCACCTTCTATATTCGATCCTGTTCCTCTGACTCCGCCTGTAGAGAGCATTCCTATCCACTCGAGTTTGGAGGAGGGTGTGGATATAATGCCTTCGCCTGAAGACTCAACGCCTAAAAGCAAAGGCTCGAAAAGGAAGATTAGCGGCGGCTCCAGTGGGTCTACACCGAGGGGGAAGCCTAGAAAGAAGAAAGATTAGACATGCTTTCCCGGTGTATTTTGATTTGCATTTTGTTATCCGTGTATAGATGTGGGTTCGGCCCCTGCTAGTAGGAATTTTTTGGAAACTTGTACACGAACTTCTTCTATAATCAATAGAAAGGAAACTTTTCTTTTTTGACTTCCCTTTTTTCTGTCATTGCGTATTTGTCTAAGTGTTTCAGTGTCTGAAATGCACTTGTGAAGTTTCAGTTTCCGAACGAAGTTGGTTTTCGTTCGCCAAGTTCGGGTATTGTGGACATGGTTTACGACCGGGAAACGAGTCGAATTTTGACGTCGCATTACTTCAGTTGTTGGTTGACGCTTAGGTCTTGCCCCCCAGTCTTGGTGGTATGTTGTAAAACATCAGGCAGCGATTGCCCTTTTCTTATAGCATGCCGAGTCTAGTGCCGCTGGATGGGCATTTGAGACAAACGGGGATTGAGCGGTTTATTCACACTTGTCCGATCGTTGATGATCATATCTGCACTCCGAAGATCCTTATTTGTTTACAGGCGATTGGTCACGCTGGCTTGAGTTTCAATCATATGTTTGCTATCTGGGGACTTGGAATTGGCATTTGTACTCCGACCCGTGCTTCGGGAACTTGGAGTTGATAATTATACTTCGATCCATGCTTCGGGAACTTGAAGTTGGTGTTTATACTCCAGTTCGCGCTCTGGGAACTCGGAGTTGATGTTTGTACTCTGCTTCTCATTCTGGGAATACAGAGTTGAATGTTTATACTCCGACTCGTGCTTTGGGAGTACGGAGTTGAATGTTTATACTCCGACTCGCGCTCTGGGAGTATGGAGTTGAATGTTTATACTTTGGTTCGCGCCCTGGGAACTCAGAGTTGAATGTTTATACTCCGACTCGCGCTCTGGGAGTACGGAGTTGAATGTTTATACTCCGACTCGTGCTCTAGGAGTATGGAGTTGAATGTTTATACTCCGGTTCGCGCCCTGGGAACTCGGAGTTGAATGTTTATACTCCGACTCGCGCTCTGGGAGTACGGAGTTGAATGTTTATACTCCGACTTGCGCTCTGGGAGTACGGAGTTGAATGTTTATACTCCGCTTCGGACTCTGGGAATACGGAGTTGAATGTTTATACTCCGACTCGCGCTTTGGGAGTTCGGAGTAGAATGTTTATACTCCGCTTCGCACTCTGGGAATACGAAGTTGAATGTTTATACTCTGACTCGCACTCTGGGAGTTCGGAGTTGAATGTTTATACTCTGCTTCACACTCTGGGAATACGGAGTGGAATGTTTATACTCCGCTTTGCACTCTGGGAATACGGAGTTGAATGTTTATACTCCGACTCGCACTCTGGGAGTTCGGAGTTAGAGAAGGATTGTCGTGTATCAATCCCTTTTTTGACTTTGATGTGATGGCTTGCCCCCAAGCTCGGGTTTCACTTAGGGAGTGATTGGTTGTATTGCAGCCACTCTCTATTTGAATAAATCACACCGTATGATGAGACTTAGCTCTCCGTGCATAGTGATGGTCATATGAAGTATTTCAAGTAAATCATAGCTCTGGCTCGAAGAGGTTGCATGTTATTGCTGAAATAAGAAAGTATGGCAAAGTCAGTTGCCTTATTACAAGTTCTAATTTCGAAATGCATAAACAAATTGTAGAAATGGAAAGTAAACTAAATGGATAAAGATAGCCTATCAGGTGTAATAGCGGCGAAGGCTCTCGCTATTCCAAGCTCTTGGCAGGGTAAGATCGTCGACGGTCGATAACTTGAATGTGCCATCTCCGAGCCTTCGTTAAATAACATAGGGTCCTTCCCATGTCGGCTTCATATGTGAAGGAACCAGATAGATTCTTTTTAAGACGAGATCGCCTAGTTCGAAGGTTCGCAGACGGACCTTGGCATTGTACAATCAGGCGACTCGACTTCGATGCACAGCTGCCCTCAAATCAGCCTCTTCATGCTTCTCATCCAGTAGATCAAGAGATTCAGCAAGTAATACAGCATTTGTCTTTGGATCATAGTATGTCACACGATGAGAAGGTACTTCTAGCTCGACTGGAATAACGGCCTCTGAACCATAAGAAAGAGAGAACGGAGTGTGGCCGGTCGCGGTCTTGTGGGTTGTTCGGTAAGCCCATAGAGCCATAGGAAGTTCATCGACCCACTTGCCCCCGACCTTTTCTAGTCATTTCTTCAGGATGCACTTTATGACTTTATTAACTGCTTCGACCTGTCCGTTTGCCTGAGGGTGTGCAACTGCGGAGAATTTCTTTTGGATGTGAAATTATTTGCAGAAATCTTTGAATTCAGCACTGTCGAATTGGGTTCCGTTGTCTGTAATAATGGTGTGTGGGAGACCGAATCGACAGACGATGTTACGAACCACAAAGTTGATTACTTTCTTTGTTGTAATGGTAGCGAGAGCTTCGGCTTCAGCCCACTTTGTAAAGTAATCAACTGTGACGATGGCGTACTTCGCACCACCTTTTGCCAAAGGTAGAGCACCGATGATGTCGATGCCCCACATTGCGAACGTCCATGGGCTGACCATTTTCGTTATCTCAATAGGAGTAGCCCTATGGATTCGGGCATATTTCTGGCACCTATCACATTTCTTTGCATAGTCCAACGCATCGCGATTTACGGTAGGCCAGTAATATCCGTAGCGAAGTATTTTCTTGGCAAGTGCTTGCCCTCCGGTGTGATCGCCACATTCTCCCTCGTGCACATCGCGTAACACTTGTTTAATTTCATCGTGAGCGATACATCGGAGTAGGGGAACTGAGTACCCCCTTCTGTACATGAGTCCATTCTGGATGGTAAATCTTGAGGCCTTTCAAAGGACCTATCTTTTTTCACTCCTGCGCTCCGGTAGGGTTCCGTGCTCAACGTAATTTCTGAGTGGAGTCATCCATGAATCCTTTTCGAGGACGGTTTCGCATACCCGGTTTATTTCCGCCCGGTCGATACTTGGGGAAGATAGCGTTTCTACGGGAACGAGTCCCATTTGTTGAGCTTCGCCTATGCTGGCTAGCTTCGCTAACGAATCGGCCTTTTGGTTGTGTTCTCGAGGAATACTGTAGATGGCGTAGTAATCGAAATGGTCTAGTACTTCCTTAACCCGAGCTAAGTAAGCAGCCAACCTTCGATATCTTGCTTGATACTCTCCTCGTACCTGACACACAACTAATTGTGAATCACAATAAATTTCCACTGCGATAATTCTCAAATCTCTAGCAAGTTTCAAGCCAGCTAGGAGGGCTTCATATTCAGCTTCATTATTAGTCGCATGGAAATCGAACTTTAAGGCATAACATATGGATCGACCCTCGGGAGTTTCAAGCACAATACCAGCGCCTGAACACCGGTCGTTTGATGCTCTGTCAGTATAAAGTTTCCAGACGTATTCGGGGGATTCACTGGCTTTGGGCAAGTCCTCTGGGATGGTAAATTCAGCTATGAAATCGGCTAGGATATGTCCTTGTATGGCCCGTCTCGGAGCGTAAGTAAGGTCAAACTGGCTTAATTCGATGTTCCACTTGAGTAACCTACCAGACGTCTCAGACCGTGAAAGGACCTGTCGTAACGGCTGGTCGGTGTAAACAATAATGGAATGTGCCTGGAAGTATGGTCGGAGTTTTCTTGATGCAATGACAAGGCAATAAGCCAACTTTTCCAGCTTCGGATAATTTCTTTCAGCCCCAGTCAATCGTTTGCTGACGTAGTACACTGGCTTCTGTATCCCGTCTTCTTCTCAAACTAAGGCAATGCTGATTGCGCTTTCTGATATCGCTAAGTACACATATAACTTCTCATGATCAAGAGGCTTTGACAGTATCGGCGGTGTGGACAGATGTTGGACTAGTGCTTGGAAAGCGTCCTCGCACTCTATGGTCCATTCAAAGTTTCGTTTCCCTTTTCGAATCAGATCGAAGAAGGAAATGCATTTATCAGTGGACTTTGAAATGAACCTGCTCAATGCCGCTACCTTTCCATTGAGACTCTGGACTTGCTTTATAGTTTTGGGAGTTTCAAGATTTCTGATTGCCCAAATCTTTTCGGGATTGGCTTCGATTCCCCGGGCGTTAACGATGAACCCAAGGAACTTTCCGGATGCAACTCCAAAGTGACATTTCAGTGGATTGAGCTTCATCTTGTGTTCCCGAAGTATGTTGAACATAGTTTCCAAGTCTTTTACATGGTCGGTGAAGAGTCATGACTTTACAAGCATGTCGTCTACATAGACTTCCATTGTCTTCCCGATTTGATTAGCGAACATCCGATTGACCAACCGTTGGTAAGTAGCCCCGGCGTTCTTGAGTCCAAACGGCATAACCTTGTAACAGTAAAGCCCCAGATTGGTTACGAAGCTGGTATGTTCTTGATCGGGTAAATGCATCGGTATCTGATTGTAGCCTGAATACGCGTCCATGAAGGATAAGTGTTCATGTCCAACCGTCGAATCCACTAGCTGATCAATTCTAGGAAGCGGGAAACTGTCTTTGGGGCATGCTTTATTCAGATCGAAATAATCGACACATGTTCTCCACTTCCCGTTTGGCTTTCGGACGAGCACTAGATTTGACACCCATTCAGGATATAGCGCATCTCGAATGAATCCATTCGCTTCAAGCTTTTCTATTTCCTCTTTGAGGGCGGAAGATCTCTCTAGATCCATACCGCGCCTTTTTTGTTTGACCGGGACATGCCGTGGGTCAATGTTGAGAGTGTGGCTCGCGATGTCCGGCGAGATCCTACACATATCAGAATGTGTCCAGGCAAATACGTCAAGGTTTGCCCGTAGAAATTCAACCAATTCCTCTTGAGTTTGCTGGCTTAGCTGAGATCCAATCTTTATTATTTTCGAATCATCGTTATTGTCAACTGGGACATCAATCGTCAGTTCGACCGGGGATGCTTGACTTTCTTTAGATTCTCCTTCGTCTTCAGTTTCTCTTGGGTCAAGATCCTTGAGGAATTGGCTGGGGTGCCCTGGCCTGGGCCCGAACGTTAATTGTCAATTATCGGAGAAACGGAGGCAGAGAGATTCCTCTACGCCATTTCCCTTCTCCTTTCGCTGCGCCTCCCGTAGCTCAGCAACATAACAGGCTCTGGCAGTAGCCTGATCTCCCTGAACGATTCCTATTCCATGATCAGTGGGGAATTTTAAGGTCAAACACCATGGGGCAATGGCTACCCTAAATTCAGTGAGGGCCGGTGAGCCCAAGAAAGCATTGTAAGGGGAGTCTATGTCCAAAACAATGAACTGCAACATCCGTACTCTCCGACGTTCTCCAACTCCCAACTCTACTGGCAGTTCCACCATCCCAGTGGGAATTGTGGCACTTCCGTTGAAACCATGGACTCGAGATTGACAAGGCTTTAAGTCGGCGGCTTCCATCTTCATTTGATCATAAGCTCGCTTGAACAAAATATTCACAGAGCTTCCACTGTCAACTAAGATCCTTTTTATCCAAGAAGGACCTACTTGTGCTGAGATGACCAGTGGATCAATAGTGGGAGCTTCGACTTTATCTGCGTCTCTGCTCCTGAACACGATGTCATCTGTCATAATTTTTTGTTGCTTGGCTGGAGCCCCCTCATCGAAACTACTGCAACATTCGAAGTCCGCATACCTAACAGAACTGGCATACGACTCCATTTCCTTCCAGCTTCAATCTGGTGGGTGAGGACCACCACTTATTGTATTGATGACCAACCACCCGTCCACACGAGCGAGTTCTTCCTGTTTTTCCTGGTTCGGTGCACGATTCTGATTTGATGGGCTCGCACCACCGGATTATGGCGCCCGTACATACTGATCCAACTTCCGCTCTCGTATCAGTTTTTCAATGAGGTCTTATAAGTGACGACACTCATTGGTGTTGTGGCCATAACTCTCATGGAATCTACAGAACTTTCCTGTTTGGATTTGTCTTTAAGTTAGTGGTTTCGGGGCAGGCTTCTTATACTGCATGGTATTGCAGGTTTGCAAATACACATTTTCCAATGACGTGTTCAATGGAGTGTAATTATCGTACATGGATGCTCTACGCCGTGGTCCACGATCTTGATCGCGTTTTTTGTTCTGGTTTCTATTGTCCCTCTGCTGATTCTGTTTATTTTGGACGTTTAACTGAATTTTTCCAGAACTATCCCTGGACCGTTTAACAGCGACGTTACTCTGGATACCCACGATGTTGGGTCCTGCATCATCCTGCTTCCTAGACTGTTTCACATCCTCCCTTCTCAGGAATTGGGCTGCCTTGGAATAGAAATGGTCCAATGACGCAGGTGGTTTCCCAGCTAACCAACTTTCGAACTTGGAATCAACATCAATCCCCTTAGTCAGAGCCATCAGGATAGAGTTATCGTTGGGATTGCTTATTTCTGCACACGCAGCATGGATCCGCTCCAAGTAACGTATAAGCGTTTCTTCGGGAGCTTGCGTAACACTAGACAGAGTGTTAACGTCCTTTTGGCCTCGCCACATGCATATGGAATTGTTCAACAAACTTGGTGGCCATCTGGTCAAAGTCAGAGACGGATCGCGGTGGCAAACGAGTGAACCACATGGTAGCGATGCCCCCTAGGGAAATGGGGAAACTACGACACTTTACTGCATCATCAGCTCTAGCAGCATTTATCAGCCATTCGTATTTCAGGACGTGTTGATTGGGATCGGAACTCCCTTCATAAACTGGCAAAGCTGGCATCCTGAAGTGCCGAGGTGGTTCAGCATATAAAACATCATCGGTGAAAGGGGTATGACTTCGGGAGATTCTCCAGTCGTCATCAGAGAGACCTTGACTTTCACGGATCATTTGGCAGATCATCACTGGTATATCTGGCATTCGGACACTTGGAGCATGTTGTGCCAAGGTGTGGTCGGGTTCCGCAGCGCGAGTCTGGACCGGACGCGGGCGACGGTCCATGCCTCGCCTCCTTGGTTCAATATCCTCAGGGACATAAGGTTCAGGAGTCTTCTCCCGTTGGCTATGTTGAGGATCAGCTTGGTTTCTAGCATCACCTCCCCGTCCGGCAGTGGTGGTAGTAGCAATGTTGCCGGTAACATGATAAGGAGTAGCTCCTCCCCGAGTCGAAGGTTCTGTGCGGAGGCTAATGGATGGTCCAACTCTAGGTTGCCCAAGGTTCGAAGCAGGTTGGTGTCCCGTGCCCTGGGTGTAGCTTCCACCTAACCGTGGACGCATGGATCTAGTTTGGCCATCGGAGGAGGCTGAACTTTCTATGGAAGAGTGAGAACCTTGGTCTCTTCTAGATCTTCTTCGCCTTTGGCGATTTAGCTGGTTAGTCAACTCCGTGTTGGCGCGTAGTTGCTCCGCTAGCTGCTGTCGACTTTGGGTCAACTCTTGAAGCAATGTCTGAAGTTCTTGTCTAGTGATTGGACCTGATTGATCTGAAGGTCCTGCAGCATTTTGGTTGGATGGAGGTGATTGCACGGGATTTTGTCGGTCCCGTGCTCCTTGATCTACAGCTATAAAGGTGGTACGTGTGCTCACCATAATGAATTGACGAAGTCCTTTCCTAGATCTGATTGCAAATCTAAATAGAATGGAAGGGCTTCAAAGTTCTAGATCTGAATCTTCTTCTTAGATTTACGCAATCCAATATAGATAAGAGATCTAAAGAGCGGGAGAAAATTTGGTTTTCTCTTAATGAAAGCACTAAAGTGTTTGTACCAAAATTGGGCACAACACTCTTCAGAAGTCTTTGAAGAGATAAAGTGAAGAAATTAAATGAAAAAAGAGGAATTATCTAACAAAAACTCCAAACCTTAGAAATGAGAATAATTAAAGTGCAAGGAGACACAAGAATTTAGAGTGGTTCGGCGTATAGCCTACGTCCACTATGAAGTAGTTTGCTTTATTGATCTTTATTTTGCGTTTACAAGTGAATTCAATGATTTACAACAGTCAATTGTGATTTACAGCAGCGAATTTCGTTTGTGGCAGCAGCAATTGAGTTCAGATATGGATCTGGCGGAGTCCGGGCGTTGGAGATCTCAAGAAGAACCCCTTTTTTGTTGGCTTTGGGGGTCTATTTATAGGTGTAGGAGGCTGGTATTTCACTCAGATCTCGGGCGACCCTCTCTGGCACGTGACCAGGCCCGCACGCCCAAGCCCGTGAAGTTTTGGTCCGATCCGTGATCGACACGAACAGATTTCGACTCAATCAAGATTTCATCCAATGGAGTCGAAATTTGGCGTGGACATTCTTTAGCATTCACGTAGTCTTCTATGAAAATTTCGTAGCATTTGGACTTGTAGATTGGGAGATATGATCGACACGAAATGGAGTTTCCGATTGGCTGTTTCCTTCGACTCGCTTCCGTTTCGACTCGCTTCCGTTTCGACTCGGTGACGTGGCGCTTCTTGGATCGCTCTGCCTTTGACGTTGTTTTGAGCGAGTCGAAGCGCGCATTGATTGAGCGAGTCGAAGTGAGCCAGGATTGATCGATTCAAAGTGCTTGGTTCGATCGACTCGAACGGTGACTTTGCTAATCGGAGTTGAACTCGATGGAGTCGAATGGCTGTTGGAGCGGAGCGGAGCGAGTCGAAGCACGCACTTTCGATGGTTCCAAACTAGGGCGAGTCGAAGAGTGCAGTTCTGGGAGGTTTGAGCAGTGGAGTCGAAACGGAGCGAGTCGAACAGGAACGAGTCGAAGTTGGCATCTGAAGGATATGGAGCGAGTCGAAGGGAGCAAGTCGAAGGAGCGAGTCGAATGGTATTTGATTTTCATCCAATTTTGTATCCTTCATAACTTGAGCATACGAACTCGGATTGACTTGAGATTTGGAACGTTGGCTCCCATGGCTTAGCTTGTCATGTCCTACCAATTTTGGTTCGATCCAGACCCGGAAAAAATTCGTCGATATCCATAGTGAGATTGTGCGTAACTGATTTCTGAGATGGGCCGTCATTGGTTACTATTCAATTCCTTGGTGTCACGGTCTTTCCAAAAGGCGGGATAATAGTCATCCATTTGTTGCTATAATGACTGTAGAGGAGAAATGGATGTTAAAAAATATGACAATGGTTGGTGTTCCACCAGGAGATGCACTTATTGGAATTAAGAAAGAGTTTCCCAAAAACAAATCAACATTAAAAAATGTATATAATGCGAAGAACAAAATGAAAATTACTGAAAAATAGATATGTTATGCAATTTCTTATGAAATTACTAGAAGATAAACATTATGTGTATTGGTATACAAGAGATGAAACAACGGATAAGGTTTTGAATATTATGTGGTCACATCCAGAGTCTAGTGCATTATGCAAGTGTTTTCCTTCGGTCTTACTCCTCTATTGTACTTATAAAACCAATAGATTTGAGATGCCATTATTTGAAATGGTAGGACTAACATCGACGGGTAAAACCGTTTCGATCGCACACTGTTTTTATCTCATGAAAGAGTGGAGAGATATGAGTGGGTTTAACGAATTTAAAACATTTATACAATCCAGAATGATATCCTGATGTAGTTGTGACAAATAAAGAGGCTGCATTACACACTGCTTTGAAATGAGTATTTCCTACGACTAGTTGGTTAATGTGCGAATATCGCATGTCAAGAAATGTGGTTCAAAATTGTGCAAATTTGTTTAAAATTAGGAGGTTGTGAAAATGTTTGAAGGGGACTGGATGTATGTTACACAAGCTCAATCCGAAGTGGAGTTTTAAGAGTCTTAGGCATAATTTACTAAAAGTTGGAAAGATTACCCAAAAGCCATCAATTACATCACCACAACTTGTTTACCCATAAAGGAAGACTTTGTTCATGCTTGGACCAACCAGCTAAAACATCGAAATAGTTGAACCTCCAATAGAGCGGAG
Organism: Allium fistulosum; assembly: GCA_030737815.1. NCBI lineage: Eukaryota > Viridiplantae > Streptophyta > Magnoliopsida > Asparagales > Amaryllidaceae > Allium > Allium fistulosum. The sequence goes on along the minus strand of CM060902.1, from coordinate 269,592,763 downwards.
ACGGCACATTCTATCTTGAAAAGATATCTTCGGACTTCTAACTCAACATTTAGTGTCATATGGCATCGAATGGATAACTTTTTATTACTACAACATACAGAAATCAAAGAAACCTTTGAGAAAAGTTTAGATTCCGTTTGACATGTATCCCAAACACTATTGTTTAGAGAGCTTCAATTTAGAGTGTCTATGTCTACATTAGATTTACTGTTAGAAGAAGCAGATAAAATGCGAAATAGTCTAATCATTCACATTTCTTGTGATCATGTGCTTAGAGCCATTTACGGTTTACCATGTGATCATGAACTCCAGAATTATCATAATAGTGCTTTGCCAATACCAATTCAAGATATTAATGAGCACTAGCAAAAACTTAACTACTATCCTCAAGTTGTAGAATCACGAGATTTATTTCAATATTCGGAATTTATACATTTCAAAAAAATGGTTGATAATGGTAAGGAGGATGAACAAGAATAATGATATTGAAATTAAAATATATTTATTTGCCATCTACAAAGACCATTTTGGAACCGAAGCCTATAATCTGTAAAGGTAGACTATGTGGAAGCAAAAAAGGGAAAGGGTATGTACGATACTAAGCGTAATCCTTTGGGTTTCGAGTATGCAAAAACCATGGATGGAAAACTTCTATCACAATCTAGCGTTGCAAAAAAGATTGACACCTGAGCGAAAAGAATTAACATTGACTTGTAATGTTGTTGAATGATCTCACTCTCAAGTTACCTCTATGTTTTTAGAACATCCACCTGCATTTATGCGTCCATTCATTTCTAAAATTTTGAACGTTGAAGGTGATGGTAATTGTGGATATCATTGGGTAGCCAATCAAATTGAAGAAGTTAATGGAAGTTAGATAGAAGACATGAAACAAATGTTGAATGATCTGATCGAACATTGGAATTTATATTGTAGATATATGGGTGTCAGCATATGTATAGAGATGAATACCGCCTTAATTATGTATGAAACAGATGCCGATCCAAAATATTGGTTGATCATGCCTTAAATAGGATATATAATCGCTAATACGTTTAATAGTGTAGTGGTTTATCTTTATAATCTGCAATGTATAACTTTTTTCCACATCGAAGCAAACCACTAGTTGGGTGTGAAGCTCATATTATTTATTTTGAAAATATTAAACATGATCATTATATGACCTTAAAATTGACAACTGATGCACCTAGACCTACTGTTGCTAGTTATTAGAGTAGATTTGCATTTCCCAAAGCAAGAGCATGGGATGATTTATTCTTTGATAGAAGATATGAGTTTCTATGTGACAACCCATCTCCTTGACCCTCGAACATCAACACTAACACATCCATGGTATTCATATGCTGTAATTCCAAGTGCCGGGGAGGCAGATTATAATGGGTAAAATAAAGTAAAGGTAGAAGATAGAAACACAAATTCACACATTGCATTTAACTATATAGATAGATGGTACATACAACCATTCTCACATGTGTACATCAGAGTTATGGTATGAACTAACCTAGCCAGGAACAGTTATAATTGCCTGCTCCCACACTTGCTGGGACAAATTAGACACAGCGAAAAATAAAAAGATATATAGATATCCACATCAGATGCTTCGGCTAAAAACTCCTCCCAAATGCTTCACAAAATGCTCTAAAATGATCCTGACTACTTGGCTGCCCAAAAAAATAGGGCCCCCCAGAGTTTAAGGGAAAAGAATAAACTCCGGGTCAGTCATGGGACTGGTGTGCGTATACTTTTAAAATCAAAGGTATCTCATAGGACCACACCGCATATAAACACGGATGAGGTTTTTCCCTTATGACAACCAAAATGTTTGCTACGTAACATCATTTGATATTATTTTTAATGACATTCTCTGAAAACACTTTTCAAGTAAATATATTCAAATAGCTGAAATTGTTACCATTATTAAATTCCAACATACTAGGCTCTACAATCAAAATGGAAGGCATGTATTAGAGAATGGATTTCCAACAAAGACCAGGTAAGGGACTATCTTTTGGCAGTACATCTCTAGAGGAATGTATCAAGGCTATAGAACATCTGTATCTCTACCAACACAAGACCAACCTAACTCTTCCTAGAGAGTACCGAATCTGTCATCACCCCTGTCGTTACCGACCTATCCGAGACTCTCTTAGCATACACCATGGAAATTTAAACCCGAACACTATAGCGGGTAGAAATAAGTCTAGAAGGGGATGATCATACCCTAATTATTGCGAACCACATAGCCTTGCCACATCTACCCCGTTTTAGTCATTTTCGAGTGCGGGCCTGAGGTAGCGATTACCTTTCACATGGAACATCATCTTTCCACTTTGAATGCCACATTGCCATTCCATAATTATGAAGTTGATTTCTACAAACATATGACTCGTGAGCTCGTACGTCTTAGGAAAGGGTGTTAAGCTAAGAGAAGTTGCCTTCTCCACCACCAAACAGATGATACGTTTATAGAGATCAATCAATGTGATTTTGAAATGCAATGTCAGACATTCGTCTATAAAAGTTGTCCAGGAACAGGACAAACCAAAGGCACTTCTACTACCGCATCCAGTTTGGGAATCTCCCAAAAGATCAGGAGCGAGCAGTCCTTGCAAATAGAAGATTTTCATAATGGAGTGCTACTGCCAAATATATGATATTGTAAATTTCACCACGAGGGACTAGTGGCAAGTAGCCCTATATCATGAATTCTTCATCTTTAATGATCTTTGTCTTCAACATGTTTTACTTCGAAAACGTAAATTGGTTCAAAGTGGTTTTTCAGATATGAATCACCCAAATTCGACCCTGGTTTCTTCGAATCCAATTATCGAAAAAAATGTTGACTGTGGGTGATTAGTAAAAAACATTTTCATTCAACATATCTTTTAGAGATTTATATATCTCTAAGTTCATTTCAGCAACTACGAATTAGTTAAACCTCGCTTTAAACCATTTTCTTATTCCTTGGAAATTATTTCTAAAGGATGTCTTTTCTTTTGAAAAAACTTAAATAGGATCTTTTTATAGCATTTGGGCTCTCCCTTCAATCTATTCCACCCCACGACTAGAAAGAGAAAACAGAGGCCAGGTAAGTTTAGGGAACTGGTTGCTCCATCCCTAAACTTAGTTACACACCTTGTTTTACCTTTCTATATCTCACAGGCAGGGCAAATGTACTAGTCGTTTCCTCATACTCCTTTCGTTATTACATTCAAGCAAAACGATTTCAATTATAGTGTTTAAGTGTTATGAACAATTCCTCTTAACCATTCATTTGAACTCTTATTAAACTTCCAAATCATTTTTAAAATACTAAATTGTTTATTCAAAGACATTGACAAAAGATTCGGGAAAGAATAGTTAAGTTTAAATTTATACTTCTAAAGTTTACTGAAATTGCTGTCGAAAAGTGCTGCAGATCGTGTTTTAAAAACTTATTGGATTAAAAAACCTTTTCTATCATTTGGAAATCCACATTTATAACTCAAATCTCTTTTAAAACATTTTATCATATTTATCAAATTTATTTCGTATTTTTAAACATTTAAAAATATTCACTTTAAAGAATTTTATACTTTGGTCACTTAACTACAAAAGTGTGATTTTCCAAAAAATTTGATTTGGATATATTTTAAATTATTTTAATTGACATCTTGAGTTTTCTTTTGCATTTGAAAACTATAGTGGGAAGAGTCCAGAAAATTCTTATTTCAAAGAATTCGAATTCTGAATCCAACGTATATATGGATTTAACTTTTGCGGCGCGAAATCACGAACTATCATTACGTGAAACGCCTATTTCTAGTTGTTTTCCAACTCTTTTCAAATCTTTTCCCAAATTAATTGTAAATACTTTTGAAACATTTCTAAGTTATTTAAAACCATATTCTCAATTTTTAAAAGAGGTTAACAAGTCGTATACACTTTTGAATTTAAATAAGGAAGTGATTCCTTCTGTGATTTTTCGACCTATAATATATCGTGACTTGTTATAATATCAACCCAAAAATCATTCAACATCCATATAACATCCGAAAATGATATTAAGCAACATAACAAGCACAAAAGAATTTCATAACATAAGAGTAGAGAAGAGGTAAAGTTTTCTCACAATTTTGCTAACTTTGTCACTACGGATTTGACTATGGCTTTGCTACTATTTCCTGAAATTTCTTGAAATCCTACTATAGCTCAGCTATCCTAGAAGTTGAGATGAAAAAAGGAGGATATGGCTTCTAGGTGGGCCCGGCCTTGGATGGAGACATGGATGGATCTTACTAACTTGAACTTGACTTAAGTGACATAATTTTGTCGATTATTTTATCATAACATCATTACACTTTGGGAATTGTTTTTAGAGAGGCATGGAAGCCATTAAAACTATAAGGAAGAAGAAGGGGAATGCTTAGAAAAAAATGGAATGAAGTGTGAAGAAATGAGAAAGAAGCTTTGGTATTTATAGCCTTGAATTACTTAAGGATTAAGCTTTGTTCTTTTACATTTTTACCCCTCCCATCACTTCATTGCACATGGCCCAAGGCACCTCCATGTGCTTCCATCACTTCATGTCCACTTTTCTTACTTCCTTAGCTCTTAGGGGATGTATTTGGATGGATTTATGGCTTAAAGTGAAGATTACATTGGTTTTGGTCAGATTTTGTTGACTTTTGGTAAAAATATCTTACTTTTATTTACTTTAAAATTTGTTAAAGTAAATATTAGTTTATTTATGTTATATATATATGTATGTATTACTAAGTATATTAGTATGTTTTAAAATATTTTAACTTTCAACATTGCGATATTTGAATACAACTTTTGACCGTTAAGCCGTTTTGAATTCGAAATCCGATTTTCTGTTACATTTTTACTTTTTTGTTAAACTATTTATATTTGTAAACAAAACTTGAAAATAAATTTTTATATTGTTATTTGATAATAAAAAGGCCTTATTTAAAAATTAAAATAATTTATTTAAGAATTAAAATTTAATTTTATTAAAAACCGACTTTTGTCACTTTTACCAGTATAAAAAAAAGTTCCTATTTTTGTGTAAAAATATATCTTAAAATATTACATAATATTATTTGTGTTATAGAAACATATATTTTAATATTTAAAATATATTAAATATTATATCTTAGTGTGATCGAATCTTGGGTCATTACATTCTTCCCCCTTTAAAAGAATTCCTTCCTCGAAATTTAAGATAAGAAGAAGATAGCTGAAAGGGAAATATATTTGATACGATGAAATTATACAAAGTATTGAGAAGTGATTACACCACAGGCGGTGAGCACATTATGACGGTACAATCTATACGGTCTATACATCAATCCTGAACTCAGGATATACCTTTCTCATTATGTCCTCTGTTTCCCAAGTGCAATCCTCAGCATCTCCACTCCATTGAACTTTGACTAACCTTACCACCTTCCTCCTTAATCGTTTGTCATCATGATCAACGATTCGAATAAATCATCTAATAACTGCCAAATTTGGTTCCACCTCCAAGTCTTCCTGATCAGTTATTTCAATGATTTGTTCTTGGTCATGCATATGTTTCCGCAAATAAGATATATGAAAAACGTTGTGCACTCTTGACAACCTTTCGGGCAATTGCACTCGATAAGTTAGTGGGCCGATTCGTTCGAGAATGGAAAAAGGTCCAATATATCGAGGTGCTAATTTTTCAGTCATTCTAAACCTCACTACTCCTCTCATCGGAGAGACTTTCAAAACGACAGAATCTCTAACCGAAAATCCCGTGTTTCTACGTCTTTGATATGCATAACTTTTCTGCCTGCTTTGGGCTTCCTTTAACTTTTTTTCTAATAATATCAACTTTCTCTAAGGCTTATCTTATCATGTCTAGACCAACTATTAGCCGATCTCCGGTTTCTATCCAACATGTTGGTGACTTGCATGGACGACCATATAAAGCTTCATATGGTGCCATGCCGATACTGGCTTGATAGCTGTTGTTTTAGGAGAACTGTACCAAATGCAAATGATTTTCCCATAAGCCTCCAAATTCTAGAATACATGTTCTCTAAAGATCTTATGAAACCAGGATGACTCCTTTTGTTTGTCCATCTGTTTGAGGATGATAGGTAGTCCTTATACTCAGCTTTGTTCCCAAAGCTATCTGTAATGCTTCCCAGAAATTACTAGTAAAGATTGGATCCCGATCACTTACTATACTGCTTGGAACTCCATGCAATCAGACAATCTCCTTCATATATATCTCTGCAAGGCTTGTAGCAGTCCTTGTTGGCTTTACTGGAATAAAATATGCACTCTTGGTTAATCAGTCATTGATAACCCAAACACCTTCATTTCCCTCCCTCATTCGAAGTAAGCCATCAATGAAATCCATTGATATTTGATCCGAATTCCAAGTTGGAATCTCCATAGTTGAAGTAACCTTGCAATCTTTTGTTGGCCATTCTTGACTTGTTGACAATTGGCGCATCTGGTAGCATAAACAAATATATCCATCTTAATGCTTTTCCACCAAAATGTGCGCTTCATGTCTTGTACATTTTGTGATTTTCCGGATGAATGTTAAGTTCGGATTTGTGGCATTCAGTTAATACTTCTTGCCTAAGATTTCCAACAGCCGAAACACAAATTCGTCCACTCAACCGTAATACTCCACGGTTATCTACTTCAAAGCTTGAATTTCTTTCTTCTTCAGCTGCCTTAATGAATCTCACAAGCTGTCTACCTTCTTTCTGCTTGCTAGCTATTCTTTCCAATGGAGTTGGAGTCATTACCAAATAAGCAATAACAACATACTTCTTGCTTAGTGCATCGGCTACTACGTTGGCTTTCCCGTGTGTATATAGAATATCTAGGTTATATAATGCGAGAAATTCTAACAAACGTTGCTACTTCATGTTTAAATCTTTTTGACTGAAAAGATATTTCAAAGATTTGTCATCCATGAAGAGATCAAACTTTTCAGCCAGTAAGTAATGCCTCCATATTTTTAATGTAAACACAACGACTAGTAACTCCAAGTTGTGTGTTGCACTATTTTGCTCGCAAGGCTTTAGCTATCTACTTGCATAAGCGATCACCTTACCTTCCTGAATTAGAACTGCACCAACTCCTTCCCTATAAGCATCCGTATAAATGATTAACCCACTATTTCCATTTATAATTGCAAGGACTGGAGCAGTAGTTAACCTCTTCTTAAGTTCTTGGAATGCTTCTTCAAATTTGGGAGTCCAAATAAATTTAGCATCATGTAACGTCCCCCTACTTGGAGGCCCAAAACTAACGGTTAGGGATGCTGCAGTCATTCATAGTTATTAATCCTCGGCGACCAAATACAGCAATATTAGATACATTGATTCACAGAAATACAAGAATATAGAAAAAATTTAAACAGGAAATAAACTCCACATTCCATTTCAAAATATTTCAAATTGATTACATAATCCCAGTTCGTAGACCACGTTCATATAATATATAATAATTACAAAATACGCCAAAAGCGACATATGGAGATGCCCCTTGGTAAATCATAGTATATAGATAGGTAAGAAAAAAATTTCCCTTTACAAACAAAACATACAGCGGAAATAAAAGAACTCTAATAACGAGCTTGCCTGTTGCACGTCCTCGCAAGCTTTATTCGTCTAAAGGAACACCTGGAAATCCTAACTCTCAATCTACTCAAATTCAATTGAGTATCCGAGAGTTTAAGGGGAAACAAAACTTCGAGTCAGACATAAAGCCTGGTATGAATAATAATTTACCATCTTAAACAATTTAGATATCTAGTGAGACCACGCCGCTTAGCAGAACAGATTTTCCCCACACTAGTATTCTAAAACATTTATATAACCAAATACTATGCTCCTGCATCCACAGTGATTAAAAACATAGTATTTCAAAATATTATGATGATATACAAAACAAATAAATTAATACTAGATTACCCATCCACATTTATTCCGACTATCTATCTCAATTATAGTTTCTAAGGTTACTATTAACCTGTTAAATGTTAAGGACTATCTGTCCAATTACTTAGTTTTCATGGGATTACTAAGAACTTATTGGTAACTCCAATATCTTATTCTTATCCTAGTTTTCATGGGCTAACTAGGAACCTATTGGCTGACTGCCAATATCTTAATCCGAATTCAGTTTTCATGGGCTAACTACAAACCTACTGTCCCCTGCCAGTATCAAGTCATAGTTTTCATGGGCTGACTATAAACCTATTGGCCTCTGACAAAATCATACAGTTTTCATGGGCTTATTGTAAACCTATTGGCCCCTGCCAATATCTTTAGTTAAGAATTTAACATCTGTTAAGTTATATTCACTACTGGGTCAACCTAAGTGGTTATTCTGCCCTTTCCCCAAAATAAAGTTATAGGTTAATAACAATGTGAATAACATTTGCAAAATCTTTATTTATGCCTTGCTTTTCCTTAAAAATGAGAATGAGTTATTTGTTTTGAAACCTTAAAACATCACTTTCGAGACCCCTGGATGACCTCCTTCGAAAGCACAGAAAACCTCTTTTCAATACTCTTAGTATATACCTTTTGAAACTAATGAAACCTTTCGATGCTATCATGAAAAAATTCTTTAAAACATAGGTTCAAAATAAATAAAATACCCTTTCGAAAGCATTGGGTTTACTCTTTAAAAACATCATTCGGGTCAAAATGGTTATGTACGAAAGTATCTCTTTTGAAACCAACTAAAATAAATTTGGGGAAATGTTGATGGTGTCAGAACCATCTAGTCGAAAGCAAAAGACTTTTAAAATTAAAACTTCGAAGGACAGAGTCGAAATCCCCTTTCAACTTTATCTCCTTCGAAAGCCCAACCCTTTCGAAAGCAATTAGGAAGCCGCTTAACCTAGGTAAAAACAAGGATAACCTTTCGAAGGTATTGATGACTTCAATACTTCGGAAGGAAAATAGCGGTGATGTTTCGACTAGGTCGGAACCTATCCTTTCGAAAGCTTCTTATTTAAAGAAAAAGTTCCCCTTCGAAAGCTATTTAGAAAGTTACTTTCGAAAGCATGGTTTTCGACTATGTTGAAAAACTTTAAGTGAATCAAGGTAGGAATTTAACTTTAGAAAACAAACTAAGGTTTCGAATCTATAGGGTATCGACTCAGTCGAAAGCCCTTCGAAAGCTAGGTAGGCGTTGATCTTTTTAAAATTGAATCTTTAGTTTCGACTCCGACGAAAGCATAGCGTTCGACACCCTACCTTCTGCTACTTACAATACACTTCGTACCAACTTCCATTGATACTATGTACCTTGGTTCTGACTTTGTGGGTTTTGACAGTGAAGTTTTCGATTAGGATGGAGCGGAGGTAAAGGAGTCGAAAGTTGCCTCCGAAATAGGTGGAACCTTCTTTTCCCCGTAACGCTGTTTTATATCTAAAAATAGCAATTACTTTATAACTAACCTGCCATTTGTAACTCCTTGATTGGCTACTTCAAAACTTTTCAAATACTTTACAAATAAAAACCGCCACACTAATTAGATCTGAATCAAAGCTTTATAACATTAAGCCCTTCTATATGACAAAACCAATATTTGTAGAAAAGTCCTTCTTTAACAATAATTTATTTTACTAAATAAATCAACTGGGAAAAATCCTCAAAAATTACAAAAAATCAATTTCATCATGTAATCAAACATATTAAAAATTTAGACCCAATTTCTTCCAGGAATATTTGAAATAAATTTTTAACCCCAATATTTCATATTTACCATCAAAATTTCATGATAAGATTTCCATAGCTTGGAAAATTCCGAAAATTAAAACCCATCTCCAAAATCATGTTTTACTTAACATAAAATTTTCCATGGCAATCCGAAGTCATATATTCTCGGTTTTACATATAAACCGTGCAAATTCATATGCGTGTGAATTAAAATAAATCGTCATCCTTCCTTTTTTTTATAGATATATGTTGATAGGGTTCGGATGGATCCCCCTTGGGTAGGGATCGTACCCGATCCCTATCAATATGAGGGACTTACTATTTTTTGGCTTCGACAAGAAGCTCAATTGTGTCGATCCCTCTAGCTTCATACATAAACTAGCACCCACCTCTACTTTCACCTTTTTTCATTTTGTTTTCATTCGCCTTTATTTTCCTCACAACCGAACCCTCGTTCCTATTTCCTTATAGCCGAACCCTTTACACTTTCATCTACTCGATCCCATTCCTTAAAATCAAGCATCTCTTCCTTCCTTAGATTCACCATCTTCTCTTACTCTAGACCACCACTCCATCTTCAACCTGAATCAAAGTTGAAAATCTTCTCCCGAGCAACTGATATTCTATACATTTAGGTAGATTTCCTTACATTTAACTTTTAACTTGTGACAAGATGATGGGTTCGATCATGTTGGTGGATGGGTTAGGGTTCGATGCGTATGGAGTCGTAACATTGTAGTTAGATGGAGAGGTGATGGTCGATGTTGTTCGAGGAAGACAAGGCATATGGATTAAGCGAGGGATCAGTTAGAACGTAGGTGGAGGAGAGGGATAAGAGTGAATGCATTAGGGAATTGTGAAAATCTTGAAATAGAGTGATTGGTATTGAAGTTTGAAGAGGCATCGGTTATGTTGGGTTAGGTGTAGAGGTTGGTTGCATTTCTAAGTGGAGGGATCGGTGGTGGTCAGTCTACGAGGGATCGGTTATAATCTTTGCTAGAGGGGACGGTGGTGATAAGATAAAGGGATCGGTATGAATAGGGATCAGTTATTTTTAGATAGAGGGATCGACTATGGGTACCTAGTCGATTATGGGCTTTGAATTGAACTTGAAACCAATCCATAATCACTTGCGTGAACAAATAGAACCAATCCCATTTCTATGAACTTAAACATATGACGATACTGAACAACATGATTTGTATATCCAATATCGAACTCGAAATTGAATAACCAAAATCCTAGGACTTAGAATATGAACTAAAACTTAACATTTGGACTTTAATAATGGATTTCACACTTCAGTATGCCGATGGTCGATCCCAAAGCTTACACAACCAATCAATATAAGCGCCAGTTAAGACGGTCAGCGATGATGGTCACTCTGGTCGGAATCCAAAGTCTCGTCACTTACTTTTGCTTTTAATTTTGAACTATTTATCTCTGCACCACACAACACTACACCGAACTAGTTTAGACTTATCATGGAGGGACATGTAAATTCTTCTAATCTCTATTATCTATGTTTAGTTGATATGGGTTCTCGATGTTAAGAGTGTTTAGCTGCAATGCCTTTTAGACAACCTTCACAATATAGCAATCTTAGAGTGAAGTCAAGTTCTGCAATTATATCCGATAGAATTTCCCCTGACCATCAAACCGGAAAACTGGAGGTTTCCGACCCATTGGCGACCTTTTTTCTGATGTTCCCATACTTCTGATGGAAGACATAAGTCTTGCCCCTGACACTATAGAAAGTGTTGTATTTCTGGATAACCAGACGGATTCCTAAGCCTTCAGAATTGGCGAGGCTGCATTCTACAAACTATGTTCTAAACATGGGATTTCATTTGGAGATGTCCTAGTCCCTTCAGTGAAAGATAGGGCTCGCCCCGAAGGGATATAGGGCATGCAATAAATTCATGTGTTGGGTCGGATGTGTGCCACCTTTCAAATTTTTTACCAGAGAGATGCTAAATTATCTTGGGGTACCTCTTGCTCAGTTACATCTGAGCAACTATGCTTTTTCTTCATGGCACTTTCTTGCTATTTATGGACGTTCTATTCTGCTCGCCATCTCCCGAGGACAACGGGTGTTTGCGTCAAAAATGTTCACAAACACCCAATTGTAGATGAAAGCACCAAATCACAGTCACAAATCATAGATGGATTGTATGTAATAGAATTAAATATAAAGAACACTCAAAAAAATTAAAAGGAAAGCAGTAGAAAGACAAGATTTATAGTGGTTCGGCATTATAGCCACGTCCACTTTAAAGAGTTGTTGTTTTATTGATGATTTTCTACTGATTTACAAAAGTCAAATTGATAGTATACGAGTTACAATGGAGTTCAGCAGAGTAACGGCATAGAAGAGCCAAAAGATCCCTTTTCTGAAGCTCTTGGACTGCTATTTATAGGTGTAGGGTGGAGAAATCTATCTCAAACTTCGGAAGACTCCTTCCATCAAGTGGGTGGGCCCACGAGATTGATCCCTGGTCATTTCGACTAGATCCATGATCGATACGAATGAGATTCGTATCGATCCAAATCTTGCCCAATCGAGCCGAGATCGATCATGAACATTCCTGAGATCGTACGCAAGCTCTTGTGAAAATTTGGTAGCATTTGGACTTATAGATTTTGAGTTATGACCAATGCAAGTTTGAATTTGTTGAAGGCTGTCGAGTTCGCATCGCTTCTAGACACGTGATGACTGATGACGTGGTGCCAACTTTTAGGATCGATCCACTTTTCATGCCGAGCGACCGTGTCTTTCACTTGAACGTGCCCTCTTCATATCGCTCAAAGAAACGCTTTTCATATCGATGTTCCGTGGTCTACTTCGTATTAATGTTATTGGTTTCATTGCGTATTGATATTTGGTATAACCTGACTCTCTTCGTATCGATCATTGAGTAGTTATGTTTTTAGGTGTTGTTTCATATCGAAGCGATACGAATCATCTTCTGATGATGGGTACAAAACAGAGCGGACGTGATGGATACAAAGTGGAACTAGTACGATGGATATGAAGTGGGGTAGACATGATGGATACAAAATGGTGCTTGTGGGATGGATATGAATGAGATGTGAATGGATACAAACAGATGTACACCTGATGGATACGAACCGATGTATACTTGATGGATTCGAATGAAACCGATACGAGGGAGGTGGAATGATGGATACGAATGCGAGCATTGCTAGATTTGCATCGATCATATCTTGAGCATACGAACTCCGATTAACTTGAAATTTGGAAAGTTGGCTTCCATAGCTTTGATTGTCATGTCATGTTAATTGTAGCTCGATCCGGACTCGGACAAAATTTACCAGCATCCACAGTGAACTTTGTAGGTAATCGGTCGTCGGGACTGATTTCTTCCGTTTTCAGTCAACTCTTTGCTGTCACGGCCTTGCTAATAGGCGGGATAACGCTTGCCTCCCAAAACATGCCTTGCGATAGGAAGGTGTGTTTTGTATTTCGATAATCTAGATGTTCGTATCATGATAATGTCCTTTAAAGAGGTTGATAATCTTACCTGATTGTGAATAGTGATCGTTCATGATCGTATGCCGTTCGGGGTTGTATGTGACCGTCCGAGGTCGGATGCCATTCGAGGTGAGTTGTGACCGTTCGCAGTCTGGGTGCCATTCGTGTCGAGTGGTGACTGTTCGAGGTCAGGTGACGTTCGAGGCGAATCGTTACCGTTCACGGTCGGGTGCCGTTCGAGGCGAATTATGACGGTTCGAGGTCGGGTGCCGTTCGAAGCAAATTGTGACCGTTCGAGGTCGGGTGCCGTTCGAGGCGAATTGTGACCATTCGTGGTCGGGTGCCATTCGTGGCAAGTTGTGTGTCCGGAGGAACTTAGCATCATTAATTTCGGATTTCACGTTCGAGTGAGTTTCCGAATTGTTTTTGATGGCGGTTTATCGCCATCTCAGAGCATGCCTAAGGACCGTTCGCGATCTTGTACATGTGTAAGTGACTTATCCATTATGGAATTACAAATACCAGATTTACATTCAAAATGAGTCTTACAACCAAAATGTTCAACCAAATCAAGGCCATATGCAAAGAATAGAAAACAAAAGCAAAGCAGAGACGTCAAAGTGCAGACACCTATACTAATGCGGTTGATAGTCATCTCAGAGCACGTCTGAGGACCGTTCATGATCTTGTACATGTGTAAGCGACTTAACTGCACTGGTGTGGAGTTTGCGACTTATTCGTCTTTATTTCGATCAGCTGATGACAAGTTGATGTCTCGATCCTTAGCCGTCCCCAGTTGATGCAGATGGTGGTCGTTCTTGCTCCACCATTGCTGCTCGCCTTCTCACGTAATGTGATAGCATTTCGTTTCGGATATGCCCTTATATCTCATCCCTCAAGTGCCTACAATCATTTGTACTATGTCCACTTAGCTCATGGAATAAGCAGTACTTGTCTGATTTCCTCCCATTGTTGGTCGGATCCCTCCTCATTGGCATCCAGTAGGGAACCTACCCCCTAGTGTCTTGATGGATTCGCTCTAATGTCTCGTTCAGATCTGAATAAGAGGTGAATCTCGGCTTCTTTCACGACCGCTTTGGCTCATTACAATTGTTCTCTGCTTTCCGTTTCCTTTTCTCCTTGCCTGAATCCTTTCCGGGCGGATCTCCGCTTTTGACTGCATAAACATCAACCTCCTCTCCTTCCTCTCTCTCAGCATTTGCATCCTCTTATTGTAGAAACCTTTCTGTCTCATGGTAAAACTCTCCTAAGTCCATAGGTGGATCCCTTGTTAGCGAATTCTTGAATTCTGAGCCATCAGCTATGCCAGATATAGCTGCCATCAGGATCATGGATGGATCCGGCCGATCCACTTATGCCGCCGCTAGATTGAATCATATTAAGAAGTTTCTCAAAGACTCTCCGGTCTTCTGCTTCAGTGTCATCAGACTCATCACATTCTTGGGCCTCGAGATGTGAACCCTGAACTGGCTCATAAACTTTTCAGTCAACTCGGTCCACGTTCCAATCGAACTGCTCTCCAATTGTCTAAACCATAATGCAGCTATGTCCGTCAGATACAGTTGGAAACATCAGGCCAGGACCTCCTCTGATGCCCCCCAGTACTTCCACATGCCGCATATACCTTGTCAGATGTACAACAGGGTCTATCCTTCCCTCATACATCTCCAATTTCGGTAGCTTGAATTCTAGTGGATTCCTTGCCTGCCTAATTGCGGGAGTGAAGGGGCTCCTGTTAACATCTTCTATATCTTTATTCACTAATCCGCCTCTCATGGCTCGTTTGACCATCTCCGCCAATCTGTCACCGTCGTCAAGCTATAGTCCTTATATGTTGCGTTTGATTTGCCCCCAGAGTTTGCGAGGGAATCCTGGAATTTTCTCTCCTGGATAAGCATCCATTCCTCTATCAATGCCGTGTTGAATAGCTCCGCTTGGTATCCTGCCTGAGGTTGGATCAACATGCTCCTGGGGAGTGCCCCCCAGCTCATGGGCTGCTCCTGATGGTCCTGCTCTATTCTGAATCCTGGTTGTTTCATGGTCCTTATCCCTATCTCCGGTACCCCTTGCAGTGGCGTTCTATTGATTCTTCACTCTAGCTTCTCCAATTTGTTGGAGTAGGTTCTACATCATCTCTTCTTGCCTTTTCAGCATTCCTCCTGCATAGCTTCCATCATCATCTCCATCTCGTCTTGGGTGATGAAGACTGAGGCCTCATTCACCCCTGAGGAAGCCTCCGGACTTCCTTCATGCTGGCTCCTTTCTGCTCTTAGTCTCCTTACTGATTGCTTCACCATTGCTTTCCAGATCTAAGTCCTTAAGCCTTCAGATCCAAAATCCAAGTTGTAGAATCCCTACATACAATTGTCAATGAAAGCACCAAAATGTTTGCACCAAAAATGGTCACAAACACCCAATTGGAGATGAAAGCACCAAATCACAATCATAGATCATAGATAGATTGTATGTAATAGAATTAAATATGAAGAATACTCAAAAAAATTAAAAGGAAAGCAGTAGAAAGACGAGATTTTTAGTGGTTCGGCATTGTAGCCTACGTCCACTTTGAAGAGTTGCTGTTTTATTGACGATTCTCTACTGATTTACAAGAGTCCAATTGATTGTATCCGAGTTACAATGGATTTCAGCTGAGTAACGGCGTAGAAGAGCCAAAAGATCCCTTTTTGGAAGCTCTTGGACTGCTATTTATATGTGTAGGCTAGAAATATCTGTCTCAAACTTCGGAAGACTCCTTCCGTCACGTGGGTGGGCCCACGTGATCAATCCCCGCTCGTTTCGACTCGATCCATGATCCATACGAATTAGATTCTTATCGATCCAAATCTTGCCCAATCGAGCCGAGATCGATCATGAACATTCCTGAGGTCGTACGCATGTTCTTGTGAAAATTTGGTAGCATTTGGACTTGTAGATTTTGAGTTATGACCGATGCAAGTTTGAATTTGTTAAAGGCTGTCGAGTTCGCATCGCTTCTGTTCGCATCGCTTCTAGGCACGTGATGACTGATGACGTGGCGCCAACTTTTAGGATCGATCCACTTTTCATGTCGTGCGACTGAGTCTTTCAATTGAACGTGCTCTCTTCGTATCGATCTAGGCAACGCTTTTCGTATCGATGTTCTGTGCTCTACTTCGTATCGATGTAATTGGTTTCATTTCGTATCGATATTTGGTATAGCCTGACTCTCTTCGTATCGATCATCGAGTAGTTATGTTTTAGGTGTTGTTTCATATCGAAGCGATACGAAACATCTTCATATGATGGATACGAAATAGAGCGGACGTGATGGATACGAAGTGGAACTAGTACGATGGATACGAAGTGGGGAAGACGCGATGGATATGAAATGGTGCTTGTGGGATGGATACAAATGAGATGTGAATGGATACAAACAGATGTACACCTGATGGATACAAACCGATGTATACCTCATGGATTCGAATGAAACAGATACGAGGGAGGTGGAATGATGGATACAAATGAGAGCATTGCTAGATTTGCATCGATCATATCTTGAGCATACAAACTGCGATTGACTTGAAATTTGGAACGTTGGCTTTCATTTCTTTGATTGTCGTGTCATGTTAATTATAGCTCGATCCAGACTCAGACAAAATTTACCAGCATCCATAGTGAATTTTGTAGGTAATCGGCCGTCAGGAATGATTATCTTCCGTTTTCAGTCAATTCTTTAGTGTCACGTCCTTGCCAAAAGGTGGGATAAGATCGGGTTTATTTACAATTTCAAACGACGGACATGTAGCCTTTCTTACACTTTCCTAGAGCCTTCGCTCAACTGTCAAATTCCCACTAGTGCTGGGAGCAAGCTAAATGTGACGCCCCACCTCTATGCTCACGCTAGCCAAGGACACCACTGGGTAATGCCGTCGACTAGCGCGAAGAATAAGGCTGTTGAGGAGCGACCATCCATGTAATTGCCTTGTGCAAGCACCGATGTGTTAGATAGTATAACATGTATTTCATTTCAAGAGGAAATCTGACATACCGATACAAACTCAAAGCGACTACACAGTGGCTAAGTGGACCTCGGAAACAATTATAGAAATAAACGTAACATAAATCAGTCACAGATGTTCATATCTCAAAGGCGAAAACAGATATGAATATAACACATAAAAGTGTACATCATAGTAGTGGCCAAACAAGATCCACAATATCACAAAAAAATAGATACAAGTGCTAGACAAAAGAATATGTATACATCAAGGAGTCTCTATCTCAAACGTATAACAACAAAAACTACAATTGTAATGTAGTTAGGCAAAAGTCAGAAGGTGATCCCAGATGAGGAGTCAAGTAGAAGCACCTGTAACATCTCGGTCTGACCCGAGTATTATTTAATAAGAAAATAATAAACGGATCAGTCTAGCTATAAATGTCAGATAAAGGAATGAGATATAAGCAGAGATATAATAAGAACGTATGATAACAATGGTGTCAAGCTGTGACAAGTATGTTTTAAACAACAACAAAATCATACAATATCTCAAGAAATCTCAAAGCATAAAAAAGAATGTCATATTCTTTATTTTATTCACCAAACCGCAAATATTGACAAACATATCATTGCCAATCTCAAAAGTTAGTGAAACACAAATTCTAGAAATCATCAATTAGAAATCTAGAAATCACAAAGGGGGGAGGCCTATCACAAACGGGAGCATGAAAACTCACCAACACGTGTATCACAAACGGAACGCTATTCCATGGTCGCTAACCATAAATATTGAGCCGAAGCTCCACAAACGGTCCGAAGACCACGGGTCGCTACCCCACCAAATTGAACCGAAGTTCCACAAAACGGGGTTTAGCTTCCCACATAGACAAATAGACATCGCACATCGCTAGTCTAAATCACAAAATGATCATCATTGATCGACAAAAAGTGTCGATTACACTAAGCTAGTAAATATATGAGTTTAGCTTCATGTCCCATAACCACTAGCTTAACATAAATATTTACGAACAAATTGTAGATTTCCACTCGAAAATTGTCACAATATTTTCAATCGAACAAGTCCATAAATTAACCGACGAAGTAAACGCAAGCGTTTCATACCACTTGTTTTGCTAAGCCGTTTAATTAGATTTTCTCATACGAATAAGGTAAAGGTTTGTATATACTAATAGATTAGAAAATGTATAAACGAACTTTGCATTAAAATAGAGTTGAAATCATTTTAGTAAAAGAGTTTGAATATATACTACTAGTATAGAAAACCTTTATATTTTGAAGTGACAAATCACAGAAATGATTGTAGAAACAATCAATCACCAAAAATTCACATTTCAATAACGTGAAACAAACCATGGAAATGGATATTCAAATCGATCAAATAGAAACACCAAAAATCCAGAAAAGAAATCATCAAAGTTGATATTAATTGACAATAACTATATGGATAATCAAAAATCGATAAATTTGGAAATCCACATAAAAATAACCAAATTTTCAGAATTCGACAGCCACAGACGTCTGTGGGAAATCCACAGACGTCTGTCCCCTGTTTCAGGAAATTTTAACCCTGAAGTCACCGACGTCTGTGGATAATCCACAGACGTCTGTCGCCTGTTTCAGGAAATGTTTTTCCAGAAGCCACAGACGTCTGTGGGAAATCCACAGACGTCTGTCACTTGTAGTGGGACAGAATTTTCAAAGCCCTTAAATGGGCAAACCTACACAACTTCTCGGATTCGGAACGATTGATTGAGCAATGGCAACAAAGGATTTATGCCAAGCGACAACCCAGCCCTAAAGGCTCTTCAATTCACCCAAAACAACATGTCTAAACACCCATACTAGGGTTTTCATAAATTTTGACTTCAAAATACCAAAATTAGGAAAATTCACCAAACCAGTTCAATTCAAAAGCAATTGAATAAGAAATAGATGTTAGGAATTCATACCTAACAACAATCAAAGCTATAGACATAGATGTGAGTTCAAGAACTCACTTTTAAACCCAAAAATGATGAAGGAGAAGCTTGGAAACAAAGCAGGATCAACCACTCTTCAAACTCAACTCTAGAAGCTTGAATCTAAGCTCAAAAGAATAACATTTCCAAAGTTAGGTTTAGGAAATTTTTGAATTTAAAGAGAGATTGAGTTGGAGAAGAAGATAGAGATACTTACCAATAGTTTCTCTTTGAATTTGGAGCTAAAACTTGGATTTGCTAAAGAAACTAGGGTTTAGGATTTTAATTTCCCATTTCCACCACCATTTTCAGTTTTGCTTGAGTGTTTAAGGAAATAGAAATGCTGTGAAGAGGAGAGGTGGACTGAACTAGGGTATAGAGAGAGTTGGGCTTGTTATCCCGCCTTTTGGCAAGGCCAGGATACCAAGGAATTGATTGGATTCCAAATATAGCTTGTCATGGATATCGATGAATTTTGTCCGAGTCCGGATCGAGCTACAACTGATGAAACATGACTAGGAGAGCAAAGGAAGCCATCGTTCCAAGTTTCAAGCCAATCCGAGTTCATATGCTCAAGTTATGATGGGTACAAGTTGGAGGGAAGAGCATGTTTTCATATCCATCGATGTGGTCCATTTCGTACCCATCAGGGAGCACCGTTTCGTATCGATAGAGGTAGCCGTGTTTCGAATCCATCGAGTTCGTATCGATCGATTTCGTGTCCATCGATAGTTAGTACAACTCGTATCGATTGGCCAAATGTCTTATTCGTATCCATCAGGATACCTTACTTCGTATCCATCCAGACTGTGTCCATCATCCGCTTCACATCGGCAAGTTCTCGTGACTTCGTAACCATCAAGTTGGCAATGTTCGAACCCATCGAGTTCGCATCGATCGGGTTCGTATCCATCGGCAGATGACGTGCCTCGCAACCATCAGTCAATGTCTACTTCGTATCCATCGGGCCACTGTTCTTCATATCCACTAGAAAACCTCACTTCGAATCCATGACCAATGACTTATTCGTATCCAACAAGTCAACCAACCAGGGTGACGTGTCATCCATCGAAGCAAACAAGGTGAGATCCATGGAGTCAAAGCGGTCAATGCGGAGTGAATACTGGATCGAAACGAAGTGCGCGCGCCACATCGTCTCAGAAACACGTGCAGTGATCGATACGGGGGGATCGAGTCGAAGCCATGGAGTCGAGCAGAACAGCCAACGATGAGTGCCACTTCGTAGCGACGATATCTCGTAATCCACTGAGCCAAATCCAATGAAATTTTCAGGAAAGCTTGCATACACACTGAAGAATGTCCCTGCCAAATTTTTGCTTGATTGGACATCATCTTGATCGATACGAAATGGATTCGTATCGATCGCAGATCGAGGCGAAACTTTCTAGAAACGGTCGCGTGGGCCCCCTCACGTGCCAGACCAAGTCTCCCGAAGTTTGAGCGAAATCTCAGCCTCCTACGCCTATAAATAGAGCCCCAGAGCATACAGAAAAGGGATCTTTTGATTCTGAAGCGTCCAGACTCTACCGGATTAAGACTTGCATCTTATTCCTACTATTGAATTCGAGTTCCAAACTGTAATTCACTATTGTTCGCTATAATTGCTTGTAATCATTGAAAGAGAATCAATAAAATCATCAAAACTTCATAGTGGACGTAGGCGCTACGCCGAACCACTCTAAATTGCTTGTCTTTGCATTTTACGTTCCTGTTTGTTGGAGTTTTTGTTAGATAATTTTTGTTTTACATTCACGTTCTTCATTTTATCTCTTCAAATAACTTCCAAAGAGTGTTGTGCCCATTTTTGGTACAAACACTTTGGTGCTTTCACTGAGATAAACAGTTTTTTCTCCTGCTCCTTGGATCTACCGTCGATATCGGATTGCATAAATCCAAGAGGAAGATCCAGATCTCTAATCCGGAATCCTTCCATTCTATTCAGATTTGCGTAAAGTCTAGGAAAGGAATCCACCACTGAACATGGTTAGTACAAGAACTGCCGCTATAGCTGCTGATCAAGACGGTCGGGATAGACAGAATCCTACACAGCCGCCACTATCCAATCAAGAAAACACAGCTCACTCAGATCCGTCGGGACCAGTCACCACACAAGAGTTCCAAGTGTTGCTCCAGGAGCTGACTCAAAGTCGGCAACAGTTGGCTGAACAATTGCGCGCTAATGTTGAATTGACCAACCAACTAAACCGCCAAAGCCGTAGAAGGTCCAGGAGGGATGATGTTTCCCGTGTGTCTACTGAAAGTTCCGCCTCGTCTGACTATCACCACCGGTCTACCCGTCCCTGGTTAGAGAGGAGTCACGCTCAAACTACTGGATACCAACCCGCCTTGACCGTTGGACAATTAAGGACAGGGCCGTCGACCAGCTTTCGAACAGGACCTTCAACACGAGGACGCACTGCTCCATAGTATACCACGGACAACCGCGCTACGACCACCGCGGTAGAAACGAGGGTTGATACCCGAAATCTGTCAGAACCGAACAATCAACAGCGTGGACATACTCCTGAACCATATGTCCCAGAAGATGCTGAGCCGAGGAGGCGAAATACGGACCGTCGATAGCGCCCGGTCCAAACTCGCACTGTGGAACCCGACCACACCTTAGCTCAGCATGCCTAGAATGTGCCAGTGTCAGATATTTCGACCATGATACGTCAAATGATTCGCGAGAGTCAGGGGCTCACTAATGACGATTGGGGAATCTCTCGTAGTCATACCCCTTTTACAGACGAGATATTATACGCTGAACCCCCTCGGTGGTTCAGGATGACAACTCTCCCAATGTATGAAGGAAATAGTGACCCCAATCAGCATATTTTGAAATATGAATGGTCAATGAGTGCTGCAAGGGCTGACGATGCAGTGAAGTGTCGAAGTTTCCCCATCTTTCTGGGGGGAATCGCAACAATGTGGTTTATGAGGTTGCCACCTAGATCTATCTCTTCGTTCGATCAACTGGCTAAAAGGTTTGTAGAGCAGTTTCGTATGCATGTTGCTAGACCGAAAGACGTTAACACCCTATCTAGTGTCACCCAAGCTCATGGAGAAACGCTCAGGCGTTATTTAGAGAGGTTCCACGCAGCATGTGTTGAAATTAGTAATCCCAATGATAACTCGATCTTGATGGCATTAACCAAAGGGATCGATCCCGATTCTAAATTTGGAAATTGGTTAGCCGGGAAACCACCCGTGTCGTTGGACCGTTTCTACTCCAAAGCCGCTTAGTTCTTACGGCAAGAGGACACGAAACAGTCTAGGAAGCAGGACGATGTGAGGCCCAGTAGTGAGGGAATACAAAGTAACGTAGCAGTTAAGCAGTCCGGTGAAAGTTCCGAAAAAGTTCAGTTAAATATACAGAACAAACAAACCCAGCCGAGAGGCAACAATGGCCAGGATAAGAAGAGAGATCAGAACCGAGGTCCACGACGTAGAGCTCCAATGTTTGACAATTACACGCCGTTGAATACGTCGTTGGAGAACGTGTACTTACAAACTTGCAACACTGTGCAGTATAAGAAGCCTGCTCCGAAGCCCTCGTCGGAGAGGCAGGTTCAAACAGGGAAGTTCTGTAGGTTCCACGAAAGCTACGGCCATAATACCAACGAGCGTCGGCATTTGCAGGACCTCATCGAGAAGTTGATCAGGGAGAGGAAGTTAGATCAGTTTATGCGGGCGCCGCAGTCTGGTGGTGCGGGACCTTTAAATCAAAATCGTCCACAAAATCAAGAGAGACAGGAAGAACCCGCTCGTACGGGCGGAAGGCTAGTTATCAACACGATAAGTGGTGGTCCCCACCCAGCAGACAGAAGCTGGGGGGGAAATGGAGTCGTATGCTAGTTCGATCAGGCATGCAGACTTCGAATGTTGCAGTAATTGTGAAGATGGAACTCCGGCTAAACAACAGAAAATAATGTCTGATGATATTGTATTTAGAAGCCGAGACGCTGATAAGGTCGAAGCCCCCACAATTGACCCACTAGTCATATCTGCCCAGGTAGGTCCTGCTTGGATGAAGAGGATCCTGGTTGACAGTGGGAGCTCTGTAAACATTTTACTTAAGCGGGCTTACGATTTAATGAAAATGGAAGCGAAGGATTTGAAACCCTGCCAAACCCGAATCCACGGTTTTAACGGGAGTGCTACAATACCCATTGGATAACAGAATTACCGGTGGAATTGGGAGTTGGAGAACGCCGGAGAGTCCGGATGTTATAGTTTGTTGTTTTAGAGATTGATTCACTTTATAACGCATTCTTGGGCCGACCGGCCCTTGTCCCATGGTGTTTGACTCTGAAGTTCCCCACCGATCGCGGGATTGGAGTCATCCAAGGAGATCAGGCAACGGGAAGGGCCTGTTATGTTGCTGAGCTGCGCGGGGCGCAGCGAAAGGAAAAGGGAAAGGACGTAGAGGAGTCTCTCTACGTCTGTTCTATTGATGATTGACAATTGATGCCTGGGCCTCGGCCCGAGAACCACAACCAATTCCAGAAAGACCTTGATCCTAGGGACAATGAAGATAAAGACGAATCTAAGGAGAATCAAGCTTCTCCGGCCGAACTGACTGTGGACGTCCCAATTAGTGAGGATGATGATTCAAGGATGCTAAAAGTTGCAACTAGGCAAGCAGACACAACAGGAATTGGTTGAATTTCTCCGGGTGAACCTCGACGTTTTCGCCTGGAAACACTCTGACATGTGCGGGATCTCGCCGGACATTGCAAGTCACTTCCTGAATATTGATCCGCGATATGTCCCGGTCAAGCAGAAAAGGCGCGGTATGGATCCAGAGAGATCTGCCGCCCTCAAAGAGGAGGTTGATAAGTTACAATCGAATGGGTTTATCCGAGATGCCTTGTATCCAGAATGGGTGTCCAACCCCGTACTTGTTCGAAAGCCGAACGGAAAATGGAGAACTTGCGTCGATTACTCTGACTTAAACAAGGCTTGTTCGAAAGATAGTTTTCCACTCCCTCGAATTGACCTTCTTGTAGATTCGACAGCTGGACATGAATTACTATCTTTTATGGATGCTTATTCTGGCTACAGTCAAATACCCATGCATTTACCTGATCAAGAACATACCAGCTTCGTGACCAATCTGGGACTCTACTGTTACAAAGTCATGCCATTTGGTCTAAAGAACGCCGGGGCAACATACCAACGCTTGGTCAATCGGATGTTCGCCAACCAGATCGGGAAGACCATGGAGGTTTACGTGGATGACATGCTGGTGAAATCTTGATTCTCCACAGATCACGTCAGAGATTTAAATTCAATGTTCAGCATTCTTCGAGAATATGGAATGAATCTCAATCCATTAAAGTGTCACTTTGGCGTCGCCTCTGGAAAGTTCCTCGGATTTATCGTTAACGCTCGAGGGATAGAAGCAAATCCCGAAAAAATCTGGGCAATAAGGAACTTACAAACTCCAAGAACCATAAAACAAGTCCAGAGTCTCAACGGGAAGGTAGCAGCATTAAGCAGGTTCATTTCGAAATCCACCGATAAATGCATTCCTTTCTTCGATCTGATACGAAAAGGAAAGCGAAATTTTGAATGGACCACGGAGTGTGAAGATGCATTCCGATCGCTGGTTCAACATCTTTCCACACCACCGATCTTATCAAAGCCGATTGACCACGAACAGTTGTACCTTTACCTGGTAGTGGCGGAGCATGCGATCAGTGCTACTCTAGTTCGGAAGGAAGACAAAGTGCAGAAACCGGTCTACTATGTTAGTAAACGGCTAACAGGAGCTGAGAGAAATTACCCAAGACTGGAGAAACTGGCTTATTGCCTGGTCATTGCCTCAAGAAAGCTCCGCCCTTACTTCCAAGCTCATCCTCTTATTGTGTATACCGATCAGCCATTACGATAGGTCCTCACGCGGCCTGAGACGTCTTGTAGGTTACTCAAATGGAACATTGAACTAAGCCAATTTGATGTCACTTACGCTCCGCGGAGAGCCATTCAAGGACAAGTCCAGGCAGACTTCATAGCCGAATTTACCGTTCCAGAGGACTTGCCCGAAACCAGTAAATCCCTCGAATACATCTAGAAGTTGTATACCGACGGTGCATCAAACGACCGGTCTTCGGGCGCTGGTGTTGTACTTGAAACGCCCGAAGGCCGATCTATATGTTATGCTTTGAAGTTCGATTTTCATGCAACTAATAATGAAGCTGAATATGAAGCTTTCTTAACTGGGCTGAGATTTGCCAGAGATTTGAGGATTATCGCTGTGGAAATTTATTGTGATTCACAGTTAGTTGTGTGTCAAGTACGGGGAGAGTATCAAGCGAGGGATCGAAGGCTGGCTGCCTACTTGGCTCGAGTTCAGGAAGTAGTAAATCAATTTGATTATTATGCCATTTATTATATACCTCGAGAGCGCAATCAAAAAGTCGATTCATTGGCGAAGTTAGCCAGCACAGGTGAAGCACAGCAAATGGGACTTGTCCCCGTTGAAACTTTTTCCTCCCCAAGCATCGATCAAATAGAGACGAATTTTGTGTTTGAAAGCGCTCCCAGTAGAGAATCGTGGATGACTCTGTATCGAAATTACATTGAAAATGGAACGTTGCTTGAGCATAGAAATGAGAAAAGGCAAATTCTACGAAAGGCTTTACGGTTCGTCATTCAGAACGGAGTCATGTACAGAAGAGGGTATTCTGTTCCTCTCCTCCGATGTATCGCACACGAAGAAATCAAACGAGTGTTACATGACGTGCACGAAGGAGAGTGTGGCGATCACACCGGTGGGCAAGCTCTCGCTAAGAAGATACTCTGATATGGATACTACTGGCCGACAGTGAACCGAGATGCAGCAAACTATGCCAGAAAGTGCGACAGGTGCTAGAAACATGCCCGAATTCCAAGAGCCCCGCCTACTGAGATAACTCAAATGGTCAGTCCCTGGCCGTTCGCGATGTGGGGCACCGACATCATCGGCGCTCTACCTCTGGCAAAAGGTGGTGCGAAGTACGCCATCGTCGCCGTTGACTACTTTACAAAGTGGGCTGAAGCTGAAGCCCTCGCAACCATTATGACAAAGAAAGTGATAAATTTTGTGGTTCACAACATCATCTGTCGATTTGGACTCCCGCATACCATCATCACCGATAACGGAGCCCAATTCGAAAGTGCAGAATTCAAGAATTTTTGTCAACGGTTTCATATCCATAAAAAATTCTCGGCAGTAGCACATCCCCAGGCAAATGGACAGGTTGAAGCTGTCAATTAAGTTATAAAATCCATCCTAAAGAAACGACTGGAAAAGGCCGGGGGCAAATGGGTTGATGAACTTCATATGGCATTATGGGCTTATTGAATGACTCCCAAGACCGCAACCGGACACACCCCGTTTTCCCTATCTTATGGCTCAGAGGCCGTTATTCCAGTCGAGACGGAAGTGTTTTCCCATCGCGTGACTTACTACGATCCGAAAACGAACGCTTTATTACTTGCTGAATCTTTGAATCTACTGGATGAGAAGCGGGAAGAGGCTGATTTGAGAGCAGCTACATATCGAAGTCGAGTCGCCCGATTGTACAATACCAAAGTTCGACCTCGAACCTTTGACCTCGGCGACCTCGTTCTCAAGAGAATCTATCCAGTTCCTTCACACATGAAACCAAATTGAGAAGGACCATATGTGATTACATGAAGACTCGGAGATGGCACGTTCAAACTATCGACCGTTGACAGTCTTGATTTGCCAAGGGCCTGGAACAACGAGAGTTTCCGTCGCTATTACACATGACAAGCTTCATTTATTTCATTATATCTTTCCATTTAGCAATTTGTTTCTGCATTTCGAAATTTGAATTCTGTAATAAGGCAACTGACTTTGCCGCATTTTTCTATTTCAGCAATAAAATGCCATCTCTTCGAGCCAGAGCTGTGATTCATTGAATACGATGTACGATATCACGATGCACGGAGAGCTAAGTCCCATCACATAGTGGGATTTATTCAAAACAGAGAGTGGCTGTGATACGACTGGCCACTCGCTAAGTGAAACCCGAGCTCGGGGGCAAGCCATTACACCAGTGTTAAATAGGATTGACACGCAACTATCCTATGATCGACTCCGTTTTCCCATAGCACGAAACGGAGTATAAACAATCAACTCTGTATTCCCAGAGTGCGAGGCGGAGTGTAAACATCCAACTCCGTATTCCCAGAGCGCAAAACGGAGTACAAACATTCAACTCCGTATTCCCAAAGTGCGAGACGGAGTATAAACAATCAACTTCGTATTCCCAGAGCGCGAAACGGAGTATAAACATTCAACTCCGTATTCCCAGAGTGCGAGACAGAGTATAAACACTCAACTCCGTATTCCCAGAGTTCGAGACGGAGTATAAACAATCGACTCCGTATTCCCAGAGTGTGAAGCGGAGTATAAACAATCAGCTCCGTATTCCTAGAGTGCGAAACGGAGTGTAGACATTCAACTCCGTATTCCTAGAGTGTGAACCGGAATATAAACAGTCAACTCTGAACTCCCGAAGTGCGAGTCAGAGTGTGAACACTAACTCCAATTTCCCAGGATATGGGTTGGAGTACTAACATCAATCTTAAGTTCCCAGGATGTGAACAACAGCTTACGAGATGACTTGTATCCCCAGAGTGTGGATAAAACGATTCATAAGAAAACAAGTGTAGTTCGATCGCTCGATCCTCACTCCTTGCGATCGCAAGCTGATCACCACAACTTCACCCCGGAACTGGGGGCAGGTTCAAGTGTTAATCACTACCCAAAACTGCATGATGTTCAAGTCCGATTCAATCTCCGATCACAACTCAAGTCCGAGATTTCCAGACTTGGCAGACAAAACAAGCTATGCTTAAGCGTTAAAATAATGCAAGTACACCGGACTGAAGTTCGAACACTTCAACATTTAAGCGTAGAAGGAATTTAAGTTGAAACAAGAAAACAAAATTTTATTTCAACTAATCAAAAGCAATGGTTCATACACGAGCCTTTCCAAAAAATTCCTACTAGCAGGGGCCGAACCCGCATCTATACACGGCCTACAAAATAAAAAGATAACGAAATTCCTGACTGCAAAAAGGGAAAACACATGCCTAAAAAAGTCTATCTAATCTTTCTGTCTCCTCAGCTTCTTTTTCTTCGAAGAACTACTGGAGCCACCGGTGATCTTTCATTTAGAGCCTTTCTCCTTAGGCAAGCTTCCCTCGGACAAAGGCATGATGTCGACATCATCCTCCGAGCTGGAATCTATGGGAATGCTTTCCGCATGAGGAGTTGGAGGAACAGGATCTACAGCCGGGGGCGGGACTGGCACACTAGTATCAACGAGCGTGCCCCCGGGAGATATAATCATAATGGGAGTAGGACCCTGCGCTACTGCTCCACCATCCAAGCTGCCACCATGCGCAGCTGCCGCCATCTCAGCATCAATCTCAGCTAACATAGTTGCTTCTCGTTGTGCTCTGGCCTCACTATGTGCCATAGTGGTCTGAGTTGAAATATCAGAAGTAGACGAGAATCCGCCCAGGCCGAATGGTAAGTCTGCAAAGGGATCACTCTGTCGGCCAAGGAGCTCGTTTATCATCTATTCATCGAAAGAGAGTGAGCTCCCCTGCGTTACTTCGACCGGTGCTGTTGTCACAATGGAGGTCGCCTCAGAGATGATGGCCTCCAGCACTTGGCATGATTCCTGGGATGCGGGAGGCGCAGCTGGTGCAACTTCAGACGTCACTGGTCAAAGGAAAGACACGTTTGTTAGAATAAACTTCCATACGAATTCTTCAGCCCAAATGTATAAGGATTTAGTTCAGAGTACCTTCCTCGTTTCGGCTCGGGGTCGTCTGAATGACTTCAGAAGGATGCTCCTTAATAGGAGATAGATGTGGTCGGTCTGGATCATAAGCTGGTATAGGCTGGGAGTCGATCGTTGAAGTTGGCTCAGATTGAGATGACACAACAATCTCGGAACTCGCAATATGGTGCTCAGCACCAGAGCCTCCTCCAACTTCCTGGGACTGGGCGCCAAGCCTCTCCTTCTCGTGGGAAATCGCGGAGTCATGAAGAACCTTCTTTTCATCGTCATTAAGTATGCGGTTCTCCAGCTCGAATTCATCAATGGCTTCATCAGGGTGCCCAGATTTCTCCTCCTCAACCAGTAGGTTCCAGGCGTTGTAGAGATTTGTCGGGTAATCATCGAGCCAAGTCAGATCTCGGTGCCTTAGCACGTTGGCATTGTAAGTGACAAGTAGCTCTTCTACTTCAGCCTCAATCCTGGCTTCCACCCGTCGTACCTTCTCATCAACCCCGGCTTTAGCTTCGTGGACTTTTTCCATAGCCACATCCTTCTCCTTCCGAAGAACCACCGCCTGATCACATGCTTCTTGCGCAGAGACGTTGGCCGCATCCTTCTCCCTCGCCATTTCGGAGAACTTAGATTTCAGCTCATTAAGTTCTTTGAGGGCGACATCTCTCTCGGCAATAATAGTGGTGTTCCTATGACCCATGTCCTCTATAGCGGTGTAGTGCTCTTGTTTCATTCTGTTCATGGCTGAGGTAGCGTCATCAGCCATTTTAAGAGCTTTCATTTTGGATTTACGGGAAGACTCAGCCTCGGCGTTGAGCAATTGCATAATTCGGTCTTTTTGACCCAACTCCTTATGCAATTTTTCGATAGCGACGGCCCGATCAAACACCACTTTTGATGCCTTCCTTGCGGCCCTCGCCCAATCTTTGTACTAGAAGAATATGTCCGCAACATAATCATGAATGGTATTCTCAGCCGTTGGCGGAATTCTCCTCAAATGTGGGGGGAAGACGTAACCGTCAAAGCAAATGTCGAGGAATTCCTTCCTCATTTGCGCAAGTTTGGCTGCTCCTTCTCCGGTCAAATCAGTCACGACGGATGTAGAGGGCAAGGAGGTGGCTATTTCGGTTCCGCGTGGAGGGTCGGATCTAGGAGCATGAGAGGACGGCTTGGGCCGCAAAGTTTCGGGAGGACGCGTAACTACGACTGGCGGTGGTACAGAAATCCTGGGAGGAGGAGGAGAGCGAGATCGAGACCGGCGTACATATCCCCTGTCTCTGTCAGACCGCTCCTGACTGGAGTATCCCGCATCATAGTCTATGTCTCCCTCTCTCCTGCGTGGCTCATAGTAACGGCGCTTGTTGCGCAAACTGCTAAGCACGGAACCGCGTCCAGACATCGTACCTGAAAAGTAAAATACGGAAGATCAGTAACCGTTTATGATATACTGTTTACAGTTAGAAAACTGTGTTGTGCCGTGAAGAGTGTATGAATGTGTAACCCCCCGGACCAACCAAAAGTGTCGATCGCGCTAGTGGGAAGAGGCTCGCTAACGTCAAAGGTATGCTGCAGTTCATCCAATTCAACGTCATGTTGTGCGGACGCAAGGTCCGGAATTGGAAGGTCAGCGAGCCCTTCGAATTGATTTTCGGCTTGCAGGGAGGATACCTCCGAGATTTTCATTCCTGAAGGGGGGCGGTTTAAGACCACAGACTTCCGCCTCCTAGATTTAGACTACTTAAAGGCCACTGCCTTGCCTTTTCTTTTTTCATCGGAATCCGGGGTTGCATCAGCAGGCTCGACCAACGGCTCCTCATCAGTATGAGTTCTTTCGAAGTCAGGTTCCTCAATCACTATGACTTTGGGTTTCTTCCGCTTTACTTTTTCTCTAGAGACAGTCTTTAGTGCACCATCAAGCCTTATGCTCTGCCTCCGCCCAATCAACCCGAGAATTCTGAGATTCCGGTCCATCAACAGCAATTCAATATTCCTTTCTTCACTTGGAATCTCTTGGAGGACCCGAACTATCTCTTTATAGTAACCGCCTTCAGGTCGCTGGATTATTGCTGGAAGAAAAGAAATAGAAAATTTGAGTTCAATTTCATTCATGAATTGCCTTGTCAACTACATGGGAAAAAGACGATACTCACGTCTGAACAGCCATCTTCTGGCAAACCCTGGAGGACAACGGACGTAGAACCACTCCGACTTGAAGTAGCTCAGTCTAGTCCAGGACCCTGTGACCACTTGGCAGTTTCTTACAGACTCCAAGAATGTGAAAGATAGACTGTCAGTCCGGCTTTTGAAATTGAACAAGTATCTGATGTCGGTCATCCGGGGAGGTCGATGGAGGTACTCCATAAAAGCAATGAACAAGCTGTTGAGTGAAGCGTATCCATTCGGATGTAGCTGAGACGGAGCAATCCCCAGATAAGCCAACACTTCTCTTATATATTCGTTGAATGGAGGAAGTGTCCCGGCTGCGCATGCGTGTCGGTTAAATGCAGTATATCCCTCCGGGGGATTATGCGGTCTGTCGTCTAGTCTCGGCAATAATACGTCGTCTAGCGACAGACCATGCCTTAGGCATATTCTCCCAAGCATATCTTCGAAAACATTTGACGGGACCGAGTCAGGTGGACTATTGACGAAGGACGGGTCAGGAAACTCGTCCGGAGCTGGACCGATGACCTCGACCTCGATGTCCGGAATCTCAAGTCTGGGAGGGGTTAGGTTCTGATTTTCTGGCTGCTGCGAACTTGATGATTCCATAACTAGCTAACTCACGAGAAATCATCATTAGACGATGAAAAGCCCGTTCATTCCCCAGTGTACGTGTATGAATGTGTTGTGCAGTGCAGGTGTTGTGCATGACTTGAGCAAATTCTATGGAATTAGAGGGGCAGTAGGAATGACCGTCATCGCTGACCATCACAACCAGGCCGTCCAGATGCTAACGAATGATTCACATTGAAGTTCGTTATATTTTCGTTGTTTTTTTTACTAAGTTACAGTTTCATCGACAAGCTTCGAAAGGCGGTAAAATGTGTGGTTTAACAGTCAAGTCCAGATATGCAAAAGTGAAGCTCGTTAGAATTATGCTAAAGAATGTCATATATTCGAGTCCATCGAGATATGAATTCGAATCGATCCCGAGAGGCTCATTTCGAGTCCATCATGATACCAGTTCGAATCGATCAAGAGGAGGTCATTCGAATCCATCAGAGTATCAGTTCGAATCAACACCAGTGAACACGTTTCGAATCGATTATCAGGGGCCAACTTCGTATCGATCAGGGTGAGATGACTTCGTATCGATCCTGAGCTGCCTGGTTCGTACCGATCGAAAAAGTCTTAGCTTGACATCAATAACGCTCGAATCAACATTTCTCATATCAATTGTAGACGTAAGATTCGTATCGATCTGAAGCTAAAGACTTCGTAACAATCATTAACAGATTTTCTCGTATCGATCACTTCGTATCGATACGATCAATCACCATGGCCATTGGTTCGAATTGCATCGTCACTGGTCAGTCCCAAGAATCGATTCAAAATCCAGGAAAATACCATTGCTCCCATCAATTCGAACACGACTCCCATATCGATTCGAAATCGTCTATTCCACTCTTTCTTCTCCAATCTGCAAAAAACACCATTGCCGTCATATTTTCGAGCCAGATCTGGTTTTACCAGTTGCTAGAAGGGAAGATTGGTGGAGAAAGAGTGGATCCATGGCAGCTTTATCATTTAGATTCACAGTTGCTTACCTAGTTTGGGATTGGGATTCGAAGATCTGAAGGAATAAGTCTGATCGAGTCGAAAGTACGGAGTTGTTGTCTCTCCCTGAATCGATCGCAAGGGGTTAAAGGCAATAGTAAAATAGAAGGTAGAAAAGTGAAAAATGACGAAGTCCCAGGTATTTATATGGAGCCTAGGGTAGAACCGAGTCGATTCGCCTCCCAGTCCACATGACCGGACATAACCAGTTGACTCATGGGTCGAGTCGAAGGCTTTGTTCGAATCCACTTGACCCGAAGTCTCCATCGATACGAAATGGACAGCGCACCATCAGTACGAAGCACACAGGAAGGCACTTGTAGACGGTAAAACTCAGTCGATTCGAAGTGTCCATTTCTGCAACCATTAACTCACAACGATACAAGTCAATCAATGCGAACTTTAATTTCGTGATCGTCAGAGGCCCATCGATACGAACGACCGTTTCGCATCCATCGGGGATCATCGATGCGAAGCAGAGTCCATCATAATCTATGACCATCGATACGAACCTTCGTATCGTATCCATCAACTTGACCTGCACCGATGTGAAAAGCTACTTCTCAACCTTCTATGTTGATTCAGGAGAGGATCGATACGAAGGAGCTACTCGAAAACAACCATCAGGCGTTGTTTCAACTTGAATTTCAAATCGGTTCAGGAGAGGATCGATATGAAATTCGATGCAAGAAAACTAACGGCGACTCGTGAGCCTACAACATTAACAAGAGTCGGCTAATCATTATTACACATCAGTCAATTACAGCAATACAGAGTACGACTTTCAGCAAAAGGTATAATAATTGTTCAGAGAGAGCCTGCAGCTTTTCAAAGCACGTCATGTTTCCACAAGACGTACTTTGGGGGGCAAATGTTATCCTGCCTTTTGGCAAGGCCAGGATACCAAGGAATTGATTGGATTCCAAATATCGCTTGTCATGGATATCGATGAATTTTGTCCGAGTCCGGATCGATCTACAACTGATGAAACATGACTAGGAGAGCAAAGGAAGCCATCGTTCCAAGTTTCAAGCCAATCTGAGTTCATATGCTCAAGTTATGATGGGTACAAGTTGGAGGGAAGAGCATGTTTTCGTATCCATCGATGTGGTCCATTTCGTACCCATCAGGGAGCACCGTTTCGTATCGATAGAGGTAGTCGTGTTTCGAATCCATCGAGTTCGTATCGATCGTTTCGTGTCCATCGATAGTTAGTACAACTCATATCGATTGGCCAAATGTCTTATTCGTATCCATCAGGTTACCTTACTACGTATCCATCCAGCCCGTGTCCATCATCCGCTTCACATCGGCAAGTTCTCGTGACTTCGTAACCATCAAGTTGGCAATGTTCGAACCCATCGAGTTCGCATCGATCAGGTTCGTATCCATCGGCAGATGACGTGCCTCGCAACCATCAGTCAATGTCTACTTCGTATCCATCGGGCCACTGTTCTTCGTATCCACCAGAAAACCTCACTTCGAATCCATGACCAATGACTTATTCGTATCCAACAAGTCAACCAACCAGGGTGACGTGTCATCCATCGAAGCAAACGAGGCGAGATCCATGGAGTCAAAGCGGTCAATGCAGAGTAAATACTGGATCGAAACGAAGTGCGCGCGCCACATCGTCTCTGAAACACGTGCAGTGATCGATACAGGGGGATCGAGTCGAAGCCATGGAGTCGAGCAGAACAGCCAACGATGAGTGCCACTTCGTATCGACAATATCTCATAATCCACTGAGCCAAATCCAATGAAATTTTCAGGAAAGCTTGCATACACACTGAAGAATGTCCTTGCCAAATTTCAGCTTGATTGGACATCATCTTGATCGATACGAAATGGATTCGTATCGATCGCAGATCGAGGCGAAACTTTCTGGAAACGGTCGCGTGGGCCCCTTCACGTGCCAGACCAAGTCTCCCGAAGTTTGAGCGATATCTCAGCCTCCTACGCCTATAAATAGAGCCCCAGAGCATACAGAAAAGGGATCTTTTGATTCTGAAGCGTCCAGACTCTGCCGGATTGAGACTTGCATCTTATTCCTACTATTGAATTCGAGTTCCAAACTGTAATTCACTATTGTTCGATGTAATTGCTTGTAATCATTGAAAGAGAATCAATAAAATCATCAAAACTTCATAGTGGACGTAGGCGCTACGCCGAACCACTCTAAATTGCTTGTCTTTGCATTTTACGTTCCTGTATGTTGGAGTTTTTGTTAGATAATTTCAGTTTTACATTCACGTTCTTCATTTTATCTCTTCAAATAACTTCCGAAGAGTGTTGTGCCCATTTTTGGTACAAACAGGGCTGAAACCTAAACCCAAAGCCCAATAGAAACTGTCAAAATTCGACTTAAATGAGTCGCAAAGCCCTATAGAAACTGTCAAAATACTCCAAATATATCGATGTTTATACTTAAATGAGTCGCAAATGCCATTTTGGACTCAATGGAAGTGGTCTCGAGTCTCAATTCGACTGTTTGCAAAAAGTAGCTTTTCGTACTTTAATCCAATTAACAATTATATTTAAATAAAATATTTAAATATTCAAAACTTGAAAATATGCGGGTTGTTACAGACTCCCCTCCTTAAAGAAATTGCGTCGTCGCAGTCTTTAAGAAATAAATAAGAAGTAACAGCAACAAAAGCATATCAACACAAAAAGAAGAAATTTTGAAATAAGAAGTTCACCTCAAAGAGCTCAAGAGAGTAAGTCTGGATGTGTTCGCTCGATGAATTTTCTAGATTCCCAAGAGCATTCCTTAGGATTTGAGGACCATTGAACTTTCACAAGCGGGACATCTTTATTTCGAAGGCGTTTAACCTCTGAAGAAATAACACGAATAAGATGTTGCTCATATGTTAAATTAGGCAAAACTTCAATTTCTTCAACAACACCGGGCTCAAGAATAGAGTCGGAATCTCGTAGGCCTTTCCGGAGCTGAGAGACGTGGAATACGTCGTGAATAGCAGAAAATTGAGCCGGTAATAAAAGGCAATAAGCCATGGAACCAATGCGTTAGGTGATGGGAAACGGGCCAATATATTGAAGTGCTAATTTTCTCGATCGACTGAAACGCACAACACATTTCATAGGTGAAACACGAATAAACACAAAATCTCCCATAGAAAATTCTAATTTCCTTCTACGATTATCGGCATATGATTTTTGTCTACTTTGAGCTTCTTTCATCCTATGACGAATAAGTTCAATCTTTTCTGTGGCATCACGAATAAAATCTGGGCCTAAAACCAAGCTTCTCACCGGCTTCAAGCCAACACGAAGGAGATCGGCATGACCTTCCGTAAAGTGCCTTGAAAGAGCCATACCAGTACTAGATTGGAAGCTATTATTATAGGAAAATTCAACAAGAGAAATATGATCTTCCCAACTTCCACCAAAATCAAGAACATAAGCATGAAGAAGATCTTCAAGAGTTTGATTCACAGGCTCGGTTTGTCCATCGGACTACGGATGATAAGCGGTGCTAAAATTAAGCTTCGTTCCCAAATCTTTTTGAAGACTCTTCCAAAATCCACTAGTAAACAATGGATCACGATCCCTAACAATAGAAGTAGGGACTCCATGCAATTTAACAATTTCTTTAATAAAGAGTTTGGCCAAAAGAGGAACGGTCCGATTAGACCGAACGGGAATAAAATGGGCGGATTTAGTAAGTCTATCAACTATCACCCACAAGCTATCATGACCCGAACGAGAACGGGGAAGGCCGTCAATAAAATCCATGGAAATATGATCCCACTTCCACATTGGGATGTCTAAAGGTTGCAATAACCCACCGGGCCTTTGATGCTCGACCTTAATGAGTTGGCAAGTCATGCAACACTTAACGAAGTTAGCGATATCAAATTTCATTCCCTCCCAATAATAAAGTCGCTTCATATCCGCGTACATTTTACTACTACCGGGATGAATGGTGAATTTAGAATGATGGGAATCTTCTAATATGTCTTTGCGAAGATCACTAATATTTGGTACGACAAGTCTACCAAATTTTCGAATACCGCCACGAGAATCAATATCAAAGTCTTTCATACCTTCAATATCAATTTTATCTCTAAAATTTTGGCCAAGAAGAGCCAATTCGGGATCTAGCTTTTGAGCTTCAAGAATGCGGCCCAAAAGAGAAGGATGAGCCTCAAGGCTACATAAAACAAGAGATGAATATAAATCAGATACACGATCTCGAATCTCACAAGTAGACAAAGTCTCGAGATCATTCCATTCGGATATCATCATGGAAACAACCGCTTGTTGCTTACGACTAAGGGCATCGGCAACAAGATTTCCTTTTCCGGGAGTATTAAGAATATCAAGATCATACGATGCAAGGAACTCGAGCCAACGTTGTTGACGCAAATTAAGTTCCTTTTGAGAAAATAAATATTTCAAAGATTTGTGATCGGTGTAGAGAACAAATTTCTCCCCCAAAAGATAATGACGCCAAATTCTAAGGGCGAAAACAATAGCCGCGAGCTCTAAATCATGAGTGGCATATGTAGTCTCGGTAGGCTTTAATTGCCTAGAAGCATAAGCAATAACACGTTCCCGCTGCATGAGAACGGCACCCAAACCAACACGACTAGCATCGGTATAAACAATAAAATCTTGGTTCCCATCGGGAATCACAAGAATAGGAGCATCGGAAAGGAGTTCTTTTAATTTTTGAAATGAAGCTTCACATTTGTCTAACCAAATGTATTTAACTCCCTTCTTTGTCAAATTAGTGAGGGGTACGGAAATTTTAGAAAATTCTTTTATGAACCGACGGTAATAGCCCGCCAACCCAAGGAAGCTACGAATCTCCGTCACACTCTCTGGTCTCTTCCAATTTTGAATCACTTCAATCTTTGAAGGATCCACGGAAATTCCGGATTCAGAAATGATATATCCCAAAAATTTCACACGAGATTGCCAAAAGTGGCATTTAGAAAATTTTGCTTTCAATTTGTTACTCCTAAGAGTTTCCAACACAATCCGAAGATGATTTTCATGCTCCTCCTCAGTTTTAGAATAAATTATAATGTCATCTATAAAGATGAGAACAAATCGATCGAGGAAGTCTATAAAAACTCGATTCATAAGGTCAACGAAATAAACTGGAGCATTCGTCAAGCCAAATGGCATAACAAGCCATTCATAAGATCCATAACGTGTACGGAATGATGTCAAAGGAATGCTATCCTCTGCAATACGGAGCTGATGAAAACCGGTTGCTAAGTCTAACTGTGAAAAGACTTTCGCACCACTAAGTTGATCGAATAAATCATCAATCCACGGTAAGGGATATTTATTCTTGATGGTGAGATCGTTAAGCTTGCGGTAGTCAACGCAAAGCCTAAGTGTACCATCAGATTTCTTCACAAAAATAACCGAAGCTCACCATGGAGAGGAACTAGATGGAATAAATTGCTTCGCTTCCAATTCGGATAATTGTTTGCACATCTCCTCATTTTCTTTATTGGACATACAATAAGGAGGACGAGTAATAGGTAGAGCTCCAGGGATTAGATTGATTTGGAACTCAATTGCTCGCTTAGGTGGTAATCCTAGAACGGGCTCAAATATGTCGGGAAATTCATGAACAATGTGAATGAGAGAAATGACATCTTCCTCATCATCATTATCGTCATCATGAGGATTTAGTGAATACAAGGATGCTTTTGAATTGGAATCTGAATCTTTTAGAACAAGAGAAATCTGTTTAACAGATTGCGGATGCCGAAGATGTATAGTCCGCTCAGGACATAGGATATGGGCTTCATAACGGTTAAGCCAATCAATTCCCAAAATCATTCCGAAACCAAGGTAACGCATAACATGCAAATCAGCACGGAAAGAGAAATCACATAAAATAATTTCGACATCTTTACAAAGTAAACCGAGTGTTGCGGATCCACCGACCGGATTCACAATTCTTAAGGAAGTCATTAAAGCAACCACACTTAAAGAAAAAGTATCAACAAGTTCCTTTGATATAAAAGAATGGGACGCACCCGTATCAAAAAGAACTCGAATAGGATGATCACGAAACATAATAATGCCATCAAGGATAGAATGAGAAATACCTTGACCACAAGAAGTATTGCAAGGAGCTTTTGCCACATTAAGCTTTCCCTCTTTCTTGTTTTGGAGTATGGGGCATGTAGATAAATAATAATCCGGGCTTTTGCAATAGCGACAAGCACGGGGCTTTGAACACTTATTCGCATAATGGTCCATAGAACCACAGTTGTAGCACAGCCCATGACTAGAGGTAGAAGTCTTTGCTACCGAAGCTGCTTGCTTCCCCTTTTTTTTGGGGTAAGGACCTTTGAATTTATTAGGCCTCTTCTTGTTGTTGTTGGAGCTCGGTTTGGCACTCCCAACTTCAACATCACTCTCCATATCGGCCTCTTCAAGTCGAAGAGTGATATCAATGAGTTGATCAAAAGAAACTTCTAATTTTAGAAGTAATGGCTTCTTGAGATTTTTGTTCAAACCATAGACAAATCTTTGGTTCTTCTTCAATGGGGTGTTTATGTATTCGACCCCGTATTTAGAAAGTGACTCGAAGGTTGCGACATAATCTGCCATGGAGAATTCACCTTGAACAAGGTTTATGAAATGACAGGCCAAAGTCACCTTCTCATCTTCTGGCACAAACTTTAATTCGAATCGTTCTCGGAATTGCTCCCAAGTAAGATCTGTTTCATTAATTTCACAAATCAGAAGCTCGTACCAGTCTAATGCTCTTTCTTGGAGCATACTAGAGGCCACCTGAACTCGGTGAAGATCAATAAGATTCATGCGAGAAAAGATGCGGTCGCATGTTCTTAGCCAAGCCTGGACTTCAATAATGGTTTCAGAACCTTTGAATGGCTTTTCACCCAAGTTGGTATAATCGTTGCACAAGCGTGCAAATCCAGACTTAGGGTGAGTAGGCTCCGGAATAGAACCGGCTGCTTGAGCATTCTTTACAAGATCAAGAAGCTGCTGGGCAGACATAAAAACTCCATCCTGGGGAGTAGCACTGGATTGACCGGCACTAGGTCGGCCTGGTTTAACCATTTCCCTTCTTTAGGAAAGAAAGAAAGAAAAAGATAAGGTTATTCTCAAAACAAATATGAAGCAAACTTGATTGATAAAACAAGGAATCATAAAAGAAAATAGGATAAAACGGGTCCAATTGACTCGAATAAAATCCTTAGGCACGGCTCCTAAGAAGGACTTTGGACAATGATCCTTGTTAGATTATTCTACATTGTTCCGAAGTTTGGCTCTGATACCAAGCTATGACGCCCCACCTCTATGCTCACGCTAGCCAAGGACACCACTGGGTAATGCTGTCGACTAGCGCGAAGAATAAGGCTGTTGAGGAGCGACCATCCGTGTAATTGCCTTGTGCGAGCACCGATATGTCAGATAGTATAACATGTATTTCATTTCAAGAGGAAATCCGACATACCGATACAAACTCAAAAGCGACTACACAGTGGCTAAGTGGACCTCGGAAACAATTATAGAAATAAACATAACATAAATCAGTCACAGATGTTCATATTTCAAAGGCGGAAACAGATATGAATATAACACATAAAAGTGTATATCAGAGTAGTGGTCAAACAAGATCCACAATATCACAAAAGAATAGATACAAGTGCTAGACAAAAGAATATGTATACATCAAGGAGTCTCTATCTCAAACGTATAACAACAAAAACTACAATTGTAATGTAGTTAGGCAAAAGTCAGAAGGTGATCCCAGATGAGGAGTCAAGTAGAAGAACATGTAACATCTCGGTCTGACCCGAGTATTATTTAATAAGAAAATAATAAACGGATCAGTCTAGCTATAAATGTCAGATAAAAAAATGAGATATAAGCAGAGATATAATAAGAACGTATGATAACAATGGTGTCAAGCTGTGACAAGTATGTTTTAAACAACAACAAAATCATACAATATCTCAAGAAATCTCAAAGCATCAAAAAGAATGTCATATTCTTTATTTTATTCACCAAACCGCAAATATTGACAAACATATCATTGCCAATCACAAAAGTTAGTGAAACACAAATTCTAGAAATCATCAATTAGAAATCCAGAAATCACAAAAGGGGGAGGCCTATCACAAATGGAAGCATGAAAACTCACCAACACGTGTATCACAAACGGAACGCTATTCCATGGTCGCTAACCATAAATATTGAGCCGAAGCTCCACAAACGGTCTGAAGACAACGGGTCGCTACCCCGCCAAATTGAACCGAAGTTCCACAAAACGGGGTTTAGTCTCCCTCGCAGACAAATAGACATCGCACATCGCTAGTCTAAATCACAAAATGATCATCATTGATCAACAAAAAGTGTCGATTACACTAAGCTAGTAAATATATGAGTTTAGCTTCATGTCCCATAACCACTAGCTTAACATAAATATTTACGAACAAATTGTAGATTTCCACTCGAAAATTGTCACAAGATTTTCAATCGAACAAGTCCATAAATTAATCGATGAAGTAAACGCAAGCGTTTCATACCACTTGTTTTGCTAAGCCGTTTAATTAGATTTTCTCATACGAATGAGGTAAAGGTTTGTATATACTAATAGATTAGAAAATGGTTTTATAAACGAACTTTGCATTAAAATAGAGTTGAAATCATTTTAGTAAAAGAGTTTGAATATTTACTACCAGTGTAGAAAACCTTTATATTTTAAAGTGACAAATCACAGAAATGATTGTAGAAACAATCAATCACCAAAAATTCACATTTCAATAACTAGAAACAAACCATGGAAATCGATATTCAAATCGATCAAATAGAAACACCAAAAATCCAGAAAAGAAATCATCAAAGTTGATATTAATTGACAATAACTATATGGATAATCAAAAATCGATAAATTTGGAAATCCACATAAAAATAACCAAATTTTCAGAATTCGACAGCCACAGACGTCTGTGGGAAATCCACAGACGTCTGTCCCCTGTTTCGGGAAATTGTAACCCTAAAGTTACAGATGTCTGTGGATAATCCACAGACGTCTGTCGCCTGTTTCAGGAAATGTTTTTCCTGAAGCCACAGACGTTTGTCAACTGTAGTGGGACAGAATTTTCAAAGCCCTTAAATGGGCAAACCTACACAACTTCTTGGATTCGGAACGATTGATGGCGACAAAGGATTTATGCCAAGCGACAACCCAGCCCTAAAGGCTCTTCAATTCACCCAAAACAACATGTCTAAACACCCATACTAGGTTTTTCATAAATTTTGACTTCAAAATACCACAATTAGGAAAATTCACCAAACAAATTCAATTCAAAAGCAATTGAATAAGAAATAGATGTTAGGAATTCATACCTAACAACAATTAAAGCTATAGACATAGATGTGAGTTCAAGAACTCACTTTTAAACCCAAAAATGATGAAGGAGAAGCTTGGAAACAAAGGAGGATCGACCACTCTTCAAACTCAACTCTAGAAGCTTGAATCTAAGCTCAAAAGAAGAACATTTCCATAGTTAGGTTTAGGAAATTTCTGAATTTAAAGAGATATTGAGTTGGAGACGAAGATGGAGATACTTACCAATAGTTTCTCTTTGAATTTGGAGCTAAAACTTGGATTTGCTAAAGAAACTAGGGTTTAGGATTTTAATTTCCCATTTCCACCACCATTTTCAGTTTTGCTTGGGTGTTTAAGGAAATAGAAATGTTGTGAAGAGGAGAGGTGGACTGAACTAGGGTATAGAGAGAGTTGGGGTGAAACCCAAACCTGAAGCCCAATAGAAACTCTCAAAATTCGACTTACTCCAAATATATCGATGTTTATACTTAAAAGAGTCGCAAACACCATTTTGGACTCAATGGAAGTGGTCTCGAGTCTCAATTCGACTGTTTGCAAAAAATAGCTTTTCGGACTTTAATCCGCTTAACAATTATATTTAAATAAAATATTTAAATATTCAAAACTTTAAAATATGCGGGTTGTTACACTAAACATCTTTAAACACGAATGGTTCTATGTTCATTGCCCGCTTGGCTTCACAAGGCGATGGTTGGAAGGTTGTAAGGGTTGTCTTCACTTTATTCTCAAATTCTTAAGTCCAAGTCCTATCCTGTACTAACTAATACTTTGAAAATTATAGGTATTCATCCATGTCTAGAAGACGATAGTTTCTCAAGGGCAGTTTCTACAATTTGTGCCACCTCAATTGAGGATAGGGACATTAGATCCCTTGTAACCGATGAATGGCTATCTCCTTTTGGACTGTTAGAAGAAGGTCGCAACATCAGGCTTCCAGGAAGCGTGGCACCATCAAGAAATGTGGTTGAACAAGAAGGTAGTACTAATAGCCCTATCGTGCCCCTGATCGAGAGGGCTCAGGACGACGTTGAAGAGGCGGAAATTAGAGATGACAAAACCAACAAGCTTGGGGATGCTGATGCAGGTCCGGGCAATGTGCATATGGTCCAATCATCATAAGGCATGCAATTACACTTGCCAACAAGGAGAGGAAAAAGCTCGCATATAAACTCCGCAGGAGAAAAACCATGAAAGAGCCCGAATTTATCATCACCTCTATTAAAGAAGAGTCTTCCTCTCAACATTTAGAAAGTTCAATGGAAGGTTTCTCGCATCTCCCGATTCCTAATGATATCATGACATATGACTTCCCAACATCAGTGTTGCGGACTCAATTCTCCCACCATGAGTGGTGACGACGTTTCCCCCACTAGTAAAGGGGAGAACACTCCTATGAGCAAGGCAGCAACAACTGGTCCATCGGGGGACGCTAGGACACTCACAATCATTCGAACTTCACTACATGATTTTAAACTATCTTTTATTTGATGCACTTATACACTCTATTTTGGTTTGCAAGTGCAATATCTCAATCCCATAAATTTGAATGCTTGAGGAGATCCTCAATACATTATAGATCTAGTCGTGATCCAGACTCGGGTAGGCGTCGAGAGAGAGATGACAGTCGGGAAAAAAGTTGTCGTTCGAAGGAGTATTCATCTTCTAAACATAAGTACCAATCTCAATTGTCCCTTCAGGAAGTTCAGCGGAATCTTCCTGTATATTGCGGCAATCAGATTTCATCCCATGCTCCTTAAATTGGTGTGCCGCCTAAGCATTATTCAGGTTTATCTGGTTCCAGACAGTCCCATGATCATGGGTCGAGCAAACACCCAATTGTTAATTCTGATCCAGCTTTGCCTACTACAGTTCTTGAGGCCTCCACGGTAGAAAGATTGGCCGAACCTAAGGTTAATTTACCAAAACTTTTCTTTGATGGGCTTAAGTTCACATGATATATCATTATCATTAAAAAGGTCTAAAAACATCTTGATTAACATATATTTAGGTAAATAAAAGTACATAATTTCTTT
Organism: Allium fistulosum; assembly: GCA_030737815.1. Classification (NCBI taxonomy): domain Eukaryota; kingdom Viridiplantae; phylum Streptophyta; class Magnoliopsida; order Asparagales; family Amaryllidaceae; genus Allium; species Allium fistulosum. The sequence continues at coordinate 269,548,513 of CM060902.1, read as the reverse complement.
TATTGATTTCTCATCCACTTCTTCCATTAATTTATTAATTCTATTAAGTTCAGATAGCACTTTGTAAAAAAAACAGTCAACCTCATAGGAAGCACGTTGTTCTAAAATAGAAAAAGTAACCGGACATAAATCAAGGTTTTACAATGTTAAAATTAACGTGATAATATAATAACATAAACACGTCTACCAAAAAGATCCAATTCTTTTTAGTCACAGTGACACAAATCAATATAGTACCGAATAAAATAGTTCACATAATGAAAATATCACAGTATAAAATATCAAACGTTGCATATAACCAAGATGAAGAAATCAGTAACAATTTTAAGACGTGTGAATGCAAATCAATACTTCTCCACCGATTAAGATGGCTCTAAGCCTTGAGTAAATCTTTCTTGCGGTTAACTCGAAAATGAGACTCTAGTCTCTTGTAGCTTCAATTTTCATAAAAGAACTTAATATATTTATTATTATATCAGTAATAACTATTCTTGTTCTAGAGGAGTTCTTATTTACATATTTACAGTTGCCTCTTTTCATATATTTTCATAGACTGATGTTGAATGTGTAACGACCTGGTATTTTCAACCATTCGCATCCGCACATGCCGGACTTGAATTCCTCAAAATATCAGATTGTTAATTTATATTTGGCAAAACTCAGCATATACAGTAAATAAATCAATCACAGAATCCCAGACACAGAGTATTACAACAGTAAGCAGCGGAAAAGATAAATAACAGATTCGAAATAAAATACAATAGAATCTCTCAAATACAATGTTGTCTCGAATACAAACAGATGACAAGTCTGAACCAACAACTAGATAACTGGAAGCTGAGTAGATATAGATGGATCTCCAAGTGAAACTCTAACTCCATAGGTGAGTTTCTAATACTGTGACACTCAGTCTGACCCGAGCGTAAAGCAAAACACAAAACACTCGGGTCAGGATTAACATTCTTATATTAATAAATCCAACTCAAGTAAAAAATCAACTGAAATACAAGTAACTTAAAGGATGTTTTGGATAACCATCCTCTAAGGATCCGTGGAACTATCTACTATGTAGTAATATACGCTATTATAATATGTCTATAGTAAAGTAAAAGTATTAAAATAGTGTTAAGGCGTTACCCATATCCCCCTTAAAACATTTTATATATTCCTGTAGTCTATACAATGGCGTAAGCTCCTCCGTAAACTGGAGGTTTACCCAGAGGACACCGCATAGGTACGGTACAAAACAAACTCGTAGAAGGCGCGGTAAGGCATGCGACACGGCACTCGAGGCAATGCCAGGGTAGATATACCATTTGCACTCCCGGACTGGTGGTAATGCATAGCAGCTACTATCGCCCACCTCATGACACACTCCCGAATCAAAGGGTGCACCCAATCAAATCACAAAAGCAATAGAATGGTATTGAAGAAATGTGCCTGATCGTAGGAATGACCTCACTTGGCCCGGTATAACTCCTGTTTTAGCCGCATAAAGCTGACTCACGGGAGTCAGGGCTACGTAAATACCATATAGAACCATCATCAAACCATCCTACTTCATTCTGGAATCTCCACCACGTACATAGTTGTTAAAGTGGTTTTCGGTATTGGCAAAGAGTATGACAATATCCGATCCCGGTCTCTTTAACAACCAAACGTTATTATAACACTGTGATCATTTCCAAACAGTTTATACTTCAAAACAAAATATCATTTCCATTCAAAACCATATCAATATAGTATCATTATATACTTAAAATATTATTCGTTTTCAGAATCGTAACACTTTCAAAAGCTTATAACACTTTCAAAACCATAGCACTTTTGAAATCATAACACTTTGGAAATCATAACACTGTTGAAACCATAACACTTTTAAAGTCATAGCACTTTTGATATCATAACACTTTTGAAACCATAACAGTTTCCACCTAAACAGTTCAGATGTTGAAAATAGTACATATAGTAACATACTTTATAAATTAAAATAGTTTTCTCAAATTTCACAAATCTATTTAAATCATTTTAAATTCAGAAATCCAATCTAAATCAAATTCCAGTTTAACCATTTCAAATTTTAAAGTTCAAAGATTCTAGTTTAAAAGTCCAAACATTTATAATATAAAATTCAGTTATATTACAGCATTTAACTTTGAGTTTATTCAAATAGGAAAATATCCACTTAACCATTTTAATAACAATTTATTTCGATCCTAATTTATATATTTATATCAATATTAAATATTCAATCTCAATTTTGTTTAAAATTGAAAATATCCATTTAATCACTTTTTATCAAATCAAATTATAAATCAAGTTATAATTTATATCTTTTCAAAATCTCAAAACTAATAAGTTTAAATCAATTCTTTCTTAAATTCCATTATGAACCAATTTAAATTTCAAGTCAACGTTAATTTTATCTTTCCAACCTTTATTATTAAAGTTATAAATCTATTTTAAAATACTAATATAAATTTTGAATAAATATTTTAAAACATATTATATACTAATTAAATTAAATTTTATTAAATTATATCTTATTATATATTTTTAAGAAAATAATATTATAAGAAAAATCTTAAAATTCATAATTTCAAAACTAACTTATAAATTTTAAAATGCCAAAACATATAATTTTTAAAATCTACAATTTAGACATATATAAAAATAACATTTATATATATTATATTTTTAGAAATCAATATTTATTTAAACCCATATACCTCCTTCCAAAACCTTGGAAATCATTTCAAAAATATATATATATATAGACCAACGATGTCTGTATAAAATTTTCTATCCTATGGTTAAGTGATACAGATATTTATCATTTCAATCCGCAATTTAAATATATACGGGTATATATCATTTCAACCCGCAATCCCAAATTCAATTCAATGAAAATCGATTGGGTTTATCATTTCAACCCATAACGATTTTCCCTTATTCTAAAAGATCGTTCGAATATGTATCATATCAACCCATAGGGAATTCTATACTAACTGGGAACTTGCAGAGTGATAACCGATATGATAATAACATAATAGGCATATATCATCAATATAAATAACAGATAATGGTGTCAGATGTCATAGGTGAACATATACAGATAATAGTATATATAAAGCAATGTAAATAACTAACAGTAACATATTTCAATTGTCGTTTCAATTGAAATCAAATTTAATAGATATAAGAACGTTAATCGTGAGTGATTGCTCACCTTTCGAGGCTAGAGAAATTGGACAATACCACAAACTACAGATTGGATCACAGACTTGACAATCGACAAATTCAAATGGCCGATCTCAAAGCAAAGAAAGGTTGGCACGAATTAATCAACAAAGCTGATAGATAAGAAATCTATGAAAATGAATCAAATCAATTTTGATATTAACTGAAAATATATACATTATTACTATATATGATATATAAATTTTTCAATATTGTAATTTAAGGCAAATATCAGAATAATATAAAAAATTTAAAAAATCATTATTTTTATAAACCTATGTACTTATATATACTAATATATATACCTACACATATATTCCCAAACATTTATACAATAAATCGAGATAAACTTTGTAAGTTTATATACAGAACCTGGAAAACATATACAACTCACATGACACAGATTACAAAACAAAATATACTATAACTTACTTACATTTTATATTTATATAAATCAATATATATACATAAACATGTCACTATATTATATAAATAACCAGTAACCTAACTTGTATAAACATGTAGATGTGAACAGATTGTATAAAAGCAACCCACAAAGACTCAAGAAATTTTATATACTTAGTAAGCTAACGTGTATATACCACATATATATAGAAGAATCAACTCACGTATACAAATATATAACCTATATATAATGTATAACATACACTTTTAAACAATGTAATATAATAGTTTCTATAATATAATATACTTTTCCAAACATGTATATTTACGTTTTAAATACTAGCATAACATGTTAGTATATATCCATTACAGAATGTCAGCATGAGCTATCCTTTATTTTAGAGAAGTCAAACAGTAAGAAACTTTATGCTTTGTATATATATTAAAATACCCACATACATAACATACCTACCCTATAATCCAATGTATAAAAAACAAAATACAAACATTGATACAAACTGACAAAGATATACTGGTGTAACCTTATAGGCAACTAACACATTATCTATTACCTTCTTATGATATATAAAACAAAAGTTATATAAATGAATTAAATTGACTTAACCAATTATGTACAACTTAAATAGCTTTCTATGTCAACAGATCCATAAAATATAATGTATATAAATCAAACATTATTAGAAATTAAAATATATATACCTATATAACCCATCAGTTCATACATATAAATGTGTAAAACTTATACGCAAAAACGAACAGCTTATATAGTTCTGATATAAACTTATATATATACATCTGAACACTATAATATAATATGCTGCAACATCTATATGTGTGCCTTCATCTAACATATGCTTTCAAAACTAATATAAACAGGTTATACATGAATATATTACTAATAAAATTTTATATAACGAACATATTTCTGTATATTTCAACTAATTATTTATATATATAAATAAAGCTGCAGCATATATTATACAAAAAACCGAACTCACACAAATATATATATATACAGCTTAAAATAAATATGCAACTCATATTTTTTTATAAACAAATACTAAGTTAATATATACTTACATATACATCTCATATATAAACACGTACAATATATATGTATCAAAAATATATTACTGTAGATAAAATAAAAGAGGAGAGGAAGAGGCCGAGATGGTGGAGGCTTTAGGCGCAAGCTCGGTTTCGGGTCAACGGCATAGGGTTGCGTGGTCCAGCACGCTTGCGAAGAGAGGGGAGTTCGGCAGAGAGGCATGAACTGGAGGTTGTGGTGGCTACGGCAACTAAAAAGGAGGGGGTGGCCGAGGCTGTGGCCAACAGTGGAAGTGGTCGGCACAAAGACACTTGTGTGCGTGTGTCGGAAGAACGAAAGGTGGTTACGGCTAGAGGGGAGAGGTGGTGCGGTTGCCAAGGTAGGTGCGGCCATGTGGAGGGGAAGGATGGGGAAGACGAGAGCAGGTATATATATTTTCAAAATTTTAGGACATAAAAGAAGAACAGGGGGTAACGAAAGGTTCAGGCAAAATATAGAGAGATGGGCAAGTGGACAGTTCAACCAATAAAGAAATGAAAACGTACTACCCATATAATTTATATTCTCAACTGATAGAAATAAAGGCAGAGATTGAACCCGATTACATTGAATAGAAAAAGTCATTCACAAGATTCTAGGGAATAATAAAGGAAAATGACCGTTCGAAATTCGACCGTTGGGCAATTGAATGTGCAGAGGAATTCAAAATGATCAAAACGTACCGATACGGTGAACCATTGCACAGTTTTGTCGCGTACTGGTATTCAAAGCATAGAATTGAATATGCCGTAGAGATCAGCATGACGAGATGATCAAAACGGTATACAGATATCAGTGGTACGACCATCCTATCAAAAGTCGATAATCGGTACCGAAAATGCTGCAAACCTGACAAAAATAAGAGAAACGAAGTAATAGCAGTCCAAATTAAAAGAAACAAAATATGACATCTCACTCAGAAGATGATTTACAAATTTATTGTATAAAAATATTCAGATTTGGAAAACATTTTATTATCATCAATTATTAACTGATTTAAATTGAAATAAAATTACACAATAAAATAAACTTCCACATTATCTGGTGAAAATTCACCATTTGCTATGTCTAAATAGACGTATTCCAAATAATATATTTTCATTTACAATTTCAATCATTTAAAATTTCACAAAATTCAGTTAATTATGTTATTAAAACTGGTAAAATTTATGGGTCGTACAGAATGCAAATCTAGCAGGTTGGGAAAGCAACTTGCCTTGTTTGATGAAAGCGTTCTTAATAACAGTAATACTTGCAGCCGAAGTATCTGACTGTTGGCAAGCCCTCATTATATGGACACGTGAATTGATATGTTGAGCATGAGCCTTTGCACTTCTATATTGCTTACTACATAAAGAAAAGTTGTATGACATTGGTTTTTCACTCAACTTATTACATTCTTCTGCTATAGTAGCTTGCCTAGCCAGAAATAATGCTTCAGTTACTCTTGGCACACCTGCTACCTGTTTTAATCATGTGCATAGAAAATGAATGAATGTAGAAACACGGTAAATGAGCAACAGAAAGAGTTAAGTAACCTCAACGGTTAACTGGGCACAGCTTTTGCACTACATGATGCGCGGTTTTTACACTACATGATGCAGATACGATGAGCTAAAATAAATATTAGATTTGAAGAAGCAAAAGAATTGCTAACTACATAGCTACCTTTAAAATTAATTAAATGGGAGAAGCAAAAAAAATTGTTTGGAAAGTAATTGCGTTGGAGAAACAAAAAACTAAAACTTAAAAAACTAAAATAAAAAATAAACTTGTCCGATAATCCTTTGGCAAAATTATACATTAAAAGGGTATTTCGAACAATTTTATGTTCAAAGGACAGGAAAAAGGAACAATCAAAATCATTATTCGAAAACGTAAAATTTACCTTGCGTTTGAGATTGTAGCGATGCCATTTAGATTTATAATGGAATTTCTGCTCTTCTCCCGCATCGAATTCTTTGTTACATGCGTTACACATTAGCACCACCATGGGCTCTCTCTTTCCTGGAGAAAGAATTAGAGAACATACATTTATGTGCTTTTTGAGGTCGTGGCGGCTACAAATGGAGTTATTTGGAACCAGTGATCTATTGGGGTTGTTGTAGGTTGTTAGATTATCGGACTAGCTTCAAGCACAATTATGCTAATGAATAACACATTTATATTATAATTTATACTTTTACATATATGTGTGTATAGAATTATGAATATATGAGAAAAAATGTAATATTTATATATGTGGGTGGTGTGTGTCTATACAACACCCCCTCCCCCTCCGACACACATACATATATCTGTGTTTGTAGAATTATGAATATATATATATATATATATATATATATATATATATATGCGTGTGTGTCTCTCTCTATGTGTGTGTACGTATGTATATGTGTATGTGCGCCCACATACATGCAACATAGATATCTACTACATTAGGTAGCCAAGAAGAGAAACACTTAGGAGTTCCGATCTAATCCATACAGTTCAAGAATTTCAGTTTCAGTGTTGAATTTTGTTGTTTATTTTTCGTATATCTTTTAACTGATCAATGATTTTTTAGGGACTGGTTCATAATGACTGAATCAAACAATGGATTCAAACAAAAAATGTAAATTAAAATTCAAGTAAAACTGCAGTATTAGGTATATTTAACCAAATAAAACAAAATACTAATTAAACTATGTTAATACCTTGTCAATGAATCTTACTATTGCATACTAAATCACTTTAATTTTGATGTTCATGTGATATTGATTAAGATGATAATAATTCTCAAGTCTATATTTATCATAAATGCAACAATTTTGTGAGCTCAACATTCATTCTACATCAATTATTAATATAGTTAGTTGAAGAATTAGGAGAAACTAAAGTGTGCAAACCTTGAGTTTTGAGTGGCTAACCTGTCAACACAATAACAAATGTCTAGATTAAGGGCCTGAATGGAATAATTAACTTATAGTAACAAATATATGAATAGATAGATAAATGTAAATTCGAGAGTACTTTTGAATGATGACATCGTAACAGATAATGTGATCAAAGAAAATATATTTAAATATCATTAAGAAATAGATGGCATTAAAAAAACATAAACAAATGAAACAACTTGTTAAAGGACTATATTTTATTTATACATGATAGCATAATGCAAACTCATAGCCCAAACACATTCCATATTAAAGATCATAACGCATGAAATTATTGTTCTATTACTTCATGACTACTGAGTTGTCCATAATTCAGAGGAAGAACAGCATAAAACACATATGGATAAAGTATGAAGTCATGGTTGCTTGACATTATAACTCAATCCACGATAAATCCAATGCTTTAAAATTTAAATACTACACGAGTGAATAAACTAAAACATTACTTAGATCTGATGCTTCATGAATCAATCGAAATAGTAGAAAATAATCTAGAATAATATGTGCAATCGGTTCTTTAAAGTAAGCCAAAATAATTATGAATTAATACAAGCAATCAGATACAGGAAAAATGGAGAAATAAAAACCCTTATATTTTCTATAATCCATATAACCTTCTTGCTTCATTTTAATCGTATAATGAATTGTACTATCAAGGGGCCCGATATAACTGAGTTTTGCCACCTCTTCTCTAGAACTACTTCTTTAATAAAAGGAAAATAATATTTCACCTAAAGAAAACTCAAATTAAAAGAGAAGGGGAAAGAAATCTAATAAAAAATATTGTTTTTCCTATATGAATCAGGGACAGGTGTCCACTAATTTAATTGATAACTATATTAAGTTTCCAAAACAGACAAATAATATTCAGAATTATTAGTTATCTTTAAGTAACCTAATAAAGATTGAGAGAACTATGTTACAGTGGATTTTTAAGCTTTGGTTTGCTACCAACATCAACCTTTTTCATTATTTAAGAGACAAAACAAACATTGCCATTTGCGTCCAAACTTATCCTTCGGAGAAATCAAACAATCAGTTTTAATAAACATCTCATTGAGAATTAAGATTTGGCAATGTACCTAATATTAAATTTTCCAAACAAAGAAGCATCAGATAAAACTTACAGATGGTAAAAACAGCTATCTAAATTGGGTCTTATAAAGGAACACTTGATTGTCCTCAATATTCATCTCAAGGAATTAATGAACTATATGCAAAATTAAAATTTACATAAGGTAATGACCGATATTTTTATTCCAGTTAAAATTTACTATAGGTATTTCCAAGCTATCTCAAGAATTGAAATTTAATTGATAACGAAACTCAAATAACACACAAATAATGTGAGTATTTGAAATATTTCATAAATTGTATGACTTACAAAAATATTACTCATTTAGAGTTAGACTTAAGAATGAACGAAAATAGCCAATGATGTGATACAAACCAATCGAAATCGAAGATAAATAATCAACAATAAAAAATAGAAAACAAAATTGGGAAAAGAGAAAGGTCACCCAAATTACCGACATTCGACTATGGTTGGAATCTTCAGATGAATCAATTTCATGTCGTCCTTAGTTCATCATTTAGTTGAGGTGTACTCATTAGCAAAACTGATTTGATACCATCGCGCAAGAGAATAATCTAATATGCAGCAGATTGTAACCCTACCTAATATTCATTTTGTCCAGACAAAGAAGCATAAGATAGAAACTTACAGATGGTAAAAACAGCTATTTAAATTGGGTCTTATAGAGGAACTCTTGATTGTCCTCAATATTCATCTCAAGGAATTAACGAACTATATGCAAAATTAAAATTTACATAAGGTAATGATTGATATTTTTATTCCAATTAAAATTTACTGTAAGTATCTCTAAGCTATCTCAAGAATTGAAATTTAATTGATAACAAAACTCTGATAACACACAAACACTATGAGTATTTGAAATATTTCTAAGTTGTATGGCCTACAAAAATATTACTCATTTTGAGTTAGACTTAAGAATGAATGAAAATAGCCAATGATGGAATATAAACCAACCGAAATCAAAGATAAATAATCGACAATAAAAAATAGAAAACAAAATTGGGAAATGAGAAAGGTCACCCAAATTACCGACAATCAACTAAGGTTTGAATCATCAGATTGATCAATTTCATGCCATCCTTAGTTCATCATTTACTTGAGGTGTACTCGTCAGCAAAACTGATTTGATACCATCGCATAAGAGAAGAATCTAATATGCAGTAGATTGTAACCCTTTTGACCTTAGTAGACAAAGAGTAGGGTTGTTGATGATTTGTTTTGGAATGGTTACAGGGGATTTGATTTCAACCTCAAGTAGTAAAAGGAGTAAAAGGAGTGGTGTTGATAGGGTAATGGAGGGATAGGGGTTCAGCGATGTATAGAGAAACATGGGAGAACATGCGGATGGGAGGAGAAAGAAAATGTTGGATTCTAGGGTTAGGTTTAGGGTGGAGAGAGCAGAGAAGGAGATGCATGGAATAATAAAAATAAAATCATAGGAAGGGCACGAAGATAAGAAACTAAGAAGCGACCGTTCATTTCAGAAAATTCTCAAGGGCCTATGAGCTCTTGAAATGCAACTCAGTAATAATATATATATATATTACAAAAATGATTTAATAATTCCTAAGCTTAACATATACGTAACCATAAAGCAAACATCACTTCATTATACCACACCACCACTTCAGATCAACCATCGCATGGCTTTAAGTTGGAAGCCGTGCGCTAGAGGCAAGGGGAGGGTTGTGGGCTAGGGGCATTTAGGTAATTATGCTATATAATATTTTATTCTATGGTTTTTTCTACAAATACCACCCCTTTTCTCACAAAAATCCTAATGCCATTCCGCTTCTTCTTCATCTTCTTTTTTAGACTTCTAAGAGCCTCTTTAGCGACTTCTTATTCATAAAAAAATATTTTAGAAAAGTTAGAAAAAAATTATATCAAATAAAAGAGAAAAATATATACATTAGTTTATAATATCGATCCACTTCAAAAATAGTTCTAAACACCTCCTCTAATCTTCCAAAGTCCACGGCAACCACCCAACACCACCTAGGCCGAGAGCACCAAGGCTAGGCTGAGCCAGTTCAAGGGTCCAAAGCTCGATTTCGTGGAGTTTAATTTCGTAATAGCGGAGCTATAGCCAATTTTCTGTTAGCTCGAAGGGAAAATAAAAGTGAGAACTCTTAAACTATTACATTATATTTTGGATGATGATATGATGTTTGCAAATGGATGTTTAATATGATTTGATCATCAAGTTTGGATTGTTTCATATGAATGTTGAAAATATATGCAATTCATGGAAAAACACGTCGATAAGCACAAAGGAAATCACTTTCCTTGAATTAATGAAGTGGTGTGTAAGGAATATTAAACCTCTTTGAAAATGGTTTAAAATGAGTTTGAAATGTTTTATAAACATAGTTTTTTGGTGAAGTTTGAATGAGAATGGAAAATTTAGTCAAAAGTAGACGCGTCGCCTAACGGTAGTTCGCGATTTCGCGCCATAAAAGTCAAACGAGTTTAAAAGATGGAATATAGCTTGTAATTTTTTGGGATAAGACTTTTTCAAACTATTATATCCATAATTTTCCAACAAAGAAAGAAAATCAAGATTCTGATAAGTAGATTTTGAGATATGAGTAAAAAAACATTATGAAAAATCGCGGTTTTGCAGTTCGGAATCCAAAAATGGATTTCTTTGAAAACGATATTTGAAAATTGTTTAAAAATGTGGAATAAATCTTATAAATCATTTAAAATGCTTTAAAAGTGATTTGAGTAATAAAAGTGAATTTTCAAATGATAAAAAGTCGTTTTAATCAATATAGCTTCAAAAGGAACTTTCCGCAGCAATCTTCGCAGCACTTTTCTATAACTTTTGAAATATAGTTTTAAATGTAATGTTTCTTTTCCAAACCGTTTATAAATGTTTTTAAATGGTTAATAAAGTATTTTAAAGGTAATTTGAAGGATTTATGGAATGATTAAATGATTTAGGGTCGATCGTATAACTTAACTGCCTTTTGGGGGTCAAAGAGATAGTGTCTAGGCTTGAGTTTGGAAAACCAGTTTCCTGCTCTCCCTGGCTAACTGGACTGGTCCGATGGAGGGGATAGTAAATTTAATTTACTTGGATCAAAATTTTCCAAAGAATAAAAAATAATATTTTCCAGATTTAAACAACTTGGAGTTTATATAGATAATCTTCTTGTACTCGGTGTTAAAGCCCGAATAGGGAACTCGTACTATTCATGAAATTTAAAAGGTGATTTCACCATTATTCTACCCACAGTATTTGTTGAATACAGGAATTGATATTGAGTAGAATTAGATTATTTCTATAGATTCTACTCACTTAATATTTACTAGTTTTGGACTGGCATCCTAGATAATATGGTTTTAACTCAACCAAAATTATGAATTTTTGAATTAAGAATCTTTGTTAATATTTAAATGAAAAAAATTGGAAATGTTCTCCTAAGTGAAAAAAATGAAAAGATTTCGATTTATTCCGATTTTAAAAAGGGTTTTAAGTAATCAAATGATTTGATAAGAGAGGTTTGATGATTCTGTATATATCAGAAAGAATGTCATAGAAATATGTATCTCCAAAAGAGATTTTGACAAAAAGAACTTAATCAAAGAATGATTCCCTATTCACAGAACCTCTTTTTATCGAAGATTGGTTCGAAGGAACCGAAGTCGGATATGGGGTAAATCCCTATCCAAAAACCACTTTGAACCAATGTATGCGTCCGAAAAATGAAGACATGATAAAGAAAAGGAAGGATGAAGACATAGGATTTTCGAGGTGAAAGGACTACTTGTTGATAATTCTGGTTGGCTCTCAAATACTAAAGTAGCAGTGGTCCCTTCATTTTTGAAACTCTTTAGGCTGCAAGGACTTTTTGCTACTAATCCTAGGGATAATTCCCGGTAGGATGTGGTAGGAGAGTGCCTTCCGTTTCGTTCAATCCCACGAACTTGTATGGATGGATGTCCAACACTGCATTCTTGAGATTTCATAATTGACTTTTATAACCATACTTCTTTCTGGTGGTGGAGAAGGCAACTTCTCTTAGCTTAACACCCTTCTTTGATGTTAGGAAATCAATTCCTTGGTTTCGATGATCACAACTATGCATTGGAAAACAAATGTACATATACAGGAAGTTGATATAGTAACATCACTAAAGAGACAAGAACAAGACTCAAAAGAAGTATCAAGAGGCTACAAGTCGAGAGAATTAGAAAAGAAATGATAAAGGCACAAGAAAAGCAACATGCACTAATCCAGACGTCTGACTGCACTGCCCAGACGTCTGGTTAAGATCTCTGGTTCACAAACTCAGAAGAAACCAGACGTCTGATCCAGAACACAGACATCTGAATGACATCCAGACAGAAAACAGAAATGAAGACCAAACGTCTGGATAATAAACTCAGACGTCTGAATTGCTACCAGACACAAAAAATATATGAAGGCCAGACGTCTGAGGTCATTTTCCAGACGTCTGATTATAGGCTCGACTGTGTATTTTCAAACTCCAACTATCACATCCGAAAAGGCACATCCGCTCCTCTTCACCGCAACTCTTCATCACCAACAGGAGCAACTATACAACGATTGTTAATGAAGGCAACTACACATAGAAACTCTTCACCACTATAAATAGCATCAGGAATTCAAGAGAAAGTTTCACCTTACTCACTTACGCTCTTATCTCTTGTACTCTGATTTATTCCTGATCTATAAGCAATCAACTACCTGTATTTAATCCTTCCATATATACAGAACTTCTCATTCAAATATTCTCTAGATAGATATATATATATTGGAAGCATTTGTACTCAATAGTCAACATCCGTGTTATAGAACACATTCTTGACAAAGAAACTCTGCTATTGTAAACCTGTTCCTCCAGGTCAAGTGAGGGTTAGTTAAAAGGAAATTCTGAAGAGGAGCTTCGGGACTGGACGTAGGACGGGAGGTCCGAACCAGTATAAAATACCGATGTGATTATTTTCATTTACTTTGCTACTATCGTTTATCAAGTTATATTATATAGTTAGCTATTTATACTTGCATATATATATATATATATATATATATCCTATACGATCCACTCATATAGACTTTCAATTGGTATCGGAGCAAGGTTTGTTTAAAAGAACGGTAACACGTTTTTTTTACTCATTCTAATATGGCAAGTATTTTTCAAGAAGGACAATCCACAACACGACCCCCACTTTTTAATGGCTCTAATTATTCATATTGGTCAACACGTATGAGAATTTTTATGGAAGCTAATGGTTTAGAAATTTGGTCAGCCACTCAAGATAAATATGAAGCTCCAACTACTGCTATGAACACATGGACCGATACACAAAAGAGCTTAGCATCAAATAATGCTAAACCTATGAATGTTTTGTTTTGCTCACTAGACAAAAATGAATTTTCACGTGTCATGTTATGTACAACTGCATTTGATATTTGGCGTACCTTACAAATTACACATGAAGGTACAACAAAGGTCAAACAAACTAAAATTTCAATTTTGCAAAACCAATTTTCATCATTTAAAATGAAACAAAATGAAACTATAGTAGACATGTACTCTAGATTTCAAACTATTCAACATGATCTGATGGCATTAGGAGTTTTACTGATTTTGATTTAGTTTCTCGTATACTCAACTCTTTAACACCTGATTGGGAAAGAAAGGTATTAGCTATTGAAGAAGCTAATGATCTTTCTACTCTCAAAGTTGAAGAGTTGATAGGAAATTTGATGTCCTATGAAGCTAATTTGCAGGCACGTAAGGAATTAAATTCGGAGAAGAAGAACATAGCATTTCCATCAATAAAGAATGATGACTCAGATTTAGATGAAGATGAGATGGTATTTATTGCCAAAAACTATAATAGATTCAAGAAATTTAGAAAGATGACCAAGTTTCAAAAAGAAGGAAAGACCAACTCAACAAATCTATCTCAAATTAAGTGTTATGAATGTGATCAATACGGACACATGAAAAAGGATTGCCCAAAACTTAACAATGATAAAAAGAAGAGCAAATTTCAAAAATTCAAAAAGAAGAAAGCTTTCAAAGTAACATGGGATGATACTGATTATTCAACTTCAGAAAGTGATAGCGATAGTGACGGAGAGCAAGCTAATGTATGTTTTATAGCACAAAAAGATAAGGTATGTCCGGAACTTAGCTATAAAGAATTATTTGAACTTAGCATGGAATTAGATGATAAATTTAGGCAAATTAAAAAATTGAACAAAGAATATATAGTAAAAGTAAATAGATTAGAACTTGAAGTAGGAATGTTGAAAGATGAAAAAACTATTTTAGAAGAAGAACTTGAAATATCTCAAGAAAAATTAAGAAATAATGTGATAGAAAATGAGAACATTACTCTAGTAAAAGAAAATGTTGATTTTAAAAATAGTATTGAATTATTGAAAACAGAAAATAGAGAATTAAAAGAAAAATTAGATAAAATTACCAATAATGTGTCAAAATTCAACAAGGGAAAACAAGATTTGGAAAATCTTATCAAAACATCAAAACCATCGGGTAATAGAAATGGAATAGGATTTAAAAATGTTCTAAACAAAAAGAAAATAATGCTAAAATTTTTAGTTATATAAAGACTAGAAGTTTATCTAAACAAAAATTGAATGTGAAAATTTGGGTTCCTAAAACAAATAATAATTTGATTAGACAAAAGCATATCAGTAATTACTTAGAAAATGTAGTTTATAATAAAAACTATATTTATAAAGGTACTAAACCATCTTGGGTATGGCTACCTTCCTCTAACAATTAGGACCCTAATCAAATATATGGGTACCAATTCAAACATTTTTTATCTTGGAGGTACCCAAAATAAAAAATAAGGAGAAATGGATACTAGATAGCGGTTGCTCCAAACATACGACCGGAAATTCAAAAATGTTATCAAATATAACATACATCGATGGTGGAATGGTAACATTTGGAGACAATTCAAAGGGATTTGTCATAGGCATTGGAGAAGTTATCAACTCTGGTATATCTAACTCTCCTATTATTACAAATGTTTTATTAGTAGAAAATTTAAAACACAAATTGTTAAGCATTAGTCAATTATGTGATAAAGGTTTTCAAATAAATTTTGAAAAAGATAGATGTAATATTTTAGATAATAACAAACAACTCATCTTTGAAGGTTTTAGAAACAAAAATATTTTTGTATTAAACATGAATATTAATAAAAATTCAAACTTATGTTTAATCGCCAAACATGATGATCCATGGTTATGGCATAAACGATTTTGTCATATTAATTTTAAAAATATTAATAAGTTAGCTAAATATGAGTTAGTAAGAGGGTTACCTAAAATAAGTTACAAAGTAGAAAATTTATGTGACGATTGTCAAATTGGTAAACTAAAGAAAAGCTCGTTCAAATCTAAAAATAATATTTCTACAAAACAACCATTAGAATTATTACATTTAGATTTATTTGGTCCAACACAAATAAGATCTATTAATTATAACAAATATGTTTTTGTAATAGTCGATGATTTTTCGAGATATACATGGACTTTATTTCTAAAACATAAAAGTGATACTTTTGGTATGTTTAAAATATTTGCGAAACGAATTAAAACTCAAATGAATTTGAAAATTAAAAATATTAAAAGTGATCACGGAGGTGAATTCGAAAATGATCTTTTTTCTAATTTTTGCAATAAAAAAGGAATAACTCACAATTTTTCTTTTCCTCGTACACCTCAACAAAATGGTGTCGTAGAAAGAAAAAATCGTACATTACAAGAATACGCACGAACATTATTAAATAGTAGTGGATTACCAAAACATTTTTGGGCCGAAGCTATTGCTAAATCTTGTTATGTATTAAATCGAGTAACTATTCGCCCAATGACTAAACAAACTTGTTTTGAAATATTTTTTGGTAAGAAACCTAAAGTGTCATACTTTAAAACTTTTGGCTCAAAATGTTTTATATTAAATACAAAAGATAAATTAGGAAAATTTGATCCAAAAGCCGATGAAGGTATCTTTGTTGGGTATTCGGATCGTAGCAAGGCATATAGAATTTTTAATAAAAGGAATAATACTATAGAAGAGAGCTTACATGTCTCATTCGACGAAAATCCTTTCAAACATCAGACTAATGATGAAGAAGAAATTATTCCACTAACAAATTCAACAAATTCTAGTAATAATGAGGCCAATATACAAAATAACACTATTTTATCATCTCCTAGGATTCTTAAGAATCATCCAATAGATAATATTATTGGAGATCTTAATTCAAGAGTTACTAGAAATCAACTCAATCAAATAAGTCATATAGCGTTTGTATCAAACTTTGAACCAAAGAATTATAAAGAAGCCTCAAATGATAATTTTTGGATAATAGCTATGCAAGAAGAATTACATCAATTTGAACGTAATAACGTATGGGAATTAGTACCAAGACCTGAAGATCAATCAGTAATAGGAACAAAATGGGTATTTAAAAACAAGGCAGACGAAAATGGAGATATTGTTAGAAATAAAGCACGATTAGTTGCTTAGAGCTACAATCAAGAAGAAGGCATAGATTACGATGAAACTTTTGCACCGGTAGCAAGATTAGAAGCCATTCGTACTTTACTCTCTTTTGCAACTCATAACAATTTTAAACTATTTCAAATGGATGTCAAAAGTGCTTTTTTGAATGGTTTTATTAAAGAAAATGTATACGTCGAACAACCACCACTATTTGTTCATGAAAAATATCCCGATCATGTTTTTAAATTACATAAAGCACTATATGGATTAAAACAAGCACCTCGTGCATGGTACGAACGTCTTAAAAATCACCTAATAACATCTGGTTTCCATATAGGAAAAATAGATACAACTTTATTTATTAAAAGAGAAAATAACGATATTTTGGTTGTACAAATTTATGTTGAAGATATCATCTTTGGTTCAACCAACGAAAATCTATGTAATAGTTTTTCAAATATTATGACAAATGAATTTGAAATGTCACACATGGGAGAATTAAATTTCTTCTTAGGATTACAAATAAAACAACTAGAAAATGGGATTTTTATTCACCAAGAAAAATATTGTAACGATTTATTACATCGATTTAAAATGGATAAAACTTCAAGCAAACCAATACCAATGAGTACCACTATTCACTTAGAAAAGGATGAAAATGGAAAAGATTTTGATGAAAAGTTATATCGAAGCATGATTGGTTCTTTACTATATTTAACAGCTAGTCGACCAGATATTATGATGAGTGTATGTCATTGTGCTCGATTTCAATCAAAACCAAAAGAATCTCATCTACGAGCTGTTAAGCGCATTTTACGTTATTTATCTAGTACTAAAGATTATGGTTTGTTTTATCCTAAAGGATCATCTTTTGAACTTGTCTCATATAGCGATGCGGATTTCGGTGGTTGTAGAACAGACCGTAAGAGTACTAGTGGAACATGTCATTTTATCGGACAATCTTTAGTTTTATGGTTTAGCAAAAAGCAAAATTGTGTTTCTTTATCTACTTGTGAAGCCGAATACATCTCCGCAGCTCTAGCATGTGCGCAAGTAATATACATGCAACAAACCCTAATGGACTTTGGTGAAATTATCAAAAAATCTCCAATATATTGTGATAACACAAGCGCTATAAATTTGTCAAAAAATCCTGTTAATCATTCACGAACCAAACACATAGATATACGACATCATTTTTTACGAGACAATGTTGAAAAAGGAACTATCTCTTTAGAATACGTAAGTACCGAAAATCAAGTAGCCGACATATTTACAAAACCATTAAACGAACAAACTTTCATAAAACTCAGACGAAGTTTAGGAATTTGTTCACTTCAAGATCTTAACTAAAATTGAATTAAAAACTAAATTTAGTTCACCTCTTCATTACCACAAATTAATGAATCTATGAACCATTAAAATTTTAGAAAATTAGTTCTCCTATAAAAAACATTTTCATCATATATATATACACATGTTTACATCACAAATATATACAAAATATCAAATTCTTAAAATTTAGAAAACCAATGTCTTTCGGGAGTTCCTATATATCTATCTCTGTCTCCACACCATCAACGGACAGCTCAGTAGACACACCACAATGCCTTCCGACACCTACACCAAAGCAAGAACCGACAAATAGGTGGTCCTCGTATCATACGGGTTTTACTCCAGAGAATAAGAAAACTAAAAGATCCTTGTTTATTTCTCCTAATACAAAGGAGAAAATTGATGAAATTCATCATTACCAAAAACAACAGATGGATCTTCAACGAGAGCTTTATTTCGAACAGAAAGTTACGGCACGAAGGCTAAGTTTTCTAGAACAAGTGGCGATGAAGTTTTTCTCATCCCGAAAGAAAGATGTACATAAACCACTACCAAAACCTTGTAGTTCATTAGATCCATCTTCTTCGTATCGCACTCCTTCAGATCCTTCCCCAAGACGATATTCTGGCTCCCTACGGACCCACGAACGTAGGAATATATGGTCTCCACTTAAACCATGGAGGGATAACGACTTAGGAAATCCTAAAACTCCGTCGCCTAATAAATACATAAATCAATTTAATTATTGTATATATGTATATGTTATTATATTTTACGATAACAAAGATCTCTATTATCAACATTTGATAAATAAATATAACCATCAATTTTCGACTATTTTTTAGCAAAACTGCTCCTTTCAGACGTCTGGCTATGGTCTTCAGACGTCTGATCCACTGATATATGTCACAGTTTTAAGCAATGTGCATATGTCAGACGTCTGATATACCCCTCAGACGTCTAGAATGAAGTTCTGTCTTCTCCAAGTTACATTCAGAATATTTCAGACGTCTGAAATAATATCCAGACGTCTGACTTTGTTCTCTGGTTAAACATTTAAACCAAATCAGACGTCTGTGTTTAATTTCAGACGTCTGATAAATCTCTCTGCCTCTAAATTTTTCAAAATGTGTCAAACCATACGTCTAACACATAACAAATAGACGTCTGTTTGAATCTTCTGTATAATTTTTAGGGCAAACCAGACGTCTATTTTCAAATTCAGACGTCTGGAATTCAATCGATCTTTATTATACCCCCAAAATAACGTCATTTTTTCACTTTTCAAACTCAAATCAAATTTTCGTCCCTGCCGATTTGCAATTCAATTTCAAACTCCACATTATTTCAAACCGAAATCACAATGCCTCCTCATACAAAGAACATCAAAGCTCCAAAACACAAACAGGATCAACCTA
Source organism: Allium fistulosum (assembly GCA_030737815.1). Lineage (NCBI taxonomy): Eukaryota > Viridiplantae > Streptophyta > Magnoliopsida > Asparagales > Amaryllidaceae > Allium > Allium fistulosum. The sequence continues at coordinate 269,528,444 of CM060902.1, read as the reverse complement.
CGTCATCTTCAAACCCTCAGGTGTGTTCAGATGATCAAATCGAACGATGGATGCTCAAGGCGCCTCATTCGATTAAAAGGTATCAAGATATTCAAAAGAAAAAACTTCATATAGGACCTTTCTATAATCTACTTAAGTTTCCTATGTATGATCTCGATGAACTTTGTGAGAATGCTGGATTGGACACTTTAATTTCTTTTACATCCAATGACGTTCAAATAGATCAACTGGCTATATTCTTATTCTACGCCAATCTAGATAGCACTGCAGTTTGGAATACCGAAAACGAAGACAACTGGCTATGGTCAAGCGTTTATGGAAATACTATTCGTTTAACTCCGGGAATAATAGGAAGAACTTTGGGATGCTCCGACACCGGCGAGGATCTACACAACATCCTGGATATGCGTTTTAAACCCAGGAATAATATCACTCATCAAATATGGGAGGATGAAATGCCGAAATTTGCTTCAAAACACTTACGTCCAAAAGCTCGACTCTTGACAAGAATGATAATCAATACAATTGTTCCACGCATGGGTAGTCATGAACAAATCACCGAATTGGAACACAAAGCTCTCTATGCCCTTTTTAGTGGAACTCGAGTTAATTGGGCCAAATTCATATTCGATGAACTTAAGAAATTTTGGAATCAATCGCGACCATCGATCATTTACCCAACTTATATTATGAAACTTCTTCGTGCAAACAATATTTTGTCTTATCTATCAACCTTCGAAGAAATTTCACCTAAGTATGCCTCCACAAAATTCTTCTCCTTGATGCATTTACCCGAAATTCCACCGGAATTCATGTCCTTCGACGATTGGACTCACCATCAACAATCTAGAAGGGCTGATCCTCCTCCTCAAACCCATATTGATCCATCTCAAGAAGAAGAAAAAAATCGGGAAAACACTCCCCCACCTCCCGCTTCATTTGAATATCCGGGACAAGATGACATTCTGGAAACTCGAACGGAAACAAACCAAAATGAAAGCGTTCGAGATCTAATGCTTCGAAATCAACAAATCTTGTCTCAGATTCAAAAAATTCTAGCAAAACGAATCGACAGCTTCGAGACATCTTTTGCTACAAGACTAGCCACAGTCGAAGAATCTCTTTCGACTGTTTTATCAGTTCTCAAGGAGGTACTTCAACAAGTACATAATCCATCTCCATCCTCAGAAGATTGGACAACTCCTGTTCCTTCTCCTCCCGCAAAACATTCCAAACTATTCGAGGGTGAATCATCTAAAGAAGCTTTGACATATCCTTCAAAGACTAACACTTCTGACAAAATAGAATCAAAGGAAGATGATCCAAAACAAGCTTCTCCTAAGCAACTCTAGAATATAGGATTTGTTGTCTTTTTTTTATTCAAATCTATGAATGTACCTCCTTCATATTATTAATGCAAATTTCTTTTTTGGCTTGAACTTTTATATATTATTTTTGATAATGTCGAAGGGGGAGAAATATAGAAATAAACTTAAAATAAAATTAAGCACATATTCAGGGGGAGATTTAGAATATATATATAAGTACATTGAATAGTTGTCATCATCAAAAAGGGGGAGATTGTTAGGAAATCAATTCCTTGGTTTCGATGATCACAACTATGCATTGGAAAACAAATGTACATATACAGGAAGTTGATATAGTAACATCACCAAAGAGACAAGAACAAGACTCAAAAGAAGTATCAAGAGGCTACAAGTCGAGAGAATTAGAAACAAATGATAAAGGCACAAGAAAAGAAACATGCACTAATCCAGACGTCTGAGTGCACTGCCCAGACGTCTGGTTAAGATCTCTGGTTCACAAACTCAAAAGAAACCATACGTCTGATCCAGAACTCAGACGTTTGAAAGACATACAGACAGAAAACAGAAATGAAGACCAGACATCTGGATAATAAACTCAGACGTCTGAATTGCTACCAGACACAAAAAATATATGAAGGCCAGAAGTCTGAGGTCATTTTCCAGACGTCTGATTATAGGCTCGACTGTGTTTTTCAAACTCCAACTGTCACATCCGAAAAGGCACATCCGCTCCTCTTCACCGCAACTCTTCATCACCAACAGGAGCAACTATACAACGATTGTTAATGAAGGCAACTACACATAGAAACTCTTCACCACTATAAATAGCATCAGGAATTCAAGAGAAAGTTTCACCTTACTCACTTACGCTCTTATCTCTTGTACTCTAATTTATTCCTTATCTATAAGCAATCAACTACCTGTATTTAATCCTACATATATACAGAACTTCTCATTCAAATATTCTCTAGATAGATATATATATTTGAAGCATTTGTACTCAATAGTCAACATCCGTGTTATAAAGCACATTCTTGACAAAGAAACTCTGCTATTGTAAACCTGTTCCTCCGAGTCAAGTGAGGGTTAGTTGAAAGGAAATTCCGAAGAGGAGCTTCGGGACTGGACGTAGGACGGGAGGTCCGAACCAGTATAAAATACCGGTGTGATTATTTTCATTTACTTTGCTACTATCGTTTATCAAGTTATATTATATAGTTAGTTGTTTATACTTGCATATATATATATATATATACATATATATATATATATATATCCTATACGATCCACTCATATAGACTTTCATTTGAGACGTATGAGCTCGGAGGTTGTATGTTTGTGGAAGTCAATGGTGATCAATGGAATGGCGATGTGGCATTTAAAGTAAATGTGCTAAGTAAGAGGTAATCGTTACCTCAGGCCTCACACCCGGAAATGACCAAAACGGTGTAGATGGGTTAAGGCTATGTGGTTCGCAACCATTAGGATATGATCATCCCGTTCTAGGTATATTTCTACGCGCTATGAATTTTGGGTTTAAATTAATGTGGATGTATGCTACGAGGGCCCTCGAATAGGTCGGTAACGACCGGGGTGATGACATACTCGGTACTATCTAGGAAGAAGTAGGCCAGTCTTGTGTTGGTAGAGGACCATCAGTTAGGCCTCGGTACATTCCTTTAGAGATGTACTATCGAAAGATAGTCCCTTCACCTGATCATTTGTATGGAAACCCATTCTCCAATAAGAGCCTATACGATTTTAGATGTAGAAAGCCTTGTATTACAAGGTGGTATGCTGGATTTTAATAATGTAACAATTTCGGCTAAGATTAATAAGTTTATTTCCAAATGTTTTTAAAGATATATCATTAAAAATAATATCAAGTGATTTTACGTAATAATGATTTGGTTATCATAAGGTAAAAACTCGTTCCGTGTTTATGGGTGGTGTGGTCTTACGAGATACCCTTTTTGTTTTCAAAATGTGTATTTTCAGTTCTCACACCAGTCACATGACTAACCCAGAGTTTATTTTCCTTTTCCTTAAACTCTAGGTTCCCTAATTTTCCTTGGCAACCTAGTAGTCAGGTTTAGTTTAGAAGGAAGCTGGAGGGACCTCGAAGCATGGATTCAAAAGATTTTACTAAAGATGTTTGTCTACTTCCACCACACTCTTGTACTATGGTATTTCGCATTTGTAACGATAGAAATTTATAACTGTCCATGTTTCTGACTCTGATAATTTTTCCTCTCTTGACCAAAGAAAAAAATAAAATAGAAAACCTAGCCTCCATCTCTTCAAAATAAAAAGAAAAATTAATAGAGCCTTAAAGGGAGACTAGCAAACTTTATTCAAGGACAAGTAATTTAGAATTCAAGAAGGAAATTTCTAACAACCAATGTGTTGGCGATAGGAATGATCCAAGGTACATGTATTATATAATTATACATATGTAATGATAGATTCCTATACTCTTCTCTTGCTTCTAATTTCGGCCATGATGTAACGACCGGCCTTTTTGGACGTTTTAAGCAGACATACATGCCAGACTCAAACCATTCAAAAGGATAGATTGGTATGGGGTAAAATAAGTAAAAGAGAAAGAAATAAAACAAATACAGAATCTCGCAACGGAATGACAAAATATAATAATCAAATAACAGTTCATGAAGCTGTTTTATAAATACATTTGATTTTTCTTTTACAACACAAAAATCAGAGTTACATAAAACAGAAATAAATAAATAAATGCAGCGGAACAACATGATGCAGTGGAATAAATGAAATAAATAATAGTACTATATCTTCATCTTCGTCCTCCAGAAATAAGGTCTTCAACCCTGAAATGCTCAGGCTGACCCGAGCGAATTGAAAAGACAAAACACTCGAGTCAGAACTAAAAGATATTTTGTAAGTTAAATCAACGGTAAACATGAGTGCGACGACGTCAGAGATGTTTACGGGGTTTGACATCTCCTATCCAGTGTCTAACGTGAGTGCAATAACTTAAGAGATGTTCGGGATTTACATCTCCTAAGGATCCGTTAAACTATATACTATGTAGTACAATACGCTATTATAATAGTGTCTACAGTACAGTAAAGTATTAAAATAGAATTAAGGCGTTACCCATATCCCTCTTAACACATTTTTATATATTCCCGTAGTCTATACAGATACTGTAAGCCCCACCAAACCGGTGGGATACTCAGGGAGCACTCCATAGGTACGGTACAAAACAAACTCGTAGAAGGCGCGATAAGGCATGCAACTAGGCACTCGAGGCAATGCCTAGGGTAGATATACCAATTGCACTCCTGGACTGGTGGTAACGCATAACAACTGCTACCGCCCACCTTGGACACACTCCCATAATCAAATTCAAGGGGTGGCCACCAAATCAATCACAAAGTCAGAATATAGTACCGAAGAAATGTGCCCGATAGAAGGAATGACCTCACTTGGCCCGGTATAGTTCCTGTTTTAGCCACATCAAGCTGACTCACGGGAGTCAGGGTCACGTAAATACCTCATACAGAATCGTTCACCAAACCATCCTACTTTATTTCTGGAATCTCCACCACGTAGAAATTTGTTAAAGTGGTTTTCGGCATTAGCAGAGAGTATGACAATATCTTATCCTGATCTCTTTAATAACCAAACGCTTATTTCACACCAGATGGTTCTTTTACATTTGAAGAAGGTAAATTCACAATTTATATCAAAATATCACATTCGATTTCAAATCATATCTCTTTCGAAATCATATTCACTTTCAAAACTATATTCACTTTAAAACCCGTATTTACTTACAAAATCATATTCACTTTTGAATTTATCGATGAGATAGGTTAATTAAATTCTAGTTCCAAATTCATCGTATTTACTCAAATATGTCATTTCATAAAATGGTATCAATTCCAAATTCCAACTTAGGTTGTATCATCATCGAGGATTTAAACATAATTACTTCAACTTTACACAGTCTGCAATTTTAGAAAAATATTTTAGATAGTCATAAATAGTTTTTAATAGTTTAAATAGATTAAAATAGTTTAAATAGTAAAATAGTTTAAATAGATTTAAATTTGATTTAACTAGATTTAAATTGATTTACATAGATTAAATATATATTTAATAGATTTAATTAGTTTTAAAATGATTTAAATAGATTAATTATAGATTAAATAGATTTAAATTATATTAAGTAGATTTTTAAATAGATTAAATAAATTTAAAATAGATTAAATAGATTTAAATTATATTAAATTGATTTAAAATAGATTAAATAAATTTAATTAGTTTAAAATAGGTAAAACAGATTAACTTGGATTAAATAGGTTATAATAAATTAAAATAGTTTTAATTGATTAAAATAGTTTAAATTAATTAAAAATAGATTTTCAAGGTTATAACCAAACATTTCCAATAACTCAATTTCTGATAAATTCATTTATATTTGACACTTCAACTTTGAAATTCCAATTTAAATCCTTTGAACAATTCATTAAATCAATTCCAATATCAGCATTTACACTTGGATTAACGAAATAGTTTCAGTTTATATAAATCAATTTCTATTTCAAAACACCAGTTAACTGAATTCAAAATTTTAAAGATTCAAAAATCATTTGATTTAACCAATTCGGTGTCCGTATATAATTTTCTACCCTAGGATCAAGTGATACAGATATTTATCATTTCAATCCGCAATTTAAAATTTTACAGTTATATATCATTTCAAACCGCAATCTCGAATTAAATAAAATCCATAAAATCGCTCGAGTCTATCATTTCAACTCATAATGAATTTTCCTTAATCTATAGATCATTCGGGTATGTATCATTACAACCCATAAGGAACTTGCAGTGTTATAACAATATAAAACACAACATCCAGTCATCCAATATCAACAATCAAACATCCATCCCAATCATCATCCAAATCGATCAATAAACATCAATAGATAACTGATAATCAATAACAGGTATTAAATTGACAATTTAAATTCAATATTAAATTAAACGATGATTAAATGCAATAAAAGTCAAATTTAAATAGAATGACAATTTAAACATACCAAAGATCAATCAATTGTAACAACCCGAGTTTTTCTAACACGAAAAACCGGACCATTTAGTTAAGAAGAAGAGGTAGAAGAAGAAAAATAGAAAACAACAGCAGAATCTCACATACGCAGCGGAATAAAATATAATATATATCAACAGGTCTTTACACAAATCAAACTGTATCTGTATATATATATATACATCTAAATACATCATCAGAGTACATCACATCAATATCATACAACTGAATACACAGCGGAAAAATAATAGCAAGTACGAGAGTACGTATCGTCACCCAGCTCGTCTTCTGAGCTCCACATCATCATATCCTGTAACCTATAATACTCGGTCTGACCCGAGCATCATATAAAACAATACCCGAGTCAGTCTGGAAAACCAGCGTGAGAAAATCACACTCAAATTGATTATTAAAGTTTCAAAATCCTTTGAAAACAAAAGCATCTCGTAAGACCACGCCACAAATAAACATGTCGGGTTTTTACCTTACGATAGCTAAACACTTTATATCAAAAACCTCTGATATTATAATAGTGTCTACAGAAAGTAAACTAGAATCTAGCTGAAATGCTTGCATCTCACGTTTCAGCAATAGTTGGGCACAATCAAAACCGTACAGGCACGTAGGGAGAATGGATTTCCAACGAATGACTACGCACTAGGGTACCACCTGTCACAGTACGTGGCCTAGATCACAGTACCGAGGAGTACGCCCGCTCCCCTGCAACACAAGGCCGGAACCATCCCTTACTGGATGATCCCGAATAAAATCACCCCACGGTTGGGATCAGCAACCGCACCACTAAGCCGAAATAAAAAGGGACATCTAGACAGGGATGACCTTACCCTCCAGTGGGAGCTACCCACGAAGCCTTGCTGCATAACCCCTGATTTTCAGTCATTCCCGGTTGATGAGGTTCGAGGCTAAACGATACCTTTTAGAGAACATATCCCTTAGAATGCCCATCGTCCGCTGACGATGTTTCGCAAGCATTCGTCCATACCAGTCCGTCCTGGGTTTGAACGGAACCGAAGGCACTACTCCTACTACATCCATTTTGGAAATATCCTCAGGATTAGTAGCGACTAGCCCTTGCATTTCATAGCTCCATCTTCGACTCCGAAATCGTTACACGAAACGTACAAACCGGATCGAAGTGGTATTCGAGTCTCCAGACCTAGAATCCCGGTATACGGAAACTCGATCCCGGTCTCTTCGAAACGATCAGCGCATTGGCCAATATTGATAGTCGGTTATTTAACTATCAATTAACATCCACAAGCAACCATCACACAATTAAATAATTTCCCACATTATTTATTTGTCCAAATATCTTTCCAAGATATAATTCCGAATTTTCAAAACTCATTTGAAAACAATTTCAAAATAGTTTCCGCTTACGGAATACATTTCCAAATATTTATTTCCTCTGAAACACCAAGTACAAAACACTTAGATTTTAAAATAATCTTAAAACACTTTACTATAAATATACTTAATAATATTGAAATTTAAAAACTACTTTAATACCTTAACAAAATATATACTTAAGAAATATTTAAAATGAAACCACTTTACAAATATAAACTAAATTTCTCTTTTTAAAATATAATACCAAATCACTTTTATATAATTATTACAATAATAGATCTTTGAAAATACTACTTTAGGTTTAACATTTAGAAGTAATAGATTCTCTAAAATATGCTTTTTAAACCATATTAAAACTTTTAACTTATATTTAAAATTGCTTTGGAAAAACATACTTGGCTATCCAGATAAATACACTTCTCTTCACATCTTTTAATAATAAATCAACATTTATTTTTAAACCAATTCATATTCCTTTTATAAATTCCCATCTTGAATTTATATTCAAATATCCACTATATTTTATTTTACTTTATAAACCCAGTTCATATCTCCAAAATCTCACTTCTCTTTTAAAATTCCAATTTTAAACAACTAAATCAATTTCCAATTGATTTTCCAATTTACTTTACTTTACTTTGAAATAAATTTCCTTTACTACTTCATTTATTTCAAAATACATTAACTTTTAGATTTATTCCTTTATTTGAGTTAAAACCCCTTTTAACTGAAAATACAAATTTTAAACTTCCAAAATTCCTTCTTTAGCCTTTAATTAAATTTAATCCTTACATTCAAAATAAATCCTTTATTCTTTAAATTTAATATCACTTTAGTTTAAAGTTAATATTTCCCTTGTTATTTCGAAATTCCCTTATTCCAATTCACTTGAATTATTTACTTAAATTTTACTCTTTTATTTCTTTCAAAATCCAATTCAATATATTTTGATAACCCCTTTTATTGAAATATTCAATCCAACCATATCATCCAATATTTCAATCATAAATAAAATCATCACAGGATATCAATATTCATAGAACAGAATATCAAATAATCTAAATAATTTTGAGGAATCCAGTTGGATCCCTCCAACCTGTTTCCCTGCATCCACAGACGTTAGCACAATACCAATTCCACTTCGAGGTGGAATATCGCGGTATATGGGATTTATATAAAAATCATCCGCTATTATGCGGCGCATAGGGTCTCATCCGCTATATAAATGCGGGAATATCAACAACTCAAATATATACATATGCCAATATGTATATATTGCTATATACTACTATATATATAATATAGCATATTCAATCAATGCAATCATCCAATCAATTATTTAAATTTAACCATTTAAATTTAAAATAAAATTCAACTGAGTGAGATTAACTCACCTTAATTTCCGTTTGCGAATTCGATCCAAACTGACTTGTCACTCCACAATTCCAGACCTTATACAAACATTATATGAATTTATTAATATCTGAATAAATTGACTAATTAAATTCCAATTGATAATTTAATTTATCCGTAATTTATTTTTATTGTAAATAAATACCTTTAAAGTTTTGGCAAATCTCTTTTAACAAGTATTTTCTAGTTACCAAAAATTCATAAGTTAAATAAATTGATTTCCAATTTAAAACTAAATTTAACTAATTCTTTATTTAAACAAACAAGTAAACTTCCTAACTAATACTTTTCTTTACTGTTAAATTTCTTTCTGGTAAATGCATATATAAGGTTATTAAATCGAAAGAATAAATCTCGTACCTCAACTCGATCGACCAGAACGCCACACACCAGCCCACCCTTAGCACGCTGCCTCGAGAACCGCACGCCACCAACCACCGTTCGATTCTCAGCCTCCATCACTTCGCAGCTTCACTATAGACAACCACCGCACTTCAACTCGAGAGCGACCCCAGAGCCACCAAAGTTCGCCCTGACCAACACCTCCATCCCAGTACTATCGCCGAGGTCGACCATAATCCCTCCAGCCCACAGTCGAACGCGAGAACAAACGCCTCCAACTCGAATTTGAACGCGAAACCCCCCTTCCATCATCGATTTGAAAGAAACGTCGCCCTCATGCTTCAATCGCGATGCGATCGCCAGGTCGCCGTGAGTCTATCTTGCGATCGACATCGCAATCGCCCTGCTCTGCTCGACTCGACAACGCGAGTTGGGGTTTTCGTTCTCGAACAGCAGCAGTTGCCACCGTGTTATCTACTCGACTCCGCTTCTCCTCTCGTCGCCGCCTAATTCGCGCCTACCAGGTCCTCAAATCAGTAGTAGAAAATATCGCGTAGGAGCAAAGACGAGCCAACGATGGCTGATGGAATAGCCAAGTTCGCAGCTATGATAAATTAGAAGGCGTTGATTTTCGAAACCCTAGTTGATCGAACAAGGAGGCGACCATGGAATTTATTTTAAAACACTCGGCATATTTTTAAACTTTATCCTTCTCCGTGGAATAAATAAAAAGAAGGAAACACGTGTATGCGATTAGAAAAAAGTAGGTGCCATGTTTCAGAAGACACTGTAGAGTGGTTTGGAAAAGAAAAGAATAAGGATGTAGATAAGGATTTTGTTCAAATATTATATTTGAATTTAAATTTTCGATATAAATTCCTGCGCGTTCCTATATCGTACGCTCCCACATCAACTCCAAATACTACAAAAATTGAAATCCGATAATAACTATCTATTACGAATCCAATGGAACTGGTTTCGTCGAATTCCGAGACTGTGCCTCGGACGGCTATTTTTAAATTCAATTTCAACGATATATTTTTAAAACTGAACAAAACTCTTTAAAATTCCATTTTAAAAGTTCTATCATCTTCAGTATTAACAATATAAATTTTCTGAACCTTTGAACTATTTTTAACAGGCTTAAAATCAAGATTCAATATTTTACCCAATCCCGATAATTAAATTTAATAATTAATTATCCAAATAAATACTGTATTTTTGAAATTAAAGTTAAAATTTAACCTTCGGATATTTAAAATAAATTAAATATTCACATTTCAAATATACAAAAATTCCGGGTCGTCACATTCCTCCCCCCTTAAAAGAATTTCGTCCCCGAAATTACCAGTTAAGAGAAATGATTCGATACCCGTTCTTTTTCCCAATCCAAATAGTTTTAACAACTTTCCATAACAATCTTTTATTAATGATACACTAATCATCTTTAACTTTCCAAACTTATTCATAAGTTCAACCCATACTACCTACTTATCCATTCAAATTTAAATTTGAATTCAAATTTTTGAATTATCAAAAATTTCTCAAAAATTTTCTAACTCCCTAAATTTCCGAAAAATTTCGCCAGCGTCTCCTTTGCGCGGCTAGCTCGGTACAACTACAAAATGGCTCTACGGCCTCCCAATCTCAAAAAGAAAACAAAAGGCCAAGTGGCTGGACCCAAAACCCAATCAAATTTCATATAGAAATTTAAATACATACCTTTTTGTCGGGCCATTAAATTTTATCTTCTAAATCAAAAATCCCAATTTATCCATTGCTTTTATACACCTGTATATCCTACTAAGCAATAATATTCAATCACAATCCCAAAGTCATTATATATTTTTCTTTACAAATTTTCAATATTTGCTTTACTTAAGCCCGTACGATGCACATATATCATCCGTACGCAATATCACATTCGATCGCTCAATCGATCACACAATTTCACTTCCGAACTAGTATCGTCCACCCGACTTCCTAGTGCGGACTCAGATCTGGTTTCTTGATCAGAAACCGTCATTCTCCTTGCATAGCCACCAACTATGATAGAGAATTTCCAGAATCAATCAACAATCCATATCCAGGTTTGCCGTTGAAAATCGAGTGAAAAATCCTGATTCGGATCGATAAAACTATCTCGAAATTCTGTGTTCGACATCTAGACCAAATAGCTATGCGAATAAAATAATATACGTACATCTTACGTATAAATTCCAATTGATTACCAATTATATCAATTCTCTTTTATTCACATTCATTTTGATTTTTATTCGCTTATCCTCACTTATCTCACTTATTTATATTAAATTTTCTATTCAATTATTCACTACGAATAATTTCTCAATACCAAATTACTTAAGAATCTCACTGTACTTCTTAAGTTCAATATAAATATTTTACATACTGCTTATACTTATTTTCACTTCATTATTGAAGTTCATATCCATTTCTATTTACTTTTGTCCTTACAGTTCCACTTGAATTCAATTTATCTTCCACTTGGAATATTCAATCAGTTACACTTACTAATTAATTTAAATCCCAATTATAAATTCATTTGTGAACTTTTCTTTCTTTAATTCCTTCGATTTCACTTCACTTTACATTCACATTTGAATCAGATTTCTATATCCAGTTTCAATTTCATTTGCTTAGCAAATTTAAATCATATTTGTCGTTAATAAAATTTTTAAAAAAAATTCTAACTCCCAAAATTTACGGAAAATTTTGGCAGAGTCTCCCTTGTACGGAGGGACTTCTGCGATATCGCAGGATGCACAAATATATATATACATCGGCCTCAGGCCGGAAATCACAATATATATCAATACATGCAGTTCATATTTCCTATTTTGAATTTTCGCGTAAGCGTACCTTATTATAGAAATTTTTAAGTAAAGCGGTTATTTATATTAGCAAATGCATAACCCGACCCAGCTTAACGGCCTCTCTGAACCTGTACTTACTCAATTCAAATATGTAAGTGACAAATATATGCAATTTATTAACATTTCACTTATTTATAATAGCTAACACATGAATTTTGTAAGCAATGCACATAACCAATTTCCACGAGCAACTTATAAGGTCTCAACCTTAATTTCAATGTTTCAACATAAATTTTAATTGCTTATAACCAATTCAGATTCACTTTATTCATTTTGAATGTTTACAACACAATTGCTTATACTACATTCACCTTTACCCCAAACAAACCCATATTCATTTTAAATGATCCAAAATCAATTTATTTACTTTTATCAATTCATAGAATTTTATTTTCTTCCGTTCACATTGAACGACCTATTTTCTATGCAAATTTGTCAATTCCCATTCAATTAAATAATCACTTCATTTTATAACTATTCCGATTCATATTATATTAATTATACTCCAATTTAACATATTCTCCTTCCAATACATTCAAGTTCTATTTTAAATTCATTCACCATCTATTATTGAATTTGTTTTATTAATAACAATGCCATTTTAATTCATTTGCAACCATTACAATTTTATTTCTATTCTCTTTAGTTTACCATTCAATATTAAATTCATTAACCCACTAGTTTCATTCAAACCCTTTTTATTTGTTCACAGTCCATTCATTCTCCTTTGATTATCCAACAGGTTCTATTCAAAGCTATTTCATAATCCACTTAAGTTAACACTTAAGCTCATTTTCATTTAATTTGTTTATTCAAATCTTATACCCAATATTTAATTATTATTTTTATCTCTAAACCACTTTACTTGGTTTACTTGAATTCAAATTTATTTTATATCTCAAGTTTGGATTTTCCAACATACTAACAAATCTTCTTTCCCACCTTCCCATTTCTGATAAACCACACACTTATATTTTTTTTATACTTCCATTCAATTATAATTAAACTCATTACCACATTAATTCAATTAATCATACTATCCAAACTCATATTTAATTTATACATACTCGAACAAAGTTTATTTGCATCCCAAATCATTTTATTTTAATTCAATTCCCTACGGTTTTCAATTCATATTTTTCACTTCTAGTCTCAAGTTGAATTTCTATTAACAACTCAAGCTTCACCTTCAAATTCTATTATTAATTTCATTTCTGAATTTTATAAGTCACAAACTCATTTACATCCATACTTCCATCTATTTAAAATAAATTTTATTCACATTTTATCTTTTAACTCAGAATTATACATTTTATTTAGCCAATAAATATTTTTATTATTCCATACACAACTTTAAATAAGATTCCAGAGTTTTAAACAATTTTCCAAAATTTCAAAATCATTTTTGAAATCAACTATATCCAAACCCTTTTCAATTTCAAAACCAAACTCAGTTTTGCAAACAAACACCAGCCCAAAACATCCAGGTAGCAATTCCTCTTTTGGAAACTCGAAAATGAACACCGATGATGTCGCGATCATCATCGGAATTATTTTCCAGTGACCGAAAGAGAATTTAATGCTCTTAGCACTTTGAAACATTTCAAACATTTTTAAATCCCAAATCCCACCAGATTTCAATTCAATTTCAAAAATATTCATGAAATAATATCACCATTATCTCCCCAAAACATTTGAAACTATTTTTAAATCCAAAGGAATTTAAACCTTTCCCAAAACTTCAAATTCAAAATCCATCCAATTTTATATCTAAACATTACTCTGGAATTCCATCACATTTTATTTCAAGTTATAAGTCACTTTTACCATTTACATTTACAAATTCCATTTGTTTATGAATTAATCTCATTTGATTATAAATCACATTTGTAATTCACATTTGTATATAAAGTTTATCTCAATTTATAAATTTCATTTAATCTATATTTCAAATTCCATTTTGTTATATAAATTTATTCTTTCATCTTTGGTTATATTTTTTCCAATTTCTGATTCAATTTTTACACAATGATGATAATAATTTAATATCATCACTTTCTAACAACCAAGCAACCAAATATATAATTTACAAAAGTTATCCTTTTATATATAAAAATAATTTGGGCAAAATTATTTCATTCACCCTATTTAAAACAATATTGTGTCGAACTGTTCTATTCAAGTGTTTAGAAACCCCTTCGATACAGTTGTCCAGACTGTGCCGACGAAGGTTCATATGCCACTCAATAAATCAACCAACACAATATAAAACCATTTTTTATATCCACTAACAAATACGCGCTCATATCTATTAGTACTCTCAAAATTCCCAACAGAGCCAAGGTTATCGCCAGCCTAAGCTCTGATACCACTGTAACAACCCGAGTTTTTCTAACACGAAAAACCGGACCATTTAGTTAAGAAGAAGAGGTAGAAGAAGAAAAATAGAAAACAACAGCAGAATCTCACATACGCAGCGGAATAAAATATAATATATATCAACAGGTCTTTACACAAATCAAACTGTATCTGTATATATATATATACATCTAAATACATCATCAGAGTACATCACATCAATATCATACAACTGAATACACAGCGGAAAAATAATAGCAAGTACGAGAGTACGTATCGTCACCCAGCTCGTCTTCTGAGCTCCACATCATCATATCCTGTAACCTATAATACTCGGTCTGACCCGAGCATCATATAAAACAATACCCGAGTCAGTCTGGAAAACCAGCGTGAGAAAATCACACTCAAATTGATTATTAAAGTTTCAAAATCCTTTGAAAACAAAAGCATCTCGTAAGACCACGCCACAAATAAACATGTCGGGTTTTTACCTTACGATAGCTAAACACTTTATATCAAAAACCTCTGATATTATAATAGTGTCTACAGAAAGTAAACTAGAATCTAGCTGAAATGCTTGCATCTCACGTTTCAGCAATAGTTGGGCACAATCAAAACCGTACAGGCACGTAGGGAGAATGGATTTCCAACGAATGACTAGGCACTAGGGTACCACCTGTCACAGTACGTGGCCTAGATCACAGTACCGAGGAGTACGCCCGCTCCCCTGCAACACAAGGCCGGAACCATCCCTTACTGGATGATCCCGAATAAAATCACCCCACGGTTGGGATCAGCAACCGCACCACTAAGCCGAAATAAAAAGGGACATCTAGACAGGGATGACCTTACCCTCCAGTGGGAGCTACCCACGAAGCCTTGCTGCATAACCCCTGATTTTCAGTCATTCCCGGTTGATGAGGTTCGAGGCTAAACGATACCTTTTAGAGAACATATCCCTTAGAATGCCCATCGTCCGCTGACGATGTTTCGCAAGCATTCGTCCATACCAGTCCGTCCTGGGTTTGAACGGAACCGAAGGCACTACTCCTACTACATCCATTTTGGAAATATCCTCAGGATTAGTAGCGACTAGCCCTTGCATTTCATAGCTCCATCTTCGACTCCGAAATCGTTACACGAAACGTACAAACCGGATCGAAGTGGTATTCGAGTCTCCAGACCTAGAATCCCGGTATACGGAAACTCGATCCCGGTCTCTTCGAAACGATCAGCGCATTGGCCAATATTGATAGTCGGTTATTTAACTATCAATTAACATCCACAAGCAACCATCACACAATTAAATAATTTCCCACATTATTTATTTGTCCAAATATCTTTCCAAGATATAATTCCGAATTTTCAAAACTCATTTGAAAACAATTTCAAAATAGTTTCCGCTTACGGAATACATTTCCAAATATTTATTTCCTCTGAAACACCAAGTACAAAACACTTAGATTTTAAAATAATCTTAAAACACTTTACTATAAATATACTTAATAATATTGAAATTTAAAAACTACTTTAATACCTTAACAAAATATATACTTAAGAAATATTTAAAATGAAACCACTTTACAAATATAAACTAAATTTCTCTTTTTAAAATATAATACCAAATCACTTTTATATAATTATTACAATAATAGATCTTTGAAAATACTACTTTAGGTTTAACATTTAGAAATAATAGATTCTCTAAAATATGCTTTTTAAACCATATTAAAACTTTTAACTTATATTTAAAATTGCTTTGGAAAAACATACTTGGCTATCCAGATAAATACACTTCTCTTCACATCTTTTAATAATAAATCAACATTTATTTTTAAACCAATTCATATTCCTTTTATAAATTCCCATCTTGAATTTATATTCAAATATCCACTATATTTTATTTTACTTTATAAACCCAGTTCATATCTCCAAAATCTCACTTCTCTTTTAAAATTCCAATTTTAAACAACTAAATCAATTTCCAATTGATTTTCCAATTTACTTTACTTTACTTTGAAATAAATTTCCTTTACTACTTCATTTATTTCAAAATACATTAACTTTTAGATTTATTCCTTTATTTGAGTTAAAACCCCTTTTAACTGAAAATACAAATTTTGAACTTCCAAAATTCCTTCTTTAGCCTTTAATTAAATTTAATCCTTACATTCAAAATAAATCCTTTATTCTTTAAATTTAATATCACTTTAGTTTAAAGTTAATATTTCCCTTGTTATTTCGAAATTCCCTTATTCCAATTCACTTGAATTATTTACTTAAATTTTACTCTTTTATTTCTTTCAAAATCCAATTCAATATATTTTGATAACCCCTTTTATTGAAATATTCAATCCAACCATATCATCCAATATTTCAATCATAAATAAAATCATCACAGGATATCAATATTCATAGAACAGAATATCAAATAATCTAAATAATTTTGAGGAATCCAGTTGGATCCCTCCAACCTGTTTCCCTGCATCCACAGACGTTAGCACAATACCAATTCCACTTCGAGGTGGAATATCGCGGTATATGGGATTTATATAAAAATCATCCGCTATTATGCGGCGCATAGGGTCTCATCCGCTATATAAATGCGGGAATATCAACAACTCAAATATATACATATGCCAATATGTATATATTGCTATATACTACTATATATATAATATAGCATATTCAATCAATGCAATCATCCAATCAATTATTTAAATTTAACCATTTAAATTTAAAATAAAATTCAACTGAGTGAGATTAACTCACCTTAATTTCCGTTTGCGAATTCGATCCAAACTGACTTGTCACTCCACAATTCCAGACCTTATACAAACATTATATGAATTTATTAATATCTGAATAAATTGACTAATTAAATTCCAATTGATAATTTAATTTATCCGTAATTTATTTTTATTGTAAATAAATACCTTTAAAGTTTTGGCAAATCTCTTTTAACAAGTATTTTCTAGTTACCAAAAATTCATAAGTTAAATAAATTGATTTCCAATTTAAAACTAAATTTAACTAATTCTTTATTTAAACAAACAAGTAAACTTCCTAACTAATACTTTTCTTTACTGTTAAATTTCTTTCTGGTAAATGCATATATAAGGTTATTAAATCGAAAGAATAAATCTCGTACCTCAACTCGATCGACCAGAACGCCACACACCAGCCCACCCTTAGCACGCTGCCTCGAGAACCGCACGCCACCAACCACCGTTCGATTCTCAGCCTCCATCACTTCGCAGCTTCACTATAGACAACCACCGCACTTCAACTCGAGAGCGACCCCAGAGCCACCAAAGTTCGCCCTGACCAACACCTCCATCCCAGTACTATCGCCGAGGTCGACCATAATCCCTCCAGCCCACAGTCGAACGCGAGAACAAACGCCTCCAACTCGAATTTGAACGCGAAACCCCCCTTCCATCATCGATTTGAAAGAAACGTCGCCCTCATGCTTCAATCGCGATGCGATCGCCAGGTCGCCGTGAGTCTATCTTGCGATCGACATCGCAATCGCCCTGCTCTGCTCGACTCGACAACGCGAGTTGGGGTTTTCGTTCTCGAACAGCAGCAGTTGCCACCGTGTTATCTACTCGACTCCGCTTCTCCTCTCGTCGCCGCCTAATTCGCGCCTACCAGGTCCTCAAATCAGTAGTAGAAAATATCGCGTAGGAGCAAAGACGAGCCAACGATGGCTGATGGAATAGCCAAGTTCGCAGCTATGATAAATTAGAAGGCGTTGATTTTCGAAACCCTAGTTGATCGAACAAGGAGGCGACCATGGAATTTATTTTAAAACACTCGGCATATTTTTAAACTTTATCCTTCTCCGTGGAATAAATAAAAAGAAGGAAACACGTGTATGCGATTAGAAAAAAGTAGGTGCCATGTTTCAGAAGACACTGTAGAGTGGTTTGGAAAAGAAAAGAATAAGGATGTAGATAAGGATTTTGTTCAAATATTATATTTGAATTTAAATTTTCGATATAAATTCCTGCGCGTTCCTATATCGTACGCTCCCACATCAACTCCAAATACTACAAAAATTGAAATCCGATAATAACTATCTATTACGAATCCAATGGAACTGGTTTCGTCGAATTCCGAGACTGTGCCTCGGACGGCTATTTTTAAATTCAATTTCAACGATATATTTTTAAAACTGAACAAAACTCTTTAAAATTCCATTTTAAAAGTTCTATCATCTTCAGTATTAACAATATAAATTTTCTGAACCTTTGAACTATTTTTAACAGGCTTAAAATCAAGATTCAATATTTTACCCAATCCCGATAATTAAATTTAATAATTAATTATCCAAATAAATACTGTATTTTTGAAATTAAAGTTAAAATTTAACCTTCGGATATTTAAAATAAATTAAATATTCACATTTCAAATATACAAAAATTCCGGGTCGTCACATCAATAAATTTCAAATCACATCATAAATTTTATTTAACTAACATAAGATAATTTAGAAGTTGTGAGTGGGTTAAAACACTCACCTTTATTTTCAAATCGATTTGAAATCCAAAACAGGGCCCAAAATTGAACAATCTCAGAATTCGTCCAAACTAGTGTCAAAATGTCCGTAATTTCAATACCATCCCAGCGGAGCAAACCGCGCATAAATCTGTGTTCATATGTAAAATTTATTAAAGTTAGAAGATTAAAAATCAAAATTTGAAATAAATAAAATAACAGTTGTAAAAACCTTGCCACGTCAGCACAGTAGGACACGACCGAACCCTAGCCAAAACTGCGATTCTTACGCACGCAAATTTGATCCAACAGCCGCTACCAAAAGCTCAACGTCGCCGCCGCCTGACACGTCTACGCCTAGATCAGAGGACATCGCTAACTCTGGCGACCAAAACCGCCCACTCCGGTGACCACGCAGCAATCTCGGGCCACATGTCTGCGCTCCGCCACCGCGAACTTTACTGGCGAATCATAGTGAGGTCTTGAACTCTCAGACCCAAGTAGCCGTATCGATTGACTCCCCTTGACGTCCTCTCCGATGCAATGCCCTCCGATCGTCGTAAAATCGACGATCCACCGCACGATCCAACGATCACAAACGATTGACCAGAACTAAACCATCAAATTTTGGCCATAGAGAAAGCCAAATTGAAAAAAAGACTGCAGATTTGACTTGCACTCGTTGAGAGCTTCAAATCGATATATTATTCGATATGGTTTGGCGGAGTTCGATTTTGGAATTGAATTTGAAATTGAATTTGCAATTTGGGAATTAAGGTTTAGTAATTGGATTTGGTTCTGCCATTGAGAAGGAGAAGTAGACAGATGAAATTGTACGTACAGACAAATGTAATAAGAAATAGTTAGGGTTTATAATGGGCTATATATAGGCATATCAGAAATAGAAATGAATGGGCTAGATTGATTTGAAAGTTGAACAATAAACGGCCCAAAAAGCCCGTTTCGTTCCTGAAACGAAAATGGGTCATCCCATATATCAAAATAGATGTTTTCGATATTTTTAAATTCAGTAGAATAGGTTTCAATTCTTATTTCCATCATATGAAGAAGTTTGCTTAAAATCAGCTTATTTCAAATTGATTTCAATTGAATTTAATTGAATTGATTTCTACACGTTTCGAGTCCGTACGATCGAACGACATCGCTACGAAACTTGAAACCTGACAATAATTCACTGTTACAGATCCGATGAAACTAGTTCCGTCAAAATCCGAGACAGTGGCTAAAATGGTTATTTTCACGTTAATTAAATAAATTATTATTAAATTAAATTTATCACTTCTTATATTCAAATTAATTAACTAACCATTTTTATCATTTTTGATTACATAGACATATATACTAGTTTAAAACAAATTTACATACCAATTCAATGTTAATTATTTCACTAATTGCAATGTTCAATTTCAACTTTAGTTAAATCCAATTAATTAAAATTTAATTCCAATAATAAATTTGATTTAACTTGATTTCAATCTTTCATTCAATCAATTATTATTCTATAGACATAGTTAACATTGATTTATATTTCATTACATTAATATTCTGCAATTATCATCTTTTACCATATTAGTTACAGTATTCCAATAATATTGAACCTTTGTTGATTTTGACATTAATTAAAATTTAAAACCCACAACTTCATTTATCTTGGTTTCATTCTTTTCTTAAATCAATTATTACCTTATGAATAAAATTAACATTTCTATTCATTTTATTACATTTAAAATTTGCAGTTATTGTCTTAACTCACATTAATGTAACATTTATTTACATTTATTTGTAATTGATTAATTAAATTGGTAACAAATAACAATTGTCACTATTTCTACATTTAATGACATTTGTAAGTTTATTATTTACAAACAAATGTTATAACTCACATACACAAATTTTATCCAATTTCTCTTTATTGCACATTATTTAATTAATTAATACATCCTTTAAATTATCAATTTCTTCTTAAACCACTTATCAATTAATACACACATTACTATAATTAATTTACAATCTGTGTCAATTATAAATCTTTAATTCTTTTAATTAATTAGAATTTACATTTAAAGCAGTTATAAATTACCTTAAGTTAATACTATTACCTTTCATTTTAGTTATATTCTTATTATTAAATCACAAATTTTTATTTCTTCCAACATTAAATTCACAAAACCTTATTAAATTAACAAATTTTAATTATCGAAATTTACGGGTCATTACGCTCTCCCTCACTCAAAACTTTTCGTCCTCGAAAAGGAAAATGAAGGGAAAAGAAGGAATTAATTAATCAATATATCTCATTCAAAACATTAAATTTATAAACAATTAATTTATATAATTATATAATTTAAATAAAATATATAAATTTATAAACAATTAAATCCTTTATATTCAAGTTAGTAAAAGTTTGAAAACATTTCACAAAATTTTTCTAAGTCCAAATTTACGGAAAATTTCAATAGAGTCTCCTTTGTATGGAGAGGTCTAGGAGAAATAATAATATCAATAATAACAATTAATATATACATCATATTTTTCAAAATAAAATATCCCAAACCACGGAAAAACAATATAATACCGCTAGAAAACCGTAATCCGGGAACGTACCTATTTGTCGGGCAAACAACGCTTATTTTATGAAACCAAAAGCAATAGCTATTGCTGCCATACCTGTATTTCACTTATATAATCCAAAGAAGTTAATAATTATATAAAAGAGTCATATTTAAGTTGTTTCCAACTAATTACAAAGAAAATCAATACAACATAACAACAATCACTTGCAAGCAAACAGTACAACATCATTTCAACCAAGGAATCAATCATCCATCCATAGCAACCAAATTAAATGGTTGTTCAGGTTCAGAACTTATATTCATATAAAATGATAAATAAACTATGTAGTAAACCATACACTCAACAGTCGTAGATAAAACTTATAGATTATTTATACATCTCTACACAAAATAGAAATATCCTTTCCCAAACAATCCATAAGCCCAACAAACAAAGAATTCAACACATTTTTAAGTTTACTATATTTATCTTTTTCACACCATTTATTGTTCATTTTTTTCCATACAATGATTTTCTTAAATTCACGTTCATTACTTACAAAATTTAAATTTTCATTCATTCATGCAAGGCTTATTTCATTCATTTACATTCTTTACTTACATAAGTTATATCCATTTCAATTATTTGGATCATAAATGACTTCATTATTGAAGTATTGTATACATTTTATTTCAGTTTACTTCACATTTACAATTTAGTTTGATTTTCCTTTTTTCTTCTTTTCATCATTTACTATTCTTTTCTCATTCATATAATGTTTATTTTCATTAATTTACATTAATTATTACTTACAAAAGTTCATTTCTCCTTTATTCATAAATGCCATTTTCTTTAGTTTTATTTCTTTACATTCATTGCTTAAATAAGTTATTTTTATTTCAATTATTGGAGTATATATTATCAGGTAAGTTTCTTTACAATTCAATTCGCCGTCTATAGGTTATTTCTTTTTAACATTCATTATTCCATATATAGTATTGTTGAATATTAAATTTATTTCTAAATCATTTCAACACTTCTGATGTTATAATCATTCAATTAGTTTAGTACTCACTTTATTTATAAATGGCTTCAACATTAATTTAAGTTTATAATTAATTACTTACAGCATTCACCTTTACTATTTCATATGATTATAGATAACTTAAAATGTTAACCTAAGTTTATAATAATTTTCTTACATTATTCACTTTTATTTACATTTAATTAGTAGCATTTCAAACTATTAACTTCAGTTTATAGCAAATTTATAACATTAGAATTCTTATTTATAAAAGTAAGTCCATTGAACACTTTCATTTTCCCAAGTTTTAATTGTATAATATTCTATTACATACCCTTATTAACATTTCAACTTTTAATAATTTGGTAAGTTATATATATGTTTTTAAGAATGCAATTGAATATTACCCAAGTTTCTCTTATATATTTAGTTGACAAAAATGTTCAATAGTTACCATTTCTTGTTTTCTATTTCCTTTTTATTTACAGTTTCAAAATTTCAGCTTCTTATCTACTTCATTAATCATTTTAACATCAAATTTCTTATTTTCATTTTAGAAGTTCCCAATTATTAATATAGTCAAGATTCCATTCATTACAATAATTTCAATTTCTAATTTACGTAAACGTAAGAACTAAACAACCAGGTTCCATTTCAATCCTTTTAAAATAATATATATATATATATATACATACTAATAACTTATACATATACATACATACATACATATATATATATATACATACATACACACATATATATATATATATCAAATCAAACTTCCGAAATTAAAATTAAGATTCGTTTATCAAACGGATGTGCAGTAAAACTACTACAACAGTCTTCCCACTTTGAAACCCGAAAATGAACGTCGATGATGCGTGCACTCATCCCCGAAATTATTTTCTAGCGATAAAGAGAGGAGTACAGAACTTATTTCCTTCCAAAATTATTTTAAACATTTTTTTCAAATCATATTGGGATATTTATATCTGAAAATACTTCCAAATAATACTAATATCATATTCAAAAATCCTTTGAAAGAAATTTCAAAATCCCGAAACTAAAGTTCTAAAATTTCCAATTTATATCCATTTTATTTGTAAATCTTATTTTTCCATTAGTATTTATAAAATTTCACTACCTAACAAACAAATATATAACAACCAACTATATCATTTATAAAATTTATTATTTTATACACAAAATATATAATAGGCAAAATTATTTCATTTACCTATATTTCAAAACAAATATTATGTCGGTCTTTCCTATTAAGTGTTTAGAAATCCCTATCGATGTCATAGCGTCCTATGCACCGAAAAGAATTTATAAATACAAAACGGAACAAATTAGCACAATACAAAACCTTTATAACACTAACAAGTACGCTCTCTCATATATACACTCAACGATTCATTTTAGGGTATTACTACCCTATATAATACGAGTCAGACCCCACAAAGCTAAGGTTATCGCTAAACCAAAGCTCTGATACCAACTATAACGACCTACCTTTTTGGACGTTTTAAGCAGACACACTTGCCAGGCTCAAACCATTCAAAAGGATATATTGTTATGGGGTAAAATAAGAAAAGGAGAAAGAAATAAAACAAATATAGAATCTCACAGCGGAATGACAAAATATAATAATCAAATAACAGTTCATGAAGTTGTTTATAAATACATTTGATTTTTCTTTTACAAAAAAAATCAGAGTTACATAAAACAAAAATAAATAAATAAATGCAGCGGAACAACATGATGCAGCGGAATAAATGAAATAAATAATAGTACTATATCTTCGTCTTCGTCCTCCAGAAATAAGGTCTTCAACCCTGAAATGCTCAGGCTGACCCGAGCGAATTGAAAAGACAAAACACTCAAGTCAGAACTAAAAGATCATATGTAAGTTAAATCAACAGTAAACATGAGTGCGACGGCGTCAGAGATGTTTTCAAGGTTTGACATCTCCTATCCAGTGTCTAATGTGAGTGCAATAACTTGAGAGATGTTCGGGATTTACATCTCCTAAGGATCCGTTAAACTATCTACTATGTAGTACAATACACTATTATAATAGTGTCTACAGTAAAGTAAAGTATTAAAATAGCATTAAGGCGTTACCTATATCCCCCTTAACACATTTTTATATATTCCCGTAGTCTATACAGATACTGTAAGCCCCATAAAACTAGTGGGATACTCAGGGAGCACTCCATAGGTACGGTACAAAACATACTCATAAAAGGCGCGATAAGGCATGCGATAAGGCACTTGAGGCAATGCCCAGGGCAGAAATACCAATTGCACTCCCGGAATGGTGGTAACGCATAGCAACTACTACCGCTTACCTCGGACACACTCCCATAATCAAAATCAAGAGGTGGCCACCAAATCAATCGCAAAGTCAGAATATAGTATCGAAGAAATGTGCCCGATAGGAGGAATGACCTCACTTGGCTCGGTATAGCTCCTGTTTTAGCCACATCAAGCTGACTCACAAGAGTCAGGGTCACGTAATTACCTCTTACAGAATCATTCACCAAACCATCCTACTTCATTTCTGAAATCTCCACCACGTACACAGTTGTTAAAGTGGTTTTCGGTATTGGCAGAGAGTATGACAATATCTGATCCCGGTCTCTTTAACAACCAAATGCTTATTTCACACCGGATGGTTCTTTTTCATTTCAAGAAGGTAAATTCACAATTTATATCAAAATACCATATTCGATTTCAAATCATATCTCTTTCGAAATCATATTCACTTTCAAAACTATTTCACTTTAAAACCCGTATTTACTTCAAAAATCATATTCA
The DNA here is from genome assembly GCA_030737815.1 of Allium fistulosum. Taxonomy (NCBI): domain Eukaryota; kingdom Viridiplantae; phylum Streptophyta; class Magnoliopsida; order Asparagales; family Amaryllidaceae; genus Allium; species Allium fistulosum. The sequence goes on along the minus strand of CM060902.1, from coordinate 269,502,722 downwards.
CTTTTGAATTTATCGTTGAGATAGGTTAAGAAATTCTAGTTCCATATTCATCGTATTTACTCAAATATGTCATTTCACAAAAGGGTATCAATTCCAAATTCCAACTTAGGTTGTATCATCATCGAGGATTTAAACATAAGTACTTCAACTTTACACAGTCTACAATTTTAGAAAAATAGTTTAGATTGTCATAAATAGTTTTTAATAGTTTAAAAATAGTTTAAGTAGATTTAAATAGTTTAAATAGCAAAATAGTTTAAATAGATTTAAATTTGATTTACATAGATTAAATATAGATTTAATAGATTTAATTAGATTTAAAATGATTTAAATAGATTAATTATTGATTAAATGGATTTAAATTATATTAATTGAATTTTTAAATAGATTAAATAAATTTAAAATAGATTAAATAGATTTAAATTATACTAAATAAATTTAAAATAGATTAAATAAATTTAATTAGTTTAAAATAGATTAACTTGGATTAAAAAGGTTATAATAGATTAAAATAAATTAAAATAGTCTTAATTGATTAAAATAGTTTAAATTAATTAAAAATAGATTTTCAAGGTTATATCCAAACATTTCCAATAACTCAATTTTCGATTAATTCATTTATATTTGACACTTCAACTTTGAAATTCCAATTTAAATCCTTTGAACAATTCAGTAATCAATTCCAATTTCAGCATTTACACTTAGATACGAAAAACAATTCAGTTTATATAAATCTATTTCTATTTCAAAACACCAGTTAACTGAATTCAAAATTTTAAAGATTCAAAAATCATTTGATTTAACCAATCCGATGTCCGTATATAATTTTCTACCTTAGGGTCAAGTGATACAGATATTTATCATTTCAATCCGCAATTTAAAATTTTACGGCTATATATCATTTCTAACCGCAATCCCGAATTAAATAAAAATCCATAAAATCGCTCGAGTCTATCATTTCAACCCATAACGATTTTTCCTTAATCTATAGATCATTCGGGTATGTATCATTTCAACCCATATGGAACTTGCATTGTTATAACAATATAAAACACAACATCCAGTCATCCAATATCAACAATCAAACATCCATCACAATCATCATCCAAATGAATCAATAAACATCAATAGATAACTGATAATCAATAACAGGTATTAAATTGACAATTTAAATTCAATATTAAATTAAACGATGATTAAATGCAATAAAAGTCAAATTTAACTAGAATGACAATTTAAACATACCAAACAACAATCAATAAATTTCAAATCACATCATAAATTTAATTTAACTAATATAAGATAATTTAGAAGTTGTGAGTGGGTTAAAACAATCACCTTTAATTTCAAATCGATTTGAAATCCAAAATAGGGCCCAAATTGAACAGTCTCAGCATTCGTCCAAACCAACATCAAAATGTCTATAATTTCAATACGATCCCAGTGGAAAAATCCGTGCATAAATCCGTGTTCATATGTAAAAGTTATTAAAGTTAGAAGATTAAAAATCAAAATTTGAAATAAATAAAATAACAGTTGTAAAAACCTTGCCACGTCAGCACCGTAGGAGACAACCGAACCCTAGCCAAAACTGCGATTCTTATGCATGCAAATTTGATCCAATAGCCACCACCAAAAGCTCAACATCGCCGCCACCTGACACAGCTACGCCCAGATCAGAGGACAACACTAACTCCGACGACCAAAACCGCCCACTACGATGACCACACGGCAATCTCCGGCCTCCTGCCTGCTCTCCGCCGCCGCGAACTTTACTGGCGAATCACGGTGAGGTCGTGAACTCTCAGACCAAAGTAGCCGTACCAATTGACTCCCCTCGATGTCCTCTCCGATGCAATGTCCTCCGATCGTCGTAAAATCGACGATCCACCGCACGATCCAACGATCACAAACGAACGGCCGAAACTAAATCATCAAATTCTGGCCACATAGACATCCAAATCAAAAATAGAATGCAGATTTTACTTGAGCTCGTCGAGAGCTTCAAATCGATATATAATTCGATATGGCTTGGAGGAGTTTGATTTTGGAATTGAATTTGAAATTGAATTTGCAATTTGGGAATTAGGGTTTTGTAATTGGATTTGGTTCTGCCATTGAGAAGGAGAAGTAGATAGATGAAATTGTACGTACAGACAAATGGAATAAGAAATAGCTAGAGTTTATAACAGGCTATATATAGGCAGATCAGAAATAGAAATGTGTGATATCCCGGGAATTTCAAAGAAATTAAATATGATAATCTCTTTAATAAATTAATTAAATTAGCAATATTGTTATATTAAAACAATAAAAATGTATTGTATATATATATATATATGTATATGTGTGAATATAGATTTTAAGTGGAATATTTATTTCAATTGAAATAAATGGATGTTTAAATATATATACATCAAAATTTGATTTTAAAATTTTATTTAAAATTTGGTTAGATCTTATATTTGGATTCAAAGAGATGATATATATATCTATTTATATATATTGGATTAAAGGTATGTATAAATGATTTTTATAAATATAGTTTGTTTTATTCCATTTCTTTTAGAAGATTTTTCATTTATATAATTAAAAATATGCATTAGTTATTAGGAAATAAATTATAAAATCTTTATTTAATAAATGTAAAAGTATTTATGCATGGAAAAATTAGGTGTTAACATTTAAACACTTTAAAATACATGTGTTAAGATATTAAGAGGGTTTAGGGACAAGTGTCACCATTTCATTTTTATTTTCTTTTTAAATCAAAAACAAATTCTATATATATCTACTTCTCATTTCTTTTTTCCCTTTCCTACCTCTTTCTCTAAACATTCAAGCCAGCACGTTTTCAAAACTGAAAAGAAAATTACCCAAAGCTTCAAACATTGAAACAAATTCCTCTCCACAATTCTAAAGTCTGAAACCAAAATCCAAGTTAAAAGCTTCCTCAAAATCTAAAGCTGTAAACTATTTTCAAACTGAAGAACAAAATCAGAGATCAACAAAACAACTGCAGCAAGTTTCAAGAATCAACAAACTCAAATCTAAACAAACAATTCAAAGTGTTGGAGCTAGCTGTTTAAGTTTTCAAACATCTCAGCTCTGTTCAAAACATTTCAGATTCAAAGTTCTGTTCAACATCTCTAAACCAAGTGAGTAAACTAAATGATAAAAACAGTAATATAGTTGTTTGTTTATTTCCTGTGACAGTACTATATGAAAAGTTGATTTAATGATTGTATTTAACAAGCTATATATGCATTACTATGACCATATACCTGTATATGTATGATCTGCTCTGTTAAATGTTCTAGTAGGCAAAACAACCTTAGATCTACCATGACATCTTATGACTATCTATTTAAAGTAATTGTATGAATATAATTATGTTTGCATGTTTATAGATTATGTAAATAAATGTGTGCATACCTGTAAATAGAAACTTTGGCTCTGTTTTAAGTTTACAGGGAAGGAAAATTGGAGAATTTAATTATTCTTCCTCCATTTCTTTTTAAGATTTAATATTTAAAACAAATATGTTTAAAATTTACCAGACTTTAATTTTAATATACTTTCAAGTACCATTATTCTGTTAAATTTGCTGGGATCAAGAAATACAGGAGCCATTGAATAATATGTTAAAATCAAGTGTGAAGATTCATTGATTCAATTATATAATTTGAATAGGCTCAAGAAAATATGATTTTTAAAAAGAAAATCCTGATTTTTAATATTGTATCGAGTAAGAAATCCTAAGTTAACTAGAAAATGGGTTCTGAGAATTTTCAGATGATCGAAGGGGAATTGGTACTCGAGGTTTTGATCGAAGTTGGGTTAGTGGTCAGTGATATTGAGAAAAATACTTGATGATTTTATCATCATTGGTGGCATTGGCTATTGAGCAATCTAGGGTTTAACACCTTTGTTCCTGTCGTGATGAAAACAAGATGATTTGAGCACCTACGGTGAATCGAGCTTCATGGGAGTGAGGGGGATGGATGCGTGAAGGACTTGGGAGGATGTTGACGAAGTTTCAGGTGGAACGATGGTCAGAGGTGTGGTGGCGAGGCGTTCGTTCCAGGTGATGTCGAACTGCTGTTCGAATGGATAGCTCGTTTTCGATTTAGGATAGTTGATTGCATTTTGATGCTCGAAGTTGTTTGACGAGTTGAATTGCGACTTGCCGGAGACGAGAGAGTTCGCCGGAGTTGGCTGGAATCGCCGTGCACGTGCACCACGGTGAAGTGTGTGTCAGGAAAAATGGAGACGTGGGCGACTCGAAGAAATCTCGGGTTTTTAGATGGCCAGACTCGAAGTTTTCTCGTGTGTGTATAGGGCAGGTTAGCAGTTTTAGTTTTTAAAAGATCTGAGGGGAGAAGAAATAGACGCGGGAAAATCTCGAGTCGATCTCGAGTAAAATGCGTGGATGACTCGGAGCAGGAATCAGAGAAGGGTAGCACGTTTTAAAGTTTTAAAGATAATAAAAGCTTGGAATTTTAAAATGTTTCTATGTTTAACTTTTCTAAACTTCTTTTTAATTGCTTTTAAACTTTATTTTATTGGTAGGTTTGTTAAATTTAAGTGTGTTAAAACTTAAATAAAAAGTTTTAAAACTAAATCATTTTATAGTTATAATTAAATGTTAATTAAAGGTTAAACTTAATAATGTGATTAAGTAATTAACAAAAGAAAATGATTTGTTAAAAGATATTTAAAAGTTTGATAATTTAATAAAGAGTAATTAATTAATTTTAATTATTAATTAAATAATAATAAATCAATAGTTAAAGATTATAATTAATTAGAGTTTAATTAATTTGTAATTAAGAATTATTAATTAGATAATTAAAGTCAATTAATTAATTAATAGTTAATTAATTAAGTAATTAATTGGTAATTAGTAATAAATTAATTGATCATTAAGGGTTAATTAATCAAGTATTAAGGATTAATTAATTTAAAATTAAGTTTTATTAATTAATAATTTAGGTTTATTAATTAATAGTTAAAGGATAATTAATCTCTGATTAAGGTTAATTAATTTACTTATAAAAGTAATTAAGGTTTGATTAATTAATTAAATGATTGTAATTAATTAATAATTGATTAAGCAGAATAAATGATTAGTTCTTAAGTAATTAATTTAATTTAAGATAATTAAATTAATTATAATATGGATTAATAAATTCTGTTTGGATGATTGTTGAAGTAGGATGTCTGGATTGATAGATATCTATTGGGTGATATTCTGTGTTACTGTGATTAGTTGAATATATCTGTAATGGATGTATGGATTATCTATGATAAATGCTATGTGAATTCAAAGTGATGAATTAAATTGTTTAACTTTAAAACAACTTGACCTTAAAAGATACGCTTTGGATTTCGATGAGACCGGGATCGGGTTTCCGTATACCGGATTTCCAGGTCTGGAGACCCGAATACCACATCGATCCAAATTTACGATAAGTCGTGAATCTCAAGTGAAGATGAAGATTCAGAGTGCAAGGGTTATTGTCGTTAACTCTGAGGGTGATTCCAAAACGAGTGTAACGAGATAATGCCTTCGGTTTCGTTCGAACCCGGAACGAACTTGTATGGATTGAATGCTTTCAAAACATCGTCAGGAGGGCGATGAGCATTCTAAGTGATGTGTTCTGATTTAAAGGTAAATCGTAACCTCAAGCCTCATCAACCGGGAATGGCTAAAACAGGGGAGGTGCAGCAAGGCTTCGTGGGTAGCACCCACTGAGAGTAAGGTCATCCCTGTCTAGAGAAGTTCATTTTATTTCGGCTTAGTGGTGCAGTTGGCGACGGCCATCTGTGGGGTGATTTTATTCGGGATTATCCAGTAAGGGATGGTTCCGGCTTTGTGTTGCAGGGGATTGGGAGTGATCCTCGGTACGGTGATCTAGGCCCCGTACTGTGATGAGTGGTACCCCAGTAGCTCTGCCATTGTATGGAATCCAATTTCCAATAAGTGATCTCGGACTTGATTGTATAACCCACTTTGTGGCTAGTATGCTGGAATTTAATAATGTAACAATTTCAGCTATGTGAATATTTATTTGAAAACCCTAGACCCTATTATAATATAACCTGATTTCCTATCAAATGATTTGGTTAGCATAAGATAAAAACTTACCCGTGTTTATGTGTGGGAAGTCTTATGTGATACCCTTGTTCCATATGATTTTCAAGATAAACAACTTAACCGTTTACTCACACCAGACCCATGTCTGACCCAGAGTTTATTTTTGTTTTTCTTAAACTCTTGGGTACTCAAATTTTTATGAGTAGCCAAGTGATCAGGTTTTGCTTAGACGAATTTTGGAAGGACCTGGAGATGAAGACTTGGCGTAGTTATATATGTATATGTATCTTTCCGCTGTGTATTAACTCTAAGATGTATTTTGTGGGTGTAATGTAATGACAGATACTTATGACTGTCTTGTTTTGGATGTTGTATATATGGGTAACTCTGATATGTGTAAAAACTATGTAATGGATATGTGATATATTATATTTTGTTCTGTTTCCGCTGTGAGATTCTGATATCTGTTAGTTCTTTCTTCTATCTTTTCTATTTCTATCTATTTCTTTCTTATTGATGATACGATTTTCTGTGGAATGAAAGTCGGGTCGTTACAGTTGGTATCAGAGCATAGGTTGAGATAATACCTAGGCTCTGGAATAATATCTATCTTGAGAGTGCGTAGTTGTAATTTTTATAACTATATATATATACACCTATCTAAATTTGTTGGGTTACCTGTCCAGGTTGCCAACATGAGTTCTCGAGGAAGAAGAGGCAGAGTTGCAAGAAACATGTCGACCAATGATGGAAGAGGTCAGAATGCTAGTGAGGCTGTAAATCCAATACCGCCTCGAGTTAGTTTTGCTGCATTATGTAAGGATTTTACCAACCTTGGAGGGAGTTCTTTTAAAGGATCCGAGACTATAATTGAAGTTCAAGCTTGGCTACGCTCATGCGAGCACATTTTTAAGAGTCTTGAGTTGTCTGACGAGCAGAAAAGAGTGATGGCATCATGGCAACTAAAGGAAGGTGCTGCAGCTTGGTGGGATGCAGTTACCGTGAATATTGCTGAAGATGAGATTTCTTGGAGCAAATTTAAAGGATTGTTTGAAGAACAGTTCATGCCAACAGCTGGGAAGACTCGTTTATATAGAGAATTTCTGGATTTAAAGCAAGGAAGTATGACTGTTTCGGAATATGAGACCAAGTTCAATGAATTATCTCGCTACGGACTTGGGTTGATTGATACATCCCTTAAGAAAAATGAGATGTTTGTGCAAGGAATGAGGCCTGAGTTCCATGAAAAGATGACGGCTCATCTGAAAGGATCTTTTGTGGAGTTGATCGACATGGCTTTACGATATGAGGAAATCATGAAAAAGAAACCAGTAGCAGTTGTGGCAGCTTCAGGAGGAAATTCTTCCAACTCAAATAAAAGGAAGTTCAATCCGAATTGGAAGAAGCAAGGAAAAGGGAAGCAGGGAGGAAGCAATGGACCCCGTAAGTGCTATATTTGTCACCAAGAAGGTCACTTGGCTAATAGATGTCCTAGGAAAGAATCTCAGCAGCAGTATAATGGACCAGGAGCAGAAATGGTTCAGAAGTCTTTGTGCTATAACTGTCATCAGCCCGGACATATGATAAAGAATTGCCCGCTTCTTCAGAAAGCTCAGCTGAACAAAGTTTTTGCTTTGGAAGGTGCACCCTCAACCACTTCCAAGGGCAAAGGAGTTTTGGAAGGTACTTTTCTTATCAATGGTGTTTATGTTAAAGTATTATTTGATTCTGGAGCATCTCTCGGTTTTATTTCTTTAGAGACGGTAGTAAAATTTCACCTTACCACTAGTATCGTAGAAGATTCTATTTGCGTCTCTAATCCCATAGGTGGAGTAACCCGACTTGATAGGATTTGTAAAGGATTGAGGATTACTTATCTTTCCCATAGTTTTGCATGTGAACCTTATGTATTAGATTTTAAGGGGTTTGACCTTATTCTGGGAATGGATTGGCTTGATAGACATAAAGCTGTCCTAAATTGTGAAGAAAGAACAGTTTCGTTAGAAACTGATCTGGGTAGGATTGCTAAAGTAACGTGTGATAATTCTGGAATTCACTTGAGTAGTCTTTTACATGGAGTTGAGACTTCTCAAGAGAAGGGAGGAGATATTGATGTGGTTAAAGATTTTCCTGATGTATTTGAAGAAGTCAAATGTTTACCTCCACAACGAGAAATAGAGTTTCGAATTGATCTAATTCCAGGGGCAGTACCAGTTGTCCAGCCCAGTAGAAGAATGGCACCAAAGGAGAGAGAAGAATTGGTAAAGCAGACTCAAGATTTCTTATCGAAGGGTTTAATCCAACCTAGTTTTTCAAGTTGGGGTTCGGCTGTTGTCTTTGTAACAAAGTCGGATGGATCACTAAGGTTCTGTGTTGATTATCGAGAGTTGAACAAAGTGACCATTCGAAATAAGTATCCTTTGCCTCGTATTGATGATCTTTTTGATCAATTGAATGGAGCTTATGTTTTCTCCCAATTGGATTTAGCTTCAGGTTTCCATCAGCTAAGGGTAGCTGAAGATAGTATACCCTTGACTGCGTTTAGGGGACCAAATTGTTTCTATGAGTGGTTGGCTATGCCTTTCGGATTAACCAACGCTCCAGCCTACTTTGTTGACCTGATGAATCGAGTTTTTCGGGACGTGTTGAATAAGTTTGTACTCGTATTCATCGATGATATTCTTATCTACTCCAAATCTGAAGAGGAACATAAGCGACATTTGGAGATAGTATTGGAGACTCTGCGAAGGCATGTTCTGAAGGCCAAGTTTTCGAAATGTCATTTTTGGAAGTCGGAGGTTAGATTTTTGGGCCATATTGTTTCTGGAGAAGGTATCTCTGTAGATCCAGCAAAGGTAGCAACTATTCAAGAATGGAAGCAACCGAAGACTCCGACGGAAATCCGCAGTTTCCTAGGTTTAGCTGGCTACTATAGGAAGTTTATTCGGGACTACTCTAAGATTTCTTCGCATTTAACTAAGTTGACTAAGAAAGGAGCAAAATTTAAATGGACCCCCGAATGTGAAGAAGCATTCCAGGATTTGAAGGCAAGACTGACCAGTGCACCTGTTCTAGCTGTTCCCGATGGTAAGAGCAAGTTTGAAGTCTACACTGATGCTTGTATTGTAGGAGTGGGTGCGGTGTTGATGCAGAATGGAAGAGTCATTGCGTATGCGAGTAGGCAGTTGAAGCCACATGAAAAGAATTACGCTACGCATGATCTAGAGTTGTTGGCTATTGTTTTTGCTTTGAAGATTTGGAGGCATTATCTGCTAGGAGAGAAGTTCGAGCTTTTTACGGATCACAAACCTTTGAAGCATCTTTTCTCCCAGAAAGATCTAAATTTGAGGCAGCAGCGATGGGTTGAATTTTTGGCATCTTATGATCTGGATATCTTGTATACTCCAGGAAAGGCAAACGTTGTGGCGGATGCTCTAAGTAGGAATGTCGTTCTGTCTATATTAGAAGTTGTTTCATCTCTTTTGGAAAGGATTTCAAGTGAGCAAAGATCGGATGAAAGATTGAGAGGTATCATCAGTAGAGTCAAGAAGGGTAAATGTTCCAGTTTTGAGATTGATAACCAAGGAACATTAAAGATCAACGGAAGGATTTGTGTTCCGAATTCCAAGGATTTGAAGCAAGAAGTTCTGTCAGAAAGTCATCGCTCCAGACTGAACATTCACCCGGGAATATCAAAGATGTATAAAGATGTGAAGAGAGTCTTTTGGTGGCCAAATATGAAGAGGGATGTAGCTATTTTCGTTAATAGATGTGCAACCTGTCAGCAGGTGAAAAGCGATCAGCAGAAGACCGCAGGATTATTACAGCCTTTGGAAGTTCCTCAGTGGAAATGGGAAATGATTTCTATGGATTTTATCGACGGTTTACCAAGGACCAAAAAGGGAAATGAAGGAATATGGGTAATTATTGACCGGCTAACCAAAAGCGCCCATTTTATTCCGGTTAAGACAAACCGTACTGCAGTATCTTTGGCCGAGATTTTCTTGAAAGAAATTGTTAGACTGCATGGTGTTCCAGTCAGCATAGTAAGCGATCGTGATCCTATTTTCACCAGCAAATTTTGGGAGGCTTTGCAGTCAGCTTTGGGAACGAGTTTGAGTCTGAGTACAGCATATCATCCCCAGACAGATGGGCAGACGGAGAGGGTAAATCGTATTCTTGAAGATATGCTTAGAGCTTGTATTCTAGATTTTGGTGGATCTTGGGAAGACCATCTACATTTAGTAGAATTCTCGTACAATAATAGTTACCAAGCAAGTATCAAGATGGCACCCTATGAAGCGTTGTATGGAAGACCTTGTAGATCACCATCCTGTTGGGTAGAATCGGGAGATCGTCTAGTTCTCGGTCCAGATTTGATTCGAGAAGCTTCTGAAAAGGTAGAGCTTATCAAGAAGAGGATGAAAGCAGCGCAGGATCGTCAAAAGAAGTATGCAGACAAAAGACGAAGACAATTGGAATTCGAGATTGGAGATATGGTCTTTGTCAAAGTTTCCCCGATAAAAGGAACTATTAGATTTGGGAAGACGGGAAAACTCGCCCCAAGATATATTGGTCCATTCCGAGTACTGGAGAGGATTGGTACCGTGGCATATAGGATTGAGTTACCAGATCGGATGGCTGGAATTCATAATGTATTTCACGTATCTCATTTGAGAAAGTACGTGCATGATCCATCTCTTATTGTGGAGCCAGCAGTGCAGGAAGATTTAGAGATCGAGCCGGACTTATCTGTTGTAAAGCATCCTGTTCAGATAGTCGATCAAGATGAGAGGCAACTCAGAAACAAAGTGGTGAAGCTAGTCAAGGTGCAGTGGAGCGAGGATCCCAAAGATTGTACCTGGGAGACTCTAGACAGTTTTAGGAAGGCTTATCCGGATCTGTGTCCGGATAACTAGTGATTGTTTGTTTGAGTAAATTGTCTGTTTGATTGTTGTATGGATGATATGTATGCTTAGTTTGTTGAAATGAAATAAAATTTTGGATTATCTTTTGTTTTAATTTCGGGGACGAAATTCTTTTAAGGGGGGAGGAATGTGATATCCCGGGAATTTCAAAGAAATTAAATATGATAATCTCTTTAATAAATTAATTAAATTAGCAATATTGTTATATTAAAACAATAAAAATGTATTGTATATATATATATATATGTGTGAATATAGATTTTAAGTGGAATATTTATTTCAATTGAAATAAATGGATGTTTAAATATATATACATCAAAATTTGATTTTAAAATTTTATTTAAAATTTGGTTAGATCTTATATTTGGATTCAAAGAGATGATATATATATCTATTTATATATATTGGATTAAAGGTATGTATAAATGATTTTTATAAATATAGTTTGTTTTATTCCATTTCTTTTAGAAGATTTTTCATTTATATAATTAAAATATGCATTAGTTATTAGGAAATAAATTATAAAATCTTTATTTAATAAATGTAAAAGTATTTATGCATGGAAAAATTAGGTGTTAACATTTAAACACTTTAAAATACATGTGTTAAGATATTAAGAGGGTTTAGGGACAAGTGTCACCATTTCATTTTTATTTTCTTTTTAAATCAAAAACAAATTCTATATATATCTACTTCTCATTTCTTTTTTCCCTTTCCTACCTCTTTCTCTAAACATTCAAGCCAGCCCGTTTTCAAAACTGAAAAGAAAATTACCCAAAGCTTCAAACATTGAAACAAATTCCTCTCCACAATTCTAAAGTCTGAAACCAAAATCCAAGTTAAAAACTTCCTCAAAATCTAAAGCTGTAAACTATTTTCAAACTGAAGAACAAAATCAGAGATCAACAAAACAACTGCAGCAAGTTTCAAGAATCAACAAACTCAAATCTAAACAAACAATTCAAAGTGCTGGAGCTAGCTGTTTAAGTTTTCAAACATCTCAGCTCTGTTCAAAACATTTCAGATTCAAAGTTCTGTTCAACATCTCTAAACCAAGTGAGTAAACTAAATGATAAAAACAGTAATATAGTTGTTTGTTTATTTCCTGTGACAGTACTATATGAAAAGTTGATTTAATGATTGTATTTAACAAGCTATATATGCATTACTATGACCATATACCTGTATATGTATGATCTGCTCTGTTAAATGTTCTAGTAGGCAAAACAACCTTAGATCTACCATGACATCTTATGACTATCTATTTAAAGTAATTGTATGAATATAATTATGTTTGCATGTTTATAGATTATGTAAATAAATGTGTGCATACCTGTAAATAGAAACTTTGGCTCTGTTTTAAGTTTACAGGGAAGGAAAATTGGAGAATTTAATTATTCTTCCTCCATTTCTTTTTAAGATTTAATATTTAAAACAAATATGTTTAAAATTTACCAGACTTTAATTTTAATATACTTTCAAGTACCATTATTCTGTTAAATTTGCTGGGATCAAGAAATACAGGAGCCATTGAATAATATGTTAAAATCAAGTGTGAAGATTCATTGATTCAATTATATAATTTGAATAGGCTCAAGAAAATATGATTTTTAAAAAGAAAATCCTGATTTTTAATATTGTATCGAGTAAGAAATCCTAAGTTAACTAGAAAATGGGTTCTGAGAATTTTCAGATGATCGAAGGGGAATTGGTACTCGAGGTTTTGATCGAAGTTGGGTTAGTGGTCAGTGATATTGAGAAAAATACTTGATGATTTTATCATCATTGGTGGCATTGGCTATTGAGCAATCTAGGGTTTAACACCTTTGTTCCTGTCGTGATGAAAACAAGATGATTTGAGCACCTACGGTGAATCGAGCTTCATGGGAGTGAGGGGGATGGATGCGTGAAGGACTTGGGAGGATGTTGACGAAGTTTCAGGTGGAACGATGGTCAGAGGTGTGGTGGCGAGGCGTTCGTTCCAGGTGATGTCGAACTGCTGTTCGAATGGATAGCTCGTTTTCGATTTAGGATAGTTGATTGCATTTTGATGCTCGAAGTTGTTTGACGAGTTGAATTGCGACTTGCCGGAGACGAGAGAGTTCGCCGGAGTTGGCTGGAATCGCCGTGCACGTGCACCACGGTGAAGTGTGTGTCAGGAAAAATGGAGACGTGGGCGACTCGAAGAAATCTCGGGTTTTTAGATGGCCAGACTCGAAGTTTTCTCGTGTGTGTATAGGGCAGGTTAGCAGTTTTAGTTTTTAAAAGATCTGAGGGGAGAAGAAATAGACGCGGGAAAATCTCGAGTCGATCTCGAGTAAAATGCGTGGATGACTCGGAGCAGGAATCAGAGAAGGGTAGCACGTTTTAAAGTTTTAAAGATAATAAAAGCTTGGAATTTTAAAATGTTTCTATGTTTAACTTTTCTAAACTTCTTTTTAATTGCTTTTAAACTTTATTTTATTGGTAGGTTTGTTAAATTTAAGTGTGTTAAAACTTAAATAAAATGTTTTAAAACTAAATCATTTTATAGTTATAATTAAATGTTAATTAAAGGTTAAACTTAATAATGTGATTAAGTAATTAACAAAAGAAAATGATTTGTTAAAAGATATTTAAAAGTTTGATAATTTAATAAAGAGTAATTAATTAATTTTAATTATTAATTAAATAATAATAAATCAATAGTTAAAGATTATAATTAATTAGAGTTTAATTAATTTGTAATTAAGAATTATTAATTAGATAATTAAAGTCAATTAATTAATTAATAGTTAATTAATTAAGTAATTAATTGGTAATTAGTAATAAATTAATTGATCATTAAGGGTTAATTAATCAAGTATTAAGGATTAATTAATTTAAAATTAAGTTTTATTAATTAATAATTTAGGTTTATTAATTAATAGTTAAAGGATAATTAATCTCTGATTAAGGTTAATTAATTTACTTATAAAAGTAATTAAGGTTTGATTAATTAATTAAATGATTGTAATTAATTAATAATTGATTAAGCAGAATAAATGATTAGTTCTTAAGTAATTAATTTAATTTAAGATAATTAAATTAATTATAATATGGATTAATAAATTCTGTTTGGATGATTGTTGAAGTAGGATGTCTGGATTGATAGATATCTATTGGGTGATATTCTGTGTTACTGTGATTAGTTGAATATATCTGTAATGGATGTATGGATTATCTATGATAAATGCTATGTGAATTCAAAGTGATGAATTAAATTGTTTAACTTTAAAACAACTTGACCTTAAAAGATACGCTTTGGATTTCGATGAGACCGGGATCGGGTTTCCGTATACCGGATTTCCAGGTCTGGAGACCCGAATACCACATCGATCCAAATTTACGATAAGTCGTGAATCTCAAGTGAAGATGAAGATTCAGAGTGCAAGGGTTATTGTCGTTAACTCTGAGGGTGATTCCAAAACGAGTGTAACGAGATAATGCCTTCGGTTTCGTTCGAACCCGGAACGAACTTGTATGGATTGAATGCTTTCAAAACATCGTCAGGAGGGCGATGAGCATTCTAAGTGATGTGTTCTGATTTAAAGGTAAATCGTAACCTCAAGCCTCATCAACCGGGAATGGCTAAAACAGGGGAGGTGCAGCAAGGCTTCGTGGGTAGCACCCACTGAGAGTAAGGTCATCCCTATCTAGAGAAGTTCCTTTTATTTCGGCTTAGTGGTGCAGTTGGCGACGGCCATCTGTGGGGTGATTTTATTCGGGATTATCCAGTAAGGGATGGTTTCGGCTTTGTGTTGCAGGGGATTGGGAGTGATCCTCGGTACGGTGATCTAGGCCCCGTACTGTGATGAGTGGTACCCCAGTAGCTCTGCCATTGTATGGAATCCAATTTCCAATAAGTGATCTCGGACTTGATTGTATAACCCACTTTGTGGCTAGTATGCTGGAATTTAATAATGTAACAATTTCAGCTATGTGAATATTTATTTGAAAACCCTAGACCCTATTATAATATAACCTGATTTCCTATCAAATGATTTGGTTAGCATAAGATAAAAACTTACCCGTGTTTATGTGTGGGAAGTCTTATGTGATACCCTTGTTCCATATGATTTTCAAGATAAACAACTTAACTGTTTACTCACACCAGACCCATGTCTGACCCAGAGTTTATTTTTGTTTTGATTAAACTCTTGGGTACTCAAATTTTTATGAGTAGCCAAGTGATCAGGTTTTGCTTAGACGAATTTTGGAAGGACCTGGAGATGAAGACTTGGCGTAGTTATATATGTATATGTATCTTTCCGCTGTGTATTAACTCTAAGATGTATTTTGTGGGTGTAATGTAATGACAGATACTTATGACTGTCTTGTTTTGGATGTTGTATATATGGGTAACTCTGATATGTGTAAAAACTATGTAATGGATATGTGATATATTATATTTTGTTCTGTTTCCGCTGTGAGATTCTGATATCTGTTAGTTCTTTCTTCTATCTTTTCTATTTCTATCTATTTCTTTCTTATTGATGATATGATTTTCTGTGGAATGAAAGTCGGGTCGTTACAAAATGAATGGACTAGATTGATTTGAAAGTTGAACGATAAACGACCCGAAAAGCCTGTTTCGTTCCAGAAACGAAAATGGGTCATCCCATATATCAAAATAGATGTTTTCAATATTTTTAAATTTAATGGAATAGGTTTCAAGTCCTAATTCCATCGTATGAAGAAGTTAGCTTAAAATAAGCTTATTTCAAATTGATTTCAATTGAATTTAATTAAATTGATTTCTAAGCGTTTTGAGCCCGTACGATCAAACGACAAGTCCGATCGCTACGAAACTTGAAACCTTACAATAATTCACTGTTACGGATCTGATGAAACTGGTTCCGTCGAAATTCGAGACAGTGGCTAAAATGGCTATTTTCATGTTAATTAAATAAATTATTATGAAATTAAATTTATCACTTCTTATATTCAAATTAATTAACTAACCATTTTTATCATTTTTGATTACATAGACATATATACTAGTTTAAAACAAATTTACATACCAATTCAATGTTAATTATTTCACTAATTACAGTGTTCAATTTCAACTTTAGTTAAATCCAATTAATTAAAATTTAATTCCAATAATAAATTTGATTTAACTTGATTTCAATCTTTCAATCAATCAATTATTGTTCTATAGACATAGTTAACATTGATTTATATTGTATTACATTAATATTTTGCAATTATCATCTTTTACCATATTAGTTGAAGTATTCCAATAATATTGAACCTTTGTTGATTTTGACATTAATTAAAATTTAAAATCCCACAACTTCATTTATCTTGGTTTCATTCTTTTATTAAATCAATTATTAGCTTATGAATAAAATTAACATTTCTATTCATTTTATTACATTTAAAATTTGCAGTTATTGTCTTAACTCGCATTAATGTAACATTTATTTACATTTATTTGTAATTGATTAATTAAATTGGTAACAAATAACAATTGTCACAATTTCTACATTTAATAACATTTGTAAGTTTATTATTTACAAACAAATGTTATAACAACTCACATACACAAAAATTTTCCAATTTCTATTTATCGCACATTATTTAATTAATTAATACATCCTTCAAATTATTAATTTCTTCTTAAATCCACTTATCAATTAACAATACATTACTATAATTTATTTACAACCTATATCAATTATAACTCTTTAATTCTTTTAATTAATTAGAATTTACATTTAAAGTAGTTATAAATTTCCTTAAGTTAATACTATTACCTTTCATGTCAGTTATATTCTTATTATTAAATCACAAATTTTTATTTCTTCCAACATTAAATTCAAAAAACCTTATTAAAATAACAAATTTTAATTATCGAAATTTACGGGTCGTTACACATGATAATTAAGAAAGTACTTTAAACTTAATTTTAAACTTTTTATATATAATTATTTCAATCCATATATAATTGTATTTATATATACATACATACATAGTGTGAGTATGCTTACAATATAGATTTTAGGTTGAAACTCTATATATATATAAACCCTTCTTTAACAGAATTTTTAACATATATGTTTGTATGTATGTATGTATGTGTGTATGATCATAAACTATTTTTCACAAACCTTTAATATATATATATATATATATATAGTGGGATATGTTCTTAAAACTTTGGTCTCATCCCTTTTTGTTGCCACCGATCAAGCATGCTGATCGGAAGAATACTTTATTTCTAATCATGCACTTGGCTGTGTAATCTCGCACTACACATCCATTTCCTTAAAAATATATAATTATATAAGTATGTATCTGTTTGCACAATAAGTTGGCACAAACACCCAATAGATTGAATGTAAAGAAATAAAGTGAAGAACTAAAATTAAAATGGAGGAAACAAGCAGAAAACAAGAACATGTAGAATTATAGTGGTTCGGCATTGATTGCCTATGTCCACTTTGATGAAATTGCTTTATTAATCACTTATTTTTCCAAGTATAGTTGGGATCAGATCGGATCGATCCTTGATAACAATGGAGTACAACTAAAAAAACAGCATAAAGATCCCTCAAATGAGTAATGAACCTTGTATTTATAGGGGTATACAATCGAATATCTTCCAAAGTTGTTTCATAATTGTCTTTATGTTTTTGGAGATATCGATCGATTCCCATTGAGTTGAACTGTTGGTTGATGTTGTTAATATCCATAGTGATATGATCTAATCCCCTACATAGGAGAAGGGATAGGTACCGATCCCCTGCTAATGGGAGGCACTAATCCATACTTAGAATATTCCTGAGAGTCTATCTCTTGGTCTCGCTTGATCGTTGCTTCATATTATTGTTTGTACTTGATCTCTGAACTCCATGATCACCTTTCTGAGTTGCTTGCCTTGTCTACCGTCAAGTCTAACTTGTCCAATAGTTTAGATATACCCAGGTCAAAAGGTCGGATAACACTTACCTTCCAAAGTACGTCTTGTTTTGAACATGACGTGCTTTGAATCGAAGGAAGTTAAAGTCATCGAAAAGGACTCCATTCAGCTTCCTGAACAGTCTTTATCCTTCCATTGAGTTGTCATTCCAAAGAGTCGTATCTCTCTCTGTTTGTTGTGACACATGGTCGATATTATTCAGTATAAATCCAGAGTGTAGTCCTCAATCTTATCTATACTCGGTTTCATTAAGCTTGTTGATCAAGTTAGTAGGTCTCGGCTAACTACAGTGACTTGTTTTCCATGAAATCTACGTTAGAATTCGATTTCTTTTGATTAAAGAAATTGTAACGATCCATAAATTTTAACTGTTTCAATAATGTAATTAACTGAAATTTTGTGAAATTTTAATATAATAAAATTTGAAATATAAATTTAATATTTGTAATACGTCTAATTAAACGTAGCAATTGGTAAATTTTCATCAGATAATATGGAAGTTTATTTTCTTGTGTAATTTTATTTCAATTTAAATCAGTTAATATTAGATGATAATAAAATGTTTTCCAAACCTGAATATTTTTATACAATAAATCTGTAAATCATCTTCTGAGTGAGACGTCGTATTTCGTTTCTCCAAATTTGGACTTCTATTGCTTCGTTCATCTTATTTCTTACTTTTGTGCAGCATTTTCAGTACCGATTATCGACCTTTGATTAGATAATCGTATCACTGATATCTGTATACCATTTTGATCGTCTTATTGTACTAATATCCGTAGGATATTCGTTTGCTTGTTTCGAAATCCGGTGTGCGGAGCAATCTACGAAGCGCTTAGCGTATCGGTTTCGCAACCGAATCTTTTGGTTTCGATCTGTCCTTTCATTTACCCACAATATTATACAACCAACTATTTGCATTTAATAACTCTCTGAATTCTTAACTGACTATTACCATTCCTACCTATTCAAAATTTTAATTCGTTTATTTTCTTTGCCTCTTCACTTTCTATTTGTTCAGTTGAAAAGATTTTTTTTCTTCTTTTAAAATAAACATGTCAGAGCAACTTCTCCCCTCCTCCTGTACGCCTTCTTTCTCCTCCATTAACTCACCTCAGCCTCCACCTTTCTTCTATTTACAGAGCACGCTCGTGCCTTTCCCCCTCAACCCAAACTCCATCTAATCCTCCCACGCGATTCACTCTCCATGACACTGGCCGAGCCTCCACACGATCTAGCTCCGGCCGATTCTCCTCCCCTCTTCTCCCCTCCTCTGCCTTGCTCAGTTGCAGGCAACTCTTCCTATTATTTTAAATTCTAAGTATGATCCCCTTTGTTATGCATATATATATTATACTTTTCTTTTCTATTAAAATGAAGTTCTCTATATATGTTTATGTTGATGCCGTATGTATATATTTTGTACAGTTTTTATTTGCATTTGCTTTAGTACTTAATTTTATAGGATAGGTATATTGATTCATGTCTATCTATATATGTTTATAATATATATATTTCATGTCATAAGTTGTTGGGTGTAAATCTGAATGCCATACATAATTTTTCAAGTTGTTTTCTTCATAACCTGTTTTGATTTGAAAACCGAGTTCACTGCAATCGTTTGTATTAAATTTTTTTATGTATTTACTGAAATATACAAGCTCACGGTAGTATAGGTATGATTATGGTATAAGGTATTATATGGATATACACGTACGAATTTTATATATTGTATGAACTTTGATGTTTTCATATGTAGGCTTACATAAGATATCTATAAATCCTTCTGTTTGCATATATTAAGCTGCTTATATTATGAGTTGCTTATATTTTTTTGTAATAGATAAGCTTTTGAAAAAAAATTATATATAGTAAATATATGCAGAAGTTTATAAGTGGCATGTTTTATTTTATTGGTTACCTATTTTTTTTCCTCTTCTTTATGATTTTACTTTTGGGAATATCTAAGGCTTACATATGTTAGCGTGCGCAGCTAAATATGATCATTTTGAAATAGCTTTGGTATATATATTTGTTTGTAGTAAAATTTGCATATAACTGTTTATAGCCTGAAGTATATATATAATATATGTAAGTTTACTTGATGTTTTATAATAAGGTTGGGTTTAATTTTGTTTACAGTTAAAGAGATCGCTTTTATTCTGAAGCTTATATACATATATATCAGTTACTTATATATATATATATATATATATATATATATATATATATTTGTTCAGTGAATCATAGTGATAGTTATGTTGTCTTGTAGGTATATACGACAGTGTTTATTTATTTAATGAATAGGTATATATAACCTTTATTATAAAAAAAATTAAAAAAAATTGTATTCATTAGTTGGTTTTCAAACTATATTATATGTAGTCTAAGTATATAGGATAAGTTCGAAGTATTTAAGGATGTATATTAGGTTTAGTTATATATATATATTAGTTTATATATATATAAGTATACATGGATTTTCTTTTAAATGTAGGACAGGGGTTTTATTTTAATCTTAATATGTGTCAGTATTTGAATTTATATTCCAGTTATATATATGAGTTATATACATAGATTTTTAAATCTTTCATTACTGTTAAGTTATATATTATAATAAATTGTTTATATTGATTTTTATAATAAATATTAATATTTGGATTTCTTTAGAAAATATATATATATATATATGTATATATTCATATGGATTCTATATTTTTTTATGTGTGGGTATTCTTATATAAAGTGATAGTTTATATATATTGAAATAAAGCATATTCATTTTGATTTTTTTATGTATATATATGTAATATGATAATAATGTATATATTTTCAGTTTATATCAAAACTGATTTGATTTGTTCTCATGGATTCCTATTTATCAGCTTGTTCGTCGAACTCGTGTCCATCGTGCTTTACTTTGGAATTCGTGCTTGGATTCGTAACTCATCTCTGTCTCGTTCATCTCTAGCCTCGAAAGGTGAGCAATCACTCACGATTAATGTTCTTATATTTATTAAATTTGATTTCAATTGAAACGTCAATTGAAATATGCTGTTGTTAGTTATTTACATAGCTATATATATGCTATTATCTGTATCTGTTCACCTGTGCCATCTGACACCATTATCTGTTATCACTCTACAAGTTCCCTGTTAGTATAGAATTCCTTATGGGTAGAAATGATACATACCCGAACGATCTGTAGAATAAGGGAAAATCGTTATGGGTTTAAATGATATACCCAAGCGATTTTCATTGAATTGAATTTGGGATTACGGGTTGAAAAGATATATACCCGTATATATAAATTACGGGTTGAAATGATAAATATCTGTATCACTTGAGCATAGGGTAGAAAATTATATACGGACACCGTTGGTCTATATATAGATATTTTGAAAATGATTTCTTTGGTTTTGAAAAGAAATATATGGTTTTAATAAATATTGGTTTTAAAGATTTATTAAAGTTGATTTAATAAAGTTGATATATAATATGTTTAAAGTATTTATTTAATATCTGTATTTTTAAATATAGAGTTTATAATTATTCAGGTTGGACTGAAATAATTGAAATTGATTTGGAATTATATTTATTTAAGAATTATAACTAAATTTGCTTGATGTGAAATCTTTAAATTTGAGATTTTAAAGATATGATTTTATAACTTGATTTTTGTTTAAAGTAATTAAATGAATATTTCAAGTTTAATAAATCGAAGGGAATACTTAGTGGTTTGAAATTTGGGATTTTATTTAAATGATATTGGGTTTATTAAGTGAATATTTCTAAATAATAGTAAAGCGAATTTGATATATATATATATATATATGAAATTATCGAATTTAGTTTTGAAAATGTTGAATATTTAAAGCTTTGAAATATATTGAGATTGAAATGGCTTATTTTATGGTTCAAATATGTATTTGAAATTGATAATTGGAAATGGTTTATTGAGAAACCGAATTGAATTGAAATTGATGATTTGAGATTGGATTAAATTTTAATTTTAGGAATTCGAGTTGATTTGGAATTGAATGGTGAATTTGAGGAAGCTATTTTATTATATAAAGTATTTTAAACTATATCTAAACTATTTTATATTATACTTTATAAATTTATTTTAATATAAACTATTTTAATATAAATCATTTTCAAAATAAATTATTTTAATAAAAACTATTTTAATATACTAATTATTTTATCATCTACTATTTTAACTTATACTATTTTATATAAACTATTTTTATTTTATAAACTATTTTATTATATACTATTATTAATATCTAAACTGTTTAAGGGTGGAAGTTATGATTTCAAAGTTAAGGTTTTCCAAAATATTATGATTTCAAAGTGTTTTGGTTTTGGAAGTGTTATAACTTTGAAAATGCTATGATTTTAGAAATGGATATATATTTGAAGTGAAAATGATATCGTATTGATTTGGTTTTTGAAATGGATATGATATTTTGGTTTTGAAGTATAAACTATTTTGAAATGACCGCGGTGTTATAATAACGATTGGTTGTTAAAGGGATCGGTGTAACGACCCGTAAATTTCAGTAGTTTTTTTATATTTAATTAATTGAATTTTTGTGAAATTTTAAACAATAAAATTTTGAAATAAAGATTTAATATTTGGAATACGTCTAATTAGACATAGGAACTGGTAAATTTTCATCAGATAATTTGGAAGTTTATTTCTAGTGTAATTTTATTCCAATTTATATCAGTTAAAATCGATGATAATAAAATGTTTTCCAAACCTTAATATTTTTACATAGAAAATTTGTAAATCATCTTCTGAGTGAGACGTCATATTTCGTTTCTCCAAATTTTGACTGTTTTTGCTTCGTTTATCTTATTTTCGGCAAAATTGCAGCATTTCGGTACCGATTATCGACTTTTAATCGGATAATCGTACCATAGATATCTGTATACCGTTTTGATCATCTTGTCGTGCCGATCTTCACAGTACATCCGTTTGTGTGTTTCGACATCCGATACACTATGAAATCAATAAAACAAGGAACCGTATCGGTACTCGATTTTTTTACTTTTTGGTTTCCTTTTCCGTTCGTTTGCTTCCTGAGATAACCAATGGTTTGTAACTCTAGAAAATTTATTGTTGGACTTTTTAGCTTCACTATTTTCGTCTGTTAAAAATATATATTGATCTGTTGAACTTCTTCATTTCAAAAGAATATCACACGTCACATGTATATTCACATTGAATCTCTTCCTCTTTCCTGGTTCTAGAAACTGCTCTCCCATTTTGTAAACCCATCAGTTTGCCCCCAACACTCAGTTCCTCCGCCATTTCACCACGTGCTGCCATATAACAAGCGCACGAACTTCCTTGCAGCCGTGTACCATTCCGTGCCTCCATAGCACACGCCCTCTCCACCACGCAACCTCTCACCCCAGCGCCGCTCGACCCCCCAAGCACCAATCTTATCACCCATCAAACCTGCCGACCGACTGCCTCTCCACTCTCCCACCGCTCTGCTTCGTCTTGCAATAGCTCCGACCATCCCTCTCGTCCTCCACCTTTCTCGCCTTATGCCTTCTTCTTTCTTCGCAAGGTATTATATCTAAATTATATATTATTATAATGGTGTGTATAGGATATATATTTATACATTCCATTGTTATATATGTGGTATTCATTTCAGTCTACTATATATAAGTTAATATAGATTATATGTTAAGTTAGTTTATATATATATTATTTTATAAAAGGTGTATTATATGTTATATTATAAAGTGGTTTATATACATGTTTAGATATATAAGATTTTCTTATATTAGCTTACTATGTTACGTAATATGATAGTGTTATGATCATATTATATCTATATTGGACTTAGACATTTTATTTTAGTGCAGTACTATATGTTTGTAAGTCGTATGCATTATATATTTTGATATAATTGGGTTTTATAAGCTATAGGCTGTTTTGTATTATATGTTTGTGTTTAAGGTGTAAATTCATTTTCTACAGGTTGCTGTAGATAAATGTTTATATATATATTTTTAGTTACTGCTGTTGTTCGAAAGCATGAAGCTCTATATATATTAGTACGTCTAATAGATCTCACGTGTAGTATATATACTATACGTTATATACTTATATATATTGTATTTTTTTTTTGGTTTTTCGTTTTATATTTATATGTTTTAACATATATATGCTACCGTATATGTTTGTATTTTGAGTTATAAAAGTTATATTTTAGTTTATATGCATTATATTATAAAGATGTTTATGTAGTTTATTTATTTATAACTTGTTTATGTACATATTATTTTTCCATCAGTTCTGGAGTTATCCTTATACGCTATATATATATATGCGCATGCATATGAGGCTTATCTGTTTAGATATGCTGTTTGAAGAATTTTGCATGCTGTAGTAGTTTATATATTAGTATTTATATATATTTATAGTATTCATATTTTTGTTCTACTCAGTGTTTGCAACCAGTATATATATATATCTTACTTTGTATGTTTATAAGCTGCTTCACTATGTTAGTTTGTAAAGTGTTAGTTATAAAATATGTTGTTATGAATATATATATATATATACTCTGTTGCACTAGTTTATATAAAGTGGAACTATTTATAAATGTAATTGTTATGGATGATATGATATTTTCCTTTGTACCTTCATAGTATTTTATAATAGAATATTTGGACCGTTGTATAAAATAATGTCAAAAGTATATTAGTTGTTTATTTGTGTGCCGTGTATATATATAAAGTAATATTGGTTCATATGGGTCGCTGTATAGTTGTATGCATATAAGATATTGGTTTTGGAAAAATGATTCCATGTACTATATATATGTATACATGAGTTAGATATATACATATTAGACTGGCATATTTTGTATAGTGCCTGGGTTATATATATATATATATGTATATTTGTCAAGTATTTTACATTTACATGTATTATTTCAAAATATAAATATATAATGTGTGTATATATATATTTAATTTAATAAGTGTTTAAAATTTAGAATATGATTTTTATATATAGTTATATATATATATATATAAGTTCTCTGATACCATTTACCATCATTGATCCGGTTCTGATTCGTTTTATCAATTCCTTGTTATCAGCTTTGTTCGTCGAATTCGTGCCAACCGTACTTTGCTTTGGGATTCGTATTTGGATTCGTAACTCAATTTCAGTGTCTATTCTCTCTAGCCTCGAAAGGTGAGCAATCACTCACGATTAACGTTCTTATATTTATTAAATTTGATTTCAATTGAAACGTCAATTGAAATATGCTGATGTTAGTTATTCACATTGTTATATATGTCATTATCTGTATCTGTTCACCCACCACATCTGACACCATTATCTGTTATTTATATTGATGATATATTGCTTGTTACTACTGTTATTTTATTATCATATCTGTTATCACTCTGCAAGTTCCCTGTTAGTATAGAATCACTATGGGTTGAAATGATACATACCCGAACGATCTTGTAGAATAGGAGAAAATCGTTATGGGTTGAAATGATAAACCCAAGCGGTTTTCAATTAATTGAATTTGGGATTGCGGGTTGAAAAGATATATACCCGTATATATATTTTAAATTGCGGATTGAAATGATAAATATCTGTATCACTTGACCATAGGATAGAAAATTATATACAGGCACCGTTGGTCTATATATAAATGTTTTGAAAATGATTTCTTTGGTTTTGAAAAGATATATATGGTTTTGATAAATATTGATTTTTAAAGATTCATTAAAGTTGATTTAATAAAGTTGATAAATAATATGTTTAAGTATTTATTTAATATCTATATCCTCAAATATAGAATTTATAATGATTTGAAATTTATTGAAATTATATTTATTTAAGAATTATACTTAAATAAGTTTGATTCGAAATATATTGAATTTGAAATTTAAAGAAGTGTTTTACAACTTGAAATTTGAAAAGGTGACTTAAATGGATATTTCAAACCTATATATATTTAAAAGGGATATTTTGTTTATTTAAATTTGTAAACTGAAATTGGATTTAAACATTTTGGAAATGATTAAGTTAATATTTCAAACTAAATAATTGTAAAGTGAATCTGATATGTATATATATTTATTGAATTTAGTTTTGAAATGTTGAATATTTAAAGCTTTGAAATATATTAAAATTGAAATGGCTTATTTTATGGTTCATATATGTATTTGAAATCGATAATTTGAAATGGTTTATTTAGAAGCTAAATCGAGTTGAAACGGATGATTTGAGATTTGATTAAATTAAATTTTTGCAATTCGAGTTAATTTGAATCGATTTGTGAGATTTGAGGAACTAATTTATTTTATAACGAAATTTTAATATCTAAACTGTTTAAAAGGAAAGTGTTATGATTTCCAAAATACTGTGATTTCCAGACTATGATTTCAAAAGCATTATAACTTTGGAAAGTAATATGATTTTGAAAATGGATATATTTGAAGTGAAATGATATCGTATTAAAGTGGGTTTTGAAATGATAATGAAAACTATTTTGAAATGACCATGGTGTTATAATAACGATTGGTTGGCAAAGAGACCGGGATCGGATATGGACATACTCTCTGTCGATACCGAAAACCACTTTGACAACCGTGTACGCGGTGGAGATTCCAGAATGAAGTAGGATGGTGACGACGATCCTAAGGTATATACGAGGACCCAACTCCCGTGAGTTGGCATAAGGTGGCTAAAACAGGAGCGATTGACGGACCAATGAGGTAGCACCTCTTATCGGACACACTTCTTCGATGCCATTCTATTACTTGTGATTGATTTGGTGGCCACCCTTGATTTGGGAGTGTTGTTCGAGGTGGGCGGTAGTGGCTGCTATGCGTCACCACTAGTCCGGATGCGTAATTGGTATATCTACCCTGGCATTGCCAAGTTGTGCCGTGTCACCTACCATATCGAGCTTTACTACGATTATGATTTTAAGATCCGACCGCGTTAAGGTTCTCCATCCCCTTAACGCTATTTTCTATGTGATTATACTTTACTGATTAGACACTACTGTATATAGCGTATATTACTACATAGTAAATAGTTTAACGGACCCTTAGAGGATGGTTATCCCAAACATCCTTTAAGTTACTTGTATTTCAGTTGATATTTCACTTGAGTTGGATTTATTAATATAAGTATGTTAATCCTGACTCGAGTGTTTTGTGTTTTGCTTTACGCTCGGGTCAGACTGAGTGATACAGCATTTGAGACTCACCTTTGGAGTTAGAGCTTCGCTTGGAGATCCAGCTATCTATCGATCCTGCTTTCAGTTATTCAGTTGATTCCAGTGATGTATTCAGATCTTGTATTTGATTATTGTATTGAGACATCTATTGTATTCGAGACTTCTGTTGTATCTTGTCTAACTCTGTTATATTTATATAGTAGCTTCATGAACTACTATCCTTTGGTTTCCACTGCATTATTGTTATATTACTCTGTGTCTGTGATCTGTAATTATTTTATTTACTGTATATGATGAGTTTTGCCAAATTTTATTTACAATCCATCGTTTTGAATTATTCAAGTCCGACATGTGTGGATTTATTGTCGATTTGAATGGTCCAAAACACTGGGTCGTTACATGTGGTATCAGAGCTCTGGTTTTAGGCAAAACTCAGCATATGTAGTAAATTCAATTACAAAATCACTTTCGTTCGAGCTTGAATTCCTTCTTCTTTGACTCGGTTCCTTTGAATTTTGGAACGTTCACTTCGGTTCCAAAGTCCATTCGTGTCTCCCCTATTCGTGTCTTTTAATTCTGGAGTATCCCATAATTCCACTTCGAATGATCTCTAATAAATCGGCGGTCTCGCCAATCTTCGAATAATTTGTACCGGGGTGAAACTCCTTTACAATCGGTATTGATTCACCGGAGATTTCTGTATCCTCGGTTTACGATGCTGCTACCTTATGCTATACCCGAATTCTACCTCTGGTAATCGAATGTCAATTTGCTTCAGAATTCTACATCAATCTTATCTATGAAGTCACGGTTGACTCGGTTAAGGTTGCCCGCGATTTATACAACTTTATCCATCTTCCTGTTTGAAATGCAATCATCTAACCTTCGTTCCGAGCCTATCTATTTTAGATTAGAATTCCCTTTGATTAGAGTCCCTTTATATTTGGATCTCTATCCTTGTGTTGGAATCCAATTCTGGAATCATCGTGTGAGGGAGTGTATTTGTAATTAATATAAAATAGTTTATGTTTATAGTGTGTTGTTTGAGTTGTTGATGTTGGTTTGGATTTTCGATCGATTCGTCTGATCAACGCTATCGATAGGATTTCCAAAACACTTGAACAAAGCAAACTGACACAATATAATTTTCAAATTTGATAAATGAAATAAATTTGTATAATTATATTATAAATATATAAGAAAAATTTTCTAGAATTAAAAGTTAAATAATTTTGTTGTTGAAAATGATAATATTTGATTATCATTTTATTGTTTTGTAAGTCATTGACTATTGCAAAATGACTATTGTTTATAAATTTATTTGGAATTGTAATGAATTTAAATTGAGAATTTAAGAATTAAATTTCTGGTGATTTCAAACTTTGTTTTAAAGTCTTAAAATGTATATTATTTAAAGTATTTTCGAATAAAATGGTCTTCAAAGAATTTTAAATGTTTAAATCAGTGCTCTTCTCTTTGTCGCTGGAAAATAATTTCGGTGATGAAGGTCGCATCATCGACATTCATTTTCGAGTTTCGAAGTGGAGAGACTATTCTGTAGCTTTGCTACGGTTTTGTTTTGAAAAAAGATACTTTTGATTTGAATTTCTTCAGTATAATTTGATTTATATATAAATATAGGTATCTTATTTTAAAATTTAATTTTATATAAATATTATATATATCTCTAAATTGTTTGAAGTAAATCGGAGATTTAAATTCTTAAATTTTAGATTAAAGATGATTTCAATTATAAACTAAAGTCAAAATTCTTGAATAAATAGTTAACTAGGAATAACTAAATTGAAAAATCTTATTTGTATAATACTCAATTACATCTTAACATAACTTACCCAAAATTTTCAGAAGTAAAAAAAAAATGTAATCGGATAATATACAATATAAAATGACTTTATAAGGAAAGATTTGAGTGTTATAGTAAATATTATACACTTAAATTTTATTATAAAGATGTTAATAGAAAGAAATAAGACAATAAGTTAATTGAATATTAGATGAGACAAATAAATCTGTTTTGAAAGAATTAATAAAAATTGAAATTAGATTAACCTATGGAAATACCTTGAATTTAAAGTCAATTATTGAATATAAATTAATTTAAATTGAAATTTATATGGTTTAAATTAATTTATATGGTTTAAATATATATGATAAGATATATTAAGTGGAATAAAGTTAATAATAATTTAGAATAAAAGAATTGAATTTGTTGAATAAAATATGAGTATAATAAATGAAATATTATACCAATTGATGATTTAGAAAATTTTAATTGAGGTTGTATAGACAATAAGATAATGAACGTAGAAATAGATAGATTGATTTAACTTAAGTGAACTGAGTGGATTAAATCAAATTGTTAAATATTAATTAGTTAATTGGAAATTATATGGTTTAAATTAATTGTTTTATCTTGTCTTTTAATCTACTTTTTTTTTGGTTGCTTCTACTCTCCTACCTCCTTCCTTTTCGGGGACGAAAAGTTTTGAGTGGGGGAGAGTGTAACGACCCGTAAATTTCAGTGGTTATTTATTTATTTAATTAATTGAATTTTTGTGAAATTTTAAACAATAAAATTTTGAAATAAAGATTTAATATTTGGAATACGTCTAATTAGACATAGAAACTGGTAAATTTTCATCAGATAATTTGGAAGTTTATTTCTAGTGTAATTTTATTCCAATTTATATCAGTTAAAATCGATGATAATAAAATGTTTTCCAAACCTTAATATTTTTACATATAAAATTCGAAAATCATCTTCTGAGTGAGACGTCATATTTCGTTTCCCCAAATTTTGA
This sequence comes from Allium fistulosum, assembly GCA_030737815.1. Classification (NCBI taxonomy): domain Eukaryota; kingdom Viridiplantae; phylum Streptophyta; class Magnoliopsida; order Asparagales; family Amaryllidaceae; genus Allium; species Allium fistulosum. The sequence goes on along the minus strand of CM060902.1, from coordinate 269,472,681 downwards.
CTGTTTTTGCTTCGTTTATCTTATTTTCGGCAAAATTGCAGCATTTCGGTACCGATTATCGACTTTTAATCGGATAATCGTACCACAAATATATGTATACCGTTTTGATCATCTTGTCGTGCCGATCTTCACAGTACATCCGTTTGTGTGTTTCGACATACGATACACTGTGAAATCAATAAAACAATGAACCGTATCGGTACTCGATTTTTTTACTTTTTGGTTTCCTTTTCCGTTCGTTTGCTTCCTGAGATAACCAATGGTTTGTAACTCTAGAAAATTTATTGTTGGACTTTTTAGCTTCACTATTTTCGTCTGTTAAAAATATAAATTGATCTGTTGAACTTCTTCATTTCAAAAGAATATCACACGTCACATGTATATTCACATTGAATCTCTTCCTCTTTCCTGGTTCTAGAAACTGCTCTCCCATTTTGTAAACCCATCAGTTTGCCCTCAACACTCAGTTACTCCGCCATTTCACCACGTGCTGCCATATAGCAAGCGCACGAACTTCCTTGCAGCCATGTACCATTCCGTGCCTCCATAGCACACGCCCTCTCCACCACGCAACCTCTCACCCCAGCACCGCTCGATCTCCCAAGCACCAATCTTATCACCCATCAAACCTGCCGACCGACTGCATCTCCACTCTCCCACCGCTCTGCTTCGTCTTGCAATAGTTCCGACCATCCCTCTCGTCCTCCACCTTTCTCGCCTTATGCCTTCTTCTTTCTTCGCAAGGTATTATATCTAAATTATATATTATTATAATGGTGTGTATAGGATATATATTTATACATTCCATTGTTATATATGTGGTACTCATTTCAGTCTACTATATATAAGTTAATATAGATTATATGTTAAGTTAGTTTATATATATATTATTTTATAAAAGGTGTATTATATGTTATATTATAAAGTGGTTTATATACATGTTTAGATATATAAGATTTTCTTATATTAGCTTACTATGTTACGTAATATGATAGTGTTATGATCATATTATATCTATATTGGACTTAGACATTTTATTTTAGTGCAGTACTATATGTTTGTAAGTCGTATGCATTATATATTATGATATAATTGGGTTTTATAAGCTATAGGCTGTTTTGTATTATATGTTTGTGTTTAAGGTGTAAATTCATTTTCTATAGGTTGCTGTAGATAAATGTTTGTATATATATTTTTAGTTAGTGTTGTTGTTCGAAAGCATGAAGCTCTATATATATTAGTACGTCTAATAGATCTCACGTGTAGTATATATACTATAAGTTATATACTTATATATATTGTATTTTTTTTTGGTTTTTCGTTTTATATTTATATGTTTTAATATATATATGCTACCGTATATGTTTGTATTTTCAGTTATAAAATTTATATTTTAGTTTATATGCATTATATTATAAAGATGTTTATGTAGTTTATTTATTTATAACTTGTTTATGTACATATTATTTTTCCATCAGTTCTGGAGTTATCCTTATACGCTATATATATATGCGCATGCATATGAGGCTTATCTGTTTAGATATGCTGTTTGAAGAATTTTGCATGCTGCAGTAGTTTATATATTAGTATTTATATATATTTATAGTATTCATATTTTTGTTCTACTCAGTGTTTGCAACCAGTATATATATATACATATCTTACTTTGTATGTTTATAAGCTGCTTCACTATGTTAGTTTGTAAAGTGTTAGTTATAAAATATGTTGTTATGAATATATATATATACTCTATTGCACTAGTTTATATAAAGTGGAACTATTTATAAATGTAATTGTTATGGATGATATGATATTTTCCTTTGTACCTTCATAGTATTTTATAATAGAATATTTGAACCGTTGTATAAAATAATGTTAAAAGTACATTAGTTGTTTATTTGTGTGCCGTGTATATATATAAAGTAATATTGGTTCATATGGGTCGCTGTATAGTTGTATGCATATAAGATATTGGTTTTGGAAAAATGATTCCATGTACTATATATATGTATACATGAGTTAGATATATACATATTAGACTGGCATATTTTGTACAGTGCCTGGTTTATATATATGTGTATTTGTCAAGTATTTTACATTTACATGTATTATTTCAAAATATAAATATATAATGTGTGTATATATATATATTTAATTTAATAAGTGTTTAAAATTTAGAATATGATTTTTATATATAGTTATATATATATATATATAAGTTCTCTGATACCATTTACCATCATTGATCCGGTTCTAATTCGTTTTATCAATTCCTTGTTATCAGCTTTGTTCGTCGAATTCGTGCCAACCTTACTTTGCTTTGGGATTCGTATTTGGATTCGTAACTCAATTTCAGTGTCTATTCTCTCTAGCCTCGAAAGGTGAGCAATCACTCACGATTAACGTTCTTATATTTATTAAATTTGATTTCAATTGAAACGTCAATTGAAATATGCTGATGTTAGTTATTCACATTGTTATATATATGTCATTATCTGTATCTGTTCACCCACCACATCTGACACCATTATCTGTTATTTATATTAATGATATATTGCCTGTTACTACTGTTATTTTATTATCATATCTGTTATCACTCTGCAAGTTCCCTGTTAGTATAGAATCATTATGGGTTGAAATGATACATACCCGAACGATCTTGTAGAATATGAGAAAATCGTTATGGGTTGAATTGATAAACCCAAGCGGTTTTCAATTAATTGAATTTGGGATTGCGGGTTGAAAAGATATATACCCGTATATATATTTTAAATTGCGGATTGAAATGATAAATATCCGTATCACTTGACCATAGGATAGAAAATTATATACAGGCACCGTTGGTCTATATATAAATGTTTTGAAAATGATTTCTTTGGTTTTGAAAAGATATATATGGTTTTGATAAATACTGATTTTTAAAGATTCATTAAAGTTGATTTAATAAAGTTGATAAATAATATGTTTAAGTATTTATTTAATATCTATATCCTCAAATATAGAATATATAATGATTTGAAATTTATTGAAATTATATTTATTTAAGAATTATACTTAAATAAGTTTGATTCGAAATATATTGAATTTGAAATTTAAAGAAGTGTTTTACAACTTGAAATTTGAAAAGGTGACTTAAATGGATATTTCAAACCTATATATATTTAAAAGGGATATTTTGTTTATTTAAATTTGTAAACTGAAATTGGATTTAAACATTTTTGAAATGATTAAGTTAATATTTTGTAACGACCCGACTTTCTTTGCCCAGAAAGACGCATCGTTATGAAGAAAGAAAGGGATAGAAGAAGAAAAGAAAAGAAAAGAGAACGACAATACATCAGAAATCTCACAGCGGAACGAGAAATATATTATCACATAAGATATTACATAGTATCATATACATCAGAGTACACAATTTATACATCACAGAATAGACAGTTATAAACTTCTGTCTATTATACAACACAAATATACCAGTACAATACAGACTAATACAAACACAGCGGAAACTCTATATATCTACTCGCTGAAGCCTCCTGCTCCTCAGCTCCTCCAGTATTCGTCAAGACTAACCTGAATCCCTTGGCTACTCGTAAAAATTGAGTACCCAAGGTTTAATAAAACAGAAAATAAACACTTGGGTCAGACATGGGTCTGGTGTGAGTAAACGGGTTAAAATTGTTTAACTTCAAAACCTTTTGAAAACAAAGGTATCACGTAAGACTTCCCACACATAAACATGGAAAAGTTTTTACCTTACGCTAACCAAATCATTTGATAGGAAATCCAGTTATATTATAATAAGGTCTAGGGTTTTCAAGTAAAATACAGAAATAGCTGAAATGCTTACATCTCACATTCCAACATAGTTGGGCACAACTAATACGTACGGCACTTATTGGAGTTTGGATTCCATACAATGGCAGGGCTACTGGGGTACCGCCCGTCACAGTACGTGGCCTAGATCACCGTACCGAGGAGTACGCCCGCTCCCCTGCAACACAAAGCCGGAACCATCCCTTACTGGATAATCCCGAACAAGACAACCCCGTAGTTGGCTGCAGTTCCAACTACCCACTAAGCCGAAATATAGAAAGGGACCTCTAGACAGGGATCTATCTTGCTCTCAGTGGGCGCTACCCACGAAGCCTTGCTGCACCTCCCCTGTTTTAGCCATTCCCGGTTGATGAGGCTTGAGGTTACGATTACCTTTAATCAGAACATATCACTTAGAATGCTCATCGTCCGCCTGACGATGTGTTGAAAGCATTCAATCCATACAAGTTCGTTCCGGGTTTGAACGAAACCGAAGGCATTATCTCGTTACACTCGTTTTGGAATCACCCTCAGAGTTAACGACAATAACCCTTGCACTCTGAATCTTCATCTTCACTTGAGATTCACGACCTATCGTTAATTTGGATCGATGTGGTATTCGGGTCTCCAGACCTGGAATACCGGTATACGGAAACCCGATCCCGGTCTCATCGAAATCCAAAACGTATCTTTTAAGGCCAAGTTGTTTTAAAGGTTTAAACAATTTAACTTATCTATACAGATAGATAATTCACAAATTACAATTGATAATCACATTATCATTTAAACAGATGATTCATAACCAAATAGGTAATCCATATCAACATCACAATAGTTAATCTATATTACCATCATAATGCAACCAAGCATTCATACCACATATCATCTTATCTCATTACTGAGATTACATCCATTCAAGACAAATCAATGTCATCCATTCTTATATAAGAAATGATTTACTTAATCATAACATAATTAATTTAAAATGAATTAAATTAACTATCTCTATCTTTAATTAATTTAAAGTGAATTAAATTAATTACTTCATCTCTTAATTAATTTAAAGTAAATTAAATTAATTACTTCATTATAAATCTTACTTATATAATCATTAATTAATTACAAATAAATTAATTAATCTTTCTCTAATTATCCACTTTAATTAATCACCTTGATTAATTATACTTTAATTACATTTAAGTAATTATCTTAATTAATTTCACAAATTAATTATCCTTAACCAAATACAGTAATTAACCTTTAATTACTTCATTAATTAATTAATTTTAATTAATTACTTTAATCCTTAATTAATTACAATTAATCACTTATCATTTGATTAATTAATCCTAATTAATCAACTCTCAATTACATCATTAATTATAAACTAATGATCCCTAATCACACCTTTAATTATTTATTAATTACATTAAGTAATTAACCTTTAATTAAACCATGATTTATTAATCACCTTTGATTAAACTTAACCAGTAATTAACTCTAATTAATTATCTTCCTTAATTAATTACTTTTAGTTAATTACCTTAACCAATAATTAATTACATTATTAATTACCCTTAATTAAACCACAATTATTAATCATCTTTGATTAATATAATCCTTTAATTAATTAATTTAATAAATTATTAAATTAATAATAAATGATTAACTCTTAATCACTTTTATTTAATAAAATAATTATCCTCTAATTACTTTATTAAATATCTTATCTTTCTTAATTATATTCAGTAATTATTCCTTAATTACTTCAACAAGTAATTATACTTAATTAATTTATAAATGATTATCTTAATTAATCACTATTAATTACTTAGTTAATTATTTAACTAATTATTTAACTAATTAAATAATTACTTAACTCCTTATATTTAAGAGATCTTAATTAAGAAAACAATTTATCTTAATTAAATTAATTAAATTGACCAATAATTTAATTTATCTTCCCATATTAATTTATCTTTAATTTATCAAAACTCTTAATTACTTAAGATAACTCCTTATTTTAATTGATTACCCAATCTGAATCTTTAAACTTAATTTAAAATAAAATACTTTAGAATTCTATTATAACTTAAAACAAATTTAGATATTCAAAATTTGACTTTTAAATCTTTAAAAGTTTTCTAAGTTATTTGAATTAAATTTTAATACAAAAAAATTATTTTGAAAATCTTCTTTCCTATTCTTTAAAAACTTATTTATTTAAATATCTAAAACATGTTAAAACAATTATTCTAGAAATAAATTAGTTTAAAAGTTAAAATCTTGTTTACCTTTATTTTTAAAACTCAGAAATCATTACAAAAACAAATTTTCTTTTATTTAAAACTTTAAAACATTTTCCTTTTAAAATCTTAAGGCTGTTCCCACTCAAACCCGAGTAAAATCATCAAAAACTCGAAGCAACTCTTGAGTCATTCCCATTCCAACCCACTTCGAGTAAAACTCGAGAATACTCGAACGAAAACCCGAGAAAACTATTTCTTCTCCAAACCCATATACCCAGATGCACGCGATCGTGCTTGTGCACGTGCACACCCTTTGCTGATCGACGACGAACTACGCCTGGCCTCCGACAAGTCAGACTTCACCACGACATCACGATCGACCCCTCATTTCTCCTTGATTCGAACGAGAATCAACATCGACCATTTAACCCATCAGCTCGAAGAACACCATCACCAGAAAACGACCACCGCCGGTGATCCCTACCTCGAGACACCACGCGATCCTCACCATCGCTTCGCCTCGTCTACCAGCAACCACCAGTCACCACGCGATTGATTCCGACCATCTCTCGACGTCTCGAGACTCGTATGAACATCAACGAAAAAAACAGTGTCTTAAACCCTATCTTCTCGATTCCCAGCCAACCCCCACATCAATAAATTCCAACTTTATTTTTCCTATGATCTACTCCATCCCCTCTACCTTCGAGTTAATCCACGGCACCCAGATCATCCTCGTTCGCCACCGATTGACCAAAATGCCCAAAAACATAAATCCCAAAATTCTCTTCAATTACCAAACTATAAATCATGATATATATATTAAAATTCATGATTTGCTAAATTGGATTCAACTACATAATTAAAACTTAAAATTGAACCAATATATTTTTGACCAAATTTACAATTTTTACTGTTATTTATAAAATTTGAGATAAATGCTTTATATAAATTCCAGAACTCATTTTTATTAGTTGTGTTACATAATTTCCATCATCTTCCATTTATACATCAAAGGCTAATTATGATTATAAGATGAGATATAGATTTTTAAAAAGAAAACAAAAACTGTCATCACTTTACAAAGACTAAGTTATCATCATACAGGTATTCAAATATACTATACAGGCATTTCAACACTTATATACAACATGCATACATTACAACATTTCAGATGATAAATCATCACATAAACAAAGCATAGATCTGTTTTTAAAATAATATTTACTCACCTGTCATATAAAACAGAGAAGCAGATTCTTATTTTTCTTCCAGGCTGAAATTTGATTTCTCTTTTTGCTTTGTTGATTTTTAAACTTGTTGATCTTTGGGTTGTTGTTTTATTTCTTTTTCTGATCTTCAGGTTGCATATGAAGATTTGAACTGCTGTTAAATTTGCCTTATCTGATTGCATGACTTCAGATTGACATTGGAGATCTGAAGCTGTTATTCAATTTTGCCTTTAATCTTCTTTTTGCTTTGCATTTGATTTCCAGACTTACAGTTTTACTCCCTCAATTTTTGATCTATTTTTGTACGTTCAGTTAAGAAGAAGAAAGATTTTTTTTCTGAAAAATAAAACCCTTCTTTTTATTTACAATTGAATTTTAAACTTAATTATTAAGGGAAAGACATTTGTCCCATAGATGTTTTAGTTAACTTACACATATGCTCCTAAGTTTACACTTGTCTTTAACATAAATTGATATGTTTACAAGTGTTTTATAAGTATTATTTGATTTACAAGTGTTATTAAAGATTTAATTAATGTTTATTTATTATTTACAAATGTTATTATCTTATTTAAACTTATTAAAACTATAAGCATGTAATATGCATATGTATGTAATGTTTACATGGTTATAAAAATGTTTTTATTTTATATTAATAAGCTTTTAGATTTCATATGAACACTTACTTAAAATTTTGATCAAATCAAATGTTTATAAATTTGAGAAATTTAGTTTCAACTTCTTATACAAAATTTTAAATCCATTTATCTTATGATAAAAATTAAAAATGAAAGACCATTAAACAAATGAACTTTTGATTCTAAATCTCAAATATCATTTTAAAAAAAATATTAAACCAAATTAACATTTCAAATTACAAATTATATATTAAAGTTTTGAAAATACTTATTAAATTCAAATCAATACTTCTTCATTTCAATATATACAAATATATTATTCTAAGTGGAAAATAATAAAATTAGCTTTTTAAAATGAATAAACTTGTCAATTTATAAAATAAATCAACAAATCAATTTAATTATTAATAAAGATTATTAAATTGATATTGCCAAATTTCCGGGATATCACATTCCTCCCCCCTTAAAATAATTTCGTCCCCGAAATTTAAAAGCAAAGATAATTTAATAACCCAGCAAAAGTTTTTAATTTTAAACAACAATCACACAATCAATCATACACTATCAATCATAGCAACCATTTAATCTAATCAAACAATTTTAACTATCCAGACAAAATTCTAGATAGAATTTCCTCGAGTTTCCCCAAGTGTATATATATACCGGAATACTCGCTCTACAAACAATCAAAACTACTAAGCTATAAAGCTTCTACTCATCTAGATCTACAGAACTAAACAAGATATCAGACTACAGACGAGTCTGACTCAACAACCAAATCCTCCAGAACTGCTGGTTCCACAACCAGAGATAGATCAAATACGTACTCTCTCAGAGATACGTGAAACAAAATGAATTCCAGTTATCCAAACTGACAATTCAATCCAGTAGATCAAAACACTTATCCAAATCAGCATACAGAAGAGATCCAAAATAACTCGGAGCTGACTTCCCAGACTTACCCAATCTTATAGTTCCCTTTTTATCAGAGAAACTTCAACAACAACGAAGTCTCCAACTTCGAATTCAAAATTCCTCCGTCTCTTATCCACAAAAATCTTCAGACGATCCTGGGCTGTCTACAGATCCTTCCTGATCAGCTTAACCCTTGCTGATGCTTCTTGAAATAATCTAGACCAACATCAAACCAATTTCCGGATCCTACTCAACAAAATGGTTTCCAAAAATACGCCAAAATCCAGAACACAACTCTACTCCACAATCATTAGAGCACTTCGAACTACTTCTCCTATCTGAAATAGCCAAACAGTTGCACTTGACAACCTTACCTCCAAATCCTGAAAAATCCTTCATACTTAGAGATATACTTGAATTTCCTATAGAAATCCTTTACTCCAAGAAAATTACAACTTCTGGTCGCTTCCACTCTAGAATAGCTGCTATCTTGCTTCCGCTGCACAACTCTGATCTTGAATAGATGAGAATGCTGTCAAAGAAACTCGAGCACAAACTTGATCATCCACAGTTCACCATACCATAAAATCTTAGTGAACCACTCCACTTGGTCAAAACATAGAAGAATTCCCTCCAGAAAATTAGGACTGATCAATCCCTCTCAAAAAAATCCTAAGCTGCTTCACCAAATTCTTCTCTAGAAGACATCCTTCTACTAAGCTGAACTTCCGGTAACTCCACTAATCAAGTTGATACGGAATCTCAATCTCCAATAACCCATGAGAACACTCGAACAATCGCAAGTCTCTTTTGCGATCAACTCGACCTAACTTCCACAGATACTGTTCTCTCTTCTCAAATTAGAACAGCTCATACTTAACTATCCAATTCATCGAAGAAATGGATCCACTCTGCTGCTTTTGGATTCCTCCTCTAGAAAAACTGCTCAGCTAGAAAACTTCCTGCCAACACAGAACACTTCCGAGTTGCACCGCTGACACTGACGCCAAAGACTTCCTAATCCAAAACTCTTCGAGAAACTCGGACCTCAAATCAAACATAAAACACCCCGCTGGACCCAGCCACAACACCGAAGCAGATATACTTCCTAAAACTTGCTCCAAAAGAAACATCTTCGAAAACATCCATAGTCACTGCGTCTCACCACACAGCTACTTCTTCCACAAGTTACCAAGATACCATCATTCGCTTTTGCTCATCCAATTTCAAAGATAAACTCCAAACCTTAACAGGTTTCCTTCAGAGATCGATGAAATCCTTACACCACAACAAAGCTCACTCGAGACGATATTAGGTCTACAGTCTCGACAAATACACTTCCAACCTCAACACTCGGACTCTAACTATTGGTAATTGTGTCACACACACTACCATCTTATCTACCTTTATAACTCATATTGGAAAACCCAAACAGGTAACCCAATAAATAGGTAGAATAAATATATATATATAGTTATATAAAAATTACAAATACGCGCTCTCAAGATAGACACCACTCCAGAGCCTAGGTATTCACTCAACCTACCGCTCTGATACCAACTGTAACGACCCGACTTTCTTTGCCCAGAAAGACGCATCGTTATGAAGAAAGAAAGGGATAGAAGAAGAAAAGAAAAGAAAAGAGAACGACAATACATCAGAAATCTCACAGCGGAACGAGAAATATATTATCACATAAGATATTACATAGTATCATATACATCAGAGTACACAATTTATACATCACAGAATAGACAGTTATAAACTTCTGTCTATTATACAACACAAATATACCAGTACAATACAGACTAATACAAACACAGCGGAAACTCTATATATCTACTCGCTGAAGCCTCCTGCTCCTCAGCTCCTCTAGTATTCGTCAAGACTAACCTGAATCCCTTGGCTACTCGTAAAAATTGAGTACCCAAGGTTTAATAAAACAGAAAATAAACACTTGGGTCAGACATGGGTCTGGTGTGAGTAAACGGGTTAAAATTGTTTAACTTCAAAACCTTTTGAAAACAAAGGTATCACGTAAGACTTCCCACACATAAACATGGAAAAGTTTTTACCTTACGCTAACCAAATCATTTGATAGGAAATCCAGTTATATTATAATAAGGTCTAGGGTTTTCAAGTAAAATACAGAAATAGCTGAAATGCTTACATCTCACATTCCAACATAGTTGGGCACAACTAATACGTACGGCACTTATTGGAGTTTGGATTCCATACAATGGCAGGGCTACTGGGGTACCGCCCGTCACAGTACGTGGCCTAGATCACCGTACCGAGGAGTACGCCCGCTCCCCTGCAACACAAAGCCGGAACCATCCCTTACTGGATAATCCCGAACAAGACAACCCCGTAGTTGGCTGCAGTTCCAACTACCCACTAAGCCGAAATATAGAAAGGGACCTCTAGACAGGGATCTATCTTGCTCTCAGTGGGCGCTACCCACGAAGCCTTGCTGCACCTCCCCTGTTTTAGCCATTCCCGGTTGATGAGGCTTGAGGTTACGATTACCTTTAATCAGAACATATCACTTAGAATGCTCATCGTCCGCCTGACGATGTGTTGAAAGCATTCAATCCATACAAGTTCGTTCCGGGTTTGAACGAAACCGAAGGCATTATCTCGTTACACTCGTTTTGGAATCACCCTCAGAGTTAACGACAATAACCCTTGCACTCTGAATCTTCATCTTCACTTGAGATTCACGACCTATCGTTAATTTGGATCGATGTGGTATTCGGGTCTCCAGACCTGGAATACCGGTATACGGAAACCCGATCCCGGTCTCATCGAAATCCAAAACGTATCTTTTAAGGCCAAGTTGTTTTAAAGGTTTAAACAATTTAACTTATCTATACAGATAGATAATTCACAAATTACAATTGATAATCACATTATCATTTAAACAGATGATTCATAACCAAATAGGTAATCCATATCAACATCACAATAGTTAATCTATATTACCATCATAATGCAACCAAGCATTCATACCACATATCATCTTATCTCATTACTGAGATTACATCCATTCAAGACAAATCAATGTCATCCATTCTTATATAAGAAATGATTTACTTAATCATAACATAATTAATTTAAAATGAATTAAATTAACTATCTCTATCTTTAATTAATTTAAAGTGAATTAAATTAATTACTTCATCTCTTAATTAATTTAAAGTAAATTAAATTAATTACTTCATTATAAATCTTACTTATATAATCATTAATTAATTACAAATAAATTAATTAATCTTTCTCTAATTATCCACTTTAATTAATCACCTTGATTAATTATACTTTAATTACATTTAAGTAATTATCTTAATTAATTTCACAAATTAATTATCCTTAACCAAATACAGTAATTAACCTTTAATTACTTCATTAATTAATTAATTTTAATTAATTACTTTAATCCTTAATTAATTACAATTAATCACTTATCATTTGATTAATTAATCCTAATTAATCAACTCTCAATTACATCATTAATTATAAACTAATGATCCCTAATCACACCTTTAATTATTTATTAATTACATTAAGTAATTAACCTTTAATTAAACCATGATTTATTAATCACCTTTGATTAAACTTAACCAGTAATTAACTCTAATTAATTATCTTCCTTAATTAATTACTTTTAGTTAATTACCTTAACCAATAATTAATTACATTATTAATTACCCTTAATTAAACCACAATTATTAATCATCTTTGATTAATATAATCCTTTAATTAATTAATTTAATAAATTATTAAATTAATAATAAATGATTAACTCTTAATCACTTTTATTTAATAAAATAATTATCCTCTAATTACTTTATTAAATATCTTATCTTTCTTAATTATATTCAGTAATTATTCCTTAATTACTTCAACAAGTAATTATACTTAATTAATTTATAAATGATTATCTTAATTAATCACTATTAATTACTTAGTTAATTATTTAACTAATTATTTAACTAATTAAATAATTACTTAACTCCTTATATTTAAGAGATCTTAATTAAGAAAACAATTTATCTTAATTAAATTAATTAAATTGACCAATAATTTAATTTATCTTCCCATATTAATTTATCTTTAATTTATCAAAACTCTTAATTACTTAAGATAACTCCTTATTTTAATTGATTACCCAATCTGAATCTTTAAACTTAATTTAAAATAAAATACTTTAGAATTCTATTATAACTTAAAACAAATTTAGATATTCAAAATTTGACTTTTAAATCTTTAAAAGTTTTCTAAGTTATTTGAATTAAATTTTAATACAAAAAAATTATTTTGAAAATCTTCTTTCCTATTCTTTAAAAACTTATTTATTTAAATATCTAAAACATGTTAAAACAATTATTCTAGAAATAAATTAGTTTAAAAGTTAAAATCTTGTTTACCTTTATTTTTAAAACTCAGAAATCATTACAAAAACAAATTTTCTTTTATTTAAAACTTTAAAACATTTTCCTTTTAAAATCTTAAGGCTGTTCCCACTCAAACCCGAGTAAAATCATCAAAAACTCGAAGCAACTCTTGAGTCATTCCCATTCCAACCCACTTCGAGTAAAACTCGAGAATACTCGAACGAAAACCCGAGAAAACTATTTCTTCTCCAAACCCATATACCCAGATGCACGCGATCGTGCTTGTGCACGTGCACACCCTTTGCTGATCGACGACGAACTACGCCTGGCCTCCGACAAGTCAGACTTCACCACGACATCACGATCGACCCCTCATTTCTCCTTGATTCGAACGAGAATCAACATCGACCATTTAACCCATCAGCTCGAAGAACACCATCACCAGAAAACGACCACCGCCGGTGATCCCTACCTCGAGACACCACGCGATCCTCACCATCGCTTCGCCTCGTCTACCAGCAACCACCAGTCACCACGCGATTGATTCCGACCATCTCTCGACGTCTCGAGACTCGTATGAACATCAACGAAAAAAACAGTGTCTTAAACCCTATCTTCTCGATTCCCAGCCAACCCCCACATCAATAAATTCCAACTTTATTTTTCCTATGATCTACTCCATCCCCTCTACCTTCGAGTTAATCCACGGCACCCAGATCATCCTCGTTCGCCACCGATTGACCAAAATGCCCAAAAACATAAATCCCAAAATTCTCTTCAATTACCAAACTATAAATCATGATATATATATTAAAATTCATGATTTGCTAAATTGGATTCAACTACATAATTAAAACTTAAAATTGAACCAATATATTTTTGACCAAATTTACAATTTTTACTGTTATTTATAAAATTTGAGATAAATGCTTTATATAAATTCCAGAACTCATTTTTATTAGTTGTGTTACATAATTTCCATCATCTTCCATTTATACATCAAAGGCTAATTATGATTATAAGATGAGATATAGATTTTTAAAAAGAAAACAAAAACTGTCATCACTTTACAAAGACTAAGTTATCATCATACAGGTATTCAAATATACTATACAGGCATTTCAACACTTATATACAACATGCATACATTACAACATTTCAGATGATAAATCATCACATAAACAAAGCATAGATCTGTTTTTAAAATAATATTTACTCACCTGTCATATAAAACAGAGAAGCAGATTCTTATTTTTCTTCCAGGCTGAAATTTGATTTCTCTTTTTGCTTTGTTGATTTTTAAACTTGTTGATCTTTGGGTTGTTGTTTTATTTCTTTTTCTGATCTTCAGGTTGCATATGAAGATTTGAACTGCTGTTAAATTTGCCTTATCTGATTGCATGACTTCAGATTGACATTGGAGATCTGAAGCTGTTATTCAATTTTGCCTTTAATCTTCTTTTTGCTTTGCATTTGATTTCCAGACTTACAGTTTTACTCCCTCAATTTTTGATCTATTTTTGTACGTTCAGTTAAGAAGAAGAAAGATTTTTTTTCTGAAAAATAAAACCCTTCTTTTTATTTACAATTGAATTTTAAACTTAATTATTAAGGGAAAGACATTTGTCCCATAGATGTTTTAGTTAACTTACACATATGCTCCTAAGTTTACACTTGTCTTTAACATAAATTGATATGTTTACAAGTGTTTTATAAGTATTATTTGATTTACAAGTGTTATTAAAGATTTAATTAATGTTTATTTATTATTTACAAATGTTATTATCTTATTTAAACTTATTAAAACTATAAGCATGTAATATGCATATGTATGTAATGTTTACATGGTTATAAAAATGTTTTTATTTTATATTAATAAGCTTTTAGATTTCATATGAACACTTACTTAAAATTTTGATCAAATCAAATGTTTATAAATTTGAGAAATTTAGTTTCAACTTCTTATACAAAATTTTAAATCCATTTATCTTATGATAAAAATTAAAAATGAAAGACCATTAAACAAATGAACTTTTGATTCTAAATCTCAAATATCATTTTAAAAAAAATATTAAACCAAATTAACATTTCAAATTACAAATTATATATTAAAGTTTTGAAAATACTTATTAAATTCAAATCAATACTTCTTCATTTCAATATATACAAATATATTATTCTAAGTGGAAAATAATAAAATTAGCTTTTTAAAATGAATAAACTTGTCAATTTATAAAATAAATCAACAAATCAATTTAATTATTAATAAAGATTATTAAATTGATATTGCCAAATTTCCGGGATATCACATATTTCAAACTAAATAATTGTAAAGTGAATCTGATATGTATATATATTTATTGAATTTAGTTTTGAAATGTTGAATATTTAAAGCTTTGAAATATATTAAAATTGAAATGGCTTATTTTATGGTTCATATATGTATTTGAAATCGATAATTTGAAATGGTTTATTTAGAAGCTAAATCGAGTTGAAACGGATGATTTGAGATTTGATTAAATTAAATTTTTGCAATTCGAGTTAATTTGAATCGATTTGTGAGATTTGAGGAACTAATTTATTTTATAACGAAATTTTAATATCTAAACTGTTTAAAAGGAAAGTGTTATGATTTCCAAAATACTGTGATTTCCAGACTATGATTTCAAAAGCATTATAACTTTGGAAAGTAATATGATTTTGAAAATGGATATATTTGAAGTGAAATGATATCGTATTAAAGTGGGTTTTGAAATGATAATGAAAACTATTTTGAAATGACCATGGTGTTATAATAACGATTGGTTGGCAAAGAGACCGGGATCGGATATGTACATACTCTCTGTCGATACCGAAAACCACTTTGACAACCGTGTACGCGGTGGAGATTCCAGAATGAAGTAGGATGGTGACGACGATCCTAAGGTATATACGAGGACCCAACTCCCGTGAGTTGGCATAAGGTGGCTAAAACAGGAGCGATTGACGGACCAATGAGGTAGCACCTCTTATCGGACACACTTCTTCGATGCCATTCTATTACTTGTTGTAACGACCCGGAAATTTCGAACCCGAAATTTCCAGATAGTTAGAAGAAAAAGAAAAGAGATAGAAGAAAGAAACAGAAGAAGAAGATCAGAAAACATCAACATCTCACATTCGCAGCGGATAAAATATAATACTAAATGATAACAGTTTTACAAAACAATATTATATCTGTCGATTACATTTTAATACATCAGAGTTACATATTTATACAGACACTGGATATACACAATTATCAAGTCTCAGATATACAATAATATAACACAGTAGAAACACTCCATACGTTCCTGCCGTCCAACTCGACTCCTGAGCTCTAGAACGTCCTTACCTGAAAATCTGTAATACTCGGTCTGACCCGAGCATTACATCAAAGTAACACCCGGGTCAGGCTGGAAACCAGCGTGAGTAAACTCATCTAACAAGAAATTCCAATCCATAGAACTTATTTAAACCCGGGGTAACTCGTACTTGCTACACGTAAACAACTTATATAGTCATCACTTATTTTCACAAAACAATACCTAAGTATCCTACTTAGTTTAAATGGTCCATATTATCCCAATCCAGCCTATTGATTTCACATATCAATCTATAAAGAATTTTAGAAGATTTCCAATCGAAGTGGTTTCGGGTATTAACTAATACCCGACTCCTGTCTCTTCGAATCCAATGTCATCTTAACCCAAGTTATTCAAATGAAATACAATTCAAACTTTAAATATAGGGTGTCACTATTTTAATCCAAATATATTGTATCACATAGCATTCCATATCACATACCAGAGATATCAACTAATCTAAGCATACAATATCATTCAATCATTCATAGCAAGATTAATCAACCATACCATCTATAATTAATTTAATTAACCACAAATGAATTAAATTAATTACTTCAATTATTTTTAAACCTTGCTTATTAATTACAACCCAATTAATTTATCATCCAAAAATTTCTATTTTAATTAATCATCCTTGATTAATTATTTTTAATTACATTAAGTAATTAAACCTTAATTATAGATTTATTATTCTCAACCATTCTCAATAATTAACTAAATTACTTTCATAAATTAATAAATGATATTCTAATTATTTCATTAATTAATTACTCTTTTAATTAATTTCTTTAGCAAATAATTAATCACATTATTAATTAATCTTAACTCTCTAATTAATTAATTACTCTCTTAATTAATTAACTCAAATCAATTATATTAATTAATTCTTTAATTAATAACATCAAGTGGTTAACCCTTAATCACTTCCATTTTATTACTTCCATAAGTAATTTCTCTTTTCTTAATTACATTAGTAATTATCCATTAATTACTTGACTAAGAAATTTTATTCAATTAATCAATAAGTGATTTATCTTTAATTAATTAGACTAATTAATTAACCTAAAATTAATTTAATAAATCAATTAACCATCACTTAATCTCTAATTAATTTATTTCTTAATTACATTCATTTCCACTAATTACTTCATTTAGTATTTATCCTTAATTAATTTCAACCTTCAAAGATAGACTTTTCATTTAAATTACATATTAATTTCTATCATTAAACTTCATTTGGACCATTTAGAAATAATTATATGTTTGAATAAAAGTTTACTTTTAAACAAAACAATTTAAACCCTTAATTTCTTTAATACACTTAAATCTTTAAAAATCCTTTTTAAACATGGTTTAATTTAAATTAAACGAATATTCATCTTTGAACTTGATTATCATATCCTTCAAAACTTATTTACTTAATTTTATTTTAAACTTGTTAAACATTCATTTCTGAAAACAAAATTATTTACTTAACTTTTAAAAATTGAAAACATTTAGAAAAAAAAAACATGCTCTCAGATTAAAACCCAGAACAACCCGAGTAGACTCCACAAAAACACTAGCCTTCCTCGAGTCTTTCCCCACGCATGTCTGCTTCGAGTCGCACACGCGTATGCTTCGGCAACAACTCAAGACACTCTCGTCTTCTCCCAACATAAAACTTCCATATGCACAGATCGGTCACCGTGCATGTGCACAGTTCAACTACGCCGCAGCTACCTCCAACGTCTTGCCCCACATGTCGACGTTCAACCTCGCGATCAAATTCGACCCTCAATCATTCGCCACGAAGTAAAAGTCAAAATCGAGCTTCCCAGTCGAAAAACTGGAAACCTATCATCATCAGAAAACCCTCGAACCACCATCGCCGATCACCGAACCTTCCCAAACTCCGGTCATGGACTCACTAGCCTTCACGACATCTATTCCCAGAAGCACTTGCAGTTCGATTCACCAATGAAGCCACGGTGACAAATTTTCTGGCCTCGACAGAACTAGCGTTTAAAACCCAATTGAACTATTGCCGACTCCACGGCGATCTTCCCATCTCCCTATCATTTTTCCCAGCTTCAACGATCACCAAACTAGCTCCAGCCAAAACTTCGACCTCCAGAATCACCCCAGTCACCAGAACTTCGTCGAAAACCAAAATCTGGTCATCCTCAAAATGCAAACTCAATTCCAAACTAAAACTCATGAATTTAGTTTTTAAAATCGAGTTTTCCAGAGTTGATTCAAGTTGCATGCTTGAATCTACAAATTAAATTGTTTAATTTTTATTAATTTTTAAAACTCTTACTGGTTTTTACTGATTCCAGGAGAGATTTAAACATATATTACTTACTTATTTTTAAAACTAACATTTCATCTTCACAACTTATTTTTGTTTAGAATTTAAAGTCTAATACCACATAGATAAAGAGTTTATTGGAAATTTTGTTTTGTTTTTAACTCTACAGTCTGAAAACAGGGAAGATCAGATTAAATCAACATGCACAGACCAGATACACACACATATATATCCAGAGATTCATACATATATACACACATGCAAACATAATTTACATCCATTCATCAATGATTATCACATGCAGATCAAGATACAGACAGATTTAAGATGTTAAAGGATAGTCTACTCACCTGTTATGATGTTGAACAGAGAACAAATTCCCAGTTATAAAGAACAAAGAAGCAGGCTCAACTTTGATCTGGAAATAATTGATCTGAAACTTCCTATGATTTGAATTACTTGATTGTTGATGTAATATTGGGTTGGTCTTAGTTATTGCATGCTTTAATTCAGGTTGAAGATGAATATAGATGAAGTTGTGGCATTTGCTTTAGAACAGGGTTTTAAGTTTTTGATCTGAGGTTTGCTTTTTAGGATTCGATTTTGTTTTCTTTGCTTTAGAAATTTAATAGATAAAAGAAAATGTGAGATAGATAGGAAGATGTTTATTTAACTTAATTTTCTCATTTACTAATTATTTTGAAAATAAAAGGAGGTTAAAGACACTTGTCATTCTCCCTATCTATTTTGTTAACACATATGCTTAGATAACATTATTAGTTTACACTTGTAATACTATATGCAAGAATATATATTTTTAAATGTTAATAAGGGTTTTTAAAATAAATTCCTAATAACAAAATACATCTTTTAATTTATATAAATGAAATCCTTTAAAAGAAAATAGAATAAAACAAACTATATTTCTACAAAAATCATATATACATATTTTTAAATTCAAAATATATTTAAGATATATATATATATCTACCCTTTGAATTTTAAATTCAAATTCAAATACAATTTAAAATCAAATTGAAATTAACTCACACAAATATATTTACTTAAACAAACACAAATTCAATTTGTTTGAATATAATAATTTTTCTATTTATATCTACTTATCTCTATGTGTATATAAACCATCATTATTATTATTGTTGTTTGAAAACAACAAATTTACCAATTTTAAATAATTTATAAAGGAAATTATCACATTTTAAATTACTTGAAGTTCTGGGATATCACATTCCTTCCCCCTTAGAATCTTTTCGTCCTCGAAAAGGAACGAAGCAAGAATTTTAATTATAATGTTGATTATCAGTTAAATTATTCCTTAGACATCTTAATTCTTAACTCTTTTTGTAAAAAAAAAATTTCAAAATATTTAAAAATCTATATAATATTATCAAAATAGTTTTTATAAAAATATTTTTTTTTTTATAACTCGATGTCTCAACCAGTCCATCCTTGTTCTCACAGAAATTCAGTCATACGTTGATCAGACGTAAGACTGAAAATCTATCAGTACTTGGT
Source organism: Allium fistulosum (assembly GCA_030737815.1). Taxonomy (NCBI): domain Eukaryota; kingdom Viridiplantae; phylum Streptophyta; class Magnoliopsida; order Asparagales; family Amaryllidaceae; genus Allium; species Allium fistulosum. The sequence goes on along the minus strand of CM060902.1, from coordinate 269,452,219 downwards.
AAACCCGTTTTCAACACCTAGTGAAAATATTTGGAAAAAATTTTTATTGAAAATATGGAAAACATTTTTGAAATCGAGGAAATATCTTTGGTGAGAATGCTTTGGAAATCATCACTCCCATCCATGGTCGCAGTTAACCCGATGGTTACGTTGCCGTCCCGGCAAAATCCACAGATAACTGTAGGTCTCCGCGCTCCTCGATTACGCCATGGAACCCGCTACAGATCGCAGTTATACCCGGGCCTTACGTTGCTATCACAGCACAAACCCATATAACTGTAGGCATCAGCGCCACCGAATTTCGCTGCCAAATAATGAAACTTCTCCCACATAGGTCGCAGTCTACCGATATAAAATCAAACGCAGACAGTTGGCTCTCAGCGGCACACACGACTTTCGCTATGTTACCATAGTGTCACAGTCTACCGATATAAAATCAAACGTAGACAGTTGGCTCTCAGCGGCACACATGACTTCCGCTATGGTCTGCAGTAGATCGCAGTGACATCGAGTTAAACTGCCGTCACAGCATAACCCAAATGCCTCTGTGGGCACCAGCCCCTCGACTTTCGCTACACAAATAATCCTCAGGAACTAGTTTGTCCGGACTCCTCACAGGATCAACTTTAGAATCCCCCCTTGGGGTTCAAGGCAGTACCACCCAGTGGCACTCCTGAGAAGTTCATTTCAAGGAAGCGCCTTTTTTCCCAGAGCTATTTTCAAAACACTTTGTACTATACACTTATAGTATCTTCAAATCATATCCTTTATGATTTATCAAAATCTCATTTACTCAAAATCGATTACCAAAATCGATAATTCTCAAACTAGGCTTTCCAAATTCCCAAAATTGATTTTCCCAAAAATCAAAAGCCATTTCCAAATTTATAGGTTCTCAAAACCTTTTTCAAAATCATTCTCATAAGATCCTCTTTATATATATAGATATATATACTTTTTAAAAATCTTTGGATCACTTCAAACTTGTATAAAACCTCTTTTTATACTTCAAATATTTCCAAAAACCCTTTTATTCTGGCTAGATTCAATAAGGGAAGTTTATCATATTACAAAATATAACTTTATTTATTGTCAAATCAAATATTCAAGTTTGATTTCTTTATAAAGTTATTTACCATTTACTTACCTCCATAAAGTAAATTTCAACCAAAGAAATACCCAATTCCATTATATTTCACATAATATACCTTTCATTTTCGAAAACCATTTCAAATTTCTTATCCTCAAATTTTAAATGCCAATTTCATTCAAACCCGTACGATGTACACATATCATCCGTACGCTATATCAATCTGATCGCTCAATCGATCACACAATTTCACTTCCGAACTAGTATTGTCCACCCGGCTTCCTAGTGCGGACTCAGATCTGGTTTCCTGATCAGAAACCGTCATTCTCCTTGCATAGTCACAACTATGATAGAGAATATCCAGAACCAATCAACAATCCATATCCAGGTTCGCCGTCGAAAATCGAGCGAAAAATCCTAACTCGGATCGATAATACTATCTCGAAATTCTGTGTTCGAATCTGGATCAAATCACTATGCGAATAGAATAATATACGTATATCCTACGTATTTATCTTTATTGGTTATTAGCCAAATCAATTCTCTTTTCTATTCACATTTCCTTTAATTCTATTCTCTTATTCTCAATTGCTTCCATTTACAATTGAGTTAATACTTCAATTATAAACAGTTTGAACTCTGACCCGTTTAAATTTAAAAATAGCTTGAAAAAGTTTTAAAATAGATAAGTAGTTGAAAAATAGTTATTAGTTTATAAAATAGCTGTAAAATAGTTAAGTAGTACAAAATAATTAGATAATTGCAAAATAGTTTTTAAAATAGTGATTAGATATAAATAACTGAAAAATAGTAATTAGTTTATAAGACAGTTTCAAAATAGTTAAATAATTCTAAAATAATTGTAAAATAAGTATAGATAGTTTGGGGTTTAAGAAGAAAGATTGTATAGTAAATAGTTTGGAAAAATTTATTTGTATTAAAACAATTTATTTTAAAAATTGTCCAGAGCCAAACTGTTTAATTTCCCAATCTACATTCCCAATTAATTTCCCTTTTATTCAATTTAAATTTCCTTTTCCATTTAAATTGACTCAACACTTCAATTTCCATTGAAATTTATTAAATCCCAATTTAAGTTGAATTAACCTTAATTCCTTTCCAAATTCAAATCAAATTTCATTTGATTTTTAAACATATTCAATTTTAATCACAATTCCAAATTATTTCAAATCAATTTGGATTAATTTCAAATTGAACCAGCTTCAATTTTATTTCAAATTATTTTAATTCAAAATTTCCATTTAAATTTATGCTTATCCATCTTTAATCACAATTCTAATTAATTCAAATCGAATTCAATTTGAACTAATTCTATTCAAATCTCAACTTAAAATAATCTCGAATTATATAAATTCGAGTTAAATTTTAAATGTTGATTTAATCCCTTAAGTTAAATTTAACCTTACTTTTAAATTAAATCATCCTTTATTTTTAATTTAACAACTTAAATCTTTAAACCATTTAATTCTGTATCCAAATTCCAAAATTCCATTTTAAAATTATCTTAACTTATTACAAAGTTCAAATAAGAATTCAAAAACAATTTAATCTTCAGATTCTAATTTATTATCCATTTCTAACTTTAAAATAAATTCTTAGTTTCATAGATTATTTATAACAATAGAATGATATCAGGATAAATAAACATCCAAATTTATCCAAACACCAATTAACAACATCCCATTTCAATTTCCAGATCTCAAACCCATTTTGAGATTACTCATAACTCCCATTTAAACCCAACCATTTAACTTCTCAAGTTAAATTTTAATTTCATCTTGAAATTTCTAATTCAAGTTGTTCATTCTAAACTCATTTAACTTCCCTTAAGTTAAATTTAATTTAATTTAGTCAACTTGACCTAATTTGAATTCCCATTCAAATTTTTAAATCTTATAATAATAATCTTCCCATTTAAATTCAAAAACTTAACACTTTGGGTTTTCATATCACATTTCAATTTAAAACTTAACACTAAGAGTTATTTCAAATCATCCTTGATATTATGTATATCCTTATATATACATTTTCTTTACATACCAAGTTATACTTTAAATTTTAAACCATTCTTGGTTTTTAATTTCAAAACAAATTTCTTTAAAACGATCTCAAGTTTTCTGGACTTAGATTTAAAACTTCACAATTTTAAATTATCTTCAATTCCAATTTATAAGTTATACTCACTTAAATGTTTACTTCCCTAAACATTTCATTTTGCTAAATCATTAACAACATTCATTATTAAACACAATTACCATTTATGATAATAACCAAGATTATCATATCTGGAAACCAATTCATTATTATCTTTATTTTTGATAACATTTCTACAAATTCAAGATTTTAATTTTAGTTTGAATTCATTTCAAACTTATCTTCATTCAATTTTAATTTGGCTTTATTTCTATTACCACTTAATTTAATTCCAACATTTTAACAACCAATTACCTTAATATTTATTAGAAAGAAATATCATTTTATATATCAAAATATATTCTTATATAAAATCATTTAAAATCCTTATATTAGAAAATAACAATTACGCTCTCATATATATATATATACACTCAACTCGTTCTAGGGTACCATTGACCCTATCCTTAACGAGTAATCCCAACAGAGCCAAGGTTCTCGCTTAACCTTTTGCTCTGATACCAACTGTAACGACCCGGAAATTTCGAACCCGAAATTTCCAGATAGTTAGAAGAAAAAGAAAAGAGATAGAAGAAAGAAACAGAAGAAGAAGATCAGAAAACATCAACATCTCACATTCGCAGCGGATAAAATATAATACTAAATGATAACAGTTTTACAAAACAATATTATATCTGTCGATTACATTTTAATACATCAGAGTTACATATTTATACAGACACTGGATATACACAATTATCAAGTCTCAGATATACAATAATATAACACAGTAGAAACACTCCATACGTTCCTGCCGTCCAACTCGACTCCTGAGCTCCAGAACGTCCTTACCTGAAAATCTGTAATACTCGGTCTGACCCGAGCATTACATCAAAGTAACACCCGGGTCAGGCTGGAAACCAGCGTGAGTAAACTCATCTAACAAGAAATTCCAATCCATAGAACTTATTTAAACCCGGGGTAACTCGTACTTGCTACACGTAAACAACTTATATAGTCATCACTTATTTTCACAAAACAATACCTAAGTATCCTACTTAGTTTAAATGGTCCATATTATCCCAATCCAGCCTATTGATTTCACATATCAATCTATAAAGAATTTTAGAAGATTTCCAATCGAAGTGGTTTCGGGTATTAACTAATACCCGACTCCTGTCTCTTCGAATCCAATGTCATCTTAACCCAAGTTATTCAAATGAAATACAATTCAAACTTTAAATATAGGGTGTCACTATTTTAATCCAAATATATTGTATCACATAACATTCCATATCACATACCAGAGATATCAACTAATCTAAGCATACAATATCATTCAATCATTCATAGCAAGATTAATCAACCATACCATCTATAATTAATTTAATTAACCACAAATGAATTAAATTAATTACTTCAATTATTTTTAAACCTTGCTTATTAATTACAACCCAATTAATTTATCATCCAAAAATTTCTATTTTAATTAATCATCCTTGATTAATTATTTTTAATTACATTAAGTAATTAAACCTTAATTATAGATTTATTATTCTCAACCATTCTCAATAATTAACTAAATTACTTTCATAAATTAATAAATGATATTCTAATTATTTCATTAATTAATTACTCTTTTAATTAATTTCTTTAGCAAATAATTAATCACATTATTAATTAATCTTAACTCTCTAATTAATTAATTACTCTCTTAATTAATTAACTTCAAATCAATTATATTAATTAATTCTTTAATTAATAACATCAAGTGGTTAACCCTTAATCACTTCCATTTTATTACTTCCATAAGTAATTTCTCTTTTCTTAATTACATTAGTAATTATCCATTAATTACTTGACTAAGAAATTTTATTCAATTAATCAATAAGTGATTTATCTTTAATTAATTAGACTAATTAATTAACCTAAAATTAATTTAATAAATCAATTAACCATCACTTAATCTCTAATTAATTTATTTCTTAATTACATTCATTTCCACTAATTACTTCATTTAGTATTTATCCTTAATTAATTTCAACCTTCAAAGATAGACTTTTCATTTAAATTACATATTAATTTCTATCATTAAACTTCATTTGGACCATTTAGAAATAATTATATGTTTGAATAAAAGTTTACTTTTAAACAAAACAATTTAAACCCTTAATTTCTTTAATACACTTAAATCTTTAAAAATCCTTTTTAAACATGGTTTAATTTAAATTAAACGAATATTCATCTTTGAACTTGATTATCATATCCTTCAAAACTTATTTACTTAATTTTATTTTAAACTTGTTAAACATTCATTTCTGAAAACAAAATTATTTACTTAACTTTTAAAAATTGAAAACATTTAGAAAAAAAAAACATGCTCTCAGATTAAAACCCAGAACAACCCGAGTAGACTCCACAAAAACACTAGCCTTCCTCGAGTCTTTCCCCACGCATGTCTGCTTCGAGTCGCACACGCGTATGCTTCGGCAACAACTCAAGACACTCTCGTCTTCTCCCAACATAAAACTTCCATATGCACAGATCGGTCACCGTGCATGTGCACAGTTCAACTACGCCGCAGCTACCTCCAACGTCTTGCCCCACATGTCGACGTTCAACCTCGCGATCAAATTCGACCCTCAATCATTCGCCACGAAGTAAAAGTCAAAATCGAGCTTCCCAGTCGAAAAACTGGAAACCTATCATCATCAGAAAACCCTCGAACCACCATCGCCGATCACCGAACCTTCCCAAACTCCGGTCATGTACTCACTAGCCTTCACGACATCTATTCCCAGAAGCACTTGCAGTTCGATTCACCAATGAAGCCACAGTGACAAATTTTCTGGCCTCGACAGAACTAGCGTTTAAAACCCAATTGAACTATTGCCGACTCCACGGCGATCTTCCCATCTCCCTATCATTTTTCCCAGCTTCAACGATCACCAAACTAGCTCCAGCCAAAACTTCGACCTCCAGAATCACCCCAGTCACCAGAACTTCGTCGAAAACCAAAATCTGGTCATCCTCAAAATGCAAACTCAATTCCAAACTAAAACTCATGAATTTAGTTTTAAAAATCGAGTTTTCCAGAGTTGATTCAAGTTGCATGCTTGAATCTACAAATTAAATTGTTTAATTTTTATTAATTTTTAAAACTCTTACTGGTTTTTACTGATTCCAGGAGAGATTTAAACATATATTACTTACTTATTTTTAAAACTAACATTTCATCTTCACAACTTATTTTTGTTTAGAATTTAAAGTCTAATACCACATAGATAAAGAGTTTATTGGAAATTTTGTTTTGTTTTTAACTCTACAGTCTGAAAACAGGGAAGATCAGATTAAATCAACATGCACAGACCAGATACACACACATATATATCCAGAGATTCATACATATATACACACATGCAAACATAATTTACATCCATTCATCAATGATTATCACATGCAGATCAAGATACAGACAGATTTAAGATGTTAAAGGATAGTCTACTCACCTGTTATGATGTTGAACAGAGAACAAATTCCCAATTATAAAGAACAAAGAAGCAGGCTCAACTTTGATCTGGAAATAATTGATCTGAAACTTCCTATGATTTGAATTACTTGATTGTTGATGTAATATTGGGTTGGTCTTAGTTATTGCATGCTTTAATTCAGGTTGAAGATGAATATAGATGAAGTTGTGGCATTTGCTTTAGAACAGGGTTTTAAGTTTTTGATCTGAGGTTTGCTTTTTAGGATTCGATTTTGTTTTCTTTGCTTTAGAAATTTAATAGATAAAAGAAAATGTGAGATAGATAGGAAGATGTTTATTTAACTTAATTTTCTCATTTACTAATTATTTTGAAAATAAAAGGAGGTTAAAGACACTTGTCATTCTCCCTATCTATTTTGTTAACACATATGGTTAGATAACATTATTAGTTTACACTTGTAATACTATATGCAAGAATATATATTTTTAAATGTTAATAAGGGTTTTTAAAATAAATTCCTAATAACAAAATACATCTTTTAATTTATATAAATGAAATCCTTTAAAAGAAAATAGAATAAAACAAACTATATTTCTACAAAAATCATATATACATATTTTTAAATTCAAAATATATTTAAGATATATATATATATATATCTACCCTTTGAATTTTAAATTCAAATTCAAATACAATTTAAAATCAAATTGAAATTAACTCACACAAATATATTTACTTAAACAAACACAAATTCAATTTGTTTGAATATAATAATTTTTCTATTTATATCTACTTATCTCTATGTGTATATAAACCATCATTATTATTATTCTTGTTTGAAAACAACAAATTTACCAATTTTAAATAATTTATAAAGGAAATTATCACATTTTAAATTGCTTGAAGTTCTGGGATATCACACTTGTGATTGATTTGGTGGCCACCCTTGATTTGGGAGTGTTGTTCGAGGTGGGCGGTAGTGGCTGCTATGCGTCACCACTAGTCCGGATGTGTAATTGGTATATCTACCCTGGCATTGCCTAGTTGTGCCGTGTCACCTACCATATCGAGCTTTACTACGATTATGACTTTAAGATCCGACCGCGTTAAGGTTCTCCATCCCCTTAACGCTATTTTCTATATGATTATACTTTACTGATTAGACACTACTGTATATAGCGTATATTACTACATAGTAAATAGTTTAACGGACCCTTAGAGGATGGTTATCCCAAACATCCTTTAAGTTACTTGTATTTCAGTTGATATTTCACTTGAGTTGGATTTATTAATATAAGTATGTTAATCCTGACTCGAGTGTTTTGTGTTTTGCTTTACGCTCGGGTCAGACTGAGTGATACAGCATTTGAGACTCACCTTTGGAGTTAGAGCTTCGCTTGGAGATCTAGCTATCTATCGATCCTGCTTTCAGTTATTCAGTTGATTCCAGTGATGTATTCAGATCTTGTATTTGATTATTGTATTGAGACATCTATTGTATTCGAGACTTCTGTTGTATCTTGTCTAACTTTGTTATATTTATATAGTAGCTTCATGAACTACTGTCCTTTGGTTTCCACTGCATTATTGTTATATTACTCTGTGTATGTGATCTGTAATTATTTTATTTACTGTATATGATGAGTTTTGCCAAATTTTATTTACAATCCATCGTTTTGAATTATTCAAGTCCGACATGTGTGGATTTATTGTCGATTTGAATGGTCCAAAACACTGGGTCGTTACATGTGGTATCAGAGCTCTGGTTTTAGGCAAAACTCAGCATATGTAGTAAATTCAATTACAAAATCACTTTCGTTCGAGCTTGAATTCCTTCTTCTTTGACTCGGTTCCTTTGAATTTATGAACGTTCACTTCGGTTCCAAAGTCCATTCGTGTCTCCCCTATTCGTGTCTTTTGATTCTGGAGTATCCCATAATTCCACTTCGAATGATCTCTAATAAATCGGCGGTCTCGCCAATCTTCGAATAATTTGTACCGGGGTGAAACTCCTTTACAATCGGTATTGATTCACCGGAGATTTCTGTATCCTCGGTTTACAATGCTGCTACCTTATGCTATACCCGAATTCTACCTCTGGTAATCGAATGTCAATTTGCTTCAGAATTCTACATCAATCTTATCTATGAAGTCACGGTTGACCCGGTTAAGGTTGCCCGCGATTTATACAACTTTATCCATCTTCCTGTTTGAAATGCAATCATCTAACCTTCGTTCCGAGCCTATCTATTTTAGATTAGAATTCCCTTTGATTAGAGTCCCTCTATATTTGGATCTCTATCCTTGTGTTGGAATCCAATTCTGGAATCATCGTGTGAGGGAGTGTATTTGTAATTAATATAAAATAGTTTATGTTTATAGTGTGTTGTTTGAGTTGTTGATGTTGGTTTGGATTTTCGATCGATTCGTCTGATCAACGCTATCGATAGGATTTCCAAAACACTTGAACAAAGCAAACTGACACAATATAATTTTCAAATTTGATAAATGAAATAAATTTGTATAATTATATTATAAATATATAAGAAAAATTTTCTAGAATTAAAAGTTAAATAATTTGGTTGTTGAAAATGATAATATTTGATTATCATTTTATTGTTTTGTAAGTCATTGACTATTGCAAAATGACTATTGTTTATAAATTTATTTGGAATTGTAATGAATTTAAATTGAGAATTTAAGAATTAAATTTCTGGTGATTTCAAACTTTGTTTTAAAGTCTTAAAATGTATATTATTTAAAGTATTTTCGAATAAAATGGTCTTCAAAGAATTTTAAATGTTTAAATCAGTGCTATTCTCTTTGTCGCTGGAAAATAATTTCGGTGATGACGGCCGCATCATCGACATTCATTTTCGAGTTTCGAAGTGGAGAGACTATTCTGTAGCTTTGCTACGGTTTTGTTTTGAAAAAAAATACTTTTGATTTGAATTTCTTCAGTATAATTTGATTTATATATAAATATAGGTATCTTATTTTAAAATTTAATTTTATATAAATATTATATATATCTCTAAATTGTTTGAAGTAAATCGGAGATTTAAATTCTTAAATTTTAGATTAAAGATGATTTCAATTATAAACTAAAGTCGAAATTCTTGAATAAATAGTTAACTGGGAATAACTAAATTGAAAAATCTTATTTGTATAATACTCAATTACATCTCAACATAACTTACCTAAAATTTTCAGAAGTAAAAAAAATGTAATCGGATAATATACAATATAAAATGACTTTATAAGGAAAGATTTGAGTGTTATAGTAAATATTATACACTTAAATTTTATTATAAAGATGTTAATAGAAAATAAGTTAATTGAATATTAGATGAGACAAATAAATCTATTTTGAAAGAATTAATAAAAATTGAAATTAGATTAACCTATGGAAATACCATGAATTTAAAGTCAATTATTGAATATAAATTAATTTAAATTGAAATTTATATGGTTTAAATTAATTTATATGGTTTAAATATATATGATAAGATATATTAAGTGGAATAAAGTTAATAATAATTTAGAATAAAAGAATTGAATTTGTTGAATAAAATATGAGTATAATAAATGAAATATTATACCAATTGATGATTTAGAAAATTTTAATTGAGGTTGTATAGACAATAAGATAATGAACGTAGAAAAAGATAGATTGATTTAACTTAAGTGAACTGAGTGGATTAAATCAAATTGTTAAATATTAATTAGTTAATTGGAAATTATATGGTTTAAATTAATTGTTTTAACTTGTCTTTTAATCTACTTTTTTTTTGGTTGCTTCTACTCTCCTACCTCCTTCCTTTTCGGAGACGAAAAGTTTTGAGTGGGGGAGAGTGTAACGACCCGTAAATTTCAGTGGTTATTTATTTATTTAATTAATTGAATTTTTGTGAAATTTTAAACAATAGAATTTTGAAATAAAGATTTAATATTTGGAATACGTCTAATTAGACATAGCAACTGGTAAATTTTCATCAGATAATTTGGAAGTTTATTTCTAGTGTAATTTTATTCCAATTTATATCAGTTAAAATCGATGATAATAAAATGTTTTCCAAACCTTAATATTTTTACATATAAAATTCGAAAATCATCTTCTGAGTGAGACGTCATATTTCGTTTCTCCAAATTTTGACTGTTTTTGCTTCGTTTATCTTATTTTCGGCAAAATTGCAGCATTTCGGTACCGATTATCGACTTTTAATCGGATAATCGTACCACAAATATATGTATACGGTTTTGATCATCTTGTCGTGTCGATCTTCACAGTACATCCGTTTGTGTGTTTCGACATCCGATACACTGTGAAATCAATAAAACAAGGAACCGTATCGGTACTCGATTTTTTTACTTTTTGGTTTCCTTTTCCGTTCGTTTGCTTCCTGAGATAACCAATGGTTTGTAACTCTAGAAAATTTATTGTTGGACTTTTTAGCTTCACTATTTTCATCTGTTAAAAATATATATTGCTCTGTTGAACTTCTTCATTTCAAAAGAATATCACACGTCACATGTATATTCACATTGAATCTCTTCCTCTTTCCTGGTTCTAGAAACTGCTCTCCCATTTTGTAAACCCATCAGTTTGCCCTCAACACTCAGTTCCTCCGCCATTTCACCACGTGCTGCCATATAGCAAGCGCACGAACTTCCTTGCAGCCGTGTACCATTCCGTGCCTCCATAGCACACGCCCTCTCCACCACGCAACCTCTCACCCCAGCGCCGCTCGACCTCCCAAGCACCAATCTTATCACCCATCAAACCTGCCGACCGACTACCTCTCCACTCTCCCACCGCTCTGCTTCGTCTTGCAATAGTTCCGACCATCCCTCTCGTCCTCCACCTTTCTCGCCTTATGCCTTCTTCTTTCTTCGCAAGGTATTATATCTAAATTATATATTATTATAATGGTGTGTATAGGATATATATTTATACATTCCATTGTTATATATGTGGTATTCATTTCAGTCTACTATATATAAGTTAATATAGATTATATGTTAAGTTAGTTTATATATATATTATTTTATAAAAGGTGTATTATATGTTATATTATAAAGTGGTTTATATACATGTTTAGATATATAAGATTTTCTTATATTAGCTTACTATGTTACGTAATATGATAGTGTTATGATCATATTATATCTATATTGGACTTAGACATTTTATTTTAGTGCAGTACTATATGTTTGTAAGTCGTATGCATTATATATTATGATATAATTGGGTTTTATAAGCTATAGGCTGTTTTGTATTATATGTTTGTGTTTAAGGTGTAAATTCATTTTCTATAGGTTGCTGTAGATAAATGTTTGTATATATATTTTTAGTTAGTGTTGTTGTTCGAAAGAATGAAGCTCTATATATATTAGTACGTCTAATAGATCTCACGTGTAGTATATATACTATAAGTTATATACTTATATATATTGTATTTTTTTTGGTTTTTCGTTTTATATTTATATGTTTTAATATATATATGCTACCGTATATGTTTGTATTTTCAGTTATAAAATTTATATTTTAGTTTATATGCATTATATTATAAAGATGTTTATGTAGTTTATTTATTTATAACTTGTTTATGTACATATTATTTTTCCATCAGTTCTGGAGTTATCCTTATACGCTATATATATATATGCGCATGCATATGAGGCTTATCTGTTTAGATATGCTGTTTGAAGAATTTTGCATGCTGCAGTAGTTTATATATTAGTATTTATATATATTTATAGTATTCATATTTTTGTTCTACTCAGTGTTTGCAACCAGTATATATATATATATATATATATCTTACTTTGTATGTTTATAAGCTGCTTCACTATGTTAGTTTGTAAAGTGTTAGTTATAAAATATGTTGTTATGAATATATATATATATATATATACACACTCTATTGCACTAGTTTATATAAAGTGGAACTATTTATAAATGTAATTGTTATGGATGATATGATATTTTCCTTTGTACCTTCATAGTATTTTATAATAGAATATTTGAACCGTTGTATAAAATAATGTCAAAAGTATATTAGTTGTTTATTTGTGTGCCGTGTATATATATAAAGTAATATTGGTTCATATGGGTCGCTGTATAGTTGTATGCATATAAGATATTGGTTTTGGAAAAATGATTCCATGTACTATATATATGTATACATGAGTTAGATATATACATATTAGACTGGCGTATTTTGTACAGTGCCTGGTTTATATATATGTGTATTTGTCAAGTATTTTACATTTACATGTATTATTTCAAAATATAAATATATAATGTGTGTATATATATATATATTTAATTTAATAAGTGTTTAAAATTTAGAATATGATTTTTATATATAGTTATATATATATATATATATAAGTTCTCTGATACCATTTACCATCATTGATCCGGTTCTGATTCGTTTTATCAATTCCTTGTTATCAGCTTTGTTCGTTGAATTCGTGCCAACCTTACTTTTCTTTGGGATTCGTATTTGGATTCGTAACTCAATTTCAGTGTCTATTCTCTCTAGCCTCGAAAGGTGAGCAATCACTCACGATTAACGTTCTTATATTTATTAAATTTGATTTCAATTGAAACGTCAATTGAAATATGCTGATGTTAGTTATTCACATTGTTATATATATGTCATTATCTGTATCTGTTCACCCACCACATCTGACACCATTATCTGTTATTTATATTGATGATATATTGCCTGTTACTACTGTTATTTTATTATCATATCTGTTATCACTCTGCAAGTTCCCTGTTAGTATAGAATCACTATGGGTTGAAATGATACATACCCGAACGATCTTGTAGAATAGGAGAAAATCGTTATGGGTTGAAATGATAAACCCAAGCTGTTTTCAATTAATTGAATTTGGGATTGCGGGTTGAAAAGATATATACCCGTATATATATTTTAAATTGCGGATTGAAATGATAAATATCCGTATCACTTGACCATAGGATAGAAAATTATATATAGGCACCGTTGGTCTATATATAAATGTTTTGAAAATGATTTCTTTGGTTTTGAAAAGATATATATGGTTTTGATAAATATTGATTGTTAAAGATTCATTAAAGTTGATTTAATAAAGTTGATAAATAATATGTTTAAGTATTTATTTAATATCAATATCCTCAAATATAGAATTTATAATGATTTGAAATTTATTGAAATTATATTTATTTAAGAATTATACTTAAATAAGTTTGATTCGAAATATATTGAATTTGAAATTTAAAGAAGTGTTTTACAACTTGAAATTTGAAAAGGTGACTTAAATGGATATTTCAAACCTATATATATTTAAAAGGGATATTTTGTTTATTTAAATTTGTAAACTGAATTTGGATTTAAACATTTTGGAAATGATTAAGTTAATATTTCAAACTAAATAATTGTAAAGTGAATCTGATATGTATATATATTTATTGAATTTAGTTTTGAAATGTTGAATATTTAAAGCTTTGAAATATATTAAAATTGAAATGGCTTATTTTATGGTTCATATATGTATTTGAAATCGATAATTTGAAATGGTTTATTTAAAAGCTAAATCGAGTTGAAACGGATGATTTGAGATTTGATTAAATTAAATTTTTGCAATTCGAGTTAATTTGAATCGATTTGTGAGATTTGAGGAACTAATTTATTTTATAACGAAATTTTAATATCTAAACTGTTTAAAAGGAAAGTGTTATGATTTCCAAAATACTGTGATTTCCAGACTATGATTTCGAAAGCATTATAACTTTGGAAAGTAATATGATTTTGAAAATGGATATATTTGAAGTGAAATGATATCGTATTAAAGTGGGTTTTGAAATGATAATGAAAACTATTTTGAAATGACCACGGTGTTATAATAACGATTGGTTGGCAAAGAGACCGGGATCGGATATGGACATACTCTCTGTCGATACCGAAAACCACTTTAACAACCGTGTACGTGGTGGAGATTCCAGAATGAAGTAGGATGGTGATGACGATCCTAAGGTATATACGTGGACCCAACTCCCGTGAGTTGGCATAAGGTGGCTAAAACAGGAGCGATTAACGGACCAATGAGGTAGCACCTCTTATCGGACACACTTCTTCGATACCATTCTATTACTTGTGATTGATTTGGTGGCCACCCTTGATTTGGGAGTGTTGTTCGAGGTGGGCGGTAGTGGCTGCTATGCGTCACCACTAGTCCGGATGCGTAATTGGTATATCTACCCTGGCATTGCCTAGTTGTGCCGTGTCACCTACCATATCGAGCTTTACTACGATTATGATTTTAAGATCCGACCGCGTTAAGGTTCTCCATCCCCTTAACGCTATTTTCTATATGATTATACTTTACTGATTAGACATTACTGTATATAGCGTATATTACTACATAGTAAATAGTTTAACGGACCCTTAGAGGATGGTTATCCCAAACATCCTTTAAGTTACTTGTATTTCAGTTGATATTTCACTTGAGTTGGATTTATTAATATAAGTATGTTAATACTGACTCGAGTGTTTTGTGTTTTGTTTTACGCTCGGGTCAGACTGAGTGATACAACATTTGAGACTCACCTTTGGAGTTAGAGCTTCGCTTGGAGATCCAGCTATCTATCGATCCTGCTTTCAGTTATTTAGTTGATTCCAATGATGTATTCAGATCTTGTATTTGATTATTGTATTGAGACATCTATTGTATTCGAGACTTCTGTTGTATCTTGTCTAACTCTGTTATATTTATATAGTAGCTTCATGAACTACTATCCTTTGGTTTCCGCTGCATTATTGTTATATTACTCTGTGTCTGTGATCTGTAATTATTTTATTTACTATATATGATGAGTTTTGCCAAATTTTATTTACAATCCATCGTTTTGAATTATTCAAGTCCGACATGTGTGGATTTATTGTCGATTTGAATGGTCCAAAACACTGGGTCGTTACAATCAGGATCCGATATGAGCATACTCTCTATCGATACCGAAAATCACATTAACAACTGTGTACGAGGTGGAGTTTCCAGAATAAAGTCGGATGGTGGCGACAATCTTAAAGGTATATTTACGTGGACCCAACTCCCGTGAGTTGGCATAAGGTGGCTAAAACAGGAGCGATTCCCAGCTAATGAGGTAGCTCCTCTTATCGGACACACTCCATCATATGTCATTCTATTACTTTGTGATTGATTTTGTGCGCACCCTTGATTCAGGAGTGTGGCTCGAGGTGGGCGATTGCTGTGGCTCTACGTTACCACCAGTCCGGATGCGTAATTGGTATATCTACCCTGGCATTGCCTTATTGTGCCGTGTCACCTACCCTAGTGTGCTTTACTACGAGTTTGTTTTGTACCATACCTATGGAGTGCCCTCTGACGACGCCCATTACGGGGGAGATTACGGTACTGTATAAACTATAGGAATATAAAATGTGTTAAGGTGGAAAATGTAAAGCCTTAACGCTATTTTGATAGTTTACTTTACTATAGACATATTATAATAGCGTATTGTACTACATAGTAGATAGTTTAACGGATCCTTAGAGGATGGTTATCTCAAACAGCCTTTGAGTTACTTGTATTTCAGTTGATATTTCACTTGAGTTGGATTTATTGATATAACAATGTTAATCCTGACTCGAGTGTTTTGTGTTTTACTTTACCCTCGGGTCAGACTGAGTTGTACCAGTATTTGAGACTCACCTTTGGAGTTGGAGCTTCGCTTGGAGATCCATCTATTGATTCTACTTTCAGTCGTACAGTTGATTCCAGTGATGTATTCAGATCTTGTATTTGACTATTGTATTGAGACATCTATGTATTCGTGACTTCTGTTGTATCTTGTTTAACTATTTTATATATATATGGTAGCTTCATGAACTACTATTCTCTTATTTCCGCTGCATTATTTTTATATTACTCTGTGTCTGTGATTCTATGATTATTTATTTACTGTATATGTTGAGTTTTGCCAAATTTAAATTAACAATCTGATATTTTGAGCAATTCAAATCCGGCATGTATGGATGCGAATGGTTGAAAATTTCAGGATGTTACATGTGGTATCAGAGTTTTGGTTTTAGGCAAAACTCAATATATAGAGTAAAATTAATTACAGAATCACTTTCATTCGAGCTTGAATTCTGTAATGACCCACTATTTTGGACCATTCAAATCGACAATAAATTCACACATGTTCGACTTGAATAATTCAAAATAATAGATTGTTAATTTAAATTTGGCAAAACTCAGCATATATACAGTAAATAAATAAATCTCAGAATCACAGACACAGAGTAATAAACAATAATGCAGCGGAACAAAAGAATAGTAGTTCATGAAGCTACTATATATATAATAGAGTTAAACAAGATACAACAGAAGTCTCGAATACAATAGTCAAATACAATATCAGAATACATCACTGGAATCAACTGAATAACTGAAAGCTGGATATATAGCTGGATATCCAAGCGAAGCTCCAACTCCAAAGGTGAGTCTCAAATACTGTATCACTCAGTCTGACCCGAGCGTAAAGAAAACACAAAACACTCGAGTCAGGATTAACATTCTTATATCAATAAATCCAACTCAAGTGAAATAACGACTGAAATACAAGTAACTCAAAGGATGTTTGGGATAACCATCCCTTAA
This sequence comes from Allium fistulosum, assembly GCA_030737815.1. Lineage (NCBI taxonomy): Eukaryota > Viridiplantae > Streptophyta > Magnoliopsida > Asparagales > Amaryllidaceae > Allium > Allium fistulosum. Next base: position 269,434,807 of record CM060902.1, on the reverse strand, counting down.
GGATCCGTTAAGCTATCTACTATGTAATAGTGTATGCTAAGTAGATAATGCCTATCAGTAATATAAAGTATCAAAATAACGTTAAGGCGTTACCATAATCCCCTTTAACACATTTTTATAATGTCATAGTCTATATAGCACCGTAAGCCCCACCATAAACTATTGGTTATTAGAGGGTACCCCATAGGTATAACACAAAACAAATCGTAGTGGTCGCGATAGGATAAACAGTATGACAAGGTACATGAGGCGATACCAACTAGGACACTAGTAGTTGCCTGATCCGGACTGATGTTGGGCATAGCAGCTACTACCCCAACACCGCGAAACAACACTCCCAAATCAAGACCCAAATTGAGTCACATAAGTAATAGATATGGTATCGAAGAAGTGTGTCCGCTAGAGGTGGCGAAACTCAATGGCTCGGCGCGGCTCCTGTTTTAGTCATGTCAGGGGTCATCCAAAATCATTCTCTTTCTTCAGTCAACTCGTTCATCAAAACCATCCACTTCGTTCTGGATCAACACTCAGCGTATACTAGTTATTAAAGTGGTTTCGGTATCGACAGAGAGTATGTCCATATCCGATCCCGGTCTCTTTAATAACTACGTATTATTAAACCGATGGTCATTTAATAAACTTTCAAAATAGTAATTTTTCAAAACCGACATATCATTGCCAATTCAAAACCATATCAATACGAATCACTTTCACTTCAAATAAATCCATTTCCAAAATCATATCACTTTCCAAATTTATAGCGCTTTAGAAATCATAAGTCTTTTAAAATCAAAACACTTTGGAAATCAAAACCTTGAAATTCATAACACTTTGAAATCATAGCTTGAAATCATAACATTTTGGAATCCTAACACTTTCCTCTTAAACAGTTTAGATATTAAAATTTGTATATATAGAAAAATAGTTTATACAATAAAATAGTTTATATAAAATAGTTATAAGTTAAAATAGTTTATAATAAAATAATTTATATTGAAAATTATTTATATTAAAATAATTTATATTAAAATTTATAAAGTAAAATATAAATAGTTTTAGATATAGTTTAAAATACTTTATATAAAAATAGCTTCTCCAAATTTCACAAAACGATTCACATAAACTCGAATTCCAAAATTTAAATTTAATCAAATCTCAAATCATCAATTTCAACTCGATTCAGCTTCTCAATAAACCATTTCAAATTATCAATTTCAAATACATATTTGAACCACAAAATAAGCCATTTCAATTTCAATATATTTCAAAGCTTTAAATATTCACATTTCAAGACTAAATTTGACAATTCCATTTATAACTCAATTTAATTTCATTACCTCTTATTTCTGAGATATTTCTTTAATCATTTCAATACATCTAAATACGACTTCAATTTAAAAATTTAAATAAACAAAATATCCCATTTAAATTTATATAAGTTTGAAATATTAATTTAAGTCACTTTTAATCAAATTCAAGTTATAAAATATATCTTTCAATTTTCAAATTTAATAAATTTCAAATCAACCTTATTTAAGTAAAATTCTTAAATAAATATAATTTCAAATCAATTTCAATTTATCTTTCCAACCTGAATCGTTATAAACTCTATATTTGAAAATATAAATTTACATAAATACTTAAACATTATTTTATATTGATTAAATCGACTTTATTAAATCAACTTTATTATATCTTTAAAATCAATATTTATTACAACCATATATTTCCTTCAAAACCATAGAAATCATTTTCTAAATATTTATATATAGACCAACGTTGTCTGTATATAATTTTCTACCCTATGGTCAAGTGATACGGATATTTATCATTTCAATCCATAATTTAAATATATATACGGGTATATATCTTTTCAACCCGTAATCCTAAATTCAATTCAAATGAAAATCGCTTGGGTTTATCATTTCAACCCATAACGATTTTCCCCTATTCTACAGATCGTTCGGGTATGTATCATTTCAACCCATAGTGAATTCTATATTAACAGGGAACTTGCAGAGTGATAACAGATATGATAAAAATATAACAATAGTAACAGGCATATATCATCAGTGAAAAATAACAGATAATGGTGTCAGATGTCACAGGTGAACAGATACAGATAATGGCATATATATAGCAATATAAATTACAGATAATGGTGTCAGATGTCATAGGTGAACAGATACAGATAATGGCATATATATAGCAATATAAATTACAGATAATGGTGTCAGATGTCACAAGTGAACAGATACAGACAATGGCATATATATAGCAATATAAATAACTAGCAGCATCATATTTCAATTGTCGTTTCAATTGAAATCAAATTTAATAAATATAAGAACATTAATCGTGAGTGATTGCTCACCTTTCGAGGCTAGGGAGAATAGACAATGAAATGAGCTACGGAATGCAAACATGACTTCCGAAGGAAGACTAGATTGGCACGAATTCGACGGACAAACTGATAGGTAAGAAATCGATGAGGATGAATCAAATCAGTTTTGGATTGATTGAGATAATTGATATATAGGTGAACTTATATATAACAGACCCTACATATAAATAAAGCATATTATTCGCATAACACCATATAATATGACTATATATATAAAACTCTGATATGCATATAGTTGTAGTCATATAATACTTGAAGAACCCAAACCACTTAGGATATATAAAATATGTAATTGCAAAGCAAGTTAGGCACTGCAAACTGTAAAGTAGTAGGCTTTAGACTTTAGCAGATCTAAAATTTATATATTCTACTATATTATAAATTTCTTCTTTTTATATACATATGTATAAATAACATATACCATTTAAATCTATTATATTAATCAATAGATTATTTATATATACGAAAATATATACAACTCTAACACAACTCTAACATAATATATGTAATGCTAACAGACCATATTATATAGAAACCTAGACAGTAGTAAAATACCAAATATCTATGCGATGTATGCTCAAGTTATAAAACTATAAATACAAGGAGTATAAAACAAGCATAGGCAATAGAATATATGCAGCATAGACGTACTATAAAACAAGTATCAAGAGAACACTCATAAGTCTAAAACGTGGAAAATGGCCTGTAGCTCGGCAAACTGGAATTGAGGAGAACAGTTTTAAAAAAAAATATGCAGATGTAAACTAGTCTTGTATATTATATACATACATATAACGGCGAGCTACTATGCTCGGCTATTAGAGTTGCAGTGAGACAATATTCAGGGTTGGAGAGTGGTTCAAAAGGCAGGCTACTAGCTGCTAGGGTGATGGACGACTAGGAGGTGAAAGGCGACTTCGGTTGGCTATTGGAGGTAGTGGTCGTCATGGCGGTAACTGTGCTAGGCTTTGGGCTATGGGTGAGATGACTGGTAGTGCGTATGCTGCGGTAGTGTGGCTCTTGTCAGGTGGGTTCGGCACTCGGGTGGGCTTGGGTTAGCAAGGTCGAGTGGCTGGTGACGTGAGGTTGTGAATGAGGCGGGGAGGCTGGTTCTACGGAAAGGCAGTGGAGGGAATAGGTGGTGGTCGCGGAAGAGGGAAGGTGGTGCGCCAGCTTGAACGGAAGGAGATGGCTGTCACGAATGACGGCCGATGTGAGGCAAGGGCGGAGACGATGTCAGGTCATTGGGTGGCTTTTGGGTTCAGTCTCAAGGTGAGGGAGGGTGTCAATGGCGTGCACAGGACAGTTTGATGCTGCGAGGTCGGGGTCGTGCGGTTGCACAAGAGGTGGGGAAGGCTTGCGGAAGGCGGTGGTGATCAAGGAGGAGGCCGATGTGGTGTTGTTGAGGAGGAAAGAGGAATGGGTCATCTGGTTTTGATGGCGTAGGTGAAGTTGCATGGTCGAAAAAATGGAGATTATATGAAGGAGGCAAGTAGCTTTGGTTATAGAAAACATATAAAAGCTTTGATGAAATATTATTTTATTATAAAAGCATGAACCAGAGAGGAAGAGACTCCAAAATGAACGATCCAATAATGATATAAAGTGAACAGTGGGAATAGAGACTGTCACGACATGAGAATTTAGGAAGTAATAAATGCAATCGGCTATTGGTTATCAACCGTTGGAAATTTGAACGGACATAGGAGTCAAAAGTTAAAACGAATACCGATACGTTAGGCGTTTCACAGATTGCCCGTACACCGGACTCCGAAATTGACAATTGAATATACCGTAGAGATCAGCACGACGAGACGATCAAAACGGTATACAGATATCAGTGGTATGATTGAATTATAAAAATTCGAATTTTCTACCAGCGGAAAATGCAGCAAAAACACAGAAAAATAAGATCGACGGAGCTAAAGAAGTCCGAATTTGGAAAAACGAAAAATGACGTCTTAGTCAGAAGATGAATTAGAATTTTCCTATGTAAAAATATTCAGGTTTGGAAAACATTTTATTATCATCAGTTTTAACTGATATAAATTGGAATAAAATTACACTAGAAAATAAACTTCCAAATTATCCGATGAAAATTTACCAGTTGCTATGATTAATTAGACGCATTCCAAATATCAAATTTTTATTTCAAAATTTTATCGTTTAAAATTTCACAAAATTTCAATTAATTACGTTATTAAAACAGTTAAAATTTACGGGTCGTTACACTCTCCCCCAATCAAAACTTTTCGTCCCCGAAAAGGAAGGAGGTAGGAGAATAGAAACAGCTAGAAAGAAAGAATAGATTTTTATATTCAAAATAAACAATAAATTTAAAACCATATAAATTTCAAATTTAAATTAATTAATATTCAACATTTGGTCTAATCCATTTGAGTTCACTTAAGTTAAATCAATCTATCTATTTCTAAATTCATTATCTTCTTATCTAGTCATCCTGAAGTAACAATTTCTAAATCATCAATTTGTATAATCATTTATTATACTCATATTTTATACAACATATATAATTCTTTTATTCCAAATTATTATTAAGTTTATTCCACTTAATATATCTTATCACATATATTTAAACCATATAAATTAATTTAAACTATATAAATTTCAATTTAAATTAATTTATATTCAATAATTGATTTTAAATTCAAGGTATTTCCATAGGTTAATCTAATTTCAATTTATTAATTCTTTCAAACAAATTTATTTGTTTCATCTATTATTCAATTAACTTATTATTTTATTTATCTCTATTAACATATTTATAAAAAAAAATATGTGCATAACATTTATTATAACACTCAAATCTTTCCTTATAAAGTCATTTTATATTGTATATTATCCGATTAAATTTTAACTTCTGAATAATTTAGGTAAGTTATATTGAAATGCAATTTGGTACTATACAAATAAAATTTTCAAATTCAATTATTTCAAGTTTAAATATTTATCCACAATTTTTTACTTCAGTTTATAATTGAAATCATCTTTAAATCATAAACTTAAGAATTTAAATCTCCGATTTACTTCAAACAATTTTGAGATAAATATATATAGTATATATCAGATCAAAATTAAATCTTTATATATATAATAAATCAGGTCACACCACAGAAATTCAAATCAAATTAAATTTCCAAACAAAGTGTAGCAAAGCTACTGAATGGTCTCCTCACTTCGAAAATCGAAAATGAATGTCAATGATGCGGCCGTCATCACCGAAATTATTTTCCAGCGACAAAAGATAAGAGTACTGATTTAAACATTTTAAAATTCTCTGAAAATCATTTATATTCGAAAATACTTTAAATAATATACATTTAAAATTTTAAAACCAGAGTTTGGAATCATCGGAAATTAAATTCTCAAATTCCCGATTTAAATTTATTTAAATTCCAAATCAGTTTATACCATGTTTAAAAGTTCATTTAGAACAATAAATGGTAATCAAATATTATCATTTCAAACAACCAATTAATTAACCCTTTTTTTATTCCAGAAAATTTTACTTATATATTTATAATATAATCTTACAAAATTATTTCATTTACCAAATTTGAAATCAATATTGTGTCAGTTTGCTCTGTTCAAGTGTTTTGGAAATCCTATCAATAGCGTTGATCAGACGAATCGATCGAAAATCCAAGTCAACATCAACAACTCAAACAACACAATATATAAAACATTTTAATATTAATTACAAATACACTCCCTCACTTGATAATTCAAGAATGGATTTCAAAGCAAAGATGGGATTCAAAGTAGAGGAACTCTAATCAAATAGAATTAAACTAAAAGATAGACTCGATAGGGAGATAAGGTGATTGAATTTCAATCAGAAGATGAACAAACTTATATAAATCGCGGGTAACCTTAACCGGGTCAACCGTGATTCCAAGAATAACTCGATGTAGAATTCTGCGACAAATCGACATTTGATCGCCAGAGATAGAATTCGGGTATAGCAAAAGATAACAGCATCGTAAACCGAGGATACAGAAACCTTCGGTGAATCAATGCTGGTTGTACAGGTGTTTCACTCCTTTACAATATATTCAGATATTGGCGAGACCGCCAATTTATTATAAAGATCATTCGAAGTGGAGTTATGGCATACTCCAGAATTAAAAAGACAAGAATAGGGGAGACACGAAGGGACTTTGGAACTGAAGGGAACGTTCCAAAATTCAAAGAAACCGAGTCAAAGAAAAAGGAATCCAAGCTCGAACGAACGTGATTTTTTAATTGAATTTACTCTATATGCTGGGTTTTGCCTAAAACCAGAGCTCTGATACCAACTGTAACGACCCACTATTTTGGACCATTCAAATCGACAATAAATCCACACATGTCCGACTTGAATAATTCAAAATAATAGATTGTTAATTTAAATTTGGCAAAACTCAGCATATACAGTAAATAAATAAATCTCAGAATCACAGACACAGAGTAATAAACAATAATGCAGCGGAACAAAAGAATAGTAGTTCATGAAGCTACTATATATATAACAGAGTTAAATAAGATACAACAGAAGTCTCGAATACAATAGTCAAATACAATATCAGAATACATCACTAAAATCAACTGAATAACTGAAAGCTGGATATATAGCTGGATCTCCAAGCGAAGCTCCAACTCCAAAGGTGAGTCTCGAATACTGTATCACTCAGTCTGACCCGAGCGTAAAGAAAACACAAAACACTCGAGTTAGGATTAACATTCTTATATCAATAAATCCAACTCAAGTGAAATAACGACTGAAATACAAGTAACTCAAAGGATGTTTGGGATAACCATCCCTTAAGGATCCGTTAAGCTATCTACTATGTAATAGTGTATGCTAAGTAGATAATGCCTATCAGTAATATAAAGTATCAAAATAGCGTTAAGGCGTTACCATAATCCCCCTTAACACATTTTTATAATGTCATAGTCTATACAGCACCGTAAGCCCCACCATAAACTATTGGTTATCAAAGGGTACCCCATAGGTATAACACAAAACAAATCGTAGTGGTCGCGATAGGATAAACAGTATGACAAGGTACATGAGGCGATACCAACTAGGACACTAGTAGTTGCCTGATCCGGACTGATGTTGGGCATAGCAGCTACTACCCCAACACTGCGAAACAACACTCCCAAATCAAGGGGTGCACCCAAATCGAGTCACATAAGTAATAGATATGGTATCGAAGAAGTGTGTCCGCTAGAGGTGGCGAAACTCAATGGCTCGGCGCGGCTCCTGTTTTAGTCATGTCAGGGGTCATCCAATATCGTTCTCTTTCTTCAGTCAACTCGTTCATCAAAACCATCCACTTCGTTCTGGATCAACACTCAGCGTATACTAGTTATTAAAGTGGTTTCGGTATCGACAGAGAGTATGTCCATATCCGATCCTGGTCTCTTTAATAACTACGTATTATTACACCGATGGTCATTTAATAAACTTTCAAAATAGTAATTTTTCAAAACCGACATATCATTGCCAATTCAAAACCATATCAATACGAATCACTTTCACTTCAAATAAATCCATTTCCAAAATCATATCACTTTCCAAATTTATAGCGCTTTAGAAATCATAAGTCTTTTAAAATCAAAACACTTTGGAAATCAAAACCTTGAAATTCATAACACTTTGAAATCATAGCTTGAAATCATAACATTTTGGAATCCTAACACTTTCCTCTTAAAAAGTTTAGATATTAAAATTTGTATATATAGAAAAATAGTTTATACAATAAAATAGTTTATATAAAATAGTTATAAGTTAAAATAGTTTATAATAAAATAATTTATATTGAAAATAATTTATATTAAAATTTATAAAGTAAAATATAAATAGTTTTAGATATAGTTTAAAATACTTTATATAAAAATAGCTTCTCCAAATTTCACAAAACGATTCACATAAACTCGAATTCCAAAATTTAAATTTAATCAAATCTCAAATCATCAATTTCAACTCGATTCAGCTTCTCAATAAACCATTTCAAATTATCAATTTCAAATACATATTTGAACCACAAAATAAGCCATTTCAATTTCAATATATTTCAAAGCTTTAAATATTCACATTTCAAGAGTAAATTTGACAATTCCATTTATAACTCAATTTAATTTCATTACCTCTTGTTTCTGAGATATTTCTTTAATCATTTCAATACATCTAAATACGACTTCAATTTAAAAATTTAAATAAACAAAATATCCCATTTAAATTTATATAAGTTTGAAATATTAATTTAAGTCACTTTTAATCAAATTCAAGTTATAAAACATATCTTTCAATTTTCAAATTCAATAAATTTCAAATCAACCTTATTTAAGTAAAATTCTTAAATAAATATAATTTCAAATCAATTTCAATTTATCTTTCCAACCTGAATCGTTATAAACTCTATATTTGAAAATATAAATTTACATAAATACTTAAACATTATTTTATATTGATTAAATCGACTTTATTAAATCAACTTTATTACATCTTTAAAATCAATATTTATTACAACCATATATTTCCTTCAAAACCATAGAAATCATTTTCTAAATATTTATATATAGACCAACGTTGTCTGTATATAATTTTCTACCCTATTGTCAAGTGATACGGATATTTATCATTTCAATCCATAATTTAAATATATATACGGGTATATATCTTTTCAACCCGTAACCCTAAATTCAATTCAAATGAAAATCGCTTGGGTTTATCATTTCAACCCATAACGATTTTCCCCTATTCTACAGATCGTTCGGGTATGTATCATTTCAACCCATAGTGAATTCTATATTAACAGGGAACTTGCAGAGTGATAACAGATATGATAAAAATATAACAATAGTAACAGGCATATATCATCAGTGAAAAATAACAGATAATGGTGTCAGATGTCATAGGTGAACAGATACAGATAATGGCATATATATAGCAATATAAATTGCAGATAATGGTGTCAGATGTCACAGGTGAACAGATACAGATAATGGCATATATATAGCAATATAAATTACAGATAATGGTGTCAGATGTCACAGGTGAACAGATACAGACAGTGGCATATATATAGCAATATAAATAACTAGCAGCAACATATTTCTATTGTCGTTTCAATTGAAATCAAATTTAGTAAATATAAGAACATTAATCGTGAGTGATTGCTCACCTTTCGAGGCTAGGGAGAATAGACAATGAAATGAGCTATGGAATGCAAACATGACTTCCCAAGCAAGACTAGATTGGCACGAATTCGACGGACAAACTGATAGATAAGAAATCGATGAGGATGAATCAAATTAGTTTTGGATTGATTGAGATAATTGATATATAGGTGAACTTATATATAACAGACCCTACATATAAATAAAGCATATTATTCGCATAACACCATATAATATGACTATATATATAAAACTCTGCTATGCATATAGTTGCAGTCATATAATACTTGAAGAACCCAAACCACTTATGATATATAAAATATGTAATTGCAAAGCAACTTAGGCAATGCAAACTGTAAAGTAGTAGGCTTTAGACTTTAGCAGATCTAAAATTTATATATTCTACTATATTATAAACTTCTTCTTTTTATATACATATGTATAAATAACATATACCATTTAAATCTATTATATTAATCAATAGATTATTTATATATACGAAAATATATACAACTCTAACACAACTCTAACATAATATATGTAATGCTAAAAGACCATATTATATACCTATACATATGCTTTTCGAAACCTAGACAGTAGTAAAATACCAAATATCTATGCGATGTATGCTCAAGTTATAAAACTATAAATACAAGGAGTATAAAACAAGCATATGCAATAGAATATATGCAGCATAGACGTACTATAAAACAAGTATCAGGAGAACACTCACAAGTCTACAACGCGGAAAATGGCCTGTAGCTCGGCAAACTGGAATTGAGGAGAACAATTTTAAAAAAAAATGCAGATGTAAACTAGTCTTGTATATTATATATATACATATAACGGCGAGCTACTATGCTCGGCTATTAGAGTTGTAGTGAGGCAATATTCAGAGTTGGAGAGTGGTTCGGAAGGCAGGCTACTAGCTGCTAGGGTGATGGACGACTGGGAGGTGGAAGGCGACTTCGGTTGGCTATCGGAGGTAGTGGTTGTGATATCCCTGAATTTTTGGCAATATCAATTTAATAATCTGTGTTAAAAGTTAAATTGATTTGATAATTTTTGTTGATAAATTTAAATTGATTTAATAATCTTCTTTCAATAAATATTTAATTGGTGATTTTTATCTTTTTAAAACCTAATAAATTGTTTTCTTCTTATAATGTGTATATATTGTAAATAGAAATCTTTGGTTTGAATTTAAATAAATAAATAAATCTTGTTTTCAAATTCTAATATATTTTGGTAATTTGGAAATTATGATTTAATTTAGAATATATGGTTTTAAAATATTTAAGATAAATGTTTAATTGATCAAATTGTATCTTAGCTTAAGTTTAAGATTTATTAAAGGTTGTTTTTTTCTTTTTAAATATAGCTTGATAAAATAAGTAATTTATTAATAAAGAGATAACTACTTCTATAAATTATTTTAATTTAATAATGAGTTATATTTAAATAATATTAATAATGTAATGTCTTTACAATGGATTTTAATATAAATAGAAATTGTTATTTCAAATTTATTTATATATATATGTGTGTATTTTGGAAGAAGCTATGGTTTGTAAATTTAAAATAAAATCTTTCAAATATGTTTAAGATAAAATAAATCTTATAAATATTTAAACATAAGTATAAAAATAGTTAATAAGTAAATTAAGTATTTAATAGTTTAAGTTTAAAAATAAAGGAAAGATAAAATTGTAAATTAATTAAGTATAATAGTATATATGTACATAAGGTATGAAGCATAACCATGCAAGAACAAAATAAAAGGAATCTTATATGTAACCTGTAAGTAATTATGCAAGGCAAGAATAAACAAAGTATAAAAGAAAATATCTATGTACTAATAAGATAAGGTTGTAGACATTAAGGACTCATGCATTAAATACCAGCAAACAATTGAGTCAATTCGAAATGTTGGAAAAGAAAATATTTGACCCAATATATATAAAAAAAGAGAAGAAAGTGTACCAGGCAAAATACAAACCCAGATACACCTACCCTTTATACAAACTTATCTTTCTATATATACATACCTGTTTATTTCTAATCCGATCATCACAACATAGCAACCAGGAAATAAGAAAACTAAGCATCATTATTTTACAACTTAAACATTTTTTTTCATGTAAACTAAAACTAGAAGATTTACAGGAGAATCAAGCTAGCTGTTTTCAAACAAAGGAGCTCTGTTCATCTTTTCAAAACTGTGAGTAACACTTTTTTTTTAAAACTCAACTATAAATCTGGTTGCTTGATTAATGCCTAAAATAAGTTTGTATTTGTGTGTATATATTGGAAAATTACTGTGTATTTGTGGATGTGTGATGCATATATGTTTGTAAATGCCTGTAGAACATCTCTGTTCTAAATTTCAAGCCCCAGTTTCAATTTAAAATCATTTCCTCTTGATCCACTGATTGTTAAGACTTAGGATCCAAATAATATCTGTTTGTTTGATTATAAAGAATGTTTTAAAATTGTATTTAAGTTAAAATAAATTTTGATTTGCTTTGGAAACAAGAACAAGAGGGAAGTTTAAGTTTTTAGTAAAAATTCAAACACTGTAATTCATTTATTTAGGAATATAAATTGAATACTAAAATCAAAATATGATTTTTAAAACTAAAATTCTAATTTTTAGTAAAGAGGTTAAGGTGCAGTTCTGGGTTCATCAAAATATGGGTTTTTGATGATCTCTGATGATCTTTGTATGCTGGAGGGTCGGGGTTCTTCCAGATGATGGAGGAGTGATCGTAGCAGCTAGGAAAAATATTAGATGGTGATGCAATTCACCATGGAGGTTGCAGCAGAGAGATTTCTTCTGGAACTGTGACGACCCGGCTTTCCACTCCCGGAAAATCGCGTCGACAGTAAGAAAGAAAGGGGTGAGAAGTAGAAAAGAAAAGAAGAGAAAAGAAACAAACACAAATACTCACAGCGGAAACGAACAAAATATATTATATCACATAAATATTACATAGTATCATATACAACACTTATCAGAGTTACACAGATACACATCACATACTAGACAGTTATAAACATCTGTCTAATTATTACAACTCAATACAAAACAAAGATCTAAACAAGATCAACACAGCGGAAACTACTATCTATATCTACAACGCTGAAGCCTCCTGCTCCATTGCTCCTCCACAATTCGTCAAGGCTAACCTGAATCCCTTGGCTACTCGTAAAAATTTGAGTACCCAAGAGTTTATAAAACAGAAATAAACAACTTGGGTCAGACATGGGTCTGGTGTGAGTAACAGGTTAAACTTGTTTAACTTCAAAACCTTTTGAAAGAAAAGGTATCACGTAAGACTTCCCACAAATAAACATGGGTAAGTTTTTACCTTACGTTAACCAAAACATTTGATAGGAAATTCGATTGTATTATAATAGGGTCTAGGGTTTTCAAATAAATATGAAATAGCTGAAATTGTTACATTATTAAATTCCAGCATACTAGCCAACAAAGTGGGTTATACAATCAAGTCCGTTATCACTTATTGGAAATTGGATTCCATACAATGGCAGGGCTACCGGGGTACCGCCCGTCACAGTACGTGGCCTAGATCACCGTACCGAGGATCACTCCCAATCCCCTGCAACACAAGGTCGGAACATCCCTTACTGGATAATTCCCGCACAAGATACCTCACGGTTGGGATCAGCAACCGCACCACTAAGTCGAAAATAGAAAGGGACATCTAGACAGAGGTAATCTTGTCCTACTTGGGTGCTACCCACTAACCTTGCTGCACCTCCCCTGTTTTAGCCATTCCCGGTTTGTGAGGCTTGAGGTCACGATTACCTTTAAATAGAACACATCTAACTTAGAATGCTCATCGTCCACCTGACGATGTGCTGAAAGCATTCAATCCATATAAGTTCGTTCCGGGTTCGAACGAAACCGAAGGCATTATCTCGTTACACTCGTTTTGGAATCACCCTCAGAGTTAACGACAATAACCCTTGCACTCTGAATCTTCATCTTCACTTGATTCACGACCTATCGTTAATTTGGATCGATGTGGTATTCGGGTCTCCAGACCTGGAAATCCGGTATACGGAAACCCGATCCCGGTCTCATCGAAATCCAAAGCGTATCTTTTAAGGCCAAGTTGTTTTAAAGTTAAAACAATTCAATTCAATTATCTTTATACACATAGAAAGATGATTCACAATAGATAATCAACATTATCATATAATCCATATTATTATCACAATTCAACTAACATCCATATCATACAGCATATATCTCATCAGAGATATCAATCAATGCAAAGCATTCAGTATTATCATCCATCCATAAATAATGATTTATATCATCTCTAATTAATTTAAAGTGAATTAAATTAATTTCTTTATTTTATAAATCCTTCTTACTTAACCATTAATTAATTACAATTAATTAATAAATTATCCTCTAATAATTCATTTTAATTAATCATTTTTGATTAATTATCTTTTAATTCCATCCAAGTAATTTATCGTTAATTAATTACTCAAATTAATTATCCTTAACCACTTATAGTAATTAACCTTTAATTAATTAATTTACTAAAATTAATTAACTTAATCAACTATAATTAATTACATTAATCCTTAATTAATTACATTGATTAATTACTTCATTTAATAATTATTGCTTAATTAATAAATCTTAATAACATCATTAACTATATTAATTAATGATCCTTAATTACAACTTAATTATTAATTACTTAATTAAATTAATTACATTAAGTAATTAACCTTTAATTAAACAACATTTATTAATCACTCTTGATTAATCTTTAATCAGTAATTAACTACCCTTAATTACTTTCACTAACTAAATTAATTACTTCCTTAATTAATTTCTTAATTAATCCCTTGATTAATTATTCAAAGTAATTAACTCAAATTACTTCTATTAATAAAATCATTTATTCAACTAATTACTTCCAGTAATTATCTTATTATTTACTCCCCTAAATAATCTTACCTTAATAATTACATTAAGTAATTATTATCAAATCATCTCTTGATTATTCTAAATTAATTAAACTTAATTAATTAATTTAACTAAATCAAATTAACTTCAATTAATTACAATAAGTAATTAATTCTTAATTACTTCCATTAAGTAATTACATTTAAACAAATTCTATAATTGATTATCTTTAAATTAATTAATCTAATTAACTATTAAATTAATCCTATTAATTTATTATTTAATAATCCATAGTTAATGACTTCATTAACTATTAATTAATTACTTTCCTTAAGTAATTAACTTATATTAATTATTATTAATTCTAAATTAATAAATCTTAATAACCAATTAATCAATCTCTAATTATTTAATTAATTAAGTGTTAACCATAACTTAATTAATATTTAATTACTTATTAATTAATTCCTAACCATTAATTAATACTCTAATTTATAATTCCTAACTACAAATTAATCATCCCTAATTAATTTATCTTAATCATAAATAAATTAGTTTAATCCTTTAATTACCTATTTAATTAATCCAAATGATTAATTAATCAACAATTTAATTATCCATTAAATTTCGTAATTAATTTAATGAACATAAATCTTTAATTACTTTAAGATACACCATTATTCTTATTGATAAACAAGTTATCATTTATCATTCATATTTGAAACATCCATTTCAAATCTACTTTTAAATTTCATTTTAAATGTTGTATTTAAAATGAATACCAATTTATCTTTAACTAAGTTTTTAACCAATTTAAAAACTTTTACTTATTAAAAATCTTATATTTTCTAAGAAGTTTTTTAAAAGAACTTAATCAAATTTCTTCTTAGATTTAACATTTAAACATATTTACACTTAACCTATTTAAACATTTAAATTCATAAACTAATTATCTAATATTAAAGTTTAAAACTAAACTTGTCTTTATAAATCAAACTTTGATTTACTGCTTAATATTACTTCAAAATTTAATTTAAATTTAAATTTCAAAACAGACAGGTATAAAACCTGTCAACACTAAAACTCTCGAACCCAGCCTATTTGCTTCGAGTCCCCACCCTAATTTCCTCGAGTCTTCCTCGCAAAAACACTCAAAAGATCACGAGACCTTCCTTATCACCTGAGTTCAACATTCCAGCTCCAAATACTTCGAGACAATCCCTCAAACACACGAGTAATCTTCCGGGCCAAACAACAATATTCTCGATTTCGCTTCTTCCATCCCCAAAGAAATTGCCACCAGCACATACACTCGAGCGTGCACGTGCACAGCCAAGATCGACGCCTCCGGCCATCACCGAGTATCTCCGCCCATCGACGATCATCCACCTACCAGAAAACTACCATCACTACTTCGATCACTGCTCGAACTCAAAATCGAGCCTAAAATCTAAAACCAGGAACCAGACAACATTTCCAAAGCCTGTCAACATAGTTCGTACTCGCGATTCCGACCATCAGAGAAACTAATTCTCTGGCCATGTCTTCGTCTATACCCAAACTTCCATTTCCCAATGTCTTACAACACTCGGTCCATCAATGAAAACAAACGAAACAAATTCATATCCTAACTTAAAACTAGGGCTACAGGAAAGAAACCATCACCACGGCTACCAAAAGAATTTGCATCACCATCAACTATTTTTCCCAGCTTCTCTAATGGCTCCTCTACCCACAAGAACAATCCCGGCCCTTCACTATCAATAGATCACCAGAATTTACAAGTTTTCCCCTTTTTGTTAAAACCAGAACTGCTCTTATTATACTAGACTAAAAACTATGATATTCATGCTAAAAATCATATTATCATTTATGTTTTCAATTTATAAATCTGACTTAATAAATTACAAAGTTCTAATTTTCACATTTATATAACATGCCTCTGTTGTTTTTGTTTACAGAGACACTCAGGTATGAATTTGACTTAACTAGGCTTTTTAAACCTTAGTATATGATAATTAAACAATACTTACTTATAAGTTAAGTCCTAATAAAACTAAATCAAGTGGTAAAAGATAAAAAGACATTTTGGGTCTGGCAACAGAACAAAACAGAATTCATATACATCCATACACCACATCCATATATACAAACAGGAGAATGCACTTATTCATACATCAATACCTATATATGTCACAGAGATTCAACATGCAATCCTATTTTATTTTAAGTTTAAAAGTTACTCACCTATTCAAAAAGGCAGAGAAGTTAAAGCAGTTTTGAATAGGCTTGAAAACTGGAGACTTTGAAACTGAACTTGTTTTCAATTTGACTTCTTTGATTCCTTTTAAAAATTTGAAAGGCTCTTGAAAACTTTTGCTTTTGCCTTAGATTTTCTTGCATGCATTCTTGAAAATGGTTTCAGACTTGATTTTTGAAACAGGAAAATGGTTACAGGTCTTTGAAAGAACATTGCAGATTGGTTTGAACTTGTATAATGTTTTACAGGGCATTGATTTAGTTTGAAATAGGTTTTCAGGTCTGATAACAATGATTCTGGGTTGCATTGCAGATTTGTTTTGAGGAGTGTTTGCAGGCTAAAGATTAAAAGGAGGTTACAGGGTTTTGATCTTGCATTTTTGGTTTGAGAGATGATTCCAGGTTGATAATTTCTTTCTGGTTTTGGTTTCATTTTTGAAAACGTGAAAAGGAACAAAGAAAATGGAAGGAGAGAAGGATATAGATTTATATAGATTTGTTTTTAAAATTAAAGAAAATAAAAATAAATTATGACACTTGTCTTCTTCCCTATTTATCTAGTTAACACATGTATTTATCATGTTTAGAAGTTTAACACTTGTCATTATTTAATTTTATTTGTTTTTAAAATTATTTAAAAACCTTTAAGATGAATTTTCCTAATTATAAATGCTTTTCTATATTATACATAAATGAAACCCTTTAAAAGAAAATAAAATAAAAACCCATTTATATCTAATAAAATTATATAAAATATTTAATTCATTTTTAAGTGATAATATAAAACTTTTATATTTTATTTACTATTAAATAAATATTTCCCAAATTTATATAAATAAAATTTCCTTTAAAGAAAATATTGTAAAACAAATCTTATTTTAAATAAAAGCCTTGTTCATATATCTTATACCTTAAATATATTAAAATATTTATCTTTTAAAGATTCAAATTTAAATCCAGATTCAAATTCAAATTTTACTTTTAAAATCCAATTTAAAAATCAACTCAACATTTATATTTTAAATAAACACATTATTAAGTTTGAAATTGATTATTTCATTTAAAAACAACTCAAGACATATATATATATATAAACAATACTTATTAAATTTGAAAATGATAAGTCTATATAAAAATCAAATTTATAACATAACACCATTTTAAATAATTATTCTTAAAAAAATCAATCTATACCATAATTAAAACATCATATTATTATTATTTGGTTATTTATATTTGAAAATAACAATTTTATCAATTTAAATTAAGAGATTATCACATTTTAAATTCCTCGAAATCCCGGGATATCACAGGAACCCTAGTTTAACTGGGTTTGGTTGTTTGATCAACCGCGGGTTCTACGATTGATCGAGTGCAGCGAAGTTTTGGGGAATGGTAGTTGGGTCGTAGTTGAAGTCATGGCCGGAGTTGCAGACTTTCAGATGGTCGGAGTGGCGAGAACGAAGTGTTGACAGGTTTGGGTTAGGGGTGACTGCACTTGTTGTTTCCAGATTTGGTTTAAATAACTCGAATTCCATTTCGAGTTGAGATGGAGGAATCTGGTAATTGGGTTTGGATTTGGGGATGCCAGTTGACGTGGGAAGATCATCGTCGATGGTTGGAATCTACTGAGGTTGGTGTACATATGCATGGCGTGTTGTTCTGGTGAAGTTTGTTTGGGTTCTGGTTGTAGAGTTTTGGGTCTCGAGACATTCACGAGTAATTCGAGTCTTAAACTCGAAGTTAATTGGTTTTGGGCTCGAGTCATTTAGTAGATGGCTTGGGTAAGTTAGTGACAGGTTTTTAAACCTGTAAGTTTTTTTATAATTGTAAAACTAGGTTTAAAAAAATGTGAAATAGATATTTAAACCAGTTTTAAATCAAAGTTAGGTTGGATTCAAATGAAGTTTGAATCTTAGTCTTAAAACAAAATAAAGTTTATGAATTTAAATTATTTGCAACAACTTTAAAAAGGGTTTAAATAGTTGGAATTTAAAAAAAATAAAGCTTTAAATAAAAATAGAGATTTACACCTAATTTTAAATCTAGATTCAATTCTAAATTTAAATCTTAATTTTGAAATAAAAGAAGTTTTTGGATTTAAATTGTTTTAAATAATTTGAATGATTAAGTGTATTTTTAATTGACTTGAATTTAAAATGAAATTGGATTTTGAATTCTCTTAACTTCAGTTATAAGATAAATAATTCTTAAACTTGTGAATTAATAAGGGTTTTGAAATTGTTTTAAAATTTGTTAAAGTTAATTTGTTTTCGTTTTAAATCTTAAATTTAAAATGAAATTTAAAAGTAAAATTTAAAAGTAAATTATTTTAAGAACCTTGTTAATGATAATTTGATCATTAATAAGAAAAATGTTTTATCCTTAAATAAATGAAGATTTAAGGATTTGTAATTATTAAGTTAATTAAAATGAATAATTAACTAATTTAATTAATTAATGATTTGGATTAATTAATTTAGTAATTAAGAGTTTAAATTAGTTAATTAATGTTTAAGATAATTAATTTAGGATAAATAAATTGGTAATTAAGGATCATTAATTAAATAAGATTTGCATTTGAATTAATGATTAGTAATTAATTAATCAAGTAATTAAGGATTAATTCAGTTATATTTAACACTTAATTAATTAAATAATTAAGGATTAATTAATGAGTTATTAAAGATAAAATTAAATTGTAATTAATAATAAATCTTAATTAATTACTTTAGAAAAGTAATAAAAGAATTGTTAATAGTTAATGAAGGTCGTTAACTAGGATTATTAAATAATGAATTAATATGATTAATTTTGATAATTAATTAGATTAATTAATTTAAGATAATCAATTGTGAATTATTTAAGTATAATTACTTATGAAAGTAATTAAGAAATTAATTACTGATTGTAATTAATTAAGTTTAATATGAATTGTTTAAGTTAATTAATTAAGTTTATTTAATTTAAATAACCATTTGATGATATGATAAGTATAATTACTTAGGGAAGTAATTAATTGAGGATGATTTAATAATGAAAGTAATTTGAGTATAATTACTTTGTATAATTAATCAAGGGATTAATTAGAGATAATTAATTATGGAGTAATTAAAGTATTTAATGAAGTAATTAAGGGTAGTTAATTACTGAATGGAGTTAATCAAGGGTGATTAACAATTTGGTTTAATTGAAGATTAAATACTTAATGTAATAGATGTAATTAAAGATCATTAATTATTATAATTATTGATGTAATTTAGAATGGATTTATTTGGGAATAATTAATAAATGAAGGGATTCATTAATGTAATTAATTGAGAAGTAATGTAATTAATTTTAGTAATTTAAAGGTTACTTTCTATATTTGGTATAAGATAATTAATTTTTGAAAGTAATTAAAGGCTAATTACTTAAATGTAATTATAGATAATTAATCAGGGATGATTAATTAAAATGAGTAATCGGATGATGATTAATTAATTGATTGATAATTAATTAATAGTAATATAAGCAAGTTTAATAATGGGGAAGTAATTAATTTAATTCACTTTAAATTAGTTAGAGGTGAAATAATTAATTTAATTCATTTTAAATTAATTATAGCTAATGTGATTGCTTATGTATGGATGATATTGTTTTACCTTGAATGGTTTGATCTCAAATATGAGATAAATGATGCTGTGTAAAATGGATGCTTTGATTAAAGTATGATGATAATATGGATTATCTGTTTGTGATGATAATATGGATTATTTGTTTGTGATGATAATATGGATTATCTGTTATGATGATAATGTTGATTATCTATTGTGATATTTTGAATTGTCTATCGGTGTGTATATAGATAATATTGAATTGAATTGTTTTAACTTTAAACAACTTGACCTTAAAAGATACGTTTTGGATTTCGATGAGACCTGGATCGGGTTTCCATATTTGGACATCCGAAAACCACATCGACCCAAATTAACGATAGGTCGTGAATCTGAAGTGAAGATGAAGATTCAGAGTGCAAGGGTTATTGTCGTTAACTCTAAGGGTGATTCCAAAATGAGTGTAACGAGATAATGCCTTCGGTTTCGTTCGAACCCGGAACGAACTTGCATGGATCGAATGCTTTCAGCACATCGTCAGGTGGACGATGAGCATTCTAAGTGATGTGTTCTATTAAGGTAATCGTAGCCTCAAACCTCATCAACCGGGAATGGCTAAAACAGGGGAGGTGCAGCAAGGCTTCGTGGGTAGCACCCACTTGAGAGCGAGATATACCCCTGTCTAGAGGTCCCTTTTTATTTCGGCTGTGTGGGCGGTTGCTAGCTACAACCGTGGGGTTGTCTTATTCGGGACTGTCCAGTAAGGGATGGTTCCGGCTTCGTGTTGCAAGGGGTCGGGAGTGATCCTCGGTATGGTGATCTAGGGCACGTTTTGTGACGGGCGGTACCCCGGTAGCCCTGCCATTGTATGGAATCCATTTTCCAATAAGTGCCATCAGATTTGATTGTATTACCCACTTGTTGGCTAGTATGCTGGAATTTAATCATGTAACAATTTCAGCTATTTCTTATTTATATTGAAACCCTAGACCCTATTATAATATCATTGAATTTCCTATCAAATGTTTGGTTAGCGTAAGGTAAAAACTTACCCATGTCTATTTGTGGGAAGTCTTACGTGATACCTTTTGTTTTCAAAGGTTTTCAAAGTTAAGCAACTTTAACCTGTTACTCACACTAGACCCATGTATGACCCGGAGTTTACTTCTGTTTTCCCTAAACTCTTGGTTACTCAAATTTTTACGAGTAGCCAAGGAATTCAGGTTTTGCTTTGACGAATTCTGGAGGAGCAATGGAGCAGGAGGCTTCGGCGTTGTAGATATATATAGTGTTCCGCTGTGTTGTATCTGTTTCTCTATATTGTATTGAGTTGTAATAACTAGACATGTGTTTATAACTGTCTAACATGTGATGTATTATCTGTGTAACTCTGATTGATGTTGTATATTATGTAATACTTATGTGATTAATATAATTTATTCGTTCCGCTGTTGAGATTCTGATGTTGTTTCTTCTTTCTTCTCTATCCTTTTTTTCTTTTCTATCCCTTTCTTTCTTAAAGATGATGCAACTTTCTGGTGATAGTAGGTTGGGTCGTCATAGTTGGTATCAGAGCGCTAGGTTGAGCGAATACCTAGGCTTTTGAGTGATTTCTTTCTTGAGAGATCGTATTTGTAATTTTGATATATTTATTTCTACCTATTTGTTGGGTTACCGATTCTGGTTTTACAATATAATTTATAAAGGTAGATATGGTAGTGGTGTGTGTAACATGACTACCAATGGTTGGAG
Source organism: Allium fistulosum (assembly GCA_030737815.1). Taxonomy (NCBI): domain Eukaryota; kingdom Viridiplantae; phylum Streptophyta; class Magnoliopsida; order Asparagales; family Amaryllidaceae; genus Allium; species Allium fistulosum. The sequence continues at coordinate 269,412,651 of CM060902.1, read as the reverse complement.
TTTGAATGTTTGAGGTTGGAAGTGTATCTGTCGAGACTGTAGACCTAATACCGTCTCGAGTGAGCTTTGCAGTGAGGGAGGATTTCATTGATCTCTGAAGGAAACTTGTTAAGGTTCGGAGTCCAGCATTTAAGTGTAAGATGATTGCGCTCGTGTGAGCGGATTTTCGAGAGTTTGGATCTGTCGGTTGGACAGAAGCAAGTCATGATATCTTGATACCTCAGGAATTAGTAGTTGTGTGATGAGACACAGTGACTATGGATGTCTCCGAAGATGTTTCTTTGGAACAAGTTTAAGGAAGTGTGTTTGCTTCAGTGTTGTGGCTGTGTTCAGCAGGGTGTTTGTGTTTGGTTGTGGTCCGAGTTTCTCGAAGAGCTTTGGATTAGGAATTCCTTGGCATTAATGTCAACAGTGCAGCTCGGAGTGTTCTGTGTGTTGGAAAGGAAGCTTTCTAGCATAGTAGTGGATTCAGGAGCAGCAGAGTGGTTCCATTTCTTCGATGGATTGGCTAGTTAAGCATAGGCTGTTCTGTTTGGTAAAGAGAGAATAGTTTTCCTTTGGAATTAGGCTGGATTGATCGCAAAAGCGACTTGCAATAGTTTGAGTGTTCTCTTGTGTTTTCTGAGATTTTTCCAGATGTCTTCAGGAAGTCTAAGTTTTGTCCGCATCTGGAGATTGAGTTTGGTATCGACTGGATTCTAGAAGTGGTACCGATGGTTATGCTTAGTAGTTGGATGGTTTATGGAGAGAAAGTTTGGTGAAGCAACTCAGGTTTTGGAGGAACTTCTGAGTTTTATTTTTGGACCTGTTGAACCATATTTTTGGAATGTGTTGTCCGGTCTGTGCTTGTGTTCGGCACCAGCATTTTCATCTGCTCAGTCAGAGTTGCACAGTGGAAGCATGGTGGCAGCTGTTTTAGAGTGGAAGCAACTGGAAGTTGCAGTGTTTGGATTGGAAGGTTTCTTCAGGAAATTTTTCAAGATCAGAGGCCAGATTGGAGTGCACCTGTTTTATCTTTTCCAGATGAGAGAAGTGGGATCTGTCTTCTGATTTTGGGATAGAGTTTGTGTTTTTAGTTTTGGTTGATCTTGGAAAGATCATTTTGTTGGATTGTTTTTGGTCCAGTATGTTTCTAGGGGTATCAGCGAGGGTTGAGCTGATCAGGAAGGATGTAGGCGGCCCAGGATCGTCCAAAGAGTTTTGTGGATAAGAGTCGAAGATTTGATTTTGGACAAGTGTTTGGTCTTCAGGATTGAATTTTCAGTTTGGATAACTGGGATTCGTTGTGTTTCACGTATCTCTGAGGGAGTACGTGTAAGATTCTATCTCTGGTTATAGAACCAGCAGTTCAGGGAATTTTGATTGTTCGGTCAGACTTGTCTGTGGTCTGATATCCTGTCTTGTTTTGTAGATCTAGATGAGTGGAAGCTCTGTAGCTTAGTAGTATTGTTTGTCTGGATTCTGTAGAGCGAGTATCCCGGTATTTATACTTGGGAAACTCGAGAAAATTTCTATCCAGAATTTTGTCTGGATAATTGGATTTGTTTGTTTGGATGATTGGTTGCTATGGTCATTAGCACATGATTGATATATGCTTGTGTTCTAAAATTAAATCTTTAATTGGATTATTAAATTACCTTTGTTTTAAATTTCGAGGACGAAATTCTTTTAGGGGGGAGGAATGTGATATCCCAAAATTTTTGGCAATATCAATTTAATAATCTGTGTCAAAAGTTAAATTGATTTGATAATTTTTGTTGATAAATTTAAATTGATTTAATAATCTTCTTTCAATAAATATTCAATTGGTGAGTTTTATCCTTTTAAAAGCTAATAAATTGTTTTCTACTTATAATGTGTATATATTTGTATATATTGTAAATAGAAATCTTTGGTTTGAATTTAAATAAATAAATAAATTTTGTTTTCAAATTCTAATATATTTTGGTAATTTGGAAATTATGATTTAATTTAGAATATATGGTTTTAAAATATTTAAGATAAATGTTTAATTGATCAAATTGTATCTTAGCTTAAGTTTAAGATTTACTAAAGGTTGTTTTGTTCTTTTTAAATATAACTTGATAAAATAAGTAATTTATTAATAAAGAGATAACTCCTTCTATAAATTATTTTAATTTAATAATGAGTTATATTTAAATAATATTAATAATGTAATGTCTTTACAATGGATTTTAATATAAATAGAAATTGTTATTTCAAATTTATTTATATATATGTGTGTATTTTGGAAGAAGCTATGATTTGTAAATTTAAAATAAAATCTTTCAAATATGTTTAAGATAAAATAAATCTTATAAATATTTAAACATAAGTATAAAAATAGTTAATAAGTAAATTAAGTATTTAATAGTTTAAGTTTAAAAATAAAGGAAAGATAAAATTGTAAATTAATTAAGTATAAAAGTATATATGTACATAAGGTATGAAGCATAACGATGCAAGAACAAAATAAAAAGAATCTTATATGTAACCTGTAAGTAATTATGAAAGGCAAGAATAAACAAAGTATAAAAGAAAATATCTATGTACTAATAAGATAAGGTTGTAGACATTAAGGACTCATGCATTAAATACCAGCAAACAATTGAGTCAATTCGAAATGTTGGAAAAGAAAATCTCTGACCCAATATATATAAAAAAAAGAGAAGAAAGTGTACTAGGAAAAATACAAACCCAGATACACCTACCCTTTATACAAACTTATCTTTTTATATATACATACCTTTTTATTTATAATCCGATCATCACAACATAGCAACCAGGAAATAAGAAAACTAAGCATCATTATTTTACAACTTAAACATTTTTTTCATGTAAACTAAAACAAGAAGATTTATAGGAGAATCAAGCTAGCTGTTTTCAAATAAAGGAGCTCTGTTCATCTTTTCAAAACTGTGAGTAACACTTTTTTTTTAAAACTCAAGTATAAATCTGGTTGCTTGATTAATGCCTAAAATAAGTTTGTATTTGTGTATATATATTGGAAAATTCCTGTGTATTTGTGGATGTGTGATGCATATATGTTTGTAAATGCCTGTAGAACATCTCTGTTCTAAATTTCAAGCCCTAGTTTCAATTTAAAATCATTTCCTCTTGATCCACTGATTGTTAAGACTTCGGATCCAAATAATATCTGTTTGTTTGATTATAAAGAAAGTTTTAAAATTGTATTTAAGTTAAAATAAATTTTGATTTGCTCTGGAAACAAGAACAACAAGGAAGTTAGTTTTTAGTAAAAATTCAAACACTGTAATTTGTTTATTTAGGAATATAAATTGAATACTAAAATCAAAATATGATTTTTAAAACTAAAATTATAATTTTTAGTAAAGAGGTTAAGGTGCAGTTCTGGGTTCATCAAAATATGGGTTTTTGATGATCTTTGATGATCTTTGTATGCTGGAGGGTCGGGGTTCTTCCAGATGATGGAGGAGTGATCGTAGCAGCTAGGAAAAATATTAGATGGTGATGCAATTCACCATGGAGGTTGCAGCAGAGAGATTTCTTCTGGAACCCTAATTTAACTGGGTTTGGTTGTTCGATCAACCGCGGGTTCTACGATTGATTGAGTGCAGCGAAGTTTTGGGGAATGGTAGTTGGGTCGTAGTTGAAGTCATGGCCGGAGTTGCAGACTTTCATATGGTCGGAGTGGCGAGAACGAAGTGTTGACAGGTTTGGGTTAGGGGTGACTGCACTTGTTGTTTCTAGGTTTGGTTTAAATAACTCGAATTTCATTTCGAGTTGAGGTGGAGGAATCTGGTAATTGGGTTTGGATTTGGGGATGCTAGTCGACGTGGGAAGATCATCGTCGATGGTTGGAATCGACTGAGGTTGGTGTGCATATGCACGGTGTGTTGTTCTGGTGAAGTTTGTTTGGGTTCTGGTTGTAGAGTTTTGGGTCTCGAGACATTCTCGAGTAATTCGAGTCTTAGACTCGAAGTTAATTGGTTTTGGGCTCGAGTCATTTAGTAGATGGATCGGGTAAGTTATTGATAGGTTTTTAAACCTATAAGTTTTTTTTAAAATTGTAAAACTGGGTTTAAAAAAAATGTGAAATAGATATTTAAACCAGTTTTAAATCAAAGTTAGGTTCGATTCAAATGAAGTTTGAATCTCAGTCTTAAAACAAAATAAAGTTTATGAATTTAAATTATTTGCAACAACTTTAAAAAGGGTTTAAATAGTTGGAATTTAAAAAAAATAAAGCTTTAAATAAAAATAGAGATTTACACCTAATTTTAAATCTGGATTCAAATCTAAATTTGAATCTTAATTTTGAAATAAAAGAAGTTTTTGGATTTAAATTGTTTTAAATAATTTGAATGATTAAGTGTATTTTTAATTGACTTGAATTTAAAATGAAATTGGATTTTGAATTCTCTTAACTTCAGTTATAAGATAAATAATTCTTAAACTTGTGAATTAAGAAGGGTTTTGAAATTGTTTTAAAATTTGTTAAAGTTAATTTGTTTTCATTTTAAATCTTAAATTTAAAATGAAATTTAAAAGTAAAATTTAAAAGTAAATTATTTTAAGAACCTTGTTAATGATAATTTGATCATTAATAAGAAAAATGTTTTATCCTTAAATAAATGAAGATTTAAGGATTTGTAATTATTAAGTTAATTAAAATGAATAATTAACTAATTTAATTAATTAATGATTTGGATTAATTAATTTAGTAATTAAGAGTTTAAATTAGTTAATTAATGTTTAAGATAATTAATTTAGGATAAATAAATTGGTAATTAAGGATCATTAATTAAATAAGATTTGCATTTGAATTAATGATTAGTAATTAATTAATCAAGTAATTAAGGATTAATTAAGTTATATTTAACACTTAATTAATTAAATAATTAAGGATTAATTAATGAGTTATTAAATTGTAATTTATAATAAATCTTAGTTAATTACTTTAGAAAAGTAATAAAAGAATTGTTAATAGGTAATGAAGGTCATTAACTAGGATTATTAAATAATGAATTAATATGATTAATTTTGATAATTAATTAGATTAATTAATTTAAGATAATCAATTGTGAATTATTTAAGTATAATTACTTATGAAAGTAATTAAGAAATTAATTACTCATTGTAATTAATTAAGTTTAATATGAATTGTTTAAGTTAATTAATTAAGTTTAATTAATTTAAATAACTATTTGATGATGTGATAAGTATAATTACTTAGGGAAGTAATTAATTGAGGATGATTTAATAATGAAAGTAATTTGAGTATAATTACTTTGTATAATTAATCAAGGGATTAATTAGAGATAATTAATTATGGAGTAATTAAATTATTTAATGAAGTGATTAAGGGTAGTTAATTACTGAATGGAGTTAATCAAGGGTGATTAACAATTTGGTTTAATTGAAGATTAATTACTTAATGTAATAGATGTAATTAGAGATAATTAATTATTATAATTAATGATGTAATTTAGAATTGATTTATTTGGAAATAATTAATAAATGAAGGGATTCATTAATGTAATTAATTAAGAAGTAATGTAATTAATTTTATTAATTTAAAGGTTACTTTCTATATTTGGTATATGATAATTAATTTGTGAAAGTAATTAAAGGATAATTACTTAAATGTAATTAAAGATAATTAATCAGGGATGATTAATTAAAATGAGTAATCGGATGATGATTAATTAATTGATTGATAATTAATTAATAGTAATATAAGCAAGTTTAATAATGGGGAAGTAATTAATTTAATTCACTTTAAATTAGTTAGAGGTGAAATAATTAATTTAATTCATTTTAAATTAATTATAGCTAATGTGATTGCTTATGTATGGATGATATTGATTTACCTTGAATGGTTTGATCTCAAATATGAGATAAATGATGCTGTGTAAAATGGATGCTTTGATTAAAGTATGATGATAATATGGATTATCTGTTTGTGATGATAATATGGATTATCTGTTTGTGATGATAATATGGATTATCTGTAATGATGATAATGTTGATTAATTGTGATATTGTGAATTGTCTATCGGTGTGTATATAGATAATATTGAATTGAATAGTTTTAACTTTAAAACAACTTGACCTTAAAAGATACGTTTTGGATTTCAATGAGACCGGGATCGGGTTTCCATATTTGGACATCCGAAAACCACATCGATCCAAATTAACGATAGGTCATGAATCTGAAGTGAAGATGAAGATTCAGAGTGCAAGGGTTATTGTCGTTAACTCTAAGGGTGATTCGAAAATGAGTGTAACGAGATAATGCCTTCGGTTTCGTTCGAACCCGGAACGAACTTGCATGGATCGAATGCTTTCAGCACATCGTCAGGTGGACGATGAGCATTCTAAGTGATGTGTTCTATTAAGGTAATCATAGCCTCAAACCTCATCAACCGGGAATGGCTAAAACAGGGGAGGTGCAGCAAGGCTTCGTGGGTAGCACCCACTTGAGAGCGAGATATACCCCTGTCTAGAGGTCCCTTTTTATTTCGACTGTGTGGGCGGTTACTAGCTACAACCGTGGGGTTGTCTTGTTCGGGACTGTCCAGTAAGGGATGGTTCCTGCTTTGTGTTGCAGGGGGTCGGGAGTGATCCTCGGTATGGTGATCTAGGCCACATACTATGACGGGCGGTACCCCGGTAGCCCTGCCATTGTATGGAATCCATTTTCCAATAAGTGCCATCAGATTTGATTGTATTACCCACTTGTTGGCTAGTATGCTGGAATTTAATCATGTAACAATTTCAGCTATTTCTTATTTATATTGAAACCCTAGACCCTATTATAATATCATTGAATTTCCTATCAAATGTTTGGTTAGCGTAAGGTAAAAACTTACCCATGTTTATTTGTGGGAAGTCTTACGTGATACCTTCTGTTTCAAAGGTTTTCAAAGTTAAGCAACTTTAACCTGTTACTCACACCAGACCCATGTCTGACCCGGAGTTTACTTCTGTTTTTCCTAAACTCTTGGGTACTTCAATTTTTACGAGTAGCCAAGGGATTCATGTTTTGCTTTGACGAATTCTGGAGGAGTAATGGAGCAGGAGGCTTCGGCGTTGTAGATATATATAGTGTTCCGCTGTGTTGTATCTGTTTCTCTATATTGTATTGAGTTGTAATAACTAGACATGTGTTTATAACTGTCTAACATGTGATGTATTATCTGTGTAACTCTGATTGATGTTGTATATTATGTAATACTTATGTGATTAATATAATTTATTCGTTCCGCTGTTGAGATTCTGATGTTGTTTCTTCTTTCTTCTCTATCCTTTTTTTCTTTTCTATCCCTTTCTTTCTTAAAGATGATGCGACTTTCTGGTGATAGAAGGTCGGGTCGTCATGGCGGTAATTGTGCTAGGCTTCGGGCTATGGGTGAGATGAAGGGTAGTGCGTATGCTGCGGTAGTGTGGCTCTTGTCAGGTGGGTTCGGCACTCGGGTGGGCTTGGGTTAGCAAGGTCATGTGGGTGGTGATGTGAGGTTGTGGATGAGGCGGGGAGGCTGGTTCTATGGAAGGGCAGTGGAGGGAATAGGTGGTGGTCGCGGAAGAGGGAAGGTGGTGCGTCGGCTTGAACGGAAGGAGATGGCTGTCACGAATGACGGCCGCTGTGAGGAAAAGGCGGAGACGATGTCAGGTCATTGGGTGGCTTTTGGGTTCGGTCTCAAGGTGAGGGAGGATGTCGATGGCGTGCACAGGATGGTTTGTTGTTGCGAGGTCGGGGTCGTGCGGTTGCGCAGGAGGTGGGGAAGGCTTGCGGAGGGCGGTGGTGATCAAGGAGGAGGCCGATGTGGTGTTGTTGAGGAGGAAAGAGGAATGGGTCATCTGGTTTTGATGGCGTAGGTGAAGTTGCATGGTCGAAAGAATGGAGATTATATGAAGGAGGCAAGTAGCTTTGGTTACAGAAAACATATAAAAGCTTTGATGAAATATTGTTTTATTATAAAAGCATGAACCAGAGAGGAAGAGACTCCAAAATGAACGATCCAATAATGATATAAAGTGAACAGTGGGAATAGAGACTGTCACAGCACGAGAATTTAGGAAGTTATAAATGCAATCGGCTATTGGTTATCAACCGTTGGAAATTTGAACGGACATAGGAGTCAAAAGTTAAAACGAATACCAATACGCTAGGTGTTTCACAGATTGCCCCGTACACCGGACTCCGAAATTGACAATTGAATATACCGTAGAGATCAGCACGACGAGACGATCAAAACGGTATACAGATATCAGTGGTATGATTGAATTATAAAAATTTGAATTTTCTACCAGCAGAAAATGCAGCAAAAACACTGAAAAATAAGATCGACGGAGCTAAAGAATTCCGAATTTGGAAAAACGAAAGATGATGCCTTAGTCAGAAGATGAATTAGAATTTTCCTATGTAAAAATATTCAGGTTTGGAAAACATTTTATTATCATCAGTTTTAACTGATATAAATTGGAATAAAATTACACTAGAAATTAAACTTCCAAATTATCTGATGAAAATTTACCAGTTGCTATGATTAATTAGACGCATTCCAAATATCAAATTTTTATTTCAAAATTTTATCGTTTAAAATTTCATAAAATTTCAATTAATTACGTTATTAAAATAGTTAAAATTTACGGGTCGTTACAAATTCCTTCCCCTTTGACTCGGTTTCCTTTGAATTTTGGAACGTTCCCCTCGGTTCCCAAATCCCTTCTTGTCTCTTCCTATTCGTATTCTTCTAATTCTGGAGCACCCCATAGCTCCACTGAATGATTTGAGTGAAACTCCTTTACAATAAGCATCGATTCACTGGAGATTTCTGTGTCCTCGGTTTACGATGCTGCTTTTTTTGTTATTCTGGTATTCTATCGATCTGATGTCGAGTTGCCTCTAGATTCTGCATCGATCTTATTCTTGAAGTCTCGATTGACCCGGTTAAGGTCACTCGCGATTAATATTAGTATTTTCCATCTCCCTATTTTGTAATTCAATTATCTTATCTTCCATTCAAGCCTATCTTCTTAGTTATAATTCTTTTGATTAGTGCCCTTGAGCTTGAATCTCTATCTTTGTTTTGAAATCCATTCTGGAATTATCGAGTGAGGGAGTGTATTTGTATTAATATTAATTTTTTTTATAGCATGTTGTTTGAGTTGTTGATGTTGATTTGGGTTTTCGATCGATTTGTCTGATCGGCAATATCGATAGGATTTCCAAAACACTAGAACAGAGCAAACTGACACAATATTATTTTCAAATTCGGTAAATGAAATAAATTTGTATGATTATATTAGAAATATATAAGTAAGATTTTCTGGAATTTAATAAGGTAATTAAATTGATTGTTTGAAATGATAATATTTGATTATCATTTATTGTTCTATAAATGAATTTATAAACATGGATTATGAATTGATTTGGAACTGAAATGAATTTAAAATCATAAATTTGAGAATTTAAATTTCCGATGATTTCAAATTTGGTTTTAAAGTTTTAAAGTGTATATTATTTAAAGTATTTTCAAATAGAAATCGTTCCAAAGAATTTTAAAAATGTTGAAATCAGTACTCTCCTATTTTGTCGCTGGAAAATAATCTCGGTGATGACGGCCGCATCATCGACATTCATTTTCGAGTTTCGAAGTGGAGAGGCCATTCAGTAGCTTTGCTACACTTTTGTTTTGAAATGAATTTGACTTGAATTTCTAAAGTATGACTTGATTTATAATATATAAGTATATGATTATAATTTGATTTGACATATATAGTATATATATTTATCTCTAATTGGTTTGAAGTTAATCGAAAATTTAATCCTTGAATTTAGGTTAAAGGATGATTTTAAATAAAGTTAAAATGTTGAATATTGAAATAAATTGAATAAGGGAATTTTTACTTGTATAATACTCAATTGCATTCTAAAATATAACTTACCTAAATTATTCAGAAGTTGAATATGTAATAGGATAATATACAATATAAAATGATTTTATAAATAAAATTTGAGTGGTTATAATAAATGTTATATACTTAAATTTTAGTTATAAAAAAACGTTAATAGAGATAAATAGAATAATAAGTTGACTGAATAGTAAATGAGACAAATCAAATAAAATTATGTTTTGAAAGAAACATTTTGTATCAAACATTAATAAATTAAAATAACATCAACTCAAAGAAATACTTTGAATTTAAAATTGATTATTGAATATAAATTAATTTAAAATTTAAATTTATATGGTTTAAATTAATTGTTTTATCTTGTTTTTCAATCTATTTTCTTTCTGGTTATTTCTATTCTCCTACCTCCTTCCTTTTCGTGGACGAAAAGTTTTGAGTGGAGGAGAGTGTAACGACCCGTAAATTTTAACTGTTTCAATAACGTAATTAACTGAAATTTTATGAAATTTTAATATAATAAAATTTGAAATATAAATTTAATATTTGTAATACGTCTAATTAAACGTAGCAATTGGTAAATTTTCATCAGATAATATGGAAGTTTATTTCTTGTGTAATTTTATTTCAATTTAAATCAGTTAATATTAGATGGTAATAAAATGTTTTCAAAACCTGAATATTTTTATACAATAAATCTGTAAATCATCTTCTGAGTGAGACGTTGTAACGCCCCACTCCGAGACCCACATTAGCAAAGAGTATTACAAGGTAATACCGTCTGCTAATACGGATAATAGAGCTGGATAGGAGCAACCATTTATAGCCTTATCTTAACTATCTACTGAATACGTCGAAAAATGTAGCATATTTTTTTTTCATGTGGATCGACATATCCAATAGATATTTAATACGAAACTATAATGGCTATAAGATCTAACAGAACAAAATATAACAACTCAAACGTAAAACACATCACAAAACAGTAGATCATCACATACATATACACATACACAAATACATCACAGACTATACAAAATGATACATGTCAAGTGGTATAGCAACCACAATATACAGGTGAGTCAAAAGAATATACATATAAGAGTTACAACCAAAAAGACTACACAAAAAGCTATAAAAAAAGAGCTAGCAGAATAGCCCATGCGGAAGCAAAATAGGCTAAGTCCAAATGTACCTAACCTGAAACACCTCGGTCTGACCCGAGTATAAAATACACGGGTCAGTCTAGCTAAACAAATCAGTTAGATAAGCTAAATGATAATGAATATGCAAGGTCATAAAGTACCACAATAATCTCTAAAAGAGATAACATGATCATCTAACAAAAGATGAATCATAACAAGCCTCATATCATCGGCAACTCAAATAAACAAAGGATATGAATATCCCAAATCAAGCCAAAAAGGCAAATAACAAATACCAATGAAGGTAACACAAGTTCCCACAAGGTAATCGCTATATATCATGTGGTTCAAAGGACCTACCCCGAAAGGCGATACTCTAGGGAAATATAAATATCAAAGAAACAAAAAATGCACGTGCTCAGTACTATATAAACAAGGATCCACAAGCCCGAAGGCTACAAACCCAAGTATCTCTCGAGTGGTGACGAAGGACCAACTCCAAAAGCGATACTGTAGAGCAACAAACCCGAAGGCACAAACCCGAAGGCAATGAACCCGAAGGCACAAACCCGAAGGCAACAAATCGTAGTGGCGAAGGTCCGGAGGCCTAGTACTGGACACCACTAACTGGCAATATGTGTCATAAACTCCTCGGATAGGAACCCACAAAGTGTTAACGTGTGTCCCATACCACACGTTCGCACTAAACGGTTTACTAATCGCTAGTCAATTCCACACTCAAAGCAGTACAAAGTTTACCTCATCTCATCGGTAAACCAGACCCGAAGGTCAAAACGATCAAACGAATAGATTAGGAATTAACTGAAAAGATAAACGCAAGTGTTCATAGCACGCGTTTTATCTAATTATTTAATTCTCCTCCCTCTTCGCTCGAAGTGCAAAATTGTGTGTTTTATATAGAAATTAAATTGAAGAAAACGAGTTTTAGGAACATTTCGAAATTTCTTTTGAAATTCTCTTATTATAGAGTATATAATTTTTATACAAAAAATAATAAGATTTCTTTTGAGGAGCTAGTTGACTCGGCGCTTTATCTTGAAGCCGTCGAGAAGGAGATCAATAGTGGTGATGATGTTGAGGTTCACAAGAACCCCAACAAGAAGCAGTTTCCATTTCAGAAGTCTAAGTCTTTTCCTTCCAAGAAGAAGAAGACCTGTGGTTCTAACTCTCAGACTCAGTCTACTGGAACACCTTCCATTCGGAAGTGTTTCAATTGTGGTTCTCCTGATCATATGATTCGAGCTTGTCCTAAGCCTCTCCTCTGCCGCTATTGCAAGAAGGAAGGTCATCATGTTTCCACCTGCCCTACTATTCCTGCTAGTGCCAAGTCTGGCAAGCTTTATGCTGCTAAGGCTTTTGGAGGTTCTTCTCAGCCCAGAGGTATATCTCCATCTATTTTGGAAGGTTCTATTTTATTTCATGACCGCAGTATTCGAGTTCTTTTCGATACGGGTGCTTCGCATTAATTAGTATCGAAGAAGCTCGTCGATGATTTGTCTTTGGATGTTTCTTTTATGGTTACTTCATTGAGGATTCCGAATCCTATCGGGGGATCCGCAACCCTTAGCATGCTTTGTGATGATGTTGAGATTGCTTTATGTGGCTTTTCTTTTCATGCGAATCTGCACGTTATTTCTTATTTGGGATTTGATATGATTTTGGGTATGGACTGGCTAGTGCGATACGATGCTAAGATTAATTGTTCTGAGAGAATTTTATATCTTCGACATCCAGATTCATCTACTCAGCTATCACTTGTTATTCGGAATGTGGATAATTCCAAAGTGGCTTTATATTCTCTAGACTCACGAGATGATGATGATGATATATCTCGTATTCCTATTGTTTGTGACTTCTCTGATGTATTTGAGCCTGTTTCGGGTTTACCACCCAAGCGGGCGATCGAGTTCCGCATTGATCTTATTCCAGACGCGCAGCCAGTTAGTCGTCCTCCCACGAAGATGTCTACAAAATAAAATGAGGAACTCAAGAAGCAGCTTTTAGAGCTTGAGTCTAAGAAGTTGATTCAGTCTAGTTCATCACCGTGGGGTGCCGCGGTTGTATTTGTGAGGAAGTCTGATGGAACTCTTAGGCTTTGCATTGACTATCGCAAGCTTAACGAGTTGACCATCAAGAATAGGTATCAATTACCTAGGATCGACGATATGTTCGATCAATTGAGTGGTGCTAAGGTCTTTTCTCAGCTCGACCTTGCTACTGGTTTTCATCAGTTACGAGTTGCGGAGGATAGCGTTCCTCTTACAGCTTTCCGCACTCGTTATGTTTCTTTTGAGTGGCTCGTTATGCCATTCGGTTTGACGAATGCTCCTGCTTTCTTTGTCGATCTCATGAATCGAGTATTCCGGGAATATCTCGATAAGTTCGTCCATGTGTTTATTGACGACATCCTTATTATTCTAAGTCCGAGACAGAGCATACCCACCATTTGAGGATTGTCTTGGATACTCTTCGTCAGCATCAGCTCAGAGCCAAATTCTCCAAGTGCCACTTTTCGGAGAATAAAGTTAAGTTCTTAGGCCATGTTGTATCTTCCGAGGGCATTTCAGTCGATCCCTCGAAGATCGAAGCTATCCAGAATTGGAAGAGGCTTGAGAATGTTCATGAGATTCGTAGTTTCCTTGGATTGGGGGGTTATTACCGTCGGTTCATTAAGGATTTTTCCCATGTTGTGCTTCCTCTTACTAGCCTTACTCGGAAAGGCGTTCGTTATATTTGGTCCGACAAGTGTGAAGCTTCCTTTCAGACATTGAAGGAACTTCTCACTAATGCTCCTATTCTTGTGGTTCCCGAGGGGAATCATGATCTTATTGTCTACACCGATGCTTGTGGAAGTGGTCTCGGTGCTGTTCTTAGGCAGAAGGATCAGGTATTTGCTTATGCTTCTAGGCAACTGCGTCCGAATGAAGTTCGCTATGCCACTAATGATCTTGAGTTAGCCGCCATTGTCTTCGCTTTGAAGATTTGGCGCCATTACCTCTTAGGCGAGCACTTCATTCTCTATACCGATCATAAATCCTTGAAGTATTTGTTCACTCAAAAGGAGCTCAACATGAGGCAATAGCGTTGCCTCGAGTTCCTTGCCTCCTATGACTTCGATATCCAGTATTCCCCTGGTAAGGGAAATCGTGTTGCTGATGCGCTTAGTCGCAAACATTTGACTGTCGTTTCTATGATGCTTGCCGAATGGGATATTCTTGAGACTCTATCCTTTTGTAATATTCATGATCGAGCTCCATCTTCTGATTCTTCGATATTATTATTCAGTTTGGAAGCTCGACCTTCTCTATTTGATCGTATTGCCGTGGCTTAGCGACAAGATCCAAAGTTGTTGCATCTTATTCAGCTTTGTGAGTCTGAATCCCGTGATGAGGCATTGTGGGATTTCAACATTGATTTTCATAGGTGTCTTCGCAAGAAGAACCGTATTATTGTGCCATCTGATTCTTCACTTAGGCATGACATTCTCGATGACTGTCACCGATCTAAGTATACCATTCATCCTGGCAGTAGTAAGATGTATGCCGATATGCATTGCCTTTATTATTGGGAAGGCATGAAGCGCGATGTGGCGAGCTATATGAGTAATTGCATGACTTGTCAACGTATCAAAGCCGAACATCAGCGTCCTTCTGGTCTCCTTCAGCCTCTAGAGATTCCATTATAGAAATGGGATCATATTTCAATGGATTTCATTGACGGCGTACCTCGTTCGAGATCGGGCCATTCTAGCATTTGGGTTATTGTTGATCGCCTCACCAAGTCTGCTCATTTTATTCCTATTAGGTCTAATAGGATTACTTCTTATTTGGCTAAGCTTTATATCAAGGAAATCATGAGACTTCACGGTGTTCCTAGTTCGATTATTTGTGACTGTGACCCTTTGTTCACTAGTCATTTCTGGCAGAGTCTTCAACAAGCTTTGGGAACAAAGCTAAATTTCAGTACAAGTTATCATCCGCAGTCTAATAGACAGACTGAACGGGTGAATCGTATCTTGGAAGATCTCCTCCGTATTTGTATTCTTGATTTCGGAGGTAGTTGGGAGGATCATTTACCCCTTGTAAAGTTCTCCTACAATAATAGTTTTCAGTCGAATATCGGTATCGCTCCTTTCGAAGCCTTATACGGAAGGCCATGTCGATCACCTTCTTGTTGGTTGGAATCTGGTGAGAAGCTTATTCTTGGCCCAGATTCTATTCATGATTCTTCTGAGAAGATTGACCTTATTCGTCAAAGAATGAAAGAGGCTTAGAGCCGCCAGAAATCCTACGCGGACAATCGTAGGAAGCCTCTCGAATTCTCTATTGGTGATCTCATCTTTATTAGTGTTTCTCCTTTAAAAGGGGTTATGCGCTTCAGCACGACTGGGAAATTGGCTCCCCGCTTTATAGGACCATTTCCTATTACTGAATGTATTGGCCCCGTGGCTTATAGAGTTTCACTTCTAGCTCATCTATCTAGCATTCATGACGTGTTTCACGTCTCTCAGCTTCGGAAGTGTCTTCGAGAGTCGGATTCTGTCATTGATTCTCCTGATTTGCAAGAGCTTGAGATCTCACCAGACCTATCTGTTATACAACAGCCTATTCGAGTTCTTGCTTCGGAGACTAGACGTCTTCGAAACAAGAGTGTTCCGCTCATGAAGATTCAATGGTCCGATAATCCCAATGACTGCACTTGGGAAACCAGAGAATTCATCGAGCGATCGTATCTTGATTTCTTATCTTCCCACTCCGAAGGTAAGAATTTTCCACTTTAGTTATCTAATTTCCTTTGTTTGATGAAATAAATTTGTGTTGTATACAGCTCTCCTCTAGAATTTGCGAGGACCCAATTTTTATAAAGGGGGGAGTCTGTAACAACCTCTGTTGTGGAGATTACTTGTGATATTAAATTATAACGATGGTTATAATTTAATATTATGAAATTAAATATAAATTTGAGATTTAAATTATTTTTTTTGGAATAAACAATGGATTTTAGGGAATAAGATGTGAAAAATAAAGTTTTGAAACTTTACTTTGGTTAATTGAGTTCAAAATGAGCTAATCATGATTTTAATATATAGAAATGCAATAATTTTGATAATTATTGCCAAATGTTTCTTTTATATATTTTTAAAAGAAGCATTTCATTTAATAAGTGGTATATTATAATTAAAAATGGGAAATTTGGTTTAAAAATAAATTTTGGTTGTAAAATGTTAAAAATATGATTTGTTATGTTTTATTACACAAGGAACTGAATTTTATGTAATTTTAGAAGTTAGAAATAGAATTTTAAGTAATAATTGTGTAATTTGTGCATTTAAATTAAAATAAGGGTTTTTAATAATGAAAATAAATTTATAAAGATAAATAATCTTTTATTTAGTTGTAAAATAATTTTTAGAAAATAAGTATGTGTTGTATAATTTTTATAAAGTGAAAACATGTACATATATTTGTTGTAACTTGTATATATTAGTGTATAATAGGATTTTGTGTGTTAATCTCAATTAGAGGCTAAGTTAATTAGTTTTGGGCTTAGCCCATTTAGCAACTTAATAAGGAAAAGAGGAAAATGCCTCTTTCTCATTTCCTGTACATACACAGAGAAGTCCTCTTCTCCATGTAACTAAGAGTAGTAACCCACCTTTCCTCTTTCACAACAAAGACCTAATTCTCCAATTTTATCCAACTCCTTGTTGAAATTATCATGTTAAAAGACTAAATAGACTTTTAACTTGATAATAGACTTTTAACTTGATAATTTCAGCAAGGAGTTGGATAAAATTGGAGAATTAGGTTTTTGTTGTGGAAGAGGAAAGGTGGGTTACTACTCTTAGTTACATGGAGAAGAGGACTTCTCTATGTACGTACAAGAAATGAGAAAGAGGCATTTTCCTCTTTTCCCTATTAAGTTGCTAAATGGGCTAAGCCCAAAACTAATTAACTTAGCCTCTAATTGAGATTAACACAACAAATCCTATTATACACTAATATATACAAGTTACAACAAATATATGTACATGTTTTCACTTTATAAAAATTATACAACACATACTTATTTTCTAAAAATTATTTTACAACTAAATAAAAGATCGTTTATCTTTAGAAATTTATTTTCATTATTAAAAACCCTTATTTTAATTTAAATGCACAAATTACACAATTATTACTTAAAACTCTATTTCTAACTTCTAAAATTACATAAAATTCAATTCCTTATGTAATAAAACATAACAAATCATATTTTTAACATTTTACAACAAAAATTTATTTTTAAACCAAATTTCCCATTTTTAATTATAATATACCACTTATTAAATGAAATGCTTCTTTTAAAAATATATAAAAGAAACATTTGGCAATAATTATCAAAATTATTGCATTTCTTTATATTAAAATCATGATTAGCTCATTTTGAACTCAATTAACCAAAGTAAAGTTTCAAAACGTTATTTTTCACATCTTATTCCCTAAAATCCATTGTTTATTCCAGAAATAATAATTTAAATCTCAAATTTATATTTAATTTCATAATATTAAATTATAACCATCGTTATAATTTAATCATAGGTTGTTACAGACGTCATATTTCGTTTCTCCAAATTTGGACTTCTATTGCTCCGTTCATCTTATTTCTGACATTTATGCAGCATTTTCGGTACCGATTATCGACTTTTGATCGGATAATCGTATCACTGATATCTGTATATCATTTTGATCGTCTTGTCGTACTAATATCCGCAGGATATTCATTCGCTTGTTTCGGAATCCGGTGTGCGGAGCAATCTACAAAGCGATTAGTGTATCAGACTGCAACCGAATCTTTTGGTTTTCATCCGTCCTTTCATTTACCCACCATATTATACCAACAGCTATTTGCATTTAATAACTCTTTGAATTCTTGTTTGACTATTACCATTCCTACCTATTCAAAATTTTAATTCGTTTATTTTCTTTGCCTCTTCACTTTCTATCTGTACAGTTGAAAAGATTTTTTTTTCTTCTTTTAAAATAAACATGTCAGAGCAACTTCTCCCCTCCTCCTGTACGCCTTCTTTCTCCTCCATTAACTCACCTCATCCTCCACCTTTCTTCTATTTCCAGAGCATGCTCATGCCTTTCCCCCTCAACCGAAACTCCATCTGATCCTCCCACGCAATTCACTCTCCACTCTCCCTGACACTGGCCGAGCCTCCACATGACCTAGCTCCGGCCGATTCTCCTCCCCACTTCTCCCCTCCTCTGCCTTGCTCAGCCGTAGGCAACTCTTACTATTATTTTAAATTGTAAGTATGATCCCCTTTGTTATGCATATATATTATACTTTTCTTTTCTATTAAAATGTAGTTCTCTATATATGTTTATGTTGATGCCATATGTATATATTTTGTACAGTTTTCATTTTAGTTTGCTTTAGTACTTAATTTTATGGGATAGGTATATTGATTCATGTCTGTCTATATATGTTTATAATATATATATTTCATGTCACAAGTTGTTGGGTGTAAATCTGTGACGACCGCCCATGACCCCTGCACGGAATCTAGAGATAGTGCGCTGTAAAGTGTGCAAGGCGACCATGGACGATTGTCAGGGTAGATTAAAACAACAGAATCTATCGTATTACTCACAGCGCATGGACAAAATACAATAGAACATATGTATAGTGAAGCTTTACAGAACAAAATGACATCATATAAAACTTCATAATAGTTGAATACAAGCATCCAATAGTCAATACATCAGGCCTCACTACATAACACTCAGAGAATACAAAACAGCGGAACATCCAGTACATATAATAAGAAGATAATATGCAACCCTCCAGCTCGTCTTCGATATCAGCATCGTGAGAAGAGAACAGCACCTGTCACCTGCTACCTAGTCTGCCCGTCCCAAAAATGGACGAACAGCCCAAGGCAATAAGAATTAAAACATAAAGCCTTGAGTCAGACAACAGTCTTAGTGAGCAGTTAATTAACTAACAACATACCAAAAGAGCATAAAGGAAAAGGAATAGGAATACAACCCTCCCGCTCCAACCTCTTTCTACAGTGATAGCCCCCAGACACACACTAAGCAGAAGCAACACAGCAGAGCATACAATTTAAAGTAAAGTAATAATCATTCGAGTCAAAGGCGATGTTTTCCAAGTACCAAGGCCTAAATCAGATAAGCACCCAGAAAATACCGCTCTTGAGTCCGAATGACGATACAACCAAACATCCATGACTCTGGCTATCACTGTTATCATTGCTTCGATATCACCGTTAATTGAATGACCGGCACATTCTTTCAGCCGTCCGTCAAGGGCTAATGGAAACCCCGGTTCTAGACAAAACTCCGCACGTCGTCGCAGCCCGTGCCAAGGATTTTCGCAACTACCCAGGGTACTCGACCATCAATTCGTTGTCGTTGGGATTTTCGCAACTGCCCAAACGTACCCTTGCTTTGAGTCTGCTAGAACCTTCAACAATGATGCTATCCAAGCCTCCTAGTCATCCTCCTCGATGACTATTTCTATACTAGCTCAAGCGCCTCTCAAGCACCCATTATCCTTAACTCGAATCATGTCACCGAGTTACCAACGTGCTTGGAATGATCCCGTCTGGATTAGACCAAGTCTTCATCACATGATGCCTCGCTTCATTACATCCTCGCAAAGCCTCATCTCAACATCACATCATCAAATCCATGCATAAGAGCTTCATCATCCCGCTACATATGCCACGAGCAGCTTTCCCAATTCAAGAGCCTTTCCCTTAGCTTTTGAATCGTCTTCGGTCTAAACCAAATCATAAATCATCTAATTCATAGCAGTCAACCAAAACAAACATTAATCCAAACAATCAAGCATTCAAATAAGATCTAAATAGACAATTATAACAATTATGGCATTTTCGTAATTAAAGAGTTGAAAGTCTAACAAGCATGAAAACATGAACAATATCTCTACAAACTTGATGAATGAACTTGCATAGGCTAACATATGTTAAAATGGATGTAACATCATCATGAACAATGGATCTATATGGATCTACACTTAGGATGAAGAAAATGCATGGAAATCCCTATTTTAACACCAAATCGAGCCAACAATCCGATATACTCCTTTGGATCCGTGTGAGAGATAATCACCACTCACCAAATCACCAAAACAACCTCAAATCAACACGCTTCAGATTTGGACAGCGAGGAATCAAGCTTGATCTATCACGAATCCGCTTCAAACGAAGAAATCTCTCTTGAAAAGATGAAGATCTTCAATCTAAGCTCTTGAATCTTCAATTTGATCTTCAACTTGGATGGATGGAAGCACTAGATTAGAGTGGAGAAAAGAAGTGAAGAAGTGTAGAAGTCGAGCTCTCAAAATGGCAGCACTTCGTCGCTTCAAAATCCGGATCCCAAAAAGTGAGAACAACCCCCTCTATTTATAGCAGAAAATTCCTTAAGTCGAAATTTGGTTATCTCCTTAAGTCGTTTCCGACTTACGACCTAAGTCCCTACGACTTAACAAAACCCAGCGACCTAACAAGAACATCTGCGACCTATCAACTCAGGCGCTTCAACGACTTAAAGGCTTACGACTTAACACATGGCAAAACCCAACGACCTATCAAAGCCCTACAACTTACGACCCAGCGAGGTTACAACCTATAACCTCAGCGACCTAACACCAACATAGCGCATCAGCGACCTAACACTCACGCGCCTTAACAACTCAGCGACTTACCAGTGTTACGACCTAACACTTAGATCCACACGACCTAACACTTAAACTATCCTAGCGACCTACCAACCCATGCGACCTAACAACTTATGCGACCTAACTCCTTAGGTCGCCTAATCGACCTAACTACGCTAACAAGCTATCCACTAGGTCACAACATACTGGGTTGTTAACTCGCTAACCCTTAGGTCGCGAACTACTATAGGTCGCTCCCTGCTTATCCCCTAGCTTCCTTAGGTCGTTGCCCTTATAAGTCGTCTACGACTTAAATGTTATCAACTCCTAGGTCGCTCAACCAACCTAAACTGCCATACGACCTAACCACCTCATCCTTAGGTCGCACACAACCTAAGCTAACCTTCAACCTAGCTTTTAGGTCACTCCACCTTCCCAGGTCGCCAACTACGACCTAACTTCATAAGGTCACGACTTATCACCTAGGTCGTTCACGACCTAGGACTTAGAAAAATCTGCCTAAAAATCTGAAATGAAATGAAAATGCTGAATTCCAGATTTTGACGAACTTGTCGATCCGTAAAAATACGGGTCGTTACATTCTCTCCCCCTTAGGAATTTCACCCCCGAAATTCCACACAAAAAAAGCAATCAAAAACTATTCTGTACGCCTACCATCCATAGCAATCAACAAACCATGCATCCAATTCTAGCTTAGCATACAGAATTCTAAAACCAGAACAAGTTACAATATCGCGAGATGACACGACACCTTAGGGCCATACCTTGAAGAGTTCAGGATGAGCTGCCTTCATCCTCTCTTCCACCTCCCATGTACAGTTGTTATCATCATCACTCCATTGTATCTTGAGCAACTTAACTACCTTCCTCCTGAGCTGTTTCGTGTCAGTTTCAACAACACGAAGCGGCTTACGAGGTCTTCTATCGACTGGATCAACTTCGAAGTCTTCACAGCTATCAGCAGAAACCACTGTATTTGAGTCGTGCACATACTTCCGTAGATATGATACATGAAAAACATTGTGCACACTCGACATCTTCTCCGATAATTCCAATCTATAAGCGAGCTTTCCAATTCGCTCGGTAATCGGGAATGGTCCAACAAATCTCGGAGTCAATTTTCCTTTCTTCCCGAATCGAATAACATTCTTCAGTGGAGAAATCTTTACAAAAACCATATCTCCTACGTCGAATTCCAAATCCTTTCGACGCTTATCGGCATAACTCTTCTGACGGTCTTGGGCTGCCTTCATTCGTTGCCGAATAATCTCTATGCAATCCGAAGTCTGTCGAATCATCTCTGGCCCAAGCATCAGCTTTTCTCCAGTCTCTAACCAACATGTCGGAGAGTTACACGGTCTTCCATACAATGCCTCATACGGTGCCATACCAATGCTTGACTGGTAACTGTTGTTGTACGCAAACTCCACCAAATGAAGGTGATCTTCCCATGATCCTCCGAAATCCAAAACACAAGCTCTGAGGAGATCTTCCAAAACTCGGTTGACTCTCTCGGTCTGACCATCTGTTTGAGGGTGATAAGCTGTACCCAAACACAACTCGGTTCCCAAAACTTCCTGGAAGCTCTTCCAAAATCCACTAGTGAACAATGGATCTCGATCGCTCACTATACTCTTAGGAATACCATGGAATCGAACTATCCACTTAACATACAACTCAGCCAACCTTGATGCAGTCCTAGTCGATCGAACATGAATAAATCTTGCACTCTTAGTCAGGCGATGTACAATGACCCAAATCCCTTCATTTCCCGTTCTGGTTCTAGGCAATCCATCAATAAAATCCATCGATATCTGCTCCCACTTCCATGTAGGAACTTCTAATGGCTGAAGCAATCCACTTGGCTTCTTCTGTTCGGCTTTTACCAACTGGCAGTTCATACACTTGGAAATAAAATTTCCAACATCCTTCTTCATACCTTCCCAGTAGTAGGTTCTCTTCATATCCCGATACATCTTATTTCCACCTGGATGAATTGTCAACTTCGAGTGATGACTTTCCTTCAGGACTTCACTCCTCAATTCATCTATATCGGGAACGACTAGTCGTCCTTGCTTTCGAAGCCAACCCTCTCGATCGACCTCGAATCCTTTATCCTTTTCTGGATCCAATCCAAATTCCAAATCACGGATAATCCTGACAAGCTTATCGTCTCGTTTTTGGCTCTCGCCAATCCTTTCCACAAGAGAAGGTCTTATCGATAAGTTTGCCAACATCTCAGGTTCCAATTCACACCTAGGCCTGAAGTCAAATCCAGCTAAATACTCGAGATTCTTCCATTCTGAAAACATGGCTCCCAATCCTGCATGTCTTCGACTTAACGCATCTGCCACTGTGTTACCTTTTCCCGGAGTATAAGCTATACCAAAATCATATGATGCTAAAAACTCTAGCCAACGTTGCTGCCGAAGATTCAAATCCTTTTGGGAGAAAAGATACTTCAACGACTTATGATCTGTAAACAACTCGAATCGAACTCCCAATAGATAATGTCTCCACATCTTCAGAGCAAATACAATCGCCGCTAACTCCAAATCATGAGTCGGGTAATTCCTTTCATGCGGCTTCAGTTTTCGACTGGCATACGCAACAACTTTATCCCTCTGCATCAGCACTGCTCCAAGTCCAGTACCACATGCGTCGGTGTAAACCACCATCTCATCATTCCCACTAGGAACAGTCAAAACAGGAGCACTCGTCAATCTCTCTTTCAGGATCCCGAAAGCTTGCTCACACTTAGCATCCCAACTGAACACTTGGTTCTTCTTCGTCAATCCTGTTAACGGTGCAACTATCTTGGAGAAGTCTTTGATAAACCGTCGATAATATCCTGCTAATCCAAGAAAACTTCTCACATCAGATGCATTCTTAGGTCTAACCCAATCCTGGATTGCTGCCACCTTAGCGGGATCAACCGCTATCCCATTTCCAGAAATCACATGGCCTAAGAACCTCACTTCACTCTTCCAGAAGTGACACTTCGAAAACTTAGCCTTCAGCTGATGTTTCCGCAAGATTTCCAAAACAATACGCAAGTGCGTCTTGTGCTCCTCTTCCGTTCTGGAATAAATCAGAATATCATCCACGAACACAAGTACGAACTTGTTCAACTGATCTCTGAACACTCTATTCATAAGATCCACAAAATATGCTGGCGCGTTAGTCAATCCAAACGGCATTACCAGCCACTCAAAGAAACCGGATGGTGTCCTAAAAGCAGTCTTCGGCACACTATCCTTAGCCACTCTCAACTGGTGAAATCCCGTTGCCAAATCCATCTGAGAAAACACCTTAGCCTCGTGAAGCTGATCAAACAAGTCATATATTCTCGGCAATGGATACTTGTTCTTCTTAGTCACCTTATTCAGCTCACGATAATCCACACACAATCTCAACGACCCATCTGCCTTGGTTGCAAACACAACTGGTGCACCCCACTCGGACACACTACGCTGAATGAATCCTTTCTGCAAAAGATCATCAACTTGCACCCTCAACTCTTGCTGTTCCTTAGGCGCCATCCGCCTAAGAGGCATCACAATAGGTCTGGCTCCTTCAACTAGATCTATACGAAACTCGATCTCTCTATGCGGCGGCAACCCTTTGACTTCGTCAAAGACATCCTCGAATCCATTAGCGATCGGCACCGATGACAGTCCATCCCGTGGAACAACCAGCGAATACATGAAGCTCATGAAGACGCCTTCTTCATGCTTACATTGTATCATAACCTTTCGCCCCTCCACATTTTCGACTGTCACTTCCAACCTCTCGCAATCAACCTTTGCCGCATACTTCCAAAGCCAGTCCATACCCAAAATAATTCCAAACCCCGCAAAGTTCAGAACAAAACAATCACAAACAAAAGAGCAACCATGACTCGATACAACTAGACCACGGCATAACATACATAAAAAAGACGAACCCCCAACTGGATTAGTCACAATCAATGGCCTATCAACAATATCCGGTTCCAAACCTAACCGACCTACAAGTTCATTACAAACAAACGAATGCGACGCTCCAGTATCAAACAGAACTCTAACTGGAACACCACATAGGAAAAGAGTACCTTGAACAACCACACTCTTCCCTTTCTCTTCGGCGGTAGTAGCTTTCGAAGACGACGGAACAGCTCCCAAAGCATAAGCTTGCACAATCTGCTTGTCCCTCCTCGGTTCTAGACAATTCTTCCTGAAATGCCCGGCTTGTCACAGTTGTGGCACTTTGCCGGCGCTTTCGGATTCTTGCAATCCCTGGAGAGATGGCCTTTCTGCTGACAGTTGTAGCAAGTCACCTCGCCTTTCGGCTTCTTCTGGCCATCCTTACCCTTCTGCTGCCGCTGCTTCCTCTTCTTGTTTCCACCTTGCTGAGGTTTAGACTCTTCCCTGGTCAAAGCAACAACAGATCCTTCCTTAGGAAACAGACTCTCATGCCTGAGAGCCTTCTCCACTAGCTTCTCAAATGAATCGTCCAAATGATCCACCAACTGTCTTCCAAGATAACTGTCCAAGCCTGTCACAAACTTCTCATTCTTCTGATATGCAGATTCAATATACGACCGGGCATACTTGGACAAAGCTTCGAACTCAAAAACATACTCAAGAACAGATCTTCAACCCTGCTTGAGCTCCACAAACCTCTTGAACAGAACAGACTTCTGAGCTGTAGAAATGAAATTAGCTTCAAACCTAGCTTGGAATTGCTCCCAAGTAATC
Organism: Allium fistulosum; assembly: GCA_030737815.1. Classification (NCBI taxonomy): domain Eukaryota; kingdom Viridiplantae; phylum Streptophyta; class Magnoliopsida; order Asparagales; family Amaryllidaceae; genus Allium; species Allium fistulosum. The sequence continues at coordinate 269,387,129 of CM060902.1, read as the reverse complement.
TCTTCCTTCGGAGTATTGATGGTAATAGAGTTCCACCAATCAGAGGCTCTCCCTTGAAGCTGCCTTGATGCCAACTTCCTCTTAGTCGCATCCTCAATTCTCAAATCACCAAAGATCCTTCTACAAGTATCTAACCACCTCTGGACCTCAATAGTTGATTCTGTTCCCAAGAAAACCTTCCCTCCAAGAGCAGAATAGTCCTTGCACAACTTAGCAAAATCCACTGGTTTCGGAGTTTGGACTTGAACTCCAACATCTACTGCTGCCCCCGGAACTGGTATCCTTCTCATGATCGAAGTCATCATAGCTTCGAACATTGCTGCATAATCAGCAGTCCCTTCAGTAGCTCGGCCTTCCCTAGCAGCTGGTCTCCCTCTTCGACTCATTCTCAATATCTATAAAAAGGAATGATCAGAACATCTAGAGAAACAACTGCATAAAGGACTCAAACTCAACTGAACTACTATATTATATATAGTAATCATCCATCAAAATACAATTACGTCTCTCATACGTAGTTACGTCAGCGAGCATTGGGTAAAATCGATTAACCAATGCTCTGATACCAAATGTGACGACCGCCCATGACCCCTGCACGGAATCTAGAGATTGTGCGCTGTAAAGTGTGCTAGGCGACCATGGACGATTGTCAGGGTAGATTAAAACAACAGAATCTATCGTATTACTCACAGCGCATGGACAAAATACAATAGAACATATGTATAGTGAAGCTTTATAGAACAAAATGACATCATATAAAACTTCATAATAGTTGAATACAAGTATCCAATAGTCAATACATCAGGCCTCACTACATAACACTCAGAGAATACAAAACAGCGGAACATCCAGTACATATAATAAGAAGATAATATGCAACCCTCCAGCTCGTCTTCGATATCAGCATCGTGAGAAGAGAACAGCACCTGTCACCTGCTACCTAGTCTGCCCGTCCCAAAAATGGACGAACAGCCCAAGGCAATAAGAATTAAAACATAAAGCCTTGAGTCAGAGAACAGTCTTAGTGAGCAGTTAATTAACTAACAACATACCAAAAGAGCATAAAGGAAAAGGAATAGGAATACAACCCTCCCGCTCCAACCTCTTTCTACAGTGATAGCCCCCAGACACACACTAAGCAGAAGCAACACAGCAGAGCATACAATTTAAAGTAAAGTAATAATCATTCGAGTCAAAGGCGATGTTTTCCAAGTACCAAGGCCTAAATCAGATAAGCACCCAGAAAATACCGCTCTTGAGTCCGAATGACGATACAACCAAACATCCATGACTCTGGCTATCACTGTTATCATTGCTTCGATATCACCGTTAATTGAATGACCGGCACATTCTTTCAGCCGTCTGTCAAGGGCTAATGGAAACCCCGGTTCTAGACAAAACTCTGCACGTCGTCGCAGCCCGTGCCAAGGATTTTCGCAACTACCCAGGGTACTCGACCATCAATTCATTGTCGTTGGGATTTTTGCAACTGCCCAAACGTACCCTTGCTTTGAGTCTGTTAGAACCTTCAACAACGATGCTATCCAAGCCTCCTAGTCATCCTCCTCGATGACTATTTCCATACTAGCTCAAGCGCCTCTCAAGCACCCATTATCCTTAACTCGAATCATATCACCGAGTTACCAACGTGCTTGGAATGATCCCGTCTGGATTAGACCAAGTCTTCATCACATGATGCCTCGCTTCATTACATCCTCGCAAAGCCTCATCTCAACATCACATCATCAAATCCATGCATAAGAGCTTCATCATCCCGCTACATATGCCACGAGCAGCTTTCCCAATTCAAGAGCCTTTCCCTTAGCTTTTGAATCGTCTTCGGTCTAAACCAAATCATAAATCATCTAATTCATAGCAGTCAACCAAAACAAACATTAATGCAAACAATCAAGCATTCAAATAAGATCTAAATAGACAATTATAACAATTATGGCATTTTCGTAATTAAAGAGTTGAAAGTCTAACAAGCATGAAAACATGAACAATATCTCTACAAACTTGATGAATGAACTTGCATAGGCTAAAATATGTTAAAATGGATGTAACATCATCATGAACAATGGATCTATATGGATCTACACTTAGGATGAAGAAAATGCATGGAAATCCCTATTTTAACACCAAATCGAGCCAACAATCCGATATACTCCTTTGGATCCGTGTGAGAGATAATCACCACTCACCAAATCACCAAAACAACCTCAAATCAACACGCTTCAGATTTGGACAGCGAGGAATCAAGCTTGATCTATCACGAATCCGCTTCAAACGAAGAAATCTCTCTTAAAAAGATGAAGATCTTCAATCTAAGCTCTTGAATCTTCAATTTGATCTTCAACTTGGATGGATGGAAGCACTAGATTAGAGTGGAGAAAAGAAGTGAAGAAGTGTAGAAGTCGAGCTCTCAAAATGGCAGCACTTCGTCGCTTCAAAATCTGGATCCCAAAAAGTGAGAACAACCCCCTCTATTTATAGCAGAAAATTCCTTAAGTCGAAATTTGGTTATCTCCTTAAGTCGTTTCCGACTTACGACCTAAGTCCCTACGACTTAACAAAACCCAGCGACCTAACAAGAACATCTGCGACCTATCAACTCAGGCGCTTCAACGACTTAAAGGCTTACGACTTAACACATGGCAAAACCCAACGACCTATCAAAGCCCTACAACTTACGACCCAGCGAGGTTACAACCTATAACCTCAGCGACCTAACACCAACATAGCGCATCAGCGACCTAACACTCACGCGCCTTAACAACTCAGCGACTTACCAGTGTTACGACCTAACACTTAGATCCACGCGACCTAACACTTAAACTATCCTAGCGACCTACCAACCCATGCGACCTAACAACTTATGCGACCTAACTCCTTAGGTCGCCTAATCGACCTAACTACGCTAACAAGCTATCCACTAGGTCGCAACATACTGGGTTGTTAACTCGCTAACCCTTAGGTCGCGAACTACTATAGGTCGCTCCCTGCTTATCCCCTAGCTTCCTTAGGTCGTTGCCCTTATAAGTCGTCTACGACTTAAATGTTATCAACTCCTAGGTCGCTCAACCAACCTAAACTGCCATACGACCTAACCACCTCATCCTTAGGTCGCACACAACCTAAGCTAACCTTCAACCTAGCTTTTAGGTCGCTCCACCTTCCCAGGTCGCCAACTACGACCTAACTTCCAAGGTCACGACTTATCACCTAGGTCGTTCACGACCTAGGACTTAGAAAAATCTGCCTAAAAATCTGAAATGAAATGAAAATGCTAAATTCCAGATTTTGACGAACTTGTCGATCCGTAAAAATACGGGTCGTTACAAAATCTGGTTGCCATACATAATTTTTCAAGTTGTTTTCTTCATAACCTGTTTTGATTTGAAAACCAAGTTCACTGCAATCGTTTGTATTAATTTTTTATATGTATTTACTGAAATATTCATGCTCACGGTAGTATAGGTATGATTATGGTATAAGGTATTATATGGATATACACGTATGAATTTATATATATTGTATGAACTTTGCTGTTTTCATATGTAGGCTTAGATAAGATATCTATAAATCCTTCTGTTTGCATATATTAAGCTGCTTATATTATGAGTTGCTTATTTTTTTTGTAATAGATAAGCTTTTGAAAAAAATTTATATATAGTAAATATATGCAGAAGTTTATAAGTGGCATGTTTTATTTTGTTGGTTACCTGTTTTTTTCCTCTTCTTTATGATTTTACTTTTGGGAATATCTAAGGCTTACATATGTAAGCTTGCGCAGCTAAATATGATCATTTTGAAATAGCTTTGGTATATACATTTGTTTGTAGTAAAATTTGCATATAACTGTTTATAGCCTGAAGTATATATATATAATATATGTAAGATTACTTGATGTTTTATAATAAGGTAAGTTTAATTTTGTTTACAGTCAAAGAGATCGCTTTTATTCTGAAGCTTATATACATATATATCAGGTGTATATATATATATATATGTTCAGTGAATCATAGTGATAGTTATGTTGTCTTGTAGGTATGTACGACAGTGTTTATTTATATAATGAATAGGTATATATATAAGCCTTTATTATAAATAAAAAAATAAATAAAAAATTTGTATTCATTAGTTGGTTTTCAAACTATATTATATGTAGTATAAGTATATAGGATAAGTTCGAAGTATTTAAGGATGTATATTGGGTTTAGTTATATATATATATTAGTTTATATATATATATATATAAGTATACATGGATTTTCTTTTAAATGTAGGACATGGGTTTTATTTTAATCTTAATATGTGTCAATATTTGAATTTATATGCCAATTATATATATGAGTTATATACATAGATTTTTAAATCTTTCATTACTGTTAAGTTATATATCATAATAAATTGTTTATATTGATTTTTATAATAAATATTGATATTTGGATTTCTTTAGAAAATATATATATATATATATATATTCGTATGGATTCTATATTTTTTTATGTGCGGGTATTCTTATATAAAGTGATAGTTTATATATATTTAAATAAAGCAAATTCATTTTGATTTTTTTTATGTATATATATATATAATATAATAATAATATATATATTTTCAGTTTATATCAAAACTAATTTGATTTGTTCTCATCGATTCCTATTTATCAACTTGTTCGTCGAACTCGTGTCCATCGTGCTTTACTTTGGAATTCGTGCTTGGATTCGTAACTCATCTATGTCTCATTCATCTCTAGCCTCGAAAGGTGAGCAATCACTCATGATTAATGTTCTTATATTTATTAAATTTGATTTCAATTGAAACGTCAATTGAAATATGCTACTGTTAGTTATTTACATTGCTAAATCTATGCTATTTTCTGTATCTGTTCACCCATGCCATCTGACACCATTATCTGTTATTTATCACTGATGATATATGCCTATTACTGATTGTTATATTATTATCATATCTGTTATCACTCTGTAAGTTCCCTGTTAGTATAGAATTCCATATGGGTTGAAACGATACATACCCGAACGATCTGTAGAATAAGGGAAAATCGTTATGGGTTGAAATGATAAACCCAAGTGATTTTCATTGAATTGAATTTGGGATTACGGGTTGAAAAGATATACACCCGTATATATTTAAATTACGGATTGAAATGATAAATATCTGTATCACTTGAGCAAAGGGTAGAAAATTATATACAAACACCGTTGGTCTATATATAGATATTTTGATAATGATTTCTTTGGTTTTGAAAAGAAATATATGGTTTTAAGAAATATTGATTTTAAAGATTTATTAAAGTTGATTTAATAAAGTTGATATATAATATGTTTAAAGTATTTATTTATTATCTATATTTTTAAATATAGAGTTTATAATGATTTAGGTTGGAAAGATAAATTTGAAATTGATTTGGAATTATATTTATTTAAGAATTATATTTAAATTTGTTTGATTTGAAATCTTTAAATTCGAGATTTTAAAGAAATGATTTTATAACTTGATTTTGGTTTAAAGTAATTAAATGAATATTTCAAGTTTAATAAATCGAAGGGAATATTTAGTGGTTTGAAATTTGGGATTTTATTTAAATGATATAGGGTTTATTAAGCGAATATTTCTAAATAATAGTAAAGCGAATTTGATATATATATATATATGAAATTATCGAATTTAGTTTTGAAAATGTTGAATATTTAAAGCTTTGAAATATATTGAGATTGAAATGGCTTATTTTATGGTTCAAATATGTATTTGAAATTGATAATTGGAAATGGTTTATTGAGAAACCGAATTGAATTGAAATTGATGATTTGACATTGGATTAAATTTGAATTTTAGGATTTCGAGTTGATTGGTGAATTTGAGGAAGCTATTTTATTATATAAAGTATTTTAAACTATATTTAAACAATTTTATATTTTACTTTATAAATTTATTTTAATATGAACTATTTTAATATAAATCATTTTCAAAATAAATTATGTTAATAAAAAATATTTTAATATACTAATTATTTTATCATCAACTATTTTAACTTATACTATTTTATATAAATTATTTTTATTTTATAAACTATTTTATTATATACTATTATTAATATCTAAACTGTTTAAGGGTGGAAGTTATGATTTCAAAGTGTTTTGGTTTCGGAAGTGTTATAACTTTGAAAATGCTATGATTTTGGAAATGGATATATATTTGAAGTAAAAATGATCTCATATTGATTTGGTTTTTGAAATGGATATGATATTTTGGTTTTGAAATATAAACTATTTTGAAATGACCGCGGTGTTATAATAACGATTGGTTATTAAAGAGACCGGGATCGGATATGGGCATACTCTCTATCGATACCGAAAACCACTTTAACAACTGTGTACGCGATGGAGTTTCCAAAATGAAGTAGGATGGTGGCGATGATCTTAAAGGTATATTTACGTGGACCCAACTCTCGTGAGTTGGCATAAGGTGGCTAAAACAGGAGCGATTCCGGGCTAATGAGGTAGCTCCTCTTATCGGACACACTCCATCGTATGCGCACCCTTGATTCCGGGCTAACGTGGAACCAACTTTGTGATTGATTTGGTGCGCACCCTTGATTCGAGAGTGTGGCTCGAGGTGGGCTATTGTTGCGGCTCTGCGTTACCACCAGTCCGGATGCGTAATTGGTATATCTACCCTAGCATTGCCTTGTTGTGTCGTGTCACCTACCCTAGCGTGGTTAAGTACGAGTTTGTTTTGTACCATACCTATGGAGTGCTCTCTGACGACGCCCATTACGGGGGAGATTACGGTACTGTATAGACTATGGGACTATAAAATGTGTTAAGGTGGAAAATGTAAAGCCTTAACGCTATTTTGATAGTTACTTTACTATAGACATATTATAATAGCGTATTGTACTACATAGTAGATAGTTTAACGAATCCTGAGAGGATGGTTATCTCAAACATCCTTTGATTTACATGTATTTCAGTTGATATTTCACTTGAGTTGGATTTATTGATATAAGAATGTTAATCCTGACTCGAGTGTTTTGTGTTTTGCTTTACGCTCGGGTCAGACTGAGTTGTACCATTATTCGAGACTCGCCTTTGGAGTTGGAGCTTCGCTTGGAGATCCATCTATTGATTCTGCTTTCAGTCGTTCAGTTGATTCCAACGATGTATTCAAATCATGTATTTGACTATTGTATTGAGACATCTATGTATTCGTGACTTCTGTTGTATCTTGTTTAACTCTGTTATATATATATGGTAGCTTCATGAACTACTATTCTCTTATTTCTGCTGCATTATTTTTATATTACTTTGTGTCTGTGATTATTTATTTACTATATATGTTGAGTTTTGCCAAATTTAAATTAACAATATGATATTTTGAGCAATTCAAATCCGGCATGTATGGATGCAAATGGTTGAAAATTTCAGGATGTTACAGAAATCAAATGTTGGGTATGCACATGTGCACTTTCCTGTACACACTTTGGTCATCGTCTCCCGATCATGTTTCTATGCTTACGGGTTATTGCCATTTTCCACTAGATTCCAAATGAAATTGCATTGCATTGTAATTTCCCCTTTCATTTTTTTTGAATTGGTGAGGGACTAGCATAAATCCCCTAGGTGGGGGATCGTTTCCGACCTCCTAACCTATATGGACTTAGCCAATTTGAGGCTACAAGTAAATGGGCCAAGTTTTCTAATATATAAGCTAAATACTTAACTTATTTTTCTTCACCTCATTCATTTATTTCTATAACCGACCCGATCCCCCCTTTTCCCTTGCATCTGCCATTAACAAGCTCAAAAACTCCTCCAATCCTTCAAATCCTTCACCGATCCAACACTCCTCCATTCTTCTCAAACTTGCCATTGCCTCCAGTCAAATTCTAACATCTAACCATTGTCGATTTGATCCTAAATCGTTTATGCCCGAACACTTTATTTGCTTCAAGCAATTTCGAGCTCCTTCCTTTTGATCAAGTTGCATCTTCATATATTGGTGGGTTTTGATCTAGTGGCATGTGAGTTGAGTATGGATGCAATAATGGGTGTTATCCCAACTTTTGGCAAGGCCATGGCACCAAGGAATTGGCTAGAAACTAAAGACAATCTGTCAAGAAGATCGGTTATACACAGATCCACTATGGATACTGGAAAAAAATTTCAGTGTCCGGATCGAGTTACAATTAACATGGTACGACAAACAAAGCTATAAAAGGCAACATTCCAAATTTCAGGTCAATCGGAGTTTGTATGCTCAAGTTATGGATCGATCAAGTTTCATGAGAAGCACGTTTACTTCGTATCCATCACTTTGCAACCATCCCCTTCATATCCATCAACCAATATCATCGATCATAGTTCATTTAATCAACTGCTATCCATTTCGTATCGATCCCCCTTTCTCCCATTTCGTATCGATCAATTGGGTATCGATACGAAACCAAGGACCAGGCATCGATACGAAGGCAATGGAGATTCATCGGTATGAAGGCAATAAAGATTCATCGATACGAATGACTGGGCCCTAGATGGATATGAAAGGCATAGTCAACAAAGAGAAGCGGTCACTCGGCATGAAATGTGGATCTCTCCTAAACTGTCGCTCCATGTCATAAGTGAACAATTGATCGACACACAGCCTATCGATACGAAGGAGTATCAATACAAACTGGTATCGATACGCATGCTTCAGCCAACTACAAAACCAACATTGGATCAATCATTACTCAAAATCTACATGTCCAAATGCTATGAAATTTTCACAAGGTCTTGCTTACTACCTCAAGAATGTCTCTGATCGATCGTAGCCCAAATGGACGAAATCTTGATCGATATGAAAATGTTTGGGATCGATCCATATCGATCCCAAATGACCCCAGATCAATCTGGTGGGCCCACCCACGTAAGAGAAGGGGTATTCTGAGCTTTGAGGGAGATATTTGCAGACCTACACCCATAAATAGCACCTCTATGCCTACAGAAAAAGGAATTATTTGACTCTACTACGCCGTTACTCTGCCGTAAGTCCATTGTAACTTGAGTGCTTGAGTTTTGTACTATTGTAATTAGTTGTCAATCATCAATAAACAGCAAAACATTCAAAGTGGACATTGGCTACAACACCAAACCACTATAATTTCTTGTCTTTTTCTATTTCTGCATGCTTTTATTGGTGTGATTGTTAGATTAGCCTCCTTTTCCATTTAATTTCTTCAGTTTAATCTCTTCAATCACATCCGAAGAGTGTTGTGCCCAATTTTGGTACAAACACTTTGGTTCTTTCATTGAGAGCTCTCGGTTTTTCTCTGATTCTTTGGATCTACTGCCGTTGTTGGATTGCTAAAATCTAAGGAGGAGATCAAGATTTGTCTTCCAGTAGTTCCTTCCATTCTATTCAGATTACTCCAGATATAGGAAAGAGCTACATCAATCATGAAGCGTACAACCAAAACTGCTTCATATGCTGTAAATCCATAAGGAATGGATAGACAAGATCCCGCATAGCTGGCCACAGTAGGCCAAACATCAGCTGGGGCTATAGATCCATAAGGTCCTGTGACTAGAGAGGAGTTCCAGACCCTCATGCAAGAGCTTACTCAGAGCCTTTAAGAGCTCACTTAGCAGATCCGTGCCAATACGGAGCTCGCAAACTAGCTGAACGAAGAAAGGCGAAGGAGATCTAGAAGGGATCAAGCCTCTAATTCCATGGTAGAAAATTCAGCTTCATCTGATTTTAACCACCGATCTGCATGCCGTCGGCTGGATGGAAATTATGAATGAAAAGGACACGCTGAAAAATGATAACAACATCTTGACCCTACATATTCGACGGCATAAGGAGGAGCTTGAGAATGGAAAACAAGAGAAACTTGAGGCTCAACTGGAGTCCCAACAATATTTTGAGGAAACCATCGGGCCTTGCCTAACCAAGGTCGAGGCTAATAAATAACTTGTGCATATAGAGATCCTCAAAGAGGAAGCTAGGAAACTAGTCGAATAGAGATAAAGGATGACTTTGATCCCCTACTGATATATTACAATGCAAGTGTCCTCATGAACCGCAACCTTCGCTTCCATGGAGAGGGAAATCCCGAGTTGCTGGTCAACGCTTAGGACTAATTGTTGTGCTGAAAAGGAAATCCCGTGATGGTATTGAGGTTGATAAAGAGAAGCATATGCATGAAATCTTGCGCGATGAAGAACCTAACAAAATCAAAGCTGTTCGAATCAATTGACTCCATTACCCAGGGATCACCAAGAAGGGGAAGGATGGTGGTGAAGCCTTCGGGTTCGGTTCTCAAGACCCTCTCACAAGCTAGGTAACTAGTGCTTTAGCTTCTCATGCCCTTGACAAGGAGATAAGCTACGATCCAGCTCATCTTGAAATCCACAAGACTTTTGGGTTAACTTTGATTCTTGAAGGCAATACTCCAGCTTCGATCGAAGGCCAATCCAGTGAGGTATATCCCTCCCCTCCCCGACGTTCGAGAAGGCTTACATCTTGGGCACGAAAGTCACAGGCTTACCCATTGAACCTTGTGAAATTGTAGGTTTATCTTCATCTATTCATACTCCAGGTCATGACGTCATCATAGGATAGCAAACACTGACCACAGAGTCTACAGTGGTCACTACTGCATAGATGGTTCCAGCCATCCAATATGTTGAGACTCCCGACCTAGATAGCGAAGTAATAAGGGCATTAAATGAAGAAAAGATCGATTATCAATAGGCCTTGGATGAGACAGAGGATGTCGTGGTGACCCATGTCCTTGAGCATATAGATAAACACAACTTGAAGGAGAACACCAAAAAGGAAGAGTTGTACAAGCAAGCTAAGAGAGAGCAAGCCAAGGTAGATGTCAATCCACTCTAAGTCATACTACCTTGCGGTATCATCCCTAAAAAGGTCGACCCTTCTGTATCCCAAAGTGAGACTGCTTTTGTTGCTATCTCTAAAAGTATTTCACCTAAGGGTAGCATGGGTGGAGGAAGGTCAGAGAGGAAAGACAAGGGTGACAGCTCCAGTGAGTCTACCCCGAAGAAGCCTAAGAAGGTCAAGAAATAGCCGTCAACTTGGCTTGGGTTATGTACAGCTAGGTAACTAGTTTCTTTTTGTTGGCAGTGATTATGCGAGTATGGGCCTTGCTTTTGGTTTTTAGTTCTAGGAATAAACTTGTACTTAGCTTTCCAAGTTCTTGCTCATGAATAAAAACTTCTTTCATTTTAGTCTAACTTTTGTGTGAATTTGTTTAAATGTTCAAGCTATTACATTTTCCAATCAACGTACTTTGTAATTTGTCACTCGTCGTTTAAGTTGTAATGACATTCGGTCGCCCGTTACTTCGGGCGTCGGTCCAATAAGTTGATCTTAAGGCCAACTTCCGGTCATTGCCTTAAGTTGTATTAAATTCAAGGCATGAGCCACAGTGTTACGTTATCGTATTAATCGGTTGAGTGATTTTGCTCCTGCCCTCAGTCTCGAGTTGGCGGAGTTAGCTCGTGGACCGTCGCATCCCATCCATTACAAGTTTATACTCCACTTGTCGGGTTCAGGTTAGAGTCGAAAAATGAGTGGCTGAATTGCACTCATTCATTTGTTTATACTCATTTTCACACTCTGGGGATAAGAGTTGGTCGATGGGCGATTAATCATGCCCGTTTGATATTTATACTCTAGCCTACTCTCCAGGGATTGGAGTTGTTCTAGTAAAGGGTCGAACCACATTTCTCTTGGTTAGTTCCTTTGCCCCTGGGTTTGGGAAAAAAGTCGAAGAGCGGACGGTCGTATCATGCCCACTTTTGTTTTATATTCCTCCCATCTAATTGAGGGATGGAGTTAGTTAATGGATGGTCGAGTCACATATGTTCTGTGTTTTATACTCGGCCCATCGGATAGCAGACGAGAGTTAATGTATGAATGGTTGAGTCACATTCATTTTGATCAATTCGATCACAGACCTGAGAATTTGGTTGGCACCAAATCTAGGGTACTCGCTGGTCTATATTAGGCATACGTGGATGTAAGTCGGTCCAATATCACAACTATACTATGCACAAACAATTCACAAATATAGAAGAAACTTCAAGTTTTATTGGCCACTGAAAGAGAGAATGATAGAGTCTGTCTTATTACATGGCTTCAAACTCAAATGCAAAAGCAAATTCAGAATGGAATACAATTGAATGAAATAAAATTAAGTGAAATAACATCGTAAATGCTTGCTATTCCACGCTCTAGAGAGTGAAATGCCATCAAAAGTCGTTAGCTTGAAGTTCAGTCTCCAAGCTTTTGATCGATGATATGCGGTCCTTCCTATCTTGAACCCATGTTTGTGGGGCTAGGAAAGATCCATTTCAGGATAAGATCACTAATTTCAAAGGTCCTAGTTTGCACTTTGACATTGTAGTATCGGGCGACTCGGTGTTGGTATGCAAATGCCCTTAAGTAAGCTTCTTTACGCTTTCTCATCGACCATGTCTAGAGATTCCAAAAGGAGATCTCTATTTTTTCTGGGGTCATAGTAAGTTACTCGATGAGAAGAGACTTCAAGCTCTATAGGAATGATGGCCTCAGAGACGTAGGCAAGGGCAAACGGACTTTGGCCAGTCGTAGACTTGTAAGTGGTTCTATATGCTCACAGAGCTAACGGAAGTTCATCAACCCACTTGCCTCTAGCCTTTTCCAAGCGCTTGTTCAGAATGGACTTTATGATCTTATTAACAGCTTCGGCTTCTCTATTAGCTTGAGGGTGAGCGACTGCCGCAAATATTTTCTCAATACGATGCCGACGGCAGAAGTCTTTAAATTCAACACTGTTGAATTGGGTCCCATTGTCAATTATGATTGTTCGGAGGAGACCAAAATGGCAGATGATGTTTTGAAAAAAAAAGTTGATTACTTCCTTCACATTAATCATGGTCAATGGTTCAACTTCAGCCCATTTAGTGAAGTAATCGACTGATATGATGGCGTACTTCACGCCACCTTTGGAAATCGGCAAGGAGTCGATAATTTCAATTCCCCAAGTAGCAAACAGCTATAGGCTGACCATTTTAGTAATATCCTTCGGCGATGCTCTCGGAATCTTTGTGAATTTCTAGCACTTATTGCATTGTCTAGCGCTTTTAGCTGCATCCCAATTGACAGTTATCTAGTAATAACCATAGCAAAGTATCTTCTTCACCAACAATTTCCCCCTAGTGTGATCACCACATTCTCCTTCATGGACTTCTCTGAATAATCGTTTAACTTCATTGTTGGCATTACACCAAAGCAGGGTAACAGAAAATGCCTTCCTATGCACGACTCCTCCTTGAAGGATGTATCAGGTAGCTTTATAAAGGACTCGTTGTTTTTCATTCCTCCGTTCAGGAAGGATTCCCCTTTGCAAATAATCTTTTATTGAAGTCATCCATAACTCCTTCTCGGGCTCCATCTCAATAACCCAGTCAGTCTCCATCCGGTCAATACTCGGAGCATTATGTATTTCAACTAGGACTAGGCCCATTTGCTATGCATCCCCGAAACTGGCCAACTTGGCCAGTGAGTCAGCTTTTTCATTCTATTCTCTAGAATGTGTGTAATTGTGTAATGCTGGAGGTCGGTTAGTAATTCTTAGACTCGGTTGAGGTAAAGAGCAAGTCGTCCTTCTTTGGCTTGATATTCTCCTTTGACATGGCACACTACTAACTAGGAATCACAGAAAATTTATAAAGCTCTTACTCTTAATTCTTTAGCATGTTTGAGCTTGGCAATCAACACTTTAAATTCGGCTTCATTATTTGTCGTAGGGAAGTTGAGTTTTATAGCGTAGCAGATCGAGCGTTCCTCAGGAGTCACTAGCACGATTCTGGCGCTAGAACATTGATCATTGGATGCTCCATCCATGAATATCTTCCATTGGATGGTGGATTCTCCACTTCTCTTAGAAGATTCATCTTATGTAGTGAATTCAGCTACGAAGTCCGCCAATGCTTGTCCCTGGATGGCTCTTAGGGAGATAAGTGATCAAACTGGCTCAATTCGATATTCCATTTAAGCAACCTTTCAGATGTCTCAGGTCATTGTAGGACCTGTCGTAACGGTAGGTCGGTTTAGACATTGATGGGGTGAGCCTGAAAATAAGGGCAGAGTTTCCTCAATGCAATCAATAGGCAGTACGTGAGTTTTTCTAGCTTCAAATAGTTTCTTTTAGCACTTGTCAATCACTTGCTAACATAGTATACTGGCCTTTGCATCTGATTCTCTTCACACAACAGTGCGACACTTATGGCATGCGCTGACACCATCAAATAGATGTACAATTCTTCATGATCCAATGGCTTGACAAGATGGATGGTATCTTTAAGTGATTTACCAGAGCTTGGAATGCATCAATAAAATCCTACATCCATTCAAAGTTTCTCTTCCCTTTCCTGATCAAGTCAAAGAAAGGATTGCACTTACTAGTAGCTCCGGAGATAAACTGACTTAGGGCACCGACCTTCCAATTTAAGTTCTGCACTTGTTTTATCGTCTGTGGTACCTAGATATCTCTTAACGCATGGATCTTCTCTGGGTTGGTTTTGATTCCATGAGAGTTAAAGATGAAACCTAAGAATTTCCCTGACACTACATCGAAAGAGCATTTAAGGGGGTTGAGTTTCATTTCATATTTTCGAAGAACGCTGAACATCTCTGCTAAATCATCGATGTGGTCATTTGACTGTCGTGACTTCATGAGCATATCATGCACATATACTTCCATCAATCGCCCGACCTAATCTTTGAACCTCCGGTTGACCAATATCTGATAAGTTGCACTAGCATTCTTTAGCTAAAATGGTATCACAATGTAGCAGTACAATCCTAGGTCGGTAATGAAGCTGGTGTGTTCCTGGTCTGGGATGTGCATCGGGATATGGTTGTATGCAGAGTATGCGTCCATAAATGAAAGCAGTTCATGTCCAATGGTCGAGTCTACCAGTTAGTCGATCCTTGGAAGTGGAAAGCTATCCTTCATGCATGCATTGTTCAGGTCTAAGTAGTCAACGCACATCATCCACTTTCCATTAGCTTTTCTCACAAGTACAATATTAGATACCATTTTGGGTAGAAGATGTCATGGATAAACCCATTGTTTTGAGTTTATTCATATCCTCCTTAAGTGCAGTAGATCTCTTCGGATCCATGCTGCATCGTTTTTATTTTCATCGAGACATGCCTCGGGTTGATATTTAATGCATGGCTTGCAATGGATAGGAAGATCCCACACATGTTAGAATGGGTCCAAGAGAACATATCAAGATTCGCTCAGAGAAAGCTAGGTAATGTAAGGAATGCAGATTACGGATCTTAAGGCTAGGAATAACACTAGAAGGGGGATGAGTAGTGTTTTTAAGAAATTACTAAATCTTTTTTAGTTTATGTTAATTTGAACACAAATGTATACAATATTCAGACACAGGTATAATCACAGAAACAAACACAAATGCAGAAATAAAGTAAATGCAGTAAAGGAAAGAACACACCGGATTTTATACTGGTTCGGGGTTACCCTACATCCAGTCCCGCACAATCAAGTACAGATTTCCTTTCAAAAGCAATTCAACAATTACAACCCTCGGTTTCAAGGCTACAAGGCACACCCTCCAGAATAACAATCCTCTGGGTAGAGATACTTGATTTCCGGGGCAACAAGTTCACCCAATTGATTTCCAAGGCTACAATCACACCTTTTCTCGCTTGATTGATTTCCAAGGCTACAATCACACCTTTTCTCGCTAGATAGATTACAAAGAAGCCTATAACTCTGAATAGCACTTAGATCTTGTTGAGATAGTGATAGAGAATCAAACCAGAGATAATCTAGTTCGATTCAATGCTGATTTCGGCAGAGTAATGATAGGATTTTGATTAAGAAAATGTGGAAGAAGAAGAGGAGTGAAAAAACCAGAAAAACTGATTAAAAATTCATTGGAACTAATCCTTATTTATAGAAGAACAACAGTCATGTCCATTCGTGAAGAGTTATGGCGAATAGACACTTCTTTTGAAATTTAAATTTTGAACTCAACTGTCACCATGTCGACATGGTCACCATAGGCATGTCGACATCCCAAAGCAATTTTTGATGTTTTGATTTTCTTTGAAAATAACCTTTATCTTATATTAAAACTATTTTAAACTTTGTAAATATACTTGATTATAGATAAAATAGATAGATGAATATAAAGAATAATATATATAATATTTTACTATAATTTTATATTTAAATCAAAGTATAAATATATTATAATTAAAAGATAGTTTAAAATAACCGAAGTTTAAAAACAAGAATATTTAAGGCTAAAACATCTTTTTGAAAATCATTTAAAAGGATAATTTTTAAGGCTAAAACATTTTGAAAAACATTCTGAGGTAGTTTTGAAAATCATTTGAAGTAGTTTTGCAAGCTTCTTCCTGCAGAATATCTCATCATGTCAGGACTCGAGAACTTGTACAAAACCAGGATGTTCATGGGTTTGTAAGCCACTTGTCGTAGGTTTGTAAGCAACTTGTCGTGGGTTTGTAAGCCACTAAAAAGGTAGAAATGGGTTTCATCACAAAAGAAAAATGGAGTGAAGATTTCAGTGCTATTGTGAAGTTTTAACATAATTCTAGACTCAATACTTATCTTGAAATCTTGAACTCTTGATAATCTTGATATTCTTGAAACTCATGAGTCTTCAATCTTGATATCTTGAATCTCTATACTCTACAGTCTTCATTCTTGGTACCTGCATGGTTAAATCCTGCATATACATATATATCTAAACTATAATGTTAGTATTTATATTTTATAATCTTATTCTAAGGTTGTTGTCATCAAAACCATCAACTCAAGGACTAACAGGTAATTCCTTTGTCATCATTGCATTGAGCTGTATTTTGATCTTCAAGACCTATGATGGGTCATCAGGGATGACCGTGATGTCGATCGTTAGCTCAACGATTGCAGCCTTAGGTTCTTTGGGCTCCTTTTCCTCATCTCTTGGATCTGTATCTTTATACAACCGACTATGGTGCCCAAGCCAAGGCTCGAACTTTGATTGATAGGCTTCATTAATTTTGATGCAGAGAGGTTTAACCACATCCTTTCCCTTTTCTTTCTACCAAACATCCATCAACTCAGCAACATAATAGGCATGACTAGTCGCATGGTCTCCATGAATAATTCCTATGCCATCCTCTGTCGAGAATTTGAGTGTTAAGCACCAATGGGCGATAGCTACACTGAATTAAGCAAGGGACCGTGGCCTAAGAAAGCGTCGTATAGAGAGTTCACATCCATCACAACAAATGGCAGCACCCGCACTCTCTTACGGATGCCGTCTCCCAATTCAACTGGTAGCTCGACAAAGCCAACCGCTTTAGTAGTAATACAGCTAAACCCATGAATAAGGGATTTGCACGGTTTCAAATCTTTGGCTTCCAGTAACATACGGTCGTATTCCTTCTTGAAAATGATATTCAAAGAACTTCCACAGTCAATCAAAATCTTTCTCACCCAAGCGAGGCTGATCATGGCCGAGGTCACCATTAGGTCAATTGTAAGGGCTTCCACCCTATTTGCATCTCTACTTTGAAACACGATATTGTTAGTCATGGTTCTCTGTTGCTTTGTCGCAGCACCGTCCTCTACGTTTGAGCAACACCCAATATCAACATGTCTTATAGTGTTCACGTAACATTCCATTTCGTTCCAGCTTTTGTCAACAAGATGTGGTCCTCTAACCATTATTTTAATAAATAATCTTCTTCCCGTCCGTTTAAGTTCCTCAGCACTAGGCGGAGCTTGTCCTCTATTGGGATCGAATGTCCCATGCCCGCCATCCTGTAGGGATTTAACACACTGTTGCAACTTCTTTCACAGATTAGCTTTTCAATGACATTATGGAGGTGGCGGCACTTGTCCGTGGTATGACCATAACTTTTATGGAATCTACAGTACTTCCCTATTTGTTTCTACTACTCCATCGGTTCCTTCGGAGGCGGTTTCTTGTATTGTATAGTATTACTAGTCGATAGGTAGATGTTTTCTAATGACGTGTTTAACGGTGCATAGGTGTCAAATGTCAGGATCCTTGGCTTCCCTCTCCCACTCCTGTCTTCGATCGTGGTTTCTATCACTGCCTCTTTTTTTCTCATTTGCTTTTTTTGAATATTAACTTCAACTTTTTCGGACTATATCTGGATTGGTTCACTACCACGTTACTTTGTATTCCTTCGGCACTCTAGCCTACAACATCTCTCTTCCTGGTTCGCTTCGCCTCCTTTTTCCTTAGGTACTGAGCTGCCTTTGCGTAAAAATGGTCCAGTGTAGAAGGAGGCTTCCTTGCTAACCAATCACCAAAATCAGAATCAGGGTCAACTCCCTTAGCGAGTGCCATTAATATTGCATCATTCTTTGGATTACTGACTTCTGTAACAGCCGTATTAAACCTTTCTAGGTAATCTTTCGATGACTCCCCTGGAACCTTGATCACGTTGGAGAGTGACATGATATCTTTAGGGCGAGCCACGTGCATGTGGAATTGCTCCATGAACTTCCTTGCTAACTCATCAAACGAAGAAATTGACCATGGTGGTAGCTTGGTGAACCACATGGTCGCAACCCCTTTTAGAAAAATTGAAAAACATATGCACTTGACTGCATTGGTAGCTCGTGCAGAGTCCATGTGCCACTCATACTTTATGAGATGCTGCTTGGGGTCAGCTTTTCCTGCATAAGCAAGCATCGTAGGCATATTAAATCTTCGCGGATACTCTACATGTAGGACATTGTCAGCGAAAGGAGTATGACTTCTAGAGAGTCCCTGATCATCATTTTTCAAGCTTTGACTTTCTTTCACAAGCTATCTTGCCATAGCCATTAGGTCCATCGTCTGGAGAGCCGGTGCCTGGTAGTGGTCGTGTTCCACCTCATGTGAAAGGCCCGATCCACGGCTTCGGGCAGCATCACATTGCCTTCGTTCAGCATGCTCTTGATGTTCCTCCTAAGCAGCAGTTCTATTATCATCTCTCAGATGGGATTCATTGACATTTGCCTAGGTCCCGGCAGCTTAATCAGTCACGGCGCATCCGGAGTTAGCTCCTCTACCAGCTTAATGGCTTCCCCCTAGATGGGAGGGTTTTGTACCGATCGCCCTAGAGGGTTCGATACCAATCCATGTAGTCTAGCGGTAGTCTACTGCGCAGTTCCTCCTGGATGTTTTACCTTTATATGCATCCATCTTGCGTCGTCTACTCCTGTGATATTTGTTAGATGAAGAGTTCTCTGACATAGAGTATGGAGAGGGCTCCTTCCTTGTCTCGCCACGTTGGTCTTTCAACTGGTTCATCAAGTCAATATTGGTCTGGATTTGCTGATTGAGCTACTAACGACTATCAAGAAGTTCCTTCATCAGGACTTCAAAGTCGGCTTTAGTGATATAATCAGGAAGATTTGGCGCATCGATAGCCACCGGTTGGGCATTCTGATCAACCTGTTGTACGCCGGCAACTTTATTGCCATTAACAGCATGAGAAGTAGTAGATTTTCCTCTAGCCATAGCTAATATCTTCCTTTTAAATCTTCTTCAAATCTGAATATAAAAGCAAATTTATGGGTAGAAATCTAGATCTATCTCACGAATATGGGAATCCATAAGTAGACGATGAGATCTAATCAAGCTAAGAATTCTTTCTCAGTGAAAGCACTGAAATGTTTGCGCAAACAATTAAAAGGTTGAATGTAGAGAAATAAATTGAAAAACAAAAATTAAAATGGAGGAAACAAGCAGAAAACAAGAACATGCAGATTTAGATTTGTTCGACGTTGATTGCCTATGTCCACTTTGATGAAATTGCTTTATTAATCACTTGTTTTTCTGAGTACATGGGGGCAGGGGGTCAGATCGGATTGATCCTTGATTACAATGTAGTACAAGTAAAACAACATTGTAAAGATCCCTCAAATGAACAATGAACCAGGTATTTATAAGAGTAGACGATCAAATATCTTCCTGTAATTTTCCCGACAGAATCTCACCATGTAGAAGAAGCCACCCAAAGAATTTCATGGCCCAATTCCCAAAAATAGGGGCTTGGCACCGATCGGTCCATAAGACCACGTGGCAGCTAGCAATCAATCTAGTGGGCCCCCTTTATTCTAGCTTCATATTTCCATAGTTGTTTGCATAATTGCCTTCATGTTTTTGGAGATATCGATCAATTTCGTTTAGTTGAACTGTTGGTTGATGTTGTTCATAGCCATAGTGATATGATCTGATTCCCAACATAGGAAAAGAGATAGGTACCGATCCCCTGCCCGGGGGAGGCACTAATACATACTTAGAATATTCTATAGAATCTATCTCTTGGTCTCGCTTGATCGTTGCTTCATATTATTATCTGTACTTGATCTTTGGACTCCATGATCACCGCTCTAAGCTGGTTGCCTTTTCTACCATCGAGTCTAACTTGTCAAATAGTCTGGAAATAGCTGGGTCAAAAGGCCGGATAATAGTATCGTGTTGTAATTAAAACAAAAGTTACATATTTTTATGCTTTATTTAAATATATGTAACTTCCATTGAAATTAAAACATGATACATATTTATACATATACATATACATACATATACATATATACATATACATATACATATATATACATATGTATATACATCTACATATATATGTGTGTGTTCATTTATATATATGTATATGTGCGTCCATATAAATTTAAGGTTTTCTTAAGTTTAAAAAAATTATATTTCATTTTATTTAATAAAATCAAAATCAAACAAATTGAATATGTGTTCTATGCAAATAACCTGCTAAAATATTTAATATGTACATATATATGTATATATGTTAGTCCATGAGTTGATGGTTTTGATGACAACAACCTTAGAATAAGATTATAAAATATAAATACTAACATTATAGTTTAGATATATATGTATATGCAGGATTTAACCATGCAGGTACCAAGAATGAAGACTGTACAGTATAGAGATTCAAGATACCGAGATTGAAGAGTCATGAGTATCAAGAATATCAAGAATATCAAGATTATCAAGAGTTCAAGATTTCAAGATAAGTATTGAGTCTAGAATTATGTTAAAACTTCATAATAGCACTGAAATCTTCACTCCATTTTTCTTTTGGGATGGAACCCATTTCTACCTTTTTAGTGGCTTACAAACCCACGACAAGTAGCTTACAAACCTACGACAACTGGCTTACAAACCCACGAACATCCTGGTTTTGTACAAGTTCTCGAGTTCTGATGTGATGAGATATTCTACAGGAAGAAGCTTGCAAAACTACTTCAAAATGATTTTCAAAACTACTTCAAAATGATTTTCAATACTGCTTTTCAAAATGTTTTAGCCTTAAAAATTATCTTTTCAAATGATTTTCAAAACGATGTTTTAGCCTTAAATATTCGTTGTTTTTGTTTTTAATAAACTCTTGTTTTAAACTTCGTTTGTTTTAAACTATCTTTTAATTATAATATATTTATACTTAGATTTAAATATAAAATTATAGTAAAATTATATATATATTATTCTCTATATTTATCTATGTATTTTATCTATAGTCAAGTATATTTATAAAGTTTAAATAGTTTTTAATATAAGATAAAGGTTATTTTCAAAGAAAATCAAATCTTTAAAAAATGCTTTGGGATGTCGACATGCCCTAGTACCCTATGTCGACATAGTGACAGTTAGATTCAAAAATTTGAATTTCAAAAGAAGTGTCTATTCGCCATAACCTTTCATGAATGGACATGGTTGTTGTTCTTCTATAAATAGGGAATAGTTTCAACGAATTTGATATCAGATTTTTTGGTTTTTCACTTCTCTTCTTCTTCCACATTTTCTTATTCAAAATCCTATCATCACTCTGCCGAAATCAACATTGAATCTAACCAGATCATCTCTGGTTTGATTCTCTATCACTATCTCAACAAGATCCCAGTGCTATTCAGAGTTATAGGCTTCTTTGTAATCTATCTAGCGAGAAAAGGTGTGATTGTAGCCTTGGAAATCAATCAAGCGAGAAAAGGTGTGATTGTAGCCTTGGAAATCAATTGGGTGAACTTGTTGCCCCAGAAATCAAGTATCTCTACCCAGAGGATAGTGATCCTGGAGGGTGTACCTCGTAGCCTTGAAACCGATGGTTGTAACTGTTGAATTGCTTTTGAAAGGAAATCCGTACTTAGTTGTGTGGGACTGGATGTAGAGTAACTCCGAACCAGTATAAAATCCGGTGTGTTCTTTTCTTTACTTCTGAATCTGTGTTTGATTCTGTGATTATATCCGTGTCTGAATATTGCATACATTTGTGTACAAATCAACAATAACTCAAAAAGATTTAGTAATTTCTTATAAACACTATTCACCCCCCCTCTAGTGTTCATTCTAGCCTTAAGATCCATATTCCGCATTCCTCACATTTGGTATCAGAGTAAGGTTTTCAAAAGTTTCATAATCTGAATTTTAAAAAGTTTTCTAAATGGCTACCAACACTGGTACTGTTTCTAACACTAGTTCATTTGTAGAAGGTCAGTCTACTGTCAGACCACCACTTTTTAATGGCAGTAACTATGCATATTGGGCATGTAGGATGAAAATATATTCACAATTTGTAGGATTAGACACTGGGAATATCACACAGAATGAATATTATGAACCCACAATTGACTTTGCACAGTGGACCACTGAGCAAAAGACTGTTGCACAAAATAATTCTAAAGCAATGAATATTCTGTTTTGTTCACTTGATAGGAATGAATTTAATAGAGTGTCAGTTTGTAAGTCTGCATATGAAATCTGGAAAACTTTGCAAGTTACTCATGAAGGAACAAGCAAAGTTAAACAGACCAAAATTTCCATGCTCACAAATCAGTTTCTGTTTTTTAAAATGAATACTAATGAGTCTATTTCAGATATGTATAGTCGATTTCAGGATATTGTGCATTCTTTAATATCCTTGGGAAAGGAATTTTCGGAAGAAGATCAAGTTAGCAAAAATTTAAATTCTCTCACTCCTGAATGGGATCAAAAGACACTTGCAATTGAAGAGGCAAATGACATCAGTACCTTAAAGATAGAAGAATTGATTGGAAATCTAATGTCGTTTGAAGTCCAAATGACCGGGAGAAGAGAAAGCAAAGCATCTGAAAAGAAATCAATGGCATTCAATGCATTAACCGACGGATCAGACTCAAACAGTGATAATGATGAAGAGATAGCATTTATGACCAGGAATTTTGGAAATTCCTGAAATACAGAAAGATGAATAATCTCAAGAGAAACAACTATAAGAATTCTAGAAATCATAATGCAGTGCCAAACAATGTCAAATGTTTCAACTGTGATGAACTAGGCCATATCAAAAGCGACTGTCCGTATCCAGAAAAGCAGAATCCTCCTATAAACAATGAATCAGTAAAGAAATAGAAGTGTGCATTTACTGCTACTCTAGATGATTCAGACTCGTCCTCAAGCGATGATGATCAGAAGACAGATAATTCAAATTTGTGTTTCACGGCAGTTCACGACTTCAACGAATTCAAGGAAACGGACTCAGAAAAAGGTACACATTTACAATACAATTTATTGAAATTGCATGCTTAGAATTAGATGATTGATTGCTTGATTGATTGATTTTGAATTGGTGTGTTGATTGAATTTTAAATTTATTTTTTATTTTTTTATTATTATTATAATTTTATTTTTATTATTTATAATAATATAATAATATTTTCTGGAATATACTATAATTCTAATAATATTCCAGATATATATATATAGACATTAAAATAATAAGTATATATATATATATATATATATATATTAGAATACTTAGGAAAAATAAATCATAGAAATTCACAGGCACATGTCGACATGGTCCCTACCATGATGTCGACATGGGTACAAATTTTGAAATTCAAAATTTGAATTCAAATGCTTGAATTTCCCTCCACCTTTTCACTTCATTCAATACTCTGAAAAGGCATCTTTTGACCAAAGAACATGTCTTTCAAAAAACTATTTATTCACTATCTTTTATCATAACTTTTCACTTTCATTTTCAAATTCAAACTCTCTCTTCAAAACTCCAAGCTCTCTACTTTCTACTTTAATGGCTTCTTCAAGCAACCCCTCCACCATGAGACTTTCTAGAAACTTGAACGAGCAACTCCTCAATAATCCGGAGGCAATAAAAGCATATATCAATTATGCTAACTGTGGAAAAGTCCATCTCGGAAAGTTTGCTATTTTTCAAGATTTTGCTTCTTATGAAATTGATACTCTTTTTGAAAACAATCAAATTCTTAGTCTTGTTGATTCTTCTGAAAATGATTTTGTTTGTTACCCAAATCTGTTAAAATTTTCTATGCAAATCTCAATCGAGAATTTTATGAAGGAAATGATAATGAAATTTGGAGTAGTGTCAAAGGCACTAAAACTGTTTTGAATTGTGATCTTTTGGGTAGCATTCTCAATTGCAAAAGCACGGGAATGGATCTTTCTAGTTTTCAAATCGATGAACATGATCGTGAGACATTTCATCATATTTTTGAAGGAGATGAAAACTTTGAATTTAAAAACCGAAACTTTTGTCCTAAAGCAAGAATTGTCAATCTTCTTTTACAACATACTTTGACCCCAAGATCGGGAAATTTTAACAATCCTACTTCAAAAGTGTGCAAAGCTCTTTTTGCTATCTTCGGAAATTATGATATCAATTGGGCGCAAGTTATTTTGGATGAACTTCGTCCTAAAAATTTTGAAATGGGAGAAAACACTTTATATCATGGAATTTACCTTACTCGAATTTTCAACTATTTTGGAGTAAATTTCAAAGGAGAAGAATTTATTTCAAGAAAAGTTTTTAATATCTCAAACATTTCTCTTATGAAAATCCCATATGTTTTTCAACCTTATGAGACTCTTGCCGAAAAGGAAGAGTGTTTGGCTCATGAAGAAATGGAAGAGGAAGAAGAAGAAGGTGAAACATCCCTAGAAAGTATTGAATATCCCTCCAATCCTACCAACAAAACCCTTCTCAAAAACCAAAAGATTATTATTGAGAATCAACAGGTTCTTAAAAGATCCGTTAGTAAGAAGTTGGACAAAATATCATCCAAGATGAACAAGTTTTTATCCAAAGTCAGCAAGAAACTTGGATTATCTTCATCTTCATCATCCTCTAACTAGTTCTATATTTTCATATCATGTCGAATTAGTTTAAGTTTGTTTTAATTTGAGTGTTTATGATTAATCATTGTATCACTCTTCTATGCAATGAAATTAAATTTCCTTTCTGTTATCTAGCTTATCTTATCTCTTGAATAAATGTTAGTATATTATATATATATATATATATATACACACACAATTATTCACAAAATCAAAATTAACATCAAATTTCACTGCCTTATGTCGACATACCCTCTATGACCATGTCGACATGTACTGGTCAGAAATGACACTTCATTTTGAATTTGAAATTTGAATAACTACCATATGTCTATTCATTTCAAACGAATTTCTACACCTATATATACCCATTTCTTCCAGAATTCATTACTGAATATTATTTCTTATCTATTCTAAATCTCATTCTTCTCACAATTTCAAAAATGGCTAATCCAATTCATAACTTATCCGAGAATCTTGAAGAAACTCTTAATTCAATCAAGAATATTCTCTCGTTCATTCTTCGTAACCAGTGACACTTAGAATTGAGTTAAATGCAGATGATCAAGGAGCAAGAAAGGCATTTCGAGGCAATTCGATGGATGATTTCTTCCCTGCACAAGTATGATAACGAAGCACATCCATCTGTCTCTCTCACAAATGATAATGAAAATTAGGATGCCATCAAAGCAGACCCTAATTTTGTAGAAGAAGGATGGGTGGAAATTACTCATAACGTTTAATTTGATTGCTTTATTTAATTTGATTACTTTGTTTGAATTGATTGCTTTGATTGAAATTGTTTGTTTTGATTGATTTGATTGACACTTGGTGTGGATTGATGAATGTATAAATATACATTGATATATTTATAATCGTTGATTGAATATCATGTCAATAAGTATAGTTATTTCTTAATATACTCTATTATATAGTTTATTAATGCAGGTACTTGAGTACAAGAATGAGGGGGAGTTATATAGTTTAGAATTTGTTTGTTTTTGTTGATGACAAAGGGGGAGAAATATAAAATAGGGTAGTTAGGCATAGAATAAGGGGGAGTTATTAGATTTAGGGGGAGTTATTAGGATAGAGGTAATATTTTATAAACAAAGGTTGTCATCATCAAAAAAAGGGAGATTGTTAGTCCATGAGTTGATGGTTTTGATGACAACAACCTTAGAATAAGATTACAAAATATAAATACTAACATTATAGTTTAGATATATATGTATATGCAGGATTTAACCATGCAGGTACCAAGAATGAAGACTGTACAGTATAGAGATTCAAGATATTGAGATTGAAGACTCATGAGTATCAAGAATATCAAGAATATCAAGATTATCAAGAGTTCAAGAGTTCAAGATAAGTATTGAGTCTAGAATTATGTTAAAACTTCATAATAGCACTGAGATATTCACTCCATTTTTCTTTTGGGGTGGAACCCATTTCTACCTTTTTAGTGGCTTACAAACCCACGACAAGTAGCATACAAACCTACGACAAGTGGCTTACAAACCCACGAACATCCTAGTTTGGTACAAGTTCTCGAGTCCTGATGTGATGAGATATTCTGCAGGAAGAAGCTTGCAAAGCTACTTCAAAATTATTTTCAAAACTACTTCAGAATGATTTTCAAAACTGCTTTTCAAAATGTTTTAGCCTTAAAAATTATCTTTTCAAATGATTTTCAAAAAGATGTTTTAGCCTTAAATATTCTTTGTTTTTGTTTTTAATAAACTCTTGTTTTAAACTTCGTTTGTTTTAAACTATCTTTTAATTATAATATATTTATACTTAGATTTAAATATAAAATTATAGTAAAATTATATATATATTATTCTCTATATTTATCTATGTATTTCATCTATAGTCAAGTATATTTATAAAGTTTAAATAGTTTTTAATATAAGATAAAGGTTATTTTCAAAGAAAAACAAATCTTCAAAAAATGCTTTGGGATGTCTACATGCCCTAGTACCCCATGTCGACATAGTGACAGTTAGATTCAAAAATTTGAATTTCAAAAGAAGTGTCTATTCGCCATAACCTTTCACGAATGGAAATGGCTGTTGTTCTTCTATAAATAGGGGTTAGTTTCAATGAATTTGATATCAGATTTTCTGGTTTTTCACTTCTCTTCTTCTTCCACATTTTCTTATTCAAAATCCTATCATCACTCTTTCGAAATCAACATTGAATCTAACTAGATCATCTCTGGTTTGATACTCTATCACTATCTCAACAAGATCCCAGTGCTATTCAGAGTTTTAGGCTTTTTTATATTCTATCTACCGAGAAAAGGTGTGATTGTAGCCTTGGAAATCAATCAAGCAAGAAAAGGTGTGATTGTAGCCTTGGAAATCAATTGGGTGAACTAGTTGCCCCGGAAATCAAGTATCTCTACCTAGAGGATTGTGATTCTAGAGGGTGTACCTCATAGCCTTGAAACCGAGGGTTGTAATTGTTGAATTGCTTTTGAAAGGAAATCCGTACTTAGTTGTGCGGGACTGGATGTAGGGTAACTCCGAACCAGTATAAAATCCGGTGTGTTCTTTCCTTTACCGCATTTACTTTATTTCTGCATCTGTGTTTGATTCTGTGATTATATCTATGTCTGAATATTGCATACATTTGTGTACAAATCAACAATAACTCAAAAAGATTTAGTAATTTCTTATAAACACTATTTACCCCCCCTCTAGTGTTCATTCTAACCTTAAGATCCATATTCCGCATTCCTCACAATATATGCACATATATTTATTTCAAATCCCATCAAAAGGTATAATTTTATTCTGTAACTGAATTTATTATTATTATTATTATATATATATATATGTTTTTATGTTTATATATTTATGCATATATGCAAATATACATATATCATATGAATCAAATTGCCTTAAATTCTCTAATGGCCGAAGCTAAAATTAAAAACCGCAACACCCCGAAAATTTAGTGGAAATTTAATAAGAAAATTAAATTTAAATAAAACAAGGGCTAAAATAAATTTTTTATAAAACTTCTTAATTTGGCTATGAAACTTGTACCAATGCATTCGTAGTAATTTTCTAGACAATTTTCATTTTAACACTTCAAAATCGGAGTTAGTTTGGAGAAGTTACGGACGTTTGAAGATTTAAAAATAAAATAAATTTTTAAATATACACTTCCCAAATTTAATACCACGACCTGTCGACCCATGGGCAATGGTGGTCGACCATTCATATTGAAAAGTCGAGGGTTCTGGAGTAAGATGAATGGCTATGATGGACTCGTATATTGTACTTGGCTTCCATGCTTTTGATCAGCGAACGAGATCATAGCGAAGATTCTCCAGGCCAAATCAACGTTGCAAAATTATCCCTAATCTTTATAAATTAACACATAGGATAACCCTAAATTCACAAGAAAACTTATAGACTACTGAAACTCTACCAAAATTCTTCCTCTCCACTTATAAAATTTCTTTAAAAATGAAAATAATCAAAGCAAAAGGAAAATAGAAATTTGAATCTAGAAAGAGAAAGCTTACGGAGGGCGATTCTCTGATGGAGCATGTTGGTAGAGCTTAGATCTAAAGTGAGTGCGAATAGGTTTGATAAGTTGATTATTGCACTTAAATTTAACCTATTCTACTTTTCTAGGATATTAGTAATTTAAACTGTAAATTGTAAACCCTAATTAGAAAACATAAAATCTGGATTAGAAAGTGAAGTTACTATAAATTGATAAATGTGTAAACCCCTTTTGAATTGAAACCTTAAATACTAGTTAAGTGTTAGTATAAGAAACATGTTAAAATGCATGAATATTAAACTAATAAAAATTATCTAAATCTACAAAATTGGAAATAAATACTGGGTACTGTAGCTGCTTAAGGTTCACTGTAAATATCAAAATTAAAATAATTAACATTAATTAAAATTGAATCAGAAATCGAAAAAACCCTTATTTTTATACCGCGACCGCTCGACCACTCACCTAGCTATCAACCGGTTATGGCTTGAAACGCAGAATTTGAACCACGGCCTAAGGACAAGGTTAAGAATAAAATTAATATAAATATTAATTGTTGTGTTGGCCATTTTAGGCTATATGTATGTATGCTAAGAGCTATAGGGGTTCTCTATGGGATGATGCTTGGACGTTGCAGTGTTGGGTAAATACTCTTTAACCAATGGGGGGTCGATTATTTTACTAGGGGCGATTTTTATCGCAAATGGAACTTATATGAAGTTCTACGGTGGATGCGCATAACTGACCAATACCTGATATGGTGTGCGAACCCGCACAATGGGAGTCGTAGTACGCAAAGATAGTGATGCGACATATATAGTTTGGATGGTAAATCTCAATGCGTGCAATAAGAGGCGTATACTACGGTCGAGAGATAGACACGGGTGAAGATGATGAGACACTTTGGCAAGTCGACATTACGAGTTTTCCTCCTCGATGCATAGTTGGGTTATGGGTAGTAATAGATAGGGGATATCCTTTCCCTTGTAGCCTAGTGGTGGCACATGTAGTGGGAATCTATTTCCACATTAACCTAGTGACAACAATAGTGGTGGGAATTTATTTTCATAATAGCCTAGTGGTGTTGTTTCCTTGACGAATAGCTCTAGGAGTAGTGGTCGATCGTTAGTCATTAAAGTTCAATCCGTAGTTTGATCCTTGTAGTAGACTGCACAAGTCACAGTATAGGTGTGTGTTGGTCAAAATCCATTTAATAATGGACCTTAGGAATACACTGGCACTTGTAGTACATTCTGTGCCACTTAGAGTAGAGTTAAATTAACTGCACATGATCACCATATATTAAACTTATACGCATTCACCGGACTTTTGTCTAACCCATCATTTTCCTTCCTTTTTCCCCACTGCAGGTGGATAAGGCTATAGCTGATTGGTCCATTCTTAGCACTTGGAGAGAATAGCCCATTACAATAGTTGCTTGTTACCAAATTTACTCTCCATATATCCATTTATCTATCTTATCAGTACTTTGTATTTCCTTTATCAGATTTGGAGTGATATTTTCTGTTTACTCCGTATTTGACTACATAGTATTTTCTAAGGCTATGTTTTGGGATATTTTCTGAGATGGATATTTTTCAGTACTATATGTTTTGTTCCTTCTGTAGGTTCTGAAAGTGTAGTATATCTTAGATTATATATCTATTATTTTAGTTCTATAGTGTTATAAAACTCGATAGATCATATTTCTCGACATGACGCGAGTTCGAAAATTGCACTAGGCTTTGGATCAGTGTGTCAGGAGGTGCGGGTTGTCACATTTGTTATCAGATCATAGGCGCAAAGTTCCTTAGGAATTAGGAGCATATTGAGTGAACGTACTTGAAAAGTTTTTGAAAAAGCAGTTTTTCAAAAGGTTTCCAAAAAATATTTTCTAAAAGTTTTCAAAAATGGGGTTTGAAAATATATATATATATATATATATAAAGATTTTCCAAAGGCTTTCCAAAGATTTTATACATATCATAATTTCTCGTATTTGTGCCAATGCTATCTTTTATTCATGCATATGTTATCCTTTATTCACGCCTATACTATCTGTGAAAAGTTGCTAATAATATTCTTAAAATTCACAAATAAAATATGAGCGATCCCGTAGGTTCACGCTCAAGCAGCACGGCTGAGGTTCCGAGCATGAATGTGCTGATTTTGTTTCCCCGACATCTTCAGGCAAGGGGATAGACCAAGCTTAGTCCAACTAGAGGACCCATGGAGAGAGCAATGGGTGTAGTTCCTGCCCACCCACCTTCCACCATAGATTTTACAAGGCGAGGATTTTGCTTGTCTTGGAGGAAAGCCGTATGTGGGGACAAAGTCATATATGAGTTTGAGTGCATGGATCCGTACATGCAAGAGGATTTTTAGTCTAATGGATCAGACTAATGAGGTAAGGAGGCAGTTAGCTACATGGCAGTTACAAGGTGAGGGTCATAGTTGGTGGGAGGTAGTTGAGGCTGAGACTAATGGTGAAGAGATCACTTGAGGAGTTTTCTATAGATGATATGAGGTGAAGTTTCTTTCTAGGGCAGAGGAAGGTGTGCAATTAGAAAAGTTTATTCACTTAAAGAAAGATGGCCTGTCAATGAAAGAATATATCAATTAATTCAATGAGCTAGCTAGATTTGGGATGGGACAGATCGATACCCCACATAAAAGGCTTTGAAGTTTTCTAAAGGGCTAAACCAACCTCTTCATGTTTTTGCTCTAAGTCACATTCCTATGGAAGCTACATATGAGGATCTAGTGGAGATGACCTTGCTAAATACCGTCTCCAAGGAAGAAGCCAAGGAAGAAGAACCCAAGAAGGCTGGAGGGAAAGCATAGTAGAACCAACATAATGTGGGAGGTTGACCCAAAGGAAAGATAAGGAAGTAAGATATGCATTATAGGAAATATGGAAGGAAGGGGCATTTCGCCAAGAGTGCAGATCGGAGGGTTCAAGGCCAAGTGTTATAACTGCAATCGGTTCGGGCATATGAATCGAGAGTGCCTAGCACCTCCGAAGACCTCTACCT
Source organism: Allium fistulosum (assembly GCA_030737815.1). Lineage (NCBI taxonomy): Eukaryota > Viridiplantae > Streptophyta > Magnoliopsida > Asparagales > Amaryllidaceae > Allium > Allium fistulosum. The sequence goes on along the minus strand of CM060902.1, from coordinate 269,355,310 downwards.
AGATAATTACAACACATGCACTGGACATGATACCTAGTTCAAGTAGACCACTAGTTGTAGATGAAGGGAGGAAGGTCATGATCGAAGGTGTGTTGACTTTATCTGGTTTATTTATTCACATTTTATTTGATATAGGGGCATCACACTCTTTCATTTCTAATATACTTGTGGATGAGTTACATTTAGACACTTGCATAGTTATGGGCCTTGTCGTTGTGTCAAACCCCGTAGGAGGAACAACCTATTTGTCTATGGTATGTAGGGATTTGAAGTTGTCCATTTTAGTGGTCGAGTTTGATTGCAAAGCTTTTTTCTTAGGATTTTCTATGTTTGGGTTGATATTGGGCATGGATTGGATGACGATGTACGGGGCTATATTAGACAGGGATAGGAAGGTTCACTACAAGAAAATTCAATTTTAGTAGCATAAAATAGTAGCGTTTTATAAAAATGATGCTTACTATATCTCAAGACATATTAAATAGACCTAAAACGTTGCCTCTATCAATAATATATCGCCCACGCTTATTTTTTATGCCCACGCTCACTTCCACTTTCTCTTATTTCTTTTCCCTCCTGAATTTCTTTTCCCTCTCACTTCCCCTTTTTCCCAATTTTTCTTCCCTCGAAGATACCCTAATTTCTTTCCCCAAAATCTGTGACGTTGATTCTTTTTTCCTTTTCTCAACGCTTCTCCTCTTTTCCTCCACATACGAACACTACGTCCTCTCAACACTTCGCAGATTTTATTTACTCTCAGCATTATTGATTGAGTATCATATTGGATTTTGTTTAATTAGGTTCAGCAATAATTAGATCCAACTATAAGCTATTATGCATTAATGTATCGACCTGCTGTTGCTGATATAGATGGTCGTTTCTTATTCTTTTTCACAACACCTGCTGCTGCTACCAAGTACTTACCTGTTCAAACTGAACAAACAAAACAAGAGGTATATCGCTGATTTTTTTAATTATTCACTCCTAGCTTCAATAATGTTTTACCATATTGTTGAAGTTTTATATTTGATTTCGTAGGTATTGGTTTTTACTTTTTACAGTCTAAAATTTTTTCTTCCAATTTAGTTGAACGCTAGTGGATTCATTTTCATGTAATTCATCCCTTTTCAATAGTTATACATTTATTTTTCAAATTATATTTATTAGTACGCAATACAAAACATTTACATCATGCTTCTTGTTTGAAAATTAGTATTACTGCAGTTATCCTTGATCTTTTAAGAAAGAAATCAAGAAAGAAGTCTTTATTTTTGTAATAATGGAAATGATACACTTGTTTTTCATACACAAACTGTACATAATTGGTTGTAATATACACAGTGCGACATTGGGGTAAAAAGACAATGCTACTCCTAAAACCCTATTTACATTCGTATAAAAGCTTGGTTACGGTTTACGTGGTTATACTCATTTAAGCCCGACAAATGTATCTATGGTTTCTTCGTTCTTCCCCAAAAATTTGCATCTTCAATCGATCTTCAGATCTGAAAAAATCTCTGATAAAAATTGCATCTTTCGAGAGACTGAGTGTGAGCGCATGAGTTCTAGAGCATTTCTGAAGATCGATATGATTAGATTCCTACTCTCAAACTTCTGAAATCATCAGATCTTGAAATTCTCAAGTAAAAGTACTTGTTGGCAAGTGATTTTGTGTGAGTATTTGAACTTAGATGGCTCGCTGATGACTGATTTTTAGAGTTCTATCCTCTCCAATCTCTTGGAGCTTCTTCGATCTTCAACTCGGATTTTAACCTTGCAAAATTGCTCTTTGAGAGGGGTTTTGTGAGGACATCTGCCTTCTAATGAGTTGCTGGAATATGATTTATGTCCAGTCTTCTTTTGATAACTTGTTCACGAACAAAGAACAGATCAATTTCAATATGCTTGGTTCGTGAATGATGGATGGGATTGGCTGACAGAGAGACAACACTTAGATTGTCACACCAGATTATAGAATTTCTGACATTGTGAATTCCTATCTCTCAAATGAGAGATTCGAGCCACATGATTTCAGCATTGCACTGGCTACGTTGCGATATTCAGCTTCGGTGCTTGAGCGAGAGACAGTTGGTTGCTTTTTAGAGCACCATGATACATGAGTATCACCCAAGTAAATGCAGTGGCCAGTTGTGGATCTTCGATCATCAGAATCTGATGCCCAGTCTGCATCTACGTATCCTTGAGTGTTTAATGATTTGCATGCTTTTAAACATATTCCTTGATTTACTATGCCTTTTAGATATCTCAGGATTCATTTCACTGCTTTCCAGTGATGGTCTAGAGATTCTTGCATATATTGACAGACTTTATTTACACTGAATGATATATCTAGTCTAATAGTTGTAACATATTGCAAGGCACCTACTATACTTCTATATTGTTTTACATTTTCTATAGGCTCACCTTTTTGTTTAGATAAATGTTGATTACTTACCATTGGTGTTGGCATAAGCATAGCCTCACTCATTTTTGCTCCATCAAGGATTTCAGAAACATACTTACTTTGAGATAAGATTAATTCATTACCTGACTTCCTATGAACATCAATTCCTAAAAAATATTTCTGATCACCCTGATCCTTAATAGAAAATGTTTTTGCTTAAATGGCAAGTAACATTTCTTATCTCATCATTATTATTCCCTATAATTACAAAATCATCTACATATACTAGTATACAGACTGTAATATTACCATTCATTTTGATATAAAGTGAGGTATCATACCTGGTTAGCTTGTAGTCTAAACTGATTAAGGTAGTTTTCAGCTTTTCATACCAGGTCCTTGGTGCTTGTTTGAGTCCATAGATGGCTTATGTAGTCTGCATACCATTTTCTTGTTGCTGTGTTTAACATATCCTGGTGGCTGTTGCATATATACTTCTTCTTGAAGTTCACCATGCAGGTTTGCATTATTAACATCTAGTTGTCTGATGTCCCATCCATTATGTAGTGCGACTGTAAGAAATACTCTGATTGTTGTTGGTTTGACTACTGGAGAAAATGTCTCACTAAATTCAAATCCATATTGTTGTGAATATCCTTTTACTACCAGTCTTGCCTTATATTTTGCTATTTTACCATCTGCCATTCTTTTGAGTTTGTATGTCCACTTGCACCCAATGATATTCTTGTCTTTTGATACTGGCGCAATGCTCCAAGTTTTATTCTTTATTAAGGCATTGTATTCTTCATCCATGGCTATTGCTATCATTAACTGCTTCCTCGTAGTTGACTGGTTCATCATGCTTTAGTACTATGGTATAGACTTTGGGTTTGAAAATTCCATGCTTTGACCTTGTTATCATATGATGACCTCCTCTTATAGGTGATGGAGGCTAACTGGTACTGGATTCACTGACTTGATGTGAATTTGTAGAAGGTTCCACATTGAGATTTGATGATTCATTTTCTTGGCCATGACTACATGGATTTTTAGGTGTATCATAGTTTGATTGTACATCTGGTATTGTATGTTGATGTTCAGGATTCACTAGATCATCGGTTTGAATCTTCCTTACCTGCTCACTTGAGTAGGTTAGAAAAGGATGCATTGATGATTTGGCATAATAGACTTTCTGAGTAGTTTTCATTTCACTCCTTGAAAAGGGAAAGACATGCTCATTGAAAGCAACATGTCTTGAAGTAATTATCTTACCATCACTAGTTAGACACTTGTACCCTTTTTGGTTAGATGCATATCCAATAAATGTACATGGTAAGGATCTAAAACTCAACTTGTGAGTGTTGTATGGTCTTAAATATGGGTAGCACAGACAGCAAAATGCCTTCAGTATGGTGTAGTCTGGTAAAGTGTTGAATAACTTTTCAATTGGAGTTTTGTTTTCCAGGACCTTGGTTGGCGTTCTGCTGATAAGATATACAGCTGAGTTGAAGGAGTCTGGCTAGAACTTTATAGGCATAGATGCATGAGCTAAGAGTGTAAGGCCTGCATCTACTATATGTTTGTGCTTCCTCTCAACCAAGCCATTTTGCTCAAAGGTGTAGGGACAGATGTATTATTCCTTTTTTCATGAAATAGTCCTTCAAGGGCTTGAATTCAGTTCCCCCATCTGTCTGAATTATCTTTAATTGGTTGTTTGTTTGCTATTCAGCTTGAGTGATAAATTACACTACTATATTTTGTGTTTCTGCCTTTGATCTAAGAAAATATATCCAAGTATATCTAGAATAAGAATCTATAAAAGAGACATAATAATTAAAGCCATAATCAGAATTAACTGGGGCTGGACCCCATAGGTCAGCTACTACCATTTCCACTGGTTTGCTATTTTGGTTGATGATTTATAAAATGGTAGCTTATGAATTTTTCCCATTTGACATGATGTACACATATATGGTGTAGATATATTTTCAAACTTAATATTATTATTCTACAATACAAACTTTACAGTGTCAACACTGGGATGTCCCAGTTTACTATGCAACAAATCAAACACTCTTTTATTATCAACATAACATCACACTTTGAATAGTTGCACCAATTTCTTTCTGGTGCAGACTTACAACTCTTCATCAGATTGAAAATGTATAGTCCATTTTGCAATTACCTTATAGTAAAATTTCTTTGTTTAGTAAATTCCTAACTACAAAATTTTGGGTAAAATTCAAAATATACTTGATTATCATTGGAAAATTAAGATACACTCATCAAGTTTTTCTTAATCTATGGCACTCTAAGTGGATTATTGAGGTGTTATTCTCTTTTTCCTCTGATTTTTGCATTTTCAATGTGTGTAATTTCAATTGATTTGTTGTTGCCCATAAAAATAGATTGCATGCCTTTATACTCCTTGTTTCCAAGATTGAGATTGTAAAGATTATTGGTAATGTGATTTGTTGCACCTGAATCTAGATACCAGTCTTCAAACTTTAGATCATCTGACTTTGCTTGCTGTTCTGATTCTGATTGGCTTCTTAAACTGCTGCCTTGTTTTCTGGACTCCAGACTTGTATGTGCCATGTTAATATTTGGATTATAGTTCCTCTAATTATTATTCTGCTGGTTTGTAGTAAAAAATTTATCAAATCTGAACTAGCACTTAGCAGCTGTATGACCAAATCTTTCACATATTTGACATCTAAGTCTGTTAGAATTGTTCCATCTTCCTCGGCCTCTACCTCTATAATTCAGTCTACCCCTTTGAATGTTTTGCTAAAATTTACTGCTTGTTGCCTTTTCTTGATTTTTGCCTTTGAAATTTGATGCATAGTTTACAGATAAATCTGAATTTAGTGGCTTCTTTTGCTCTATTCTACCTTCATGTGCTAGAAGCGTAGAATGTACATACTTAATACATGGTAGAGTTTCTCTTGAGGATATAATTGCTACAACAGATTCGTACTCTTCATCTAAACCATTCAGGGTTGTCAAAATTTGCTCAGTATCAGCCACCGTATGGCTAGCAGCATCAAGTAAGTCACAATAGGTCTTAACTTTAGTTAAGTATTCTTGCATTAACATGTTATCTTTCCTTGGACTTTGAAGTTGTCTTTTATAACACATGATTCTTGCTACTATCTGAGAATTGAAAATTTGATTGATTATTGCCCATATCTCTTGAGAAGTCTTGCATTCAATGATTTGAGATAGGAGATTAACACTAATTGATGACATTAACCAAGAAGCTAGCAAAGTGTCTTGTCTTTGATAGTTGATAAAACCTTGATTTACAATCAAGTTTCCCTTACTGTCACTTATCATTTTTGGTTGAATTGCTATTGTGCCATTGACATATTCTTCAAGTCCATATCCCCTTAGAGTAGTTTTTGTCTGATATTTCCATAGTAAGTAGTTGTTTTCATCTAGTTAAACTTGACTCTTTGGTTTTATGATGCAAAGATTTACAGTTTCTTGAGTTGAGGTTGAGTGTGGGTGATGTAGTTGCAGAATTACCATCATACTCTCCAGCCATTATGATATCTTGATGCACAAATCTGAGTTGCAAAGATTGATACTGGCAAGGCAAACTTAGAGTATGCAGCCAGTTGATATTCTTTCAACCTGTGAAATGAAAATAGTCTTTCTTCAATCAAGGATTTGATTTTTGATTAGAATTAATGAATAAGGAACATAAGTCACACTTCTCCGATGAGGATCTGATCTGAGGAGAAAAAAAATACTGCAGCTTATCTTGGTTGATGAGATCTTTTTGACAAGATCTAGATGAGGCAGTGTACCTGTGCAGTTAATGCCACGCTATATCCTCGCTATAACTCCGATATATCTTATAGCGGATTCCTACCGCTACGATTTTTCCATATATCCCCAACATGTAGCCTTTCCGCTTTAATCCCCGCTATTTCCGCTATATCCCGTTATTTCCACTATATTCCGCTATTTCCGCTATATCTTCTATAAAAAATTGGATTGAAAAATGATATTTATACGCTATAAAAATTATAAAATTAATTAATTTCATTGAATTTTTTATATATGTTTAGAAATGATAATACTCTAATATTCTACTAAATTAAATTAAGTTATATAACAGTTTTACGTTCATTTACAATACATTTGCACATATTTTTATTTAAATTATTTTTGTATTAATTATAATTCAATTGAATGTTAATTTTTCACATAATTACTATCTATATATTTGTAAAAACAACAAGTATGGGATTTATATGCTATTTTAGAGTAATCCAATATATCCCGTTATATCTTTGCTACATCCCCGCTATGACTTTTTGCACCTCTACCGCATTGAATCCATCGAGCGCTTTAACTGCACAGCAGTGTACAAATTAACAATTATTGTTAATTTGTAATTAATTGATGGAACGATATAACTTGATCACGAGAGGGGTTAATCTCTGATGACGAGGCTAAACTCTGAGGAGAAACAATACAGCTATCTCTCAAACGAGAGTACCGATCTGATGAAGAATAGAACTGAAAATTTATTTCTGCCGTAAGGCGATTTTGAGCTCTGATACCAAGAAATACATCAAGAAAGAAGTCTTTATTTTTGTAATAATGGAAATGATACTCTTGTTTCTCATATACAAACTGTACACAATCGGTTGTAATATGTACAGTGCGATATTGGGGTAAAAAGACAATGCTACTCCTGAAATCCTATTTACATTTGTATAAAAGCTTGGTTACAGTTTACTTGGTCATACTCTTTTAACTTTTCAGAAGTTTTCTATTTTTTTTAAGAACACATTGAAAGTTGGACAAATCGACTTAAGTGTCAATATTGAGTTTATTTTAAAGGTTATAGTGAGCTCTTGATAAGTGGACAGAAGTTGCTTTATTTATGTACATGTTCAAATGCATCCTAATCTAAATTTATCGATTCATATTGCATCAATATATCCATGCATTGTGGTATGTCATCAAGTAGGGAAACTTCAATAGTAACGCAAGCTTTATGTAGGATCCAAAGCTCAGTTGCTGTTAGCCAACAGCTGGTTCCTGTATTTAGGCAGCCACCTGACATGCATCTCTCTCACTTTCCTACCAACTACCTTCCATAAAACCAATATGTACCACAATTCTACCTTCCACCTCCTCATATGCACCCTTTCTTAAGCAATGGTACCTTCTCCTAGAAAGCCCAGCCTGATAATGTGTATTTAGGCCCTAGGCCAACTGTTTCTGTTAAATATATCTCTCAGTATAAACCCACCACTAATGTTGGCAGTCAAACTCAATTTGCAATGCCAACTGCATGTGGTGACCATGCTTCTTTCCAATACAAGGAAAATAACAATGTCTATGCTGCTAGGCAAAAGGTACCACTAATTATTATATTGTAGTATTTATATAGTTAGAAATACAGTAATTAAATGTTGGAAAAAAAATTACCGAATGGATGAAATTAGCAACATAGCTAAACATATAAGTTAATGAGAAAAGTGCTGGTGGGTAGCCTTATCATATTTATAAGCCACACAGTATGATAGATGGAAAATTGTATTTGGTTAATAAAATTATATAATAGATTGCTAGCTAATAAACGTATATTAACTATTTATTAGAAATGACCAATTTTGTTATTCTCCTTAGCATCTGATCAATATACTAGAAAATTTTGTTTAAATTACCATTAACTTTTACAACGGTTCAATAATAATAGCTCATAAATATAATATCATTAAATTTTTTAAAATTAGTTCACTTAAAATTCCAATATTTTCTTTTTATTTTCTTCTAAAATTATGTTTATATATGTCAATTTGTGGATAGCAAGCTAATAAAATCTTCACTATTCTAATTTTATTGAAGTTTACATTTATTTTTTTGAAAGTGTTATTCACAGATGCTTAGAAGGATAAAACTGTATTAATCTATAATTTTGTATCCATTGATTATCTTAAGTATCCTATGTTAATCAAAGTTATGGTCAACACCCCAAAGAATCCAAGTAAATGGACTTAAGGTGAAATGGTTGTATGCAGAGCCTTTAAGGAGGATAGTAGAGCCCTCGGAAATGGGAATAAGAGTCTTGATTCCGTAGAATATGATCTACTCGCAAGGTCAGAATGTAGAAATTTTAGGTTTCGACCCGTCGATAAGATCTGAGGTAGGGCAAATGAATTATTCTTATCTTTAAAACTTATAAAGGAGAGGTTCTGACCCCACCGGAAGGTAGAGGAGCCTGATTCCTTATAGGAATTCTTAACCGGAAAAATAGGTTTTGATTCTATCGAAAGGTTGGTAGAATGAAGGTTTCGAATCAGACGATAGGTTTAATTCAGTAGATCAAGGATGATTTAGCTTTGTCGAAAGGCTGAAGAAAGTTAGGTTTAAATTCAGTAGTGTAACCTTAATATTGTCCGTAGGGTTTCGACCCTGTCGAAAGGTTTAGGACTAAGGAGTATATCCCAAATAATACCCCTTGAGACTAGATAATGGTTTCGATTCAGCAGTTTGGATCTTAAATGAACTCCTTGACGAAAGGTATTTCCGTAGATTGTATCTTAAAAGGATTCCCTATCTGAAGGGGTTTTGGAGGGGGACTAAATCCAGTAAAAAGATGCTCTTGAACCTTTCGGACCAATGAAATGTAAAAAGAGTATCGATATTTGATTATATCAACATAAAGTACGTATAAAAGATATGAAAACATTGATATCAAACATTAAATTCTTTATTATGAACTGAAGTATACATAGTAATACTTGTTGGAAAAAGCCCCAAATTTATTTAGAAATTAGGGTTACAAGCTCACAAAATAGTAGTGATTTTGAAAACTAAAATTCGAATCCCAAAAATGGACCCCTCGGGTCTTATTGTAGGTGTGGGTTGACACCTTCCACGGGGGTCATGCCGACCGTATCGGAAGGTAGGTTTCGCTTGCATCCTTCCGGCCTTATCCGAAAGGCTGGCCTTTCGTCTTTGTCGAAAGGTTGGCATATAGCTCTCTGAACATACTTGGATGCCCTTGTCTCCATCGGAAGGTGAGAATGCGGCAACCACAGCTCTGATCTAATGATTCTTTAACTGGGACGGACAACTGATTTGATGCGGAAGAATTTTCGACTCCATCAAAAGGCTCTTTTGAATAAGGTGCCAAGTTTGATTTGGGGAAGGTAATGTTTGTACATGATGTTGTTGACTCTTGCGGAAGGTCTTTAATGTGGAACTATCACTTGCGGAAGGTCTTCTATCGGCAATGAGTTCTCTTCTGCGGAACCCTCTCATGCGGAACCAAAGGTAAAGGTCTTTAACATATGCGAAAGCTTCTTATGTACGGAACCATTTCCTGCGGAACCTTTATTGCAGAAGCCTTTTCGAACATTCCAAATGCATCCCTTCGGCTCCTTCGAAAGGTCCTTCGGTAATCTTTACTCACTTTCGAAACCTGGTTTCGGTGGTGAATTTTGGTGCTAACATCCTACAATTTAAGACGTGAATTGTTTGTGTTTATTACCAACTGAGCATGATATGGACCCTTTGTTTCCCTATTTAAAGAATAACTCAAATGGAATAACTTTTTGATGAAGTTAATTATGACACTCAATGCATTATTTTATTGAGTTTCATCTTCATCATATTAGATCAACTATTTTGCATATGGACATTTTGATTTCTCTTTGTGCATTCACCTAAGAATAGATCTATGATCAATATTGATGGGTAGTACAAATATAATGATGGTTTTGTAACATTTGTCAAATAACCAAATAAAATTGCTAATAATGATGATGATGAGAAGTTGCATTTAATACGTGTGCTCGATGAGAATGTAAATTGATAGTGTTATTGGAAAATACACACAATAACTTGATTCATGAGTACTTTGATTAATATTTAAGACATTGCACCTATTGATTTTGGGATGGAGTTTTTCAAATGATTTCTTGATAAATTCAAATAGTTGAAATTTTAGAAATGGGATATTTTAGATGGAATTTGGCCTGAGAAGTTTTTTTTGCTCAAGTCAATGTTTGTAAGTTATGTACAATATTGTAGTGAGATTGGAATTAAACCCGAAAGCAAATTGCTGCTAAGATCAAGTTTTACTAGCTTATGAATTTAGGATATTGAACTCTGTATTGTACCTTGGAAATTGTTGTAATTAAGGAGAAGGGATTCTAAGTCAGAAAGTCTTGAAATAGGATTAGGAATCGGACCTGAAAGTAAATTGTTTGGTAAGTGAAGTTGAGCTAATGGGGTCGGTTCTTATAAGAGTTCAAGTTTATGGACATAGACCTGGATGGATAGTTGTTAAACAACTCAAGTAAATTGAGTTCGGGCAAGTAAATGTTATTTTAAGGAATAATTACATTAAAGTAGTTTTGGCCTAGTGTTAAGGGTTTGTAAATCATGTGTTACCTAAACCAGATATTTTTTATATCCGATTTATGAGTTGTTAATTCTACATACCTAATATGTATGTGATTTTTTACCTTGGATGGTTTTATAAGTTAAATAGTCAAGAAGTACAATTATACTAAACCTGCAGCAGCTAATTGCAAATAATATCTTTAGGATTATATAAAAATATAACTTCCTCCAGAAATTGACTTAGCTTCGAAAATAACAATGTTCTCTGTTGCTATGAGTTTTATATCATTGTAGGTTGTACTGATGATCAAACTATCTTGTCTCAAACATTATGTAGGCTTTTATTAAACAATGAATATATTTTCAACCGGCACTTAGATATAATTTGCTTTTTAAATATAGTTGTACAAAAAAACTTTATGAGAAAGTCTTGATTTTAATAAGGGGTTATGTGTTAAGGTTGCTTTATTTTATTTTTATTTTTTGCTAAGACGAAGGATTAGAAAACGAACCATACACTCAAGTGGCATTACCTACTACTGGTTGTAGCCACCTCCCTGCAAATAACTCATAAAAATAGAACATGCATGCTTGTAGCAGCAAGCTTTCAAATTTGCAACTGTGCAAGCATGCAAGTGCAAGCTTCTATCAAGCTTGCAGCAGCAAGCTTGCAAATTTAAAAGCTTGCACTTGTTTTTACATGGAGCTGTTATATTATGCTGTATAAAAAATCTAGTGGAACTCCAGTTTGAAAATTTATATTCATGATTAGTACTTATAGTTTTTAGTATAGTAGTTAGAGGTTTACTTTGATTTCGGGAGTGATTGCACCTGGTCCAGCAAAGGAGAAAAGAGTCACTTGAGGTGCAGGTTGGATGTTTAGAACAATAAATGTCTGCGATATTTTTCCCACAAGAGGCTTACACGTTAGTGTTGAGAATGAGAACCCCCATGCATTAGCCAAGGCAGCCTGAAAAACAAATATGAAACAAGATGCAACAATTAATTCTAATTTAAAAAGTAGAATAGAGGAGTTGAATGAACCTGTACCTTGTCTTCCAAGCATCCTGCAAGTGCGTTGGACGTGTGAAAGTACTAGTATTTTTGTTGATGTTGATAATGATTCCATGTAAAGAAGGTTCGGTTATTTTCATTCAGCTCTAGATGTCACCTTTAATACCATTGTCTATTGAGAACCACAATTGTATAATGATGCATTGGTTCTATTTTGATGCTATGTTTGTATATGGGAAAACAAAATTTGCTTCCGTTTACCTCCTATACATAAGATTTCCAATCCATGATTACTTCCCTTGCCCGAGGGAGACATACAAACTGGAGGAACTGACTTAAAAATAAAACAAAGAATAGATGATTCTGTTCTTTATTGATAATACTTGAATACAAATAATGATACAGAGAAAATGTATTTATATACAAAGTAAATGGGCTAAATATGCGAGCCCATAGTTCTGGTAATCTCAGTTTCACAGCAGAATGGAATCGTGACCGTTTATCTTGATCTATGGTTTATATTCATTAAAGCGAGATGGCACGGATTGCTACTTGTGCTTCTAGTATGCCGAGACCCTTGTATTGTTGGTTTCATTATACGCCGTCCTAAACAAAACTAGGGTTTTATCTCTTCTTTATTCTCCATCTCGGTTGAGAATATTCTGAGTTCTTCACGAAATCGATTGAAATTTCTGGCTAATAAAGCCTTGGTTAGAAAGTCCGCTCTTTGATACTAAGATGGAACATGGTTGATGGCAAGCTTGCCGCTTCCTGTCCTTTCTCGAACGAAGTGGAGATCTATCTCCATGTGTTTCGTGCGAGCATGCTGAACTGGATTCATGGAAAGCGAGATGGCGCTGAGATTATCACACCAAATAATGGGCTTGCGAGTTGATTCGAACCCTAATACCCAAATTTGGGTTTCGATCCAGGTGATTTCAGCAACCGTACTTGCTATACACCTATATTCAGCTTCAGTGCTGCTTCTGGAAATAGTGGGTTGCTTCTTCGTGCACCAAGAAATCGGATTTGGTCCCAGATAGACACAATATCCAGAAATGGATTTTCTGTCATCAATGTCGTTCGCCCAGTCAGAATCACTGTAAGTGTGTATATTTATATCTTTACTAGCTTTTAAATGCAACCCATATGTATTCGTCCCTTTGAGGTATCTGAGAATTCGCTTGACGACACTCCAATGCTCGTTTAGAGGATTCTGCATGTACTGACATACCCTATTGACACTAAAGCATATGTCTGGCCTAGTAATGGTGGCATACTGAAGTGCTCCAACAACACTTCTGTATTGCTTGACATTATCAATAGGCTCACCTTTATTTTTAGATAACTGTTTATTGCTTATCATAGGGGTAGGTAGTGGTTTTGCCTTGTCCATGTTATGCCTGACCAGAATATTATTGATGTATTGCTTTTGTGACAGAAAAAATTCATTGTCAGTTTTTCTTTGGATGTTTATTCCTAAAAAATATTTCAATTCACCCATGTCTTTGATTGCAAAGTGCTTGTCCAGTAGCTCTATGATGTGGTTGATTTCCTGTTGATTATCTCCTATAATGAGTATATCATCCACATACACAAGTATATACGTGCTCACATGCTTGCCTTTTTTTAAGTAAAGTGAATTGTCTGATTTTATAGCATTAAAACCCAAATGTGTCAGTGTGCTTTTAAGCTTCTCGTACCATGCTCTAGAGGATTGCTTTAACCCATATATGGCTTTGTGTAACTTGCAAACATAACCTTTATTTGCATGATGATAGTATCCTTCTGGCTGTTGCATGTAAACATCTTCACATAATTCACCATTTAAAAAAGCATTATGGACATCTAGCTGTCTTATCTTCCAATTTTTGTGCAGAGCTAAAGTCAGCATGATTCTTATAGTAGTTGGTTTGATCACTGGGGAAAAAGTCTCCGTGAAATCAAAACCAAACTGCTGTGAATACCCTTTTGCCACCAACCTGGCTTTATACTTGGACACATTACCATCTGCATCTCTTTTGATTTTATAAGTCCATCTACATCCCTTAATATTTTTGTTCCTTGGTGGTTGCACTAGTGTCCAGGTCTTATTTTTGACTAATGCATTTAATTCTTCATCCATTGCCTTTTTCCATTTTTCATGTTTGCTGGCCTGATCATAAGAATTTGGCTCCACCTCATTTATTTGAGCTATGTATAATTTAGGTTTAAAAATACCACTCTTAGACCTGGTAATCATGTGATGTCTTATTTCTGCCTGTTGACTATGAGAATCTTCCAATTGATTATCATTGATGTTTGTTGTTGCATCTGTTTCTTGATTGTCATTAGACATATTTTCATTTTGATCATTATTTTGACTACTGCTTAACATGCTAGCATTCTGCTCATCATTTAAATCAACAGGTGAGTAGCTGTTATCATTTCCATTGTCTGAACTGTATCCTTATTTGGTGTTAGGTATAGATGCATCTTTATCAACATTTTGCATTGTCTGATTGTTTTCTTGAGCACATTCTGACAATTCTGGGATGTAAAAACCATGTGTTTTGTCATTGTTGATTTCATGATTCTGCTTTCTTTTACCTGCAAATGGAAACACATTTTGATTAAACACAACATGCCTTGAAATATAAATTTTGCCTTGACTGTCCATGCACTTATATCCTTTTTGATTGTGTGCATACCCCAGAAAAGTGCATGGACTTGACCTCAGGCTCAATTTCTGTTTATTGTATGGTCTGAGATAGGGATAACACAGACACCCAAATTTTTTTAAATGATCATATTTTGGTTTAACTTTAAAAAGTTTTTCATGTGGGCAGCCATTGTTTAGCACTTTTGTCGGCATCCTATTAATAAGATATACTGCAGTGGCAAAAGCCTCACTCCAGTATTTCAAAGGTAGTGATGCTTGAGACAAAAGTGTTAAACCAGTCTCCACAATATGTCTGTGCTTCCTCTCAACTAAACCATTTTGTTCTGATGTGTGGGGGTAGGTAGTTCTGTGAAGAATTCCCTTTTTGCTAAAAAATTCTTTTAATGGTTTAAATTCTCCCCCACCATCTGTTTGTATTATTTTTACACATTTGTTAATTTGTTTCTCAACATGAGTAATAAACTGTGTTATAGCATGGCTAGTGTCAGATTTAGCCTTGAGAAAATAAATCCAAGTATGTCTTGTGTGTGCATCTACAAGTGATAGATAATACCTGTGTCCTTGTGTTGAAATGAGTGGTGCTGGTCCCCATAGATCTGCAGTAATTAACTCAAGGGGATTTTCATATATAGTTTCAGAAATTTGAAAAGGCAATTTATGCATTTTTCCCATTTGACAATGATCACATAAAGATAAATCAGATTTATTTAGGACAGAAATATTGTTTTGCATTAAAATGAGTTTAACTACATCATAACTAGGATGGCCAAGTTTACAATGCCATTCATGAAACAACTTTACATTACTGTCACTCCTTGTGCTAACATTATTTGACCAAATTCTCTCATTAGCAGCATCGTTATTTTGAATATTGCTGAATTTGTATAGACCATTGTCCAGCTTACCCTGTAATAATATGTTTTTATTTAATGAATCTCTAACAAGACATGATTTTGGGTGAAACTCAAAATACACCTTATTTTCACTGGCAAATTGTGAAACACTAATAAGGTTTTTCTTGATACTTGGTACTCTTAATAAATTGTTTAAATAGAGTAGCCTTGTACCTTTTATATAGCCAGTACCAACATGTGTTATATTTGCAGCTTCACCATTTCCCATAAGAACAGTTTGATTACCTGTGTATCCTTTGTTGCCCAGATTTAAATTCTGTAGGTTGTTTGTGATGTGATTTGTGGCACCAGAATCAGGAAATCATTCATCTGTGCTGTAATCATCTGTTTTGGTTGTATCATCAGTAGTATTATCTCCATTGTTTCTAGATTGGTTGCCAGTTTGAATCATGTTAGCATTTGGTTGCTTGCTGGTTTGAGATGTTTGTCCTGCATTGAAATCTTCCTTATATCTGAAATAACATTTGTTTGCCATATGCCCAAATTTTTCACAAATCTGACATTTAACTTTATTATTGTATACACTCCTCCCTTTGCCTCTGCCTCTTTGAACATAGTCTTCTCTCTGAATTTGATTTTCTTGTCTGGGTTGATTTGATGCATTTTTTTATTTCTGTTTCTTGATGTAACTGCATAATTGATATTATATTCTTCTTGCATTGATCTCCTTTGTTGAATCCATCCCTCATGAGCAAGTAGAGCTGTGTGGATGTATTCAATATCAGGCAGGGTTGGTTGTGTGGCAATATATGTTATTAAAGATTCATAATCTTGATCTAATCCATTGGTTATCACTAGAATCTGTTCACTGATGGATACATTATTGTTATCCCGCCTTTTGGCAAGGCCAGGACACCAAGGAACCAACTAGAGAACAAGTATGGCTTGTCATGGATATCGCTGAATTTTGTCCGAATCCGAATCAAGCTACAATGGATAGGACATGACTAGGAGAGCAAGGTGAACCAACGTTCCAACTTTCAAGTCAATCCGAGTTCATAGGCTCAAGTTGTGATGGATACAAAGTTGGAAAGAGAAGCGTGTTTTCGTATCCACCAAAAGGCCCTATTTCGTATCCATCCGGAGCAGTGGTTCGTAGCGGTGAAGTTAGTCATGTTTCGGATCCATCGAGTTCGTATCGATGGACTTCGTGCCCTTCAATAGTCCTCGCTTCGTATCCATCTGTTTCGTATCGATCAGAGTGACCAGGTCCACGTGTTAATGAACTCCGCATCGATCAATCTCCAGCTAGAGGGGCTCGTTCAAACCCATCAGAGAAATGTCTGCTTCGTAACGATCGCCCCGCGTCAACCTCGTATCCATCAGTCCATGTCTACCTCGTATCCATCAGTCCATGTCTACTTCGTGTCCATCAGTCCATGTCTACTTCGTGTCCATCAGTCCATGTCCATTTCGTATCCACCAGAGAGCCTTGCTTCGAACCCGTGACCCATGACTTGTTCGTATCCAACGGGTCAACCAACTAGGATGACGTGTCATCCATCGAAGTAAACAGGGCGAAATATATGGAGTCGAAGCGGTCAGTACGGAGTGAAGGCCGGATCGAAGCGAAGCGAAGCGCCATATCATTTTGAGAACACGCGCGGTCATTGACGCGAGGTGATGGAGTCGAAATCATGGAGACGAACCAGACAGCCTTCGAGAAATCTCAGTTCGTATCGACCATATCTTCCAATCCACTGATCCAAATCCAATGATATTTTCAGGGAAGCTTGCATACATACTGAGGATCGTTTCCACCAAATTTGAGCTCAATTGGAGATCATCTTGATCGATACGAAACGACTTCGTATCGATCACAGATCGACTCGAAACTTTCTGGAAACGGTCGAATGGGTCCCCTCATGTGCCAGACCAAGTCTCCCGGAGTTTGAGCGAGATTTGAGCCTCCTACGCCTATAAATAGAGCCCCAGAACCAACAGAAAAAGGATCTTTTTTCTCTGAAGCGTCCCGACTCTGCCGGATTGAGATTTGCATCCTACTTTTGCTGTCAATTTCGAATTCTAATCTGTAATCCGCTGTTCATTGCTGTAACCGCTTGTAATCATTGAAAGAGAATCAATAAAATCATCAAAACTTCATAGTGGACGTAGGCCATACGCCGAACCACTCTAAATTGCTTGTCTGTGCATTTTACATTTCTGTTTATTGGAGTTTTTGTTAGATAACCTCTGTTTTACATTTATAATCTTCATTTTATCTCTTCAAATAACTCCCAAAGAGTGTTGTGCCCATTTTTGGTACAAACACTTTGGTGCTTCCATTGAGAGAACCAGTTTTTTCTCCTGCTCTTTGGATCTGCCATCGATACCGGATTGCACAAATCCAAGAGGAAGATCCAGATATCCAGTCCAGAATCCTTCCATTCTATTCAGATTTGCTCAAAATCTAGGAGAGGACTCCGCCACCGAGAATGGTCAGCACAAGAACTGGCGCTACCGCTACAGAGCAAGAAGGCCGAGATAGGCAGAATCCCACACAGCAGCCTTCTTCTAATCAAGACAATACCGCTCACTCGGATTCGACGGGGCTAGTCACCCGACAGGAGTTTCAAGTATTGCTCCAAGAGCTGACCCAAAGCCATCAGCAGTTGGCGGAACAGTTGCGCGCCAATATCGAGCTGACCAACCAGCTAAACCGCCGGGGACACAGAAGGTCCAGGAGAGATGATGCCTCCAGAGCATCTACCGAAAGCTCAGCTTCGTCTGACTATCACCACCGGACTACCCGTCCTCGGTTAGAGGGGAGTCGCGCTCAAGCTGCTGAATATCAACCCGCTTAACTGTTGGGCAACTGAGGGTAGGACCATCGACCAGCTTCCAAACGGGACCCTCGACACGAGGAGGCACTGCCCCACAGTACACTACTGCCCCACAGTACACCACAGATAACCGCGCCACAACCGCCGCAGCAGAAACAAGGGTCGATACCCGAAATCAATCAGAACCGATCAATCAACAGCGTGGACATACTCCTGAACCATATGTCCTAGAAGACGCTGAGCCAAGGAGGCGAGATACGGATCGTCGACAGCGCCCGATCCAGACTCGCACCGTGGAACCCAACCACGCCTTAGCTCATCATACTCAGAATCTGCCAGTGTCGGATATATCAACCATGATACGTCAGATGATACCCGAGAGTCAGGGGCTCACTAATGATGATTGGGGGATTTCTCGTAGTCATACCCCTTTTACAGACGAAGTGTTACACGCTGAACCCCCTAGGCGATTCAGAATGCCAATTCTCCCGATGTATGAGGGAAATAGTGACCCCAACCAGCATATTTTGAAATATGAATGGTCGATGAGCGCTGCAAGGGCCGACGATGCAGTGAAGTGTTGAAGTTTCCCCATCTCTCTGGGGGGAATCGCGACAATGTGGTTTACACGCCTACCACCTAGATCAATTTCTTCGTTCGATCAATTGGCCAAGAGGTTTGTAGAACAATTCCGTATGCATGTTGCCAGGGCAAAAGATGTTAATACCCTGTCCAACGTCACTCAAGCTCATGGAGAAACGCTCAGGCGTTACCTGGAGAGGTTCCACGCAGCATGCGTTGAGATCACCAATCCTAACGATAATTCTATCTTGATGGCTCTGACCAAGGGGATTGATCCTGATTCTGAATTCGGGAACTGGCTAGCTGGAAAACCGCCCGCATCGTTGGACCGTTTTTACTCCAAGGCCGCTCAATTCATGCAGCAAGAGGACGCAAAACAGTCTAGGAAGCAGGACGATGCGAGGCCCAGCATTGAGGGAATACAGAGCAATGTAGCAGTTAAACAGTCCGGTGAGAGTTCCGGGAAAGTTCAACTGAATATACAAAACAAGCAAACCCAGCAGAGAGGAAATAATGGCCAGAATAAGAAGAGAGATGAGAAACGAGCTCCACGACGTAGAGCTCAGATGTTTGACAGTTATACGCCGTTAAACACGTCATTGGAAAACGTATACTTACAGACTTCTAACACTGCACAGTATAAGAAACCTGCTCCGAAGCCCTCATTGGATAGACAGGTTCAAACAGGAAAGTTCTGTAGATTCCATGAAAGCTACGGTCACAATACCAATGAGTGTCGGCATTTGCAGGACCTCATCGAGAAGTTGATTAGAGAGAGGAAGCTAGATCAGTTTGTACTGGCGCCGCAGTCTGGCGGAGCGGGCCCTTCGAATCAAAATCGTTCACAAAATCAGGAAAGAGAGGAGGAACCCGCCCGTGCGGACGGGAGATTGGTTATTAACACAATAAGTGGTGGTCCCCACCCGGCATACAGAAGCTGGGGGGAAATGGAGTCATATGCTAGTTCTATCAGGCATGCGGACTTCGAATGTTGTAGTAATTGCGAAGACGGAACCCCGGTGAAACAACAAAAGATAATATTTGATGATATTGTGTTCAGGAGCTGAGACGCCGATAAGGTCGAAGCCCCTACAATCGACCCACTAGTCATATCTGCCCAGGTAGGTCCCGCTTGGATGAAGAGGATCCTGGTTGACAATGGAAGCTCTGTGAATATCTTGCTTAAACGGGCTTACGAATTAATGAAAATGGAGACAAAGGATTTGAAACCCTGTTTATCCAGAATCCACGGTTTCAATGGAAGTGCCACGATACCCATCGGAATAACTGAACTCCCAGTTGAGTTAGGCGTTGGAGAACGTCGGAGGGTCCGAATGTTACAGTTTGTTGTGCTAGAAATTGATTCACCGTATAATGCGTTTTTGGGTCGACCAGCCCTAGCTGAGTTCAGGGCGGCCATCGCCCCATGTGTCTGACTCTGAAGTTTCCCACTGATCAGGGAATTGGAGTCGTTCAAGGAGACCAGGCCACGGGAAGGGCCTGTTATGTTGCGGAGCTGCGCGGGGCGCAACGTAAAGAGAAGGGAAAGGGCGTAGAGGAATCTCTCTGCGTCCGTTCTATCGATAATTGACAATTGATGCCTGGGCCTCGGCCCGGGCACCACGACCAATTCCTGAAAGACCTAGACCCTAGGGACAACGAGGATAAAGACGAATCTACGGAGAGTCAAGCTTCTCCAGCCGAACTGACTGTGGACGTCCCAATCAGTGAGGATGATGATTCAAAGATGCTGAAAGTTGGGTCTCAACTGAACAAGCAGACACAGCAGGAATTGGTCGAGTTTCTTCAGGCGAATCTCGACGTCTTCGCCTGGACACACTCTGACATGTGTGGAATCTCACCGAGCATTGCAAGTCACTCCCTGAATATAGATCCGCGACATGTCCCAGTAAAGCAGAAAAGGCGCGGTATGGATCCAGAGAGATCTGCCGCCCTTAAGGAGGAGGTTGATAAACTGCAATCAAACGGGTTCATTTGAGATGCCTTGTATCCAGAATGGGTATCCAACCCTGTACTGGTTCGGAAACCAAACGGAAAATGGAGAACCTGCGTTGATTACTCTGACCTAAACAAGGCCTGTCCAAAAGATAGCTTCCCACTTCCGCGAATCGATCAGCTCGTAGATTCAACGGCCGGACATGAGCTACTATCCTTTATGGATGCTTATTCCGACTACAACCAAATACCCATGCATTTACCTGATCAGGAACATACCAGCTTCGTGACCGATCTGGGACTCTATTGTTACAAAGTCATGCCATTTGGTCTAAAGAACGCTGGAGCAACATACCAACGCTTAGTCAACCGGATGTTCGCCGATCAGATCGGGAAGACCATGGAGGTTTACGTGGATGACATGCTGGTGAAGTCCCGATTCTCCACAGACCACGTCAGAGATTTGAATTCAATATTCAGCATCCTCCGGGAATACGGAATGAAGCTCAACCCGCTCAAGTGTCACTTCGTCGTCGCATCCGGAAAATTCCTTGGGTTCATCGTCAATGCTCGAGGGATAGAAGCGAATCCTGAGAAGATCTGGGCTATAAGAAATTTGCAAACCCCTAGAACCATAAAGCAAGTCCAGAGTCTCAACGGAAAGGTTGCAGCATTGAGCAGGTTCATTTCAAAGTCCACCGATAAATGCATTCCTTTCTTCGACCTGATCCGGAATGGAAAACGAAACTTTGAATGGACCACGGAGTGTGAAGGCGCGTTCTGATCACTAGTTCAACATCTCTCCACACCTCCGATCTTGTCAAAACCAGTTGACCACGAGCAACTATATCTCTACCTGGCAGTATCAGAACATGCGATTAGTGCTGCCCTAGTTCGAGAAGAAGACAAAGTGCAAAACCCGGTCTACTATGTTAGTAAGCGGCTAACAGGAGCTGAAAGAAATTATCCAAGACTGGAGAAACTGGCCTATTGCTTGGTCATTGCCTCAAGAAAGCTCCGCCCTTACTTCCAAGCTCATCCGCTTACTGTGTACACCGACCAGCCGTTACGACAGGTCCTCACATGGCCTGAGACGTCCGGTAGGTTACTCAAGTGGAACATTGAGCTAAGCCAATTTGATATCGCATACGCTCCGCGGAGAGCCATTCAAGGACAAGTCCTGGCAGATTTCATAGCTGAATTCACCGTTCCAGAAAACTTGCCCGAGACCAGTGAATCCCCCGAATACATCTGGAAGCTGTATACTGATGGTGCGTCAAATGACCGGTGTTCGGGCGCTGGGGTTGTACTTGAGACTCCCGAGGGCCGATCCATATGTTATGCTTTGAAGTTCGACTTTCGTGCAACTAATAATGAAGCTAAATATGAAGCCCTCCTAACCGGCCTAAAACTTGCCAGAGACTTGAGAATTATCGCTGTGGAAATTTATTGCGATTCACAATTAGTGGTATGTCAAGTACGAGGAGAATATCAGGCAAGAGACCGAAGACTGGCTGCTTACCTGGCCCGAGTTCAGGAAATACTAAACCAGTTTGATTATTATGCCATCTATTATGTGCCTCGAGAGCACAATCAGAAAGCCGATTCACTGGCAAAGTTAGCCAGCACAGGTGAAGCGCAGCAAATGAGACTTGTCCCTATTGAAACTTTGGCCTCCCCGAGCATCGATCGGATAGAAATGAACGCTGTATATGAAACCGCTCCCATTAGAGAATCTTGGATGACTCCGTATCGGAATTACATTGAGAATGGGACGTTGCCTAAACCTAGAAATGAGAAGAGACAAATCCAGCGGAAAGCTTCGCGGTTCGTCATCCAAAACGGAGTCATGTACAGGAGAGGTTATTCCGTTCCTCTCCTCAGATGTATCGCCCACGAGGAAATCAAACGAGTGTTACATGACGTACACGAAGGAGAGTGTGGCGATCATACCGGAGGACAAGCTCTCGCTAAGAAGATACTCCGATATGGGTACTACTGGCTGACAGTGAACCGAGATGCGGCGAACTATGCCTGGAAGTGCGATAAATGCCAGATACATGCCCGAATTCCAAGAGCTCCGCCTACTGAAATAACCCAAATGGTCAGTCCCTGGCCATTCGCAATGTGGGGCATCGATATCATCGGCGCTTTACCTTTGGCGAAAGGCGGTGCGAAATACTCCATCGTTGTCGTTGACTACTTCACAAAGTGGGCTGAGGCCGAAGCCCTTGCAACCATTACGACAAAGAAAGTGATAAACTTCGTGGTTCGCAACATCATCTGTCGATTTGGACTCCCGCATACCATCATCACTGATAACGGAGCCCAATTCGAGAGTGCGGAATTCAAAAATTTCTGTCAACGGTTTCATATCCACAAAAAGTTCTCGGCTGTCGCACACCCTCAAGCGAATGGACAGGTTGAAGTTGTCAATAAAGTTATAAAATCAATCCTGAAGAAACGATTGGAAAAGGCTGGGGGCAAGTGGGTCGATGAACTTCCTATGGCGTTATGGGCCTATCGAACGACTCACAAAACCGCGACCGGACACACTCCGTTTTCCCTATCTTATGGCTCAGAGGCTGTTATTCCGGTCGAAACGGAAGTGTTTTCTCATCGCGTGACTTACTATGATCTGAAAACGAACGCTATACTTCTGGCCGAATCTTTGGATCTATTGGATGAAAAACGGGAAGAGGCTGATCTGAGAGCAGCCGCACATCGAAGTCGAGTCGCCCGACTATACAACACCAAAGTTCGACCTCGAACCTTTGAACTCGGCAACCTCGTGCTCAAGAGAGTCTACCCCGTTCCTTCACACATGAAGACGAACTGGGAGGGCCGTATGTGATTACACGAAGACTCGGAGATGGCACGTTCAAGCTGTCGACCGTTGACGGTCTCGATTTGCCGAGGGCTTGGAACAGCGAAAGTCTCCGTTGCTATTACATATGACAGGCTTTATTTATTTCATTCTATTTAGCAATTTGTTTCTACATTTCGAAATTTGAATTTTGTAATAAGGCAACTGACTTTGCCGCATTTTCTTATTTCAGCAATAAAATGCCACTTCTTCGAGCCAGAGCTGTGATTCATTAAGTACGATATACGACATCACGATGCACGAAGAGCTAAATCCCATCACGCTATGGGACTTATTCAAATGGAGAGTGGCTGTGATATGACCGGCCACTCACTAAGTGAAACCCGAGCTCGGGGGCAAGCCATTACACCAATATTGATGGAATTGACACACGACAATCCTGCAATCGACTCCGTATTCCCAGAGTGCGAAGCGAAGTATAAACATTCAAATCCGTGTTCCTAGAGTGCGAGACGGAGTATAAACATTCGACTCCGTATTCCCAGAGTGCGAAGCGGAGTATAAACATTCAACTCCGTGTTCCCAAAGTGCGAGACGGAGTATAAACATTCAACTCCGTGTTCCCAGAGTGCGAGACGGAGTATAAACACTCGACTCCGTATTCCCAGAGTGCGAAGCGGAGTATAAACATTCAACTCCGTGTTCCCAGAGTGCGAGACGGAGTATAAACACTCGACTCCGTATTCCCAGAGTGCGAAGTGGAGTATAAACATTCAACTCCGTGCTCCCAGAGTGCGAGACGGAATATAAACATTCAACTCCGTGTTCCCAAAGTGCGAAACGGAGTATAAACAACCAACTCCGCATTCCCAGAGTGCGAAGCGGAGTATAAACATTCAACTCCGTGCTCCCAGAGTGCGAGACGGAGTACAAACATCAGTCAACTCCGTGTTCCCAAAGTGCGAACAACCGCTTGCGAGATGACTTATATCTCCGGAGTGTGGATGAAACGATTCATGAGAGAACAAATGTAGTTCGACCACTCGGTCCTCGCTTGGTGCAATCACAGGCTGATCATCACAACTTAACCCTGGAACTGGGGGCAGAGGCAAATGTTAATCATTACCCGAAACTGTACGATGTTCAGCTCCGATACGATCCCCTATCACAACTCAAGTCCGAGATTTCCATACTTAACAAGCAAAATGAGCTATTCTTGAAACAATAAAATAATGCAAGTACACCGGACCGAAGTTCGAACACTGCAATATTCAAGCATAGAAAGGAACATAAGCTGAAACTAGAAGACAAAATTTTATTTTCAACTAAATCAAAGGCAACGGTTCATACATGAGCCTTTCCAAAATACTCCTACTTGTAGGGGCCGAACCCGCATCTAAACACGGCCTACAAAAAGGGAAAAAAGAAAAGTGACAAAATCCCTGACTGCTAAAAAAGAAAAATATGCCTAAAAGGAGTGTTTAGTCCTTCTGCTTCCTCAACTTCTTCTTCCTCGAGGAGCTACTGGAGTCACCAGTACTCTTTCGCTTGGAACCTTTCTCCTTAGACAGGCTCCTCTCGGGTGAAGGCATAATGTCGACGTCCTCGTCCGAGCTGGACTCTATGGGAATGCTTCCCACAGGAGGAGTTGGAGGAACAGAATCCGCAGCCGGAGGAGGGACTGTTACACTAGTATCAATAAGCGTGCCCCCAGGAGACACAATCATAAGAGGAGTGGGGCACTGTGTTGCTGCTCCGCCATCTACGCTGCCGCCATGCGCCGCGGCCGCCATCTCGGCATTAATCTCGGCCAACATCGCTGCTTCCCGTTGTGTTCTGGCCTCGCTATGGGTTGTGATAGTCTGAGTTGAAGTGTCAAAAGTAGATGAGAATTCACCCAGGCCAAACGGCAGGTCCGCAAAAGGATCACTCTGACGGCCGAGGAGCTCGTTTATCATCTGTTCATCGAAAGAAAGTGAGCTCCCCTGCGTTACTCCGACTGGTGCCATTGCCGCGACGGAGGTCGCCTCAGAAATGATGGCTTCTGGCACTTGGCCTGGTTCTTGGGCGGTGAAAGGCGCAGCTGGTGTAACTTCCGTCACTGATCAAAGAAAAAGAACATGTCGTTAATGTACACTTCGACACAGACCCTTCAATCCAAGTATACAAGAGGTTAGTTCAGGGTACCTTCCTCGGTTTGGCTCGGGGTCGTCTGAACGACTTCGGAAGGATGCTCCTTAATAGGAGATAGATGCGGTCGGTCTGGATCATATGCCGGAATAGGCTGGGAGTCGATCATAGGAGTTGGCTCAGATTGAGATGACACGATTATCTCAGAACTTGTAACATGGTGCTCTGCACCAGAGCTTTCTCCGACGTCCTGAGTCTGGGCACCAAGCCTCTCCTTATCGTGGGAAATCATGGAGTCATGGAGAACCTTCTTTTCGTCATCATTGAGGATGCGGTTCTCCAGCTCGAATTCATCAAGGGCTTCATCAGGGTGCCCAGACTTCTCCTCATCAACCAGTAAGTTCCAGGCGTTATAGAGATGCGTGGGGTAATCGTCAAGCCATGTCAAATCTCGGTGCCTTAGCACATTGGCATTGTAAGTGACGAGTAGCTCTTCTACCTCGGCCTTAATCCTAGCCTCCGCCTGCCGTACCTTCTCATCAACCCCAGCCTTAGCTTCGCGAGCTTGTTGCATAGCCGCTTCCTTCTCCCTTCGGAGCGTCACTGCCTGATCACAGGCCTCCTGCGCAGAGACATTGGCTGTGTCTTTCTCCTTCGCCATCTCGGAGAACTTTGATTTCAGCTCATTAAGCTCCTTAAGAGCGGCATCCCTCTCGGCGGTAATGGTGGTGTTCCTATGACCCATGTCCTCGATGGCGGTGTAATGCTCTTACTTCATCCTGGTCATGGCAGCATTTACTTCATCAACCTTTTTTAGGGCCTCCATTTCAGATTTACGAGAAGACTCAGCCTCCGCGTTGAGCGCTTTTATGATTCGGTCATTGTGACCCAACTCCTTCTCAAGCTTCTCAATGGTGACGCCCCGATCGAATGCCACTTTTGACGCTTTCCTCGCGGCCCGTCCCCATTCCCTGTACTGGAAGAAGATGTCCGCAACATAATCATGGATAGTGGTTTCAGCGGTTGGCGGAATTCTCCTCAAGTGCAGAGGGAAGACATAACCATCAAAGTAGATGTCGGGAAATTCCTTCCTCATCTGTGCCAATTTAAGCGCTCCTTCACTGGACGCATCAGTCGGGACCGGTGTGGTAGCCGAAGAGGTGGCTATTTCAGTCCTGCGCGGAGGATCGGGCCTCGAAGCTTGAGAAGGTGGCCTAGGCCGTGAAGTTTCAGGAGGACGAACAACTGCTACCGTAGGAGGTGCGGAGGTCCTGGGAGGAGGAGAGCGAGATCGGGATCGATGAACGTATCCCCTGTCTTTGTCAGACCTTTCCTGACCAGAGTGTCCTGAGTCGTAATCCCTCTCACCCTCTCTCCTGCGTGGCTCATGATAACGGCGCTTGTTGCGCAAACTACCAAGCACAGAACTTTGCCCAGACATCGTACCTGAAAAGCAAACCACGAAAAATCAGTAGCCGTTTGCAATATGTTGTTTACGGTTAGGAAAATGTGTTGTGCCGTGAAGAGTGTGTGAATGTGTAACACCCCGGACCAACCAGAAGTGTCAATCGCACTGGCAGGAAGAGACTCGCTAACATCGACGATATGTCGCGGTCCACCCAATTCAACGTCGTGTTGCTCGGGCTCGATGTCCGGGATTGGAGGGTCAGCAGGCCCTTCGAATTGATTTTCAGCTTGCAGGGAGGGTGCTTCCGTAATTCTAACTCCTGGAAGAGGACGGTGTAAAACCACAGACTTCCGCCTCCTGGACTTAGGCTGTTTTGAGGCCACTGCTTGGCCTTTCCTCTTTGCATCGGAATCCGGGGTTGCATTAGCGGGTCCGACCAACGGTTCCTCGTCGGTATGAGTTCTTTCGGAATCGGGTTCCTCAATTATCACAACCCTGGGTTTCTTCCGCTTGACCTTTTCTCTGGAGACGGTCTTTAATGCACCATCGAGCCTTATGCTCTGCCTCCGCCCGATCAACCCAAGAACTCTAAGGTTCTGGTCCGTCAGTAGCAACTCGATATTCCTTTCTTCGCTAGGGATTTCTTAAAGGACACGAACTATCTCTTTATAGTAGCCACCTTCAGGTCGCTGGATTATTGCTGAAAGAAAAGGAATAGGAGATATGAGTTTAGTTTCATTCAAAAATTGCCCCGTCAATTACTTGGGGAAAAGACAATGCTTACGTCTAAACAGCCATCTTCTGGCAAACCCCGGCGGATATCGGACATAGAACCACTCTGACTTGAAGTAGCTCAGCCTAGTCCACGACCCCGTGACAACTTGGCAGTTTCTTACAGACTCCAAGAATGTAAAAGATGGGATGTCAGTTCGACTTTTGAAGTTGAAGAGGTATCTTATCTCGGTCGGGCGGGGAGGTCGGTAGAGGTATTCCATAAATGCGATGAACAGGCCATTGAGTGAAGCATATCCATTCGGATGTAGCTGAGACGGAGCAATATCCAGGTAAGCCAACACCTCTCTTATATAATCGTTGAACGGAGGAAGTGTACCGGCTGCACATGCAAGTCGATTAAAGGTAGTATACCCCTCCGGGGGATTGTGTGATCTGTCATCCGGTCCAGGCAACATTACATCGTCCAACGATAAGCCATGCCTCAAGCATATTCTCCCTAGCATATCTTCAGAGATGTTGGACGGGACAGAGTCAGGTGGACTATTAATGAAGGACGCATCGGGCAACTCATCCGGAGCTGGACCAATAGCTTCGGCCTCGATGTCCGGAATCTCAAGTCTGGGAGGGATAAGATTCTGAGTTTCTTGCTGCTGCGGACTTGATGGTTCCATAACTAGCTAACTCACGAGAAATCATCGTTAGACGATAAACTGCCCGTGCATTCCCCAGTGTAAAGTGTATGAATGTGTTGTGCAGTACAAGTGTTGTACATGACTTGAGCAAATTATGTGGAATTAAAGAAAATATGCAAACGACGAAACTTTGGAAGCCAGACCGGAAATGACCGTCATCGCTGACCGTCACGACCGCGCCTTCCAGAAACTGTCGTTCGATCCAAGTTAAAGGTCCATTATACTTTGCTGAGTTACGGTTCCGTCTACGAGCTTCAAAGGGCAATCAGATGTGCAGTGTTGTAATCAAGTTCGATTATGCAATGCGGAAGCTCGTAGGAATTAGGTGTGTAGTTTAATTGTTAAATCCAGATATGCAGGAATGAAGTTCGTCGGAATCGTGTTCTCAAGTGCTTAGGATTTCATATCCATCAAAGGAAGGTTTCGAATCGATACCAAGAGTTATGTTTCGAATCGATCATTGGCAGTCTGGTTCGTATCGATCGCAGTATGTGCGCTTTCGTATCGATCGTTGGGAATCTGGTTTGTATCGATCGCAATAGATACGCCTCCGTAGCGATCGTTAGTGACCTAGGTTCGAATCGATCGGTAGGGGCTTAGCTTTGCATCGATAGCGCTCGAATCGATACTTTTTGCATCGATCGCAGGGGCAGACTTCGTATCGATCCAAAAGCTAAGGACTCCAAAGTAATCATTGACTTGTTGTCAGCTACTCCATGTCGATACGACCCATCTCCACAACCATCAATACGAAAAACGCATCGTCTCCACATCAAAACCTCCTGCTAATCGATACGAACCCCAGGAAGAACACCATCGGTTTGATCAATTCGAACATGACTCCCATGTCGATTCGGAATCGCCTCTTCCACTCTTTCTTCTCCAACCTGCCAAAAAGCGCCATGGCCATCACATCTTCGGGCCAGATCTGGTTTTACCAGTCGCCAGAAGAGGAGATTGATGGAGAAAGAATGGATCCATGGCAACGTTATCATTTAGATTCGCAGTTGCCTACCTAGTTTGAAGCTTGGATTCGAAGATCTGGAGGAACGAATTTGATCGAATCGAAAGTGTGGAGTTGTTATCTCTTCCCGAATCGATCGCAAGAGGCTAAAGGAAACAGTAAAAACAGAAAGTGAAAAAGTGAAAAATGGGCTAAGTCCCAGGTATTTATATGGAGTCCAGGGTGGAACCGAGTCGATTCGGCTCCCAGTCAACCTGACCGGTCGCAACCGGTCAAATGTCGCGTCGAGGCGAAGGTCCGTTTCGAACCCACCAGACATCCTCGATTCGAGATGCGCAGAGAAGCTACCTGAAGATAATGGACCCCATCGATTCGAAGCACGCGCCCTTATCGAAGCAGGCTTATCGATACGATCACAGAATTCATACCTGTTATAATCACTCAATATGAATAATCATTTCGTATCCATCGGGTCAGCCTGCGTCGATACGAAGAAAGGTTTTCCAACTTTTATCATCGATTCACAGCAGGACATATCTGCCGATATGAACACGATATTCGTATCTATTAGAATCTATCAATACGAATAATGATTTCGTATCCATCAAAGATCATCGATGCGAGTCAGAATCCAACCCAAATTGTGTCACTCGGTACGAATTATCATCTCGTGTCCATCAAGTCTACCCGCATCAATACGAAGAAAAGCTTTCCAGCTTTCAAACGACGATTCATAAAAGGACCAACACAAGAGGTTGGCTCAAGGCGGTCACCAGACATCGTTTCAACACGAATTTCGAATCGATTCGAGAGAAAATCGGTGCAAGATTCAACAACGACCTAGACTAACGACGAGTCGCAAACTTGCAGCTTTTCAAAGCACGTCATGTTTTCACAAGACGTACTTTGGGGGGCAAATGTTATCCCGACTTTTGGCAAGGCCAGGACACCAAGGAACCAACTAGAGAACAAGTATGGCTTGTCATGGATATCGCTGAATTTTGTCCGAATCCGAATCAAGCTACAATGGATATGACATGACTAGGAGAGCAAGGTGAACCAACGTTCCAATTTTCAAGTCAATCCGAGTTCATAGGCTCAAGTTGTGATGGATACAAAGTTGGAAAGAGAAGCGTGTTTTCGTATCCACCAGAAGGCCCTATTTCGTATCCATCCGGAGCAGTGGTTCGTAGCGGTGAAGTTAGTCATGTTTCGGATCCATCGAGTTCGTATCGATGGACTTCGTGCCCTTCAATAGTCCTCACTTCGTATCCATCTGTTTCGTATCGATCAGAGTGACCAGGTCCACGTGTTAATGAACTCCGCATCGATCAATCTCCAGCCAGAGGGGCTCGTTCGAACCCATCAGAGAAACGTCTGCTTCGTAACGATCGCCCCGCGTCAACCTCGTATCCATCAGTCCATGTCTACCTCGTATCCATCAGTCCATGTCTACTTCGTGTCCATCAGTCCATGTCTACTTCGTGTCCATCAGTCCATGTCCATTTCGTATCCACCAGAGAGCCTTGCTTCGAACCCGTGACCCATGACTTGTTCGTATCCAACGAGTCAACCAACTAGGATGACGTGTCATCCATCGAAGTAAATAGGGTGAAATATATGGAGTCGAAGCGGTCAGTACGAAGTGAAGGCCGGATCGAAGCGAAGCGCGCGCGCCACATCATCTTGAGAACACGCGCGGTCATTGACGCGAGGTGATGGAGTCGAAATCATGGACACGAACCAGACAGCCTTCGAGAAATCTCAGTTCGTATCGACCATATCTTCCAATCCACTGATCCAAATCCAATGATATTTTCAGGGAAGCTTGCATGCATACTGAGGATCGTGTCCACCAAATTTGAGCTCAATTGGAGATCATCTTGATCGACACGAAACGACTTCGTATCGATCACAGATCGACTCGAAACTTTCTGGAAACGGTCGAATGGGTCCCCTCACGTGCCAGACCAAGTCTCCCGTAGTTTGAGCGAGATTTGAGCCTCCTACGCCTATAAATAGAGCCCCAGAACCAACAGAAAAAGGATCTTTTTTCTCTGAAGCGTCCAGACTCTGCCGGATTGAGATTTGCATCCTACTTTTGCTGTCAATTTCGAATTCTAATCTGTAATCCGCTGTTCATTGCTGTAACCGCTTGTAATCATTGAAAGAGAATCAATAAAATCATCAAAACTTCATAGTGGACGTAGGCCATACGCCGATCCACTCTAAATTGCTTGTCTGTGCATTTTACATTTCTGTTTGTTGGAGTTTTTGTTAGATAACCTCTGTTTTACATTTATAATCTTCATTTTATCTCTTCAAATAACTCCCGAAGAGTGTTGTGCCCATTTTTGGTACAAACAATTATGACCAACACCTTTTAATTTGTCACATAAATTTTTGATTTTGGCAAGATATTCTCTCATTGGCATATCATTTTTCTTTGCATTTTGTAATTCCCTTCTATATTGCATGACTTTTGCTGCTGATTGCGAACTGAAAATGCGTTCGATTGCTGACCATATCTCATAAGAGATGTTGCATCCAACCATTTGTGACAGTAAGCTCTGACTAATTGAAGACAATAGCCATGATGATAAGAGATTATCCTGTTTTTGGTCATGTTTGTAGTCTGGATTGCTAACAGTCTTGCTTTCTTTGTCAGTTATTGTTAGCGCCAAAATTGGTCACTAACCCCCAAATCCAGATGAAAGCACCAAATACCAGTCACAGCTCATTGATAGAATGTATGTAGAGAGTAATAATGTGAAGAACAGTTAAAACTGAAATGAAAGCAGTAAAGAACAACAGATTTTATAGTGGTTCGGCTAACTCCGGCCTACGTCCACTCCAGAAGTTTGCTTTTTATTGCTGTAATAATCGATTACAGTTACAAAATGGCAGAGTTGCCTTAGCCATAGAAAAGAGAAAGTAAGAGAGTAGAAAGAAGATCCCCCATCTGGAGACCCACATGCTGTATTTATAGGCAAAACCAGGTTGTTGGGCCTCCCGAGTAGTTTGGGCCCATCAAGATCATAGCCGAACCCTACTTCATTATGTCAACCGATCCTGAGCAGTTGGTATGCCGAACGTTGGGAGGTGCGAGGTGCCGAGGTACCGAGGTACGGAGGTGCGAGGTACCGAGGTATGGAGGTGCAAGGTACGGAGGTGCGAGGTACCGAGGTATGGAGGTGCGAGGTACGGAGGTGCCAGGTACCGAGGTATGGAGGTGCGAGGTACCGAGGTATGGAGGTGCGAAGTACGGAGGTGCGAGGTGAAATGTACCGAGGTGAGGTATGCCGAACGACCCATCCAATGCCGAACGCTCCCTAATGCCGAACGATCCATCCAATGCCGAACGAGATTTATGCCGAGCACTCCATTCAATGCCGAACGATACTTAATGCCGAACCTCCATCATGCCGAACCATGTCTGATGCCGAACAGTTTCTAATGCCGAGCGCCCATCATGCCGAACGATCTCTAATGCCGAGCGCCTCTAAATGCCGAGCGCTCCTGGATGAGCGCTACTGAATGTCGAGCGCTCCTGGATGCCGAGCGCTACTGAATGTCGAACCTCCATCATGTCGAACCACTCATGTACGTCGAACACTCTATTCATGCCGAGTACTCTTGAATGCTATTCGAACGTGAATGCCAGATGAACCATTTGTGCCGAACCTCCATCATGCCGAACCATTGATCAACCTTTATCCAATCATATTTCCATCTTCCAAGCACGTTGCGTCATCCATCCATCCAGTCGACCGAATCCATCGTACTCTAGCCTCGATGAACATGCAGTTGATTAAGTTAAACCTGTTTGTCCGTGACCTTGCCAAAAAGCGGGTTAACACTTGCCTCCCAAAACATGCCTTGCTTTGAAAGGTGTGTTTTGAATAGCCTCAAATCCAATATCCTAAGTACGTGTGTTATCCACATCCATACTTTCCGATTCATAATCCAATCCATTACCAAGCCATCTTATCCGAGTGCCATGGCCATATTCTGATCCATTTCCGCGACTGTTCCGAGTCGATGTCCGATTCCGAATCCAGTGACCAAATCCATATCCATTTGAAATCGACAACCAGGTTATAGTCCATCCATTTTCAATAACCAATAACCACATTCATGATCTCTCCGGGTTGATATACGAATCCGGGACCGCTCCGGGTCCTTGTCCGAATCCTTAGCTATTCATAGCTAACATCCAAATCCGTAACCTCTCTGGGTTCTTGCCAAGCGCAATCCACACTTGACGACCTATTGTTAAGTAATTCCATGGTGTTCATGGTCCAGTGTCCCTGAACGTCGAATAATACCGTGGCTTAAGTCCTAAGCCGAATCCTGGTCACTCCGGACCCTTGCCGAGCATTGTCCATACTCGACGACCTGAAATAGTAACCGATAACATGGGGGCCTAAGTCCTAGGCCGAGTCCTGGTCTCTCCGGACCCTTGCCGAGCATAGTCCATACTCGACGTCCTGAATAAGTCGATTTGCCATGCTTGGACAAAGCGACTTACCCCTTGCCAGGTATGATCCATACCTGACGATCATTTACCAAAAGCCAGATAAAAATCCAATCAAAAGCCAATCCGAAACACAGATCAAATCAGGAAACAAAAAATCCATATCAAAAATCCAAACCAATATCCAAACCAGAAATCAATCATCCAAATAAAAGTCCAAATCAAAAGAAAAAACCAAAAGACAAACAAAACCAGGAGTTCAAACCAAACCAAGAAAAAGCAAATGTCCAAAGTGAAAAAGAAAAGGCAACTTTCACAAACTAGAGCATCGCGGTTTGTCATCATCTCAGAGCATGCCTAGGGGCTATCTCCGTCCCCATACATGTGTAAGTGACTCGGCCATTTGCTCAAAGTTTGCTACTTATTTCATATTACCCCTGTCAATTGATAACCAATCGACCATCATTCCTGGGCCTCGTGCCATGGTTGTTTGAGGTGGACGGTGGTCGCTCCTGTTCCACCGCTGCATTCCGAGCTCCAACATATTCTCTCAACTGTCCATTCCTTACATGCTCCTCAATTATGTCCTTCAGATGCCTGCAGCTGTTGGTATCATGCCCATCCAAGTCGTGAAAAAGACAGTGCCTTCCTGACGCCCTTTCACGTTCCGAAGGTTCTCTCCTAGCTGGCCTTCGGTTGGGAAGGCGATTCCGAGTCTCCATGAATATCCGTTCCAACGTCTCGTTTAATCCCGTGTAAGTGGAGAATTTTGGCTCTCTCCACCGCTTCCTAGCTTTTCCTAAATCATCATCCAGCTTCCGTTTTCCTTTATCTTTATCCAAGCCTCCGCTGGATGGCCCTCCATCATCAGCCGCGTTCACCTCCTTTAATTTCATATCTGAGCATGCATCTTCCTGCCGAAGGAATCTCTCAGCTTCGTAAAAGAATTCCCCGAGATCCATTGGTGGGTCTCGTATTAGAGATACCTTGAAATCTGAATTCTCTCTGATCCCTGACACCGCTGCCATTAGGACCATCGATGGATCCGGTCGATCCACCGAAGCAACCTCCGCATTGAACCGAGTTAAGAAAGCCCTGAGTGATTCCTCCGTCCTTTGCTTTACTTATGTCAACGTCATTACATTCTTCGGCCTCTTGATATGAACCCGAAATTGCTTCAAAAACCTGTCCACCAATTCTGTCCATGTCCCGATAGATCCTTCTACTAGCTGCCTAAACCACATAGCAGCTATATCCGTTAAGTACAAAGGGAAACATCGGGCCATAACTTCCTCCGATGCGCCCAGCACTTCCATGTGTCTTGTGTATCTCATCAAGTGATCAGTTGGATCAGCTTTGCCATTGTATACCTCCACGTTAGGTAGCTTAAACTCTGGTGGATTCCGAGCTATCCTGACTTCACGAGTAAACAGACTCTTGTTCACTCCATCCAAATCTCTATTGGTCAAACCTCCGCGCATAGTTCGCCTGATAATCTCAGCTAATCCAGCATTGTCCGTCAAGGGATGCCCTCCGAGTTCCCGAGGGAATTCTGGTACATACTCTTCATCTCTTGCTCTTACATTCCTGCCAGCATCCTGTTGCATGGTGTTAGTTGGAACCCCTCCATGAACTGGTTCAACATTATCTGATGGTGCGCCCCCGAGTCCAGCTCCATCCGGATTGTTAGTTGTATGTTGATTGGGGGTTGTCCCCTGCTGAACCATTCCCTCTGCTTGCTGGTTGAGCGCTTCTGATCTGGCTCCATGGATCTGAGCCCCCGCATTTCCTACTTGCGTAAATTGTCTGAGAAGAGCCTGCATCATCTCTTCTTGTCTTTTCATCATGACTTCCATTTCCTCTCTGGTGATGTAGATGGATGCTTGACCTGCTCCAGCTCCAGAGGAAGCCTCTTGACTTCCCTCCTGATTGCCCCTTTCTGTCACTTGCTTT
Source organism: Allium fistulosum (assembly GCA_030737815.1). NCBI lineage: Eukaryota > Viridiplantae > Streptophyta > Magnoliopsida > Asparagales > Amaryllidaceae > Allium > Allium fistulosum. The sequence goes on along the minus strand of CM060902.1, from coordinate 269,319,430 downwards.
CTTGTTGATGGCCTAGCCATTGCTTTCTAGAGTCCAAGTTCCTAACTCCAAAATTCCCGAGTGTTTCAATTCTCAGTAAAAGCACCAAAGTGTTAGCGCCAAAATTGGTCACTAACCCCCAAATCCAGATGAAAGCACCAAATACCAGTCACAGCTCAGAGATAGAATGTATGTAGAGAGTAATAATGTGAAGAACAGTTAAAACTGAAATGAAAGTAGTAAATAACAACAGATTTTATAGTGGTTCGGCTAACTCCGGCCTACGTCCACTCTAGAAGTTTGCTTTTTTTTGCTGTAATAATCGATTACAGTTACAAAATGGCAGAGTTGCCTTAGCCTTAGAAAAGAGAAAGTAAGAGAGCAGAAAGAAGATCCCCCATCTGGAGACCCACATGCTGTATTTATAGGCAAAACCAGGTTGTTGGGCCTCCTGAGTATTTTGGGCCCATCAAGGTCATAGCCGAACCCTACTTCATTATGTCGACCGATCCTGAGTAGTTGGTATGCCGAACGTTGGGAGGTGCGAGGTACCGAGGTATGGAGGTGCGAGGTACGGAGGTGCGAGGTACCGAGGTATGGAGGTGCGAGGTACCGAGGTATGGAGGTGCGAGGTACGGAGGTGCGAGGTACCGAGGTATGGAGGTGCGAGGTACGGAGGTGCGAGGTACCGAGGTATGGAGGTGCGAGGTACCGAGGTATGGAGGTGCGAGGTGCGGAGGTGCGAGGTACGGAGGTGCGAGGTGCAATGTACCGAGGTGAGGTATGCCGAACGACCCATCCAATGCCGAACGCTCCCTAATGCCGAACGATCCATCCAATGCCGAACGAGATTTATGTCGAGCGCTCCATTCAATGCCGAACGATACTTAATGCCGAACCTCCATCATGCCGAACCATGTCTGATGCCGAATAGTTTCTAATACCGAGCACCCATCATGCCGAACGATCTCTAATGCCGAGCACCTCTAAATGCCGAGCGCTCCTAGATGAGCGCTACTGAATGTCGAGTGCTCTTGGATGCCGAGCGCTACTGAATGTCGAACCTCCATCATGCCGAACCACTCATGTACGTCGAACGCTCTATTCATGCCGAGTACTCTTGAATGCTATTCGAACATAAATGCCAGACGAACCATTTGTGCCAAACCTCCATCATGCCGAACCATTGATCAACCTTTATCCAATCATATTTCCATCTTCCAAGCGCATTGCGTCATCCATCCATCCATTCGACCGAATCCATCGTACTCTAGCCTCGACGAACATGCAGTTGATTAAGTTAAACCCGTATGTCCGTGACCTTGCCAAAAAGCGGGTTAACAGTTATCATGATTGGTGGTATGATCTTGGTTCCAACAACATAATCATGTAAGTCATATCCTTTCAAAGCTATTTCGACTTGATATTTCCATAAAACATAATTGTCTTCATCTAATGGTGTTGTGATAACTTGTCTTTTAGGTTTGATCAAGATCAGATCCGAATTTTGGGGATTCCTGGACTGGTTGCCTGAAGTGGCTGACGTCATTTCTTCTTCATCAAGTGCCATGGTGATTCAATAATCTTGAAATGCCGGTTTCTTGGGTGAAAAGAATAACTGACAGGAATATTGGCGTGGCTATTTGAGAATAGCAGCCAAGAAACAAGAAATGATGGAAATTCAAACTGCTTGTGATAGGTGTATATTACTGTTTCATGAAGAAGCAGTAATATGCATGAATAGCAGTGAAGAATCTTGCAACCAGAGGAAAAAAGTGAAGATAAAATTCTGATTTCTCCTTTAGGATGGCAAGAGATGGATATATGACAGTTCTTGATGCGATCGAGAGAAAAGTATTTCTCCTCGATGATGATATTTTTCTGAGAGGAGCCAACACAACCCAAATCTTTGAATTTCTTTGATTATGATTTTAGAAAATTTGCCGCTTGGCTTTTGAAGCTCCGATACCATAAAACAAAGAATAAACGATTCTGTTCTTTATTGATGATACTTGAATACAAATAATGATACAAGGAAAATGTATTTATATACAAAGTAAATGGGCTAAATATGCGAGCCCATAGTTCTGGTAATCTCAGTTTCACAGCAGAATGGAATCATGATCGTTTATCTTGATCTATGGTTTATATTCATTAAAGCGAGATGGCACGGATTGCTACTTGTGCTTCTAGTATGCCGAGACCCTTGTATTGTTGGTTTCATTATAAAAAATCTGTTAGGATATCACAGGTTTGCAATAAATAACATGAATATCTTTAGCAACTGTGATATCGTTATTACTCTATATGTTATGTTGTCTGATTATAGTTTTCTATTTTATTTTTGAACGGCTTTTAGCGACGTTATACAGTTCATGGTTAAGCAATTAAGGGTATCGAGTGTTACAATATAAGGTCCAACTCTGGTGTAATTGTTGTGCAATTATGTTCTGTAACATATCTCCAGGTTTAAAAATGTCTTAATGCACTAATAAAACTAATAGCCTTAATTACTGATTTATATATCTTTATAATGAGATAATGTAGGAAACATACAAGCAACTTGGATCCGGAAAAATAAACCAAAAGTATCTTACACGTCACCCTATGCAACTGTGTGAGAGTTATAAGCATCGCTTACATGAAGTTACTGAAAATTGTTTCAGGTAATATTTATTGAAATAGTATACAAATTTACCGTTATATACTGTATTTTCTGGTTTCATCATACGCATTATGTGTCAAACTTTCAGTCATGTGATTGTCATTTTCAGCTTCCACTAATCCATGTAAAACAATAAAGCCTATTTCTTAATTTTTTTTTACTAAAGATAATTGAACTTTAGCAGTTTTTCTCTAATAATAGATAGATGAATACAACAAAAGGAAGAACTAAATTCACCCAAAAAACAGAAAGAAACGGTCAGGACAATTCTTTAAGCTCCTTCATCTGTCATACCTAACTAAGATAATAGTATTATGTCATGATATTTATATTAGGAGCTATTGGGTCGTTTTCCTTTACTGCAACTTAGATCAGAAAAAGGGAAAACATTAAGGAAAGAAAATGAAAATAAGTTATTTTTGAGGATGTTGCATAGAAGTAAAAGAAAATGAAAATAAGTTACCACCAAGCACTATTTAGAAATAACCGTTCTTCAAAACTTAAGTTGTGTTTGTTTACGATAGGAAATCTACTTATATTGCATAAAATTTGGTACATCATTTGCTGACAATCAGAAATTTTTGTTTAAAATATTAATCAGTAAAAACTTCAATAATAAGTACAAAAAAATACCAGTATTTATTTATTAATTAATTAAAACTTCAATGATTACCAAAACTTTCCTTATTTTGATGAAACGATCTTTGGTGCATTTATATTAAGGTTAGTTATCCGAATGAGTTCTACATCATGACTTAAACAGGTTACTTGATGCAAATATAATCTCTATCGAATATGAAAATCATCAAGATTATATTTTCAAAATTGACAAGTGTCTAAATTTTATTCGAATAGGCTTCTTTAAGCCTGTCTGTCTTTTAACTCAACTGAAAATGCATCTTGGCTAAATAAACAACAGTGTTCGATATGATAAGGACTTGCGTTTTGAAGGAAGAATGAAGCAATTTCAAAGAGAAGAAGGGAGAAGAACTAAAGACAGTGAGGAAAAGAGTGGAGAATAGAAGTAAAATGTGAAGGAAAAGGAGGAGATCAGCAAAGAAATACAAAGAGAAAGAGAAAGAGAGAGTGTGTGTGTGTGAGTGTTTTTTTTAATGACTGATTCTGTTTTTCCATTTATTAAGTAGCTTTATATAATGTCTAATAAAATAGTTGGTCATACATTTTTAGCTACTGTCATATATAAAAGAGAAACAAACAATTTGTAATAAAAGAAACAATAAAAGTTAAACTTCTTTGGCATTACAGTGTAACCAATACTGCATGTCACTCCAAATATTGATCTGGCACTTTCAACGCACTTTTCTACATATGTACTGCAGCTATTACTTGTTCTTGTGTGTGCGCCCCATTAAATTTGAGCACTTGTGTAGTGGTGCATATTTATCTGTAGGAGCATGTTGTGCAATATAAAGATTTGAGGAGAAAAATATAAACTGCTTTTATTTCTTATGATTTGAATACAGAGAGAATAGTTCAATACATGCTTGTACATGGTATTTAAACACATTTGATATAAAGACTATTGGGCCAAACTGTAGCACACAGCCCAGTCTGTTTTGTTTGATAAAGCAAGCCTCTGAGATGATACATTTTATTCCCCCTCAAACCCAACTCTCGTGCTAGGGTTTGCTATTCTCTTCGAAAACAAAAGAAATGAGACGCCACACCGGAAATCAAAAAATAGCGCAGATCTGAGAAGAAGTTGAGATCTTTACAACAACGCTAGAATAGCTTATCTGAATCTTAACAGGCTCAAGTGTATTTCATAGGACAATCTTATGAAATATTCTTGTTGCCTTCAGATGAGATAAAAGCAGCTTCCAAGTTGCTATGCATGCTAGACTTGATCAAAGATGTCATGTTGCCAAATACTCGAAGATAGAGATTTACTTTCAGAGTGCTTAGAACGGAGTCTGGGAAGATGAGGTCAATTTCCTGCTTGCTGCTTCGCATCATGCTTTGTCTGATTTTCGAGATCCGTGACTCTAAGCCTTTCTCTGAAGTGAGTAAAATTCATCTTTGACAGTGGTTTTGTTAGGATATCAGCAACTTGGTAAGTGGCAGGTTTGTGATTGATGTTTAACTTTCCCTTGGCAACTTGTTCACGAACAAAATATAAATCTAGCTCCATATGCTTGGTTCTGGAGTGTAGAACAGGGTTAGCAGTAAGGGATACCGTACTAAGATTGTCACACCATATAGTTGTCTTGCTTTCAATTTTGATCCGTAATTCATCCAGTAGAGATTCTATCCACATAGTTTCTGCCACTGCATTAGCCACACTCCTGTATTCTGCTTCTGTGCTTGATCTGGACACTGTTGTCTGTTTTTTTGAACACCATGAAACTGGATTTTTTCCTAAGAAAATGCAGTAGCCACTAGTTGATCTTCTGTCATTTATATCACTTACCCAGTCTGCATCTGCATAACCAGTAATATTAATTGTTTTACATGCTTCCATAGTTAGTCCATGATGCAATGTTCCTTTGAGATATCTTAGTATTCTCTTGACAGCTCTCCAGTGCTCATCTGTTGGGCATTGCATGAATTGGCTAACTTTATTTACACTGAATGAAATTTCTGGTCTGGTAATTGTTGCATATTGAAGTGCACCCACTATGCTTCTGTATTGGCTGTCATTTGAGATCATTTCTCCTTTAGTCTTTGATAGATGAACATTTGTTATCATGGGTGTAGAAATTGAGTTGGATTGATCCATTTTTGCTTTACTGAGAAGTTCACTGATATATTTTTTCTGACTGAGATGAATCAAAGATTTTGAGGGTCTGTTTACTTCAATTCCTAGAAAGTAGCTTAGACTTCCAAGATCTTTGATTGAGAATTCTTTATTGAGATGTTGAATAAGGTTGTTGATTTCTAGATCATCACTTCCTGTAATAATAAAATCATCGACGTAAATCAGTATATAAGTAATAGCATCAGAATTAAATTTAGTAAAAAGAGAGTTGTCAGATTTTGTGCAGTTGTAGCCCAGTCTGGATAAAGTTGTCTTTAAATTCTCAAACCAAACCGTTGGTGCTTGCTTGAGGCCATAGATTGCTTTGTTCAGCTTGCATACTAGTCTCTCATTTCCCTTCTTCTGAAAACCATGAGGTTATTCCATATAAACTTCCTCCTGCAAAACACCATTTAAGAATGCATTATTTACATCTAATTGCTTTATAGTCCAATTTCTGCATAAGGCAATACTGAGAACGATTCTGATGGTAGAGGGTTTCACAACTGGAGAAAATGTTTCAGTAAAGTCAAAACCATTCTGTTGTGAATATCCCTTTGCTACCAGTCTTGCCTTATGTTTAGAAATTGATCCATCAGCATTTCTTTTTAGTTTGTAGGTCCATTTACAGCCTACTATATTCTTATCAGTAGGTTGAGGAACAAGATCCCAAGTCTTGTTCTTCATTAGGGCATCATATTCTTCATTCATAGCTGTTCTCCATTTGTCATGTTGTATGGCCTGATTATATGTACTTGGTTCTTCATTTTCTAGAGCTACATTGTATAATTTTGGTTTGAATATACCACTCTTAGCCCTTGTAACCATATGATGTCCAGTCCTTGCAGGACTTCTTGCAGGACTTTGCTGATGATCATTGTTATCTATCTCATCCTCATGTGGCACATTAGATGATTGAGAATTATCTAATGTGTGACTTGAGTCTTGCTGCAATTGATTTTCTGGTTGTTGTATTTGGGATGATGTGTTAGATGGCTCGATTTGTCCATGACCTGGTTCTGAAGTGATCATGGTGTGTTGTGGACTTTCATGGCCTTGAGCTCTCTCTCCAGAAATGTGAGCTGCCTTATCGCTTATCACAGGTATAGATGCTAAAGAGTACTTAAAATTGTGAACCTTTTCTGTAGTCTTAACTGCAGAGTTGCTAAAGGGAAACACTTGCTCATTAAACACAACATGTCTGGATATAAATAACCTTCCATTACTAGATAAACATCTATAACCCTTTTGATTTGTAGCATAACCTAGAAACGTACATGGTGATGATCTGTAGCTCAGTTTATGAGAATTATATGGTCTAAGATACGGAAAACATAGACAACCAAATACCCTTAAACTGTGATAGTCAGGCTTGATATTATAGAGCATTTCTAATGGACTTTTTAACTTTATAATTTTTGTGGGTAGTCTATTGATTAGAAAAACTGCAGTGGCAAATGCATCAGGCCAGAATTTGAGTGGTAATGATGCATTTGCTAGCAGTGTTAAACCAGTCTCTACAATGTGTCTATGTCTCCTTTCAATTAAACCATTTTGTTCAGACGTATAAGGACAAGTTGTCCTGTGTATGATACCTTTCTCTTGAAACAATTTCTTAAGAGGTGAGAATTCTGTTCCATTGTCTGTCTGAAGTATTTTTAGTTGACAGTTAGTCTGTTTTTCTGCCTGCACTATAAATTGTTGAACTGCACAGCAAGTGTCAGATTTTGCTTTCAAAAAATATATCCACACATGTCTTGAATATGCATCAACAAAGGAAATATAATATTTGTACCCATAGTTTGTTGATATGGGTGCTGGACCCCATAAATCAGTTGCAACAAGTTCTAGTGGTTTGTTGTAACTGATTTTGGAGTCTAGAAATGGTAATTTATGACTTTTACCCATTTGACAATAAGTACAAACGTATGGGGTTGAAATATTGTTAAAAGAAATATTATTTTCATTCAACACTTGTTTAACAATATTTACATGAGGATGCCCAAGCTTACAGTGCCAAATGTCAAAATTCTTACAGTTATTCACAGTTTTGATTTCAGACATATTACACCATTTTTCTTTACATCCAGATGTTCTTGAATTATCAACATTGAAAGTATATAATCCCTTAGTTTCTCTACCCTGTAAGAGAATATCTTTAGTTAGAATATCTCTAACTAGACAGTAATGTGGAAAGAATTCAAAAAACACATTATTATCTTTAGCAAATTGTGATGCGCTTAATAGATTTTTCTTGACAGAGGGTACCCTTAGTAGGTTATGCAAGTATAACTGTTTTTTTCCAGTTATGTATCCATTTCCAGAATGTGAAATTTTTACAGATTCACCATTCCCCATAAGTAAAGATTGTGTACCTTTATATTCCTTGTTGCCAAGATTCAAGTTTGCCAAGTTATTAGTGACATGATTTGTAGCTCCAGAGTCAGGGTACCAGTTGCTATCACTAATATCTTCAATTTTTGCGTTGTCATTATTGTTGCAGTCGCTTTGACCTCTGATTTCTTGTTGAGCACTTATCACATTTGCACTGGGATTATAGTTTCTATCTCTGTTGTTGTTCTGTTGTGATGGAGTGTAGTTACTGTCAAATCTAAAGTAACATTTGCTAGCAATATGACCAATTCTCTCACAGATCTGACATCTGGGTCTGTTGTTTCCACTGTTGTTGGACCATCTTCCACCTCTTCCTCGTGATCTGGAGGGCTGACCACCTCTTTGATTGTTATATTGCTGAGTTCTGTTACTAGAACCCTTTTCTTGATTTTTGGTTTTGTTGCTTGAGATGAAGTTTAGAGTCATATCTGATGTGGATGACTTCTTGAGATCCAGTCTACCCTCATGAGCTAGTAACGTAGAATGAACATACTGAATTGTGGGTAAGGTTTCCTTTGATGATATAACTGCTACCACTGATTCGTATTCATCCTCTAATCCTCCAAGAATTGATAAAATATGTTCAGTGTCACTTACCTTGTGTCCTGCAGAGGATAAGTGATCACATAAGGTTTTAACCTTTGCAAGATAATCTCTCATTGACTGATTTTCCTTTTTAACATTTTGCAATTGTCTTTTGTAGTACATAATCTTGGCTGCAGGCTGAGTACTGAAAGTCTGTTCTATTGTGGACCAGATTTCATGAGATGAATTGCATCCAATTATCTGAGGGAGTAAATTAGCGCTTATTGATGATATTAGCCAAGAACTGACTAGACTATCTTGCCTTTGATGCATTATGAATTCTTGAGTACTGACAAGCTTTCCATCCTTGTCTGCAGTGAGCTTTGGTGGTATGATTATGGTGCCTTGGATGTATTGTTCCAGCCCATATGCTTTGATTGCTGTTTTGACTTGAAACTTCCAGAGCAAGTAATTGGTTTCATCCAATTGAATCGATAAAAGTTGGCTTTGAGGTTTGACGATCTCTTTCAGGAGTTCTTCAGTTGGATTAAATCTGGTGTTGGTGTTGGTGCTGGAGGAGGCAGAGACATCTTGATCTCCTTCAGCCATAGATTTCAGAAATCAAGAAAAAAGAGATTAAAGAAAAAAGAAACTGTGAAGAGTCAGAAAAGAGAACTGAGCAGCCAGGAGAGTTCTTGAACTCCTAGGCAAGGCACAGTGGAAGTTTGATCGATAATCTTGATTCAGGAGGGTAACAAAGATGATGAGAAATATTATATTTCTCAGATGATTCAGAATGAAAAGAAACACAATTCAATCTTGATATGATGATATTGAATCTGATCTAGATTGAAAAAACAGAGGGAGCAGGAAAGGATGATGAGAATCTGTATGATTCTTAAATGATTCAAAATCAAATATGCAGCCTGATCTTGATATGATGATTGTTAGATCTGATCTTGATCAATGGCATGGCATTTTGCTGTTAGGCTTTGAAATGCTCTGATACCATATAAAGATTTGAGGAGAAAAATATAAACTGCTTTTATTTCTTATGATTTGAATACAGAGAGAATAGTTCAATACATGCTTGTACACGGTATTTAAACACATTTGATATAAAGACTATTGGGCCAAACTGTAGCACACAGCCCAGTCTGTTTTGTTTGATAAAGCAAGCCTCTGAGATGATACATTTTAGTCTATGACTCACTCTATGTACTTCAGTTACTTTACTTGGTGCAATTATAATCTCTATTAAAATGAAAACCGTCAAGATTATGTTATGTCTAAATTTTATTAGGTAGGTTTCTTTATGCCTATTTGCTATTGTTTAAATAACATAACAGAAAATACCTTTTGGTAAACAAATAAAACTGTTCGGGAAAATTCAACATATATCTACTAATATGTTCTCCAGATTAGTTCTAAACTAGAAGCAAGTAATCAACAAATTCCAATGTTTTAAACTTCCAGGTGGTAAATTTTGACTAAACTTTTAAGATATGTTTGTGCTGGGATATGATGAAACTTCATATTTTATATATAGCAATAGTTGAATCTGCAGTTGTCTTGCTTTTAACTAGAGAGGCCAAAGGGCATATGGACAAAACTTAGGTATTACATTATCTTTGCTTCTGGAGCATGGCTGAAGTGATTCTAGTTGGAAAAAAATATGTTAGTTGAAGGTAGTAGTAGTATACTTTTCACGCACGAATACGCAGAAGAAAAAAGGGAAAAAATCATTATATTTATGTCGAAGCTAAATATATAGACAAACTGACATGGTGGAAGTCCCATTGGAAAAGTGATTGGCATTGTATTTTGTAGGACATAATAATCATCCATACTTCAACAGTTCAACTAGTTGATCCCAACGAAAAAAACAATGTGCGCGAGCGTGGGAAAAAAAGAAATCAGAATTAATGAATCCCAATCAATGTTAACTATAGAATTCAAGAAACATGTATCAGTCTTTTTTGCTGTTGTATTAGATACCCAAAGATAATACTAAATACCTTAGACTAATTGAAGGCAGCACTTGATTATCTAGTATTCAAGATTGCATTTTTTCTTAAATAAGAGAGATATTTACACTTATTTTGGTCTACTTTCCATCTAAAATTAAGGGTTTGTCTACATTTTCCATGCTATAATACATGATCTGAGTGGTCCTTGTTACATTGTAGGCATTTCCGTTGGAGTTTCTGTATATATAGAACACTGGGATTCATCTTTCATTTGATTGCATCTTATATACAAGGACATAGCAAATCATAAGCAAGAAGCTTTATGTTTAAGTACCTGATTCAAATAGTCATGCAAAATGACTAACTTCCTTTCTGATCTTTCAGATATTAGTATTGGAAGCTAGCATACATCAAGAGCTTGATGTTTTGATGGAACTAGAGGCACATCCAAGATTCAATCCGGTAGGTTGCAAAATTTACACGGTTCCCATTTGTGTGTGTGTTTTCGTGTCTATATCAACTTCATTGATTTTATAGAAGGAGAGAGAGCACATTTGGCGAAAGAAGCAAAAGTTGCTGATGAAGCTCAGAAGAAAGCTGGAGTAGCTAAAAAGGGAAAGGAACTTGAGAGAGAGAAGCTCGTCAGGCCTTTTTAGAGGCAAGCTTATTGTTTGTACATGTGTTTATTATAAACTGTCCATATTTGCATGACTGGTAATTGGTCATAAATCAACTCTAAGTTACCTCATTTGAGCCAGTAACCTAGGGATGATGGAAAAGGTTTATTTAGGGATGATAAGACCAAAGAAGAGGATAATAAACTCTTAACAGTAAAAAATTACATTGATAAATCTGGGCCAATTAAAATTGTTCCTAAAATATCAAATCTACTGATCAACGTTAATTACAATTATGCCAAAACTATCAATTTGATAAATTTATTTTAATTAAATCACTCATAACAAGGTCATTATAATGGAAACTTTAAAATTCATCACTATCAATATATGTGGAATCTACCATGTATGTAATCAAGCAAATATTGGGCCACTGTCTTCTTCCCCAATTAATACTTAACAATCTTCATTGTAGAATTCCTTCCCTATGTTTGGTTGCTATGGCTACAACTGGTAGAGCCAATGCCAATTTGAAATACATATAAAACAAGTGGTTAGGTCACATGTTTTCTTCCATCTATTTTTTCAATGGTAGCAATGTTCTTAAAGAATTACTAAACTCCACATTTGAATACACATCAGTAATATATGAGCTAATTTCCGATTGCCGTAAGATTACAATTTGCAAGTGGAAAGTTGTCTAGATAAGTAACTACTAATATAATATATGTTGCATCAAGTTGTTAGCGTGTATGCATTTAAAATTCCTAATGATCCGTTTGAAAAACTCAAAAGCTAATTTTTTTTTGTTTTATTTTAAATTCCCTTTCTTAACAATATTACAAATTACAGGCTGTACTTGTAACAAATACAAAGTTTTAAGTAACTACTTAAACTACACTTTTTTGTTTCAAACTTTCAATATATTTATATTTTGTTGTTGCTTATATTTGTCAAACAGACTAAGACAGATGACTATTTTCCTCCAGTTCAACAAGATTGATGATTACTATATTTAGTGTTATTAACTCCATGTTATCATTATTGTTTTTAATCATTACTCACTTTCCTAGTTCTATTCGATTGGATCAAAATTCTTGCTCATGTCTATCATTCACCATTTTCATAAAGAACCAGAACTGACTAACATAATTTACGTATTATTGAATTAGTTGTTTGATTTTTTTATTTATCTGATGAATGTATTTAAAAACATCTTCATGTGCATGCTTGTTTCCTTACTTTTTTAAGAACACCAAGTTAAACAAGATGTCATTAGGTGATCTGTTTGTAAACATCATAACAACATATTGTGTGCACTCTCTATTAGTTCTACAATCGATATATATTTAACTGCCGAACAAATATGACTAGGAAAATGGTTCGTTATTACATAATAATGGAAATTCTTTAAGACTAAGACACGCATAAATCAACTTAGGCCTTGCTTGCTTCAACTTTCAACTCGTGCTACTACTGCTGTCTTTTGCAAAGTACGACTACAAAGTTTCATTATCAATCAAAATTAATAAGAAAGAAAATTATAACAAATTGACCAAAATAAGTAGATTATTGTTCATTTTTTTGTAAACATATATTAACATTTGATCAAAATGATCTGGTGTAAGGACCAGGATTTTCAATCGTTGATTTTGAACATTTTTATTTTAAATGTTGAATTCAAAATATAATTGATTTTGAATGTGGAATTTATTGGTTGAATTCGAGGAATGAATTTAAATTTCAAATATAACAATTTATCGTAATACAGAAATGGTGAATAATTGAAATTTAAATTAAATATGAATCGAAACGATTTCTAATGTGAGTATAAATTCTACTTGAATTAGAATTGAGTTAGTAAGTTTTAAAACTGGAATTTCAAGGGATTTCGCCAATTTTTGAAATCGTTGATTTAATCAACGCGTTAAAATAGCGATCTGGGGCACAGTCTTGGAATTCGACCAAACCAATTCCATTAGATCTGTAATAGTGAATTATTATCGAATTTCAAATTTTCATAGCATTTGGAGTTAACGTTTGATCGTATGGGATAGAAACGGGTTGAAATTAATATCGGAAATTTAATATAATAAATGGGTTCAAAAAGCTATCTTCTGCATACGATCAAATTGAGGCTCAAGACTTGTTTCATTGAGTTCGAAATAGGGGTATAACATTAGGAACGCCAGGCGAAACACCAGGCGGCATGCCTCGATTGGAGTCCGTAATTCATAGCTAGATATTTTGAATTTTAAATTATATATTTCCATTGATTTAACCATATAGCCCCATTTCTTTCATTTCAACCGACCTACATCAGCCACCCTATGTCCGTGCCTACTTATTTCTTTTAAAAAGTCGCGTCTACCTTCTTCTTCTTTGTTTCACTAAAAAGAAACCAAAACCCATATTTCTTTATTTCGTTTTCAACCCTGTAAATCCCAAATGAGAATTCACGACTTAACAAAATAAAATAAAATAAAAACAGAGAGAATCTTGTTGCCAAGGCACACGATCTATAAGGGCAAGGCGACGCTATTGGTGCAATCGACTTGGAGTGATCTCGACTTGGAAGTCGCGATCGTTGGGCATGGTGACGTCGATCTAGGGCAAATAATTGGGGTTAAGGTGCAGGCGATTTTGAGGCCACGACATGGAGAGGCGACGACGATTCAAGTAATGAGGATGGGGGTACGGACGCGATCGACCTAGGCTGCGACATGGAAAGGTGATTAGAAATAGAGCTCGCAATTGTAAATTGAGTTTGGCTATTGAATCCTAGGTTTTTTAGTTCAAGTTTGTTGTTCTTGCTTCATTTGGTGTGTGCACAAATGAAAGTAGGTGATGGCAAGAAAGGGTTTGTAATAGCTATTAAGTGATGATAGTGATGAAGTGGGAGGCCGGGTGACTGGGGCATTGAGGTTTCGAGTGGAGAGCAACGATTGTTAGAGTTGCAACAAAGTGATATAGGTATGTTTGACTACACCGAATTGTTGGCCATGATGGAGGGAGGAATGCGGTGCTCCTGCTTGGGTTAAGGGTTGTCGCTGATTTAGTAGCTCGAACAGAAAATCAGTCCAAATCGAACGCGATCTATCACGTTGAACTCGCATCGATGGTAGCTATGTGCTGGAATTGGATTGGATGCATTTCGAACTAGTTGAATTTTGAGCTATAGTCGAATGCCGTTCAATTATAGACCAAACTGAACGTAAAAGCAACAATTGGAACTCTGGTGAGTTCAACTCACCTCTCTGGCCACTTATATATTTATATAGGTGGAAATAATATTTTATTTATGTTGTTTGTTGCCTGTGATTTCTATTTTTGTTATTTACTAGATTATTAGTAGTTGGATATATTTTCCCGCCGATTGGAGCGGATGAGACACAATGCGCCCCGCATAATAGCAGATGACCTTTTTTATTGCGATATCTCGCCTCGAAGCGGAATTATTATTATTTTATGTTATATAACATCTGTGGTTGTAGGGAAACAGGTCAGAGGGATCCAACTGGATTCCTCAAAAATATTAATTTTTATTTCATATATAGTGATATATAATGTGTTAGAATAATCTGTGATAGATTATGATATTATTTGATTTATTCGATGCTATAGTAGTACTGGCCTTGATTTTGTTATTATAAATACCATAAATAATATTTTTGAATTTAAAAAGGAAATTCAAAGGCAATTTTGGAAATGAAAATAATTATATTGAAATTTGGGATTATTTAAAAAGGAATTGATTTGGATAAAATAAACTATTGGATTTTGGATGTTTATTTAGCTATTTTGTAAAATGGTTTCAAATAGAGAATTTAAAATTGAAGATTATATGTAACATCCCACTATTTTGGACCATTCAAATCGACAATATATCCACACATGTCAGACTTAAATACTTCAAAACAGTGGATTGTCAAGAAAATTTGGAGCAAATAAAATCAAACACAGAATCACAAACACAGAATATCAGAATAACTCACAGGGGAAATAAAATACCATAGTAGTTCATGAAGCTACTATATACATACTCTCAAAACATATACAAAATCTCATAGTCAAAATAAATACAATAGAAGTCAGGATACATAAGTCAATAATACAGAGACAATACTGAATAGGAAATAACTGGAATAGAAATCGATGAACCGATAGACAAATAAGCTCCAACAAATCTCTAGCTCCAGAAGATGAATCCAAAGCTGTATTACTCAGGCTGACCCGAGCGTTAAGTAAAACACAAACACTCGAGTCAGGACATACATACTTATACAATGTAAACCAACTCAAGTGAACTGTAACAGCAATGCACAATAACTTAAAGGATGCTTGGGATTGCCCATCCTTTAAGGATCCGTGAAACCATCAATTAAGCAGAAATAAACGTTATCATAGAAATGTTCATATTAGAGTAAACAATACAAATAAAAGTGTTAATGTGACTAGGGTAGCGCAGAGCTGCAGTAATCGCTCACCTCTAGCCACACTCTCAAACCAAAGGCGTGCATCAAAACAATCACAAGTAAATCAAATGGCACACAAAGAAGTGTACCCGTGGTTATAGATTTTAAAATGGTTTATAATTTTGAATTAAAATCATTTATTTAAACCATTAAAAGTGAAGTCATTATACCTTCAAATCAAATATTCAATTCCCAAAAATTTAGCCTTTTCTGAGCTCATTTATTTAATTAAATACTTTAAAACATTGAAATTTCAACTTCCGCAGCACTTAGAAAAATGTTGCGGTAAGTTATATTTGAAAAATTCATTTCAGCAAAGACAGCATTTAAAACTGCTGTAGTAGTTCAAATACAGTTGAAAACCTCATTTCAGCCAACTGCAGCACTTATCAAGTGCTACTGTAGCCCTTTTATTAGTTTCGGATTTTAGATTTTCTTTCTGCAACCACAGCACTTACCAAGTGCTGCAGTAGCCCTTAGTTAATTTAGCCTTTAGTTCATTTGCATCAACCACAGCACTTACAAAGTGCTGCAGTATCTTTTATTTTAGATTTTATAAGTTAATTTCAGAAATGATAGCATTTCTGAAGTGCTACAAATTCAATTTCCAGATTTATAATAAAATTTCAGAAACAATATATTAAACTTCAATTTTACCATTTTAACTTATAAAAATCATATTTTTTTCAATTCAAAAATGTTCATTTAAATACCCACTTATGATTTTATAAAGAAAAATTTTACAATAAAATCAAATTTTCCACCATTTTCCCATTTTTTCATTTTTTTACAATTTACCTTAACACTTAAATTTAAATTTCTATTTCATAAATAAAACTTAATTTCCATTTTTATTTAATTAACTTAAACTTCCATTTAAAAATCAAATCACAAATTTCCAAATTAGTTATGTTTCAAATCACAATTTTTCCATTTATTTATTTAACATTTTTAATACATAGAAAAATCATTATCACTTTATTAAATCATTTTAAATCCAAATTTAACTCAAAATATCAAATTTTACATTTTTTTACTTAAAATTTTCCAGAAAACTATATAAAATAACCATGGGTCTGTATAATATTTTCTAGCCTAAGTCAAGTGATACGGATAATATATCATTTCAATCCGTAATTAGTTAAATTTCCGGGTTCTATCATTTCAAACCCGCAATCCCAAGTCAAATGAAAATCGCCCAAGCCTATCATTTCAGCTTGTAATGACTTTTCCCTATTCTAAAGTCCGTTCGGTTATGTATCATTTCAACCCATAGTGATTCTACACTAACAGGGAACTTGCAGTGTGAGAAACAGAAATATAAATAACAGTAAAACATATCATATGATGTCAGATGATGTAACAGGTATATAAGCAAGTAATTATCATATATAATGTCAGATAACAAGCAGAAGTGATCAAATAACATAACACATCAACTACTACAATTCAAGTGACGTTGTTTCACATTTATATAAGTACGAATTGTCGAGAGTGATAAACTCACCTCTTTAAAACTAGAGATCCAAATTTAAAACACAAATCCAAATTCCGCAAAGCATGAAAAAGTACGATTCAGACTTGAGTTAAAAGGAGAGCCAAGATTCAACTTGTAAACAACAAATATATAACACATATAAGTCTATAATTAATCAAAGGAAATAAATCAAAATAGATGCGCAAAACAAAACAAAGGGAAGCAAAGATGGCTTAACCTCTTCAAGTAGGCTTGGCCACACTGAAAATAGGCTCGACCATGAGGGAATATATGGCATGAAGGCTTGGTTATGGTCAGCAAAGCACGACTATCGTTCGCAAAAAAAAATTGGAAGGCAAAGTAATGGGAAGGTGGAAAGGTAGGAGTTGTGAATGTGAAGAGGCAAGTGTATGTGAAAGGTCTTCGCTCAAGTGGGTTCGGCCATGGGCTATAGGGCTCTGCCTGGTGCTAGCAAGGGTCAGGTTCAGGTCATGTCAGGTCGACAGTGGCTGGAGGAGGAGTGTATGGTGGTGGTGGCCGAAGTTACAAGGAGTGAGGTGGTGAAATAAAGGCTTGGCTAGGGTTTTCTTCATTGTTTTGGTGGTGGATTGGACTATGGTGGTCACGGCAATGGACTTGGTGGTGCTGGCTGTGGGTGATGGTGGTGGAGGAGGAGGTAATGGTTGGTGGTGAGGTGGAGGATATGGTGGATAGGGCCGAGCAAACATGTAGATGAACAAGGCAAAACAAATGAAAAGAAGAGAAAATAAGGAGATGTAAGCCATTAGAACTTACATTTCTTTTCAGAATTTTGGAATGACGAGAGAAATGATGTTGAGAAAGAGTTTGTACGCGAGTTTTACAATTGAATTGCATGGCTACAAGGAGTTTTGAACGGCAAAGGCAAGTGAAAAGACTAGGAAATGAAAAGTCACAAGTTAAAGATGAAAATTTGTCTCTTTGAATTTCCAAATCTATATATTCAAAATAAACAAATAGAAAATCAAGTAAATAAAATAAAATCAAAACAAAATAAAGTGGAAATGAAAATAAATAATTTGTCTTAGGAAACTAAGAAATAAATAAAGAAATTAGTTTTATTTATTGAAACTAGAATTAAAATTGTAAACAAAATACAACTAATATAGGAAAATTCCAAACACAACAAAATTCACACAATTTAATTCAAAACCCAAAAAAAAAATAAAAGATGGCAAATAAAATAGAAAATGAATGATAAAATACAGATAAAATCTTGCGTGTAAAACACTGAATTCATCAAATTCTAAAAGTTTAAAACGGAATTCGACGAAACGAAAAACAGAGCGGACATCAGAACCAATTACTGTTTCAAAGAAGAAGATAAAAATTTAAAAATTCAAAATTTAAAAATTTTCAATTAAAAGTCAAAGTTTGACAAAATATAAAATTTCCATAAAATTGATATTTAATTGTATTTGGAAAATAAAATAGAAATAAAAATCCAAAATACATTGAAAATTCCAAACTTCAATTTGAAATTATTTAGAAATCAAAGTTTCAGAAATTTATTTTAAAATATTTATTAAAATTATGGGTTGTTACACTCTCCCCCACTCAAAGCTTTTCGTCCCCGAAAAGGAAGAAGGTAGTAGAGTAGGAATAGCTAGCAGGAAAAATGGAGAAATAGGGACAGCTAGCAGGAAAAATGGGTTGAAAGACAAGTATGAACCGTTTATTTAAAACTATATAAATTTCAATTAGAATTCTTTAATATTTAATAATTTGGTTAAATCCATTTTATTATCCATAAAAGTCATTTAATTGAAATTGTTAGTTAAAGAGGTAAACAATATTTAAAACACTTTAAAATCTTTTAGAAAGGAAAATAATCGATCCAAATATCCTTTATATAATACTTTATCAAATTACTTTTATAACTCGATGTCTTAACAAGTTTATCCTCATTCCTGCAGACTCTGGCCATGCGTTGATCAGGCGCAAAGCTACAATTCTCCATGTACTTAGTAGACTTGTTTCAACACCTAGTGAAAATACTGGAAAACCCTCTTTTTTCTAAAATAGATATGGAAAGTACAATTCAAACAAAACAACCAAATCATGTCGATCATGGATCGCGGATACACAATGGTTACGCCTGGATCCCCCAGGAAACATCCGTACCCATAGGCCCACCGGAGCCTTGCAATTACGCTATGAAGACTGGTAGTACCGCAAATACACAATGGTTACGCCTGGATCCCCCAGGAAACATCTGTACCCGTAGGCTCTCGCAGCCCCTGCTGATTACGCTACCAAGCGACCCAATAGATCGCAGATACACAATGGTTACGCCTGGATCCCCCAGGAAACATCCATACCCGTAGGCTCTCGCAGCCCTTGCGAATTACGCTATGCAGTCGCGCTCGTAAGACCATGGAGATCATCATGGAATTTGATGGACACTCAAGTATCATATCTGGAAAACCCAAATCAGAGAAATAATATCGATAGAATGAATCCACAATGTAGCCCAAAGCGGATATCAAGCAGAAGGCACTTTCCATATCTTTACTTTGAAAATATGTATCATGTAGTACTTTTTCAAATCACTTTCAAATATCGTACTTATATAAAGTCCATTATATATAAGATTTCATTTTCAAATCGAATACTTTCCAAAATCAATAGTATGTCAAATCACACTTATATAGACTTCGATTATATAAGATTTCACTGTTCAAATTGAGTACCTTTCCAAATCAACAGTTTTCGAATCAACATCATACTTATACAAATCAATTTTATATAAGTTAGGTAACTCCCAAATCAAGTATTTAGTAACACAAGGTTCTAAAATTTGTTTCAATATCAATACAGTTTCAAAATCATATACAATTCCACCAAATTATTTCTTCTCAATTTAAATATCTTCAGTTTCAAAGTTTCCAAAATAATAGGTTTGGAGAATAATCCAAGTTTCTAAATCAATATAATTTAAGTCAAACAATTCATTTCCAAAATCATCATATAAATACTGGATTTTAAATTTCAATCTATTTTTGAAACCAAACCCTTTTCTCAGAATCCATGGTTTTCAAAATCATCTTATACTTACATAAAGTCCATCTTATATAAGGATCAACCAAAATAAATTTCGCTGCATGAAGAGACATATGGGATTAAACATCTTTGCTTACTAAAAGGTTTTGAATTTAGAATAGTTTTGTATATAAAAATAGTTTGTAAAATAGTTTTGTATATAAAATAGTTTTGTAAATAGAATAGTTTGTAACATAGTCTTGTAAAATGGTTTTAAATTAATAGTAGTTTTGCATAAAATAATTCCAATTTAAATTACAAAGATATCCAACCCGACAACTTTCAATTTCAGCGTCAAAGTATATCAATGATATTAGAACATAAGATGTACATATGTCATCATTTCGTAAAATCACATTCGATCGCTTGCTCGATCACACAAGTTTGCTTTCGAACTAGTATTGTCGATTCGACTTCCCTAATGCGGACTTCGATATGGTTTCTTGACTAGAAACCATCAGTCTCCTTGCATAGCAATATACTATGATAGAGAATTCAATAATCAAGCCACAAATCCGTATCAAATATTCTCCATCAAGAATCAAATGAAAAATCCTAACACGAAATGGTGTAATTCACCTCGAACTTGTGTACTCAAACCTGGATCAAATTAATTATGTGAATAAAACAGTATACGTACAACTTATGTATCTATTCCAACTTGTTTCATCATAAAACAAATTTCAATTTAAATTCATTTAATGTCATTGATTAACACAGATACCGCTTCATATTTTAAACATACGAAACTAAGCTTATATGTTTTATCAAATAATTTGTACTTTTCAAAATTTCTTAGCTTTGAAATTTTAAACCTTGATTTGGAAGTGCTCGAACATTCTAAATAGTCAGAGAAATCATATTTACAATCCAAGAGTTGGAAATCATCAACAAATCAGTAAATCAATTCCAAAAGATAGGGTTACATCAATCAAATCCGAAACTCAAGGACTGAACACCGGGCTCATTTCAAACCGTTTCCAATATATATACATATATCTTTTGAATACCAAATCATACTTCGGAATTTGAAATCAAAATTGATTTCACAAATCAATCGCATAGCAAAGCTACCGAAGTGGCCTCTCCCCCACTCAGAAACTCGAAAATCAATGTCGATGATGCATGCATTCATCAACGAAATTATTTTCCAACGACATAAGTGGGTTCTGGACTTCTATTTTCTCGAGAACTTCTTTGAAATTTCTTCGAAACCATTGAAACTCATTTAAAATCATTTGAAACATTTCTTATTTGGAAAAAACTTTCAAATCGTATTATTATATATTTTCAAAATTTTAAACCAATTTCAAAAATGCTGGAGTTCAATCTCTCAAATTTCGAATTCAAAACCATTCAATTATAAATCACTTTTATATGAATCAATTTCTTATATAATTTCAAAATTTCAAATCCTTTCGAAACTTTAAATTCTCATTTTTAAAAGGTATATAATCCTTATCGAAATCATTTCACCTTTATATATAAAAAATATGGTCATCCTTATCAAAATAATAACTTCGATCTATACACAATTTCCAAAAATAAATTCAACCACAAACTTTCCAATGGATGATTCAAGGATGGATTTCAAAACAAAACAGAGATTCAAATTTAGAGGAACCCTAATCAAATAGAATTCTGATTCGAAGATAAGCTCAAATGAAGATGAGATAATTAAATTACCAAATAGAAGATGGATAACCCTGTATAAATCGCGGGCGACCTTAACCGGGTCAACCGTGACATCAGGAATATAATCGATGCGAGAATCTAAGGCAAATCGACATTCGATCGCCAGAGATAGCATCGTAAACCGAGGATATAGAAATCTCCGGTGAATCAATGTCAATTGTAAGGCAGTTTCACCCCTTTATAAATCATTCAAAGATTGCGGAATCACAAATCTTTATAGAGGTCATTCAAAGTGGAGTTATGCAATACTCCAAAATCAAAAGAATACAGATAGGGGAGACAGGAATGGATTTCAGAACAAGTGGGAGCGTTCCAAAGTTCAAAGGAATCCTAATCGATAAGAATCCTAACCAAAATTAGAGATATATAACCTATATCAATACGACATAGTTCACATTCATAATTTGGAAAAGGCTCAAATTCATATCATACGAAAAACAGGAGCATAAATATCTTTAGTTGGACAACTTTAGCTAAGCAAAAGATACACAGAGTTTACTCAATGCAACCTAACATACTGCTGATTTTGCCATACCCAAAATAGATTCCTATCAACAGTGAATCTAGATCAAATAAGCTAGAAGTTCAAAATTTAAGAGGATCCTAATCAAAGAAATTACTAACAAGGTGGATACGAAAGGAATGAAGTTTAGAAAATTTTTACTTTCAAAGCAAGAAATTTTATCTCTAAATAATCTTTGAAAATTCTTTAAAATCATTTGAAAATCATTTTATAATTCGAAAATACGTTCTCCCACAAAGAAATGATTCTGAGATTGATTTCACTCATTCTAGGGTATTTCTACCCTATCTCTAATGAGTTTTTGCTCCGCAAGCTAAGGTTTGCCTAAAACCAAAGCTCTGATACCAAATGTAACATCCCACTATTTTGGACCATTAAAATCGACAATAAATCCACAAATGTCAGACTTGAATACTTCAAAACAGTGGATTGTCAAGAAAATTTGGAGCAAGTAAAATCAAACACAGAATCGCAGACACATAATAGGAAATAACTGGAATAGAAATCGATGAACCGATAGACAAATAAGCTCCAACAAATCTCTAGCTCCAAAAGATGAATCCAAAGTTGTATTACTTAAGCTGACCCGAGCGTGAAGTAAAACACAAACACTCGAGTCAGGACATACATACTTATACAATGTAAACCAACTCAATTGAACTGTAACAGCAATGCACAATAACTTAAAGGATGCTTGGGATCGCCCATCCTTTAAGGATCCGTTAAACCATCAATTAAGCAGAAATAAACGCTATCATAGAAATGTTCATATTAGAGTAAACAATACAAATAACAGTGTTAATATGACTAGGGTAGCGCAGAGCTGCATTATTCGCTCACCTCTAGCCACACTCTCAAACCAAAGATGTGCATCAAAACAATCACAAGTAAATCAAATGGCACACAAAGAAGTGTACCCGTGGTTACAGATTTCAAAATGGTTTATAATTTCAAATTAAAATCATTCATTTAAACCATTAAAAGTGAAGTCATTATACCTTCAAATCAAATATTCAATTCCCAAAAATTTAGCCTTTTCTGAGCTCATTTATTTAAGTAAATACTTTAAAACATTGAAATTTCAGCTTTCGCGGCACTTAGAAAAATGTTGCGGTAAGTTATATTTGAAACAATTCATTTCAGCAAAGACAGCATTTAAAACTGCTGTAGTAGTTCAGTTACAAGTGAAAACCTCATTTCAGCCAACTCCAGCACTTATCAAGTGCTACAGTAGCCCTTTTATTAGTTTCGAATTTTAGATTTTCTTTCTACAACCACAGCACTTACCAAGTGCTGCAGTAGCCCTTAGTTAATTTAGCCTTTAGTTCATTTGCATTAACCACAGCACTTACAAAGTGCTGTAGTATCTTTTACTTCAGATTTTATAAGTTAATTTCAGAAATGATAGCATTTCTGAAGTGTTACAAATTCAATTTCCAAATTTATAATAAAATTTCAGAAACAATTAAACTACAATTTTAACCATTTTAACTTATAAAAATCAAATTTTTTCCACTTCAAAAATGTTCATTTAAATAACCTTTAACTTATGATTTTATAAAGAATTTTTTTACAATAAAATCAAATTTTCCAATAATTTCACTTATTAAATTCAAGTGTACCATTTTCCCATTCTTCTCATTTTTTTACAATTTACCTTAACACTTAAATTTATATTTCCATTTCATAAAAAAAACTTAATTTCCATTTTTATTTAATTAACTTAAACTTCCATTTAAAAATCAAATCACAAATTTCCAAATTAGTTATGTTTCAAATCACAATTTTTCCATTTATTTACTTAACATTTTTAATACATATAAAAATCATTATCACTTTATTAAATCATTTTAAATCCAAATTTAACTCAAAATATCAAATTTTACATTTTAAAAATACTTAAAATTTTCCAGAAAACTATATAAAATAACGACGAGTCTTTATAATATTTTCTAGCCTAAGTCAAGTGATACGGATAATATATCATTTCAATCCGTAATTAGTTAAATTTCCGGGTTCTATCATTGCAAACTCGCAATCCCAAGTCAAATGAAAATCGCCCAAGCCTATCGTTTCAGCTCATAACAAATTTTCCCTATTCTAAAGTCCGTTCGGGTATGTATCATTTCAACCCATAGTGATTCTATACTAACAGGGAACTTGCAGTGTGAGAAACAGAAATATAAATAACAGTAAAACATATCATATGATGTCAGGTGATGTAATAGGTATATAAGCAAGTAATTATCATATATATATATAATGTCAAATAACAAGCAGAAGTGATCAAATAACATAACACATCAACTACTACAATTCAAGTGACGTTGTTTCACATTTATATAAGTACGAATTGTCGAGAGTGATAAACTCACCTCTTTAGAGCTAGAGATCCAAATTTAATACACAAATCCAAATTCCGCAAAGCACGAAAAAGCACGATTCAGACTTCAGTTAAAAGGAGAGCCAAGATTCAACTTGTAAACAACAAATATATAACACATATAAGTCTATAATTAATCAAAGGAAATAAATCAAAATAAATGCACAAAACAAAACAAAGGGAAGCAAAGATGGCTTAACCTCTTCAAGTAGGCTTGGCCACACTAAAAATAGGCTCGACCATGATGGGATGTATGGCATGAAGGCTCGGTTATGGTCAGCAAAGCACGGCTATGGTTCACAAAAAAAAGGAAGGCAAAGTAATGGGAAGGTGGAAAGGTAGGAGTTGTGAATGTGAAGAGGCAATTGCATGTGAAAGGTCTTGGCTCAACTGGGTTCGGCCATGGGCTATAGGGCTCGGCCTGGTGCTAGCAAGGGTCAGGTTCAGGTCATGTTAGGTCGGTAGTGGCTGGAGGAGGAGTGTATGGTGGTGGCGGCCGAAGTTACAAGGACGAAGGTGGTGAAATAAAGGCTCGGCTAGGGTTGTCTTCATTGTTTTGGTGGTGGATTGGACTATGGTGGTCATGGCAATGGACTTGGTGGTGCTGGTTGTGGGTGATGGTGGAGGAGGAGGAGGTAATGGTCGGTGGTGAGGTGGAGGATATGGTGGATAGGGCCGAGCAAACATGTAGATGAACAAGGCAAAACAAATGAAAAGAAGAGAAAATAAGGAGATGGAAGCCATTAGAACTTACATTTTTTTTCAGAATTTTGGAATGCAGAGACAAATGATGTTGAGAAAGAGTTTGTATGTGAGTTTTATAATTGAATTGCATGGCTACAAGGAGTTTTGAACGGCAAAGGCAAGTGAAAAGACTAGGAAATGAAAAGTCACAAGTTAAAGATGAACATTTGTCTCTTTGAATTTCCAAATCTATATATTCAAAAAAAAATAGAAAATCAAGTAAATTGTAACGACCCGAAAATTTCGATCCCGAAAATTCCAGATAGTTAGGAAAAGAAGAAAGAGATAGAAGAAGAAATAGAAAATAAAACACAGAACCTCACATTCGCAGCGGATCAAAATATAATATCAAATAATAGCAGTTTACAGAGAATACTATATCTGTCAATTTACATTTATAAAACATCAGAGTTACTCTCATACACAACACTGAGTATATACAAATCAAATATATCTCAGATAAACAGAAATAATAGTCACAGCGGAAACACTCCATACGTCCTGCCGTCCAGCTCATCTCCTAAGCTCCCGAACGTCCTTACCTGAAAATATGTAATACTCGGTCTGACCCGAGCATTACATCAAAGTAACACCCGGGTCAGGCTGGAAACCAGCGTGAGTAAACTCATATAACAAGAAATTCCAATCCATAGAACTTATTTAAAACCCGGGGTAACTCGTACTTACTACACGTAAACAACTTATATAGCCATCACTTGTTTTCACAAAACAATATCTAAGTACCCAACTTAGTTTAAATGGTCCATATTATCCCAATCCAGCACATTGGTTTCACATATCAATCTATAAGGAATTATATAAGATTTCAAATCGAAGTGGTTTCGGGTATTTACTGATACCCGACCCCGGTCTCTTCGAATTCAATGTCATCTTTTTAAGCCAAGTTGTTTAAGTAAATAATTTAATTAAATTCAGAATAACATACGCACACAGAAATCTATCATGGATATCTAATTAAATAAATGATTCACATTTATTAACAGATCTACCCAGCCATCTCGTATCACAGCACATAACAAATTACATAAAGATATCAACCAACCAAAGGCATCTAATTCAGGTTCATCATTTATAAGCAAGATTAATAGTTATTCAACTCTTGATTAATTTGATTTAATCTCCAAATAAATTAAATTAAATTAATCATTCTAATTACCCTTTAATAAATCATATTGATTAATCATCCATTAATAAATCAAAAATTTAATTAATTTAAGATAACCGTTATCTTAATTATTTACTTGATTATCATTATTAAATTCCATTTGGTACACTTAAGAAATAAATGATTAACCCATTGTATAATTATATTAAATCAAAACAACTTAAAAACATTAGACCTATATTTATATTTTGAAACTTGTTTAATATTTAACTATGAAACTTTGAAAACATTTATTTTACTTAGAAAAACTTCCATTTTTATGCCTTTAAAATTTGTTAAACCTTTACTTTGTTTCTTTTTATTTTATAACTGGATTATAAAATTTCTTAAGAAACCCAATTAACTAGTCAACAATCCCGGGCCTGAGTTCCAAATACTCGACTAAAAACCCAAGCCTCCCCTCTCGTCATTCCTTCTCAATAAAACTTCGAGTACGATCTCGAGCCCAAAACCATTATCCCCGAGCTCCACAAACCCAGCTCCAACCAGATACGTGAAGACACATGTGCACGTGCACGAATGATCGAAGCCACTCCGACCTACGCCGCCACCGCCACCCAATCGCCGTCGACCCGCTCCATCGTTCCAACCACTCAGTTCAACTCAAAATTTTCGAATTTAAAATCGAACAGTTTGCCGCCACCAGAAATGAAACCCCAAACTACAAACCCCTCGTACCACCGCCACAGCCAACCGGAACCCTCGCCTTATCGCCACAAGCTTCGTCTGACTCCCCTCTTTCCATTCCCACTCCACCGAACCCCTCCAATTCCACCTCGTTGCCGCCCTAGTCAGAAACCCAACCTCGACTCGAACAAGCTCTAAAACCCTACTTCGTCGCCGCTGCGCCATCACGATGAACAAAAAAACAAGCCATTATTTTTCCCTCGATCCCCAGTCGACTAGCTTCCTCTAGCCACAAACCCGATGCCTAAAAACCTCGCGATCATCGGAAATCACTCAATGGCCGATCTCCGTTCAACTCACGAATTCCCTTCATACCCAATATTAAAAATTATGATATCTATATCAAAATTCATTATTTTTACATACGAATCAAATTATATAACCAAAACAAGAAATAAAGACATTCGATTTTTCTCGTTTGAAAAGAGTTTACTGTTATTTCACATTTCCAAAATATTCACCGAACATTTCTACTTGAAACCATTTTTAAAATTGAAATCTTGTTAATTTGAACACATTTTGTTTAGACATCCAAGCCTATAAAAGATCATGGGATGAGATCTTAAATTTTGAACAGGTTTGAAACCTGTAAAGTAAAAACAGAGATACATTTACCTGTGCACACAAGATATACAGGCATGCAATCATATTTTACATTCATACAAACCATTTTCACCATCATACTTTCAAGTATTATCCAAACATTCAGATATAATAACAGGTTTAAGAGGTTTGCTTACTGTTGGTTTTAATCTTGAAACTTATTCAACCTTAACATTTGCAATGATTAAAATATATTTCACTATTACTATCCATTGTCATCCCGAAATCACCACTTACAAATATTTGTTTGGAGAGGGGTAGATTATTTAGGTTGTTTTTAGCCTGTGCATGTTTAAAACAGAGGCTTACTGCTTGTAAAGGCAAGCATACAAATTTACACCTATATATACTCACAGATATAACTACATATCCACATTTATAAAATCAGCTCAAATATCATCAAGGAACCATAGCATCTTTAGATTCAAAAAAAGAAAGTTGCTCACTGTATGTGACGACCCGAAATTTTGGGTATTTGAAATGTGAATATTTAATTGATTTTAAATATTCGAATGTAAATTTTTAACTTAAAATTCAAATATCTCTAATTGATTGGATGATTAAATATTAAATTTAATAAATTGGAAATTGGGTAAATTATTGAACCTGGGATTTTAAACCAGTTAAAAATAATTTAAGGGCTCAGAAAATTTATATTGTTAATACTGAAGGTGATGAAACTTTTAAAATTGAATTTCAAAGCGTCTTGTTCAGTTTTGAAATTTTATCGTTTAAATCAATATTTAAAAAATAGCCTTCCGAGGCACAGTCTCAGAATTCGACGAAACCAGTTCCGGTGGGTCCGTAATATTGAATTATTATCGGATTTCAATTTTCGTAGTGTTTGGAGTTGTGGTGTGAACGTACGTTAGATAAACGCGTTGGAAATTTAATTGATAATAACCGGTTCAGAATTTAAATATAATGTATACTGTTGATCAGTCAAAAGATTTTCCTTCACATCAAAACTGTACCCTTCTTTTCAGAAATACTGTAGCCTAGCTTCTCTAATACACCATCTTCTATTTATCTATTCAAGCACGCAATCTTCCTCAGAACGAAATCAAAGAAATAAAATAAATGGGATAGTCTTCTTTAAATCGCGATATTTCTTTCTTCCTCTTTTAGCTCAAAATCGTCTGAATGAAAAAAATCAAAACTTTATAAATTCAAAGGCCTGGCTTTTAACTCGAGAGCCACTTATATTCCCTTCCAGATCAATTCATTCGAAACGAATGAATTCGCATGCCTCATAAATCAATTCGAAATCGGTCGTTAAAAAAAAAAGAAGTTCGTTTTCTTTTTAAAATCCACATCATCGAACTGAATCATCTCGTTCTAGCTAAAATCGCGAAGTCGAGCAAGAAGCAGGGGGATCGCGAGTTATTGAACTTCGCGAGAGAGTGGGTCGATCTGGGTTCGCCGACGCCGTGGCTAAGGGGGGACGCGTGCAGCAGCTAGGTGGAGTCTGAGAGGGCGACATGGTTTAGGTTGCTTGCTATCGTGGGTTTGCACGTGTGGAGTAGAAGCCTGGGCATATCGCGATTATCGATGGCAGCGACGTTTCTCGTGCATCGGCTAGGGTTCATAAGGGCGGTTGCAAGCACTTGGGCTTCGAAGGCACGATTTGGGATTTCGAGCAGAGGCTCAGTAATTGTGAATCACTGTTCGAGTTGAGGTAGTTATTTCTGAACAACTTAATTCAAAAATTACTTAGGTTTAAAACTTATCAATGAATGGTTGATTACTATTTCACTTATCAGAACATTAACAGCTAAGTATTTACGGTTTTGATTAATTTAATAACTATATGAGATAAAATTCTTAATGTTGAAAGGTTTATATAAGATTGGATTCTTATGATCTGTATAGATATTTTATAACTATATGTGTAATTCCAAATGAAGAAAAAAATAAATAAATTCATGTTTTCACTTAACTAGTTGTTATAGAGGTTTAATTTGTTTAATTGACTTGTCTAAGCTATTTAAGTTCCTAAAAGATTTTTTTTTTCTTTTTTCAGAAAAATTATCTATTAAAAATAAATCAATAAAATAGTAATTGATTTATTCAAGTTCTTTAAGTGATAAATTGGTCATTCGATTTGTTCGAATATTAATAAAACATCTAATGATTTTACAAGGTCTGAGACGTGGAAAACAAATTGAGATTGGATCGGATTGGCAAAATAAAATCAAAGGTGAGTTAATCTCACTCAGCTGAATTTTTAATTTAAATTTAAATGGTAGAATTTAAATAATTGATTGGATGATTGCATTGATTGATGTGCTATATATATAGTAGTATATAGCAATATATACATATTGGCATATGTATATATTGGAGTTGTTGATATTCCCACATTATATAGTGGATGAGACCCTATGCGCCGCATAATAGCGGATGATATTTTATATAAATCCCATATACCGCGATATTCCACTTTGAATTGGAATTGGTATTGTGCTAACGTCTGTGGATGCAGGGAAACAGGTTGGAGGGATCCAACTGGATTCCTCAAAAATTTATTTTATTATTCTGTGATCTGAATATTGATATCCTGTGATGATTTGATATTGGATGTTGTGGTTGATTGAATTCCCAGTATAATAAATTTTGGAAATCTATGGAATTGAATTTTTGAAGAAAATAAAGAATAATAATTTAAGTAAATTGGAATAAATTTAAAAGTGAATTGAAAATAAGATAAAATAAAGTGAATTGGAATTGTAATAAATATGGGAAAAAGGAATTTAAATTTACGAAGGAGTAATAAAAATTTAAAACTCAAGTGATATGGTTTTAAAGAAATAAAGAAATTATTTCTAATTAAATGAGTTAATTTAATTAAAAGCGTTAATAAGGAATGTTGGGAATTTAAAATAGGAATTTTCAGTTAAAGGGGTTTTAACTAGAAATTAAAATTAAAAACCCGAATAATTGTATTGGAAATAAATAAGGTAAATAAGACAATTTTATTTCAAGATAAAGCAAATTTGAAATAAAATTGTAGAATTGATCTAAATATTGAAACTGGGAAATTTTAAAGAGGAATGAGATTTTGAGATCTATAAATTGAGTTTATAAAGTGAAGCGGATTTTAATATAAATTCAAGGTGTGAATTTATAAAGGATTGTGAATCTGTTTTAAAAATATATACAGAGATTTATTTTAAAGGTTGTGAAAGAGAAGTATTTTCTGGATAGCCAAGTACATTTTGTTTTAAAAAGAAATTTCAAATATTGTTAAAGATTTATTGTTATTTTTAAAAGTCAAGTTTAAAAATCTATTATTTCCAAGTGTTAAATTTCTAAAGTAAGTAATTTTCAATCTATTATTGTAGTTAATACAAATGAGATTTGATAATATGTTTTAAAAGGAAATTTGTTTATATTCTTTAAAATGGTTTTATTTAAATATCTTTAAATATATATTTTTAACTTAAATATTAAAGAAGTTTAAAAAGGCGTTCTTATAAAGTATTTTTATAATAAAGTGTTTTAAAATTTATTTTAAAAATCTAAAATGGTTTGTACTTGGCATTCCAGTGAAAATAAATATTTGGGAAATTATTCCGTGAGAGGAATATAGTTTGAAATTGTTTCCAATGGGAATTGAAATGGAAATAATATCTTGTGAAGATATTTTGAGGGATATAAATAATTTGGAGTAATTATTGATTGTTGATGGTTGTTATGGATGTTAATTGATAGTTAAACAACCGACTATCAATATTGGCCAAATGCGCTGATCGTTTCGAAGAGACCGGGATCGGGTTTCCGTATACCGGGATTCTAGGTCTGGAGACTCGAAAACCACTTCGATCCGGTTTGTACGTTTCGTGGGGAAACGAGGGTAATATTGATAAGGGGATAGTGTTATCAGTTCTGTTCGGACCTGGAACGGACTTGTATGGACGAATGCTTTCGGACATCGTCAGGGGACGATGGGCATTCTAAGTGAAACGTTCTGAAGGTAACGTTTAGCCTCAAGCCTCAT
Source organism: Allium fistulosum (assembly GCA_030737815.1). Classification (NCBI taxonomy): domain Eukaryota; kingdom Viridiplantae; phylum Streptophyta; class Magnoliopsida; order Asparagales; family Amaryllidaceae; genus Allium; species Allium fistulosum. The sequence continues at coordinate 269,287,668 of CM060902.1, read as the reverse complement.
CAACCGGGAATGACTGAAAATCAGGGGTTATGCAGCAAGGCTTCGTGGGTAGCACCCACTTGAGAGTAAAGTCATCCCTGTCTAGATGTCCCTTTTTTTTCCGGCTTAGTGGTGCGGTTGCTGATCCCAACCGTGGGGTGATTTTATTTGGAATTATCCAGTAAGGGATGATTCCGACCTTGTGTTGCAGGGGAGCGGGCGTACTCCTCGGTACTGTGATCTAGGCCACGTACTGTGACAGGTGATACCCCAGTGCCTAGTCATTCGTTGGAAATCCATTCTCCCTACGTGCCTTGTACGTGTTTTGTTTGTATACCTAGTATGCTGGAATTTAATCATGTAACAATTTCAGCTATTTGAATAAGTATTTGTAAATAGACACTATTATAATATCAGAGGATTTTATAAAAAGTGTTTTAGCTATCGTAAGGTAAAAACCCGACATGTTTATTTGTGGCGTGGTCTTACGAGATGCTTTTGTTTTTCAAAGGATTTTGAAACATTAATAATCAAATTGAGTGTGATTTTCTCACGCTGGTATTCCAGACTGACTCGGGTATTGTTTTATATGATGCTCGGGTCAGACCGAGATAAACAGGTTCAGATTGTAGCTGTGGAGCTCAGGAGACGAGCTGGATGGCGATACGTACTTCCGTATTTGTTTATTTTTCCGCTGTGTATTTGGATGTATATCATTGATGTGATGAACTCTGATGATGTATTCTGTAAATGTATTGTATAAACAGATATATCTTTCTGTTTGAGTAAAGATCTGTTTTGTATATATTATATTTTATTCCGCTGCGATGTGAGATTCTGTTGTTGATTTTCTGTTTCTTCTTCTTCTACCTCTTCTTCTTTAACACAAATGGTTCGATTTTCCGGGACTGGAAAGCCGGGTCGTTACAGTGGTATCAGAGCTTAGGTTGGCGATAACCTTGGCTCTGGTGGGAATTTTGAGAGTATTAATAGTTATGAGCGCGTATTTGTTAGTGAATATAAATTGGTTTTATATTGTGTTGGTTGATTTATTGAGTGGCATATGAACCTTCGTCGGCACAGTCTGCGCAGCTGTATCGAAGGGGTTTCTAAACACTCGAATAGAGCAATTCGACACAATATTGTTTTAAAACGGGTAGATGAAATAATTTTACCCGGAAAATGTATTTTGATATAAAAGAAATATTTCTTTAAATTATTATATATTTGGATGTTTGGATGAAAATATTCTAACAAATAAAATTTAAAACAAAAATATGGTAAGATTGTAAAATCAGAATGATTTACATAACCAACGGAAATTTGTATAAATATAAAATTTGTACAAATGAATTATAGTTAAAATTTGATTTAATCAAAATGGTAAATTTAAACCCTGGATATTTGGAAGTGTTTTCAAAGTGTTTTGAAGATAAACACTAGCATTATTATTTTGGAAAGTATTTCTGGAAGGGAAATTGTTTCAAATAAATTTTTGGAAAGGGATATAGCAATAAATTCATTTCAGTTGCTGGAAATAATTCGGAGGATGACGGCCGCATCTTCAGAATTTATTTTCGAACTCCTGAGTGACGAATTGCTGCCAAATTGATTTATTCAGAAAAGCTAGTTGTTTTTAAAATTTCCAAAGGAAATTTGTTTTGTTTTTGAAATTTCAAATGAAATTTGTAGGGAATAAAAATCCAGAATTGGTTTAATAACGTGAGAAGTGTGATTTTGGAATAAGTGGAGATTTCAAAATGATTTGAAACTAAAAGCCGGGTACATAAGAATTCTAAATCTTTATTTGAATCAGATGGAGAAATAAAATTAAGTTGAGACAAATGAGCTTAAACTAAGTTTAATTTTGAGTTGGATTTGAAGCAAACTGAGAAAAATAAATCCAGTTGTATTTGGATTGTTGGAATCGAATTGAAATAAATTGTGATGGAAATGATATTAAGAGAATAATATGATTTGACTGAAGTTAAGTTAAATAAAATTAAATTGTAATGAAATTCAGTTGAATTATAAATAATATTGAGTGAAATTAAAATCCTTACATTAACAAGTAAGAGTAAGATGAATAAGAGATGTGCAGTTTGGAATAGAGATTTGGGTTAGATTAAATTTAGCTTGGATAATGGTAAAGGAATTAAATTTATTGGAAAATTAAATTAATTGTGGCTTGAATGGGAAGTTATAGCTAAGTAAATAAATTTGTTTGGTATTTTGGGAATGAATAAGATCCAGTACTTGAATTATAAAACCCGAGGAGATTAACTAGGGTGATTTGTAAGGATGAAAATCAAATATTGTATTGGTTAAAATGGAAGTAAACTAATTTGGAATAAATTAGTAAATCAAATATGTTAATGGAATTTGGATTTGGTAATAAAAGTGAAAGTGTGAATGAATAATGGAGTTGAAGTATAATAGTGATAATTTGAATTGTAAATAATTGCAAGTAAGTAGAAATGGATTGAAGTAGACTTGTTAGTAATAAAATACAATTCAGAAATAAATTATCAAATGCGGATTAGAATTTATATTGGATTCAGTGAATTTACCAATTAAATTATAAGTGTAATGGAATTAAAATAAATTGAATTGGAATCAATTCAAATTGGTTGTAAAACCCAAATAATCATTTATTCATATGGATATGGACGAGGCTGCATTAAATAAATCGTCGTTTGACGTAAACAAGGAAGTTAAAATTCTATAAGTTGATAGAAGTTAAATAGATTGATTTTGAGATCAACTGAATTAAATATGAGTTTGTTTTGCTAAAATGAATCGAATGTGAGAATTGAGTTGTAAACAATTTAAATTAATGGGGGAACCCTATAAATTGCTTATAAGTGTTGTTTAACTTGCATTGCTTATTTAAAACGCTTATGTTGCTAGTTAAATATGAAAAATGTTGTTAAGTTGCATGATTTTGGCACTTACATCTTTAAATTAAGTAAGTACAGGTTCGGGGAAGCCGTATAGCTGATTTTGGGTTGCACTAATTGCTAAATAATAAGCCGCTTGCTTTAAAATGCTAAAAATAAGGTACGCCTACGCAAAAATTTAAATAGGAGATATGAACTGCATATATTGATATATATTGTGATTTCCGGCCTAAGGCCGATGTATATATATATTTGTGCATCCTGCGATATCGCAGAAGTCCCTCCGTACAAGGGAGACTCTGCCAAAATTTTTCGTAAATTTTGGGAGTTAGAAAATTTTTGAAATTTTTGAAAATTTTCATTAACGATAAATGATTTAAATTTGCTAAGCAAATAAAATTGAAACTGGATATTGAAATCTAATTCAAATGTGAATGTAAAGTGAAGTGAAATCGAAGGAACTAAAGAAGTGAAGTTTGCGAATAAACTGTTAATTGAAATTTAAATTAATTAGTAAGTGCAACTAATTAAATAGTCGGGTGAAAGCCAAATTGAAAACAAATGGAATTGTAAAGACAAGAGTAAATAGAAATGGATATGAACTTCAATAATGAAGTTAAAATAAGTATAAGCAGTATGTAAAATATTTATTTTGAACTTAAGGAATATGGTGAGATTCTTAAGTAATTTGGGATTGAGGAAAGTTATTCTAGATGAATAATTGAATAACAATTAAAATTTGAAGTTGTGAAATGAGAAAATTGTGGATAAGCGAATGTAATCAAACTGAATGTGAATAAAAGAGAATTGATATAGTTGATAATCAATTGGGCTAATTACGTAAGGTGTACGTATATTAATTGTTCGCATAGCTATTTGATCCAGATTCGAACACAGAATTTCGAGATAGTTTTATCGATCCGAATTAGGATTTTTCACTCGATTTTCGACGGCGAACCGGATATGGATTGTTGGTTGATTCTGGTAATTCTCTATCGTAGTTATGACTATGCAAGGAGAATGACGGTTTCCGATCAAGAAACCAGATCTGAGTCCGCACTAGGAAGTCGGGTGGACAATACTAGTTCGGAAGTGAGATTGTGGGATCGAGTGAGCGATCGAATGTGATATTGCGTACGGATGATATATGTGCATCGTACGGGCTTAAGTAAAACAAATATTGAAAATTTGTAGAGGAAAGTATAAAATGACTTTGGGATTGGGAGTGAATATTATTGCTTAGTATGATATACAGGTGTGTAAAAGCAATGGATAAATTGGGATTGTTGATTTTAGAAGATAAAATTTAATGGCCCGACAAAAAGGTATGTATTTGAATTTCTATATGAAATTTGATTGGGTTTTGGATCCAGCCACTTGGCTTTTTGTTTTCTTTTTGAGATTGGGAGGCCGTAGAGCCATTTTGTAGTAGTACCGAGCTAGCCGCGCAAAGGAGACGCTGGCGAAATTTTTCGGAAATTTAGGGAGTTAGTGAAATTTTGAGAAATTTGATAATTTAAAATTTTGAATTCAAATTTAAATTTGAATTGATAAGAAGTGATATGGGATACGACTTATGGATAAGTTGGGAAGTTAAAAGATGATTAGTGTATCATTAATAAAAGATTGTTTGGGTATTGTTAAACGGTTTGAATTTGGGAAATAGCTAACGGGATATGGAACATTCTTCCTAACTAGAAATTTCGGGGACGAAATTCTTTTAAGGGGGGAGGAATGTGACGACCTGGAATTTTGGGTATTTGAAATGTGAATATTTAATTGATTTTAAATATTCGAATGTAAATTTTTAACTTAAAATTCAAATATCTCTAATTGATTGGATGATTAAATATTAAATTTAATAAATTGGAAATTGGGTAAATTATTGAACCTGGGATTTTAAACCAGTTAAAAATAATTTAAGGGCTCAGAAAATTTATATTGTTAATACTGAAGGTGATGAAACTTTTAAAATTGAATTTCAAAGCGTCTTGTTCAGTTTTGAAATTTTATCGTTTAAATCAATATTTAAAAAATAGCCTTCCGAGGCACAGTCTCAGAATTCGACGAAACCAGTTGCGGTGGGTCCGTAATATTGAATTATTATCGGATTTCAATTTTCGTAGTGTTTGGAGTTGTGGTGTGAACGTACGTTAGATAAACGCGTTGGAAATTTAATTGATAATAACCGGTTCAGAATTTAAATATAATGTATACTGTTGATCAGTCAAAAGATTTTCCTTCACATCAAAACTGTACCCTTCTTTTCAGAAATACTGTAGCCTAGCTTCTCTAATACACCATCTTCTATTTATCTATTCAAGCACGCAATCTTCCTCAGAACGAAATCAAAGAAATAAAATAAATGGGATAGTCTTCTTTAAATCGCGATATTTCTTTCTTCCTCTTTTAGCTCAAAATCGTCTGAATGAAAAAAATCAAAACTTTATAAATTCAAAGGCCTGGCTTTTAACTCGAGAGCCACTTATATTCCCTTCCAGATCAATTCATTCGAAACGAATGAATTCGCATGCCTCATAAATCAATTCGAAATCGGTCGTTAAAAAAAAAAAAAGAAGTTCGTTTTCTTTTTAAAATCCACATCATCGAACTGAATCATCTCGTTCTAGCTAAAATCGCGAAGTCGAGCAAGAAGCAGGGGGATCGCGAGTTATTGAACTTCGCGAGAGAGTGGGTCGATCTGGGTTCGCCGACGCCGTGGCTAAGGGGGGACGCGTGCAGCAGCTAGGTGGAGTCTGAGAGGGCGACATGGTTTAGGTTGCTTGCTATCGTGGGTTTGCGCGTGTGGAGTAGAAGCCTGGGCATATCGCGATTATCGATGGCAGCGACGTTTCTCGTGCATCGGCTAGGGTTCATAAGGGCGGTTGCAAGCGCTTGGGCTTCGAAGGCACGATTTGGGATTTCGAGCAGGGGCTCAGTAATTGTGAATCACTGTTCGAGTTGAGGTAGTTATTTCTGAACAACTTAATTCAAAAATTACTTAGGTTTAAAACTTATCAATGAATGGTTGATTACTATTTCACTTATCAGAACATTAACAGCTAAGTATTTACGGTTTTGATTAATTTAATAACTATATGAGATAAAATTCTTAATGTTGAAAGGTTTATATAAGATTGGATTCTTATGATCTGTATAGATATTTTATAACTATATGTGTAATTCCAAATGAAGAAAAAAATAAATAAATTCATGTTTTCACTTAACTAGTTGTTATAGAGGTTTAATTTGTTTAATTGACTTGTCTAAGCTATTTAAGTTCCTAAAAGATTTTTTTTTCTTTTTTCAGAAAAATTATCTATTAAAAATAAATCAATAAAATAGTAATTGATTTATTCAAGTTCTTTAAGTGATAAATTGGTCATTCGATTTGTTCGAATATTAATAAAACATCTAATGATTTTACAAGGTCTGAGACGTGGAAAACAAATTGAGATTGGATCGGATTGGCAAAATAAAATCAAAGGTGAGTTAATCTCACTCAGCTGAATTTTTAATTTAAATTTAAATGGTAGAATTTAAATAATTGATTGGATGATTGCATTGATTGATGTGCTATATATATAGTAGTATATAGCAATATATACATATTGGCATATGTATATATTGGAGTTGTTGATATTCCCACATTATATAGTGGATGAGACCCTATGCGCCGCATAATAGCGGATGATATTTTATATAAATCCCATATACCGCGATATTCCACTTTGAATTGGAATTGGTATTGTGCTAACGTTTGTGGATGCAGGGAAACAGGTTGGAGGGATCCAACTGGATTCCTCAAAAATTTATTTTATTATTCTGTGATCTGAATATTGATATCCTGTGATGATTTGATATTGGATGTTGTGGTTGATTGAATTCCCAGTATAATAAATTTTGGAAATCTATGGAATTGAATTTTTGAAGAAAATAAAGAATAATAATTTAAGTAAATTGGAATAAATTTAAAAGTGAATTGAAAATAAGATAAAATAAAGTGAATTGGAATTGTAATAAATATGGGAAAAAGGAATTTAAATTTACGAAGGAGTAATAAAAATTTAAAACTCAAGTGATATGGTTTTAAAGAAATAAAGAAATTATTTCTAATTAAATGAGTTAATTTAATTAAAAGCGTTAATAAGGAATGTTGGGAATTTAAAATAGGAATTTTCAGTTAAAGGGGTTTTAAATAGAAATTAAAATTAAAAACCCGAATAATTGTATTGGAAATAAATAAGGTAAATAAGACAATTTTATTTCAAGATAAAGCAAATTTGAAATAAAATTGTAGAATTGATCTAAATATTGAAACTGGGAAATTTTAAAGAGGAATGAGATTTTGAGATCTATAAATTGAGTTTATAAAGTGAAGCGGATTTTAATATAAATTCAAGGTGTGAATTTATAAAGGATTGTGAATCTGTTTTAAAAATATATACAGAGATTTATTTTAAAGGTTGTGAAAGAGAAGTATTTTCTGGATAGCCAAGTACATTTTGTTTTAAAAAGAAATTTCAAATATTGTTAAAGATTTATTGTTATTTTTAAAAGTCAAGTTTAAAAATCTATTATTTCCAAGTGTTAAATTTCTAAAGTAAGTAATTTTCAATCTATTATTGTAGTTAATACAAATGAGATTTGATAATATGTTTTAAAAGGAAATTTGTTTATATTCTTTAAAATGGTTTTATTTAAATATCTTTAAATATATATTTTTAACTTAAATATTAAAGAAGTTTAAAAAGGCGTTCTTATAAAGTATTTTTATAATAAAGTGTTTTAAAATTTATTTTAAAAATCTAAAATGGTTTGTACTTGGCATTCCAGTGAAAATAAATATTTGGGAAATTATTCCGTGAGAGGAATATAGTTTGAAATTGTTTCCAATGGGAATTGAAATGGAAATAATATCTTGTGAAGATATTTTGAGGGATATAAATAATTTGGAGTAATTATTGATTGTTGATGGTTGTTATGGATGTTAATTGATAGTTAAACAACCGACTATCAATATTGGCCAAATGCGCTGATCGTTTCGAAGAGACCGGGATCGGGTTTCCGTATACCGGGATTCTAGGTCTGGAGACTCGAAAACCACTTAGATCCGGTTTGTACGTTTCGTGGGGAAACGAGGGTAATATTGATAAGGGGATAGTGTTATCAGTTCTGTTTGGACCTGGAACGGACTTGTATGGACGAATGCTTTCGGACATCGTCAGGGGACGATGGGCATTCTAAGTGAAACGTTCTGAAGGTAACGTTTAGCCTCAAGCCTCATCAACCGGGAATGACTGAAAATCAGGGGTTATGCAGCAAGGCTTCGTGGGTAGCACCCACTTGAGAGTAAAGTCATCCCTGTCTAGATGTCCCTTTTTTTTTCAGGCTTAGTGGTGCGGTTGCTGATCCCAACCGTGGGGTGATTTTATTTGGAATTATCCAGTAAGGGATGATTCCGGCCTTGTGTTGCAGGGGAGCGGGCGTACACCTTCCTTTGTTAAGCCAGTAAGAGGTACGGCAATCTTAGAAAAGTCTTTTATAAAACGGCGGTAATAACCTGCCAATCCGAGAAAGCTACGGATTTCAGTCACGCTCTCCGGTCTCTTCCAATTTTGAATCGCTTCAATCTTTGAAGGATCCACTGATATTCCGGATTCGGAAATAATATGACCGAGAAACTTCACACTAGATTGCCAAAAATGGCATTTAGAAAATTTTGCTTTTAGTTGATTGCTCCGAAGGGTTTCCAATACAATTCGAAGATGCTTTTCGTGTTCCTCCTCGGTTTTAGAAAACACAAGAATATCATCAATAAAGATGAGAACAAACCGATCGAGAAAATCTTTGAAAACTCTATTCATAAGGTCAACGAAATAAGCCGGAGCATTCGTTAAACCGAATGGCATAACTAGCCATTCATAAGATCCATATCGCGTACGGAACGAAGTCAAAGGAATACTATCCTCTGCAATACGAAGCTGATGGAAACCGGTAGCCAAGTCCAATTGTGAAAATACTCTAGCACCAGTGAGTTGATCAAACAGATCATCAATCCGAGGCAATGGATATTTATTCTTAATAGTAAGATCATTAAGCTTACGGTAGTCGACGCAAAGCCTAAGTGTACCATCGGACTTACTTACGAAAATAGCTGAAGCTCCCCAAGGCGAGGAGCTAGAGCGAATAAGTTGCTTCATCTCCAACTCAGATAGTTGTTTGCGCATCTCTTCGTTCTCCTTATTAGACATGCGATAAGGAGGACGGGTAATAGGTTGAGCTCCAGGTAAAAGATTAATTTTGAACTCAATTGCTCGTTTAGGTGGTAATCCTAAAACGGGCTCAAAGATGTCGGAAAATTCACGAACGACGCGAATACGAGAAATGACATCCTCCTCATCATCATTGTCATCATCGCGAGGATTTAAAGAATATAATGATGCAACTAAAGCGGAATCCGAATCTTTAAGAATAATAGAAATCTGATTAACAGATTGCGGATGACGGAGATAAATAGTCCGCTCAGGACATAGGATATGAGCTTCATAATGAGTAAGCCAATCCATACCCAAAATCATTCCAAAGCCTAAGTAACGCATGACATGCAAATCGGCTAGGAAAGAAAAATCACATAAAATAATCTCTACGTCTTTACAAAGTAAACTAAGAGTTGCGGATCCACCAACCGGATTCGCAATTCTTAATGAAGTCATTAAAGCAGTAACACTTAAAGAAAAAGTATCGACAAGTTCCTTTGATATAAAAGAATGGGATGCACCCGTATCAAAGAGAACTCTAATAGGTTGATCATGAAATAATATAATGCCATCAAGGACAGAATGAGAAATACCTTGGCCACGAGATGTGTTGCCAGGGGCTTTAGCCATATTCAACTTTCCCTCCTTCTTGCCTTCACGTTTGAGGCATTGATGTATAAAATGATCTGGGCTTTTACAATAGCGACAAGATTTGGGCTTTGAACACTTGTTCGCATAATGATCCCCAGATCCACAGTTGAAGCATCTCGCGTCATTAGGAGAAGGAGCCTTTGCAGAAGGAATCGCTTGCTTACCCTTTTTGTTGGGGTAAGGGCCTTTAAATTTGTTCGGCCTCTTTTTGTTGTTAAAGCTGGGTTTGGAAGCTACTACTTCAACATCACTTTCTCTATCAGCCTCTTCAAGGCGAAGAGCGATATCTACAATTTGGTCGAAAGAAACTTCTAACTTCAAAAGTAGTGGCTTCTTGAGGCTTTTGTTTAAGCCGTAAACGAACCTCTGGTTCTTCTTTAGTGGAGTATTTATATATTCGACCCCATATTTGGAAAGGGATTCGAATGATGCGACGTAGTCCGCCACAGAAGCCTGACCTTGAACAAGGTCAATAAATCGCCGAGCCAAAGTTACCTTTTCAGCCTCGGGTACGAATTTCGATTCGAAGCGTTCCCGGAAGTGCTCCCAGGAGAGGTCTGCTTCATTAATTTCGGATGTAAGGAGTTCATACCAATCCAATGCTCTCTCTTGGAGCATGCTGGAAGCCACTTGAACTCGGTGCAGATCGACAAGGTTCATGCGAGAGAAGATTCGATCACATGATTTTAACCAAGCTTGAACCTCGATAATAGGTTCGGAACCTTTGAAGGGCTTCCCACCCAAATTGGTGTAATCGCTGCACAACCGTGCAAATCCCGACTTTGGGTGAGTAGGTTCCGGGTTAGTTCCAGCTGCTTGTGCATTCGTCACTAATTCAAGAAGCTGTTGAGTTGTCATAAAAACTCCATCTCGAGGAGCAGCAGCAGATGTTCCAGCTCTGGGACGGCCTGGTCTTGACATCCTCTTCCTTTTCAAAGAAAGAAGAGAAAGAAGAAGGTTATTCACCAATGAACATCAAGCAATCTTGAATGATGAAATAAAGAATCATAAAGAAAACAGGATAAGTCGGTTCGAAGACTCGAACTAAATCCTGAAACACAACTCCTAAGGTGGACTTAGGACGATGATCCTTGTTAAGTTATTCTACATTGTTCCGAAGTTTGGCTCTGATACCAAGCTGTGACGCCCCACCTCAATACCCACGCTAGCCAAGGACACTACGATGTAGTGCTGTCAACTAGCACGGAGAATAAGGCTGTTGAGGAGCGACCATCCATGTAATTGATTATCACACGGTGGCTATAAAATAATCTTCGGAAACAAACATAGAAATAAACATAACACAAAGCAGTCACAGACATCCATATCACAAAGGCGGAAGAAGATATGAATATATAACTAACACATGAAAGTGTACATCAGAGTAGTGGTCAAAAAGTTCCACAATAATACAAAAGAATAGCAACCTGTGCTATACAAAAAGAATACAACTATGAGTCCATATCTCAAGTGTATACAACAAAAACTGCTAAACTAAATAGTCAGCCAAAAGTCAGAGTAGCAAATCCCGGAAGGAAGTCAAGCAGAAGCACCTGTAACATCTCGGTCTGACCCGAGTATTATTTAAGAAAATAATAAACGGATCAGTCTAACTATAAATATCAGATGACATGATATATAATAAAAGACATGGCATAAACATAGAATATCCATACTGACATACTACTATAAGTATGAAAATGATGATCAACAGGAGATCAACCGATGAGAAATGATCAATATCACGAGAATCTTCTCAAAGATCCAAAGAGGGCATCATACCCTAAACTTGTACTCATAACAAGTCAATGACATAAAAATCCAGAAATCAAACAAGAAATCCAGAAATCATAAAAAGAGAAAGAGGCCTATCACATGATGGTCCGAAGACCATGGGGAGCTACCCCATATGTGTGAGTCGGAATCACACTAATTGAGGCCTAGGCTAACCAAAAAGCAAAAAGGTATGTGTGAATGGAATCACACAAGTGGTGTCTAGCCTAACCTCGCAAACAAAAAGATATGTGTGAGTCGGAATCACACTACTGCGGCCTAGACTAACCTTGCGGACAAAGAGATGTGTGTGAGTCGGAATCACACTACTGCGGTCTAGTCTTACCTTGCAAACAAAGAGACATCGCACAATTGCTAGTCTAAATCATAAAATGATCATCATGATCAGCGAGAAGTGTCAATCACACCAAGCTAGTAAATATATGAGTTTAGCTTCATGTCCCATAACCACTTGCTTAACTTAAATATTTACGAACATGCTGTAAATCTTCACTAGGAAATTGTCACGAAAAGGGTTCAATCGAACAAGTCCAAGAGCTAACCGACGAAGTGAACGCAAGCGTTTCATACCACCCGTTTTACTAAGTCGTTTAAGTCGATTTCTCGTTCGAGTGAAGTAAAGGCTCGTATATACTAGTAGATTGAAAATCGGTTTTGAGAAAACGAACTTTTGATATTTAAAATAGTGTTAAAATCGCTTTGATGAAAGAGTTTTGATATTTACTATTAGTATTGAAACCTTCATATATCTTAAAAGTGACAAGTCATAAAACGATTGTAGAACAAATCAATTCACGTTCGAAGACGTGAGTAAAGTCCAAAGAAGTCAATCCCAAAACCATCAAAGTAGAAATTCTGATAAATGTTTTTCAGAAAAGATTGCCTACGCAGAGTAATACGGGGTTCGACCTGCCCGGTCAGGTCGCGGGGGTCCAGGGGGCAGCGCCCACGGCGGGGTGCGGGGCAGCGCCCCGTCACGGTACGACTTAGTGAAGCCAAGCGGTCCAGCGACCTAAGGAAAAATAGGTCATACGACCTAAGGAAATCGCGAACTCAAAAGACCAAGTGTAAGGTCGGCGACGACCTACGACTTAGTGGGGTTTAGCGACCTAAGGACAGCCGACTTAACAATTTGCGACTTAGTGGGGCTTAGGTCGGAGACGACCTACGAGGTAAACTAGGCCGACTTAGTAGACGAGCGACCTAAGATAAATGGTCCAACGACCTAACTCGAACGACCCAGAGGGTCGAACGACTTAACTGGAAGGTAAGTCGGAGACGACTTACGAGATATACTGGCCGACCTAACTCGACCGACTTAAAGACTTAGCAGGGTCGAGCGACTTACGAGCTACGACCTAAGGTGACGAGGGCGTTAGGTCGGAGACGACCTAACACTTGACTCGCGAACGACTTATGGAAAAGAAGCTTAGGTCGGCAACGACCTAAGACTTAACAAGATTCGAGCGACTTAGTGGTTTGCCTTGGAATTTTAGGTCGGCAACGACCTAACGTTTTGCCTGGAAATTATAGGTCGGCAACGACCTAACGTTTTGCCTGGGGATTTTAGGTCGGCAACGACCTAGGACTTAAGATAGTGGTGACTTTTGAACGCGCGAGCTAGCAGCCTGGACGACCTAAGGAGTTAACTCGCGAACGACCTAAAGCCTTTAACTCGTGAACGACCTAGGCCTTTAACTCGCAGGCGACCTAAGCCTTTAACTCGCAGGCGACCTAAGACTTTAACTCGAAGGTGACCTACGACCTATGGATGGGCGACCTAACTCCGAACGAGCTAAAAATGGCCAGAACGACCTAGTAGCAGTTTTTTCACCAAAATCACTAAAATTTGGAATTTTTCGCCAATCCAATCCAAACCAAGTGCAACAAACATGCTAAAGTGATGAGGAATCATTCCCAACAGTCCAATGACGATTATAGGCAAGATGTGAGATCAAAAATCTCACCTTTTCCACGAAATTGATGTTGGAGAGCTTAAGAACGAAGCAAGAATCAACCCCTAGCTTGAATCTATGTTCTTCACCTTGAATTCGGAGTTTGATGTTGAATTTACTAAAGATCTTGAGCTTGGAATTTTAATTTCTCTTTCCCCTCACCATTTTTGAAGAAGCTTGAAGTGTTTGATGAAGTGATGAAGAGAAGAGGGGGGTTGGGCTGAGTTAAGAAGGTGCAGTCCCAACCAAAGTCACAAGTGGGAAAAGTGACGAAAATTTCACTATCTCCAAACATATCGAAGTTTACACTCAAAAAGATCGCAAACGTCATTTTGAACTCAATGGGGGTGGTCTCGAGTCCTAATTTGACCGTATGCAAAAAGTAGCTTTTCGGACTAACATCCGACTAACGATAAAATATTTAAATATAAAATCGATAGATATGCGGGTTGTTACAGGTCCCCACATAGTAGATCGCAGTGACATCGAGCTACACTGTCGTCACAGCATAACCCAAATGCCCCTGTAGGCATCAACGCCATCGACTTTCACTACCCAAAAATCCTCAGGAACTAGTTTTGTCCGGACTCCTCACAGGATCAACTTTAGAACCTCCCTCTTAGAGGCTCAAGGCAGTGCCACCCTGTGGCACTCCTGAGAAGTTCATTCCAAGGGAGCGCCTTTTTCCCCAGAGCCAATCTCAAAACACTTTATACTATACTCATATAGTATTTTCAAATCATACACCTAGTCTGAATTTCACACAAGGCTCCTTTACACAAATCGATTTCCAAAATCGATAAATTTCAAAATAGGCTTTTCCAAATCTCAATATTGATTTTTACCCAAAAATCAAAAGTCTTTCAAAAATTCAAAGGTTCCAAAAATCTTTCCTCAAAATCATTTTCACAAAATCCTTTTTATATATATAATAATCTTGGAAAAACTTTTGAATCAATTCTTATTTGTATAAATTTTATACTTCAAATATTTTCAAAAATCTTTTCTTCTGGCAACCGATTCAACAAGAGAAGTTTTATCTTATTTAACAAAGATATACAACTTTATTTAGTCCAAATTAAATATTCAAATTTGATTTACTCTTTTATAAAGTCATTTACCCTATAACTTACTTCCATAAAGCAAATTTTTATTATAGAAATATCAAATTTTCACTTTTATTCATTGTATATTTCCCAAAATATACCTTTTTATTTCAAAAATCATTTCCATTTCTTATCCACAAATTTTCAATATCAATTTTATTGGAACTCGTACGATGTACCCATACCATCCGTACGCTATACCAACTGATCGCTCACTCGATCACACAATTTCGCTTCTGAACTAGTATTGTCCACCTGACTTCCTAGTGCGGACTCAGATCTGGTTTCTTGATCAGAAACCGTCATTCTCCTTGCATAGTCACAACTATGATAGAGAATACCCAGAATCAATCAAAAATCCATATCCAGGTTCGCCGTCGAAAATCGAGTGAAAAATCCCAACTCGGATCGATAATATTATCTCGAAATTCTGTGCTCGAATCTGGACCAAATCACTATGCGAATAGAATAATATACGTACATCCTACGTATTCCTCTTCATTGATTATTAGCTAAATCAATTTCTCCTTTCTATTCACATTCACTTTGATTTTATTCACTTATTCACATTTGCCTTAATTCCCACTTGGATTACCACTTCACTTCTTATCTGAGTTGGGTATTTACTCAATAACAGTTTAAACCCCGACCAGTTTATTTTTAGGAAATAGCTTAAAAATAGATAAGTAGTTGAAAAATAATTATTAGTTTGTAAAATAGCTGTAAACAGTTAAGTAATCGTAAAATAACTAAAAAATAGTAAAATAATTGCAAAACAATTATAAAATAATAATTAGTTATATAAACAGTTGAAAAACAGTAATTAGTTCATAAACAGTGGTAAAATTATTAAATAGTTTCAAAAATAATTTAGAATAAGTATAAAATAGTTGGCCTTGAAAAGTAAGGTTGGATATAGTAAATAGCTTGGAAAGATAGATTCAAGAAAACTATATTAAGATAATTTGTTGAGAATAATTTCAGAGTCAAACTGTCTCACTACCCAACCTTTAACTCAATCATTCAATTTAAATTTCCATTTAAATTGACCCAATTTCCAATTCAATTAACTCCAAATTCCATTGGACTTGATTTATTCCCAATTCAAGTTGAATTAATTCTCAATTCCTCTCCAACCCAAATCAAATTCCATTTGATTTTTAAACCTATTCAACTTTAATTATAACTTCAATTTATTCCAATCAATTCAGACTAATACCAATTGAACCCACTTCAATTTCAAATTATTTCAATTTAATCTACTCCAAATTTTCCATTTAAATTTGAAACTTATACCTCTTTAATCTTTAATCCAATTAATTCGAATCAGATTCAATCTGAATGAATTCAATTCCAATTTCAAATTTTAAACCATCTCTAATTATATAAATTCGAGTTAAATTTCCAAAGGTTAGTTTAACCCTTTAAACCAAATTAACTTTTATTTAAAGTTTTGAAACAATTTAATTTCTTAGTCCAATTCTTAAAATTCCATTTAAAATTATCTTTACTTAACTTATTTCAAAGTTCAAAATAATTTTACCTTAAAAATCAAATTTATTACCCAATTTATTTTCCAGCTCGAAACTAGTCCTTAAACAATTTTTAATTTACAAATTCAATTATTCAAATTTTCAGTTCAAAGTAATTCCATATCCTTAATTTTAAATTAAAGTTTAATTTCCCTTTTTCACAATAATGGATATATTACCACACTTCATTTCTCATTCATTAAACAAATATGGTCCACGGTTTAAAGATTTTTAATTAACAATAGGATGGTATCATCCAATTTATTTTGAAACATCCATTAATTTTCAATTTCCAGATCTCAAACCCATTTGAGATCACACAAATTCCCAATTCAAATTACCACTTAACTTTCCAAGTCAAATCCCAATTTCAGCTTGAAATTTCCAATTCAAGTTGTTCATTCAAACTTATTTAACTTCTCCCAAGTTAAACTTCAATTTGCTTAACCTAGTCAACTCTACTCAAATTTGAATTCCCCCTTCAAATTTAAAAATTCTTTCCCTCAACTTATATCACTTTGGGTTTTACATTACACTTCAGGGAAAAATCAAAACTCAACATCTTAGAGTTTATTTCAAATTATCCTTGATATCACATATATCCATACATATATACATATTTATTTCTTGGCCCTCCCAGCCATGTTTTAACATTTTAAACCATCTTCGTTTTAAATTCGAACCAAAATTTCAAACACCCCATTGTTTGTAACAAGTCTCCTTTATTCAAATAATACTTATTTATTATTTCTTTCAACACTTTGAATCAAATTTCAAATTCTGGACCTAGATTTAAAATTTCACAATTTAGGTATTTTAAATTTTATTTTATAAGTCATATTTTACTTAAATGTTTACTTCCTTAGAATATTTCATTTTGCTTACTCATTAACAACATTTCATTATTAAACACAATAACCATTTACGATAATAGCCAAGATTATCATATCTAGAAACCAATTTATTATTATCTTTATTCTGAAAACATTTCTACAAATTTAGGGTTTTAATTTCAGTTTGAACCCAATTCAAACTTATTTTTACTTTCATTTTAGTTATATTTCTATTACTTAATTTAATTCCAATAATTTAACAACCAGTTACCTTAACATTTATTGGTTAAGGAATATTGCTTTATATATATCAAATATAACTTTATATAAAATCATTTACCTTTAAAACCATTTAAAATCTTTATATAAGAAAATAACAAGTACGTTCTCTCATATATATATATATATACACTCAACTCATCCTAGGGTAATACTAACCCTATCTCTGATGAGTACACCCAGCAGAGCCAAGGTTCTCGCTTAACCTTCAGCTCTGATACCAACTGTAACGACCCGGAAATTTCAATCCCGAAAATTCCAGATAGTTAGGAAAAGAAGAAAGAGATAGAAGAAGAAATAGAAAATAAAACACAGAACCTCACATTCGCAGCGGATCAAAATATAATATCAAATAATAGCAGTTTACAGAGAATACTATATCTGTCAATTTACATTTATAAAACATCAGAGTTACTCTCATACACAACACTGAGTATATACAAATCAAATATATCTCAGATAAACAGAAATAATAGTCACAGCGGAAACACTCCATACGTCCTGCCGTCCAGCTCATCTCCTAAGCTCCCGAACGTCCTTACCTGAAAATATGTAATACTCGGTCTGACCCGAGCATTACATCAAAGTAACACCCGGGTCAGGCTGGAAACCAGCGTGAGTAAACTCATATAACAAGAAATTCCAATCCATAGAACTTATTTAAAACCCGGGGTAACTCGTACTTACTACACGTAAACAACTTATATAGCCATCACTTGTTTTCACAAAACAATATCTAAGTACCCAACTTAGTTTAAATGGTCCATATTATCCCAATCCAGCACATTGGTTTCACATATCAATCTATAAGGAATTATATAAGATTTCAAATCGAAGTGGTTTCGGGTATTTACCGATACCCGACCCCGGTCTCTTCGAATTCAATGTCATCTTTTTAAGCCAAGTTGTTTAAGTAAATAATTTAATTAAATTCAGAATAACATACGCACACAGAAATCTACCATGGATATCTAATTAAATAAATGATTCACATTTATTAACAGATCTACCCAGCCATCTCGTATCACAGCACATCACAAATTACATAAAGATATCAACCAACCAAAGGCATCTAATTCAGGTTCATCATTTATAAGCAAGATTAATAGTTATTCAACTCTTGATTAATTTGATTTAATCTCCAAATAAATTAAATTAAATTAATCATTCTAATTACCCTTTAATAAATCATATTGATTAATCATCCATTAATAAATCAAAACTTTAATTAATTTAAGATAACCGTTATCTTAATTATTTACTTGATTATCATTATTAAATTCCATTTGGTACACTTAAGAAATAAATGATTAACCCATTGTATAATTATATTAAATCAAAACAACTTAAAAACATTAGACCTATATTTATATTTTGAAACTTGTTTAATATTTAACTATGAAACTTTGAAAACATTTATTTTACTTAGAAAAACTTCCATTTTTATGCCTTTAAAATTTGTTAAACCTTTACTTTGTTTCTTTTTATTTTATAACTGGATTATAAAATTTCTTAAGAAACCCAATTAACTAGTCAACAATCCCGGGCCTGAGTTCCAAATACTCGACTAAAAACCCAAGCCTCCCCTCTCGTCATTCCTTCTCAATAAAACTTCGAGTACGATCTCGAGCCCAAAACCATTATCCCCGAGCTCCACAAACCCAGCTCCAACCAGATACGTGAAGACACATGTGCACGTGCACGAACGATCGAAGCCACTCCGACCTACGCCGCTACCGCCACCCAGTCGCCGTCGACCCGCTCCATCGTTCCAACCACTCAGTTCAACTCAAAATTTTCGAATTTAAAATCGAACAGTTTGCCGCCACCAGAAATGAAACCCCAAACTACAAACCCCTCGTACCACCGCCACAGCCAACCGGAACCCTCGCCTTATCGCCACAAGCTTCGTCTGACTCCCCTCTTTCCATTCCCACTCCACCGAACCCCTCCGATTCCACCTCGTTGCCGCCCTAGTCAGAAACCCAACCTCGACTCGAACAAGCTCTAAAACCCTACTTCGTCGCCGCTGCGCCATCACGATGAACAAAAAAACAAGCCATTATTTTTCCCTCGATCCCCAGTCGACTAGCTTCCTCTAGCCACAAACCCGATGCCTAAAAACCTCGCGATCATCGGAAATCACTCAATGGCCGATCTCCGTTCAACTCACGAATTCCCTTCATACCCAATATTAAAAATTATGATATCTATATCAAAATTCATTATTTTTACATACGAATCAAATTATATAACCAAAACAAGAAATAAAGACATTCGATTTTTCTCGTTTGAAAAGATTTTACTGTTATTTCACATTTCCAAAATATTCACCGAACATTTCTACTTGAAACCATTTTTAAAATTGAAATCTTGTTAATTTGAACACATTTTGTTTAGACATCCAAGCCTATAAAAGATCATGGGATGAGATCTTAAATTTTGAACAGGTTTGAAACCTGTAAAGTAAAAACAGAGATACATTTACCTGTGCACACAAGATATACAGGCATGCAATCATATTTTACATTCATACAAACCATTTTCACCATCATACTTTCAAGTATTATCCAAACATTCAGATATAATAACAGGTTTAAGAGGTTTGCTTACTGTTGGTTTTAATCTTGAAACTTATTCAACCTTAACATTTGCAATGATTAAAATATATTTCACTATTACTATCCATTGTCATCCCGAAATCACCACTTACAAATATTTGTTTGGAGAGGGGTAGATTATTTAGGTTGTTTTTAGCCTGTGCATGTTTAAAACAGAGGCATACTGCTTGTAAAGACAAGCATACAAATTTACACCTATATATACTCACAGATATAACTACATATCCACATTTATAAAATCAGCTCAAATATCATCAAGGAACCATAGCATCTTTAGATTCAAAAAAAGAAAGTTGCTCACTGTACTTTCTTATTTCAGAGATTACTCACCTTGTAGCAGCAGAGACCAGAAAGCAAATTTTGTTTTGAAAAGCTACGGTTTGATCTTCCTTTTATCTTCCTGCTTGTTAGAGTTGAATTGTAAACTTGAATGAGTTGTTTAGTTATTATTTTAAGTTTGAAAAATACTTCTGCTTTGCTCAGTTTGGATTCACGAAAATAGAATGAGAAGATTGGTATATATGTAGGATAAGTATACAGGGTGATTATTTTGTTAGTACAAGATTTTTCTATTTGGGTCAGAGATTTTTCTTTTCTTTGCTTGTTTGGCTCGGCTGAATTGTTGCTTTGGTGGCTTGCATTAATGGCCTTGTACAATTTCCCTTATTTTATTTGATTTGTACATAGGTGAATAGAATGTTGTCTTCATTAACAAGCTAATGGATATTTGCATGTATATTTGAATACTTAGTTGAATGTATTTGCTTTCTTTCCTTTGCAGCCAAGATATTTTTATTTTTCTTTTTTTTTATATTTTATTTGTTTTATTACTTGGTATTATTTTGTATTAATTTACTAAGATATATATATATCCACTTTGTCTTGTTTCACCAGTCCTATACTTATCATATTATTAATTCGTCTTTCCCATCTGTATTCATTTTATTTATTTATTTTTAAAGTTAAAACTATCAATATATAACTTACTATTTATTATTTGTTTTCATACTTACTCAAAAATTTATTTGTGATATTATTTATTTCTAATAAAACTACTTATTTCTATTTCTTATAAAGGTTAACTACCCAACATATAATTTGCTTATTTATTATATTATTTAATATCCCAATTCATATTATATTTCACTCTTATATTATATATTGACAAGGTATATTTTATTTACATTAAATACTTATAAATATCCGTTTTAGAGATAATAAGTCTATATTCATTTTATCTGATTAAATACTCGCTAAAATAATATTGCTAAATTTCCGGGATGTCACATAAATAAAATAAAATCAAAACAAAATAAAGTGGAAATGAAAATAAATAATTTGTCTTTGTAAACTAAGAAAATAAATAAAGAAAATAGTTTAATTTATTGAAACTAGAATTAAAATTGTAAACAACTTACAACTAATATAGGAAAATTCCAAACACAACAAAATTCACACAATTTAATTCAAAACCCAAAACAAAATAAAAGATGGCAAATAAAATAGAAAATGAATGATAAAATACAGATAAAATCTTGCGTGTAAAACACTGAATTCATTAAATTCTAAAAGTTTAAAATGGAATTCGACGAAACGAAAAACAAAGCGGACATCAAAACCAATTACTGTTTCAAAGAAAAAGATAAAAATTCAAAAATTCAAAATTTAAAATTTTTCAATTAAAAGTCAAAGTTTGACAAAATATAAAATTCCCAGAAAATCGATATTTAATTGTATTTGGAAAATAAAATAGAAACAAAAATCCAAATACATTGGAAAATTCCAAACTTCGATTTGAAATTATTTAAAAATCAAAGTTTTAGAATAAAATTTAATTTAAAATATTTATTAAAATTATGGGTTGTTACATTTTAAAACAATGAATTTTTAAATGAGATTCTTAAAATACAAAATGGAAGTCGAAATCGAGATTTGAATAGTTTTTGGAATATAGTTTGGATTATTTAAGAAATAGATTCATAAATGGAAATTTTATTAGAAATCGATTTATAAATGAATTTTAGTAATATGAACATGTTATAAACTGGAAATGAGTTTATAAAATTTATAAACAATGAAGTGAAATGATTATCACTTGATAAATTGGGAATATAAATCCACAGTGTGAATTTAAAATGAAATATGTAAATCGGTTTGGAAAGAAATAGTGGATTCTATTTTGGAATTTGGAAATAGTTGTTTAATTCAAAATGTAAATTGATTTGTGATAAATCTAGAGAGATTTATAAGTATAAAATTGGCTATGTTGAATTTTAAAAATAGTTTTCCAAGAAGTAAGTTTTGTTTTCAGAAAAGGATTTTTATTTATTAAACTATGTGGTTTAAAAACTATTATTTAGATTAAAATATTTTGGAAAGTAGTTACTCAAATTTTTAAATTTTTTGAACTGAATTCTAAGTTTTATAAACAGGCTTTGCTAATCGATTAGTATTATTTATAGATGAATTGCAAATTATTTATCGTTGTTTATTTAATAGGGTTTTGATATTTTAAATAATTACTTAAATGTGTTTGAAAATTTATTATTATTCTTTAAGATACTTATTTTATTAATATAGAGTTTTGGAATTGGTTGAAGTTATTTATAAATAACCTTGAGATTTGTAAATCGGTTTTTATTTAATGGATGTGATTTTATAAGAGAAAATCTTATAACAGAATTTGGGAAGCTTGAGAAAATTTCCAAAATGTTTAGACACGAGAACTTCAAAAATGAATCTGAATTCATAAAAGATGTTGTAAATTGATAGTGGGGATTTTAAATAAGTATAATCAGCTTTGCAAATTGTAAAAAGGAATTTATTAATAATTCTGAAAATTTAGGAGATAAGTTATGAAACATTCCCTAAGTATTGATATTAGAAATGATTTTGGAAATTATACTTATAATATTTTCCTAAGTGTTGAAATGAAAGGTTTTGGAAATATTTTAGCGGCGAAAAAATTTATATAGTGATATTTTTCTAAGCAATGGATTATAAATCGAATTTTGAAATATTTCACTAAGTATTGAAATAAGATATGATTTGAAAATATCATGTTATGGATAAGTATTTGAAATTGTTTTCAAATGTTGGAATGATGAAAGAGAGTTGAATAAATATCTTTGTAAAGATATTTTGATATGAATGTTTGAAAGATTTATAAATTGGGCCTACTGACTGCTTATGTGTGAATTTGATAGTTAAATAACCGACTATCAAAATCTAGCCAAATTCGTTAATCGTTTCGAAGAGACTGGGGTCGGATTTAATTATCCGAAAAGCACTTCGATCCGATTTGTGCGTTATGAATTGTCATATCATGAAGTCAATGAAGACGGTGATCTTAGAGATTCGGTTTGTTCAGAACCATAACAACTTGTATGGATGAATGCTATCATTGCATCGTTGCCTGGAAGGCAGTGTTAGCATTCCAAGTATGAATGCTATTCTTATGGTATTACGTAGCCTTAAGCCTCATCAACCGGGAATTACTAAAACAGAGGAGATGCAGCAGAGCTAAGTGGGTCGCACCCAAGTAGGGTATGTTATCACTTTTCTAGATACCCTCGGATATATTATAATTATGGATATGGTTGTGCATGGAATAGAGAGCGCTCGATAGGGTGGGAACACCCGGGGTGATAACATATTCGGTACTATCCAGCAATGGGTAGGCCGGTCCCGTGTTGGCAGGGATCATTAGGTACGATCTCGGTACATTTTTCTAGAGGTGTACTGTGGTGGGTGGTACCCCAATAGCCCTATCATTGTATGGAATCCAATATCCACTACGAGCCTGTCTGGTTTTAGATGTGCCCAACTATGCTGAAACGTGAGATGCAAGCATTTCAGCTATTTTATAGTTTATTTTCTATAGACACTATTATAATATCAGATGATTTTGATATAAAATGTTTTGGTTATCGTAAGATAAAAACCCGTTGTATTTATGTGTGGCGTGGTCTTACGAAATACTTTTGTTTTTCAAAAGGATTTTTGGTAACGGTAAAAATTCAATTGATTGTGTTTTCTCACACTGGTTTTCCAGACTGACTCGGGTGTTATTTTATTATAATGCTCGGGACAGACCGAGTATTACAGATTCAGGTTAGGATGCTATGGACCTTAAGAGACGAGCTAGAGGATTTTAGGCGTATATCACGTACTTGGTTGTTTCGGTTGTGTGTGTGTTATGATGTATATTCAGCACTTGTGAAGACAAGTTATTATAACTGTCTAGATTTATTTGTTGATTGTTGTACTTTGATGATGATATGTATAATAATAGTTATTGTTCTTTTTGTATAAAGATATGTTATTATCTATTATATATTGTTCCGCTACGTTTGTGAGATTCTATGTTATTGTTTCTGTTTTCTTCTATCTCTTTCTTCTTCGCCCATAATGATTCGGTATTTTTGGCACTCAATTGCTTGACATGCTATATAGTGAACGTATTGATGTCGATTTTCGAGGGTCGAAAATCCTCGGTTCGTTACAGTGGTATCAGAGCTTAGGTTTAGTGAATACCTATGCTTTAGTGGGGATTACTCATTAGAGATAGAGTTAGTAATATCCTAGAATGAGTTTGAGTGTATTATAGATATGAGTGCGTATTTGTTAGTAAATATAAATTGTTTTATATCGCGTTGACTTATCGGTTGAGTGTTTATGAATTCTGGTCGGTATGGTTTGGACAACAGTATCGATAGGGGTTTCTAAACTCTGAACAAGTTAAATTGACACAGTATTGTTTTAAAGTGGGTAAATGAAATAACTTTACTCAAATTATATTTTGATATAAAAGAAATAATTTTCTGAATTATTATAGTATATTTATGTGTTTGGTTGTTATTACTATAATCAAACCAAGATTATAAATTGGAATGGTCATATATAACCAAATTGAAAGGTATAAGTATGTATTATACAAATGAGTTAAGACTAAAATTTGATTGAAACCAGAATTTGGAAATTTAAATCCCGGAAATTTCGGAAATGTTCCAAGTGTTTTGAAATAAATAATGGTAATATCATTGTGGAAATGTATTTGAATAGAAAATGTTTTTAAATGGATTTTGAAAGTGATAAAGCACTGAACTCACTTTAGTCACTGGAAAATAATTATAGTGATGACTGCAGCATCACCAGTATTCATTTTCGAGTTTCTAAGTGACGGATTGCTACCGTAGTAATTTGATATGTAGGTTTTTGTTGAAAAAAAAAGTGTTGTTTCAGAAATTCTGAAGGAATTTTTTTTGAAATTTCCAAGGAAATGGTTTGATATATAACAAGAGCTATATATATATATATATTTATGATTTCAAAATGATTTGAAATGAAACCAGGTGTTTGAATTCTGGAATATTCATTTAAATGTTTATAAAACCAGAGAAAAATAAGGTTTGAACTTATGAATTTAGAATAATGTTAAGAAGGAAAGGAAGTATGGAAAATTAAATTTGGAATTGAATATTAACTTAAGTAAGTTAAAAAGAATTGTATGGATTGAAATTTAACGTAAGCTAAGTTAAATAAAATTGGATTTGGGTTTGAAACAATATCTAATTGAATGGAATATAAAATTTGAGTTGTGAAATAGTTATATAACTATAATTTATAAATTTTGAATGAAATCAACTATAGTATAGAATTCATAAAAATGTGAAAAAGAAGTTATGTAACTTATAAATTTGAAAAGTTGAATGGTAAAACCAAAATGGAAGTGGTTTGATATTTTGGTAAAGAAACGAAAATCCAAAATTTGAATTATAAAATGAATTTAAACTCAAGCCAACCAAATGGAGTGATTTTTGGAAATGAAGTTCAAATTGTGAATTGTAGAATGAAAGAGAACTAATTTAATAAATTAATTAGTAAGTTGAATATTGAAATGGGACTTGAATTATAAACAGAATTCAACTTATATGTAAGTGAATTCAATGTATTTTAAAATGTTGTCGAATAAAATAGAAATGAATTGAAATGGTGATGACTTAAGTTATAAATGAATTCAATTTAAGTGCAAATTGAATATGGTCGGGAATATTGTTGATAAGACTGAAATTCAACTTAAATAACTAATTTATGAGATGATTCATAAATAAACTGACATGGGTTGGTTTATTGTTGAATATAAAATTGAGAAAACAAGATTTTGTGAATAGATTAAATGTGAATCCATAAAAATGGATAAATTGATTTAGAAGCAATTTAAATTGGCTTATAAACTAAAGTAGGTATTTTATTAAATGAATATCATCGAATTTGCATGAAAAAATTTGTCATTTGACCTAAACGGAAGTAAAAAAAATTTGTGAATCAATGGAAAGTTATATAAATTGATTTAGAAGCAATTTGGAGTGGATATGAATATGTTGAGTGCAAATATGAATTGAATGCTAGTAAATTAGTTTATGAATCATTCGAATTGAATGAAATGGTATATAATCAATTGAAATGAATAACCGAATGTTGGAACCTTGTGATTTTGGATAAATTAATGTGTTACATGTTTAGTTTATGCAATCTATGTGTTTGCATTAGTAAAATGAATGTCAAGTTATTAAATTTCATTAATTATGAAGCTTACGTGTTTATTTGAGTAAGTATAGGTACAAGAAGACCATTTGGCTAGATTTTGGTTGCGTGATTGCATATAAATTGAGCGAGCTCACTTAATAACTCTAAGATAAAGAACGCTTGCAAATTTAGCGCGCGAAAAACAAAAACATTGTTATATATTGTGTTTTCCGGCCATGAGAGCCGATGCATATCTTTTTATAATATTTGTCATATTGCGAAAGGCTCTCCTTAAAAAGGAAACTCTGCCAAAAATTTTCAAAAATTTAGGATGTTAGAAAATTTTTGATAATTTTTGAAAAACTTTTGTTTACCAAAATTTGATTTCAGATTGTAATTGAAATAAGGGATTTTGGTTTAGAAATGGAAACTAATTGTTTGAATGGAACTAAAAGATTTGGAAAAAAATGAAATATCGAGTTTCAACTAAGTGGGTTTTAACAAGTTAATGGGTTTGTTGCATTTTTCATACTTAGCAATTTCGGGGACGAAGTTCTTTTAAGGGGGAAGAATGTAACGACCCAGATTTTCAATCGTTGATTTTGAACATTTAGTTTATTTTAAATGATGAATTTGAAATATAATTGATTTTGAATGTGGAATTTATTGGTTGAATTCAAGTAATGGATTTAAAATTTCAAATATAACGATTTATCGTAATACAAAAATGGTGAATAATTTAAATTTGAGTTGAATATGAATTAAAACGATTTGTAATGTGAGTATAAATTCTATTTGAATTAGAATTGAGTTAGTAAGTTTTAAAACTGGAATTTCAAGGGATTTCGCCAATTTTTGAAATCGTTGACTTAATCGACGCGTTAAAATAACGATCCAAGGCACAATCTTAGAATTCGATGAAACCAGTTCCATTGGATCTGTAATAGAGTATTATTATCGGATTTAAAATTTTCGTAGTGTTTGGAGTTAACATTTGGTCGTATGGGATAGAAACGTGTTGAAATTAATATAAGAAATTTAATATAATAAATGGGTTCAAAAAGCTATCTTCTATATACGATCAAACTGGGGCTCGAGACTTGTTCCATTGTGTTTGGAATAGGGGTATAACATTACGAATGCTAGGCGGCATGCCTCGATTGGAGTCAATAATTCATAGCTAGATATTTTGAATTTTAAATTATATATTTCCATTGATTTAACCATACAGCCCCATTTCTTTCATTTCAGCCGACCTACATCGGCCACCCTATGTTCGTGCCAACTTATTTCTTTTAAAAAAATGCATCTACCTTCTTCTTCTTTGTTTCACTAAAAAGAAAAAAAAACCATATTTCTTTATTTCTTTTTTAACCCTATAAATCCCAAATGAGAATACACGACTTAACAAAATGAAATTAAAAAAACAGAGAGAATCGTGTTGCCAAGGCACGCGATCAATAAGGGCAAGGTGACGCCATTGGTGCGCTCGACCTGGAGTGATCTCGACATAAAATTCGCGATTGTTGGGCATGGTGACGTCGATTTAGGGCAAATGATTGGGGTTAAGTTGCAGGCGATTTTGAGGCCGCGACAAGGAGATGCAATGATGATTCGAGTAGTGAGGATGGGGGTACAGTCGCGATCGACCTAGGCTGCGACATAGAAGGGTGATTGGAAATCGAGCTCGTAACTATAAATTGAGTTTGGTTGTTGAATTCTAGGATTTTCAGTTCAAGTTTGTTGTTCTTGCTTTGTTTGGTGTGTGCACAAATGAAAGTAGGTGATGGTAAGAAAGGGTTTGGAACTGCTATTAAGTGATGATAGTGATGAAGTGGGAGGCCGGTGACTAAGGCAGTGAGGTTTCGGTTGGAGAGCAATGATTGTTAGAGCTGCGACAAGGTGATGAAGGTATGTTTGACTACACCAAATTGTTGGCCACGATGGAGGGAGGAATGCGGTGCTCGTGCTCGAGTAGAGGGTTATCACTGATTTGGTAGCTCAGATGAAAAATCTGTCCAAATCGAACGCGATCTATCACTTTGAACTTGTATCGACGATAGCTACATGGTGGAATTGGATTGGATGCATTTCAAAGTAGTTGAATTTTGAGCTATAGTCGAACGTCGTTCGACTGTAAACTAAACTGAACGTGAAAGCAACAATAAGAAATTTGGTGAGTTAAACTCACCTCTCTGGCCACTTATATATTTATATAGGTAGAAAGAATAATTTATTTATGTGGTTTGTTGCATGTGATTTCTATTTTGGTTTTTTACTTTATTAGTAGTTGGATATATTTTCCTGCTGATTGGAGCAGATAAGACACTATGCGCCCCGCATAACAATGGTTGACCTTTTTTTATTGCGAAATCCCGCATCGAAGCAGGATTTTTATTATTTTATGTTATATAACATATGTGGTTGCATGGAAAAAGGTTGGAGGGATCCAACTGGATTCCTATAAAATGTTGATTTTTATTTCATATATAGTGATATATGATGTGTTTAAATAATCTGTGATAGATTATGATATTATTTGATTTCTTGGATGCTATAGTAGTACTGGCCTTGATTTTGGTATTATAAATACCATAAATAATATTTTTGAATTTAAAAAGGAAATTCAAAGGCGATTTTGGAAATGAAATAATTATATTGAAATTTGAGATCCTTTAAAAAGGAATTGATTTGGATAAAATAAACGATTGGATTTTGGATATTTATTTAGCTATTTCGTAAATTGGTTTCAAATAGAGAATTTAAATTTGAGGATTTTAAAACAATGAATTTTTAAATGAGATTCTTAAAATACGAAATGGAAGTTGAAATTGAGACTTGAATAGTTTTTGGAATATAGTTTGGATTATTTAAGAAATAGATTCATAAATGGAATTTTGATTAGAAATCGATTTATAAATGGATTTTAGTAATATGAACCTGTTATAAACTGGAAACGTGTTTATAAAATTTATAAAAAATGAAGTTAAATGATTATCACTTGATAAATTGGGAATATAAATCCATAGTGTGAATTTAAAATGAAATATGGAAATCGGTTTAGAAAAAAAATAGTGGATTCTATTTTGGAATTTGGAAATAGTTGTGAAATTGGAAATTTAAATTGATTTGTGATAAATCAAGAGAGATTTATAAGTATAAAATCGGCTATGTTGAATTTTAAAAATAGTTTTCCAAGAAGTAAGTTTTGTTTACAGAAAAGGATTTTTATTTATTAAACTATGTGGTTTAAAAACTATTATTTAGATTAAAATATTTTGGAAAGTAGTTACTCAAATTTTTAAATTTGTTGAAGTGAATTCTAAGTTTTATAAACAAGCTTTGTAAATTGATTAGTATTATTTATAGATGAATTGGAAATTAGTTATCATTGTTTGATTAAAATGGTTTTGATATTTTAAATAATTACTTAAATGTGTTTGAAAATTTATTATTATTCTTTAAAATACTTATTTTATTAATATAGAGTTTTGGAATTGGTTGAAGTTATTTATAAATACTCTCGAGATTTATAAATCGATTTTATTTAATGGATGTGAATTTATAAGAGAAAATCCTATAACGGAATTTGGAAGCTTGAGAAAATTTCCAAAATGTTTAGATATGAGAACTTCGAAAATGAATCTGAATTCATAAAAGAAGTTATAAATTGTTAGTGGGGATTTTAAATAAGTATAATCGATTTTGGAAATTGTAAAAAGGAATTTATTAATAATTGCGGAAATTTAGGAGATAAGTTATGAAATATTCCCTAAGTATTGATATTATAAAGATTTCGGAAAATAGACTTATAATAATTTCCTAAGTGTTGAAATGAAAGGTTTTGGAAATATTATAGCAACAAAAAGATTTATATAGAGGTATTTTTCTAAGTAACGGATTATAAATCGAATTTGGAAATATTTTACTAAGTATTGAAGTAAGATATGATTTGAAAATATCCTGTTATGGATAAGTATTTGAAATTGTTTTCAAATGCTGGAATGCTGGAAGAGAGTTGAATATATATCTTTGTAAAGATATTTTGAAATGAATGTTTGAAAGATCTATAAATTGGGCCTAGTTACTACTTATGTGTGAATTTGATAGTTTAATAATCGACTATCAAAACTAGCTAAGTTCGTTAATCTTTTTAAAGAAACCGGGTTCAGATTTAATTATCTGAAAACCACTCCGATCTGATTTCTGCGTTACGAATTATGATATCGTGAAGTCAATGAAGATGGTGATCTTGGAGATTTGGTTTGTTCAAACCCATAACAACTTGTATGGATGAATGCTATTGTTGCATCGTTGCCTGGAAGGCAGTGTGAGCATTCCAAGTATGAATGCCTCATCAACCGGGAATGACTAAAACAGGGGAGATACAGCTGGGCTTAGTGGCTCGCACCCAAGTAGGGTATGTTATCACTTTTCTAGATATCCTCGGATATAATCGTTATGGATATGGTTGTGCATGGAAAAGAGAGCGTTCGATAGGGTGGGAACACACGGGGTGATAACATATTCGGTACTATCCAACAAGGGGTAGGCCGGTCCTGTGTTGGAAGGGATCGTAGGTACGATCTCGGTATATTTTTCTAGAGGTGTACTATGGCGGGCGGTGCCCCAGTAGCCTTGTCATTGTATGGAATCCAATATCCACTATGAGCCTGTACGGTTTTAGATGTGCCCAACTATGCTGAAACGTAAGATGTAAGCATTTAAACTATTTTATAGTTTATTTTCTATAGACACTATTATAATACCAAATGATTTTGATATAAAATGTTTTGCTTATCGCAAGATAAAAACCGTCGTATTTATGTGTGCCGTGGTCTTACAAAATACCTTTGTTTTTCAAAAGGATTTTTGATAACAGTAAAAATTCAAATTGAGTGTGTTTTCTCACGCTGGTTTTCCAGACTAGCTCGGGTGTTATTTTATTATAATGCTCGGGTCAGACTGAGTAGTATAGATTCAGGTTAGGATGCTATAGAGCTCAGAGGACGAGCTGGAGGATTTCAGGCGTATATCATGTACTTGGTTATTTTCGCTGTGTGTATTATGCTGTATATTCAGCACTTGTGAGGACAAGTTATTATAACTGTCCAGTTTGATTTTTTGATTGTTGTACTCTGATGATGGTATGTATAATAACAGTTATAGTTCATTTTGTATAAAGATATGTTATTATCTATTATATATTGTTTGCACAAAAAATGGACAAACACCTCAAAGTTGTATGATTTAGTAGATCTTATGTTGTTCTTAGTGATTTGGGTGATTTATGCAAATATATGAAAAGCAGGGGCTAAACTGTGAAAAGACACGCAGATTTATAGTGGTTCAGCCAGAATGTGCCTACGTCCACTTTATATGTTATTTCTCTTCTCTTATTTTGATTACAAGTACAAGGCTTTGATACAAGTAAAAGAAAGTTGTTTTTAAGTTCTCTCCGTGATTGAGCTCTCCCACTTGTCCCCATTGTTGTACCCCTGCCCCTCTATTTATAGAGTGAGGTAGGGAGCAGGGTCTTGGATGTATATAGCTGCTGGTGGGCCTGGGCTGGTGTGATTTGGCCTGGTATGTCTTGGTTCGGCTATGGGGTTGGTCCGGCTATGGAGTTGATTCGGTGAGAGTTGGTCCGGCTATGGGGTTGGTCCGGCTATGGAGTTGATTCGGTGAGAGTTGGTCCGGCTATGGGGTTGGTCCGGCTATGGAGTTGATTCGGTGAGAGTTGGTCCGGCTAGAGTTGGTCCGGCTATGGGGTTGGTTCGGTGATGCTTGAATAGGTATTGGTCCGGTAGAGGCTGGTTCGTCCCTTACTTTCTCATGTTGGCTTGGCACCGAACGGTTCGGTGGCTCCTTTTTCATCTAGACTTGGTAGTGATAGAAACGTACCCAACATTTGCCCCCCCCCCCCAAAGTAGGGCATATGCTAATATATGTCGTGCTTTGTTTCAGGTTATCCAATTTTGACGTTCCTATTAGATTTCTAGTACCGAACCGGTTGGTCCGGAGGTCACCCTTCGCCTATAAGTATGGAGCTAGGGCCTTTGTTATCTCCTACCAAACGAAGCAGTCGAGCCAAATCAGTTACATAGCCGAATCAGATTTTCTCCTACTGCCGAACCGCTTTAGCCTGCCGAATTAGGTACTTAACTTCCCTTCGCCGAATGAAACTTGTGTGTACCGAATGAATTTTAGTTGTGAATGCCGAATGGGCTCGTAGTATGGATGCCGAATGAACTTTTTGTGAATGCCGAATGGGCTTGTAGTATGGGTGCCGAATGAACTTTATACACTTGATTTTTTCACTTTTCGTATCACGAGCGAAATTCCGGACTACGTGTACTTGCTTGTTTATATCCTCTGTTTTAACAATATGTTTTTCCGATGTTGCAGATAATGTCTCGCAAAGCAGAAACTCGATCAGATAAAAAGAAGTCCCAGGGCGAAGGAGGATCTTCCGCAGTGCCCCCTGCTCAGCCAGGACTGGAACGTCACGGAACTGCCCCGAGATCACTGGTGGACGGGTACGGCCTTCAGGAGCTTCTGAACTCCCCGCCCGATTGCTTTCCCAGCTCCCTCAAGGAGGAGCAGCTTGATGTCATCTCCCATTCTTTCGGAATCGATAGAACGCGCATGCTGTTGCCAGGGAGAGAAGTTATGCCATACGACCCTCCCGAAGGGTACTTTGCCTATAGCAGATACCACTGTATGTGTAGTGCCATCCCACCTCTTAATGCTTGGGTAGCCAGCTTCCGTACATATCTAAAGGTGGCCCCATTCCAGCTTCAACCCAACTCCTATGCTATACTGGTGAGCCTCTTTGTCATCTTCCAAAGGAAGTATGGGCGTGCTCCTTCCAACCGGGAGATCCGGTACTTATATAATCTGAGGGGCTATAAGAAGGGGTCCCCATATATCAGCTTGGAGTCAGCTGTAACCTTCAAGCCGGTCTTGGATCTGTATTCTAAGTTCAGCATGTTCAAGAAGGAGTGGTTCTTCATCAGGGACGACTCTATTGCTTATCACTAATGATTTCTTTTTCTGACCGGACAGGTGGGCAACAGGACAAGGACAAGACTCCAACGTAGCCGGCTCCCTGATTAGACCTGGAGAATTCTTTTTGTGGATTTGACATGGCAGTATATGTTAGTCTTAAAACAGTAGAGTAACTTTTAGGTTGTAATTCTTGCTACTTGTAATAAATAGCTCTATTCTTGATGTGCAGTCCTTTAACTTAAGCTGATCTTGTCGTCTTTTGAATGTTTTTGCTATTTTGACATGTTGCCTAAGAAATATAGCTATGCATATTCTTGTAATTAAATTGTGTTTGATGTCAGGTTCTTGTTTAAAACATAATTTCATGACTTGCAGTGTTAGCGTGAGGTGTGAACAAATTATAGGCATATATGAAAGAAGGAAATACCGCCCCTTATATTTTGCTTGTAGATGGCAACTTTGAACATCCTGTGTGACCGAGAAAGGGATGCGGTCCAGTATCTTGCTGTGAGTATCCGCTTCTATTAGTGAGTGTCTCTTGTTTTGTGTCCTGCACTTCAGGGATTGTTACAGAGGATAAGAGAAAAATTTCTTAAGTAAAATTGAAATATGTGAAATAGTAAAACTTCCAATCACGGAAGGCCTTCGATGTGCTTAAGTTCGTGGCAAACGGGCTTTGTAGTCACTTTCCCTAGCTGTGGGTCTTGGAGACATTTGTCACCCATCTTACGCCTCCGTGGGGAGTTAATTCTTTTTTACCACAGCCGTACTTAAGACACATCGGAGCCGAGATCGCGCACAGTAACTACCCGGGCCATTATGGCCCGTAATCGTGGGTATTATTCGATTTACTGTGGTCGGCTAGCGTGGGTGCCAATCGTCAACCGTGAACTGCCCCTGGCTGGCCACACCTTATGTTAGGGCTTATAATCGGTTCACAGTTGCCGACGAGCCGAACGCCGTAATGAGCCGCCTCGGCTATAGTCGGCCTTCTCGGTGGCTTATAATCGGCTCATTACAGTTGGCTTTAAGGGCCGTCGCAAGCAATGAGTTAACCCGCAGCAGAGGGATGCTGGAGTGAAAGTGTCTCATTGGCGAGGGCATAGATTCGCATAGTACCTATTAGGTCTTGTCCAGATGAAGTTGTGCTGTGGAGTGCCTCGAATTGAAATGTTGTATGCACAGGATTTTGTCCAACAGAAAAAGATAAAGTTAACAAGCAGCCAAGATATAAAGGAACAAGTTAAAAAAGAGACAAGGTTTTTTAAAGTGGTTCGGCACGAAAATGCCTACGTCCACTGATTCTCTTTGTTAATTCACTTCATATGGGCAATACAAGTTAAGAAAAGTATCGACAGAGGTGTTGGATGTTCCATGCCCTCTGGAACACCTCTCCGTCCACTGTTGACAAAATATAAGCTCCATTGTGGAGATCTTTATGAATTACATATGGTCCATCCCAGATTGGGTCTAGTGCTCCGGGGCGAGGGAAGATTCGCTTGAGGACAAGATCCCCTTCTTGTAAGGTACGATGCTTGACTTTGGAGTTGTATTGTGCCGCCACTTTCTGTTTGTGGGCTGCTGCTTTAAGGATTGCATCATTTCTTCTCTCCTCAACTAGATCCAAAGACATGTGAAGGAGTTCTTTGTTCTCTTCTGGGTTATAGTGGATCCTACGGTGGGAAGGCACAACGGTTTCAACTGGGAGCATAGCCTCCGATCCGTATGCCAAAGAGAAAGGAGTGTGCCCCGTCGATGTTCTGAAAGATGTGCGATAGGCCCATAGTGCCGTAGGGAGTTCATCCACCCAAGCGCCCTTTGACTTTTCGAGCTTCTTTTTTATTAGAGTTTTCAGAATTTTGTTGACTGCTTCGACTTGTCCGTTTGCCTGGGGATACGCTACGGATGAGAAGCTTTTATGAATTCCGTGTTCTTGGCACCAGTTGGCGAATTCCTCGCTGTCAAATTGAAGTCCATTGTCTGATATGATTTTGAGTGGGACTCCGTACCTGCACAGAACATTTTTGATCAAGAAGTTAATAACTTTTGTTGAAGATACTTTATTCAGAGGTTCCGCTTCCGCCCATTTGGTGAAATAGTCGACTGCCACTATAGCATATTTGGCCCCGCCTCGACCTATTTGCAGTTCGCCGATTAAGTCGATTCCCCATATTGCGAAGGGCCAAGGGCTGGCCATTTGAGTAATTTCAGTTGTTGGTAGCCGCGGAATCTTAGCAAACTTCTGGCATCTGTCACACTTTTTGACGAAATCTAAGGCGTCCTTGCTTAAGGTAGGCCAGAAATATCCATATCGGAGTGTCTTCTTTGCTAAAGTTTGCCCTCCGGTGTGATCTCCGCAGCTTCCTTGATGGATGCTAGATAAGATTTCCTTGGCTTCCCTCCCAGCGACACACCTTAATAACGGGTTAGAGAATCCGCGCCGATAGAGGACGTCTTCTTGTATTGTGTAGCGGGATGCTTTCCTCGAGATTTTCTTGACTTCGTTACGCCCGTTGGGTAGCGTGCCGCTTTGTAGGTAGTCTCGGATGGGAGTCATCCAAGTTGCTTCTTCGGTTGTAGCTATCAGATTCACTTGCTCAAAACTTGGGGCCAGTTGCTTCGAGATGGTTACTTCCCCGAAGATGGCGTGTCTCTCACACTTGCTTGCTTCGCCAATTCGTCGGCCTCTTGGTTATCTTCCCGAGGGATGTGTTTGACTAGGTAGTGGTCCAATCGGCTGAGAAGTAACTTGGTCTTCTTTAAATATGCTATGAATCGTTCTTCTCGAGCTTGGAATTCTCCTAGTATCTGGTTAACAATAAGTTGAGAATCGCTATGAAGACACAAAGAATTGGCTCCGATTTCTATGGCAAGTTCTAATCCAGCTATCACCGCTTCATATTCTGCATCGTTGTTGGTGGCAGCGAACTCCAACCTTATAGCATAGTGCAGCTTATTCCCCCTGGGAGTGATTATTACCACACTTGCCCCCGAGCCTTGTTCGTTCGATGCGCCATCCACAAAGAGATTCCACTTGATGTCTTTTGTTATTTCCAATTGCTCCTTATCTTCGTTGGTAGTGAATTCTGCAATGAAATCAGCCATGGCTTGTCCCTTAATGGCGGTGCGAGGGTGATAGGTGATATCATACTGACTTAGTTCAATGCACCATTTAAGTAGT
The DNA here is from genome assembly GCA_030737815.1 of Allium fistulosum. Classification (NCBI taxonomy): domain Eukaryota; kingdom Viridiplantae; phylum Streptophyta; class Magnoliopsida; order Asparagales; family Amaryllidaceae; genus Allium; species Allium fistulosum. The sequence goes on along the minus strand of CM060902.1, from coordinate 269,251,038 downwards.
CGCCCAGAAGTGTCGGGACGATGGAGTACCTGCCTTAGTGGTTGATCGGTCAGAACTTTGATGGAATGGGTCTGGAAGTAGTGACGCAATTTCCGTGATGTGATTAGTAAACAATATGCTAGCTTCTCGAGTTTAGGATATCTGACTTCTGCCCCAGTAAACCTCTTGCTGACGAAATAAACTGGCCGCTGCGTGCGGTTGTCTTCCCTTACCAAGGCAGCGCTTAGGGCGTGAGATGACACAGCAAGGTATAGGTATAATTCTTCGCCTTCGCTTGGAGTCGAGAGTACCGGTGGTTTCTGGAGGTGTTCGATTAAGTTAAGGAAAGCGGTCAAGCATTCGTCAGTCCATTCGAACTTTCCTTTGTCTTTCTTTAGAACTTCGAAAAAGGGAACGCACTTGTCTGTTACCTTGGAGATGAATCGGCTTAGGGCGGCCACTTTTCCATTCAAACTTTGCATTTCCTTCCGAGTGGAAGGTATCTTGATATCCCTTAGCACTCGGACTTGTTCAGGGTTTGCTTCAATCCCTCTGGCATGTACGATGAATCCTAAGAACTTTCCCGATGACACTCCGAAGGAGCACTTTAGTGGATTCAACTTCATTCCATACTGTCGAAGTACTTGGAACATCTCGCCTAGGTGGCTTACGTGATCTTTGGCTTTCCTTGACTTTACCAGCATGTCATCCACATATACTTCCATAGTTTATCCTATTAGCCCTGCAAACATCTTGTTGACGAGGCGCTGGTAGGTGGCTCCTGCATTTTTAAGTCCGAAAGGCATTACCTTATAGCAGTATAAACCCCGGTCGGTGATGAAACTAGTGTGGTCTTGGTCGGGAGCATGCATAGGAATTTGGTTATATCCTGAGTATGCGTCCATAAAAGATAGAAGCTCATGCCCGGCCGTGCTGTCTACAAGTTGGTCGATTCGGGGAAGTGGGAAGCAATCCTTTGGGCAGGCGTCGTTTAGGTTGGAAAAGTCTATGCAGGTTCGCCACTTCCCATTAGCCTTCTTTACCAGTACCGGGTTGGCGATTCATTCCGGGTAGATAGCTTCTCGTATGAAGTCATTGGCGAGTAGATTCTTTACTTCTTCATCTAGGGCTGCTGATCGTTCTGCCCCCATACTTCTCTTTCTTTGTTTTACGGGCGCCTTGGTAGGATCAATGTTTAATACGTGGCATGCTATGTCGGGGGAGATTCCGGTCATGTTAGCGTGTGACCATGCGAATACATCCAAGTTGTGGCGGAGAAAATCGATGAGTTGTTCCTTCAATTCGGCTTTTAGTTGGGACCCAATTTTCAATAGTCTACTTGAGTCGTGCTTGTCTACAGATATAAACTCCATAGCCTCTGCAGGCTCGACGGTGGCCTCCTCCTCTTTGTCCCTTGGGTCTAATTCATTGAATGGGTCGCTGGTATATCGAAGAGGAGGGGCTTTCTTTAGTTGCTATGCTTCTAGACTTTTCATGCAGAGGGCAATCTCTACACCCTTCCCTTTATCCTTCCTGTGGTTGTTGCGAAGTTCAGTCACATAGCAGTCTCGAGCAACGTCCTGGTCTCCTTCTACTTCCCCTATTCCATTGTCCGTTGGAAACTTCATCTTTAGGCACCATGGGGCTAGGACAATTTGGAAGTCAGACAAGGCTGGTCTTCCTAAGAAGGCGTTGTAGGCCGAATGGTTTTCTATTAGCACGAACGTCTGCTTCCGTACAACGGAGCGGGGATGGCTTCCAATCTCAACAAAGAGGTCCAGTTGCCCGAGGGGCATCTTAGCATCCCTAGTGAAACCGTGTAGTGGTTTATCGTAGGGAGATACATCCTTCATTGATAGCTTCATTTTGTCGAATGCGTGTTTGAACAGGATGTTTACTGAGCTTCCAGTGTCTACCAGGATTCGATAAACTTCGGCGGGACCGAGTCGGGCAGAGATGACCATGGGATCCATGTGAGGGTACTACCTTCCTTCTAGGTCACGCTTACCGAATGTGATGTCATTACTTCCTTTCCGCTTCGGGCGGCGCTCTTCTATAACCGAATTGACACAGTCTTTATTGTCTCTAAGCGACTTTCCATACCTTTCCATCTCTTTCCAACTTCTGTCCGCGATGTGCGGTCCTCCTGAGATGGTATGGACCACTATTTTCTCTTGACTAGAGCTGCTAGCGTTGCGGTTTCCTCTGCCGGTGTCCGGTGAGGGTAGCCTTGGGTTTTCATTGGCAGGAGCTGGAGTCCTGTCCTGACTTTTTACATAACGTTCCAGTTTCTTCCTTCTGATGTGTTCCTCAATCAGATCCCGGAGATGATGGCATTCATTGGTATCATGCCCGTGAGATTCGTGGAAGCGGCAGAACTTTCCAGATTTCTGCGTGTTATCTGATTCCTTTTTGTATGGTGGGCGTTTGTATCTAACTTTGCCTTGGGTTGCAAGGAAGATATTTTCGACGGTCTCGTTCAAAGGAGTGTAAGTGTCGAATCTCGGCCCAGGCCGATATAGGCGCTTTTCTCCCTTCTTGCCCCCAGCATTGTCTCTGGAATCATTTCTTCGAACGTCCTTTGCCACAGCGGGGGCGTTGCTGTGAGTTGCCTTATTTTGCTGTCCTGACTGCCCCTCAACGGCAGCATCCTCAAGCCTCATGTATTTCCTGGCTTCATGGAAGAAATCGAGTAAAGTAGCTGGTTTTTCTTTCGTCAACCTTCTAGCAAATTTAGTGTCCGGATGCACACCACTACAGAGGGCCATTAGGATAAGCTTCTCATCAGCATCTTGGACTGCAGCTGCTGCGGCATTGAATCGGGTTAGGTATTGCTGCAGTTTTTCTCCAGGTTTCTGTTTGACGCTGGATAAGGAATAAGCGTCCTTAGGTTGTTCCACATGGATGCGGAACTGACTGATAAACTTTTCTTTCAACATTTCCCACGAGCTGATGGATCCCTGGGGTAGATGACAGAACCAGGAGGTAGCGAGATCTGCTAAGAAGAGCGAAAAGCATTTGCACAGTACTCCCTCTGTTGCTCCACTCATGAGCATATGTTGCGTGTACCTCTGTAAGTGTACAACGGGGTCGGAGGTTCCTTTGTAAGGTTCCATTGTCGGCATCTTCCATTCTCGGGGGGTGATAGCAATTTTGATATTGCGAGCGAAAGGGCTGGTTACCCAGGCGCCTATCCCTCGATCTCTTTGCTCCCGTTGGACACACTCTCTGAATAAGCGTGCCATCCTTTCATCAGAATTTGGTGCATATAGAAATGAGTTTGGTTCTGTTCTGTGGGATTGATTCTGTCCAGATGACCTGTAGGGATGGTATCGTCTATCGTTCCTCATATTTTCCAGCGGCTGCCTTTGATCTTCTGGGAGCATGCTAGGGTCAGCTACAGTTGGCCCTTGCCTTGATCTTCCCCTGCTGGGTTCTGATCTAAGCACTTCCTCGGGTCCAACTTCGGGCTGGACTCTAGCTCGGCCCCGTTCACCGGCGTTTCCGTGGTTAGGCAGTATGACAGGCTCAGCTATAGTTGACCTCCGTCCGGTAGCTCCCCCGTTGGGTTCGGTACCAAACGTTTCCTCAGGCCTAACTTCGGGCTGTGCTCGGTCTCGGCTCCTACCATGGCAATTCTACCGTTAGCTCCTTCGAAGAAGGAAGATCTTTGTTGTCTCTGAGATCCTCCAGACTGGGACTCGCCCCATGATTCAGTGTTGCGGTTGGATTCTTTAGCATCCCTTAAGCGTGACATGAGATGGTCCACCAAGGCTTCCTGCTGGGACGTGAAGCGGTTAGTTACTTCAATCACAACTCTGTCCAAATCTGCCCTAGTAATTGCTGCAGGCTGTTCTGTGGCAGGAGTGGTTGGGTTAGCCTGTCCTTCATTTGTTACTGCTGCTGGAGGAGGACGATTTACTTGATTCGTGACAGCTGGATCTGGAAGACTGCTGGATGCGATGTTTTTTCCTTTGTTAACATCTTTTCTCTGTTTGGGAGGCATGTTTTCCAAGTGGCGGACGATGCTGTTAGGAAAACTGTTAAGTGGATGAAGCTGAAGCTTCGAGCTTCTAGTTCTCAGCGAAAGCACCAAAAATGTTTGCACAAAAAATGGACAAACACCTCAAAGTTGTATGATTTAGTAGATCTTATATTGTTCTTAGTGATTTGGGTGATTTATGCAAATATATGAAAAGCAGGGGCTAAACTGTGAAAAGACACGCAGATTTATAGTGGTTCAGCCAGAATGTGCCTACGTCCACTTTATATGTTATTTCTCTTCTCTTATTTTTATTACAAGTACAAGGCTTTGATACAAGTAAAAGAAAGTTGTTTTTAAGTTCTCTCCGTGATTGAGCTCTCCCACTTGTCCCCATTGTTGTACCCCTGCCCCTCTATTTATAGAGTGATGTAGGGAGCAGGGGTCTTGGATGTATATAGCTGCTGGTGGGCCTAGGCTGGTGTGATTTGGCCTGGTATGTCTTGGTTCGGTTATGGGGTTGGTCCGGCTATGGAGTTGATTCGGTGAGAGTTGGTCCGGCTATGGGGTTGGTCCGGCTATGGAGTTGATTCGATGAGAGTTGGTCCGGCTATGGGGTTGGTTCGGTGATGCTTGAATAGGTATTGGTCCGGTAGAGGCTGGTTCGTCCCTTACTTTCTCCTGTTGGCTTGGCACCGAACGGTTCGGTGGCTCCTTTTTCATCTGGACTTGGTAGTGATAGAAACGTACCCAACATATATTGTTCTGCTACATTTGTGATATTCTATGTTTTTGTTTCTGTTTTCTTCTATCTCTTTCTTCTTCACCCATAATGATCCAGTATTTCCAACACTCGATTGCTCGGCATGCTATACAGTAAACGTATTGATGTTGATTTTTGAGGGTCGAAAATCCCTGGTTCGTTACATCTGGCATATACCACACAATGATTACATGTGTACACTTGGTTTTATATTTCTTTCGTTACATGGATAACATCGGAAAATAAAAAAAATCATTACGTATTTCTTCTCGTGCATGGAAAATTTTATCTATTCCTAGGTCTCGTTAAGTAAACATATATTAACTTTGGACCACATCAGTAGTTATAAACTTATAATGGCAGTCTCTTTCAGCTATTCCAATGCAAGGGCGTGATCACGTTAGACGACTACTTGCACTAACTGTTTTCCATGTATTTAAATAATGATCGAGCCATGGTACCAATTTGCGAATTGCTAAGTAAAATAACTCAGTCCAAAAGTAACGAAGAAAAAACATGGTAAATTCAATATCTTTGGTTAAGTATTTTCTGTTAATAACTAGATGCATATATAAATGCTAACAACTTATTACAGGACATGTATTTACCATTTTTTTCGCTTACAACAGAATGAAAGCATTGTAAATTATTTTGTAGGTATTTCCTATTTTTAACAAATCCAATAGTTTTGCATAATGTTGAATCCCTAATGCATAATGTTGAATGTTTCCAACGGTTCATTTAACCAATTCCAATGCATGCTTGCAATATCTACTATTTAACGAAACAATATATATATATTCATTATGATCATACCAAATGGCAGTGCTGTGAGTTTAAATTTTATTGCTTTGATTAACAATAAGTTTTACCTTGCATATTACATTTTATCCAAAGTAGATGCAAATGAAAATTATGTTTCCTAAATGAAACAAAATATGGTTAGCGACAAATCTATTGCTTAACAGAGAAGGATATAGTGAAAAGAAAAGATGTAAATCCCTCAATCAACAACCTACCATGATAAGTAGTTCTATATTTGACTGCTAACAACACGATTTCTAGTTCCTTCTAAGTTTTGATAAGAAACGTCAAAAAATAATGAGATGAAGTAAATAGATTGCATGCATATATGTAAAATTAACTTGAACTTGAACTTGCCATATTTGATGTTAAATAAATTTGTATTTTCTCTCTTCACTGCTCTCTACTTGCATTTTTTTTTATAGGCATATTGGACTCTTGAAGAATACGAGCTTGAATTTCCACGGTTTATAATTTTCTCTATTAGCAAGCTCTTTTATTAGATTTTATGTTGCTAGCATTTTTTCTTAAAATATTGCTCATGAAATGTTGTAAATGACTAAATTTTTTAGTGTATGAAATTAATGTAGCTTTGTTTATATTTAATCTTATAACTGCATATATTATCAGATTCTATCTATTGGTGTTTTTTAAATTAAGCATTTTATTTTTCATACATTTTTCATGGCTATTATAACTGTTTTAAAACTACTGCAGCAATTGTTTAATGTAGCAAAATATTAATATAATGCAGCATTTTTAAAGTGCTGCAAAATGTCAAAAAACAAACCACAGCAAAATGGAAATGTTGCAATTATCAAAACATAATGGCATATAACCGCTGCAATAAAAGACCATTATATAAAATGCTGCGACAATTCCTTTCGCCGCGTTTCAAAACTGCTGCTGTTGGACTAGATCTATTGAAGCTTGGCGTAAAATAAGTTCTTTAAAACGCTGCTAAATGAGTTGGCATAGTTTCAGAAACGCTGCAAAATTAATTTACAACAGCGTTTTGGAAATGTTTAGGTATCCCATTTTTAGCAACATTTTTGAAAATGCTACGGTATCTCCTCACTCTGTAGCAACATGATGTAAGGCAGCGTTCTTCAAAACCCTATGAATGAATACAACAGCACTTTTAAAATGCTGCAAAAGGTCTTTTTTGTTGTAGTGGTTGGAGATTGAGTACGTGTAGTGGATGTAGCTTGGAGGTTTATTGTGATCCCCAAAGATCAGTTACGTTGAGATACTAATATTCTTTATACCTATCGCATGATGAGCTAAATACAGCGACTGTAATTAGAGATTACCTAAGTGTCTTTTTTGAGTTTATCGATCTCCTATACCTGAGAAAGATCGAGTTTTGAATTTATATTGTGGAGAGCGCTCGACCTTTTTCCTTACCATTGAGGCATATGTCCCCAAAGGAGAAATGCGAGTTGAACAACCAAGTAAATGAGTTGTTGGAGAAGTGGTTTATTAGCAGGAACGTTTCTAAGTGGGGAGCACCAATTGTCTTTACCATCAAGGCAGATGGTTATTTGAGACTCTATGTCGATGATAAGGAGCTGAATAACTGACAAAGAAGAATCGATATCCGCTGCCCCGTATAGACGATCTCTTTGATCAGCTAGTTGGAGCTAATGTTTCTCACACCTTGACTTGGTTACCGGATTACACTAGTTACATGTAATAGAGGAGTATCCAGAAGACATCCTTTCATACACCTAACCGACTTTACGAGTTGTTAGTCATGCCCTTCGGATTAACCATTGCACCCGCCTACTTTGTTAATTTAATGAGTCGAGTTTTCAAAGGGTTGCTTAATGGTTCGTCGTAGTATTTATGCATGATATTTTAGTCTATTTGTGTAGCAAGGAGGAGCATGCGTTGCATTTAGAAGAAGTGTTTAGCACACTTAGTGCGCGTAAGCTGAAGGCAAAGTTTTTAAAGTGCCACTTTTGGAGAGAGGAGGTATGCTTTTTGGGACACGTCATCTCAGAGTGGGTTGGCACTTAATCCTAGTAAAGTGGCAGTAGTTCAGGATTGGCATGTGCAAAAGAATGCCACGGAGGTAAGGATTTTTCTTGGTTTGGCCGGATACTATTGAAAGTGCACTATGGACTTCGCGAAGATCTCTGCCTCTCTGACCCGTCTTACCAAGAAGAATCTAGTTTTCTCATGGAATGCGAAATGCAAAGATGCTTTTATCAAGTTGAAGGAGGCGTTGACTAGTGCACTAGTTTTGGTGTTGCCTGTTGGATGAAGCCATTTACAGTTTATACCAACGCCTATAGAACGGGGTTAGGCGCGGTCTTGAAGCAAAAAGGAAGGGTGTTAAACTATGTTAGTCGGCATTTGAAGACCCACGAGAATAGTTACCTTGCCCATGATCTTGAGTTGATGACCATTGTTTTTGCACTCAAGTCATGGAGGCATTACCTTTTAAGGGAGTGGTTTGAGCTATATACGGATCGTAAGTCCTTGAAGTGTATTTTCTCCCAAAAGGACTTGAATTTGAGGCAACAAAGGTGGATGGAGTTTTTGGCATCAAATGACTTTGATATCTCATATATCCCGAGCAAGAGTAACGTAGTGACCGATGCATTAAGCGGACAATATGTAGTATTGAGTCCTTTGTCCTTGGAGTGGAAGCATTTAGAGTTCATTTCTGCACTCGACTTTCGACCATCATCAGATATTACCCTAGTATTACTAGCAGCTTTAGATGTGCAGCCTACATTGATGGAGACTTGGGTCTAGATAGAAGGAAGGTAAGGAGCTAGTAGATACCTTTGAGAGGCTTGATAGAGGAGACCAGTCATGTCATTTGAGGCATTATGCAATTGACTCGAAGGGGTGGTTATGGAGGAATGGTAGGCTTTATGCTCCTCTTAATATGGATTTAATAAATGCAGTACTAGAAAAGTCTCACCATTCTAGGATGACCATTCATCCTGGTGGTGATAAGATGAATCATGACATGAAGAAAGTCTTCTATTAGTCCGGTATGAAGAAGCATGTGGCAGAATATGTAGTTAGATGTATCGCTTGACAAAGGGTAAAGGCAGAGCAGAAGAAGCTGGAAGGATTATTACAGCCATTGGATATTCCTCATTGGAAATAGGAGAGTATTTCTATGGACTTCGTGGATGGTTTACCAAGATGTAGGAGAGGGAATGAGTGCATTTGGGTCATAGTCGATCGGTTGGCCAAATATGCTCATTTCATACCAGTGAGAAGTACGAGGACATCGGCATCGTTGGCGGCTTTGTATGTGAAAGAGATTGTTAGGTTGCATGGAGTCCTACTAGTATACCATCGAATTCTGGAGGAGTCTATAGGAGGCTTTGGGAATTGAGTTGAGTTTGAGCACTGCATATCATCCGCAGACAGACGGATATATAGAGAGAGTAAATCGAGCATTTGAAGACTTACTATGGATGTGAATTTTTGACTTTGGAGGTTCTTGGGAGGACACTACAACAATATTTGTCAGGCTAGCATTAGGATGGCACCATTCAAGGCATTATATGGAAGACTCTATAGATCACCGTTGTGTTGGTAGGACACTACAGATAGGATTATTCTTGGACCAGATATGGTGAGGGAGACATCAAGAAAGTAGACTTGATCCATGGGAGAATAAAGACCACTCGAGATAGACAGAAATCCTATGCTGACAGGAGGCGTACGGAGTTAGAGATCGCAGTGGGCGACATGGTGTCCGTGAAGGTTTTACCCATTAGGTATGTTATAAGATTTGAAAGATAGAGGAAGCTAGCATTGAGGTTTGTAGGGCCTTTCCCAATAGTCGCTAGGGTAGGGATGACGGTGTATAGAGTAGAGCTTCCTGAGAAGTTGGTAGGGGTGCATGATATTTTCCATGTGTCAAACTTGTGAAAGTTCTTACATGATATAGCTACCATGGTCGAGCAAAGTTAGCTAGAGGAGGTGGAGATAGAGAGGGAGTCACTTGTTTGCCGTGCACCTACTCATATTCTTGAGCATGGTACATTATGACTGCGCAACAAGGAGATCGGACTTGTTAAAGTCCAATGGGAAGACTATCCAACAGAGACTACATGGGTGCCTGAGGAGAACATTCATACTACCCACCCACAACTCTTTTCTGGTACATTTCTAATTTAAGCATTGACTACTTATGTGTAGGATGTAGCTTGGTATAACGTATTAGGTAGAGACTCTTAAATGGTAGGAATGGTTGTAAACGTGTCGATATGACATTTTATGGATGATGAATGCTAGTGGATGTATTGTTTGGATTGTTTCTTTTACACATTTAGGATAATATATCCTCTATGTAGTACACACATTCACATTACCTCTTATTTATTATACAACTTGTGTTATATAGTATATATAGATGCTTGATTGTCGTTTATCGTATTGAGCATTATGCATATGGATTGAATGATTGCGCATACATATAGAATTGCAAGTTTATTTACTTTGGATGTTGCATACTGTTTGGATGCATAACATGAGTATTTACATGACAGGAGGTCGAATAGGTCTGGAGACCGCATAATCTTTGCACTAGTATAGATTCACAGGCATTTCATGTTGCATATACACACACACACATACTTACATTAGAAAAAACATACTTTGCCTGTGATTTGACGAGAGCAGTTCTAGAAGAAGCACACCATTCTTGAATGACTACTCATCTGGGTGGTGATAAGATGTATAGGGACATGAAGAGAGTGTTTTATTGGAGTGGCATGAAGAAGGATGTGGCAAAGTTTGTAGCTAAGTGTCTTGCGTGCCAAAGAGCTAAGACGGAGTAGCAGAAACCTGGCGGATTGCTTCAACCATTGGATGTACCCAAATGGAAGTGGGATAGTGTTTCGATGGACTTCATAGATGGTTTACCCCGATCTAGGATGGGGAATACCAGTATTTGGGTGATTGTAGATCTTCTGACTAAGAGCGCCCACTTCATTCTGGTCAAGAGTAAGAGGTTGACACCTTATTTGGCATCCATATACGTTCGTGAGATAGTCCGACTTCATGGAGTTCCCTCTAGCATATTGAGCGATAAACACCCTATCTTTACTAGCGAGTTTTGGAGAAGCTTGCAAGAGGCTTTAGGGATGCAGGTTAGATTAAGTACGGCCTATTACCCCCAGACGGATGACCAAATGGAGAGAGTTAATAGAGTTCTTGAGGATTTGTTGAGGATGTGCATTCTTGATTTTAGAGGAACTTGGGAGGAGCATCTTCCTTTAGTGGAGTTTGCATATAATAATAGTTTTCGGGCTAGCATTGGAATGACACCTTTTGACGCTCTTTATGGAAGACGTTGCAAGTCGCCTTCGTGTTGGTTGGAGTCTACAGAGAGATTGCTACTTGGTCCCAACATGATTAGAGAGACATCGGAAAGGTTGACTTGATTAGAAGGAGAATAAAGATGGCCCAAGATAGGCAAAAATATTATGCAGATAAGCGAAGAAGGGATATTGAGTTTGAGGTAGGAGACTTTGTTTTCATTAAGGTATCCTTGCTAAGAAAGGTAGTAAGGTTTGGATCAAGTGGGAAACTTGCTCCCAGATTCGTAGGACCGTTCCCCATTATGGAAAAGGTAGGGAAGATGGCATATCGAATAAAGCTACCAGAGAGGCTCGCGGGAGTTCATGATGTTTTTCATGTTTCGCACTTGAGGAAGTGCTTGCACGATTCAGCAGAGGTAGTGGAACCTAGCCAACTTGAAGAAGTTGAAGTGGAGAGAGAAGCATCGGTTCGTCGCATTCCTACTAAGATCGTTGGACGTGATATCAAGAAGCTTAGGAATAAGGAAGTACCTTTGGTTAAGGTGTAGTGGGAGACAGCATTGAGGATGCTACATGGGAGGCTGAAGAGAAAATGCGTACCTCTTATCCGCATCTTTTCGATGGTATGTCTTGAATTTCCTATTTCCATCTTTAGCTTTGAATAAGTTCTTTCCTTTAGTATCCTTTGGGAGGGTAGATCTTAGGATTTAACCTATGAATAGTAGGACTGAATGTAAACATGTTACTAGAACATGTTATGTATGTTGGACACTAGTGGCTGCAAGTGTTTGCTAGTGGATGCTAATGGACGCATATATATACACTAGGCACTGTTATCTCTTAGGGATCAGCCTACCTAGGTCACAAAAACATATGCATATGGAAGTGTGTGCATTTGCAATTTTATTTTATTTCCATGGTTGCTATAAATGGATGATTATCATATGATTGTAGCATTTGGATGATGATTGTAGCACGCATATAGAACGATCAGTTATCATTAGGGAATTTGCATTCATTTGGATACATGGCACGGACATGATTGCATAAAAAGGAGGTCGGTTGAATCACTAGACCGCCTAATCTTTTACATTAGTTAGGGACATTGACACTACACTATTGTATATATCATAAACTGCATTAGAAAACTTAAGGACAATGGATGTAATGGATGGTGGTTGAATATTTGGTTGTAGAATTTGGATGAAAATATTTATTTCATTCTTCCGTCCTTGGAGATTTCGGGGACGAAATCCTTTAAGGAGGGGAGAATGTAACAATCCAAAATTTAAGCTATAATAGTTAATTAAAGAATTAATTGAATAATAAAATAATTTTGTGAAATTTTCAGAATTGAGCCACAGGAGTTGCACCATTGTGTCCGTGGTAATTTTCTGGTCAATTTCCATATATAGTTTGTCAAAATCCGAGTTAATATGAAGAAGATTCGAGAGAAACAATAATTGAACGAAAAAAATATATATACAAAGGGTCAGGTCGACCCATACTTAGGCCAGGTCGACCCCCAAGGCCATAGGTCGACCTATAGATCGACCCGCCTTTGTATTTGGATGTGAAAACGTCCACGTCGAAGCGTAACGTCATATTTTGATTTTTCTTCAATCCTGTGCGTTCGTGCTTTCATTCGACGGTTCCTAGTGAGCCTATGACGTGGTTGCACCAGAATTAATCTTCAAATCCAACGGTCTGAGATTCCTAAGTTACACTATAAATAGAACCCTAGGCCTAGATATTTTTCTCATTCAGACTTTCTCCTTCTTGGGTTCATTGCCAGAGGCTGGACCCTAAATAGAAAATTTTTCTAAGGAGGAAATCTTTTTGATAAAAATATTCTACGCTCTAGGAGTGGATCAAGGAAGACCAAGGACTTAAGCCAAGGACCACATGTGAGTGTTTTGTGATTATTTTATATTTTTAAGTAATTTAAAATAACAAGGTTCTCAATAGTTGTAGTTTTTCTACAATTTTGAGACAGTTTTTATATAAGTTATTTATAGTTAGTTTTTAAAGTTCTTTTCATTCTATTTTATTCAACTATTTTTATTCGGCTATTTTATTCAGTTTTTTACAGTTATTTACATTTATTTGTATTTATTTACATCTGTTTTACATTAGAATTTAGCCTGTAAATGTTAGTTTCTTTTTATTCCTTTTTACGCAAATAAAATATAAGAATATTAAAAAAGGAGAATTCGCTAATATGGATTAAATAGAAATAAACACTGAATTTATAGAAATTAGATGTAAAATAAGAAAGAACTGTAATAAAAAGAAGATAGACTGAAATAGGCAAATTTGAGACATTTGCAAGTATTTTTATAACTAGTGGTTATAACTAGATATTTTTCTCATTCAGACTTTCTCCTTCTTGGGTTCATTGCCAGAGGCTGGACCCTAAATAGAAAATTTTTCTAAGGAGGAAATCTTTTTGATAAAAATATTCTACGCTCTAGGAGTGGATCAAGGAAGACCAAGGACTTGAGCCAAGGACCACAGGTGAGTGTTTTGTGATTATTTTATATTTTTAAGTAATTTAAAATAACAAGGTTCTCAATAGTTGTAGTTTTTCTACAATTTTGAGACAGTTTTTATATAAGTTATTTATAGTTAGTTTTTAAAGTTCTTTTCATTCTATTTTATTCAACTATTTTTATTCAGCTATTTTATTCAGTTTTTTACAGTTATTTACATTTATTTGTATTTATTTACATCTGTTTTACATTAGAATTTAGCCTGTAAATGTTAGTTTCTTTTTATTCCTTTTTACGCAAATAAAATATAAGAATATTAAAAAAGGAGAATTCGCTAATATGGATTAAATAGAAATAAACACTGAATTTATAGAAATTAGATGTAAAATGAGAAAGAACTGTAATAAAAAGAAGATAGACTGAAATAGGCAAATTTGAGACATTTGCAAGTATTTTTATAACTAGTGGTTATAACTAAAAAGATAGAATAGAAGAGTAACAATTATAACATAAGTTATAATTAAGCAGAAAGAACAGAAAATGCTTATTTTAAAACTTAGATTAAGTTAATAAGCAAATATAGCAAAAATAACATAAGAGGCTTATTTTAAAACTTACACTAAGTTAATAAGCAAACATAGAAGTAGGGCCTGTACCAACAGCATTCCCTTTCAGTCAGGAACTAATGGTCTCACAATAGTTAGGTGAGGCTGGGACACGCATATGCTGATTAGGGTAAGTAAGAAACCAAATAGATAGAGGCTCAAATATGGGGATTTGGGCAAGGGGCGCAAACTAGAATTTGTTTGTTATGACCAGTACCGGCAGCATTCCCTTTCAGGTCAAGGACTGATGGTCTCACAACACTTAGGTGAGGCTGGGCAGCATCCCTTACAGACTAGGAATGATGGTCTCACAATAGATTAGGTGAGGCTGGGCACGCTTATGCTAATTAGGGTAAATAAGATGTCAAAAGAGGGGGGACAGTTGTTCCGGCGATGACTGAGCGTGCGGCATCGATTAGGCTAAATAATTCGCTACTGCGTTCCAAGCGCTAAATAGGTGTTATTTGTTGTGGGACCAACAGGATTGGATCAGCTCACTGTGGCACAACGGAGATAGAAGGCCGATCAATGGGTAGAATTAGGAATTCAGCCTAATTAAAATATGATTAGGATTTTAGCCTAATCACATCAATCTAAGACAGGTGCAAACAATCACAATCAAAGCAATCAGTCAAATGTTATTTTATCCCAGTTTAACCTTTTTTATATTTTCCTTTCATACTAGAACTGTTGCTAAGTCTATTTTCTTTATCTTGCTTAAAAATACTAGTAGTTACTTTCACTCACCAGACTTATAGTCAGACCCTCTCCTCTATTTCCCCATTTTCCCCCATAGGCCAGCAAAATCAAGGATAGTAGATTGAGACCGCATGGAGATATATTCTTGGAGTTCTTCATGTATTCTTCTTCTTCTTTTCATTTGACTTTGGATGTACTGGTACTTTATTAGAGGGATGATATTTATGTACTCTAAGGATGTGACTGAGATTGTATTTTTCACGAGACATGTGTATTTGGTTTTTAAGACATATTCTGTTTTTATGACTTGTTTTATGAAGTAATGATAAGTATTTTAAATGTTTCCGCTGTTATTATTTATTTTTCTTGTGAATCTTAGTCTCTGTGATGCTTTAGTTATACCTATAACGCACCACTTCTTTTAGTATGCCCTTTTTGGGTATACTAAGGGGTGTGGGGTGTTTCAGGGTTTTAGTGCACTGTCTCAGATTTCGATGAAACCAATTTCGTCGGATCCGTAATTGTGAATTATTATAAGATTTCAAGTTTCGTAGCGATCAGACTTATCGTTTGATCCTGCGAGCTCGACACGCGTAGGAATCAATTAATGGAATTTAAATGAACATAATTTAATTTTTGAAAGCTAACTTCTGTATGCAATGGAATTAGGGTTTGAAACTAGTTCCATTGAGTTTGAAAATATTGAAAACATATATTTTGATTTATTGGATGACCTACTTTCGTTTCGGGAAAGAAACGGGTCTTTCGGGTTTGTGTTAGCGCTTCGACCCATTCGATATGTTCCATCCATTCTTATCCATCCCTGTCTATATAAATAGGTTTTCCTAAAACCCTAGCATTCTTTTATTCTTTTCATGTACGTACAATTCTATTTCTTACTTGTCCTCCTTCTCAATTCCAAAAAGTTCAAAACCCTAACTTCAATCCCAAATCAAATCGAAAATTCAAACTTCTCAAACCCTATCGAATTATATATCATCACGAAGCTCTCGACGAACGTAATCTACATTTGCAGTTCATTTTTGCAATCGAGTTTTGGTTTGGCCAGAATTTGATGAAACATTCTCGGCCATTGGAATTAGGGCTTCGTGATCAACGGTGGATCGTCAACGATTCGACGATCGGGAGGCGCTACTGCGTATAGGGTGATTAGCAGTATCGATCCATGGTGTTAGTTCGTGTCTTTGTGCCTCGAGTTCGCCAGAATTCTCAAACAAACGGTGACGGCGAGCTTCAATGAGACCGGAGGTGATCGCGGCGGCAAGGGGACGTGCGGCCTGGCTCGGCGGTTCGCGTGGCAATGTTGGACTTGGACGGAATGTCGTGGGGTGGTATGCGACGATGAACTTTGGTGGTGGCTGTAGTGTTAGTGGCTGTTTCTCGTGCGCGTTAGGGTTAGAAAAGGTGATACTATTTAGGTTTTTGCCTTTGTTTCATTTTTAATTAAAATTTAAATTTTCAACGTTCTAACTCGTATAACTTTTTGATACGAACCCGGATTCAGATACGGTTTCTGTGACGACCCGGAATTTTTGTATATTTGAAATATGAATATTTAATTTATTTTAAATATCCGAAGGTTAAATTTTAACTCTAATTTCAAATATACAGTATTTCTTTGGATAATTAATTATTAAATTTAATTATCGGGATTGGGTAAAATATTGAATCTTGATTTTAAAGCCTGTTAAAAATAGTTCAAAGGTTCAGAAAATTTATATTGTTAATACTGAAGATGATAGAACTTTTAAAATGGAATTTTAAAGAGTTTTGTTCAGTTTTGAAAATATATCGTTGAAATTGAATTTAAAAAAAAAATAGCCGTCCGAGGCATAGTCTCGGAATTCAGCGAAACCAGTTTCATTGGATCCGTAATATTGTATTATTATCGGATTTTAAATTTCGGAGCGTTTGGAGTTGTTGTGTAAGCATACGGTATATAAACGCATAGAAATTCAGAGCATGTGTCCTTCCTGGCAACGTTCTCTTCTTGCCTAAGTAATTAGATGTAGATACGTATATTAATTTAAACACGTGTTCACCTTGGTATCACACGTGTCCTCTCTCAAGAAATAAAAGACAGATAGAAAAGAACCCCGTGCCTCCTATACTCCTTCCAATTGAAATCAAAAACGAAATCATCTTCTAAAACCAAATCATTTTCGTTCAAAAGGGAAAATCAAGCTTCGTTCCTCCTTTTTATCATGAAAACAGAAAGGTTATAAATCGAGATAAAGGAAACTGGAAACAAATCCAAGGTCGCTCGTTTCTCTCGAAATCGAAACCTTGGCCAGTTAAGAAGGCGCGACCGTTCTAGGATCTCGAAACTAGGAAAGAGAGAGAAGGGGGAGCTCTTGGTGGTGGCGCTGCAGTTCGCATCGGTGATACTCGGCATACGATGGCGATGGGATGTACGATTTCGAGATGATGTGGCATCGCGATTTCTGGGAGGTGGCCTTCGATTCTCATGGGATTTCGCTTAGGGATTGTCAGCATTCGATCGACATCATGCGAGGTGGGAACTCGAGTTCGTGGGGCGGCATCGATGAAGTCGCGAGTTCGAGCTGATGTTGGCCTCGCGGAGGCGAAGTGACGATAGCGTCGTGGTGGTCGGCAAGGGGTATCCGCATGCGAATCAGGTCGCGGTAGGGTGGCATGTCGTCGCCGGTAGCTAGGCTTCTCGGTTGCGATTGAGGGTAGTAGACCGATGAACAGTAGAGGCTGTGAGGTATTCTTTTGTTTTTGAAATTTAATTTTGAATTTAATAAATTCCTGTTGCAATTTAAATTATATACAGAGAGATATCTACAATAGAATATATATAGAAACCCATTTTGTTAAATCATTCATTAAATTTATTTCAGTCATCAAATTATTTATAAAAGGAAAATGAATATATACATACCTGTTTTAATTTGCTAGTTATTTTAATAATGGATTTGGTAGAAAATAATTTAACTAACCTATTTAAATTAGTTACCAAGAGATATGAAAGGGAAAATTAGTTTAAAAGTTTAAATCATTTGTTTAAATTGAATCATGAGTTAAAATTAAAACTGTTAAACAGTAATTAGTTGTTCGACTTGTTCGAATATTAATAAAATCATCTAATATTTATTCAAGGTCAAAAATCCGGGAAGAATCAAGCCGGGTTGGATGGATTGCAAAAACAAAACCAAAGGTGAGTTAATCTCACTCAGTTAGATTTAAATTTAAATGGTTAAATTTAAATAATTGATTGAATGGTTGCATTGATTGAATATGCTATACTATATATAGTAGTATATACCAATATATATATATTGGCATATGTATATATTGGAGTTGTTGATATTCCCGCATTATATAGCGGATGAGACCCTATGCGCCGCATAATAGCGGATGATATTTTATAAACCCATATACCGCGATATTCCACCTTGAAGTGGAATTGGTATTGTGCTAACGTTTGTGGATGCAGGGAAACAGGTTGGAGGGATCCAACTGGATTCCTCAAAATTTTTTAGATTATTTGATATTCTGTTCTATGAATATTGATATCCTGTGATGATTTTATTGATGATTGAAATATTAGATGATATGGTTGGATTGAATATTTCAATAAAAGGAGTTATCAAAATATATTGAATTGGATTTTGAAAGAAATAAAAGAGTAAAATTTAAGTAAATAATTCAAGTGAATTGGAATAAGGGAATTTCGAAATAACAAGGGAAATATTAACTTTAAACTAAAGTGATATTAAATTTAAAGAATAAAGGATTTATTTTGAATGTAAGGATTAAATTCAATTAAAGGCTAAAGAAGGAATTTTGGAAGTTTAAAATTGGTATTTTCAGTTAAAAAGGGTTTTAACTCAAATAAAGGAATAAATCTAAAAGTTAATGTATTTTGAAATAAATGAAGTAGTAAAGGAAATTTATTTCAAAATAAAGTAAAGTAAATTGGAAAATCAATTGAAAATTGATTTAGTTGTTTAAAATTGGAATTTTAAAAGAGAAGTGAGATTTTGGAATTTATAAACTGGGTTTATAAAGTAAAATAAAATATCAGTGGATATTAGAAAATATAAATTCAAGGTGGGAATTTATAAAGGGATATGAATTGGTTTAAAATAAATGTTGGTTTATTTTTAAAGGATGGAAATGAGAAGTGTATTTCTCTGGATAGCCAAGTACGTTTTCAAGGTAGTTTTAAATATAAGTTAAAAGTTTTAATATGTTTTAAAAAACATGTTTTAGAAAATTGAATATTTTTAAATGTTAACTTTTTAAAGTAAGTAGTTTCAAAAATCTATTATTGTAGTAATTATATAAAAGTGATTTGCTATTCTGTTTTAAAAAGAGAAATTTAGTTTATATTTATAAAGTGGTTTATTTTAAAGTATATATTTTTAATAAAGTATTAAAGTAGTTTGATTTCAATGTTATAAAATATATTTAAAATAAAGTGTTTTTAAATTATTTTAAAAATAAAAGTATTTTGTACTTGGTGATTCAGTGGAAATAATTATTTGGGAAATGTTTTCCGTAAGCGGAAACTGTTTTGAAATTGTTTTCAAATGAGCTTTGAAAATTTGGAAATATATCTTGGAAAGATATTTGGGTAAATAAATAATGTGGGAAATTATTTAATTGTGTGATGGTTGCTTGTGGATGTTAATTGATAGTTAAATAACCGACTATCAATATTGGCCAAATGCGCTGATCGTTTCGAAGAGACCGGGATCGAGTTTCCATATACCGGGATTCTAGGTCTGGAGACTCGAATACCACTTCGATCCGGTTTGTACGTTTCGTGTAACGATTTCAGAGTCGAAGATGGAGCAGTGAAGTGCAAGGGCTAGTCGCTACTAATCCTGAGGATATTTCCAAAATGGATGTAGTAGGAATAGTGCCTTCGGTTCCGTTCAAACCCAGGACGGACTTGTATGGACGAATTCTTACGAAACATCGTCAGCGGACGATGGGCATTCTAAGGGATATGTTCTCTAAAAGGTATCGGTTAGCCTCGAACCTCATCAACCGGGAATGACTGAAAATCAGGGGTTATGCAGCAAGGCTTCGTGGGTAGCTCCCACTGGAGGGTAAGGTCATCCCTGTCTAGATGTCCCTTTTTATTTCGGCTTAGTGGTGCGGTTGCTGATCCCAACCGTGGGGTGATTTTATTCGGGATCATCCAGTAAGGGATGGTTCCGGCCTTGTGTTGCAGGGGAGCGGGCGTACTCCTCGGTACGGTGATCTAGGCCACGTACTGTGATAGGTGGTACCCCAGTGCCTAGTCATTCGTTGGAAATCCATTCTCCCTACGTGCCTGTACGGTTTTGATTGTGCCCAACTATTGTTGAAATGTGAGATGCAAGCATTTCAGCTAGATTATATTTTACTTTCTGTAGACACTATTATAATATCAGAGGATTTTGATATAAAGTGTTTTAGCTATCGTAAGGTAAAAACCCGACATGTTTATTTGTGGCGTGGTCTTACGAGATGCTTTTATTTTCAAAAGGATTTTTGAAACTTTAATAATCAATTGAGTGTGATTTTCTCACGCTGGTATTCCAGACTGACTCGGGTATTGTTTTATATGATGCTCGGGTCAGACCGAGTATTATAAATTACAGGAAATGATGCTGTGGAGCTGGATGGCGATACGTAATTTCGTATTTGAGTTATATATTCCGCTGTGTATTCAGATTGTGAGGACAAGTTATGATTACTGTCCAGTTGTATGATATTGATGTGATGTACTCTGATGATGTATTGGGATGATGTATATATAAACAGATATAGATTTCTTTTTGTGTAAAGATCTGTTATTACCTATTATAGTTTATTCCGCTGCGTATGAGAGATTCTGTTGTTGTTTTCTATTTTTCTTCTTCTTCTACCTCTTCTTCTTAACTCAAATGGTCCGGTTTTTCGTGTAGTAAAAACCCGGGTTGTTACAGTGGTATCAGAGCTTAGGCTAGCGATAACCTTGGCTCTGGTGGGAATTTTGAGAGTATTAATAGATATGAGCGCGTATTTGTTAGTGAATATAAAATGGTTTTATATTGTGTTGGTTGATTTATTGAGTGGCATATGAACCTTCGTCGGCACAGTCTGTACAACTGTATCGAAAGGGTTTCTAAACACTTGAATAGAACAGTTCGACACAATATTGTTTTAAATAGGGTGAATGAAATAATTTTGCCCAAATTATTTTGTATATAAAAGAAATAATTATTTGAAATTTATTATAGTTATATATTTGGATGCTTGGTTGTTAGAAAATGACAATAATGAGTTAGTCTCATTATTGAGTAGAAAATTGAAATATAGACTATAAATGAAATTTATAAATTGAGATAAACTTTATATACAAATGTGAATTACAAATGTGATTTATAATCAATGAGATAAATTCATAAACAAATGAAATTTGTAATTTGAAATAGAATTTCAAGGTAATGTTTAAACATGAATGGGATGAGTTGAGAATTTGGAAGGACTTAAAATTCCTTTGGATTTAAAATGGTTTTCAAAGGTGTTGGAGAAATAATAGTGGAATTATTTGAGAAATATTTTTGAATCGGATTTGAGATCTAGAGAGATTTGGGATTTAAAATATTTGAAGGGTTTTAAAGAGATAAAAGCATTAAATTCTCTTTCGGTCACTGGAAAATAATTTCGGTGATGACTGCAGCATCATCGATGTCTATTTTCGAGTTTCCAAAGAGAAATTGCTACCAAACTGTTTTAAATTGAAAATGATTGTGAACTGGGTTGGTTTTGAAATTCAAAGGGAAAATTGTTTGATAAAAGCAGATTGTTTTGGAAATTGGGATTTGAGGTGATATACCAGATATGTATGAGTTATTTATGGATTCAAAATGGTTTTTGGAATAAAATCGGGCAATTGGATTCTGGAAATTCTATTTAAAATTTAAATGTGGAAATTTAAATGAATCAACAATATAAAGTATAGAATGAAGTTGATTGAAATAAGAAAGGAATGAAAGTTAAATTCTGGGATTATAATTATGAGATGAAATTAACTCAATGAGTAATATAAGCTGGTAGATAAAAGAGTTAGAGAACTTGAAGGTGAATGATTTGTAAAACTTGTATAAAATTGTATCCTAGAATTAAAATTTAATTCGAGTATATGAAGGTGAATAAAATATATTTGAATTTAACTTAAGATGAGTTAAATAAAATTGAGAATTGGAATTGAATTAAATGTAAATAAGTTGAAGTCGAATTGAATTGGATATAAAGGTAATGTTAAATGCTTATAATTGTGTAAAGAAATTCATATTCTTAAGTTCTTAAGTGTAATAATTTGAAATTTGATATGAAGATGGAAATGGACTTAAATGAATAGTCCCAGATCTTAAGTAAGTAAGTTAAAACTTATGAATAGAAATGAAATTGTAAGTCATAAATGGGAATTCATTTCTTTGAACCATTAAGAGTTATAATTTGAAATTGTAATTATCAAATGGAAACGACTAAGTTGAGCAATCTTAATTTTTAAATAGATCCAAACTTGAATTATAAAATAAATTGAACTTAAGAAAATTAAGTGAAGTGATATTTGGAATTAAAAAGAAAGTATTTAATTTTAACCAGCGAAGGAACTAATGAGATAATAAATTAGTTAATGAAATTGGATTAACATAGTGATGGTTTAAATTGCAAATGAATCCAAATAAGTGAAAATAAATTGGAAAGGGCCTGGTTATTAATAAAATAATTCCAGATGAATTGAGTATGGAAATTAAAATTCATAATGATTGAGTGAATAAACCAATTATATTAAATAAATAAATGGATGGAATTTGATTAAATAAGAATCAAATGAAAGGTGGAAATAAAATTTTAAAGGGTTGGTTAAATGGAAAATAAACTTAAGTTATTGACTTAAGTAAATGTTGAATGGAAACTGAACTCAAACAGAGGAGTTTAAATAAGTTGAGAAATAGTTATTGAATGAATTAACTTGGATTTTTTTTCGAGCTAAATAAAATTCATTTTTGGAAGTTGGAGATGAATTGAATTTAAGAAAAAAATTGGAAATGAAGTAGTAAATTGAAGTAAGTTGGAATTCATATGAAATGGGAGTTCAATTTGAATATATACACTTCAGTGGTGAAGTAGTAAATAAATATAAGAAAATTTATATTGAACTTAAGAATTGAAGAATGAAATTCTTAAGAAAATTTGTATTGGAAATATACTTAGTAATTTTGGAATGGAAAAATAAAAATATACTAAGTGAATAGTTGAATGAAGACTAAAACTGAAGTTGTGAAATGGGATAGTTGTGAATAAGGGGATAACAATCAAAAAGGAATGTGAATGAAGGAGAATTGATATAACTAATAATCAATTGGGCTAATTACGTAAGGTGTACGTATATTATTTTATTCGCATAGCTATTTGGTCCAGATGTCGAACACAGAATTTCGAGATAGATATATCGATCCGAGTTGGAATTTTTTTCACTCGATTTTCGATGGCGAACCTGGATATGGATTGTTGATTGATTCTGGATATTCTCTATCATAGTTTGTGGCTATGCAAGGAGAATGACGGTTTCTGATCAAGGAACCAGATCTGAGTCCGCACTAGGAAGTCGGGTGGACGATACTAGTTCGGAAGTGGAATTGTGTGATCGATTGAGCGATCGAATGTGATATTGCGTACGGATGATATATGTGCATCGTACGGGCTTAAGTAAAGAAAATATTGAAAATTTGTAAAGAAAGGTATAAAATGACTTTGGGATTGTGATTGAATATTATTGCTTAGTAGGATATACAGGTGTATAAAGCAATGGATAAATTGGGATTTTTGATTTAGAAGATAAAATTTAATGGCCCGACAAAAAGGTATGTATTTGAATTTCTATATGAAATTTGATTGGGTTTTGGATCCAGCCACTTGGCTTTTTGTTTTCCTTTTTGAGATTGGGAGGCCGTAGAGCCATTTTGTAGTAGTACCGAGCTAGCCGCGCAAAGGAGACGCTGGCGAAATTTTTCAGAAATTTAGGGAGTTAGAAAATTTTTGAGAAATTTTTGATAATTCAAAAATTTGAATTCAAATTTAAATTTGAATGGATAAGTAGGTAGTATAGGTTGAACTTATGAATAAGTTGGGAAGTTAAAAGATGATTAGTGCATCATTAATAAAAGATTGTTTGGGTATTGTTAAAACTGTTTGAACTTGGGAAATAGTTAACGGGGATTGAATCATTCTTCATAACTAGTAATTTCGAGGACGAAATTCTTTTAAGGGGGGAGGAATGTGACGACCCGGAATTTTTGTATATTTGAAATATGAATATTTAATTTATTTTAAATATCCGAAGGTTAAATTTTAACTCTAATTTCAAATATACAGTATTTCTTTGGATAATTAATTATTAAATTTAATTATCGGGATTGGGTAAAATATTGAATCTTGATTTTAAAGCCTGTTAAAAATAGTTCAAAGGTTCAGAAAATTTATATTGTTAATACTGAAGATGATAGAACTTTTAAAATGGAATTTTAAAGAGTTTTGTTCAGTTTTGAAAATATATCGTTGAAATTGAATTTAAAAAAAAAATAGCCGTCCGAGGCACAGTCTCGGAATTCAGCGAAACCAGTTTCATTGGATCCGTAATATTGTATTATTATCGGATTTTAAATTTCGGAGCGTTTGGAGTTGTTGTGTAAGCATACGGTATATAAACGCATAGAAATTCAGAGCATGTGTCCTTCCTGGCAACGTTCTCTTCTTGCCTAAGTAATTAGATGTAGATACGTATATTAATTTAAACACGTGTTCACCTTGGTATCACACGTGTCCTCTCTCAAGAAATAAAAGACAGATGGAAAAGAACCCCGTGCCTCCTATACTCCTTCCAATTGAAATCAAAAACGAAATCATCTTCTAAAACCAAATCATTTTCGTTCAAAAGGGAAAATCAAGCTTCGTTCCTCCTTTTTATCATGAAAACAGAAAGGTTATAAATCGAGATAAAGGAAACTGGAAACAAATCCAAGGTCGCTCGTTTCTCTCGAAATCGAAACCTTGGCCAGTTAAGAAGGCGCGACCGTTCTAGGATCTCGAAACTAGGAAAGAGAGAGAAGGGGGAGCTCTTGGTGGTGGCGCTGCAGTTCGCATCGGTGATACTCGGCATACGATGGCGATGGGATGTACGATTTCGAGATGATGTGGCATCGCGATTTCTGGGAGGTGGCCTTCGATTCTCATCGGATTTCGCTTAGGGATTGTCAGCATTCGATCGATATCATGCGAGGTGGGAACTCGAGTTCGTGGGGCGGCATCGATGAAGTCGCGAGTTCGAGCTGATGTTGGCCTCGCGGAGGCGAAGTGACGATAGCGTCGTGGTGGTCGGCAAGGGGTATCCGCATGCGAATTGTAACGACCCGACTTCCTATGCCCAGGAAATCGTATCGTTTTGAAGAAAAGAAAGAGGTGAGAAAGTAGAAAAGAAAGAGAAGAAGAAGAAACAATATCAGAATCTCAACAGCGGGACGAATAAAATATAATATATCACATAAATTAATACATAGTATCATATACATCAGAGTACACAGACAATACAACAGATACTAGACAGTTATAAACACCTGTCTAGTTAATACAACTCACACATCACAGAGATACAACACAGCGGAATATAGAATAAACTCTAATCACAGCGGAATCACTATATATCTACACGCTGAAGCCTCCTGCTCCATTGCTCCTCCAGAATTCGTCAAAGCTAACCTGAATCCCTTGACTACCCGTAAAAATTTGGGTACCCGAGAGTTTATGAAAAAAACAGAAATAAACTTCGGGTCAGACATGGGTCTGGTATGAGTAACAGGTTAAAGTTGTTTAACTTTAAAAATCATTTGAAAACAAAAGGTATCACGTAAGACTCCCCACAAATAAACATGGGTAAGTTTTTACCATACGCTAACCAAAACATTTGATAGGAAATCCAGTGATATTATAATAGTGTCTAGGGTTTTCAAGTAAATATGAAATAGCTGAAATGCTTACATCTCACATTTCAACATAGTTGGGCACAATCAAAACGTACGGCGCTTATTGGAGATTGGATTCCATACAATGGCTGGGCTACTGGGGTACCGCCCGTCACAGTACGTGGCCTAGATCACCGTACCGAGGAGTACGCCCGCTCCCCTGCAACACAAGGCCGGACCCATCCCTTACTGGACAGTTCCAAATAAGATCACCCCACAGTTGGCGCGACCAACCGTACACTAAACCGAAATAAATAGGGACATCTAGACAGGGGTAAACCTTACTCTCAAGTGGGGGCTACCCACGAAGCCTTGCTGCACCTCCCCTGTTTTAGCCATTCCCGGTTGATGAGGCTTGAGGTCACGATTACCTTTACAGAACTCATCTCTTAGAATGCTCATCGTCCGCCTGACGATGTTCTGAAAGCATTCGATCCATACAAGTTCGTTCCGGGTTCGAACGAAACCGAAGGCATTATCTCGTTACACTCGTATTGGAATCACCCTCAGAGTTAACGACAATAACCCTTGCATTCTGAATCACCATCTCGAATCTATAAGTACTATCTTCGTCAAACTCATTACGGAATCACCCACAGAGTTATACTGACGTATAGTTCTTATACCTCGAGTCTTCACTTGCTCCATTTGAATTTCACGACCTAACGTTATTTTGGATCGATGTGGTATTCGGGTCTCCAGACCTGGAATCCCGGTATACGGAAACCCGATCCCGGTCTCATCGAAATCCAAAGCGTGTCTTTTAAGGCCAAGTTGTTTTAAAGGTTTAAAACAAATCAATTCCATTATCTATATATCAACACAGATAGATAAATCACAATATCACAGATAGATGATCACATATCAGCATAAATGGATAATCTATATCATCACTCTTCAAACAAAGCATTCATATCACAACAATATTACTCATCTCATATCTGAGATCACAATCAATCAATGGGATATCAATATCAATCATCATACATAAGCAAGGATTAATAATCACATCATTGATAATTAATTTAAAATAAATTAAATTAATTACCTTACCTTTAATTAATTTAATGTTAATTAAATTAATTACTTCATCATTATTAAACTTGCTTATACTACTATTAATTATAAATCAATTAATCAATCATCATCCCATTTTTCCTTTTAATTAATCATCCCGATTAACCATCTTTAATTACATTTAAGTAATTATCTTCAAATTATTCCACAGATTAATTTCTTTAACCAAATATAGAAGTAAATCCCTACATTACTTCATTTATTAATTAACCAGAGTTAATTACTTGCTTAATTATTTATTTTAATAAATCTCTTCATTTATCAATTATATTCCAGATAAATCCATTTTAAATTCAACATTAATTATAAAAATTAATGATCTCAAATTATAATTACAATTTAAATTAATTACATCAAAGTAATTTATCCTTAAATTAATCCAAAATATTAATCACCTTAGATTAATCGTAATCAGTAATTAACTCCTTTAATTACTAAATAAATTAATTACTCCATAATTAATTATCTCAAATTAATCCTTTGATTAATTTTACAAAGTAATTTTACTCGAATTACATTATTAACAAAACATCATCCCATTAATTACGTCCTGTAATTAAACATTAATTACTTCTCTAAGTAATCATACTTATCACATCATCAATTTGATTTATCCAAATTAATTAAAATAAATTAATTAACCCAAATAAATCAAATTACTAAATCAATTAAAATGAGTAATTATTTTCTTAATTACTTCCTATCAATTAGTTATATTTTAACAGTTATAAATGCTAATTTCAAGTCATCAATCCAGTTAACGATTAATAATCAATTATATTGATTAATTATAAATAATCAGTTAACCGTCTTCATTTACCTCTATTGATTATATACTGAGGTAATTTACTTATATTAATTATTATAAGTTAAATTTTCCATTTATAAAATAAATTAAGTCAAATCCATAAATTTAAATAGCATATAAATTTCTTAATTCATTTAAACTTCGATTAATACATTAAACCTTAATTTCAAAAAATTTTACTTTTAAATTTCATTTTTAATTCCCGATTTAAAAATGAAGACAATCTAACTTAAACAAGGTTTTAACAACTTAAACCCCTTTTTAAAACTTATTTTAAATATACTTACTCTATAAAAGAAGTTTAAAAGGAAATTTTAAAACCATTCTACAATACTTAAACTATTCAAAGATACTCCTTTTATCTCAAAACTCGGATACTTTTTGAGTTAAGTCCAGATTAACTTTGAATTAACAACTTTACCTTTACTTTAAATCACCATCACCATTTCTTTCGTTTAACCACTTAACATTTAAGAATTGTTTGAGCAACTTAATATTTTTTTTTTTAAACTTTAATTTTAAACTAGGGTTCAAAAATTAGATTTGAAGCCAGATTTTAAAAACTTAATTTTAAACTTTTATTACATCAGAGTTTCACAAATTTGAATTACAGTTTTATACTTAAAACTGAAACAAGTTGGATAACCTATCACAAAAATCCAACCCGAGCCCTGACCTATTTTACTTCGAGTAAAACCCATCTGGACTTCGAGTAAAACAACCCTCTTCTTCGAGACAAGCCCAGGCAACACTTCACTGCTCAAAACAAAATCTCAGAGGCACAGATGTACACCGTGCATATGCACGATCGACACCGCCAGCTCCGATCATCATCGATGATACCCTCAGGTCGGCGATCACCCTCGCACCTAATCATGACCCTCATAACTTCGACAACGACTCGAAATCAAAATCGAACCTCCACTCAGACCTGGATCGACAACTGCGCCCACCACCTCAACCTGGAAACCATCTCGTCCCCGAAATTTCGACCACCAGAGAGTTTGTAACTCCGCCCACTCCATCGCCTACCTCCTTGCTTCCGTCCCCTCGAGTTTGGTTGAACTCGATCAACCAGAGCAAGTGAACGATCCCCAAACAATAAGCACATCAAAACTAGGGCTCCTGACCAAAATCCATCACCGCTGTCGCCACAGTGAAATGCATCACCATCAGGCATTTTCCCCCTTATCTCCGATCATCTACGCACCCCTAGGAAGAACCCAAACCTTTCCAACCACTTGGATCACCAGAAATTTCCCAGACCACTATTTCTGTTCTAACCAGAAATGTAAACTAAAAACTCATCTAAAATATTGGATTCCTCTTTTAAAAATCAAGTTTTGAGTTAATGTTTCAGATTAGATACCTAAAATAATAAATTTAAGTGTTTGAATTTACACTAGTATTCAGTTTAGACTGTTGTTTTTAATTTCCAGAGACTTTCCAAGTTTAACTTTAACTAAATTAAATTTTTAAACATTTATCTATGATGAAACAACAATTGTTGTTTAAGACTCAAACCATATTAGTAACTAGGTCAAGAGATACAAATCTTAAATTAGAACTGAGCATGAAACTGGGAACAGAGATACACACCCATATAAACATTCACATATATACTCAAGAATTTATTTATATAAATATCCATAGCATACTTATTTCCTGGATATGATCATGTAACCAAACAGGAGATTAAGCTTTTAAAAAGTTATTGTTACTCACCAGGATTTTGTAAAAGAACAAAGCAAATCTGGTTTTGCTTAACAACAAGCTTTTGGAAATAGTTTGGATTTGCTAACAGAAGCTCCTCTTGATTTCTGTTTTTGTTGGATGATTTGATGTTGTAGAATCTTTGTTTTAGGATTTTGAATGAAGCTTTTATCTCAGTCTTTACTTGGCTCGAAAGAAAAGGAAAAGGTGATATGGGGAAATAGTTTACAGGGTGATGTTTATACAAGCTACAGGGTATAATTTCTTATGCAAAACAGTGTACAAGTTTGTACAATTTATCAGAGATAATTTTATAGTTTGGAGGCTGAAATCGTGAGTTTATGTACTAGAGAAGATATGTGCCTTACTAGCATTTAATGCTACTGTCCTTAATATGCTCCTTTCCTTTACCAGCCTACACATTTTCTTGATTTTGTTGTACTCAAAACTGCATACCCATCATATTCGAACCACTTGACTTCATACTTATCCTATTTTTACACTTGCCTGAGTCTTAGCTTACCAGTTACATGCATATTACATTTTACTTTGCTTTTAAATCTTGTTGTTCTTAAATTTGCATGCATAACATTTCGAACATTAGTTTCTATGCTGTCCTGTACAAGCTTTAGTTATAATTTTTCTTAGTTCAATTGACTATGCAGATATATCCTTGAAGCTGGGAAAATCTTCTTGTATTTTAGTTCCTTGTTTTACATTTTGAATTGTAATAGAATGTTATCTTCCATTGTTTACTTGCCTAAGCAGATTTCTGGTTTTATAATGTAATGTGAATGAATGTTATTTCTAACATGTTGTTTGATTATTTTATAGTGTATTTGTTTTATAATTTACAAACTATATAATTTAACTTATGTATATTTGTTTCATTTCTAACTAAATGCTTAGACTTGTATTTCAACATGTATTTATATTTATTAATATTATATAAACCCATTTATCACATTTAAAATAATTAAACAAAAGAAATTATCTTTTATTTAAATTACTTATTTTATAATATATACTAAAGTATCATTTGACAAAATTGAATTGAAAAACTTATATATATTTAAACCATATTCATCAAGCTAAACTTA
The DNA here is from genome assembly GCA_030737815.1 of Allium fistulosum. Classification (NCBI taxonomy): domain Eukaryota; kingdom Viridiplantae; phylum Streptophyta; class Magnoliopsida; order Asparagales; family Amaryllidaceae; genus Allium; species Allium fistulosum. The sequence goes on along the minus strand of CM060902.1, from coordinate 269,220,665 downwards.
AAAAGAAAATAGAACAAATCCTTTTGTTAATAAAATTAAATCTAAACTAAAGTTAGAATAAGTTTTAAACTATTTAAACATTTATCTTAAGTATTTAAAACCATATATTTATTTATTAAATAGCTTTAAAAAGCTTATTTTATATAAATCATAATTCCCAAACACTAAAAAGTATATTAGACATTTGAAAATATAATTTATTAGCTGGATTTAAAAGAAAGCTTTCCTTTCTATAATATATACAAATATATATACATTATAAATAGAAAATAATTCATTAGTTTTAACAGATAAAATTCACCAATTAGATATATATTAAAAGAAAATTATCAATTCAAGTCTTATAAATCAAAAATATATCAAATCAATTTAATATTTAACATAAATTATTAAATTGATATTGCTCGAAATTTCGGGTTGTCACATTCCTCCCCCCTTAAAAGAATTTCGTCCCCGAAATTTAAACAAAGGTAATTTAATAATTTATTTAAAATTTTAATTTAAAACACATGCATATATCAATTAATGCTAACAACCATAGCATCCAATCAAACAATCTACCTATCCAGACAAAAATTCCGAATAGGATTCTCTCGAGTTTCCCCGAATATAAGCACCGGGTTACTCGCTCTATAAAATCCAAACAGTCAATATCACTAAGCTACGGAGCTCCTACTCATCTAGATCTACATTATAAGACAAGATAGGATATAAGACTACAGACGAGTCAGACTCACAACCAAAACTTCCTGAACAGCTGGTTCCAAAACCAGAAATAGAATCTTACACATACTCCCTCAGAGCTATGTGAAACACAACGAATCACAGCTATCTAAACTGGCAATTCACTTCGGAAGAACAAACACTAACTTCTCCAGAACACAGAGAAAAATCCAGAACACCTCGGAGCTAATTTCCCAGACTTACCAAACTATACAGCTCCTTCAATCAGAGAAAACTCATTCAGAATCAAATCTCCGATTCTGAAATCCAAATTCTTCCGTCCCCTATCTACCAAACTCTTCGGACGATCCCAATCTGCCTTCATCACTACCAATCAGCTAAACTTCTGCTGATGCCTTCCAGAACAGTCTGAATCCAAAAACGATCCAGTAGAACAATCTTCTCACTATCAGCCAAAATTAAGAACATAAACCCTGCCATCACCCGTAGAAATAATTTCTCTTTTCCCAGAAAAGAAAAGCAGACGCATTCCCAACTGCTTCCGCTGCACAACTCTGATATGGTAGATGAAATGCTGATGACGACACCAACACAAACTTCCCACTGATACCAACTGTGACGGACCTAGGCTTTGCAACCGTCGGTCTGTAGCCACAACTGGTCTCTCCAACCGTTCTAGAAATATGGTTTAACAGATCCAAAATAAACTCAGAAGTTCCTCCAAAAACCATCGGTACCACTCCTGAAATACAGTCGATACCAAACTAAATCTCCAGATGTTAACAAAACACTGACTTCCATTCATTACCACTCAATTATAAATTTGTTTGTTTATTCATAACTTTAGTTTTCAATAAATAAAATTTGTTTCCAAACACTTATTACTTCCAGTCTACTTTAACTAATTCTACACTTCACCTTCATTTGACATGATTTAGTTACATTCCAATTTAATTCAAACTTTAAGTTTTCCAAACCCAATTTATTCCACAACATTTTAAATTTACTTCCAGAGTTTAAGCAATTTCCAAAGTACAAAATCACCTTTGAAATCAACTATATCCAAAATTCTTTGGCAATTCAAATATTCTTTTGAATTTCAAAACCAAACCTAGTTTACAAACAATTCCAATTTGAAATAATTTGGTAGCAAACTTTTCTCTCGGAAATTCGAAAATGAACATCGATGATGCTGCAGTCATCACCGACGTTATTTTCTAACAACCGAAAGAGTTCAAATGCTTTTATTTCTTTTAAACATCTCAAATATTTTAAATTTTAAATCTTTCCAGATTTCAAATCCAACTCAAAAATATCCTTGAAATAATACCATATTTTTTTTTTCCAGAACCTTTGAAAACACTTCCAAATCCAAAAGAATTTAAATTTTCTCAAAATTCCAGATCCATCCAATTTCTATTCAAACATTACCCTGGAATTTTATTTCAATTTCAATTGCAAATCACATTTATAATTCACATTTACAAAATTCCATTTAGTTGTATGAATTTATTTCTGGACTATTAATTAAATTCCAATTCTTATTAAATTTTTCCAATGACAATGATAATCGTTCAATATTATCATTTCCTAACAATCAAGCAACCATACATAACTATAAAAATTTCGGAAAATCATTTCTTTTATATACAAAAATAATTTGGGTAAAATTATTTCATTTACCCTATTTTAAAACAATATTGTGTCGGTTTATCTTGTTAAGAGTTTAGAAATTTCTATCGATATTGTGGCGTCCCACACACCGACCAAAATCTATAAACACCTAACCGATAAGTCAACACAATATAAAACAATTTTATATTCACTAACAAATACGCTCTCTCAGGAAAGAAATCACTTAAGAGCCTAGGTATTCGCTCAACCTAGTGCTCTGATACCACTGTAACGACCCGACTTCCTATGCCCAGGAAATCGTATCGTTTTGAAGAAAAGAAAGAGGTGAGAAAGTAGAAAAGAAAGAGAAGAAGAAGAAACAATATCAGAATCTCAACAGCGGGACGAATAAAATATAATATATCACATAAATTAATACATAGTATCATATACATCAGAGTACACAGACAATACAACAGATACTAGACAGTTATAAACACCTGTCTAGTTAATACAACTCACACATCACAGAGATACAACACAGCGGAATATAGAATAAACTCTAATCACAGCGGAATCACTATATATCTACACGTTGAAGCCTCCTGCTCCATTGCTCCTCCAGAATTCGTCAAAGCTAACCTGAATCCCTTGACTACCCGTAAAAATTTGGGTACCCGAGAGTTTATGAAAAAAACAGAAATAAACTTCGGGTCAGACATGGGTCTGGTATGAGTAACAGGTTAAAGTTGTTTAACTTTAAAAATCATTTGAAAACAAAAGGTATCACGTAAGACTCCCCACAAATAAACATGGGTAAGTTTTTACCATACGCTAACCAAAACATTTGATAGGAAATCCAGTGATATTATAATAGTGTCTAGGGTTTTCAAGTAAATATGAAATAGCTGAAATGCTTACATCTCACATTTCAACATAGTTGGGCACAATCAAAACGTACGGCGCTTATTGGAGATATGATTCCATACAATGGCTGGGCTACTGGGGTACCGCCTGTCACAGTACGTGGCCTAGATCACCGTACCGAGGAGTACGCCCACTCCCCTGCAACACAAGGCCGGACCCATCCCTTACTGGACAGTTCCAAATAAGATCACCCCACAGTTGGCGCGACCAACCGTACACTAAACCGAAATAAATAGGGACATCTAGACAGGGGTAAACCTTACTCTCAAGTGGGGGCTACCCACGAAGCCTTGCTGCACCTCCCCTGTTTTAGCCATTCCCGGTTGATGAGGCTTGAGGTCACGATTACCTTTACAGAACTCATCTCTTAGAATGCTCATCGTCCGCCTGACGATGTTCTGAAAGCATTCGATCCATACAAGTTCGTTCCGGGTTCGAACGAAACCGAAGGCATTATCTCGTTACACTCGTATTGGAATCACCCTCAGAGTTAACGACAATAACCCTTGCATTCTGAATCACCATCTCGAATCTATAAGTACTATCTTCGTCAAACTCATTACGGAATCACCCACAGAGTTATACTGACGTATAGTTCTTATACCTCGAGTCTTCACTTGCTCCATTTGAATTTCACGACCTAACGTTATTTTGGATCGATGTGGTATTCGGGTCTCCAGACCTGGAATCCCGGTATACGGAAACCCGATCCCGGTCTCATCGAAATCCAAAGCGTGTCTTTTAAGGCCAAGTTGTTTTAAAGGTTTAAAACAAATCAATTCCATTATCTATATATCAACACAGATAGATAAATCACAATATCACAGATAGATGATCACATATCAGCATAAATGGATAATCTATATCATCACTCTTCAAACAAAGCATTCATATCACAACAATATTACTCATCTCATATCTGAGATCACAATCAATCAATGGGATATCAATATCAATCATCATACATAAGCAAGGATTAATAATCACATCATTGATAATTAATTTAAAATAAATTAAATTAATTACCTTACCTTTAATTAATTTAATGTTAATTAAATTAATTACTTCATCATTATTAAACTTGCTTATACTACTATTAATTATAAATCAATTAATCAATCATCATCCCATTTTTCCTTTTAATTAATCATCCCGATTAACCATCTTTAATTACATTTAAGTAATTATCTTCAAATTATTCCACAGATTAATTTCTTTAACCAAATATAGAAGTAAATCCCTACATTACTTCATTTATTAATTAACCAGAGTTAATTACTTGCTTAATTATTTATTTTAATAAATCTCTTCATTTATCAATTATATTCCAGATAAATCCATTTTAAATTCAACATTAATTATAAAAATTAATGATCTCAAATTATAATTACAATTTAAATTAATTACATCAAAGTAATTTATCCTTAAATTAATCCAAAATATTAATCACCTTAGATTAATCGTAATCAGTAATTAACTCCTTTAATTACTAAATAAATTAATTACTCCATAATTAATTATCTCAAATTAATCCTTTGATTAATTTTACAAAGTAATTTTACTCGAATTACATTATTAACAAAACATCATCCCATTAATTACGTCCTGTAATTAAACATTAATTACTTCTCTAAGTAATCATACTTATCACATCATCAATTTGATTTATCCAAATTAATTAAAATAAATTAATTAACCCAAATAAATCAAATTACTAAATCAATTAAAATGAGTAATTATTTTCTTAATTACTTCCTATCAATTAGTTATATTTTAACAGTTATAAATGCTAATTTCAAGTCATCAATCCAGTTAACGATTAATAATCAATTATATTGATTAATTATAAATAATCAGTTAACCGTCTTCATTTACCTCTATTGATTATATACTGAGGTAATTTACTTATATTAATTATTATAAGTTAAATTTTCCATTTATAAAATAAATTAAGTCAAATCCATAAATTTAAATAGCATATAAATTTCTTAATTCATTTAAACTTCGATTAATACATTAAACCTTAATTTCAAAAAATTTTACTTTTAAATTTCATTTTTAATTCCCGATTTAAAAATGAAGACAAATCTAACTTAAACAAGGTTTTAACAACTTAAACCCCTTTTTAAAACTTATTTTAAATATACTTACTCTATAAAAGAAGTTTAAAAGGAAATTTTAAAACCATTCTACAATACTTAAACTATTCAAAGATACTCCTTTTATCTCAAAACTCGAATACTTTTTGAGTTAAGTCCAGATTAACTTTGAATTAACAACTTTACCTTTACTTTAAATCACCATCACCATTTCTTTCGTTTAACCACTTAACATTTAAGAATTGTTTGAGCAACTTAATATTATTTTTTTTTAAACTTTAATTTTAAACTAGGGTTCAAAAATTAGATTTGAAGCCAGATTTTAAAAACTTAATTTTAAACTTTTATTACATCAGAGTTTCACAAATTTGAATTACAGTTTTATACTTAAAACTGAAACAAGTTGGATAACCTGTCACAAAAATCCAACCCGAGCCCTGACCTATTTTACTTCGAGTAAAACCCATCTGGACTTCGAGTAAAACAACCCTCTTCTTCGAGACAAGCCCAGGCAACACTTCACTGCTCAAAACAAAATCTCAGAGGCACAGATGTACACCGTGCATATGCACGATCGACACCGCCAGCTCCGATCATCATCGATGATACCCTCAGGTCGGCGATCACCCTCGCACCTAATCACGACCCTCATAACTTCGACAACGACTCGAAATCAAAATCGAACCTCCACTCAGACCTGGATCGACAACTGCGCCCACCACCTCAACCTGGAAACCATCTCGTCCCCGAAATTTCGACCACCAGAGAGTTTGTAACTCCGCCCACTCCATCGCCTACCTCCTTGCTTCCGTCCCCTCGAGTTTGGTTGAACTCGATCAACCAGAGCAAGTGAACGATCCCCAAACAATAAGCACATCAAAACTAGGGCTCCTGACCAAAATCCATCACCGCTGTCGCCACAGTGAAATGCATCACCATCAGGCATTTTCCCCCTTATCTCCGATCATCTACGCACCCCTAGGAAGAACCCAAACCTTTCCAACCACTTGGATCACCAGAACTTTCCCAGACCACTATTTCTGTTCTAACCAGAAATGTAAACTAAAAACTCATCTAAAATATTGGATTCCTCTTTTAAAAATCAAGTTTTGAGTTAATGTTTCAGATTAGATACCTGAAATAATAAATTTAAGTGTTTGAATTTACACTAGTATTCAGTTTAGACTGTTGTTTTTAATTTCCAGAGACTTTCCAAGTTTAACTTTAACTAAATTAAATTTTTAAACATTTATCTATGATGAAACAACAATTGTTGTTTAAGACTCAAACCATATTAGTAACTAGGTCAAGAGATACAAATCTTAAATTAGAACTGAGCATGAAACTGGGAACAGAGATACACACCCATATAAACATTCACATATATACTCAAGAATTTATTTATATAAATATCCATAGCATACTTATTTCCTGGATATGATCATGTAACCAAACAGGAGATTAAGCTTTTAAAAAGTTATTGTTACTCACCAGGATTTTGTAAAAGAACAAAGCAAATCTGGTTTTGCTTAACAACAAGCTTTTGGAAATAGTTTGGATTTGCTAACAGAAGCTCCTCTTGATTTCTGTTTTTGTTGGATGATTTGATGTTGTAGAATCTTTGTTTTAGGATTTTGAATGAAGCTTTTATCTCAGTCTTTACTTGGCTCGAAAGAAAAGGAAAAGGTGATATGGGGAAATAGTTTACAGGGTGATGTTTATACAAGCTACAGGGTATAATTTCTTATGCAAAACAGTGTACAAGTTTGTACAATTTATCAGAGATAATTTTATAGTTTGGAGGCTGAAATCGTGAGTTTATGTACTAGAGAAGATATGTGCCTTACTAGCATTTAATGCTACTGTCCTTAATATGCTCCTTTCCTTTACCAGCCTACACATTTTCTTGATTTTGTTGTACTCAAAACTGCATACCCATCATATTCGAACCACTTGACTTCATACTTATCCTATTTTTACACTTGCCTGAGTCTTAGCTTACCAGTTACATGCATATTACATTTTACTTTGCTTTTAAATCTTGTTGTTCTTAAATTTGCATGCATAACATTTCGAACATTAGTTTCTATGCTGTCCTGTACAAGCTTTAGTTATAATTTTTCTTAGTTCAATTGACTATGCAGATATATCCTTGAAGCTGGGAAAATCTTCTTGTATTTTAGTTCCTTGTTTTACATTTTGAATTGTAATAGAATGTTATCTTCCATTGTTTACTTGCCTAAGCAGATTTCTGGTTTTATAATGTAATGTGAATGAATGTTATTTCTAACATGTTGTTTGATTATTTTATAGTGTATTTGTTTTATAATTTACAAACTATATAATTTAACTTATGTATATTTGTTTCATTTCTAACTAAATGCTTAGACTTGTATTTCAACATGTATTTATATTTATTAATATTATATAAACCCATTTATCACATTTAAAATAATTAAACAAAAGAAATTATCTTTTATTTAAATTACTTATTTTATAATATATACTAAAGTATCATTTGACAAAATTGAATTGAAAAACTTATATATATTTAAACCATATTCATCAAGCTAAACTTAAAAAGAAAATAGAACAAATCCTTTTGTTAATAAAATTAAATCTAAACTAAAGTTAGAATAAGTTTTAAACTATTTAAACATTTATCTTAAGTATTTAAAACCATATATTTATTTATTAAATAGCTTTAAAAAGCTTATTTTATATAAATCATAATTCCCAAACACTAAAAAGTATATTAGACATTTGAAAATATAATTTATTAGCTGGATTTAAAAGAAAGCTTTCCTTTCTATAATATATACAAATATATATACATTATAAATAGAAAATAATTCATTAGTTTTAACAGATAAAATTCACCAATTAGATATATATTAAAAGAAAATTATCAATTCAAGTCTTATAAATCAAAAATATATCAAATCAATTTAATATTTAACATAAATTATTAAATTGATATTGCTCGAAATTCCGGGTTGTCACACGAATCAGGTCGCGGTGGGGTGGCATGTCGTCGCCGGTAGCTAGGCTTCTCGGTTGCGATTGAGGGTAGTAGACCGATGAACAGTAGAGGCTGTGAGGTATTCTTTTGTTTTTGAAATTTAATTTTGAATTTAATAAATTCCTGTTGCAATTTAAATTATATACAGAGAGATATCTACAATAGAATATATATAGAAACCCATTTTGTTAAATCATTCATTAAATTTATTTCAGTCATCAAATTATTTATAAAAGGAAAATGAATATATACATACCTGTTTTAATTTGCTAGTTATTTTAATAATGGATTTGGTAGAAAATAATTTAACTAACCTATTTAAATTAGTTACTAAGAGATATGAAAGGGAAAATTAGTTTAAAAGTTTAAATCATTTGTTTAAATTGAATCATGAGTTAAAATTAAAACTGTTAAACAGTAATTAGTTGTTCGACTTGTTCGAATATTAATAAAATCATCTAATATTTATTCAAGGTCAAAAATCCGGGAAGAATCAAGCCGGGTTGGATGGATTGCAAAAACAAAACCAAAGGTGAGTTAATCTCACTCAGTTAGATTTAAATTTAAATGGTTAAATTTAAATAATTGATTGAATGGTTGCATTGATTGAATATGCTATACTATATATAGTAGTATATACCAATATATATATATTGGCATATGTATATATTGGAGTTGTTGATATTCCCGCATTATATAGCGGATGAGACCCTATGCGCCGCATAATAGCGGATGATATTTTATAAACCCATATACTGCGATATTCCACCTTGAAGTGGAATTGGTATTGTGCTAACGTTTGTGGATGCAGGGAAACAGGTTGGAGGGATCCAACTGGATTCCTCAAAATTTTTTAGATTATTTGATATTCTGTTCTATGAATATTGATATCCTGTGATGATTTTATTGATGATTGAAATATTAGATGATATGGTTGGATTGAATATTTCAATAAAAGGAGTTATCAAAATATATTGAATTGGATTTTGAAAGAAATAAAAGAGTAAAATTTAAGTAAATAATTCAAGTGAATTGGAATAAGGGAATTTCGAAATAACAAGGGAAATATTAACTTTAAACTAAAGTGATATTAAATTTAAAGAATAAAGGATTTATTTTGAATGTAAGGATTAAATTTAATTAAAGGCTAAAGAAGGAATTTTGGAAGTTTAAAATTGGTATTTTCAGTTAAAAAGGGTTTTAACTCAAATAAAGGAATAAATCTAAAAGTTAATGTATTTTGAAATAAATGAAGTAGTAAAGGAAATTTATTTCAAAATAAAGTAAAGTAAATTGGAAAATCAATTGAAAATTGATTTAGTTGTTTAAAATTGGAATTTTAAAAGAGAAGTGAGATTTTGGAATTTATAAACTGGGTTTATAAAGTAAAATAAAATATCAGTGGATATTAGAAAATATAAATTCAAGGTGGGAATTTATAAAGGGATATGAATTGGTTTAAAATAAATGTTGGTTTATTTTTAAAGGATGGAAATGAGAAGTGTATTTCTCTGGATAGCCAAGTACGTTTTCAAGGTAGTTTTAAATATAAGTTAAAAGTTTTAATATGTTTTAAAAAACATGTTTTAGAAAATTGAATATTTTTAAATGTTAACTTTTTAAAGTAAGTAGTTTCAAAAATCTATTATTGTAGTAATTATATAAAAGTGATTTGCTATTCTGTTTTAAAAAGAGAAATTTAGTTTATATTTATAAAGTGGTTTATTTTAAAGTATATATTTTTAATAAAGTATTAAAGTAGTTTGATTTCAATGTTATAAAATATATTTAAAATAAAGTGTTTTTAAATTATTTTAAAAATAAAAGTATTTTGTACTTGGTGATTCAGTGGAAATAATTATTTGGGAAATGTTTTCCGTAAGCGGAAACTGTTTTGAAATTGTTTTCAAATGAGCTTTGAAAATTTGGAAATATATCTTGGAAAGATATTTGGGTAAATAAATTATGTGGGAAATTATTTAATTGTGTGATGGTTGCTTGTGGATGTTAATTGATAGTTAAATAACCGACTATCAATATTGGCCAAATGCGCTGATCGTTTCGAAGAGACCGGGATCGAGTTTCCGTATACCGGGATTCTAGGTCTGGAGACTCGAATACCACTTCGATCCGGTTTGTACGTTTCGTGTAACGATTTCAGAGTCGAAGATGGAGCAGTGAAGTGCAAGGGCTAGTCGCTACTAATCCTGAGGATATTTCCAAAATGGATGTAGTAGGAATAGTGCCTTCGGTTCCGTTCAAACCCAGGACGGACTTGTATGGACGAATGCTTACGAAACATCGTCAGCGGACGATGGGCATTCTAAGGGATATGTTCTCTAAAAGGTATCGGTTAGCCTCGAACCTCATCAACCGGGAATGACTGAAAATCAGGGGTTATGCAGCAAGGCTTCGTGGGTAGCTCCCACTGGAGGGTAAGGTCATCCCTGTCTAGATGTCCCTTTTTATTTCGGCTTAGTGGTGCGGTTGCTGATCCCAACCGTGGGGTGATTTTATTCGGGATCATCCAGTAAGGGATGGTTCCGGCCTTGTGTTGCAGGGGAGCGGGCGTACTCCTCGGTACGGTGATCTAGGCCACGTACTGTGATAGGTGGTACCCCAGTGCCTAGTCATTCGTTGGAAATCCATTCTCCCTACGTGCCTGTACGGTTTTGATTGTGCCCAACTATTGTTGAAATGTGAGATGCAAGCATTTCAGCTAGATTATATTTTACTTTCTGTAGACACTATTATAATATCAGAGGATTTTGATATAAAGTGTTTTAGCTATCGTAAGGTAAAAACCCGACATGTTTATTTGTGGCGTGGTCTTACGAGATGCTTTTATTTTCAAAAGGATTTTTGAAACTTTAATAATCAATTGAGTGTGATTTTCTCACGCTGGTATTCCAGACTGACTCGGGTATTGTTTTATATGATGCTCGGGTCAGACCGAGTATTATAAATTACAGGAAATGATGCTGTGGAGCTGGATGGCGATACGTACTTTCGTATTTGAGTTATATATTCCGCTGTGTATTCAGATTGTGAGGACAAGTTATGATTACTGTCCAGTTGTATGATATTGATGTGATGTACTCTGATGATGTATTGGGATGATGTATATATAAACAGATATAGATTTCTTTTTGTGTAAAGATCTGTTATTACCTATTATAGTTTATTCCGCTGCGTATGAGAGATTCTGTTGTTGTTTTCTATTTTTCTTCTTCTTCTACCTCTTCTTCTTAACTCAAATGGTCCGGTTTTTCGTGTAGGAAAAACCCGGGTTGTTACAGTTTCTTCCGTTGGTATTGTATCAAAATTCCAGACAACATGGAACTTGTTTGGTTAAATTCCGAGATGTTCAAATTTGGGTGTTCTTTTGGATTTTAATTCGACTAAAAAACCAAAGGTGAGTGTTCAAAACACTCACAAAATACTAAAATATTTTGATGTTCGTTAAATTGAAATCAGAAGTGATTTAAATTTATTGATTGTTGTTTGATGGTTTAAAATTGACATTTATATTGAATTGCATCGATAGTGTAATTTAATTTGAAAGTTAAATTGAAATTGAAATTGACATTTAAACTGAAATTGGAATTTAATTTGCTAGTTAAACACCCAAGAATTTATAACTAGTAATCTGTTATGATATGTGACTGTTTTGGATGTTAATTGTGATGGATGCCTAATGATTGATATGTTTGGATATTTGTTTATGCTGATTTATTCTAGTTATTCACCTTGGATGTTATGTGCATCAAATGAATATGAAATTTAATAAATTAAGAAATAGGTTGAAATGATATATAGCTATGACACCTGATCTGGATTGAAATGATATATATCCATCCCTAAAATTAAAATTAAAATTAAAATTAAAATTAACTGATCACTTGGCCATAGGATAGAAAATTATATACGAACACTGTTGGTCTGTGACGACCCGGCTTTTTCTCCTCAAAAAGTCGTATCATCTTGAAGAAAGAAAGAGATAGAAAAGAGAAAAGATAGAGAAGAAAGAAAGAAACACATCAGAATCTACACAGCGGAACGAATAAATTATATTAATCAAATAAGATATTACATTGTATCATATACATCAGAGATACACAGCTCATACAACACATACTAGACAGTTATAAACATCTGTCTAGTCATTACAACTCAAATATACTCAACAAATGACTCATACAGACTAACACAGCGGAACACTATATCTACGAACGTTGAAGCCTCCTGCTCCATTGCTCCTCCATAGATTCGTCAAAGCAAACCTGAATCCCTTGGCTACTCGTAAAAATTTGAGTACCCAAGAGTTTAATAAAACAGAAAATAAACACTTGGGTCAGACATGGGTCTGGTGTGAGTAAACGGTTTAAATTGCTTAACTTCAAAACCTTTGAAAACAAAGGTATCACGTAAGACTCCCCACAAATAAACATGGGTAAGTTTTTTACCTTACGCTAACCAAAACATTTGATAGGAAATCCAGTTATATTATAATAGGGTCTAGGGTTTTCAAGTAAAATACAGAAATAGCTGGAATGCTTACATCTCACGTTCCAACATAGTTGGGCACAACTAATACGTACGGCACTTATTGGATTGTGGATTCCATACAATGGCAGGGCTACTGGGGTACCGCCCATCATAGTACGTGGCCTAGATCACCGTACCGAGGATCACTCCCAATCCCCTGCAACACAAGGCCGGAACATCCCTTACTGGATAATTCCCGCATAAGAAACCCCAGCGGTTGTAGCTATTCAACCGCCCACTCAGCCGAATAAAAGAAGGGACCTCTAGACAAGGGAATCTCATACTACTTGGGTGCTACCCACTAACCTTGCTGCACCTCCCCTGTTTTAGCCATTCCCGGTTTGATGAGGCTTGAGGCTACGATTACCTTTAAATCAGAACACATCACTTAGAATGCTCACCGTCCTCCTGACGATGTGCTGAAAGCATTCAATCCATACAAGTTCGTTCCGGGTTCGAACGAAACCGAAGGCATTATCTCGTTACACTCATTTTGGAATCACCCTCAGAGTTAACGATAATAACCCTTGCACTCTGAATCTTCATCTTCACTTGAGATTCACGACCTATCGTTAATTTGGATCGATGTGGTATTCGGGTCTCCAGACCTGGAATACCGGTATACGGAAACCCGATCCCGGTCTCATCGAAATCCAAACGTATCTTAAAGGCCAAGTTGTTTTAAAGGTTTAAACAATTTAATTCAATTCAATTCAATACTTGAATTCACACAGCATTTAACATAGATAAATATCACACATTTATCACACATATATCCAATATCATATCACAGAATATCATAACATATCATCCAATAGATATCCAATTCAGATATTCTACACAAACAATCATCCATAAGCAACAATTTATTAACCCTATGTTATAATTAATTTAATTAACTTAAATTAAATTAATTACTTAAGAATTAATTATCTAATCTTGCTTAATCCATCATTAATTAATTACAATCCATTTAATTAATTAATCATTAAATATTAATCACTCTTGATTAATTATTCATTAATTACATAAAGTAATTATCCTTTAATTAATTTTACAAATTAATTATTCTTATTCATTAACAGTAATTAACCTTTAATTACTTTTATTAATTACATTAATTAATAATCCTTAATTAATTATTGCCATAAATTAATTAACTAAAATTAATTATATTAATTAATTAAACTTTAATTAATCATTTCTATTAATCCACCTTAATTAATCATAAACAATAATTATCATCATGTAATTACTTACCTTAATTAATTATCTTCTTAATTAATTATATTAATCCATTGATTAATTACACCAAATGATAAATCCTTAATTACTTTTACAAAGTAATCATACTTCAATTATTTCTCACTAAATAATTCCCTTTTATTAATTACATCCTGTAATTATACATTAATAACTTACAATAAGTAAATACACTTATCAATCTTATTAAGTATTCATACTTAATCCTTTATCAAGTGATTATCTTTAATTAATCCACAAATTAATTAACTTAATTCAATCACATTCATTTCACTAATTATTCACAATTTGAGTAATTCATGCCTTAATTACTCTTAAACAAATTATTTAATCTTTAATTACGGATTAATTATTCTTTAATTTATTAATTAATAAACCTAAACTATCAATTAATAAATCTTAATAACAAATTAATTAATCCTTAATTATTATTTAATTAATCCTTAATTAATCTTTATAGATTAATTATCTCTTAATTATTAATAAAACATAATTATAAACTTAATTAAGTATTCCTTAATTACAAATTAATCAACCTCTAATTTCTTAATTAATTAATCACTAATTACAACTTAATTAATTAATCACTAATTATTAATTAATTATCTTTAATTAATAATTCTTAATACAATTTAAATAACTCCTTAATTCATTAATACTTACCTTTAACCATTAACTAATTAATTTCTCAATCAATAATTAATATAATTAATAACACTTTAATTACTTCATTAAATTATTAAAATCTTAATTACCGATCAATTAATTAAATAAATAGTAAATCATTTATCTCAATTATCTTCTTAATTATTATTTAAAATCTTACTTGATAACCTTGAAGTCAAATTATCATTAACTATTTGATTAACTTAAAAACTTTAAATTAAATTAATAATTAAAACATTTTATCTAAATTAATTATCCTAAATTTATTTTCCTTGATTAATTAAGTTTAAAACAACTTAAGAATTTAATTAATCAAAACTTAAAATAAATTCCAACTTTAATTAACAACAATAATCAATTATTATTTAAACTAATTTAAGATAATTAGTTTTAAACTTGTCTTGGTTAAACATAAAACTTGAGTGTATAAAAACATTTACCCGAGACAAAACAGAACTTTCCCGAATTAGAACCCGAGCCACCCATTCCCTACCCGAGTTAATCCTTCTTCTATTTTTTTTTTTTTTAAACTTAGTTTAAATTTAAAAAAACTGTTACACTCTCACGCGAGCACGAGCTCAACCCCGAGTCAATCGACTTCCTGCTCGAGTACCACTTCGAGTCGCTCACAAACCCAACCACCCAGACACGAAACATTGTCGTGCACGTGCACAACTGATTACCAGAGCTCCGGCCTTCGATCATCCCTCCGGCATGTTACGCATCATCGCTGCAATCCATTCCGACCACCAATCCACAAGCATAAGCCCCTGATCAAAATCGAGCAAACTCGAGCAACTGGAACCAAACTCTTCGCCAGAATCTTCCTCGAACCCACGACGCCGACCACTAGCACCGCTGTAACTCCGGCCATACCTTGCCGACCCTCCATGCTGCCATCTCCCAAAGTTTCAAGCAACTCGACTTACCAGAGGCTATGAAGCGATCAATAATTCCGACCCTAGCCAATACCATCCTTAAACCCTAGTTCAACTCCGACTATCAACTCCGGCCATCAGAAAAATTCCAAACAATTTTTCGTGCGTTCCCCCACTTTCAATCCTCCTCCAGCCCAAACCCCACAGAGAAACTCGCCGCCGATCAACGTCAATTGACGAAAAAGCAAAAATCGATCATCCCAGAATATCTCAACAATTACTACAATAAAAATCCTAATCTTAATGTCTAATTTCATCATTTTCCTTAACGTTTTAGTTTATAAAACCAAAAAATTGAAATAAGCATTATCGATTTTAACCCATTTTTAAATTTCACTGTTATTTTCCATTTCCCAAAGAGTTTCAAACTTAATTCATATAATTTAAAATTTAAAAACTAAATTGTGTTTAAACAAACAACTTTTGTTTGAAACTCAAGGCCTAACAGTAATTAGTTAAGGTGATTTGAATTTTAAAGTTAAATCTAAACACCCTGTATCTGTAAACAGAGATGAATATGAACATAACAGACATGCACACCTTAATATATTCATATATATCCAAGAATCCATATACATACAAGCATAATCTATACCATACATTAAAGATCATTACAAACAAACAACCTAAACAGATTTAAATTACTTTTTAGAAGAAAGTTTACTCACTGTTTATACAACAGAGGCTACACATATATGCACACTCAATAAATTCATATTTACATCCATGCAAACAATTTTCATATTATAACTTTAATGATTATCGCATATATCAGGTTATCAAACAATTTAAGGGTTTTAAATCAAAGTTTACTCACAGAATAATAACAGAGAAGTATGAACATCAATATACTCTTCATAACAAACTCTTATATAAACATCCATACACATCCAACATTCAAGTAAGCATTTCATATTATGTTACTGTAACATTTATCAGGCATACCAAGACATAGTAACAGATTTAAAACTGTTTTTAGAGTTAGATTTACTCACCTTTTCTGATGTGCAGAGAATTTGAAAACAGTTTGCATTTGAAAATTTCTACAGCAACTTGAAAAGCTTTTGAAAATTGAATTTTGCTTTATCTCTTTAAAACTGCAAAGCTTTGAAAACTTTTGCTTTGGCTTCAGATATACTTGCATGCATACTTGAAGGATGGTTACAGGCTTGAGAAAAATGTTTTGAGTTGATCTGGTGATTGCTTTACAGGTTTCGATTTTGAGTTTTGGAAATAAATTTCAGGCTTGTATTTGTGGAAGTGATTACAGGCTTTTATAATTCTCTGGTTTGCATTTGGTTTTGAGGAGATTACAGAGAAAATATTCAGATTGGTTTACTTGGTTTCAGGTTGTAATTTCTTGGTTTGGAAATATATTTCTGTTTTTGATTTGGGAAGAGGATTTCAGATTTGATTCTTGAGTTTGGAAATAAATTTTAGTTTTTGGGTTGTGGAGATCATTTCGGAATTGATAACTTTTCTGGTTTTGGGTTTTTGGTCTTTGAACTGAAATTAGAGAAAAAGAATGAAGGGGAAAGGTAGAAGTTTATATAAGTAAATTTTGATTTTATTAAAATTTAAAGAAAAATAAAATAAAAGAGACACTTGTCTCATACCTTATCTAATATGCTAACACATGTTATTTAAGAGGTTTAATATGTTAACACTTGTCATTATTAAATTTTACATTATTTTTAAAAGATTTTAAATGCTTTTTATATTTATTTCCTAATTAATAAATACATATCTAAAAATGCTTTTCTTAATATTACATAAATACAATCTTTAAAGAAAATAAAAGAAAAACCAATCATATCTTAAATAAAATTTTATATAATATATTTAGTCCATTTTTAAATGATAATATAAAACTTTTGTATTTATTACTATTTAATAAACACTATCTTAATTTATATAAATAAATTCCTTTAAGGAAAATAAATCTTATTTTAAATAAACTTATTCATATATTTTAAATCCAAAATATTTAAAATCAACTTAACATATAAATATAATTAAATAATCACATTATTACTTTGAAAATAATAATTCTATTTTTAAAATCAATTTAAATACATATATATACACATTTAAACAATACTTATTAAATTTGAAATGATAGGTCTATTTAAAATATATATATATCTATATTTAAAACATCACATTATTATTATTGTTTGAAAACAACAATTTTACCAATTTTTAATAATTAATTTAAAAGATTATCATATTTTAAATCCCCTGAAATCCC
Source organism: Allium fistulosum (assembly GCA_030737815.1). Lineage (NCBI taxonomy): Eukaryota > Viridiplantae > Streptophyta > Magnoliopsida > Asparagales > Amaryllidaceae > Allium > Allium fistulosum. The sequence continues at coordinate 269,202,653 of CM060902.1, read as the reverse complement.
GGGATATCACATTCCTCCCCCCTTAAAAGAATTTCGTCCTCGAAATTTAAAACAAAAGATAATCCAAATTTTTTATTTTATTTCAACAATTTTCAAAAATTTTAGCATACATATCAGCCAACACAAACAAACAAACAATTTCATCCAAACAACCAATTCAATCAAACAAACAATTCTAGCTATCCGAACACAGATCCTGGATAAGCTTCCTAAATTTCCTCGAGTTTCCCAGGTATAGATACTAGGATACTCGCTCTACTGAATCTAGTCTAGCTATACTACTGAGCTCTTACTCATCTAGATCTACAATCTGAATAAGATATCAGTCCACCGACAAGATCAACTCAACTACCAAATCCTTCTGAACTACTGGTTCCAAAACCAGAGATAGATCAAACATGCACTCCCTCAGAGATACGTGGAATACACCGAATCCCAGTCATCCAAACTGGCAATTCAACCAAGTAGATCAAACTCTTATCCAAATCAGAACACAGAAAAGATCCAAAACAACTCGGAGCTGACTTCCCAGACTTACCCAATCTTATAGCTCCCTTTACCAGAGAAAACTTCAATAACAACGAAGTCTCCAACTTCGAATTCCAAATTTCCTCCGTTTCTTATCCACAGAACTCTTCTGACGATCCTGGGCTGCCTACATCCTTACCGATCAGCTCAACCTTCGCTGATGCTTCTAGAACAAACTGGACCAAAAACAACTCAACAAAATGATCCTCTCAAAATCTACCCAAAATCCAGAACACAAACTCTACTCCACCATCATCAGCAGACTACAACTATCCGAAAAAGACAAAACAGATGCACTCACCAATATGACCTTCAGATCCAGAAAAATTTCCTGTAGAAACTCTCTAATACTGCAACTTCCAGTTGCTTCCACTCTAGAATAGCTGCCACAATGCTTCCGCTGCACAACTCTGATCTGGAGAAGATGAGAATGTCATTGATGAACTCGAACACAAACTAGACAACACATCCTGGAGATAAGGTTCAACAGATCCAAAAAAAAAAAAACTCAGAAGTTCTATGAAATACTGAGCTGCTTCACCAAATCCTTTCTCTAGGAATCAACCTTCAACTAGCTGAACCACCGGTAGCAATCTTGAAATCAAGTCGATACAGAACTCAATCTCAAATGCAGACAAACTTCTGACTTCGCTGAAGACATCCAGAAAGACTCAGATAACTCAAGAGAATACTCAACTATCGCAAGTCACTTTTGCGATCAACCCATCCTAATTCCAAATAAAAACTGCTTTCTCTTAACCAAACAGAACAGCTTACATATATCTAACCAATCCAACATATATCTAACCAATCCATCGAAGAACTGGATCCACTCTGCTGTTTCTGAACTCCACCTCTAGAAAACTGCAAAGCCAAAGATCTTCCTGCCGGCACACGAAACACTCCGAGCTGCACTGCTGACCCAGATGCCAAGACTTCCTATCCAAAGCTTCTTCGAGAACTCGGACTCCAAACCAAACAGAATCATCATGCTGAACTCAGCCACAACACCGAAGTAGACACACTTCCTTAACTTGTTTCAAAAGAAAACATCTTCAGAAACATCCAGTCACTGCGCCTCATCACGCAACTACTCCTTCCTGAGTTACTCAGATACCATCACTTGCTTCTGCTCATTCGACAGATCCAAACTCCACTCATCCCACTTCAAAGATGGACTCCGAACCTTAACAGTTCCTTCAGAGATCAATGAAATCTTTACATCAAACAAAACTCACTCGAGACGGTATTAGGTCTACAGTCTCGATAGATACATTTCCAACCTCAAACATTCAAATTCCAAACCTTGGTAGTCGTGTTTCACACACCACCACTCTATCTACCTTTATATCTTATATTGGAAAACCCGAACAGGTAACCCAACAAATAGGTAGAATAAAAATATATATATAGTTAAAAATTACAAATACGCTCTCTCAAGAAAGAAATCACTCCAAAGCCTAGGTATTCACTCAACCTAGCGCTCTGATACCACTGTGACGTCCTAGGCTTTTCAACCTTCAGCAACGGTTCATGACCGGTAGGCTTTTCAACCATCCCAGCCCCGTTGTGGCTCACAGTGATACCTCGGGTTTGCTTTTACGGCCACCCTCTCGAGTCGCAACCAACCCCAAAAGGCCTTATACTACCCCCGGGGACATGTAGGGGTAAGAGTCTCCCGTTCGCCACCTAACGCAAAGCGAGAACCCCCTATCACGCTATAATGTAGCAAACCTGATCCCGGTCTCATCGAAATCCAAACGTATCTTAAAGGCCAAGTTGTTTTAAAGGTTTAAACAATTTAATTCAATTCAATTCAATACTTGAATTCACACAGCATTTAACATAGATAAATATCACACATTTATCACACATATATCCAATATCATATCACAGAATATCATAACATATCATCCAATAGATATCCAATTCAGATATTCTACACAAACAATCATCCATAAGCAACAATTTATTAACCCTATGTTATAATTAATTTAATTAACTTAAATTAAATTAATTACTTAAGAATTAATTATCTAATCTTGCTTAATCCATCATTAATTAATTACAATCCATTTAATTAATTAATCATTAAATATTAATCACTCTTGATTAATTATTCATTAATTACATAAAGTAATTATCCTTTAATTAATTTTACAAATTAATTATTCTTATTCATTAACAGTAATTAACCTTTAATTACTTTTATTAATTACACTAATTAATAATCCTTAATTAATTATTGCCATAAATTAATTAACTAAAATTAATTATATTAATTAATTAAACTTTAATTAATCATTTCTATTAATCCACCTTAATTAATCATAAACAATAATTATCATCATGTAATTACTTACCTTAATTAATTATCTTCTTAATTAATTATATTAATCCATTGATTAATTACACCAAATGATAAATCCTTAATTACTTTTACAAAGTAATCATACTTCAATTATTTCTCACTAAATAATTCCCTTTTATTAATTACATCCTGTAATTATACATTAATAACTTACAATAAGTAAATACACTTATCAATCTTATTAAGTATTCATACTTAATCCTTTATCAAGTGATTATCTTTAATTAATCCACAAATTAATTAACTTAATTCAATCACATTCATTTCACTAATTATTCACAATTTGAGTAATTCATGCCTTAATTACTCTTAAACAAATTATTTAATCTTTAATTACGGATTAATTATTCTTTAATTTATTAATTAATAAACCTAAACTATCAATTAATAAATCTTAATAACAAATTAATTAATCCTTAATTATTATTTAATTAATCCTTAATTAATCTTTATAGATTAATTATCTCTTAATTATTAATAAAACATAATTATAAACTTAATTAAGTATTCCTTAATTACAAATTAATCAACCTCTAATTTCTTAATTAATTAATCACTAATTACAACTTAATTAATTAATCACTAATTATTAATTAATTATCTTTAATTAATAATTCTTAATACAATTTAAATAACTCCTTAATTCATTAATACTTACCTTTAACCATTAACTAATTAATTTCTCAATCAATAATTAATATAATTAATAACACTTTAATTACTTCATTAAATTATTAAAATCTTAATTACCGATCAATTAATTAAATAAATAGTAAATCATTTATCTCAATTATCTTCTTAATTATTATTTAAAATCTTACTTGATAACCTTGAAGTCAAATTATCATTAACTATTTGATTAACTTAAAAACTTTAAATTAAATTAATAATTAAAACATTTTATCTAAATTAATTTTCCTTGATTAATTAAGTTTAAAACAACTTAAGAATTTAATTAATCAAAACTTAAAATAAATTCCAACTTTAATTAACAACAATAATCAATTATTATTTAAACTAATTTAAGATAATTAGTTTTAAACTTGTCTTGGTTAAACATAAAACTTGAGTGTATAAAAACATTTACCCGAGACAAAACAGAACTTTCCCGAATTAGAACCCGAGCCACCCATTCCCTACCCGAGTTAATCCTTCTTCTATTTTTATTTTTTTAAAAACTTAGTTTAAATTTAAAAAAACTGTTACACTCTCACGCGAGCACGAGCTCAACCCCGAGTCAATCGACTTCCTGCTCGAGTACCACTTCGAGTCGCTCACAAACCCAACCACCCAGACACGAAACATTGTCGTGCACGTGCACAACTGATTACCAGAGCTCCGGCCTTCGATCATCCCTCCGGCATGTTACGCATCATCGCTGCAATCCATTCCGACCACCAATCCACAAGCATAAGCCCCTGATCAAAATCGAGCAAACTCGAGCAACTGGAACCAAACTCTTCGCCAGAATCTTCCTCGAACCCACGACGCCGACCACTAGCACCGCTGTAACTCCGGCCATACCTTGCCGACCCTCCATGCTGCCATCTCCCAAAGTTTCAAGCAACTCGACTTACCAGAGGCTATGCAGCGATCAATAATTCCGACCCTAGCCAATACCATCCTTAAACCCTAGTTCAACTCCGACTATCAACTCCGGCCATCAGAAAAATTCCAAACAATTTTTCGTGCGTTCCCCCACTTTCAATCCTCCTCCAGCCCAAACCCCACAGAGAAACTCGCCGCCGATCAACGTCAATTGACGAAAAAGCAAAAATCGATCATCCCAGAATATCTCAACAATTACTACAATAAAAATCCTGATCTTAATGTCTAATTTCATCATTTTCCTTAACGTTTCAGTTTATAAAACCAAAAATTGAAATAAGCATTATCGATTTTAACCCATTTTTAAATTTCACTGTTATTTTCCATTTCCCAAAGAGTTTCAAACTTAATTCATATAATTTAAAATTTAAAAACTAAATTGTGTTTAAACAAACAACTTTTGTTTGAAACTCAAGGCCTAACAGTAATTAGTTAAGGTGATTTGAATTTTAAAGTTAAATCTAAACACCCTGTATCTGTAAACAGAGATGAATATGAACATAACAGACATGCACACCTTAATATATTCATATATATCCAAGAATCCATATACATACAAGCATAATCTATACCATACATTAAAGATCATTACAAACAAACAACCTAAACAGATTTAAATTACTTTTTAGAAGAAAGTTTACTCACTGTTTATACAACAGAGGCTACACATATATGCACACTCAATAAATTCATATTTACATCCATGCAAACAATTTTCATATTATAACTTTAATGATTATCGCATATATCAGGTTATCAAACAATTTAAGGGTTTTAAATCAAAGTTTACTCACAGAATAATAACAGAGAAGTATGAACATCAATATACTCTTCATAACAAACTCTTATATAAACATCCATACACATCCAACATTCAAGTAAGCATTTCATATTATGTTACTGTAACATTTATCAGGCATACCAAGACATAGTAACAGATTTAAAACTGTTTTTAGAGTTAGATTTACTCACCTTTTCTGATGTGCAGAGAATTTGAAAACAGTTTGCATTTGAAAATTTCTACAGCAACTTGAAAAGCTTTTGAAAATTGAATTTTGCTTTATCTCTTTAAAACTGCAAAGCTTTGAAAACTTTTGCTTTGGCTTCAGATATACTTGCATGCATACTTGAAGGATGGTTACAGGCTTGAGAAAAATGTTTTGAGTTGATCTGGTGATTGCTTTACAGGTTTCGATTTTGAGTTTTGGAAATAAATTTCAGGCTTGTATTTGTGGAAGTGATTACAGGCTTTTATAATTCTCTGGTTTGCATTTGGTTTTGAGGAGATTACAGAGAAAATATTCAGATTGGTTTACTTGGTTTCAGGTTGTAATTTCTTGGTTTGGAAATATATTTCTGTTTTTGATTTGGGAAGAGGATTTCAGATTTGATTCTTGAGTTTGGAAATAAATTTTAGTTTTTGGGTTGTGGAGATCATTTCGGAATTGATAACTTTTCTGGTTTTGGGTTTTTGGTCTTTGAACTGAAATTAGAGAAAAAGAATGAAGGGGAAAGGTAGAAGTTTATATAAGTAAATTTTGATTTTATTAAAATTTAAAGAAAAATAAAATAAAAGAGACACTTGTCTCATACCTTATCTAATATGCTAACACATGTTATTTAAGAGGTTTAATATGTTAACACTTGTCATTATTAAATTTTACATTATTTTTAAAAGATTTTAAATGCTTTTTATATTTATTTCCTAATTAATAAATACATATCTAAAAATGCTTTTCTTAATATTACATAAATACAATCTTTAAAGAAAATAAAAGAAAAACCAATCATATCTTAAATAAAATTTTATATAATATATTTAGTCCATTTTTAAATGATAATATAAAACTTTTGTATTTATTACTATTTAATAAACACTATCTTAATTTATATAAATAAATTCCTTTAAGGAAAATAAATCTTATTTTAAATAAACTTATTCATATATTTTAAATCCAAAATATTTAAAATCAACTTAACATATAAATATAATTAAATAATCACATTATTACTTTGAAAATAATAATTCTATTTTTAAAATCAATTTAAATACATATATATACACATTTAAACAATACTTATTAAATTTGAAATGATAGGTCTATTTAAAATCTATATATATCTATATTTAAAACATCACATTATTATTATTGTTTGAAAACAACAATTTTACCAATTTTTAATAATTAATTTAAAAGATTATCATATTTTAAATCCCCTGAAATCCCGGGATATCACATTCCTCCCCCCTTAAAAGAATTTCGTCCTCGAAATTTAAAACAAAAGATAATCCAAATTTTTTATTTTATTTCAACAATTTTCAAAAATTTTAGCATACATATCAGCCAACACAAACAAACAAACAATTTCATCCAAACAACCAATTCAATCAAACAAACAATTCTAGCTATCCGAACACAGATCCTGGATAAGCTTCCTAAATTTCCTCGAGTTTCCCAGGTATAGATACTAGGATACTCGCTCTACTGAATCTAGTCTAGCTATACTACTGAGCTCTTACTCATCTAGATCTACAATCTGAATAAGATATCAGTCCACCGACAAGATCAACTCAACTACCAAATCCTTCTGAACTACTGGTTCCAAAACCAGAGATAGATCAAACATGCACTCCCTCAGAGATACGTGGAATACACCGAATCCCAGTCATCCAAACTGGCAATTCAACCAAGTAGATCAAACTCTTATCCAAATCAGAACACAGAAAAGATCCAAAACAACTCGGAGCTGACTTCCCAGACTTACCCAATCTTATAGCTCCCTTTACCAGAGAAAACTTCAATAACAACGAAGTCTCCAACTTCGAATTCCAAATTTCCTCCGTTTCTTATCCACAGAACTCTTCTGACGATCCTGGGCTGCCTACATCCTTACCGATCAGCTCAACCTTCGCTGATGCTTCTAGAACAAACTGGACCAAAAACAACTCAACAAAATGATCCTCTCAAAATCTACCCAAAATCCAGAACACAAACTCTACTCCACCATCATCAGCAGACTACAACTATCCGAAAAAGACAAAACAGATGCACTCACCAATATGACCTTCAGATCCAGAAAAATTTCCTGTAGAAACTCTCTAATACTGCAACTTCCAGTTGCTTCCACTCTAGAATAGCTGCCACAATGCTTCCGCTGCACAACTCTGATCTGGAGAAGATGAGAATGTCATTGATGAACTCGAACACAAACTAGACAACACATCCTGGAGATAAGGTTCAACAGATCCAAAAAAAAAAACTCAGAAGTTCTATGAAATACTGAGCTGCTTCACCAAATCCTTTCTCTAGGAATCAACCTTCAACTAGCTGAACCACCGGTAGCAATCTTGAAATCAAGTCGATACAGAACTCAATCTCAAATGCAGACAAACTTCTGACTTCGCTGAAGACATCCAGAAAGACTCAGATAACTCAAGAGAATACTCAACTATCGCAAGTCACTTTTGCGATCAACCCATCCTAATTCCAAATAAAAACTGCTTTCTCTTAACCAAACAGAACAGCTTACATATATCTAACCAATCCAACATATATCTAACCAATCCATCGAAGAACTGGATCCACTCTGCTGTTTCTGAACTCCACCTCTAGAAAACTGCAAAGCCAAAGATCTTCCTGCCGGCACACGAAACACTCCGAGCTGCACTGCTGACCCAGATGCCAAGACTTCCTATCCAAAGCTTCTTCGAGAACTCGGACTCCAAACCAAACAGAATCATCATGCTGAACTCAGCCACAACACCGAAGTAGACACACTTCCTTAACTTGTTTCAAAAGAAAACATCTTCAGAAACATCCAGTCACTACGCCTCATCACGCAACTACTCCTTCCTGAGTTACTCAGATACCATCACTTGCTTCTGCTCATTCGACAGATCCAAACTCCACTCATCCCACTTCAAAGATGGACTCCGAACCTTAACAGTTCCTTCAGAGATCAATGAAATCTTTACATCAAACAAAACTCACTCGAGACGGTATTAGGTCTACAGTCTCGATAGATACATTTCCAACCTCAAACATTCAAATTCCAAACATTGGTAGTCGTGTTTCACACACCACCACTCTATCTACCTTTATATCTTATATTGGAAAACCCGAACAGGTAACCCAACAAATAGGTAGAATAAAAATATATATATAGTTAAAAATTACAAATACGCTCTCTCAAGAAAGAAATCACTCCAAAGCCTAGGTATTCACTCAACCTAGCGCTCTGATACCACTATGACGTCCTAGGCTTTTCAACCTTCAGCAACGGTTCATGACCGGTAGGCTTTTCAACCATCCCAGCCCCGCTGTGGCTCACAGTGATACCTCGGGTTTGCTTTTACGGCCACCCTCTCGAGTCGCAACCAACCCCAAAAGGCCTTATACTACCCCCGGGGACATGTAGGGGTAAGAGTCTCCCGTTCGCCACCTAACGCAAAGCGAGAACCCCCTATCACGCTATAATGTAGCAAACCCGATCCCGGTCTCATCGAAATCCAAACGTATCTTAAAGGCCAAGTTGTTTTAAAGGTTTAAACAATTTAATTCAATTCAATTCAATACTTGAATTCACACAGCATTTAACATAGATAAATATCACACATTTATCACACATATATCCAATATCATATCACAGAATATCATAACATATCATCCAATAGATATCCAATTCAGATATTCTACACAAACAATCATCCATAAGCAACAATTTATTAACCCTATGTTATAATTAATTTAATTAACTTAAATTAAATTAATTACTTAAGAATTAATTATCTAATCTTGCTTAATCCATCATTAATTAATTACAATCCATTTAATTAATTAATCATTAAATATTAATCACTCTTGATTAATTATTCATTAATTACATAAAGTAATTATCCTTTAATTAATTTTACAAATTAATTATTCTTATTCATTAACAGTAATTAACCTTTAATTACTTTTATTAATTACACTAATTAATAATCCTTAATTAATTATTGCCATAAATTAATTAACTAAAATTAATTATATTAATTAATTAAACTTTAATTAATCATTTCTATTAATCCACCTTAATTAATCATAAACAATAATTATCATCATGTAATTACTTACCTTAATTAATTATCTTCTTAATTAATTATATTAATCCATTGATTAATTACACCAAATGATAAATCCTTAATTACTTTTACAAAGTAATCATACTTCAATTATTTCTCACTAAATAATTCCCTTTTATTAATTACATCCTGTAATTATACATTAATAACTTACAATAAGTAAATACACTTATCAATCTTATTAAGTATTCATACTTAATCCTTTATCAAGTGATTATCTTTAATTAATCCACAAATTAATTAACTTAATTCAATCACATTCATTTCACTAATTATTCACAATTTGAGTAATTCATGCCTTAATTACTCTTAAACAAATTATTTAATCTTTAATTACGGATTAATTATTCTTTAATTTATTAATTAATAAACCTAAACTATCAATTAATAAATCTTAATAACAAATTAATTAATCCTTAATTATTATTTAATTAATCCTTAATTAATCTTTATAGATTAATTATCTCTTAATTATTAATAAAACATAATTATAAACTTAATTAAGTATTCCTTAATTACAAATTAATCAACCTCTAATTTCTTAATTAATTAATCACTAATTACAACTTAATTAATTAATCACTAATTATTAATTAATTATCTTTAATTAATAATTCTTAATACAATTTAAATAACTCCTTAATTCATTAATACTTACCTTTAACCATTAACTAATTAATTTCTCAATCAATAATTAATATAATTAATAACACTTTAATTACTTCATTAAATTATTAAAATCTTAATTACCGATCAATTAATTAAATAAATAGTAAATCATTTATCTCAATTATCTTCTTAATTATTATTTAAAATCTTACTTGATAACCTTGAAGTCAAATTATCATTAACTATTTGATTAACTTAAAAACTTTAAATTAAATTAATAATTAAAACATTTTATCTAAATTAATTATCCTAAATTTATTTTCCTTGATTAATTAAGTTTAAAACAACTTAAGAATTTAATTAATCAAAACTTAAAATAAATTCCAACTTTAATTAACAACAATAATCAATTATTATTTAAACTAATTTAAGATAATTAGTTTTAAACTTGTCTTGGTTAAACATAAAACTTGAGTGTATAAAAACATTTACCCGAGACAAAACAGAACTTTCCCGAATTAGAACCCGAGCCACCCATTCCCTACCCGAGTTAATCCTTCTTCTATTTTTTTTTTTTAAAAAACTTAGTTTAAATTTAAAAAAACTGTTACACTCTCACGCGAGCACGAGCTCAACCCCGAGTCAATCGACTTCCTGCTCGAGTACCACTTCGAGTCGCTCACAAACCCAACCACCCAGACACGAAACATTGTCGTGCACGTGCACAACTGATTACCAGAGCTCCGGCCTTCGATCATCCCTCCGGCATGTTACGCATCATCGCTGCAATCCATTCCGACCACCAATCCACAAGCATAAGCCCCTGATCAAAATCGAGCAAACTCGAGCAACTGGAACCAAACTCTTCGCCAGAATCTTCCTCGAACCCACGACGCCGACCACTAGCACCGCTGTAACTCCGGCCATACCTTGCCGACCCTCCATGCTGCCATCTCCCAAAGTTTCAAGCAACTCGACTTACCAGAGGCTATGCAGCGATCAATAATTCCGACCCTAGCCAATACCATCCTTAAACCCTAGTTCAACTCCGACTATCAACTCCGGCCATCAGAAAAATTCCAAACAATTTTTCGTGCGTTCCCCCACTTTCAATCCTCCTCCAGCCCAAACCCCACAGAGAAACTCGCCGCCGATCAACGTCAATTGACGAAAAAGCAAAAATCGATCATCCCAGAATATCTCAACAATTACTACAATAAAAATCCTGATCTTAATGTCTAATTTCATCATTTTCCTTAACGTTTCAGTTTATAAAACCAAAAATTGAAATAAGCATTATCGATTTTAACCCATTTTTAAATTTCACTGTTATTTTCCATTTCCCAAAGAGTTTCAAACTTAATTCATATAATTTAAAATTTAAAAACTAAATTGTGTTTAAACAAACAACTTTTGTTTGAAACTCAAGGCCTAACAGTAATTAGTTAAGGTGATTTGAATTTTAAAGTTAAATCTAAACACCCTGTATCTGTAAACAGAGATGAATATGAACATAACAGACATGCACACCTTAATATATTCATATATATCCAAGAATCCATATACATACAAGCATAATCTATACCATACATTAAAGATCATTACAAACAAACAACCTAAACAGATTTAAATTACTTTTTAGAAGAAAGTTTACTCACTGTTTATACAACAGAGGCTACACATATATGCACACTCAATAAATTCATATTTACATCCATGCAAACAATTTTCATATTATAACTTTAATGATTATCGCATATATCAGGTTATCAAACAATTTAAGGGTTTTAAATCAAAGTTTACTCACAGAATAATAACAGAGAAGTATGAACATCAATATACTCTTCATAACAAACTCTTATATAAACATCCATACACATCCAACATTCAAGTAAGCATTTCATATTATGTTACTGTAACATTTATCAGGCATACCAAGACATAGTAACAGATTTAAAACTGTTTTTAGAGTTAGATTTACTCACCTTTTCTGATGTGCAGAGAATTTGAAAACAGTTTGCATTTGAAAATTTCTACAGCAACTTGAAAAGCTTTTGAAAATTGAATTTTGCTTTATCTCTTTAAAACTGCAAAGCTTTGAAAACTTTTGCTTTGGCTTCAGATATACTTGCATGCATACTTGAAGGATGGTTACAGGCTTGAGAAAAATGTTTTGAGTTGATCTGGTGATTGCTTTACAGGTTTCGATTTTGAGTTTTGGAAATAAATTTCAGGCTTGTATTTGTGGAAGTGATTACAGGCTTTTATAATTCTCTGGTTTGCATTTGGTTTTGAGGAGATTACAGAGAAAATATTCAGATTGGTTTACTTGGTTTCAGGTTGTAATTTCTTGGTTTGGAAATATATTTCTGTTTTTGATTTGGGAAGAGGATTTCAGATTTGATTCTTGAGTTTGGAAATAAATTTTAGTTTTTGGGTTGTGGAGATCATTTCGGAATTGATAACTTTTCTGGTTTTGGGTTTTTGGTCTTTGAACTGAAATTAGAGAAAAAGAATGAAGGGGAAAGGTAGAAGTTTATATAAGTAAATTTTGATTTTATTAAAATTTAAAGAAAAATAAAATAAAAGAGACACTTGTCTCATACCTTATCTAATATGCTAACACATGTTATTTAAGAGGTTTAATATGTTAACACTTGTCATTATTAAATTTTACATTATTTTTAAAAGATTTTAAATGCTTTTTATATTTATTTCCTAATTAATAAATACATATCTAAAAATGCTTTTCTTAATATTACATAAATACAATCTTTAAAGAAAATAAAAGAAAAACCAATCATATCTTAAATAAAATTTTATATAATATATTTAGTCCATTTTTAAATGATAATATAAAACTTTTGTATTTATTACTATTTAATAAACACTATCTTAATTTATATAAATAAATTCCTTTAAGGAAAATAAATCTTATTTTAAATAAACTTATTCATATATTTTAAATCCAAAATATTTAAAATCAACTTAACATATAAATATAATTAAATAATCACATTATTACTTTGAAAATAATAATTCTATTTTTAAAATCAATTTAAATACATATATATACACATTTAAACAATACTTATTAAATTTGAAATGATAGGTCTATTTAAAATCTATATATATCTATATTTAAAACATCACATTATTATTATTGTTTGAAAACAACAATTTTACCAATTTTTAATAATTAATTTAAAAGATTATCATATTTTAAATCCCCTGAAATCCCGGGATATCACATTCCTCCCCCCTTAAAAGAATTTCGTCCTCGAAATTTAAAACAAAAGATAATCCAAATTTTTTGTTTTATTTCAACAATTTTCAAAAATTTTAGCATACATATCAGCCAACACAAACAAACAAACAATTTCATCCAAACAACCAATTCAATCAAACAAACAATTCTAGCTATCCGAACACAGATCCTGGATAAGCTTCCTAAATTTCCTCGAGTTTCCCAGGTATAGATACTAGGATACTCGCTCTACTGAATCTAGTCTAGCTATACTACTGAGCTCTTACTCATCTAGATCTACAATCTGAATAAGATATCAGTCCACCGACAAGATCAACTCAACTACCAAATCCTTCTGAACTACTGGTTCCAAAACCAGAGATAGATCAAACATGCACTCCCTCAGAGATACGTGGAATACACCGAATCCCAGTCATCCAAACTGGCAATTCAACCAAGTAGATCAAACTCTTATCCAAATCAGAACACAGAAAAGATCCAAAACAACTCGGAGCTGACTTCCCAGACTTACCCAATCTTATAGCTCCCTTTACCAGAGAAAACTTCAATAACAACGAAGTCTCCAACTTCGAATTCCAAATTTCCTCCGTTTCTTATCCACAGAACTCTTCTGGCGATCCTGGGCTGCCTACATCCTTACCGATCAGCTCAACCTTCGCTGATGCTTCTAGAACAAACTGGACCAAAAACAACTCAACAAAATGATCCTCTCAAAATCTACCCAAAATCCAGAACACAAACTCTACTCCACCATCATCAGCAGACTACAACTATCCGAAAAAGACAAAACAGATGCACTCACCAATATGACCTTCAGATCCAGAAAAATTTCCTGTAGAAACTCTCTAATACTGCAACTTCCAGTTGCTTCCACTCTAGAATAGCTGCCACAATGCTTCCGCTGCACAACTCTGATCTGGAGAAGATGAGAATGTCATTGATGAACTCGAACACAAACTAGACAACACATCCTGGAGATAAGGTTCAACAGATCCAAAAAAAAAAAAAAAACTCAGAAGTTCTATGAAATACTGAGCTGCTTCACCAAATCCTTTCTCTAGGAATCAACCTTCAACTAGCTGAACCACCGGTAGCAATCTTGAAATCAAGTCGATACAGAACTCAATCTCAAATGCAGACAAACTTCTGACTTCGCTGAAGACATCCAGAAAGACTCAGATAACTCAAGAGAATACTCAACTATCGCAAGTCACTTTTGCGATCAACCCATCCTAATTCCAAATAAAAACTGCTTTCTCTTAACCAAACAGAACAGCTTACATATATCTAACCAATCCAACATATATCTAACCAATCCATCGAAGAACTGGATCCACTCTGCTGTTTCTGAACTCCACCTCTAGAAAACTGCAAAGCCAAAGATCTTCCTGCCGGCACACGAAACACTCCGAGCTGCACTGCTGACCCAGATGCCAAGACTTCCTATCCAAAGCTTCTTCGAGAACTCGGACTCCAAACCAAACAGAATCATCATGCTGAACTCAGCCACAACACCGAAGTAGACACACTTCCTTAACTTGTTTCCAAAGAAAACATCTTCAGAAACATCCAGTCACTGCGCCTCATCACGCAACTACTCCTTCCTGAGTTACTCAGATACCATCACTTGCTTCTGCTCATTCGACAGATCCAAACTCCACTCATCCCACTTCAAAGATGGACTCCGAACCTTAACAGTTCCTTCAGAGATCAATGAAATCTTTACATCAAACAAAACTCACTCGAGACGGTATTAGGTCTACAGTCTCGATAGATACATTTCCAACCTCAAACATTCAAATTCCAAACATTGGTAGTCGTGTTTCACACACCACCACTCTATCTACCTTTATATCTTATATTGGAAAACCCGAACAGGTAACCCAACAAATAGGTAGAATAAAAATATATATATAGTTAAAAATTACAAATACGCTCTCTCAAGAAAGAAATCACTCCAAAGCCTAGGTATTCACTCAACCTAGCGCTCTGATACCACTGTAACGTCCTAGGCTTTTCAACCTTCAGCAACGGTTCATGACCGGTAGGCTTTTCAACCATCCCAGCCCCGCTGTGGCTCACAGTGATACCTCGGGTTTGCTTTTACGGCCACCCTCTCGAGTCGCAACCAACCCCAAAAGGCCTTATACTACCCCCGGGGACATGTAGGGGTAAGAGTCTCCCGTTCGCCACCTAACGCAAAGCGAGAACCCCCTATCACGCTATAATGTAGCAAACCCGATCCCGGTCTCATCGAAATCCAAACGTATCTTAAAGGCCAAGTTGTTTTAAAGGTTTAAACAATTTAATTCAATTCAATTCAATACTTGAATTCACACAGCATTTAACATAGATAAATATCACACATTTATCACACATATATCCAATATCATATCACAGAATATCATAACATATCATCCAATAGATATCCAATTCAGATATTCTACACAAACAATCATCCATAAGCAACAATTTATTAACCCTATGTTATAATTAATTTAATTAACTTAAATTAAATTAATTACTTAAGAATTAATTATCTAATCTTGCTTAATCCATCATTAATTAATTACAATCCATTTAATTAATTAATCATTAAATATTAATCACTCTTGATTAATTATTCATTAATTACATAAAGTAATTATCCTTTAATTAATTTTACAAATTAATTATTCTTATTCATTAACAGTAATTAACCTTTAATTACTTTTATTAATTACACTAATTAATAATCCTTAATTAATTATTGCCATAAATTAATTAACTAAAATTAATTATATTAATTAATTAAACTTTAATTAATCATTTCTATTAATCCACCTTAATTAATCATAAACAATAATTATCATCATGTAATTACTTACCTTAATTAATTATCTTCTTAATTAATTATATTAATCCATTGATTAATTACACCAAATGATAAATCCTTAATTACTTTTACAAAGTAATCATACTTCAATTATTTCTCACTAAATAATTCCCTTTTATTAATTACATCCTGTAATTATACATTAATAACTTACAATAAGTAAATACACTTATCAATCTTATTAAGTATTCATACTTAATCCTTTATCAAGTGATTATCTTTAATTAATCCACAAATTAATTAACTTAATTCAATCACATTCATTTCACTAATTATTCACAATTTGAGTAATTCATGCCTTAATTACTCTTAAACAAATTATTTAATCTTTAATTACGGATTAATTATTCTTTAATTTATTAATTAATAAACCTAAACTATCAATTAATAAATCTTAATAACAAATTAATTAATCCTTAATTATTATTTAATTAATCCTTAATTAATCTTTATAGATTAATTATCTCTTAATTATTAATAAAACATAATTATAAACTTAATTAAGTATTCCTTAATTACAAATTAATCAACCTCTAATTTCTTAATTAATTAATCACTAATTACAACTTAATTACTTAATTAATTAATCACTAATTATTAATTAATTATCTTTAATTAATAATTCTTAATACAATTTAAATAACTCCTTAATTCATTAATACTTACCTTTAACCATTAACTAATTAATTTCTCAATCAATAATTAATATAATTAATAACACTTTAATTACTTCATTAAATTATTAAAATCTTAATTACCGATCAATTAATTAAATAAATAGTAAATCATTTATCTCAATTATCTTCTTAATTATTATTTAAAATCTTACTTGATAACCTTGAAGTCAAATTATCATTAACTATTTGATTAACTTAAAAACTTTAAATTAAATTAATAATTAAAACATTTTATCTAAATTAATTATCCTAAATTTATTTTCCTTGATTAATTAAGTTTAAAACAACTTAAGAATTTAATTAATCAAAACTTAAAATAAATTCCAACTTTAATTAACAACAATAATCAATTATTATTTAAACTAATTTAAGATAATTAGTTTTAAACTTGTCTTGGTTAAACATAAAACTTGAGTGTATAAAAACATTTACTCGAGACAAAACAGAACTTTCCCGAATTAGAACCCGAGCCACCCATTCCCTACCCGAGTTAATCCTTCTTCTATTTTTTTTTTTTAAAAACTTAGTTTAAATTTAAAAAAACTGTTACACTCTCACGCGAGCATGAGCTCAACCCCGAGTCAATCGACTTCCTGCTCGAGTACCACTTCGAGTCGCTCACAAACCCAACCACCCAGACACGAAACATTGTCGTGCACGTGCACAACTGATTACCAGAGCTCCGGCCTTCGATCATCCCTCCGGCATGTTACGCATCATCGCTGCAATCCATTCCGACCACCAATCCACAAGCATAAGCCCCTGATCAAAATCGAGCAAACTCGAGCAACTGGAACCAAACTCTTTGCCAGAATCTTCCTCGAACCCACGACGCCGACCACTAGCACCGCTGTAACTCCGGCCATACCTTGCCGACCCTCCATGCTGCCATCTCCCAAAGTTTCAAGCAACTCGACTTACCAGAGGCTATGCAGCGATCAATAATTCCGACCCTAGCCAATACCATCCTTAAACCCTAGTTCAACTCCGACTATCAACTCCGGCCATCAGAAAAATTCCAAACAATTTTTCGTGCGTTCCCCCACTTTCAATCCTCCTCCAGCCCAAACCCCACAGAGAAACTCGCCGCCGATCAACGTCAATTGACGAAAAAGCAAAAATCGATCATCCCAGAATATCTCAACAATTACTACAATAAAAATCCTGATCTTAATGTCTAATTTCATCATTTTCCTTAACGTTTCAGTTTATAAAACCAAAAATTGAAATAAGCATTATCGATTTTAACCCATTTTTAAATTTCACTGTTATTTTCCATTTCCCAAAGAGTTTCAAACTTAATTCA
Source organism: Allium fistulosum (assembly GCA_030737815.1). Taxonomy (NCBI): domain Eukaryota; kingdom Viridiplantae; phylum Streptophyta; class Magnoliopsida; order Asparagales; family Amaryllidaceae; genus Allium; species Allium fistulosum. Next base: position 269,184,286 of record CM060902.1, on the reverse strand, counting down.
TATAATTTAAAATTTAAAAACTAAATTGTGTTTAAACAAACAACTTTTGTTTGAAACTCAAGGCCTAACAGTAATTAGTTAAGGTGATTTGAATTTTAAAGTTAAATCTAAACACCCTGTATCTGTAAACAGAGATGAATATGAACATAACAGACATGCACACCTTAATATATTCATATATATCCAAGAATCCATATACATACAAGCATAATCTATACCATACATTAAAGATCATTACAAACAAACAACCTAAACAGATTTAAATTACTTTTTAGAAGAAAGTTTACTCACTGTTTATACAACAGAGGCTACACATATATGCACACTCAATAAATTCATATTTACATCCATGCAAACAATTTTCATATTATAACTTTAATGATTATCGCATATATCAGGTTATCAAACAATTTAAGGGTTTTAAATCAAAGTTTACTCACAGAAAAATAACAGAGAAGTATGAACATCAATATACTCTTCATAACAAACTCTTATATAAACATCCATACACATCCAACATTCAAGTAAGCATTTCATATTATGTTACTGTAACATTTATCAGGCATACCAAGACATAGTAACAGATTTAAAACTGTTTTTAGAGTTAGATTTACTCACCTTTTCTGATGTGCAGAGAATTTGAAAACAGTTTGCATTTGAAAATTTCTACAGCAACTTGAAAAAGCTTTTGAAAATTGAATTTTGCTTTATCTCTTTAAAACTGCAAAGCTTTGAAAACTTTTGCTTTGGCTTCAGATATACTTGCATGCATACTTGAAGGATGGTTACAGGCTTGAGAAAAATGTTTTGAGTTGATCTGGTGATTGCTTTACAGGTTTCGATTTTGAGTTTTGGAAATAAATTTCAGGCTTGTATTTGTGGAAGTGATTACAGGCTTTTATAATTCTCTGGTTTGCATTTGGTTTTGAGGAGATTACAGAGAAAATATTCAGATTGGTTTACTTGGTTTCAGGTTGTAATTTCTTGGTTTGGAAATATATTTCTGTTTTTGATTTGGGAAGAGGATTTCAGATTTGATTCTTGAGTTTGGAAATAAATTTTAGTTTTTGGGTTGTGGAGATCATTTCAGAATTGATAACTTTTCTGGTTTTGGGTTTTTGGTCTTTGAACTGAAATTAGAGAAAAAGAATGAAGGGGAAAGGTAGAAGTTTATATAAGTAAATTTTGATTTTATTAAAATTTAAAGAAAAATAAAATAAAAGAGACACTTGTCTCATACCTTATCTAATATGCTAACACATGTTATTTAAGAGGTTTAATATGTTAACACTTGTCATTATTAAATTTTACATTATTTTTAAAAGATTTTAAATGCTTTTTATATTTATTTCCTAATTAATAAATACATATCTAAAAATGCTTTTCTTAATATTACATAAATACAATCTTTAAAGAAAATAAAAGAAAAACCAATCATATCTTAAATAAAATTTTATATAATATATTTAGTCCATTTTTAAATGATAATATAAAACTTTTGTATTTATTACTATTTAATAAACACTATCTTAATTTATATAAATAAATTCCTTTAAGGAAAATAAATCTTATTTTAAATAAACTTATTCATATATTTTAAATCCAAAATATTTAAAATCAACTTAACATATAAATATAATTAAATAATCACATTATTACTTTGAAAATAATAATTCTATTTTTAAAATCAATTTAAATACATATATATACACATTTAAACAATACTTATTAAATTTGAAATGATAGGTCTATTTAAAATCTATATATATCTATATTTAAAACATCACATTATTATTATTGTTTGAAAACAACAATTTTACCAATTTTTAATAATTAATTTAAAAGATTATCATATTTTAAATCCCCTGAAATCCCGGGATATCACATGGTCGATTTTAAATTATTTTCTAAAATTATAAAGTATGTTTTGATTTAATAAATTTGATTTAAAATTTTAATTTAAAGATTGTATCTAAAATTTATATTTTAGTTAATATAAGCTTTAAAAATCTAAATTTTAAGATTTTAACTTATAATTTTATTTAGTTTTAAAATATATAATTTAAATAATTTAATATAATAAAAACACTTTAAAATTTTATTTTAATAAAATATTCAATATAGTTTTAAAAGATTTATTTAAAATTTAATTTAAGATAATAAATATAGTCTTTTATAATAACTTTAATAGATAAAAGATTTTAGAATTTTGTAAAAAGTTTTGTAAAGAATTTATAAAAGTTTTTGTAAGAGATTTTATAATGGATTTTATAAAAGGATTTTGTATAAAAGATTTTTATAAAGGATTTTATAATGGTTTTATAAAGGAGTTATAAAGATTTTAAAGGATTTTATAAAGGGTTTTATAAAAGAACTTATATCAAGGGATTTGGAAGCGTTTTAAAGGAATTTGCGTAGAAGTTTATGAAAAGAGGAAGAGTTGTAAACTATTTTGGAATTTATAAATAGCTTTATAAATGGTTCTAAAGCATGTAAATAGTTTATAAATGGTTTAGGAGAGAATTATAAATTATTTCGAAATTGATTGAAAGAAAATCTTCCTCGGTATTTATGAATATATTTATACCTTTGGAATAAATATATGGATATCTTGATATGAAGGTGTAAACTATTTTTGGATTTTTTTTGAATGACCATGGTGTGAAATAAGCAGTTGGTTGCTAAAGAGACGAGGGTCGGATAGTTCCATACTCTCTGCCAATTCCGAAACAACTTTAACGACTGTACACATGGTGGAGAATCCAGAACGAAGTAGGATAGTTTGGCAAACACAACTGGAATGAGGTAAGAAATGCAGCCTTGACCTTGAGTCATAATTATATGACTAAAATAGGATCCATAACCATGCCAAGTGAGGTCGCTCCTCTGAACTGACATACTTCTTCGATACCTTATTTGTTACTTTATGATTGATTGGTGGCCACCTTCGATTTGATTATGGGAGTGTTGTTTCGAGGTGGACGGTAGCTGCGGCTATGCGTTACCACCAGCCTGGTTCTGCAAAACGGTAGATTCCTACCCTGGGCATTGCCTCGCATGCCTTGTCATATTATCCTTATCGAGCCTACTATGATTTTGGTTTGTGTCGTACCTATGGAGTGCTCCCTGATAGCCCACCACTTTACGGTGGAGTTTACAGTACAATATAGACTACGATGCTTATATAAAATGTGTTAAGGGGGATATGGGTAACGCCTTAGCGCTATTTTCAATATTATACTTTACTGATAGACACTACATATATAGCGTATACTACTACATATAGATAGTTTGACGGATCCTTACGAGATGGAAAAATCCCATAACATCTCTTAAGTTATTGTACTCACATTATACACTGAATAGGAGATGAAAAACTCATAACATCTCGGACGCCATTACACTCATTTTCCACGAGATATTGATTTGACTTACATGAGAATATTTTAGTTCTAATCTGAGTGTTTTGTCTTTTCATTATGCTCGGGTCAGCCTGAGCATTTCAGTATTTGAAGACATTAGTTCTAGAGGACGAAGATGGAGTTTGTTATATTATATTATTAGTATTATTCCGCTGCATCATTATTGGTATGTTGTTTTCGTACTCTGATTATGTTGTAAAAATTGTGTAATCAAATGTATTTTGTAAAATAGCTTTATGAACTGTTTGTTTGATTATTATATTTTGTCATTCCACTATGAAATTCTGTGTCTTTTTCCTTCTTTTCTCTTATTTTCTTATTTACCCTATTGACAATCCTCCCTTTTGGATGATTTGAGTTAGACATGTGGTTTATTGTTGATTTAAACCATCCAAAAAGGTGGGTCATCACACAATGTCGGTTTTTGGTTATGTGGAAAGGTTCTAACATTTAAATCCTTTAATTTGGATCTGAATAAATGCGGTAGTTTTAAAAAGGTAAAGTATTTGAAGAGATTTATAGTGGCCAATCAGTGATTTACAAATAGGCAAGTTGTTAAAAAGAAATTACTTAAAGTTTCTATGATTCAGCCTTTAAATCAGAAAAGGGTGTTCCGCCTCTGTTAGTAAGTACATTCCGACTCCATTGACTCCGCCTTGTCTCAGTCGAAACCAACACATTCGAAACCACTACAGTCGAAACCAATACACATGATATTAGTTAGGTGGTATGCAGTGGATTGGAAGGAAGGCGGAAGTCATGGTGTCAAAAGTGGTAGCTTCCAATGGGGTCGAAACCCTGCTATGTTTTCATAAGTTGAACCCTTTCCTAGTTTTACCTAAAGCTTTCGACACAGTCGAAAGCTATGCTTTCATAAAGGATTTATAATTAGCTTTCGAAGAAGGTTGCCATCTCATGGTAAAGTATTTGCTTTTGAAAGTGTACCTTTTTCCTTTAAATAATTGCTTTTGAATGGATTGGTTGTCTCAATCGAAACCCAGCCGATAATCCCCATTTCGACTACATTGAAGTCATAAATTTTGTCGAAGGAGTTACTTCTATTTTACTTAAGCCTTTTTCTTGTATGCTTTCGAATGGGTTGAGGGTTTCGAATGTGATGGAGTTGAAAGGGGGTTTTGACTCCGCCCTTCATTTTTTTTGTTTTAAAGGTTTTGCTTTCGACTAAGATGGCTCCAGCACCATCATGTTTTCCCCAAACTAATTTTTGTTGGTTTCAAAAGAGATAATTTTGTATATAACCATTTTAACCCAAATGATGTTTTTAAATAGTAAACCCAATGCTTTTGAACGGGGTACTTTCATTTGTTTCGAAGCTCTATATTTTAAAAAGATAACTTGATACTATCGAAAGGTATAATAGGTTTTGAAAGATAATGTTTGCTAAGGGCTTCGAAAGGTATGTATACAATGTTTTGAAAAGAAGTCTTTGCTTTCGAAGGAAGATATAAGAGGTTTCGAAACATAAAACCAATCTTAATTTAAAGTAATAACCATGGAATAAATAAAGATTTTGAAATGTTATTAACATTGTTAGTAACCCATAACTATATTTTGGGGAAAGGTCAGAATAACCAGTTAGGTTGACCTAGTAGTGAACATAATTTAAAAAATGTTAAAAAAATTTATTAAAATATTGGCTAGGACCAATTGGTTTATAGTAAGCCCAAGAAATCTGTATGATATTGGCAGGGGCCAATAGGTTCATAGTTAGATCATGAAAACTATGATTTGATACTAGCATGGGCCAGTTGGTTTGTAGTTAGCCCATGAAAACTATATCCGGATTAAGATGTTGACAGTCAGCCAATAGGTTCCTAGTTAGCCCATGAAAAATAGGATAAGAAATAAGATATTGGAATTACCAATAGGTTCTTAGTGATCCCATGAAAACTAAATAATTAGATAAATACTCCATAACATTTAACAAGTTAATAGTAATCCTAGAAACTATAACTAAGTAGATAGTCAGAATGAATGGTAATGAGTAATCCAGAATTGATTTATTTGTTTTGCATATCATCATAATGTTTTGAAATACTATGTTTTAACCATTACGGATGCAGGAGCACAATAATATGGTTTTATAAATGTTTTAGGATACTAGTGAAGGGAAAACCCGTTCTGCTAGCGTGGTCTCATTAGATATCTAAATGGTTTGAGATGGTAAATTATTTCATACCAAGATTTATGTCCGACTCGAAGTTTTTGTTTTCCCCTTAACCTCTGGGGTACTCAATTGATTTTAAGTAGGTTGAGAGTTAAGTTTCTAGGTGTTATTTTAGACGAATAAAAGCTTCCGAGGACGTGCAGGAGGCAAGAATGTTATTAGAAGTTCTTTTATGTCTGCTGTGTGTTTGTTTGTAAAGGCAAATTGTTGTCTTTCCTACCTATACACTCTGATCAACCAAAAGGGCATCTTCATATGCTTCTCTTGGCTTATTTTGTAATAATGATATGTTATTTGAACGCGGTCTGCGAATTTGTATTATGTAATCAATTTGGAATATTTTGAAATGGAATGTGGAATTTGTTTGGTGTTTAATTTTTTTCCATATTATTGTGTTTCTGTGTATCAATGTATCTAATGTTGCCGTATTTGGTCGTTGAGGATTAATAACTATGGATCACTGCAGCATCCGTGGCCGTTAGTTTTGGGCCTCCAAGTAGGGGGATGTTACAGCAACGGCTTCCAAAATAATAGCTGGTTTTCTTTCTTTACCATTGTAAGCTCCATGGTATGCTTTGGGGTAGTTCTTCCATTCCCAATGCATACAGTCGAGACTTCCAAGCATTCAGGCCATCCTCTACTCTCGTGCATTTCTCGAATCCGCACCACATCATCCTCATTTGGAGCTCTAAGGTACTCAGTGCCGAAAATGTCTACCATTGATTGGCCGAACTTTTCGAGAGTTTCTAATGCGATAGTCTCTGCGATTCGGTATGCATCATCCAATGCATCTGTAGGGGTACCATAAGCTAACATCCTCAGTGCAGTAGTCATTTTTTTTCACCGCTAAGCACCTGTGTTTTTGAAGCATTTGGTTTTTGAATAAAATATTTGTCATTGTTTTGAATACCTGCTAAAATTCTTAAAAATAGATCTCTTCTCATTTTGTATCTTCTCCTAAAAATATCAGGTCCATAAGTGCAATTTGGATTGAAGTAGTCTTACATAAGAGTTTTGTGGAAGGAAAATTGATTACGGTTTACATGTTTTCGACCAATGTCCGATCGGTCGTGTTTTCATGATGTGGAGCCATAAGCTTCATGGCATATGTCAATTATTTCTTGCAATTCTTCGGTTCCCTCTTGGATCATCTCTTCTTCTTCGGAATCATTGTCGAATGCCATAACACATTTGAGGAAAGATGAAGTATTCATTGTTGTATTTAGTTTAATTCTCTGAGAGAAAGAAAGAAGATGTTAAATGAGATTTCTAGAATGGAAGTTGAAGTCCTTATATAGAAGTGATACGATATGTAGAGTTAGTGGCAGACAAAAAATGCAGAGTGTAATCAAATCAACTTTAGCAAGTGGCGGACATTATTGATACTTAGTGTGGTCAGCTCGACTTTAGGAAGTGGTAGAAAAAAATGTAGAGAGTAGTCAGATCAACTGTAGCAAGTGGCAGACACTATGGATACTTAGTGTGGTCAGCTCGACTTTAGCAAGTGGCAAACAAAAAATGCAGAGTGTAGTCAAATCAACTTTAGCAAGTGGCAGACATTGTTGATACTTAGCGTGGTCAGCTCGACTTTAGCAAGTGGCAGACAAAAAATGCAAAGTATATCAAATCAACTATAGCAAGTGGAAGACATCATTGATACTTAGCGCAGTCAGCTCGACTTTAGCAAGTGGCAGATATTATTGATTATGAAGGAGCAAGAATTGATTTGTATAATGACGATTATAAATTGCCTATTTAATTGAAAATTCCATAATGAAAGTTGGACTCCCTAAGATTAGTTGGTACTAATCAAAGCGTACATAGAAGCCGATACAAGACATATGGAAGAGGAGATTGAGCAAGATTTATGGGTTACTCTAAACGAAGCCTTTAACAATCATCCTGATTGTAAATTAATTCGACGGATTCTGAAAATTCACAGTACTTATGTTACATTTACTAGAGCTTGTCAACGATACATAAGTATTATAAACATAGTGAAGGAAGAGGCCTATTTCAGTTAACACGAGCTACGTATGATTCACGCTATTTCTGGGAGTATCGTACTAATTTTATTGGACATGCTGCATATGATCTATAGGTTAGCTATATTAGACAATTTGAATGAAATTTTATGTATTTCTCTTTAAGTACTATGTGTTTTTCTTTCAGTTCTATGTAATTTTCTTTCAGTTTAATTATTTTCTTTAAGTTCTATGTATTTCCTTTCAATCCAATGTATTAGGATTCCGTTCCATTATTTCCTTTCAGTTCAATATATGTTCTTTAAGTTCTATGTATATTCTTTTAGTTCTTTAGTAAGTTGTATACAGTTTCACTATCTATTGAGTACGTAATATAAGAAACTAACAATGAAACAAGGCAACCAAAATTGAAATAGAGTGATACAAAAAAGACAAACAACATTGAAATAGACCGATACAGAAAGGACAACCAACATTTAATTAAACTGATGTAGAAAGGACAACCAACATTGAAATAAACTGATAAAGTGGAACCAAACTGATAATTGAAACGATGTAAACAAGATCTAAAACAAACACACAGAGGATGATTTAAAAAACTATCTTCGATCACATGATAACTAAATTGAACCAAGTGTCCTCCTGAGCGTTTCAATTTCTTGTTCAAGTTCAGTTGCATACACTAGTGCACGATGAGGTAAAGGATCATCCAACCGTTGCCCAAGTCCATAACCATCCAGAAAATTGCGACATTTATAGTGGCCTCACCAATGTCAGATCCGTTTCTTATGACGGAATACAAAACATTAACCCTACAATTGCATCGTATTTCTCTAGAATCAACCTCTTGTTCTGGTTGAGGTAGTTGATGTCGTATTTCATGCCTTCTTTGCCTTCTCCCATTGTTACTCTTCCGCTCCTCACTCTGTCTTCTTCCCTCCTCCAAAAGCCTCTGCTCTTACAAATCTCTCTCATTCTCTCTTACATCTTCATAATGTCTTTCCTCCATTTCAACATACCATTCGATTGGTTCTTCGGGGTAAGATAGGTTATGAGGGATCTCGTGACTTGAAGGACCTTCATAGGAGTATGATTTTGACAAGGAAATATGGCTATAATCCACAATTTTTTGCTTAATAGGATGCAATGTATTTAGAACGATTTGACAAGCAATAGAATATATAGCAGTAAGAAGATGTTATATGGCAAAAACCGTGCAATGTGGCTATAGTGTTTGAATAATACATAATACTGTACCACTTTGTAATAGCATTGACATCAAAAGTACTGCAATATGGCTATAGTGCTATGGCTAGGAAACATTAAAAGTAGTGCAACATGCAAACAGTGCTCGATATGACGTGACACTGTAAATAAATCTATGCAATGTAAATGTGCTATAAATAAAGCTATGCAAACATCAAAAGTAGTGCAACGTGCAAACAGTGATTGATATGACGTGACACTGTAAATAAAACATCAAAAGTCATTTGTCAGTGTGCTGAAATTTTAATACAGATATGTAATGTAAATAAAGCTGTATAAAGTAACAAAACAATAGTAAAATATGTCCACAGTACAATACAGAAGTATATCGATAAAGACAAACAACGGTAAAATAAATGTAACAGTACAGTAACTGATCATCCTAAGTCTACGGCACCATCTTCGTCGTCATCCGTTACGTCATCAAAAAGGAGCAGGACTACCATAATCAAATTGAAATGTAGCCAGTTGAGCTTGCAAATCATCAATCTGTGTCTGCATCGCCTATTGAGTCTGCAGAGTCTAATGACTAACCATCTGAGTATGAATGAGTGTCATATACTTAATGGCGGCAATATATCACATATGCTCGTCCAACCTACCTGCATACCATAATTACATATAATATACCAATATATGTTTGCTTAACTAATATTGTATAATGAATAATTAATACAATGAATTACCTCAAAAAGCGGATATAGTTCAACAGTGGGGATACCAGCAATCTCATGATCCGGAGGATAAACCATCGACTTCTCGATAAGAGTACTAGTAATATCATACGCTCTATAATAGGCATCAAGACCGAAGTCTATGGGTTGCTGAAAGTACTGGGATGGAGTGGGATCAAAAGAAAATGGAGGTGCCTGAACTCTACCACTGGCTACGTGTGGGCCTATATGATTGGAGTTCACTCCTCGAGTGTAGTCAGGTAACATGTATCGTCGAGGAGCAACTCTAACCCAGTAACAGTCATAATCACCATCGGCTAAGAAAAATACAAAAGCATCTGCACAAATAGTCTGTCTCAATACCTGTATATATTATGATCCAATGGATAATGGATCTCCAACGATACGTAACTCCCCAGTAGTCTGGAACAAGCATCTCTCCCACAAATTCCAAATAGGAAGAAACGCTGGTTGAAGTAAGATCATCCTCCGCAAACCCAAATGATACGAAATAGAAAGAGGATGACCATCATGCATCTAGCCCGCATATGTCGAGCCAATCCAATATGAAGCCCATGGTGTCCGGAAAACATTATCCCTGCACCTCATATCAATCTGAGTACGGGCCTCCATCAGGTCATGTCTAACCCTCGAAGGCGCACGAAAAACTAACTGAACACGCTCCCATCATCTCATGCATGGAAAATATGTCTCTGGTGCATGACCAGTTGTCTCAACAATATGGGGATGTATGTTCACCATGTACTCATGGTACCAACATGACAGAATATACCAAAACCCAAACATCTATCTAACCTCCCCCAAAGCATAAGAATCAAGAGTGGTGTACAAATATCCAAGTATAGAGGAACCCCAATCATTAGTGTGAAGCTGATCTAAATTGGCTACCGCTGCAAGGTAAACTAATCTAATGGTACTCTTTTGGTTCGAAAAGATAGTGGAACCAAATAAGTACAATATAAATGCTCTAAGTACGGCGTCACTCATAGCATCGGGGCCATATGTGCTGCAATATACACCTGTAAATATGTAAGGAGGACCGCACCGAAGGCAACATGACCTTCCTCAAACTGGGGTAGATAAATAGTGACAACCTCGGGGCTCTCAAATGTATGATCAAAAGGAAATGGTATCATGTATGAGCCTCTGATCTCAATCCCAGTCAACATATAAAATCGGCAGGGGTAATGCCGAGCTTAAAATATGGAAAATGAAAAGTGTGTGTCGTAGGCCACCACCTCTCAATTAGGGCTGATATAAATGGATGATTAAATGACTGTGGTGGTATAATCTGTAAGAAATATGCAAGAGGACTTATCTGGAATTTATCTACTAAAACTTGAGGTATTGTGCCATACTGCTGTGCTATACACTTTACCCAACTACTCCAATAGCTAACGTATCGTGATTAAAAAACTAAAGGGTTGTTCGAGATTATTGTACAATTTAAATTCAAACAGCTAAGTAATACACTTTATAATATCACATATCTATCTTATTAACATTATTTCATGGTTAATATACGACAAATGTATCCATAATGTATTAATAATTATTTATTATTTAGAATAGTACCTCGACTGCATCCAATGCTGTGAAGATACGATGAGCGTACTCCTTGCCAGCTCGTGCAGAATCCGTAGCTGAAAAATCATCATCTTTGGTGCTGGAGCAACGTATGCTGGGCCTATAAGCTCCTCTGTCCGCTGTCGAATGGTACATCTTGCAATTTTGGTTACACGTGGCGACACTTCGATAGTATTTTAAATAAAAAGTAAAAAAAGTAAATTATGAGGGAAAAGAGGCTTATAGGTGCTCAGCCAGCCGCGGACGCTGATTAAATCAACGTCCATAGCATCCAATGTCAGGCACTGGTTTAATCAACGTCCAGATCAAGGCAAGGTCAGCTGTTGGAGCTTGTTTAGTAGCTCCTCTGCTTTCATATTGATGTAGGAATTGACTTTATCCTTACACTTTGAACTTACATTTGATAAGATTTGATTTAAAACATGGTTTAAATAATGAATGCAATGTGATGTGTTTGGAATTTTCTTTACTATACTATAAAAGATGTTCTATTATATGAGCTTGTGGCATAAACATAGGGCATGCAAGTTTTTGTGTGTGTTCTTTTCTAGAATAGTTGTTGACTACAAGCGATGTGCAAAAGTGTCTCAAATGGAAAAGTAAAGTGCAGCGGAAAGATATGCTATAGTTGAACGAAGGATCGAAGAAGATAAATTTAACTTAGTTTATTTATATTCATGTTTTAGGTAGATATTTTGATTTTGTATGGTGTGTTAATATTTAATACATAACTTTGTGTTTCTTGCCATTCTTTAGCCATTTAAACTCTTGAGTGGCACTACGGTTAATGCATAAGCTTGTGTATTGAACAATTTGTTCTTTCTGTTCTTCCAAATCCACTGAATAAATTCTAACTAATTTGTTATCCATGAAAATTAAGTTGTACTAGTAGTACAAAGTCTTCTCTAAACCAAACTGATACAAACTTAGAAGAACCAACAATGTGATATTAATTACTACGACTCTTTTTAGAACCTTGGTTATAGTCTCTGAATCAAAATACTAATTTTAATTACTATTTTGCCTCTATGTTTGCACATGATTTTCGGAGAAAAGTCCACACTACTTGTAGCTCATTACTCTACTTCTTGTAGGGAAATTTATTCAACTATAATTTACCACTTAGGATTTAATTATATTCCAAATACTCACGCTTGCTATGAAGTTGGGTGTGGGAATTCCTTCAGTAAAGGACTGAAAAGTAACCACTGTTTCAGGTTTGCTCTTCATCAATGGCAAATTTGTTGACTCTGTTTCAGGTTTGCTCTATATTTTTAACTCCACTTTATATGTACATAAATCTACAAATAAAATTCAAGGTAATTTATTAGATAAGATTTCTATGTGAATTATCTTATAGCTTTATTGAATTTGTGCTACTTGGATTAATACCTCTATTGTTGACAGTACAAAAATAAAATAAATTATGTTTTTATAAACCAATACAGAATGTTGGGCTAAAACCATACATTAAGAAAAAAAATAAAAGAACTTTTAACCTGCTCTTCCACCTCATTATCAACAACTATGGTCCATTCTTGTACGAATATCCTCTGGTTTTTTTTCCATGGAGATGCTGGTAAGCAAGCTAATTATTATTTTTGGATTCAAACTTAATATTTGCTATTATTTATTTTTCAGTTAACCATAATTTATTGAATTTATAAGGTAAAAACAATGAGTTGCATGCTTATTATCTAGCATTTGGAGGAGGAAGTAGAGCCTGCCAAGGGGAAGAAAGGAGGATGGAAAAAATATCACTCTTTTGTCCCATTTTATAACAAAGTATAGGTAACTCTAAACTTTTTTTGTTTCTTAGAGTGCTTATAACTTGTAAAAGAATTTTTTTGTCATGATTATATAGTCTTCTTGAATTGGTGGAGGCTAATGCAAATGAAAATGATCATGAAGGAATATATAATAAAGAGGGGGGACTATTAATAATATTAAGATGATGTAGTTTTTTGTTTAAGGTGAAAAGTATGACGCTTTTAACAGTGTTGAAAGAGGTGACTTGAAACTTGCGCACTTAGATGATTCTCAAGTAATAGCATGGAGATTTTATATTCATTCGAGCTTAGTGATGGAAGTAATGATGATCAGACTATGCACAATGGTGGATATGTACGCTAGATGATGATGGATTAAAGGTAAATTATAACTAATATTCCTTTCATTTTTTTAAGGATAACTAAGCAAATAAGAGAATTTTGTTTATAATAACAATAATAACAACAGTAATAACAATAATAAAGATTAAGTTAACTAAGTTTTAATAATTATAATAAATTAACTAAGTTAACAAAGTTTTATAAATAATAAAAATAACAACAAAAATAATAATAAATTAACTAAGTTAACCAAGTTAACTAAGTTTTGTTAAAATTAAACAAGTTTTATAAAATTAACTAAGTTTAAGTTAACTAAATTTTATAAATAATAATAATATAACTAATTTAACAAAGTTTTTTAAATAATAATGACGACGACGAATTAACTAAGTTTATAAAAATTAACTAAGTTTATAATAATAATAATATTAGTAATAATAATAATAATATAATTAAGTGAAATGAGAATTTATTATAGTTTATATTGATGACATTCTAGTATTTTCAAAAGATATTGAAACACATTTTAAACACTTAGATATCTTTAGAAAAATTATTATTCAGAATGGCTTAGTAATATCAAAAGAAAAAATGTCTTTGTTTCACACAAATGTAAGATTTTTAGGCCATAATATCGAAAAAGGAAAAATAATTCCTATAAATAGAAGTATAGAATTTGCTTCAAAGTTTCCTGATATAATAACCGATAAAACACAGTTTGTGACGACCGCCCATGACCCCTGCACCGAATCTAGAGATAGTGCGCTGTAAAGTGTGCCAGGCGACCATAGACGATTGTCAAGGTAAGATTTAAAACAAAAGGATCTATCGTATTACTCACAGCGCATGGACAAAATACAATAGAACATATGTATAGTGAAGCTTTACAGAACAAAATGACATCATATAAAACTCCATAATAGTTGAATACAAGCATCCACATAGTCAATACATCCAGCCTCACTACAAATCTCTCAGAGAATACAAAACAGCGGAATATCCAGTACATATAAGAAAATAATATGCAACCCTCTAGCTCGTCTTCGATATCAGCATCGTGAGAAGAGAACAGCACCTGTCACCTGCTACCTAGTCTGCCCGTCCCAAAATGGACGAACAGCCCAAGGCAATAAGAATTTAAAACAAAAAGCCTTGAGTCAGACAACAGTCTTAGTGAGCAGTAAATTAACTAACAACATACCAAAAGAGCATAAAGGAAAAGGAATAGGAATACAACCCTCCCACTCCAACCTCATTCTACAGTGATAGCCCCCAGACACACACTAAGCAGAAGCAAACATAGCAGAGCATACAATTTAAAGTAAAGCTACTATCACTCGAGTCAAGGGCGATGTTTTCCAAGTACCAAGGCCTAAATCAGATAAGCACCCAGAAAATACCGCTCTTGAGTCCGAATGACGATACAACCAAACATCCATGACTCTGGCTATCACTGTTATCATTGCTTCGATATCACCGTTAATTGAATGACCGGCACATTCTTTCAGCCGTCCGTCAAGGGCTAATGGAAACCCCGGTTCTAGACATAACTCCCGCACGTCGTCGCAGCCCGTGCCTAGGACTATCGAATCTGCCCAGAGTACTCGACCATCAACAGTTGGCCGTTGGGACTATCGAATCTGCCCAAACGTACTCTTGCTTAGAGCATGCTAGAACCTTCAACAACGATGCTATCCAAGCCTCCTAGCCATCCTCCTCGACGACTATTCTCATATCCATTCATTATCTTCAACTCGAATCATATCACCGAGTTATCAACATGCTTGGAATGATCCCGTCTGGATTAGACCAAGTCTTCATCACATGATTGCCTCGCTTCATTACATCCTCGCAAAGCCTCATCTCATCATCACATCATCAAATCTATGCATAAGAGCTTCATCATCCCGCTACATATGCCACGAGCAGCTTTTCCAATTCAAGAGCCTTTCCCTTAGCTTTTGAATCGTCTTCGGTCTAAATCTAATCATCAATCATCTAGTTCATAACAATCAATCAAATCAAACATCAATCCAAACAATCAAGCATTCAAATATGATCTAAGTAGACAATTAACAATAATGGCATTTTCGTAATTAAAGAGTTGAAAGTCCAATAAGCATGAAAACATGGATTATATCTCTACAAACTTGATGAATGAACTTGCATAGGTTAACATATGATAAAATGGATGTAACATCATCATGAACAATGGATCTACATGGATCTACACATAGGATGAAGAAAATGCATGGAAATCACTATTTTAACACCAAATCGGGCCAACAATCCGATATACTCCTTTGGATCCGTGTGAGAGATAATCACCACTCACCAAATCACCTAAACAATCCAAAAGATAACAACTTCAGATCTGGACAGCGAAGAACTAAGCTAGATCCGACAAGATCTCACTTCAAACGAAGAAATCTCTCTTGAAAAGATGAAGATCTTCAATCTAAGCTCTTGAATCTTCAATCTTGATCTTCGATTTGGATGGATGCAAGCACTAGATTAGAGTGGAGAAAAGAAGTGAAGAAGTGTAGAAGTCGAGCTCTAAAAATGGCAGCACTTCGTCGCTTCAAAATCCGGATCCCAAAAATGAAGAGAAGCTCTCCTATTTATAGCTGAAAACTGCCCTTAAGTCGTAACTCGGCTATCTCCTTAAGTCGGTGCCGACTTAACACCATGCCAACCTAGTGCCTTGCCGACCTAGTGCCTTGCCGACCTAAAAACTCATCTGCCTATGACTCGCAACAAAACTGCTGTCTCCTAAGTCGGTTACGACTTATGGCATGCGCCTACGACTTAACTGAAAAGGCCTCCGACTTAACCAAGCTATACGACTTAACTGCCTCGCCGACCTACGACTTAACCATATGACCGACCCAACGAAACAGACTCATCATACTGCCGCAAAACCCAAGTCCTAAGTCGGTTGACGACTCAACAACTTAACACAGGAGACGACCTACCGACTCATAACTCAACACACACTGCCGACCTAACACTTAACACCCAAACACTTAGGTCGCTCACAACATGTCCTTAGGTCGTTGCCGACCTAACTCTACTCCAGAGTACTTAGGCTGCCTACTATTCTTCCTTAGGTCGCCCTAACCTCTTAAGTCGGTCAACCCCACTTCCTTAACTCGGCAACGACTTAACAAATAATTTGTCAGATATGCTAACTACTAAGTCGTCCAGGTCTTAAGTCGACCACTATCTTAACTCGTCAGCCGACTTAATACTTAACTCACCACTATCCTTAAGTCGGTTAATACTATAAGTCGGTCACTTCCTTAGGTTGTTATCCCTTAACTCGGCAACGACTTTCAACCTACGACTTAACACTTGCCGAGTAAACTTCAACCCACTAACCTAGCCCAGCTACGACTTATCTCCTTGAGTCCTTAACTCGCCCAGAACTCCTATCTCCTAAGTCGTATACGACTCACGACTCATGCTAAGTCGTGAACGACTTAGGACTTAGGCAAAATTTGCCTGAAATCTGAAATGGCCCAAAACGCTAAAACTCCAGATTTGACGAACTTTTCGATCCGTGAAAATACGGGTCGTTACATTCTCTCCCCCTTAGGAATTTCGCCCCCGAAATTCCAAACAAACAATGCAATCAAAAACTATTCTGCACGCCTACCATCCATAGCAATCAACAAATCATGCATCCAATTCTAGCTTAGCATGCAGAATTCTAAAACTAGAACAAGTTACAATTTCGTTAGATGACACGACACCTTAGGGCCATACCTTGAAGAGTTCAGGATGAGCTGCCTTCATCCTCTCTTCCACTTCCCACGTACAGTCGTTATCATCATCACTCCATTGTATCTTGAGCAACTTAACTACCTTCCTCCTAAGCTGTTTCGTGTCGGTTTCAACAACACGAAGCGGCTTACGAGGTCTTCTATCAACTGGATCAACTTCTAAGTCTTCACAGCTATCAGCAGAAACCACCGTACTCGAGTCGTGCACATACTTCCGTAGATATGATACATGAAAAACATTGTGCACACCCGACATCTTCTCCGGTAACCCCAATCTGTAAGCGAGCTTTCCAATTCGCTCGATGATCGAGAATGGTCCAACAAATCTCGGAGTCAATTTTCCTTTCTTCCCGAATCGAATAACATTCTTCAGTGGAGAAATCTTCACAAAAACCATATCTCCCACGTCAAACTCCAAATCCTTTCGACGCTTATCAGCATAACTCTTCTGACGGTCTTGGGCTGCCTTCATTCGTTGCCGAATGATCTCTATGCAATCTGAAGTCTGACGAATCCTCTCTGGCCCAAGCATCAGCTTTTCTCCAGTTTCCAACCAACATGTTGGAGAGTTACACGGTCTTCCATATAATGCCTCATACGGTGCCATACCAATGCTTGACTGGTAACTGTTGTTGTACGCAAACTCCACCAAATGAAGGTGATCTTCCCATGATCCTCCGAAATCTAAAACACAGGCTCTGAGGAGATCTTCCAAAACTCGGTTGACTCTCTCAGTCTGACCATCTGTTTGAGGGTGATAAGCTGTACTTAAACACAATTCGGTTCCCAAAACTTCCTGGAAGCTCTTCCAAAATCCACTAGTGAACAATGGGTCTCGATCGCTCACTATGCTCTTCGGAATACCATGGAATCGAACTATCCACTTAATATACAACTCAGCCAACTTTGATGCAGTCCTAGTCGATCGAACAGGAATGAATCGTGCACTCTTAGTCAGACGATCCACAATGACCCAAATCCCTTCATTTCCCGCTCTGGTTCTAGGCAATCCATCAATAAAATCCATCGACACTTGTTCCCACTTCCATGTAGGAACTTCTAAGGGCTGAAGCAATCCACTTGGCTTTTTCTGTTCAGCCTTTACCAACTGGCAGTTCATACATTTGGAAATGAAATTTCCAACATCCTTCTTCATACCTTCCCAATAGTAGGTTCTCTTCATATCCCGATACATCTTATTTCCACCTGGATGAATTGTCAACTTCGAGTGATGACTTTCCTTCAGAACTTCACTCCTCAATTCATCTATATCGGGAACAACTAGTCGTCCTTGCTTCCGAAGCCAACCCTCTTGATCGACCTCGAATCCTTTATCCTTTTCTGGATCCAATCCAGATTCCAACTCACGGATAATCTTGACAAGCTTATCATCTCGCTTTTGGCTCTCACCAATCCTTTCCACAAGAGTGGGTCTTATCGATAAGTTTGCCAACATCTCAGGTTCCAATTCACATCTAGGCCTGAAGTCAAATCCAGCTAAATACTCGAGACTCTTCCATTCTGAAAACATGGCTCCCAATCCTGCATGTCTTCGACTTAACGCATCTGCCACTGCGTTACCTTTTCCCGGAGTATAAGCTATACCAAAATCATACGATGCCAAAAACTCTAACCAACGTTGCTGCCGAAGATTCAAATCCTTCTGGGAGAAAAGATACTTTAACGACTTATGATCCGTAAACAACTCGAATCGAACTCCCAACAGATAATGTCTCCACATCTTCAGAGCAAATACAATCGCCGCTAATTCCAAATCATGAGTTGGGTAATTCCTTTCATGCGGCTTCAGTTGTCGACTGGCATACGCAACAACTTTATCTTTCTGCATCAGCACTGCTCCAAGTCCAGTACCACATGCATCGGTGTAAACCACCATCTCATCATTCCCACTTGGAATAGTCAAAACAGGAGCACTCGTCAGTCTCTCTTTCAGGATTCCGAAAGCTTGCTCACACTTAGCATCCCAACTGAACACTTGGTTCTTCTTCGTCAATCCTGTTAATGGTGCAGCTATCTTGGAGAAGTCTTTGATAAACCGTCGATAATATCCTGCTAATCCAAGAAAACTTCTCACATCTGATGCATTCTTAGGTCTAGCCCAATCCTGGATTGCTGCCACCTTAGCGGGATCAACCGCTATTCCATTTCCAGAAATCACGTGGCCTAAGAACCTCACTTCACTCTTCCAGAAGTGACACTTCGAAAACTTAGCCTTCAGCTGATGTTTCCGCAAGATTTCCAAAACAATACGCAAGTGCGTCTTGTGCTCTTCTTCCGTTCTGGAATAAATCAGAATATCATCCACGAACACAAGTACGAACTTGTTCAACTGATCTCTGAACACTCTATTCATAAGATCCACAAAATATGCTGGCGCGTTAGTCAATCCAAACGGCATTACCAGCCACTCAAAGAAACCGGATGGTGTCCTAAAAGCAGTCTTCGGCACACTATCCTTAGCCACTCTCAACTGGTGAAATCCCGTTGCCAAATCCATCTGAGAAAACACCTTAGCTTCGTGAAGCTGATCAAACAGGTCATCTATTCTCGGCAATGGATACTTGTTCTTCTTAGTCACCTTATTCAGCTCACGATAATCGACGCACAGTCTCAATGACCCATCTGCCTTGGTTGCAAACACAACTGGTGCACCCCATTCGGACACACTACGCCGAATGAATCCTTTCTGCAAAAGGTCATCAACTTGCACCCTCAACTCCTGCTGTTCCCTAGGCGCCATCCGCCTAAGAGGCATCACAACAGGTCTGGCTCCTTCAACTAGATCTATACGAAACTCGATCTCTCTATGCGGCGGCAACCCTTTGACTTCGTCAAAGACATCCTCGAATCTATCTGCGATCGGCACTAAAGACAGTCCATCCCGTGGAACAACTAGCGAATACATGAAGCTCATGAAGACGCCTTCCTCATGCTTACATCGTATCACAATCTTTCGCCCTTCCACATTCTCGACTGCCACCTCTAGCCTCTCACAATCAACCTTAGCCGCATACTTCCTAAGCCAGTCCATACCCAAGATAATTCCGAACCCCGCAAAGTTCAGAACAAAACAATCACAAACAAAAGAGCAACCATGACTCGATACAACTAGACCACGGCATAACATACACAAACAAGACGAACCCCCAACTGGATTAGTCACAACCAATGGCCTATCAACAATATCCGGTTCCAAACCTAACCGGCCTACTAGTTCATTACAAACAAACGAATGCGATGCTCCAGTATCAAACAAAACTCTAACTGGAATACCACATAGGAAAAGAGTACCTTGAACAACCACACTCTTTCCCTTCTCTTCAGCAGTAGGAGCTTTTGAAGACGACGGAACAGCTCCTAAAGCATAGGCTTGCACAATCTGCCTGTCCTTCTTCGGTTCTGGACAATTCTTCCTGAAATGCCCCGGCTTGTCACAGTTGTGACACTTCATCGGTGCCTTCGGATTCTTACAATCCTTAGAGACATGGCCCTTCTGCTGACAATTGTAGCAAGTCACCTCGCCTTTCGGCTTCTTCTGGCCATCCTTACCCTTCTGCTGCTGCTGTTTCCTCTTCTGGTTTCCACCCTGCTGTGGTTTAGACTCTCCCTTGGTAATAGCAACAACAGGTCCTTCCTTAGGAAACAGACTCTCATGCCTAAGAGCTTTCTCCACAAGCTTCTCAAATGAATCGTCCAAATGATCCACCAACTGTCTCCCAAGATAACTATCCAAGCCGGTCACAAACTTCTCGTTCTTCTGATAAGCAGACTCAATATATGACCGGGCATACTTGGACAAAGCTTCAAACTCAGAAACATACTCAAGAACAGATCTTCCACCCTGCTTGAGCTCCACAAACTTCTTGAACAGAACAGACTTCTGAGCTGTAGAAATGAACTTAGCTTCAAATCTGACTTGGAATTGCTCCCAAGTAATCTCTTCTTCCGGAGTAGTGATGGTAATAGAGTTCCACCAATCAGAAGCCCTCCCTTGAAGCTGCCTTGATGCCAACTTCCTCTTAGTTGCATCGTCAATTCCCAAATCACCAAAGATCCTTCTACAAGCATCTATCCACCTCTGGATCTCAATAGTTGATTCTGTTCCCAAGAAAACCTTCCCTCCAAGAGCAGTATAATCCTTGCACAACTTAGCAAAATCCACTGGTTTCGAAGTTTGGACTTGAACTCCAACATCAACTGCCGCCCCCGGAACTGGTATCCTTCTCATGATCGAAGTCATCATAGCTTCGAACATGGCTGCATAATCAGCAGTCTCTTCAGTAGCACGACCTCCCCTAGCAGCTGGTCTCCCTCTTCGACTCATTCTCAATATCTATAAAAAGGAATGATTAGAACATCTAGAGAAACAACTGCATAAAGGACTCAAACTCTACTAAGCTACTATATTATATATAGTAATCATCCATCAAAATACAATTACGTCTCTCATACGTAGTTATGACAACGAGCGTTGGGTAAAACCGATTAACCAATGCTCTGATACCAAATGTGACGACCGCCCATGACCCCTGCACCGAATCTAGAGATAGTGCGCTGTAAAGTGTGCCAGGCGACCATAGACGATTGTCAAGGTAAGATTTAAAACAAAAGGATCTATCGTATTACTCACAGCGCATGGACAAAATACAATAGAACATATGTATAGTGAAGCTTTACAGAACAAAATGACATCATATAAAACTCCATAATAGTTGAATACAAGCATCCACATAGTCAATACATCCAGCCTCACTACAAATCTCTCAGAGAATACAAAACAGCGGAATATCCAGTACATATAAGAAAATAATATGCAACCCTCTAGCTCGTCTTCGATATCAGCATCGTGAGAAGAGAACAGCACCTGTCACCTGCTACCTAGTCTGCCCGTCCCAAAATGGACGAACAGCCCAAGGCAATAAGAATTTAAAACAAAAAGCCTTGAGTCAGACAACAGTCTTAGTGAGCAGTAAATTAACTAACAACATACCAAAAGAGCATAAAGGAAAAGGAATAGGAATACAACCCTCCCACTCCAACCTCATTCTACAGTGATAGCCCCCAGACACACACTAAGCAGAAGCAAACATAGCAGAGCATACAATTTAAAGTAAAGCTACTATCACTCGAGTCAAGGGCGATGTTTTCCAAGTACCAAGGCCTAAATCAGATAAGCACCCAGAAAATACCGCTCTTGAGTCCGAATGACGATACAACCAAACATCCATGACTCTGGCTATCACTGTTATCATTGCTTCGATATCACCGTTAATTGAATGACCGGCACATTCTTTCAGCCGTCCGTCAAGGGCTAATGGAAACCCCGGTTCTAGACATAACTCCCGCACGTCGTCGCAGCCCGTGCCTAGGACTATCGAATCTGCCCAGAGTACTCGACCATCAACAGTTGGCCGTTGGGACTATCGAATCTGCCCAAACGTACTCTTGCTTAGAGCATGCTAGAACCTTCAACAACGATGCTATCCAAGCCTCCTAGCCATCCTCCTCGACGACTATTCTCATATCCATTCATTATCTTCAACTCGAATCATATCACCGAGTTATCAACATGCTTGGAATGATCCCGTCTGGATTAGACCAAGTCTTCATCACATGATTGCCTCGCTTCATTACATCCTCGCAAAGCCTCATCTCATCATCACATCATCAAATCTATGCATAAGAGCTTCATCATCCCGCTACATATGCCACGAGCAGCTTTTCCAATTCAAGAGCCTTTCCCTTAGCTTTTGAATCGTCTTCGGTCTAAATCTAATCATCAATCATCTAGTTCATAACAATCAATCAAATCAAACATCAATCCAAACAATCAAGCATTCAAATATGATCTAAGTAGACAATTAACAATAATGGCATTTTCGTAATTAAAGAGTTGAAAGTCCAATAAGCATGAAAACATGGATTATATCTCTACAAACTTGATGAATGAACTTGCATAGGTTAACATATGATAAAATGGATGTAACATCATCATGAACAATGGATCTACATGGATCTACACATAGGATGAAGAAAATGCATGGAAATCACTATTTTAACACCAAATCGGGCCAACAATCCGATATACTCCTTTGGATCCGTGTGAGAGATAATCACCACTCACCAAATCACCTAAACAATCCAAAAGATAACAACTTCAGATCTGGACAGCGAAGAACTAAGCTAGATCCGACAAGATCTCACTTCAAACGAAGAAATCTCTCTTGAAAAGATGAAGATCTTCAATCTAAGCTCTTGAATCTTCAATCTTGATCTTCGATTTGGATGGATGCAAGCACTAGATTAGAGTGGAGAAAAGAAGTGAAGAAGTGTAGAAGTCGAGCTCTAAAAATGGCAGCACTTCGTCGCTTCAAAATCCGGATCCCAAAAATGAAGAGAAGCTCTCCTATTTATAGCTGAAAACTGCCCTTAAGTCGTAACTCGGCTATCTCCTTAAGTCGGTGCCGACTTAACACCATGCCGACCTAGTGCCTTGCCGACCTAGTGCCTTGCCGACCTAAAAACTCATCTGCCTATGACTCGCAACAAAACTGCTGTCTCCTAAGTCGGTTACGACTTATGGCATGCGCCTACGACTTAACTGAAAAGGCCTCCGACTTAACCAAGCTATACGACTTAACTGCCTCGCCGACCTACGACTTAACCATATGACCGACCCAACGAAACAGACTCATCATACTGCCGCAAAACCCAAGTCCTAAGTCGGTTGACGACTCAACAACTTAACACAGGAGACGACCTACCGACTCATAACTCAACACACACTGCCGACCTAACACTTAACACCCAAACACTTAGGTCGCTCACAACATGTCCTTAGGTCGTTGCCGACCTAACTCTACTCCAGAGTACTTAGGCTGCCTACTATTCTTCCTTAGGTCGCCCTAACCTCTTAAGTCGGTCAACCCCACTTCCTTAACTCGGCAACGACTTAACAAATAATTTGTCAGATATGCTAACTACTAAGTCGTCCAGGTCTTAAGTCGACCACTATCTTAACTCGTCAGCCGACTTAATACTTAACTCACCACTATCCTTAAGTCGGTTAATACTATAAGTCGGTCACTTCCTTAGGTTGTTATCCCTTAACTCGGCAACGACTTTCAACCTACGACTTAACACTTGCCGAGTAAACTTCAACCCACTAACCTAGCCCAGCTACGACTTATCTCCTTGAGTCCTTAACTCGCCCAGAACTCCTATCTCCTAAGTCGTATACGACTCACGACTCATGCTAAGTCGTGAACGACTTAGGACTTAGGCAAAATTTGCCTGAAATCTGAAATGGCCCAAAACGCTAAAACTCCAGATTTGACGAACTTTTCGATCCGTGAAAATACGGGTCGTTACACAGTTACAAAGATTTTTAGGTAGTTTAAATTATATATCCTCTTACTATATAAATTTAGCCACAGATGCTGCTATCTTATATGATAGATTAAAAAAGAATCCAGGACCATAGACAGAACAACATACTCAAGCTGTTAAAATTATAAAAGAAAATATAAAAAATTTGCCTTGTTTAATGCTTTCAAATCCAAATTGGGAGAAGGTAATTGAAACTGATGCATCAGATATAGGATTTGGAGGAATTTTAAAGCAAATATGCCCAAAAACAAAACAAGAATATCTTGTTAGATTTCATTCAGGTAAATGGACTAATAGTCAAAAGAACTACACAACTATAGCCAAAGAATTCTTTCTATAGTTAAATGTGTTTTAAAATTTCAAGATGACTTATATAATCAAAAATTTATTATAAAAACTGATTGTAAATCTGCTAAATACATGTTTAATAAAGATTTTAAACATGATGTGTCGAAACAAATGTTCGCCAGATGGCAAGCTCATTTAGCGCCTTTTGATTTTGAAATCTTTTATAAAAAAGGTGAGGAAAATAGTCTTCCTGATTTTTTAACTCGTGAATTTTTACAGGCAGATGATCACTAGAGGAAGGGGTAATTTCCCTTACAGAGAAGGAGGCAGAAGAAATATCTTAGCCCAACATGGTAACAAAAAGCTAATAGCAAAAAATTTGACCAATTCAGGAGGAAATAGCTCAAATGATCCTCTATACAAGGAATTTTTAGAATTCAAGAAAAGGCAAGAGGCTAATAGCCAAACAACTAATAGCCAAACGACACCCTCTTCATATGCTAGCATAGCTGGCAACGAGGAAAATGAAGAGAGTATAACCACATATGCGAAAAATCCTCATAAGGAAGTCATAATTATTTTGGAATTTGATGATCTAAAAGGGGAAAGTGATCCCTGGAACTTAATGCAAAGGTATTTGGATACAACATCATTTGCTGTTACGACATATAAACAAAGAGGATATTATGAGGCAATATTAAAAGCTTCTGAAACTTGTGAAATAACACATTTTAATGTAGGAGATCCTAATGTTTATAGCTTCAGCAAAATAATTATAAAAAGGCTTATATTGCCAGAAGAATGGGGGTTATCTACCCTTAAAGAGAAAGAAATGTTTTTACCTGATAAAAAGGTAGGCACTATCAAGTATAATTATTGGAATTATGTGAAAGCACTAAATAAAGTATTCCTTTATGAAAATAATAAAAAGAAGCATTCATGGTTCATTAAAATATGTGGGAAGTTTATAAACGTCCTATACCAAATTGGTTTTATGAATGGTGGACAAATTATGGACCACCCCTTGATATTCTTCCTGAAAAACTAAAAGGATTATATTCTGAAAGGGTTGTTGTCTCACCCAAGCTCAATAATCTTGACCAATACCTTATGATATAAGGATCTGGTCCAATATATTTCTTCATTGAATTTTCTATTCCTTGGATATGGAAATGGAAACTTGAAATAGGTTATACTGAGAAGTAAATCCCGTGTTTGCAAAGATATTTCTTTACTAAATTCTGGGATAAATTAACCAGGATTGATAATAGGACAGGTCAACTATTTGGCCAAGAAATGATATCCGAAATAAGCAACAAAATAACGCTATATCAGGAGCAGGAAGATGTGATCCAGCTTAAGGAAGCTCCAAGCACGTTCCAGCATATCATCAGAAAACTAAAAATGCAAAAAGGAACAACCACTAAAGAAGATATTCTTTATGCCTACATTGCAGAGGTAAAAAAGGATTTAATAAGAAATCTTGGCAAAGAAGACACAAAATCTGACACGTCAATGGCATCTTCAAAAGAAAAGGACATAACCGAAGATGATAATTATTCAGATCTAAATGATGAGGATTTTGTAGAAATATTCTATAAAATTGAGAAAGAGGCCCACAATATGGGAAAAGGCAAAGCAAAAATGGTACTGGATTAGTAGCTTTTTAACAAGTGGCCAGTCACTTTAATAATTAAAGACAGGTGGCCATATTCTTTAAGAATAATAGACAGGTAGCCTATTCTACCTTATACTTTAATAATGCAAAAAGATGCTTTTTGGATTTAAAGCATTTGGAATCCGAAGTTAATCAAATTAAATTCTAAGTTGAGTTCCAGCCTCAGCTATATAAAGGGAGACATTTCATTTGAAGAGGCAGACTTCATTCCATCCATCCTCTTCTCTACTTCAAACCTTCTGCCATAAATAAATAGTGTGTAATAAATATAAGTGTGTACTGAAGAAGAAGACCGATTCTTCTGGTGTAACGACCCGGTATTTTGGACCATTCAAATCGACAATAAATCCACACATGTCTGACTTGAATAATTCAAAACAATAGATTGTTAATTTAAATTTGGCAAACTCAGAATATACAGTAAATAAATCAATCACAGAATCACAGACACAGAGTAATACAATTATACGCAGCGGAATAGATAAAATAGTAGTTCATGAAGCTACTATATAAACATCAGAGTTAGGAATAAAAACAACAGAATATCTCAAATGTAGTGAAGTCTCCAGTACAACAGATGACTTCTCTGGACAAATCAACTAGAAGAGCTGAAAGCTGAGGTGATAGTTGGATCTCCAAATGAAGCTCCAAACTCCAAGGGTGAGTCTCAAATGCTGTATCACTCGGTCTGACCCGAGCGTAAAGCAAAACACAAAACACTTGAGTCAGGATTAACATTCTTATATAAATAAATCCAACTCAAGTGAAATATCAACTGAAATACAAGTAACTTAAAGGATGTTTGGGATAACCATCCTCTAAGGATCTTCAGAACTATCTACAAGGTGGAAATATACATTATAACACCGTGGTCATTTCAATTAAATTTATACTTCAAAACCCAAATATCATTTCATTTCAAATATATCTATTTTCCAAAATAGTATATATATATATTAAATGATTTAAAAAGTAAATTATTTATAATTTCCTCAAGTCTCACAAATCGATTCAAATCAACTTCAAATTCGAGATTCAAATTTAGTCAAAGTTCAATTCATCAATTCAATTCAGTTCTAAATATACCATTTAAATTTTCAATATATTCCAAAGCTTTAATCTTCAACATTTTCAAAGTTAAATTTAACAGTTTCATATAGCTCTTGATTTAACTTTATTATTATTTAGTCAGGGAATATTCACTTAATAAATTCAATATCACTTAACTCCTTAAATTTCATTTTTACTAAATATCTCCTTAAGTTTTATTTAAACAAGAAATATTCATTAAATTTATAAATCAAACCCAAGTTATAAATCATATCTTACATCTCAATTTCAGTAAGTTCCTAATCGGTTTAATTAAATAAAATTCTTTATTGAATACAATTTCAACTAAATTCAAATTATCTTCCCAACCTTAACTTATTCAAATTATTACTAAAATCTATTTTGAAACATAAATTTAAATACTCAACCATACTATATGTATTAAATCAATCTTAATTAAATTAAATATCATTATTAAATCTATATAAATCATTCCTATTTATATATAATAATTTAAGGCTCAACATTTATTAAAACCATATATTTCTTTCCCAAAACCATAGAATTTTATTTCAAAATATTTATATATATGGACCAACGGTGTTTGTATATATTCCTATCATATGGTTAAGTGATACGGATATTTATCATTTCAATCCGTAATTTAAATATATACGGGTAGATATCATTTCGACCCGTAATCCCAATTTCAATTCAAATGAAAATCGCTTGGGTTTATCATTTCAACCCATAATGATTTTCTCCTATTCTAAAGTCCGTTCGGGTATGTATCATTTCAACCCATAGTGAATTCTATATCAACAGGGAAATTGCAGAGTGATAACAGATAATATAAAATACAACAACAGGCATATATCATAAATAACAATATAATATAAACAACAGGATATGGTGTCATATCCCATAGGTGAACAGTTACAGATAATAGCATATATAACAATTTAAATAACTACAGCAGCATATTTCAATTGTCGTTTCAATTGAAATCAAATTTAATAAATATAAGAACGTTAAATCGTGAGTGATTACTCACCTTTCGAGGCTAGAGATAGATGAGAATAAGATGAGTGACAAATCCAAGCACGAATTTCGGAACAAAGCACGATGGACATGAGTTCGACGGTCAAAGCTGATAAATAAAGATGTTGATGGGAACAAATCAGAATCAACACGATAGAAGCAACAATGATATATTATTATTATTATTATCCATGGAATAAATATTTAATTTTAAAACAAATATAAATATACTTTATTATAAAATTAATGCTGTATTCAAAACTGCATATACATATATATGAACATACATATTATAACTACAGACAAATACAAACAAAATGTTATAAAACCAACATAACTCAACCGACAAAACATATAAGCTAATTATTATTTATATAAACCGACTAAAACATGAATCCATATACTTTATACAATCAATACATATATTGACACAACTGTCATACAAACTAAAATAGTATACACTATGCAGACACTTAACGTATACATCCTCTATGCAAAACATAATAATAGATTGTATTCAAACCTATCTAACTTTATATATATAGAGTTTTGTATATACAATCTTACATAAAAATAGATGGAACTTATACTGTATAAGGCATTTAACTGTTATATATACTATATATATATGTAGACTAAGTTTTAAAATATGTACTATAAAATGAGGTTAAATGGACCCAAACTAATATCTCTACAAATGCAGACCTAATTGATATACTACCTATAATATGCATCTATATGAACAGCAAAACATGCCTCGACACGTATAAATAAACTAATGTATATTATTATTCATCAACATATTAATGTACTTATACTATGAACACTGTCATCGTATAAAATAGCTTATCATGCAGACAACAAACACACCCAACAATATATACTTTTATATACACTAATATAACTATATAAAATGTTTTACAACCTACTAAACTTTTACCCAAGTTTATACTATATAAATATTATACTCAAACTGATATATATCCTATAACATAATATAAAATATGATACTTTAACTTACTATAAACTACCTATACTATGAATAAATATACTACATAAACCCAGTATTATATTTCATGAAACATAAACAAGTAACAGCAGATTGTACCACTGAAATTGTATATATATAATACATAATCATATAAGCAAACGCATATAAAACTTGTATAGCTCATATACTTTATAATATAAACAGTTAAATGTATTTACGTACCTTAAAACGTAAACAACAGTGCTATATAATTACTTATATATACCATATATACTTCATATACTTTGTCAAAACATACAACTTGCATATA
The DNA here is from genome assembly GCA_030737815.1 of Allium fistulosum. Classification (NCBI taxonomy): domain Eukaryota; kingdom Viridiplantae; phylum Streptophyta; class Magnoliopsida; order Asparagales; family Amaryllidaceae; genus Allium; species Allium fistulosum. The sequence goes on along the minus strand of CM060902.1, from coordinate 269,154,479 downwards.
TCTAATATATATAACTTATACTATTTAAAACTCACCATATATAAATAACATATATATACCTTTGAACGCATGAAAGAAAGAGTGAAGATGCTAACAGGTTTTGGATGAGAAAGGGGTAGAGGAAGTTGGCTCGGCAAGGCACAGCCTGGTGGAGACGATGTGGACCAATCAGTGGCAGCTACAGGGGTGAACGCCGAAAGAGAAGGAGGTGGGCTAGGTTGTCAAGGGGGAAGTTCGGTGGCAGAGTAGAGGTTGCGAGTGGAATAGGGTGTTGGTTGTGAAGCCGAGGCGAAGACTCAGACGATGGTCGAGTTCTGCGGTAGGCGACGGAGACCGGATGGTCGGGAAGTACGACTGGAAGGTGTTGGGGGATTGGCGTATGGTTGATGGTCATGAGGAGGCTGGAGTGAAAGGCGGTGGTGGCTTTGGCACGGGTGGAGGAGCTTTGACGTGGTGGAGAGCTTGGGTTTGGTGATGCGCACGTGGGAAGGATGCGCGTGAGTTGTGGGTTTCTGGTTTGCTTGCCTCGGGTGTATAGGCGTGGGAAATGGAACAGTGGAAGAAGGGTGGAACGAATGTGAGGGGAGAAGAAAATGAGAGGAGCAGGTGGGAAAATGAAAACTTAAAGGTACAAAATGAAAATATGTACAGGCACACTCAAACAGGCGAGAAATATGAAACACTTGAAAATGTAAAGTCACGAAATTTATGTCAAGGAATACCAAAAGCAAGTGCTGTTTTGATTGACAGATAACGGACAAATCAATATATAGTGAACAGGTTGAAAAAAAAGGCAAATGGACAAAGAATCAGATAGTCACAGATACATGACCGATATGTTAGGCATTTCGTAGACTTCGTCGTCTCTCGGACTCCGAAGTACGAAACGAATGTACCGTAGTAATCAGCATGACGAGACGATCAAAATGGTATGTAGATATCAGTGGTACGATCATCGTATCAAAAATCAACAAACGGTACCGAAAATGCTGCTATTTTGCCAGAATTAAGATAAACGGAGCAGTAGAAGTCCAAATTTGGAAAAACGAAAGATGGCATCTTACTTAGAAGAGGGTTTAGAAATTTTCTATAGAAAAATATTCAAGTTTGGAAAATATTTTGTTACCCTCAATTTTTAACTGATTGAAATTGAAATAGAATTACACAATAAATTTTACTTTCATATTTTCTGATGAAAATTTACCATTTGCTATATTAAAATAAATGTATTCCAAATAATAAATTTTAATTTCAAATTTTATTGTTTAAAATTTACTAAATTTCAATTAAATATATTATTAAAACCATCAAAATTTTCGGGTCATTACACTCTCCCCCACTCAAAACTTTTTGTCCCCGAAAAGGAAGGAGGTAGGGGAATAGAACAAATAGAAATAAAGTAGATTTGAAGTCAATATTAAACAATTAATTTAAAACTACATAATTTTCTTGAAATATTCATTTGAAAACTTCATCTGCAATTCAATTATTTTTACTACTTTAATACTTTTCAAAACCCATTTGTAAAATTTCTTACTTCTTTTATAAATACCATTTATATGTTTAAATAACAACTTTATAAATATATGAAAAATATTTGAAAACAATTATTTACATCATTTCTTATATTTACAAAGAAGCTATTTGAAAACATTAAATCCATAATTCATAAATTTATTAATAATTTTTTTATTTTCTTATCTCAAGATACTTTTCAAATATTATCAATAATCATTTACTTTAAATATGTTTTATTTAATTAAACTCCTAAAATATTTATAACGCTAAAGATTTCTATTAAACCATGTAGTATATAAATAAACAATATTTAAAAAGGATATAGTCAACAAGGAAAGGAAGGTGGATATGGAAAAACAGAACATATAGGTGAATAAATAAAGCTGAACGGATAAGGTAGATTCAAAAGGATAGAATAGGGCACGAATAATTAATTCAAACCATGAGAATTTCAATTTCAAATATTAATACATAATTTCTTTGTTGGAAATACTTTTATAATAAAATACTTTTATAACTCGATGTTTCAACAAGTTTATCCTCGTTCCTGCAGACTTTGGCAGTGCGTTGATCAGGCGCAAAGCTAGAATTCTCCAGGTGCTTAGTAGACTTGTTTCAACACCCAGTAAAAATACTGGAAAACTTTTAAAAACAAATATGGAAAGTACAATCCAAATAAAAAACAAACAAAACCTTTGTCTAACCATGGTTCGCAGATAAACAATGGTTACGCCTGGATCCCCCAGGAAATAATCCATATCCGTAAGCTTTCTCAGCTCTGCGAGTTACGCCATGATGACTAGTAGAATGCAGGATACACAATGGTTATGCCTGGATCCCCCAGGAAACAATCCGTACCCCTAGGCAAGACTCAGCCAAGCAGTTGCGCTATGCATCCGCGCTCATAAGACCATGGGTAACGCCATGGAATTCGAAGGACACTCGAGTATCATATCCGGAAAACCAAAAATCAGAGAGAATAATATCGATAGAATGAATCCAAGATGTGGCCACAAATCGGATATCAAGCAGAAGGCACTTTCCATATCTTTACTTCAAAAATATGTATCATATAGTACCTTTTCAAATCACTTTCAAATATCGTACATATATAAAATCCATTATATATAAGATTTAATTTTCAAATCAAATAATTTCCAAAATCAATAGTATATCAAATCATACCTATATAGACTTCAATTATATAAGATTTCACTTTCAAATTGAGTACCTTTTCGAATCAATTTCATACTTATACAAATCAAATTTTTATATAAGTTCGATAACTCCCAAATCAAGTGTTTAGTAACATAAGGTTCTCAAATTTCAATTTGTTTCAATATTAGTTCAATTTCAAAATCATATACAATTTCACCAAATTATTTCTTCTCAAATTAATTATCTTTAGTTTCAAAGTTTCCAAAATAATAGATTTAGAAAATAAATCCAAATTTCCAAATCAATAATTTAAGTCAACCAATTCATTTCCAAAATCAAATGTTTTCAAAATCATCTTATATAAGGATCAAATTTTTCAAAATAAATTTCGCTGTATGAAGAGCCATATGGGATTGAATATCTTTGCTTTTATGGGTTATATATCTTTGTAATTTAAATTGGAAATTTTCTTTTAGTAAGCAGAGATATTCTAACATGACAGCTTCCAATTTCAGTGTCAAAATATATCACTGATATTAGAATATAAGATGTACATACGTCATCATTTCGCAAAATCACATTTGATCGCTCGCTCGATCACACAAGTTCGCTTTCGAACTAGTATTGTCCATTCGACTTCCCTAATGCAGATTTCGATATGGTTTCTCGACTAGAAGCCATCAGTCTCCTTGCATAGCCATATACTATGATAGAGAATTCTAGAATCAAGTCCAAAATCCATATCCAATATTCACCGTCAAGAATCGAATGAGAAATCCTAACATGAAATGGTGTAATTCACCTCGAACTTGTGTACTCAACCAGGGTCAAATTAATTATGCGAATAAAACAGCATACGTACAACTTATATATTTATTCCAACTTGTTAAATATATAGTTTCATAAAGATGTTACTAAGTTAAAACATTTAAACTAAATTTTATTCCAAATATTTTGAAGACCCCATTTCTTTTCAAAGCATTTCAAATCTAAATTTCGTATTTAGAAAAATTTAAAATTGCCTTATTCATTTACTTAACAAAACAGTTTCAACTTATTAAATCATATTACTACATAGTTTAACATACATACCAAACTTATATACTTTATACTTTTCAAAATTCATAGCTTTTTGAAAAGTTAACCTTGATTTGGAAGTGCTCGAACCTTCAAAATTGTTAAAGAAATCATTTTCAAATTCAAGAGTTGGAAATAAGCAACAAATTAGTAAATCAATTTTAATAGATGGGGTTATATCAAATCCGAAACTTGAGGACTGAACACCGGCTTACTTCAAATCATTTCAAATATATATACATATATCTTTCGAATATCAAATCTTACTTCGGAATTTGAAATCAAAATGGTTTCACAAAATCACTCGCATAGCAAAGCTACTGAAGTGGCCTATCCCCCACTCTGAAACTCGAAAATCAATGTCGATGATGCGTGCACTCATCACCGAAATTATTTTCCAGCGACATAAGTGAGTTCTGGACTTCTATTTCTCAAACTTCTTTTGAAATTTCTTCGAAATCATTCGAAACTCATTAAAATCATTTGAAACATTTCTTATTTAGAAAATACTTTTAAATCATATTATTATTATATATTTCAAAATCTTAAAACCAATTCCAAAATACCGGAGTTCAATTCTCGAATTTCAAATTAAAAATCCTTCAGTTATAAATCAAATTTCTTATATAGTTTTTTCAAAATTACAAATCCTTTCGAAACCTCAAATTCTTATTTTAAAAGGGTTTATAATCTTTATCGAAAACATTTCACTTTTATATATAGAATATAATAATTTCGATATATAAAACAATTTCTAAAATATAAACAAGCCTGATTTTTCAAAGGATGGTTCAAGAATGGATTTCAAAACAAAGATAGAAATTCAACTTAGAGGCACTCTAATCAATAGGATTCTGATTCGAAGATAGGCTCGAACGAAGATGAGATAATTAATTACAAAACAGTAGATGTATACACTTATATAAATCGCGGGCGACCTTAACCGGGTCAACCGTGACTTCAAGAATATAATCGATGCGGAAATCTAAGGCAAATAGACATTCGATCGCCAGAGATAGAATTCGGCATAACAAGAGATGGCAACATCAAAACCGAGGGATATATAAATCTCCGGTGAATCAATGCCTATTGTAAAGGAGTTCCACCCCTTTACAAAACATTCAAAGATCGGCGGGATCGCCTATTCTTATAGAGATTATTCGAAGTGGAGTTATGGGATACTCCAGGATCAAAAGAATACCAATAGAGAGAGACAAGAATGAATTTTGGAACCGTAGGGAACGTTCCAAAGTTCAAAGGAAATCGAGTCAAAAGGAAGAGATCAAACTCGAACGAAAGTGATTCTTTAAATAAATTTACAATATATGCTAAGTTTCGCCTAGAGCCAAAGTTCTGATACCAACTGTAACGACCCGGTATTTTGGACCATTCAAATCGACAATAAATCCACACATGTCTGACTTGAATAATTCAAAACAATAGATTGTTAATTTAAATTTGGCAAACTCAGAATATACAGTAAATAAATCAATCACAGAATCACAGACATAGAGTAATACAATAATACGCAGCGGAATAGATAAAATAGTAGTTCATGAAGCTACTATATAAACATCAGAGTTAGGAATAAAAACAACAGAATATCTCAAATGTAGTGAAGTCTCCAGTACCACAGATGACTTCTCTGGACAAATCAACTAGAAGAGCTGAAAGCTGAGCCGATAGTTGGATCTCCAAATGAAGCTCCAAACTCCAAGGGTGAGTCTCAAATGCTGTATCACTTGGTCTGACCCGAGCGTAAAGCAAAACACAAAACACTCGAGTCAGGATTAACATTCTTATATAAATAAATCCAACTCAAGTGAAATATCAACTGAAATACAGGTAACTTAAAGGATGTTTGGGATAACCATCCTCTAAGGATCTTCAGAACTATCTACAAGGTGGAAATATACATTATAACACCGTGGTCATTTCAATTAAATTTATACTTCAAAACCCAAATATCATTTCATTTCAAATATATCTATTTTCCAAAATAGTATATATATATTAAATGATTTAAAAAGTAAATTATTTATAATTTCCTCAAGTCTCACAAATCGATTCAAATCAACTTCAAATTCGAGATTCAAATTTAGTCAAAGTTCAATTCATCAATTCAATTCAGTTCTAAATATACCATTTAAATTTTCAATATATTCCAAAGCTTTAATCTTCAACATTTTCAAAGTTAAATTTAACAGTTTCATATAGCTCTTGATTTAACTTTATTATTATTTAGTCAGGGAATATTCACTTAATAAATTCAATATCACTTAACTCCTTAAATTTCATTTTTACTAAATATCTCCTTAAGTTTTATTTAAACAAGAAATATTCATTAAATTTATAAATCAAACCCAAGTTATAAATCATATCTTACATCTTAATTTCAATAAGTTCCTAATCGGTTTAATTAAATAAAATTCTTTATTGAATACAATTTCAACTAAATTCAAATTATCTTCCCAACCTTAACTTATTCAAATTATTACTAAAATCTATTTTGAAACATAAATTTAAATACTCAACCATACTATATGTATTAAATCAATCTTAATTAAATTAAATATCATTATTAAATCTATATAAATCATTCCCATTTATATATAATAATTTAAGGCTCAATATTTATTAAAACCATATATTTCTTTCCCAAAACCATAGAATTTTATTTCAAAATATTTATATATATGGACCAACGGTGTTTGTATATATTTCTATCATATGGTTAAGTGATACGGATATTTATCATTTCAATCCGTAATTTAAATATATACGGGTAGATATCATTTCGACCCGTAATCCCAATTTCAATTCAAATGAAAATCGCTTGGGTTTATTATTTCAACCCAAACGATTTTCTCCTATTCTAAAGTCCGTTCGGGTATGTATCATTTCAACCCATAGTGAATTCTATATCAACAGGGAACTTGCAGAGTGATAACAGATAATATAAAATACAACAACAGGCATATATCATAAATAACAATATAATATAAACAACAGGATATGGTGTCATATCCCATAGGTTAACAGTTACAGATAATAGCATATATAACAATTTAAATAACTACAGCAGCATATTTCAATTGTCGTTTCAATTGAAATCAAATTTAATAAATATAAGAACGTTAAATCGTGAGTGATTACTCACCTTTCGAGGCTAGAGATAGACGAGAATAAGATGAGTGACAAATCCAAGCACGAATTTCGGAACAAAGCACGATGGACATAAGTTCGACGGTCAAAGCTGATAAATAAAGATGTTGATGGGAACAATTCAGAATCAACACGATAGAAGCAACAATGATATATATTATTATTATTATTATCCATGGAATAAATATTTAATTTTAAAAAAAATATAAATATACTTTATTATAAAATTAATGCTGTATTCAAAACCGCATATACATATATATGAACATACATATTATAACTACAGACAAATACAAACAAAATGTTATAAAACCAACATAACTCAACCGACAAAACATATAAGCTAATTATTATTTATATAAACCGACTAAAACATGAATCCATATACTTTATACAATCAATACATATATTGACACAACTATCATACAAACTAAAATAGTATACACTATGCAGACACTTAACGTATACATCCTCTATGCAAAACATAATAATAGATTGTATTCAAACCTATCTAACTTTATATATATAGAGTTTTGTATATACAATCATACATAACAATAGATGGAACTTATACTATATAAGGCATTTAACTGTAATATATACTATATATATATATATATGTAGACTAAGTTTTAAAATATGTACTATAAAATGAGGTTAAATGGACCCAAACTAATATCTCTACAAATGCAGACCTAACTGATATACTACCTATAATATGCATCTATATGAACAGCAAAACATGCCTCGACACGTATAAATAAACTAATGTATATTATTATTCATCAACATATTAATGTACTTATACTATGAACACTGTCATCGTATAAAATAGCTTATCATGCAGACAACAAACACACCCAACAATATATACTTTTATATACACTAATATAACTATATAAAATGTTTTACAACCTACTAAACTTTTACCCAAGTTTATACTATATAAATATTATACTCAAACTGATATATATCCTATAACATAATATAAAATATGATACTTTAACTTACTATAAACTGCCTATACTATGAATAAATATACTACATAAACCCAGTATTATATTTCATGAAACATAAACAAGTAACAGCATATTGTACCACTGAAATTGTATATATATAATACATAATCATATAAGAAAACGCATATAAAACTTGTATAGCTCATATACTTTATAATATAAACAGTTAAATGTATATACGTACCTTAAAACGTAAACAACAGTGCTATATAATTACTTATATATACCATATATACTTCATATACTTTGTCAAAACATACAACTTGCATATATCTAATATATATAACTTATACTATTTAAAACTCACCATATATAAATAACATATATATACCTTTGAACGCATGAAAGAAAGAGTGAAGATGCTAACAGGTTTTGGATGAGAAAGGGGTAGAGGAAGTTGGCTCGGCAAGGCACAGCCTGGTGGAGACGATGTGGACCAATCAGTGGCAGCTACAGGGGTGAACGCCGAAAGAGAAGGAGGTGGGCTAGGCTGTCAAGGGGGAAGTTCGGTGGCAGGGTAGAGGTTGCGAGTGGAATGGGGTGTTGGTTGTGAAGCCGAGGCGGAGACTTGGACGATGGTCGAGTTCTGCGGTAGGCGACGGAGACCGGATGGTCGGGAAGTACGACTGGAAGGTGTTGGGGGATTGGCGTATGGTTGATGGTCATGCGGAGGCTGGAGTGAAAGGCGGTGGTGGCTTTGGCACGGGTGGAGGAGCTTTGACGTGGTGGAGAGCTTTGGTTTGGTGATGCTCACGTGGGAAGGATGCGCGTGAGCTGTGGGTTTCTGGTTTGCTTGCCTCGGGTGTACAGGCATGGGAAATGGAACGGTGGAAGAAGGGTGGAACGAATGTGAGGGGAGAAGAAAATGAGAGGAGCAGGTGGGAAAATGAAAACTTAAAGGTACAAAATGAAAATATGTACAGGCACACTCGAACAAGCGAGAAATATGAAACACTTGAAAATGTAAAGTCACAAAATTTATGTCAAGGAATACCAAAAGCAAGTGCTGTTTTGATTGACAGATAACGGACAAATCAATATATAGTGAACAGGTTGAAAAAAAGGAAAATGGACAAAGAATCAGATAGTCACAGATACATGACCGATATGGTAGGCGTTTCGTAGACTTCGTCGTCTCTCAGACTCCGAAGTACGAAACGAATGTACCGTAGTAATCAGCATGACGATACGATCAAAACGGTATGTAGATATCAGTGGTACGATCATCGTATCAAAATTCAACAAACGGTACCGAAAATGCTGCTATTTTGCCAGAATTAAGATAAACGGAGCAGTAGAAGTCCAAATTTGGAAAAACGAAAGATGACATCTTACTCAGAAGAGGGTTTAGAAATTTTCTATAGAAAAATATTCAGGTTTGGAAAATATTTTGTTACCCTCAATTTTTAACTGATTGAAATTGAAATAGAATTACACAATAAATTTTACTTTCATTTTTTCTGATGAAAATTTACCATTTGCTATATTAAAATAAATGTATTCCAAATAATAAATTTTTAATTTCAAATTTTATTGTTTAAAATTTACTAAATTTCAATTAAATATATTATTAAAACCATCAAAATTTTCGGGTCATTACATTTGGTTTATATCTGTAAGCTGTATTCTGTAAGTTTTTAAATTTTCTAATATATTGTGTAATATAAGCCTGAATGGCAAGCTAATTTAATTATGTGTTGAATTATTTTTGTTCTATATGTATGTTTTCATGTGTTTATAATTTTAAGGAATACATGTTAAATTAAAATTACTTGATATGGGTTAAGAATAGCATCTGACAACAGTAATTACTAATTAACATAAGTCATGTACTTATACCCGTTTTAGCCATGGTAAGGCATTTTAAGGGGTTTCTTTTACATTGATGTGTTAGTAAGTATTTATTGTTAGACAGATGCTTAGCTTGTACAATTACCCAATATATATTTTTGTATTTTTGGTTCAGTATGTTACTAAGTTAAAACATTTAAACTAATTTTTTTCAAAATATTTTGAAGACCAATTTCTTTTCAAATCTAAACTTCAAAATTTCAAAATAGCTGTAATGACCCAAGATTTTAGGAATTTATTCTGGAAAATATAAATAAATTTAAAATAAATTTTAAATAAATTTTGAAGGAGGAATTGATATAGCTTGATAGTGTATCAGTGTGTGTACATGTGTGCACAGGAAATGCACATGAACATAAGCTAAAACCCTGAACTCCAAGAATACATACATATTGATGTGTATGGAAATATATATATATATATATATATATGTAGATTAAATTCTTAAAAGTAGTATGCATGAGTAAATGTATATATGAATGCTACTGAATATTTTTGAGTGTACATGTGCATGTGTGTGTCAGTATAGAATGATGTATGAATATATAGGTGGGTGTACTAATTATTTCAGTAAGACTTATATAAATATATATGTGTTAATAAAATACTAGAGTTTAAACTAGTGAAATAAAATATACAGACATATTTTGATATAAGCAGAAATAAAAAGAATGAAGATATAAAAAGGAATAATCCTCTTATAAATAAATGAAGGAAGTACATACCATTTGCATGAAAGCTAAAAATAGAAAAAAATAAGATAAAACAGGGAAGTGCTTGGTATAGGCAGAATTAGAAAAGAGTATTTAATAAATAACAAAATCAAGTCACATTTTTAGCATGATTGTAGACAAGGGGAAAAGTATTTTCTGAAAAGCAAATTTCTGAAAAAAATGTAACCACTTTTCTCTTCACCCAAATTAAGCCGGGAAGGGTAAAACTTTGGGTTTAAAATGCAGATAACATGATTTTTCTGGTGGGCAAAAATGGCCTTAGCCAATACCCAAAACCCTAAGAGAGACCCTGTATATATATACATGTATATGCAGCAGCCTCCTCTCCTCCTCAGAAAAGAATTTTGAAAAAAAAACAACACCATAGAAATCATAAGACAAGGGAAGGAAGAGAGCTTGAGGCTAAGGGCAGAAGCTCATCAATTAATTAAGGAAACAAAGAAGAGAGCTAGGTGAGAAAACTCACTCAAAAATCTAAGGCAATAAGTCCTAATGTAGGCAGCCAGTTAAAAGTATTTTTTTTTCTTAAAAGAGTATTTTCATATATGAATGCTTATCTGTGAATTTAAATCTGAAAATGTTTTGATTCTCTTTGGTTGATCACTTGTTTTATTATAACAAAGTTTTATGGGTTGTTAGTATACATATCTGTTTTATACACTCAGATCTCTGATATGTTAATGTTTAGGGATATAAACAAATACCCAGAAAATAAAATGTGGAGAATAGGCAAGTAGTAGTGGTTTTGGCTCAACCCATAAAGATGTAAATAATGTTGAGCTGCAATATACTCATGTATAAGTGCTGAGGCTTGAAATAGAAAGGAATTAGGGATGCAATAGGGTTGCCTATGTGCTGATGCTCCTGATTCAATAAAATGCATAGCAAACAAAATTTTGTGATTCAGTGAAACCAGGTCATCCTGAGTTTAACTCAAGCACAAATGTTTGCAAAAGAAAAACTCTCCCAGAAACCATAAGCCAATGTTAGTTGCCTAAACTCCTTTTAAATACCAGGATGAATATATATATATATACAGAACCTTATTTTATAATCACCAATGGTTGTTTGCTTGTTTGCCTCTGTATGGTCATGAATAATATGAGATGCCATGTTATGGATGTTTTTTAGCTAATGAAATGAATCACTGAATGGTTTTGTCATGAAAAATCAAAAGAGTTATTATTAACTTAAACCTGATTAGGAAATTGGGGTCAAGAATACTGCAGGAATGACTTGTGTGCTTGAGTAACACAAGTTGACACATGGCTTGTTTAAGTCCTGAGATCTTTGTGTAATGGAGTGAATTAGTTCATTACAGTGTGTCCATTGATTCATAAATATTGCAGATGAGACCAAGGATAGATAAATATACCAAGGGAATAATACTTGAGATGATGAGAAAACTAGAGTTTTTCCCAGATTTGAAATATGAGAATTGAATAAATGATTTAACTCATATTGGTTATTTTCCTGTTTGGTATGAATGATTGTTTGACTATGATTGAATTGTATGCTTGAATGTATGTGCCATATTTATATATGTAGTCTCTGGAAAGAAAATTAAAGTGTGCACATGCACAATGACACAGAGCATGCACACCAGTATTTTCCTGATTCCAAAGGGCCGAACTTTCTGTATATGTACTTAACTTGACTTTAACCTAATTAACTAATTATTTTTGTGAGCTTTCTCATACCAGACATGTGTCTGACCCTAGTGTGCTAATGGCATCTGGGGTGTCTCATTTAAAATGAGGCAGTTTCAAATGCTTTTTCAGGGATTGCAGCAACTAAGTAGGAGTAGGAGCAAGGCTTTGAGAAGAAGATATAGCATGCTAAACTTAGTTAGATAAGAGCCTAAATGTTGAAATCTGCATGTATTGACAATTTAAAATGCTACTTGTATTAAGTGTTGAATATTGGATGGATATTTTGTTAGGTATTTTATTAAGAGATTGACTTGTATCTGGAATCTATGAACCAAGTTAATTATCTGTTATGTTTAAAAAAAAATTTAATCAAATCTTGTAAGTGGATTTAGCAAGAACACCATGTTAAAATCGAATGATTACATTTTATAAATGTATTAGTCAATCTTGAGTCTTTGGAAAGGATTTAAGTTTTGGAAAATCTGGATAGTTGATTCTCAAAAAAAAAATTAAATGGTTTTATTTTCTACCATGGCATATGTATACAAAAGAAAATAGGCATAGGTTGAATGTTTTATATGGCTGCAAGGTTCCCATAATTAAACTTGTTTCATACAAATGTCTCATGTCCTATTTTTTTTAAAGAAAGGATTTATAATAAGGGAAGTGTAAGCCAGATCCAAATAGTTGCAGATATATATGCACATAAACATGTTTAGTGCAAATATTACCACACCTTTTCCTTTGTATTTGTGATAAGAATCTGAATTTCACTCAGATTTTAACCAAATGCATTCTTAATTCCAGACAGATTTTGTGAGAAGAAATTCAAACCTGGATAATGATAAACACTTCTATCATTTACAAAACCCAAGCAACAGACCCTTAATTTTCATCAATCATGAAGCCTTCCAGGTTGTAGGGATGGGTTTCAAAAATAATTAAGCAAGAATTATTGTTTTGTATGATAGAATATAGGCAAAAAAATAAAGTATATATGTGCAGATATAGGTAGATAACAGGTTCCAAACTGTACAGGAGAAAAATGAAAAAGAAAAAAAAACAAAAATTGTGTTTGAACCAACCAGCATAGTACTCGAACTCGTGACCTCTCGTGTATAAGTTAGGCACGTTTCCATTACGCCTAGATGTTGCTTGTGTTCTCTTATGACCCGCTTTTTTTTAGCCTGAGTTTGATACTATTCAGACTTTAACACAAACATCTATATTAAAAGCTTGCTTTCCACTGATTATTACTTCATCACTTCTTAGTTAGGATAAACAGACTAAAGTATATGTTTCCATTGGATTGTTTGGTAAAAAAAAAATCAGCAATCCAATATCCTCTTGTTTTCCAGAACTCTGATTCAAACAAGAGAGGCATATACATCCTCACATGTATGTGCTTATCTTTGTGAATGTACTGATATATTTATATTGGTTGATTATTGTGATCCTGGATATATTTGGTTTATTGGAAAAAGATATTGACCCTGAGAATTATAATTGCAATGGATGATATATCTATCTATATATATATATATATCCTCTTTACCTTAAAAAAAAAAGAAAAAAAAAATCCTTATGGAATTAGAGTAGAAATAGGAGGGCCATTTCAGTTGGTATCAGAGCTATGTTATTTAACATAGTAGAAGTAAGGATCAAGTTCTTAGATAGAAATAAAATTAAAAGGAATTATATATATATATATAACAATGTGTTCAGTGTGAAAAAAAAAACCCACTGAAACAACCAAATTACCAATCAAACTAACCAGCTATGTAAATTATTATTAGCAAACTATGGTAGGGAGACCACCAAATCAGGGAGCAGGATCTTCCCATGCACCACCAATGGTCAATCTGCAAGACTTGGTGAGAGCATTTAGGGATGGGGCAGGACAAAGGCAAGAAAATCCCTATGAAGAACTCTCAAAATTACTTAAGACATATACTCATTTAGGAGGCAAAAGCTTTGAAGGGACAGAGAGTATCATAGAAATTCAAACATGGTTGAGAACATTGGAAAGAATTTTCAATGACATGCAACTTAATGATCAAAGAAAGAGCCAAGTGGCTTCAAGACAGCTAAAAGGAGTAGCTTTAGGCTGGTGGGAAGTAATCATTGCAGGAAGGAATGAGAATGAAATCACTTGGAATCAATTCAAAGAGATGTTGGAAGCAAGGTTTGTACCAGCATCAGCAAAGACTACCTTGCTAGAAGAATTCATTAGACTTAGACAAGGAACCATGACTGTCACAGAATACACTCAAAAGTTTGAGGGGCTTTCCACATATGGAGCAATGCTTGTGGCAGATGAGGCATCTAAAAATGATAGGTACATAAAAGGTCTGAACCCAGGACTTAGCAGAGCCATGTTACCCTATGCAGACAAGACTTTTGACCATGTGATAGACTTAGCTTTGAGGTTGGAGCAGCATGACAAGGAAAGGGAGAAGTTCAGAAATTTTAAGAGCAATAATATCAAGAAAGGTAAGGGGAGGTATCACCCTTATGATAAGAAGAAAGAAGAGGCTAGTAACAAAAGCACTGGAGATGTCAAAGCTAAGGAAAACAAGAAGAAAATTGTGTGCCATCAGTGTGGAAAGGAAGGGCATATCAAACCAAGATGTCCAGAATTGAAAGGAGGAGCTTTCAAATGCTATCTATGTGGGAAAGAGGGGCATATGAAGAGGAATTGTCCTGAGTATAAACAGCAAGGCAAATTGGCAAATTTGGAAGGAAAAGGCAAAGCCACAGTGGAGAGTAACACTGTAAACCATAGCCAAGTGGAAGGTACATTACTTATTTGTACCATACCCATAACAGTAGTATATGATACTGGGGCAACTCACTCTTTAATTTCTTATGAATTGGTTAAAATGCTAAAACTGAATTGCATATTGGTTGAAACCCCATTGCATATACACAGTCCATTGGGGAGTTCTAGTGTTTTAAATATGATTTGTGTGGATGTGGAATTAAACATAGGAGGAAATATTTTTATTTCCAATTTATATGTTTTGAATTACCCAAATATAGGTGTTATATTGGGGGTAGACTGGTTAAGGCAACTTAAAGCCATAATTAATTTAGACTCATCCACCATATCATTGCAAAATTCTAGAGGCCAGAGAATCACAGTTTTATGTGAGGTAGCTAAGGAAGGAAAACTATATCATTTAGTTGACTCAGAAAAAGATTTCAGTGAACTAACCATTGAAGAAATTCCCATAGTCAATGAATATTTGGATGTGTTTGGTGAGGTCAAGGGTATTCCACACCATAGACCAGTAGAATTCCAGATCAATCTAGTTCCAGGAGCAAGCCCAGTGATTAAAAAGCCAACTAGAATGGGGCCAAATGAACTAAAAGAATTAAAGAAACAGTTAGAAGAATTGGAAGAAAAGGGTTTTATAAGACCAAGTAATTCTTGCTGGGGAGCACCAGTGGTATTTGTTAAGAAGCAAGATGGCTCCTTAAGACTCTGCATAGATTATAGAGAATTAAACAAAGTAACCATTAAAAATAAATACCCATTGCCAAGAATAGATGATCTTTTTGATCAATTAGCAGGGGCAAAAGTATTTTCTAGACTAGACTTAGCATCTGGTTTTCATCAAATGAAGGTGGAAGAATCAAGCATCAAGTACACTGCCTTTAACACTAGGTATGGGTTGTATGAATTTTTGGTTATGCCATTTGGCTTAACCAATGCACCATCTTACTTTGTAGATTTAATGAACAGAACCTTTAGAGATTGTTTAGACAAGTTTGTGCTTATTTTTATAGATGACATTTTGATTTATTCCAAGGCAGTGGAAGAACATAAGCATCATTTGCACCTGGTTTTGTCTAGATTAAGGGAAAAAGATTTAAAGGCAAAATTTTCAAAATGTGTGTTTTGGAAAGAGGAAGTACATTTTCTTGGCCATGTTATATCTGCCAAAGGAATTTCTGTGAACCCCAATAAAGTAGTGGCTATTCAAGCATGGAAGAGGCCAAGCACTGTGAGTGAAGTGAGGTCATTTATGGGGATGGCAGGGTATTATAGGAGGTTTATAAAAGATTTTTCAAAAATTTCTACACCACTCACTAACCTAACCAGGAAGAACCAAGCTTTTGTCTGGTCAGAAAAATGTGAAAAGTCTTTTGAACAGTTGAAGGAGGCATTGGTGAATGCTCCAATTCTAAAGGTACCACATGGAAATGAAGAATTAGTGGTATACACTGATGCTAGTGGATTTGGCTTGGGTGCAGTGTTGATGCAACAAGGCCAAGTCATTGCATATGCATCCAGACAACTTAAACCCCATGAAGTAAGGTATGCCACACATGATCTCGAATTAGCAGCTGTGATATATGCTTTAAAACTTTGGAGACATTATTTGTTGGGCACTAAGTTTGAACTTTACACTGACCACAAGTCTCTAAAATATTTGTTTTCACAAAAAGATTTGAACATGAGGCAACATAGATGGGTGGAGTTCTTAGCTGCCTATGACTTTGACATACTTTATACACCAGGTAAAGCAAACAAAGTTGCAGATGCTCTAAGTAGACAGCATGCTAAATTGGCTATGATGATGATAGAAGAATTTAAAAACTTATTTTTGCTAACTGAGTTAGAGATTGGGGAGAATGGTTGTGTGCACATTAATGAGCAAATGCATGGTGCACAAGAAGATAAAGGGAAGTTAAGCTTAATGACACTTCAACCAGATTTAATTCTGAAGGTAGGAAAAATGCAAGAACAAGATGCTCACTTATTAGAGAAGAGAATGCTCCTCTCAAGAGGGGAGGAAGTAATGAATCACCACATTGATAAAGATGGTTATATGAGATACCAGAATAGGATGTGTGTACCAGAGGACATAGAATTGAAGAAGGAGATATTGAATGAATATCACAGAAGTAAATACTCCATACACCCAGGTAACACAAAAATGTATCAAAATTTGAAAAGAGACTTCTGGTGGAAGGGGATGAAATCTGATATAGCTAAGTACATTGCCAAATGTATGACTTGCCAACAAGTCAAGGCTGAAACTCAAAGACCATCAGGGTTGATGCAACCTCTTAGTGTACCACAGTGGAAGTGGGAAGACATATCTATGGACTTCATAGATGGACTGCCTAGATCTAAGAGAGGCAATACAAGTATATGGGTGATAGTTGATAGGCTAACCAAGGTAGCACACTTCATCCCAGTCAAGTCAGAAAGAACAGCACCAAAACTAGCTCAAATTTTTATAAAAGAAGTGGTAAAGTTACATGGCATTCCCAAAACCATTGTGAGTGATAGGGATACCATCTTCACTTCAAAATTCTGGAGAAGCTTTCAAGAAGCAATGGGAAGTGAACTATGTTTAAGTACTGCCTACCATCCTCAATCAGATGGGCAGACTGAGGTGGTAAACAAAGTTTTGGAGGACATGTTGAGGGCATGTATACTGGATTTTGGGGGCAACTGGGAAGATTATCTTCATCTAGTTGAATTTACATACAACAACAGCTACCAAAGCACCATAGGAATGGCTCCATTTGAAGCCTTATATGGTAAACCCTATTTGTCACCTGTTTGCTGGGTAGAAGCAGGAGAAAGGTCTATTTTAGGACCTGAGTACATACAAGAAACCAAGGAGAAAATTGAGTTGGTAAGAAGAAGAATGACAGCAGCTCAAGATAGGCAAAAGAAATTTGCAGACATGAGAAGGAGGCAGGTAGAATATGAGGTGGGAAATTTTGTTTTCATCAAAATCTCACCCATGAAAAATGTGCTGAGGTTTGGAAAACAAGGCAAATTAACCCCAAGATATATTGGACCATACAAAATTCTGGAGAGAATTGGTCCCTTGGCATATAAGTTGGAATTACCAGAAAACATGCAAGGTATACATGATGTTTTTCATGTATCACAATTGAGAAGATGGGTCCATGACAAGGCAGAAATTCTTGAAACCCCAACCCAAGTGCAGATAAATCCTAATTTGATTTATGAAAAGGATCCAGTGGGAATTTTGGCAAAAGATGTGAAGAAGTTGAGGAATAAATCTCTGAAACTTGTGAAGGTACAGTGGAGTCTTGATCCTAGTGATTGCACATGGGAATTAGAAGACAAAGTTAGGATGAATTATCCTAAGCTATTTTCAGATTAAGGTAATTCTGATTTTTGATTGTTTTCTTTATTTTGGATGAATATATTTTTAGTTAGTATAGAACTAAGAATCTATTTGGTAGAGAATATACTTGTTCTCTGAATTAAGTTTAAAATTTATTTTAAGCTTAGGAAAATTGTGGGACACAATTTCTAAAAGGAGGGGTGTATGTAATGACCCAAGATTTTAGGAATTTATTCTGGAAAATATAAATAAATTTAAAATAATTTTTAAATAAATTTTGAAGGAGGAATTGATATAGCTTGATAGTGTATCAGTGTGTGTACATGTGTGCACAGGAAATGCACATGAACATAAGCTAAAACCCTGAACTCCAAGAATACATACATATTGATGTGTAGGGAAATATATATATATATATATATATATATATGTAGATTAAATTCTTAAAAGTAGTATGCATGAGTAAATGTATATATGAATGCTACTGAATATTTTTGAGTGTACATGTGCATGTGTGTGTCAGTATAGAATGATGTATGAATATATAGGTGGGTGTACTAATTATTTCAGTAAGACTTATATAAATATATATGTGTTAATAAAATACTAGAGTTTAAACTAGTGAAATAAAATATACAGACATATTTTGATATAAGCAGAAATAAAAAGAATGAAGATATAAAAAGGAATAATCCTCTTATAAATAAATGAAGGAAGTACATACCATTTGCATGAAAGCTAAAAATAGAAAAAAATAAGATAAAACAGGGAAGTGCTTGGTATAGGCAGAATTAGAAAAGAGTATTTAATAAATAACAAAATCAAGTCACATTTTTAGCATGATTGTAGACAAGGGGAAAAGTATTTTCTGAAAAGCAAATTTCTGAAAAAAATGTGTAACCACTTTTCTCTTCACCCAAATTAAGCCGGGAAGGGTAAAACTTTGGGTTTAAAATGCAGATAACATGATTTTTCTGGTGGGCAAAAATGGCCTTAGCTAATACCCAAAACCCTAAGAGAGACCCTGTATATATATACATGTATATGCAGCAGCCTCCTCTCCTCCTCAGAAAAGAATTTTGAAAAAAAAACAACACCATAGAAATCATAAGACAAGGGAAGGAAGAGAGCTTGAGGCTAAAGGCAGAAGCTCATCAATTAATTAAGGAAACAAAGAAGAGAGCTAGGTGAGAAAACTCACTCAAAAATCTAAGGCAATAAGTCCTAATGTAGGCAGCCAGTTAAAAGTATTTTTTTTCTTAAAAGAGTATTTTCATATATGAATGCTTATCTGTGAATTTAAATCTGAAAATGTTTTGATTCTCTTTGGTTGATCACTTGTTTTATTATAACAAAGTTTTATGGGTTGTTAGTATACATATCTGTTTTATACACTCAGATCTCTGATATGTTAATGTTTAGGGATATAAACAAATACCCAGAAAATAAAATGTGGAGAATAGGCAAGTAGTATTGGTTTTGGCTCAACCCAGAAAGATGTAAATAATGTTGAGCTGCAATATACTCATGTATAAGTGCTGAGGCTTGAAATAGAAAGGAATTAGGGGTGCAATAGGGTTGCCTATGTGCTGATGCTCCTGATTCAATAAAATGCATAGCAAACAAAATTTTGTGATTCAGTGAAACCAGGTCATCCTGAGTTTAACTCAAGCACAAATGTTTGCAAAAGAAAAACTCTCCCAGAAACCATAAGCCAATGTTAGTTGCCTAAACTCCTTTTAAATACCAGGATGAATATATATATATATATATACAGAACCTTATTTTATAATCACCAATGGTTGTTTGCTTGTTTGCCTCTGTATGGTCATGAATAATATGAGATGCCATGTTATGGATGTTTTTTAGCTAATGAAATGAATCACTGAATGGTTTTGTCATGAAAAATCAAAAGAGTTATTATTAACTTAAACCTGATTAGGAAATTGGGGTCAAGAATACTGCAGGAATGACTTGTGTGCTTGAGTAACACAAGTTGACACATGGCTTGTTTAAGTCCTGAGATCTTTGTGTAATGGAGTGAATTAGTTCATTACAGTGTGTCCATTGATTCATAAATATTGCAGATGAGACCAAGGATAGATAAATATACCAAGGGAATAATACTTGAGATGATGAGAAAACTAGAGTTTTTCCCAGATTTGAAATATGAGAATTGAATAAATGATTTAACTCATATTGGTTATTTTCCTATTTGGTATGAATGATTGTTTGACTATGATTGAATTGTATGCTTGAATGTATGTGCCATATTTATATATGTAGTCTCTGGAAAGAAAATTAAAGTGTGCACATGCACAATGACACAGAGCATGCACACAAGTATTTGCCTGATTCCAAAGGGCCGAACTTTCTGTATATGTACTTAACTTGACTTTAACCTAATTAACTAATTATTTTTGTGAGCTTTCTCATACCAGACATGTTTCTGACCCTAGTGTGCTAATGGCATCTGGGGTGTCTCATTTAAAATGAGGCAGTTTCAAATGCTTTTTCAGGGATTGCAGCAACTAAGTAGGAGTAGGAGCAAGGCTTTGAGAAGAAGATATAGCATGCTAAACTTAGTTAGATAAGAGCATAAATGTTGAAATCTGCATGTATTGACAATTTAAATTGCTACTTGTATTAAGTGTTGAATATTGGATGGATATTTTGTTAGGTATTTTATTAAGAGATTGACTTGTATCTGGAATCTATGAACCAAGTTAATTATCTGTTATGTTTAAAAAAAAAATTTAATCAAATCTTGTAAGTGGATTTAGCAAGAACACCATGTTAAAATCGAATGATTACATTTTATAAATGTATTAGTCAATCTTGAGTCTTTGGAAAGGATTTAAGTTTTGGAAAATCTGGATAGTTGATTCTCAAAAAAAAAAATTAAATGGTTTTATTTTCTACCATGGCATATGTATACAAAAGAAAATAGGCAGAGGTTGAATGTTTTATATGGCTGCAAGGTTCCCATAATTAAACTTGTTTCATACAAATGTCTCATGTCCTATTTTTTTTAAAGAAAGGATTTATAATAAGGGAAGTGTAAGCCAGATCCAAATAGTTGCAGATATATATGCACATAAACATGTTTAGTGCAAATATTACCACACCTTTTCCTTTGTATTTGTGATAAGAATCTGAATTTCACTCAGATTCTAACCAAATGCATTCTTAATTCCAGACAGATTTTGTGAGAAGAAATTCAAACCTGGATAATGATAAACACTTCTATCATTTACAAAACCCAAGCAACAGACCCTTAATTTTCATCAATCATGAAGCCTTCCAGGTTGTAGGGATGGGTTTCAAAAATAATTAAGCAAGAATTATTGTTTTGTATGATAGAATATAGGCAAAAAAATAAAGTATATATGTGCAGATATAGGTAGATAACAGGTTCCAAACTGTACAGGAGAAAAATGAAAAAGAAAAAAAAACAAAAATTATGTTTGAACCAACCAGCATAGTACTCGAACTCGTGACCTCTCGTGTATAAGTTAGGCGCGTTTCCATTACGCCTAGATGTTGCTTGTGTTCTCTTATGACCCGCTTTCTTTTAGCCTGAGTTTGATACTATTCAGACTTTAACACAAACATCTATATTAAAAGCTTGCTTTCCACTGATTATTACTTGATCACTTCTTAGTTAGGATAAACAGACTAAAGTATATGTTTCCAGTGGATTGTTTGGTCAAAAAAAAAATCAGCAATCCAATATCCTCTTGTTTTCCAGAACTCTGATTCAAACAAGAGAGGCATATACATCCTCACATGTATGTGCTTATATTTGTGAATGTACTGATATATTTATATTGGTTGATTATTGTGATCCTGGATATATTTGGTTTATTGGAAAAAGATATTGACCCTGAGAATTATAATTGCAATGGATGATATATCTATCTATATATATATATCCTCTTTACCTTAAAAAAAAAAGAAAAAAAAATCCTTATGGAATTAGAGTAGAAATAGGAGGGTCATTTCAATAGCCTTATTCATTTACTTAACAAAACAGTTTCAGCTTATTTAAATCATATTACTACATACTTTAAACATACATACCAAACTTATATACTTAATACTTTTCGAAATTTCTTAGCTTTGAGAAGTTAACCCTGATTTGGAAGTGCTCGAACCTTCAAAATAGTTGAAGAAATCATTTTCAAATTCAAGGGTTGGAAATCAGCAACAAATCAGTAAATCAATTTTAATAGATAGGGTTATATCAAATCCAAAACTCGAGAACTGAACACCGGTTCATTTCAAATCGTTTCAAATACATTTACATATATCTTTCGAATATCAAATCATACTTCGGAACTTGAAATCAAAAATGGTTTCACAAAATCACTCGCATAGCAAAGCTACTGAAGTGGCCTATCCCTCACTTGGAAACTCGAAAATCAATGTCGATGATGCGTGCACTCATCACCGAAATTATTTTCCAGCGACATAAATGAGTTCTGGACTTCTATTTTCTCAAACTTCTTTTGAAATTTCTTCGAAACTCAATAAAATCATTTGAAACATTTCTTATTCGGAAAAATATTTTTAAATCATATTATTATTATATATTTCAAAATCTTAAAACCAATTCCAAAACACCGGAGTTTAATTCTCGAATTTCAAATTTAAAATCCTTCGGTTATAAATCAAATTTCTTATATAGTTTTTCAAAATTGAAAATCCTTTCGAAACCTCAAATTCTCATTTTAAAAAGGGTAATAAATCTTTATCGAAAACATTTCACTTTTATATATAGGATATAATAATTTCGATATATAAAACAATTTCTAAAATATAAACAAGCCTGATTTTTCAAAGGATGGTTCAAGAAAGGATTTCAAACAAAGATAGAAATTCAACTTAGAGGGACTCTAATCAAATAGGATTCTGATTCGAAGATAGGCTCGAACGAAGATGAGATAATTAATTACAAAACAGTAAATGGATACACTTATATACATCGCGGGCGACCTTAACCGGGTCAACCGTGACTTCAAGAATATAATCGATGCGGAAATCTAAGGCAAATCGACATTCGATCGCTAGAGATAGAATTCGGCATAACAAGAGATGGCAACATTAAAACCGAGGGATATAGAAATCTCCGGTGAAACAATGCCAATTGTAAAGAAGTTCCACCCCTTTACAAACCTTCAAAGATCGGCGGAATCGCCCGTTCTTATAGAGATTATTCGAAGTGGAGTTATGGGATGCTCCAGAATCAAAAGAATACCAATAGAGAGAGACAAGAATGAATTTTGGAACCGTAGGGAACGTTCCAAAGTTAAAAGGAATCGAGTCAAAAGGAAGAGATTCAAACTCGAACGAAAGCGATTCTGTAAATAAATTTACTATATATGCTAAGTTTGCCTAGAACCTGGCTCTGATACCAACTGTAACGACCCGCTATTTTGGACCATTCAAATCGACAATAAATCCACACATGTCTGACTTGAATAATTCAAAATATCAGATTGTTAATTTAAATTTGGCAAAACTCAGCATATGCAGTAAATATATCAATCACAGAATCATAGACAAAGAGTAATACAATAATACGCAGCGGAATAGATAAAATAGTAGTTCATGAAGCTACTATATAAACATCAGAGTTAAATAAAATACAACAGAGTATCTCAAATGTAGTGAAGTCTCCAATACAACAGATGACTTCTCTGAACGAATCAACTAGAAGAGCTGAAAGCTGAGGCGATAGTTGGATCTCCAAAGGAAGCTCCAAACTCCAAAGGTGAGTCTCAGATGCTGTATCACTCGGTCTGACCCGAGCGTAAAGCAAAACACAAAACACTCGAGTCAGGATTAACATTCTTATATAAATAAATCCAACTCAAGTGAAATATCAATTGAAATACGAGTAACTTAAAGGATGTTTGGGATAACCATCCTCTAAGGATCTTCAGAACTATCTACAAGGTGGAAATATACATTTTAACACCGTGGTCATTTCAATTAAATTTATACTTCAAAACCCAAATATCATTTCATTTCAAATATATCTATTTTCCAAAATAGTATATATATATATTAAATGATTTAAAAAGTAAAGTATTTATAATTTCCTCAAGTCTCGCAAATCGATTCAAATCAACTTCAAATTCCAAATTCAAATTTTATTCAAAGCTCAATTCATCAATTCAATTCAGTTCTAAATATACCATTTAAACTTTCAATATATTTCAAAGCTTTAATATTCAACATTTTCAAAGTTAAATTTAACAGTTTCATATAGCTCTTGATTTAACTTTATTATTATTTAATCAGGGAATATTCACTTAATAAATTCAATATCATTTAACTAGCCTTAAATTTCATTTTCTACTAAATATTTCCTTAAATTTATTTAAACAAGAAATATTCATTAAATTATTTAAATCAAACTCAAGTTATAAATCATATCTTAAATCCCAATTCCAATAAGTTTTAAATTGGTTTAATTAAATAAAATTCTTTACTAAATTCAAATTATCTTCCCAACCTTAACTTATTCAAATTTTTACCAAATTCTATTTTGAAATATAAATTTTATACTTAACATATTATATGTATTAAATCCATCTTAATTAAATTAAATATCATTATTAAATCTATATATCATTACCATTTATATATAAAATTTTAAGAATCAACATTTGTTAAAACCATATATTTCTTTCCAAACCATAGAATTTATTTTCAAAATATTTATATATATTGACCAATGGTGTCTGTATATATATTTATCATAGGGTTAAGTGTAACATCCCGTATTTTTAAGCCATTGAATGTGAACATTTAATTCATTTTAAATGTTCAATGTGGATCCTTAATTGATTTTGGAATAAATGGATTCGGGTTCAATCAATAGAATAAGCTATAATTTTTAATTATAGTAATTCTAGTTGGTTTTTAATAACGGGAAAATAATACTTAAATATTCGAAATTTGAGATAAAGGTAAATCTGGATGTAAATAGTGATAAAAATGGTTTTTGAAAGTTATTTTGAGTTATTTGAGTGGGAATAGCATGGTGGTAATTTTAGATGAATTTTCAAGTCAATAAATTATTATTTGGAATTTTATATTAATTTAAAAATGAATTTAATATTATTAAAATGCAATTTAATCAGATTTTAGTCTGGAATGAGCCAGAATGATTTTTAATGTGTTTATAAATTTTATATGATTTATTGTTGAGTAAATAAAATTTTAAAAGCGAAAATTTACGCGTTTTCGTAAATTCTGAAAATCGCCTGATTTAAGGGACGAGTTAAAATAGCCTTCCGGGGCACAGTCTCGGAATTCGACGAAACCAGTTCCATTGGATCCGTAATAGTTAGTTATTATCGGATTTAAATTTTCGTAGCAATCGGAGTTGTCGTGTGACCGTGGCAGCTCGAAACGCATCGAAATCGATTTAACCAATTTAATTTTAAATTGATCGTTTAATTCCGTATCTCGTGCATACGATCAAATTAGCTTACGAAATCTGTTCCATTGTGTCCGGAACATGGAAAAACTCTAGGATAGCCTGTCGGAACGTGAGAATTGAAGGTCGTTTGCATTAACTGTTAAATTGTGGAATTTTATAAATAAAATAATATTAAACTATTATATATATGTATTCTTTTCAAAACCCTAGCTTATTATAGCCGCCGCCGTTCATATTCATTAAGGGCCGGTATTCATTTTCGTTCTCCCTCTAAAATCTCGAAATCCATACATCAATTCACGAAATTATCAACTAGAAAAGTGAAGAGGACCTCGAGATCTAAGCATCTAACGGTTGAAGTTGATTGTAGTGGATCGAAGAGGCCGGAATTTTGGCCGATAGGCCAACCGTTCGCGTACGTCTTTCGACGTAATGGTGGAACCGGGCGCCGCCGCGTTTGGGCCGGAGGTAGAGGGCGGAGCTGGCATTCGTTTGGGGGTGGTTTGATCGGAAATGGTGGAGTTTGGTGGTCGAGGTTCTTAGCCCTAGTCGACGTTTTGGGTTTGGTTGTCTTCGTGAGCACCTGTAGCAACTTCGCGTGGGAGAAGAACATCAGGAAGTGGGCCGCGTTTTCTTTGGTAATAATAAAAAAAAAAAAGAAATTTGTATTGAATTAAAATACAAAACTTGTAAAATTCATATCTATTTCATACGTATTCAGAATTCGACGATTTTGGATGCGTTGGAATCGCAGGAACGAGCACTACGTTGTGATGCAGTCCGGGAACCATTCCAGGCAAGTAGGAATTTGGGTTAAATCGGACGTCGTCCGGTTTAATTTAAAATTTCGAACGCTCGCCGAAACTCAAAGTGAGTTATTCTCACTCACATCTGGATGCTAGACATTATAAATAGTTGATATTTAAATATCTATGTGAATGGTTGATTATATCTGTGATTATCAGTCTGGTTGATATTTATATTGTGATGTGCTAATATTTGTGGATGCAGGGAGAAACAGGTTGGAGGGATCCAACTGGATTCCTCACAATTGTAGCAATTGTTTTATAATTGATAGTGATACCTGTTTATATGATGTGATTGATAAATCTGGAAATTTAGTTGTTCGGTGACATTGTTGTATAAAGTATAATCACAGAATTTAATTACGAATGGCTAAATTGTGTTTTTTACAAAATAAAATGAATTGTTAAATTTAGAATTTCAAAGAATAAAATTTGAAATCGGATTTGAAAGGAAAATGTAAATTGGGCCAAATTGGGATTTTGAATATAATGGGAAGTTTATGAAATGGGTAAATGGAAAGTATAGTTTTCTGGAAATTAAATTTATGAAATTATAAATTGTTTAAAATAACGATGTTTATTTTAATAATGACTGATGTTATCCGGAAATGTATTTCATTTGGAATTTATTTAAGTAAATGGTAGATATGGTTTTCAGTAAGAAATTCTCCGATATTGTTTATTTAAGAAAAATGATTTAAATGGTATATTTAAAAGTGAAATTCCGGATATGGGAAATTGGGTATGAACTCCGGATAAAGTCATAGTTAAATATGGGATTTGGGATTTATGTTGTAAAACATAATTGACTTAAAATAAATCAGTGGATTTATATGAAAGAGCACTTGGAAATGTTTTGAAATGGGAAAGTGTTTCCCTGGGAAAACCAAGTAAATGTTTTATAAAAGATTTTATTTAACGAAAGGTTAAGTTTTAAATCGTTTTAAAAAGTATTTTAAGAAATCGTTATTTTTAAAGGAATAAATTTATAATTTTTAATACCGAAATAATTTGGGAGTATATTAGCAATTATTTTACAAATGGATTTATTTAAAAGTTGGTTTTAGCTTAAGTTGTTAAAATTAGCATTTTTCTTCTTATAACGTTATTTTGAATTTAGTGAAACTAAAACCCTTATTTTTAATCAAAGTTTATGTGTTAATAACTAGTTTTTTTCACATATTTTAAATTTATATTTTGAGTAAATAAATAGAAGTAATTTTCATATTTTAAAGCATATTTCAGTATAAAGTATTTTAACTGTTTTAAATGCAAATTGTTTTATACTTGGTTATTCCCGATGGAAATAAAGGGTAAAAGATTTACCTTGTAAAGGAAGAGTGGAAATTGTTTTCAAATGAGTTTTGAAAATGTGAAAATATATCTTTGAAAGATATTAGAAGAAAATAAATAATATGGAGATTATTTATTGTGTGATGGATGTGTATGGATGTTTGTGAACATTAATTGATAGTTAAATCACCGACTATCAATATTGGCCAAAGCGCTGATCGTTTCGAAGAGACCGGGATCGGGTTTGCTACATTACAGCGTGATAGGGGGTTCTCGCTTCGCGGTTTGGTGGCGAACGGGAGACTCTTACCCCTACATGTCCCATTGAGGGGTTGGTTGCGAGTCGAGAGGCTGGCCGTAAAAGCAAATTCGAGGTACCAATGTAAGCCACGGTGGGGCTGGGATGGTTGAAAAGCCTACCAGTTGAGGCCGTTGTCGATGGTTGAAAAGCCTAGACCGTTACACTTGGTATCAGAGCATAGGTTGGCGACAACCTAGGCTTTGGTGGGAAAATTACTCATTTTTAAATAGAGTCTGAAGTACTCTATAATGAGTTGAGTGTAATAATAGCTATGAGAGCGTACTTGTTAGTGGATATAAAATTGTTTTTGTACTGTGTTGACTTATCGATTGAGTGTTTATGAATTCTGGTCGGTGCGGGAAGTACAACCGTATCGATAGGGGTTTCTAAACTCTTAAACAAGATAAACCGACATAGTATTGTTTTTAAAGTGGGTAAATGAAATAATTTTACCCAAAATTTTATTTTGATATAAAAAGAAATAATTTTCTAAATTATTATATGTATTGGATGCTTGTTTGGTTGTTTCTTCTATAATCAAATAAGAAATTAAAACATGATCTAAAATTTGAAATGATATATATAAGAAAATAAGAAGTTAAAATATTAAAATGGTTTATAACCAAATGGAATTGACTGAATATGTTTTAAATAAGAAAAGTAAAAAAAAAAAATTTAAATTTGATTTAAACTAGAACTTTGACCCCGGAAATTTTGAAAGGGATTTCAAATGGAATTAAACAAAGTTTTGGGAGTTTGACTTTGTGGAAATGTTAGAAATGTTTTCAAAAGCATATGAAGGAATGGAGTATATTTTGGGAAAATATTTTTGAATAGAAATTGTTTTGAGGTGGATTTTGGAAGTGGAAAGCATTGAACTCACTTCAGTCGCTGGAAAATAATCCTGATGATGCTGGCCACATCATTAGAATTCATTTTCGAGTTTCTAAAGTGATGGATTGCTACCAAAATAGTTGGTTATGACATTGTTTGGACTTGTTGGGAAACAAGTGATTTTAGAATTTTCAAAGGAAAATTGTTTGGTAAAAGCAGTTTGTTTTGGAATTTGGTATTTGATTTGAATATCAAAAGAGAAATGTGTTGATTTATATTTCAAATTGGTTTTGAAATAAATCCGGGTAAATTGAAATTCTAGAAATTCTGTTAAAATAAAATGTAGAAATTGAAATAAATTAATTATAATCTTGAAAGCAGAGTTGATTTAAGTGAGGAAGGAAGGATGGAAATTTTCATCCTGAAATTAAAATTTAATGTGAGTATATTGAAGTGAATAGAAGTTGAATTTAATTTGGAATAAGTTAAGTAAAATTGGGAATTGGAATTAAATTGAGTTGGGTTCAATTGAAAAGTGAAATGACTTTGTAAATATGGGTCATTGTGTAATAAATTGTACTCATAAGCTATTGAGTGTTATACTTATAATCTAAAATTGTGAATATTCTTAAGAATTCAAGGATACAAATATATATAATTTGGGATTGTAATTATAAAATGGAAATGGGCCTAAATGAGCAATCCAAATCCTTGAATAAAAATGAAATTGAAGTTCTTTAATGGAAGCAATTGAATGGGTGGCAAATTCAAACTTAATCCTAAATGGAATGTAAAGTAAGATAAGGTAAAGTGAGATATGAAAGATGTGAATAAACTTAAAATGGTAAATGAGTTTTGAATTTATTTATGGAGGAATAAATTGAAGTGAAATTCAAAATTCAGTTGCATTATAAACAATATTGAATGGAATTCAATTCTTATTGAAGTGGTAAAAGAAGTGGGATAAATTTAATTTTTTGGCTAAATAAAATTTAGATGAACTTGAATTAATTCTGGAAAGGAATTAAAGTGAAAATGCATATATAATCTAGTTAACCTTGAATTAAATTTGGATAAGAATTTAATTAAATGGAAATTTAATTTAGTTGAAGTGATGTTGAATGAAGTAAATGTTTACTCTATTAAATCCAAATGATTGTTTGGAAATAAATCTTGTGTAAGCTAAATTAAATGGAATTTGTATTGCAATAAATAGAATTTTGATAGTTTGGTCAAAATTTAGAAAGTAGGGAAAAAATCCAGTTGTTGAATGAAATTTAATTTTGATAATAAATGTTGAGAGTGAGAATGAGTAATGTATTTAGCTTATAATAGTGATGGTTTGAATTGTAATAAAATTCAAATGAGTGAAATAATTTAAATGGTCTCTTTGTTAATAAAATAAATCTAAAATGGATTGGATAAATAAACAAAGAGCATTAAAGTCGTAAATAAATTGAAATTTGATTGAGTGAGGATCAATTGGAAATCAAATAAAATTGATATAAGAAGATGATGGAAATTTTGTGGAAGAACTTAAGTAACTTGGAGAAAACAAAATGGTTGTGGATGAGCTTTATTAAGTAAATCTGAATGAAATTTTTAGATAATAAAACTGAAAAACAAGTGAAATGAGTTTTAATTAATTATTGAGATGAAATAAGGATGTATGGGTTGTAAACAATCCAGAATGAACCAAATTAATATAAACTTGAATTTGGTTAATGGAAATAAAGATGTAAGGAAAATGTAATTTAACAATTGCATTGGGAAGAGAAAATATTTGGTTTGTGAACCTTGTAATGGAATAAAATTGATATGAATCCAAGTTGGAAATAATTTTAAATGGTTATAAGCTTAAGTGGCAATTGTTTTGCTTGAATGACATGGAAATTTGCATATATTTGCAATTGAGTGTTTAAAAGCAATTGGAATTGAATTGTGAATAAATTGATATGAATGGGAACCCAATTCAAAGAGTTTTGTATATGAATGCAAGTGAATTGGTTAAGAATAGCAAATGAAATTGATTTGAATCAATAGGAATGAATTGACCTCTTAATGAGTAATGTTTGCATATGAATGGAAATGGATCATAATTGAAATGCAAATGTTTCAAGTTTAAAATGAAATTTGATTGTAAATCAAATTTAGAATGTAAGTAAAATTAAAAGGTAAGAAGGCATATGTAATCATATTGAAGTGGAAATGAATTGGTTGAGATAAATATGAATTGTATGTAGTGAAATTGAATTTAAATCATTCAAGTGAAATAAAATGAGGTTAGACTTGAATAAGTAATTTGAATGTGATTGAAATCTTTGGATTGTTGAAATAAATAAGGTTAACATTGTTAATGATGAAGTTTGCTTGGTTTGGTTATGAAATGGATATGTTTGGCTTGCATTTACATTGGAAATGTTATTAAGATGCTCACATCTTTGAAACTGATGAGTTGCTTGAGTTTAGTACAGGTACGGGAGGCGTTCGAGAGAGTTGGAGCGCGTATATGCGTTATATTAGCCGCTCACTATTAAAATTTGCTAAGAGGTACGCCTACGCAAATATAATTGGGAAAATGATATATATATTGTGATATATTTTGGTTTCCGGCCATGTGAGCCGATGTATATATATTTGTGTATCCTGCGATATCGCAGAAGCTCCTCCGTGCAAAGGAGACTCCGCCAAAATTTTTCAGAAATTTTGGGAGTTAGAAAATTTTTGGGGTTTTTGGGAAAGTTTTCATAACTAGTAAAGTTATTTTGAAATAAAGTTAAAAGTAAAGCTTTTGGATTAGTGAAGCACTTGAGTTTGGGATTGGGCTAAAGGATTTTGGAAAGTGAATATAAGCTTTTAACTAAGCAAACTGGGTAAGTAAATGAAATCGGGAGTATTTTCTACCTTAGCAAATTTCGGGGACGAAATTTTTATAAGGGGGGAGGAATGTAACATCCCGTATTTTTAAGCCATTGAATGTGAACATTTAATTCATTTTAAATGTTCAATGTGGATCCTTAATTGATTTTGGAATAAATGGATTCGGGTTCAATCAATAGAATAAGCTATAATTTTTAATTATAGTAATTCTAGTTGGTTTTTAATAACGGGAAAATAATACTTAAATATTCGAAATTTGAGATAAAGGTAAATCTGGATGTAAATAGTGATAAAAATGGTTTTTGAAAGTTATTTTGAGTTATTTGAGTGGGAATAGCATGGTGGTAATTTTAGATGAATTTTCAAGTCAATAAATTATTATTTGGAATTTTATATTAATTTAAAAATGAATTTAATATTATTAAAATGCAATTTAATCAGATTTTAGTCTGGAATGAGCCAGAATGATTTTTAATGTGTTTATAAATTTTATATGATTTATTGTTGAGTAAATAAAATTTTAAAAGCGAAAATTTACGCGTTTTCGTAAATTCTGAAAATCGCCTGATTTAAGGGACGAGTTAAAATAGCCTTCCGGGGCACAGTCTCGGAATTCGACGAAACCAGTTCCATTGGATCCGTAATAGTTAGTTATTATCGGATTTAAATTTTCGTAGCAATCGGAGTTGTCGTGTGACCGTGGCAGCTCGAAACGCATCGAAATCGATTTAACCGATTTAATTTTAAATTGATCGTTTAATTCCGTATCTCGCGCATACGATCAAATTAGCTTACGAAATCTGTTCCATTGTGTCCGGAACATGGAAAAACTCCAGGATAGCCTGTCGGAACGTGAGAATTGAAGGTCGTTTGCATTAACTGTTAAATTGTGGAATTTTATAAATAAAATAATATTAAACTATTATATATATGTATTCTTTTCAAAACCCTAGCTTATTATAGCCGCCGCCGTTCATATTCAT
Organism: Allium fistulosum; assembly: GCA_030737815.1. NCBI lineage: Eukaryota > Viridiplantae > Streptophyta > Magnoliopsida > Asparagales > Amaryllidaceae > Allium > Allium fistulosum. The sequence goes on along the minus strand of CM060902.1, from coordinate 269,121,630 downwards.
TAAGGGCCGGTATTCATTTTCGTTCTCCCTCTAAAATCTCGAAATCCATACATCAATTCACGAAATTATCAACTAGAAAAGTGAAGAGGACCTCGAGATCTAAGCATCTAACGGTTGAAGTTGATTGTAGTGGATCGAAGAGGCCGGAATTTTGGCCGATAGGCCAACCGTTCGCGTACGTCGTTCGACGTGATGGTGGAACCGGGCGCCGCCGCGTTTGGGCCGGAGGTAGAGGGCGGAGCTGGCATTCGTTTGGGGGTGGTTTGATCGGAAATGGTGGAGTTTGGTGGTCGAGGTTCTTAGCCCTAGTCGACGTTTTGGGTTTGGTTGTCTTCGTGAGCACCTGTAGCAACTTCGCGTGGGAGAAGAACATCAGGAAGTGGGCCGCGTTTTCTTTGGTAATAATAAAAAAAAAAGAGAAATTTGTATTGAATTAAAATACAAAACTTGTAAAATTCATATCTATTTCATACGTATTCAGAATTCGACGATTTTGGATGCGTTGGAATCGCAGGAACGAGCACTACGTTGTGATGCAGTCCGGGAACCATTCCGGGCAAGTAGGAATTTGGGTTAAATCGGACGTCGTCCGGTTTAATTTAAAATTTCGAACGCTCGCCGAAACTCAAAGTGAGTTATTCTCACTCACATCTGGATGCTAGACATTATAAATAGTTGATATTTAAATATCTATGTGAATGGTTGATTATATCTGTGATTATCAGTCTGGTTGATATTTATATTGTGATGTGCTAATATTTGTGGATGCAGGGAGAAACAGGTTGGAGGGATCCAACTGGATTCCTCACAATTGTAGCAATTGTTTTATAATTGATAGTGATACCTGTTTATATGATGTGATTGATAAATCTGGAAATTTAGTTGTTCGGTGACATTGTTGTATAAAGTATAATCACAGAATTTAATTACGAATGGCTAAATTGTGTTTTTTACAAAATAAAATGAATTGTTAAATTTAGAATTTCAAAGAATAAAATTTGAAATCGGATTTGAAAGGAAAATGTAAATTGGGCCAAATTGGGATTTTGAATATAATGGGAAGTTTATGAAATGGGTAAATGGAAAGTATAGTTTTCTGGAAATTAAATTTATGAAATTATAAATTGTTTAAAATAACGATGTTTATTTTAATAATGACTGATGTTATCCGGAAATGTATTTCATTTGGAATTTATTTAAGTAAATGGTAGATATGGTTTTCAGTAAGAAATTCTCCGATATTGTTTATTTAAGAAAAATGATTTAAATGGTATATTTAAAAGTGAAATTCCGGATATGGGAAATTGGGTATGAACTCCGGATAAAGTCATAGTTAAATATGGGATTTGGGATTTATGTTGTAAAACATAATTGACTTAAAATAAATCAGTGGATTTATATGAAAGAGTACTTGGAAATGTTTTGAAACGGGAAAGTGTTTCCCTGGGAAAACCAAGTAAATGTTTTATAAAAGATTTTATTTAACGAAAGGTTAAGTTTTAAATCGTTTTAAAAAGTATTTTAAGAAATCGTTATTTTTAAAGGAATAAATTTATAATTTTTAATACCGAAATAATTTGGGAGTATATTAGCAATTATTTTACAAATGGATTTATTTAAAAGTTGGTTTTAGCTTAAGTTGTTAAAATTAGCATTTTTCTTCTTATAACGTTATTTTGAATTTAGTGAAACTAAAACCCTTATTTTTAATCAAAGTTTATGTGTTAATAACTAGTTTTTTTCACATATTTTAAATTTATATTTTGAGTAAATAAATAGAAGTAATTTTCATATTTTAAAGCATATTTCAGTATAAAGTATTTTAACTGTTTTAAATGCAAATTGTTTTATACTTGGTTATTCCCGATGGAAATAAAGGGTAAAAGATTTACCTTGTAAAGGAAGAGTGGAAATTGTTTTCAAATGAGTTTTGAAAATGTGAAAATATATCTTTGAAAGATATTAGAAGAAAATAAATAATATGGAGATTATTTATTGTGTGATGGATGTGTATGGATGTTTGTGAACATTAATTGATAGTTAAATCACCGACTATCAATATTGGCCAAAGCGCTGATCGTTTCGAAGAGACCGGGATCGAGTTTCCGTATACCGGGATTCTAGGTCTGGAGACTCGAAAACCACTTCGATCCGGTTTGTACGTTTCGTGTAACGTGTTCGGAGTCGAAGATGAAGCAGTGAAGAGCAAGGGCTAGTCGCTACTAATCCTGAGGATATTTCCAAAATGGATGTAGTAGGAATAGTGCCTTCGGTTCCGTTCGGACCCGGGACGGACTTATATGGACGAATGCTTTCGTGACATCGTCAGGTGGACGATGGGCATTCTAAGGGATATGTTCTCTAAAAGGTATCGTTTAGCCTCGAACCTCATCAACCGGGAATGACTGAAAATCAGGGGTTATGCAGCAAGGCTTCGTGGGTAGCTCCCACTGGAGGGTAAGGTCATCCCTGTCTAGATGTCCCTTTTTATTTCGGCTTAGTGGTGCGGTTGCTGATCCCAACCGTGGGGTGATTTTATTCGGGATCATCCAGTAAGGGATGGTTCCGGCCTTGTGTTGCAGGGGAGCGGGCGTACTCCTCGGTACTGTGATCTAGGCCACGTACTGTGACAGGTGGTACCCCAGTGCCTAGTCATTCGTTGGAAATCCATTCTCCCTATGTGCCTGTACGGTTTTGATTGTGCCCAACTATTGTTGAAATGTGAGATGCAAGCATTTCAGCTAGATTCTATTTTACTTTCTATAGACACTATTATAATATCAGAGGATTTTAATATAAAAGTGTTTTAGCTATCGTAAGGTAAAAACCCGACATGTTTATTTGTGGCGTGGTCTTACGAGATGCTTTTGTTTTTAAAGAATTTTGAAACTTTAATAATCAGTTTGGATGTATTTATGATGCGCTGGTATTCCAGACTGACTCGGGTGTTATTTTATTATAATGCTCGGGTCAGACCGAGTATATTTACAGGATAGGTTGCTATGGAGCTCAGGAGAGGAGCTGGAGTCCGAGACGTATTTCTCGTACTTGTATTATTCCGCTGCTGTGATTGTTGAGATTGTTTGACTGGTTATGATTGGTTGTATTGATATACTCTGATGATGATGTATTGTATATGAAAAGATATAGTTTTCATTTGTGTAAAGTTCTGTTCTATATATTATATTTTATTCCGCTGCGACTGTGAGGTTCTGATGTTGTTTAGTTCATTTTTCTTCTTCTTCTATCTTCTTTCTTATTCTCCTACAATCTGTCTTTTCCGGCATTCGATCGTTGGCATATTATACTGTTGAGTATTTTGTGTCGATTTTCGAGAGTCGAGAAGGGCGGGTCGTCACATTAAGTGATACGGATATTTATCATTTCAATCCGAATTTAAATATATACGGGTAGAATCAGTTCAACCCGTAATCCCAATTTCAATTCACATGAAAATCGCTTGGGTCTATCATTTCAACCCATAACGATTTTTCTCCTATTCTACAGTCCATTCGGGTATGTATCATTTCAACCCATAGTGAATTCTATACTAACAGGGAACTTGCAGAGTGATAACAGATAATATAAAATACAACAACAGGCATATATCATCAAATAACAATATAATAAGAACAACAGGATATGGTGTCATATCCCACAGGTGAACAGTTATAGATAACAGCATATATAACAACTTAAATAACTACAACAACATATTTCAATTGTTGTTTCAATAGAAATCGAATTTAATAAATAAAAGAACGTTAATCGTGAGTGATTGCTCACCTTTCGAGGGTAGAGAGAGTAGATAACACGACAAGCTACGAATTCCAAAGCAAAACTAGATTGGCACCAATTCGAAGGAAAAGCTGAGAGATAAGAATCGACGAAATCGAGTCAGAACAGGATTGATGAAGGTAAAAGGTATATATATATAACTATATAGAGTCAATATTTAATTTAAAACTTCTATAAAAATAGAGATCTATACATATCAATTTTATTAATTAGCTTCATACCATATATCTTTAAATACATACTTATGATATACATAAACAAGTCTATAACCTTCATATATGGTTATATACATATAGTCGAACATGTTGTATGCAACTGTATAACATATATATACATCTGTAAACAGTTAATAGTATCAGCCAAAAATATAATATAGCTACAACATATCTAAGGTCTAATATATTCTGACATGCTCATACCCGTAACAGTTGTTCGAGAATATTTTTATATGCAGACCTACACACTCACTTATTGAAATGCAATCATATCAGCAGATCATTTATACGAATAGCTTGTACCTACATACAGACATTATATATATAACAGATAGATATAAGACTACCTGTTATACTTAAAACAATTTTTTTTTATTTTTTATAAATCAATATAACTTATATACTTTATAATGTAAAAATTGTAATGACATATACTTACGTTTCAAAAGAAGAATAAACGGACCCAGATGTATATAATTAAAGTAAGTATTTAAACAACCTGGAAAAATATATATAGTTATACTTGAAAATACTTGAACAGGGCATGCGTAAGACAAGCTGTATGTATATACAGGTTAACCAAGCATATATTATTAATTATATACATAGTAGACTACTGAAATCCTATGTACTGTAATATATAGTTTATATCTTTTACTGTATGAACAGTTACTGTATGAACATAGCCTATATATATACAACTATATAACTTTTTGTATAACATATCTTATATAAACTGTATATACACTCTCCAAAAATGTTAATATAAACGTGAATATAACAATATATATATTTAAATAGTTTTATATAGTTTTAAGATATACATAACTTAACCCTGTACAATATAACCAAGGCAGAACACTGTCTTTATAAAATTATATACAAACATACCTATATATAAATAACCAGTAACTAACTTGCATATATCTCCAAACACAAAGCACATATACATCTTTACAAGACTTTACATTAGAACACCGACTGTATAAAAGTGACATAACGTATATATATATACTAATATAAATTATAACAGTAATTGAGACAAAATACAAACATTGATATCTTATTACTAAATGTACAGAGCATATACGAAACTTTTTATATGGATATAAATACTTAAACATAACAACACTTACATACTAACAGATAGTGCATCCAATATATATACTGTTACGACTTTATACATATATAACGAATGGTTTACCTACAAAATAAGGAAGGGCTAGGTGGCGAGCCTGGGAAAGGAGGAAGAGCATGGGTGGACGTGGAGCGAGTCAAGCGGGGTTTGGGTTCGAGCTTGGCAAGGTCGGTGGGGTTGAGGTGGCTCTTGGCATTTAGGCCGTGGAGGGGAAGAGGAGGCGATGGGTTTCCTGAGTGTTGTTCGGCGATGGAAGCTCGTGGCCGTGGGTGGTTGCGGTGTAGGTCTGAAGTGGAAGGCCTGATGTGTGAAGGTGATAGCGTGGGTGCTGTTGCTTTGGAGGGGAGATGAGAGAAGTAGAGACGAACGTGAGTAAGGAGAAGTGGAAGGGTAAAGGTCTCAGATGTAAAATAGAAGAGGGTTTGAGTAAAATGGAATGGATCCTGGGAGATAAAGTTATAAAGGATATGAACAGTTCAATTTATAAATGTAACGTAATTTTACAGAAATCCAAACGTACACAAAAAATGAGATGGTATGGCATGGCATCAATGCATTGAAAAGATGGAAAGGTAACAAATGCATTGAAAAGATGAAAAGGTAACAGCTCAAAATAAAAGACTCCAGCCGTTTGAAATCCAAATGGGCAACAAAAGTTGTAACGACCCGATATTTTCAACCATTCGCATCCATTATAAGTGTATAGGTAGACACTCATGCCGGAGTTGAATTGCTCAAAATACCGCGTTGTAATTAAAATTTGGCAAATCTCAGAATATACAGTAAATAAATATAATCACAGATCACAGACACAGAGTAAAATAATGCAGCGGAAGTAAAAGAAATAGTAGTTCATGAAGCTACTATCTAAATATGTCAGAGTTACATAAGATACAACAGAAGAAATAGAGTACAACAAAAGTCTCAATAAAATAACCAAGTACAAGCTGAGTAGAACAACGGAACTGGAATAGATAGGACATGACAAGCAGATAATCTCCAGCTATTCAAATCTCCAAGAGAGTGGAAATCCAAATCTGTGAATAACTCAGGCTGACCCGAGCGTAAAGCAAAACACAAAACACTCGAGTCAGGACAATATATACTTATATAATGTAAACCAACTCAAGTGAACTGTAATAAAGGTACAAGTAACTTAGAAGATGCTTGGGACCGCCCATCCTCTAAGGATCCGTTAAAATATCTACTATGTAGTAATATTCGCTATTATAATAGTGTCTAAATAAGTAAAGTATAATCATATCGGAAAATAGCGTTAAGTGGATGGAGAACCTTAACGCGGTCGGATCTTAAAATCATAATCGTAGTAAAGCTCGATATGGTAGGTGACACGGCACAACTAGGCAATGCCAGGGTAGATATACCAATTACGCACACGGACTGATGGATACGCATAGCAGCCACTACCGTTCCACCTCGAACAACATTCCCAAATCGGAGGATGGCCATCTAGTCAAATCACAAGTAAGAGTATAATATCGAAGAAATGTGTCCGAGAAGAGGTGCTACCTCACTGGTCCGAGATCGCTCCTGTTTTAGCCACCTTATGCCAACTCACGGGAGTTGGGTCCACGTAACATACCTTAAGAACGTCGCCACCATCCTACTTCATTCTGGAATCTCCACCGCGTACACGGTTGTCAAAGTGGTTTTCGGTATCGACAGAGAGTATGTCCATATCCGATCCCGGTCTCTTTGCTAACCAATCGTTATTATAACCCGTGGTTATAACTTTTAAAAATAGTTTATGTTTCAAATCAAAATACATCCTTTAAACCATTTCAAAATCATATCATTTATTTCAAACTAATACATACTTTCAAACCCAAAAAATATCTATTCAAAACCAATTCAAAAATATATCATTTCCATTTCAAAACCAATTCAATAATATATCATTTCAATAAAACCCAAATTTCAAAATCACTGAATATTTCCTTTAATTTATTAAACTTGAAATCTTCCTTTAAATTAACATAGCATTTTGGTAATGTAACCTTAAGTAATCATAGCATTTTTGGAATGTAATACTTTCCAATTTAACATTTTATATAATCAAAGTATTTATATACTTACAAATTTTTAACATGGTCATTTTATCATAGCCTTATACTTAAATAAACTTTGTTACTGTAATATCCAATTTAATGCTGAAATTCTTATGTTAAGTTAAGAGTACCTTATTAACTTACATTATCATTACAATAAAGAAACTTTATTATTTTAGTCATTAAAATGTGTCATTTACATAAATTAAAACTTACATATTAAATGTACTTTTTAACTTACATTTCTATTACAGTAAAGAGCATTTATCATTTAATCAATATTACACTAATTAAACTTACATTATCAAATGTACGTTTTAATTTACGTTTTATTACAAAAAGGGCATTTATTATTTTATTCAATATTACACTGATTAAGACTTACATGTTTCTTTCATTAATTAAGACTTTACATGTTTCTTTCATAATAAATTTCTTATAATAAAATCCAATTTTCAACAATTTACTTAATAAGTTTAAGTGTAAAAGTTTCCAATTCTTCACATTTCAACAAATAAACTTAACACTTCAAATTTAAATTACCATTTCACAAATTTAACTAAATTTCCAATTTTATTTAATTAACTTAAACTTTTAATTAAAACCAAATTTCACATTTCCAAGTCAAGTTATATTTTAAAAGATCACTTTTAAACATTCATTTATTTAACCACTTAAATTCATAGAAAAATCAATAATACTTTAATAAATCACTTAAATTCAAATTTAATCAAATTATCATATTTACCATTTCCAAATAAAATTTAATATCCATTTTATTTATATAACTTAAATATCATTTTTAACCAAAATTCCAAATTTCCAACTTAAGTTATATTTCAAAAATCCAGTTAAACCTTTCATTAATTACATTTTTAACACATAGAAAAAATCATAATTTCTTTATTTTAAAACATTTCAAAATCTATTTAAATCAAATTTCATAAATTTATAATTTTTAAAATACTTAAAAATATCCAAAACGCTTTATAAAATAACCACGGGTCTGTATATAATTTTCTAACTTAGGTCAAGTGATACGGATATGTATCATTTCAATCCGCAGTTAAAAAAGAAAAATCCGGGTTCTATCATTTCAAACCCGCAATCCCAAGTTAAAATAATTTAAATAAAAATCGTTCAGGCCTATCATTTCAGCCCATAACGATTTTTCCCTATTCTAAAGTCCGTTCGGGTATGTATCATTTCAACCCATAGTGATTCTAATCTACAGGGAACTTGCAGTGTGATAACAGATATAAATAACAGAATAACATTAAATAACAGTAACATATGATATAACAGATGTAATAACAGGTGTGAACATCATATGATAATAATATAAGCATATATAACATGATAATATATTTCTACAGGTTCGCAGGGTGTCAATTTACTAGTTATATAGGTACATATTGTCTGGTGAGAATAACTCACCGTTTTGTGCTGGAGACACAACGACGAATGCACGAATGAGATCCAAACAAGCACGATAACACGATTCAAATAAGAGTGGAGGAGCCAAAGTATCAAATCCCTTGAATACAAGTCAAACAAAACAATATAACAACGATGAGTTTCAAATCAGCTACGATCAAAACTACACTAGAATAGACTGCACAGAATCAAATAGAAATGCTTGCACTTGCTTTCTACCTCATATGCTTCAGCAATGGGCTGTAAAAGCACTGTAATGGAAGGGTTTTGGATCAGGTTTGGATCAGGTTTTGGGTTCAACAAGTCGTCCATACATAGGAAAAGATGATGCAAAGGTATGTGTGCATGGAACTACAACTATAGGGCAAACAAACATGATTTCATGCAACCAAAGGCCACGACCAAGGCAACCTTAGGCACGGCCAGATCTGTAGGGGGTTAGGTACAGGTGTGGTAGTGGGTTTCAGGTCGTCTATTGGTGGTGGAGGTGGAGTAGGTGGCGGCCAAAGCAAGATATGGAGGGTAGGTGATGATATGTGTGGTCTAGGCAATGTTTTAAGGAGTTTTGTGCAAGTTTTTGTGGGATTTTGGTCAAGGGAATGGTATGGCATGATCATGGCAGAGGATTAGGAGGTGGAGCTGCTGCAAATGATGGTGGAGAGGATGGTGGTGGTGGTGGTAGAGGCTAGGCCTAGCAAAACACAAGAAGGATCAATACAACAATCAATAGAAAAATCATAAAAACAAGAAGAAAGATGATAGAATTTACCAAATTTTTTGTAAAACAAATGGCCGTGAGTTTTTTTCTCAAGAAAGATGATAAAATTTTCGTGAGAAAGAGTGAGGAATGTGGCTGAAAGATGGAGTAAAGGTACAGCCAAAAATCAATAAAGAGGAGGTTGAGAAATGAAAGGTCGGTAGATAAAAGGACATTGGAGTTACAAGAGTTATAAAACCTTTCAAATTTCCACCATTTCTTTTTAAATTTTAAATACATGTAAAATATGTATAAATACAGATAAAACACGAAAATATAGTAAATAAACAAAAATAAATAAATAAATATTAATTAAATATAATTAAATTAAGAAAATAACAATGAAAATGTAAATTAGGCTTGAAAATTTGAAAATAAATGAAATGAACTTTGGGAAAATTGTATGTACATGAAAAATATTTATAAATAAAGATAAAAACATATAAAAAAATGCATACATAAAAATGAATAAATAAATTTTAATTAAATACAATTTAAATGAAGAAAATAGCAGAAAAATGGAAACTACCTTTAAAAATAGAAAATAAATTCAATGAGCTTTGGAAAAATTCAAACATCACTTTATAAATATTTAAAAGACAAAATATACATAAAATAACATATTAACACATATTAAAATAAAATATGACAAAGAAAAATATAATTTATACAATTTAAAATAACAAAATTGCAAAATAAACAATTTATACTCAAAATTGAAATGTACATATCTTTTGCAGTTTAACTCCGTTTTCAACGAAACGAAAAGCAGTATTTATGTTATTAAATCTATTTTCATAATAAAAGATAAAATTTATAATTTCAAATATTTAAAATTTAAATTTAAAAGTCAAAGTTTGACTATTTTAACCAAAATTCACTTTTTGGAAAATTATTCTATTCAGTCATATTTGTAATTCTAATCCATATCAAAATCAAAGTTTATATTTAAAATAACAAAATTTATTCTTTTTCATAAATAAAGCTTTTGAATCTGGAAAAATCAATTTAAAAATATTTGTAAAATACAGGGTTGTTACACTCTCCCTCACTCAAAGCTTTTCGTCCCCGAAAAGGAACGAGGTACGGGAAAGCACAGAAAAAGATAGAATGAAATAGAATTAAGACAAGATGATAAGAAGATTGGAATTACACCTGATAACTATTGTTATAGGTAAGTTTAACAAGATGGAGGTGATCAAATCAAGAATATAAGCACGAAAAAGATCCTCTAGAGTCTGAATCACCCCTTTCACTTGACCGACGGTCTATGAATGGAAAAACAGTGTTCAGATCCAGATGAGTAACAAAGATTTCAAAGATTATAAAAAGATGTCTAAACAGACTGGTATAAGCAATAGCCTTCCCATTCTGTAACAAGATAAGAGAAATAAGGACAACCAAAAGATAGTTTGAAAAAAAAACAAAATAAGATAATAAATGTGAAACAATAACGCTTTGAAATCATAACAAATTAGAGATGTTTATCATTTGGAAATCATACTACTAAAATCATAACACTTTGGAAATGTAATTCTAAAAAAAAACATAATACTTAGAAAATCATAACACCTTTTAAAATAATCTTTATTTAAACCATTTTAATTCAAGGTCAAATAATATTCATTTTAAAGTTGTAACATTTCTAAGTTCATTCAATTATAAAACTTCCAAAACATTGTATTTTCAAAACAGCAGCACTTATAAAATGCTACAGTAGATATATTAATATTTCAAATCAGTTTTATTCTAGAATATTCATTTGGATATCATTTAACTTATGACTTATTAAAACAAACTTTTATGAATGGAATATCCAAATTAAACTATACTTCGTTTATTAAGTCAAAAGCTCACTATTTTACTTAGCTCTTCATTTAACAAATAACCTAACACTTTATTTAAAATGCCCATTTCATAAATAGATATTCCTTCAATAAGTTACACTTAAAATTTCCATTTGAAAACCAAATTCTCAATTATCAAATTTAGTGATGTTAAAATACATTATAACTATCATAATTATCCATTTTTCAAGACATATCAATTTCATAAATAAAATATTTATCATAGAAAATACAACAATCAAATTTCTTTACACATTTATTCATTTAGACATCAATTAAACTATGAATTCAAGTTAAATAAACTTTATTACAAAATGTCCAATTCCAATGTATTTTATTTTATCTATTCAAAGATACATTATTTATTATACAACATATTCATTTCAAGAAATAACCATTATTAAAATTCCTAGGTTAGACTTAAGGTTCCATATTAAATCAAATTTGATTATCAAGTTATTTAAATAAATTCTCTTTAAATTCCTTTTTCACTATTTACCTCTGTAAATCTTTTATAACTAAAATTTAGGTGTATAAAATTTATTATAACCACTCAAATTTTATTTAAAAAATCCTTTTTATATTGTATATTATCCAATTACATTGTTAACTTCAAAAAAAATTTAAGGTAAGTTATATTTGAATGCAATTGTATTATACAAATAAAACTTTCCAATTCAATTATCTCAAGTTTGAATCATTTATCCAAATTTTTTATTTTTTTCTTCTTATAATTGAAATTATTCTTCAAGATAAAATTTAAGAATTTGAATCTTCGAACATCTTCAAACCATTTGGAGATAAGTAATTATATATACATAATATGTTAAATCAAATTTAAATCATATATCTATATATATATATTATAATCCAGTCATATTTTAGAAATTCAAATCAATTAGATTTTCCAAAACAAAGCTGTAGCAAGACTACAGAATGGTTTCTTCACTTCGAAACTCGAAAATGAACGTCGATGATGCTGCAGTCATCACCGAAATTATTTTCCAGTGACAAAGAGAAGAGCACTAAATTTTTAAACTTTAAAATCCTTTAGAGACAAATTTTTATTCAAAATACTTTAAATAATATCCTTTTAAAAATTTTAAACACAAGGTTTGAAACCATTGGAAATTAAATTCTTTAACTTTCTTGTTTTAAATTCATTTCAGTTCCCAAATAAATTTATAAACAACTATTTATAAATTCATTTGTAGAACAATAAATGATAAATCAAGTATTATCATTTCAAATTATCAATTTAAATCAATTTATTAAGTTCCATAAAATTATATATCCAAATTTATTTCATAAACCAAATTTTAAAATAATATTGTGTCAGTTTGTTCTGTCAAAGTGTTTTAGAAATCCTATCGATAGCGTTGATCAGACGAATCAATCGGAAACCCAAATCAACATCAACAACTCAAACAACACAATATAAAACAAAACATTAATTTACAAGTACAGTTCAAAATGTTTGGAAGATAGATTGGAACAAAAGACAAGATGATTAAACAGAGTAGAGAGATGGGTAAGCTTAGATAAATCGCGGACAACCTTAACCGGGTCAACCGTGACTTAATGGATAAGATCAAATGTGGATTTTCTGGGGTAAATCTACCTTCGATCTCAAGAGATAGAGTTTGGAATAATAAAAGATATTAGAATCTAAACCAAGGATAAATATAAATCTCTGGTTAATCGATGCTGATTGTAAAGGATTTTCACCCCTTTACAAGAAAATTAGAATATTGGCGAGAACGCCAATTTACTATAAAGATCATTCGAAGTGGGGTTATGTGATACTCCAAAATCAAAAGAAGATGAATAGTGAGGGACAAGAATGAATTTTGGAACCGCAGGGAACGTTCCAAAAATTCAAAGGAATTTTGAATCAAGAGGAAAAGATTCAAACTCGAACGAAAGTGATTCTGTAAATAAATCTACTCCATATGCTGAGTTTTGCCTCAAAGCCAAAGCTCTGATACCAACTGTAACGACCCGATATTTTCAACCATTCGCATCCATTATAAGTGTATAGGTAGACACTCATGCCGGAGTTGAATTGCTCAAAATACCGCGTTGTAATTAAAATTTGGCAAATCTCAGAATATACAGTAAATAAATATAATCACAGATCACAGACACAGAGTAAAATAATGCAGCGGAAGTAAAAGAAATAGTAGTTCATGAAGCTACTATCTAAATATGTCAGAGTTACATAAGATACAACAGAAGAAATAGAGTACAACAAAAGTCTCAATAAAATAACCAAGTACAAGCTGAGTAGAACAACGGAACTGGAATAGATAGGACATGACAAGCAGATAATCTCCAGCGATTCAAATCTCCAAGAGAGTGGAAATCCAAATCTGTGAATAACTCAGGCTGACCCGAGCGTAAAGCAAAACACAAAACACTCGAGTCAGGACAATATATACTTATATAATGTAAACCAACTCAAGTGAACTGTAATAAAGGTACAAGTAACTTAGAAGATGCTTGGGACCGCCCATCCTCTAAGGATCCGTTAAAATATCTACTATGTAGTAATATTCGCTATTATAATAGTGTCTAAATAAGTAAAGTATAATCATATCGGAAAATAGCGTTAAGGGGATGGAGAACCTTAACGCGGTCGGATCTTAAAATCATAATCGTAGTAAAGCTCGATATGGTAGGTGACACGGCACAACTAGGCAATGCCAGGGTAGATATACCAATTACGCACACGGACTGATGGATACGCATAGCAGTCACTACCGTTCCACCTCGAACAACATTCCCAAATCGGAGGATGGCCATCTAGTCAAATCACAAGTAAGAGTATAATATCGAAGAAATGTGTCCGAGAAGAGGTGCTACCTCACTGGTCCGAGATCGCTCCTGTTTTAGCCACCTTATGCCAACTCACGGGAGTTGGGTCCACGTAACATACCTTAAGAACGTCGCCACCATCCTACTTCATTCTGGAATCTCCACCGCGTACACGGTTGTCAAAGTGGTTTTCGGTATCGACAGAGAGTATGTCCATATCCGATCCCGGTCTCTTTGCCAACCAATCGTTATTATAACCCGTGGTTATAACTTTTAAAAATAGTTTATGTTTCAAATCAAAATACATCCTTTAAACCATTTCAAAATCATATCATTTATTTCAAACTAATACATACTTTCAAACCCAAAAAATATCTATTCAAAACCAATTCAAAAATATATCATTTCCATTTCAAAACCAATTCAATAATATATCATTTCAATAAAACCCAAATTTCAAAATCACTGAATATTTCCTTTAATTTATTAAACTTGAAATCTTCCTTTAAATTAACATAGCGTTTTGGTAATGTAACCTTAAGTAATCATAGCATTTTTGGAATGTAATACTTTCCAATTTAACATTTTATATAATCAAAGTATTTATATACTTACAAATTTTTAACATGGTCATTTTATCATAGCCTTATACTTAAATAAACTTTGTTACTGTAATATCCAATTTAATGCTGAAATTCTTATGTTAAGTTAAGAGTACCTTATTAACTTACATTATCATTACAATAAAGAAACTTTATTATTTTAGTCATTAAAATGTGTCATTTACATAAATTAAAACTTACATATTAAATGTACTTTTTAACTTACATTTCTATTACAGTAAAGAGCATTTATCATTTAATCAATATTACACTAATTAAACTTACATTATCAAATGTACGTTTTAATTTACGTTTTATTACAAAAAGGGCATTTATTATTTTATTCAATATTACACTGATTAAGACTTACATGTTTCTTTCATTAATTAAGACTTTACATGTTTCTTTCATAATAAATTTCTTATAATAAAATCCAATTTTCAACAATTTACTTAATAAGTTTAAGTGTAAAAGTTTCCAATTCTTCACATTTCAACAAATAAACTTAACACTTCAAATTTAAATTACCATTTCACAAATTTAACTAAATTTCCAATTTTATTTAATTAACTTAAACTTTTAATTAAAACCAAATTTCACATTTCCAAGTCAAGTTATATTTTAAAAGATCACTTTTAAACATTCATTTATTTAACCACTTAAATTCATAGAAAAATCAATAATACTTTAATAAATCACTTAAATTCAAATTTAATCAAATTATCATATTTACCATTTCCAAATAAAATTTAATATCCATTTTATTTATATAACTTAAATATCATTTTTAACCAAAATTCCAAATTTCCAACTTAAGTTATATTTCAAAAATCCAGTTAAACCTTTCATTAATTACATTTTTAACACATAGAAAAAATCATAATTTCTTTATTTTAAAACATTTCAAAATCTATTTAAATCAAATTTCATAAATTTATAATTTTTAAAATACTTAAAAATATCCAAAACGCTTTATAAAATAACCACGGGTCTGTATATAATTTTCTAACTTAGGTCAAGTGATACGGATATGTATCATTTCAATCCGCAGTTAAAAAAGAAAAATCCGGGTTCTATCATTTCAAACCCGCAATCCCAAGTTAAAATAATTTAAATAAAAATCGTTCAGGCCTATCATTTCAGCCCATAACGATTTTTCCCTATTCTAAAGTCCGTTCGGGTATGTATCATTTCAACCCATAGTGATTCTAATCTACAGGGAACTTGCAGTGTGATAACAGATATAAATAACAGAATAACATTAAATAATAGTAACATATGATATAACAGATGTAATAACAGGTGTGAACATCATATGATAATAATATAAGCATATATAACATGATAATATATTTCTACAGGTTCGCAGGGTGTCAATTTACTAGTTATATAGGTACATATTGTCTGGTGAGAATAACTCACCGTTTTGTGCTGGAGACACAACGACGAATGCACGAATGAGATCCAAACAAGCACGATAACACGATTCAAATAAGAGTGGAGGAGCCAAAGTATCAAATCCCTTGAATACAAGTCAAACAAAACAATATAACAACGATGAGTTTCAAATCAGCTACGATCAAAACTACACTAGAATAGACTGCACAGAATCAAATAGAAATGCTTGCACTTGCTTTCTACCTCATATGCTTCAGCAATGGGCTGTAAAAGCACTGTAATGGAAGGGTTTTGGATCAGGTTTGGATCAGGTTTTGGGTTCAACAAGTCGTCCATAGATAGGAAAAGATGATGCAAAGGTATGTGTGCATGGAACTACAACTATAGGGCAAACAAACATGATTTCATGCAACCAAAGGCCACGACCAAGGCAACCTTAGGCACGGCCAGATCTGTAGGGGGTTAGGTACAGGTGTGGTAGTGGGTTTCAGGTCGTCTATTGGTGGTGGAGGTGGAGTAGGTGGCGGCCAAAGCAAGATATGGAGGGTAGGTGATGATATGTGTGGTCTAGGCAATGTTTTAAGGAGTTTTGTGCAAGTTTTTGTGGGATTTTGGTCAAGGGAATGGTATGGCATGATCATGGCAGAGGATTAGGAGGAGGAGCTTCTGCAAATGATGGTGGAGAGGATGGTGGTGGTGGTGGTAGAGGCTAGGCCTAGCAAAACACAAGAAGGATCAATACAACAATCAATAGAAAAATCATAAAAACAAGAAGAAAGATGATAGAATTTACCAAATTTTTTGTAAAACAAATGGCCGTGAGTTTTTTTCTCAAGAAAGATGATAAAATTTTCGTGAGAAAGAGTGAGGAATGTGGCTGAAAGATGGAGTAAAGGTACGGCCAAAAATCAATAAAGAGGAGGTTGAGAAATGAAAGGTCGGTAGATAAAAGGACATTGGAGTTACAAGAGTTATAAAACCTTTCAAATTTCCACCATTTCTTTTTAAATTTTAAATACATGTAAAATATGTATAAATACAGATAAAACACGAAAATATAGTAAATAAACAAAAATAAATAAATAAATATTAATTAAATATAATTAAATTAAGAAAATAACAATGAAAATGTAAATTAGGCTTGAAAATTTGAAAATAAATGAAATGAACTTTGGGAAAATTGTATGTACATGAAAAATATTTATAAATAAAGATAAAAACATATAAAAAAATGCATACATAAAAATGAATAAATAAATTTTAATTAAATACAATTTAAATGAAGAAAATAGCAGAAAAATGGAAACTACCTTTAAAAATAGAAAATAAATTCAATGAGCTTTGGAAAAATTCAAACATCACTTTATAAATATTTAAAAGACAAAATATACATAAAATAACATATTAACACATATTAAAATAAAATATGACAAAGAAAAATATAATTTATACAATTTAAAATAACAAAATTGCAAAATAAACAATTTATACTCAAAATTGAAATGTACATATCTTTTGCAGTTTAACTCCGTTTTCAACGAAACGAAAAGCAGTATTTATGTTATTAAATCTATTTTCATAATAAAAGATAAAATTTATAATTTCAAATATTTAAAATTTAAATTTAAAAGTCAAAGTTTGACTATTTTAACCAAAATTCACTTTTTGGAAAATTATTCTATTCAGTCATATTTGTAATTCTAATCCATATCAAAATCAAAGTTTATATTTAAAATAACAAAATTTATTCTTTTTCATAAATAAAGCTTTTGAATCTGGAAAAATCAATTTAAAAATATTTGTAAAATACAGGGTTGTTACAAAAGTGGTACCGCTATGAAGAGCTGTTTATAGTCTCCGTTGCATACCGGACCTCAAAATATAGAATTAAATATACCGTAGAGACCAGCGCGACGAGACGATCAAAACGGTATATAGATATTGGCGGTATGATCATCCGATCAAAAGTCGATAATCGGTACCGGAAATGCTGCTATTTTGCCAGAATTACGATAAACGGAGCAGTAGAAGTCCAAATTTGGAAAAACGAATTTCGCAGTCTGATTCAGAATGATCTGAATAAATTTTCTCCTGTTGACATATTTTGGTTTCGGAAAACTTTTAAATTCACTGTTATTAACCGGTTTGATTTGAAATGAAATTTCACAGGAAAATAAACTCCAATATTATCAAATGAAAATTTTCCAGTTGCTATATTAAAGTAGACGTATTCCAAATAATAAATTTTTAATTTCAAATTTTATTGTTTAAAATTTCACAAATTTCCAGTTAAATATACTTTTAAAACCATTAAATTTTGCGGGTCGTTACACTCTCCCCCACTTAAAACTTTTCGTCCCCGAAAAGGAAGGAGGTAGAAGAATAGAAACAACCAGACAGAAAAGATAGATTGAAAGTCAAGATTAAACAATTAATTTAAACTATATAAATTTTACTTAAAATTTGAAAACTTCATTTGCAATTCAATTATCTTATATACTTTAAAACCTTTCAAAAAATCCATTTTCAAAATTTCTTGCTTCCTTTATAAATACCATTTATGTTTAAATGACACCTTTATAAATGTATGAAAATCATTTGAAAACAATTATTTACATTATTACTTATATTTACAAAGAAGCTAATTGAAAACATTAAATCTGTGATATCCCGGAAATTTGGCAATATCAATTTAATAATCTTTATTAATAATTAAATTGATTTGATGATTTTATTTTATAAAATTGACAAGTTTATTCATTTTAAAAGGCTAATAATATTTTAATTGGCAATATGTATTAATATCTTTTCTAACAATTTAAAATTGGGAAGATTTATCTTTCTAAATCTAATATAAGTGTTTATATTTATAATGTATATATATAGGTATATATATTATAAATAAGGAGTTTTTAATTTAATAAAAGGATAAGTTATCAAATTATAATATATATGTATATATATATAGTTATTTGAAGTTATGTTATAAAATTCAATAAAGTATTTATCAAAACTAATGTTAAAAGTATTTTACATTTAGAATATATATATATATATATTTGTATATTGAAATGGAAAGGTAATGACTTGAATTTAATAAAGGTGTTTTCAAACTTTAAATATATATATAATTTGTAATTTGGAAATTTTAATTTAGCATAATACTTTTCAAAATGATATTTGAGATTTAAATTAAGAAGTTCATTGGTTTTAAGATTTTTTCATTTTTAAAATTCAAACATAAGTCAAAATAGGTTTGTGAAAATATATATAGAGTTAAACTCAATTTCTCAAGCATATAAAAATATGTTATAAATAATTTATCAAAACATAAGTTGTTTTAAATAATAGTTTTTCACATTTGTATATTTATTAAAATCTAGAAGCTTATTTATAAAAAGATAAATACATTTTTATATACATGTAAATATTTCTTAAATACATATAAATGACTTAAATAAATTAATTAAAACAAGATTTACACTTGTAAGCATATAAAGGTAGTTTAGAGACATTTGTAAATTTAAATGTATAGGTGTAAGCAAATTAACTCTTAAGAAGGACAAATGTCAATATTCTTCTTAATAATTAAAATAAATAAATCAAAATTTAAAGAAGAAAGATTTTTACTATCAGCTGAACTATTCTTTTCTCTACTAAAAAACTAAATTCGAATCTAATCAAATAAAAGTCTGGAAATCAAAATTTAAAGAAAAAGAAAAACTGGGAATCAAATGCAAAGAAGCAAAATAAAATCTGGAATTCAAATGCAAATCAAAAGAAAATGGAGGCAATTCAATAAGCAGCTTCAAATCTTCAATTGAATCTGAAGACATGCAATCAGAGGAATTAATCAAACAGCAAAGTTTCAAATTCAACTAAGCAAAAGAAAAAGCAAGTTTAAAACCAAACATCAGTCTGGAAAACAAGCCTGGAACAAATCTGTTCTCTGTTCAAAGTTTATGGTGAGTAAATATTATTTTAAAAACAGATCTATGTTTTGTTTATGTGATGATTTATCATCTGAAATGTTGAAATGAATGCATGTTTGTATATTAGTTTTGAAATGCCTGTATGCATGCCTGTATAGTTACATTTGAATGCCTGTGAAGTTTTCATAATCTCTGTGTAATAATAGCAGTATTCATTTCATAATAAAATCAATAACTCGAAGTTGATTTTGAATTGGTTAATGATTTATAAATAGGAGTTGTTTACAATCAGATAATCTATCAACTAAAAATAATTACAGGATTTAAAAGTGAATAATTGACTCTGAAATTTTGAGTTTACTGTAAATTTTCAATTTGGGTCAAAAATTTATTAAATCGAATTTGAGTTTGAATTACATGTTTGAATTCGTGAGTGGAAACCATGAATTTTAGTGTATATATCAAGATTTTTAGATTGGTAATTGAAGAGGATTTTGGGATTTTCTATTTTGGGGATTTTGGTCGATCGGTGGCGAATGGGGATGATCTGGGTGCCGTGGATTAACTCGAAGGTAGAGGGGATGGAGTAGATCATAGGAAAAATAGAGTTGGAATTTATTGATGTGGGGGTTGGCTGGAAATCGAGAAGATAGGGTTTAAGACACTGTTTTTTTTTCGTTGATGTTCATACGAGTCTCGAGACGTCGAGAGATGGTCGGAATCAATCGCGTGGTGACTGGTGGTTGCTGGTAGACGAGGCGAAGCGATGGTGAGGATCGCGTGGTGTCTCGAGGTAGGGATCACCGGCGGTGGTCGTTTTCTGGTGATGGTGTTCTTCGAGCTGATGGGTTAAATGGTCGATGTTGATTCTCGTTCGAATCAAGGAGAAATGAGGGGTCGATCGTGATGTCGTGGTGAAGTCTGACTTGTCGGAGGCCAGGCGTAGTTCGTCGTCGATCAGCAAAGGGTGTGCACATGCACAAGCACGATCGCGTGCATCTGGGTATATGGGTTTGGAGAAGAAATAGTTTTCTCGGGTTTTCGTTCGAGTATTCTCGAGTTTTACTCGAAGTGGGTTGGAATGGGAATGACTCAAGAGTTGCTTCGAGTTTTTGATGATTTTACTCGGGTTTGAGTGGGAACAGCCTTAAAGTTTTAAAGGAAATGATTTTAAGTTTTAAAACAAAAGGATTTTGTAATTGAAATGTTTCCGTGTTTTAAAATCAAGGTAAACAAAGATTTTAATTTTTTTAACTAAATTGTTTTTCAAAAAAAAAAAAAATAAATAATATAAGTTTAAATAAGTTTTTATATTAAGTAAATAAGTTTTTAAAAAGGTTGAATAAGTGGGTATTAATAAATGAGGTTTGTTTAAAATTTATTAAATAACTTTGGAAAGTTTATTTAAGATTTTAAAGGTTAAATTAGAATGTTTGAATTGTTTAGTTATAATTGATTTTCTAAAGTATTTTATTCTAAATAAAGTTTAAAGATTTAGATTGGGTAATAAATTAAAATAAGAGTTTATCTTAAGTAATTAAGAGTTTGATAAATTAAAGATAATTAGGATGTGAAGATAATTAAATTGCTGGTCAATTTAATTTATTAAATTAAGATAATTGTTTTCTTAATTAAGATCTTTTAAATATAAGAAGTTAAGAAATTATTTAATTTAATTTAAATAATTAGTTAAATAATTAACTAAGTAATTAATTAGTGATTAATTAGAGATAATCACTTATAAATTTAATTAAGTATAATTACTTGATGAAGTAATTAAGGAATGGGTACTGGATGTAATTAAGTAAAAGGAAATTATTTAATAAAGTAATTAGAGAATAATTATTTTATTGAGGTAATTAAATATAAGTGATTAAGAGTTAATTACTTAGTGTCATTAATTAAATAATTTATTTAATAAAGTTAATTAAAATATTAAGATTAATTAATAAAGTAATTAATTAATTGTTAAGATAATTAATTAAAAAGTAATTAATTAAAAGGAAGTAATTAAGGGAAGTTAATTACTGATAAGATTAATCAAGGTGATTAATAATTGTGGTTTAATTAAGGTTAATTACTTAATGTAATTAATAAAATAATTAAAGATGGTAATTAGGGATCATTAGTTTATAATTAATTAATGATGTAATTAAGAGTTGATTAATTAAGATTAATTAATCAAATGATAAATGATTATAACTAATTAATTGTAATTAATTAAGGATTAAAGTAATTAATTTATAATTAATTAATTAATGAAGTAATTAAAGGTTAATTACTGTATTTGGTTAAGGATAATTAATTTGTGAAATTAATTAAGATAATTACTTAAATGTAATTAAAGTATAATTAATCAAGGTGATTAATTAAAGTGGATAATTAGAGAAAGATTAATTAATTTATTTGTAATTAATTAATGATTATATAAGTAAGATTTATAATGAAGTAATTAATTTAATTTACTTTAAATTAATTAAGAGATGAAGTAATTAATTTAATTCACTTTAAATTAATTAAAGATAGAGATAGTTAATTTAATTCATTTTAAATTAATTATGTTATGATTAAGTAAATCATTTCTTATATAAGAATGGATGACATTGATTTGTCTTGAATGGATGTAATCTCAGTAATGAGATAAGATGATATGTGGTATGAATGCTTGGTTGCATTATGATGGTAATATAGATTAACTATTGTGATGTTGATATGGATTACCTATTTGGTTATGAATCATCTGTTTAAATGATAATGTGATTATCAATTGTGACTTGTGAATTATCTATCTGTATAGATAAGTTAAATTGTTTAAACCTTTAAACAACTTGGCCTTAAAAGATACGTTTTGGATTTCGATGAGACCGGGATCGGGTTTCCGTATACCGGTATTCCAGGTCTGGAGACCCGAATACCACATCGATCCAAATTAACGATAGGTCGTGAATCTCAAGTGAAGATGAAGATTCAGAGTGCAAGGGTTATTGTCGTTAACTCTGAGGGTGATTCCAAAACGAGTGTAACGAGATAATGCCTTCGGTTTCGTTCGAACCCGGAACGAACTTGTATGGATTGAATACTTTCAGCACATCGTCAGGCGGACGATGAGTATTCTAAGTGATATGTTCTGATTAAAGGTAATCGTAACCTCAAGCCTCATCAACCGGGAATGGCTAAAACAGGGGAGGTGCAGCAAGGCTTCGTGGGTAGCGCCCACTGAGAGCAAGATAGATCCCTGTCTAGAGGTCCCTTTCTATATTTCGGCTTAGTGGGTAGTTGGAACTGCAGCCAACTACGGGGTTGTCTTGTTCGGGATTATCCAGTAAGGGATGGTTCCGGCTTTGTGTTGCAGGGGAGCGGGCGTACTCCTCGGTACGGTGATCTAGGCCACGTACTGTGACGGGCGGT
Source organism: Allium fistulosum (assembly GCA_030737815.1). NCBI lineage: Eukaryota > Viridiplantae > Streptophyta > Magnoliopsida > Asparagales > Amaryllidaceae > Allium > Allium fistulosum. The sequence goes on along the minus strand of CM060902.1, from coordinate 269,098,212 downwards.
ACCCCAGTAGCCCGGCCATTGTATGGAATCCAAACTCCAATAAGTGCCGTACGCATTAGTTGTGCCCAACTATGTTGGAATGTGAGATGTAAGCATTTCAGCTATTTCTGTATTTTACTTGAAAACCCTAGACCCTATTATAATATAACTGGATTTCCTATCAAATGATTTGGTTAGCATAAGGTAAAAACTTTTCCATGTTTATGTGTGGGAAGTCTTACGTGATACCTTTGTTTTCAAAAGGTTTTGAAGTTAAACAATTTTAACCCGTTTACTCACACCAGACCCATGTCTGACCCAAGTGTTTATTTTCTGTTTTATTAAACCTTGGGTACTCAATTTTTACGAGTAGTCAAGGGATTCAGGTTAGTCTTGACGAATACTGGAGGAGCTGAGGAGCAGGAGGCTTCAGCGAGTAGATATATAGAGTTTCCGCTGTGTTTGTATTAGTCTGTATTGTACTGGTATATTTGTGTTGTATAATAGACAGAAGTTTATAACTGTCTATTCTGTGATGTATAAATTGTGTACTCTGATGTATATGATACTATGTAATATCTTATGTGATAATATATTTCTCGTTCCGCTGTGAGATTTCTGATGTATTGTTGTTCTCTTTTCTTTTCTTTTCTTCTTCTATCCCTTTCTTTCTTCATAACGATGCGTCTTTCTGGGCAAAGAAAGTCGGGTCGTTACATTTGGTATCAGAGCGGTAGGTTGAGTGAATACCTAGGCTCTGGAGTGGTGTCTATCTTGAGAGCGCGTATTTGTAATTTTTATATAACTATATATATATATTTATTCTACCTATTTATTGGGTTACCTGTTCGGGTTTTCCAATATGAGTTATAAAGGTAGATAAGATGGTAGTGTGTGTAACACAATTACCAATAGTTAGAGTCTGAGTGTTGAGGTTGGAAGTGTATCTGTCGAGACTGTAGACCTAATACTGTCTCGAGTGAGCTTTGTTGTGGTGTAAAGATTTCATCGATCTCTGAAGGAAACCTGTTAAGGTTCGGAGTTTATCTTTGAAATTGGATGAGCAAAAGCGAATGATGGTATCTTGGTAACTTGTGGAAGAAGTAGCTGTGTGGTGAGACGCAGTGACTATGGATGTTTCCGAAGATGTTTCTTTTGGAGCAAGTTTTAGGAAGTATATCTGCTTCGGTGTTGTGGCTGGGTCCAGCGGGGTGTTTATGTTTGATTTGAGGTCCGAGTTTCTCGAAGAGTTTTGGATTAGGAAGTCTTTGGCGTCAGTGTCAGCGGTGCAACTCGGAAGTGTTCTGTGTTGGCAGGAAGTTTTCTAGCTGAGCAGTTTTTCTAGAGGAGGAATCCAAAAGCAGCAGAGTGGATCCATTTCTTCGATGAATTGGATAGTTAAGTATGAGCTGTTCTAATTTGAGAAGAGAGAACAGTATCTGTGGAAGTTAGGTCGAGTTGATCGCAAAAGAGACTTGCGATTGTTCGAGTGTTCTCATGGGTTATTGGAGATTGAGATTCCGTATCAACTTGATTAGTGGAGTTACCGGAAGTTCAGCTTAGTAGAAGGATGTCTTCTAGAGAAGAATTTGGTGAAGCAGCTTAGGATTTTTTTGAGAGGGATTGATCAGTCCTAATTTTCTGGAGGGAATTCTTCTATGTTTTGACCAAGTGGAGTGGTTCACTAAGATTTTATGGTATGGTGAACTGTGGATGATCAAGTTTGTGCTCGAGTTTCTTTGACAGCATTCTCATCTATTCAAGATCAGAGTTGTGCAGCGGAAGCAAGATAGCAGCTATTCTAGAGTGGAAGCAACCAGAAGTTGTAATTTTCTTGGAGTAAAGGATTTCTATAGGAAATTCAAGTATATCTCTAAGTATGAAGGATTTTTCAGGATTTGGAGGTAAGGTTGTCAAGTGCAACTGTTTGGCTATTTCAGATAGGAGAAGTAGTTCGAAGTGCTCTAATGATTGTGGAGTAGAGTTGTGTTCTGGATTTTGGCGTATTTTTGGAAACCATTTTGTTGAGTAGGATCAGGAAATTGGTTTGATGTTGGTCTAGATTATTTCAAGAAGCATCAGCAAGGGTTAAGCTGATCAGGAAGGATCTGTAGACAGCCCAGGATCGTCTGAAGATTTTTGTGGATAAGAGACGGAGGAATTTTGAATTCGAAGTTGGAGACTTCGTTGTTGTTGAAGTTTCTCTGATAAAAAGGGAACTATAAGATTGGGTAAGTCTGGGAAGTCAGCTCCGAGTTATTTTGGATCTCTTCTGTATGCTGATTTGGATAAGTGCTTTGATCTACTGGATTGAATTGTCAGTTTGGATAACTGGAATTCATTTTGTTTCACGTATCTCTGAGAGAGTACGTATTTGATCTATCTCTGGTTGTGGAACCAGCAGTTCTGGAGGATTTGGTTGTTGAGTCAGACTCGTCTGTAGTCTGATATCTTGTTTAGTTCTGTAGATCTAGATAAGTAGAAGCTTTATAGCTTAGTAGTTTTGATTGTTTGTAGAGCGAGTATCCCGGTATATATATATACACTTGGGGAAACTCGAGGAAATTCTATCTAGAATTTTGTCTGGATAGTTAAAATTGTTTGATTAGATTAAATGGTTGCTATGATTGATAGTGTATGATTGATGTGTGATTGTTGTTTAAAATTAAAAATTTTACTAGGTTATTAAATTATCTTTGCTTTTAAATTTCGGGGACGAAATTATTTTAAGGGGGGAAGAATGTGATATCCCGGAAATTTGGCAATATCAATTTAATAATCTTTATTAATAATTAAATTGATTTGATGATTTTATTTTATAAAATTGACAAGTTTATTCATTTTAAAAGGCTAATAATATTTTAATTGGCAATATGTATTAATATCTTTTCTAACAATTTAAAATTGGGAAGATTTATCTTTCTAAATCTAATATAAGTGTTTATATTTATAATGTATATATATAGGTATATATATTATAAATAAGGAGTTTTTAATTTAATAAAAGGATAAGTTATCAAATTATAATATATATGTATATATATATAGTTATTTGAAGTTATGTTATAAAATTCAATAAAGTATTTATCAAAACTAATGTTAAAAGTATTTTACATTTAGAATATATATATATATATATTTGTATATTGAAATGGAAAGGTAATGACTTGAATTTAATAAAGGTGTTTTCAAACTTTAAATATATATATAATTTGTAATTTGGAAATTTTAATTTAGCATAATACTTTTCAAAATGATATTTGAGATTTAAATTAAGAAGTTCATTGGTTTTAAGATTTTTTCATTTTTAAAATTCAAACATAAGTCAAAATAGGTTTGTGAAAATATATATAGAGTTAAACTCAATTTCTCAAGCATATAAAAATATGTTATAAATAATTTATCAAAACATAAGTTGTTTTAAATAATAGTTTTTCACATTTGTATATTTATTAAAATCTAGAAGCTTATTTATAAAAAGATAAATACATTTTTATATACATGTAAATATTTCTTAAATACATATAAATGACTTAAATAAATTAATTAAAACAAGATTTACACTTGTAAGCATATAAAGGTAGTTTAGAGACATTTGTAAATTTAAATGTATAGGTGTAAGCAAATTAACTCTTAAGAAGGACAAATGTCAATATTCTTCTTAATAATTAAAATAAATAAATCAAAATTTAAAGAAGAAAGATTTTTACTATCAGCTGAACTATTCTTTTCTCTACTAAAAAACTAAATTCGAATCTAATCAAATAAAAGTCTGGAAATCAAAATTTAAAGAAAAAGAAAAACTGGGAATCAAATGCAAAGAAGCAAAATAAAATCTGGAATTCAAATGCAAATCAAAAGAAAATGGAGGCAATTCAATAAGCAGCTTCAAATCTTCAATTGAATCTGAAGACATGCAATCAGAGGAATTAATCAAACAGCAAAGTTTCAAATTCAACTAAGCAAAAGAAAAAGCAAGTTTAAAACCAAACATCAGTCTGGAAAACAAGCCTGGAACAAATCTGTTCTCTGTTCAAAGTTTATGGTGAGTAAATATTATTTTAAAAACAGATCTATGTTTTGTTTATGTGATGATTTATCATCTGAAATGTTGAAATGAATGCATGTTTGTATATTAGTTTTGAAATGCCTGTATGCATGCCTGTATAGTTACATTTGAATGCCTGTGAAGTTTTCATAATCTCTGTGTAATAATAGCAGTATTCATTTCATAATAAAATCAATAACTCGAAGTTGATTTTGAATTGGTTAATGATTTATAAATAGGAGTTGTTTACAATCAGATAATCTATCAACTAAAAATAATTACAGGATTTAAAAGTGAATAATTGACTCTGAAATTTTGAGTTTACTGTAAATTTTCAATTTGGGTCAAAAATTTATTAAATCGAATTTGAGTTTGAATTACATGTTTGAATTCGTGAGTGGAAACCATGAATTTTAGTGTATATATCAAGATTTTTAGATTGGTAATTGAAGAGGATTTTGGGATTTTCTATTTTGGGGATTTTGGTCGATCGGTGGCGAATGGGGATGATCTGGGTGCCGTGGATTAACTCGAAGGTAGAGGGGATGGAGTAGATCATAGGAAAAATAGAGTTGGAATTTATTGATGTGGGGGTTGGCTGGAAATCGAGAAGATAGGGTTTAAGACACTGTTTTTTTTTCGTTGATGTTCATACGAGTCTCGAGACGTCGAGAGATGGTCGGAATCAATCGCGTGGTGACTGGTGGTTGCTGGTAGACGAGGCGAAGCGATGGTGAGGATCGCGTGGTGTCTCGAGGTAGGGATCACCGGCGGTGGTCGTTTTCTGGTGATGGTGTTCTTCGAGCTGATGGGTTAAATGGTCGATGTTGATTCTCGTTCGAATCAAGGAGAAATGAGGGGTCGATCGTGATGTCGTGGTGAAGTCTGACTTGTCGGAGGCCAGGCGTAGTTCGTCGTCGATCAGCAAAGGGTGTGCACATGCACAAGCACGATCGCGTGCATCTGGGTATATGGGTTTGGAGAAGAAATAGTTTTCTCGGGTTTTCGTTCGAGTATTCTCGAGTTTTACTCGAAGTGGGTTGGAATGGGAATGACTCAAGAGTTGCTTCGAGTTTTTGATGATTTTACTCGGGTTTGAGTGGGAACAGCCTTAAAGTTTTAAAGGAAATGATTTTAAGTTTTAAAACAAAAGGATTTTGTAATTGAAATGTTTCCGTGTTTTAAAATCAAGGTAAACAAAGATTTTAATTTTTTTAACTAAATTGTTTTTCAAAAAAAAAAAAAATAAATAATATAAGTTTAAATAAGTTTTTATATTAAGTAAATAAGTTTTTAAAAAGGTTGAATAAGTGGGTATTAATAAATGAGGTTTGTTTAAAATTTATTAAATAACTTTGGAAAGTTTATTTAAGATTTTAAAGGTTAAATTAGAATGTTTGAATTGTTTAGTTATAATTGATTTTCTAAAGTATTTTATTCTAAATAAAGTTTAAAGATTTAGATTGGGTAATAAATTAAAATAAGAGTTTATCTTAAGTAATTAAGAGTTTGATAAATTAAAGATAATTAGGATGTGAAGATAATTAAATTGCTGGTCAATTTAATTTATTAAATTAAGATAATTGTTTTCTTAATTAAGATCTTTTAAATATAAGAAGTTAAGAAATTATTTAATTTAATTTAAATAATTAGTTAAATAATTAACTAAGTAATTAATTAGTGATTAATTAGAGATAATCACTTATAAATTTAATTAAGTATAATTACTTGATGAAGTAATTAAGGAATGGGTACTGGATGTAATTAAGTAAAAGGAAATTATTTAATAAAGTAATTAGAGAATAATTATTTTATTGAGGTAATTAAATATAAGTGATTAAGAGTTAATTACTTAGTGTCATTAATTAAATAATTTATTTAATAAAGTTAATTAAAATATTAAGATTAATTAATAAAGTAATTAATTAATTGTTAAGATAATTAATTAAAAAGTAATTAATTAAAAGGAAGTAATTAAGGGAAGTTAATTACTGATAAGATTAATCAAGGTGATTAATAATTGTGGTTTAATTAAGGTTAATTACTTAATGTAATTAATAAAATAATTAAAGATGGTAATTAGGGATCATTAGTTTATAATTAATTAATGATGTAATTAAGAGTTGATTAATTAAGATTAATTAATCAAATGATAAATGATTATAACTAATTAATTGTAATTAATTAAGGATTAAAGTAATTAATTTATAATTAATTAATTAATGAAGTAATTAAAGGTTAATTACTGTATTTGGTTAAGGATAATTAATTTGTGAAATTAATTAAGATAATTACTTAAATGTAATTAAAGTATAATTAATCAAGGTGATTAATTAAAGTGGATAATTAGAGAAAGATTAATTAATTTATTTGTAATTAATTAATGATTATATAAGTAAGATTTATAATGAAGTAATTAATTTAATTTACTTTAAATTAATTAAGAGATGAAGTAATTAATTTAATTCACTTTAAATTAATTAAAGATAGAGATAGTTAATTTAATTCATTTTAAATTAATTATGTTATGATTAAGTAAATCATTTCTTATATAAGAATGGATGACATTGATTTGTCTTGAATGGATGTAATCTCAGTAATGAGATAAGATGATATGTGGTATGAATGCTTGGTTGCATTATGATGGTAATATAGATTAACTATTGTGATGTTGATATGGATTACCTATTTGGTTATGAATCATCTGTTTAAATGATAATGTGATTATCAATTGTGACTTGTGAATTATCTATCTGTATAGATAAGTTAAATTGTTTAAACCTTTAAACAACTTGGCCTTAAAAGATACGTTTTGGATTTCGATGAGACCGGGATCGGGTTTCCGTATACCGGTATTCCAGGTCTGGAGACCCGAATACCACATCGATCCAAATTAACGATAGGTCGTGAATCTCAAGTGAAGATGAAGATTCAGAGTGCAAGGGTTATTGTCGTTAACTCTGAGGGTGATTCCAAAACGAGTGTAACGAGATAATGCCTTCGGTTTCGTTCGAACCCGGAACGAACTTGTATGGATTGAATACTTTCAGCACATCGTCAGGCGGACGATGAGTATTCTAAGTGATATGTTCTGATTAAAGGTAATCGTAACCTCAAGCCTCATCAACCGGGAATGGCTAAAACAGGGGAGGTGCAGCAAGGCTTCGTGGGTAGCGCCCACTGAGAGCAAGATAGATCCCTGTCTAGAGGTCCCTTTCTATATTTCGGCTTAGTGGGTAGTTGGAACTGCAGCCAACTACGGGGTTGTCTTGTTCGGGATTATCCAGTAAGGGATGGTTCCGGCTTTGTGTTGCAGGGGAGCGGGCGTACTCCTCGGTACGGTGATCTAGGCCACGTACTGTGACGGGCGGTACCCCAGTAGCCCGGCCATTGTATGGAATCCAAACTCCAATAAGTGCCGTACGCATTAGTTGTGCCCAACTATGTTGGAATGTGAGATGTAAGCATTTCAGCTATTTCTGTATTTTACTTGAAAACCCTAGACCCTATTATAATATAACTGGATTTCCTATCAAATGATTTGGTTAGCATAAGGTAAAAACTTTTCCATGTTTATGTGTGGGAAGTCTTACGTGATACCTTTGTTTTCAAAAGGTTTTGAAGTTAAACAATTTTAACCCGTTTACTCACACCAGACCCATGTCTGACCCAAGTGTTTATTTTCTGTTTTATTAAACCTTGGGTACTCAATTTTTACGAGTAGTCAAGGGATTCAGGTTAGTCTTGACGAATACTGGAGGAGCTGAGGAGCAGGAGGCTTCAGCGAGTAGATATATAGAGTTTCCGCTGTGTTTGTATTAGTCTGTATTGTACTGGTATATTTGTGTTGTATAATAGACAGAAGTTTATAACTGTCTATTCTGTGATGTATAAATTGTGTACTCTGATGTATATGATACTATGTAATATCTTATGTGATAATATATTTCTCGTTCCGCTGTGAGATTTCTGATGTATTGTTGTTCTCTTTTCTTTTCTTTTCTTCTTCTATCCCTTTCTTTCTTCATAACGATGCGTCTTTCTGGGCAAAGAAAGTCGGGTCGTTACAAAATCCATAGTTCATAAATTTATTAACTCTATCTAAAATACTTTTCAAATATTATTAATAAGTCAATAATCATTTACTTTAAATATGTTTTATTTAATTAATAACCTCAAAAATACTTATAACACTAAAATTTCTATTAAACCATGTAGTCTATAATTAAACAATACTTAAAAGAATATAGTCAACAAGGAAAAGAAGGAGGATTTGGAAATAGAATATAGGTGAATAAATAAAGCTGAGCAGATAAGGTAGATTCAAAAGAATAGTATCGGGCACGAATAATTAATTTAGAACCATGAGAATTTCAATTTCGAATATTAGTATAGAATTTCTTTGTTGGAAATACTTTTATAATAAAAATACCTTTATAATAAAATACTTTTATAACGAAACAAATTTTCTTTCGAAAATACTTTTATAACTCGATGTTTCAACAAGTTTATCCTTGTTCCTGTAGACTCTGGTAGTGCGTTGATCCGGCGCAAAACTAGAATTCTCCAGGTACTTAGTAGACTTGTTTCAACACCCAGTGAAAATACTGGAAAAACTTTTAAAAACAGATATGGAAAGTACAATCCAATCAAAAACACAAACAAATCCTTTGTCCAACCATGGTTCGCAGATACACAATGGTTACGCCTGGATCCCCCAGGAAACAATCCATACCCCTAGGCAAGACTCAGCCAGGCAGTTGCGCTATGCAGTCACGAGAGAAAAAATAAGACCATGGGTAACGCCATGGAATTCGAAGGACACTCGAGTATCATATCCGGAAAACCAAAATTCAGAGAGAATAATATCGATAGAATGAATCCAAGATGTGGCCACAAATCGGATATCAAGCAGAAGGCACTTTCCATATCTTTACTTCGAAAATATGTATCATATAGTACCTTTTCAAATCACTTTCAAATATCGTACTTATATAAAATCCATTATATATAAGATTAAATTTTCAAATCAAATACTTTCCAAAATCAATAGTATATCAAATCATACTTATATAGACTTCAATTATATAAGATTTCACTTTCAAATTGAGTACCCTTTCAAATCTATAGTTTTCGAATCAATTTCATACTCATACAAATCAATTTATATAAGTTCGACAACTCCCAAATCAAGTGTTTAGTAACATAAGGTTCTCAAATTTCAATTTGTTTCAATATCAGTTCAATTTTTAAAATCATATACAATTTCACCAAATTATTTCTTCTCAATTTAAATTTCTTTAGTTTCAAAGTTTCCAACATAATAAATTTAGAAAATAATCCAAGTTTCTAAATCAAAATAATTAAGTCAAACAATTCATTTCCAAAATCAATGGTTTTCAAAATCATCTTATATTTACATAAGGTCCATCTTATATCAGGATCAAAATTTCAAAAAAAAATTTCACTGTATGAAGAGCCATATGGGATTGAATATCTTTGCTTTTATGGGTTATATATCTTTGTAATTTAAATTGGAAATTTTCTTTTAGTAAGCAGAGATATTCTAACATGACAGCTTCCAATTTCAATGTCAAAATATATCAATGATATTAGAATATAAGATGTACATACGTCATCATTTCGCAGAATCACATTTGATCGCTCGCTCGATCACACAAGTTCGCTTTCGAACTAGTATTGTCCATTCGACTTCCCTAATGCGGACTTCGATATGGTTTCTCGACTAGAAGCCATCAGTCTCCTTGCATAGCCATATACTATGATAGAGAATTCTAGAATCAAGCCCAAATTCCATATCAAATATTCGCCATCAAGAATCGAATGAAAAATCCTAACACGAAATGGTGTAATCCACCTCGAACTTGTGTACTCAAACTGGGATCAAATTAATTATGCGAATAAAACAACATACGTACAACTTATATATTTATTCCAACTTGTTAAATATATAGTTTCATAAAGATGTTACTAAGTTAAAACATTTAAACTAATTTTTTTCAAAATATTTTGAAGACCAATTTCTTTTCAAATCTAAACTTCAAAATTTCAAAATAGCCTTATTCATTTACTTAACAAAACAGTTTCAGCTTATTTAAATCATATTACTACATACTTTAAACATACATACCAAACTTATATACTTAATACTTTTCGAAATTTCTTAGCTTTGAGAAGTTAACCCTGATTTGGAAGTGCTTGAACCTTCAAAATAGTTGAAGAAATCATTTTCAAATTCAAGGGTTGGAAATCAGCAACAAATCAGTAAATCAATTTTAATAGATAGGGTTATATCAAATCCAAAACTCGAGAACTGAACACCGGTTCATTTCAAATCGTGTCAAATACATTTACATATATCTTTCGAATATCAAATCATACTTCGGAACTTGAAATCAAAAATGGTTTCACAAAATCACTCGCATAGCAAAGCTACTGAAGTGGCCTATCCCTCACTTAGAAACTCGAAAATCAATGTCGATGATGCGTGCACTCATCACCGAAATTATTTTCCAGCGACATAAGTGAGTTCTGGACTTCTATTTTCTCAAACTTCTTTTGAAATTTCTTCGAAACTCAATAAAATCATTTGAAACATTTCTTATTCGGAAAAATATTTTTAAATCATATTATTATTATATATTTCAAAATCTTAAAACCAATTCCAAAACACCGGAGTTTAATTCTCGAATTTCAAATTTAAAATCCTTCGGTTATAAATCAAATTTCTTATATAGTTTTTCAAAATTGCAAATCCTTTCGAAACCTCAAATTCTCATTTTAAAAAGGGTAATAAATCTTTATCGAAAACATTTCACTTTTATATATAGGATATAATAATTTCGATATATAAAACAATTTCTAAAATATAAACAAGCCTGATTTTTCAAAGGATGGTTCAAGAATGGATTTCAAACAAAGATAGAAATTCAACTTAGAGGGACTCTAATCAAATAGGATTCTGATTCGAAGATAGGCTCGAACGAAGATGAGATAATTAATTACAAAACAGTAAATGGATACACTTATATACATCGAGGGTGACCTTAACCGGGTCAACCGTGACTTCAAGAATATAATCGATGCGGAAATCTAAGGCAAATCGACATTCGATCGCTAGAGATAGAATTCGGCATAACAAGAGATGGCAACATCAAAACCGAGGGATATAGAAATCTTCGGTGAATCAATGCCAATTGTAAAGAAGTTCCACCCCTTTACAAAACCTTCAAAGACCGGCGGAATCGCCCGTTCTTATAGAGATTATTCGAAGTGGAGTTATGGGATGCTCCAGAATCAAAAGAATACTAATAGAGAGAGAAAAGAATGAATTTTGGAACCGTAGGGAACGTTCCAAAGTTCAAAGGAATCGAGTCAAAAGGAAGAGATTCAAACTCGAACGAAAGCGATTCTGTAAATAAATTTACTATATATGCTAAGTTTGCCTAGAACCTGGCTCTGATACCAACTGTAACGACCCGCTATTTTGGACCATTCAAATCGACAATAAATCCACACATGTCTGACTTGAATAATTCAAAATATCAGATTGTTAATTAAATTTGGCAAAACTCAGCATATGCAGTAAATATATCAATCACAGAATCACAGACAAAGAGTAATACAATAATACGCAGCGGAATAGATAAAATAGTAGTTCATGAAGCTACTATATAAACATCAGAGTTAAATAAAATACAACAGAATATCTCAAATGTAGTGAAGTCTCCAATACAACAGATGACTTCTCTGAACGAATCAACTAGAAGAGCTGAAAGCTGAGGCGATAGTTGGATCTCCAAAGGAAGCTCCAAACTCCAAAGGTGAGTCTCAGATGCTGTATCACTCGGTCTGACCTGAGCGTAAAGCAAAACACAAAACACTCGAGTCAGGATTAACATTCTTATATAAATAAATCCAACTCAAGTGAAATATCAATTGAAATACGAGTAACTTAAAGGATGTTTGGGATAACCATCCTCTAAGGATCTTCAGAACTATCTACAAGGTGGAAATATACATTTTAACACCGTGGTCATTTCAATTAAATTTATACTTCAAAACCCAAATATCATTTCATTTCAAATATATCTATTTTCCAAAATAGTATATATATATTAAATGATTTAAAAAGTAAAGTATTTATAATTTCCTCAAGTCTCGCAAATCGATTCAAATCAACTTCAAATTCCAAATTCAAATTTTATTCAAAGCTCAATTCATCAATTCAATTCAGTTCTAAATATACCATTTAAACTTTCAATATATTTCAAAGCTTTAATATTCAACATTTTCAAAGTTAAATTTAACAGTTTCATATAGCTCTTGATTTAACTTTATTATTATTTAATCAGGGAATATTCACTTAATAAATTCAATATCATTTAACTAGCCTTAAATTTCATTTTCTACTAAATATTTCCTTAAATTTATTTAAACAAGAAATATTCATTAAATTATTTAAATCAAACTCAAGTTATAAATAATATCTTAAATCCCAATTCCAATAAGTTTTAAATTGGTTTAATTAAATAAAATTCTTTACTAAATTCAAATTATCTTCCCAACCTTAACTTATTCAAATTTTTACCAAATTCTATTTTGAAATATAAATTTTATACTTAACATATTATATGTATTAAATCCATCTTAATTAAATTAAATATCATTATTAAATCTATATATCATTACCATTTATATATAAAATTTTAAGAATCAACATTTGTTAAAACCATATATTTCTTTCCAAACCATAGAATTTATTTTCAAAATATTTATATATATTGACCAACGGTGTCTATATATATATTTATCATAGGGTTAAGTGATACGGATATTTATCATTTCAATTCGAATTTAAATATATACGGGTAGAATCAGTTCAACCCATAATCCCAATTTCAATTCACATGAAAATCGCTTGGGTCTATCATTTCAACCCATAACGATTTTTCTCCTATTCTAAAGTCCATTCGGGTATGTATCATTTCAACCCATAGTGAATTCTATACTAACAGGGAACTTGCAGAGTGATAACAGATAATATAAAATACAACAACAGGCATATATCATCAAATAACAATATAATAAGAACAACAAGATATGGTGTCATATCCCACAAGTGAACAGTTACAGATAAGAGCATATATAACAACTTAAATAACTACAACAACATATTTCAATTGTTGTTTCAATAGAAATCGAATTTAATAAATAAAAGAACGTTAATCGTGAGTGATTGCTCACCTTTCGAGGCTAGAGAGAGTAGATAACACGACAAGCTACGAATTCCAAAGCAAAACTAGATTGGCACCAATTCGAAGGAAAAGCTGAGAGATAAGAATCGACGAAATCGAGTCAGAACAGGATTGATGAAGGTAAAAGGTATATATATATATAACTATATAGAGTCAATATTTAATTTAAAACTTCTATAAAAATAGAGATCTATACATATCAATTTTATTAATTAGCTTCATACCATATATCTTTAAATACATACTTATGATATACATAAACAAGTCTATAACCTTCATATATGGTTATATACATATAGTCGAACATGTTGTATGCAACTGTATAACATATATATACATCTGTAAACAGTTAATAGTATCAGCCAAAAATATAATATAGCTACAACATATCTAAGGTCTAATATATTTTGACATGCTCACACCCGTAACAGTTGTTCGAGAATATTTTTATATGCAGACCTACACACTCACTTATTGAAATGCAATCATATCAGCAGATCATTTATACGAATAGCTTGTACCTACATACAGACATTATATATATAACAGATAGATATAAGACTACCTGTTATACTTAAAACAATTTTTTTTTATTTTTTATAAATCAATATAACTTATATACTTTATAATGTAAAAATTGTAATGACATATACTTACGTTTCAAAAGAAGAATAAACGGACCCAGATGTATATAATTAAAGTAAGTATTTAAACAACCTGGAAAAATATATATAGTTATACTTGAAAATACTTGAACAGGGCATGCGTAAGACAAGCTGTATGTATATACAGGTTAACCAAGCATATATTATTAATTAAATACATAGTAGACTACTGAAATCCTATGTACTGTAATATATAGTTTATATCTTTTACTGTATGAACAGTTACTGTATGAACATAGCCTATATATATACAACTATATAACTTTTTGTATAACATATCTTATATAAACTGTATATACACTCTCCAAAAATGTTAATATAAACGTGAATATAACAATATATATATATTTAAATAGTTTTATATAGTTTTAAGATATACATAACTTAACCCTGTACAATATAACCAAGGCAGAACACTGTCTTTATAAAATTATATACAAACATACCTATATATAAATAACCAGTAACTAACTTGCATATATCTCCAAACACAAAGCACATATACATCTTTACAAGACTTTACATTAGAACACCGACTGTATAAAAGTGACATAACGTATATATATACTAATATAACTTATAACAGTAATTGAGACAAAATACAAACATTGATATCTTATTACTAAATGTACAAAGCATATACGAAACTTTTTATATGGATATAAATACTTAAACATAACAACACTTACATACTAACAGATAGTGCATCCAATATATATACTGTTACGACTTTATACATATATAACGAATGGTTTACCTACAAAATAAGGAAGGGCTAGGTGGCGAGCCTGGGAAAGGAGGCAGAGCATGGGTGGACGTGGAGCGAGTCAAGCGGGGTTTGGGTTCGAGCTTGGCAAGGTCGGTGGGTTTGAGGTGGCTCTCGGCATTTAGGCTGTGGAGGGGAAGAGGAGGCGATGGGTTTCCTGAGTGTTGTTCGGCGATGGAAGCTCGTGGCCGTGGGTGGTTGCGGTGTAGGTCTGAAGTGGAAGGCCTGATGTGTGAAGGTGATAGCGTGGGTGCTGTTGCTTTGGAGGGGAGATGAGAGAAGTAGAGACGAACGTGAGTAAGGAGAAGTGGAAGGGTAAAGGTCTCAGATGTAAAATAGAAGAGGGTTTGAGTAAAATGGAATGGATCCTGGGAGATAAAGTTATAAAGGATATGAACAGTTCAATTTATAAATGTAACGTAATTTTACAGAAATCCAAACGTACACAAAAAATGAGATGGTATGGCATGGCATCAATGCATTGAAAAGATGGAAAGGTAACAAATGCATTGAAAAGATGAAAAGGTAACAGCTCAAAATAAAAGACTCCAGCCGTTTGAAATCCAAATGGGCAACAAAAGTGGTACCGCTATGAAGTGCTGTTTATAGTCTCCGTTGCATACCGGACCTCAAAATACAGAATTAAATATACCGTAGAGACCAGCGCGACGAGGCGATCAAAACGGTATATAGATATTGGCGGTATGATCATCCGATCAAAAGTCGATAATCGGTACCGAAAATGCTGCTATGTTGCCAGAATTACGATAAACGGAGCAGTAGAAGTCCAAATTTGGAAAAACGAATTTCGCAGTCTGATTCAGAATGATCTGAATAAATTTTCTCCTGTTGACATATTTTGGTTTCGGAAAACTTTTAAATTCACTGTTATTAACCGGTTTGATTTGAAATGAAATTTCACAGGAAAATAAACTCCAATATTATCAAATGAAAATTTTCCAGTTGCTATATTAAAGTAGACGTATTCCAAATAATAAATTTTTAATTTCAAATTTTATTGTTTAAAATTTCACAAATTTCCAGTTAAATATACTTTTAAAACCATTAAATTTTGCGGGTCGTTACACAAATCTCTATTTTTATAGAAGTTTTAAATTAAATATTGACTCTATATAGTTATATATATATACCTTTTACCTTCATCAATCCTGTTCTGACTCGATTTCGTCGATTCTTATCTCTCAGCTTTTCCTTCGAATTGGTGCCAATCTAGTTTTGCTTTGGAATTCGTAGCTTGTCGTGTTATCTACTCTCTCTAGCCTCGAAAGGTGAGCAATCACTCACGATTAACGTTCTTTTATTTATTAAATTCGATTTCAATTGAAACAACAATTGAAATATGTTGTTGTAGTTATTTAAGTTGTTATATATGCTGTTATCTGTAACTGTTCACCTGTGGGATATGACACCATATCCTGTTGTTCTTATTATATTGTTATTTGATGATATATGCCTGTTGTTGTATTTTATATTATCTGTTATCACTCTGCAAGTTCCTGTTAGTATAGAATTCACTATGGGTTGAAATGATACATACCCGAATGGACTTTAGAATAGGAGAAAAATCGTTATGGGTTGAAATGATAGACCCAAGCGATTTTCATGTGAATTGAAATTGGGATTACGGGTTGAACTGATTCTACCTGTATATATTTAAATTCGGATTGAAATGACAAATATTCGTATCACTTAACCCTATGATAAATATATATACAGACACCGTTGGTCAATATATATAAATATTTTGAAAATAAATTCTATGGTTTGGAAAGAAATATATGGTTTTAACAAATGTTGATTCTTAAAATTTTATATATAAATGGTAATGATATATAGATTTAATAATGATATTTAATTTAATTAAGATGGATTTAATACATATAATATGTTAAGTATAAAATTTATATTTCAAAATAGAATTTGGTAAAAATTTGAATAAGTTAAGGTTGGGAAGATAATTTGAATTTAGTAAAGAATTTTATTTAATTAAACTAATTTAAAACTTATTGGAATTGGGATTTAAGATATGATTTATAACTTGAGTTTGATTTAAATAATTTAATGAAAATTTCTTGTTTAAATAAATTTAAGGAAATATTTAGTAGAAAATGAAATTTAAGGCTAGTTAAATGATATTGAATTTATTAAGTGAATATTCCCTGATTAAATAATAATAAAGTTAAATCAAGAGCTATATGAAACTGTTAAATTTAACTTTGAAAATGTTGAATATTAAAGCTTTGAAATATATTGAAAGTTTAAATGGTATATTTAGAACTGAATTGAATTGATGAATTGAGCTTTGAATATAATTTGAATTTGGAATTTGAAGTTGATTTGAATCGATTTGCGAGACTTGAGGAAATTATAAATACTTTACTTTTTAAATCATTTAATATATATATACTATTTTGGAAAATAGATATATTTGAAATGAAACGATATTTGGGTTTTGAAGTATAAATTTAATTGAAATGACCACGGTGTTAAAATGTATATTTCCACCTTGTAGATAGTTCTGAAGATCCTTAGAGGATGGTTATCCCAAACATCCTTTAAGTTACTCGTATTTCAATTGATATTTCACTTGAGTTGGATTTATTTATATAAGAATGTTAATCCTGACTCGAGTGTTTTGTGTTTTGCTTTACGCTCGGGTTAGACCGAGTGATACAGCATCTGAGACTCACCTTTGGAGTTTGGAGCTTCCTTTGAAGATCCAACTATCGCCTCAGCTTTCAGCTCTTCTAGTTGATTCGTTCAGAGAAGTCATCTGTTGTATTGGAGACTTCACTACATTTGAGATATTCTGTTGTATTTTATTTAACTCTGATGTTTATATAGTAGCTTCATGAACTGCTATTTTATCTATTCCGCTGCGTATTATTGTATTACTCTGTGTCTGTGATTCTGTGATTGATATATTTACTGCATATGCTGAGTTTTGCCAAATTTAAATTAACAATCTGATATTTTGAATTATTCAAGTCAGACATGTGTGGATTTATTGTCGATTTGAATGGTCCAAAATAGCGGGTCGTTACACTTTAAGCGAATAATTGTAATTTGATTAAAGATATTATGTAAATGTGGTTATTATGTTTGAAATATATTATATCGAGGTGTTTGTGTATCGTATTTCATTATGTGATTAACGTGTTTTTTGGTTGTTTGAATGTGATAATTATATGAGTGATTATTGGTTTCATACTGAAATATGTTAATTATTATTATATATAATATATATGTTGTGAACAAAATGAAGTGCAAAATGAACGAGTAGATAAATAGATATATCTATCTATCTATCTATCTATCTCTATAGATAGATAGATATCTATCTATCTATCTATAGAGATAAATAGATAGATATCTCTTTCTATCTGTCTATCTATCTATAGAGATAGATCGATAGATATCTTTAGGTAGAGATGGATAGATAAAAATATCTATCTATCTATAGAGAGATGGATAGATATCTCTATCTGTCTATCTATCTATTTATAGATAAATAGTTATCTCTCTCTTTAGATAGATATCAACCTGCATAAAAACCAACAATTTTTAGCAGCGTTTATTAAACGCGCAAAATATATATGGTGGCAAACAAAAAACGCTACTAAAATATTTTTTTGTAGTTGACAGTACTTTTTGGTAGCATTTTCCAAATGCTACAATAAAGATTTTTTGTAGCATTTATAGTGGTAATGCAATAGAAAATCTTGGATTTTTAGTTGCATGTTTTTTAATGGAGTTCTCTAAAATGCTACCGTAAGTTATATAAGCGTTTTTTATACGCCACCAAAATACTTTTTGGTGTAGTGCATGCTTAGGAAATATGTCATCACTGCTTGGTGAGCTGTCATAACAATGTAGGGATGCATGTTTCCCGTATACTCATAATGCCAACATGGCAAAATATAGCAGAAGCCAAACATCTACTGCACCTCCCCAGAGCATAAGAATCAAGAGAGGTGTACAAACATCCAAATATAGAAACCCCCGGTCTATAGTATGCAGCTGATCTAAATAGGTTACCACTGTAGGATACCGTCATCTAATGATACTCTTTTGGTTCAAAAAAAGTCGAACCAAATAAATATGGGAGAAATGCCCTAAAGACGGCATCACTCGTAGCATCAGTATCCATGTATGCTGTAATATACTCCTGTAGTTTTGTCAAGGGAACAATGCCCGAAGAAACATGACCACTGCCAATGGTAGATATACCATGAAAAGCTCAAGACTCTCATGTGAATAATCAAATGGAAAAGACATCATATCTGGGCCTCCTATCTCAATCCCAGTCAACATATAAAAATCAATGGGGGTAATGCCGAGCTCAAAATCTAAAAAATATGAAAAGTGTGTGGTGGACAACCATCTCTCAACAAGGGCGGATATGAGTGAAAGATCAAATACTGGGGGTCGAATCTGTAAGAAAAAGGCAAAAAGGCTGGCCTGTAGTCTATCTACTAGACCTGTAGGAAGTATATCATAGTATTGTGCAATAAAATTTGACCAACTGCCCCAAAAACTAGCATACTGGGTCTATAAAAATAAACAATACTTTGTGATTAATGCACGGTCGACATAACATCAATTAATACACTGGGTAAGTAACGGGCCTATATAATAAACAACAGTTCATGATAAATATACGATTAACGTAACATTCGTGTAACTAACTGTTATTTTAAATTTAGAATTATACCTCGACTATATCCAAAGCTATCAATATGTGATGTGTGTAACCCTCAGGTAGCTTGTGCAAGATCTGTAAGTCATGAATCGTCATCTTGGGGCTAGCAGAAATCTGATGTAGACTGGCTAGCCCTTCTGTCTATTGCCGGAAGGTATGTCTTGCGATTTTGGGGATGCATGATAGCATTTCAATTGTTTTTGAAATAAAAAAGAAGATTTAAAGGAGGATTTACAAGGGAAGAGGGTTGTGAGTGTCTTAAATAAGCGCCCAACATCGGACACCTATTTAATAGGCGCTTGATGATTGGGCGCCTATTAAATAGACATCATCTTGTTGGGCTCCCTTTTAATCTTTAGGATTGAATATTTAAGGGCTGAATATTCAGCCCTTAAGTTGTTGAGCTGCTTTAACAACAATGTTACCTATATCCAAACAAAAGTTGAATAAGAAAATTTAGATATTTTGCGTTGAATATTGTTTCAGAGACGTTGAAGCTTAGATTAGGTGGCCTTAATGCTCGAATTGGGATGCGGAGTTGGAGATTTGGGGTTTTTAAAATTTTGGATGAAAGGTAAAGAGAGAATGAATATTTTACAAATAGAACTCAAAACGGAGGAGGGTATAATGGTAAAATAGTAGGGGTGTGTGAGGTGTAATGCGTAGTTTTGGAATTTGAACAAAATTTCAAAGGTGGCATTTGGATAAAGAGCAGAGTACAGAAAATTGCTTATTTGATACCTAACATTTAACCGCCTCCACATTTGCTCAAAAGGAACAATGTCTTCTACATAAATGAATATCTATTTACTATATGAAAATAAGCATATTGTGAATAATAAATAGCCTAAAATGCTAAAGACATTACAATATCCCATGCTTTCCCATTACATCTCACAAAATAAAGAATCTCGCATCAATTATTAGATATGAGTAAGCTGAAAAGGTACTAGTTACGAAATCAACACATGTTTGATGAATTAATTCACAGAAAACATGTAATTAGATGCCATTTCTCCAACTCATGTTCATGTTTCAAACATACTAGAAGCATATTATTTGTATTCCTTAATGACATGCAACATTTTGATGGATAACCATGGAAATTGGATGATCTTTTATCTTAGGGTTTAGCAAATTATTAAGGTTGTATAATAGCTATTTTAAGGCTTTTGCTTATGTTCTTGCACATCACACATCACATTTACCTTGCATTTACAAATCAAACACCAGCTCATTCAATGTAATGATCCAACATTGCTCACTATAATTTTGCAAAGGAACTTATTTATTTTTCAAAAATTTCTAACTCCTATAACTACTTTGAATATAATGTGGCAGTACACATGCATGGCTAGGTACAGTATGTTTGGGAAGCAAGCTATTGTCTTAATACTTTTTTGCCATTTGTACCATATTATTTAATCAAGGGAGCTTTCCTTTATGGAAACTTACTTCTTATATATCTTAAAGTTGGTCTAATTGATTCAATTGTCATTACGGTAATATCATAAATATACTTTCAATATGAATTGAAGGAGAAGAGAGGATTTCTGAAATACCTGTAATTGAGGAAGAGTTTATAATCGGTGTATTTAAGCATAAGGTAGCCGTAATGTTTACTATAACTTAAAGCAAGTGTAAGAAATGTATGACTTTTGAACCAAATGAGAAAAAAAATATTAATCCAAGACAAAATCATAATTTATGTTTGTTTAGTTTTTATTTTTTTTGTTAGTTTAGTTATGTGAATATAAGTTTAGAAACCCAAGGTACAAGCATGGGAGTATTTTTTTTACTTGTGACATCATCCCAAGTAACTAATTGCTGGTTTTTGATTCTATTTCATAGTTAACACACTTGTCTTTTAGGTCAATTAACCAACACAATTGATCCCATTTTTGTATATATTGTTCCATTGTAACAATTAACTAAACGACTAAGTCATTGGTCCTAAATTTTGAAATGATTTCCAATAAAATTGTACAAAGACTCTTTGATAATTGTTTTGAAAATACATTGCACATCTTAGGATGCTAGGGCTTTGTACTTCCCTGTAACACCCCTAATTTTTAATAACATTGTTCAGAAGATTTAATTAGATAAATTAAATAGAATAATGTAAATATTAGACTGATAAGGGGATTGAGATTTGAAAATTTATTTAGAGGCTGAGCTTAATTAAATAAATGTGCTTATGAATGGTTTTATATGTTAACTAATAAGAAAACAATTAACACAAGGGCATATTAGGAATTGCCGCACCATAATTCCTTAAACACCTAAAACCACGTTCCCATTCTTTCTCACATTTATTTTTCAAAAACTCAAAATATAAACCTAAAGCTCAAGTCGGCCATTACTTAGGAGGAAAAGAGGAGAAATTCATCTAAAGCTAAGGAATCAAGCTAGGGGAATTAATTAAGGATCAAATCTCAAATTCCTTATCCTAATCAAGGTGAATAATAATCAAAACCATCTTTATTTTTGTTTTTTTGATCATTTAATTTTCGGGTTTAAGTTTAAATCCATTATGATTATTTTTTATGATGATATGCTTGGATTTCATGATATGATATATTCAAACAAGTCTGTTTGATAATTGTTTTACACGGTTTTAAGGCTAAAATAGTTTATTTTGGATTTTGAATGCCATGAGGAATTTATAGATTATGTAAAACATAAATTTGAGATGTGGTTAATTTTCTATAATTTTCCAAGCTATGGAAAATTTATTATGAATTTTTGAAGAAATAAATGAATAAATTGGGTTTAAAATTATTTCGGCTATTATATAAATGAATTTGGGTCTGAAATTTTATATGTTAGGTAACATATTACAAGTGAATTTCTATGATTTTTGGCGATTTTTCCTAAGTAATTTACTATGGAAATTAAATTAATTTAGACGGAGGATTTAAATGTTTTATTTTTTTGCTTAAGGAAGGGCTTATTTGCTAAAATATTTTAATTAGATCTGAAATAATTGCGACATTTTTATTCTAGAAAGAATTTGAAAAGTTTATGGCAACCAATTCAATGTTTACAAATAGGAAGATTAGTTATAAAGAAACTACTTAAAAAGACATTAAAACAGTCTTTACCAAGAAATTATGTTTTGCCTCTTTCAGTAGTACCTTTAGACCATACACTTTCGCCTCAACTAAGGCGAAACCATCTAAGTCGAAACCAATACACAAGGTATCAATAAGTTGGTACGCGGTGGATTGGAGAAAGGCGGAAGATGTGGTGCCGAAACATAGCTTTCGAAGTGGTTGAAGCCTTTATTTTACTCTCCAAAGATATGTGCTTGCCTTGTTTACAAAAGGATGCTTTCGAAGGGGTCGAAACCCATTTAAATAGCTTTCAAAAATGTTGCCACCATTTTATTTCGAAAAGATAGATTTTGAATGAGTTGCCTTGTTTTTAAATCAAAGCTTTCGAAAGGGTAGTTTCAATCCAACTGAAACCCTACTGCTGACCTTATGCCTTTTGAATGGATTGAAGTCATCAACTAGATCAAAAGGTAGATTTTGTTTTAAATATAAGAAGCCACTTTCTAAAGCTTTCGAAAGGGTTTAATGGTTTCGAAGGTAAAGGCTTTGGAAGGCATTTTGAAGCTATCCTTCAATTGTTTTACTTAAATGATAAGCTTTCAAAAGGATGGTTCTGAAGCCATAATTTTTCCCAAACTCTATTATATGAAGGTTAATGGTTTCGAAAGGGGTACTTTCGTTTATATTCACTTTGACCTAAAAGATATTTTTAAGGATAAACCCAAAGGTTTCGGAAGGGGTACTTTCAAATGGTTTCGAAGCTATGCTTCTAAGAGTTAATAATTAATGCTTTAATATTTTCAAAAGGTATGTTTTGATGGTTTCAAAAGAGACGATTTAAAGTGTTTCGAAAGGCATATGCGTAGTGTTTTGAAAAAAAGAATTGAATGTTTTCGAGGGAGGTTATCCAATGGTTTCGAAAGTGAAGGTTTAAGGTTTTGAAAGCCTTATTTTTTCCAAACAAAGAACCCAATCTCATTTTTAAAGGAAAAACCATGGCATAATAACGGAGTTTTAAAATGGCTTTTAAGTATGGAATTTTTGAAGAAGCTTTCCTTGATAAAATTGTAGGTTAAAGGAATTAAGCATGTTTTATATGAAAATGATTTCAAGGATATTAAACCACATGTGTTGGTGTTATTATATATTATGTTTGCTTCTTCTAATATATGTATTCACTGTATATTGGACCCATAACAGTATTTTGGGGGAGAAAAGGGCAGAATAACCAGCTAGGTTGACCCTATAGTGAATATAAAATTAAGTTAACTTATATATGAGTAGAATTGCATTCAGGAGGTCAGGTAGTCCAACATATTGGATGCCTTAAAGAAGTTCTGAGATAGACAGGTTCGTAGAAAACCCATGAAAACTATGTTTATAAAAATTATTGGCAAGGGCCAATAGGTTTATAGTAA
The DNA here is from genome assembly GCA_030737815.1 of Allium fistulosum. Taxonomy (NCBI): domain Eukaryota; kingdom Viridiplantae; phylum Streptophyta; class Magnoliopsida; order Asparagales; family Amaryllidaceae; genus Allium; species Allium fistulosum. Next base: position 269,074,279 of record CM060902.1, on the reverse strand, counting down.
ACCATGAAAACTATGTTTAGAAAAAGTTATTGGCAGGGTCCAATAGGTTCATAATAAACCATGAAAACTATGTTTAGAAAGAGTTATTGGTAGGGGCCAATAGATTTGTGGTGAACCCATGAAAACTATATTCGGGTGAAGTTATTGACAGTAGTCAATAGGTTCCTACTCAACCCATGAAAACTAGGATATGAAGGAAGCTATTGGAGATACCAGTAGGTTCAGGGAGCATCCATGAAACAATAAAGTTATAAGCAGGGCCCAATAGGTTCTTAGTGATCCCATGAAAACTATGAAATCGGACAGGGAATCCATAAGTTTTAAACAGGTTATTAGTAAGCCCATGAAAACTAATAGGTTCATAGTGACCATAAAAACTATAACTAAGACAAATAGTTAAAATGAATGGGGATATGTAATCCAAAATTGATTTACCTGTTTGCATATCATTATAATATTTTGAATTGTTATGTTTTAACCATTGTGGATGTAGGAGTACAGTATATGGTTTTTATAAAGTTTTGGATAAGACACTAGTAAGGGGAAAACCTGTTCCGCTAAGCGGCGTGGTCTCACTAGATTTCTAAATGGTTTGAGATGGTAGGTTATTATTCATATCAGGCTTTATGTCTGACTCAAATTTTACGTTTTCCCTTTTAACTCTCGGGTGCCCAATTGATTTTGAGTAGTTTGAGAGTTGAGGTTTTCAAGTACCTCTTTAGATGAATAAGCTTTCGGAGACGTGAAGGAGGAAAGCTAGATAATAAGAGTTCTTTTCTATTTTGATTCTGCAGTTTTTTGTTTTGAAGGAAAAGTTGTTCAATTGCCTCGTTATATACTCTGATCATCGAAGGTGCATCTTCATATGTCGCTCTTGGCGTATGTTGTAGTAATTATATTTTCTCAAACATGGTTCTCGAATATGAGATTATGTAATGAATGTTGAAATGATTTGAAATGGAATGTGAAAGTTGTTTAATGATTTTAACATTTTACCATATCCATGTGTTTCTGTTATACCAATGTATGTAATATTATTGTATTTGGTCATTGAGGATTAATAAATATGGATGACTACAGTATCCGCAGCCGTTAGTTTTAGGCCTCCAAGTTGTGGATGTTACAAGTTGTTATCAGAGCATAGGTTTGTGAAACTTAAAAGAAATTTAAACCTAAAAGATTTTTCAAAAACATAATCCAATGAATCAAAAAATAAGGTTGGGGTTTGGGATAACGCTATATTAATGTACTTGTATTTGATATATACGTGTGTATATATATATAAATATGCATTCCCCTCTCTCTTAGACCATTCTTTTGTATCTTACTAAGGCTCATATGCAGATTTACGAGAAAGGAAGATATGGAGGCAGGAAACGGAAGAGTAAATCTCGGTAAAGGAAACACCACAACAAATGGTAATGCTCGACCCACCAGGAGGAACTCGAGTCAACTGGCTAATGCTAACCAAAATGCAGATGCCAATGTGAGTGCTGGAAATCCACCAGTGGATATGAGGACGATGTATCAGTTCTCCATCAATCCGATGCAAGTAGGAGCAGCTGCTAGAGTTGTTGGGAATGTCAGAGGAACTAATCCTGTGGCTCCAAATGGGAATGTCAGAGGAGCTAATCTTGTGGCTCCAGTTGGGAATAATTATGCTAAGTTGAGCAGGGATTACACCAGTCTTGGTGGGAAGCCGTTTGCGGGAACGGAGGATGCCATAGAAGTTGAGAATTGGCTGCTGCATTGTGAGAGAATCTTCACTGACTTGGGTTTAAATGAAGAATAGAAGAGGAGATTAGCCTCTAGGCAGTTGCAGGGAATAGCGCTCCATTGCTGGAATAGTGTTACTGCCAGAGTTCCAAAGGAAGAGTTAACTTGGGCAGAGTTTCAAAGGAGATTTGAGTAGAGGTTTTTGTCTGAAGTTGCTAAGTCAGCATTGCTGAGGAAGTTTATGGATTTGGTGTAGGGAGAGATGTCGGTAATTGAGTACGCTACTAAGTTTGATGAGTTGTCCCGATATGGGTATGCTACCATAGACACCGTCATCAGGAGGAATGAGAAGTTTATTCGGGGATTGAGACTCGAGATTGCTAGGGCAACCCTGCTATATATCCATGATCCTTGTAATGTAGTTGTGGAGATGGCAATCCAACATGGGGAAATGCTTGCTATTTGTGGGAAAGAAAAGCAGGTTGAAACCCAGAGTTCTTAGGGAAAGAGGAGAAAGTTCTTTAAGAAGAAGGGAGCCTAAAAGGGAGATGCTGCCAAGAAAGAAAAAGCTAATTTAGTTTGTTTCAAGTGTGATAAGAAAGGTCACTATGCTCATGAATGGCAGTCAGGCAAAGGAAAGAAGTCTGCAAAAAAAAAGGTGTGAAGTGCTTCAAATGTGACCAAGTTGGGCATTATAAGAATCAGTGTCCAAAACCAGTCAGGGTGGACAAGGGAAAGGTTTTTGCTATTGGACCATCATCAGCTAGGCCAATTACAGCTGAGAAAGGAAAGACCGTGATGGAAGGTACGCTTTTGATTCAGAATATAGCGGTTAGGGTACTGTTTGATACCGGTGCATCACATTCATTTATATCTCAGTGTTTTGTTGATGGGTTATGCTTAGAACCCACATACTTTGTTACTTCATTAAGGGTTATGAATCCGATAGGAGGGTATGCAACTCTATGGATGAGATGTGACCAGTTAGAACTTGATTTGTTAGGTCATAATTTTGCATGCAGTATGTATGTTTTTTATTTTATAGATTTCGGGATCATTTTGGGTATGGATTGGTTAGGTAAATATGAGGCTAGGATATTTTGCCAAGATAGGGAAATATCGTTGAGACACTCTGATAGTCATAACCGAATCATATTCTCAGTGGAGAATTCCAACAGAAGTGTTTGTGCACTGATAAGTGTTATGAAAGTGGGAGAAGAGTTAAGTTAGGTTCGAGTTGCGAGAGAGTTTGCAGATGCCTTTGAGTCGATTACAGGATTACCACTGAAACGAGGTGTTGAGTTTCGTATAGATCTTGTGCCAGGAGCTCAACCTGTCAGTAGACCCCCTAGCAGGATGGCACCGACCGAGATGAAGGAATTGAAGGTTTAGCTAGTGGATCTAGAATGGTGGAATTATTTTAGACCAAGTAGTTCGCCTTGGGGGAGCGGTTGCGGTGTTTGTGAAGAAACCGGACGGGGTCGTTGAGGATGTGTATTAACTATCGTAAGTTGAACGAGAAGATGATCAAGAATAAGTATCCTTTGCCGAGGATTGACGATCTATTTGATTAGTTGTATGGAAAAGAGTGTTTTCTCAGTTGGATTTAGTGATAGGTTTCCATCACTTAAGAGTGGCAGAGGACAGTAATCCATTGACAGCATTTCAGACTATTTATGGTTCGTATGAGTGGTAAGTAATTCCATTTGGGTTACTGAATGCACCTGCTTTCTTCGTGGATTTGATGAACTGAGTTTTCCGAGAGTACTTTGATAGGTTCGTGTTGGTGTTTATAGATGACATTTTAGTATACTCTAAGGATGAGAGAGAGCATGAGGATCAACTTAGAGTATTGCTTGAGACGTTGAGGCAAAATCAGCTGAAAGTGAAGTTTTCCAAGTGTCATTTTTGGAAGAAAGAGGTTAAGTTTCTTGGTCACGTAGTTTCGAAGAAAGGGTTGTTAGTCGATCCAGATAAGATCGAAGCTGTTAATAATTGGAAGAGACTAGAGACGGTGACTGAGGTAAGGAGTTTTCTTGGACTTACTGGCTATTACCGGAGATTCATTAAGGATTTCTCGCGCATAGCAGCACCTTTGACTAAGTTAACCAGGAAGGATGTGAAGTTTGTCTGGTCTGATAAATGTAAGGAAGCATTCCTTAAGTTAAAGCATTTGTTGACCAATGCACCTGTGTTGGTGGTTTCATACGGAAACCAAGGTTTGGTGGTGTATATCGATGCATGTAGGACTGGATTAGGAGTTGTATTGATGTAAAAGGGTTAAGTTATTGCCTACGCTTCACGATAGCTTAGACCGCATGAAGTAAGATATCCTACTCATGATTTGGAGTTGGCTGCGGTGATCTTCCCATTGATGATTTGGAGACTTTATCTCTTAGGGGAGATATTTAAGCTATACACAGATCATAACTCTTTGAGGTACTTATTCTCTCAGAAGGAGTTGAATATGAGACATCAAAGGTGGTTGGAGTTTTTAGCAGCTTATGATTTTGGTATAAAGTATACACCTAGGAAAGGAAATAAGGTAGCGGATACTCTTTGCAGGAAACATCAAAATGTGGTGTTAGCTATGTTGGCAGAATGGAAGGATTTAGAAGCTTTGACTACTTTTAATGTGCAGTTAAGATCAACTACTAGTTCTAATTAGAGCATTACCATGTTGTCATGTTTAGAAATTCGACCAGTGTTGATCGCAAGGATTTATTCTAAGCAGATGGAGAATCCATTATTGGCCGAGAGGATTAGAATGCTTGAAGTTGGGTCGGAGATCGATGATCTAAAAGATTTTAGTCTTGACCAAAGAGGATGGTTGAGAAAGAATGGATGGTTGTGTGTTCCGAATGTAGAGGACTTAAGGAAAGAAGTTCTTGGAGAATGTCATCGATCCAAGTTTAAGATTCATCCTGGAGGGACCAAGATGTATCAAGATATGAAGAGGAGCTTTTATTGGGAAGGTATGAGGAGGGATGTTGGCTTGTGGGTTAGGCAGTGTGCAAACTGTCAACAAGTGAAGACCATACATTAGAAGCTGAGTGGGTAGCTTCAACCTTTGGAGATGTCGGTTTTGAAATGGGATTCGATATCTATGGATTTAATATACTGGTTGCCAAGCTCAAATAGAGGAAATGAAAGTATATGGGTTATAGTGGACAGGTTGTCCAAGAGTGCCCATTTCATTCCTGTTAAGTCAACCAAGACGGCACTTATTTTAGCTAGGTTGTTCATGAAGTACATAGTCAGATTAGATGGAATTCCTAGTAGGATAGTCAGTGATAGAGATGCTTTGTTCACTAATGAATTCTGGAAGAGTTTATAGGATGTGTTAGGTACCAAGCTTAAGGTGAGTACTACGTATCACCCTCAGACGGATGGGCAGACAGAGATAGTCAATAAGGTACTCGAGGATTCACTAAGAGCTTATGTATTTGACTTTTGCGGATCTTGGGAAGATCACCTACACTTAATAGAGTTTTCCTATAATAATAGTTATCAGACTAGTATAGGAATGGCGTCTTTTGAAGCTTTGTATTGAAGGGTATGAAAATCACCATCATGTTGGTTGGAGACTGGAGACAGATTAATCTTAGGTCCAGATCTGGTTAGAGAGGCGACAGAGAAGATTTAGATGATCCGAGAAAGGATGAAGGAAGCTCAGTCCAGATAGAAGAGTTACGTAGATAAGAGGTGTAAAGAACTAAAATTCTCAGTTGGATGTAGGGTTTTCATTAAGGAATCACCAACGAAGGGCGTGGTACGATTTGGAAAGTTGGGGAAACTAGCACCGGGATATGTTGGTCCGTTCCTAGTTATAGAGAGGATAGGGAAGCTCATATACAGAGTAGAGTTGCCAAGCAATATTAAAGGTGTCCATAATTTGTTTCATGCATCTCTTCTTCGCAAGTATGTGCATAATCCAGAGGCTACCATTCCTCCGACAGGGTTGGAAGAGTTGATAGTAGAGCCAAATTTGACTTTTGTTAGACAACCAGTTCGGGTTATAGCGAGGGATGAGAAAAGGTTAAGGAACAAGACAGTCAAGTTGGTGAAAGTTCAGTGGAGAGAGAACGAGAAGGATTGTACTTAGGAGACAGAAGATAGAATTAGAGATAATATCCTGATATGCTTTGAGGGTATGTTCTATATTAGCTTTATATAGACAGTTGCTAGTCAGGTAGGTTAGTATGGTTGTTAGGAGTTGTTACAGATGATTGCTATGCTTAGTATTTAGTCCTTACTGAATTTCGCGGATGAAATTCTTTAAGGAGGGGAGTCTGTAACACCCCTAATTTTTAACAACATTATTCAAGAGATTTAATTAGATAAATTAAATAGAATATTGTAAATATTAGAGTTATAAGGGGTTGAGATTTGTAAATTTATTTAGAGGACGAGCTTAATTAAATAAATAGGCTTATGAATGGTTTTATATTCTAATTAATAAGAAAACAATTAACATAAGGGCATATTATGAATTGCCGCACGATAATTCCTTAAACACCTAAAACCCACATTCCCATTCTTTCTCATGTTAATTTTTCAAAAACTCAAAATGCAAAACCTAAAGCTCAAGACGGCCATTACTTAAAAGGAAAAGAGGAGAAATTCATCTAAAGCTAAGGAATCAAGCTAGGGGAATTAATTAAGAATCAAATCTCAAATTCCTTGTCCTAATCAAGGTGAATAATAATCAAAACTAGCTCTATTTTTCTATTTTTGATCATTTGATTTTAAGGTTTAAGTTTTAATCCCTTATGATGATTTTTGATGATGATATGCTTGGAGTTCATGATATGATATATTCGAACAAGTTTGTTTGATAATTATTTTACACGGTTTAAGGCTAAAATTGTTTATTTTGGATTTCGAATGCCATAAGGAATTTATAGCTTATGTAAAACAAAAATTTGGAGATGGGTTTAATTTTCTATAATTTTCCAAGCTAAGAAAAATTTATTATGAATTTTTGAATGAAGAAATGAATAAATTGATTTAAATTTTTTTTGGCTATTATATGAAGGAATTTGGATTTGAAATTTTTATATGTTACGTAAAATATTAAAAGTGAATTTCTATGATTTTTGACGATTTTTCCTAAGTAATTTACTATCAAAATTAAATTATTTTAGATGGATGATTTAATGTTTTATTTGTTTTTCTTAAGGAAGGGCTTATTTGCTAAATTATTTTAATTAGATCTGAAATAATTGCGGCAGTTTTATTTTGGAAAGAATTTGAAAAGTTCATGGCAACCAATTCAATGCTTAAATATAAGCTGGTTAGTCAAAACGCAATTACTTAGAAAGGCATTAAAACAGTCTTTACCAAGAAATTATGTTTCGCCTCTTTCGGTAGTACCTTTCGACCCTATACTTTCGCCTCAACCAAGTCGAAACCAATACACAAGGTATCAATAAGTTGGTACGTAGTGGATTGGAGAAAAGCGGAAGGTGTGGTGTCGAAACATAGCTTTCGAAGGGGTCGAAGCCTTTGTTTTACTCTCCAAAGGTGTGCGATTGCCTTATTTTAAAAAGGATGCTTTTGAAGGCGTCAAACCCCATTTAAATAGCTCTCAAAAATGTTGTCGCGTTTTGTTTCGAAAAGATAGCTTTCGAATGAGTTGCCTTGTTTTAAATCAAAGCTTTCGAAAGGGTAGTATCAACCTAATCGAAAGTCTGCTGCCGACCTTATGCCTTTCGAATGGATTGAAGAAATCAATTAGGTCAAAAGGTAGCTTTGGTTTTAAATATTAGAAGTAACTTTCTAAAGCTTTCGAAAGGGTTTAATGGTTTCAAAGGCAATGGCTTCAAAAGGCATTTTGAAGCTATCCGTCAATTGTTTTACTTAAATGATTTAAGCTTTCAAAAGGATGGTTTCGAAGCCATCAGTTTTCCCCAAACTCTATCATATGAAGGTTAATGGTTTCGAAAGGGGTACTTTCGTTTATATTCACTTTGACCCAAAAGATATTTTTAAGGGTAAACCCAAAGGTTTCGAAAGGGGTACTTTCAAATGGTTTTGAAGCTATGCTTCTAAGAGTAAATAATCAATGCTTTAATACTTTCAAAAGGTACATTTTGATGGTTTCAAAAGAAATGATTTAAAATGTTTCGAAAGGCATATGCTCAGTGTTTTGAATGCTTTCGAAGGAGGATATCGAATGGTTTCAAAAGTAAAGGTTTAAGGTTTCGAAAGCCTTAGTTTTTCAAAACAAAGAACCCAATCTCCACTTTAAAGGAAAAACCATGGCATAATAAAGGAGTTTTAAAATGGCTTTTTAGTATGAATATTTTGAAGAAGCTTTCCTTGATAAAATAATAGGTAAATGGATTAACCATGATTTATATTAAAATGATTTCAAGGATATTAAACCACAGGTGTTGGTGTTATTATGTAGTATGTTTTCTTCTTCTAATATATGTATTCACTGTATAATGGACCCATAACAGTATTTTTTGGGGGAGAAAAGGGCAGAATAACCAGCTAGGTTGACCCAGTAGTGAATATAAAATCGAATTAACTCATGTGTGAGTAAAAGTGCATCTTGGAGGTCAGGTGTAACGACCCGATATTTTGGACCATTCGCATCCATTATAAGTGTGTAGGTAGACACTCATGCCGGAGTTGAATTGCTCAAAATACCGCGTTGTTAATTTAAATTTGGCAAAACTGAACATATACAGTAAATAAATAATCACAGATCACAGACACAGAGTAATAAGTGCAGCGGAAATAAAAGAAAGAGTAGTTCATGAAGCTACTATATAAATGTATAAGATACATAAGAGTTTACAACAGAAGAGTAATACGATACATCAGATACAAATCAGAATACATCACTGGAATCATCGAATACTGGAAGCAGAATAGATGGCTGGATCTTCAAGCAAAGCTCCAACTTCAAAAGTGAGTCTCGAATACTGGTACACTCAGTCTGACCCGAGCGTAAAGCAAAATACAAAACACTCGAGTCAGGATTAACATTCTTATATTAATAAATCCAACTCAAGTGAAATAGCAATTGAAATACAAGTAACTCAAAGGATGTCTGGAATAACCATCCTTTAAGGATCCGTCAAACTATCTACTATGTAGTAATGTACGATAAGTAGATAATGTCTATCAGTAATAATAAGATATCAAAATAGTGTTAAGTCATGGCCCATTCCACCCTTAACACATTTTTATTCCCAAAAGCATATAGAAGACCGTAGTTTCCCCAAAACCGGAAGTCACCAGAGGGCAATCCATATACTAAAGGTACAAATCAAAATCGTAGTGGTCGCGCATAAATGGAATACAAGTATGACAAGGCACATGAGGCAATACCCAAGGTAGTGATACTACCGTTCGCCTGATCCAGACTGGTGAGAACGCAACGCCGCAGCGCCCGCAACACCGTGAAACAACACTCCCAAAATCAAGGGTGCACCAATCGACAACAAGTAATAAGTAGTTCGAAGAAGTGTGTCCACTTGAGGTAGCTAATCCTCCATTGGCCCGGCACAGCTCCTGTTTTAGTCATTTCCAATTTGACACAAGTGTCAAGGCTATCCATTATCGTTCACTTGTAACAACTGTGATTTTTGACTACCGTCAGAATAAATATTTAAAATAGAAATTTTAAATTGGAAAAGAAATGAAGTGAAAATTTATTTGTAAAGTCAGTTAAGAATATCTAGGTTGTGCTGAAAAAAAAATTTCTCCTTCTTTCACGTGTAACAAAGCTGATCACATTTTTGCTTTGGTGTGACTAGAGTTTTTGAAGCCGGTATAAACAATTTTGCCTTCATTTGTCACTACATTTTACAAAAGAAAACTTAGACATTTACTGTCACACACATCGTTTAAAGTACAAAGTTGAGTTCATTGTTGCTACCACCTTTTTTATGTAGCACGTCCTTTTTCTTCGCCTATGCACCTAACACCATAAATGCTTTTGTACGCAATGTATGGCAGCACATTATTTCACGGACTTATACATCAATTAGAAAAGAGAAGTTGTTGCCTCATCATTTTTGTTCATTCCTTTTTTTTCCAGTGGTTTTAATTCTTTCGTTCCATGTAAATTCCTGTTGCTCTGCAAACACATTAATGGCGGCTCAATAATTCCTTGCTCCCTTTGAATCTGGGTTACTAGCTGTTTCTAAGCAAATTTAAGACTATGATTTGCATTTCAACATGGCTTTGCTCAAACTTCCTCTAGCTGCAACATTTTTTTAAAAGCTTCAGAAGCTGTGAAAAGCTTTAATGGCGGTTCATTCTTCCTTCGCTCGGATTTTGTTACTAACCGGTTCTGGAACGAATTAGGTGAGTATAAAAACTCACATTTCTAATTTATTCCTCTATTTTTGTTGTTATTTCGTCGTGCGTGCGTGAACAGGTATTACCCAGGCCATTAATTGCATATTCCTGTCAGCACTCTCGACCTGTTTGATCTTTACTTGTCGTTCCATGTAGATATGTCCACATATATCTACATTTTTCTTTTTCTTTTGGTCTTGTTCACTTAAGTCTGCACGGCATGTTGCCTCTGTCCTTTTGACATTACTTACTCGTTTAATTTCATTTGAACTTTGGGGTATTGACTTGAGCTCGAATTTCTTCAATGTGTATTGATGTTGTGTGCCACCATTCACTGCTTCACTGCTTCGTTGATACATATTTGTATCTTGTAGAAAAGTGCATTTGCCTACATCCACACTGTCACTGTCCATTAGATTTTTGGTTTCAGTGTAGCTTTTTGCTGCAGTGTTCAGAGTATATTAATGTACGGTCTGATGCATTCGAATTATAAAGTCTTCATGTATATGCGTATCAGACATATATGGATGTTGTTATCACTTCATGTTGAAGTTATGTCGCGTGCGTGTCCTTCTCTAGGTGCACTGGTCCATTAATTCAGGTAGCCTTGCTACTTGCTTTGAGGTAGTGTAATCATTTAGCAGTTGCACTCCAGTTACCATATTTTGGATAAATTCATATACGAGTATTCAAGTAATACTCGAAACCTAAGCCATCACTTTTACACGTGAAGCACGAAACTAGCCTTGGTCTCACTAGTTTCCATTTTGTACATTTGCAAAAGTGCATTCATGTCAATTTGTATTGAGTTCATATTTGCTTAACACGTTTGTACAGGTTATTTATTTCATTTGTATACATGTTTATAGTGTACGTGTTCCTTGCATGTGAGAATGTATGGGCCAGGTAGTTATTTCTCCCATATTTTCTTGCGTGTGTGTCATGTTGTGCATGAAGGTGATGTGCATTCATGAAAAACTATGCCCAGATAAAGTTGTAGTATACCATATAAATTCAAGCCCAGACCATATTTTAATGCTTGTGTATATCAGTGAGGTCCAGGCAAAATCATACTCATGCATGCAAAAACTTCGGTGTATACTTTGAACCGGAGTTTTAAATATACTAGTGTATGTTATTTATGGCCAGGTCTCATTTTCCAGTGCAATGTTTTGATAAAAATATAATACTGCAATCCACTATTTAAATTACTTTAAACCGGAGTTTCATTTTGAAACGGGTTGTTGCCGTTATTTTTATGATGGATTTTTACTCCGGTGTTAAAAGTTTTAAACATTTTGTTTTGATGACATTTTTGACAAATAAAAATTATGGTTGTTCTGACTTCAGTAACCGTCAATTTAAAATGACTTTTCAAGCGGTTAGCCCGCAGCACTGATTTGGTATCCACTTTTACGGTGTTTTGTGGAGCGCAATTTCCTTGCCGAAATTGCTACAGATGTTGCCGTTTTAATCACGTGTTTTAAAAATCGTTTTAAAATAAAATTGTTTTCAAAATTTTTACAGTTTGCGCTTTCAAAAGAATGAGAAAGCGATTTAAACGCTTCAGCAAAATTGAGGACTATGAACCCTCACTTTTACTGATTCGCTTAATTCCAGACTTGTCCGTTTGAGAACGTAAAATGTTATTTATATAAAATACACAATTTTGCACTTTCAAGGAAACGATGAAGAGATTTAAACGATTTAGAAAAAGTGCGGAATATGGAACCACACTTTTACTATTTCGGTTAATTCCGGACTCGTTAATTGAAACATCTGCTGTTTGATGATCTGTTGGACCTTCGGGTCATTTGTTGGGCTTTCGGGCCACTCTGCGGACCTTCGGGTCAAATACCAGTACTAGACCTTCGGGTCACTCTGCGGACCTTCGGGTCAATCTGATGGGCGCCAAAATTATGTTGAGTACTTGGTAGGCTTCGGCCACTCTGAGATGCACGTGCGGCGTAGCTAAAACTCGCCATCTGCTGGGATCGATCCACCTTTTATGCTGATTTTTCTAGTTATCTTATTTTTGATTTCTAGATTTTGCGACTGCTGATTTTCTAGTTATCTATTTTGATCTCTAGATTTTGTGAATTGCTGCTTTGAATTCAATTATGAATTTGGAAGTTGAGTTTGAGTATAATCTCATCTGGGATTATAAATTTGCGTATTGCTGTTTTAAATTCAATTGTGAATTTGAAAACTGATTTTGATGGAGTTTAATTGAGATTTCTTCATTTAAACTATGCTGATTATTTATGCTATATAGTCTCATTCGAGACTATAACTATTTGTTTAAGTGTTGTTTATCATTCACTTATTTCTGAGAATAAATTAGACTGATCCGTTTATTATTTTCTTTTAAATAATACTCGGGTCAGACTGAGTCATTTCAGGGTAATCTCTATCTCTGATTCAGTAGCAGCTTCAGCTTTTGGGATTTCGCATCATCTTTTGTCTAGCCTTCGAGGAGTTCTTTTGGTTTATTAGTCCTCATTCTGCGTATGTATTGATGGATATGTATATATATCGGTTCATGTGAACTATCGATTGTTGTAGCATGTATTCCAGACTTGTCTTCCGCTATATATCTGATATTTCTGTTCTGATGTGATTATACTATCTGTGTTATTGTTATTATGAATTGTTCTGGATTTTCTTTAGCCACTGTAGTTTCGTTTTAGATTTGGATTGAAAATATATCTTTGGGAGTAATTTATACAACTCCTATCGATGTGATCAATACTCATCTAAGGCATAACTTACGGATGGTCGCTTCTCACAAGCCTTATTCTTCGCAATAGCAGACGTTATTCCTTATAATAACCTTTGTTATTGTGAGTATAGAGGTGGGGCGTCACAACTTGGTATCAGAGCTGAGATTCAGAACAAATTATAATAAACACAGAACAGAAACAGAATGGAACATATGTTACAACTATTCGAGGGTTTTGTTCGTGCCTTTCTAATATGTTCCTTCGTTATTCTTAAACTTTTATCCTCTCTAACAAGTTGGAATATGCCTAGGAATATATTTCATATTTCCATAGTATTCCAATTGTTAAATTCCTTTTCAATCTTAGTTTTGAAAGTAGGACATCGGGTTTCTGATTTTCTTACAGCTCATAAGGATTTCAAATATGGGAAGCTTAATGTTGCTTAAGCTTCTAGTGATTCTTTCAGCCAAAAGGTATTCCTCCTTCTATTTTGGAAGGTTATATTTTATTTCGTAGCCGTTCTATTAGCGTTCCTCTCGATACGGGTGCATCGTATTCATTCGTGTCAAAGGAGCTTATTGATGTTATTCCTTTGGATGTTGTTAGTCCTTGCAACCCTTTGAGGATTGCGAATTCCATTGGTGGATCTGCTACTCTTGGTTTGTTGTGTGTTGGTGTTGAGATTATTCTTTGTGGTTTTTCCTTTCATGCAAATCTGCATGTTATGGATCATCTTGGTTTTGATATGATTTTAGGTATGGATTGGCTCGTCCGTTATGAAGTCCAATCCTATGTCCCGAAAGAATTTTATATCTCAAGCATCCCGATGCTATCGAGCAGTTATCTATTATATTTCGAATGCTATCATTTCTTCCTTTGAATCGGAGGCTGTTATAGCTAATATTCTAGTTGTTTTTTTTATTTTTCTGATGTCTTTGAGTCTATCTTGGGTTTACCACCGAATAGGACAATTGAATTCCGTATTGATCTTACCTCTGGTGCTCATCCTATCAGTCGTCCTCCCACGAAGATGTCTGTTAAAAAAAATGAGAAACTCAAGCATCAATTATCTTAGTTGGAAGCCAACGATTTACTCGTTCTAGCTCTTCTCCCAACTCGATCTTGCTATCGATTTTCATTTGGCTATGAGTTGCGGAAGTTAGCATTCCACTTACCGCATTCCGCAATCATTATGATTCTTATGAATGACTTATTACATCATTCAGTTTGCCTAGATTATTTCATCCATTTTATGAATCGAGTATTCTACGAATATCTCGACGACTCCATTTTGTGTATTTATTGATTTTGAATGAAAGCAACAATTTAAAATTTCACAAGTAAAATTGGATTTGGGTTATCATAGCAAATAATTTTGTGATTGTATTGCCCATTGAGTGCTTTAAGAATTCTGGTCGATGCGCTTGATCAACGTTATCGATAGGAATCTCCTAAACGCTTTGATGAGACAATGTGACACAATAAATTTATAAAAAGTAAATTTTTCTAGAAAATGATTTCGTAAATATAATTGTAATTTTGGCAGTTGTAGCTTTTCAGGAAAGAAGATTTATTGAAAGAACCCTTTCCGATAACTCTTATCCTTGTGATTCCCGAAGAGAATCATGATCTTGTTGTTTATATATCGATGCCAGTGGTTATGGTTTCGGTGTTGTTCTCATGCAAAAAGATAGAATAGTTGCCTATGTTTCTAGACAACTAAAGCCTAACGAGATTCGTTATGCTACCCATGATTTGGAGTTAGCCGCTATAGTCTTTGCTCTGAAGATTTAGCGACATTATTTATTAGGCGAGCGTTTTGTTCTCTTCACTGATCACAAACCTCTGAAGTATCTATTCGCTCAGAAGGAGCTTAATATGAGGCAACAACGTTGGCTCGAATTTCTTGCTTCATATGATTTCGATATTCTGTATACCCCTGTTAAGGGTAATCAAGTTGCTGATGCGCTTAGTCGCAAGCAGCAAGTTGTTGTTCCATGATGCTAGCAGAGTGGAATATTTTGGAAGCTTTATCTCTTTGTGATATTAGAGACCGTCCTTCAGTTTTTGATTTTCCCGTGCTTTTATTTAGCATGGAAGCTCGTCCTAGTTTGTTGGATCGTGTTGCCGATACACAGAAACAAGATCCAGATCTCTCTTATCTTATTCAGAGTTGTAAATCGGGATCCCGAAGTGATGTTCTAAAGGATTTCGATATTGATATTCATGGTTGTATCCGGAAGAAGGGTAGATTGATCGTGCCTGATATTTCTAATCTTAGAAATGACATTCTTGAGGACTGTCATCGTTCTAAGTATACTATTCATCCAGGTAGTAGTAAGATGTATGCTAATATGAAACGCTTATACTATTGGGAAGGTATGAAGCGTGATGTTGCAAGTTATGTTAGTCGTTACATGACTTGTCAACTTATCAAAGCAGAATACCACGTCTTAGTGGTCTTTTGCAGCCTCTTGAGATTCCATTATGGAAATGGGATCTAATTTCTAAGGACTTTATTGATGGTCTACCTCGTTCGAGGTCGGGCCATTCTAGTGTTTGGGTGATTGTGATCGATTGACTAAATCATCCCATTTTATTCCTATCAAGTCCAATCGGACTGCTTCTTGACTTTGGTAGTAGTTGGAAAGATCACTTATCTCTTGTTGAATTCTCTTATAACAATAGTTTCCAATCCAGTATCGGTATGGCTCCTTTTGAAGCCCTCTATAGAAGGCCGTGTCGATCACCATCTTGTTGGTTGGAATCGGGGAAAAAGGTTAGTTCTCGACCCCGATTATATTCGTGAATCTTCTGAGAAGATTGTTTTATCAGACAGAGAATGAAAGAGGCTCAGAATAGGTAGAAATCTTATGACAATCATAGTAGGAAGCCCTTGAAATTTTCTGTTGGCGATCTCGTATTTATTCGTGTTTCTCCGATGAAGGGTGTGGTGCGTTTTAGTAGCTCCGGAAAATTTTCTCCTCATTATATTGGACAGTTTCCTATTACGGAACGCATTGGCCCAGTTGCTTATCGTGTGTTGCCACCTATTCAGTTTTCGGGAATTCATGATGTATTTCATGTATCCCAGCTTCGTTGATGCCTTCGAGATTCGGATTATTCTATTGATTCCCATGTGTTGCAAGATCTTGAGATCTCACCCGACTTGTCTATTGTGCAAAATCCTATTCGTGTGCTAGCTTCGGAGGTTAAACGCCTTTGTAATAAAGAGGTCCCGCTTGTAAAAATTCAATGGTCCGCAAACCCCAAAGATTGCACTTGGGAAACCAGAGAATTCATCGAGCGTTCTTATCCGGGTTTTCTCTCCTCTTCGGGTGGAGGTGAGCATTCTTACTCATCTTTTCTATTATGAATCTTTGTTGTGATGAATTATTTACGTTATTGACTGCTTCTAGTATGAAAATTGCGGGGACGCAATTTTTATAAGGGGGGGAGTTTGTAACAACTGTGATTTTTGACTACCGTCAGAATAAATATTTAAAATAGAAATTTTAAATTGGAAAAGAAATGAAGTGAAAATTTATTTGTAAAGTCAGTTAAGAATATCTAGGTTGTGCTGAAAAAAAATTTTCTCCTTCTTTCACGTGTAACAAAGCTGATCACATTTTTGCTTTGGTGTGACTAGAGTTTTTGAAGCCGGTATAAACAATTTTGCCTTCAGTTGTCACTACATTTTACAAAAGAAAACTTAGACATTTACTGTCACACACATCGTTTAAAGTACAAAGTTGAGTTCATTGTTGCTACCACCTTTTTTATGTAGCACGTCCTTTTTCTTCGCCTATGCACCTAACACCATAAATGCTTTTGTACGCAATGTATGGCAGCACATTATTTCACGGACTTATACATCAATTAGAAAAGAAAAGTTGTTGCCTCATCATTTTTGTTCATTCCTTTTTTTTCCAGTGGTTTTAATTCTTTCGTTCCATGTAAATTCCTGTTGCTCTGCAAACACATTAATGGCGGCTCAATAATTCCTTGCTCCCTTTGAATCTGGGTTACTAGCTGTTTCTAAGCAAATTTAAGACTATGATTTGCATTTCAACATGGCTTTGCTCAAACTTCCTCTAGCTGCAACATTTTTTTAAAAGCTTCAGAAGCTGTGAAAAGCTTTAATGGCGGTTCATTCTTCCTTCGCTCGGATTTTGTTACTAACCGGTTCTGGAACGAATTAGGTGAGTATAAAAACTCACATTTCTAATTTATTCCTCTATTTTTGTTGTTATTTCGTCGTGCGTGCGTGAACAGGTATTACCCAGGCCATTAATTGCATATTCCTGTCAGCACTCTCGACCTGTTTGATCTTTACTTGTCGTTCCATGTAGATATGTCCACATATATCTACATTTTTCTTTTTCTTTTGGTCTTGTTCACTTAAGTCTGCACGGCATGTTGCCTCTGTCCTTTTGACATTACTTACTCGTTTAATTTCATTTGAACTTTGGGGTATTGACTTGAGCTCGAATTTCTTCAATGTGTATTGATGTTGTGTGCCACCATTCACTGCTTCACTGCTTCGTTGATACATATTTGTATCTTGTAGAAAAGTGCATTTGCCTACATCCACACTGTCACTGTCCATTAGATTTTTGGTTTCAGTGTAGCTTTTTGCTGCAGTGTTCAGAGTATATTAATGTACGGTCTGATGCATTCGAATTATAAAGTCTTCATGTATATGCGTATCAGACATATATGGATGTTGTTATCACTTCATGTTGAAGTTATGTCGCGTGCGTGTCCTTCTCTAGGTGCACTGGTCCATTAATTCAGGTAGCCTTGCTACTTGCTTTGAGGTAGTGTAATCATTTAGCAGTTGCACTCCAGTTACCATATTTTGGATAAATTCATATACGAGTATTCAAGTAATACTCGAAACCTAAGCCATCACTTTTACACGTGAAGCACGAAACTAGCTGTGATATCTCGGAATTTTGGCAATATCAATTTAATAATCTTTATTAATAATTAAATTGATTTGATGATTTTATTTTATAAAATTGACAAGTTTATTCATTTTAAAAGGTTAATAATATTTTAATTGGCAAGTTTATTTCTTTTGAAAACTAGTAACATTTTAATTTGGGAATATCTTTTCTAAAATTTTAATTGGGAAGATTTATCTTTCTAAAACTAATATAAGTGTTTATATTTATAATGTATATATATAGGTATATATATTATAAATAGGGAGTCTTTAATTTAATAAAAGGATAAGTTATCAAATTATAATATATATGTATATATATATATTGTTATTTGAAGTTATGTATTAAATTCAATATGATAATTATCAAGCTAATGTTAAAAGTATTTTTCATTTAGAATATATATATTTGCATATATTGGAATGAAAAGAATATTGAATTTGAATTTAATAAAGTATTTCCAAACTTTAATCTTTATATAATTTGTAACTTGGAAATTTGTAATTTGACTTAATACTTTTGAAAATGATATTTATAATTTAAATAACAAGGATAATTTCTTATTTAAAAATATATATGTAAGCTTAAATTTAAATAAGGTTTAAATTAAGAAGTTTATTTGTTTTAATAATCTTTTCTCTTTTAATATTCAAATATAAGTCAAAATGGGTTTGTAAAAATATATAGAGAGTTAAACTCAATTTCTCAAGCATATATAAGTATGTTATATTTAATTGATATAAGCATAAGTTGTTTTAAATAATTGTTTCTTACATTTGTATATTTATTGAAATCTAAAAGCTTATTAATATAAAATAAAAACATTTTATAACCATGTAAATATTACATACATATGCATATTACATGCTTATAGTTTTAATAAGTTTAAATAAGATAATAACATTTGTAAATAATAAATAAACATTAATTAAATCTTTAATAACACTTGTAAATCAAATAATACTTATAAAACACTTGTAAACATATCAATTTATGTTAAAGACAAGTGTAAACTTAGGAGCATATGTGTAAGTTAACTAAAACATCTATGGGACAAATGTCTTTCCCTTAATAATTAAGTTTAAAATTCAATTGTAAATAAAAAGAAGGGTTTTATTTTTCAGAAAAAAATCTTTCTTCTTCTTAACTGAACGTACAAAAATAGATCAAAAATTGAGGGAGTAAAACTGTAAGTCTGGAAATCAAATGCAAAGCAAAAAGAAGATGTAAATCTGGAATTCTCAAATACAAATCAGTCTGGAAAATCTGGGGATTTAACTGCAAATCAAAAGAAGATCAAATCAGTTTCAAACCTATCAATTAGTAACCAAAGATCAACAGCAAGAATCAAATTGCAAGTTTTTAAATCAACAAAGCAAAAAGAGAAATCAAATTTCAGCCTGGAAGAAAAATAAGAATCTGCTTCTCTGTTTTATATGACAGGTGAGTAAATCTTATTTTAAAAACAGAGTTAAACTTTTATATGTGATGTTTTATCTGAAATGTTGATGAAAATGTATGCATGTTGTATATAAGTGTTGAAATGCCTGTATAGTATATTTGAATGCCTGTATGATGATAACTTAGTCTTTGTAAAGTGATGACAGTTTTTGTTTTCTTTTTAAAATCTATATCTCATCTTATAATCATAATTAGCCTTTGATGTATAAATGGAAGATGATGGAAATTATGTAACACAACTAATAAAAAATGAGTTCTGGAAATTATATAAAGCATTTATCTCAAATTTTATAAATAACAGTAAAAATTGTAAATTTGGTCAAAAATATATTGGTTCAATTTTAAGTTTTAATTATGTAGTTGAATCCAATTTAGCAAATCATGAATTTTAATAGCTATATCTCAATTTTTAGTTGAGAATTTGTTGAGTATTGGTGAGATGAACGGAAATGTTATTTTAGGCAAATTCTGGCGATCGGAGAGGTGATAGGTTTCGGGGTTGAAGCTGTAGGTGGTAGGAAGTCCGGAGATCATAGGAAAAATAGTGATGAATTTTATTGTTGGCTGTGATGGTCAGCAATTATAGAAATAGGGTTATCGTCTGTGTTTGTTGTCGATGTTTTCAGAGGAGATTTGCGGCGTCGGTTTGCAACCGGAGGTGATCGCGTAGGGTGCTGGAGGCTCGGGGGAGTGAGGCGGAGTTAGGGTAGCGGTGGCGAGGTGCCTCGATGCTTTGGTTGCCGTGGGAGACGAATTTTCTGATGAGGTTGGGTTCAGGCTTTGGGTTCGAAATAATCGAATTCGAATCTCGTTCGAATCATGAAGTTTGGGATGGTCGTGCGTGATAGCGTGATGGCGTCTGACTTGCCAGAGACCAGAACGGAGATCACCAACGTCCAGCGTGTGCGTACACGTACACGTACACGTTTTTGTGCATCTGGGTGGATTGATGGTTTGGGGAAGAAGGTTGAGATCAGGGTCTTCCTCGGGATTTTTGTTCGCGTGACTCGAAGCAGGAGTGTTGTGGGTTGTCTCGAGAGTCACTTCGAGTTTCTATGGGTTTTACTCGGGTTTTAAGTTGTTCAGGTCTTAAATTTTAAACAGAATGTTTAAGTTTTAAAAAGCAAAGTTAAACAAGTTTCACTTGTAAAATAAATGGTTTTTAAAATGTTGTATTTAGGAGTTTAAAATGTTTTAGTTTTAATTGATTTCTAAAATGTTTTATTTTAAATGAGTTTAAATGATAAGGATTTAATAAATCAAATATAATCAGGATTTATCTAAGTAATTAAAGGTTTGATTAATTAAAAATAATTAATGTGGGAAGATAATTAAATTGTTGGTCAATTTAATTAACTTAATTAAGATAAATGATTTTCTTAATTAAGATCTTTTAAGTATAAGGAGTTAAGGAATTATTTAATTAAATTTAAATAATTTGTTAAATAATTAAGTAGTTAATTAATGATTAACTTAAGATAATCATTTATAAATTAATTAAGTATAATTACTTGTTGAAGTAATTAAGGAATAATTACTGAATGTAATTTAGTAAAGATAAAATATTTAATAAAGTAATTAAAGGATAATTATTTTATAAAAGTAATTAATTAAGAAGTGATTAAGAGTTAATTACTTAGTGTTATTAATTAAATAAATTATTTAATTAAGTTAATTAAAGGATTAAGATTAATTAATAAGGTAATTAATTATTTGTTAAGGTAATTAATTAAAGGTAATTAATTAAGGGAAGTAATTAAGGGAAGTTAATTACTGGATTAGATTAATCAAGGGTGATTAATAATTATGGATTAATTAAGAATAATTATTTAATGTAATTAATAAAATAATTAAAGGTGTAATTAGGGATCATTAGTTTATAATTAATGATGTAATTAAGGATTGATTAATTAAGATTAATTAATCAGTGATAACTAATTAATTGTAATTAATTAAGGATTAAAGTAATTAATTAATTAATAAAGTAATTAAATGTTAATTACTGTATTTGGTTAAGGATAATTAATTTGTGAAATTAATTAAGATAATTACTTAAATGTAATTAAAGTATAATTAATCAAGGTGATTAATTAAAGTGGATAATTAGAGAAGATTAATTAATTAATTTGTAATTAATTAATGATTATATAAATAAGATTTATAATGAAGTAATTAATTTAATTTATTTTAAATTAATTAAGAGATGAAGTAATTAATTTAATTCACTTTAAATTAATTAAAGATAGTGATAGTTAATTTAATTCATTTTAAATTAATTATGTTATGATTAAGTAAATCATTTCTTATATAAGAATGGATGACATTAATTGTCTTGAATGGATGTAATCTCAGAAATGAGATAAGTAATGTTGTGTGGAATAAATGCTTGGTCGCATTGTGATGGTAATATAGATTAACTATTGTGATGTTGATATGGATTACCTATTTGGTTATGAATCATCTGTTTAAATGATAATGTGATTATCAATTGTGATTTGTGAATTATCTATCTGAATGAATATAGATAAGTTAAATTGTTTAAACCTTTAAACAACTTGGCCTTAAAAGATACGTTTTGGATTTCGATGAGACCGGGATCGGGTTTCCGTATACCGGTATTCCAGGTCTGGAGACCCGAATACCACATCGATCCAAATTAACGATAGGTCGTGAATCTGAAGTGAAGATGAAGATTTAGAGTGCAAGGGTTATTGTCGTTAACTCTGAGGGTGATTCCAAAACGAGTGTAACGAGATAATGCCTTCGGTTTCGTTCGAACCCGGAACGAACTTGTATGGATTGAATGCTTTCAGCACATCGTCAGGCGGACGATGAGCATTCTAAGTGATATGTTCTGATTAAAGGTAATCGTAACCTCAAGCCTCATCAACCGGGAATGGCTAAAACAGGGGAGGTGCAGCAAGGCTTCGTGGGTAGCGCCCACTGAGAGCAAGATAGATCCCTGTCTAGAGGTCCCTTTCTATATTTCGGCTTAGTGGGTAGTTGGAACTGCAGCCAACTACGGGGTTGTCTTGTTCGGGATTATCCAGTAAGGGATGGTTCCGGCTTTGTGTTGCAGGGGAGCGGGCGTACTCCTCGGTACGGTGATCTAGGCCACGTACTGTGACGGGCGGTACCCCAGTAGCCCTGCCATTGTATGGAATCCAAAATCCAATAAGTGCCAACGGACTTGATTGTATACCTATGTATGCTGGAATTTAATGAATGTAACAATTTCGGCTATTTCATATTTATTTGAAAACCCTAGACCCTATTATAATACAATCGGATTTCCTATCAAATGCTTTAGTTAGCGTAAGGTAAAAACTTACCCATGTTTATTTGTGGGGAGTCTTACGTGATACTTTTGTTTTCAAAGGTTTTCAAAGTTAAACAATTTAAACCGTTTACTCACACCAGACCCATGTCTGACCCAAGTGTTTATTTTCTGTTTTATTAAACCTTGGGTACTCAATTTTTACGAGTAGCCAAGGGATTCAGGTTAGTCTTGACGAATACTGGAGGAGCTGAGGAGCAGGAGGCTTCAGCGAGTAGATATATAGAGTTTCCGCTGTGTTTGTATTAGTCTGTATTGTACTGGTATACTTGTGTTGTATAATAGACAGAAGTTTATAACTGTCTATTCTGTGATGTATAAATTGTGTACTCTGATGTATATGATACTATGTAATATCTTATGTGATAATATATTTCTCGTTCCGCTGTGAGATTTCTGATGTATTGTTGTTCTCTTTTCTTTTCTTTCTTCTTCTATCCCTTTCTTTCTTCATAACGATGCGTCTTTCTGGGCAAAGAAAGTCGGGTCGTTACATTTGGTATCAGAGCAGTAGGTTGAGTGAATACCTAAGCTCTGGAGTGGTGTCTATCTTGAGAGCGCGTATTTGTAATTTTTATATAACTATATATATATTTATTCTACCTATTTATTGGGTTACCTGTTCGGGTTTTCCAATATGAGTTATAAAGGTAGATAAGATGGTAGTGTGTGTAACACAATTACCAATAGTTAGAGTCTGAGTGTTGAGTTTGGAAGTGTATTTGTCGAGACTGTAGACCTAATATCGTCTCGAGTGAGCTTTGTTGTGGTGTAAGGATTTCATCGATCTCCGAAGGAAACCTGTTAAGGTTCGGAGTTTATCTTTGAAATTGGATGAGAAAAAGCGAATGATGGTATCTTGGTAACTTGTGGAAGAAGTAGCTGTGTGGTGAGACGCAATGACTATGGATGTTTCCGAAGATGTTTCTTTTGGAGCAAGTTTTAGGAAGTATATCTGCTTCGGTGTTGTGGCTGGGTCCAGCAGGGTGTTTATGTTTGATTTGAGGTCCGAGTTTCTCGAAGAGTTTTGGATTAGGAAGTCTTTGGCGTCAGTGTCAGCGGTGCAACTCGGAAGTGTTCTGTGTTGGCAGGAAGTTTTCTAGCTGAGCAGTTTTTCTAGAGGAGGAATCCAAAAGCAGCAGAGTGGATCCATTTCTTCGATGAATTGGATAGTTAAGTATGAGCTGTTCTAATTTATGAAGAGAGAACAGTATCTGTGGAAGTTAGGTCGAGTTGATCGCAAAAGAGACTTGCGATTGTTCGAGTGTTCTCATGGGTTATTGGAGATTGAGATTCCGTATCAACTTGATTAGTGGAGTTACCGGAAGTTCAGCTTAGTAGAAGGATGTCTTCTAGAGAAGAATTTGGTGAAGCAGCTTAGGATTCTTTGGAGAGGGATTGATCAGTCCTAATTTTCTGGAGGGAATTCTTCTGGGATGTTTTGACCAAGTGGAATGGTTCACTAAGAATTTATGGTATGGTGAACTGTGGATGATCAAGTTTGTGCTCGAGTTTCTTCGACAGCATTCTCATCTTTTCCAGATCAGAGTTGTGCAGCGGAAGCAAGATAGAAGCTATTCTAGAGTGGAAGCAACCAGAAGTTGTAATTTTCTTGGAGTAAAGGATTTCTATAGGAAATTCAAGTGTATCTCTAAGTATGAAGGATTTTTCAGGATTTGGAGGTAAGGTTGTCAAGTGCAACTGTTTGGCTATTTCAGATAGGAGAAGTAGTTCGAAGTGCTCTAATGTTGTGGAGTACAGTTGTGTTCTGGATTTCGGTGATTTTTGGGAAACCATTTTGTTGAGAAGGATCCGGAAATTGGTTTGATGTTGGTCTAGATTATTTCAAGAGGCATCAGCAAGAGTTAAGCTGATCAGGAAGGATGAAGTGACTCAGGATCGTCAAAGGAGTTATGCAGTTAAGAATTGATGGAATTTGGAATTTGAAGTTGAAATTTGGATATTGTTTAAGTTTTCTCCGATCAAAGGAGATATAAGATTTGGTAAGACTGGAGAGCTAGCTCCGGAAGTATTATGAGATTTTTCTGTGTTCTCAAAAGGATTAGTTCTTTGATCTACAGGATTGAGTTGCCAGTTCGGATAACTGGAATTCATTGTATTTCACGTATCTCTGAGAGGATACGTGTATGATTCATCTGGTTGTGGGATCAACAGTTCAGATGGTTATGGAAGTTGGGTTGTTCTTGAGTTTAGTCTGATATCCTGTTTAGTTCTGTAGATCTAGATGAGTAGAAGCTTTATAGCTTAGTAGTTTTGATTGTTTGTAGAGCGAGTATCCCGGTATATATATATACACTTGGGGAAACTCGAGGAAATTCTATCCAGAATTTGTCTGGATAGTTAAATTTGTTTGATTAAATTGTTTGCTATGGTTGTTAGAATATGATTGATATGTATGATTGCTGTTTGAAATTAAAATTAAAATTTATAAATTTTACTGGGTTATTAAATTATCTTTGCTTTTAAATTTCGGGGACGAAATTATTTTAAGGGGGGAGGAATGTGATATCCCGGAATTTTGGCAATATCAATTTAATAATCTTTATTAATAATTAAATTGATTTGATGATTTTATTTTATAAAATTGACAAGTTTATTCATTTTAAAAGGTTAATAATATTTTAATTGGCAAGTTTATTTCTTTTGAAAACTAGTAACATTTTAATTTGGGAATATCTTTTCTAAAATTTTAATTGGGAAGATTTATCTTTCTAAAACTAATATAAGTGTTTATATTTATAATGTATATATATAGGTATATATATTATAAATAGGGAGTCTTTAATTTAATAAAAGGATAAGTTATCAAATTATAATATATATGTATATATATATATTGTTATTTGAAGTTATGTATTAAATTCAATATGATAATTATCAAGCTAATGTTAAAAGTATTTTTCATTTAGAATATATATATTTGCATATATTGGAATGAAAAGAATATTGAATTTGAATTTAATAAAGTATTTCCAAACTTTAATCTTTATATAATTTGTAACTTGGAAATTTGTAATTTGACTTAATACTTTTGAAAATGATATTTATAATTTAAATAACAAGGATAATTTCTTATTTAAAAATATATATGTAAGCTTAAATTTAAATAAGGTTTAAATTAAGAAGTTTATTTGTTTTAATAATCTTTTCTCTTTTAATATTCAAATATAAGTCAAAATGGGTTTGTAAAAATATATAGAGAGTTAAACTCAATTTCTCAAGCATATATAAGTATGTTATATTTAATTGATATAAGCATAAGTTGTTTTAAATAATTGTTTCTTACATTTGTATATTTATTGAAATCTAAAAGCTTATTAATATAAAATAAAAACATTTTATAACCATGTAAATATTACATACATATGCATATTACATGCTTATAGTTTTAATAAGTTTAAATAAGATAATAACATTTGTAAATAATAAATAAACATTAATTAAATCTTTAATAACACTTGTAAATCAAATAATACTTATAAAACACTTGTAAACATATCAATTTATGTTAAAGACAAGTGTAAACTTAGGAGCATATGTGTAAGTTAACTAAAACATCTATGGGACAAATGTCTTTCCCTTAATAATTAAGTTTAAAATTCAATTGTAAATAAAAAGAAGGGTTTTATTTTTCAGAAAAAAATCTTTCTTCTTCTTAACTGAACGTACAAAAATAGATCAAAAATTGAGGGAGTAAAACTGTAAGTCTGGAAATCAAATGCAAAGCAAAAAGAAGATGTAAATCTGGAATTCTCAAATACAAATCAGTCTGGAAAATCTGGGGATTTAACTGCAAATCAAAAGAAGATCAAATCAGTTTCAAACCTATCAATTAGTAACCAAAGATCAACAGCAAGAATCAAATTGCAAGTTTTTAAATCAACAAAGCAAAAAGAGAAATCAAATTTCAGCCTGGAAGAAAAATAAGAATCTGCTTCTCTGTTTTATATGACAGGTGAGTAAATCTTATTTTAAAAACAGAGTTAAACTTTTATATGTGATGTTTTATCTGAAATGTTGATGAAAATGTATGCATGTTGTATATAAGTGTTGAAATGCCTGTATAGTATATTTGAATGCCTGTATGATGATAACTTAGTCTTTGTAAAGTGATGACAGTTTTTGTTTTCTTTTTAAAATCTATATCTCATCTTATAATCATAATTAGCCTTTGATGTATAAATGGAAGATGATGGAAATTATGTAACACAACTAATAAAAATGAGTTCTGGAAATTATATAAAGCATTTATCTCAAATTTTATAAATAACAGTAAAAATTGTAAATTTGGTCAAAAATATATTGGTTCAATTTTAAGTTTTAATTATGTAGTTGAATCCAATTTAGCAAATCATGAATTTTAATAGCTATATCTCAATTTTTAGTTGAGAATTTGTTGAGTATTGGTGAGATGAACGGAAATGTTATTTTAGGCAAATTCTGGCGATCGGAGAGGTGATAGGTTTCGGGGTTGAAGCTGTAGGTGGTAGGAAGTCCGGAGATCATAGGAAAAATAGTGATGAATTTTATTGTTGGCTGTGATGGTCAGCAATTATAGAAATAGGGTTATCGTCTGTGTTTGTTGTCGATGTTTTCAGAGGAGATTTGCGGCGTCGGTTTGCAACCGGAGGTGATCGCGTAGGGTGCTGGAGGCTCGGGGGAGTGAGGCGGAGTTAGGGTAGCGGTAGCGAGGTGCCTCGATGCTTTGGTTGCCGTGGGAGACGAATTTTCTGATGAGGTTGGGTTCAGGCTTTGGGTTCGAAATAATCGAATTCGAATCTCGTTCGAATCATGAAGTTTGGGATGGTCGTGCGTGATAGCGTGATGGCGTCTGACTTGCCGGAGACCAGAACGGAGATCACCAACGTCCAGCGTGTGCGTACACGTACACGTACACGTTTTTGTGCATCTGGGTGGATTGATGGTTTGGGGAAGAAGGTTGAGATCAGGGTCTTCCTCGGGATTTTTGTTCGCGTGACTCGAAGCAGGAGTGTTGTGGGTTGTCTCGAGAGTCACTTCGAGTTTCTATGGGTTTTACTCGGGTTTTAAGTTGTTCAGGTCTTAAATTTTAAACAGAATGTTTAAGTTTTAAAAAGCAAAGTTAAACAAGTTTCACTTGTAAAATAAATGGTTTTTAAAATGTTGTATTTAGGAGTTTAAAATGTTTTAGTTTTAATTGATTTCTAAAATGTTTTATTTTAAATGAGTTTAAATGATAAGGATTTAATAAATCAAATATAATCAGGATTTATCTAAGTAATTAAAGGTTTGATTAATTAAAAATAATTAATGTGGGAAGATAATTAAATTGTTGGTCAATTTAATTAACTTAATTAAGATAAATGATTTTCTTAATTAAGATCTTTTAAGTATAAGGAGTTAAGGAATTATTTAATTAAATTTAAATAATTTGTTAAATAATTAAGTAGTTAATTAATGATTAACTTAAGATAATCATTTATAAATTAATTAAGTATAATTACTTGTTGAAGTAATTAAGGAATAATTACTGAATGTAATTTAGTAAAGATAAAATATTTAATAAAGTAATTAAAGGATAATTATTTTATAAAAGTAATTAATTAAGAAGTGATTAAGAGTTAATTACTTAGTGTTATTAATTAAATAAATTATTTAATTAAGTTAATTAAAGGATTAAGATTAATTAATAAGGTAATTAATTATTTGTTAAGGTAATTAATTAAAGGTAATTAATTAAGGGAAGTAATTAAGGGAAGTTAATTACTGGATTAGATTAATCAAGGGTGATTAATAATTATGGATTAATTAAGAATAATTATTTAATGTAATTAATAAAATAATTAAAGGTGTAATTAGGGATCATTAGTTTATAATTAATGATGTAATTAAGGATTGATTAATTAAGATTAATTAATCAGTGATAACTAATTAATTGTAATTAATTAAGGATTAAAGTAATTAATTAATTAATAAAGTAATTAAATGTTAATTACTGTATTTGGTTAAGGATAATTAATTTGTGAAATTAATTAAGATAATTACTTAAATGTAATTAAAGTATAATTAATCAAGGTGATTAATTAAAGTGGATAATTAGAGAAGATTAATTAATTAATTTGTAATTAATTAATGATTATATAAATAAGATTTATAATGAAGTAATTAATTTAATTTATTTTAAATTAATTAAGAGATGAAGTAATTAATTTAATTCACTTTAAATTAATTAAAGATAGTGATAGTTAATTTAATTCATTTTAAATTAATTATGTTATGATTAAGTAAATCATTTCTTATATAAGAATGGATGACATTAATTGTCTTGAATGGATGTAATCTCAGAAATGAGATAAGTAATGTTGTGTGGAATAAATGCTTGGTCGCATTGTGATGGTAATATAGATTAACTATTGTGATGTTGATATGGATTACCTATTTGGTTATGAATCATCTGTTTAAATGATAATGTGATTATCAATTGTGATTTGTGAATTATCTATCTGAATGAATATAGATAAGTTAAATTGTTTAAACCTTTAAACAACTTGGCCTTAAAAGATACGTTTTGGATTTCGATGAGACCGGGATCGGGTTTCCGTATACCGGTATTCCAGGTCTGGAGACCCGAATACCACATCGATCCAAATTAACGATAGGTCGTGAATCTGAAGTGAAGATGAAGATTTAGAGTGCAAGGGTTATTGTCGTTAACTCTGAGGGTGATTCCAAAACGAGTGTAACGAGATAATGCCTTCGGTTTCGTTCGAACCCGGAACGAACTTGTATGGATTGAATGCTTTCAGCACATCGTCAGGCGGACGATGAGCATTCTAAGTGATATGTTCTGATTAAAGGTAATCGTAACCTCAAGCCTCATCAACCGGGAATGGCTAAAACAGGGGAGGTGCAGCAAGGCTTCGTGGGTAGCTCCCACTGAGAGCAAGATAGATCCCTGTCTAGAGGTCCCTTTCTATATTTCGGCTTAGTGGGTAGTTGGAACTGCAGCCAACTACGGGGTTGTCTTGTTCGGGATTATCCAGTAAGGGATGGTTCCGGCTTTGTGTTGCAGGGGAGCGGGCGTACTCCTCGGTACGGTGATCTAGGCCACGTACTGTGACGGGCGGTACCCCAGTAGCCCTGCCATTGTATGGAATCCAAAATCCAATAAGTGCCAACGGACTTGATTGTATACCTATGTATGCTGGAATTTAATGAATGTAACAATTTCGGCTATTTCATATTTATTTGAAAACCCTAGACCCTATTATAATACAATCGGATTTCCTATCAAATGCTTTAGTTAGCGTAAGGTAAAAACTTACCCATGTTTATTTGTGGGGAGTCTTACGTGATACTTTTGTTTTCAAAGGTTTTCAAAGTTAAACAATTTAAACCGTTTACTCACACCAGACCCATGTCTGACCCAAGTGTTTATTTTCTGTTTTATTAAACCTTGGGTACTCAATTTTTACGAGTAGCCAAGGGATTCAGGTTAGTCTTGACGAATACTGGAGGAGCTGAGGAGCAGGAGGCTTCAGCGAGTAGATATATAGAGTTTCCGCTGTGTTTGTATTAGTCTGTATTGTACTGGTATACTTGTGTTGTATAATAGACAGAAGTTTATAACTGTCTATTCTGTGATGTATAAATTGTGTACTCTGATGTATATGATACTATGTAATATCTTATGTGATAATATATTTCTCGTTCCGCTGTGAGATTTCTGATGTATTGTTGTTCTCTTTTCTTTTCTTTCTTCTTCTATCCCTTTCTTTCTTCATAACGATGCGTCTTTCTGGGCAAAGAAAGTCGGGTCGTTACACTAGCCTTGGTCTCACTAGTTTGCATTTTGTACATTTGCAAAAGTGCATTCATGTCAATTTGTATTGAGTTCATATTTTCTTAACACGTTTGTACAGGTTATTTATTTCATTTGTATACATGTTTATAGTGTACGTGTTCCTTGCATGTGAGAATGTATGGGCCAGGTAGTTATTTCTCCCATATTTTCTTGCGTGTGTGTCATGTTGTGCATGAAGGTGATGTGCATTCATGAAAAACTATGCCCAGATAAAGTTGTAGTATACCATATAAATTCAAGCCCAGACCATATTTTAATGCTTGTGTATATCAGTGAGGTCCAGGCAAAATCATACTCATGCATGCAAAAACTTCGGTGTATACTTTGAACCGGAGTTTTAAATATACTAGTGTATGTTATTTATGGCCAGGTCTCATTTTCCAGTGCAATGTTTTGATAAAAATATAATACTGCAATCCACTATTTAAATTACTTTAAACCGGAGTTTCATTTTGAAACGGGTTGTTGCCGTTATTTTTATGATGGATTTTTACTCCGGTGTTAAAAGTTTTAAACATTTTGTTTTGATGACATTTTTGACAAATAAAAATTATGGTTGTTCTGACTTCAGTAACCGTCAATTTAAAATGACTTTTCAAGCGGTTAGCCCGTAGCACTGATTTGGTATCCACTTTTACGGTGTTTTGTGGAGCGCAATTTCCTTGCCGAAATTGCTACAAATGTTGCCGTTTTAATCACGTGTTTTAAAAATCGTTTTAAAATAAAATTGTTTTCAAAATTTTTACAGTTTGCGCTTTCAAAAGAATGAGAAAGCGATTTAAACGCTTCAGCAAAATTGAGGACTATGAACCCTCACTTTTACTGATTCGCTTAATTCCAGACTTGTCCGTTTGAGAACGTAAAATATTATTTATATAAAATACACAATTTTGCACTTTCAAGGAAACGATGAAGAGATTTAAACGATTTAGAAAAAGTGCGGAATATGGAACCACACTTTTACTATTTCGGTTAATTCCGGACTCGTTAATTGAAACATCTGCTGTTTGATGATCTGTTGGACCTTCGGGTCATTTGTTGGGCTTTCGGGCCACTCTGCGGACCTTCGGGTCAAATACCAGTACTAGACCTTCGGGTCACTCTGCGGACCTTCGGGTCAATCTGATGGGCGCCAAAATTATGTTGAGTACTTGGTAGGCTTCGGCCACTCTGAGATGGACGTGCGG
Source organism: Allium fistulosum (assembly GCA_030737815.1). Taxonomy (NCBI): domain Eukaryota; kingdom Viridiplantae; phylum Streptophyta; class Magnoliopsida; order Asparagales; family Amaryllidaceae; genus Allium; species Allium fistulosum. The sequence goes on along the minus strand of CM060902.1, from coordinate 269,042,717 downwards.
CGTAGCTAAAACTCGCCATCTGCTGGGATCGATCCACCTTTTATGCTGATTTTTCTAGTTATCTTATTTTTGATTTCTAGATTTTGCGACTGCTGATTTTCTAGTTATCTATTTTGATCTCTAGATTTTGTGAATTGCTGCTTTGAATTCAATTATGAATTTGGAAGTTGAGTTTGAGTATAATCTCATCTGGGATTATAAATTTGCGTATTGCTGTTTTAAATTCAATTGTGAATTTGAAAACTGATTTTGATGGAGTTTAATTGAGATTTCTTCATTTAAACTATGCTGATTATTTATGCTGTATAGTCTCATTCGAGACTATAACTATTTGTTTAAGTGTTGTTTATCATTCACTTATTTCTGAGAATAAATTAGACTGATCCGTTTATTATTTTCTTTTAAATAATACTCGGGTCAGACCGAGTCATTTCAGGGTAATCTCTATCTCTGATTCAGTAGCAGCTTCAGCTTTTGGGATTTCGCATCATCTTTTGTCTAGCCTTCGAGGAGTTTTTTTGGTTTATTAGTCCTCATTCTGCGTATGTATTGATGGATATGTATATATATCGGTTCATGTGAACTATCGATTGTTGTAGCATGTATTCCAGACTTATCTTCCGCTATATATCTGATATTTCTGTTCTGATGTGATTATACTATCTGTGTTATTGTTATTATGAATTGTTCTGGATTTTCTTTAGCCACTGTAGTTTCGTTTTAGATTTGGATTGAAAATATATCTTTGGGAGTAATTTATACAACTCCTATCGATGTAATCAATACTCATCTAAGGCATAACTTACGGATGGTCGCTTCTCACAAGCCTTATTCTTCGCAATAGCAGACGTTATTCCTTATAATAACCTTTGTTATTGTGAGTATAGAGGTGGGGCGTCACATTCACTTTCTTCAGTCAACACGTACATCATTCCAACCACTTCATTCTGGATCATCACTCCGCGTATAGTTATTAAAGTGGTTTCGGTTCAGATAGAGAGTATATCCATTACCGATCCCGGTCTCTTTAATAACTTTCGTAATTATTACACCGATTGGTCGTTTAATATATTTCAAAACCAAATCAATTCAATTTCAAATAGAATTCGTAAATCAACATTTCATTTGTCTTTCAAATCCAATTTCCAATAATTTACGTTTCAAAACTTCCAAATTATCATTTCAAAACCTTATAATTCAATTTCAATCTTTATTTAAAACCATTCAAATATTGATTCAAGTTCGTGTATAAGTTTCATTTCGAAAACATTTAAATTAATTTAATTAACATTCAAATCAAACTTAAATTCATTTATCGATTTCATTCAATATTCATTAAGTAAATTTTCCATTCAAAACAATTTCTATTAAATTTCCAATTCATTAAATCAATTCTTAAGTTCATCTTCATTAAAACAAAACTTACAATTTTGAATTAAATTAAATTCGTCAAATCAAACTCTTTCGATTACAAGTCTTACATTAATTCCAAAAATATCACATTTTCATTTCTTGTTAAAGAAATTCAGTTTCACTTATTTACTTCCTTAAATAATTTTCCAAAACTAATTAATAAAGAAAACTCAATTTCAATTATTTACGAAGTAAATTCACTTATTCAAAAGTTCAATTTTCTTAATTAAAAATACAATTCAATTTAATCATTAAATAATTCAATCTTATTTAATTTATTAAATAATTCAAAACTTAATTATTAAATAACTTCAAAGTTTAATAATTTCAAACTTAATTATAAATTCAAACTTAATTATTAAATCATTTCAAAGTTTAATAATTTCAAACTTAGTTATAATTTCAAACTTAATTATTAAATCATTTCAAAGTTTAATAATTTCAAACTTAATTCAATAATTTCTCAAATTAAACAACATTCTTTCATCAATTACATTGTTGATATTTTGTTTCAGATTTTTATATATTAACATTTTCTTTTCATAAAAATTCCAATTCCAACTTCATTTCAAAACAATATTATTTATTCAAATACAATCTTCGTTTTAATTTTCAAATCAAATTATTGACCAATCGGGTTTTATTTAATTTTCTATCCTAGGTCAAAGTTCAATTTGGGTATTTATCATTTCAACCCGATTCCAATTCAATTTAAAATCAAAACATAGCAAAGGGAACTTGCAGTGTGATAACTGGGATGGTGTCAAAGTAAATAAACAAGCAATAACAACAACAATAACAATCCAATAATCAATTTAAATAATCCCGAAATAACCGTATTAATTCGTATTGTTATTTGTACGAATTAATATAATTATTTCTAGAATCTACACTATCATTTCATGTAGATTAAAGATTATTACATTACGGTTTTCACTTGTCATCTATTACAATTTCATACATCATCAATTTAACAACATACATTCAGTGGTTCAAAGTGTAATTAAACAAATCCTACGTGTCAATAAAGTTAACAGTTAAAGGGGTCATAATTGTCATTTAATCAAATTTATCATTTAACTATTCTATATCCATTTAAATTTGCATACCATTTATCATTTTAACATTAACAATTTAACGTCCAATATAAACATCAACAATCAATCAATTAACAGCCAAACTGTATTATCATCGCATAAATAATTAACAGATAATGGTGTCAGATGTCACAGGTGAACTGATACAGGTAATAGCATATATAACAGTGTAATTAACTAATAGCAGCATATTTCAATTGTCGTTTCAATTGAAATCAAATTTAATAAATAAAAGAACGTTAATCGTGAGTGAGTGCTCACCTTTCGAGGCTAGAGATGAACAAGAATGGGATGAGTTGCGAATCCAAGCATGAATTCCAAAGCAAAACCAGATTGGCACGAATTCGACGAACAGAGCTGATAACAAGAAATTGATGAAATCAAATCAACTGGATTGACGAAGATAAATGATACAAGTGAACTTATATATATATATATAAAGTCATATTCTAAATCCAAACATATGTTAAATTAAATATATATATGGTTTTCAAAAATCTCAGTTTTAAATTTAAAACACATATATAAAATCAAACATATTTACATTATATATTTTGAAATAAATGCATATATGTACTAAAAAATACAAATACTTACATATATAGTGTATGTTCATTACAACATACCAAACACTAGTTCTATAACTTATATATACACAGTAACTTTGATATATATAAATACAATATAAGTAACAACTTATATAACTTAAGGTAAACCAACGTCTTAACATTTGGTATACAAATAAGAAATAAAAGCTACAGCAACAAAACTATGCATATAGTACTATATTGTACTCATTCTATAAATAAGTATATATATAACTATACTTTTAACAATATAACAGACGTACATATAATATGTACTGAAAACAAAGTTCATAGCCGATCTTCTTCTTTTTTTATAATATGAACTTTTCGTACATTTTAACTTGTATGAACTAACAGATGCAACTTAAACATCACATCTAAACTAACATATTTTATATCCTTTATTAATATGGCAAATTTTATAACGTATTATATGATCAAACAAGTATAAACTAATAGTCTAAAACTCATGCATATAATTCAACATCAATGCTTAATACAGTAATGTATACTACTTCTGCAATATCATATATATAACAATTTCAAAAAAAATACAATATTATATATCAACATATATATCGTTCTATAAACATACGAAGCTACCTAGAAAAACTATATCCAAAACATATAATACCGTTCTTTATCAAATAGCTCAAAATAACATCATACGCTATATATATACTAGCTAGACCCATAAAACTTATAATTCGAAACTTTTCATAAATATATATAGTATATATGTGGAAGAATCAACTCAATATAAAACTTATATATATATTGTACTGTTACAAATAACACAACAACTTATCAAAATATAACTTACGATATATGCATAAAGGAAGGCTTGAGCATGGCTATAGGCGGTAGACCTGCTGGTTGGCTCTAGAGGGACAACGGGTAGGCAAGGAGGCGGAGGCACGGTTTTAAGTGGCGACGTGTGAGAAGAGAGGCGAGGTGGAAGGCCGGATCGGGGTGGCGAGAAGAGGCGTGCGGCCGGCTGATCGGAAGGGGTGTGTGAGGAGCTGGATCGGTAGGTGAGCTTGTTACCAAGCGGGGCATGAAATTGTTGGAATGGTGGGTTTGGTTGTTCATTCAGTTTGTAGTGTGCAACTTACTGACCTACCTGGATCTGTAGGTGGGAAGGTGGCCGGGGTCTGCAGCGTCCAACATGTGAGAAGGTGGCAGGTCGTACGGCTGGCGTGTGTAGTGGGCAGGGCAAGGAAGAATAGAGAGAGGAAGGGAGGGGAGGCCGAAGCCTTGGGTTTAGTGTAACGACCACGACTTTCTCTCCATAGAAAGTCGTATCGCTAATAAGAAAGAAAGGGGTGAGAAGTAGAAAAGAGAAGAAGAGAAAAGAAACAAACACAAATACTCACAGCGGAAACGAACAAAATATATTATATCACATAAATATTACATAGTATCATATACAACACTTATCAGAGTTACACAGATTACATATCATATACTAGACAGTTATAAACATCTGTCTAGTTATTACATCTCAATACAAAACAAAGATCTAAACAAGATCAACACAGCGGAAACTACTATCTATCTACAACGCTGAAGCCTCCTGCTCCATTGCTCCTCCAGATTTACTCGTCAAGGCTAAACCTGAATCCCTTGGCTACTCGTAAAAATTTGAGTACCCAAGAGTTTAATAAAACAGAAAATAAACACTTGGGTCAGACATGGGTCTGGTGTGAGTAAACGGGTTAAAATTGTTTAACTTCAAAACCTTTTGAAAACAAAGGTATCACGTAAGACTTCCCACACATAAACATGGAAAAGTTTTTACCTTACGCTAACCAAAACATTTGATAGGAAATCCAGTTATATTATAATAGGGTCTAGGGTTTTCAAGTAAAATACAGAAATAGCTGAAATGCTTACATCTCACATTCCAACATAGTTGGGCACAACTAATACGTACGGCACTTATTGGAGTTTGGATTCCATACAATGGCAGGGCTACCGGGGTACCGCCCGTCACAGTACGTGGCCTAGATCACCGTACCGAGGATCACTCCCAATCCCCTGCAACACAAGGTCGGAACATCCCTTACTGGATAATTCCCGCACAAGATACCTCACGGTTGGGATCAGCAACCGCACCACTAAGTCGAAAATAGAAAGGGACATCTAGACAGAGGTAACCTTGTCCTACTTGGGTGCTACCCACTAACCTTGCTGCACCTCCCCTGTTTTAGCCATTCCCGGTTTGTGAGGCTTGAGGTCACGATTACCTTTAATCAGAACATATCACTTAGAATGCTCATCGTCCGCCTGACGATGTGCTGAAAGCATTCAATCCATACAAGTTCGTTCCGGGTTCGAACGAAACCGAAGGCATTATCTCGTTACACTCGTTTTGGAATCACCCTCAGAGTTAACGACAATAACCCTTGCACTCTGAATCTTCATCTTCACTTGATTCACGACCTATCGTTAATTTGGATCGATGTGGTATTCGGGTCTCCAGACCTGGAAATCCGGTATACGGAAACCCGATCCCGGTCTCATCGAAATCCAAAACGTATCTTTTAAGGCCAAGTTGTTTAAAGGTTTAAACAATTCAATTCAATACTTGAATTCACACAGTATTAACATAGATAAATATCACACATTTATCACAGATATATCCAATATCATATCACAGAATATCATAGTATATCATCCAATAGATATCAACCAAATCAGACATTCTACTCAACAATCATCCATAAGCAATCATTTATTAATCCATATTATAATTAATTTAATCAACTTAAATTAAATTAATTACTTAAGAATTAATTCCTAACCTTGCTTATTCAACCATTAATTAATTACAACCATTTAATTAATTAATTATTCCTTTAAATATTAATCACTTGATTAATTATCCATTAATTACATAAAGTAATTATCCTTTAATTAATTTCACAAATTAATTATTCTTATCCATTCACAGTAATTAACTTTAATTACAATAATTAATGATCCTTAATTAATTACTTGAATTAATTAATTACATTATTCCTTAATTAATTACATTAATTAATCATACTTTAATTAATTATTTCATTAATCAACCTTAAATAATCATTAAAAGTAATTAACTATTCTTAATTACCTCTTAATTACCTTAATTTCTTTTATAAATCCTTTTTGATTAATTACACCAATTACATACAGTAATTCATTTATCAATTACTTACACTAAGTAACTACACTTAACAAATCTTATTAAGTAATTATACTTAATTAATTACCAAGTGGCTATCCTTAATTAATTAACAAATTAATTAACTTAAATAAATCACATTCATTTCCCAAATCATAACTGAGTAATTCATCCTTAATTACCCTTTAAACAAATTAATTAATCCTTGATTAATTATTCTTTAACTATTAATTAATAAACCTTAATTATCAATCAATATCCTTTAATACAAAGTAATCAATCCTTAATTATTTTTATAATTAATTAATTAAACTTAATTAACTAATTAATTACTTCTTAATTATCAATTAATAAAACTTTATTTATTAATTAACCTTAATTACAAATTAATTAATCCATAATTACCTATTAATCAATCTTTAAATGATAATTAATTAATCCTTAATAACAATTAAATAAATTCTTAATTAACTTTAATTATAGATAAATTATTTCTTAATTATTAATTAAGAAAACTTATTATTACTTAATAAAACTTTATTAAGTACTTCTTAATTACTAGTTTAATTAACCTTTAATCATTTAATTAATCCTTATCAATAATTAATTAAATAAATTAATTAATCTTAATTTCTTAATTAAATTAATTAATTTCAACTCATTTAAAAATCTTAATTAATCTTAAGATAAAACATTATCATTAAATACATTTGACCTTAGTGATTAACTTACTTAATTAAATCATTAATTAAGTTTTTAAATAAATAATTATTAATTACTTACCTTTAATTATAGATTAACAATCCTTAATTACAAGTTACTAAATCACTTGAAACTAATTGTTAATTTAATTATAAATTAATGATTTAACTTGATTACAGTTTAAAACTTACTTTCAATTAAATTTTAAAAACTGTTAAAACTGGTTTCCACTTAACTCCCAAACAACCCGAAGAAATACCCGAGCAAAAACCCTTCCTTCCCGAGTTCCTCCCGAGCATTTTTAAACTGCTTATTTTAAAGATTTTAAACTGTTAAAATTTTTAACAGTAATCACTCTCTCGCGTATATCCCTAATCAAACCCGAGACAAAGACCTTTCTTCCCCGAGCCCACTTCGAGAAAAAAATAAAACTCACGAAACCCAAACTAATAGCACTGACACACATCATGCCTCTGTGCACCGTGCACCATCCACGGTGATCTTCCGACCATCGCCAATCCTTCACACACACCCACTATCGTTCCAGCAACCTACCCCGATCATCAAACCATCACCAGAAGTCCCGATTCAAAATCGAGCTATTCAGTGGAGCACGAACCAGAAACATCACCAGAAAACGCTTCGAATCTCTCGTCTCCGATCACTGGAGTCACGGCAACTCCGATGACATCTTCCTTAGCCTTCCCAGCTACTATCCTCCCAATTTAACGTCACTCGATCAACCCGAGATACCATAATTCCCTCATTTCCAGATTCGAACACTTTTTGGGTTTTAACCCTACTTTGATGAACTGCCGCCACCACGGTGGAGATTAAAGCCACCTACTATTTTTGCCTTGACCAATGACCTCACAACCAACTCCAGAAATGACCACGACCAACCAAAATTCTTCGATCATCAGAAAAGACCCATAATTTATTTTCAAAACAAAACCCAATATCTCACTTGATAGAATTTTAAAAATTACGATTTCTGTTTTAAAAATCATGATTTAGGACAGTGATTCATTATATCAAAATAGATCCAAGAAATCTGATATTTGAATTTAACATGGTTTGGGAGTTTCACTGGAATTCTTGATTTCCAGATAATATGTGTACCAACATATTTAGATTATTTTTAAATTTCTAGTCTCTGTTTTAACCAACTTAAATAATTTAAAAACTAAGCTAACAGGGAACCAGAGAGGAAGATTTTGAAATTTTTGTCAAAATCAAACTCTGTAAATATGAACAGAGCTTCACTCAAACAAAGGCACACATAGTTTCAACATGTATTTAGATCTAAAAACAAACATGCATATATATTTCAAACATACATTCCCAAGTCAATTCCAATATATATTATCTGTATCAATCTAAGGGGAATTCTATGTTCTCAGTTTAAAGGCAGAGGATTTGATTTATAATAAGATGTTTAAATCAACAGATATTAACACCTAAAAAAAAATATACAAGACTTTCATAATCACAGACATGCAAAGCAATCATCAGTACATTTATCCACATGCCATAAATATTTGATGTTTTTAAGTTTAAAGGTTTACTCACCTTTTAATGAAGTGCAGAGACTTGAAAACTGAATCTCTTGACAATTTGAAAACTTGAATGCTTTGATTTGAACTGGAAAGAATTTGCTTTTGATCTCTGAAATGCTTTGAAACTGGAAGCATGTTGTAGAGATGACTTAACTTTGAAACTGAGATGTTCGAGACTTGATTCCAGGTTGCTTGCTTTTGAAAATGAGTTTGTAGGTTTGAAACAGAAACAGGCCTTTTGATTTTGATTTGAGATGAGGAGATGAATTACAGGTTTGCAATTTGGTTTGAGAAGTGAATTTCAGGCTTTGAACATAATGGTTACAGAGATTTTAGACTACAGACTTAAGAGAAGATGAAATGCTTGCATTTGAGTTTGAGAATTTGTTTTGAGGAATGTTTACAGGGTTTTGAATTTTCTCTGGTTGTATTTGTTTTGATCTGAGATTTGTTTGAAAATGGTTTTTACAGGTTGTTTCTTTGTTTTAGTAATGAAGATAGAAAAAGGAATGAAGGAGTTAGATGTTTGTTTATATACATGTAAATTAAGATTTATTAAAATTAGAGAAAATAAAAATAAAAGAAATGACACTTGTCTCTACCCTTGTTTATTATGTTAACACATGTGCTTAGATAGTTTAATATGTTAACACTTGTCATTATTAAATTTTACATTATTTTTAAAAGGATTTAAAAGCTTTTATATTAAATTTTCCTAATTAATAAATATATTTCTAAATTTATAAATGCTTTTCTTAATTTATAAAAATAAAACTTTTTTAAAGGAAAATAAAATAAAAACCAATCATATCTTAAATAAAATCATATATAGTATATTTAGTCCATTTTTAAATGATAATATAAAACTTTTGTATTTATTATTTAATAAATACTTCCCAAATTTCTTTAAATAAATTTCTTTAAGAGAATAATATATAACAAATCTATTTTTAAATAAAACCTTATCCATATGATTTAAGTCCAAACTATATTATTATTTTTATTTTAAGATATATATTTCTTTAAATTCAATTCTTAAAGTCAATTTAAAGTCCAATTTAAAATCAATTCAAATAAATATAGATATTAATTCTAAACAAGCACATTATTAATTGTAAATAATTATCCTATTTAAATCAATTTAAATACACATATATATACATATATTTTTAACAACACTTATTAAATTTGAAAATAATAAGTCTATTTAAAATCTATTTCTAAATAACACAATTTAAACCTTTAACTAATTATTCCATTTAAGAATCTATTTATAACTATATTTAAAAACAACTCATTATTAATTTGTTTGAAAATAACAATTTTACCAATTTTAAATAATTAATTTACAAGATTATCACATTTTAAATTCCCTGAAATCCCGGGATATCACATTCCTCCCCCCTTAAAAGAATTTCGTCCTCGAAATTTAAAACAAAAGATAATCCAAAGTTTTTATTTTATTTCAAAAATTTTCAAACAATTTTAGCATACATATCAGCCAACACAAACAAACAACCAATTTCATCCAAACAAACAATTCAATCAAACAAACAATTTTAGCTATCCGGACACAGATCCCGGATAAGCTTCCTAAAATCCTCGAGTTTCCTAGGTACAGATACTAGGATACTCGCTCTACTGCATCCAAACTAGCTACACTACTAAGCTACAGAGCTCCTACTCATCTATATCTACAATCTGAACAAGATATCAGACCACAGACAAGATCAACTCAACTACCAAAACTTCTCGAACTACTGGTTCCAAAACCAGAGATAGATCAAACACGTACTCCCTCAACTATACGTGAAACACATCGAATTCCAGTTATCCAAACTGGAAGTCAAACACTGATCCTTACAAAACTCAAGAAGAATCTAATATACAACGGAGCTAACTTCCTGTCTTACCCAATCTTATTGCTCCCTTTTACCAGAGAAAACTTCAACAACAATGAAGTCTCCAACTTCGAATTCCAAATTCCTCTGTTTCTTATCCACAGAACTCTTCTAATGATCCTGGGCCGTCAACATCCGTTTCGATCAGCTCAACCTTTGCTGATGCTTCTAGAGACAAACTGGATCAAAAACAATCCAACAAAATGACCCTTTCAAGATCTACCCAAAATCTAGAACACAAACTCTACTCCACCATTATCAGTAGACTAAAACTTACTTCTCCTATCCAGAAAAGACAAAACAGACGCATTGCCAAGCTGAACTCAAATCCAGAAATATTTCCTGAAGAAACTCTCTTATCCCAAAACACTGCAACTTCTAGTTGCTTCCATTCTAGAATAGCTGCCATCTTTCTTCTGCTATACAACTCTGATCTGGAGAAGATAAAAATGCCGTCGATGAACTCGAGCACAGACTAGACAACACATTCTGAAAATATGGTTCAACTCAGCAGTTCCATGAAATACTGAGCTGCTTCACCAAATTCTTTCTCTAGGAGACATTCTTCTACCTAGCTGAACTTCCGGTATCAATCCTGAAATCAAGTCGATACAGAACTCAATCTCAAATGCAGACAAACTTCTGACTTCCCTGAAAACATCCAGAAAGTCTCTGATAACACAAGAGAACACTCAGCAATCGCAAGTCACTTTTGCGATCAACCCATCCTAATTCCAAACAGACTGTTCTCTCTTTACCAATCAGAACAGCTTACACTTATTTATCCAATTTATCGAAGAAATGGATCCACTCTGCTGCTTCTGATCTTCACTTCCAGAAAAACTGCTCATCCAGAAAACTTCCTGCCATCACAGAATACTCCGAGCTGCACTGCTGACACTGATGCTCTTATCCAAAGCTCTTCGAGAAACTCGGACTCCAAACCAAAGCAGAAACTTCATGCTGAACTCAGCCACAACACCGAAGCATTCACACTTCCTTAATCTTGTTCCAAAGAAAACATTTTCAGGAACATCCATAGTCACTGCATCTCATCATACAGCTACTATTACCTGAGGTATCAAGGTACCATCACTCACTTCTGCCTCATCGACAGATCCAACTCTACTCATCCACACTTCAAAGATAAACTCCGAACCATTACAGTTTCCTTCGGAGATCGATGAAATCCTTCACCACAGCAAAGCTTACTCGAGACGGTATTGGGTCTACAGTCTCGACAAATACACTTCCAACCTCAACATTTAAACTCCAACCATTGGTAGTCGTGTTACACACACCACTACCCTATCTACCTTTATATCCTATATTGGAAAACCTGTATGGGTAACCCAACAAATAGGTAGAATAGATATATATATTTAAAATGATACTTTTTTTTTTATATAGAAATTATTTCTGGGTAAAATTATTTCATTTACCTCTTTAAAACAATATTGTGTCCGTTGGCCTGGTTCAAGTGTTTAGAGATCCCTATCAATAACGTTAGCTACTCGTATTGACCAGAATCCATATACCACTCAACCGATCAATTAACACAATATAAAATCATTTTTATATAACTAACAATTACGCGCTCTCAAGATAGACACCACTTCAGAGCCTAGGTATTCACTCAACCTACTGCTCTGATACCAACTGTAACGACCACGACTTTCTCTCCATAGAAAGTCGTATCGCTAATAAGAAAGAAAGGGGTGAGAAGTAGAAAAGAGAAGAAGAGAAAATAAACAAACACAAATACTCACAGCGGAAACGAACAAAATATATTATATCACATAAATATTACATAGTATCTTATACAACACTTATCAGAGTTACACAGATTACATATCATATACTAGACAGTTATAAACATCTGTCTAGTTATTACATCTCAATACAAAACAAAGATCTAAACAAGATCAACACAGCGGAAACTACTATCTATCTACAACGCTGAAGCCTCCTGCTCCATTGCTCCTCCAGATTTACTCGTCAAGGCTAAACCTGAATCCCTTGGCTACTCGTAAAAATTTGAGTACCCAAGAGTTTAATAAAACAGAAAATAAACACTTGGGTCAGACATGGGTCTGGTGTGAGTAAACGGGTTAAAATTGTTTAACTTCAAAACCTTTTGAAAACAAAGGTATCACGTAAGACTTCCCACACATAAACATGGAAAAGTTTTTACCTTACGCTAACCAAAACATTTGATAGGAAATCCAGTTATATTATAATAGGGTCTAGGGTTTTCAAGTAAAATACAGAAATAGCTGAAATGCTTACATCTCACATTCCAACATAGTTGGGCACAACTAATACGTACGGCACTTATTGGAGTTTGGATTCCATACAATGGCAGGGCTACCGGGGTACCGCCCGTCACAGTACGTGGCCTAGATCATCGTACCGAGGATCACTCCCAATCCCCTGCAACACAAGGTCGGAACATCCCTTACTGGATAATTCCCGCACAAGATACCTCACGGTTGGGATCAGCAACCGCACCACTAAGTCGAAAATAGAAAGGGACATCTAGACAGAGGTAACCTTGTCCTACTTGGGTGCTACCCACTAACCTTGCTGCACCTCCCCTGTTTTAGCCATTCCCGGTTTGTGAGGCTTGAGGTCACGATTACCTTTAATCAGAACATATCACTTAGAATGCTCATCGTCCGCCTGACGATGTGCTGAAAGCATTCAATCCATACAAGTTCGTTCCGGGTTCGAACGAAACCGAAGGCATTATCTCGTTACACTCGTTTTGGAATCACCCTCAGAGTTAACGACAATAACCCTTGCACTCTGAATCTTCATCTTCACTTGATTCACGACCTATCGTTAATTTGGATCGATGTGGTATTCGGGTCTCCAGACCTGGAAATCCGGTATACGGAAACCCGATCCCGGTCTCATCGAAATCCAAAACGTATCTTTTAAGGCCAAGTTGTTTAAAGGTTTAAACAATTCAATTCAATACTTGAATTCACACAGTATTAACATAGATAAATATCACACATTTATCACAGATATATCCAATATCATATCACAGAATATCATAGTATATCATCCAATAGATATCAACCAAATCAGACATTCTACTCAACAATCATCCATAAGCAATCATTTATTAATCCATATTATAATTAATTTAATCAACTTAAATTAAATTAATTACTTAAGAATTAATTCCTAACCTTGCTTATTCAACCATTAATTAATTACAACCATTTAATTAATTAATTATTCCTTTAAATATTAATCACTTGATTAATTATCCATTAATTACATAAAGTAATTATTCTTTAATTAATTTCACAAATTAATTATTCTTATCCATTCACAGTAATTAACTTTAATTACAATAATTAATGATCCTTAATTAATTACTTGAATTAATTAATTACATTATTCCTTAATTAATTACATTAATTAATCATACTTTAATTAATTATTTCATTAATCAACCTTAAATAATCATTAACAGTAATTAACTATTCTTAATTACCTCTTAATTACCTTAATTTCTTTTATAAATCCTTTTTGATTAATTACACCAATTACATACAGTAATTCATTTATCAATTACTTACACTAAGTAACTACACTTAACAAATCTTATTAAGTAATTATACTTAATTAATTACCAAGTGGCTATCCTTAATTAATTAACAAATTAATTAACTTAAATAAATCACATTCATTTCCCAAATCATAACTGAGTAATTCATCCTTAATTACCCTTTAAACAAATTAATTAATCCTTGATTAATTATTCTTTAACTATTAATTAATAAACCTTAATTATCAATCAATATCCTTTAATACAAAGTAATCAATCCTTAATTATTTTTATAATTAATTAATTAAACTTAATTAACTAATTAATTACTTCTTAATTATCAATTAATAAAACTTTATTTATTAATTAACCTTAATTACAAATTAATTAATCCATAATTACCTATTAATCAATCTTTAAATGATAATTAATTAATCCTTAATAACAATTAAATAAATTCTTAATTAACTTTAATTATAGATAAATTATTTCTTAATTATTAATTAAGAAAACTTATTATTACTTAATAAAACTTTATTAAGTACTTCTTAATTACTAGTTTAATTAACCTTTAATCATTTAATTAATCCTTATCAATAATTAATTAAATAAATTAATTAATCTTAATTTCTTAATTAAATTAATTAATTTCAACTCATTTAAAAATCTTAATTAATCTTAAGATAAAACATTATCATTAAATACATTTGACCTTAGTGATTAACTTACTTAATTAAATCATTAATTAAGTTTTTAAATAAATAATTATTAATTACTTACCTTTAATTATAGATTAACAATCCTTAATTACAAGTTACTAAATCACTTGAAACTAATTGTTAATTTAATTATAAATTAATGATTTAACTTGATTACAGTTTAAAACTTACTTTCAATTAAATTTTAAAAACTGTTAAAACTGGTTTCCACTTAACTCCCAAACAACCCGAAGAAATACCCGAGCAAAAACCCTTCCTTCCCGAGTTCCTCCCGAGCATTTTTAAACTGCTTATTTTAAAGATTTTAAACTGTTAAAATTTTTAACAGTAATCACTCTCTCGCGTATATCCCTAATCAAACCCGAGACAAAGACCTTTCTTCCCCGAGCCCACTTCGAGAAAAAAATAAAACTCACGAAACCCAAACTAATAGCACTGACACACATCATGCCTCTGTGCACCGTGCACCATCCACGGTGATCTTCCGACCATCGCCAATCCTTCACACACACCCACTATCGTTCCAGCAACCTACCCCGATCATCAAACCATCACCAGAAGTCCCGATTCAAAATCGAGCTATTCAGTGGAGCACGAACCAGAAACATCACCAGAAAACGCTTCGAATCTCTCGTCTCCGATCACTGGAGTCACGGAAACTCCGATGACATCTTCCTTAGCCTTCCCAGCTACTATCCTCCCAATTTAACGTCACTCGATCAACCCGAGATACCATAATTCCCTCATTTCCAGATTCGAACACTTTTTGGGTTTTAACCCTACTTTGATGAACTGCCGCCACCACGGTGGAGATTAAAGCCACCTACTATTTTTGCCTTGACCAATGACCTCACAACCAACTCCAGAAATGACCACGACCAACCAAAATTCTTCGATCATCAGAAAAGACCCATAATTTATTTTCAAAACAAAACCCAATATCTCACTTGATAGAATTTTAAAAATTACGATTTCTGTTTTAAAAATCATGATTTAGGACAGTGATTCATTATATCAAAATAGATCCAAGAAATCTGATATTTGAATTTAACATGGTTTGGGAGTTTCACTGGAATTCTTGATTTCCAGATAATATGTGTACCAACATATTTAGATTATTTTTAAATTTCTAGTCTCTGTTTTAACCAACTTAAATAATTTAAAAACTAAGCTAACAGGGAACCAGAGAGGAAGATTTTGAAATTTTTGTCAAAATCAAACTCTGTAAATATGAACAGAGCTTCACTCAAACAAAGGCACACATAGTTTCAACATGTATTTAGATCTAAAAACAAACATGCATATATATTTCAAACATACATTCCCAAGTCAATTCCAATATATATTATCTGTATCAATCTAAGGGGAATTCTATGTTCTCAGTTTAAAGGCAGAGGATTTGATTTATAATAAGATGTTTAAATCAACAGATATTAACACCTAAAAAAAAATATACAAGACTTTCATAATCACAGACATGCAAAGCAATCATCAGTACATTTATCCACATGCCATAAATATTTGATGTTTTTAAGTTTAAAGGTTTACTCACCTTTTAATGAAGTGCAGAGACTTGAAAACTGAATCTCTTGACAATTTGAAAACTTGAATGCTTTGATTTGAACTGGAAAGAATTTGCTTTTGATCTCTGAAATGCTTTGAAACTGGAAGCATGTTGTAGAGATGACTTAACTTTGAAACTGAGATGTTCGAGACTTGATTCCAGGTTGCTTGCTTTTGAAAATGAGTTTGTAGGTTTGAAACAGAAACAGGCCTTTTGATTTTGATTTGAGATGAGGAGATGAATTACAGGTTTGCAATTTGGTTTGAGAAGTGAATTTCAGGCTTTGAACATAATGGTTACAGAGATTTTAGACTACAGACTTAAGAGAAGATGACATGCTTGCATTTGAGTTTGAGAATTTGTTTTGAGGAATGTTTAAAGGGTTTTGAATTTTCTCTGGTTGTATTTGTTTTGATCTGAGATTTGTTTGAAAATGGTTTTTACAGGTTGTTTCTTTGTTTTAGTAATGAAGATAGAAAAAGGAATGAAGGAGTTAGATGTTTGTTTATATACATGTAAATTAAGATTTATTAAAATTAGAGAAAATAAAAATAAAAGAAATGACACTTGTCTCTACCCTTGTTTATTATGTTAACACATGTGCTTAGATAGTTTAATATGTTAACACTTGTCATTATTAAATTTTACATTATTTTTAAAAGGATTTAAAAGCTTTTATATTAAATTTTCCTAATTAATAAATATATTTCTAAATTTATAAATGCTTTTCTTAATTTATAAAAATAAAACTTTTTTAAAGGAAAATAAAATAAAAACCAATCATATCTTAAATAAAATCATATATAGTATATTTAGTCCATTTTTAAATGATAATATAAAACTTTTGTATTTATTATTTAATAAATACTTCCCAAATTTCTTTAAATAAATTTCTTTAAGAGAATAATATAAAACAAATCTATTTTTAAATAAAACCTTATCCATATGATTTAAGTCCAAACTATATTATTATTTTTATTTTAAGATATATATTTCTTTAAATTCAATTCTTAAAGTCAATTTAAAGTCCAATTTAAAATCAATTCAAATAAATATAGATATTAATTCTAAACAAGCACATTATTAATTGTAAATAATTATCCTATTTAAATCAATTTAAATACACATATATATACATATATTTTTAACAACACTTATTAAATTTGAAAATAATAAGTCTATTTAAAATCTATTTCTAAATAACACAATTTAAACCTTTAACTAATTATTCCATTTAAGAATCTATTTATAACTATATTTAAAAACAACTCATTATTAATTTGTTTGAAAATAACAATTTTACCAATTTTAAATAATTAATTTACAAGATTATCACATTTTAAATTCCCTGAAATCCCGGGATATCACATTTAGTGAGCTAGCGGATGTTGATGTTTTGGAGGTGAGATGTGGCTTCATGTTGTGGCCATGGAACAGGCATAGAGGAGAGGAATGGAAAGATGAGATTAATGCACAAAACGTTTAACGAAAAAGAAAATTATATTTTCTCAAACTGATGGAAATGAAAGCTGTACACCATTATTACATTTGAATGATGGAATAGAAACAACTGGTAATAAAAGCAGTGTCCGTTCATTTCCAACCGTTTGAATTTTGAATGGACATCAAAAGTGGTACCGATACGACGTACCATTTTATTGATTCCGTCGTGCACTGAACATCAAAACATAAAATTAAATATACTGTAGGGATCGGGACGATGAGCCGATCAAAACGGTATATAAATATCAGTGGTACGATTGAATTATAAAAAATCAAATTTTTCTACTACGGAAAATGCTAGAAAAACACTGAAAAATAAGATCGACGGAGCCAAAGATGTCCGAATTTGGAAAAACGATAAACTGACATCTTGCTCAGAAGATGGTTTAGAATTTTTCTATGTAAAAATATTTTGGTTTCGAAAACATTTTATTTTCATCGCTTTTTAACTGATTAAATTGAAGTGAATTTACGCGCGAAATAAACTTTCATATTTTCGGACGAAAATTTACCAGTCGCTATGTTTAACTAGACGCATTCCAAATATCAAATTTATATTTCAAAATTTTATCGTTTAAAATTTCACAAAATTTCAACTAATTACGTTATTAAAACGGTTGAAATTTTACAGGTCGTTACATCAGGTATACCAGAATATAGGATGCCAAAATATTGATTAAAGAAGTTGTCAGATAGACAGGTTCATGGTAAACCCATGAAAACTATGTTTAGAAAAAGTAATTGGCAGGGGCCAATATGTTTATAGTAAACCCATGAAAACTATGTATAGAAAGAGTTATTTGCAGGGGCCAATAGGTTTGTAGTGAACTCATGAAAAATATATCCGAATGAAGTTATTAACAGAAGTCAATAGGTTCCTAGTCAACCCATAAAAACAAGGATATGAGAGAAGTTATTGGAGATACCAATTGGTTCAGGGAGAACCCATGAAACAATAAATTTATTAGCAGGGGCCAACAAGTTTTAAGTGATCCTATGAAAACTATGAAACCAGACAGGGGGTCCATAAATTTTAAATAGGTTATTAATAAGCCCATGAAAACTAATAGGTTCATAGTGACCCTAGAAACTATAACTAAGACAGATAGTCAAAATGAATGGGGATGGTTAATCCAAAATTGATTTACTTGTTTGCATATCATCATAATATTTTGTATTGTTACGATTTAACCATTGTGGATGTAGGAGCACAGCATATGGTTTTCATAAAGTTTTGGATAAGATAGTAGTAAGGGAAAAGCCCGTTCTGCTGAGCGGCATGGTCTCACTAGATATCTAAATGGTTTAAAATGGAAGGTTATTATTCATACCAGGATTTATGTCTGACTCGAAGTTTATGTTTTCCCCTTAAACTCTCGGCTGCTCAATTGATTTTGAGTAGTTTGAGAGTTATGGTTTTCAGGTCCTTCTTTAGACGAATAAGATTCCGGAGACATGTAGGAGGCAAGCTAGATAATAATAGTTCTTTTGTATTTTGATTCTGTTGTGTTTTGTTGTGAATGCAAAGTTGTTTAATTGCCTAATTATATACTCTTATCATCTAAGGGGGCATTTCAGATGTCACTTTCGGCATATGTTGTAATAATTATATTTTTTCTAAACAGTGTTCTCGAATATGGGATTATCTAATGAATGTTGAAATGATTTGAAATGGAATGTGAAAGTTGTTTATTGATTTTAAAATTTTACCATATCCATGTGTTTCTGTTATATCAATGTATCTAATATTACCATATTTGATCGTCGGGGATTAATAACTATGGATGACTGCAGCATCCGTAGCCATTAGTTATGGGCCTCCAAGTAGGGGATGTTACATTCCCTTTAAGTCTTCAATGTATTGTGTTTATGATATTGCAACCAAAATCATGCAATAGTGGATATATACCTCATTATCTCTTAGCAAAAGTAGAAAAAATTTATTTTATTTAACAGTAGAATGTAGCCAGGAAGTAAAAAAAGTGGAAACTCAAGAGGTTTAGTATTATTTTCTACGCTATATAATTGGATAAGATTTTTTAATAATCTTATAGCATTTTATTTATCTCGGAAGAAATTAAGATGTGGAAGGTGCATAATATACATTTAAACATGCATCATTGGAAAACGTACGACGTCCTTGACAAAAAACAATGGTTTATGTCAAATTTCAAGGCAAAAATCTTTTGATAGTAATAAATTGTTTGAGGAATCGCCTATTGGCAATTAAGTTAAAAAATGAAACAAAAATAAAGAATGTAGAGTTTGAATAGTAGTTGTGACAAAAATCACCATGAATCCTCTGAACGTGTGTTGGAGCCAGATATAGAGTGAAAAGTTATTGAGATTCTTAGGTTACAAGAAAAATTCAACTCCCAGAATTTAAAAAAATAAATAAATGGACCTAGTTAATAAATAATACCATCCTCCCTTACACTTAGTCGAGTTCCTTGTGGATAATTATCAAGTTGGTTTTTTATCCTCTTACGAATTAATATGATTACCTTTTACTAACCTTACCGATGGTACAGCGTTGGAGTTGTCTTTAATTATTACTATTAATTGTAGATATTTAAACTTATCCAATATTTAATATTTCTTTTGAAAGTAATTAACACTTGGCTATATTAGTCTGGGATGAAGATAAAGTAATGTAATGTTATGCTATTTTGTTTTTGTGGTGAGTATTCATGTTTTGCACCTTCTTTCTTTATTGGCACCTCCATGTATAACTTGGCTATGTGAACTCTAAACTTCTATAAATTGGGTTTAAAAAAACCATGAATTATCTGAGCGTATGTGCTTAGCTAGGGCCAAATATGAAGTGAAAAGTTATCAAGATCCATTAGGGTTATATTTGAATTTCATTCCGTGAATTTTTAATAATAAATAAATAGAAGTTATTGCCTAATACCATCCTTCCTTACAATTCTTTATAATATTTTGGCTACATCTATCAGCCCGTCATTAATTTCCCTTCCCACCCACCTCAAATTAAAAAAAATAACATTTCCTCATTTTCCCTTCTACATTTCATATAGTAACATCTTTTTTTCCTTCCTAATCTCATATCTCAATTGAAAAATAAATAAACAATATTGTTTATGTAACTTAAATCAAGACATTTGAAGAAAATTTCAATCCAATTCAACAAATTCCAGACATCGATTAACTAATTTAAAGAAAATCAAGATTATTTTGAACTTAAATCCTAAATGGGGTGTTTTTTTATTATTGTAACTTTTGATTTCTTTATAATGTACATTTTGTCAAAGATTTGATGCTAAGAATTATATAAGTAATAGCTTCAACTAACATGAATTGAAGAGGAAAGAAAACATGAAGGAGGAAATGAATAAAAGAGATATTAAAAGAAGAAAAATGATAAGATCAACATAAATTGGGGTGGGTAAAGAAATTATGGGATGTTGCTATTTTTTACAATATATTGGAGTGGGAAAAGAAAATTGTGAGGTGTTAAAAGATCAATCCTAATATTTTTAGCATAAGTATAGTTGTGTTCATTTTTTTACCTACTTGTGCTTAATACAATTTCCCTAAACTACATTGCCAGTTGTGTATTTTTGGCATTATCTTTAGCTATTATTATTTCTGATTTGAGCTTATCCGACATTTTGTATTTTCATTTGGAGATAATTAACACTTGTCAGAAATTAGTTGAGGTTGAGAACAAAATAAGAATCCATTACTCGATTTTTTTTGTAGGAAGCGTGCATGTTGTGTACCTCCTTTCCTTACTAACATCTTTTATAAAGTATGGATGGGTATGAACTACTTTTCCAATAATCGAGCTCAAAAAATTACTATGAATTATCTAGAGTGTGTTAGGCCAAATATAAAGTAAAAGTTATCGAGGTCCCTAAGGCTTACAATTAAAATTCTGTTCCCTATATATTTAATAATAAATAGATAATTTCATTTAAGACTTGATACCATCCTCCATTACACTTTTTCTTAGTGCTTTTCGGTATGAGTTTTGTTATTTCTCATGGAAAATTATTGAGTCGTTATTTTATCTGCCTATGCATTAATATGATTTCCTTTTACTAACCTTGCTAGTTGTGTGGTGTTACCGTTTTCTTTAGTCATTATTATTAATTTTAGATACCTGAATTTATTTGATATTTTTTATTATCTTTTGAAGTAATTAACACTAGCCTGAAATTAGTTGGGGTGAAAACAAAATAAAAATATATCACACATTTTTTTTGTGGCAGTGGGTATGCAAGTTATGCACCTTTTAGTAAATTCCCACTTCACCTATACTTTATTCTCCTATAAATTGCACTCGATAGATCCTTTCTTCTACCTCAAAGAATAATTAAAAATAACATTTCAAATATACGCTTTCCAGATCAGCCATGGAGTTTCCTTTGATGATCCCAAATGTGAGAGTGTTTAATTAATACCTTTGTTTTTTAAATGGACTTTATTCTCTGCTACTTTGTTTTCCTTTCTGATTTTATCGTTACTAATTCAAGTCATTTACACTTGAAGTTAGATCTGTAAGTTTTGTTTATCATACTGTTAGGGTTTTTATTATGCTTTTTTTATGGATAGAAAGTTTTTTTTCTTTTTTTCGAAGATATAATTAAGACATTTGTGATTGGAAACTTGATTAGAAAAAATCAACTCTTGAAAAAATTGGATCAACCTATAAATTTGTAAATGATCAATTTGGACTCTTACCGTATTACTAGTTATTGATTTTAATTAAAAACATCTAACTCTATTTATTCCATTTTCTCGTAGTAGCTCACTTTTCTATATGTGATCGTGTTTGGCTTTTATTTATATTTTTACACTTCTTTTGCATCGCATTTTCTTGCTAATGTTAAAACAAGCTAATATTATGCTAAAAAATGTTTTAGCTTACCATATGCTATTGTGCAATTTAAGCGGTTGAGGGAACTATTTCAAACAAATAAAAACCTTGTTTGCAATTAACTTTTTACATATTAGTTCATTTTTTATTTGTTATTATTTTCCTTCATGTGTTTATGTGTTTGTTCTTGTCGATCTAGTGCATGTGTAGTATTATTTAACAAGAATTTGAGTCTTTTATCTACAATAATTTTAGAGTGATGGAGAATATACATTCACATAGAAAATTTCAGTAATAGGTACTTAGAGCTGAGTGGTTAATTACAGAAGCTGAAATTATTAGCTTTTACTAGTATCAAGCTAACTAATTAAAGTCTTAACTTTTTTGTTGATAGAATTGTGTTTTTTTCGTGATATTCACCCATTGATTTTCCAGGAGGAAGAGAAAATTATAATAAATATCGAAAGTGGGGATGAAAATGAGAACAAGAGAAATGTTGCCAAACCAGCCCGGAAACAAAAACAAAAGGTGTATAACCGATATACACCAGAACAGAAGCAGAAATTACAAGAGTACATAATTAGAATACTTCAATTGATTTCACATATATGTATGATCTCTTCTTAACTTTTTTAAATACTTAAATTTGTTTAGGTTTTATGACCAGAACACTCATCCTGATAAGAGTGAGAGGAAAATTATTAGTGCAATTCTTGGAATTGATCAACTGCGGGTCAAGTTTTGGTTCCAAAATAGAAGATCATCAAACAAGGTTAATTTTAAGATACATAATTTACACGTAGTTCACCATCATTTTGAACATAGTTGTATGTTTGCAGCCATTCCCTCAAAACCAAATTATTGTACATTTAATTAGTCAATTTCTAGAAAATCATAGATACTATGTTTTTGATAAAAGATTTAAACATTTTCCAGTATATCTTGCACTATATGCGTTTAAACGTACATACATACATCATCAAATTTAAATCTATAAGTATGAGAATGTTTAAATTTAATAAAAGGTCCCAATTTGATTTTAAGTTTAAACATTCACTTTATCATTTCCTTTAAGAACAGCTAAAATAATATATTAATTTTGACTCAATTTTTATATCAAATTAATAAATGGACATAAGTTTTATCATTTAATTTTTTTGTCAAATTTTACTAGGGAAAAACAACTTTTAGACAAAGCAGATTTATTTTATATTTCAGTTGTTAAGTCACCATGATATAATTATCCATTCCTTGCAAGCACTGAATGAAAATGATCTAAATTTAAACCCAAATTAATATTTGAACATTGTTTCTCCTTCACAACAAATATGACAATAAGACCATTAATTGCATGCGTCAACCTCAAACACATCATGTAACAGATAAAGTCTGAAAAGATGCTCAACCAGCAATTAAAAGAAGAGAATGATCAACTTCTGGCTGAGAAGGAAAGTCTTAGACTTTCCACTGCGACTGCTTCCTGTTTATGCTGCAAGGAACATTCTCTGGACAGCTCCTTTTGTAGTATCAAGCGTCTCAAAGTTGTTAATGACTATTTGAAGATAAAGGTAACAAATCAATTTAGCACAACCACAATACTCAGAAGCAATTTATTCTTTGATTATTTGTTTGCAAATAGTATTTTAAATGTCTTACATCTTTACTTCTTGACCTTTTTTAATTATTTATAAAATAAGCAATTAATTTCTAGGGTTGTAAGGGTAGCAATAAATTTCCACTCATCACACCATTACCGATTAGTAGGTTACCACTTTTGTGTTAAGTTGGTATACAAGTACGGTTGATACAGTAATATGTATAAATTTACCATCCTTAATGGCAAACTACTGGTAATATTTTCTTTTCAAGATGAAAAGGAATGGTAATTTACCAACAGATTCATAAGTTTTATATACTTATCTTTTTTGTACTTTCTATCAAAGTGAAATAAGTAAGTGATCTGATTTAAGCCAAAAATTTAATTCAAATAATGCTAATTGCATTTTTTTTCACAAATGTCTTAAATAAATGATAAGATAAAATGTGTCATGAAGCAACATTACATTGTAAAAAATACCTAACATTCTATTTTTTCAAATAAAATGAAATTTACCACTACTAGTATGTGATTTTGGATTATCAGCATGACAACCATATTAATATCTAGTGGATATGAGCAAGACCTTTTAAAGCACAATCAAGAAGCCTTACTACTATGCTACAAGCCCTAAACATTTATAAAAGAGATGAATACCTATCATTTCCACTACAACGTTTTCGGATACTAAAATTACCCATTTATAATAATTTCCTCCATTAATATAATATTTTATGGCACTATTAATTTACGCTTATTTTATTAGTTAATAAAGCATAACGTCATATATTTACATTTTATATCCATTTTAAGTGGATTAATAAATGCAAACAGAAGGAATTTTTCCCAATTGAGAAATCTTAAATATTTGAGTAGATGCAACTACTATATTATTTCTTAGTAACAATCCAAAATATTGTTCTTTTGATGAGTTAATCTTTTATGAATATAATTAGTAATGTGATAAAGTTATATGTTAGAACTAATAATATTACTATATATATATATATATGTTATATACTAGTAATATTAAGCTAATAACAATATATAATATATTGTATCAAGTAAATAATATATAATAATATGATATAATTTATTTACATTGGCTAAAGTGCATCATTTATAGACATATTTTGCTTGCATTTATACTGATAAAGATACATGTAACTTGTATGTAGAATGATAAGCCTGATGGCATAATTACACAACTCCATGGGACTAGCAACAGAAATGCTCCTCCTCTTTCTAAAGTTGATAATTCAATGGAGATGTCGATAACTGAAGGATCATCTGGCTTTAGGTATCCTTACTCCAAGCCTTATTTTGAAGAAGCCAGTCTTGATTTAGAACTTCGATTATAGTGAAGATATTGACCAGGTCCTGCTGGAGATCATTGATTGAGTGTTCTTAATGGTTTGGTTTATTTTGCAATTTAGCTTCTTTTTTGTTTTTAAACTTTATTTTCCTGTAGTAATATTGCTAGTATATTAATGTGAACATGGTTATGTCATCAAGTTATGATTTCTTCGTATATATCCTAATTATGGTTTTATTTACTCGAGTTTATAAAACTGTAATCATGTTTATTTTTTTACTATTAGTGCCTTTCCTAATAAGAATCTTGTTTCGTTGCATAAGAAAAAAACAAATAAATTAGGGTCAAATACCGAGTTTCGAAAATCTAAAACTTATTTATCAATGTTAACATGGAGAAAACTACAAAGATAAGTTCAAATTAGGAAATCTTCTTCAAAATGTTTACACAAATTCTTTTCTTTTTATTTAAAATTTGGACAAATAAAAAAATTTATTACAGCATAAAGATTTGGGCTCTTATTGGTGTTCACGCTTTATCCTAAGGGAAAAAATTGTAGATCCTTTATTTTTCAATTTCTTTATTTGTGGAGTTAAAACCTTTGCTATTCTAATTTGAAACAACAAAAATGGTGCAAAATAGGGAAAAAAGTAAAAATTGCAACATGAGAGAAAATGAGAAAAGTCTAAAATTCTAACTTATAAAGAGTTATGTTATAAATTTGATTTTAGTTTAATGTTCTTCATATTCAAAACTCAAACTAAATAAAGTGTATGAAAATGTTTAGTTCAACTTGCTTGCATACTAAAAATGAATTGGCTGTGGATTATAAAAACAACATTGATGAGCAATTTGTTTAAAGAACATTAAAATATCTAAAATTGGTCTGTATGAAATTTAATTTTAGGAAAAGAGAGATCAAGAATGGAAGGTTAAAAAATATGGGATGCTACATGTTAATATCGTAATCTGGGAAAAGAAAATGAAAAAAGAGTTAAACTCCGAATTTAGCTTCATTTTTCTCCTTATATAACATCATGTGAATAAAATGTATTGAAAATTAAAAATAAAACAGAAACATATATTTATTTTATATTCATTTCAAATTGCTTGAATTTCACAGGAGAAATCTATTGAATTATAAGAAATAATAATGATGGTCAGCCTTTATCTGTTTACTAGAAGTTATCAAAATGTTTAACAATGCATAATTTAAGAATATTGTGCACAAAAATTAAGTGAACAAGAGATGAAGAAATTTGTAGGGACTATGTGCTACTGTCATGATAAAGAAATTGATATTTTCACTTCAAAATGCATTACAAACTATTTCTAATATATATGTGTGTGTGTAATGGTAATCAATGGGTATTGTAAATTGATATTGTAGTGGGTTGGATAACTTTGGATCCAGATGGCTTTCTCAATTTAGATAAAAGGATCGATATGGATTGAGATTTTTAAATAAAACATGGTTTTTCTCTTCTTGAATGTTGTTTCTTAATGTATGCTTAAGGGATGGAATCCAAATCCTTCAACAACAACTAATATTAGAAACCTTACCACTTGAGATAAGCTTATGAGTGATATATAATATAACGAGGGATGAGACAAAAAGTTGTTGCAATATTTTGTTCGCTCGATGAAACATAATAAACTAGGTAAATATAAATTAATCATTGTTTATGCGCTATTCCAAATCAACCAGTAGCTTAATATTTCATCAAAATTCATAAAACTTTCCTTTTTTAAACGAGTGTTGCTACTCACCCTAAAAACACAAAATATTACCTATGAATTTTTTAATTAATTAGCACATTAATTGTCTAGAAATTACCCAAGCATCTGTTAAGTTGCATTGCCATTTACTAATTATCAAAATTGTAAGCCCTAAAATCTCTCAACTTCATTATCATAAAAAATTATAAAATTTGATTGCAAACTATGGATGATGTGCAAAATGATGTAGATGGAAAGATAGCAGGTGAGGTATAATTCTATTTACAATAAGTTTTTTTAACATTGAATTTAACAAATTTGAGAATTTGAAAATAATTAGGGTGTGAGGAAAAATAGTGTAACTCAAATTCAGTTGGTGTAATACCACCGAATGTCTTATACTATGGTCGGCATCCTATTGCAGGCTGATTTTTTTATTTACTTTAACTTTTGTATTTTTTTAATTTTATATAGGAATATAATACTGATGTGTTGCGCGACATAATTTTTACAAATGTTATGGTGGAGGAAACTGATTTGAACGTAGGAAGGAATGATATTCAATGTTGTAATTGTGTGAATGAAGGAATAAATAAGAATAAGGAAGATGTACGGTTAAATGAAGATGAGAATATTGAAGTAGACCTCACTCATCATTTTCTGACCGATGAAGCGTTTTTTAGACAAATGCTGCTGATATTCAATAATTGATCAAAATATATTTCATTGCAAGTATTTTCTTCTCGTGATATATTTATTCATTGGTGTCAAATGAAGGCAAAAAAAGTGAATACGGTTGTGGTTATAACGAAATCAGACAAAGTATAATTTGGAAGGAAGCCTAGAGTTTGGCTAGAGTGTGAAAGAAGTGGGAAGCATAAACCTTATAGATCAACGGTTGACATTGCAAAAAGACACGTTCAAAGTGCTACAAGGAAATTTGAATGTCCATTTTTAATCAATGGCTTGTATAAAGGCGAAGATAGGTGGGGTGTAGATGTTTCTTGCAATCGACATAATCATTTATTACCTAATTGTTGAGTTGGTCATCCATTTGTTGCTATAATGACTGTAGAGGAGAAAAGGATGTTAAAAAAAATATGACAATGGTTGGTGTTCCACCAAGAGATGCACTTATTGGAATTAAGAAAGAGTTTCCCAAAAACAAATCAACATTAAAAATGTATATAATGCGAAGAACAAAATGAAAATTACTAAAAAAAAGTTGATATGTTATGCAATTTCTTATGAAATTACTAGAAGATAAACATTATGTGTATTGGTATACAAGAGATGAAACAACGGATAAGGTTTTGAATATTATGTGGTAACATCGAGAGTCTAGTGCATTATGCAAGTGTTTTCCTTCGGTCTTACTATTCTATGTACTTATAAAACCAATAGAATTGAGATGCCATTATTTTAAATAGCAGGACTAACATCGACGGGTAAAACCGTTTCGATCACACACTGTTTTTATCTCATGAAAGAGTGGAGAGTTATGAGTGGGCTTTAATGAATTTAAAACATTTATACAATCCAGAATGATATCCTGATGTAGTTGTGACAGATAAAGAGGCTGCATTACACACTGCTTTGAAATGAGTATTTCCCACGACTAGTTGGTTAATGTGCGAATATCACATGTCAAGAAATGTGGTTCAAAATTGTGCAAATTTGTTTACAAATGAGGAGGTTGTGAAAATGTTTGAAGGGGACTGGATGTATGTTACACAAGCTCAATCCAAAGCAGAGTTTTAAGAGTCTTAGGCATAATTTACTAAAAGTTGGAAAGATTACCCAAAAGCCATCAATTACATCACCACTACTTGTTTACCCATAAAGGAAGACTTTGTTCATGCTTGGACCAACCAGCTAAAACATCGAAATAGTTGAACCTCCAATAGAGCAAAGACGGCACAGTCTAGCTTGAAAAGATATCTTCGGATTTCTAACCCAGCATTCAGTGTCATATGGCATCGAATGTATAATGTAACGACCCGTAAATTTCAACTGTTTTAATAACGTAATTAGTTGAAATTTTATGAAATTTTAAACGATAAAATTTTGAAATAAAAAATTTATATTTGGAATACGTCTAGTTAAACATAGCAACTGGTAAATTTTCGCCCGAAAATATGAAAGTTTATTTCGTGCGTAAATTTACTTCAATTTAATCAGTTAAAAAGCGATGAAAATTAAATGTTTCCGAAACCTAAATATTTTTACATAGAAAAATTCTAAACCATCTTCTGAGCAAGATATCAGTTTGTCGTTCTTCCAAATTCGGACATCTTTGGCTCCGTCGATCTTATTTTTCAGTGTTTTTCTTGCATTTTTCGCTAGTAGAAAATTCGAATTTTTATAATTCAATCGTGCCACGGATATCGGTATACCGTTTTGATCGTCTCGTCGTGCTGATCTCCGTAGTATATTCATTTGTGCATTCCGGTGCCCGGTACGGGTGAAAACCGCGAAACGGTTAATTGTATCGGTACCCATTCTGGAGTCTTTTGGATTTCCTGTGCCCATTCGTTTGTTTTCCGAGAAAAATGAATGGCCACTGTCATTATTATTTCCATAAATTCAACCTGTAACCTTCACTATTCACACTGGTTCGTATTTTATGGCCCTTGGTTTCTGTTTATTTTTTTTGAAAGAATAAATTATATATATATTATTCATATAATACAAGGCATTGCTCTGTCACTTTGCTTTTCTTCTGAAACCTTATTTCATTCACCCAAACTTCTCTCATGGCCGAAGCCACATCCCACAACCACCTTCCACCTCGTCCGCCTTTTTCCATCACCACGCACAATCGCTCGCTTCACTGCCAACGCCCCTTCATTTCCAGACCACATCCCACTCCCCTCAGATCCACGTCCGCTTCGTTGTACGCCTGCCACGACATCCCACTGCAAACCCACCACTTGCTCGCCACCCTCATAGCAGCCTCCACCGCCACTGCCTTGTCAAACCCCTGTTAACCGCCCAAAGCACCGCGTCAGTCCCGACAGCTCCCTGTGGCCTTGCAACTGTGCTCACCATCGCCATGCCTTTCACGTATCCACTAGTGCCAAACTCCAACCCAGACCGCTATCATCCCATAGGCCGCCGCCACGTCACCTTCTCTCCATAGTTGGCCACGCAAGCCGTAGATCCACCAATGCTCGACCTCCTTCCGCCTTACCGTGCCTCGTCAGCCATGCTTCCCACCCTTTCTCCGCCGTTCCATTTCCCATCACTAGTCCACTTGTCAGCCTATGCAAGCCCTTCACCGAAAATATTTAGCAGTCGCCACAACAACCCTTCAAGCATCCATCTTCGAGCAGCCTTCACCTTTCTTTGGTAATGTTTGAGCAAGATAAGTATATGTATAATAGTTTATAGACTTTCATTTCTAGTTTACTGTACAAGTTTCGTATATAATGTTGCTATATATTGGCTTTGCTGTAGATGTTTATATTAGTTTATATAATATTAGTTATATATATTTTTACATTACGTGGGTATGTATATCTTAGTTTCAAAATTAGATCTATATATACACGTACTTTTGAGTCTGCACATATTGTGATTGTTTAATGACATGTGTCTTCTTTTAGTTGAATGCATATATATATTCCATTATATATAGTAAGTCACCATAATGCATTTGTTATATTGGTGGTCTGTTAGAGGTATAAGTTAGATAGGGTAGTATTACATATATTAGTTTTAATATAAAATAATATGTTTGGGTTTTGTCCCAGGTTGATTTGCATTTTTTTTTATATATAACGTTTTGGGGTTGCGTGAGTTTTTTTTATATTTAGTTTTCAAAAATAAAGGTCTATAATAATTTATATAAAGTGAGTTTATACACATGAGTCTGGTTTATATCAGTAGATTTTACTATAAATACATCATAACTATTTTTACAATGAGGTATGTTACTTATATCTGATCTGCTTTAGTTAGTATACATTATATTAAGTCCAGTCTGTATATTTGTTTAGACTCAATTAGTTGCTCGCATATACATTGTTGTCGGCATATATTTTGATATGTTCCTATGTGGGTTTGTTTCAGGTGTGTAAGATATTAGTTTTAATATATATTAAGGGCTGTTTTACCGTGAAATTTTTGATATACTTTGATTTTTATATTTAAGTTTTAAGTATAATGATTTTGGATTTTGTCTTAAATATTTGTCTTAAATCAAAATGTTGATCTTATTAGTATATTAATATAATATACTTTTCATTTAAATTTTTAACTGATTCTGATTAGCTCCCATCGATTCTTATCTATCAGCTTTGACTGTCAAATCTGTGTTCTGCTTACATCGCTTTGAGATCTGTTGTTGGATAGGTCGATAGACTATCGTGACTCAAATCGTAGCTTGTCCTGTTATCTATCCTCTCTAACCTCGAAAGGTGAGTACTCACTCACGATTAACGTTCTTTTATTTATTAAATCTGATTTCAATTGAAACGACAATTGAAATATGCTGCTGTTAGTTAATTACACTGTTATATATGCTATTACCTGTATCAGTTCACCTGTGACATCTGACACCATTATCTGTTAATTATTTATGCGATGATAATACAGTTTGGCTGATAATTGATTGATTGTTGATGTTTATATTGGACGTTAAATTGTTAATGTTAAAATGATAAACAGTATGAAATTGAACTTGATATAGGATAATTAAATGTTAAATTTGATTAACTGACATTTGTATAATATGACCCCTTTAACTATTGAATTTATTGAGACGTAGGATTTGTTTAATTATACTTTGAACCACTGAATGTATGTTGTAAATTGATGATGGATGAAATTGTAATAAATGACAAGTGAAAGCCGTAATGTAATAATCTTTAATCTACATGAAATGATAGTGTAGATTCTAGAAATAATTATATTAATTCGTACAAATAACAATGCGAATTAATACGGTTATTTCGGGATTATTTGAATTGATTATTGGATTGATATTGGTTGTTGTTATTGCTTGTTTATTTACTTTGACACCATCCCAGTTATCACACTGCAAGTTCCCTTTGTTATTCTTTGATTTTGAATTGAATTGGAATCGGGTTGAAATGATAAATACCCAAATTGAACTTTGACCTAGGATAGAAAATTAAATAAAAACCCGATTGGTCAATAATTTGATTTGAAAATAAATTGAAGATTTAATTTGAATAAATAATATGGTTTTGAAATGAAGTTGAAATTTGAATTTTGATGAAAGGAAAATGTTAATATTTAATAATCTGAAACAAAATATTAACAATGTAATTGATGGAAGAATGTTGTTTAATTTGGGAAATTATTGAATTAAGTTGGAAATTATTAAACTTTGAAATGATTTAATAATCAAGTTTGAAATTATAATTAAGTTTGAAATTATTAAACTTTGAAATTATTTAATAATTAAGTTTTGAATTATTTAATAATTAAATAAGATTGAATGATTTAATGATCAAATTGAATTAAATTCTTTAATAAGAGAAATCGAACTTTTGAATAAGTGAATTTACTTTGTAAATAATTGAAATTGAGTTTTCTTGATTAATTAAGTTTTGGAAAATTATTTAAGGAAGTAAATAAGTGAAATGGAATTTCTTTAACAAGAAATGAAAATGTGATATTTTTGGAATTAATGTAAGACTTGTAATTGAAAGAATTGATTTGACGAATTTGATTTAATTCAAAATAGTAAGTTTTGATTTAATGAAGTTGAATTTGAATAATGGATTTAATGAATTGGAAATTTAACAGAAATTGTTTAAATGAAAATTTACTTAACGAACATTGAATGAAATTGATAAATGGATTTAAATTGATTTGAATGTTAAATTAAATTAATTTAAATGTTTTTGAAATGAAACTTATATTCGAACTTGAATTGATATTTGAATTGTTTTAAATGAAGATGGAAATTGAATTATGAGATTTGAAATGGTAACTTGGAAGTTTTAAAACGTAAATATTAGAAATTGGTTCAGAAAGACAAATGAAATGCTGGTTTACGAATTGAAATTGAAATTGAAATTGATTTGGTTTTTGAAATATATAAACGACCAATCGGTGTAATAATTACGAAAGTTATTAAAGAGACCGGGATCTGTAATGGATATACTCTCTATCTGAACCGAAACCACTTTAATAACTATACGCGGAGTGATGATCCAGAATGAAGTGGTTGGAATGATGTACGTGTTGACTGAAGAAAGTGAACGATAATGGATAGCCTTGACACTTGTGTCAAATTGGAAATGACTAAAACAGGAGCTGTGCCGGGCCAATGGAGGATTAGCTACCTCAAGTGGACACACTTCTTCGAACTACTTATTACTTGTTGTCGATTGGTGCACCCTTGATTTTGGGAGTGTTGTTTCACGGTGTTGCGGGCGCTGCGGCGTTGCGTTCTCACTAGTCCGGATCAGGCGAACGGTAGTATCACTACCTTGGGTATTTCCTCATGTGCCTTGTCATACTTGTATTCCATTTATGCGCGACCACTACGATTTTGATTTGTACCTTTAGTATATGGATTGCCCTCTGGTGACTTCCGGTTTTGGGGAAACTACGGTCTTGTATATGCTTTTGGGAATAAAAATGTGTTAAGGGTGGAATGGGCCATGACTTAACGCTATTTTGATATCTTTACATATTACTGATAGAAATTATCGACTTAGCGTACATTACTACCTAGTAGATAGTTTAACGGATCCTTAAAGGATGGTTATTCCAAACATCCTTTGAGTTACTTGTATTTCAATTGCTATTTCACTTGAGTTGGATTTATTAATATAAGAATGATAATCCTGACTCGAGTGTTTTGTTTTTTGCTTTACGCTCGGGTCAGACTGAGTAGTTCAGCTTTCGAGACTCACCTTTGGAGTTGGAGCTTCGCTTGGAGATCCAGCTATCTATCCAGCTTTCAGATATTCGATGATTCCAGTGATGTATTCTGATTTGTATCTGATGTATCGTATTACTCTTCTGTTGTAAACTCTGATGTATTTTATATATTCATATAGTAGCTTCATGAACTACTATCTCTTTTATTTCCGCTGCACTTATTACTCTGTGTCTGTGATCTGTGATTATTTATTTACTGTATATGCTCAGTTTTGCCAAATTTAAATTAACAACGCGGTATTTTGAGCAATTCAACTTCGGCATGAGTGTCTTCCTATACACTAATAATGGATGCGAATGGTCCAAAATATCGTGTCGTTACAGTTGGTATCAGAGCTTTGGTAGCTCTAGGCAAAACTCAACATATAGGGTAAATGTATTTACAGAATCACTCTCATTCGAGTTTCAATCTCTTCCTTTTGACTCGATTTCTTTGAATTTTGGAATGTTCCCTACGGTTCCGAATTTCGCTCGTGTCCCTCACTATTCGTCTCTTTTCAATTCTGGAGCATCACATAACTCCACTTCGAATGACCCTTATAATGAATCGGCGGTCTCGCCAATCTTCGAATGAATCGTAAAGGAGCAAAATTCCTTTACAATAGGCATTGATTTACCGGAGATTTCTGTATCCTCGGTTTATGATGCTATCTATCTCCTGCCATACCTGAATTCTATTTCTTGAGATCGAATGTCGATTTACCTCAGAATTCTACAACGATCTTATTTTGAAGTCCCGGTCTACCCGGTTAAGGTTGCCCGCGATTTACATAAACCTATCCATCTTCTTATTTCGTTATTTAATCATCCTTTCTTCTGTTTCGAATTTATTTTCGAATCAAAAATCTCTTTGATTTGAGTCAACAAAAATTTGAATCCCTATCCTTATTTTGAAAATTCATTCCTGTATCGTCGAGCCAAGAAGTGTATTTGTAAAATTAAAAATGTTTTAATATATGTTGTGTTGTTTGAGTTGTTGATGTTGATTTGGGTTTCCGATCGATTCGTCTGATCAACGCTATCGATAGGATTTCCAAAACACTTGAACAGAGCAAACTGACACAATATTACTTTCAAACTTGGAAAATGAAATAAATTTGTTTGATTATATTGTGAAAATATAAGTAAAATTTTCTGGAATTTAATAGGTTAATTAAATTGTTTGTTTGAAATGATAATATTTGATTATCATTTATTGTTCTAAATAAATTTATAAATACGGTTTATAAATTGATTTGGAATTTGAAATGAATTTAATTCAGAAATTTGAGAATTTAGTTTCCGGTGATTTCGAACTTTGGTTTTAAAATTTTAAAGTATATATTGTTGGAAGTATTTTCGAATAGAAATCGTTTCCAAAGAATTTTAAAATGTTGAAATCCGTGCTCTTCTCTTTGTCGCTGGAAAATAATTTCGGTGATGGCGGCCGCATCATCGATGTTCATTTTCGAGTTTCAAAGTGGAGATATTATTCTGTAGCATTGCTACGGTTTGTTTTGAAAAAGACTTTGATTTGAATTTCTTTAGTATAATTTGATTTATATATATATAGGTATCTTATTTTAAAAAAATTTAATTTGATTTGATATAAATATATTATATATATCTCTAAATTGTTTAAAGTTAATCGGAAATCTAATTCTTAAATTTTGTTAAAAGATGATTTTAATATAAATAAAACCAAAATTTGGAATAAATATTTAAACTTGAATAATTGAATTGGGAAAATTTTATTTGTATATTGTTCAACTGCATTCTAATACAACTTACCTAAATCATTCAGAAGTTGAATATGTAATTGGATAATGTGACGACCCGGAATTTTTGTATATTTGAAATTGGAATATTTAATTAATTTTAAATATTCAGAGATTAATTATAAACTTAAATTTCAAATATCGCTGTTATTGAGTAATTTAATAATTAAATTAAATTTATTTGAAGTTGGATAAAATAGAAAATCTGGTATTCTAAGCTAATTAAAAATATTTTGAAGGCTTGAAAAATTCATATTAATAATACTGAAGATGATAGAACTTTTAAAATGGAATTTCAAAGAGTTTTGTTCAGTTTAAAAATATATCGTTTAAATCGATATTTAAAAATAGCCTTCCGAGGCACAGTCTCGGAATTCGACGAAACCAGTTCTATTGGGTCCGTAATATTGTATTATTACCGGATTTCATGTTTCGTAGTAATTGGAGTTGGTGTGTGAGTGTACGGCATACAAACGCGTTAAAATTTAAAAGGAAATTTAATACAAACAATATAAGAAAAACACTGTAGCTAGATATTTTTTCCAACACGTTCCTTTGCCTTCTCGAACACGCTATTCCCTTCCATCTCTGCTCGTTTAAACAAACAGAAAATATACAGATAAATGAAAATCAAAGTTTGATTTCTGGAGAAAAATCATGGCCGAACAGTTTTCTTCCCTTTACAAATTCGAAGATAAGGCTTCCTCCCCTTTCGTTTGAATCAAAGCCGGCCTTCCTTATTTTTTTTCTTCTTCTTCAATCAAACGAAATCGAACAAAAAAAAATACCCTCTTCGTTCCAAGCTGAGTCGCGAATCCCACTGTAGCCGCGAGCTTCGATGGCGACTTCGTTTCGATTAGGGGAGAAGGTCAGCGCGTTCGTGAGCGTGTGGAGGAGGCCGGCGAGCTAGGGCTTTGGCTCGCGATTGTTCACGACTTCCGTTGAGTTCGAGGAAGGCAACGTGGTCGAAGGCCGGCATCGAGTTGGATGTTTCGATGCAGTGGGTCACGGCAGGGATTGGGATCGCGAGTTTGGATCTGGAATGCTCGAGTGATAGTGCAAGTAAGGGAAACTCGAAGTTCAAGGCGATGGCGGCACTCACATTAGCGGGCGGGGTTCGTCATTGATGGAGGCGAGTTCATGTATAGTAGGGGGCCGCGAAGAGCTCGCTTGGAAACTCGTTTCAGCGATGGGATGGAAGGAGACCTGCTAGGGTTGATTGAGAAGTGATAGGCAGTGAGGTATTTATGTTAACACTTATTTTCCAATTTGAATCTAATTTAAACATCTGTATATAGGTTAAAAGAAATATGAATATAAAGGAGATTTTGGAAAATAGATAGGAATTTTAAATGTTAAAAATAAATTATAAAAATTAGATTTTTAAATCTATATAAATAAATTTTATAAGTGAATGAGTTTCAAAGATATACATATCTTCACCAATTAGTTTATTGTTAATAATATATTAAAGAGATTAATTAGGGTAATTAACTTATTTTAATTTCTCAGGGCACCAAAGGATTTTTATAGGAAATTATTAGTTTAGAATTAGATAACTAGGCAGAAATTAATTTTTGATTAATTCAAATAATAATAAATCGTGAATTGTTATACAAGGTTTAAAATCAAGGAAACAAGCCGTTTGGAATGGATTGCAAACAAAAATCAAAGGTGAGTTAATCTCACTCAGTTGAATTTTAAATTTAAATGGTTAAATTTAAATCATTGATTGGATGATTGCATTGATTGATGTGCTATATATATATATAGTAGTATATAGCAATATACACATATTGGCATATGTGTATATTGGAGTTGTTGATATTCCCGCATTTTATAGCGGATGAGACCCTATGCGTCGCATAATAGCGGATGATTTTATATAAAAACCCATATACCGCGATATTCCACCTCGAAGTGGAATTGGTATTGTGCTAACGTTTGTGGATGCAGGGAAACAGGTTGGAGGGATCCAACTGGATTCCTCAAATATTTAATTTGTTTAAATATTCTATGTTATGATATTTGATATCCTGTGATGATTTATATTGGATAATCTGGTTGGATTGAATTTCTCAGTATAATGAGTTATCAAAAGCAATTGAATTGGATTTTTGGAAAGAATAAAAGAGTAAAATTAAGCTAAGTAATTCTAGTGAATTCGAATAAATTAAATATGGAAAAGAAGAATTTTGAATAAATCGAGAAATATTGAATTTAAAAACTTATGTGATATTATTTAAAGGAATAAATAATTTATTTTAATTCAATGTTTAAATGTAATTAAAAGAAAAGAAAGAATTTGGTAAAATCTGAAACTTGTGTTCAGTTTAAAGATTGTAAATCATAATTAGAAATAAAATCTGGAAGTTAATGAATTTGGAAATAAATGGATTAAGTAAGGAAATTTATTTCAAAGTAAATTAAATTGGAGAATCAATTGTAAATTGATTTAAATATTTTGGGATTTGAAATTTAAGAGAAATGAGATTTTGGAGATATAAACTGGGTTTATAAAGTGAAATGGAATATCAGTGGATATTTGAAATATAAATTCAAGGTGGGAATTTATAAAAGAATATGGATTGGATTAAAAATAAGTGTTGATTTATTTTTAAAAGATGGAAATGAGAAGTGTATTTCTCTGAATAGCCAAGTACGTTTTCAAAGCAATTTTTAATATAAGTTAAAAGTTCTAATTTGTTTAAAAAGGCATGTTTTAGGAAATTGATTATTTCTAAAGGTTAATTTCCAAAGTAAGTATTTTCAAAAATCTATTATTGTAGTAATTATATAAAAGTGATTTGCTATTATGTTTTAAAAGGAGAAATTTAGTTTATATTTATAAAGTGGTTTATTTTAAAGTATATATTTTTAATAAAGTATTAAAGTAGTTTGATTTTAATGTTATAAGATATATTTAAAATAAAGTGTTTTTAAATTATTTTAAAATTAAAAGTATTTTGTACTTGGTGATTCAGTGGAAATAATTATTTGGGAAATGTATTCCGTAAGCGGAAACTGTTTTCAAATGA
This sequence comes from Allium fistulosum, assembly GCA_030737815.1. Classification (NCBI taxonomy): domain Eukaryota; kingdom Viridiplantae; phylum Streptophyta; class Magnoliopsida; order Asparagales; family Amaryllidaceae; genus Allium; species Allium fistulosum. The sequence goes on along the minus strand of CM060902.1, from coordinate 269,003,742 downwards.
GCTTTGAAAATTTGGAAATATATCTTGGAAAGATATTTGGGCAAATAAATAATGTGGAAAATTATTTATTGTGTGATGGTTGCTTGTGGATGTTAATTGATAGTTAAATAACCGACTATCAATATTGGCCAAATGCGCTGATCGTTTCGAAGAGACCGGGATCGGGTTTGCTACATTACAGCGTGATAGGGGGTTCTCGCTTTGCGTTAGGTGGCGAACGGGAGACTCTTACCCTTACATGTCCCCGGGGGTAGTATAAGGCCTTGCGGGGTTGGTTGCGAGTCGAGAGGCTGGCCGTAAAAGCAAACCCGAGGTATCACTGTGAGCCACAGCGGGGCTGGGATGGTTGAAAAGCCTACCGGTCGTGAGCCGTTGCTGATGGTTGAAAAGCCTAGGTCGTCATAGTGGTATCAGAGCCTAGGCTGGCGACAACCTTGGCTCTGGTGGGAATTTTGAGAGTATTAATAGATATGAGCGCGTATTTGTTAGTGAATATAAAATGGTTTTATATTGTGTTGGTTGATTTATTGAGTGGCATATGAACCTTCGTCGGCACAGTCTGGACAACTGTATCGAAGGGGTTTCTAAACACTTGAATAGAACAATTCGACATAATATTGTTTTAAATGGGTGAATGAAATAATTTTGCCCAAATTATTTTGTATATAAAAGAAATAATTATTTGAAATTTATTATAGTTATATATTTGGATGCTTGGTTGTTAGAAATGACCATAATGAGTTAGTCTCATTATTGAGTAGAAATTGAAAACTTATAACTTAAGTTGAAGAATAAATTTATATAATAAAATGGAATTTGAAATATAGACTATAAATGAAATTTATAAATTGAGATAACCTTTATATACAAATGTGACTTATAACTTGAAATAAAATGTGATAGAATTCCAGAGTAATGTTTGGATATAAAATTGAATGGATTTTGAATTTGAAGTTTTGGGAAAGGTTTAAATTCCTTTGGATTTAAAAAAATAGTTTTTAAAGGTTTTGGGGAAATAATGGTGACATTATTTCATGAATATTTTTGAAATTGAATTGAAATCTGGTGGGATTTGGGATTTAAAAATGTTTGAAAAGTTTTAAAGTGATAAAAGCATTAAATTCTCTTACGGTCGCTGGAAAATAATTTCGGTGATGACTGCAGCATCATCGATGTCTATTTTCGAGTTTCAAAAGAGAAATTGCTACCAAACTGTTTTAAATTGGAAGTGATTGTGAACTGGGTTGGTTTTGAAATTCAAAGGGAAAATTGTTTGGTAAAAGCAGATTATTTTGGAAATTGGGATTTGAGGTGATATACCAGTTATGTATGAGTTATTTATGGATTCAAAATGGTTTTTGAAATAAAACCGGGCAATTGGATTCTGGGAATTCTATTTAAAATATAAACGTGGAAATTTAAATGAATCAACAATATAAAGTATTAGAATGAAGTTGATTGAAATAAGAAGGGAATGAAAGTTTAATTCTGGGATTATAATTATGAGATGAAAATAACTCAATGAGTAATATAAGTTGGTAGATAAAAGAGTTAGAGAACTTGAAGGTGAATGAATTGTAAAACTAGTATAAAATTGTATCCTAGAATTAAAATTTAATTCGAGTATATGAAGGTGAATAAAATATATTTGAATTTAACTTAAGATAAGTTAAATAAAAATTGAGAATTGGAATTGAATTAAATGTAAATAAGTTGAAGTCGAATTGAATTGGATATAAAGGTAATGTAAAATGCTTATAATTGTGTAAAGAAATTCATATTCTTAAGTTCTTAAGTGTAATAATTTGAGATTTGATTGTAAAGATGAAAATGGACTTAAATGAATAGTCCCAGGTCTTCAGCAAGTAAGTTAAAACTTATGAATAGAAATGAAATTGTAAGTCATAAATGGGAATTCATTTCTTTGAACCATTAAGAGTTATAATTTGAAATTGTAATTATCAAATGGAAACGACTAAGATGAGCAATCTTAATTTTTAAATAAATCCAAACTTGAATTATAAAATAAATTGAACTTAAGATGATTAAGTGAAGTGATATTTGGGATTTAAAAAGCAAGTATTTAATTTTAACCAGCGGAGGAACTAATTAGATAATAAATTAGTTAATGAAATTGAATTGTGAGTTAATGGAATTGGATTAACATAGTGATGGTTTGGATTGCGAGTGAAATCCAAATAAGTGAAAATAAATTGGAAATGACCTGGTTATTAATAAAATAATTCTAGATGAATTGAGTATGGAAAAATAAAATTCATAATGATTGAGTGAATGAACCAATTATATTAAATAAATAAATGGATGGAATTTGATTAAATAAGAATCAAATGAAAGATGGAAATAAAATTTTAAAGGGTTGGTTAAATGGAAAATAAACTTAAGTTATTGACTTAAGTAAATGTTGAATGAAAACTGAACTAAACTGAGGAGTGGTTTAAATAAGTTAGAAATAGTTATTGAATGAATTAACTTGGATTGTTTTCGAGCTAAATAAAATTCAATTTTTGGAAGTTGGAGATGAATTGAATTTAAGAAAAAATTGGAAATGAAGTAGTAAATTGAAGTAAGTTGAGATTCATATGAAATGGGAGTTCAATTTGAATATATACACTTCAGTGGTGAAGTAGTAAATAAATATAAGAAAAATTTATATGAACTTAAGAATTGAAGAATGAAATTCTTGGGAAAACTGGTATTGGAAATATACTTAGTAATTTTGGAATGGAAAAATATATATACTAAGTGAATAGTTGAATGAAGACTAAAACTGAAGTTGTGAAATGGGATAGTTGTGAATTAGGGGATAACAATAAAAAGGAATGTGAATAAAAGAGAATTGATATAACTGATAATCAATTGGGCTAATTACGTAGGTGTACGTATATTATTTTATTGGCATAGCTATTTGGTCCAGATGTCGAACACAGAATTTCGAGATAGTTTTATCGATCCAAATCAGGATTTTTCATTCGATTTTCGACGGCGAGCCTGGATATGGATTGTTGATTGATTCTGGATATTCTCTATCATACTTGGTGGCTATGCAAGGAGAATGACGGTTTCTGATCAAGAAACCAGATCTGAGTCCGCACTAGGAAGTCGGGTGGACGATACTAGTTCGGAAGTGAAATTGTGTGATCGATTGAGCGATCGAATGTGATATTGCGTACGGATGATATATGTGCATCGTACGGGCTTAAGTAAAACAAATAAGGTAAATTTGTAAAGAAAAGTATAAAATGACTTTGGAATTGTGAGTGAATATTATTGCTTAGTAGGATATACAGGTGTATAAAAGCAATGGATAAATTGGGATTTTTGATTTTAGAAGATAAATTTAATGGCCCGACAAAAGGTATGTATTTGAATTTCTATATGAAATTTGATTGGGGTTTTGATCCAGCCACTTGGCCTTTTGTTTTCTTTTTGAGATTGGGAGGCCGTAGAGCCATTTTGTAGTTGTACCGAGCTAGCCGCGCAAAGGAGACGCTGGCGAAATTTTTCGTAAATTTAGGGAGTTAGAAAAATTTTGAGAAATTTTGATAAGTTAAAATTTGAATTCAAATTTAAAATTTGAATTGTTAAGTAAGTGATATGGTTTGGGGCTTATGAATAAGTTTGGGAAGTTAAAAGATGATTAGAGTATCATTAATAAAAGATTGTTTGGGTATTGTTAAAACTGTTTGAATTTGGGAAATAGTTAACGGGGATTGAATCATTCTTTCTAACTAGTAATTTTGGGGACGAAATTCTTTTAAGGGGGGAGGAATGTGACGACCCGGAATTTTTGTATATTTGAAATTGGAATATTTAATTAATTTTAAATATTCAGAGATTAATTATAAACTTAAATTTCAAATATCGATGTTATTGAGTAATTTAATAATTAAATTAAATTTATTTGAAGTTGGATAAAATAGAAAATCTGGTATTCTAAGCTAATTAAAAATATTTTGAAGGCTTGAAAAATTCATATTAATAATACTGAAGATGATAGAACTTTTAAAATGGAATTTCAAAGAGTTTTGTTCAGTTTAAAAATATATCGTTTAAATCGATATTTAAAAATAGCCTTCCGAGGCACAGTCTCGGAATTCGACGAAACCAGTTCTATTGGGTCCGTAATATTGTATTATTACCGGATTTCAAGTTTCGTAGTAATTGGAGTTGGTGTGTGAGTGTACGGCATACAAACGCGTTAAAATTTAAACGGAAATTTAATACAAACAATATAAGAAAAACACTGTAGCTAGATATTTTTTCCAACACGTTCCTTTGCCTTCTCGAACACGCTATTCCCTTCCATCTCTGCTCGTTTAAACAAACAGAAAATATACAGATAAATGAAAATCAAAGTTTGATTTCTGGAGAAAAATCATGGCCGAACAGTTTTCTTCCCTTTACAAATTCGAAGATAAGGCTTCCTCCCCTTTCGTTTGAATCAAAGCCGGCCTTCCTTATTTTTTTTCTTCTTCTTCAATCAAACGAAATCGAACAAAAAAAAAACCCTCTTCGTTCCAAGCTGAGTCGCGAATCCCACTGTAGCCACGAGCTTCGATGGCGACTTCGTTTCGATTAGGGGAGAAGGTCAGCGCGTTCGTGAGCGTGTGGAGGAGGCCGGCGAGCTAGGGCTTTGGCTCGCGATTGTTCACGACTTCCGTTGAGTTCGAGGAAGGCAACGTGGTCGAAGGCCGGCATCGAGTTGGATGTTTCGATGCAGTGGGTCACGGCAGGGATTGGGATCGCGAGTTTGGATCTGGAATGCTCGAGTGATAGTGCAAGTAAGGGAAACTCGAAGTTCAAGGCGATGGCGGCACTCACATTAGCGGGCGGGGTTCGTCATTGATGGAGGCGAGTTCATGTATAGTAGGGGGCCGCGAAGAGCTCGCTTGGAAACTCGTTTCAGCGATGGGATGGAAGGAGACCTGCTAGGGTTGATTGAGAAGCGATAGGCAGTGAGGTATTTATGTTAACACTTATTTTCCAATTTGAATCTAATTTAAACATCTGTATATAGGTTAAAAGAAATATGAATATAAAGGAGATTTTGGAAAATAGATAGGAATTTTAAATGTTAAAAATAAATTATAAAAATTAGATTTTTAAATCTATATAAATAAATTTTATAAGTGAATGAGTTTCAAAGATATACATATCTTCACCAATTAGTTTATTGTTAATAATATATTAAAGAGATTAATTAGGGTAATTAACTTATTTTAATTTCTCAGGGCACCAAAGGATTTTTATAGGAAATTATTAGTTTAGAATTAGATAACTAGGCAGAAATTAATTTTTGATTAATTCAAATAATAATAAATCGTGAATTGTTATACAAGGTTTAAAATCAAGGAAACAAGCCGTTTGGAATGGATTGCAAACAAAAATCAAAGGTGAGTTAATCTCACTCAGTTGAATTTTAAATTTAAATGGTTAAATTTAAATCATTGATTGGATGATTGCATTGATTGATGTGCTATATATATATAGTAGTATATAGCAATATACACATATTGGCATATGTGTATATTGGAGTTGTTGATATTCCCGCATTTTATAGCGGATGAGACCCTATGCGCCGCATAATAGCGGATGATTTTATATAAAAACCCATATACCGCGATATTCCACCTCGAAGTGGAATTGGTATTGTGCTAACGTTTGTGGATGCAGGGAAACAGGTTGGAGGGATCCAACTGGATTCCTCAAATATTTAATTTGTTTAAATATTCTATGTTATGATATTTGATATCCTGTGATGATTTATATTGGATAATCTGGTTGGATTGAATTTCTCAGTATAATGAGTTATCAAAAGCAATTGAATTGGATTTTTGGAAAGAATAAAAGAGTAAAATTAAGCTAAGTAATTCTAGTGAATTCGAATAAATTAAATATGGAAAAGAAGAATTTTGAATAAATCGAGAAATATTGAATTTAAAAACTTATGTGATATTATTTAAAGGAATAAATAATTTATTTTAATTCAATGTTTAAATGTAATTAAAAGAAAAGAAAGAATTTGGTAAAATCTGAAACTTGTGTTCAGTTTAAAGATTGTAAATCATAATGAGAAATAAAATCTGGAAGTTAATGAATTTGGAAATAAATGGATTAAGTAAGGAAATTTATTTCAAAGTAAATTAAATTGGAGAATCAATTGTAAATTGATTTAAATATTTTGGGATTTGAAATTTAAGAGAAATGAGATTTTGGAGATATAAACTGGGTTTATAAAGTGAAATGGAATATCAGTGGATATTTGAAATATAAATTCAAGGTGGGAATTTATAAAAGAATATGGATTGGATTAAAAATAAGTGTTGATTTATTTTTAAAAGATGGAAATGAGAAGTGTATTTCTCTGAATAGCCAAGTACGTTTTCAAAGCAATTTTTAATATAAGTTAAAAGTTCTAATTTGTTTAAAAAGGCATGTTTTAGGAAATTGATTATTTCTAAAGGTTAATTTCCAAAGTAAGTATTTTCAAAAATCTATTATTGTAGTAATTATATAAAAGTGATTTGCTATTATGTTTTAAAAGGAGAAATTTAGTTTATATTTATAAAGTGGTTTATTTTAAAGTATATATTTTTAATAAAGTATTAAAGTAGTTTGATTTTAATGTTATAAGATATATTTAAAATAAAGTGTTTTTAAATTATTTTAAAATTAAAAGTATTTTGTACTTGGTGATTCAGTGGAAATAATTATTTGGGAAATGTATTCCGTAAGCGGAAACTGTTTTCAAATGAGCTTTGAAAATTTGGAAATATATCTTGGAAAGATATTTGGGCAAATAAATAATGTGGGAAATTATTTATTGTGTGATGGTTGCTTGTGGATGTTAATTGATAGTTAAATAACCGACTATCAATATTGGCCAAATGCACTGATCGTTTCGAAGAGACCGGGATCGGGTTTCCGTATACCGAAATTCTAGGTCTGGAGACTCGAATACCACTTCGATTCGGTTTGTACGTTTTGTGTAACGTGTTCAGAGTCGAAGATGGAGCAGTGAAGTGCAAGGGCTAGTCGCTACTAATCCTGAGGATATTTCCAAAATGGATGTAGTAGGAATAGTGCCTTCGGTTCCGTTCGGACCCGGGACGGACTTGTATGGACGAATGCTTTCGTGACATCGTCAGGTGGACGATGGGCATTCTAAGGGATATGTGCTGTAAAGGTATCGTTTAGCCTCGAGCCTCATCAACCGGGAATGACTGAAAATCAGGGGTTATGCAGCAAGGCTTCGTGGGTAGCCCCCACTTGAGAGTAAGGTCATCCCTGTCTAGATGTCCCTTTTATTTCGGCTTAGTGTTGCGGTTGCTGATCCCAACCGTGGGGTGATTTTATTTGGAATTATCCAGTAAGGGATGATTCCGGCCTTGTGTTGCAGGGGAGCGGGCGTACTCCTCGGTACTGTGATCTAGGCCACGTACTGTGACAGGTGGTACCCCAGTGCCTAGTCATTCGTTGGAAATCCATTCTCCCTACGTGCCTTGTACGAGTTTTGTTTGTATTATCCACTTTGTGGCTAGTATGCCGGAATTTAATAGATGTAACAATTTCGGCTATTTTAATAAGTATTTGTAAATAGACACTATTATAATATCAGAGGATTTTTATAAAAAGTGTTTTAGCTATCGTAAGGTAAAAACCCGACATGTTTATTTGTGGCGTGGTCTTACGAGATGCTTTTGTTTTCAAAGGATTTTGAAACTTTAATAATCAATTTGAGTGTGATTTTCTCACGCTGGTATTCCAGACTGACTCGGGTATTGTTTTATATGATGCTCGGGTCAGACCGAGATAAACAGGTTCAGGATATGATGCTGTGGAGCTCAGGAGACGAGCTGGATGACGATACGTACTCTCGTACTTGCTATTATTTTTCCGCTGTGTATTCAGTTGTATGTTATGGATGATGATGTACTCTGATGATGTACTCTGATGATGTATTGTATAAACAGATATAGTTTTTGATTTGTGTAAAGATCTGTTAATATATATTATATTTTATTCCGCTGCGATGGTTAGATTCTGATGTTGTTTTCTATTTTTCTTCTTCTACCTCTTCTTCTTAACTAAAATGGTTCGATTTTCCGGGTCTGGAAATTCGGGTCGTTACAGATAATATATAAGATAAATTAAATTTATAAATAAAATTTGAGTGTTTATAATAAATGTCATACACTAAATTTTGATTTTAAAGATGTTAATAGAGTTAGATAGGATAATAAGTAAAACTCAGTTAATAATGAAATAAATTTGTTTTGAAAGAATTAATAAATTGAAATTTGATCAACTTATGAAAATACCTTGAATTTGAAAGCAATTAGTAAATATAAATTAATTGAAATCGAAACTTTTATGGATTAAATTAATTTATATGGGTTAAATATATGTGATTAGATATATTAAGTAGAATAAATTTAACAGTAATTTGGAATAAAGAAGAATTTAAAATTGTTGAAGAAAATATGATTATATTAAAAGACTATTCAAATTTATGGTTTTAGAAATTGTAAATTGAGGATAATTGGATAATAAGATAATGAATTTAGAAATAGTGAGATTGATTTTAGTGAAATCAAATGGATTAAATCAATTATTGAATATCAATTAATTTAAAATTTGAATTTATATGGTTTAAATTAATTGTTATTTTGTATTTCAAATTTGTTTTTCTTTCTGGTTGTTCCTATTCTCCTACCACGTTCCTTTTCGGGGACGAAAAGTTTTGAGTGGGGGAGAGTGTAACGACCCGTAAATTTCAACTGTTTTAATAACGTAATTAGTTGAAATTTTGTGAAATTTTAAATGATAAAATTTTGAAATAAAAAATTTATATTTGGAATACGTCTAGTTAAACATAGCAACTGGTAAATTTTCGCCCAAAAATATGAAAGTTTATTTCATGCGTAAATTTACTTCAATTTAATCAGTTAAAAAGCGATGAAAATTAAATGTTTCCGAAACCTAAATATTTTTACATAGAAAAATTCTAAACCATCTTCTGAGCAAGATATCAGTTTGTCGTTCTTCCAAATTCGGACATCTTTGGCTCCGTCGATCTTATTTTTCAGTGTTTTTCTTGCATTTTTCGCTAGTAGAAAATTCGAATTTTTATAATTCAATCGTGCCACTGATATCGGTATACCGTTTTGATCGTCTCGTCATGCTGATCTCCGTAGTATATTCATTTGTGCATTTCGGTGCCCGGTACGGGTGAAAACCGCGAAACGGTTAATTGTATCGGTACCCATTCTGGAGTCTTTTGGATTTCCTATGCCCATTCGTTTGTTTCCCGAGAAAAATGAATGGCCACTGTCATTATTATTTCCATAAATTCAACCTGTAACCTTCACTATTCACACTGGTTCGTATTTTATGGCCCTTGGTTTCTGTTTATTTTTTTTGAAAGAATAAATTATATATATAATATTCATATAATACAAGGCATTGCTCTGTCACTTTGCTTTTCTTCTGAAACCTTATTTCATTCACCCAAACTTCTCTCATGGCCGAAGCCACATCCCACAACCACCTTCCACCTCATCCGCCTTCTCCCATCACCACGCACAATCGCTCGCTTCAATGCTAACGCCCCTTCATTTCCAGACCACATCCCACTCCCCTCAGATCCACGTCCGCTTCGCCGTACGCCTGCCACGACATCCCACTGCAAACCCACCACTTGCTCGCCACCCTCATAGCAGCCTCCACCGCCACTGCCTTGTCAAACCCCTGTCAACCGCCCAAAGCACCGCGTCAGTCCCGACAGCTCCCTGTGGCCTTGCAACTGTGCTCACCATCGCCATGCCTTTCACGTATCCACTAGTGCCGAACTCCAACCCAGACCGCTATCATCCCATAGGCCGCCGCCACGTCACCTTCTCTCCATAGTTGGCCACGCAAGCCGCAGATCCACCAATGCTCGACCTCCTTCCGCCTTACCGTGCCTCGTCAGCCATGCTTCCCACCCTTTCTCCGCCGTTCCATTTCCAATCACTAGTCCACTTGTCAGCCTACGCAAGCCCTTCACCGAAAATCTTTAGAAGTCGCCACAACAACCCTTCAAGCATCCATCTTCGAGCAGCCTTCACCTTTCTTTGGTAATGTTTGAGCAAGATAAGTATATGTATAATAGTTTATAGACTTTCATTTCTAGTTTACTGTACAAGTTTCGTATATAATGTTGCTATATATTGGCTTTGCTGTAGATGTTTATATTAGTTTATATAATATTAGTGATATATATTTTTACATTACGTGGGTATGTATATCTTAGTTTCAAAATTAGATCTATATATACACGTACTTTTGAGTCTGCACATATTGTGATTGTTTAATGACATGTGTCTTCTTTTAGTTGAATGCATATATATATTCCATTATATATAGTAAGTCACCTTAATGCATTTGTTATATTGGTGGTCTGTTAGAGGTATAAGTTAGATAGGGTAGTATTACATATATTAGTTTTAATATAAAATAATATGTTTGGGTTTTGTCCCAGGTTGATTTGCATTTTTTTTATATATAACGTTTTGGGGTTGCGTGAGTTTTTTTATATATTTAGTTTTCAAAAATAAAGGTCTATAATAATTTATATAAAGTGAGTTTATACACATGAGTCTGGTTTATATCAGTAGATTTTACTATAAATACATCATAACTATTTTTACAATGAGGTATGTTACTTATATCTGATCTGCTTTAGTTAGTATACATTATATTAAGTCCAGTCTGTATATTTGTTTAGACTCAATTAGTTGCTCGCATATACATTGTTGTCGGCATATATTTTGATATGTTCCTATGTGGGTTTGTTTCAGGTGTGTAAGATATTAGTTTTAATATATATTAAGGGCTGTTTTACCGTGAAATTTTTGATATACTTTGATTTTTATATTTAAGTTTTAAGTATAATGATTTTGGATTTTGTCTTAAATATTTGTCTTAAATCAAAATGTTGATCTTATTAGTATATTAATATAATATACTTTTCATTTAAATTTTTAACTGATTCTGATTAGCTCCCATCGATTCTTATCTATCAGCTTTGACTGTCAAACCTGTGTTCTGCTTACATCGCTTTGAGATCTGTTGTTGGATAGGTCGATAGACTATCGTGACTCAAATCGTAGCTTGTCCTGTTATCTATCCTCTCTAACCTCGAAAGGTGAGTACTCACTCACGATTAACGTTCTTTTATTTATTAAATCTGATTTCAATTGAAACGACAATTGAAATATGCTGCTGTTAGTTAATTACACTGTTATATATGCTATTACCTGTATCAGTTCACCTGTGACATCTGACACCATTATCTGTTAATTATTTATGCGATGATAATACAGTTTGGCTGATAATTGATTGATTGTTGATGTTTATATTGGACGTTAAATTGTTAATGTTAAAATGATAAACAGTATGAAATTGAACTTGATATAGGATAATTAAATGTTAAATTTGATTAACTGACATTTGTATAATATGACCCCTTTAACTGTTGAATTTATTGACACGTAGGATTTGTTTAATTATACTTTGAACCACTGAATGTATGTTGTAAATTGATGATGGATGAAATTGTAATAAATGACAAGTGAAAGCCGTAATGTAATAATCTTTAATCTACGTGAAATGATAGTGTAGATTCTAGAAATAATTATATTAATTCGTACAAATAACAATGCGAATTAATACGGTTATTTCGGGATTATTTGAATTGATTATTGGATTGATATTGGTTGTTGTTATTGCTTGTTTATTTACTTTGACACCATCCCAGTTATCACACTGCAAGTTCCCTTTGTTATTCTTTGATTTTGAATTGAATTGGAATCGGGTTGAAATGATAAATACCCAAATTGAACTTTGACCTAGGATAGGAAATTAAATAAAAACCCGATTGGTCAATAATTTGATTTGAAAATAAATTGAAGATTTAATTTGAATAAATAATATGGTTTTGAAATGAAGTTGAAATTTGAATTTTGATGAAAGGAAAATGTTAATATTTAATAATCTGAAACAAAATATTAACAATGTAATTGATGGAAGAATGTTGTTTAATTTGGGAAATTATTGAATTAAGTTGGAAATTATTAAACTTTGAAATGATTTAATAATCAAGTTTGAAATTATAATTAAGTTTGAAATTATTAAACTTTGAAATTATTTAATAATTAAGTTTTGAATTATTTAATAATTAAATAAGATTGAATGATTTAATGATCAAATTGAATTAAATTCTTTAATAAGAGAAATCGAACTTTTGAATAAGTGAATTTACTTTGTAAATAATTGAAATTGAGTTTTCTTGATTAATTAAGTTTTGGAAAATTATTTAAGGAAGTAAATAAGTGAAATGGAATTTCTTTAACAAGAAATGAAAATGTGATATTTTTGGAATTAATGTAAGACTTGTAATTGAAAGAATTGATTTGACGAATTTGATTTAATTCAAAATTGTAAGTTTTGATTTAATGAAGTTGAATTTGAATAATGGATTTAATGAATTGGAAATTTAACAGAAATTGTTTAAATGAAAATTTACTTAACGAACATTGAATGAAATTGATAAATGGATTTAAATTGATTTGAATGTTAAATTAAATTAATTTAAATGTTTTCGAAATGAAACTTATATTCGAACTTGAATTGATATTTGAATTGTTTTAAATGAAGATGGAAATTGAATTATGAGATTTGAAATGGTAACTTGGAAGTTTTAAAACGTAAATATTAGAAATTGGTTCAGAAAGACAAATGAAATGTTGGTTTACGAATTGAAATTGAAATTGAAATTGATTTGGTTTTTGAAATATATTAAACGACCAATCGGTGTAATAATTACGAAAGTTATTAAAGAGACCGGGATCGGTAATGGATATACTCTCTATCTGAACCGAAACCACTTTAATAACTATACGCGGAGTGATGATCCAGAATGAAGTGGTTGGAATGATGTACGTGTTGACTGAAGAAAGTGAACGATAATGGATAGCCTTGACACTTGTGTCAAATTGGAAATGACTAAAACAGGAGCTGTGCCGGGCCAATGGAGGATTAGCTACCTCAAGTGGACACACTTCTTCGAACTACTTATTACTTGTTGTCGATTGGTGCACCCTTGATTTTGGGAGTGTTGTTTCACGGTGTTGCGGGCGCTGCGGCGTTGCGTTCTCACCAGTCTGGATCAGGCGAACGGTAGTATCACTACCTTGGGTATTGCCTCATGTGCCTTGTCATACTTGTATTCCAATTATGCGCGACCACTACGATTTTGATTTGTACCTTTAGTATATGGATTGCCCTCTGGTGACTTCCGGTTTTGGGGAAACTACGGTCTTGTATATGCTTTTGGGAATAAAAATGTGTTAAGTGTGGAATGGGCCATGACTTAACGCTATTTTGATATCTTTACATATTACTGATAGAAATTATCTACTTAGGGTACATTACTACCTAGTAGATAGTTAAACGGATCCTTAAAGGATGGTTATTCTAAACATCCTTTGAGTTACTTGTATTTCAATTGCTATTTCACTTGAGTTGGATTTATTAATATAAGAATGATAATCCTGACTCGAGTGTTTTGTTTTTTGCTTTACGCTCGGGTCAGACTGAGTAGTTCAGCTTTCAAGACTCACCTTTGGAGTTGGAGCTTCGTTTGGAGATCCAGCTATCTATCCAGCTTTCAGATATTCGATGATTCCAGTGATGTATTCTGATTTGTATCTGATGTATCGTATTACTCTTCTGTTGTAAACTCTGATGTATTTTATATATTCATATAGTAGCTTCATGAACTACTATCTCTTTTATTTCCGCTGCACTTATTACTCTGTGTCTGTGATCTGTGATTATTTATTTACTGTATATGCTTAGTTTTGCCAAATTTAAATTAACAACGTGGTATTTTGAGCAATTCAACTCCGGCATGAGTGTCTTCCTATACACTTATAATGGATGCGAATGGTCCAAAATATCGGGTCGTTACAGATAACTTTTTATTACTACAACATACAGAAATCAAAGATCTTTGAGAAAAGTTTAGATTCCGTTAGACATGTATCCCAAACACTATTGTTTAGAGAGCTTCGATTTAGAGTGTTTATGTCTACGTTAGATTTACTGTTGGAAGAATCAGATAAAATGTGAAATAGTCTAATCATTCACATTTCATGCGCTTAGAGCCATTTACGGTTTATCATGTGATCATGAACTCCAGAATTATCATAATAGTGCTTTGCCAATACCAATTCAAGATATTGATGAGCACTAGCAAAAACTTGACTACTATCCTCAAGTTGTAGAATCATGAGATTTATTTCAATATTCGGAATTTATACAATTCAAAAAAAATGGTTGATAATGGTAAGGAAGATGAACGAAGAATAATGATATTGAAATTAAAAGATATTTCTTTGCCATCTACAAAGATCATTTTGGAATCGAAGCCTATAATCTGTAAAGGTACACTACGTGGAAGCAATGGGTTTCGAGTATGCAAAAACCATGGATGGAAAACTTCTATCACAATCTAGCATTGCAAAAAAGATTGACACATGAGCGAAAAGAATTAACATTGACTTGTAATGTTGTTGAATGATCTCACTCTCCATTTACCTCTATGTTTTTAGAACATCTACCTGCATTTATACGTCCATTCATTTCTAAAATTTTGAATGTTGAAGGTGATGGTAATTGTGGATATCGCTGTGTTGCCAATCAAATTGAAGAAGTTAATAGAAGTTAGATAGAAGACATGAAACAAATGTTGAATGATCTGATCGAGCATTGGGATTTATATTGTAGATATATGGGTGTCAGCATATGTATAGAGATGAATACCGCCTTAATTATGTATAAAACAGATGCCGATCCAAAATATTGGTTGATCATGCCATAAATGGGATATATAATCGCTAATACGTTTAATAATGTAGTGGTTTATCTTTATAATCTGCAATGTATAAATTTTTTCCACATCGAAGCAGACCACTAGTTGGGTGTAAAGCTCATATTATTTCTTTCGAAAATATTCAACATGATCATTATATGACCTTAAAATTGACACCTAATTCACCTAGACCTCCTGTTGCTAGTTATTGGAGTAGATTTGCATTTCCCAAAGCAAGAGCATGGGATGTTTTATTCTTTGATAGAAGAAATGAGTTTCTATGTGACAACCCATCTCCTTGACCCTCGAAAATCAACACTAACACATCCACGATATTCACGTGCTGTAATTCCAAGTGCACGGGAGGTAAATTATAAGGGGTAAAATTAAGTAAAGGTAGAAGATAGAAACACAAATTCACACATTGCATTTAACTATATAGATAGATGGAACATACAACCATTCTCACAAGGGTACATCAGAGTTATAGTATGAACTAACCCAGCAAGGAACAGTTATAACTGCCTGCTCCCACACTTACTGGGACAAACTAGACACAGCAGAAAATAAAATGATATATAGATATCCACATCAGATGCTCCAGCTAAAAACTCCTCCCAAATGCTTCACAAAATGCTCCTAAAATGATCTTGACTACTTTGCTGCCCAAAAAAATAGCCCCCCAGAGTTTAAGGGAAAAGAATAAACTTCGGGTCAGTCATGGGACTGGTGTGCGTATACTTTTGAAATCAAAGGTATCTCATAGGACCACACCTCATATAAACACGGACGGGGTTTTTCCCTTTTAACAACCAAAACGTTTGCTACGTAACATCATTTGATAGTATTTTTAATGACATTCTTTGAAAACACTTTTCAAGTAAATATATTCAAATAGCTGAAATTGTTACCATTATTAAATTCCAACATACTAGGCTCTACAATCAAAATGGAAGGCATGTATTAGAGAATGGATTTCCAACAAAGACCAGGTAAGGGACTATTTTCTGACAGTACATCTCTAGAGGAATGTATCAAGGCTATAGAACATCTGTATCTCTACTAACACAAGACCGGCCTAACTCTTCCTAGATAGTACCGAATATGTCATCACTCCTGTCGTTAACGACCTATCCGAGACGTCTCTTAGCATACACCATGGAAATTCAAACCCAAACACTATAGCGGGTAGAAATAAATCTAGAAGGGGATGACCATACCCTAATTATTGCAAACCACATAGCCTTGCCGCATCTACCCAGTTTTAGTCATTTCCGAGTGCGGGGCCTAAGGTAGCGATTACCTTTCACATGGAACATCATCTTTCCACTTTGAATGCCACATTGCCATTCCATAATTACGCAGTTGATTTCTACAAACATATGACTCCTGAGCTCGTACGTCTCAGGAAAGGGTGTTAAGCTAAAGAAATTGCCTTCTCCACCACCAAACAGATGATACATTTATAGAGATCAATCAATGTGATTTTGAAATGCAATGTCGGACATTCATCTATAAAAGTTGTCCAGGAACAAGACAAAACAAAGGCACTTCTACTACCGCATCTTGTTTGGTAATCTCCCATAGGATCAGTAGCGAGCAGTCCTTGCAAATAGAAGATTTTCATAACGGAGCACTACTGCCAAATATATGATATGGTAAATTTCACCACGAGGGACTAGTGGCAAGTAGCCCTACATCATGAAGTTCTTCATCTTTAATGATCTTTGCCTTCATCATGTTTTACTTCGAAAACGTAAATTGGTTCAAAGTGGTTTTAGATAGGAATCACCCAAATTCGACCATGGTTTCTTCGAATCCAATTATCAGGAAAAATGTTGACTGTGGGTGATTAGTAAACAACATTTTCATTCAACATATCTTTTAGAGATATATATATCTTTAAGTTCATTTCAGCATATAAGAATTAGTTAAACCTCTCTTTAAATCATTTTCTTTCATTCCTTGGAAATTATTTCTAAAGGATGTCTTTCCTTTTGAAAAAACTTAAATAGGATCTTTTTATAGCATCCGGGCTTTCCCTTCGATCTATTCCACCTCACGACTAGAAAGAGAAAACGGAGGCCATGTAAGTTCAGGGAACTGGTTGCTCCATCCCTAAACTTAGTAACACACCTTGTTTTACCTTTCTAGATCTCATAGGCAGGACAAATGTACTAGCCGTTTCCTCATACTCCTTTCGTTATTACATTCAAGTAGAATGATTTCAATTATATTATTTAAGTGTTATGAACACTTCCTCTTAACCATTCATTTGAACTCTTATTAAACTTCCAAATCATTTTTAAAATACTAAATTGTTTATTCAAAGACATTGACAAAAGATTCAGGAAAGAATAGTTAAATTTAAATTTATACTTCTAAAGTTTACTGAAATTGCTGTCGAAAAGTGCTGCAAATAGTGTTTTAAAAACTTATTGGATTAAAAAACCTTTTCTATCATTTGGAAATCCATATTTATAACTCAAATCTCTTTTAAAACAATTTATCATATTTATCAAATTTATTTCGTATTTTTAAACATTTAAAAATATTCACTTTAAAGAATTTTTTACTTTAGTCACTTAACTACAAAAGTGCGATTTTCCAAAAAACTTGATTTGGATATATTTTAAATTCTTTTAATTGAAATCTTGAGTTTTCTTTTGCATTTGAAAACTATAGTGGGAATAATCTAGAAAATTCTTATTTCAAATAATTCGGATTCTGAATCCATCGTATATATGGATTTAACTTTTACAGCGCGAAATCACGAACTATTATTACGTGAAACGCCTATTTCTAGTTGTTTCCAACTCTTTTCAAATCTTTTCCCAAATTAATTGTAAATACTTTTGAAACATTTCTAAGTCATTTAAAACCACTTTCTCATTTTTTAAAAGAGGTTAACAAGTCGTATACACTTTTGAATTTAAATAAGGAAGTGATTCCTTCTGTGATTTTTCGACCTGTAATTTATCGTGACTTGTTATGATATCAACCAAACAATCATTCAACATCCATATAACATCCGAAAATGATATTAAGCAACATAACAAGCACAAAATAATTTCATAACATAAGAGTAGAGAAGAGGTAAAGTTTTCTCACAATTTTGCTAACTTTGTCACTACGGATTTGACTATTGCTTTGCTACTATTTCCTGAAATTTCTTGAAATCCTACTATAGCTCAGCTATCCTAGAAGTTGAAATGAAAAAAGGATGATATGGCTTCTAGGTGGGCCCGGCCTTGGATGGAGACATGGATTGTAACAACCCGCATATCTATCGATTCTATATTTAAATATTTTATTTAAATATTTTATCGTTAGTCGGATGTTAGTCCGAAAAGCTACTTTTTGCATACGGTCAAATTAGGACTCGAGACCACCCCCATTGAGTTCAAAATGACGTTTGCGATCTTTTTGAGTGTAAACTTCGATATGTTTGGAGATAGTGAAATTTTCAACACTTTTTCCCGCCTTTGACTTTGGTTTGGACTGCACCCCTTTAGTTCAGCCCAACCATCTTCCTCACTCCATCAAAACACTTGAAGCTTTCTCAAAAATGGTGGTGGGAAGTGGAAATTAAAACTCCAAACACAAATTCCATTGCAAATCCGAGATTCAACATCAAATTCACGTGAAGACCATTGATTCAAGCTTGTTGGTGTTCTTGCTTTGCTCTCAAATCTCCATCTTCATCAAATTCCGTGAAAAGGTGAGATTTTTGATCTCACATCTCGCCTATATCTATCTTGGACTGTTGGGAATGATCCCCTATTGTATTTGCATCAACATTTGCATTTGGTTTGGATTGGATTGGCGAAAAACTTCAATTTTCAGCGTTTTGGTGATTTTCCTGGCCTTAAGTCGTTTCTGGCCTTCGCTGAGTCGCTCACGAGTTAAGCCTAAGTCGTGAGTCGTTCACGAGTTAAGGGCTTAGGTCGCGCGCGTGTATTTCTGTTCGTCTGGCCTGAGTCGTTCACGAGTTAAAGGCCTGAGTCGTTCTCGAGTTAAAGTGTTAAGTCGTTCCAGGCGTTGAGTCGTTTTGGGTGTGCTAAGTCGTTCACGAGTTAAAGGCTGAGTCGTTCGCGAGTTACTGGCTTGAGTCGTTCAGGAGCTAAAGGCTTGAGTCGTTCAGGAGCTAAAGGCATAAGTCGTTCAGGAGTTAAAGGCCTTAAGTCGTAGGTCGTTTTGCAGTTAGCTCGCTCGCCCTGGCTTAAGTCGTTAAGTCGTTAAAGGCTTAAGTCGTTAAGTCGTTCAAGACTTAGGTCGTATGACCTTATCCCTTAAGTCGTAAGTCGCTTGCCTCCCTTAAGTCGTAAGTCTCTTGCCTCCCTTAAGTCCTAGGTCGTATGACTCTTAAGTCCTAGGTCGTTGGCTTTAAATCGTTAAGTCGTAGGTCGCTGCTTCTCTTAAGTCGCTTTCCTCCCTTAAGTCGTAAGTCGTTCGCGAGTTAGTACTTGGTCGTTTGACCTGTTCTTCTGCTAGCTCGCGTGGCATTCTCCACTTAGGTCGTATGACCTTATCCCCTAAGTCGTAAGTCGTTCGCGAGTTTGTACTTAGTCATTTTACCTGTTCTTCAGCTAGGTTGCACGGCAGTCTTCCCTTAGGTCGTATGACCTACTTCTCCTTAGGTCGTTGGACCAGCTTGCCTTCACTAAGTCGTACCGTGACGGGGCGCTGCCCCGCACCCCGCCGTGGGCGCTGCCCCCTGGACCCCCGCGACCTGACCGGTCAGGTCGAACCCCGTATTACTCTGCGTAGGCAATCTCTTCTGAAAAACATTTATCAGAATCTCTACTTTGATGGTTTTGGGATTGACTTCTTTGGACTTTACTCACGTCTTCGAACGTGAATTGATTTGTTCTACCATCGTTTTATGACTTGTCACTTTAAAGATATATGAAGGTTTCAATACTAATAGTAAATATCAAAACTCTTTCATCAAAGCGATTTCACAGCTATTTTAAGTATCAAAAGTTCGTTTTCTCAAACCGATTTTCAATCTACTAGTATATACAAGCCTTTACTTCACTCGAATGAGAAATCGACTTAAACGACTTAGTAAAACGAGTGGTATGAAACGCTTGCGCTCACTTCGTCGGTTAGCTCTTGGACTTGTTCGATTGAACCCTTTTTGTGACAATTTCCTAGTGAAGATTTACAGCTTGTTCGTAAATATTTAAGTTAAGCAAGTGGTTATGGGACATGAAGCTAAACTCATATATTTACTGGCTTGGTGTGATTGACACTTCCTTATGATCATGACGATCATTTTTGTGATTTAGACTAGCGATTGAGCGATGTCTCTTTGTCTACGTGGGAGACTATACCCCGATCATGTGATGTTTCGCCATCACATTTCCTATGGTCTTCGGGCCATTCATGTGTGAAAATTTAATGGATAGCTTCCATGAGATAACTTCTCGTCATGTGTTTACGCGTAGGTGAGCTTCATGCTCCCATTCATGTGTTAGGCCTCCCCCCTTTATGTGTTTTCTGGATTTCTGATGATGATTTCTGGAATTTTGTGCTTCACCAATTTTCATGATTTTCATTGATATGATATCAGCTTTTGTGCATTGGTGAATTTATGTGTTATTGACTTGTTATGAATACAAGTTTAGGGTATGATGCCCTATTTTATCTTTGAGAAGATTCTTGTGATATTGATTAATCTTTTGTTGATTATCATTTACATACTTATAGTAGTATGTCGCTATGGTTATTACATGTTCATGTTATGCCTTTTACTGTATGCCGTATCATCTGATATTTATAGTTAGACTGATCCGTTTATTATTTTCTTATAAATAATACTCGGGTCAGACCGAGATGTTACAGGTGCTTCTGCTTGACTTCTCTTCAGGATATTTCTGACTTTTGGCTAACTACATAGATTTGTAGTTTTTGGATGTACACCTTTGAGATATAGACTCTATGTTGTGTACTTATTCTTTTGTATAGCATGTGATGCTATTCTTTTGTATTATCGTGGATCTTTCTGACCACTACTCTGATGTACACTTTCATGTGTTATATATTTATTCATATCTTCTTCCGCCTTTGTGATATGGATGTCTGTGACTGATTTATGTTATGCATACTTCTATATTTGTTTCCGAAGATTTTATATAGCCACCGTGTGATAGCTTTGTGTTTGTATCGGTATGTCGGATTTCCTCCTTAAAAGATATGCATTCTATACTATCTGACATATCGGTTCTCGCACAAAGAAATTTCATGGATGGTCGCTCCTCAACAGCCTTATTCTCCGTGCTAATTGACAGCACTACCCCGTAGTGTTCTTGGTTAGCGTGGGTATAGAGGTGGGGCGTCACAGCTTGGTATCAGAGCCAAACTTCGGAACAACGTAGAATAACTTAACAAGGATCATCGTCCTAAGTCCACCTTAGGAGTTGTGTTTCAGGATTTAGCTCGAGTCTTCGAACCGACTTATCCTATTTTCTTTATGATTCCTTGTTTCATCATTCAAGATTGTTTGATGTTCATTGGTGAATAACCTTCTTCTTTCTCTTCTTTCTTTCTAAAGGAAGAGGATGTCAAGACCAGGCCGTCCCAGAGCTGGGACATCTACTGCGGCTCCTCGAGATGGAGTTTTTATGACAACTCAACAGCTTCTTGAGTTAGTGACGAATGCCCAAGCAGCTGGAGTTAACCCGGAACCTACTCACCCAAAGTCGGGATTTGCACGGTTGTGCAGCGATTACACCAATTTGGGTGGGAAGCCTTTCAAAGGTTCCGAACCTATTATCGAGGTTCAAGCTTGGTTAAAATCATGCGATCGAATTTTCTCTCGCATGAACCTTATCGACCTGCATCGCGTTCAAGTGGCTTCCAGTATGCTCCAAGAGAGAGCATTGGATTGGTATGAACTTCTCACTTCCGAAATTAATGAAGCGGACCTCACTTGGGAGCACTTCCGAGAACGCTTCGAATCGAAATTCGTACCCGAGGCTGAAAAGGTAACTTTGGCTCGGCGATTTATTGACCTTGTTCAAGGTCAGGCTTCAGTGGCGGACTACGTCGCATCATTCGAATCCCTTTCCAAATATGGGGTCGAATATATAAATACTCCACTAAAGAAGAACCAGAGGTTCGTTTATGGCTTAAACAAAAGCCTCAAGAAGCCATTACTTTTGAAGTTAGAAGTTTCTTTCGACCAAATTGTAGATATCGCTCTTCGTCTTGAAGAGGCTGATAAAGAAAGTGATGTTGAAGTAGTAGCTTCCAAACCTGGCTTTAACAACAAAAAGAGGCCCAACAAATTTAAAGGTCCTTACCCGAACAAAAAGGGTAAACAAGCAGCTCCTACTGCAAAGACTTTTTCCTCTGATGATAACAAATGCTTCAACTGTGGTGTTAAGGGCCATTATTCGAACAAGTGTCCAAAGCCCCGCTCTTGCCGCTACTGTAAAGCCACAGATCATTATATGCACCAATGCAAAAGGCTTCAACAGAAGGAGGGAAAGCTTAATGTGGCTCAAGCCCCTGGTAACACATCTGGCCGTCAAGGTATGTCACATTCTGTCCTTGATGGCATTATATTATTTCATGATCAACCAATTAGAGTTCTCTTTGATACGGGTGCATCCCATTCTTTTATATCAAAAGAACTTGTCGATACTTTTTCTATAAGTGTTACTGCTTTAATGACTTCATTAAGAATTGCGAATCCGGTTGGTGGATCCGCAACTCTTAGTTTACTTTGTAAAGACGTAGAGATTATTTTATGTGATTTTTCTTTCCTAGCCGATTTGCATGTCATGCGTTACTTAGGCTTTGGAATGATTTTGGGTATGGATTGGCTTACTCGTTATGAAGCTCATATCCTATGTCCTGAGCGGACTATTTATCTCCGTCATCCGCAATCTGTTAATCAGATTTCTATTATTCTTAAAGATTCGGATTCCGCTTTAGTTGCATCATTATATTCTTTAAATCCTCGCGATGATGACAATGATGATGAGGAGGATGTCATTTCTCGTATTCGCGTCGTTCATGAATTTTCCGACATCTTTGAGCCCGTTTTAGGATTACCACCTAAACGAGCAATTGAGTTCAAAATTAACCTTTTACCTGGAGCTCAACCTATTACCCGTCCTCCTTATCGCATGTCTAATAAGGAGAACGAAGAGATGCGCAAACAACTATCCGAGTTGGAGACGAAGCAACTTATTCGCTCTAGTTCCTCGCCTTGGGGAGCTTCAGCTATTTTCGTAAGTAAGTCCGATGGCACACTTAGGCTTTGCGTCGACTACCGTAAGCTTAATGATCTTACTATTAAGAATAAATATCCATTGCCTCGGATTGATGATCTGTTTGATCAACTCACTGGTGCTAGAGTATTTTCACAATTGGACTTGGCTACCGGTTTCCATCAGCTTCGTATTGCAGAGGATAGTATTCCTTTGACTTCGTTCCGTACGCGATATGGATCTTATGAATGGCTAGTTATGCCATTCGGTTTAACGAATGCTCCGGCTTATTTCGTTGACCTTATGAATAGAGTTTTCAAAGATTTTCTCGATCGGTTTGTTCTCATCTTTATTGATGATATTCTTGTGTTTTCTAAAACCGAGGAGGAACACGAAAAGCATCTTCGAATTGTATTGGAAACTCTTAGGAGCAATCAACTAAAAGCAAAATTTTCTAAATGCCATTTTTGGCAATCTAGTGTGAAATTTCTCGGTCATATTATTTCTGAATCCGGAATATCCGTGGATCCTTCAAAGATTGAAGCGATTCAAAATTGGAAGAGACCGGAGAGCGTGACTGAAATCCGTAGCTTTCTCGGATTGGCAGGTTATTACCGCCGTTTTATAAAAGACTTTTCTAAGATTGCCGTACCTCTTACTGGCTTAACAAAGAAAGGTGTTAAATACATTTGGTCGGACAAATGTGAAACTTCTTTTCAGAAATTAAAAGAACTCCTTTCTGATGCTCCTATTCTTATTATTCCCGAAGGGAATCTAGACTTTGTCATTTATACCGATGCTAGTCGCGTTGGTTTGGGTGCCGTTCTTATGCAAAAAGAACGTGTTATTGCTTATGCTTCTAGGCAATTAAAGCCGGCTGAGACTAGATATGCCACACATGATTTAGAACTCGCGGCTATCGTTTTCGCCCTTCGAATTTGGCGACATTATCTTTTGGGAGAAAAGTTTATTCTTTATACTGATCATAAGTCTTTGAAATATTTGTTTTCTCAAAAGGAACTTAATTTGCGTCAACAACGTTGGCTCGAATTTCTTGCCTCTTATGATCTTGACATTCTTTATACTCCCGGAAAGGGGAATCGTGTTGCCGACGCACTTAGTCGAAAACAACAAGCGGTTGTTTCCATGATGATATCTGAATGGAACGATCTCGAACTTTTATCCACTTGTGAAATTCGAGATCGCGTTTCCGATTTGTGTTCATCTCTTGTTTTATGTAGCCTAGAGGCTCGTCCTTCTTTATTAGACCGCATTCTTGAAGCTCAACAGCTAGATCCTGAATTGGCTTTGCTTGGCCAAAATCTTAAGGATAAAACCGATATTGAAGGTTTGAAAGACTTTGATATCGACTCTCGTGGCGGCATTCGAAAATTTGGTAGACTTATCGTACCAAATATTAGTGATCTTCGTAGAGACGTTCTAGAAGATTCTCATCGTTCCAAGTATTCCATTCATCCCGGTAGCAGTAAAATGTACGCTGATATGAAGCGACTTTATTATTGGGAGGGAATGAAATCTGATATCGCTAACTTTGTTAAGTGTTGCATGACTTGCCAACTTGTTAAGGCTGAACATCAAAGGCCCGGTGGGTTATTGCAACCATTGGAGATTCCAGTATGGAAGTGGGATCAAATTTCCATGGATTTTATAGATGGCCTTCCCCGTTCTCGTTCGGGTCATAATAGCTTATGGGTGATTGTTGATAGACTTACTAAATCCGCCCATTTTATTCCTGTTCGGTCAAACCGAACCGTTCCTCTTCTGGCCAAACTCTTTGTCAAAGAAATTGTTAAACTGCATGGAGTTCCTTCTTCCATTGTTAGTGATCGGGATCCATTTTTTACTAGTGGATTCTGGAAGAGTCTTCAAAAAGCTTTGGGAACGAAGCTTAATTTTAGCACCGCTTATCACCCCCAGTCCGATGGACAAACTGAGCGTGTGAATCAAACACTTGAAGATCTTCTTCGTGCTTGTGTTCTTGACTTTGGTGGAAGTTGGGAAGATCATATTTCACTTGTTGAATTTTCCTACAATAACAGCTTCCAATCTAGTATTGGTATGGCTCCTTTCGAGGCACTTTATGGAAGGCCATGCCGATCTCCTTCTTGTTGGCTTGAGGCCGGTGAGAAACTGGTTTTAGGACAAGACTTTATTCGAGATTCCACAGAAAAGATTGAACTTATTCGACATAGGATGAAAGAAGCCCAGAGTAGACAAAAATCCTATGCCGACAACCGAAGAAGGAAATTAGAATTTTCTGTTGGTGATCTTGTATTTATTCGTGTTTCACCAATGAAGGGTGTTGTACGTTTCAGTCGATCGGGAAAGTTAGCGCCTCGATATATTGGGCCATTTCCTATCACCGAGCGTATTGGTTCCATGGCTTACCGCCTTTCATTACCGGCTCAGTTTTCTGCTATGCATGACGTGTTTCACGTTTCTCAATTACGGAAGTGCCTTCGGGATTCCGATTCTACTCTTGAGCCCGGTGTTGTGGAAGAGATTGAAGTTTCACCTAATTTAACTTATGAGCAGCATCCTGTTCGAATTATTGCTTCGGAGATTAAACGGCTTCGAAATAAAGATGTTCCGCTTGTTAAAGTTCAATGGTCCTCAAATCCTAAGGATTGCTCTTGGGAAACTAGAGAATTCATCGAGCGTACACATCCGGAATTACTTTCTCATGCTCTTTGAGGTAAACTTTTTAATTCCAATTTCTTTTGTGTTAATATGCTTTTATGGTTGTTACTTTTTATTTCCACCATATATATTGCGAGGACGCAATTTCTTTAAGGAGGGGAGTCTGTAACAACCCGCATATCTATCGATTCTATATTTAAATATTTTATTTAAATATTTTATCGTTAGTCGGATGTTAGTCCGAAAAGCTACTTTTTGCATACGGTCAAATTAGGACTCGAGACCACCCCCATTGAGTTCAAAATGACGTTTGCGATCTTTTTGAGTGTAAACTTCGATATGTTTGGAGATAGTGAAATTTTCAACACTTTTTCCCGCCTTTGACTTTGGTTTGGACTGCACCCCTTTAGTTCAGCCCAACCATCTTCCTCACTCCATCAAAACACTTGAAGCTTTCTCAAAAATGGTGGTGGGAAGTGGAAATTAAAACTCCAAACACAAATTCCATTGCAAATCCGAGATTCAACATCAAATTCACGTGAAGACCATTGATTCAAGCTTGTTGGTGTTCTTGCTTTGCTCTCAAATCTCCATCTTCATCAAATTCCGTGAAAAGGTGAGATTTTTGATCTCACATCTCGCCTATATCTATCTTGGACTGTTGGGAATGATCCCCTATTGTATTTGCATCAACATTTGCATTTGGTTTGGATTGGATTGGCGAAAAACTTCAATTTTCAGCGTTTTGGTGATTTTCCTGGCCTTAAGTCGTTTCTGGCCTTCGCTGAGTCGCTCACGAGTTAAGCCTAAGTCGTGAGTCGTTCACGAGTTAAGGGCTTAGGTCGCGCGCGTGTATTTCTGTTCGTCTGGCCTGAGTCGTTCACGAGTTAAAGGCCTGAGTCGTTCTCGAGTTAAAGTGTTAAGTCGTTCCAGGCGTTGAGTCGTTTTGGGTGTGCTAAGTCGTTCACGAGTTAAAGGCTGAGTCGTTCGCGAGTTACTGGCTTGAGTCGTTCAGGAGCTAAAGGCTTGAGTCGTTCAGGAGCTAAAGGCATAAGTCGTTCAGGAGTTAAAGGCCTTAAGTCGTAGGTCGTTTTGCAGTTAGCTCGCTCGCCCTGGCTTAAGTCGTTAAGTCGTTAAAGGCTTAAGTCGTTAAGTCGTTCAAGACTTAGGTCGTATGACCTTATCCCTTAAGTCGTAAGTCGCTTGCCTCCCTTAAGTCGTAAGTCTCTTGCCTCCCTTAAGTCCTAGGTCGTATGACTCTTAAGTCCTAGGTCGTTGGCTTTAAATCGTTAAGTCGTAGGTCGCTGCTTCTCTTAAGTCGCTTTCCTCCCTTAAGTCGTAAGTCGTTCGCGAGTTAGTACTTGGTCGTTTGACCTGTTCTTCTGCTAGCTCGCGTGGCATTCTCCACTTAGGTCGTATGACCTTATCCCCTAAGTCGTAAGTCGTTCGCGAGTTTGTACTTAGTCATTTTACCTGTTCTTCAGCTAGGTTGCACGGCAGTCTTCCCTTAGGTCGTATGACCTACTTCTCCTTAGGTCGTTGGACCAGCTTGCCTTCACTAAGTCGTACCGTGACGGGGCGCTGCCCCGCACCCCGCCGTGGGCGCTGCCCCCTGGACCCCCGCGACCTGACCGGTCAGGTCGAACCCCGTATTACTCTGCGTAGGCAATCTCTTCTGAAAAACATTTATCAGAATCTCTACTTTGATGGTTTTGGGATTGACTTCTTTGGACTTTACTCACGTCTTCGAACGTGAATTGATTTGTTCTACCATCGTTTTATGACTTGTCACTTTAAAGATATATGAAGGTTTCAATACTAATAGTAAATATCAAAACTCTTTCATCAAAGCGATTTCACAGCTATTTTAAGTATCAAAAGTTCGTTTTCTCAAACCGATTTTCAATCTACTAGTATATACAAGCCTTTACTTCACTCGAATGAGAAATCGACTTAAACGACTTAGTAAAACGAGTGGTATGAAACGCTTGCGCTCACTTCGTCGGTTAGCTCTTGGACTTGTTCGATTGAACCCTTTTTGTGACAATTTCCTAGTGAAGATTTACAGCTTGTTCGTAAATATTTAAGTTAAGCAAGTGGTTATGGGACATGAAGCTAAACTCATATATTTACTGGCTTGGTGTGATTGACACTTCCTTATGATCATGACGATCATTTTTGTGATTTAGACTAGCGATTGAGCGATGTCTCTTTGTCTACGTGGGAGACTATACCCCGATCATGTGATGTTTCGCCATCACATTTCCTATGGTCTTCGGGCCATTCATGTGTGAAAATTTAATGGATAGCTTCCATGAGATAACTTCTCGTCATGTGTTTACGCGTAGGTGAGCTTCATGCTCCCATTCATGTGTTAGGCCTCCCCCCTTTATGTGTTTTCTGGATTTCTGATGATGATTTCTGGAATTTTGTGCTTCACCAATTTTCATGATTTTCATTGATATGATATCAGCTTTTGTGCATTGGTGAATTTATGTGTTATTGACTTGTTATGAATACAAGTTTAGGGTATGATGCCCTATTTTATCTTTGAGAAGATTCTTGTGATATTGATTAATCTTTTGTTGATTATCATTTACATACTTATAGTAGTATGTCGCTATGGTTATTACATGTTCATGTTATGCCTTTTACTGTATGCCGTATCATCTGATATTTATAGTTAGACTGATCCGTTTATTATTTTCTTATAAATAATACTCGGGTCAGACCGAGATGTTACAGGTGCTTCTGCTTGACTTCTCTTCAGGATATTTCTGACTTTTGGCTAACTACATAGATTTGTAGTTTTTGGATGTACACCTTTGAGATATAGACTCTATGTTGTGTACTTATTCTTTTGTATAGCATGTGATGCTATTCTTTTGTATTATCGTGGATCTTTCTGACCACTACTCTGATGTACACTTTCATGTGTTATATATTTATTCATATCTTCTTCCGCCTTTGTGATATGGATGTCTGTGACTGATTTATGTTATGCATACTTCTATATTTGTTTCCGAAGATTTTATATAGCCACCGTGTGATAGCTTTGTGTTTGTATCGGTATGTCGGATTTCCTCCTTAAAAGATATGCATTCTATACTATCTGACATATCGGTTCTCGCACAAAGAAATTTCATGGATGGTCGCTCCTCAACAGCCTTATTCTCCGTGCTAATTGACAGCACTACCCCGTAGTGTTCTTGGTTAGCGTGGGTATAGAGGTGGGGCGTCACATGGATGGAGCTTACTAACTTGAACTTACTTAAGTGATATACTTTTGTCGATTATTTTGTCATAACTTCATTACACTTTTGGAATTGTTTTTAGAGAGGCATGGACGCCATTAAAACTATAAGGAAGAAGAAGGAGAAAGCTTATAAAAAATGGAATGAAGTGTGAAGAAATGAGAAAGAAGCTTGGGTATTTATAGCCATGAATTACTTAAGGATTAAGCTTTGTTCTTTTACATTTTTACCCCTCCCATCACTTCATTGCATATGGCCCAAGGCATCTCCATGTGCTTCCATCACTTCATGTCCACATTTCTTACTTCCTTAGCTCTTACGGGATGTATTTGGATGGATTTATGGCTTAAAGTGAAGATTACATTGGTTTTGGTGAGATTTTGTTGACTTTTGGTAAAATATCTTACTTTTCATTACTTTAAAATTTGTTAAAGTAAATATTAGTTTATTTATGTTATATATATATTTATTACTAAGTATATTAGTATGTTTTAAAATATTTTAACTTTCAACGTTGCGATATTTGAATACAACTTTTGACCGTTAAGCCGTTTTGAATTCGAAATCCGATTTTCTGTCACATTTTTACTTTTTTGTTAAACTATTTATATTTGTAAACAAAACTTGAAAAGAAATTTGGATATTGTTATTTAATAATAAAAAGGCCTTATTTAAAAATTAAAATAATTTATTTAATCATTAAAATTTAATTTTATTGAAAACCGACTTTTGTCACTTTTACCAGTACAAGCAAAAGTTCCTATTTGTGTAAAAATATATCTTAAAATATTACATAATATTATTTGTGTTATAGAAACATATATTTTAATATTTAAAATATATTAAATATTATACCTTAGTGTGATCGAATCATGGGTCATTACATTCTTTCCCCTTTAAAAGAATTTCGTCCTCGAAATTTAAGATAAGAAGAAGATAGCTGAAAGGGAAATATATTCGATACGATGAAATTATACAAAGTATTGAGAAGTGACTACACCATAGGCGGTGAGGACATTATGACGGTACAATCTTTACAGTCTATACGTCAATCCTGAACTCAGGATATGCCTTTCTCATTCTGTCCTCATTTTCCCAAGTGCAATCCTCAGCATCTCCACTCCATTGAACTTTGACTAACCTTACCATCTTCCTCCTTAATCGTTTGTCATCATGATCAACGATTCGAGTAAGTCATCTAATAACTGCCAAATTTGGTTCCACCTCTAAGTCTTCCTGATCAGCTATTTCTATGATTTTTTCTTGGTCATGCATATGTTTCCGCAAATGAGATATACGAAAAACGTTGTGCACTCTTGACAACCTTCCGGGCAATTGCACTCGATAAGTTAGTGGGCCGATTCGTTCGAGAATGGAAAAAGGTCCAATATATCGAGGTGCTAATTTTTCAGCCCTTCTAAACCTCACTACTCCTCTCATCGGAGAGACTTTCAAAAAGATAGAATCTCCAATCGAAAATCCTATATTTCTACATCTTTGATCTGCATAACTTTTCTGCCTGCTTTGGGCTTCCTTTAACTTTTTTCTAATAATATCAACTTTCTCTAAGGCTTATCTTTTCATGTCTGGACCAACTATTATCCGATCTCCAGTTTCTATCCAACATGTTGGTGACTTGTATGGACGACCATATAAAGCTTCATATGGTGCCATGCCGATACTGGCTTGTTAGCTGTTGTTTTAGGAGAACTGTACCAAATGCAAATGATTTTCCCATAAGCCTCCAAATTCTAGAATACATGTTCTCTAAAGATCTTATGAAACTAGGTTGACTCTTTTTGTTTGTCCATCTGTTTGAGGATGATAGGTAGTGCTTATACTCAGCTTTGTTCCCAAAGCTATCTGTAATGCTTCCTAGAAATGACTAGTAAAGATTGGATCCCGATCACTTACTATACTGCTTGGAACTCCATGCAATCCGACAATCTCCTTCATATATATCTCCGCAAGGCTTGCAGCAGTCCTTGTTAGCTTTACTGGAATAAAATGTGCACTCTTGGTTAATCAGTCATTGATAACCCAAACACCTTCATTTCCCTTCCTTATTCGAGGTAAGCCATCAATGAAATCCATTGATATTTGAACCCAATTCCAAGTTGGAATCTTCATAGGTTGAAGTAACCCTGCAATCTTTTGTTGGCCATTCTTGACTTGTTGACAATTGGCGCATCTGGTAGCATAAACGAATATATCCATCTTCATGCTTCTCCACCAAAATGAGCGCTTCATGTCTTTGTACATTTTGTGATTTCCCGGATGAATGTTAAGTTTGGATTTGTGGCATTCAGTTAATACTTCTTGCCTAAGATTTCCAACAGCCGAAACAAAAATTCGTCCATTCAACCGTAATACTCCACGGTTATCTACTTCAAAGCTTGAATTTCTTTCTTCTTTAGTTGCCTTAATGAATTTCACAAACTGTCTACCTTCTTTCTGCTTGCTAGTTATTCTTTCCAATGGAGTTGGAGTCATTACCAAATAAGCAATAACAACATACTTCTTGCTTAGTGCATCGGCTACTACGTTGGCTTTCCCGGGTGTATATAGAATATCTAGGTTATATAATGTGAGAAATTCTAACAAACGTTGCTACCTCATGTTTAAATCTTTTTGAGTGAAAAGATATTTCAAAGATTTGTGATCCATGAAGAGATCAAACTTTTCAGCCAGTAAGTAATGCCTCCATATTTTTAATGTAAACACAACGGCTAGTAGCTCCAAGTTGTGTGTTGCACTATTTTGCTCGTGAGGCTTTAGCTGTCTACTTGCATAAGCGATCACCATACCTTCCTGCATTAGAACTGCACCAACTCCTTCCCCATAAGCATTCGTATAAATGGTTAACCCACTATTTCCATTTATAATTTCTAGGACTGGAGCAGTAGTTAACCTCTTCTTAAGTTCCTGGAATGCTTCTTCAAATTTAGGAGTCCAGATAAATTTAGCATCATGTAACATCCCCTTACTTGGAGGCCCAAAACTAACGGCTAGGGATGCTGCAGTCATTCATAGTTATTAATCCTTGGCGACCAAATATGGCAATATTAGATACATTGATTCACATAAATACAAGAATATGGAAAAAAATTTAAACAGGAAATAAACTCCACAATCCATTTCAAAATATTTCAAATTGATTACATAATCCCAGTTCGTAGACCTCGTTCATATAACATATAATAATTACTAAATAGGCCAAGAGCGACATATGGAGATGCCCCTTGGCAAATCATAGTATATAGATAGGTAAGAAATTTTTTTTCCTTTACAATCAAAACATACAGCGGAAATAAAAGAACTCTAATAATAACGAGCTTGCCTCCTGCACGTCCTCGAAAGCTTTATTCGTCTAAAGGAACACCTAGAAAGCCTAACTCTCAATCTACTCAAATTCAATTGAGTATCCGAGAGTTTAAGGGGAAACAAAACTTCGAGTCAGACATAAAGCCTGGTATGAATAATAATTTACCATCTCAAACAATTTAGATATCTAGTGAGACCACGCCGCTTAGCAAAATAGGTTTTCCCCTCACTAGTATTCTAAAACATTTATAAAACCATATACTATGCTCTTGCATCCACAATAATTAAAAACATAGTATTTCAAAATATTATGATGATATATAAAACAAATAAATTGATACTGGATTACCCATCTCCATTTATTCTGACTATCTGTCTCAATTATAGTTTCTAAGGTTACTATTAACCTGTTAAATGTTAAGGACTATCTGTCCAATTATTTAGTTTTCATGGGATCACTAAGAACTTATTGGTAACTCCAATATCTTATTTCTTATCCTAGTTTTCATGAGCTAACTAGGAACCTATTGGCTGACTGCCAATATCTTAATCCGAATATAGTTTTCATGAGCTAACTACAAACCTACTGGCCCCTGCTAGTATCAAGTCATAGTTTTCATGGGCTCACTATAAACCTATTGGCCTCTAACAATATCATACAGTTTTCATTGACTTACTGTAAACCTATTGGCCCCTACCAATATCTTTAATTAAGAATTTAACATCTGTTAAGTTATATTTACTACTAGGTCAACCTAAGTGGTTATTCTGCCTTTTTCCCAAAATAAAGTTATGGATTAATAACAATGTGAATAGCATTTGCAAAATCTTTATTTATGCCTTGCTTTTTCTTAAAAATGAGAATGGGTTATTTATTTTGAAACCTTAAAACATCACTTTCGAGACCCCTGGATGACCTCCTTCGAAAGCATAGAAAACCTCTTTTCAACACTCTAAGTATATACCTTTTGAAACTAATGAAACCTTTTGATGGTATCATGAAAACATTCTTTAAAACATAGGTTCGAAACAAATAAAATACCCTTTCGAAAGCATTGGGTTTACTCTTTAAAAACATCATTTGGGTCAAAATGGTTATGTACGAAAGTATCTCTTTCAAAACCAACTAAAATAAATTTGCAGAAATGTTGATGATGTCAGAACCATCTAGTCGAAAGAAAATGACTTTTAAAATTAAAACTTCGAAGGACAGAGTCGAAATCCCCTTTCAAGTTCATCTCCTTTGAAAGCCCACCCCTTTCGAAAGCAATTAGGAAGCGGCTTAACCTAGGTAAAAACAAGGATAACCTTTCGAAGGTATTGATGACTTCAATACTTCGGAAGGAAAATAGCGGCGAACTTTCGACTAGGTCGGAACCTATCCTTTCGAAAGCTTTTTATTTAAAGAAAAAGTTCCCTTTCGAAAGCTATTTAGAAAGTTACTTTCAAAAGCATGATTTTCTACTATGTTGAAAAACTTTAAGTAAATCAAGGTAGGAATTTAACTTTAGAAAACAAACTAAGGTTTCGAATCTATAGGGTACCGACTCAGTCGAAAGCCCTTAGAAAACTAGGTAGGCATTGATCTTTTTAAAATTGAATCTTTAGTTTCAACTCTGACGAAAACATAGCGTTCGACACCCTACCTTCTACTACTTACTAATACACTTCATACCAACTTCCATTAATACCATGTGCCTCGGTTCTGACTTTGTGGGTTTTGACAGTGATGGTTTCGATTAGGATGGAGCGGAGGTAAAGGAGTCGAAAGTTGCCTCCGAAATAGGTGGAACCTTCTTTTTCCTGAAACACTGTTTTATATCTAAAAATAACAATTACTTTATAACTAACCTGCAATTTGTAACTCCTTAATTGGCTACTTCAAAACTTTTCAAATACTTTACAAATAAAAACCGCTACACTAATTCGATCTAAATCAAAGCTTTGTAACATTAAGCCCTTCTATATGACAAAACCAATATTTGTAGAAAAGTCCTTCTTTAACAATAATTTATTTTCCTAAATAAATCAACTGGGAAAAATCCCCAAAAATTACAAAAAATGAATTTCATCATGTAATCAAACATATTAAAAATTTAGACCCAATTTCTTCCAGGAATATTTGAAATAAATTTTTAACCCAATACTTTATGTTTACCATCAAAAATTCATGATAAAATTTCCATAGCTTGGAAAATTCCGAAAATTAAAACCCATCTCCAAAATCATGTTTTACTTAACACAAAATTTTACATGGCAATCCGAAATCATATATTCTCGGTTTTACATATAAACCATGGAAATTCATATGCGTATGAATAAAAATAAATCATCATCCTTCCTTTTTTTATAGATATATGTTGATAGGGTTCGGATGGATCCCCTTGGGTAGGGGTCGTACCCGATTCCTATCAATATCAGGGACTTACTATTTTTTGGCTTCGAAAAGAAGCTCAATTGTGTGGATCCCTCTTGCTTCATACATAAAATAGCACCCCCCCTCCACTTTCACCTTTTTTCATTTCGTTTTCAATCGCCTTTATTTTCTTCACGACCGAACACTCCTTCCCATTTACTTAAAGCCGAACCCTTCATACTTTCATCAACTCGATCCCATTCCTTAAAATCAAACATCTCTTCCTTCCTTAGATTCACCATCTTCTCTTGCTCCAGACCACCACTCCATCTTCAACTTGAATCGAAGTCAAAAATCTTCATTCGAGCAACTCATATTTTATACACTTAGGTAGGTTTCCTTGCATTTAACTTTTAACTTGTGATGAGATGATGGGTTCGATCATGTTGGTGGATGGGTTAGGGTTCGATGCGTATGGAGTCGTAACATTGTAGTTAGATGGAGAGGTGATGGTCGATGTTTTTCGAGGAAGACAAGGCGTATGGATTAAGCGAGGGATCAGTTAGAACGTAGGTGAAGGAGAGGGATCAAAATGAATGCTTAGGGAATTATGAAAATCTTGAAATAGAGGGATTGGTATTGAAGTTTGAAGAGGGATCAGTTATGTTGGGTTAGGCGTAAGGGTCGGTTGCATTTCTAAGTGGAGGGATCGGTGGTGGTCAGTCTACGAGGGATCGATTATAAGCTTTGCTAGAGGGGATGGTGGTGATAAGATAAAGGGATCGGTACGAATAGGGATCGGTTATTTTTAGATAGAGGGATCGACTATGGGTACCTAGCCGATTCCGAGCTTTGAATTGAACTTGAAAACCAATCCATAATCACTAGCCTGAACAAATAGAACCAATCCCATTTCTATGAACTTAAACATATGGCGATAATGAACAACAAGATTTGTATATCGAATATCGAACTCGAAATTGAATGACCAAAATCCTGGGACTTAGAATTTGAACTAAAACTTAACATATGGACTTTAATAATGGATTTCACACTTCGGTATGCCGATGTTCGATCCCAAAGCTTACACAACCAATCAATCTAAGCGCTAGTTAAGACGGTCAGCGATGACGGTCACTCTGGTCGGAATTCAAAGTCTCGTCACTTACTTTTGCTTTTAATTTTGAACTATTTATCTCTGCACTGCACAACACTGCACCACACTAGTTTAGACTTTTCATGGAGGGACATGTAAATTCGTCTAATCTCGATTAACTATGTTTAGTTGATATGGGCTCTCGACATTAAGAGCATTTAGCTGCAATGCCTTTTAGAAAACCTTCACAATATAGCAATCCTAGAGCGAAGTCAAGTTCTGCAATTATATCCGATAGAATTTCCCCTGACCGTCAAACCGGGAAACTTGAGGTTTCCGACCCATTGGCGACCTTTTTTCTGATGTTCCCGTACTTCCGATGGAAGACATAAGTCTTGCCCCTGACACTATAGAAAGTGCTGTATTTCTAGATAACCAGACGGACTCCCAAGCACTCAGAATTCGCGAGGCTGGATTCCACAAACTATGCTCTAAACATGGGATTTCGTTTGGAGATGTCCTAGTCCCTTTAGTGAAAGATAGGGCTCGCCCCGAAGGGATATAGGGCATGCAATAAATTCATGTCCTGGGCCGGATGTGTGCCGCCTTTTAATTCTTTAACCAAAGAGATGCTAAAGTATCTTGGGGTAGCTCTGGTTCAGTTACATCTGAGCAACTATGCTTTTACTTCATGGAACTTTCTTGCTATTTATGGACGTTCTATTCTGCTCGCCATCTCCTGAGGACATCATGTTTTTGCGTCAAAATGGTCACTAACACCCAATTGCAGATGAAAGCACCAAATCACAGTTACAGATCACAGATAGATTGTATATGAAGAACACTCAAAAAAATTAAAAGGAAAGCAGTAGAAAGACAAGATTTATAGTGGTTCGGCGTTGTAGCCTACGTCCACTTTGAAGAGTTGTTGTTTTATTGATGGTTCTCTACTGATTTACAAGAGTCCAATTGATATTATCCGAGTTACAGTGGAGTTCAGCAGAGTAACGGCGTAGAAGAGCCAATAGATCCCTTTTCTGAAGTTCTTGGATTGCTATTTATAGGTGTAGGCTGGAGAAATCTGTCTCAAACTTCGAAAGACTCCTTCCATCACGTGGGTGGGCCCACATGATCGATCCCTGGTCGTTTCGACTCGACCCATGATCGATATGAATGAGATTCGTATCGATCCAAATCTTTCCCAATCGAGACGAGATCGATCATGAACATTCCTCAGGTCGTACGCAAGCTCTTGTGAAAATTTGGTAGCATTTGGACTTGTAGATTTTGAGTTATGACCGATGAAAGTTTGAATTTGTTGAAGGCTGTCGAGTTCGCATCGCTTCTGTTTGCATCCCTTCTAGGCACATGATGACTAATGATGTGGCGCCAACTTTTAGGATCGATCCACTTTTCATGTCGAGCGACCGTGTCTTTCACTTGAACATGCTCTCTTCGTATCGATCTAGGCAACGCTTTTCGTATCGATGTTCTGTGCTCCACTTCGTATCGATGTTATTGGTTTCATTGCGTATCGATATTTGGTATAGCCTGACTCTCTTCGTATTGATCATCGAGTAGTTATGTTTTTAGGTGTTGTTTCATATCGAAGCGATACGAAACATCTTCAGATGATGGCTACGAAACAGAGCAGATGTGATGGATACGAAGTGGAACTAGTACGATGGATACGAAGTGAGGAAGACATGATGGATACGAAATGGTGCTTGTGGGATGGATATGAACGAGATGTGAATGGATACAAACAGATGTACACCTGATGGATACGAACCGATGTATACTTGATGGATTCGAATGAAACCGATACGAGGGAGGTGGAATGATGGATACAAATGAAAGCATTGCTAGATTTGCATCGATCATATCTTGAGCATACGAACTCCGATTGACTTGAAATTTGAAACATTGGCTTCCACAGCTTTGATTGTCGTGTCATGTTAATTGTAGCTCGATCCGGACTCGGACAAAATTTACCAGCATTCATAGTGAACTTTGTAGGTAATCGGTCGTCGGGACTGATTTTCTTCCGTTTTCAGTCAATTCTTTAGTGTCACGGCCTTGCTAATAGGCGGGATAACACTTGCCCCCCAAAATTGCCTTGCGATAGGAAGGTGTGTTTTGTAGATCGATAAGCTGGATGTTCATATCCTGATAATGTCCTGTAAAGAGGTTGATAATCTTACCTGACTGTGAATAGTGATCGTTCGTGATCGTATGCCGTTCGGGTCTGTATGTGACCGTACGAGGTTGGATGCCGTTTGAGGTGAGTTGGGACGGTTTGCGGTCGGGGTGCCTTTAATGGTGAATGGTGACCGTTCGCGGTCAGGTGCCATTTGAGGCGAATTGTAACCATTCGCGGTCGGGTGCCGTTCGAGGCGAATTATGTCCGTTCGAGGTCGAGTGCCGTTCGAGGCGAATTTTGACCATTCTAGGTCGGGTGCCGTTCGAGGCGAATTGTGACCATTCGCGGTCGGGTGCCGTTCGTGGCGGGTTGTGAGTGCCCGGGGGGACTTAGCATCATTAATGTCGGATTTCACGCTCGAGTGAGTTTCCGAATTGTTTGTTATGGCGGTTTATCGCCATCTCATAGCATGCCTAAGGACCGTTCGCGATCCGGTACAGTGTAAGTGACTTAGCCGTTATGGAATTACAAATACCTGATTTACATTCAAAATGAGTCTTACAACCAAAATGTTCAACCAAATCAAGTCCAGATGCAAAGAATAGAAAACAAAAGCAAAGTAGAGACGTCAAAGTGCAGACACCTATACTAATGCGGTTGATAGTCATCTCAGAGCACGTCTGAGGACCGTTCATGACCCTATACATGTGTAAGCGACTTAACCACACTACTGTGGAGTTTGCGACTTATTCGTCTTTATTTTAATCAGTTGATGACAAGCTGATGCCTCGATCCTGAGCCGTCCCCAGTTGATGCAGATGGTGGTCGTTCTTGCTCCACCGTTGCTACTCGCTTTCTCACGTACTGTGATGGCATGATGTTCCGGATATGCCCTTCTATCTCATCCCTCAAGTGCCTGCAATCATTTGTACTATGGCCGCTTAGCTCGTGGAATAAGCAGTACTTGTCTGATTTCCTCTCATTGTTGGTCAAATCCCTCCCCATTGGCCTCCAGTTGGGAACATGCCCCCTAGTGTCTTGGTAGATTCACTCTAATGTCTCGCTCAGATCTGAATAAGAGGCGAATCTCGGCTCCTTTCGCGGCCGCTTTGGCTCATCATAATTGTTCTCTGCTTTCTGTTTCCCTTTCTCCTTGCCTGAATCCTTTCCGGGCGGATCTCCGCTTTTGACTGCATAAACATCCACCCCCTCTCCTTCCTCTCTCTCAGCATTTGCATCCTCTTGTCGTAGAAACCTTTCTGTCTCATGGTAAAAATCTTCTAAGTCCATAGGTGGATCCCTCGTCAGCGAATTCTTTAATTCTGGGCCATCGGCTATGCTAGATACAGCTGCCATCAGAACCATGGATGAATCTGGCCAATCCACTAGTACCGCCGCTGCATTGAATCGTGTTAAGAAGTTCCTCAAAGACTCTCCGGTCTTCTGCTTCAGTGTCTTCAGACTCATCACATTCTTGGGCCTCGAGATATGAACCCTGAACTGCCTCCTAACTTTTCAGTCAACTCGGTCCACGTTCCAATCGAATTGCTCTCTAATTATCTAAACCATAATGCTGCTATGTACATCAGATGCAGTGGGAAACATCGGACCATGACCTCCTCTGATGCCCCCATACTTCCATATGTCGCATATACCTCGTCAGATGAACAGGAGGGTCTGTCCTTCCATCATACATCTCCAATGTCGATAGCTTGAATTTTGGTGGATTCCTGGCCTACCTAATTGCGGGAGCGAAGGGGCTCCTGTTAACATCTTCCAGATCTCTATTCACTAATCCGCCTCTTATGGCTCGTCTGACCATCTCCACCAATCTGTCATTGTCATCAAGTTGTAGTCCTTGTATGTTGCCTCCGATCTGCCCTCCGAGTTCGCATGGGAATCTTGGAATCTGCTCTCCTGGACGAGCATCCATTCCACTATCAACGCTGTCTTGAATAGCTCCGCCTGGTATCCTGCCTGAGGTTGGATCCATATGCTCCTAGGGAGTGCCCCCCAGCTCATGGGCTACTCCTGGTGGTCCTGCTCTATTCTGAATCCTGGTTGTTCCATGCTCCTGATCCCTATCTCCAGCACCCCTTGCAGTGGCGTTCTCTTGATTCTTCACTCTAGCTTGTCCAATTTGCTGGAGTAGGTACTGCATCATCTCTTCTTGCCTTTTCAGCATTCCCTACTGCATAGCTTCCATCATCATCTCCATCTCGTCTCGGGTGATGAAGACTGAGGCCTGATTCACTTCTGAGGAAGCCTCCTGACTTCGTTCATGATGGCTCCTTTCTGCTTTTGGTCTCCTTGCCGATTGCTTCACCATTGCTTTCCAGGTCTAAGTCCTTAAGCCTTCAAATCCAAAATCTAAGCTGTAGAATCCCCGAGTTCAATTCTCAGTGAAAGCACCAAAATGTTTGCGCCAAAAATGGTCACAAACACCCAATTGCAGATGAAAGCACCAAATCACAATCACAGATCACAGATAGATTTTATGTAATAGAATTAAATATGAAGAACACTGGAAAAAATTAAAAGGAAACCGGTAGAAAGACAAGATTTATAGTGGTTCGGCATTGTAGCCTACGTCCACTTTGAAGAGTTGTTGTTTTATTGACGATTCTCTACTGATTTACAAGAGTCCAATTGATTGTATCCGAGTTACAATGGAGTTCAGCAGAGTAACGTCGCAGAAGAGCCAAAAGATCCCTTTCTGAAGCTCTTGGACTGCTATTTATATGTGTAGGCTAGAAATATCTGTCTCAAACTTCGGAAGACTCCTTCCATGACGTGGGTGGGCCCACGTGATCAATCCCTAGTCGTTTCGACTCGATCCATGACTATACGAATGAGATTATTATTGATTCAAATCTTGCCCAATCGAGCCGATATCGATCATTAACATTCCTGAGGTCGTACGCAAGCTCCCGTAAAAATTTGGTAGCATTTGGACTTGTAGATTTTGAGTTTTGACCGATGCAAGTTTGAATTTTTTGAAGGCTGTCGAGTTCGCATCGCTTCTGTTCGCATCGCTTCTAGGCACGTGATGACTGATGACGTGGCATCAACTTTTAGGATCGATCCACTTTTCATGCCAAGCTACCGAGTCTTTCAATTGAACGTGCTATCTTCGTATCGATCTAGGCAACGCTTTTCTTATCGATGTTCCGTGCTCTACTTCATATCGATGTTATTGGTTTCATTTCGTATCGATATTTGGTATTGCCTGACTCTCTTTGTATCGATCATCGAGTAGTTATGATTTTAGGTGTTGTTTCGTATCGAAGCGATACGAAACATCTTCAGATGATGGATACGAAACAGAGCGGACGTGATGGATACGAAGTGGAACTAGTACGATGGATACAAAGTGGGGAAGACACGATGGATACGAAATGGTACTTGTGGGATGGATACGAATGAGATGTGAATGGATACAAACAGATGTACACCTGATGGATACGAACCGATGTATACCTGATGGATTCGAACGAAACCGATACGAGGGAAGTGGAATGATAGATACGAACTACGATTGACTTGAAATTTGGAATGTTGGCTTTTATAGCTTTGATTGTCATGTCATTTTAATTGTAGCTTGATCCGGACTCGGAAAAAATTTACCAGCATCCATAGTGAACTTTGTAGGTAATCGGTCGTCGGGACTGATTATCTTCCGTTTTCAGTCAATTCTTTGGTGTCACGGCCTTTCCAAAAGGCGGGATAACATCGGGTTTATTTACAATTTCAAACGACGGACATGTAGCCTTTCTTACACTTTCCTGGAGCCTTCGCTCAACTGTCAAGTTCCCACTAGTGCTGGGAGCAAGCTGAACATCTTTAAACACGAATGGTTCTATGTTCACTGTCCGCTTGGCTTCACAAGGCAATGGTTGGAAGGTTGTAAGTGTTGTCTTCACTTTATTCTCAAATTC
The DNA here is from genome assembly GCA_030737815.1 of Allium fistulosum. NCBI lineage: Eukaryota > Viridiplantae > Streptophyta > Magnoliopsida > Asparagales > Amaryllidaceae > Allium > Allium fistulosum. Next base: position 268,961,807 of record CM060902.1, on the reverse strand, counting down.
TTAAGTCCAAGTCATATCCTGAACTAACTAATACTTTGAAAATTATAGGTATTCATCCATGTCTAGAAGACGATAGTTTCTCAAGGGCGGTTTCTGCAATTTATGCCACCTCAGTTGAGGACAGGGACATTAGATCCCTTGTAACCGATGAATGGCTATCTCCTTTTGGACTGTTAGAAGAAGGTCACAACATCAGGCTTCTAAGAAGCATGGCACCACCAAGGAATGAGGTGGAACAGGAAGGCAGTACTAATAGCCCTATCATAACCCTGGTCGAGAGGGCTCAGGACGACGTCGAAGAGGCTGAAATTAGAGATGACGAAACCAACAAGCCTGGCGATGCTTTTGCAGGTCCCGGCAATGTGCCTATGGTCCAATCATCATAAGGCGTGCAATTACACTTGCCTACAAGGAGGGGAAAAATCTCGCATATAAACTCCACAAGAGAAAAACCACGAAAGAGCCCGAATTTATCATCACCTCTATTGAAGAAGAGTCTTCCTCTCAACATTTAGAAAGTTCAATGGAAGGTTTCTCGCATCTCTCGATTCCTAATGATATAATGACTTATTACTTCCCAACATCAGTGTTGGGGGCTCAATTCTCCCACCAGGAGGGGTGACGAAATTTCCCCCACTAGTAAAGGGGAGAACACTCCTATGAGCAAGGCAACAACAACTGGTCCATCGGGGGACACTAGGACACTCATAATCATTCGAACTTCGCTACATGATTTTCGCCTATCTTTTATTTGATGGTCACTTATACACTCTTTTTTGGTTTGCAAGTGCAATATCTTAATCCCATGACTTTGAATGCTTGAGGAGCTCCTCAATACAGTATAGATCCAGTCGTGATCCAGACTCGAGTAGACGTCAAGAGAGATGACAGCCGGGAAAAAAGTTATCGTTTGAAGGAGTCTTCATCTTCTAAACATAAGTCCCATTCTCAATCGTCTCATCAGGAAGTTCAGCGGAATCTTCCTGTACATTGTGGCAATCAGATTTCATCCCATGCTCTTTAAATTGGTGTGCCGCCCGAGCATTATTTAGGTTTACATGGTTCCAGACAGTCCCATGATCATGGGTCGAGCAAACGCCCAATTGTTAATTCTGATCCAGCTTTGCATACTACAGTTCTTGAGGCCTCCACGATAGAAAGATTGGCCGAACTTAAGGTTAATTTTCCAAAAATTTCCTTTGATGGGCTTAAGTTCCTTCCATCCATGCAATTCCAGGGAGTGCTAAAGTGAGTTCACTTGCATGTGTCAAAGATGTTTTCGTGTAGCATGAAGCATTCCAGCATTTAGTCGAGAAAATCTCTGAGCGTTTATTGAGTGGCAATATGAAATCGATTGCCTCAAGCTAGAGGTGATCCATGATAAAGACATAATTGAACATCAAGACGATGAGATCTTGGAGTTGACAACAAAGCTAGCTGCGGCAGAAAAGAGTGCCAAGGTAACATCCGAGGTAGTTAGTCGTATGGAAGCGGCTCACAAAAAAGAGGTGGATGCTACCCTCAACCGTAGCGGTGTGTTTGCTCTAGAATAGGATACGCTGCAAAAAAAGAAAAACATTCTTGCTCGCCGCGTTGAGGAACTCTAAGAACTCCTTAAGAAAGAGAAAGAAGAAAAACTCAAAGCCCGAGAGGAATCAAAGATATTATGAAGAGGTCGTCGAAGCTAGAGGACTGAAAACTAAACTTGATGAGCAAATCGCTCAAACTGAAGTCCTCAAGGAAGAGGCAAAGGAAGATGGATGCAACGAGGTTAGAGAGCAAATCAAGGCACAGTTTGAAGATGCCAAAGAAGCTGGTCAGAATGAGATTAAGGACATGTTCGATCCTTTGATCGTCGAATATAATGCTAAAATCCTAATCCATCGTGATTTGAGTTTTCTTGGGGAGGGCTGCCTGGATCTCTCGCCGAGGCTTGGGAATATGTTGTCGAAATAAAGAGGAAAGACCTCAATGAATATGATTTAGATGAAGAGAAACTGCTATAGGATATCCTTTGTAGGGATGATGTGACGACCCGGAATTTCGAGCAATAACTATTTAATAATTTATATTAAATATTTAATTGTTTTGTTATATCTTTGATTCATAAGACTTGAATAAATACTTTTCTTTTAATAAATATCGTATTGGTGAGTTTTATCTTTTAAAACTAATAAATTATTTTCTATTTATAATGTATATATTTATATATATTGTAGATAGGAAAGCTTTGTTTTAAATGCAACTAATTAATTATGTTTCCAAACTTCTAATATTTCTTTAGTGATTTGGGAATTATCATTTATTTAATATTAGGTCTTTTCAAAGCTATCAAATAAATAAAATATGGGTTTAAATATATAAGATAAATGTTTAAATAGTTTTAAAACTTGTTCTAGCTTTAGTATATAATATTAAGTAAGTAGTTATAGTAAAAATATAATTTCTTTTATAAATCATTTCAAATTGTAAATGTGTGATTTATTTTAAATAATAAAAATGTACATAGGCATACAAGATTTTAGTGGTAAGTTAGACTTGAGTAAAACGAATACGATTTAGTAAAATTCATAGTTTTGCTAATAACAAAACGAACACATTAAACAATTAAACAAACACTCTACACATCTAAACAACATCCATTACATTTTATAATCAAACAACATATCAAACAATATATTAGAACAACACTCATTTACATTTCAATCAATTCAATATAAACAAGAAGATATAATAAGAAGATAAGCCAGCCTTCAATATAAATTACATAGCAAGTAGCAAAGTAAAAGTATCAAACAGGGAAATATAAAATATACATAAGTTAAATTTTATTTGTTTGTAAAGTTGTAAAACCAATACACTTAATATTTAAATAATATGTTAGAACAACATATCTAAACAACATTCATTTGCATTCAAACTAGAAATCTGCATAAGCAAGTGAACCATAGGAAATAATATTTCAAATACATTTCAAAATTTAGAACAAGGCAGTATAATACATAAGAATGGTCTGCCAGTTCCAAATAAAAATCTGCATAGTTAAAATATTAACAACTTGTTAGAAAATAAGCTTGCATAGGAAGTATGGAGACAAGTGGTTCGAATATATAGATTTGCAGTCTTAGGTACAACTAAATCAAAGAATTTGTAAACTGGTAAGAAGAAAATGTGCTAAGATAAAAATTAAAAGCAAAGTAAAAATATAATATGCCTGTAGCTTGTAAAATAAGACTTAGGCAAGTATAAAAAAATATATAGATAAGTATAAAATAAAATCATCAAGGACAATGCCATTAAATGCTTGCTAAGACAATATCTTTTCTAGCACATAAAAATGTGATCTCGGCCACCAAAATATGAAAAAAAATCTCTGTAAATTGTACAAACTTGTACACTGTTGCATAAGAAAATTATACCCTGTTGCTTGTATAAACATCTACCTGTAAGCTACTCTCCCCCATATCATCTTTCATTTCTTTCGAGCTAAGTAAAAACTGAGATGAAACTTCAATTAAAATCCTAAAACAAACACTCTATAACAACCATCAAACAACCCAATACAACAGAGAAGCAAGAAGAAGACTTCAGCTTGAAATGTTAAAGCCTGTTTCAAGTAGAGGCTCTGTTCTTCTTTTTGAATCGAGGTGAGTAACATTTTGTTTAAAAATATAACTTAAGTTAATGTAGTGTTTGTTTCTCTGTGATAATGTGAATTTTGGTATAAATGTTTGTGCAAATCTATGTATATCTGTTACCTTTGATACTCTGTTATCTGATGATATCTCTTTGAGTAGATTAGTAAACAAATCCCTCACCACTTGATCTACTAATTGTTTGAATGTAGGAAGTAAACAAAAGTTGTTTGTTTGGCTATAATCTAGTTGTTAAAAATCTAGTAAAGATGAATCAACCTATAAATTACCCTGGGAACCAAGAAAGCAAAATACAACTTTATATATGTTTAAATCAAAACTCTGATTTTAAGGATTCAGGAGTATAAAACGATTATACATACAAAAATAGGATTTTTAAAACAAGATTTAAAATTTTTAAGGCAAGGGGTGAAGAGCAGTTTTGGCTCGACTGTTTTAAGTGTTTTGAGTTGCCGTGGATGATCAAGTCCACTGGTGATGTCGAGTTCAGGTCAGAAGGTAGAGGAATGACCAGGGATTTGGCGAAAATTGTCGTGATGGTCGACAGAGCAACGTGGAGGCGATGGCGATGATTTCTCGTGAGGAAACCTAGTTTTTAGTGTGCTGTTAAGTTTCGTTCGCACGAGGCCATCAAGCGATCGAGTGTCACGTGCGTTGGTGGTTGGGTAGAGGAGAGGTAGACGAGGCTGTGGCCAGGGGTGGTGGACTTCTGGTGGTCGGAAATTGGCGAGGTCGGCGAAGTTTCCAGGCTTGGGTGTTGTTTCCCTGTTCGTTTCCAGGTCTGGTTATGAGCCTCGAATTCGATTTTTCGATGGATGAACGAAGTGCAGGGGTTGGGAATCGATTAGAAGGTGGTGGTCGACATGCTTGTGGCCGAGGCGACGAATGGTGATGAGCGGCGGCTCCGTGCACGTGCACGGAGCAATTTCCTGATGATGGTTGTCTGTGTGTTCTTTTGGGAATGGAGCGGGTTTTCTTGGGTTTGACTCGAGTGCGTACTCGAGGAGAATTCGATTTGGACCGGGAATAGCGTAGGGGGGAAACTCGGGTAAATTTTGTTTCTCAGCTTTTACCCTGTTTTCTGTTTAACAGTTTAAATGATGGGTTTTAAAATTTAAATCAAGGTTTAACTTAGGGTAAATAAATGTTTAAACTTCCAGATTTTGAAGTAAATAAAGTTTATAAATTTAAATAATTAAAGTAAGTTTGAGTATTTTGAAATTTAAGGAAATTTGATTTAAATCCCTTCCTAGCAAAATATTGTTTTGAGTTATAAATTTAAAGTTTTTAAAAGTTAGTTTAAAGTGATTTAAAGTTAAGTTAGTGTTAGTTTTAAACTTGGAGTTTAAAAATGAAGCTCAAAGAAATAATGAAATAAATGTTTCCAAACTTATGGAAGTAAAATTTAAATAAATAAATGAGAAATGAGTTTTCTTTAAGTATTAAAGATTTAAGTTTTAAATTCATTAACTATTAGAATAATTAGAATGATAATCGATAATTTGTATTGATTAAATTAGTAATTATAAGTGGAAATGTATTAATTAAAGTAAATAATGAATTAAGTAATTAATATGTAATGGAGAATCATAGATTCGACTTTAATTAATAAATGAAGGATTAATGGAACTTATAATTACTAATTGAGGAAATCGTAAGTTATTATTTAGAAAAGAAATTAAATAAATAATAATGAAGGTCATTAACCAGATTAATTAATATAATTGATTTTTAGTAGTTAATTAGATTAATTAATTTAATAATCAACATTGTAAATGTTTAAGTGTAATTACTTAATGGGAATTAAGTAAGAAATTAATTACTCACTTTAGTTAATTAAGTAATTGATTAACTTGAGTTAATTAATTAAGTCTAATTAATGGGGATTAACCACTTGATAATTGGGAGATATAATTACTGAGGAAAGTAATTGATGAATAATTACAGGATGTAATTTATGGATAATGATTCGTTAATAGAAGTAATTTGGATATAATTACTTGAAATTAATCAAGGGATTAATTAAATCTGTTTATTGAGAGTAATTAATTTAGGATAGTTAATTACTGTACGTTATTAATCAAGGTGATTAATATATGTGGTTTGGAAATTAGTTTTCTTAATAAAAAATTAAGAAATAAAATAACTAATTAAAAGTTAATTACTTGATGTAATAGAATTAAATAGTAAATGTAATTAGAGATCATTTATTATAAATGCTGAAATCTTAGAATGAATTTATTTGGAATTAATTAATAAATGAAGAGATTTATTAATAAAATAAATTAAGTCATGTAATTAATTTAGGTTAATTTATAAATGAAGTAATGTAAAGGTTAATTCCTATATTTGGTTAAAGATAATTAAATTGTGAAAATAATTAAAGGATAATTGTTAATTGTAATTAAAGGTAATTAATCAGGGATGATTAATTAAAATGATTAGTTGGATGATGATTAATTAATTGATTGATAATTAATTAATGGTAATATAAGCAAGTTAATAATGATGTAGTAATTAATTTAATTTACTTTAAATTAATTAGAGATTTGTAATTAGTTTAATTCATTTTAAATTAATTATAAAATGAGGTGATTATTAATCTTTGTTTATATATGATGGATGATATTGATTTCCATGATTGATTGTGATCTCAGAGATATATCTATTGTGTTATGGATGCTTGGTTAAGTATGATGATATTGATTATCTGTTTGAGTAGATAATATGGATTATCTGTTTATGATGATGATGTTATTCTCCATTGTTATATTGTGTTTTATCTATCTGTGTTGATAATAAATTGAATTGTTTTAACTTTAAAACAACTTGGCCTTAAAAGATACGGTTTGGATTTCGATGAGACCGGGATCGGGTTTCCGTATACCGGGATTCTAGGTCTGGAGACCCGAATACCACATCGATCCAAAATAACGTTAGGTCGTGAAATCTAAATGGAGCAAGTGAAGACTCGAGGTATAAGAACTATTCGTCAGTATAACTCTGTGGGTGATTCCGTAATGAGTTTGACGGAGATAGTACTTATAGATTCGAGATGGTGGTTCAAATTGCAAGGGTTATTGTCGTTAACTCTGAGGGTGATTCCAATACGAGTGTAACGAGATAATGCCTTCGGTTTCGTTCGAACCCGGAACGAACTTATATGGATCGAATGCTTTCAGAACATCGTCAGGCGGGCAATGAGCATTCTAAGAGATGTGTTCTCTAAAGGTAATCGTGACCTCAAGCCTCATCAACCGGGAATGGCTAAACAGGGGAGGTGCAGCAAGGCTTCGTGGGTAGCACCCACTTGAGAGCGAGATATACCCCTGTCTAGAGTCCCTTTTTATTCGGCTGTGTGGGCGGTTTAGTAGCTACAACCGTCGGGGTTGTCTTGTTTGGAACTGTCCAGTAAGGGATGGTTCCGGTCTTGTGTTGCAGGGGACTTAGGGTGGGTCCTCGGTACGGTGATCTAGGCCACGTACTGTGACGGGCGGTACCCCAGTAGCCCTGCCATTGATGGAAACCCATTTTCCCTACGTGACCTTACGGTTTTGATTGTATACCTAGTATGCTGGAATTTTATGAATGTAACAATTTCGGCTATTTTCTATTTACTTGAAAACCCTAGACACTATTATAATATAACTGGATTTCCTATCAAATGTTTTGGTTAGCGTAAGGTAAAAACATTTCCATGTTTATGTGTGGGATGTCTTACGTGATACCTTTTGTTCTCAAAGGTTTTTCAAGTTAAACAACTTTAACCTGTTACTCATACCAGACCCATGTCTGACCCGGAGTTTATTTCTGTTTTTCCTAAACTCTCGGGTACCCAAATTTTTACGGGTAGCCAAGGGATTCAGGTTAGCTTTGACGTATTCTGGAGGAGCAATGGAGCAGGAGGCTTCAGCGTATAGATATATAGTGATTCCGATGTGTTAGTGTTTATCTGTATTTCCGCTGTGATTGTATCTCTGTATTGTATTGAGATGTATCGAGTTGTATTAACTAGACAGGTGTTTATAACTGTCTAGTATGTGTTGTATTATCTGTGTAACTCTGATATATATGATATTATGTAATCTCTTATGTGATATATTATATTTCATTCGTTCCGCTGTTGAGATTCTGGTGTGTTTTCTTCTTTCTTCTCTATCTTTTCTATTTCTCACCCTTTTATTTCTTCATAGTGATGCGATTTTCCGGTAGTGGAAGGTCGGGTCGCTACAGTTGGTATCAGAGCGCTTGGTTGAGCGAATACATAGGCTCTAGAGTGGTGTCTATCTTGAGAGAGCGTATTTGTATTTTTGATATATATATATTTTTATATTCTACCTATTTGTTGGGTTACCCGTTCAGGTTTTCCAATATAATTTATAAAGGTAGATAGGGTAGTGGTGTGTAACACGACTACCAATGGTTGAATTTGTTGAGGTCGGAAGTGTATCGATCGAGACGGTATTGGGTCTACAGTCCTTCTCGAGTGAATTTGTGGTGAAAGGATTTCACCAAGTCTCTAAAGGTAATCTGTTAAGATTTGGAGATCATTTTTGAAGTGTATAGTTTGGATGAGTAGAGTTGGATCTGTCGGTTGGACAGCAGCAAGTTATGATATCTTGATACCTCAGGATGTTGTAGCTGTGTGATGGGACACAGTGACTATGGATGTCTCCGAAGATGTTTTCTTTGGAACGAGTTAAGGAAGTGAGTCTACTTCGGTGTTGTGGCTGTGTTCAGCACGATGTTTCTGGTTGGTTTGAGGGTCGAGTTTCTCGAAGAGCTTTCGATTGGGAATTCTTTGGCATTGGTGTCAGCAGTACAGCTCGGAGTATTCTGTGTATTAGCAGGAAGCTTTCTAGCTTAGCAGTAGAGATCAGAAGCAGCAGAGTGGTTTCGTTTCTTTCGTTGGATGGGCCAGTTAAGCGTAAGCTGTTCTGTTTGGTAAAGAGAGAACAGTTTTTCTTTGGAATCAGGCTGGATTAATCGCAAAAGTGACTTGCGATAGTTGGAGCGTTCTCTTGTGTTTCAGATATTTTTCTAGATGACTTCAGGAAGTCAGAGTTTTGTTAGCATCTGGAGATTGCGTTTGGTATCGACTGGATTCCAGCAGTGGTACTGATGGTTCAGCTTAGTAGTAGAATTATTTTTGGAGGAAGTTTTTAGTAGAGCGGCTCAGGTTTTGGAGGAACTTTTGAGCTTTATTTTTGGATCTGTTGAACCATATTTTTGGAATTTGTTGTTTCGTGTTTGCTTGTGTTCGTCATCAGCATTGCCATCTACTCAGATCAGAGTTGTGCAGCGGAAGCAGTTGGGAGTGCATCTGCTTTTCTTTTCTGGAAAAGAGAAGTTGTTTCTACGGATGATGGTAAAAGTTGTGCTCTTGATTTTGGTCGGTCTTGAGAAGATCATTCTACTGGATTGTTGTGGATTCAGATTGTTCTGAAAGGCATCTACGGAGATTTAGCTGATCAGTAGGGATGAAGGCAGCTCTGGATCGTTCGAAGAGTTTGGTGGATAAGAGACGGAGGAATTTGGATTTCAGAGTTGGAGATTTGATTTTGGATGAATTTTCTCTAATTCAAAGGAGCTCTATAATTTGGTAAGTCTGGGAAATTAGCTCCGAGATGTTCTGATTTTCTCTGTGTTCTGGAGAGGTAGGTGTTTGGTCTTCAGATTTGGATTGCCAGTTTGGATAGCTGGGATTCGTTGTATTTCACGTATCTCTGAGGGAGTACGTGTAAGATTCTATCTCTGGTTTTGGAACCAGCAGTTCAGGGAGTTTTGGTTGTGAGTCAGACTCGTCTGTAGTCTGATATCCTCTCTAGTTGTGTAGATCTAGATGAGTAGGAGTTCTGTAGTATAGTTGTATTGATTGTTCGGATTCTGTAGGGCGAGTATCCCGGTACTTATACTGGGGAAACTCGAGAGAACTCTATCCAGGATTTTTGTCTGGATAAATAGGTTTGTTTGATTTGATGATTTGGTTGATATGATTGTTAGTATATAGTTGATAAATGCTTGTGTTTTAAAAATTTAAATCTTAAATAGATTATTAAATTACCTTTGTTTTAAATTTCGGGGACGAAATTCTTTTAAGGGGGGAGGAATGTGACGACCCGGAATTTCGAGCAATAACTATTTAATAATTTATATTAAATATTTAATTGTTTTGTTATATCTTTGATTCATAAGACTTGAATAAATACTTTTCTTTTAATAAATATCGTATTGGTGAGTTTTATCTTTTAAAACTAATAAATTATTTTCTATTTATAATGTATATATTTATATATATTGTAGATAGGAAAGCTTTGTTTTAAATGCAACTAATTAATTATGTTTCCAAACTTCTAATATTTCTTTAGTGATTTGGGAATTATCATTTATTTAATATTAGGTCTTTTCAAAGCTATCAAATAAATAAAATATGGGTTTAAATATATAAGATAAATGTTTAAATAGTTTTAAAACTTGTTCTAGCTTTAGTATATAATATTAAGTAAGTAGTTATAGTAAAAATATAATTTCTTTTATAAATCATTTCAAATTGTAAATGTGTGATTTATTTTAAATAATAAAAATGTACATAGGCATACAAGATTTTAGTGGTAAGTTAGACTTGAGTAAAACGAATACGATTTAGTAAAATTCATAGTTTTGCTAATAACAAAACGAACACATTAAACAATTAAACAAACACTCTACACATCTAAACAACATCCATTACCTTTTATAATCAAACAACATATCAAACAATATATTAGAACAACACTCATTTACATTTCAATCAATTCAATATAAACAAGAAGATATAATAAGAAGATAAGCCAGCCTTCAATATAAATTACATAGCAAGTAGCAAAGTAAAAGTATCAAACAGGGAAATATAAAATATACATAAGTTAAATTTTATTTGTTTGTAAAGTTGTAAAACCAATACACTTAATATTTAAATAATATGTTAGAACAACATATCTAAACAACATTCATTTGCATTCAAACTAGAAATCTGCATAAGCAAGTGAACCATAGGAAATAATATTTCAAATACATTTCAAAATTTAGAACAAGGCAGTATAATACATAAGAATGGTCTGCCAGTTCAAAATAAAAATCTGCATAGTTAAAATATTAACAACTTGTTAGAAAATAAGCTTGCATAGGAAGTATGGAGACAAGTGGTTCGAATATATAGATTTGCAGTCTTAGGTACAACTAAATCAAAGAATTTGTAAACTGGTAAGAAGAAAATGTGCTAAGATAAAAATTAAAAGCAAAGTAAAAATATAATATGCCTGTAGCTTGTAAAATAAGACTTAGGCAAGTATAAAAAAATATATAGATAAGTATAAAATAAAATCATCAAGGACAATGCCATTAAATGCTTGCTAAGACAATATCTTTTCTAGCACATAAAAATGTGATCTCGGCCACCAAAATATGAAAAAAAATCTCTGTAAATTGTACAAACTTGTACACTGTTGCATAAGAAAATTATACCCTGTTGCTTGTATAAACATCTACCTGTAAGCTACTCTCCCCCATATCATCTTTCATTTCTTTCGAGCTAAGTAAAAACTGAGATGAAACTTCAATTAAAATCCTAAAACAAACACTCTATAACAACCATCAAACAACCCAATACAACAGAGAAGCAAGAAGAAGACTTCAGCTTGAAATGTTAAAGCCTGTTTCAAGTAGAGGCTCTGTTCTTCTTTTTGAATCGAGGTGAGTAACATTTTGTTTAAAAATATAACTTAAGTTAATGTAGTGTTTGTTTCTCTGTGATAATGTGAATTTTGGTATAAATGTTTGTGCAAATCTATGTATATCTGTTACCTTTGATACTCTGTTATCTGATGATATCTCTTTGAGTAGATTAGTAAACAAATCCCTCACCACTTGATCTACTAATTGTTTGAATGTAGGAAGTAAACAAAAGTTGTTTGTTTGGCTATAATCTAGTTGTTAAAAATCTAGTAAAGATGAATCAACCTATAAATTACCCTGGGAACCAAGAAAGCAAAATACAACTTTATATATGTTTAAATCAAAACTCTGATTTTAAGGATTCAGGAGTATAAAACGATTATACATACAAAAATAGGATTTTTAAAACAAGATTTAAAATTTTTAAGGCAAGGGGTGAAGAGCAGTTTTGGCTCGACTGTTTTAAGTGTTTTGAGTTGCCGTGGATGATCAAGTCCACTGGTGATGTCGAGTTCAGGTCAGAAGGTAGAGGAATGACCAGGGATTTGGCGAAAATTGTCGTGATGGTCGACAGAGCAACGTGGAGGCGATGGCGATGATTTCTCGTGAGGAAACCTAGTTTTTAGTGTGCTGTTAAGTTTCGTTCGCACGAGGCCATCAGGCGATCGAGTGTCACGTGCGTTGGTGGTTGGGTAGAGGAGAGGTAGACGAGGCTGTGGCCAGGGGTGGTGGACTTCTGGTGGTCGGAAATTGGCGAGGTCGGCGAAGTTTCCAGGCTTGGGTGTTGTTTCCCTGTTCGTTTCCAGGTCTGGTTATGAGCCTCGAATTCGATTTTTCGATGGATGAACGAAGTGCAGGGGTTGGGAATCGATTAGAAGGTGGTGGTCGACATGCTTGTGGCCGAGGCGACGAATGGTGATGAGCGGCGGCTCCGTGCACGTGCACGGAGCAATTTCCTGATGATGGTTGTCTGTGTGTTCTTTTGGGAATGGAGCGGGTTTTCTTGGGTTTGACTCGAGTGCGTACTCGAGGAGAATTCGATTTTGACCGGGAATAGCGTAGGGGGGAAACTCGGGTAAATTTTGTTTCTCAGCTTTTACCCTGTTTTCTGTTTAACAGTTTAAATGATGGGTTTTAAAATTTAAATCAAGGTTTAACTTAGGGTAAATAAATGTTTAAACTTCCAGATTTTGAAGTAAATAAAGTTTATAAATTTAAATAATTAAAGTAAGTTTGAGTATTTTGAAATTTAAGGAAATTTGATTTAAATCCCTTCCTAGCAAAATATTGTTTTGAGTTATAAATTTAAAGTTTTTAAAAGTTAGTTTAAAGTGATTTAAAGTTAAGTTAGTGTTAGTTTTAAACTTGGAGTTTAAAAATGAAGCTCAAAGAAATAATGAAATAAATGTTTCCAAACTTATGGAAGTAAAATTTAAATAAATAAATGAGAAATGAGTTTTCTTTAAGTAATAAAGATTTAAGTTTTAAATTCATTAACTATTAGAATAATTAGAATGATAATCGATAATTTGTATTGATTAAATTAGTAATTATAAGTGGAAATGTATTAATTAAAGTAAATAATGAATTAAGTAATTAATATGTAATGGAGAATCATAGATTCGACTTTAATTAATAAATGAAGGATTAATGGAACTTATAATTACTAATTGAGGAAATCGTAAGTTATTATTTAGAAAAGAAATTAAATAAATAATAATGAAGGTCATTAACCAGATTAATTAATATAATTGATTTTTAGTAGTTAATTAGATTAATTAATTTAATAATCAACATTGTAAATGTTTAAGTGTAATTACTTAATGGGAATTAAGTAAGAAATTAATTACTCACTTTAGTTAATTAAGTAATTGATTAACTTGAGTTAATTAATTAAGTCTAATTAATGGGGATTAACCACTTGATAATTGGGAGATATAATTACTGAGGAAAGTAATTGATGAATAATTACAGGATGTAATTTATGGATAATGATTCGTTAATAGAAGTAATTTGGATATAATTACTTGAAATTAATCAAGGGATTAATTAAATCTGTTTATTGAGAGTAATTAATTTAGGATAGTTAATTACTGTACGTTATTAATCAAGGTGATTAATATATGTGGTTTGGAAATTAGTTTTCTTAATAAAAAATTAAGAAATAAAATAACTAATTAAAAGTTAATTACTTGATGTAATAGAATTAAATAGTAAATGTAATTAGAGATCATTTATTATAAATGCTGAAATCTTAGAATGAATTTATTTGGAATTAATTAATAAATGAAGAGATTTATTAATAAAATAAATTAAGTCATGTAATTAATTTAGGTTAATTTATAAATGAAGTAATGTAAAGGTTAATTCCTATATTTGGTTAAAGATAATTAAATTGTGAAAGTAATTAAAGGATAATTGTTAATTGTAATTAAAGGTAATTAATCAGGGATGATTAATTAAAATGATTAGTTGGATGATGATTAATTAATTGATTGATAATTAATTAATGGTAATATAAGCAAGTTAATAATGATGTAGTAATTAATTTAATTTACTTTAAATTAATTAGAGATTTGTAATTAGTTTAATTCATTTTAAATTAATTATAAAATGAGGTGATTATTAATCTTTGTTTATATATGATGGATGATATTGATTTCCATGATTGATTGTGATCTCAGAGATATATCTATTGTGTTATGGATGCTTGGTTAAGTATGATGATATTGATTATCTATTTGAGTAGATAATATGGATTATCTGTTTATGATGATGATGTTATTCTCCATTGTTATATTGTGTTTTATCTATCTGTGTTGATAATAAATTGAATTGTTTTAACTTTAAAACAACTTGGCCTTAAAAGATACGGTTTGGATTTCGATGAGACCGGGATCGGGTTTCCGTATACCGGGATTCTAGGTCTGGAGACCCGAATACCACATCGATCCAAAATAACGTTAGGTCGTGAAATCTAAATGGAGCAAGTGAAGACTCGAGGTATAAGAACTATTCGTCAGTATAACTCTGTGGGTGATTCCGTAATGAGTTTGACGGAGATAGTACTTATAGATTCGAGATAGTGGTTCAAATTGCAAGGGTTATTGTCGTTAACTCTGAGGGTGATTCCAATACGAGTGTAACGAGATAATGCCTTCGGTTTCGTTCGAACCCGGAACGAACTTATATGGATCGAATGCTTTCAGAACATCGTCAGGCGGGCGATGAGCATTCTAAGAGATGTGTTCTCTAAAGGTAATCGTGACCTCAAGCCTCATCAACCGGGAATGGCTAAAACAGGGGAGGTGCAGCAAGGCTTCGTGGGTAGCACCCACTTGAGAGCGAGATATACCCCTGTCTAGAGTCCCTTTTTATTCGGCTGTGTGGGCGGTTTAGTAGCTACAACCGTCGGGGTTGTCTTGTTTGGAACTGTCCAGTAAGGGATGGTTCCGGTCTTGTGTTGCAGGGGACTTAGGGTGGGTCCTCGGTACGGTGATCTAGGCCACGTACTGTGACGGGCGGTACCCCAGTAGCCCTGCCATTGATGGAAACCCATTTTCCCTACGTGACCTTACGGTTTTGATTGTATACCTAGTATGCTGGAATTTAATGAATGTAACAATTTCGGCTATTTTCTATTTACTTGAAAACCCTAGACACTATTATAATATAACTGGATTTCCTATCAAATGTTTTGGTTAGCGTAAGGTAAA
Organism: Allium fistulosum; assembly: GCA_030737815.1. Taxonomy (NCBI): domain Eukaryota; kingdom Viridiplantae; phylum Streptophyta; class Magnoliopsida; order Asparagales; family Amaryllidaceae; genus Allium; species Allium fistulosum. The sequence goes on along the minus strand of CM060902.1, from coordinate 268,946,722 downwards.
AACATTTCCATGTTTATGTGTGGGATGTCTTACGTGATACCTTTTGTTCTCAAAGGTTTTTCAAGTTAAACAACTTTAACCTGTTACTCATACCAGACCCATGTCTGACCCGGAGTTTATTTCTGTTTTTCCTAAACTCTCGGGTACCCAAATTTTTACGGGTAGCCAAGGGATTCAGGTTAGCTTTGACGTATTCTGGAGGAGCAATGGAGCAGGAGGCTTCAGCGTATAGATATATAGTGATTCCGATGTGTTAGTGTTTATCTGTATTTCCGCTGTGATTGTATCTCTGTATTGTATTGAGATGTATCGAGTTGTATTAACTAGACAGGTGTTTATAACTGTCTAGTATGTGTTGTATTATCTGTGTAACTCTGATATATATGATATTATGTAATCTCTTATGTGATATATTATATTTCATTCGTTCCACTGTTGAGATTCTGGTGTGTTTTCTTCTTTCTTCTCTATCTTTTCTATTTCTCACCCTTTTCTTTCTTCATAGTGATGCGATTTTCCGGTAGTGGAAGGTCGGGTCGCTACAGATGAACCATTAGACCTTATTACTGTGAGACTCCGATACTTTGATATTTTAGCACCCTCCGGCAAAGGGAAAGACATTGCTGAGGCTTCAGAGTCCGATCCCAAAGTTCCCCTTCACTCCACACAGCCGGAGCATTAGTATCACTTAGCCCGGAACATGATCTAAGCCATGACTCGGACAGACCCTGTTATCAATCAAAAGTGCTGACCCCTATTCATGAGGGGAGCACTATGGAAACAACTGAAAGTCAGCCGAAAATAGGTATCTCACTCTGCTCTCCATTATTCAAGAGATTTCATTCCTCATGTCAAATAGTTATGGGCTTATTTTCTTGTTTCCATGAATCTGTAGGTCTTCTGGGTCCCAGCCAAACTCTAAGAAGTGGTGTTACTGTGGAGCAACAATCGAAATCTACTAAAATTTCGATGGCTACAGACACTTCAGGGTCCGATGCTAAAGTCATTGGAGCACTTGATGATGAAAAGCTGATGACCAGCCGCTGTCGATGAATCAGATGACATTGCGATTATTAGGGCCTTCGAACGTACCGATGAGCTCAACTTGAAGGAGCGCAACGAGAGAGAGGAGTTATTTAAGAAAAAGATAAGGTTGAACTCATTGATGTGGGCATCGATGATCCAAATCTCATCCCACTACAAGTCATTCCACCCGGTGGGTCGGCTTTTGAAGAACTCCCTCCAACCACTGAAAGCTTTCCTACCAAGGGTGGTAAAGGATCAAAAAGTAGAACAAGCGGAAGCTCGGGTGGTGCCATTGCCAAAAAATCCAAAAGAGAAAAAGGGTAGAAGAAATAGCCATCACTTTGGCTTAGTTTATATATAGCTTATGTAGCCGCTTTTCTCTTTTTATTGGCCGTGATTGTGCGGGTACGGCTCCCACTTTGAATAAACTTGTACCACAATTCTTAAGTTTAATTTGGAAATAAAAGTTATTTATTTTCTGTCGAACTCTTATGTGAATTTTGTTAAGTAGTCGAGCTATTACTTTTCCATTCAATGTACTTGTAATTTGTTCCTCGTTTATTCGGACAATCGTCCATTAATTTTTACTCAAGGCCTCTATGTGGTCGTGGCCTTAAGTTGTATCAAACACTAGGCTCGAGCCCTACTGTTACACCATCGGATTCAGGGGTTCGACTGATTATACTCCTGCCCCCAGTCTCGGGATAGCGGAGTTAGATAAAGTATGGTCGAACTTTATCCTTAGCGAGATTATACTTCTCCTATTGGTTTCAGAACGGAGTTTATGGAGTAGTGAGTGGTCGAACTGCACTCATTTATTTGTTTATACTCATATCCACAATATGGATAAGATTAGTTGGCATCCGATCGAATCGCACCCAATTTGTGTTTATACTCCAGTCCAAACTCTGTGGACTTAGAGTTATTTTGGAAAAAAGTCAAATCGTACTTGACTTGCCCCTAAGTTCGGGGTTTAACTTGGCGAGCGATCATTCATATCACTATCGCTTTTGATTCATGTCTGTCTCATCGCTCGGTGGGATTTATTTGATTATCGGATGGTCAAGTCACATCCATTCCTCGTTAGGTATTCCGTCCATCGAGTTGTGAGCGAGAATTGTCAAATAAAAGGTCGGACCACATTTTCAATCGTGAACTTATGTAATCGGCCAGCTCCAAATTCGGGTAACCTGCTCGGACTATCAATATTAGTTAATCGGGTAACGCAACTAATATGCAATGCTACATCAACCGCAGATATGCAGGAATTTTCAAACTTTAATTTCCAAATGGAAAGGACTGACATAATTTGTCTTATTACATACGAGTACATAAGCATGCCTAGATGGGCCTACATGTAATCACAACGATCATGCACTTTTAGTTGTATCTGTGGAAGTAGATTTGATAGTAGCATCCCCATATTTGAACTCCGCCTAGGCAGAAGCCGGTATTTTTTTGTTCAGACTGCAATAACTTCTTCATATGAACTCTGAATTAGGTGAGACTTCGACCGATGAACTTTCATCTAAATTACAGACAATAAGGAACATTTGGATACTTCATTTAGTCAACATATACGGTAGTTCTCCATGGTGACTAACAGTTGTACTTAGAAAATAACAGGCTACATCCCCATATTTGAACTCTGCCTAGGCAGAAGCCACTACTTTTTCTGTTCATACTATAATAACTTCTTTATAATAACTCAGAATCGGGAGAAACTACAACCGGTGAGCTCCCACCTAAATTACGGACAATATAGAACACTCGGATACTTCAACTTATGAACGTATACCGTAGTTCTCCGTGGTGATTAATAATTGTACTTAGAAAATAACAAGTTATATCCCCACTTCAACACTCACTGTAGTTCTCCATGGTGACTAATAGTTGTACTTAGAAAATAACAAGCTACATCCTCATATTTGAACTCCACCTAGGCAGAAGCCGCTATTTTTTTCTAGACTGTAATAATTACTGCGTACTAACTCGGAATCAGGCAAAACTTCGACCAATGAACTCCCACCTAAATTACGAACAATATGGTACGCTTGGATACTTCATCTAGTGAACATGTACCGTAGTTCTACATGGTTACTAATAGTTGTACTTCAAAAATAAAAGGCTACATCCCCATATTTGAACTCCGCCTAGGCAGAAGCAGCTATATTTTTTGTTCATAGTGCAATAACTTCATCATACTAACTCAGAATCGTGCGAAACTACGACCGTTAACTCCCACCTAAATTACGGACAATATAACACTCAGATACTTCAGCTTATGAACATATACCGTAGTCCTCCATCGTGATTAATAGTTGTAATTAGAAAATAACAGGCTATATCCCCACATCAATGCTCACTGTAGTTCTCCATGGTGCCTAATAGTTGTACCTTTAAAATAACAGGCTACATCTTCATATTTGAACTCCACCTATGAAGAAGGCGCTATTTTTTTTTCTTCAGACTGCATAAACTTTTTCATACTAAATCGGAATCAGGCAAACCATCAACCGATTAACTCCCACCTAAATTACGGACAATATGGTACACTCGGATATGAATGCACACTATAGTTCACCATGGAGACTAACAGTTGTATTTAGAAAATAACATGCTACATCCCCGTATTTGAACTATGCCTAGAAAAAAGCCGCCATTTTGTGTTCATACTGTAGTAACTTCTTCATACTAACTCAGAGTAAGACGAAACTTCGACCAATGAACTCCCACCTAAATTATGGACAACATGGTACACTCGGATACTTCATCTTGTGAATGCACATTGTAGTTCTCCATGGTGACTAACAGTTGTACTTGGAAAATAATAGGTTATATCCCTACTTCAACGCCCATTGTAGTCCTCCATGGTGACCAATAGTTGTACATAGAAAATAACAGGCTACATCCTCATATTTGAACTCCGCCTAGGCAGAAGCCGCTATTTTTTTTCATCATGCTGCAATAACTTCTTCATACTAACTTGGATTCAGGCAAAACTTCGACCGATGAACTCTCAACTAAATTCCGGACAATATGGTACACTTAGATACTTCATTTGTGAACACACACTGTAGCTCTCCATGGTGACTAATAGTTGTACTTAGAAAATAACAGGCTACATTCCCATATTTGAACTCTACCTAGGCAGAAGCTGCTATTTTTTTGTTCATACTACAATAACTTCTTCATACTAACTCGGAATCGAACGAAACTTCGACCGATGAACTCCCACCTAAATTACGGACAATATGGTACACTCAAATAATTCATCTCGTGAATGGACACTATAGTTCTCCATGGTGACTAACAGTTGTACTTAGAAAATAACATGCCATATCCCCACTTCAACGCTCACTATAGTTCTCCATGGTGACTAATAGTTGTATCTAAAAAATAACAGGCAACATCCTCATATTTGAACTCCACTTAGGCAGAAGTCGCTATTTTTTTTCTTCAGTCTGCAATAACTTCTTCATACTAACTCAGGATCAAGTTGACCAATGAACTCCCACCTAAATTACGGACAATATGGTACATACAGATACTTCATCTTATGAACGCACACCGTATTTCTCCATGGAGCTGACAATTTACTTCGAAAATAACATGCTACCACATCCACATATTTGAACTCCGCCTAGTGAAGAACCACTATTTTTTTGTTCAGACTGTAATAACTTCTTCATAATAATTCAAAATCCGGTGAGACTTCGATCAGTTAACTCCCACCTAAATTACAGACAATTTGAAACACTCGGATACTTCATCTTATGAACACACACCATAGTTCTCCATGGTGACTAACAGTTGTACCTAGAAAATAACAGGCTATATCCCCACTTCAATGCTAGCTGTAGTTCTCCATGGTGAATAACAATTGTACCAAGAAAATAACATGCTATATCCCCACTTCAATCCTAGTTGTAGCTCTCCATGGTGACAAATAGTTGTACATAGAAAATAACATGCTACATCCTCATATTTGAACTCCGCCTAGGGAGAAGCCGCTATTTTTTTGCTTTAGACTGCAATAACTTCTTTATACCAAATCGGAATCGGGCAAAACTTTGACCGATGAACTCCCACCTAAATTACGGACAATATGGTACACTCAGATACCTCATCTTGTGAACGCACAATATTGTTCTCCCTGGAGACTGACAGTTTAGAAAATAACATGCTACCACATCCCCATATTTGAACTCCGCCTAGGCAGAAGCCGATATATCTTTTCTTCAGACTGCAATAACTTCTTCATACGAACTTGGAATCTGGCGAGACATCGACCGATGAACTCCCATCTAAATTACAAACAATAAGGAACACTCGGATATTTCATCTAGTGAACGTATACCTTAGTTCTCCACGGAGACTAACAGTTGTACTTAAAATAACAGGCTACATCCCCGTATTTGAACTCCGCCTAGGTAGAAGCCGCTACTTTTTATGTTCATACTGCAATAACTTCTTCATAATAACTCGGAATAGGGCAAAATTAAGACCAATGGACTCGTACCTAAATTACAGACAATATAGAACACTCTGATACTTCTGCTTATGTACGTATACCATAGTTCTCCATGAGGATTAAAATTTGTACTTAGAAAATAATAGGTTATATCCCCACTTCAACGCTCACTGTAGTTCTCCATGGTGACTAATAGTTGTGCTTAGAAAATAATAGGCTACATCCTCATATTTGAACTCCACCTAGGCAGAAGCAGCTATTATTTCCTTCAGACTGCAACAACTTATTCACACTGACTCGGAATTAGGCAAAACTTCGACCGGTGAACTCCCACCTAAATTTCTGATAATATAGTACGCTCGGATACTTCATCTAGTGAACATATATTATAGTTCTACATGGTGACTAACAGTTGTACTTCGAAAACAACATGCTACATCCCCGTATTTGAACTCCGCCTAGGCAGAAGCAACTATTTTTTTTGTTGATACTGCAATAACTTCTTCATGCTAATTCTGAATCGGGTGAAACTATGACCGATGAACTCCAACCTTAATTACGGACAATATAGAACACTCGGATACTTCAGGTTATGAACGTATATCATAGTTCTCCATGGTGATTAACAGTTGTACTTTGAAAATAACAGGCTATGTTCCCACTTCAACGCTCACTGTAGTTCTCCATGGTGACTAATAGTTGTACCTAGAAAATAACAGGCTACATCCTCATATTAAAACTCCGCCTAGGCAGAAGCCAATATTTTTTCTTCAAGCCGCAATAAATGCTTCATTCTAACTCGGAATCAGGCAAAACTTCGACCAATGAACTGCTACCTAAATTACGAACAATATAGTACACTCAGATACTTCATCTTGTGAACGCACATTGTAGTTCTCCATGGAGACTAACAGTTGTACTTACAAAATAACAGGCTATATCCCCGTATTTGAACTCCGCCTAGGCAGAAGCCACCAATTTTTTTGTTCATACTGCAATAACTTCTTCATACTAACTCGGAATTAGACAAAACTTCGACCGATGAACTCCCACCTATATTACGGACAATATGGTACACTCAGATACTTCATCTTATGAATGCACACTGTAGTTCTCCATGGTGACTAACAGTTGCACTTAGAAATATATCCCCACTTCAACGCTCACTGTAGTTCTCCATGGCGCCTAATAGTTATACTTAGGAAATAACAGGCTACATCCTTATATTTGAACTACGCCTAGGCAGAAGCCGCTATTTTTTTCTTTAGACCGCAACAACTTCTTCATACTAACTTGGAATTAGGCAAAACTTCGACCGATGAACTCCCACCTAAATTACGAACAATATGGTACACTCGGATACATCATCTTATGAACGCACACTATAGTTCTCCATGGTGACTAGCAGTTGTACTTAGAAAATAATACGCAACATCCCCATATTTGAACTCCGCCTAGACAAAAGCCGCTATTTTTTGTTCATACTGCAATATCTTCTTCATACTAGCTCGAAATCAGATGAAATTTCGACCGATGAACTCCCAACTAAATTACGGACAATATGGTACACTCGGATACTTCATCTTGTGAACGCACATTGTAGTTCTCCATGGTGGCTAACAGTTGTACTTAGAAAATAACATGCTATATCCCCACTTCAACCCTCACTGTAGTTCTCCATGGCGACTAACAATTGTACCCAGAAATTAACATGCTACATCCTCATATTTGAATCCGCCTAGGCAGAAGCCATAATTTTTCTTTCAGACCGCAATAACTTTTTCATACTAACTCAAATTCAAGCAAAACTTTGACGGATGAACTCCCACCAAAATTATGGACAATATGGTACACTCGGATACTTCATCTTGTGAATGCAACATGTAGTTCTCCATAAGGACTGGCAGTTAGAAAATAACATGCTACCACATCCCCATATTAGAACTCCGCCTAGTGCAGAAGCCGCTATTTTTTGTTCAGACTGCAATAATTTCTTCATACTAATTCGGAATCCGGCGAGACTTAGACCAATTAACTCCCACCTAAATTACGAACAATATCCAACACTCGGAGATTTCATCTTGTGAACGCACACTGTAGTTCTCCATGGGTACTGAAAGTTGTACTTAAAAATTGACAGGCTACCACATCCTCATATTTGAACACCACCTAGTGTAGAAGCCGCTATTTATTTTGTTCAGACTGCAATAATGTGATGCCCCACCTCTATACTCACGCTAGCCAAGGACACTACGGGGTAATGCCATCGACTAGCACGAAGAATAAGGCTATTGAGGGGTGACCATCTGTGTAATTGCTTTGTGCGAGTACCGATATGTCAGATAATATAACTTACATTTCATTTTAAGAGGAAATCCGACATATCAAATACAAACTCAAAGCTACCACACAGTGGCTATGAGGCCTTTCGGAAACAAATATAGAAATAAAGATAACACAAATCAGTCACAGATATTCATATCACAAAGGCGGAATCAGATATGAATATAACACATAAAAGTGTACATCAAAGTAGTGGTCAAACAAGATCCATTACATCACAAAAGAATAGATACAAGTGCTAGACAAAAGAATAATTACACATCAAGGAGTCTATATCTCAAATGTATAATAACAAAAACTACTAATCTAAAGTAGTTAGCCAAAAAATCAGATGATGAACCCTGATACGAAGTCAAGCAGGAGCACCTGTAATATCTCGGTCTGACCCGAGTATTATTTAAGAAGAAAATAATAAACGGATCAGTCTAGCTATAAATATCAAATAAAAATGAGATAGGATAAGAGATATGACAGAAACGTATGATAAAAATAATGCCATACTGCGACAAGTATACATCAAATAACACAAAAATCATACGATATCTCATGAATCTCAAAACACCAAAAAGAATCACATATTCTTTAAATTATTCACCAAACACAAATATTGATAAAGCTTATCAATGCAATCCATGAAAATTGGTGAAACACAAATTCTAGAAATCATCAATTAGAAATCCAGAAATCACAATGGGGGGAAGGCCTATCACAAACGGGAGCATGAAAACTCACCAACACATGTATCACAAACGGAATGCTATTCCATGATCGCTAACCATCAATTTTGAGCCGAGGCTCCACAAACGGCCCGAAGACCATGGGTCGTTGCCCACCAAATTGAACCGAAGTTCAACAAACGGGGTTTTTAGTCCCCACACAAACAAATAGACATCGCACATCGCTAGTCTAAATAACAAAATGATCATCATTGATCAATAAAAAGTGTCAATTACAATAAGCTAGTAAATATAAGAGTTTAGCTTCATGTCCCATAACCACTAGCTTAACTCAAATGTTTACGAACAGATTGTCGATTTCCACTCGAAAATTGTCACAAGAGTTCAATCGAACAAGTCCAAGAATTAACCGACGAAGTAAACGCAAGCGTTTCATACCACTTGTTTTGCTAAGTGGTTTAATTAGATTTCTCATACGAATGAGGCAAAGGTTTGTATATACTAATAGATTGGAAAACGGTTTTAAAAACGAGCTTTGTATTTAAAAGTAGTGTTGAAATCGTTTTGATGAAACAGTTTGAGTATTTACTACTAGTATAGAAACCTTTGTATTTAGAAGTGACAAATCACAAAAATGATTGTAGAAACAATCAATCACCAAAGATTCACATTCGAAGATGTGAATCAAAACAATAGAAATCGATATCAAATCCATCAAATGGATATTCTCAAAAATCCAAAGAAAGAAGTCATCAAAGTCGATAATAAGTGATAACAACTAACCGGATTGACAAAAATCGATTAAAATAGGAAATCCACACAAAACAGCCTAAATAGGCAAAAATGAATGTTTCCAGACGTCTGGTTTGGAATCCAGACGTCTGGATTTGTTTTCTGGAAATAGTTCAGAAAGCCACCCAGACGTCTGGAATATCAAAACAGACGTCTGAGCCATGACCAGACGTCTGGTTTTGAATCCAGACGTCTGGTTTTGTTCCCTGGAAAAAATCCAGAGAACCCCAGACGTCTGAAACTTCAAGTCAGACGTCTGAGACTCAACCAGACGTCTAACCTTAAATTTCAGACATTTGGAATTAGTCATTGACTTTTTTTATATATCTTGTGTGCATACATTTTTGCTCCAGGTCCAAACCAGACGTCTGGTCACCTGGTTTGGGCAACAATTTGCCTAGGCCAAAGTGGCCAAAACATATCGGAAGCGATCGGACGAGCAACGACATCTAAGGATTTGTGCCAAACGACAACCCTGCCATAAAGGCTTTTTGATATACCTCGAATACCAATGTCCAAATATCCGTAGAAGGATTTTCATAAAATTGGACCAAAATACCAAAAATTGGAAAATTCACCAAATCAATTCAAATCAAAAGCAAATGAATATGCACAAATGTTAGGAATTCATACCTAACAACAATGATAGCTATAGACGTAGATGTGAGTTAAAGAACTCACCTTTAATCCCAAAAACAATGAATGAGAAGCTTTTAGAACAAGGCAAGAACGATTCCTCTTCAACACACCTCTAGAATCTTCTATCTATTATCAAAGGTGAAGTTTTTCCTAAGTTAGGGTTAGGAAATTCTGAGAATTGAAGAGAGATTGAGATGGAGAAGAAGAAGATGCTTACCTTAGCTTCTCTTTGTTTTCTAGAGCTTGAATTTGAATTTCCTAGTAAACTAGGTTTAGGAATTTTAATTTCCTTTCTCTTTGTTTTCTTGAACTCTGGGAAATTCCTTTTGATATGACCTTCTTTCCCACAATTATAGCAACTGAATGGGGTTTTCTTAGCTGCTTGACACCTATTACTCATGTGTCCTTCCTTGCCACAGTTGTAGCAAATAATTTTCTTCTTAACTTCCCCACTGGTTGCTCCTTCAACCTTCTTGTCTGAATTCTTCTTGTCATAAGGATGTGCTCTATTTTTCCCCTTCTTGTTGTTGTTATTAGCTATCATGTTCCTGAATTTCTCCCTTGCATTATCATGTTGTTCAAAAGAAAGAGTGAGATCTATGACTTGATCAAATGTTTTGTCTTTGTATGGTAGCATTGCTCTACTTAAACCAGCATTAAGTCCTTGAATAAATCTTGAATTCTTTGATTCCTCATTCCCTATGAGCATGGTTCCATACTTAGACAAGCTCTCAAACTTTTGAGTGTATTCAGTCACACTCATTGATCCTTGCCTCAATCTTATGAACTCCTCAAGCAATGTTGCCTTAGCTGTTGCTGGGACAAACCTAGCCTCAAGAATATCCTTGAACTGATCCCATGTTATCTCATTTTCTGGTCTTCCTGTGATGATTACCTCCCACCAATCCAGTGCTGCTCCTTTGAGCCTTCTGGAAGCTATTTGCCTCTTCCTTTGGTCATTGATTTGCATGTCTGCAAATATCCTTTCCAAAGTTCTTAGCCATGTGTTGCACACCCATGACTGTGCCTTTAAAATCCTTGCCTCCTAAATTTGAGAATGTTTTCAGAAGATTAGAAAACTCCTCATGAGGATTTTCTTCCCTCTGCACTGCTCCTTCCCTAAATGCCCTCACCAAATCTTGCAAATTGACCAATGGTGTTGCACTAGAGCGTCCTGCTCCAGAGTTTGGTGGTCTTCCTACCATGATTTGCTGTATAATTTACATAGCTAGTTAGTCTTGTTTTTGATTTAATTGTTTCAGTAATTTATTCCTACTGAAAATATTTTTATGTGGCTTGTTCCTTAGGATTTTATCCATATGAGAAAATTAGATTTTTTTTTGCTATGTTTTTGGTAACCTCGCTCTGATACCAACTGAAGTGACCCATTTTTTTTCTTCTACTATATTTTACTGATTTTTAGTTGAGTTTTTTTTTAAAAACAAGGGATCACTTCTTTTCTTGCCTCTTTCATTTCTTTTAATTAATTTCCTAAGATCCAAAATTTACTAATATAAAAATATCAGTATTTTAATCAAGTCATATCATTTATACATGTGAAGATATATAAATGTTTCTTTGCCTATCAGAGTGTTCAAGTAGCAAAGAAATTTAATCACACAACATTTTCCATAATTGAAAAGTTTTGTGTCACATAGCTATTTTTACACTTTAATCTTTTATTTGACTCAAGACTGACTAATACATGATTCAAGTGTTACTACCTTAAAATGACTCAGGATTAACTAATACATTTTCAGTTATTTTCATCTTGGAATGACTTAAGATTGACTAATACATTTTTCAAGTAATAGCACCTATATTTCTCTTCTTCATTTTCTAGATTATTTTATAAACCAGATTGATTAATTTGTGGATTTATAACCCATGCTTTAGATCTTTGGGATTCAAAAATTCATATATGTTGTTTTAGAATAATAAAACATATTAAAACTTGGTTTGATCTATGGATCTCTGGTTAGTCTAGCCCAGATTCAGGATTCAAACATAAACATGCACAAAACATGCACAAACATGCACAAGCAATTCAGGTCAAGCAAAATGCACATATCCAGGTTCATGAAGCATGTAATGATCATGTGAGTAATAGAGTTGTAAACTAATCTAAAGGTCATACAGATTTTTGATATTTAGATTGGAAATAGTGTTGAATATGATTTTAGAAAGATCTTTGCATATTTCTGGCTAAAAGCATATAGAGTGTGATGTTCTGGATTTTTAAACACTTAACAAAATTACTCTACAATCTTGTTTGAGTTTATATTGTTTGTCCCTATTTCTGACTTGCTACTTCAGTTTCATATTGAAGTCAGTTCCAGATTTTACCCATTTCCAATTCCTAAAATCCTTGTATACTTATGATTTTCAGGTTTTATGATATCATAATCCTACTCTTGTTCTAGACATGTCATAGGATTTAGTTGCATTTCGAATTAACTTACACTATGGTCTAGTTTGCTCCAGAAATCTGAAGACTATTGCCTCAAGCTTTTGCATGTACTTGTATCAATTACAAGACATGTACAAGCCTTACTGGTTAGCCAAGACCATGTTCAACCCACCCACTCAATGCTTTGGCACATATTTATTCAAAAACAACTTAATCTTTATAATTGAAATATAACAAGCATGCCAAGGAGAATATAACCACATATCAGATTATATGGTATGTTATCCTTCATTATAATCCTCTGGATTATTTCCAGAGTCTGCTACTTGAATCAACAACTCACAAGCACATATAATACTTAAGTTTTTTTTTTCTTTTACATGTTCTTTTTCAAGAAAACAAAGCAAGTATCAATCCTGGAAATACACAAAACAAAAGAGAGTTTGCCTAAATTATTTATTACAATCAAACTTCTACTTCTCTAAAGCATTCTAAGACCATCAAGTTCTTCAAACATCCATACAAGAAAGCTACTCAAGCATCTTTCCCTGCAGCAACACTTTGAACTGCCTCAATGAAAATGAGACACACCAAAGATTGCAAAGGCAACAAATAGGGTCAGAAAATATATTCTGGTGTGAGTGAAATCATAGTTTATAAATAAATTGTAATTACTAAACTCTGTGCAGAGACTCATATGTTTGATACTTATTTAGATTCATACTAAAATCTGAGTATATATATATACACACACATATAAGCTCATACTAACATACATGCACACAAGTGTTCATTCATCAACACAATTCAGTTACATGTACATATACTCCTATGGATTGACTCCCTTAATTCCATAGCTCAATTTCCCAATCCCCATTTATCATTTATTTGGTCTTAACTCTTGCCATTGAACACCATGTGTAACGACCCGGGCTTTTCGAACCCGAAAATTCCAGATAGTTAGAAGAAAAAGAGAGAGATAGAAGAAAGAAACAGAAAGAAGAAAGAAGAATAGAGAACACAACATCTCACATTCGCAGCGAATTAAATATAATAACAAATAATAGCATTTTATAAAAGAAAGATGTAATGGTTACTTTACATACAATTCATCAGAGTTACAGTCATTACAATAGACTGGACAGTTATATCAACCTGCCCCATACTACTATCAATACAACTCTCAAATACACAACGGAATACACTCTACACGTCTCTGCCATCCAGCTCGCCACCTGAACTCCAGAACGTCCTTTCCTGAAAATCTGTAATACTCGGTCTGACCCGAGCATTACATCAAAGTAACACCCGGGTCAGGCTGGAAACCAGCGTGAGTAAACCCATAATATGAAATACCAAGCTATATAACTTAAGTGAATTACCAGGGTAACTCGTACTTTTCTACGAGTTCTATTCTTGTTTAAGTCAATCATTTATCTCAAAACAATATCCCAGAATCGTTATCCAGTTTTAAATATCAATGATACTTAACTTATTTCATTCCAGCCTGTTTGCTTCCAAACTCATATTTATAAAGAATCGAAGTGGTTTTGGGTATTTACTAATACCCGACCCCGGTCTCTTCGAATTCAATGTCATCTCTAATCCAAGTTGTTAAGTTTTAAACAATACAATTCAAATCCAGGTTATCATACAGCAATTCAACTCAGATAGGTAACCTACATTATCACAGTTTATCCCATTATATCACAGCACATCTCAATCGCCCATCAGAGATAAAATCAATCCAAGTCATCCAATATTATTCAACCATCCATAACAAGATTTATTAGATATATAATTCCTAATTAATTTAATTAATTTCTAATTAAATTAATTACCAACTTTAATCATTTAGATTTCCTTAATCCTGCATACTCAACATTTATTAATTACAACCCAATTAATAAATCATTATTTAATCATCCATCTTAATTAATCATCCTTGATTAATTATTCTTTAATTACATTAAGTAATAACCTTTAATTACTCCATGGATTAATTAGCCTTAACCATTCACATTAGCTTTTAATTAATCTCCTTAATTTATTTATCTTAATTAATAATTCAATCAATCCTTTAATCATCAATTAATTACCTTTAATTACTTACATTAATTAATCTTAATTAATTAATTAACCTTTAATAAATCACATAAATTAATCAATCCTTAATTAATTATCCTTAAATTAATTACTTTAATTTATCAATTAACCTTAATCATGTAATTAACTTAACCTTTAATAAATTAATTAATTCACCTTTAATTAATCACATTGGTTATTCCTCCTTTAATTAATTACTTTAATTAATTAAACTTTATTTGTTAAGTAATTAACCTTTAATTATTATTTTAATTTAATTAATCTTAAATCATAAAAACCTTAATTAACTTTTTAAGGTAAACCATTTATCTTTTAATTAACTACCTAATTACATAAAAAATTTAAGTTTAAAATAACTTAAGAATTTAACTTAATATATTTAAGTTAAACGAATCGTATAACTTCTTAAATCGATTATTTAATAACATTTATCATATAAAGAAATAGATTTAAGAAATAGTTCAAACTAGATTCATTTTAAAATTTAAAACTTGCTTTTATAACATTGCTGAAAACTTCCTTGGGTTCAACCCAGTTCCAACCCGAGTCAACAATTATTTTCCCAGAGCTCAACTTCGAGTAACCCACATAATTCTTTTTCCCGAGACAATCAAACATAACTTCGAGTCGAACCCGAGAACCAACTCTTCTTCCCCGATCACCATATTTTCCAGATACACAATAATGAGTGTGCACGTGCACGATCGAGCCCATCGCTTCTGACCATCACTGCAACCTTCAGCAAGTCGCCGGCGATCCCCTTAAGCCTCACGACCACCCAGAAGTTTGATTCCGACTTCACATCGAAAACAAGAAGAACCGACCAAACCTGGAACAAACATAGTTCGTCAAACTCGCATCGCACCATCGCGTGACGACGCCAGAACCTACGCGACTCCGACCACAGTTGCTCCGATGACTCACGAAGCTTTTCCCCCCGGTCCGATCGCCTTTAATCCACCATCAACGATGCAGCAATCACAAAAGCTCAGCCGACCAAACTATGAATCGAACCCTAGTTCGACGTGGTTCGACCTCCACGTCCATCTATAAAGCCTCCTTCCATTTTTCCTATGACCACCAAGCTACCCGCTACCTCCAGCCTTGATCACAATGACAATCATTCCGCCGATTATCGGAATTTGATGATAACAAGAATTCCGTTCAACACGAGAATCCACACTATTTTCAAATCTATAAATCTTGATCTTATCATTAAAATTCCTCATTTTGTAACTCGAATCAGGTTATGAATTCAAAATAAGAATTTACGAACATCAATTTTTAAGTCTTTGATTTATTTTACTGTAATGTATTGTTTTTGAAAATTTCACTTAGTATTTCCACTTGCCCTTATTTTTAAAAATGAATTTACATTGTTGTGATCATCTTCCATTCTAAGATCTCAGTTTAATATTGATGACATAGGGAGAAATTGAATTTTAGAACTAAATTTGGAACCCTGTATTATGAACATAAGTAAATTTTCTTGTTTTCAGACATACATACTCATCACTGGCCTATATATATATATATACAGACACACCACATATTCACATCCATGCAACTCTTTGACTTCAGAAATTAACCACAACATTAATTCATAGATTCAAGGTTTTAAACTAAAGGTTTGCTCACAAAATTTGCGAATAGAGAACAAATTTTAAGCCTGCTATATAAACAGAGACATGCACATCCAAACCATCCATATTCACACATATGCAAGCATCATTTTCATCCATGGAAACAACATTTCTTTAATTGTTTATCACAGGCAACAATATATAAAACATATTTAGCTATAAAAGGTGAAGTTTACTCACCCGTGAAGATAAACAGAGAAGGTATAAACTGAGATGCTTGAAAATGCTATGATGATCTTTTTGAAAACTGAGTCTTTTGATCTCGAAGAATACTTGAATGCTGGAAGAAAATGTTTGATCTTTGAAAGTTTGAAACTGGAAACTTGTTTACTTGCTGATTTGATTTGAATTGTTGAGCTAATCTGATCCTGCTTAGTTCAGATTTGGATTGCTAAGGAGATTTTCTCTGATTTTGTTTTCCAAGTTTGAGATGAATTATAGCTTCAGGTTTTAGAAATGAATTCAAGTTTTGTTTCTCTGGTTTTGATTCTTTTTGGTTTACAGGCTTGTGAAGTTGTGAAAGAGAATTGATGAAGCCTGGTTTCTTCTTTTCTCTAATAACTTGTTATTAATTTTACTAATTTTTATCAATTGCCACTTGTATACACTAAGCTATACACTTGTAAATGCATGTTATATTTATTTTACAAATGTCATAACTATGAATTTTATGTTTATACCCTTGCCTCTAAATTATTTATAAATTATGTCTAAATCCCTACTTAATTTTTATTTATTTATATAGATTATTTATTTTATATTTACATATGTCTTGTGTACTTTAAATTTTATACTTATAGTTTTAAAAGATATTCACATATCAAAGCTTTCTATTTATTTACATATATACTAACTATATCTATTCCCAAGTATATAAAAGAAAAGTTTTTTTTTTTTTAAATCTTTAATTAAATCTCACCTTATATATTTACAAACCAACCTTACATTACATATAAATTTTAAAACATAACTTTCAATACAATATATATAAACCTATATATTATTATATTGGAAAATTATTCTTATTAACTTTAAAATATAGAGTTTTTAAAATCCAATTTATTTTTAAGATATTTATCAATTTGAATTTCAAATTCAAATTCAAACTCAATTTAGAATCAGCTCATAATAACACATATTTAATTTGCTCAACTTATAAATATAAATATTTATTTGATCAGATTCGTTTGTTCAATCTATAATTCAGTATTTCTATTAATTTACCCAATTATTATATCAATTAAAGATGTCCAGAAATCCGGGTTATCACATTCCTCCCCCCTTAAAATCTTTTCGTCCTCGAAAAGGAACGAAGACATAATTTTATTCAATAATTTAAAATCAGATAAATTATTCTTTGATCATTTTTTTTTAAACACTTTCAAAATCTATATAATATTACAAAAATAGTTTTTATAAAAATACTTTTATAACTCGATGTTTCAACAAGTCCATTCTCGTTCTCACAGAAATTCGGTCATACGTTGATCAGGCGTAAGACTGAAAATCTATAAGTACTTAGCAGACCCATTTTCAACACCCAGTGAAAATATTTGGAAAATACTTTATTTGAAAATATCGAAAACGTTTTTGAAAATAGAGGAAATATCTTTGGTGAGAATGCTCTGGAAATCATCACTCCCATCCATGGTCACAGTTACATCACGGGTTACGTTGCCATCGCAGCAAAAGTCCATGTAACTGATTACACCAAGGAACCCACGACAGATCGCAGTTACATCCAGGGTTACGTTGCCATCGCAGCAAAAGTCCATGTAACTGTTGGCTCTCAGCGGCACACACGATTTCGCTGTCAAAATGAAACTTCTCCCACATAGGTCGCAGTCTACCGATATAAAATCAAACGCAGACAGTTGGCTCTCAGCGGCACAAACGACTTTCGCTATGTTACCATAGTGTCACAGTCTACCGATATAAAATCAAACGTAGACAGTTGGCTCTCAGCGGCACACATGACTTTCGCTATGGTCTGCAGTAGATCGCAGTGACATTGAGTTAAATTGTTGTCACAGCATAACTCAAATGCCTCTGTGGGCACCAGCCCCTCGACTTTCGCTACACAAATAATCCTCAGGAACTAGTTTTGTCCGGACTCCTCACAGGATCAACTTTAGAATCCCCCCTTGGGGTTCAAGGCAGTACCACCCAGTGGCACTCCTGAGAAGTTCATTTCAAGGGAGCGCCTTTTTCCCCAGAGCTATACTCAAAACATTTTATACTATATACTTATAGTATCTTCAAATCATACCCTTTATGATTTATCAAAATCTCCTTTACACAAAATCGATTACCAAAAATCGATAATTCTCAAACTAGGCTTTCCAAAATCCAAAATTGATTTCTCAAAAATCAAAAGCCCTTTCCAAAATCCATAGGTTCCCAAAACCTTTTCCAAAATCATTCTCATAAGATCCTTTATATATATATAGATATAGATATATATATACTTTGAAATTCTTTGGATCATTTCAAACTTTGTATAAAACCTCTTTTATACTTCAAATATTTCAAAACCCTTTTCTTTTAGCAATAGATTCAACAAGGAAAGATTTATTCTAAATCAAATATTCACATTTGATAAATCTTTTATAAAGTTATTAACCATATTTCTTTTCAAAAACCATTTTACAATTCTTATCCACAAATCTTCAATAACAATTTCATTCAAATCCGTACGATGTACACATATCATCCGTACACAATATCAATCTGATCACTCAATCGATCACACAATTTCACTTCCGAACTAGTATCGTCCACCCGACTTCCTAGTGCGGACTCAGATCTGGTTTCTTGATCAGAAACCGTCATTCTCCTTGCATAGTCACAACTATGATAGAGAATATCCAGAACCAATCAAAAACCCATATCCAGGTTCGCCGTCGAAAATCGAGCGAAAAATCCCAACTCGGATCGATAATATTATCTCGAAATTCTGTGCTCGAATCTGGATCAAACCATTATGCGAACAGAATAATATACGTTCATCCTACGTATTTAACTTCATTGATTATTAGCCAAATCAATTCTCTTTTCTATTCAAATTTCCTTTAATTCCATTCACTTATTCTCAATTGCTTCCATTTCCAATTGAGTTATTACTTTAATTACAAACAGTTTGAACTCTGACCAATTTAAATTTAAAAATAGCTTGAAAAAGTTTAAAATAGATAAGTAGTTGAAAAATAGTTATTAGTTTGTAAAATAGCTGTAAAATAGTTAAGTAGGTATAAAATAGTTAGATAATTGCAAAATAGTTTTTAAAATAGTGATTAGATATAAGTAACTGAGAAATAGTAATTAGTTTATAAGACAGTTTCAAAATAGTTAAATAGTTCCAAAATAATTGCAAAATAAGTATAAGATAGTTTTAGGTTTAAAAAGAAAGATTGTATAATAAATAGTTTGAAAAAAAATAGGTTTATATTAAAACAATTTACTTTGAAAATAGTCCAAAGTCAAACCGTTCAATTCCCCATCAATTCAATTTAAATTTCTACTTCCATTTAAATTGACTCAATACTTCAATTTCCATTGAATTTAATTCAATCCTAATTCAAGTTGAATTAATCTTAGTTCCTTTCCAAATTCAAATCAAATTCCATTTGATTTTAAACATATTCACTTTAATTACAATTTCAAATTATTCAAACTAATTTCAAATTGAATCCACTTCAATTTCAAATCATTTCAATTTCTATGTGAATTAATCCCAATTTCCCATTTGAATTTGAACTCATTCAATCTTCAATTTTTATTTCAAATTAATTCAATTCAAACCCTCCATTTGAATTTTAAACTTATTCATCTTAAATCACAATTCCCATTTATTTAAATCAATTTCAGTTGAACTAATTCAATTTAAATCTCAATTTTAAACTATCTCGAATTATATAAATTCGAGTTAAATTTTAAATGTTGATTTAATCCTTTAAATCAAATTAACCTTTACTTTTAAATCAAATCAACCTTAATTTTTAATTTAACAACTTAAATCTTTAAACCATTTAATTCTGGATCCAAATTCCAAAATTCCATTTTAGGATTATCTTTACTTAACTTATTATAAAGTTCAAATAAGAATTTAAAAACAATTAAATTTCAGATTATAATTTATTATCCATTTTCAATTTCCAAATCTCAAACCCATTTGAGATCACTCATAACTCCCATTTTAATCAACCATTTAACTTCCCAAGTTAAATTTTAATTTCATCTTGAAATTTCTAATTCAAGTTGTTCATTCTAAACTCATTTAACTTTCCTTAAGTTAAATTCAATTTATCTTTACCCAAATTGAATTCCCATTCAAATTTTAAACTTCTTATTAAAAATCTTCCCACTTATAAGTTCAAAAACTTATCACTTTGGGTTTCATATCACATTCCAAGGAAAAACTCAACACTTAGAGTTTATTTCAAATCATCTTTGATATTATGTATATCCTCATTTATACATATTTATTTCTTTTACACACCAGGTTATACCTTAAATTTTTAAACCATCTTTGGTTTTTAATTAAAAACAGATTTCTTTAAAACAATATTTCAAGTTTTCTGGATTTAGATTTAAAATTTCACAATTTTAAATTATCTTCAATTCTAATTGGATTTTTTTTTTATTTCAGTTTGGATCCATTTCAAACTTATCTTCATTCAATTTAATTTGGTTGTATTACCATTACTACTTAATTCTCATTATCTTATTTAATTCCAATTAATTTAACAACCAATTTCTTTAATATATTTAATATTTAGAAAATTATTTCTATATATATCAAAAGATAAACTTATATAAAAACCATTTATTTTTAAAATCATTTTAAAACCTTTATATAAGAAATAACAAGTACGCTCTCATATATATATATATACACTCAACTCATTCTAGGGTACTATTGACCCTATCCTTAATGAGTAATCCCAACAGAGCCAAGGTTCTCGCTTAACCTCGCTCTGATACCAACTGTAACGACCCGGGCTTTTCGAACCCGAAAATTCCAGATAGTTAGAAGAAAAAGAGAGAGATAGAAGAAAGAAACAGAAAGAAGAAAGAAGAATAGAGAACACAACATCTCACATTCGCAGCGAATTAAATATAATAACAAATAATAGCATTTTATAAAAGAAAGATGTAATGGTTACTTTACATACAATTCATCAGAGTTACAGTCATTACAATAGACTGGACAGTTATATCAACCTGCCCCATACTACTATCAATACAACTCTCAAATACACAACGGAATACACTCTACACGTCTCTGCCATCCAGCTCGCCACCTGAACTCCAGAACGTCCTTTCCTGAAAATCTGTAATACTCGGTCTGACCCGAGCATTACATCAAAGTAACACCCGGGTCAGGCTGGAAACCAGCGTGAGTAAACCCATAATATGAAATACCAAGCTATATAACTTAAGTGAATTACCAGGGTAACTCGTACTTTTCTACGAGTTCTATTCTTGTTTAAGTCAATCATTTATCTCAAAACAATATCCCAGAATCGTTATCCAGTTTTAAATATCAATGATACTTAACTTATTTCATTCCAGCCTGTTTGCTTCCAAACTCATATTTATAAAGAATCGAAGTGGTTTTGGGTATTTACTAATACCCGACCCCGGTCTCTTCGAATTCAATGTCATCTCTAATCCAAGTTGTTAAGTTTTAAACAATACAATTCAAATCCAGGTTATCATACAGCAATTCAACTCAGATAGGTAACCTACATTATCACAGTTTATCCCATTATATCACAGCACATCTCAATCGCCCATCAGAGATAAAATCAATCCAAGTCATCCAATATTATTCAACCATCCATAACAAGATTTATTAGATATATAATTCCTAATTAATTTAATTAATTTCTAATTAAATTAATTACCAACTTTAATCATTTAGATTTCCTTAATCCTGCATACTCAACATTTATTAATTACAACCCAATTAATAAATCATTATTTAATCATCCATCTTAATTAATCATCCTTGATTAATTATTCTTTAATTACATTAAGTAATAACCTTTAATTACTCCATGGATTAATTAGCCTTAACCATTCACATTAGCTTTTAATTAATCTCCTTAATTTATTTATCTTAATTAATAATTCAATCAATCCTTTAATCATCAATTAATTACCTTTAATTACTTACATTAATTAATCTTAATTAATTAATTAACCTTTAATAAATCACATAAATTAATCAATCCTTAATTAATTATCCTTAAATTAATTACTTTAATTTATCAATTAACCTTAATCATGTAATTAACTTAACCTTTAATAAATTAATTAATTCACCTTTAATTAATCACATTGGTTATTCCTCCTTTAATTAATTACTTTAATTAATTAAACTTTATTTGTTAAGTAATTAACCTTTAATTATTATTTTAATTTAATTAATCTTAAATCATAAAAACCTTAATTAACTTTTTAAGGTAAACCATTTATCTTTTAATTAACTACCTAATTACATAAAAAATTTAAGTTTAAAATAACTTAAGAATTTAACTTAATATATTTAAGTTAAACGAATCGTATAACTTCTTAAATCGATTATTTAATAACATTTATCATATAAAGAAATAGATTTAAGAAATAGTTCAAACTAGATTCATTTTAAAATTTAAAACTTGCTTTTATAACATTGCTGAAAACTTCCTTGGGTTCAACCCAGTTCCAACCCGAGTCAACAATTATTTTCCCAGAGCTCAACTTCGAGTAACCCACATAATTCTTTTTCCCGAGACAATCAAACATAACTTCGAGTCGAACCCGAGAACCAACTCTTCTTCCCCGATCACCATATTTTCCAGATACACAATAATGAGTGTGCACGTGCACGATCGAGCCCATCGCTTCTGACCATCACTGCAACCTTCAGCAAGTCGCCGGCGATCCCCTTAAGCCTCACGACCACCCAGAAGTTTGATTCCGACTTCACATCGAAAACAAGAAGAACCGACCAAACCTGGAACAAACATAGTTCGTCAAACTCGCATCGCACCATCGCGTGACGACGCCAGAACCTACGCGACTCCGACCACAGTTGCTCCGATGACTCACGAAGCTTTTCCCCCCGGTCCGATCGCCTTTAATCCACCATCAACGATGCAGCAATCACAAAAGCTCAGCCGACCAAACTATGAATCGAACCCTAGTTCGACGTGGTTCGACCTCCACGTCCATCTATAAAGCCTCCTTCCATTTTTCCTATGACCACCAAGCTACCCGCTACCTCCAGCCTTGATCACAATGACAATCATTCCGCCGATTATCGGAATTTGATGATAACAAGAATTCCGTTCAACACGAGAATCCACACTATTTTCAAATCTATAAATCTTGATCTTATCATTAAAATTCCTCATTTTGTAACTCGAATCAGGTTATGAATTCAAAACAAGAATTTGCGAACATCAATTTTTAAGTCTTTGATTTATTTTACTGTAATGTATTGTTTTTGAAAATTTCACTTAGTATTTCCACTTGCCCTTATTTTTAAAAATGAATTTACATTGTTGTGATCATCTTCCATTCTAAGATCTCAGTTTAATATTGATGACATAGGGAGAAATTGAATTTTAGAACTAAATTTGGAACCCTGTATTATGAACATAAGTAAATTTTCTTGTTTTCAGACATACATACTCATCACTGGCCTATATATATATATATACAGACACACCACATATTCACATCCATGCAACTCTTTGACTTCAGAAATTAACCACAACATTAATTCATAGATTCAAGGTTTTAAACTAAAGGTTTGCTCACAAAATTTGCGAATAGAGAACAAATTTTAAGCCTGCTATATAAACAGAGACATGCACATCCAAACCATCCATATTCACACATATGCAAGCATCATTTTCATCCATGGAAACAACATTTCTTTAATTGTTTATCACAGGCAACAATATATAAAACATATTTAGCTATAAAAGGTGAAGTTTACTCACCCGTGAAGATAAACAGAGAAGGTATAAACTGAGATGCTTGAAAATGCTATGATGATCTTTTTGAAAACTGAGTCTTTTGATCTCGAAGAATACTTGAATGCTGGAAGAAAATGTTTGATCTTTGAAAGTTTGAAACTGGAAACTTGTTTACTTGCTGATTTGATTTGAATTGTTGAGCTAATCTGATCCTGCTTAGTTCAGATTTGGATTGCTAAGGAGATTTTCTCTGATTTTGTTTTCCAAGTTTGAGATGAATTATAGCTTCAGGTTTTAGAAATGAATTCAAGTTTTGTTTCTCTGGTTTTGATTCTTTTTGGTTTACAGGCTTGTGAAGTTGTGAAAGAGAATTGATGAAGCCTGGTTTCTTCTTTTCTCTAATAACTTGTTATTAATTTTACTAATTTTTATCAATTGCCACTTGTATACACTAAGCTATACACTTGTAAATGCATGTTATATTTATTTTACAAATGTCATAACTGTCACATCCCGTAATTTTCGACTTTCGAAAATTCGACATCGATACTCACTTTATCGACTGCCGAGAAATCGAACGCCGGAAACTCCAATAGTGAGGGTTTTTAGAAAAAGAAAAAGTAGAAGAAGAAGAAGATAGAAGAAAAAGAGAAGAAAGAAAGAAGCAGAACAACAGAAAACACATCAGAACAGAACA
The DNA here is from genome assembly GCA_030737815.1 of Allium fistulosum. NCBI lineage: Eukaryota > Viridiplantae > Streptophyta > Magnoliopsida > Asparagales > Amaryllidaceae > Allium > Allium fistulosum. The sequence goes on along the minus strand of CM060902.1, from coordinate 268,921,942 downwards.
ATATCAGAATCTCACATATCGCAGCGGAATAACATATAATAAATAATCACTAGTCTTTTTAAAACAAAGAACTATATCAGTTTATACATACATCAATCAGAGTCATATACAACAATGGACAGTTATATAAACTTGTCCTCATACAGAATACACAGCGGAATAAATATATCAGATACAAATACTACGTCTCGTCATCCATCTTATCTCCAAGCTCCAGAATATCCAGAATATCCTGAAAATCTAACTCTAGACTGCCCGTGTGGAAATTGGTGGGCACCCAGAGTTTAGAATGGAAACAATAAACTCCGAGTCAGTCATGGTGACTGGTGTGAGATCGTAAAACAGTTATTCTTTAAAAATAAACAACAGGATAATTTTAAAGTCAATTCGAAATGCTTTTGGAAAATGAAACTACCATAAGACCTCCCACCACACACACAATGCAAACGCAGAATTGGAGGAGATTTCTTCTTATGGTAGTCAAAGATGCTTACTACGCAAAATCAAATTCTTTTTGATATTATTATTAGTGCATAGTGTAGAAATTATTTCGAAAGTATAATATAAATCTTAGCCAACATACGACCAGTATCGTATGCCTACTATAGCTACCATCCAAACAGTGGGGCGCCACCATAAGTGAATGGCAGGTTCTACAACTAATACCGTACAAAGCTCGTATTGTTTCTTTGGATTTCCAACAAATGGTCAGGCTAAGGAACTTCCTATCCACGATGGGTACGTCCCTGGAATAGACGACCCGAGAACCTAACCGGATCTCTGCCAACACAAGGCCGGGTTACCTCTGCAAAAATAGGTAACTACTGACACGCGTATGCCATCCCCCGATCGTCACCGATCTTCCCGAGGATCCCCGATTCGCAACAAACCACATAGAAAAAAATAATGCAGTAACCACAGAGGTTAAGTATCTGGGCTCCATACCATGATACCACCTTTATCCAGAAGGAATGACATACACTAAGGGGCGCTACTCCCTAGAACCTTGCTGCATTCTTCCTGTTTCGACCATTTCCGGGGTGTGAGGCTCGACGAAGTCTCGTCCACAAAGCTACGCTTTCTCAAAAAGCCCTGCTTCGGGTCAAACAAAATGATCAACCTATGATCACAAAGATATAAGATCAAACAAATGATCATATCACAAATGATCAAACACTGACCATTTCACAGCAACACTCAGTATGCCACGTTACCAAGTTGGGATATATCGCTGATAAATTTCAACTACATAACCTCTGAGCTCGTACGTCTCAGAGAAGGGTGTTAAGCTAAAAGAATAAATTCTCCGCCACCAACAGAAATGTATTTGAAAGAAATCAGCTTTATATCTCAAATTGTAACGTCAGACACACAATCCATAAAAGTCTGTTCCGGGATCGAACAGAACCGAAGGCACTTCTCACGAAGCCCTTGCATTTCCGGATAATTTTCTAATCACGTCCGGACTTCCCGTCACTAAGGGTGATAAAACCTCTAAATCGAAGATCAGTCGATGTAGAGTAACTCGACGGTAATCCTTCCGTTTTCAAAAATATCCGGTCTTCAACACCGGTCTTCAAATGCGATTCATAACGACGTATCACATATTCGGAATGGGTTATACGACCCCATGGTCCTTTCCCGGTTAACCCGAATAGTGAGCGATTATTCAAAAATAAGTGTGGCATTCAAATTCATCAAATTCACAACAAATACCTATTTAAGGTAATTATCGATAGTCGGTTATTTAACTATCAATAAAGATGCGCGACATCATCAGATTCCAAATAATTTTTCCCAAATTATTTATCTTCAAAAATATCTTTATTAGATATAAATTTTCCACACTTCAAAAATAAATCAACGTTTATTTTTAAAACAAATTCCCATTCCATTTATAAATTCCATATTGAATTTATATTGCAAAATATCTTCTGATATACGATTTTCAAATCGATTTTCAATGTTCAATTTCAATTTATCTTTTACAAAGATAAATTCTCAAAACGTTCATTTCATTGGAAAAGCATTTCCATACTTATTTAAAAATAAGTGTTTCACAAATCTATTCATTTTCAACCCTTGAAAATATTCGATATACTTAAATCAAATTAAGTATATATTCATCCTTTAAGGAAAATATTCTTTTAACACATTTATTTGAGTCAAAACGAATGTTGCGTAAAACATCGTTACGACGACTCGAAATCACTAGTATAGGGATTCGGAATTTAGGTAGATATATAAATCCCAATACTATATAAAACATTTCCTTTCGGAAATCATTTACTATAACAACAGTGTTATAGTCCATCATCTCCTTATTTTCTCGAAAACGTCTATTTCAACAATAAATGTTGAAATCTATGATTTCGATATTTAACACGTTTTAAAACATCTTTTAAAACAATTACTTCATTTTATAATATCGTTTCTCCAGAACATATCCATTTTCCTTAAGAGTATATTCACTGTCCAAAATCGTGAATATAATTCACTTAACTAAATTTCAGCCATCTCTACACGTTTTATTTCAATAAAGATTCACTATTCAAAATCGCGAATATATCTTCTTTAAAAATCTTCTATATTAAATTTTTCAAACTCCATCGATTTTGAATTTATAAAACAACGTTTATAAATCCTATTTCTATATTTTTTTAACAACTTTGATTTATAAATCTTCTTTATTAACGATCCGATCAATATTCCATTTAAAAGCAGAAATCCAATTTATAAGTAAATTTTCTTATAATCATTCATTCTACAACTTCATTCTTTATAAATCTATAAATTTCATATCTTTACAATTTATAATTCTATACATTTCATATCTTCACATTTTATAATTATAAATTTCATATCTCTTATAAAACTTATTTTAAAATTCCAATAACTTTTATTGATAAATATCAATTTGATACATCTTTTTATATACATTGGTTTAAGAATTCAAAAATCTCAACTTAAACCATTTCATAAATTTCTTAACTCTTTATTTCAAAAATCACTTTTCGGTTAGATTTCACAAAGGTCTTGACTTTTATAACTTTAAAATTTGAACGTTTATTTATTTAAAATAAATCACTTCAAAAATTTAATAAAACGTATAATTTCGAAGATCACTTTAAAAGTCCTTTTAAATTAAAAGTCGTTATTCTTAAAACTTGAATCCGATGATGCTACAGCATCAAACAATCAATCACAACAATCAAATATCATATATCATCATATGATAACAGAATATATCACAATATCTGTAAATAAATAAATACAGTTGAGGAATCCAGTTGGATCCCTCCAACCTGTTTCCCTGCATCCAAAGATGTTAGCACAATACCAATTCCGCTCCAGTACGGAATTATCGCGGTATATAGGTTTTTATAAATCCGCTTACTAACGGCGCAATAGGGTCTCATCCGCTATACGAGGCGGGAAATCAATCAATCCAATATATACATATGCCAATATGTATATACTGCTATATATATAGATATATCCTATCATATCTAATAGCACATTCAAACAAAATCAATCAATAACTGCAAATCAAAATTTCCTTCGAGTGAGAAAATCTCACCTTAGCTTTTAATAGCAATCCGTTTCCAATCCGACTTGTTTTCTTGACTTATTTGACCTTGTATAAATAATTATAAAATTCTATTAATATTCGAATCAAATCGAACAGTTCAATTTCCATTTTGATAGATTGAATTAATAAATTAATAAATTTCCTTTTTAATAGAATTATTTAACAAGAAATTAAATTTAAAACTAATTTCTCCTTTAACAGATTACCTTTATATAAAACTTTCCAATGATATTATATATATAAAATTTGAAAACTGCTGATGTATACATACTTAATAAAAATCTAGCTGTTTAGATTAATTATTTTCCTGTCTATCTCTACTGTAAAATCGTAATAGTATTTATTATAAAACAGAAATTTATTTCACTGTTATTACTTTTTAATCTATATAAACTTTACTGTAATTTTCAAATAATGTTATGTCTATATATTCTTATTCTCAACTTCATTTTATACAAAATACTTTCTGTTTTTAAAACTATATACATATTTTCTGAAATGAAAATCTCTGTTTTAACTTTATATCTTCTGCTAATATAATTACTTATTATTTTTAAATTAAAACGGATATTTTCTTAACTGTTACAGATTATTTTCTACTTTGTTCAATTTCATACATATATATATAAATGTATAAATTGAAGACAATTGAAACTGCTACCTGCCATCGCGACCTACTTCGCCTACTTCAGATCGCCGCGACGTTGCCGAAACCAATCCCTACGTCACAGCAGCGACTTCCCTCTCTCGCGCGCACATCCCCATCAAATCTTGACTTCGCCTGCAACCCTAGCTGTTCCACCCTCATCGCCTCCCAGTCGCGAAACCCATAACTTCGACGCCGCAATCCAATCGCCATGGGTCTCGAGTCTGCCACCATCGCGATCCATGCTCGAACTCGCGACGAATCGCCTCACGAGACTCCACCTCTATCGCGAACAACTCCAGCCGCCTCTGTTCCTCTTCCACCCGAATCCCACCACACGCATGAGCCTTCCGACCACGAAGTGTCTCGAGCACAAAAACTCCATCACCAGCATCCCCTTTTCCTTGCGTTCTCCCATAGACGCGATTCGATCGCCGAGAGCCTCAACTCCACCCTAGTTCGAAAATCCCAATACTGTTCGAGACCATCGCCTGCCGACCTTAGTGTCGATGCCACCGCCGCCTCCCAATGCTCGAGTGCGAGCTCCTCTCGCGTGCGCGCTTGTCCAAATCGCGACGAGCACGAGCTCGATTTTTAATTTGAAATGGGGGAGGAATGAACTGATACTCTATTTGGGGGAAAGGAGGAAGAATGCTGTAACACTATCTCTGGCATTTAATCTCGAAGTGGGAAAAAAAAATATCGATCTCCCATTGCCTCTCAGCTACGAACGTGATTTAGCAGAGGATAACGTGTTTGCACGATCCTTTTCGTGATTGTAGGCGTGAGTTAAGGCGTGAGATAAGGGATGCTGTCCAAAGCTTAAGGAGTTGAGAACGAGAAATTTAAATTTCAACGCGTTAAATTGCCGTGTGCTCACATATCAACTCAGAAAATTATGAAAATTGAAATCCGGCAATAATACAACATTCCGGACCCAATGGAACTGGTTTCGTCGAATTCCGAGACTGTTTGGAAATTGACTATTTTATAAATATCGGTTCGAGTGATTATTTTCAAAACTGAACAAAACAGTTCGAAATTAAATTCTGAAGCTTCTATCATCTTCAGTATTAACAATACGAATTTTAAAAGCCTTTGAAATATTTTTCTTCGGCTTAAAATTGAATATTCAAGTTTTTATTCAACTTACAATAGATTAAATTTAATCATTTAATCACTAAATTCAAAGTTATATCTGGAATTCAAATTAAATCATCGTTCAAATATTTAAAATTAATTAAATATCCTCAATTTAATTTGGTCAAAATTCTGGGTCGTTACAAACTTCCCTCCTTAAAAGAATTTCGTCCTCGAAATTACAAGTTAGGGAAAAAGGTCCTTAGCTCGTCTACTATTTTTTCACAATCCAGATAGTTTTATCAATTTATCAAAACAAATCTTTCTATTAAAGATTCATTATTACTTCCACTAGCTTCCAATTTCAACTCTAAGTTTCAAACAACATTGTTTAACTTCTAAATTCAAATTCGAATTCAAATTTAAACTTTCACATTTCTCAAAAATTTTCTAACGCCCTAAATTTCCGAAAAATTTCGCCAGCGTCTCCTTTGCGCGGCTAATACGGCACGACTACAAAACGTCCCTACGGACTCTCAGATTTCAAAAAGAAAAAGAAAAAGCCAAGCGGCTAGACCAGAAATCATCAAAAACTCATATTATAATTCAAATACGTACCTTTTGTCGAGCAATTCAAATTATCTGTGAAATCAAATTCAATTTCCTTTATACCTGTATATCTACTAGCCATAATATCTAGTTATAACATCCAACTATTTTGCAAATTTTATTACAAAATTTCAATATATACTTCTTATATCCTCTTTAAATTCGCTATTGAAGTTACATATCCAATTCTCTTTATTCAAATTCGGTTTCAACATTCAGTTTCAATTTCGTTTACTACCAAATTCAGACAAGTTTAACATTTAGTTTTAATCTTATTCACGTACAATTGTGAATTCCATTCATTGAAAATTTATTTATACTTACTTGAATTTATCTTTAAATTCGAACCATCCCTTTTGATTTAGTTCACAATTCAAGTCTCAATTATTTATCTAATTCAACTTCATAATATTCATAGATATTTTCATATGGTATTCCAGAATCTTAACAACATTCTCAAAACCATTTTGAAAACAATTCAAATTTATCTTTTGAATTTTCTAAAACAAAAATCAAATTTTTTTCAAACACTTCCATTTAAAACAATTTTGCAGCAATTCCTCTTTTGGAAACCCGAAAATGAACACCAACGATGCCGCGGTCATCATCGAAGTTATTTTCCAGCGACCGAAAAGAGTTTAGAGCTTTTCATTCCTTCAAAACATTTTTCAAATACTTCTCTGGAATCCCGTTTCAAATTACAAATCACATTTATAATTTACATTCTCAAATTCATATGTGAATTTATTTCTTAACTTTGGAGTTATGATTTCAATTTCTTTATTCCATTTCAATGATGATAATTCACCATTATTACTTCCTAACATCCATGCATCCAAATACTATAGTACTTTTATAGAAAACATTTATTTTCTATACAAAAATAGTTTTGGGCAAAATTATCTCATTCACCCTATTCAAAACAATACTGTGCCGAATTGTTCTATTCAAGTGTTTAGAAACCCCTTCGATACAGTTTTGCAAGTCTGTGCCGACGAAGGTTCATATACCACTCAATAAACCAATCATCACAATATAAAACAATTTTATATTCAATAACAAATACGCGCTCATATCTATTATTACACTCAACTCATTCTAGAGTACTACTGACTCTATCTCTAATGAGTAACACCCAACAGAGCAGGGTTGTCGCTTAACCATATGCTCTGATACCACTTTGTCACATCCCGTAATTTTCGACTTTCGAAAATTCGACATCGATACTCACTTTATCGACTGCCGAGAAATCGAACGCCGGAAACTCCAATAGTGAGGGTTTTTAGAAAAAGAAAAAGTAGAAGAAGAAGAAGATAGAAGAAAAAGAGAAGAAAGAAAGAAGCAGAACAACAGAAAACACATCAGAACAGAACAATATCAGAATCTCACATATCGCAGCGGAATAACATATAATAAATAATCACTAGTCTTTTTAAAACAAAGAACTATATCAGTTTATACATACATCAATCAGAGTCATATACAACAATGGACAGTTATATAAACTTGTCCTCATACAGAATACACAGCGGAATAAATATATCAGATACAAATACTACGTCTCGTCATCCATCTTATCTCCAAGCTCTAGAATATCCAGAATATCCTGAAAATCTAACTCTAGACTGCCCGTGTGGAAATTGGTGGGCACCCAGAGTTTAGAATGGAAACAATAAACTCCGAGTCAGTCATGGTGACTGGTGTGAGATCGTAAAACAGTTATTCTTTAAAAATAAACAACAGGATAATTTTAAAGTCAATTCGAAATGCTTTTGGAAAATGAAACTACCATAAGACCTCCCACCACACACACAATGCAAACGCAGAATTGGAGGAGATTTCTTCTTATGGTAGTCAAAGATGCTTACTACGCAAAATCAAATTCTTTTTGATATTATTATTAGTGCATAGTGTAGAAATTATTTCGAAAGTATAATATAAATCTTAGCCAACATACGACCAGTATCGTATGCCTACTATAGCTACCATCCAAACAGTGGGGCGCCACCATAAGTGAATGGCAGGTTCTACAACTAATACCGTACAAAGCTCGTATTGTTTCTTTGGATTTCCAACAAATGGTCAGGCTAAGGAACTTCCTATCCACGATGGGTACGTCCCTGGAATAGACGACCCGAGAACCTAACCGGATCTCTGCCAACACAAGGCCGGGTTACCTCTGCAAAAATAGGTAACTACTGACACGCGTATGCCATCCCCCGATCGTCACCGATCTTCCCGAGGATCCTCGATTCGCAACAAACCACATAGAAAAAAATAATGCAGTAACCACAGAGGTTAAGTATCTGGGCTCCATACCATGATACCACCTTTATCCAGAAGGAATGACATACACTAAGGGGCGCTACTCCCTAGAACTGTGACGACCCGGAATTTTTGTATATTTGAAATGTGAATATTTAATTTATTTTAAATATCCGAAGGTTAAATTTTAACTTTAATTTCAAAAATACAGTATTTATTTGGATAATTAATTATTAAATTTAATTATCGGGATTGGGTAAAATATTGAATCTTGATTTTAAGCCTGTTAAAAATAGTTCAAAGGTTCAGAAAATTTATATTGTTAATACTGAAGATGATAGAACTTTTAAAATGGAATTTTAAAGAGTTTTGTTCAGTTTTAAAAATATATCGTTGAAATTGAATTTAAAAATAGCCGTCCGAGGCACAGTCTCGGAATTCGACGAAACCAGTTCCATTGGATTCGTAATAGATAGTTATTATCGGATTTCAATTTTTGTAGTATTTGGAGTTGATGTGGGAGCGTACGATATAGGAACGCGCAGGAATTTATATCGAAAATTTAAATTCAAATATAATATTTGAACAAAATCCTTATCTACATCCTTATTCTTTTCTTTTCCAAACCACTCTACAGTGTCTTCTGAAACATGGCACCTACTTTTTTCTAATCGCATACACGTGTTTCCTTCTTTTTATTTATTCCACGGAGAAGGATAAAGTTTAAAAATATGCCGAGTGTTTTAAAATAAATTCCATGGTCGCCTCCTTGTTCGATCAACTAGGGTTTCGAAAATCAACGCCTTCTAATTTATCATAGCTGCGAACTTGGCTATTCCATCAGCCATCGTTGGCTCGTCTTTGCTCCTACGCGATATTTTCTACTACTGATTTGAGGACCTGGTAGGCGCGAATTAGGCGGCGACGAGAGGAGAAGCGGAGTCGAGTAGATAACACGGTGGCAACTGCTGCTGTTCGAGAACGAAAACCCCAACTCGCGTTGTCGAGTCGAGCAGAGCAGGGCGATTGCGATGTCGATCGCAAGATAGACTCACGGCGACCTGGCGATCGCATCGCGATTGAAGCATGAGGGCGACGTTTCTTTCAAATCGATGATGGAAGGGGGGTTTCGCGTTCAAATTCGAGTTGGAGGCGTTTGTTCTCGCGTTCGACTGTGGGCTGGAGGGATTATGGTCGACCTCGGCGATAGTACTGGGATGGAGGTGTTGGTCAGGGCGAACTTTGGTGGCTCTGGGGTCGCTCTCGAGTTGAAGTGCGGTGGTTGTCTATAGTGAAGCTGCGAAGTGATGGAGGCTGAGAATCGAACGGTGGTTGGTGGCGTGCGGTTCTCGAGGCAGCGTGCTAAGGGTGGGCTGGTGTGTGGCGTTCTGGTCGATCGAGTTGAGGTACGAGATTTATTCTTTCGATTTAATAACCTTATATATGCATTTACTAGAAAGAAATTTAACAGTAAAGAAAAGTATTAGTTAGGAAGTTTACTTGTTTGTTTAAATAAAGAATTAGTTAAATTTAGTTTTAAATTGGAAATCAATTTATTTAACTTATGAATTTTTGGTAACTAGAAAATACTTGTTAAAAGAGATTTGCCAAAACTTTAAAGGTATTTATTTACAATAAAAATAAATTACGGATAAATTAAATTATCAATTGGAATTTAATTAGTCAATTTATTCAGATATTAATAAATTCATATAATGTTTGTATAAGGTCTGGAATTGTGGAGTGACAAGTCAGTTTGGATCGAATTCGCAAACGGAAATTAAGGTGAGTTAATCTCACTCAGTTGAATTTTATTTTAAATTTAAATGGTTAAATTTAAATAATTGATTGGATGATTGCATTGATTGAATATGCTATATTATATATATAGTAGTATATAGCAATATATACATATTGGCATATGTATATATTTGAGTTGTTGATATTCCCGCATTTATATAGCGGATGAGACCCTATGCGCCGCATAATAGCGGATGATTTTTATATAAATCCCATATACCGCGATATTCCACCTCGAAGTGGAATTGGTATTGTGCTAACGTCTGTGGATGCAGGGAAACAGGTTGGAGGGATCCAACTGGATTCCTCCAAATTATTTAGATTATTTGATATTCTGTTCTATGAATATTGATATCCTGTGATGATTTTATTTATGATTGAAATATTGGATGATATGGTTGGATTGAATATTTCAATAAAAGGGGTTATCAAAATATATTGAATTGGATTTTGAAAGAAATAAAAGAGTAAAATTTAAGTAAATAATTCAAGTGAATTGGAATAAGGGAATTTCGAAATAACAAGGGAAATATTAACTTTAAACTAAAGTGATATTAAATTTAAAGAATAAAGGATTTATTTTGAATGTAAGGATTAAATTTAATTAAAGGCTAAAGAAGGAATTTTGGAAGTTTAAAATTTGTATTTTCAGTTAAAAGGGGTTTTAACTCAAATAAAGGAATAAATCTAAAAGTTAATGTATTTTGAAATAAATGAAGTAGTAAAGGAAATTTATTTCAAAGTAAAGTAAAGTAAATTGGAAAATCAATTGGAAATTGATTTAGTTGTTTAAAATTGGAATTTTAAAAGAGAAGTGAGATTTTGGAGATATGAACTGGGTTTATAAAGTAAAATAAAATATAGTGGATATTTGAATATAAATTCAAGATGGGAATTTATAAAAGGAATATGAATTGGTTTAAAAATAAATGTTGATTTATTATTAAAAGATGTGAAGAGAAGTGTATTTATCTGGATAGCCAAGTATGTTTTTCCAAAGCAATTTTAAATATAAGTTAAAAGTTTTAATATGGTTTAAAAAGCATATTTTAGAGAATCTATTATTTCTAAATGTTAAACCTAAAGTAGTATTTTCAAAGATCTATTATTGTAATAATTATATAAAAGTGATTTGGTATTATATTTTAAAAAGAGAAATTTAGTTTATATTTGTAAAGTGGTTTCATTTTAAATATTTCTTAAGTATATATTTTGTTAAGGTATTAAAGTAGTTTTTAAATTTCAATATTATTAAGTATATTTATAGTAAAGTGTTTTAAGATTATTTTAAAATCTAAGTGTTTTGTACTTGGTGTTTCAGAGGAAATAAATATTTGGAAATGTATTCCGTAAGCGGAAACTATTTTGAAATTGTTTTCAAATGAGTTTTGAAAATTCGGAATTATATCTTGGAAAGATATTTGGACAAATAAATAATGTGGGAAATTATTTAATTGTGTGATGGTTGCTTGTGGATGTTAATTGATAGTTAAATAACCGACTATCAATATTGGCCAATGCGCTGATCGTTTCGAAGAGACCGGGATCGAGTTTCCGTATACCGGGATTCTAGGTCTGGAGACTCGAATACCACTTCGATCCGGTTTGTACGTTTCGTGTAACGATTTCGGAGTCGAAGATGGAGCTATGAAATGCAAGGGCTAGTCGCTACTAATCCTGAGGATATTTCCAAAATGGATGTAGTAGGAGTAGTGCCTTCGGTTCCGTTCAAACCCAGGACGGACTGGTATGGACGAATGCTTGCGAAACATCGTCAGCGGACGATGGGCATTCTAAGGGATATGTTCTCTAAAAGGTATCGTTTAGCCTCGAACCTCATCAACCGGGAATGACTGAAAATCAGGGGTTATGCAGCAAGGCTTCGTGGGTAGCTCCCACTGGAGGGTAAGGTCATCCCTGTCTAGATGTCCCTTTTTATTTCGGCTTAGTGGTGCGGTTGCTGATCCCAACCGTGGGGTGATTTTATTCGGGATCATCCAGTAAGGGATGGTTCCGGCCTTGTGTTGCAGGGGAGCGGGCGTACTCCTCGGTACTGTGATCTAGGCCACGTACTGTGACAGGTGGTACCCTAGTGCCTAGTCATTCGTTGGAAATCCATTCTCCCTACGTGCCTGTACGGTTTTGATTGTGCCCAACTATTGCTGAAACGTGAGATGCAAGCATTTCAGCTAGATTCTAGTTTACTTTCTGTAGACACTATTATAATATCAGAGGTTTTTGATATAAAGTGTTTAGCTATCGTAAGGTAAAAACCCGACATGTTTATTTGTGGCGTGGTCTTACGAGATGCTTTTGTTTTCAAAGGATTTTGAAACTTTAATAATCAATTTGAGTGTGATTTTCTCACGCTGGTTTTCCAGACTGACTCGGGTATTGTTTTATATGATGCTCGGGTCAGACCGAGTATTATAGGTTACAGGATATGATGATGTGGAGCTCAGAAGACGAGCTGGGTGACGATACGTACTCTCGTACTTGCTATTATTTTTCCGCTGTGTATTCAGTTGTATGATATTGATGTGATGTACTCTGATGATGTATTTAGATGTATATATATATACAGATACAGTTTGATTTGTGTAAAGACCTGTTGATATATATTATATTTTATTCCGCTGCGTATGTGAGATTCTGCTGTTGTTTTCTATTTTTCTTCTTCTACCTCTTCTTCTTAACTAAATGGTCCGGTTTTTCGTGTTAGAAAAACTCGGGTTGTTACAGTGGTATCAGAGCTTAGGCTGGCGATAACCTTGGCTCTGTTGGGAATTTTGAGAGTACTAATAGATATGAGCGCGTATTTGTTAGTGGATATAAAAAATGGTTTTATATTGTGTTGGTTGATTTATTGAGTGGCATATGAACCTTCGTCGGCACAGTCTGGACAACTGTATCGAAGGGGTTTCTAAACACTTGAATAGAACAGTTCGACACAATATTGTTTTAAATAGGGTGAATGAAATAATTTTGCCCAAATTATTTTTATATATAAAAGGATAACTTTTGTAAATTATATATTTGGTTGCTTGGTTGTTAGAAAGTGATGATATTAAATTATTATCATCATTGTGTAAAAATTGAATCAGAAATTGGAAAAAATATAACCAAAGATGAAAGAATAAATTTATATAACAAAATGGAATTTGAAATATAGATTAAATGAAATTTATAAATTGAGATAAACTTTATATACAAATGTGAATTACAAATGTGATTTATAATCAAATGAGATTAATTCATAAACAAATGGAATTTGTAAATGTAAATGGTAAAAGTGACTTATAACTTGAAATAAAATGTGATGGAATTCCAGAGTAATGTTTAGATATAAAATTGGATGGATTTTGAATTTGAAGTTTTGGGAAAGGTTTAAATTCCTTTGGATTTAAAAATAGTTTCAAATGTTTTGGGGAGATAATGGTGATATTATTTCATGAATATTTTTGAAATTGAATTGAAATCTGGTGGGATTTGGGATTTAAAAATGTTTGAAATGTTTCAAAGTGCTAAGAGCATTAAATTCTCTTTCGGTCACTGGAAAATAATTCCGATGATGATCGCGACATCATCGGTGTTCATTTTCGAGTTTCCAAAAGAGGAATTGCTACCTGGATGTTTTGGGCTGGTGTTTGTTTGCAAAACTGAGTTTGGTTTTGAAATTGAAAAGGGTTTGGATATAGTTGATTTCAAAAATGATTTTGAAATTTTGGAAAATTGTTTAAAACTCTGGAATCTTATTTAAAGTTGTGTATGGAATAATAAAAATATTTATTGGCTAAATAAAATGTATAATTCTAAGTTAAAAGATAAAATGTGAATAAAATTTATTTTAAATAGATGGAAGTATGGATGTAAATGAGTTTGTGACTTATAAAATTCAGAAATGAAATTAATAATAGAATTTGAAGGTGAAGCTTGAGTTGTTAATAGAAATTCAACTTGAGACTAGAAGTGAAAAATATGAATTGAAAACCGTAGGGAATTGAATTAAAATAAAATGATTTGGGATGCAAATAAACTTTGTTCGAGTATGTATAAATTAAATATGAGTTTGGATAGTATGATTAATTGAATTAATGTGGTAATGAGTTTAATTATAATTGAATGGAAGTATAAAAAAAATATAAGTGTGTGGTTTATCAGAAATGGGAAGGTGGGAAAGAAGATTTGTTAGTATGTTGGAAAATCCAAACTTGAGATATAAAATAAATTTGAATTCAAGTAAACCAAGTAAAGTGGTTTAGAGATAAAAATAATAATTAAATATTGGGTATAAGATTTGAATAAACAAATTAAATGAAAATGAGCTTAAGTGTTAACTTAAGTGGATTATGAAATAGCTTTGAATAGAACCTGTTGGATAATCAAAGGAGAATGAATGGACTGTGAACAAATAAAAAGGGTTTGAATGAAACTAGTGGGTTAATGAATTTAATATTGAATGGTAAACTAAAGAGAATAGAAATAAAATTGTAATGGTTGCAAATGAATTAAAATGGCATTGTTATTAATAAAACAAATTCAATAATAGATGGTGAATGAATTTAAAATAGAACTTGAATGTATTGGAAGGAGAATATGTTAAATTGGAGTATAATTAATATAATATGAATCGGAATAGTTATAAAATGAAGTGATTATTTAATTGAATGGGAATTGACAAATTTGCATAGAAAATAGGTCGTTCAATGTGAACGGAAGAAAATAAAATTCTATGAATTGATAAAAGTAAATAAATTGATTTTGGATCATTTAAAATGAATATGGGTTTGTTTGGGGTAAAGGTGAATGTAGTATAAGCAATTGTGTTGTAAACATTCAAAATGAATAAAGTGAATCTGAATTGGTTATAAGCAATTAAAATTTATGTTGAAACATTGAAATTAAGGTTGAGACCTTATAAGTTGCTCGTGGAAATTGGTTATGTGCATTGCTTACAAAATTCATGTGTTAGCTATTATAAATAAGTGAAATGTTAATAAATTGCATATATTTGTCACTTACATATTTGAATTGAGTAAGTACAGGTTCAGAGAGGCCGTTAAGCTGGGTCGGGTTATGCATTTGCTAATATAAATAACCGCTTTACTTAAAAATTTCTATAATAAGGTACGCTTACGCGAAAATTCAAAATAGGAAATATGAACTGCATGTATTGATATATATTGTGATTTCCGGCCTGAGGCCGATGTATATATATATTTGTGCATCCTGCGATATCGCAGAAGTCCCTCCGTACAAGGGAGACTCTGCCAAAATTTTCCGTAAATTTTGGGAGTTAGAATTTTTTTTAAAAATTTTATTAACGACAAATATGATTTAAATTTGCTAAGCAAATGAAATTGAAACTGGATATAGAAATCTGATTCAAATGTGAATGTAAAGTGAAGTGAAATCGAAGGAATTAAAGAAAGAAAAGTTCACAAATGAATTTATAATTGGGATTTAAATTAATTAGTAAGTGTAACTGATTGAATATTCCAAGTGGAAGATAAATTGAATTCAAGTGGAACTGTAAGGACAAAAGTAAATAGAAATGGATATGAACTTCAATAATGAAGTGAAAATAAGTATAAGCAGTATGTAAAATATTTATATTGAACTTAAGAAGTACAGTGAGATTCTTAAGTAATTTGGTATTGAGAAATTATTCGTAGTGAATAATTGAATAGAAAATTTAATATAAATAAGTGAGATAAGTGAGGATAAGCGAATAAAAATCAAAATGAATGTGAATAAAAGAGAATTGATATAATTGGTAATCAATTGGAATTTATACGTAAGATGTACGTATATTATTTTATTCGCATAGCTATTTGGTCCAGATGTCGAACACAGAATTTCGAGATAGTTTTATCGATCCGAATCAGGATTTTTCACTCGATTTTCAACGGCAAACCTGGATATGGATTGTTGATTGATTCTGGAAATTCTCTATCATAGTTGGTGGCTATGCAAGGAGAATGACGGTTTCTGATCAAGAAACCAGATCTGAGTCCGCACTAGGAAGTCGGGTGGACGATACTAGTTCGGAAGTGAAATTGTGTGATCGATTGAGCGATCGAATGTGATATTGCGTACGGATGATATATGTGCATCGTACGGGCTTAAGTAAAGCAAATATTGAAAATTTGTAAAGAAAAATATATAATGACTTTGGGATTGTGATTGAATATTATTGCTTAGTAGGATATACAGGTGTATAAAAGCAATGGATAAATTGGGATTTTTGATTTAGAAGATAAAATTTAATGGCCCGACAAAAAGGTATGTATTTAAATTTCTATATGAAATTTGATTGGGTTTTGGGTCCAGCCACTTGGCCTTTTGTTTTCTTTTTGAGATTGGGAGGCCGTAGAGCCATTTTGTAGTTGTACCGAGCTAGCCGCGCAAAGGAGACGCTGGCGAAATTTTTCGGAAATTTAGGGAGTTAGAAAATTTTTGAGAAATTTTTGATAATTCAAAAATTTGAATTCAAATTTAAATTTGAATGGATAAGTAGGTAGTATGGGTTGAACTTATGAATAAGTTTGGAAAGTTAAAGATGATTAGTGTATCATTAATAAAAGATTGTTATGGAAAGTTGTTAAAACTATTTGGATTGGGAAAAAGAACGGGTATCGAATCATTTCTCTTAACTGGTAATTTCGGGGACGAAATTCTTTTAAGGGGGGAGGAATGTGACGACCCGGAATTTTTGTATATTTGAAATGTGAATATTTAATTTATTTTAAATATCCGAAGGTTAAATTTTAACTTTAATTTCAAAAATACAGTATTTATTTGGATAATTAATTATTAAATTTAATTATCGGGATTGGGTAAAATATTGAATCTTGATTTTAAGCCTGTTAAAAATAGTTCAAAGGTTCAGAAAATTTATATTGTTAATACTGAAGATGATAGAACTTTTAAAATGGAATTTTAAAGAGTTTTGTTCAGTTTTAAAAATATATCGTTGAAATTGAATTTAAAAATAGCCGTCCGAGGCACAGTCTCGGAATTCGACGAAACCAGTTCCATTGGATTCGTAATAGATAGTTATTATCGGATTTCAATTTTTGTAGTATTTGGAGTTGATGTGGGAGCGTACGATATAGGAACGCGCAGGAATTTATATCGAAAATTTAAATTCAAATATAATATTTGAACAAAATCCTTATCTACATCCTTATTCTTTTCTTTTCCAAACCACTCTACAGTGTCTTCTGAAACATGGCACCTACTTTTTTCTAATCGCATACACGTGTTTCCTTCTTTTTATTTATTCCACGGAGAAGGATAAAGTTTAAAAATATGCCGAGTGTTTTAAAATAAATTCCATGGTCGCCTCCTTGTTCGATCAACTAGGGTTTCGAAAATCAACGCCTTCTAATTTATCATAGCTGCGAACTTGGCTATTCCATCAGCCATCGTTGGCTCGTCTTTGCTCCTACGCGATATTTTCTACTACTGATTTGAGGACCTGGTAGGCGCGAATTAGGCGGCGACGAGAGGAGAAGCGGAGTCGAGTAGATAACACGGTGGCAACTGCTGCTGTTCGAGAACGAAAACCCCAACTCGCGTTGTCGAGTCGAGCAGAGCAGGGCGATTGCGATGTCGATCGCAAGATAGACTCACGGCGACCTGGCGATCGCATCGCGATTGAAGCATGAGGGCGACGTTTCTTTCAAATCGATGATGGAAGGGGGGTTTCGCGTTCAAATTCGAGTTGGAGGCGTTTGTTCTCGCGTTCGACTGTGGGCTGGAGGGATTATGGTCGACCTCGGCGATAGTACTGGGATGGAGGTGTTGGTCAGGGCGAACTTTGGTGGCTCTGGGGTCGCTCTCGAGTTGAAGTGCGGTGGTTGTCTATAGTGAAGCTGCGAAGTGATGGAGGCTGAGAATCGAACGGTGGTTGGTGGCGTGCGGTTCTCGAGGCAGCGTGCTAAGGGTGGGCTGGTGTGTGGCGTTCTGGTCGATCGAGTTGAGGTACGAGATTTATTCTTTCGATTTAATAACCTTATATATGCATTTACCAGAAAGAAATTTAACAGTAAAGAAAAGTATTAGTTAGGAAGTTTACTTGTTTGTTTAAATAAAGAATTAGTTAAATTTAGTTTTAAATTGGAAATCAATTTATTTAACTTATGAATTTTTGGTAACTAGAAAATACTTGTTAAAAGAGATTTGCCAAAACTTTAAAGGTATTTATTTACAATAAAAATAAATTACGGATAAATTAAATTATCAATTGGAATTTAATTAGTCAATTTATTCAGATATTAATAAATTCATATAATGTTTGTATAAGGTCTGGAATTGTGGAGTGACAAGTCAGTTTGGATCGAATTCGCAAACGGAAATTAAGGTGAGTTAATCTCACTCAGTTGAATTTTATTTTAAATTTAAATGGTTAAATTTAAATAATTGATTGGATGATTGCATTGATTGAATATGCTATATTATATATATAGTAGTATATAGCAATATATACATATTGGCATATGTATATATTTGAGTTGTTGATATTCCCGCATTTATATAGCGGATGAGACCCTATGCGCCGCATAATAGCGGATGATTTTTATATAAATCCCATATACCGCGATATTCCACCTCGAAGTGGAATTGGTATTGTGCTAACGTCTGTGGATGCAGGGAAACAGGTTGGAGGGATCCAACTGGATTCCTCAAAATTATTTAGATTATTTGATATTCTGTTCTATGAATATTGATATCCTGTGATGATTTTATTTATGATTGAAATATTGGATGATATGGTTGGATTGAATATTTCAATAAAAGGGGTTATCAAAATATATTGAATTGGATTTTGAAAGAAATAAAAGAGTAAAATTTAAGTAAATAATTCAAGTGAATTGGAATAAGGGAATTTCGAAATAACAAGGGAAATATTAACTTTAAACTAAAGTGATATTAAATTTAAAGAATAAAGGATTTATTTTGAATGTAAGGATTAAATTTAATTAAAGGCTAAAGAAGGAATTTTGGAAGTTTAAAATTTGTATTTTCAGTTAAAAGGGGTTTTAACTCAAATAAAGGAATAAATCTAAAAGTTAATGTATTTTGAAATAAATGAAGTAGTAAAGGAAATTTATTTCAAAGTAAAGTAAAGTAAATTGGAAAATCAATTGGAAATTGATTTAGTTGTTTAAAATTGGAATTTTAAAAGAGAAGTGAGATTTTGGAGATATGAACTGGGTTTATAAAGTAAAATAAAATATAGTGGATATTTGAATATAAATTCAAGATGGGAATTTATAAAAGGAATATGAATTGGTTTAAAAATAAATGTTGATTTATTATTAAAAGATGTGAAGAGAAGTGTATTTATCTGGATAGCCAAGTATGTTTTTCCAAAGCAATTTTAAATATAAGTTAAAAGTTTTAATATGGTTTAAAAAGCATATTTTAGAGAATCTATTATTTCTAAATGTTAAACCTAAAGTAGTATTTTCAAAGATCTATTATTGTAATAATTATATAAAAGTGATTTGGTATTATATTTTAAAAAGAGAAATTTAGTTTATATTTGTAAAGTGGTTTCATTTTAAATATTTCTTAAGTATATATTTTGTTAAGGTATTAAAGTAGTTTTTAAATTTCAATATTATTAAGTATATTTATAGTAAAGTGTTTTAAGATTATTTTAAAATCTAAGTGTTTTGTACTTGGTGTTTCAGAGGAAATAAATATTTGGAAATGTATTCCGTAAGCGGAAACTATTTTGAAATTGTTTTCAAATGAGTTTTGAAAATTCGGAATTATATCTTGGAAAGATATTTGGACAAATAAATAATGTGGGAAATTATTTAATTGTGTGATGGTTGCTTGTGGATGTTAATTGATAGTTAAATAACCGACTATCAATATTGGCCAATGCGCTGATCGTTTCGAAGAGACCGGGATCGAGTTTCCGTATACCGGGATTCTAGGTCTGGAGACTCGAATACCACTTCGATCCGGTTTGTACGTTTCATGTAACGATTTCGGAGTCGAAGATGGAGCTATGAAATGCAAGGGCTAGTCGCTACTAATCCTGAGGATATTTCCAAAATGGATGTAGTAGGAGTAGTGCCTTCGGTTCCGTTCAAACCCAGGACGGACTGGTATGGACGAATGCTTGCGAAACATCGTCAGCGGACGATGGGCATTCTAAGGGATATGTTCTCTAAAAGGTATCGTTTAGCCTCGAACCTCATCAACCGGGAATGACTGAAAATCAGGGGTTATGCAGCAAGGCTTCGTGGGTAGCTCCCACTGGAGGGTAAGGTCATCCCTGTCTAGATGTCCCTTTTTATTTCGGCTTAGTGGTGCGGTTGCTGATCCCAACCGTGGGGTGATTTTATTCGGGATCATCCAGTAAGGGATGGTTCCGGCCTTGTGTTGCAGGGGAGCGGGCGTACTCCTCGGTACTGTGATCTAGGCCACGTACTGTGACAGGTGGTACCCTAGTGCCTAGTCATTCGTTGGAAATCCATTCTCCCTACGTGCCTGTACGGTTTTGATTGTGCCCAACTATTGCTGAAACGTGAGATGCAAGCATTTCAGCTAGATTCTAGTTTACTTTCTGTAGACACTATTATAATATCAGAGGTTTTTGATATAAAGTGTTTAGCTATCGTAAGGTAAAAACCCGACATGTTTATTTGTGGCGTGGTCTTACGAGATGCTTTTGTTTTCAAAGGATTTTGAAACTTTAATAATCAATTTGAGTGTGATTTTCTCACGCTGGTTTTCCAGACTGACTCGGGTATTGTTTTATATGATGCTCGGGTCAGACCGAGTATTATAGGTTACAGGATATGATGATGTGGAGCTCAGAAGACGAGCTGGGTGACGATACGTACTCTCGTACTTGCTATTATTTTTCCGCTGTGTATTCAGTTGTATGATATTGATGTGATGTACTCTGATGATGTATTTAGATGTATATATATATATACAGATACAGTTTGATTTGTGTAAAGACCTGTTGATATATATTATATTTTATTCCGCTGCGTATGTGAGATTCTGCTGTTGTTTTCTATTTTTCTTCTTCTACCTCTTCTTCTTAACTAAATGGTCCGGTTTTTCGTGTTAGAAAAACTCGGGTTGTTACAAGAACCTTGCTGCATTCTTCCTGTTTCGACCATTTCCGGGGTGTGAGGCTCGACGAAGTCTCGTCCACAAAGCTACGCTTTCTCAAAAAGCCCTGCTTCGGGTCAAACAAAATGATCAACCTATGATCACAAAGATATAAGATCAAACAAATGATCATATCACAAATGATCAAACACTGACCATTTCACAGCAACACTCAGTATGCCACGTTACCAAGTTGGGATATATCGCTGATAAATTTCAACTACATAACCTCTGAGCTCGTACGTCTCAGAGAAGGGTGTTAAGCTAAAAGAATAAATTCTCCGCCACCAACAGAAATGTATTTGAAAGAAATCAGCTTTATATCTCAAATTGTAACGTCAGACACACAATCCATAAAAGTCTGTTCCGGGATCGAACAGAACCGAAGGCACTTCTCACGAAGCCCTTGCATTTCCGGATAATTTTCTAATCACGTCCGGACTTCCCGTCACTAAGGGTGATAAAACCTCTAAATCGAAGATCAGTCGATGTAGAGTAACTCGACGGTAATCCTTCCGTTTTCAAAAATATCCGGTCTTCAACACCGGTCTTCAAATGCGATTCATAACGACGTATCACATATTCGGAATGGGTTATACGACCCCATGGTCCTTTCCCGGTTAACCCGAATAGTGAGCGATTATTCAAAAATAAGTGTGGCATTCAAATTCATCAAATTCACAACAAATACCTATTTAAGGTAATTATCGATAGTCGGTTATTTAACTATCAATAAAGATGCGCGACATCATCAGATTCCAAATAATTTTTCCCAAATTATTTATCTTCAAAAATATCTTTATTAGATATAAATTTTCCACACTTCAAAAATAAATCAACGTTTATTTTTAAAACAAATTCCCATTCCATTTATAAATTCCATATTGAATTTATATTGCAAAATATCTTCTGATATACGATTTTCAAATCGATTTTCAATGTTCAATTTCAATTTATCTTTTATAAAGATAAATTCTCAAAACGTTCATTTCATTGGAAAAGCATTTCCATACTTATTTAAAAATAAGTGTTTCACAAATCTATTCATTTTCAACCCTTGAAAATATTCGATATACTTAAATCAAATTAAGTATATATTCATCCTTTAAGGAAAATATTCTTTTAACACATTTATTTGAGTCAAAACGAATGTTGCGTAAAACATCGTTACGACGACTCGAAATCACTAGTATAGGGATTCGGAATTTAGGTAGATATATAAATCCCAATACTATATAAAACATTTCCTTTCGGAAATCATTTACTATAACAACAGTGTTATAGTCCATCATCTCCTTATTTTCTCGAAAACGTCTATTTCAACAATAAATGTTGAAATCTATGATTTCGATATTTAACACGTTTTAAAACATCTTTTAAAACAATTACTTCATTTTATAATATCGTTTCTCCAGAACATATCCATTTTCCTTAAGAGTATATTCACTGTCCAAAATCGTGAATATAATTCACTTAACTAAATTTCAGCCATCTCTACACGTTTTATTTCAATAAAGATTCACTATTCAAAATCGCGAATATATCTTCTTTAAAAATCTTCTATATTAAATTTTTCAAACTCCATCGATTTTGAATTTATAAAACAACGTTTATAAATCCTATTTCTATATTTTTTTAACAACTTTGATTTATAAATCTTCTTTATTAACGATCCGATCAATATTCCATTTAAAAGCAGAAATCCAATTTATAAGTAAATTTTCTTATAATCATTCATTCTACAACTTCATTCTTTATAAATCTATAAATTTCATATCTTTACAATTTATAATTCTATACATTTCATATCTTCACATTTTATAATTATAAATTTCATATCTCTTATAAAACTTATTTTAAAATTCCAATAACTTTTATTGATAAATATCAATTTGATACATCTTTTTATATACATTGGTTTAAGAATTCAAAAATCTCAACTTAAACCATTTCATAAATTTCTTAACTCTTTATTTCAAAAATCACTTTTCGGTTAGATTTCACAAAGGTCTTGACTTTTATAACTTTAAAATTTGAACGTTTATTTATTTAAAATAAATCACTTCAAAAATTTAATAAAACGTATAATTTCGAAGATCACTTTAAAAGTCCTTTTAAATTAAAAGTCGTTATTCTTAAAACTTGAATCCGATGATGCTACAGCATCAAACAATCAATCACAACAATCAAATATCATATATCATCATATGATAACAGAATATATCACAATATCTGTAAATAAATAAATACAGTTGAGGAATCCAGTTGGATCCCTCCAACCTGTTTCCCTGCATCCAAAGATGTTAGCACAATACCAATTCCGCTCCAGTACGGAATTATCGCGGTATATAGGTTTTTATAAATCCGCTTACTAACGGCGCAATAGGGTCTCATCCGCTATACGAGGCGGGAAATCAATCAATCCAATATATACATATGCCAATATGTATATACTGCTATATATATAGATATATCCTATCATATCTAATAGCACATTCAAACAAAATCAATCAATAACTGCAAATCAAAATTTCCTTCGAGTGAGAAAATCTCACCTTAGCTTTTAATAGCAATCCGTTTCCAATCCGACTTGTTTTCTTGACTTATTTGACCTTGTATAAATAATTATAAAATTCTATTAATATTCGAATCAAATCGAACAGTTCAATTTCCATTTTGATAGATTGAATTAATAAATTAATAAATTTCCTTTTTAATAGAATTATTTAACAAGAAATTAAATTTAAAACTAATTTCTCCTTTAACAGATTACCTTTATATAAAACTTTCCAATGATATTATATATATAAAATTTGAAAACTGCTGATGTATACATACTTAATAAAAATCTAGCTGTTTAGATTAATTATTTTCCTGTCTATCTCTACTGTAAAATCGTAATAGTATTTATTATAAAACAGAAATTTATTTCACTGTTAATACTTTTTAATCTATATAAACTTTACTGTAATTTTCAAATAATGTTATGTCTATATATTCTTATTCTCAACTTCATTTTATACAAAATACTTTCTGTTTTTAAAACTATATACATATTTTCTGAAATGAAAATCTCTGTTTTAACTTTATATCTTCTGCTAATATAATTACTTATTATTTTTAAATTAAAACGGATATTTTCTTAACTGTTACAGATTATTTTCTACTTTGTTCAATTTCATACATATATATATAAATGTATAAATTGAAGACAATTGAAACTGCTACCTGCCATCGCGACCTACTTCGCCTACTTCAGATCGCCGCGACGTTGCCGAAACCAATCCCTACGTCACAGCAGCGACTTCCCTCTCTCGCGCGCACATCCCCATCAAATCTTGACTTCGCCTGCAACCCTAGCTGTTCCACCCTCATCGCCTCCCAGTCGCGAAACCCATAACTTCGACGCCGCAATCCAATCGCCATGGGTCTCGAGTCTGCCACCATCGCGATCCATGCTCGAACTCGCGACGAATCGCCTCACGAGACTCCACCTCTATCGCGAACAACCCCAGCCGCCTCTGTTCCTCTTCCACCCGAATCCCACCACACGCATGAGCCTTCCGACCACGAAGTGTCTCGAGCACAAAAACTCCATCACCAGCATCCCCTTTTCCTTGCGTTCTCCCATAGACGCGATTCGATCGCCGAGAGCCTCAACTCCACCCTAGTTCGAAAATCCCAATACTGTTCGAGACCATCGCCTACCGACCTTAGTGTCGATGCCACCGCCGCCTCCCAATGCTCGAGTGCGAGCTCCTCTCGCGTGCGCGCTTGTCCAAATCGCGACGAGCACGAGCTCGATTTTTAATTTGAAATGGGGGAGGAATGAACTGATACTCTATTTGGGGGAAAGGAGGAAGAATGCTGTAACACTATCTCTGGCATTTAATCTCGAAGTGGGAAAAAAAAAATATCGATCTCCCATTGCCTCTCAGCTACGAACGTGATTTAGCAGAGGATAACGTGTTTGCACGATCCTTTTCGTGATTGTAGGCGTGAGTTAAGGCGTGAGATAAGGGATGCTGTCCAAAGCTTAAGGAGTTGAGAACGAGAAATTTAAATTTCAACGCGTTAAATTGCCGTGTGCTCACATATCAACTCAGAAAATTATGAAAATTGAAATCCGGCAATAATACAACATTCCGGACCCAATGGAACTGGTTTCGTCGAATTCCGAGACTGTTTGGAAATTGACTATTTTATAAATATCGGTTCGAGTGATTATTTTCAAAACTGAACAAAACAGTTCGAAATTAAATTCTGAAGCTTCTATCATCTTCAGTATTAACAATACGAATTTTAAAAGCCTTTGAAATATTTTTCTTCGGCTTAAAATTGAATATTCAAGTTTTTATTCAACTTACAATAGATTAAATTTAATCATTTAATCACTAAATTCAAAGTTATATCTGGAATTCAAATTAAATCATCGTTCAAATATTTAAAATTAATTAAATATCCTCAATTTAATTTGGTCAAAATTCTGGGTCGTTACAATAACTATGAATTTTATGTTTATATCCTTGCCTCTAAATTATTTATAAATTATGTCTAAATCCCTACTTAATTTTTATTTATTTATATAGATTATTTATTTTATATTTACATATGTCTTGTGTACTTTAAATTTTATACTTATAGTTTTAAAAGATATTCACATATCAAAGCTTTCTATTTATTTACATATATACTAACTATATCTATTCCCAAGTATATAAAAGAAAAGTTTTTTTTTTTAAATCTTTAATTAAATCTCACCTTATATATTTACAAACCAACCTTACATTACATATAAATTTTAAAACATAACTTTCAATACAATAAATATAAACCTATATATTATTATATTGGAAAATTATTCTTATTAACTTTAAAATATAGAGTTTTTAAAATCCAATTTATTTTTAAGATATTTATCAATTTGAATTTCAAATTCAAATTCAAACTCAATTTAGAATCAGCTCATAATAACACATATTTAATTTGCTCAACTTATAAATATAAATATTTATTTGATCAGATTCGTTTGTTCAATCTATAATTCAGTATTTCTATTAATTTACCCAATTATTATATCAATTAAAGATGTCCAGAAATCCGGGTTATCACATTCCTCCCCCCTTAAAATCTTTTCGTCCTCGAAAAGGAACGAAGACATAATTTTATTCAATAATTTAAAATCAGATAAATTATTCTTTGATCATTTTTTTTAAACACTTTCAAAATCTATATAATATTACAAAAATAGTTTTTATAAAAATACTTTTATAACTCGATGTTTCAACAAGTCCATTCTCGTTCTCACAGAAATTCGGTCATACGTTGATCAGGCGTAAGACTGAAAATCTATAAGTACTTAGCAGACCCATTTTCAACACCCAGTGAAAATATTTGGAAAATACTTTATTTGAAAATATCGAAAACGTTTTTGAAAATAGAGGAAATATCTTTGGTGAGAATGCTCTGGAAATCATCACTCCCATCCATGGTCACAGTTACATCACGGGTTACGTTGCCATCGCAGCAAAAGTCCATGTAACTGATTACACCAAGGAACCCACGACAGATCGCAGTTACATCCAGGGTTACGTTGCCATCGCAGCAAAAGTCCATGTAACTGTTGGCTCTCAGCGGCACACACGATTTCGCTGTCAAAATGAAACTTCTCCCACATAGGTCGCAGTCTACCGATATAAAATCAAACGCAGACAGTTGGCTCTCAGCGGCACAAACGACTTTCGCTATGTTACCATAGTGTCACAGTCTACCGATATAAAATCAAACGTAGACAGTTGGCTCTCAGCGGCACACATGACTTTCGCTATGGTCTGCAGTAGATCGCAGTGACATTGAGTTAAATTGTTGTCACAGCATAACTCAAATGCCTCTGTGGGCACCAGCCCCTCGACTTTCGCTACACAAATAATCCTCAGGAACTAGTTTTGTCCGGACTCCTCACAGGATCAACTTTAGAATCCCCCCTTGGGGTTCAAGGCAGTACCACCCAGTGGCACTCCTGAGAAGTTCATTTCAAGGGAGCGCCTTTTTCCCCAGAGCTATACTCAAAACATTTTATACTATATACTTATAGTATCTTCAAATCATACCCTTTATGATTTATCAAAATCTCCTTTACACAAAATCGATTACCAAAAATCGATAATTCTCAAACTAGGCTTTCCAAAATCCAAAATTGATTTCTCAAAAATCAAAAGCCCTTTCCAAAATCCATAGGTTCCCAAAACCTTTTCCAAAATCATTCTCATAAGATCCTTTATATATATATAGATATAGATATATATATACTTTGAAATTCTTTGGATCATTTCAAACTTTGTATAAAACCTCTTTTATACTTCAAATATTTCAAAACCCTTTTCTTTTAGCAATAGATTCAACAAGGAAAGATTTACCTTATATAACAAGGATATATAACTTTATTTTATTCTAAATCAAATATTCACATTTGATAAATCTTTTATAAAGTTATTAACCATATTTCTTTTCAAAAACCATTTTACAGTTCTTATCCACAAATCTTCAATAACAATTTCATTCAAATCCGTACGATGTACACATATCATCCGTACACAATATCAATCTGATCACTCAATCGATCACACAATTTCACTTCCGAACTAGTATCGTCCACCTGACTTCCTAGTGCGGACTCAGATCTGGTTTCTTGATCAGAAACCGTCATTCTCCTTGCATAGTCACAACTATGATAGAGAATATCCAGAACCAATCAAAAACCCATATCCAGGTTCGCCGTCGAAAATCGAGCGAAAAATCCCAACTCGGATCGATAATATTATCTCGAAATTCTGTGCTCGAATCTGGATCAAACCATTATGCGAACAGAATAATATACGTTCATCCTACGTATTTAACTTCATTGATTATTAGCCAAATCAATTCTCTTTTCTATTCACATTTCCTTTAATTCCATTCACTTATTCTCAATTGCTTCCATTTCCAATTGAGTTATTACTTTAATTACAAACAGTTTGAACTCTGACCAATTTAAATTTAAAAATAGCTTGAAAAAGTTTAAAATAGATAAGTAGTTGAAAAATAGTTATTAGTTTGTAAAATAGCTGTAAAATAGTTAAGTAGGTATAAAATAGTTAGATAATTGCAAAATAGTTTTTAAAATAGTGATTAGATATAAGTAACTGAGAAATAGTAATTAGTTTATAAGACAGTTTCAAAATAGTTAAATAGTTCCAAAATAATTGCAAAATAAGTATAAGATAGTTTTAGGTTTAAAAAGAAAGATTGTATAATAAATAGTTTGAAAAAAAAATAGGTTTATATTAAAACAATTTACTTTGAAAATAGTCCAGAGTCAAACCGTTCAATTCCCCATCAATTCAATTTAAATTTCTACTTCCATTTAAATTGACTCAATACTTCAATTTCCATTGAATTTAATTCAATCCTAATTCAAGTTGAATTAATCTTAGTTCCTTTCCAAATTCAAATCAAATTCCATTTGATTTTAAACATATTCACTTTAATTACAATTTCAAATTATTCAAACTAATTTCAAATTGAATCCACTTCAATTTCAAATCATTTCAATTTCTATGTGAATTAATCCCAATTTCCCATTTGAATTTGAACTCATTCAATCTTCAATTTTTATTTCAAATTAATTCAATTCAAACCCTCCATTTGAATTTTAAACTTATTCATCTTAAATCACAATTCCCATTTATTTAAATCAATTTCAGTTGAACTAATTCAATTTAAATCTCAATTTTAAACTATCTCGAATTATATAAATTCGAGTTAAATTTTAAATGTTGATTTAATCCTTTAAATCAAATTAACCTTTACTTTTAAATCAAATCAACCTTAATTTTTAATTTAACAACTTAAATCTTTAAACCATTTAATTCTGGATCCAAATTCCAAAATTCCATTTTAGGATTATCTTTACTTAACTTATTATAAAGTTCAAATAAGAATTTAAAAACAATTAAATTTCAGATTATAATTTATTATCCATTTTCAATTTCCAAATCTCAAACCCATTTGAGATCACTCATAACTCCCATTTTAATCAACCATTTAACTTCCCAAGTTAAATTTTAATTTCATCTTGAAATTTCTAATTCAAGTTGTTCATTCTAAACTCATTTAACTTTCCTTAAGTTAAATTCAATTTATCTTTACCCAAATTGAATTCCCATTCAAATTTTAAACTTCTTATTAAAAATCTTCCCACTTATAAGTTCAAAAACTTATCACTTTGGGTTTCATATCACATTCCAAGGAAAAACTCAACACTTAGAGTTTATTTCAAATCATCTTTGATATTATGTATATCCTCATTTATACATATTTATTTCTTTTACACACCAGGTTATACCTTAAATTTTTAAACCATCTTTGGTTTTTAATTAAAAACAGATTTCTTTAAAACAATATTTCAAGTTTTCTGGATTTAGATTTAAAATTTCACAATTTTAAATTATCTTCAATTCTAATTGGATTTTTTTTTTTTCAGTTTGGATCCATTTCAAACTTATCTTCATTCAATTTAATTTGGTTGTATTACCATTACTACTTAATTCTCATTATCTTATTTAATTCCAATTAATTTAACAACCAATTTCTTTAATATATTTAATATTTAGAAAATTATTTCTATATATATCAAAAGATAAACTTATATAAAAACCATTTATTTTTAAAATCATTTTAAAACCTTTATATAAGAAATAACAAGTACGCTCTCATATATATATATATACACTCAACTCATTCTAGGGTACTATTGACCCTATCCTTAATGAGTAATCCCAACAGAGCCAAGGTTCTCGCTTAACCTCGCTCTGATACCAACTGTAACGACCCGGGCTTTTCGAACCCGAAAATTCCAGATAGTTAGAAGAAAAAGAGAGAGATAGAAGAAAGAAACAGAAAGAAGAAAGAAGAATAGAGAACACAACATCTCACATTCGCAGCGAATTAAATATAATAACAAATAATAGCATTTTATAAAAGAAAGATGTAATGGTTACTTTACATACAATTCATCAGAGTTACAGTCATTACAATAGACTGGACAGTTATATCAACCTGCCCCATACTACTATCAATACAACTCTCAAATACACAACGGAATACACTCTACACGTCTCTGCCATCCAGCTCGCCACCTGAACTCCAGAACGTCCTTTCCTGAAAATCTGTAATACTCGGTCTGACCCGAGCATTACATCAAAGTAACACCCGGGTCAGGCTGGAAACCAGCGTGAGTAAACCCATAATATGAAATACCAAGCTATATAACTTAAGTGAATTACCAGGGTAACTCGTACTTTTCTACGAGTTCTATTCTTGTTTAAGTCAATCATTTATCTCAAAACAATATCCCAGAATCGTTATCCAGTTTTAAATATCAATGATACTTAACTTATTTCATTCCAGCCTGTTTGCTTCCAAACTCATATTTATAAAGAATCGAAGTGGTTTTGGGTATTTACTAATACCCGACCCCGGTCTCTTCGAATTCAATGTCATCTCTAATCCAAGTTGTTAAGTTTTAAACAATACAATTCAAATCCAGGTTATCATACAGCAATTCAACTCAGATAGGTAACCTACATTATCACAGTTTATCCCATTATATCACAGCACATCTCAATCGCCCATCAGAGATAAAATCAATCCAAGTCATCCAATATTATTCAACCATCCATAACAAGATTTATTAGATATATAATTCCTAATTAATTTAATTAATTTCTAATTAAATTAATTACCAACTTTAATCATTTAGATTTCCTTAATCCTGCATACTCAACATTTATTAATTACAACCCAATTAATAAATCATTATTTAATCATCCATCTTAATTAATCATCCTTGATTAATTATTCTTTAATTACATTAAGTAATAACCTTTAATTACTCCATGGATTAATTAGCCTTAACCATTCACATTAGCTTTTAATTAATCTCCTTAATTTATTTATCTTAATTAATAATTCAATCAATCCTTTAATCATCAATTAATTACCTTTAATTACTTACATTAATTAATCTTAATTAATTAATTAACCTTTAATAAATCACATAAATTAATCAATCCTTAATTAATTATCCTTAAATTAATTACTTTAATTTATCAATTAACCTTAATCATGTAATTAACTTAACCTTTAATAAATTAATTAATTCACCTTTAATTAATCACATTGGTTATTCCTCCTTTAATTAATTACTTTAATTAATTAAACTTTATTTGTTAAGTAATTAACCTTTAATTATTATTTTAATTTAATTAATCTTAAATCATAAAAACCTTAATTAACTTTTTAAGGTAAACCATTTATCTTTTAATTAACTACCTAATTACATAAAAAATTTAAGTTTAAAATAACTTAAGAATTTAACTTAATATATTTAAGTTAAACGAATCGTATAACTTCTTAAATCGATTATTTAATAACATTTATCATATAAAGAAATAGATTTAAGAAATAGTTCAAACTAGATTCATTTTAAAATTTAAAACTTGCTTTTATAACATTGCTGAAAACTTCCTTGGGTTCAACCCAGTTCCAACCCGAGTCAACAATTATTTTCCCAGAGCTCAACTTCGAGTAACCCACATAATTCTTTTTCCCGAGACAATCAAACATAACTTCGAGTCAAACCCGAGAACCAACTCTTCTTCCCCGATCACCATATTTTCCAGATACACAATAATGAGTGTGCACGTGCACGATCGAGCCCATCGCTTCTGACCATCACTGCAACCTTCAGCAAGTCGCCGGCGATCCCCTTAAGCCTCACGACCACCCAGAAGTTTGATTCCGACTTCACATCGAAAACAAGAAGAACCGACCAAACCTGGAACAAACATAGTTCGTCAAACTCGCATCGCACCATCGCGTGACGACGCCAGAACCTACGCGACTCCGACCACAGTTGCTCCGATGACTCACGAAGCTTTTCCCCCCGGTCCGATCGCCTTTAATCCACCATCAACGATGCAGCAATCACAAAAGCTCAGCCGACCAAACTATGAATCGAACCCTAGTTCGACGTGGTTCGACCTCCACGTCCATCTATAAAGCCTCCTTCCATTTTTCCTATGACCACCAAGCTACCCGCTACCTCCAGCCTTGATCACAATGACAATCATTCCGCCGATTATCGGAATTTGATGATAACAAGAATTCCGTTCAACACGAGAATCCACACTATTTTCAAATCTATAAATCTTGATCTTATCATTAAAATTCCTCATTTTGTAACTCGAATCAGGTTATGAATTCAAAACAAGAATTTGCGAACATCAATTTTTAAGTCTTTGATTTATTTTACTGTAATGTATTGTTTTTGAAAATTTCACTTAGTATTTCCACTTGCCCTTATTTTTAAAAATGAATTTACATTGTTGTGATCATCTTCCATTCTAAGATCTCAGTTTAATATTGATGACATAGGGAGAAATTGAATTTTAGAACTAAATTTGGAACCCTGTATTATGAACATAAGTAAATTTTCTTGTTTTCAGACATACATACTCATCACTGGCCTATATATATATATATACAGACACACCACATATTCACATCCATGCAACTCTTTGACTTCAGAAATTAACCACAACATTAATTCATAGATTCAAGGTTTTAAACTAAAGGTTTGCTCACAAAATTTGCGAATAGAGAACAAATTTTAAGCCTGCTATATAAACAGAGACATGCACATCCAAACCATCCATATTCACACATATGCAAGCATCATTTTCATCCATGGAAACAACATTTCTTTAATTGTTTATCACAGGCAACAATATATAAAACATATTTAGCTATAAAAGGTGAAGTTTACTCACCCGTGAAGATAAACAGAGAAGGTATAAACTGAGATGCTTGAAAATGCTATGATGATCTTTTTGAAAACTGAGTCTTTTGATCTCGAAGAATACTTGAATGCTGGAAGAAAATGTTTGATCTTTGAAAGTTTGAAACTGGAAACTTGTTTACTTGCTGATTTGATTTGAATTGTTGAGCTAATCTGATCCTGCTTAGTTCAGATTTGGATTGCTAAGGAGATTTTCTCTGATTTTGTTTTCCAAGTTTGAGATGAATTATAGCTTCAGGTTTTAGAAATGAATTCAAGTTTTGTTTCTCTGGTTTTGATTCTTTTTGGTTTACAGGCTTGTGAAGTTGTGAAAGAGAATTGATGAAGCCTGGTTTCTTCTTTTCTCTAATAACTTGTTATTAATTTTACTAATTTTTATCAATTGCCACTTGTATACACTAAGCTATACACTTGTAAATGCATGTTATATTTATTTTACAAATGTCATAACTATGAATTTTATGTTTATATCCTTGCCTCTAAATTATTTATAAATTATGTCTAAATCCCTACTTAATTTTTATTTATTTATATAGATTATTTATTTTATATTTACATATGTCTTGTGTACTTTAAATTTTATACTTATAGTTTTAAAAGATATTCACATATCAAAGCTTTCTATTTATTTACATATATACTAACTATATCTATTCCCAAGTATATAAAAGAAAAGTTTTTTTTTTTTTAAATCTTTAATTAAATCTCACCTTATATATTTACAAACCAACCTTACATTACATATAAATTTTAAAACATAACTTTCAATACAATATATATAAACCTATATATTATTATATTGGAAAATTATTCTTATTAACTTTAAAATATAGAGTTTTTAAAATCCAATTTATTTTTAAGATATTTATCAATTTGAATTTCAAATTCAAATTCAAACTCAATTTAGAATCAGCTCATAATAACACATATTTAATTTGCTCAACTTATAAATATAAATATTTATTTGATCAGATTCGTTTGTTCAATCTATAATTCAGTATTTCTATTAATTTACCCAATTATTATATCAATTAAAGATGTCCAGAAATCCGGGTTATCACACCATGTGTGCATTGCAAAGGGGCTCAATTCTGTTAACCCTTTACACAGAGGCCTACAAGACTTAAACAAGTCATGCACATACCCATCATCCACCTAATGATGAATAGATCAAGGCACTACTCCTAGATTAGCTTTATAATCTAGAGACCATTCTCATTTTCTTTCAAGAGAATTTTATTAATTCTTGAAATGCTTCCTATTCTTTTCTTCCTTTCATAAATCAGAGAGTATTAAACTCACTCAGGGATTTCAGCCAGACATACAAAGTATTCATGTAAAACACCACATCCCATTTTAAGGTTATTTTTATCCAATCATATTTTCTAAGACCTACATAAATTTATTTCCAGAAATATTCCCATTTCTTACATAAATCTGGTGAAGTCATATAAAACCTTACATTTATTTTACTGTGAACATAGGGTAAGGTTTTTGAGAAAAACCCATAAAAACATATTAACTTGTGATTTGAACAAATCAGCATATATATATATATTGCATCGTTCATATCATTTTTAAAATGAACTAGACATAAGCATGAATCCTTTTATTCACACTGTCTACTTTGTTCTTCATTAGTACCCTATTTCTCAGTAAAAATGTTTAACTCATTCCCATATAAAACTGGATTATAAGTTACAGAAGCCATTTCTGTAATAAGGGTGTTTGTCTTTTAAAAGCATTAATCAAAACAATCAAAACAGATCCAAACATCAACCAAAGGCTCAGCCAAAACACCAACCATGATCAACATTTATTTATTCAGAGAATAAAATTAAACAAAACATGATATGGTTTTATAAAATTAATATGGTTGCCCTTAACTTGGGTCTTAATGCCTTAAATCTCATAAGATGATTAATCACTCACCTTCCTTCTTTCCCCGAGAATGCTCTAACTTGAAAAAAGTGTGAGTTTGCTCTTCTTTTTCTAAAATATCTTTCTGTTTTCAAAAATAAACTACTGCTTATCCTTTGATTTTTAAAACATTTAGCTAGGGTTTTAGTGGAGTGAAAAACCCATTTTATCCCCACACAAATAAGAGAATTTTGTATATGTTTTTATGGCTAAATATGCCATTTTATTTTTTGATTCCATTTCGGGTATTTCAGTTGCTTTTCTTCTTTTTCTGTGTACATGCCATTTGCATGTTTCACCTACACACTATTTTCATGTGATTTATCTACATTATTTATTTTCTTAAGACAAATCTGAAATGTTAACATATATATCTTTTTATCAATTAATTCCTTGCTAATGTTTCAAACCATTTGTTTTCTCTTGATTATAAAATGTATTTATACCTATATAATACTAATCTGGTTTCATATATTTTAATCATCATAAGAGTTTGTTTTATCACTCTATACTCTTTTGACTACTTATATACAATATATATATATATGAGATATGTGAATATAAAACTCATTCATACTTAGTTATTTTCTTCTCATTATTATTTATTGAAAACAACTATTCTCTTCCTTATTTATTACACTCATTCTTGATATTTATTTTCAATTTATTTTATTCTTTGAATATTTTCCATTAACTGATTTTTATAAAATTATTTTCATCTCAATAATTTGTGTCTTCACAAGAAGCC
Source organism: Allium fistulosum (assembly GCA_030737815.1). NCBI lineage: Eukaryota > Viridiplantae > Streptophyta > Magnoliopsida > Asparagales > Amaryllidaceae > Allium > Allium fistulosum. The sequence continues at coordinate 268,886,232 of CM060902.1, read as the reverse complement.
GCTATTTTTTTCTTCAAACTTCAATAACTTCTTCATACTAACTCGAAATCAAGAAAAACTTCGACCGATGAACTCCCACCTAAATTATGAAAATTATGGTACACTTGGATACCTCATCTTGTGAACGCACGCTGTAATTCTCCATAGGGACTGATAGTTTACTTAGAAAATAACATGCTACCACATCCCCATATTTGAACTCCGACTAGTGCAGAAACAGCTATATTTTTGTTCAGACTGCACTAACTTCTTCATACTAATTTGGAATTTGGCGAGACTTCAACCGATTAAGCCCTACCTAAATTACGGACAATATGCAACACTCGAATACTTCATCTTGTGAATGCACACTATAGTTCTCCATGGGGACTAACAGTTGTACATAGAAATAACGGGCTACCTTATTCCCCATATTTGAACTCCGCCTAGTGCAGACGCTATTTTTTTGCTCGGACTTCAATAACTTCTTTATACTAACTCGGAGTCATGCAAAACTTTGACCGATGAACTCCCACCTGGATTATGGATAATATGGTACACATGGATACTTCATCTTGTGAACGAACACAGTAGTTGTAACGACCCATAATTTTCGATAATTAAACTTATTAGTTAAATAAGTTTTGGAATTTAATATAGTGAAAAATTAAAATTTAACACTTAATAATGAGAAAAATAACTAGAATGTAATTTTAATAATGTTAATTTAAGGTAATGGATGACTATTTGAATGTAATCTCAAGTAATTGAAATAATTGGAAAGTTATAATTGGCTATAAATTGTAAATGAGGAAATAAACTAAATGTTACATTAATTGGTGAAATAATAGGTAATTAATTGTAATTGGATAAAATCAGTGTTGTGTAAGTAGTTATAACATTTGTTTGTAGATAATAAACTTATAAATGTGATTAAATTTAGAAAAGGGAACAATTGTTATTTGTTACCAATTTATTTAATCTGTTGAGTTAAATTGGAAATCAATTACAATTAAATATAATCGAATGTTACGTTAATATGAGTTAAGATGATAACTGAAAATTTGAATGTAATTAAATGTACAGAAATGTCAATTATATTTATAAGGCAATAATTGATTTAATAATAAGAGTGAAACAAAGATAAATGAATTTAGTGGGACTTTAAATTATAATTAATGTGAAAATTGACAAAAATTCAATATAATTGAAATATTGCAACTAATATGGTAAAATATAATAATTGTATAATATTAATGCAATAAGATGTAAACCAATGTTAACTATGTCCATAAAGTAATGATTGATTGAATAAAAAGATTGAAATCTAATTAAATCAACTGATTGGAATTAGAATATAATTAATTGGAATTAAATGAAATTAAATATTGTGGGTAATGTAAGAAAAGGCGTCAATTGTAGAAAATGAGGATAACAAAATAGAAACCTATGTTAATAATTTCATAAGGTATTGGTTGATTTAATAGTAGGAGTGTAAATCAAAAGAAAAGAATAAAAATGAATAAGTTTAGTAAAGGAGTAAACATATGTTTATTTATTTGAAATGTTTGGTAGCTGAAAGATTGATTATAGAGACGAGAAACTATTATTTAGTAAGAAATGTATTATTACCGTTTATCCAATAGTGTATAAATATGTTTAAATTACTATTAGATATGAAATAATTTTTCTACTTCTCATTAAATTCATTTAGTCCATTTTGAAACTTAATCAACTGAAATTAATGTAATTGAAAATTTTCAATTAATAGGAGAGAGAATACTAAATTGTAAATTAATAGGTGTAATTAAAAGTAGCTTATGTTTCGTGAAAATATAAGGAAAGTTTGATTTAATGAAAAGAACATTTACATCAAATAAAAAGAATGTTTCATTTGTGAATTTAGGTTTAATTTCATTAAAATAAAGAATAGAATGATTGATTTTAAAGGAAGAAATATATGTTTATTTGAACTGTGTTTTAGCTTATAGATTGATTACAAGAATAGGAAAATAATTTATTTTAGTAAGTTATTTATTACTCTTGTGTATAAACAACAAATTTATAAACGTGTTTAAATAAACAATTGTTCTATTTTTCATCCATTTTATTTGTCTGTTTTGAAATTTAACTTTGTAGGTAATTGCAATTAATGCAATTCAAATATTTCCATTAAAAGGAAAGAAAACGTTGATTGCAATTAATAGATTTAATAAAAGAAACGCACGTTTTGTGTTAAACAAAAAGGGTGTTTTAATTGAAATAAAAGATCATTTTGGGAAAACCAAATTGAACGTTTTCATTTTTAAGGTAAGTATATTTTTTTTATTATGCATAGAAAAAACCTAAATGCGTACAAATTTGAATATTATTTGAGTTAATGAAGTTAGTTTGGTTACGTTTCAGAAAAATTGAATTTCAAAAGGTTGTGCGATGTACATGGTCCCTTCATTTCTTTTGTTATTAATTGATGCATGAACGTTTTAAAATAGTTACCTTATTATTAATACTTGATCTGTTCATTTCATCTTATGTTTAATACTTGAGTCTAGACTTTTAGGTTGTATTTAATTCCTGCCACATCATTTTCACGTATACAAAATTTTACTTTCCTTTGGTTTGCAAACTTTTCCATTCCTACGTACATTTCCTTATGCATTATTAATGCCTGAAGCTTTCAAAATAAAATGTGACATTTATTTTTATCCCTCCAACTTCATTTCCTATTTATAAATAACCTACAGCTTATTTCTTCATTTGCGTTTTGTTTCTCCCGACACCTCGTATTCAAAAGCCCTTATTCTTCCAATTCCAAAAGATTTCTTTTATGAAACATGATTTTATTTTTCATTTTTCATACATGTCCTATCCTCAACTTAGTTGTTCTTTAATCTTTTGCTTAAGCCTCGTCTTGAGAAAAACGTAAGTATTAAAATTTGTTTATTTTTTTATGCGTAATAATTATTATTTTAATAATTTTTCTTATAACATGAATATCTTTTGCATATAAACTTTGATTCACACACGATTTCTTCTGTTGGATCATATTTAAATTCCAAACAATATGAAATTGATTTAGTTGAATTTAGAGACTGTTGAGTTTTTGCGCTTTTGTTTGGATTTTATGGGCTAAAATCAAGTGTGAGTATTTTAACCCACTCACAACTACTAAAATGCCTTATGTTAGTTAATTTAAATTTATGATGTGATTAGAAATTGATTGGTTGATGTTTGATATATTTAAATTGTCATTCCGGTTAAATATGACTTTTATTGCATTTAATCATCATTTAATTTAATATTGAATTTAATTGTTAATTGAATAACTTTAGATGATAATCAGTTAATTGACGTTATTTATTGGTTGATTGAATGGTGATTGTGATGTATGTTTGATTGTTTGATATTGGATGACTGGATATTATATTTTTATATTGTTATAACACTACAAGTTCCCTATGGGTTGAAATGATATATACCCGAACGATCTATAGATTAGGAAAAAATTATTATGGGTTGAAATGATAAACCCGAGCGATTTTATGGATTTTGAATTTTATTCGGGATTGCGGGTTGAAATGATATATATATCCATAAATATAAAATATTTGCGGATTGAAATGATAAATATCCGTATCACTTGACCATAGGGTAGAAAATTATATACGGACACCGGATTGGTTAAATTAAATGATTTTAAATCCTTAAATTTTGAATCTATTTAATCTATTTTAAATCTATTTAATCTATTTTAAATCTATTTAATCTATTTAAATCTATTTAATCTAGTTTAAATCTATTTAATCTATTTTAAATCTATTTAATCTATTTGAAATCTATTTAATCTATTTTAAATCTATTTAATCTATTTTAAATACATTAAAAATATTTTAATCTATTTTTTTTTACTATTTTAGAGTATTTTAACTATTTAAAAATTTATTTTTACTATGGTAAACTAATTATTTATTTATAACTATCTGAACTATTTTCTAAATTTCAGACTAAGTAAAGTGGTAGTGGTTATATTTAAATCCTTGATTTAAAAGCGAATATGATTAAATGATGTAATAACCTAAGTTGGGATTTATATAACATATTTGAGTAAATATGATGATTTTGAAATGAGGGTTTAACCCATTTTGAAAATATGATTTCGAAAGTAATATGGTTGAATTGAATATGATATTTTGATGTCAATTATGAAATAGTTTTAGAAATTTAAAAGAACCATCCGGTGTGAAATAAGTGTTTGGTTGTTAAAGAGACCGGGATCTGATATTGTCATACTCTCTGCAAATACCGAAAACCACTTTAACAACTGTGTACGTGGTGGAGATTCCATAATGAAATAGGATGGTTTGGTGTACGATTCTGTATGAGGTATTTACGTAACCCTGACTCCCGTGAGTCAGCTTAGATGTGAATAAAACAGGAGCTAAACCGGGCCAAGTGAGGTCGCACCTCCGATCGGGCACATTTCCTCGATACCATACTATTACTTTGTGATTGATTTGGTGGCCACCCCTCGATTTTGATTATGGGAGTGTGTTCCGAGGTAGACGGTAGTAGCTGATATGCGTTACCACCAGTCCGGGAGTGCAAATGGTAGAATCCTACCCTGGCATTGCCTCGAGTGCCGTGTTCACATCTCGTATCGCACCTTCTACAAGTTTGGTTTGTACCATACCTATGGAGTGCCCTTTGAGTAAACCTCACGAAGGAGCTTACGGTACTGTATAGACTATGGGAATATATGAAATGTGTTAAAGGGGATATGGGTAACGCCTTAACGCTATTTTAATACTTTACTTTACTATAGACACTATTATAATAGCGTATTGTACTATGTATGTAGATAGTTTAACAAATCCTTAGGAGATGGAAATCTCGAACATCTCTTAAGTTACTGCACTCACGTTAGACACTGGATAGGAGATGTCAAACCCCGTAAACATCTCCGACGCCATTACACTCGTATTTATTTACTGCTGATTTAACTTACATAAGATCTTTTAGTTCTGACTCGAGTGTTTTGTCTTTTCAATTCGCTTGGGTCAGTTTGAGCTTTTCAGTATATAGAAGACCATTTATCCCGAGAGGACGAAGACGAAGATCGTATACTATTATTATTTATTTTATTTATTCCGCTGCATCATGTTGTTCCGCTGCATTATTTATTTATTACCGTTGTATGTACTCTGATCAGTATTGTAAAAGTGTAATGAACTATTACTTGTAAACAGCTTCATGAACAGTTTATTTGATTATTATATTTTGTCATTCCGCTGTGAGGTTCTGTGTTTATTTCTTTCTTTCTCTGCTTTTTCTTATTTACCCCATAACAATATGCCCTATCAAATGGTTTGAGTCTGACGTGTGTGGTTTATCGTCGATTTAAACCGTCCAAAAAGGCAGGTCGTTACATTTGGTATCAGAGCTTTGTTTTAGCGATAACCTTAGCTTTGTGGGGTCTGACTCATTAGAAATGAGCTAGTAATACCCTAGAATGAGTCGTTGAGCGTATATATATGAGAGAGCGTATTTGTTAGTGTTATAAAAGGTTTTTGTATTTTGTTAATTTGTTCGTCTTAGTATTTATAAATTCCAGTCGGTACATAGGACGCTATGGCATTGATAGGGATTTCTAAACACTAAATAGGGCAGACCGACATAATATTTGTTTTGAAATATAGGTAAATGAATAATTTTACCTAGTATATATTTTGTATATAAAAGGATAATTTTTATAAATGATATAGTTGGATGTAATATGTTGTTTGTGAGGTAGTCAAATTTTATAAACATTGATTGTAAAATAGGATTTACAAGTAAAGTAAATATAAATTGGAAATTTAGAACTTAAGTTCCGAGATTTTTATGATTTCTTTAAAAATATTTTTGAATATAATATTAGTATTATTTGGAAGTATTTTCGGATAAATATTTTCAATGTGATTTGAAAGAAAGTTTTAAAAGAAACCTTTAAAGGAAATAAGTTATGTACTTCCCACTCTGTCGTTGGAAAATAATTTCGATGATGAGTGCACGCATCATCGACGTTCATTTTCGAGTTTCAAAGTGGGAAGGCCACTGTAGTAGTTTTACTACACACTTTTTTTGATAACAAATCTTAATTTTAAATTTCTAAATAGGATTTGGATATATAAGAGATATGATTATATATTTTTTATTTTGAAATGATGTGAAAATGGAACCCGGTATTTAGTTCTTAGGTTTCTGTAAATTAGAAATTTCGATTACTATAATGAAATGAAATCTTGGGTATATTAATAATTGGAAACTTCTAAAAATAGAAATAAGAAATTTGATGTAAGTGATTTATGAAATATACAAGAAATTGGAAACTTGTAAATTTAAGAATAATGAATTTAGAAGATGTAATTATTAAACATTTTGTTAACTAAAGTGAATGAGATAATTTGTGTAACTTTCAATTGCATTCCTAAAATATATATGTATATATATATATGTTACCAAACTATTAAAAGTTGAAATGTTAATAAGAATATGTAATAGAATATTGTATAAGTAAAACTTCGGAAATGAAAGTGTTCAATGGAATTATGTTTATAATGAAGAATTAAGATGCATAAGGATATTATAAACTTAAGTTAATAATTTGAGATGCTAGTAATTAAATTTAATAGAGAATAAAAAGTGAATATTGAAAGTATATGATTATAAACTTAAGTTAATGATTGAAGCCATTTATAAAGTAAAAGTGAATAGTAAAGGTGAATACTATATATGAAAGAAATAAATGTGAAAATTAAAAAAAATAAAAAAATCTAAGTATGGGTTGCTTCACAAATGAATATTGTTGTAAAAAGGAAATCAAAGTAAATAATACATGCGAAGTAAACTGAAATAAAATGTATGTAATCCTTCAATAATGAATTTATTGATTATTTTAAATCATTGAATGGAAATAACTTATGTAAGCAATCGAATGAAAACTTAATGAAAATGGCATTGTATGAATAAATGAGAAATTAATTTTTGTAAGTAATGAATGTAAATTAACGAAAATAAGCTTTGTATGAATGAATGAAAATAGACATGCAGTAAATAATATGAAAAGAAATTTGTAAGAATTAACTTAACGACATTTGAAATTTATTGTTTGTGTTGGCTTATGGGATGCTTGGGAAGTGATACTTTAAATTGTTTAGAACGTATAAATAATCTATTAAGTTATCTAAGATAGTTGAGTGTAAGGTATACTCAGTAGTTTATTTGTCATTTTATACGATTAAAAGTTTTTAAATCCGAACAAACCATTTGTTTTGGATGCTATGGATGTATGATTGATTATATTGATTTCATGTGATGGTTGTATGTTTTGTTTGCAAAATGATTATTGTTATGTTGTGATTGTTTTGTCATTATTAGTTGAAACAACTTACATATTTCTCTTTTATATAAAAATTAACCTCTTCAGATTATATTAGTGAAATACAGGTTTATGGAAGCAATAGATACTGCTTTTGGTTTCATAAAATAAAGCGTTGTTTGCCCTACAAATTGGTACGTTCTCGGATTACAATTTTATAGTGATATTATATTATTTTTCCCGTGGTTTGGGATATTTATTTTGAAATATGATATATATATATATATATTATTGATATTATTATTTCTCCCAAACCTCTTCGTACAAAGGAGACTCTACCGAAATTTTCGGTAAAATTTGGACATAGAATTTTTTTTGAAAGTAAAGATGTTTTCAAACTTTTATTAACTTGAATATGAAAGGATTTAATTGTTTATAAATTTAATATTTTAAATAATATTTTTTATTTATTTCCTTCTTTCCCTTTTCGAGGACGAAATGTTATGAGTGGGGGAGAGTGTAACGACCCGTAATTTTCGATAATTAAACTTATTAATTAAATAAGTTTTGGAATTTAACCGTTGTGAAAAATTAAAAATTTAAGATTTAATAATGGGAAAAATAACTAGAATGTAATTTTAATAATGTTAATTTAAGGTAATGGATGACTATTTGAATGTAATCTCAAGTAATTAAAATAATTGGAAAGTTATAATTGGCTATAAATTGTAAATGAGGAAATAAACTAAATGTTACATTAATTGGTGAAATAATAGGTAATTAATTGTAATTGGATAAAATCAGTGTTGTGTAAGTAGGTATAACATTTGTTTGTAGATAATAAACTTACAAATGTGATTAAATTTAGAAAAGGGAACAATTATTATTTGTTACCAATTTATTTAATCTGTTAAGTTAAATTGGAAATCAATTACAATTAAATATAATAAAATTTACGTTAATAGGAGTTAAGACGATAACTGAAAATGTGAATGTAATTAAATGTACAGAAATGTCAATTATATTCATAAAGCAATAATTGATTTAATAATAAGAGTGAAACCATGATAAATGAATTTAGTGGGACTTTAAATTATAATTAATGTGAAAATTGACAAAAATTCAATATAATTGAAATATTGCAACTAATATGGTAAAAGATGATAATTCTAGAATATTAATGCAATAAGATGTAAACCAATGTTATCTATTGTTAACCTGCCTTTTGGCAAGGCTGTAGGCAGGCAGATTCAACTAAGTCGACTTCACGATTATCGAGGCAGGAACATGATGGATCCGGTCGAGGTATGGAAGCTCAGGAAGGTCATTTGGTTGCGGCTAGACATTACCGCTCGGCATCACACCTCGCCCGGCATCGTACCTCGCTCGACATCGTACCTCGCTCGGCATTGGACGCCGCACGACATTGGATGTCGCTCGGCATTGGACGTCGCTCGGGACGTCGCTCGGCATTGAACGTCGCTCGGCATTGGACATCGCTCGGCATGAAGCCTCGTTCGGCATTGATGACTCACTCGGCATGAAGCCTCGTTCAGCATAGATGACTCGCTCGGCACACCAAGCCTCGTTCGGCATACGAATGCCGTTCGGCATGATCCCCTTGCTCGGCTTACGAATGTCGTTCGGCATGGCCATGTGGCTTGGCATACGAGTGCCGTTCGGCATGGCGACCTCGCTCGGCATAGGTGGTTCGGCATTCTAGGTGGCTCGGCTATGGCCTTGATGGGCCCGGATCATTCAAAAAGCCCAACAACTCAGGATTTGCCTATAAATACAGCATGTGGGTCTCCAGATGAGGGGACCTTCTTTTCATCTCTCTTGCTTTATATTTTCTAAGGCTGAGATTACTCTGCCATCTTGTAACTATAATCAATCATTACAGCAATAAAAAGGAAACTTCTGGAGTGGACGTAGGCCGGAGATAGCCGAACCACTATAAAATCTGTTGTTCGTTACTGCTTTCATTTGGATTTTTACTGTTCTTCACATTATTACTCTCTAAACATATTCTATTTGTGAGTTGTGACTGGTATTTGGTGCTTTCACTTGGATTTGGGTGTTAGTGACCAATTTTGGCGCTAACATTTTGGTGCTTTCACTGAGAAGGTGAGCACTCGGGGATTTCGGAGCTAGGACTTTGGATTCAAAAGCTTAGGAACTTGGATTCTAGGAACTAATGGCTAGGCCACCAACAAGGAAGCAAGTGACAGAAAGGAGCAATCAAGAGAGAAGTCAATAAGCTTCCTCTGGAGCTGGAGCAGGAGCAGGTCAAGCATCCATCTACATCACCAGAGACGAGATGGAAGCGATGCTGAAAAGACAAGAGGAGATGATGCAGACTCTTCTCAGACAATTTGGACAAGCAGGAAATGCAGGAGCTCAGATCCATGGAGCTGGATCAGAAGCGCTCAACCAACAAGCAGAGGGAGTGGCTCAGCAGGGGGCAGCCCCCAATCTACAGACGGCTATCAATCTGGATGGACCTAGACTCGGGGGCACACCACCAGGAAATGCTGGACCAATCCATGAAGGGATACTAGATGACACTGTGAAACCCGACACCAATAGGAGTGCAGGAGTACGCAATGAGGAGTATATGCCAGGATTCCCTCGAGAACTCGGGGGACAGATCAGAGGTAGTGGACAAGGATTGCAGTTTGGCGACAATGACAGATTAGCGGAGATGGTCAGATGAGCTGTGAGAGGCGGGCTGGTAAATAAAGACTTGGAGGATGTGAATAGGAGTCCCTTTACTCTACTATCAGGCAAGCTAGGAACCCACCGAATTTTAAGCTACCAATGTTGGAGATGTATGATGGGAGAACGGATCCCACTATTCACCTGACAAAGTACATGAGGTATATGGAAGTACTGGGGGCATCGGATGAGGTCATGGCTCGATGCTTTCCTTTGTATTTGTCGGATATCGCAGCTATGTGGTTCAGACAGCTAGAGAGTGGTTCTATTAACACTTGGACAGAGCTGATTGAGAGGTTTATGAGGCAATTTCGGGTCCATATAGTCAGACCCAAGAACGTAATGACCTTGACATCGATGAAACAATGGAAGGGAGAATCGCTCAGGGATTTCTTAACTAGATTCAACGCAGTGGTAGCTTCAGTGGATCGACCCAATCCGTCAATGGTTTTGATGGCAGCACTCTCAGGAATCGCGGATAATTCGGATTTCAAGATATCATTGGAACGAGACCCACCGAGGGATCTCGGCGAGTTCTACCATGAGGCGGAAAGGTTCCTGAAACAAGAGGATGCACAGGCTCAGAGAGTAGGGAGAGAGGATGAAGCTTATGCAGTGAGGGGTGGAGGTCCACCCAGGGAGGATCCAAGTAAAGACGATAAAGGAAAAAGGAAAGCAAATGGCAACAGTGGCACTTCGAAGAGGCCTCGAAGGGAGTCAAAGTTTTCTTCTTACATAGATTTAACTGAGACTCTAGAAAGGATTTACTTGGATACTCGGGGGCACCTCCAGTATCGAAAACCGGCTAGGAGGGAACCATCGGAATACGAGCGGGCGTCATGAAAGCATTGCCTATTCCATGAGCTGGATGGGCACAACATGAATGATTGCAGGCATTTAAAGGATATCATTGAGGAGCATGTAAGGAATGGTTACCTGCAACAATACATAAGGAATCGAGCAGTAGCAGTGGAACGGGAGAGGCCACCGCCTACCTCGAACGAAGGTGGCGCCGGATCTAGTCACCGCCGGCTTGTTATCAACTGAATGGATTTATGGTTCTGAATAAGTAATAGAACTCAAAGTAATACGGTTAGGTCACTTACACACGCATGGGATCGAGGACGGTCCCTAGGCGTGCTCTAAGATGATGAAAAACCGTACTGCTCGGGTCTATGAAATCCTATTTTCTTTCTATGTTCCTACAGATTCTGGTTTCCTCTTTGGTACTTTGGACATTTACTTTTCTTTGGTATGGTTTTGGAGTTTGGATCGAACTCCCGGTTTGGTTGGTTTTTTGGTTTTCCATTTTGGTTTGGATGTTTGATTTTTGATTTGGATTTTGACTAGGATTTTTGATATCGATTTCTGGTTTTCTGATTAGATTCGGATCAATGTAATAAATAGTCCAGGTTTTGCGATTACTGTCTCAACCAAAGAGACAGGGTAATGATCGCGAGTTACGAGTCCCTTCGCCGGAGAGCGATGGAATGGACTCGAACAGAATATAAAAGTCCTTGGCCGGAGTGTCGAGGCCGGTGAATATCAAAGTCCTTGGCCGGAGAGCCAATGCCGGTGAATATCAAAGTCCTTGGCCGGAGTGCCGGGACCGGTGAATATAAAAGTCCTTGGCCGGAGTGCCGAGGCCGGTGAATATCAAAGTCCTTGGCCGGAGAGCCGAGGCCGGTGAATATCAAAGTCCTTAGCTGGAGTGCCGAGACCGGTGAATATAAAAGTCCTTGGCCGGAGAGCCGAGGCCGGTGAATATCAAAGTCCTTGGCCGGAGTGCAGAGGTCGGTGAATATAAAAGTCCTTGGCCGGAGAGCCGAGGCTAGTGAATATCAAAGTCCTTGGCCGGAGTGCCGAGGCCGGTGAATATCAAAGTCCTTGGCCGGAGAATCAAGGCCGGAGAATATAAGAAGCACTTGGTCGGAAGACCGAGGCCGGAGAACTTACAAGCTCTTGACCGAAGAGCTGAGGCTGGAACAAGATCACGCGACCCGGCAAGGTCTACGGATTCAAGGTTAAACCCGGAGAGGTCATGATTTAATAATACGGTTGTGAACCGGATGTGAACTTCGGATATCGAATTTGAGGCTATTCAAAACACACCTTCCAATAGCAAGGCATGTTTTGGGGTGCAAAGTGTTAACCCGCCTTTTAGCAAGGCTGTAGGCAGGCAGATTCAACTAAGTCGACTTCACGATTATCGAGGCAGGAACATGATGGATCCGGTTGAGATATGGAAGCTTAGGAAGGTCGTTTGGTTGCGGCTAGACATTACCGCTCGGCATCACACCCCACTCGGCATTACACCTCGCTCGGCATCGTACCTCGCTCGACATCGTACCTCGCTCGGCATGGGACGCCGCTCGGCATTGGACGTCGCTCAGCATTGGACGTCGCTCAGGATCGTACCTCTCTCGGTATTGGATGTCGCTCGGCATTGGACGTCGCTCGGCATTGAACGTCACTCGGCATTGAATGTCGCTCGGCATTGAACGTCGCTCGGCATGAAGCCTTGTTCGGCATAGATGACTCGCTCAGCATGAAGCCTCATTCGGCATAGATGACTCGCTCGACATACCTAGCCTCGTTCGGCATACGAATGTTGTTCGGCATGAACCCTTTGCTCGGCATACGACTGTTGTTCGGTATGGCCATGTGGCTCGGCATACGAGTGTCGTTCGGCATGGCAACCTCGATCGGCATTCTCGCTCGGCATAGGTGGTTCGACATTCTAAGTGGCTCGGCTAAGGCCTTGATGGGCCCGGATCATTCAAAAAGCCCAACAACTCAGGATTTGCCTATAAATACAGCATGTGGGTCTCCAGATGAGGGGACCTTCTTTTCATCTCTCTTGCTTTATATTTTCTAAGGCTGAGATTACTCTGCCATCTTGTAACTGTAATCAATCATTACAGTAATAAAAAGGAAACTTCTGGAGTGAACGTAGGTCGGAGATAGCCGAACCACTATAAAATCTGTTGTTCGTTACTGCTTTTGTAACGACCCACTATTTTCAACCATTCGCATCCGCACAAGTCGGACTTGAATTGCTCAAAATATCGAATTGTTAATTTAAATTTGGCAAAACTCAACATATACAGTAAATAAATCAATCACAAAATCACAGACACGGAGTAATACAATAATACGCAGCGGAATAAATAAATAGTAGTTCATGAAGCTACTATATAAACATCAGTTTAAAATAAAATCCAACAGAATATCTCTAAAATAGTGAAGTCTCCAATACAACTGATGACCTCTCTAAACAAATCAACTGGAAAAGCTGAAAGCTGAACCAATAGTTGGATCTCCAAGCGAAGCTCCAAACTCCAAAGGTGAGTCTCAAATACTGAATTACTCAGTCTGACCCGAGCGTAAAGCAAAACACAAAACACTCGAGTCAGGATTAACATTCATATATCAATAAATCCAACTCAAGTGAAATATCAACTGAAATACAAGTAACTCAAAGGTTGTTTGGGATAACCATCCTCTAAGGATCCGTGGAACTATCTACAATGTAGAAATATACACTATCACACCGTTGTCGTTTCAAATTAATTTATACTTCAAAACCAAAATATCATTCTCCATTCAAATATATTTATTTTTCCAAAATAGTATGTATATATTAAATAATTTATAAAGTAAACTATTTGCAATATCCTCAAACTTCACAAATCCTTTCAAAATCACTCGACTTTCCCTATTCAAATTACATTCAATCTCAATTTATCAATTTCAATTCAATTCAGTTTCTGACTAAACAAATTCAAATTTTATCGATTTCAAATATAGATTTGAACCACAAAATAAACCATTTAAATTTCAATATATTTCAAAGTCAATATATTACAAAGCTTTAAATATTCAACATTTCAAAGACTAAATTTGATAATTACATTTATCTCCCAATTTGACATCACTATTATTTAGTTTTGAAATATCCAGTTAATAAATTCAATATTATTTATATGACCTTAAATTACAATTTTTGCTAAATGTTTCCATAAATTTATTTAAAAGAGAAATATTCATTGAATTACTTAAATCAGAACCAAGTCCTAAATCATATTCTAAATCTCAATTTCAATAAGTTTCAAATCGGTTTAATTAAATAAAATTCTTTATTAAATAAAATTTTAAATAAATTTAAATTATCTCCCCAACCTTAACTTATTCAAATTATTACCAAAAATTTATTTTGAAATACAAATTAATTAAATACTTAAACATATTATATATATTCAATCAATCTTAATTAAATTAAATATTATTATTAAATCTATATATATCATTACTATTTATATATAAAAATTTTAAGAATCACATTTATTAAAACCATATATTTCTTTCAAAACCATATGTTTTCAAAATATTTATATAAGGACCAACGGTGTTTGCATATAATTTCCTATCCTATGGTCAGGTGATACAGATATTTATCATTTCAATCCGTAATTTAAATATATACGGGTAGATATCATTTCGACCCGCAATCCCAAATCCAATTCAAATGAAATTCGCTTAGGTTTATCATTTCAACCCATAACGAAATTCTCCTATTCTAAAGTCCGTTCGGGTATGTATCATTTCAACCCATAGTGAATTCTAAACTACAGGGAACTTGCAGAGTGATAACAGATAATATAATAATATAACAGGCATATACCATCAATAACATTATAATATAGATAATAGGATATGGTGTCATATCCCACAAGTGAACAGTTACAGATAATAGCATATATAATAATTTAAACAACTAACAGCAGCATATTTCAATTGTCGTTTCAATTGAAATCAAATTTAATAAATAAAAGAACGTTAATCGTCAGTGATTGCTCACCTTTCGAGGCTAGAGAGAATAGGAGATGACACGAATACGCACACTGATAAGGACACCGAAATTTGAATGACGAATCGAAGCAAAGCAAAATCGGTATGAATTCAACGATCAAAGCTGATAATAAGAATAGACAAGATCCAACCAGAACTGGATCAATGAAGAAAATTGATATAAATGAACTGATATAACTCTATACATATCCTATATCCAACACATATTAAATTTAAAGATATATTTATTTAAAAATACATTGTTCCAAATTAAAAGACAAATAGAAAAAAATCAAACATATATATATACATAATATATTTAAAATCAACAACATATATCACTACATACATTGAACCATATAGATAAAAATTAAACACGTTATTTATATTCAAACAGCAAATTCCACTATGTAAATGAATTTATAGTTTATACCTAAACTTACCTACTTATTATATTTAAAACCAACTTTAAATTTAAGCACATACAAAGATTAAATTATTATAATATGTACATACAAGCTTCAGAAAGAACACGAGTTATAGGAAGATACAACCTTACTTGCTTTATATAGACCTGTATTCTATAGGTAGTAACTGTAAAGCAAATATATTTTTTTCAAACTCATATGACTATTAAAATAATGTGTATATATCTCTCTTTAAAGATAACCCACTACAACCCAAAGCATATACCCCTGACAATGACAAATACATATAAAATTATATATATACTAACCAAAATAGAACATAATATTTATTATACTTACTGTAACAGCATCATATAAAACTCATATATATACCTTTGTATATAACTAACATAAAATATACATTTGTATTTATACTGTAAACATACTATAACTTATATACACAGTAATATATATTGCAACTTCTTTAAACTATAGATATGGGCATAAATGTATATACAAAGACTTTTATAATCAAAACTAACATATGCTTTCAAAACTAATATAAACAGTATACATAAATATCAACCATCTAAGGCTAATATACATACAACAGTTTGTTTTTATACGGTTTATATAAACTAATATAACATAATATATACTCACAGATTTCGAGATCTGTATAACAACACATATATAATTTATATATTAACCACATATATAGACTAACAGTATACACATATTTTTTTTAAACTAATGTGCCAATCTCTGGAAGAACATATAATCCTATATAAAACATATAATATATATTTAAAACCATATAGTACATTTGCTGTAAAATATAATGCTTAAAACATGTTCATACAAAACTAATATATAACATATTATATAAAATTAAAAACTTATATGCTCACACGAAACTGGGAGGAGGGGCCTCAGCTAAAAAAGAAAATGGAGAGGGCGGCGGCAATGTTGAGGTAGCGGCCGTGATGGAGGGCGGAGCTTCGAGCTCGGGTGGCCGGAGCAAGGCGAAACCGACGTGGAAGGCGGGTGGTGAGGTCGAGCTAGAGGGAGAGGGGATGCGAGCTCTGGTTTGGAAGATTGAAAGTTGCGTGAGTAGTGGAAAGGATCTGGGAAAATGGTGGAGCAAAAAGAAAATGTAAGAGGAATAAGAAAAGATGTGTCACCTTTATAAAGAATAGTAACAGAGCAAACAAAGAAATGAACTGACACCAATATGTGCAATAAAGAATTAGCAACAGTCAAAAGCATTGATTTTGTAAAAATTAATAAAGAAATTATGGGTTGATTGGACAGTACGTTTCAAATTTAAAACATAACGGAAAAAGTTATGTCACAATTTCGGTAACGATACGACGCACAGTTTATTGTTTCCGTCGCGTCCGGATCTCAAAACACAGAATTGAATATACCATAGAGATCAGCACGACGTGACGATCAAAACGGTATACAGATATTAGTGGTACGATCATCCGATCAAAAGTCGATAATCGGTACCGATATACGTTGCTATTCCATATGGAAAAATCCAAACGGAGTTAGAAACGTCCGAATTTCGCGAAACGAATTTCGCAGTCTGATTCAGAGTGTTCTAATTTAATTTTCTCATGTTTACATATTTAGGTTTTGAAATACTTTTAAATTCAACTGTTATTAACTAATATAAATTGAAATAAAATTTCACAAGAAAATAAACTTCAATATTATCAGATGAAAATTTACCAGTTGCTATATTAAAATAGACGTATTCCAAATAATAAATTTTATTGTTTAAAATTTCACTAAATTTCAATTAATTTAACAAATAAAATCACTAAAAGTTTTGGGTCGTTACACCTTTCATTTGGATTTTTACTATTCTTCACATTATTACTCTCTACACATATTCTATTTGTGAGTGTGACTAGTATTTGGTGCTTTCACTTGGATTTGGGTGTTAGTGATCAATTTTGGCGCTAACATCTATGTTCATAAAGTAATGATTGATTGAATAAAAAGATTGAAACCTAATTAAATCAATTTATTGGAATTAGAATATAATTAATTGAAAATAAATGTAATTAGATATTGCGGTTAATGTAAGAAAAGGCGTCAATTGTAGAAAATGAGGATAACAAAATAGAAACCTATGTTAATAACTTCTTAAGGTATTGGTTGATTTAATAGTAGGAGTGTAAATCAAAATAAAAAAATAAAAATGAATAAGTTTAGTAAAGGAGTAAACATATGTTTATTTATTTGAAATGTTTGATAGCTGAAATATTGATTGTAGAGACGAGAAACTATTATTTAGTAAGAAATGTATAATTAATTTTTGTATCTAATGGTGTATAAATATGTTTAAATTACTATTAGATAGGACATATTTGTTCAACTTCTCATTACATTCATTTAGTCCATTTTGAAACTTAATCAACAGAAATTAATGTAATTGAAAGTTTTCAATTAATAGGAGAGAGAATACTAAATTGTAAATTAATAGGTGTAATTAAAAGTAACTTATATTTTGTGAAAATATAAAAAAGTTTGATTTAATGAAAAGAACATTTACATCAAATAAAATGAATGTTTCATTTGTGAATGTAGGTTAATTTGATTAAAATAAAGAATAGAATGATTAATTTTAAAGGAATAAATATATGTTTATTTGAACTATGTTTTAGCTTACAGATTGATTACAAGAATAGAAAAATAATCTATTTTAGCAATTTATTTATTACTCTTGTGTGCAAACAACAAATTTATAAACGTGTTTAAATAAACAATTATTCTATTTTTCATCCATTTTAGTTGTCTGTTTTGAAATTTAACTTTGTAGGTAATTACAATTAATGTAATTCAAATATTTCAATTAAAAGGAAAGAAAACGTTGATTGCAATTAATAGATTTAATAAAAGAAACGCACGTTTTGTGTTAAACAAAAAGGGTGTTTAAATGGAATAAAAGATCATTTTGGGAAAACCAAATTGAACGTTTTCATTTTTAAGGTAAGTATAATTTTTTTATTATGCGTAGATACAAAGCTAAATGCATACAAATTTGAATATTATTTGAGTTAATGAAGTTAATTTGGTTACGTTGCAGAAAAATTGAATTTCAAAGGTTATGCGATGTACATGGTCCCTTCATTTCTTTTGTTATTAATTGTTGCATGAACGTTTTAAAATAGTTACCTTATTATTAATACTTGATCCGTTCATTTCTCCTTTTGTTTAATACCTGAGCCTAGATTTTTAGATTGTATTTAATTCTTGCCACCTCATTTTCACGTATACAAAATTTTACCTTCCTTTGGTTTGCAAACTTTTCCATTCTTACATACATTTCCTTATGCATTATTAATGCCTGAAGCTTTTCAAAATAAAAGGTGACATTTATTTTTGTCCCTCCACCTTCATTTCCTAATTATAAATAACCTGCAGCTTATTTCTTCATTTGCGTTTTGTTTCTCCTGACACCTCATATTCAAAAGCTCTTATTCTTGCAAATCCAAAAGCTTTCTTTTATGAAACATGATTTTTATTCAGTTTTCGTACACGTCCTGTCCTCATCTTAGTTGTTCTTCAATCTTTTGCTTAAGCTTCATCTTGAGAAAAACATAAGTATTAAAAATTGTTTTTTTAATGCATACTAATTATTATTTTAATAATATTTCTTATGACATGAATATCTTTTGCATATAAACTTTGATTCACGCATGATTTCTTCTGTTAGATTCATATTTAAATTCCAGACAACATGAAATTGATTTAGTTGAATTTGGATATTGTTGAGTTTTCGCACTTCTGTTTGGATTTTATGGGCTAAAATCAAAGGTGAGTGTTTTAATCCACTCACAACTACTAAATTGCCTTATGTTAGTTAATTTAAATTTATGATGTGATTAGAAATTTATTGGTTGATGTTTGGTATATTTAAATTGTCATTCCAATTAAATATGACTTTTATTGCATTTAATCGTCATTTAATTTAATATTGAATTTAATTGTCAATTGAATACATGTTGATGATAATCGGTTAATTGATGTTATTTATTGGTTGATTGAATGGTGATTGTGATGTATGTTTGATTGTTTGATATTGGATGACTAGATGTTATATTTTTATATTGTTATAACACTGCAAGTTCCCTATGGGTTGAAATGATACATACCTGAACGATCTATAGATTAGGAAAAAATCGTTATGGGTTGAAATGATAAACCCGTGGGATTTTATGGATTTTGAATTTTATTCGGGATTGTGGGTTGAAGTGATATATATCCATAAATATAAAATATTTGCAGACTGAAATGATAAATATCCGTATCACTTGACCATAGGGTAGAAAGTTATATACGGACATCGGATTGGTTAAATTAAATGATTTTAAATCCTTAAATTTTGAATCTATTTAATCTATTTTAAATCTATTTAATCTATTTTAAATCTATTTAATCTATTTTAAATCTATTTAAATCTATTTAATCTATTTTAAATCTATTTAATCTATTTTAAATCTATTTAATCTATTTTAAATCTATTTAACCTATTTTAAATCTATTTAAATCTATTTAATATTTTTAATCTATTTAATCTATTTTAAATCTATTTAATCTATTTTAATTCTATTTTAAATCTATTTAATCTATTTTAAATCTATTTAATCTATTTTGAATCTATTTAATCTATTTTAAATCTATTTAAACTATCTTAAATCCATTTATACTATTTTACTCTATTCTTTTTACTATTCTAGAGTATTTTAACTATTTAAAATTTATTTTTACTATGGTAAACTATTTAACTATTTATAACTATCTAAACTATTTTCTAAATTTCAGACTAAGTAAAGTGGAAGTGGTTATATTTAAATCCTTGATTTAAAAGCAAATATGATTAAATGTTGCAATAACCTAAGTTGGGATTATATAACATATTTGAGTAAATATGATGATTTTGAAATGAGGGTTTAACCCATTTTGAAAATATAATTTCGAAAGTGAATATGATTTTGAAAGTAACATGGTTAAATTGCATATGATATTTTGATATCAATTATGAAACAGTTTTAGAAATTTAAAAGAACCATCCGGTGTGAAATAAGCGTTTGGTTTTTAAAGTGACCGGGATCATATATTGTCATACTCTCTGCCAATACCGAAAACCACTTTAACAACTGTGTACGTGGTGGAGATTCCGGAATGAAGTAGGATGGTTTGGTGTACAATTCTGTATGACGTATTTACGTAACCCTGACTCCCATGAGTCATCTTAGATGTGACTAAAATAGGAGCTATACCGGGCCAAGTGAGGTCGCACCTCCGATCGGGCACATTTCTTCGATACCATACTATTACTTTGTGATTGATTTGGTGGCCACCCCTCGATTTTGATTATGGGAGTGTGTTCCGAGGTGGGCGGTAGTAGCTGCTATGCGTTACCACCAGTCCGATAGTGCAAATGGTAGAATCCTACCCTGGCATTGCCTCAAGTGCATGTTCACATGCCGTATCGCGCCTGCTATGATCGAGTTTGGTTTGTACCATACCTATGGAGTGCCCTCTGAGTAAACCTCAGGGAGAAGCTTACAGTACTATATAGACTATGGGAATATATAAAATGTGTTAAGGGGGATATGGGTAATGCCTTAACGCTATTTTAATACTTTACTTTACTATAGACACTATTATAATATCGTATTGTACTATGTATGTAGATAGTTTAACAGATCCTTGGGGGATGGAAATTCTGAACATTTCTTAAGTTACCGCACTCATGTTAGACAATGGATAGGAGATGTCAAACCCCGTAAACATCTCCGACGCCGTTACACTCATATTTATTTACTGTTGATTTAACTTACATAAGATCTTTTAGTTCTGACTCGAGTGTTTTGTCTTTTCAATTCGCTCAGGTCAGTCTGAGCTTTTTAGTATATCGAAGACCATTTATCTTTGGAGGACGAAGACGAAGATCGTATACTATTATTACTTATTTTATTTATCCCGTTGCATCATGTTGTTTCGCTACATTATTTATTTATTACTGCTGTATTTACTCTGATCTGTATTGTAAAAGTGTAATCAAGTATTACTTATAAACAGCTTCATGAACTATTTATTTGATTATTATATTTTGTCATTCCGCTATGAGGTTCTGGGTTGTTTCTTTCTTTCTATGCTTTTTCTTATTTACTCCATAACAATCTGCCCTTTTAAATGGTTTGAGTCTGACGTGTGTGGTTTATCGTCCATTTAAACCGTCAAAAAAGGCAGGTCATTATAGTAGTTCTCTATGGTGACTAACAATTGTACTTAGAAAATAACAGGCTACATCCCCATATTTGAATACTATTTCTCTATGAGATGTAAAAGGGTATATTTGGAATTTCAAAAAGACACCGAGTAAATCTATTCAATGAATTCTCTTTATTAGTAGTAAAGATAAAGATTTGGAAAATCAATTGCTAAAGCAAATTTGAAAATTGTATACAACTGAATGAAAAATAATAAACATAAGTGAAATAGCATCATAAATGGTCGCTATTCCATGCTCTTGGGAATGTGATGCCATCAATAGTCACTAGCTTGATAGTTCCTTCTCCAAGCCACTGTTCAATGACACATGATCCTTCGCAAGTAGGATTTATGTGAGACGGGGCAGGAAAATCCCTTTTCAAGAAAAGATCGCCAATTTCAAAGGTTCTAGGTTGGACTTTAGTGTTGTAGTATCGAGCGACTTGGTATCGATGTGCAGCTGCCCTCAAATTAGCTTCTTCACGCTTCTCATATACAAAGTCTAGAGATTGTAAGAGGAGATCTCTATTCGTTCTAGGATCATAGTAGGTCGACTGATGAGAAGGGACTTCGAGTTCAACAGAAATAATGGCTTCGGAGCCGTAAGCAAAGGCGAATGGAGTATGTCTAGTCGCGGGCTTGTGTATGGTTTTGTAAGCTCGTAATGTTGTTGGGAGTTCATCCACCCACTTGCCTCTAACCTTTTTCCTAATGCTTCTTCAGAATGGACTTTATGATTTTGTTCACAACTTCAACTTGTCAATTTGCTGCAAATCTCTTCTTAATATAATGCGACGAGAGAAGTCTTTGAATTCGGCATTGTCGAATTGGGTTCCATTGTTGGTTACAATAGTTCATGGAAGGCCAAACGACAGATGATGTTTCAGACAATGAAGTTTATTACTTTTTCATGATCGTGGCTAAAGGTTCCGCTTCAACCTATTTGGTAAAGTAATTAACTATTATGATGATGTACTTCACATCACATTTTGAGATCCATAAGGAATCGATAATATCTCTGCTCCATATAGCAAACGACCATGGATTGACCATTTATGTGATTTCCATCGGTGGAGCTCTTGGAACTTTTGCATACATCTGGAACTTGTTGCATCGCTTAGCATAATCAATAACATCTCGATTGACAATCAACCAATAATACCCATAACAAAGTATTTTCATTGCTAGGGTTTTCCCTCCAGTGTGATCGCCATATTCCCGTTCATGAACTTCCTTTAGGACTCGTTTTATTTCATCATGAGCAATTCACCGGAGTAGAGGAATGGAAAAACCATTTTTATACATGAATCCTTCCTGAATGATATACCGTGAAGCTTTGCAGAGGACTTGTGGCCTTTTATTCCTCTATTCAGGAAGGAATCCCTTTAGCAAATAATCTTTAATTAGAGTCATCCACGAATCCTTCTCAGGCTCCGTCTCTAGTGCCTAGTCAATTTCCATCCGGTTTATACTCGAAGCGTCTAGTACTTCGATTGGAACCAAGCCCATTTGTTGTGCATCCCCAGTACTAACAAACTTTTCCAATAAGTCAGCCTCTTTGTTTTGATCCCGGGGAATGTGCGTGATGCCATAATACTTAAAACTAGTCAATAACTCTTGGACTTGGATAACATATGGAGCGAGTCGTTGTACTTTACCCTGGTAATATCCTTTGACTTGGTATACAACCAACTAGGAATCACAAAATATTTCAAGAGATTTTATTCCCAGTTCTCTGTCAAGTTTGAGTCCAGCAATAAGAGCTTCATGCTCAGATTCGTTATTTGTTGCTGGGAAGTCAAACTTCAAAGCATAGCAAATTGACCGATCTTTCGGAGTCACCATCGTGATTCTGGCTCCAGAATAGCGATCATTAGATGCTCCATCCGTACACATTTTCCACAGAATGGTAGAGGCTCCACAGCTCTCCGGGAGATCATCATGTACTATGAATTCTCCGGGAGGCCTCTCTATGTGGTTCACCAAAGCTTGGAATGCATCTTCCCAATCATGCGTCCATTCAAAGTTTCTTTTCCATCTCCTAATCAAATCAAAGAAAGGAATGCATTTATCGGTGGCTTTGGAAATAAATTGACTTGGGGCGACAACCTTCCCATTTAGGCATTGTTCTTGTTTGATGGTCTTCATTGCTTAGATGTTGCAAATTGCTCGAATCTTCTTAAGATTAGCTTCGATTCAACGAGCATTGACGATAAAACCCAAGAACTATCCTAATGCAATGCCGAAAGAACATTTTAGAGGATTGATCTTCATTTTGTAATTTCGGAGGATGTCGAACATTTCAGCTAAGTCTTTAATGTGGTCGCTTGATCGTCGTGACTTTACGAGCATATCATCTACGTATAACTCCATCATTTTTCCAATCCGATCTTTAAACATTTATTTGACTATGTGTTGATAGGTTGCTCCAGCATTCTTTAATCCGAATGACATTACCACATAACAATACAATCCAACATCGGTAATGAAGCTAGTGTGCTCTTGATCAGGAATGTGCATCTGAATTTGGTTATATCCAAAGTATGCATCCATGAAAGATAGCAACTCATGTCCTGTGATTGAGTCTACTAGCTGGTCGATTCTTGGAAGAAGAAAACTGCCTTTTGAGCATGCCTTATTCAAGTCCGAGTAATCAACGCATGTCCACCATTTTCCATTTTCCATTCGCCTTTCTCACAAGTATAGGACTGGATACCCATTTTGGGCAGAGGGCGTCGCAACTAAACCCATTGCCTTTGGGCCTATCCACCTCCTATTTAAGGGCAGTAGATCTCTCTGGATCCATGCACGCCTTTTCTATTTCACCAGGACATGCCTTGGGTCGACATTTAATGCATGGTTCGCAATGGCAGGAATGATCCCACATATGCCAAAGTTAGTCCAAGCGAACTATCAAGATTCGCTCGGAGAAAATTAGCAAGTTATTTCATCATTGGCGGGCTGAGCTATGATCCGACCTTTAGGACCCGCAATGGGTCATCGTGGCTGACCTTGAGGTTAATCGTTAGCTCAGCCTGTGCAGCCTTGATCTCATTGGGCTCCTCCTCGTCATCCGTCAGATCTATATCTTTATAGAACCAACTTTGGTGCTCGAACCAAGGCCCAGGCGCTAGTTGTCAATCTTAGATGGTTTTGATGCGGAAGACTTGTCCAGTCCCTTAACTTTCTCATTTCGTTGAATGTCTCTCAATTTAGCTACATAACAAGAACGTTCGGTCGTCTGATCAACATGCACAGCTCCAACGTCGTTATCAATTAGGAATTTCAAAGTCAAACACCATAGGGCAAGAGCCGTCTGAAATTGAGCTAGGGCTGGTCGGCCTAGAAAAGCATTGTATGGAGAGTCAACATCCAAGACAAAAAATGGAAAAAACCGCACTCTCATGTGGTCACCTTCTCCCAACTCTACGGGCTATTTGACATATCCGAAAGCTTCGATCATAGCACCATTAAAGCCATGAATGCAATCTTGAGATGGTTTCAAGTCCTTGGCTTCCATCCTCATCTGATCATAAGCCTTTTTGAAAAATATATTTATGGAACTTCCATAATCAACCAAAATCCTCCTAACTAAGGTGGGGCCAATCAAGGCTGAAATGACCATTTGGTTGATCGTCGGTGCCTTCACCTTGTTAGCATCTCTGTTTCTGAACATAATGCCATCTGCCATTGTACGGTGCTATTTTACCAGAGCTCCATTTTCTGTACTCGAACAACATCTAAAATTCATATGGTTAATCGCGCTAGCATAGCGCTCCATCTCATGCCAACTCTTATCAACTAGATGCAGTCCTCCGAATATTGTATTGATGACTAATCTTCCACTAGTCCACGTAGGCTCCTTGACCTTGTACGGAGATTTATCCTCCGTTGGGGTCATATGTCCCCTGCCTGTCATCCTACGGTGCTTTAACAAGCTGCTGTAATTTTATTTCTCAATAACATCCTGGAGATGCCTATATTCATTTGTGTTATGACCATAGCATTCATGGAACCGACAATATTTTCCAATTTGTTTTTGCTTCTCCATCGATTCTTTCAGAGGTGGCATTCTATACTACATGGTATTGCATGTAGACAAGTAAATGTTCTCTAGAGATGCATTCCGTGGTGTGTATGTATCATACATTAGAACCCTAAGCTTTCCTCTTCCAAAACCCCTCTTTCGTTCATGGTTCCTATCACCGCCTTTCTTTTGCGGATTCAGTTTATTTTGGACAGTTACTTGAACTTTTTTTGAACTCTCCCCAGACTGTTACACTGTAATGTTACTCTGCACTCTCTCTCTCTACTTGGTTCCACAATATTCTTTTCCTACAACATCTAGCTTCCTCCTTCCTAAAATATAGAGCTTCTTTTGCATAGAAATGTTCCAATGTTGTGGGTGGTTTGCCAGCTAACCAATCGCCAAAGTTGAATTCTGGATAAATCCCTCTCGTTAATGCCATCAATATTGAATGATCATTTTGATTACTGACTTCTGTGATAGCTGTATGAAATCTCTCCAAATAATCTTTCAATGATTCTCCCAGAGCTTGCATCACACTAGACAGGAACATTACATCTTTGGGGCGAGTTGCGTGCATACGGAACTGCTCCACAAACTTTTTTGCTAAATCATCAAATCTAGAGATTGACTATGGGGATAATCCCATAAACCACATCGTTGCTATGTAAGAGAGAATAATAGGAAAACATATGCATTTTGTTGCATCATTAGCTCATGCAAACTCCATCAGCCATTCATATCTCTTGATGTGTTGCCTCGGGTCGGTTTTTCCCCGTAGGCGGGCATCGACGGCATGCTAAACCTCCTTGGATACTCAGCATGTAATACATTGTCAGTGAATGAGGTATGGCTTCTCAACATCCCCCAATCATCATTAGTCAAGTCTTGGCTTGCCCTCACTAGCTCTAACCATAGCCAACAGGTCCGGATTTTGGATAGTTGGAGCCAAGTGATGGTCGTGCTCCACCTCACATGAATGGTCTGGTCGATGTCTACAGGCCATTCCATGCCTTCTTGGCTGAACATCCTCTCAATGTATATCATATCACTTACTTCATCACTATTCCAGGGACGTAACTAGTCTGCATCCACTTGAACTCCAGCTTCAAAATCAAT
Source organism: Allium fistulosum (assembly GCA_030737815.1). NCBI lineage: Eukaryota > Viridiplantae > Streptophyta > Magnoliopsida > Asparagales > Amaryllidaceae > Allium > Allium fistulosum. The sequence goes on along the minus strand of CM060902.1, from coordinate 268,859,477 downwards.
CACACCAGCTCTAGATTATTCTCCAACATGAAGAGGCATACTTCCTATTCAGGGGGGGGATCGTCCCCGATCCTTATAGAGGAATCAGCACCGATCGGTCTCGGTAGTCCAGGTTAGCTTGCCTGTTGATGTCCAGAAGCTTCTGCGTGATATCCGTCAATTCTGCGATGTCTGCATCCGTCATAATCACCTGATGAACTAGAACTCTTTGACATAGAATAAAAGGGTTGGTTCCCTCCTAGTTTTTCCACGTTGTTGCTCCCTAAGTTGATTCATTAGATCGATAGTGGCATGAATCTGCTGGTTTAACTGTCGGTGGCTATCCATTAGCTTTCTCATCATATTCAGGAAATCAACCTTTGTGATGTAATCAGCCAGATTCTGGATATCGACTGAATCAGTAGCATTCACATCTACAGGTAGATTGCTCGGGCCTCCTTGCTGGGTGCTAGTGTTCTCGTTTCCTTCTGTGTTCTAAAAAGTAGATATGGTGTTCCTAACTATTGTTGATAGTTTTCATTAGACTTCCAAAAATCTGAATAGAACGAATAAGCTTCTTGAAGATAATTATAGATCACTTCAGGGGATTTATGTAATCCAGTTGTAGCAAAGGGATCCAAATAGGGTTGAGAATCTTCTTTCTCGGTGAAAGCACCAAAATGTTTGCACCAAAAATATGCACAAACACCCAATAAGAGTTTGTAGAGAAATAAATGAATAATATACAATGAAAATAGAGGAAACAAGCAATTAATAGAGACAAGCAATTTATATTGGTTCGGCGTTGTTTGCCTACGTCCACTTTGAATAGACATCTTTATTAATCACTTTGTAAATTGAGTACAATAGGAATCAGATGAAAATCCTTAGTAATAATAGAGTACAAAGCACTAAGTAGCGTAAATTGCCGAAAATGAATAATCAAGCCTGTATTTATAGAGGAAGATGACAAAATATCTTCTAGAAAATTCGGCCGAAGGATCTCCAAAACCATATGGACCGATAAGAGGGATCGCATGGCCCAAATCTCAAGGAATAAGGATTGGTGTTGATCCCTATTTTAGAGGAATTTAGGTTGCGATCCCTACAAGAGCTTTCTCATGTTGTAATATGCTTAGCCTCCAAGTTTCATGCCAATTGGATTCATAAAACTTGAGTTATTGCTCAATCTTTGCTACTTTCTGAGTTGTTTCCTGATTTAGGTCGATCCCTATAGAGGGAAGAGGACCGATGCCTCTTTCTCGATCCTTTTGAGTTGCTACCCCTAGGGTAGGACCCCTAGGGTCCTCATATTTTGTTCCCAAAGTTTCATATACATTGAACTTATGGATCTTGAAATGTTGATTGTTTTCTATTGAATTGCACTTATTTGGTTGAAATATTCCAGTCCCTATGATTGAGAGGGATTATAGCCAATCCCTTTTCTATGTTAAACTATATTCCATACTTTGAACATTCTACATTGCATATCTCTCAGTTTTGTTAGATCACGGCTTCATATTATCATCTGTACTTGATCTTTGGACCCCATAATCATCGCTCTGGATTTACTGGCTTTGATGACAATCGAATCTAACTTGTCCAATTAGTTCGGATATAGCCGGGTTAAAATGACGGATAACAATAGTTATAATGTGTTGTATCATGAGCTATTTATCATAATAAAATAAACATACATTTTAAATATTCCTAGTTAAGAGGTATCGAAACTGGATATCTATTGGAACTGAATCAGCCCACAACGGAAGTTATGAGTGAATTTCAAATTTTATACCCAATAGGATCTTTAATGGGCCTATGAAGTCTAATTTATTTAGAACATTTCTAAATCTTGTTTAAATAAAATCATGTATTTTATTTAAATTTATAAATTGTTGTACGAAGTTTATCTGATTTAGTTTTACTTAATATATAAGTATACATATGTATCATATACATATGCATATGTGTGTTCATGTGTAACATTATTTCATGCAAGGTATAACATGTGCATATATAGATGTTGGAATTTGCATTGCAACAGACACATTAGCTCATTATATTATAAATAATATAAAAAAATTATATAATAAAATATCATATTTTAAATTTTTCAAAGATCAAGAATGATATTTTAAGAGTTGCAAAAAATTTCAAATTTTTCTGAATAAAATTATATTTTTAATTAACTAAATACTAAATAGCTGATTTTTAATTTAATTTTTAAAAATATAAAAACAAATACAAAAAATATAAAATTTTTGCTAAAAGCTTATGAGATGATGAACTAATTTTTAATAATATAAAACTAAATTTTCGGAACATTATTTATTTTATATGAATTTATAAAATATTATAGTTATTAAATAATGAAAGAAATTATCTATTAATAACAAAAAATATTTTCGGCTGCTAAAATTCGTAGTTGATATAAAAATATATTAAAAAATTATTAGATTAATTTTATATAGTATATATATACATATGCTTTGGTATAAATTGGTAAACGTATTGATTGACATATCAATATATATGTATGCTAATTAATGTAATATTAAAATAAAATACTTTTATTTAGCATAGATCATTAGATTATTAATAATATATGAGTATGTATGAGTACATTAAATTTATGCATATAGGCAATTATTATTGTGACAACAACATTACATATAGAAATCTCACACTACTAACTAAGCAATAATAATGTATATATACATAAGTGTATATGAGCAATAAATTACTATACCAATTATCTATCTATAATGCAAATAAATGGTTACCCACAACAGATTCCCTCAAATCGACATTGGAAAGATGAATCCTCTTACTCTGGAAATTCCCTCAATTCGTCAGACTGCTAGTCCTTTGAACTGCAGACCTTTTGCTATCAAGTAGTTATCTATTTGAAGTGATTTGATTTGAGATCTAATTTAAGTTTTGCACATATGGTTCAGCGTCCATTAGGATGGAAGATGCAGCAAAAGTCATTTTTGAAGCTAGGTTTAGAGGTAGTTTTATAATGGTTGAATGAGAGAGAAAAGAGGATAATATTTTATACTTTTTCTCATCTAATCTCGACCATGCGTTTCAAAAACCAACTTGCCACATTATTGCTGCCCCTATGCTATGTATGTCATTACAGCTGAACCTTCCTTAAACAACATGGGCCAATAGCCCATTTAACCCCTATTAAATATGTTTAATTAAATCTAATTTAATTTTTATCGATATCCTATATCGACTGATATATTTATAACTATTATAAATATATATATATATAACAATATTTATTTCTCAAATCATATTCAATTTTTATAATTAATATTTCATAAATATTAATTAATTTAATTAATTTATAACATTTATAAACTAATAAAATAATTTGGTCTAAAGTGAATTCATCATTTCGATTATGTAACTCTTGGGTGTAAATTCGGTTAGCAATTAACATCAACTATTTAATTGTTAACGTTTACACGTCACTTAGTAGGTGGTGTGACATTATGTCCAGATTTATCGCTTACTTAGTTTCGGTAAAATCCAATTTTAGTTTAATAAGCATTACTCAGTTGTGACATTTATTTACATCAATTCTCTTCGTCAAAACAATATCACATCGGACTTACATAATTTGGTTATGGTCAAAATTCCAATATTGTCCATATTCAACTCTATATTCCAAACACAAAGTCCTTGATTCAATAATAACAATTATTATTAACTAAAATGTTGTTGCCTTAGACTTTGAATTTGATTTGACTTAAGTTGACCGTGATACTAACCCCATATAACTAAGGAGACGAATCCTCCCTTGAATAGTGCTTCACTTCCAATACTCCCACTCGACCCAACTATAGTCACTAGATGAACACCATGCCATGATTTGACTATAATCAAAGCGAAGCTTTCATATTGATGATCCATAGTATTCTCAAGTCGAAAGAACTATGTACACATAGATATTTTCTTTTTGACCTTAGTTATATTAACTAACTAGTAATTATCGAGTGAGTCGTTCCATAGTTATCCAATAACCATCAGTATATAACCCCTAGGTGTCCCCAACAGCCATGAGTAATACACTACTCAACATTTGGAGGGCGTTACATACTCTAGTCCCAATGGATACATCGATATCCAGTCTTGATGCATCTTGACATGAACATTTAAATTGGTATATTTATTTTTTATGATAAATTACTCACGATTAGAACACATTGTAACTATTATCACTAAACATACCATTTATGGATTTTCTATTAAATATAATTTTTAATTAAATTAATTAATTAATAAAACCATATTATTTCAAGTATATTATAGAAAGAAAATACCTTTTATTTCGAACAAGATTGGTCAACGAGTTAGATATATGAAAAAATTACAGAATTGCCCCTAGGGCATACTCCTAAATCTGTTAAGCTCCCAAATGCACTTGGGGTCAATTATTGAATCTCATTCCAGCTTCTTTAATCGGTTTCCTGCAAACCGTTCAGGATAGTCCCTTAGTGAACGGGTATGCTATTATGTTTTAATCACCTACTTTGTCAATTAACCCTCTTTGATGTTGATAAACTCCTTTATTATGTGGAATGTTTCAGAGTATGCCTCTCAATTTCCAGTGAGCTTTAAGTCATGTTATGAACTATATAGTGACATTGTTATCATATAACAATGTTGTGGGATTCTCAACATTTTGAATCACCCTTCGGATCAGTTATAAATTTGTGCATTTATATTTATATACATTGCTCTTTTATTGTAGCACTATTCAAGGCAATGTACTTAACCATTTCATTGAATCGGTCATAGTGTTTTATTTGTAACATTTCCAATTTGAAGATTCTTAACTCAAATTTACTATAGGTATACTATACTCAATATCACTTATGAAATTTGATTCTGAACATTCCTTCAAAAGGAGTTCGTTGTTTTTGCAAACAATTCTTTAGTATTTCGCAAATACACGAGAACACTCCAAACTACCATTAGTGATATCAATTTGGATTTAATATTCGCTTTATGTATCAAATACATAAAAAAATCAAAATATCAAGGACAACATACCATTTATGACAATTCCTATTTCCAATGCATAAGGAACACATCTCACATGTTCCATTTTAAATAATTTAATAAGATGTCTTTGCATATCAATTTGAGACATTCTCAAATTCTTTTATACTCACTATAGAAGGCATCATTTACAATTCAAGAGTAGTAAAACAACTAAGTTTGATTTTAACACAAGTACATCATCAAAATCAACAATGTGTTGTTCACTTATAGTTTAGAAATATCAATATACCTTTTAACGTTCTTTCTTATGGACGCATGTTTCCTCTACATTTTAATGGGTAATCAAACTATTTGATATTTCTATCAAAATATTGTTCAACTATGATTCTTATAAAATGATACTTTCTCATTTCTTGGATCATATACAAAGACTCACAAACTCAATATCGCTCCCACTGACTTCTTGAGACATTTTCGTTATTATGTGTAAATAGCTTACTTTATATCATTATTTAGAATTTTATGTTTCAATACATACGTACCAAAACGTAAAGTCATACCATACGATAATCTTGTGAGTAAATCTGAATGAATTTGAGCACATCGAATGGTGAATCTATTATGTTAATTCCAACAATTGTAATTTACAGTAATATTATTTTCAATATGGCTCACTACATTCCAAGAACATTTCTCTTTCTTGTAAAAAATAGATTTGTGGCCAATGGATCATATCCCTTTGGATACAACTGTCAAAATCATATTTTAATAATGTACTTGGAATCTGTTTCGGATTTGCACATCATACCATAATATAGAGTCAATGCTCTTAATGGTTTAATTAAACAACCATGGGTTGTATATTTTTTACATTTATAACTCATAGTTTCTCTTCAGTGTACCAGAATACTTATTAAACACTTAAATATGATGTGTTTGTTTAGGTTAGTTGATTTCGTTTCATCTCATGTAATCAATTTTATATGTGGTTCGTATCCAATTCCATTTTACTACCAATAGTTTCTCATAGAAATTTCTTCAATATGAAGTAGGTATTTGTTGAAACAACAATTGTTTTTTAGTGCAACAGAATATGTTCATAAACATTTTATGAATTTCCTTATTTATAGAACTGATTTGGTTTTACTTTCCAAAACTTATTTTCAAACATAAATATGTCATCTAATGACAGTCTTTCCCAAAATTCTTTTGAGGATATTCACACAAGAGGCCTCACGAACAATTATTACCTATAATCTTTCGACTCGCATAACTTACCAACTCCTTGGTCTAGGATATCTTGGGGTTTCTTATAAACCCTTTTCTTGTATGATATTGTAAAATATTATTTAAATGAAATAATATTAACCTTATGACCTTATAGAAAGAAACTAACTCAACTTCACTCACAATTAATCATATATTGTCTAATAAAGTTCGATTACTCCTTATCGATATAACATTATGTATCACATGAAGGAGTGACTTTTGAGATTGAATCTTTATTCATTCTTAGGTACGTTTTGAAATCTTTCCAATATACTCACTCATTCAATCAAATCAAATCATTTCTATTGCATGTTATATTATTTGCTTTTGTTTTATACTCTATGAATATATCTTAGATATACTACATATGTATCAAATACACACGTCCATGTCGGTGATAACTCATCAGTGAATATGACGATGTACGTGGAACCGTTTTGGTATTAATAGACTTACGATTGCATATATATATATTTATTTATATTTATTTATATATATATATATATATCAATCAAAAGAGTTTATCAACTCTTATGATGCTCCCACTGAATGGGTGCATAGCCATTAATTGTTTGATATAATTAACTAGTATCATATAATTCATAATCATATAATAAAATTATTTCTCAAAACTATGGCTTAGTCTAAAATTCAAAAATAACTGTAAACAATATTTGATTCTTCTGTAGTTTCCAGTGCATAAAATTAAGTTTGAAATGATTTGTAGAATTTAATTACACAAGAATGTGATTTTTGTGTAATTTTTAATGTTAATTATAATGGGTTTTGTAATTAAAAATGTAAATTGTCATTTACTTTAAAAAAAAGAAATTTGAATTTTAACTTTGAGTTTTGAATTACTTACTAAGTAATATAGTAAAGAGTTTGAGAAATTTTCAAATGTTGAAAATTGAGATTTAAAAATTTAAAAGATGTTTAAGACAAAGTTATAGATGGTCGCCCTTAACCAGCCCTATTCTCCGCTTTAGTAGACGGAATTACTCGTTAATTCTCTTTACTAAGGTGGGTCTTGAGGTGGGGCGTTACAGTATGGTATAAGCCAAGAATAGAGCATCCAATCCTGTAAAACTTGGAAAAAGACACATACACAAACATTAGAGAACTATTAAAAGATTATCTCTGTAAAACTTGATTTTGACATTGAAAGGGGTTCTAGATTATGGATTACCTGAGTTTGAAGTTTATATTCTCATTTTGAAGCACCGATTTTCATTTTATTTGACAAATTTAAGCATAGATTGAAAGGGGAAGAAAGGGTTGCTGCCATTAACAAGCTTCTGGAATTTTGAGGAATAAAAGAGAAATATGGTACGTACTGTTATTATCTTGTTTTTCTAATTTTAAGTACCCTGTCTGAAATTGCCATAACTTTGGACTTGTAAGTCTGAATTAGGTGATTCTTTTTCTAAATTCTAGATGTGGCAATGCTCTTCAACTTTCATGTATTGAGCTTTCTGTAATTTTGAGGTTAGCTATGCCAAAATCGAATTTTCTTTCTGCTATCCCGAGAGCAAAACCTATATTTGCTCTATGTTTGAAGCTGAAACAAAATTACCTATAACTTCTTCGTTTCTTAACCCACAGAGCACTTTTGTTATGAAGACAAATAGCACATTATATTTTTATTTCATAACTAATATTCATAATATTCGTATTGAAATATAACTATGTTTATTTTCAATCAACACCAAAAATAGTCATTATTTCATAAATAATTTTCAGTATGTTTCACAAAAACAATGTTTGTAATTTGATGCAACCAATAAGTGCTATATGGCATGCTCCCACTATTTCTGCCATTAATATAATAGTGTATTAAATTCAGAGGTTTATCATTCACTTAATATAGATTATTTGTTTCATATACTGCAAGTAGTTTAAAACGGAGAGTTCTTTAATCAAATGTCATGAACTCAAAGAAATAAATCTCATAGAAAATAATGTTCTATATGAAAAAGCATTTTGGAATAGAAATCGTATTTCTTGTTTCAATGTTAAGTATCAACTATTATTATTACAATTCTCATTTCTGATGTTTCTTTATGAAGAAAAAGTGACTATTCATTCTCTTCATCCCAAATGTACCTTAAATTACATCTACTCTTGTATATTCATTTCCTTCTAAAATGGTCAAACCATTCAAAAAGAAAACCTTCACTGCTATATCTTAATGAACTCATTACAAAGATGCATTTACCATCCTGAACATTTAACGACATCGAATATGATGCACCTTATGTAAATTGATTAAACTGACATTTCAGTGATTGAATTCTTTGATCTCACTTGTATTTTTGGTTTATATTAACATAATATGACCCTTTTGTAATCAATTAAATTGAATACTCAATCTTATAGTATTGTTTATTTGGTTGTTTTGAATGAACTAATTTCATTGAAGTATCATACATTACGAACTATGGTTGTTCCCTATATAACACTTATATGCGATGGTATATGGATCGAATACGCAGTCTTGTATTGCTTTTAGAGCTCAAAACTCCTCGAATGCAATACGTGTTCTCAACCAAATAAATGTGTAAGCAACCAAATTACGAATGTATTTAGTAGTTGTAAAGTTAGATGGTTGCATGGGTGTTGAAACGTTAACATGCAACTGACATTTCTTAGTAAGTATATTTTATATTTATATTTGTCAATATTCAATTTAGTTCATTTGTATATCTTTATCAATAAAAGTTTGATCAATCGTATTAAATGCACAAATTTATCATTGTAGATCATTATAACATTATATAGCATACAGTTTGAGAGAGCTGAGTCAATCCCTAGAACGGCAGGTCTCAGAACCCGAAATAAATAGATATACTCTTCCTATTGATTCAAAACTCCAAGCGGAACTCAAGCTAAGATTGATATTTTGCTCGAAAAACCTTGAGTCATGTTCTTACAATATCAGAAAGGTTAATTGTTATCATTTCATTTTTCTAATAAGGCCCCCACTAGTCTTTTATGTTTCACCAAATCCTAAGCGAAACATAGAAATTTTACGACTTCACTAGTGAGTGTTAGGACTTGTATGCTTTAGGATTCCGACCTTAAGGAAATCTCAACAAATCATAGGCCCGCATATGATGGATAACTCCATACTAGTTGTATCACATATAACTCCTAATCCATGGTTCCTAGTCCTAATCCTTTCTTTAACCTGGGGAAAGCTCAACAAGTAAAGTGAGACTATTCACTCGTACCAAACATTTTGCGATGACCTAAGTGTAATGCACATACCTTGAGGAAAGCTCAACAAATATTTGCAGTTATCTTACCTCGACTATGCAATATATTAATAGTACTAACATCCCTAGCTCGAGGATAGCTCAACATCTAAAAAGTATGTAGGTAATCTATTAATATATAAATGATGGAGTACAACTTTATATTAAAGATTCATAATCTTTAATATATTATTTTGAGTGATATCGACTTATAGAATAATTGTAATATCCCGGAAATTTTAACAATATCAATTTAATAATCTGTTAAATAATTAAATTGATATTGATGATCTTTGATAATAAGATTTGAATTTAATTTAATAATCTGATTAAATTAGTATTAATTGGTGATTTTATCTTTTAAAATCTAATAAGATATTTTCTATTTGAATATATATATTTATTTGTATATATTGTAAATAGAAAGCTTTGGGCAAACTGGAAATTTAGATTTAATTTAATATGACTTTTCAAAGTTATTTAAATAAATAACTATAGTTTTAAATATACTTTAGATAAATGTTTAAATTGTTTTAGATCTTAGAATATTTGTATACACTTTTATTTTAAAATATAATTTGTTGTTGTTTCTTTAAAAAGTAATATATATATATATAGATAAGTATTTTATAAATAAGAAAAGGCATTTTTAAAATAAGTTAAATATGTAAAAATTACTTAAGAGACATATGTCATTATCTTAAGTCTTTGTTTTAACAAGTGTTAATCAACAAACATTACAAATTGACAATTGTTAAAATTTGAGACAAGTGTCCTTTTATTTTTGATTTTTTTTCTTTTAATTTCTAAATAAATCAATTATACTTATAAAAACATGCTTTCTTCATTTCCCATTCTTTTCTAATCTTCATTTTTCAAAAGCTAAGATAAAAGCTTCAGCTGGAAATTTATTCAAAAGAAATCAGTAACCAAATTCTTCAACCTGTAATTCTTTTCCAAATCAACTCTTCAGCCTTCATACATTTCTCCATTTTCAAAAAGAAACCTGAAATCAAATACTTCAAACTGAAATCAGTAATCTAATGCCTCAAAACTAGAAATCAAAAATCAAGTTTTCAGCCTGATTTCTTTGCAAATCTGAAATCAAAAACAAAGGCCTGAAATTCTTTTCAAATTTGCATTTTTCAAAATATAAAGCAAAATCAAAAGGCCTGCAAACATCTTCTTTTCAACTCTGGAATCAACTCAAAGCTGTCTGCATTCATTTCTTCAACCTGGAAGCCTGCATGCAAGTTTCAGTAGCAAATCACTCAAGTTTTAAATCAAATGAGGCATACAAGTTAAAGTTTTAAAAGCAAGGCATTCCGGTCTTAAGTTCAAAACAGTTTCAAAAGCTTTTCAAAAATAGACTCTGTCATCTTTATAAAGGTGAGTAACATTTTTTTTGAAGCTTAAATATAAGAAATCTGTTTGCATGTTAACTTCTGAAAGAAAGTACGTTCTTGTGAGTATATATATGTGAGTTTCTTTATATATATGAATGTATAAGTGAAATTACTGTGAAACAATGGATGTATGGTGTGCTCTGTTCTTGTTTTGCTTGCCAGACTCAAAATTCCCTTTAAAATCTCTTACCACTTGATCTAGTTTTTATTAGGATTTAAATTACAAACAAGAATTGTTTGGTTTATCTTAGACAAATGTTTAAAATTTTAATTAAGTCAAATTTAAAGTTCGAATGTCTCTGTAAACCAAAATCAACAAGTGCATGTATATAAAAGTAAAAACTCAAATATTTTAAATTGCTATTCCAGGATTATAAATGGGATACATAAACTATAACATGATTTTTAGTATTAAAATCCTAATTTTTAGTTTAGAATTGAAGGTGCAGTTCTGGTTTTAGTTAAATATGAATTTTTGGGTAGCTCTGTTGATCTCTATGGGTTGAAGTGTTGTATTCTTCAGTAAGGATAGAGGAATGATCGGTGATGGTTGAAAAATTGCCAGGAAGGTGATTAAAGTATAGAGGCAAATATGATTTAGGATTTAAATTTTTAACCCTAGTTTTAACTAGGTTAGGGAAAATGATCTTCACGCTTTCTCAAGTGGATCGAGTGCTTCAGGTTTTTGAGAGAGCGAAGTTTGGTCGATGATGAAGATATGGTCGGAGTTGCAGAAGTTCTGATGGTCGAGATTTTGAAGACGAGGCAGTTCCAGGGATTGAAGATGTTCCAGTTTTGGGTTCGAGTTAGTTTTGGATGCTCGATTTTGTTTCTCTGGCATTTTGGGTGATCGAGTGATCGTAGTTTGGATGATGGTTGATCGTCGAAGTGGTGAAGAAGACGTGGATGGTCGGAGTTGATTGTATCTCCGGTGCACGTGCACGAGATTGTGGTACGCCTGAATGAAGTCTGGTTTTAAACAGAGGAGGGGTACCAGGGGTTTCTCGTGGCATTTGAATTCTTGCTCGGGTTAATATGGTTATCGACTCGAAGTATTTTTGAGGGGTCTCGGGTAAAAGTCTGGGTTTCAGATTTAAAAGACTAAACTGTTTTAAAATTTTAAAACTGAGTTTAAATGATTAACTAAGGGTTTTAAACCAGTATAAAATTTAAATTTAAAACTGATTCAAGTTTAAGTTTGAATCTCAGTTCAAAAATAAAATAAAGTTTTTAAAATATTTAAAATATTTTAGCAACTTTAAAATGATTAGGTAGTTGAATTTAAAAAGATGAAGTTTTAAATTTGCAGGTAAAATTTAATCTAAGTTTTATCTGGAATTAGAATTAAATCTGTATTTCAGTTTTAAATAAAAGAAGGGTTTTAAAATTTAAATTGTTTAATAACTTTAATTGTCAAAATGTATATTAAATGGTTAGAACTTAAAAGTATATTTAATTTAAGTTCTTTAGGTTCTTTTATAAGATGAGTATTTCTTTAACTTGTAAATAAAAGAGTTTTAGAAATGTTGTTTAAACATTATTAAAGATAATGTGTATTCATTTTAAATCTTTAAATTTAAAATGAAATATTGAAGATAAAATTTAAGTAAATTGATTTAAAATACTTTGTAAATGATAACTTAATAAGAACAAAGTTTTATCTTAAAGTAATTAGAGATTTGTGTTTATTTAATTTATTAGGAATTTTAATGGATAATTAATTTAATTTGATTAATTAATCATTTGGATTAATTACATAGGTAATTAAAGGTTTATACTAATTAATTAATGATTAAGATTTATTAATTAGAATAATTAAATTGTAATTAAGATTTATAAATTAGAATATTAATTAATGGTAAAGAATTAATTAATAGAGTAATTAAATATTAATTAAGTTATGGTTAACACTTAATTAATTAAATAATTAGAGATCAATTAATTGGTTATTAAGATTTATTAATTTGGAATTAATAATAATTAATCTAAGTTAATTACTTAAGAAAAGTAATTAAATAATTGTTAATGAAGGTCATTAACTATGGATTATTAAATAATTAATTTATGTAATTAATTTTAATAATTAATTAGATTAATTAATTTAAAGATAATCAATCTAAGTTAATTACTTAAGAAAAGTAATTAAATAATTGTTAATGAAGGTCATTAACTATGGATTATTAAATAATTAATTTATGTAATTAATTTTAATAATTAATTAGATTAATTAATTTAAAGATAATCATTTGCGAAATTGTTTAATGGAATTACTTAATGGAAGTAACTAAGAATTAATTACTTATTGTAATTAATTGAAGTTAATTTGATTTGTTAAGTTAATAAATTAAGTTTAATTAATTTAGAATAATCAAGAGTTGATTTAATAATAATTACTTAATGTAATTATTAAAGTATGATTATTTAGGGAAGTAAATAATATATAATTACTGGAAGTAATTAGTTGCATAATGATTTATTAATAGAAGTAATTTGAGTTAATTACTTTGAATAATTAATCAAGGGATTAATTAAGAAATTAATTAAGGAAGTAATTAATTTAGTTAATGAAAGTAATTAAGGGGAATTAATTACTAGATGAGATTAATCAAGAGTGATTAATAAATGTTGTTTAAATAAAGATTAATTACTTAATGTAATTAATTTAATTAAGTAATTAATAATTAAGTTGTAATTAAGGATCATTAATTAATATAATTAATGATGTAATTAAGATTGGTTAATTAAGTAATAATTAATAAATGAAGTAATTAATCAATGTAATTAATTAAGGATTAATGTAATTAATTATAGTTGATTAAGTTAATTAATTTTAGTAAATTAATTAATGAAGTAATTAAAGGTTAATTACTATAAGTGGTTAAGGATAATTAATTTGAGAAATTAATTGAAGATATATTACTTGGATGTAATTAAAAGATAATTAATCAAAGATGATTAATTAAAAAAGGTAATTAGAGAATAATTAATTAATTTGTAATTAATTAATGGTTAAGTAAGAAGGATTTATAAAATGAAGTAATTAATTTAATTCACTTTAAATTAATTAGAGATGATAAATCATTACTTATGAATGGGTGTTAGTATTGGATACTTGACATTGATTGATATCTCTGATGAGATATATGCTGTATGATATGGATGTTTGGTTGAAATATAATGATAATGTGAATTATCTGTTTGGGATGATAATGTAGATTATCTATTGAATTATCTATCTTTGTGTATATAGATAAGAATTGAATTGTTTTAACCTTTAAAACAACTTGGCCTTAAAAGATACGTTTTGGATTTCGATGAGACCGGGATCGGGTTTCCGTATACCGGATTTCCAGGTCTGGAGACCCGAATACCACATCGATCCAAATTAACGATAGGTCGTGAATCAAGTGAAGATGAAGATTCAGAGTGCAAGGGTTATTGTCGTTAACTCTGAGGGTGATTCCAAAACGAGTGTAACGAGATAATGCCTTCGGTTTCGTTCGAACCCGGAACGAACTTATATGGATTGAATGCTTTCAGCACATCGTCAGGTGGACGATGAGCATTCTAAGATAGATGTATTCTATTTAAAGGTAATCGTAACCTCAAACCTCACAAACCGGGAATGGCTAAAACAGGGGAGGTGCAGCAAGGTTAGTGGGTAGCACCCAAGTAGGACAAGGTTACCTCTGTCTAGATGTCCCTTTCTATTTTCGACTTAGTGGTGCGGTTGCTGATCCCAACCGTGAGGTATCTTGTGCGGGAATTATCCAGTAAGGGATGTTCCGACCTTGTGTTGCAGGGGATTGGGAGTGATCCTCGGTACGGTGATCTAGGCCACGTACTGTGACGGGCGGTACCCCAGTAGCCCTGCCATTGTATGGAATCCAAACTCCAATAAGTGTCGTACGTATTAGTTGTGCCCAACTATGTTGGAATGTGAGATGTAAGCATTTCATCTATTTCTGTATTTTACTTGAAAACCCTAGACCCTATTATAATACAATCGTATTTCCTATCAAATGTTTTGGTTAGCGTAAGGTAAAAACTTACCCATGTTTATGTGTGGGAAGTCTTACGTGATACCTTTTCTTTCAAAAGGTTTTGAAGTTAAACAAGTTTAACCTGTTACTCACACCAGACCCATGTCTGACCCAAGTTGTTTATTTCTGTTTTATAAACTCTTGGGTACTCAAATTTTTACGAGTAGCCAAGGGATTCAGGTTAGCCTTGACGAATTGTGGAGGAGCAATGGAGCAGGAGGCTTCAGCGTTGTAGATATAGATAGTAGTTTCCGCTGTGTTGATCTTGTTTAGATCTTTGTTTTGTATTGAGATGTAATAACTAGACAGATGTTTATAACTGTCTAGTATATGATATGTAATCGGTGTAACTCTGATAAGTGTTGTATATGATACTATGTAATATTTATGTGATATAATATATTTTATTCGTTTCCGCTGTGAGTATTTGTGTTTGTTTCTTTTCTCTTCTTCTCTTTTCTACTTCTCACCCCTTTCTTTCTTATTAGCGATACGACTTTTTATGGAGAAAAAGTCGTGGTCGTTACAGTGGTATCAGAGCAGTAGGTTGAGTGAATACCTAGGCTCTGAAGTGGTGTCTATCTTGTGAGCGCGTATTTGTTAGTGAATATAAAATGATTTTATATTGTGTTAATTGAACGGTTGAGTGGTATATGGATTCTGGTCAATACGAGTAGCTAACGTTATTGATAGGGATCTCTAAACACTCGTACCAGGCCAACGGACACAATATTGTTTTAAAGAGGTAAATGAAATAATTTTACCCAGAAATAATTTCTATATAAAAAGTACCATTTTAAAAATATATATATATTTCTACCTATTTGTTGGGTTACCTGTTCGGGTTTTCCAATATAGGATATAAAGGTAGATAGGGTAGTGGTGTGTGTAACACGACTACCAATGGTTGGAGTTTAAATGTTGAGGTTGGAAGTGTATTTGTCGAGACTGTAAACCCAATACCGTCTCGAGTAAGCTTTGCTATGGTAAAGGATTTCATCGATCTCTGAAGGAAACCTTTTAAAGGTTCGAAGTTTATCTTTGAAGTTTGGATGAGTAAAGTTGGATCTGTCGGTTGAACAGAAGCGAGTGATGGTACCTTGATACCTCAGGTAATAGTAGCTGTATGATGAGATACAGTGACGATGGATGTTCCCAAAGATGTTTTCTTTGGAACAAGATTAAGGAAGTGTGTATGCTTTGGTGTTGTGGCTGAGTTCAGCATGGTGATTCTGTTTGGTTTGAGTTCGAGTTTCTCGAAGAGCTTTGGAAAAGGAAGTCTTTAGCATTTGTGGCAGCAGTACAGCTCGGAGTGTTCTGTGATGGCAGGAAGTTTTCTGGATGAGCAGTTTTTCTGGAAGTGAAGATCAGAAGTAGTAAGAGTAAATCCATTTTTTCGATAAATTGGATAAATAAGCGTAAGCTGTTCTGATTGGTAAAGAGAGAACAGTCTGTTTGGAATTAGGATGGGTTGATCGCAAAAGCGACTTGCGATTGTCTGAGTGTTCTCTTGGGTTGTCAGAATTTTTCTGGATGTCTCCAGAGAAGTCAGAAGTTTGTCCGCATCTGAAGGTTGAGTTTTCTTATCGACTGGATTCCATGAGTGATACCAGTGGTTCAGTCTAGTTGAAGGATGTTTTCCTAGAGATGGAGTTGGTGAAGCAGCTCAAGTTTTGCTGAAGTATCCGAGTTTTCTTTATGGATCAGTGAACCTTATTTCTGGAATGAGTTGTCCAGTCTGTGTTTGTGTTCTATCTCAGATCAGAGTGGTGCAGCAGAAGCGGTTTGGAAGTGCATCTCTGGATAGGAAAAGTAAGTTTGGAATCTAATGATGTTGTGAAGTAGAGTTATGTTTGGATCTAGTCTGTGTTCTGATTTGGATAAGTATTTGGACTTCTGAATTGAATTGTCAGTTTGGGTAACTGGAATTCATTGAGTTTTACGTATCTCTGAGGGAATACGTATTTGATCTATCTCTGGTTTTAGAATCTGCAGTTTTGGGAAGTTTGGTTATTGAGTCAGACTCGTCTGTAGTCTGATTTCTTGTTTAGTTATATAGATCTAAATGAGTAAGAGATCTATAGCTTAGTAGTTTAGATTGTTTGTAGAGCAAGTATCCCGGTATATATATATACTTGGGAAAACTCGAGGAATTTTATCTAGAATTTAGTCTAGATAGTTAGAATTGTTTGATTGGATGAATTGGTTGCTATGGTTGTTAGAATATGGATGATAGTGTATGCTTGTGTTTTAAATTAAAATCTTTAATAAGATTATTAAATTACCTTTGTTTAAATTTCGGGGACGAAATTATTTTAAGGGGGGAGGAATGTAATATCCCGGAAATTTTAACAATATCAATTTAATAATCTGTTAAATAATTAAATTGATATTGATGATCTTTGATAATAAGATTTGAATTTAATTTAATAATCTGATTAAATTAGTATTAATTGGTGATTTTATCTTTTAAAATCTAATAAGATATTTTCTATTTGAATATATATATTTATTTGTATATATTGTAAATAGAAAGCTTTGGGCAAACTGGAAATTTAGATTTAATTTAATATGACTTTTCAAAGTTATTTAAATAAATAACTATAGTTTTAAATATACTTTAGATAAATGTTTAAATTGTTTTAGATCTTAGAATATTTGTATACACTTTTATTTTAAAATATAATTTGTTGTTGTTTCTTTAAAAAGTAATATATATATATATAGATAAGTATTTTATAAATAAGAAAAGGCATTTTTAAAATAAGTTAAATATGTAAAAATTACTTAAGAGACATATGTCATTATCTTAAGTCTTTGTTTTAACAAGTGTTAATCAACAAACATTACAAATTGACAATTGTTAAAATTTGAGACAAGTGTCCTTTTATTTTTGATTTTTTTTCTTTTAATTTCTAAATAAATCAATTATACTTATAAAAACATGCTTTCTTCATTTCCCATTCTTTTCTAATCTTCATTTTTCAAAAGCTAAGATAAAAGCTTCAGCTGGAAATTTATTCAAAAGAAATCAGTAACCAAATTCTTCAACCTGTAATTCTTTTCCAAATCAACTCTTCAGCCTTCATACATTTCTCCATTTTCAAAAAGAAACCTGAAATCAAATACTTCAAACTGAAATCAGTAATCTAATGCCTCAAAACTAGAAATCAAAAATCAAGTTTTCAGCCTGATTTCTTTGCAAATCTGAAATCAAAAACAAAGGCCTGAAATTCTTTTCAAATTTGCATTTTTCAAAATATAAAGCAAAATCAAAAGGCCTGCAAACATCTTCTTTTCAACTCTGGAATCAACTCAAAGCTGTCTGCATTCATTTCTTCAACCTGGAAGCCTGCATGCAAGTTTCAGTAGCAAATCACTCAAGTTTTAAATCAAATGAGGCATACAAGTTAAAGTTTTAAAAGCAAGGCATTCCGGTCTTAAGTTCAAAACAGTTTCAAAAGCTTTTCAAAAATAGACTCTGTCATCTTTATAAAGGTGAGTAACATTTTTTTTGAAGCTTAAATATAAGAAATCTGTTTGCATGTTAACTTCTGAAAGAAAGTACGTTCTTGTGAGTATATATATGTGAGTTTCTTTATATATATGAATGTATAAGTGAAATTACTGTGAAACAATGGATGTATGGTGTGCTCTGTTCTTGTTTTGCTTGCCAGACTCAAAATTCCCTTTAAAATCTCTTACCACTTGATCTAGTTTTTATTAGGATTTAAATTACAAACAAGAATTGTTTGGTTTATCTTAGACAAATGTTTAAAATTTTAATTAAGTCAAATTTAAAGTTCGAATGTCTCTGTAAACCAAAATCAACAAGTGCATGTATATAAAAGTAAAAACTCAAATATTTTAAATTGCTATTCCAGGATTATAAATGGGATACATAAACTATAACATGATTTTTAGTATTAAAATCCTAATTTTTAGTTTAGAATTGAAGGTGCAGTTCTGGTTTTAGTTAAATATGAATTTTTGGGTAGCTCTGTTGATCTCTATGGGTTGAAGTGTTGTATTCTTCAGTAAGGATAGAGGAATGATCGGTGATGGTTGAAAAATTGCCAGGAAGGTGATTAAAGTATAGAGGCAAATATGATTTAGGATTTAAATTTTTAACCCTAGTTTTAACTAGGTTAGGGAAAATGATCTTCACGCTTTCTCAAGTGGATCGAGTGCTTCAGGTTTTTGAGAGAGCGAAGTTTGGTCGATGATGAAGATATGGTCGGAGTTGCAGAAGTTCTGATGGTCGAGATTTTGAAGACGAGGCAGTTCCAGGGATTGAAGATGTTCCAGTTTTGGGTTCGAGTTAGTTTTGGATGCTCGATTTTGTTTCTCTGGCATTTTGGGTGATCGAGTGATCGTAGTTTGGATGATGGTTGATCGTCGAAGTGGTGAAGAAGACGTGGATGGTCGGAGTTGATTGTATCTCCGGTGCACGTGCACGAGATTGTGGTACGCCTGAATGAAGTCTGGTTTTAAACAGAGGAGGGGTACCAGGGGTTTCTCGTGGCATTTGAATTCTTGCTCGGGTTAATATGGTTATCGACTCGAAGTATTTTTGAGGGGTCTCGGGTAAAAGTCTGGGTTTCAGATTTAAAAGACTAAACTGTTTTAAAATTTTAAAACTGAGTTTAAATGATTAACTAAGGGTTTTAAACCAGTATAAAATTTAAATTTAAAACTGATTCAAGTTTAAGTTTGAATCTCAGTTCAAAAATAAAATAAAGTTTTTAAAATATTTAAAATATTTTAGCAACTTTAAAATGATTAGGTAGTTGAATTTAAAAAGATGAAGTTTTAAATTTGCAGGTAAAATTTAATCTAAGTTTTATCTGGAATTAGAATTAAATCTGTATTTCAGTTTTAAATAAAAGAAGGGTTTTAAAATTTAAATTGTTTAATAACTTTAATTGTCAAAATGTATATTAAATGGTTAGAACTTAAAAGTATATTTAATTTAAGTTCTTTAGGTTCTTTTATAAGATGAGTATTTCTTTAACTTGTAAATAAAAGAGTTTTAGAAATGTTGTTTAAACATTATTAAAGATAATGTGTATTCATTTTAAATCTTTAAATTTAAAATGAAATATTGAAGATAAAATTTAAGTAAATTGATTTAAAATACTTTGTAAATGATAACTTAATAAGAACAAAGTTTTATCTTAAAGTAATTAGAGATTTGTGTTTATTTAATTTATTAGGAATTTTAATGGATAATTAATTTAATTTGATTAATTAATCATTTGGATTAATTACATAGGTAATTAAAGGTTTATACTAATTAATTAATGATTAAGATTTATTAATTAGAATAATTAAATTGTAATTAAGATTTATAAATTAGAATATTAATTAATGGTAAAGAATTAATTAATAGAGTAATTAAATATTAATTAAGTTATGGTTAACACTTAATTAATTAAATAATTAGAGATCAATTAATTGGTTATTAAGATTTATTAATTTGGAATTAATAATAATTAATCTAAGTTAATTACTTAAGAAAAGTAATTAAATAATTGTTAATGAAGGTCATTAACTATGGATTATTAAATAATTAATTTATGTAATTAATTTTAATAATTAATTAGATTAATTAATTTAAAGATAATCAATCTAAGTTAATTACTTAAGAAAAGTAATTAAATAATTGTTAATGAAGGTCATTAACTATGGATTATTAAATAATTAATTTATGTAATTAATTTTAATAATTAATTAGATTAATTAATTTAAAGATAATCATTTGCGAAATTGTTTAATGGAATTACTTAATGGAAGTAACTAAGAATTAATTACTTATTGTAATTAATTGAAGTTAATTTGATTTGTTAAGTTAATAAATTAAGTTTAATTAATTTAGAATAATCAAGAGTTGATTTAATAATAATTACTTAATGTAATTATTAAAGTATGATTATTTAGGGAAGTAAATAATATATAATTACTGGAAGTAATTAGTTGCATAATGATTTATTAATAGAAGTAATTTGAGTTAATTACTTTGAATAATTAATCAAGGGATTAATTAAGAAATTAATTAAGGAAGTAATTAATTTAGTTAATGAAAGTAATTAAGGGGAATTAATTACTAGATGAGATTAATCAAGAGTGATTAATAAATGTTGTTTAAATAAAGATTAATTACTTAATGTAATTAATTTAATTAAGTAATTAATAATTAAGTTGTAATTAAGGATCATTAATTAATATAATTAATGATGTAATTAAGATTGGTTAATTAAGTAATAATTAATAAATGAAGTAATTAATCAATGTAATTAATTAAGGATTAATGTAATTAATTATAGTTGATTAAGTTAATTAATTTTAGTAAATTAATTAATGAAGTAATTAAAGGTTAATTACTATAAGTGGTTAAGGATAATTAATTTGAGAAATTAATTGAAGATATATTACTTGGATGTAATTAAAAGATAATTAATCAAAGATGATTAATTAAAAAAGGTAATTAGAGAATAATTAATTAATTTGTAATTAATTAATGGTTAAGTAAGAAGGATTTATAAAATGAAGTAATTAATTTAATTCACTTTAAATTAATTAGAGATGATAAATCATTACTTATGAATGGGTGTTAGTATTGGATACTTGACATTGATTGATATCTCTGATGAGATATATGCTGTATGATATGGATGTTTGGTTGAAATATAATGATAATGTGAATTATCTGTTTGGGATGATAATGTAGATTATCTATTGAATTATCTATCTTTGTGTATATAGATAAGAATTGAATTGTTTTAACCTTTAAAACAACTTGGCCTTAAAAGATACGTTTTGGATTTCGATGAGACCGGGATCGGGTTTCCGTATACCGGATTTCCAGGTCTGGAGACCCGAATACCACATCGATCCAAATTAACGATAGGTCGTGAATCAAGTGAAGATGAAGATTCAGAGTGCAAGGGTTATTGTCGTTAACTCTGAGGGTGATTCCAAAACGAGTGTAACGAGATAATGCCTTCGGTTTCGTTCGAACCCGGAACGAACTTATATGGATTGAATGCTTTCAGCACATCGTCAGGTGGACGATGAGCATTCTAAGATAGATGTATTCTATTTAAAGGTAATCGTAACCTCAAACCTCACAAACCGGGAATGGCTAAAACAGGGGAGGTGCAGCAAGGTTAGTGGGTAGCACCCAAGTAGGACAAGGTTACCTCTGTCTAGATGTCCCTTTCTATTTTCGACTTAGTGGTGCGGTTGCTGATCCCAACCGTGAGGTATCTTGTGCGGGAATTATCCAGTAAGGGATGTTCCGACCTTGTGTTGCAGGGGATTGGGAGTGATCCTCGGTACGGTGATCTAGGCCACGTACTGTGACGGGCGGTACCCCAGTAGCCCTGCCATTGTATGGAATCCAAACTCCAATAAGTGTCGTACGTATTAGTTGTGCCCAACTATGTTGGAATGTGAGATGTAAGCATTTCATCTATTTCTGTATTTTACTTGAAAACCCTAGACCCTATTATAATACAATCGTATTTCCTATCAAATGTTTTGGTTAGCGTAAGGTAAAAACTTACCCATGTTTATGTGTGGGAAGTCTTACGTGATACCTTTTCTTTCAAAAGGTTTTGAAGTTAAACAAGTTTAACCTGTTACTCACACCAGACCCATGTCTGACCCAAGTTGTTTATTTCTGTTTTATAAACTCTTGGGTACTCAAATTTTTACGAGTAGCCAAGGGATTCAGGTTAGCCTTGACGAATTGTGGAGGAGCAATGGAGCAGGAGGCTTCAGCGTTGTAGATATAGATAGTAGTTTCCGCTGTGTTGATCTTGTTTAGATCTTTGTTTTGTATTGAGATGTAATAACTAGACAGATGTTTATAACTGTCTAGTATATGATATGTAATCGGTGTAACTCTGATAAGTGTTGTATATGATACTATGTAATATTTATGTGATATAATATATTTTATTCGTTTCCGCTGTGAGTATTTGTGTTTGTTTCTTTTCTCTTCTTCTCTTTTCTACTTCTCACCCCTTTCTTTCTTATTAGCGATACGACTTTTTATGGAGAAAAAGTCGTGGTCGTTACAATAATGTATGTTTAATAGTGATTCAAATTTCAAACATATCTGAAATCATGGTATACATACAATACATATACATATTTAACCCTTAAGTCTGTTTAGGGTTTCTATAGTGTTCCATATTTAGTTTATGCATTCATATTATATAAGTTTTATTATTATATAACTTCTATATTTCATAGTACTTATATAATAGTCCTATGTATAATATTATATTAATTAAGTCCTATTTAATCTTATTTTAATTAATTAAAATTTTAATAAATTTTATATTATTTCAATATAAAATTTATATTAAATATTTATTACATACTATAACCTTTATAGTTTTATACATATATCTTATATATGTGTATATTCATTTAGTTAATTAAACTTTAATTAATTTATATAATTAATTAAATTTTAATTAATTTACTTAATTAAAATAATTTAATTTAATTATATTAATTTCAAAATTCAATTTATATATATACAAGTACACTTATTTTATTTTAAACATTTTAAAATATCATAACACATATCATAATATATATAACATGCATATATATTTTTAATAATTAACTTATTTAATTTATTTATTTTATTAATCCAATTAGTAAATTTTAAAATTTTCAAAATAAATTTTTATTTTCAAACATTTAGAAAATTTCAAAACCTAACTTGCCACATTTTTGCCCCCATGCTATGTGATTGCAGCCAAACCTTGCCTCAAACAACATGGGCCAATGGCCCATTTAACCCCAGATAAATATGTTTTATTAAACCCAATTTAATTTGTTATTGATATCTCATATCGTTCTACATGTTTATAACTATTATAAATATATATATAACAATAAACATTTCTCCCATTTCCAAATTTTGTAATAAATATTTTGTAAATATTAATTAATTTAGAACAATTATAAACCAATTAAATCGTTCGGTCTAGAGAGAATTCATCAGTTCGGTTGTGTTTTTCTAGGGTGTAAATTTGGTCAGCAATTAACATCGAACTGTTCGAATGTTAACGTTCACACATCACTTAGCAGGTAGTGTGACATTATGGCCAAATTTATTGCTTACTTAATTCAGTAAAATCTAGTTTTAATTTAATAAGCATTAACCGGCTGTGACATTTATTTACACCAATTCTCTTTGTCAAAACAATATCACTTTGGACTTATGGAATTTGGTAACGGTCAAAATTCAAATATTATATATATTCAACTCTACAGTCCAAACACAAAGTCCATTATTCAAAAGGGGTTTTTAGGCTCAGTGAAAAAGTTGGAGAAAAATTTAGTTTCGGGGACAAGAAGTTTACATTTTAGGCTGAAAGACATTTTTTAGTGTAAATCACAGAATGATAGTTGCAACTATCATTTTCTGTTCACACTAAAAGTGTCCTTTAGACTAAAAAACAAACTTGTTGTCCTTGAGACTAAATTTTTTTGCAACTTCTTCCATGTGCCTATTTTCCTGTATTCAAAAATAAAAATTATTATTAACCAAAATGCTCCACAGACTTTGACTTTGAATTGACCTTGACACTAACCCCTTATAACCAAGGAGACAAATCCTCTTTCAAATAGTACTTCACTTCCAATACTTCCACTCGACCCAACCATAGTCACTCGATGGATGTCATGCCATGATTTTCCTATAATCAACGTGGAGCTTTTATATTGGAGATTCATAAATTCTCAAGTCGAGAGAACTGTGTAAATTAGTCACATCGATATTTTCTGTTTACCATAGTTATATCAACCAACAGAAAACTATCGAGTGAGTCGTTCCATAGTTATCCAATAACTATCAGTATGTAACCCTTGATGCCCCACCAGCCATGAGTAATACACTGCCCAATATTTAGAGAGAGTTACATACTCTAGTCTTAACGGATACATCGATATCCAGTCTCGATGCATCTTAACTAGGAACATTTAAAATGTGTATTTATTTTTACTATGATAAATTACTCATGGTTACAACACTTTGTAACTATTATCATAAAACATACCATTTATGGATTTTCTATTAAATATACTTTTAATTAAATTAATTAATTATTAAAACCACATTATATCGAGTAAATTATAGAAAGAAAATACCTTTTATTTCGAACAAGATTAGTTAACAAGTAAGATATATGCAACAAATTACATAATTACTCCTAGGTTATACCACTTACTCTGTTAATATCGATATATCTGTTGAGACTAGGTTATGTAATGCTCACAAACATTAGGCGGTGTAGTACTCATGATTGTTAGGGACACCAAGGGATTATGTACTAATGGTTATAGGATAGCTATAAAATGACACACTTGATAGTTTCCTGTTGGTTAATAAAACTAAGGTTGTAACAACCCGCATATTTATCAATTTATCATTTAAATATCTTATTTAAATATTTTATCGTTAATCGGATTTTGGTCCAAAAAGCTACTTTTTGCAAACAGTTGAATTAGGACTCGAGACCACTTCCATTGAGTTCAAAATGTCATTTGCGATCTTTTTGAGTATAAACTTTGATATGTTTGGGGCTAGTCAAAAATTTGACCATTTTCACTTTGGGTTTGGGTTTGGTTCAGCCCTATGTTTTAGCTTAACATTCCAAACTGAAACCCCCTCTTCATTCACTCCCTCCTCCTCTTCATTTCAGTTCTAAAGAGATTAATGGTGAGTGGAATGGGAAATTAAAACTCTAAAACCCTAGTTTCCATCTACAAATCAAGTTCTAGCTCCAAATCAATAGAAGAAGCTTTGGTAAGTCTCCTCTTCTTCTTCCCCAACTCACTCTCTTATCAATTTCAGAAATTCCTAAACCTAATTTAGGAAATGTTTCTCTTTTTAGCTTAGAATCAAGCTTGTTGAGTTGGGATTGAAGAGAGATTGTCATTGCCATTGCTCTATAGCTTCTTCATTCTAGTTCTTGTGCATAAAGGTGAGATTTTTGTCTCACATCTTAAACTATATTTATCTTCGATTGTTAGGTATGAATTCCTAACACTTATTCTTGTGCAATTGCTTTTGGTTTGGATTGATTTGGAGAATATTCCAATTTTTAGTGTTTTGAGTTCAATTCTTTAAAAATCCAAACTTCGATCTTTGATCATGATTTTTGTGATGCATTGAAGAGCATATAGGGCCGGGTAGTCGATGGGCATAAACCCTTAGCGCCGTTGCTCGACCGATTGCATTTCGGAAGGGATTGGCATTCATTTGATTTGGCATGGGAGTGCTGGAAACAGGCTCCGGTCGACCGACCTCAGAGTCTGGTCGACCGACCTGCTACTCTAGCATCTCCCTGCCTCTGTTTGGAAGTGCAGGTTACAGGCTTCGGCCGACCGACCTCAGAGTCCGGTCGACCGACCTGCTACCCGAGCACTTCTGTCTCTGGTTCGGTCAACCGACTCAGGGAGTCCGGTTGACCGACCTGCTCCTATTTGCCAGTTTTTCCTATATGGCTTATTTGTTTGAATTTCCAACTTTAATCGATTCGTGTGGTCTCCTATTTGTTGTTATCATTTCTTAAGACTTTGATGACTCCTCTTTCGGGATGGTACCTCGTTAGGTCGCTTGACCCTACCTCCCTTAGGTCGTTAGACCTCATTTTGTCCTCTCTAGGTCGTACCGTTTAGACGGGGCGCTGCCCCGCACCCCGCCGTGGCCGCTGCCCCCTGGACCCCCGCGACCTGACCGGGCAGGTCGAACCCCGTACAACTCTGCGTAAGCAAACTTATCCGAAAGCCATTTAACCGAACTTCTTACTTTGATGGTTTTGAGAATTGATTTCTTTGGGTTTTATTCACGTCTTCGAATGTGAATTTTTATGATTGATTATTTCTACAATCACTTCTATGATTTGTCACTTCAAAATATAAAGGTTTTCTATACTAGTATTAAATATCAAAACTCTTTCATCAAAACGATTTCAACTCTATTTTCAATATCAAACTCGTTTATAAAACTGTTTTCTAATCTACTAGTATATACAAACCTTTACCTCATTCGTACGAGAAAATCTAATTAAACGGCTTAGCAAAACAAGTGGTATGAAACGCTTGCGTTTACTTCGTCGGTTAATTTATGGACTTGTTCGATTGAACCTCTTGTGACAATTTTCTAGTGGAGATTTACAGCTTGTTCGTAAATATTTAAGTTAAGCAAGTGGTTATGGGACATGAAGCTAAACTCATATATTTACTAGCTTGGTGTGATTGACACTTCCTGTTGATCATGGCGATCATTCTTATGATTTAGACTAGAAATTGTGCGATGTCTCTTTGTTTGCAAGGTTAGACTAGACACCATTTGTGTGATTCCACTCACACATACCTTTTTGCTTTTTGGTTAGTCTAGACACCACTTGTGTGATTCCACTCACACATACCTTTTTGTTTGCGAGGTTAGACTAGACACCACTTGTGTGATTCCACTCACACATACCTTTTTGGTTAGTCTATACACCACTTGTGTGATTCCACTCACACATACCTTTTTGTTTGCAAGGTTAGACTAGACACCACTTGTGTGATTCCACTCACACATACCTTTTTGGTTAGTCTAGACACCACTTGTGTGATTCCACTCACACATACCTTTTTGTTTGCGAGGTTAGACTAGACACCACTTGTGTGATTCCACTCACACATACCTTTTTGCTTTTTGGTTAGTCTAGACCTCAATCTGTGTGATTCCGACTCACACATATGGGGTAGCTCACCATGGTCTTCGGACCGTCATGTGATAGGCCTCTTTCTTCCTCTTTTTATGATTTCTGGATTTCTTGTTTGATTTCTGGATTTTTTATGTCATTGGCTTGTTATGAGTACAAGTTTAGGGTATGATGCCCTCTTTGGATCTTTGAGAAGATTCTTGTGATATTGATCATTTCTCATCAGTTGATCTCCTGTTGATCATCATTCTCATACTTATAGTAGTATGTCAGTATGGATATTTTATGTTTATGCCATATCTTTTATGTTATATCATGTCATCTGATATTTATAGTTAGACTGATCCGTTTATTATTTTCTTATATAATACTCGGGTCAGACCGAGATGTTACAGGTGCTTCTGCTTGACTTCCTCCCGGGATTTGCTACTCTGACTTTTGGCTAACTATTTAGTTTAGCAGTTTTTGTTGTATACACTTGAGATATGGACTCATAGTTGTATTCTTTTGGTATAGCACGTGTTGCTATTCTTTTGTATTATTGTGGATCTTTTTGACCACTACTCTGATGTACACTTCCATGTGTTAGTTATATATTCATATCTTTTTCCGCCTTTGTGATATGGATGTCTGTGACTGATTTGTGTTATGTTTATTTCTATATTTGTTTCCGAAGATTATATATAGCCACTGTGTGATATCTTTGAGTTTGTATCGGTATGTCGGATTTCCTCCTTAAACAAAATGCAAGCTATACTATCTGACATATCGGTGCTCGCACAAAGAAATTACATAGATGGTCGCTCCTCAACAGCCTTATTCTCCATGCTAGTTGACAGCACTACACCGTAGTGTTCTTGATTAGCGTGGGTATAGAGGTGGGGCGTCACAGCTTGGTATCAGAGCCAAACTTCGGAACAATGTAGAATAACTTAACAAGGATCATCGTCCTAAGTCCTTCTTAGGAGTGGTGCCTTAGGATTTAATTCGAGTCTTTGTACCGATTCATCCTATTTCCTTTTATGTATCCTTGTTTTATCTATCAAGATTTTGTTGATAATTATTTGGAGAATAACTTTTCTTCTTTTCTCTTTCTCAAAGAAGAGAATGTCTAGACCAGGTCGTCCCAGAGCTGGACCATCTAGTGCTCCACCACAAGATGGAGTTTATATGACTACCCAGCAACTTCTTGACCTTGTCACTAATGCTCAAGCAGCTGGAGCTAACCCGGAACCTACTCACCCAAAGTCGGGATTTGCACGTTTGTGCAGTGATTATACCAGTTTGGGTGGGAAGCCGTTCAAAGGTTCCGAACCTATTATCGAGGTTCAAGCTTGGTTAAAATCATGCGATCGAATCTTCTCTCGCATGAACCTTATCGATCTGCACCGTGTTCAAGTGGCTTCCAGTATGCTCCTAGAAAGAGCATTGGATTGGTATGAACTTCTTACTTCCGAAATTAATGAAGCGGATCTCACCTGGGAGCACTTCCGGGAACGCTTTGAATCGAAATTCGTACCCGAGGCCGAAAAGGTAACTTTGGCTCGGCAATTTATTGACCTTGTTCAAGGTCAGGCTTCTGTGGCGGACTACGTCGCATCATTCGAATCCCTTTCCAAATATGGGGTCGAATATATAAATACTCCACTAAAAAAGAACCAGAGGTTCGTTTATGGCTTGAACAAAAGCCTCAAGAAGCCATTACTTCTGAAGTTAGAAGTCTCTTTCGACCAAATTGTAGATATCGCTCTTCGTCTTGAAGAGGCTGATAGAGAAAGTGATGTTCAAGTAGTAGCTTCCAAACCCAGCTTTAACAACAAAAAGAGGCCCAACACATTCAAAGGCCCTTATCCCTACAAAAAAGGTAAGCAAGCAACTCCTGCTGCAAAGACTCCTTCTCCTAGTGGCGCGAGATGCTTCAACTGTGGATCTGGGGATCATTTTGCGAATAAGTGCTCTAAGCCCAAATCTTGTCGCTATTGTAAGAGCCCAGACCATTACATACATCAATGCCTCAAACGTGAAGGTAGGGGGGAGGGAAAGTTAAATGTGGCTCAAGCCCCTGGTAACACATCTCGTGGCCAAGGTATTTCTCACTCCATTCTTGATGGTGTTATTTTATTTCATGACCAACATATTAGAGTTCTCTTTGACACGGGTGCATCCCATTCTTTTATATCAAAGGAACTTGTAGACACTTTTTCCTTAAGTGTTACTGCATTAATGACTTCTTTAAGAATCTCGAATCCAGTTGGTGGATCCGCAACTCTTAGTCTTCTTTGTAAAGATGTCGAGATTGTTTTGTGTGATTTTTCTTTCCTAGCCAATTTGCATGTCATGCGTTACTTAGGCTTTGGAATGATATTGGGTATGGATTGGCTTACTCGTTATGAAGCTCATATCCTATGTCCTGAGCGGACTATTTATCTCCGACATCCGCAATCTGTTAACCAGATTTCTATTATTCCTAAGGATTCGGATTCCGCTTTGGTTGCATCTTTATATTCTTTAAATCCTCGTGATGATGATAATGATGACGAGGAGGATGTCATTTCTCTGATTCGCGTCGTTCGTGAATTTTCCGACATCTTTGAGCCCGTTTTAGGACTACCACCTAAGCGAGCAATTGAGTTCAAAATTAATCTTATACCTGGAGCTCAACCTGTTACCCGTCCTCCTTATCGCATGTCCAATAAGGAGAACGAAGAGTTGCGCAAACAACTATCCGAGTTGGAGACGAAGCAACTTATTCGCTCTAGTTCCTCGCCTTGGGGAGCTTCAGCTATTTTCGTAAGTAAGTCCGATGGTACACATAGGCTTTGCGTCGACTACCGCAAGCTTAATGATCTTACTATTAAGAATAAATATCCATTGCCTCGGATTGATGATCTGTTCGATCAACTCAGTGGTGCTAGAGTCTTTTCACAATTGGACTTGGCTACCGGTTTCCATCAGCTTCGTATTGCAGAAGATAGTATTCCTTTGACTTCGTTCCGTACGCGTTATGGATCTTATGAATGGCTAGTTATGCCATTTGGTTTGACGAATGCTCCGGCTTATTTCGTTGACCTTATGAATAGA
Source organism: Allium fistulosum (assembly GCA_030737815.1). Taxonomy (NCBI): domain Eukaryota; kingdom Viridiplantae; phylum Streptophyta; class Magnoliopsida; order Asparagales; family Amaryllidaceae; genus Allium; species Allium fistulosum. The sequence goes on along the minus strand of CM060902.1, from coordinate 268,828,674 downwards.
GTTTTCAAAGATTTTCTCGATCGGTTTGTTCTCATCTTTATTGATGATATTCTTGTGTATTCTAAAACCGAGGAGGAACACGAAAAGCATCTTCGAATTGTATTGGAAACTCTTAGGAGCAATCAACTAAAAGAAAATTTTTCTAAATGCCATTTTTGGCAATCTAGTGTGAAGTTTCTCGGTCATATTATTTCCGAATCCGGAATAGCTGTGGATCCTTCAAAGATAGAAGCGATTCAAGATTGGAAGAGACCGGAGAGCGTGACCGAAATCCGTAGCTTTCTCGGATTGGCTGGATATTACCGCCGTTTTATAAAAGACTTTTCTAAGATTGTCGTACCTCTTACTGGCTTAACAAAGAAAGGTGTTAAATACATTTGGTCGGACAAATGTGAAACTTCTTTTCAGAAATTAAAAGAACTCCTTTCTGATGCTCCTATTCTTATTATTCCCGAAGGGAATCTAGACTTTGTCGTTTATACCGATGCTAGTCGTGTTGGTTTGGGTGCCGTTCTTATGCAAAAAGAACGTGTTATTGCTTATGCTTCTAGGCAATTAAAGCCGGCTGAGACTAGATATGCCACACATGATTTAGAACTCGCGGCTATCGTTTTCGCCCTTCGAATTTGGCGACATTATCTTTTGGGAGAAAAGTTTATTCTTTATAATGATCATAAGTCTTTGAAATATTTATTTTCTCAAAAGGAACTTAATTTGCGTCAACAGCGTTGGCTTGAATTCCTTGCCTCTTACGATCTTGACATTCTTTATACTCCCGGAAAGGGAAATCGTGTTGCCGATGCACTTAGTCGCAAGCAACAAGCGGTTGTTTCGATGATGATATCCGAATGGAGGGATCTCGAGGTTTTATCCACTTGTGAAATTCGAGATTGTGTCTCCGATTTATGTTCATCTCTTGTTTTATGTAGCCTAGAGGCTCGTCCTTCTCTTTTGGACCGCATTCTTGAAGCTCAAATGCTGGATCCTGAATTGGCTTTGCTTGGCCAAAGTATTAAGGATAAAACCGATATTGATGGTTTGAAAGACTTCGATATTGATTCTCATTGCGGCATTCGAAAATTTGGTAGATTGATCGTACCAAATATGAGTGATCTTCGTAGAGACATTCTAGAAGATTCTCATCGTTCCAAGTATTCTATTCATCCCGGTAGTAGTAAAATGTACGCAGATATGAAGCGGCTTTATTACTGGGAGGGAATGAAATCTGATATCGCTAACTTTGTTAAGTGTTGCATGACTTGCCAACTTGTTAAGGCTGAACATCAAAGGCCCGGTGGGTTATTGCAACCATTGGAAATTCCAGTATGGAAGTGGGATCAAATTTCCATGGATTTTATTGATGGCCTTCCCCGTTCTCGTTCGGGTCATAATAGCTTATGGGTGATTGTTGATAGACTTACTAAATCTGCCCATTTTATTCCTGTTCGGTCGAACCGAACCGTTCCTTTTCTGGCCAAACTCTTTGTTGAAGAAATTGTTAAACTTCATGGAGTTCCTTCTTCCATTGTTAGTGATCGAGATCCATTGTTTACTAGTGGATTCTGGAAGAGTCTTCAAAAAGCTTTGGGAACGAAGCTTAATTTTAGCACCGCTTATCACCCCCAGTCCGATGGACAAACTGAGCGTGTGAATCAAACACTTGAAGATCTTCTTCGTGCTTGTGTGCTTGATTTCGGTGGAAGTTGGGAAGACCATATTTCACTTGTTGAATTTTCCTATAATAATAGCTTCCAATCTAGTATTGGTATGGCACCTTTCGAGGCACTCTACGGAAGGCCATGCCGATCTCCTTCTTGTTGGCTTGAGACCGGTGAGAAGCTGGTTTTAGGTCCAGATTTTATTCGGGATTCCACAGAGAAGATTGAACTTATTCGGCATAGGATGAAAGAAGCCCAAAGTAGACAAAAATCCTATGCCGATAACCGAAGAAGAAAATTAGAATTTTCTGTTGGTGATCTTGTATTTATTCGTGTTTCACCTATGAAGGGTGTTGTACGTTTCAGTCGATCGGGAAAGTTGGCGCCTCGATATATTGGGCCATTTCCTATCACTGAACGTATCGGTTCCATGGCTTATCGCCTTTCATTACCAGCTCAGTTTTCTACCATGCATGACGTGTTTCACGTTTCTCAATTACGGAAGTGCCTTCGGGATTTCGATTCTATTCTCGAGTCCGGCGTTTTGGAAGAGATTGAAGTTTCACCTAATTTAACTTATGAGCAGCATCCTATTCGAATTATTGCTTCGGAGGTCAAACGACTTCGAAATAAAGATGTTCCGCTTGTTAAAGTTCAATGGTCCTCAAACCCTAAGGATTGCTCTTGGGAAACTAGAGAATTCATCGAGCGTACACATCCAGAATTACTTTCTCATGCTCTTTGAGGTAAACTTCTTAATTCCAATTTCTTTTGTGTTAATATGCTTTTATGGTTGTTACTTTTATTTTCCGTCTTATATATTGCGAGGACGCAATTTCTTTAAGGAGGGGAGTCTGTAACAACCTGCATATTTATCAATTTATCATTTAAATATCTTATTTAAATATTTTATCGTTAATCGGATTTTGGTCCAAAAAGCTACTTTTTGCAAACAGTCGAATTAGGACTCGAGACCACTTCCATTGAGTTCAAAATGTCGTTTGCGATCTTTTTGAGTATAAACTTTGATATGTTTGGGGCTAGTCAAAAATTTGACCATTTTCACTTTGGGTTTGGGTTTGGTTCAGCCCTATGTTTTAGCTTAACATTCCAAACTGAAACCCCCTCTTCATTCACTCCCTCCTCCTCTTCATTTCAGTTCTAAAGAGATTAATGGTGAGTGGAATGGGAAATTAAAACTCTAAAACCCTAGTTTCCATCTACAAATCAAGTTCTAGCTCCAAATCAATAGAAGAAGCTTTGGTAAGTCTCCTCTTCTTCTTCCCCAACTCACTCTCTTATCAATTTCAGAAATTCCTAAACCTAATTTAGGAAATGTTTCTCTTTTTAGCTTAGAATCAAGCTTGTTGAGTTGGGATTGAAGAGAGATTGTCATTGCCATTGCTCTATAGCTTCTTCATTCTAGTTCTTGTGCATAAAGGTGAGATTTTTGTCTCACATCTTAAACTATATTTATCTTCGATTGTTAGGTATGAATTCCTAACACTTATTCTTGTGCAATTGCTTTTGGTTTGGATTGATTTGGAGAATATTCCAATTTTTAGTGTTTTGAGTTCAATTCTTTAAAAATCCAAACTTCGATCTTTGATCATGATTTTTGTGATGCATTGAAGAGCATATAGGGCCGGGTAGTCGATGGGCATAAACCCTTAGCGCCGTTGCTCGACCGATTGCATTTCGGAAGGGATTGGCATTCATTTGATTTGGCATGGGAGTGCTGGAAACAGGCTCCGGTCGACCGACCTCAGAGTCCGGTCGACCGACCTGCTACTCTAGCATCTCCCTGCCTCTGTTTGGAAGTGCAGGTTACAGGCTTCGGCCGACCGACCTCAGAGTCCGGTCGACCGACCTGCTACCCGAGCACTTCTGTCTCTGGTTCGGTCAACCGACTCAGGGAGTCCGGTTGACCGACCTGCTCCTATTTGCCAGTTTTTCCTATATGGCTTATTTGTTTGAATTTCCAACTTTAATCGATTCGTGTGGTCTCCTATTTGTTGTTATCATTTCTTAAGACTTTGATGACTCCTCTTTCGGGATGGTACCTCGTTAGGTCGCTCGACCCTACCTCCCTTAGGTCGTTGACCTCATTTTGTCCTCTCTAGGTCGTACCGTTTAGACGGGGCGCTGCCCCGCACCCCGCCGTGGCCGCTGCCCCCTGGACCCCCGCGACCTGACCGGGCAGGTCGAACCCCGTACAACTCTGCGTAAGCAAACTTATCCGAAAGCCATTTAACCGAACTTCTTACTTTGATGGTTTTGAGAATTGATTTCTTTGGGTTTTATTCACGTCTTCGAATGTGAATTTTTATGATTGATTATTTCTACAATCACTTCTATGATTTGTCACTTCAAAATATAAAGGTTTTCTATACTAGTATTAAATATCAAAACTCTTTCATCAAAACGATTTCAACTCTATTTTCAATATCAAACTCGTTTATAAAACTGTTTTCTAATCTACTAGTATATACAAACCTTTACCTCATTCGTACGAGAAAATCTAATTAAACGGCTTAGCAAAACAAGTGGTATGAAACGCTTGCGTTTACTTCGTCGGTTAATTTATGGACTTGTTCGATTGAACCTCTTGTGACAATTTTCTAGTGGAGATTTACAGCTTGTTCGTAAATATTTAAGTTAAGCAAGTGGTTATGGGACATGAAGCTAAACTCATATATTTACTAGCTTGGTGTGATTGACACTTCCTGTTGATCATGACGATCATTCTTATGATTTAGACTAGCAATTGTGCGATGTCTCTTTGTTTGCAAGGTTAGACTAGACACCATTTGTGTGATTCCACTCACACATACCTTTTTGCTTTTTGGTTAGTCTAGACACCACTTGTGTGATTCCACTCACACATACCTTTTTGTTTGCGAGGTTAGACTAGACACCACTTGTGTGATTCCACTCACACATACCTTTTTGGTTAGTCTAGCACCACTTGTGTGATTCCACTCACACATACCTTTTTGTTTGCAAGGTTAGACTAGACACCACTTGTGTGATTCCACTCACACATACCTTTTTGGTTAGTCTAGACACCACTTGTGTGATTCCACTCACACATACCTTTTTGTTTGCGAGGTTAGACTAGACACCACTTGTGTGATTCCACTCACACATACCTTTTTGCTTTTTGGTTAGTCTAGACCTCAATCTGTGTGATTCCGACTCACACATATGGGGTAGCTCACCATGGTCTTCGGACCGTCATGTGATAGGCCTCTTTCTTCCTCTTTTTATGATTTCTGGATTTCTTGTTTGATTTCTGGATTTTTTATGTCATTGGCTTGTTATGAGTACAAGTTTAGGGTATGATGCCCTCTTTGGATCTTTGAGAAGATTCTTGTGATATTGATCATTTCTCATCGGTTGATCTCCTGTTGATCATCATTCTCATACTTATAGTAGTATGTCAGTATGGATATTTTATGTTTATGCCATATCTTTTATGTTATATCATGTCATCTGATATTTATAGTTAGACTGATCCGTTTATTATTTTCTTAAATAATACTCGGGTCAGACCGAGATGTTACAGGTGCTTCTGCTTGACTTCCTCCCGGGATTTGCTACTCTGACTTTTGGCTAACTATTTAGTTTAGCAGTTTTTGTTGTATACACTTGAGATATGGACTCATAGTTGTATTCTTTTGGTATAGCACGTGTTGCTATTCTTTTGTATTATTGTGGATCTTTTTGACCACTACTCTGATGTACACTTCCATGTGTTAGTTATATATTCATATCTTTTTCCGCCTTTGTGATATGAATGTCTGTGACTGATTTGTGTTATGTTTATTTCTATATTTGTTTCCGAAGATTATATATAGCCACTGTGTGATATCTTTGAGTTTGTATCGGTATGTCGGATTTCCTCCTTAAACGAAATGCAAGCTATACTATCTGACATATCGGTGCTCTCACAAAGAAATTACATAGATGGTCGCTCCTCAACAGCCTTATTCTCCATGCTAGTTGACAGCACTACACCGTAGTGTTCTTGATTAGCGTGGGTATAGAGGTGGGGCGTCACAAAGGTCGGGTAGAAAATATCAGTGTGATAATTTTATACAATTCGCTCGACTTGAGAATTCCTTCGAGCTTCAATGTAGGAACTCTGCTTTAACTATTGTTAAATCATGGCATGACGTTTAATGAACGACTATATTCGGTCAACTGGAATTATTGGATAGTGAAACACTATTCAAGAGAGAATTCATCTCCTTAGTTATATGAGATTAGTAGCACAGGGTCAACTTAAGTCAACTCAAAATCAAAGTCTCTAGCTAGGGTAGTATGGTTAATAATAATTGTTAATATTGAACCAAGGATTCTTTGTTTGCAATTAAAAAGTTGAATGTGGATAATGTCGTAATTTTGACCAAAACTAAATTCCATAAGTCTTAATGTGATATAGGGTTGATAAAGAGAATCGGTGTGCTAATAATCGCTAACAAGTACCGCTTATAATAAGTAAAATTGGATTTTACCAAAAAGATGTGTATTGAATCAAAATGTCACACCACTAGCTAAGGTGCTGTGTGAACGTCAATATTTGAATTGTTTGATATTAATTGCTGATTGAATTTACAGCTTTGAATCGCATAACTTTAATGATGAAGGCTCCAAAAACCATAATATTTAATTAATTAATAATAAGTGTAAATTAATTAATATTTATGAAATATTAGTTATTAAATTTTATTTGATTTGTTTGATTTCCATTATTATGTAATAAAGTGCATTTATAAAAGTTATATATGTATATATCGATGTACGATATCGATAAATATTCAAATTTTATTTAAATCAATTAATTACTAGGGGATTTGGAAATTTTGAAGGCTTATCAAGCATTTTCATTGGCTGTATACGCATAGAAATGAGAAATGATTTGATTTGACTGAGATTTAATGAGCAACAAATGTGGAAAGATTGTGAGGAAGAAATTGGAAAGGTTTCAATATTTCCCTTAGAAAACAATTCACCTTTTCTCTCTCTCTTTGTAACAGCTCGTACCTTAATAGTCCTAAATTTTGACAAAAATCGAAACCCAAGCCCATCAAAGCACAGATCGTTGGATTTGGTACCTATAAATAAGCATGAGCATTATCAAAGATTGATAGAAATCTAAACCCACAGTGGAAACAATAATAGGATAAGGATACTGATTATGAATACTACCTTAGAATTATTGGTATTCCTGGATAGTAGATTGTCACATTAGCATTGAGTGCGTGAGAAAAGACTTCTCCAACAACTAAACATGTCCAGCTCCAGTAACATGTTCCTCTAAATCTATCATGTGGGTTATAATGAGGACGGGGTCTGAATAATCTTTTGCTGACTGGAAAATCTATGAACTATCCATAACATAAATTTATACCGATTGGTTTCCATTTAATTGGTATGTCTATTAAGGTTAGCAATTCTAATCTAACCTTGCATTGCACACACGATTACTTACCTACCCATTTCCAAGGTACAAAATATCGACGAAGCCTTATCAACTACTCAATTCTTCCATACATATTTGCCACTTAATACTTCGAAATATGAAGCGGGATTCTACATTACCATATATTACTTTTAAAAGAGGAATAGGTAGATTTTGCCATTGAAGACCTCAATCGAGGTAGACTCCATCATTTAAGACATATTCCCAAGGTGGACTTCTAGCAACGTCATTATTGGTCTATTGGTCCTAACTACAGAGACCTTTGACCACTATATATGGCCTTATAATATATAATAGCCATACTACAAACACATTTATTATTATTAAAGGTTTAGTAAAGTGAGAGACTGTGCCCAAGAAACTTAATACCTCACTAATAAGGACTAGGTAGGCCTTTGACCATTTAACGCCTATTTATAGGTAGTTCTTTACCATTTAATACCAACCCCAAGATGGACTCCTCACTGGTACTATCTAGTTGACATTGCTTGGAAATCTCATTAGGCTACTTAGTACTTCTTTTATAGAAGAGAGGCGAATCCTAGATCAGTCACTTAGTACCTAAAACCCGAAGCGAACCCTTTCCGAGATATCCATCATCACTCTTAATTATAAGTATGGAATCTCATTAAGTTACTATTTCCTATAGGGAGACGGGCCCTAGGATAGCCACTTAATACCTCAGTGCTGAAAGTAAACCATTTTAGAGATATGCCTCACAGCTTCCTAATTCCTGATTTGGACCATCTAATACTCAATTAAGAAAATAGGTCCAATCTCTCATGTCGTCACGTATCATAGGATTAGTGAAATCTCACATTAGTAGTAAGTGCACCCGACTGCTGCTAGCCTCAAAGTAAAGGGTAGTCTTCTGTCGAGTGACTCTACTGACCTCGCATCACAAGCCCACTAAGTCCAATTAACCATCCTAAGTCTTTACTTGTATTACCTTAGGTGGACATTGGACTTAGCTTACTAATTCTCCTTTTTATTTAAGGCAATAAGATTTATCTTAAATATTTATCTACCCATAAATCCTCTTTTAATGCTCATAAATGTCAATTTGTCCATAAAATCCTAACGGACATTTCCTAATACATTTATGTATGATTACTAATTTCAAATTAGTAACATTTTCAGGTCTATTCCATTTTTATCAGTCCCATAATCCACTTGTCCTTATTAATTGTAACTCCTAATTCATTTCCATTAATTGCCCATTCATTAGAGTTACAATCTTTAATTCCCATAATTCCTACATACAACAAGGGAATAAATATTTATATCAAAACTTGCAATAACGGATTTGTAAATAAAATAGAAACCCAATTTATTACATCAATTCAATAGAATATTCTGAATGATAGGAATTGCAACTTCAACCCCATATTCTATTCAACTCCTCTTTTACGAAGAAATAGATAAGGAGGAAATTTTTATGGAATAAGTGCTGTAAACTATGAATAAAATTCGTAATCTAAACCCTTATTTTATTGAAGAATCACAAAATTGAATCAAAGAGGAAGGAGAAGTGGAATAGACTATGATAAAACAATCCCATTAAATTGATATAAATAATTGAGAATCCAATCATGTTCACTAATTCCTATTGATTGTCTGTTAATAGGAATGACCACCTTTCCTAATTTCTACCTATTCACTTCTCTAAATATATTAATAATTGACAAACGTTGTGCATAAATAACGCACAAATAAATGTTATTCTTCTTTATTAATGCAATAAATGTGTATAAACTGCCTAATAAAACTACCTATTCATAACCAAATATATTCTAGTCATAAATATGTAACTAGAACATATTTTCTGTATTTAATTTGCTGGAATTAGATTCCTTAGGAAGATTTTCCGCCATAAATTAGTTTGACGCAAAGACGAACAATTGACTCCATTTGAAATTACAAGGAATGGATAATTTGGAGATTCCTTGTTAAATTAAATGTCGTCTTTTGAATGAGAAGTGGATAAAGTAAACAAATTTATAAAAATCAAACGGATATTCATCCTACAAATTACACTATGGAAAATCTACAACCTTGCACAAATTGGACAATAATCCAAAAATTCTATTTTACACCCAAGTATAGATCTGGAATAAAAATATATAACATTCAAATTCTAAAGTCTTTGGGACTTATTTCCAGATCTAGGTGTAAAATAATTTCAAATTAGTTCTACAACAAGAATATGTAGGTAATAGTTTTCTACACTAGTTTGAGCATAGAACTCTCAAATAAAATTGATTTAGGCATAAAAATTAAATGTATGCCAACGGAATAGATTTAAAATCATGAACAATATATATAACTTCCCACTCACCTTTTAAAAGCGATCCAAATCTCTAGATCTGAAGTAGAACCTTTGATTCATCTCCAAATCATTTTTAACTAAAAATAATGTATAAAAAGGGTATATACATATATTAGAATTATAAATCTGAGAAGAGATTTGGGATTGGAAGAGAAAATAGGCACAAATATACGAATTTATATAAATTACCTTAAATACGTGCATAGTTGATACATTCTCTTCTCCTTTTTATTAGATTTCTATTCTTCTCATATTTGTATGAATATAAATACAAATATCTTATTTTTATAATTTTGAAAGAAAGTGGAGAAGAAGAAATGGCAGGGCTTCACTACTACCTCTAGAATAATATGGGAAGAGAAGGGAGGGTTAGGCCTGAATTTATAGGTATAAGAATCAGCCTAAACAGTCAGATTGAAATATATTAAATCCAGGCCGTGGGGCTTAGGCTAACCCCAGCTACCACAGAGGGAGTGGTCGACCGCCCCCTACCTAGGAGTCGATTGCCCCTGGTCGATTGCTCATAGTGGCGGGTTGACTTATGGGCCTGGGTTATAAAACGTTAATTGATTCTAATCGAGTTATTTTCGTTCCGAATTCGTTTTTCGTCTGTAACTTCTTCATTTGGACTCTGATCGCAAAACTCTAAATATGAAAGTTGCTCGGAATTTCAACATGAATGCAATGGTGCAAGTTTCATGGTCAAATTCCACTGTTTGCAAAAATTTCATTTTTGGAGCTAAATTAATTAACTAACTAATTATATAACGAACGCCAAAGTACGGGGTGTTACACTCTTCCTCTTATATTTTAGCCAAAATAATAGCCTCTAAAAGGCTTAAGAAAAATTCCAAAATCAATACAAATGGTGGTTTATACCTCTTGATATTTGCAACATTTGGAGGTTGATTTTTGGATCCAGGAGCTATCTCACCATTCAAGGAACATTCTCTTGGCTACATCTCAAGGTAATATTTCTAATTTTATTTATTCATCATTCATCTTGTTTATGTGAATTGGATCTGTCATATATCTCATCTCAATTGTATATTTATTTGGTTACATAAATTAGATTCCCATTTTACTACATCTTAATTAATGACATATGTTCGCCATGTTATTTTAATTTTAGTTCATTTTAAGATATGCTTTGATTGATTACCTATTCAACTTTTCATTTTTAGATCTATTCTATATGATTTCGTATATTATTAATTGTTCACATTATTTGTATAGTTTAGATATGAAATATTTGCAAAAAATACATATGTGCCTGATTTTTCCTATCTGTTTTATTATTGTTTCTAAATATGTTTTTCAAAAAACTTTTCATTAAGAACTAAGTTTTAATTAGTGACATAATTCTTTCAATGATTACATATACATGTATGAATAAATTGCATATGTTTTCTATTTGAAATCAATTTGGAGGGTTTATCATATGATTTGTGTTTCTTGTTTTGAATACAATCTTTTGCTTATTGAATATTTTGAAGGTTGTTACAAGGATATATTAAATATCTATAACTGGACTTTTGTATAAAATATTACCAATCCTTTAATTTCCTTTTAGATTAAAATTACACTTTATTTTGTTACTTTAGTTTTCAAAGCATGTATTAGATTCTTTTTAAATTATACACATATACATAATTTACAATATTTGGTATATGTGTGTGTATCAATTTAACTTAAGGTTTATAAAATGGACCTTTGTGCAAAATCATAGTATCAGCTTAAGTCCTTTCGAACTTTGAAGCTAAATTCGAAATTGTTGTTTTTAATTTCAAAGTTATAAAATAGTGAAATTTAATTTTAACATATTCATATTTATGTATGTATGTGTATGTGTATGTATATAAGTTATGTTGCATATATGTATTTTAAATAAAACTACGTAGCAAAGACACATATAGAGGAAACATTAACTATGCATACCTATTATATGTTGCACTTACACAATATATACTGCTAGTATATTTGTATTTACTCGCATTTCTGGCAATGTCTAAATTGACCATCAATGACATTTAAAGAATCATTAATCTAATTAGAGAAAAATATAAGGTTTCTCAATCTAATTAAAGCTATTTCTTCCCTTAATTAGTTGTTTAGGTTTTAAAGAAGGAAATGAAAGGTTTCCCTCTCAAATTAACTTTAATAACTAACTGTTACACATATGGATGTATTTAATACATGGCTAATTCTATTTAAACACCTAAAGTTACTTAGTAGCCCCCTTCCTAAAAAAACCAAAAAAAAACCACCAATGTAACGATCCAGAATTTTGAGTGTTGGAAAGTGGAATATTTAATTGATTTTAAATATTTAAAAGTTAATTTTATAGATTTAATAACTCGGTTTTCAAATATAACAATTTATTGGATAGTTTAATTATTGAAATAAATAATTGAAAATTTGTTAAAATATTGAATCTTGGATTTTTAAGCTTGATAAAAATAATTTAAAGGCTTATTTAATTCTACTAATAAGAAGAAAGATAATAAATTTTTTTTAAATTGGATTTAAAAAAGTGATTTACTCGAATTTAAAAATAACTCGTTTAAATTAACGAGTAAAAATAGCCTTCCAAGGCACAGTCTCGGATTTCGATGAAACTAGTTCCATTGGATCCGTAATAGTGTATTATTATCGAATTTCTAATTTCGTACCGTTTGGATTTATCATTTGATCGCGAGAGATTGAAACGCGTTGAAATTAATATTGAAAATTTAATATAATAATTGGTTTCAAAAAGCCATCTTCTCCATACGATCGAATTGGGACTCGAGACTTATTCCTTTGCATTCGAAATAGGGGTATAACATTATGAACACCTAGCGGCACGCCTCGATTGGGGTTCGAAATTAATAGCTAGATATTTTGACATTTTAAATAATTTATTTTCATTAATGGGACTAGGCAGCCTACATTCTTTCCCTTCAGCCCGTATTATTTCTTTTCAGCCGCATTTTTTAGTCAACTGTAGCCACCCTATACTCGTGCCTATCTGCTCTTTTTCAAATACGCTTCTTCTTTCTTCTTTTAAATAACATGGCAGAGTATAGAAAAAATTTGAAAACTTTAAAAATCAAAATGTCGACATATACACAACAAAAAAATTTGAGACTAATTTTAAAAATCAAGATTTGTCGAGGGCTTCAATCTGATATGCTTTATGAGGGTCGCGGCTTACTTTTTTGGTGATCGACAGTTGAGTCGTGAGTGGATCGATAACTAGGGTTGGCCTTTTCGAGTGATTCAGAGGGTGTAGGTCGAAATTGTTGGCATAGTCGAGTTTGTCAGGGATAGGTGCATCATCGGCTTCGAATTTGTGGACTTCGATCACTCCATGGTCGCCGTGACAATTTGCTACAGTGCAAGATGCTGGGTGTGTCACGTTTCGATGGAGGAGCTCAGGCGAGAAATGAAGGAGGCAGGCGAGTCAAGTTCAATGAGGAGAGTGTGTTGGCGATGCTGGTTCGTGATTTTGGCGAATCGTTCGTGGTATCGGTGATTTGGTGCACGGCCGAGGGTACTGTTTCATGCACAGGCAACAGATTTGGGAAGAAGGTGTGATAGCGGGCCGGGTCTAGAAGCTTTAAGGGTAATGGACTTTTATATAAAAAAATGTAAGAAAATAATTAGTGTTTAAATTTAATTATATTTTTATCGATGAGCTAAAAATATTAATAACTCTTTCATACGAGGTCAAATCGAGGCACAGATTTTTGCATTGCGATCGTGATGACGAGAGCATCACAATGGAACTGATTTGAATGGATTTGAACCTCGTCTGAATTTTGGGTTAAAAATTGAATGTCGGTTCAATTTTAATTCAAAAACGATACTTTTGGCGAATTACATCAAGGTGAGTAAATCTCACTCATTTGGATGGCTAGTTTATTTTAAACGTGTTATAAAATATTTATTAGCCGCTTGAATGGATTGATAAATTTTTTTCATCAGTTGAATGTTATATTATATCTATCTATATATATATATGTATATTAATATATATATATATATATATATATATATTAGTAGTTTGATTGATTATTCCGACCGATTGGAGTGGAGGAGACCCTATGCTCCCCGCATAATAACGTATGACCTTATATTACCGCGATATTTTGCCTCGAAGCGGGATTGGTATTTTATGTCGTTTAACTTCTGTGGTTGCAGGGAAACAGGTTGGAGGGATCCAACTGGATTCCTCAAAAATGTTGATTTAAATTTCATATATAGTGATATATGTTGTGTTTGAATAATCTGTGATAGATTATGATATTGGTTGATTTATTAGATGTTATAGTCTCATTGACCAAAAATTTTGGTATTTTAAATTACCATAAATATTATTTTTGAATTTGGAAAGAAAATAAAAAGGGAATTTTAGGAGTGAGATATTTAAATTTGATTTTGGGATTATTTAAGAGGGATTGATTTGGATAAAATAAATGATTGATTTTTAAATTTGTACTTAACTATTTCGTAAAATAATTTAGATAGAGATTTTTAAATAATGTATATAAAATATTTTTAAACGATAAATTAAAGTGATATTTGTTTAGATGAAAAGGGTGTTAAAGATCGAGATTTAAAACAGATTAGGGAAATTAAAGGAATTTAGAAATAAATATAAAATTGGTTATACTATATTTTAAATAAGATCTTTTTTATTATGAAATGGAAGTAGAAATCGGAATTTGATTTGTTTTTTAATATAGTTGGATTACTTAGGAATAGATTTATAAATGGAATTTTAATTATAAATTGATTTATAGATGGATTTAAGTGATATGGAAATCATTGTAAACTGGAAATGAGTTATGAAATTTATAAAAAATATTGATAAATAAGTGGAATGATTATCATTTGGGTAAATTGGAAATATAAATGCACGGTGTGAATTTAAAATGAGATGTGGAAATCTGTTTAAAAAGAGAGAGTAAATCCTAGTTAGAATTTGGGGAAAAGGGATTTATGAAATTGAAGACGTAAATCGATTTGTGGTAAACCAAGAGGGATTTATAAATATTATATTGGTTATATTGGAATTGAAGAATATATTTTTATCGAGAAGTTGAGTTTATTTAAAGAGAGGATTTTTAATTATTAAAGTAGGTAATATAAAAATGTTTTAGCATTAGAATGTTTCAGGAAGTTAGTTATTTAAATATTTAAATTTGGAAAAGTGAAATTCTAAGTTTTATAAACAAGTTTATAAATTGATTAGAAATTTTATAAATAAACTGGAATTAGTTATTGACGTTTACTTTAAAAGTGCTTTGATATTTTAATTATTTATTTAATCATATCTTTGAAAATTATTGTTGTTGTTATTATTATTTTGTATATGGTTTAAAAGTAAGAAATTGGAATTTATTTATAATTACTCTCGAGATTGTTAATCCAGATTTGTTTAACAGATGTGATAGTGTAAGTGAAGTGTTATAATGGGATTCTGGAAATTTAGGGAATTTCCAAAATAGTTAGACTCGGGAACTTAGAAAATGAATTTGAATATATTAAAGGGATTATGAATTGTTAGATGGATTATAAATTAGTATAATCGATAATTATTTGAAATTGAAAAGGGAATTAATAAAATTCCAGAGATTTGTGAGATAAGTATGAAATATTTCTTAAACGAAGATATTATAAATGATCTTGGAAATTTGACTTGCAATATTTTTCCGAGTCTTGAAATAGAGGGTTTCGAAAATATTTAGCGATGAAGTAAATTGAATAGAAATACTTCTAAGTGTTGAGATAGTTTTGAAGTTATCCTGTTATGGGTATAAGAATTTGAAATTATTTCAAATATTGAAATATTGAAGAGATTTCAATATACTTATCTTTGTGAAGATATTTTGAAATAAATGTTTCGAAAGAATTATAATGTGGGCCTACTGACCGCTTATGTGTGTAATTTGATAGTTAAATAACCGACTATAAAATCTGGCCAAATTCATTGATCGTTTCGAAGAGACCGAAATCGAATTTAATTATCCAAAAACAACTTCAATCCGATTTGTGCGTTACGAATTGGGATATCATGAAGATAGTGAAGATGATGAGTCAGTTTGTTTAGACCCAGAACAACTTGTATGGATGAATGCTATTAGCACATTGCCATTGGAGGGCAATGAGCATTCTAAGTGTAAATTTCTTGAAAGTAATCTTAGCCTTAAGCCTTATCAACCGGGAAATGACCGAAACATGGCATGCAACAAGGCTAAGTGGGTCACTCTCATTTGGGTATGTCATCATCTTTCTAGATACCCTACATATACATATTTATGGATTTGGTTGTGAATGAGATCTCAAAAAGGTCGAAAGATTGGGATGATGACATATTCGGTACTAATAGTCAAGTGTTAGGTCGGTTCTGTGTGGTAGGGTACAAGATGTTCTTGTCAGACTCTAGTGCATTGATATAGAGACGCACTCATCGGAGGTAGTTCCTTACCTGGTCATAGTATGGAATCCATTCTCCAATACGCGCCGTACGGTTTTTGATTGTATACTAATTATGCTGAAACGTGAGATGCAAGCATTTCAGATATTTTCTAATTTACTTTCTTTAGACACTATTATAATATCAGATGATTTTGATAAAATTGTTTGGTTATGTGAGGTAAAAACCCATCGTGTTTATTTGTGGCGTGATTTTACGAGATACCTTTTGATTTCAAAAGATTTTCTCATAACTTTAAAATCCAATTGGGTGTGTTTTCTCATGCTGGTTTTCCAGATTGACTCGGGTGTTATTTTATTATAATGCTAGGGTCAGACTGAGCATTACAGTTTCAAGTTAGAATACTATGGAGCACAGGAGATAAGCTAGATGGCAGAGGCGTATTCCACGTACTTGATTATATTCCGCTGTGTGTTTCAGGCTATATAGTCAGCACTGGTGAGGACAAGTTGTTATTACTATCCAGTATTGTTTTGTTGGTTGTTGTACTCCGATGATGGTATGTATAAATAACAGTTATAGTTCTTTTTGTATAAAGATATGTTTTTATCTAGTATATATTGTTCCACTGCGATTGTGGGATTCTGTGTTATTGTTTAGTTTCTTCTTTTCTATCTTCTTTTCTTTTCCCCTAACAATCGAGTTTTTCTGGCATTCGATTGCTTGGCATGTAATATAATGGATGTATTAGTGTCGATTTTCGAGGGTTGAAAATTCCAGTCGTTCGACCATGCCCATGTTTTTGCTTTATATACCCATCTTATTATTAAAATTTTCCCTTTATAACCTTGACTAGTAAAAATTTATCCACAAAAAATTCACCATATGAAAAATCACCATAACTACGAGAATTTTTTTAATTCGAGCGTCCTATATACGTGGATGTTTTACGTATCATGCATTTCAACTGCGTGATTTTCCTTTCAATCACTTAATCGATCTTCTACGAAATGTGCATTTTAAAATTAGAAACCAAAATAGCATAAAATTTAATTTTTATCTCTTTCAATTGCATTAGATTTGTATTTTATCATCACAATCCATTGGTTCAAGCACAAGATTTTTGAACAACTTAAAACTATATTATTATAGTTTATTGGATAAGAGGAATAAAAGAAAGAAAATTGGATAAGAAGTAAAAAAAGATAGGTGAATGAAATAAAGGCAATTTTGTCTTGAATTTATTTTAAATTTTTAAGGGCTACTCACCAACTTTATGTGCTTAAATAGAATTAGTCTTGATACACCAATACATTTAAATTTATATTAAAGTCAGACTCTTATAAAAATAATAAAACAAGGATTTTATTTAAAACATATTTTAAATTGGATCTAAAATCTCTACAGACTTCATAGGCCCAATAGATCAAATCTACCTATTTCACCCACTTTCGACTGACTTTATTCCAAACAGTGTTTGTATATTTGGTATTGAATTGTAATAGAAGGATAGACGGATGTTAATTCGAACAGTAACAGTGAAGATCACAAGTCAACTAGTGGGTGGATATTCACTCTTGTCGGAGGTACGATATTTCAGGAATCTAAGAAACAAACTTGTATTGCTGATTCTACAATGGTTCCTAAAGTTATAACATTAACTTCTTATAGCAAAGAAGCAGAATAGATAATGAATTACTACTAGAAATTTCTATATGGCCAAAACATATGCATCCAATATTTACGCACTATGATAGTCAAGAAACAGTATTACGAGCATATGGCTTGGTCTATAATGGTAAATCTAGGCATATTAGCCCAAGACATAATGCAGTTAGACAAGTGCTCGGTGATGTGGGAATTACCATAGATTTTTTAAGGTCTAGCAAAACATGGTAGATCTATTCACTAAAGGACTTACAAAAGACATGGTGTTGAATACATTAAGGGGAATGTGTTTAAAGCCAATAGATGACAATAGACGATGATGGAAACTTAACACAAAATAATGAGTGAAATTCTTTATCTTGAGTTTAATGAGAAAAAGTACATTATATGATGTGATTGATTGAAAGCATTAAGTCTGAACAATTAATATCAATTTTCATTCCAACTTAAGTGCTTGGTACCTATAATGAAACGATGGAGGTTATACTTCTTAGTACTTAATATGTTTACAACATAGACAATTTTGAAAAGTATATTACAAGGCACTTCCTATAAACCTTCATATATGAATGAATGAAGGAGGTGCTGCCTTCGATGTGACTATGGATTTATCTCTATGGGAATTTTGTGAAACCGAGATATAAACACAAGGTCATACCTGTATTGACATATTCATACCATCTGATTTTAGAAAACACGTGTTAGGAAAACATCTGATACATGAATCGATGGTTCAATGCTTTGTCAGCCATTCCACGTTGACGAGCTTTGATGTCTTATCGCTATGTATAGATTCAAGTACAAAAATATCTCTTTCTATGCATAGATTTTCCTACAATAATTAGAAAGAGAATTTTAGTAAAATATGGTGGAAGATTGTTGGAAAATTTAATAATGTTTTTGTGCGAGTTTTGTTTTAGCAGGGAACGTAAGAAAAAGAAAAGTGCAAGTGGAATAGTCCCACACCATAGAATTTTAAGGATTGTATTTGCTTAAATACAAGGTTCAAAAGAGAATACTTGGACTTTTTGGACATAAAATACCTTTTCTTGTGTTGAGGAGGAAGAATGTTGCTTAATATGCGCTATGCAGTCATACTGTGCCGAGCCGGTTCTGGTTCGATCTTTAATCGTTGGTTCAAAATATTAATATCCTTTTAGATAGAATTTATTTCACTATTTCAACTTCAACTCATAAGAATAGTCTACTAGCTTATGTTACAACACATAACATTTCTTTGCCTTGCCAAAGATATGATAAGGAACACCTATAATAAGAATTTAGCTTTTACACAATAAGAAGAACGAAGCTTTGCATGAAACATGAGAGCTTAATTAAAAAGTGTTGGTATTTCAAGCGTCAATTAGTAGAATTTGCAAAATAGACAATATCTTTGATCTTCTTGAGTGTGATGAATATGCACATTTTTATAAGAGACACTACGGTATATAGTGACAGTAGATAAAATTACTAGTTAGCAAATTTCACTAGTATTTATCTTAACAGATTGTTCTAGCTTTTTGGATGTATGAAGATGTTACTAATTTACATCACTTGTAACGACCCAGAATTTTGAACGAATTAAATTGAAAATATTTAATTAATTTTAAATATTTGAACGATGATTTAATTTGAATCCCGAATATAACTTTGAATTTGGCGATTAAAATTATAAAATTTAATCTATTAATAGTCGAATAAAAATTTGAATCTTTAATTTTAAACTGAAGAAAAATATTTCTAAAGCTTTTAAAATTTATATTGTTGATACTGAAGATAATAGAAGCTTCAGAATCGAATTTGAAGATGATTTGTTCAGTTTTGAAATTAAATCGTTCGAATCGATATTTAAAAAAATAACCGTCCGAGGCACAGTCTCAGAATTCGACGAAACCAGTTCCATTGGGTCCGTAATATTGTATTATTAACGGGTTTCAAATTTCGTAGCGTTTGGAGTTGATATGCGAGCACACGATAGGTAAACGCATTGAAATTTAAATTGAATTCAGTTTAAATTTAAATTTGAATTAAGTCAAAATTGAGCATGTCGTCTTCCCTGTGTTTACGCCTTAAAACACGCCGAGAATCAATAATTTATCGTGCAACCCATGCCTCCTCTCAATTTTTAATATTCCTTCCCCACTCAGAAATCAGTTCAAAGAAAAACTTTAAATGGCCGCGAGTTCTCTTCTCGTATTTCTTCCCGTTCCTCCTTTTCAAAATCACGGAAGAATTCGTGCCTATCTTCAAAATCCTTAGCTGAAGCCTCGTTTTAAAATCCCTAAATCGCGTTCCCTCTCCTCCGTATAACAATAAAACCAAATGGCCAAAGCTTCAATCAATTAACGCCCCGAAGAAGCTTCGCAAGGCCAGTCATTGGCGAAGGTATCGATCGCGAGAGGCGGTCGCGTGGTCTCGTATCGGGCTACTCGTGAGTGTCGAAGCATGAGTCGTTGAGGGAAGAACGACGAAAAGAAGCGCGGCAGGAAGGATCGTCGCATCGACGTCGTGACAGAGTCGACAGTGTAGGGCATAGGGCGGCGAGCCATTCCCGCACTCGAGCGTGTTGTCGTAGCCGCGATTTTGGGTGTGCGATCTGGAAATGGTTGGAGGCCGATTGAAATCAAAGTCGAACTCAGGCTGCGGCGATTCGTGATGGTCTCGCGTGAAGGCAGGGAAGTGGATCGCGATTTTTGGCGATGGATGTTCGTGATGATTGTAACGACCCAGAATTTCGAACAAATTAAATTGAAAATATTTAATTGATTTTAAATATTTGAACGATGATTTAATTTGAATCCCCGATTTAAACTTGAATTTGACGATTAAATTATAAAATTTAATCTATTGTAAGTTGAATAAAAATTTGAATCTTCAATTTTAGGTTGAAGAAAAATATTTCGAAAGCTTTTAACATTCGTATTGATAATATTGAAGATAACAGAAGCTTCAGAATTGAGTTTCAAAACGATTAGTTCAGTTTTGAATTTAAATCGTTCGAATCGATATTTAAAAATAGTGTTCTGGGGCGCAGTCTCGGAATTCGACGAAACCAGTCTCACTGGATCCGTAATCATTTATTATTACCGGATTTCAATTTTCGTATTTTTCGGAGCTAATACGTAACTGTACGAAGAATAAACGCGTTAAAATAAAATGAGATTCGATTTAGAAATTTAAACTTATATTTATTAATATCACACGTTGTCTTCCCTTTTATCACGCTGAGCATCACGAGACTATCGTGATAACCATACCCCTCTCTGATAAATTCCCTCTCCCTCATTCCTCTCAGATTCAAATCAAACGAAAAAGAAAAATAATAATGGCCGAAGCCTCTCAAAAGAAAAAAAAACGAACAAAGATTTGAATCAGTTAAACATCGAAACTGTGATATCCCGGAACTTTAAGGAATAATCTTTTAAATTAATTAATGAATATTGGTAAGGTTTGTATTTTCAAACAATAATAAAGAAATATAAAGAGATGTTTATAAATATAAATATAAGTGGGTTTTAAAATAGAATTATTATTTTCGAAGTAATAATGTGTTTATTTAATTTTATATATATTTCTGAGTTGATTTTAAATTGGATTTTTAAATTGCATTTGAATTTGGATTTAAACTTGAATTTAAAGGATATATATATATATATATATATATATATATATATATTAAAAATATTTTTGATATAAAATATATGGATAAGGTTTTTATTTAAAATAAGATTTGTTTTATATTGTTTTTCCTTAAAAGAATTTATTTATATAAATTTGGGAAGTATTTATTTAATAGTAAATAAATACAAAAGTTTTATATTATCATTTAAAAATGGATTAAATATACCATATATAATTTTATTTAAAATCTAAATTGGCTTTTATTTTATTTTCTTTAAAAAGTTTCATTTATATATAAGTAAGAAAAGCATTTATTAATTTAGAAAGGTATTTATTAATTAGGGAAATTAAATATAAAAGCTTTTAAATCCTTTAAAAATAAATAATAAAAAAATATAAAAATTACATGTGTTAACTTATAAATCTTCTTAATAACATGTGTAAGGTAATTAAGTATGGTAGATGACAAGTGTCATCTTTTATTTTTATTTTCTTTATAAACTTTAATAAATCACCATTTACATTATATAAACTCACATCTCCTCTCCATTATTTTTTCTTTCTCTCATCTTCTCACTTTCAAAGAAACCTAAATCTGTAAATATTCTCAAAAACAGATCGAACTAAAATCTGTAAACCATTTTTCAATCCATAAAAAAAATCAGAACATTCCTCAAACCAAAATTCAAAACCCTGTAAACCATTTTCAGAAATCTGTAAGCCAAAATTCATCTCTGTTTAAATTTAAATCTTCTCAAGTAAAAGCCTGTAACAAAAGGTCAGCAAACAAGCTTCAATCTGAATCAACTAAGTATTCCAGTTCATTTTACAAAGCTTTCAGTTCCAAAAGGAATCAAAGCAATTCAAAGTCCCAGTTTTGGAAGCTTCAGTTTTCAAGTCTCTGCCTTTTTCAAACTGTGAGTAAACTTGAACCTTATAGACTAAATCATCTGAGGCATGTGATAAGTAATAGAAATAATGTTATAGGAATGTTTTGCATGGATGAATTAATATGTTTGCAAGTATAAAAATATGAAATTATTGTGTGCATGTCTGTTTCAAGTTACAGAGTTAAAATATAAATCAAGAAATCAAATTTCTCCTTATCTATTATTTGTTAATCTTTTGTTTTCAAATAAGATAGGATCGTTTAAACATAATTTAACTTTTAAAACCATAGTTAAGTATTCAGGTTTGAATTTGCCTGGAAATAAGAAATATACAGTATGAATCTTGGAAAATTGTTGAAACCAAGTATCGTTATATGTTGAGTAAATTATATAACGTGAATCCACTCAAGAAAATAAGATTTTCAAAACAAATCTGGGAATTTTTAATTAAGTAAATTAAGAGCAGTTTCAAGTTGAATTGGAAATGGGTTTCACCAATTTCTGGCAATCCTCAAACAATTGATACTCGAAGTTCTTGTCGTAGCTTGGTTGATGGTCAGAGATGTCGAGAAAAATGCCTGATGATTTTATCATCCTTTGTGGCATTGGCGATTGAACGAAATAGGGTTTAGGCACTTTGGTGGGTCGTGGTTGGAATCGTGACGACTGGAGCATCTATGATGGATCGAGCTTCATGGGAGTGATGGGGATGGATGCGTGAAGGGCTTGGGAAGTTATTGCCGAAGTTTCAGATGAAACGATGGTCAGAGGCGTGGTGGCGAGACGAATTCTCCCAGGCGATGTCGAACTGCTGTTCGAAGTGAATGTCTCGATTTCGTTTTAGGCCTAATGATTTCGATCTGAAGTTCGAAATCGAATGTCGAGTTGATTTATGACTCGCCGGAGGTAGTCGAGTTCATCAGAGGTGGTCGGAGCATCTGTGCACGTGCACAACGTTGATGGTGTATCAGGGGAGATGGATGCGTGAGTGACTCGAAGAAGTCTCGGAAATTAAGGGCCAGACTCGAAGTTACTATCGTGTTCGTGTAGTGTAAATTGCAGTTTAGTTTTATATAAGAAAACTAGGAAGGAGAAGAAGCTTCGAGGGAGACTCGTGGAGATCTCGAGTAAAAGCATGGATGACTCGAAGCAAGGATAAGAGAAAGTGTTAAAGCATATTTAAAAGTTTTATAAAATAACAGTTTAAAATTTTAAGGATGATTCTATGTTAAAACTTTTATAAACCTCTTTTTAAATAATCTTAAACTTTATTTTAATGGCATGTTTGATTTAATTTAAGTTGTTAAAATTTAAATAAAATGTTTTAAAACTAAATCATTTTATAGTTATAATTAAATGTTAATTAAAAGTTAAGTTTAATAATGTGATTAAGTAATTAAGAAAGGAAAATGATTTCTTAAGGATAATTAAGGTTTGATAATTTAATAAAGAGTAATTAATCATTTTAATTATAAATTAAGTAATAAATACTTAAAGATTATAATTAATTAAATTAGAGTTTAATTAATTTGTAATTAAGAATTATTAATTAGATAATTAAAGTTAATTAATTAATAATGAGTAGTTAATTAATTAAGTAAATAATTGGTGATTAGTAATTAATTAATTGATAATTAAGGGTTAATAAATCAAGTATTAAGAATTTATTTAAATTATAATTGATTAATTAAGATGGGTAATTAAGGGATGATTGATAAATGGGTTTTAAGTAATTAATGATTAAGTAAGCAGGATTTTAAAAGGTGATTTAAGTAATAAATTTAATTTGTTTAATTTAGTTAGAAATGGTGTAACTAATTTATCTTGCTTATGATTGAATAATATTGCATGCCTTAGATTGATTGATATCTCGGATATGTGATGGTTGATGCTATATGTTATGAAATGTTGGGTTTAAATTGAGATAATGTGGTTATCTATTGATATGAGTTAAAGAGCATAGGTGACACTCTGTATTTGAAGTTTGAATTGTGTTTCATTTGAATACTTTGAGATAAAAGGGTATTGAATTCGAAGAGACCGGAGTCGGGTATTAGTAAATACCCGAAACCACTTCGATTTGAAATCTTCTATAATTCTTATTAGATTGATATGTGAAATCCATAGGCCGGTTTTGAATAATATGGACCATTTAAACTATGTTGGATACTTAAATATTGTTTTGTGAAAATAAGTGTTGATATATAAGTTGTTCACTTATAGTAAAGTACGAGTTACCCCCGGGTTTAAATAAGTTCTATGGATTGAAATTTCATATTAGATGAGTTTACTCACGCTGGTTTCCAGCCTTACCCGGGTGTTACTTTGATGTAATGCTCGGGTCAGACCGAGTATTACAGATTTCCAGGTAAGGACGTTCTGGAGCTCAGGAGGCGAGCTGGATGGCAGGAACGTATGGAGTGTGATATATTGTTATTTATTGGGACGAGTTATTTTAACTGTCCAGTGATTAAGAAATGTTGTAACTCTGATATATAAAAATGTAATTAACTGATACAGTTTTTCTTTGTATAACTGATATTATTATTTGCTATTGTAATTTGATCCGCTGCGAATGTGAGAATCTGTGTCTTGTTCTGTTTCTTTCTTCTTTCTCTTTTCTTTTTCTTCTAACTATCTGGAATTTTCGGGTTCGAAATTTCCGGGTCGTTACACTTGGTATCAGAGCGGAAGGTTAAGCGAGAACTTGGCTCTGTCGGGATTACTCATTAAGGATAGGGTCAATAGTACCCTAGAATGAGTTGAGTGTATATATATATATG
Organism: Allium fistulosum; assembly: GCA_030737815.1. Lineage (NCBI taxonomy): Eukaryota > Viridiplantae > Streptophyta > Magnoliopsida > Asparagales > Amaryllidaceae > Allium > Allium fistulosum. The sequence continues at coordinate 268,803,813 of CM060902.1, read as the reverse complement.
AGAACGTATTTGTTATTTTCTTATATAAAGGTTTTAAAATGGTTTTAAAAATAAATAATTTTTATATAAGTTTATCTTTTGATATATATATATATATAGAAATAATTTTCTAATTATTAAATATATTAATGAAATTGGTTGTTAAATCATTGGAATTAAATAAAATAATAAGAATTAAGTGGTAATACAACCAAATTTGAAATTGAATGAAGATAAGTTTGAAATGAATCCAAACTGAAATTAAAATCTTGAATTTGTAGAAATGTTATCAAGAATAAAGATAACAATGAATTGGTTTCCAGATATGATAATCTTGGTTATTATCATAAATGGTAATTGTGTTTAATAATGAATGTTGTTAATGATTTAGAAAAATGAAATGTTTAGGGAAGTAAACATTTAAGTGAGTATAACTTATAAATTGGAATTGAAGATAATTTTAAATTGTGAAATTTTAAATCTAATTCCAGAAAACTTGAAATTGTTTTAAAGAAGTTTGTTTTGAATTAAAACCAAAGGTGGTTTAAAAATTTAAAGTATAACTTGGTGTGTAAAGAAAATGTATATATGAGGAATATACATAATACCAATGATGATTTGAAATAAACACTTAGTGTTGAGTTTTAAATTGGAATGTGATGTGAAACCCAAAGTAAAGTAGGTTTTAAAACTTAAAAGGGGAAAGATTATTAATTGAAGTTTAAAATTTGAATGGGAATTCAAATTGTGAAAAGTTGACCGGATAAGTAAATTTAATTTAACTTGGAGGAAGTTAAATAAGTTTGAATGAATAACTTGAATTGGAAATTTCAAGATGAAATTTAAATTTAACTTGGGTAGTTAAATGGTTAATTTAAATGGGAGTTATGGGTAATCTCAAAATGGGGTTGAGATCTGGAAATTTAAAATGGATACTGTAAATTGGTGTTAGGATAAATTTGGATGTTTATTTATCCTGATATTATTCTATTGTTATAAATAATCAATGAAATTGAGAATTGGTTTTGAAAATTGAAAATGGATAATAAATTGGAATCTGAAGAATAAATTGTTTTGAATTCTTATTTGAACTTTGTAATAAGTTAAGTAAAGATAATTTTAAAATAAAATTTTGGAATTTGGGTTCAGAATTAAATGGTTTAAAGATTTAAGTTGTTAAATAAAAAAAAATAAGGTTGATTTGATTTAAAAAGTAAAGGTTAATTTAATTTAAAGGATTAAATCAACATTTAAAATATTTAACTCGAATTTATATAATTCGAGATGGTTTTAAGTTGAAATTTGAATAGAAGTAGTTCAAATTGAATTTGATTTGAATTAGGAAAGAAATTGAGGATTAATTCAACTTGAATTGAGGTTAAATCAATTTCAATGGAAATTGAAGTTATTTAAATTGCAATTGAGTTAATTTAAATGGAGGTGGAAATTTGAATTGAATTGATAAGAATTGACAGTTTGGCTCTGGATTATTTTCAAAATAAATTGTTTTAATACAAATATATTTTTCCAAACCCTTTACTATACAATCTTTCTTCTTAAACCCCAAACTATCCTATACTTATTTTACAATTATTTTAGAACTATTTAACTATTTTGAAAACTATCTTATAAACTAATTACTATTTTTCATTTATTTATATCTAATCACTATTTTAAAAACTATTTTGCAATTATCTAACTATTTTATACCTACTTAACTATTTTACAGCTATTTTATAAACTAATAACTATTTTTCAACTACTTATCTATTTTAAACTTTTTCAAGCTATTTTTAAATTTAAAAAGGTCAGAGTTCAAACTGTTTGTAATTGAAGTAATAACTCAATTGGAAATGGAAGAAATTGAGAATAAGTGAATGGAATTAAAGGAAATGTGAATAGAAAAGTAAATTGATTTGGCTAATAACCAATAAAGATAAATACGTAGGATATACGTATATTATTCTATTCGCATAGTGATTTGATCCAGATTCGAACACAGAATTTCGAGATAGTATTATCGATCCGAGTTGGGATTTTTCGCTCGATTTTCGACGGCGAACCTGGATATGGATTTTTGATTGGTTCTGGATATTCTCTATTATAGTTGTGACTATGCAAGGAGAATGTCGGTTTCTGATCAAGGAATCAGATCTGAGTCCACACTAGAAAGTCGGGTGGACAATACTAGTTCGGAAGTGAAATTGTGTGATCGAGTGAGCGATCAAATTGATATAGCGTACGGATGATATGTGTACATCGTACGGGTTTGAATGAAATTGGCATTGAAAATTTGTGAATAAGGAATTTGCAATGGTTTTGAAATGAAAAGTATATTTGTGAAATAAAATGGAATTGGATATTTCTTTGGTTGAAATTTACTTTATGGAAGTAAGTAAATGGTAAATAACTTTATAAAGAAATCAAACTTGAATATTTGATTTGGCAATAAATAAGGTTATATTTTATAATATGATAAACTCCCCTTATTGAATCTAGCCAGAATAAAAGGGTTTTTGGAAATATTTGAAGTATAAAAAGAGGGTTTATACAAGTTTGAAGTGATCCAAAGATTTTTTTAAAAGTATATATATCTATATATATAAAGAGGATCTTATGAGAATGATTTTGAAAAAGGTTTTGAGAACCTATGAATTTGGAAATGGCTTTTGATTTTTGGGAAAATCAATTTTGGGAATTTGGAAAGCCTAGTTTGAGAATTATCGATTTTGGTAATCGATTTTGAGTAAATGAGATTTTGATAAATCATAAAGGATATGATTTGAAGATACTATAAGTGTATAGTACAAAGTGTTTTGAAAATAGCTCTGGGAAAAAAGGCGCTTCCTTGAAATGAACTTCTCAGGAGTGCCACTGGGTGGTACTGCCTTGAACCCCAAGGGGGGATTCTAAAGTTGATCCTGTGAGGAGTCCGGACAAAACTAGTTCCTGAGGATTATTTGTGTAGCGAAAGTCGAGGGGCTGGTTCCCACAGAGGCATTTGGGTTATGTTGTGACGAAAGTTTAACTCGATGTCACTGCGATCTACTGCAGACCATAGCGAAAGTCATGTGTGCCGCTGAGAGCCAACTGTCTACGTTTGATTTTATATCGGTAGACTGTGACACTATGGTAACATATCGAAAGTCGTTTGTGCCGCTGAGAGCCAACAGTCTGCGTTTGATTTTATATCGGTAGACTGCGACCTATGTGGGAGAAGTTTCATTATTTGGCAGCGAAATTCGGTGGCGCTGATGCCTACAGTTATATGGGTTTGTGCTGTGATAGCAACGTAAGGCCCGGGTATAACTGCGATCTGTAGCGGGTTCCATGGCGTAATCGAGGAGCGCGGAGACCTACAGTTATCTGTGGATTTTGCCGGGACGGCAACGTAACCATCGGGTTAACTGCGACCATGGATGGAGGTGATGATTTCCAGAGCATTCTCACCAAAGATATTTTCTCTATTTTCAAAACTGTTTTCTATATTTTCAATAAATTATTTTCCAAATATTTGCACTGGGTGTTGAAACCGGGTCTTGAAACCGGGTCTGCTAAGTACTTATAGATTTTCAGTCTTACGCCTGATCAACGTATGACCGAATTTCTATGAGAATGAGGATGGACTGATTGAGACATCGAGTTATAAAAAGTATTTTTATAAAACTATTTTGGTGATATTATATTGATTTTTGAAGTATTTTAAAATTTCTTAATTAAAGAGTTTATAGATGAAAATACTCAAAGAATAATTTAACTGGTAATAAGCTGTTGTAATTAAAATTCTGGTTACTTTCCTTTTCGGGGACGAAAAGATTCTAAGGGGGGAGGAATGTGATATCCCGGAACTTTAAGGAATAATCTTTTAAATTAATTAATGAATATTGGTAAGGTTTGTATTTTCAAACAATAATAAAGAAATATAAAGAGATGTTTATAAATATAAATATAAGTGGGTTTTAAAATAGAATTATTATTTTCAAAGTAATAATGTGTTTATTTAATTTTATATATATTTCTGAGTTGATTTTAAATTGGATTTTTAAATTGCATTTGAATTTGGATTTAAACTTGAATTTAAAGGATATATATATATATATATATATTAAAAATATTTTTGATATAAAATATATGGATAAGGTTTTTATTTAAAATAAGATTTGTTTTATATTGTTTTTCCTTAAAAGAATTTATTTATATAAATTTGGGAAGTATTTATTTAATAGTAAATAAATACAAAAGTTTTATATTATCATTTAAAAATGGATTAAATATACCATATATAATTTTATTTAAAATCTAAATTGGCTTTTATTTTATTTTCTTTAAAAAGTTTCATTTATATATAAGTAAGAAAAGCATTTATTAATTTAGAAAGGTATTTATTAATTAGGGAAATTAAATATAAAAGCTTTTAAATCCTTTAAAAATAAATAATAAAAAAAATATAAAAATTACATGTGTTAACTTATAAATCTTCTTAATAACATGTGTAAGGTAATTAAGTATGGTAGATGACAAGTGTCATCTTTTATTTTTATTTTCTTTATAAACTTTAATAAATCACCATTTACATTATATAAACTCACATCTCCTCTCCATTATTTTTTCTTTCTCTCATCTTCTCACTTTCAAAGAAACCTAAATCTGTAAATATTCTCAAAAACAGATCGAACTAAAATCTGTAAACCATTTTTCAATCCACAAAAAAAATCAGAACATTCCTCAAACCAAAATTCAAAACCCTGTAAACCATTTTCAGAAATCTGTAAGCCAAAATTCATCTCTGTTTAAATTTAAATCTTCTCAAGTAAAAGCCTGTAACAAAAGGTCAGCAAACAAGCTTCAATCTGAATCAACTAAGTATTCCAGTTCATTTTACAAAGCTTTCAGTTCCAAAAGGAATCAAAGCAATTCAAAGTCCCAGTTTTGGAAGCTTCAGTTTTCAAGTCTCTGCCTTTTTCAAACTGTGAGTAAACTTGAACCTTATAGACTAAATCATCTGAGGCATGTGATAAGTAATAGAAATAATGTTATAGGAATGTTTTGCATGGATGAATTAATATGTTTGCAAGTATAAAAATATGAAATTATTGTGTGCATGTCTGTTTCAAGTTATAGAGTTAAAATATAAATCAAGAAATCAAATTTCTCCTTATCTATTATTTGTTAATCTTTTGTTTTCAAATAAGATAGGATCGTTTAAACATAATTTAACTTTTAAAACCATAGTTAAGTATTCAGGTTTGAATTTGCCTGGAAATAAGAAATATACAGTATGAATCTTGGAAAATTGTTGAAACCAAGTATCGTTATATGTTGAGTAAATTATATAACGTGAATCCACTCAAGAAAATAAGATTTTCAAAACAAATCTGGGAATTTTTAATTAAGTAAATTAAGAGCAGTTTCAAGTTGAATTGGAAATGGGTTTCACCAATTTCTGGCAATCCTCAAACAATTGATACTCGAAGTTCTTGTCGTAGCTTGGTTGATGGTCAGAGATGTCGAGAAAAATGCCTGATGATTTTATCATCCTTTGTGGCATTGGCGATTGAACGAAATAGGGTTTAGGCACTTTGGTGGGTCGTGGTTGGAATCGTGACGACTGGAGCATCTATGATGGATCGAGCTTCATGGGAGTGATGGGGATGGATGCGTGAAGGGCTTGGGAAGTTATTGCCGAAGTTTCAGATGAAACGATGGTCAAAGGCGTGGTGGCGAGACGAATTCTCCCAGGCGATGTCGAACTGCTGTTCGAAGTGAATGTCTCGATTTCGTTTTAGGCCTAATGATTTCGATCTGAAGTTCGAAATCGAATGTCGAGTTGATTTATGACTCGCCGGAGGTAGTCGAGTTCATCAGAGGTGGTCGGAGCATCTGTGCACGTGCACAACGTTGATGGTGTATCAGGGGAGATGGATGCGTGAGTGACTCGAAGAAGTCTCGGAAATTAAGGGGCCAGACTCGAAGTTACTATCGTGTTCGTGTAGTGTAAATTGCAGTTTAGTTTTATATAAGAAAACTAGGAAGGAGAAGAAGCTGCGAGGGAGACTCGTGGAGATCTCGAGTAAAAGCATGGATGACTCGAAGCAAGGATAAGAGAAAGTGTTAAAGCATATTTAAAAGTTTTATAAAATAACAGTTTAAAATTTTAAGGATGATTCTATGTTAAAACTTTTATAAACCTCTTTTTAAATAATCTTAAACTTTATTTTAATGGCATGTTTGATTTAATTTAAGTTGTTAAAATTTAAATAAAATGTTTTAAAACTAAATCATTTTATAGTTATAATTAAATGTTAATTAAAAGTTAAGTTTAATAATGTGATTAAGTAATTAAGAAAGGAAAATGATTTGTTAAGGATAATTAAGGTTTGATAATTTAATAAAGAGTAATTAATCATTTTAATTATAAATTAAGTAATAAATACTTAAAGATTATAATTAATTAAATTAGAGTTTAATTAATTTGTAATTAAGAATTATTAATTAGATAATTAAAGTTAATTAATTAATAATGAGTAGTTAATTAATTAAGTAATTAATTGGTGATTAGTAATTAATTAATTGATAATTAAGGGTTAATAAATCAAGTATTAAGAATTTATTTAAATTATAATTGATTAATTAAGATGGGTAATTAAGGGATGATTGATAAATGGGTTTTAAGTAATTAATGATTAAGTAAGCAGGATTTTAAAAGGTGATTTAAGTAATAAATTTAATTTGTTTAATTTAGTTAGAAATGGTGTAACTAATTTATCTTGCTTATGATTGAATAATATTGCATGCCTTAGATTGATTGATATCTCGGATATGTGATGGTTGATGCTATATGTTATGAAATGTTGGGTTTAAATTGAGATAATGTGGTTATCTATTGATATGAGTTAAAGAGCATAGGTGACACTCTGTATTTGAAGTTTGACTTGTGTTTCATTTGAATACTTTGAGATAAAAGGGTATTGAATTCGAAGAGACCGGAGTCGGGTATTAGTAAATACCTGAAACCACTTCGATTTGAAATCTTCTATAATTCTTATTAGATTGATATGTGAAATCCATAGGCCGGTTTTGAATAATATGGACCATTTAAACTAAGTTGGATACTTAAATTATGTTTTGTGAAAATAAGTGTTGATATATAAGTTGTTCACTTATAGTAAAGTACGAGTTACCCCCGGGTTTAAATAAGTTCTATGGATTGAAATTTCATATTAGATGAGTTTACTCACGCTGGTTTCCAGCCTGACCCGGGTGTTACTTTGATGTAATGCTCGGGTCAGACCGAGTATTACAGATTTCCAAGTAAGGACGTTCTGGAGCTCAGGAGGCGAGCTGGATGGCAGGAACGTATGGAGTGTGATATATTGTTATTTATTGGGACGAGTTATTTTAACTGTCCAGTGATTAAGAAATGTTGTAACTTTGATATATAAAAATGTAATTAACTGATACAGTTTTTCTTTGTATAACTGATATTATTATTTGCTATTGTAATTTGATCCGCTGCGAATGTGAGAATCTGTGTCTTGTTCTGTTTCTTTCTTCTTTCTCTTTTCTTTTTCTTCTAACTATCTGGAATTTTCGGGTTCGAAATTTCCGGGTCGTTACAGAAACTCTTTCTCCTTCCCACGTTCTTCAGTTTATATAAACGAGAGCAGTTCGTATTTATTACTCGTCCCAATTCGAAATCGAACTCCTTTTCGTTCGAACAAAAACATCTCGTTCAAGTAAAAACCTTTTCAATCCCTGGAAACTCAAATCGATCCATCACGCGACCGCATCGCGTTGCCCTATCTACGATTCGCTGTGAACGGGAAGGTCGAAGTCGCGAAAGACGAGGAAGGCGGCATGGTGGTGGCAGTCGAAATCGTGGGGGGGTTAAGCGAAGACGAGTAGCAGGTCTGGAGAAGGCTGCGGGGATTCGCGAAGCATCTGTCGAAGTCGAGCGACATGGTGGCGTGCTCGATTCAAGATGGGAACGCGGTAGCCGAGGCAAGTGGTGGCGTTATTAGTTGGGTTCGTCGTGATCGTTTTGGGCAGAAGCTGATAGGGGTTCGATAGGCGGGCGATTGGAAGGCTGTGGCATCGACGACCGCATTCGATGTCAGTGCGCTAGGGCGTAGTCGAGCAGTTCTTGGTGACTGGAAGCTTTTATCTAGGGTTTTGTCGAAGGTTAGGCACTAAGGTATCGAGTATTTTTGTTGTTTATTTTTCTCTGCGGATCCAACTTTGATTTGATCAATAAGTTTATAAGTAAAATATATAGGTATATATGTTAGAGGAATATATTAATACGTACAGTTCAGTTCAAAAGCTGTATGAATATTTGCACTGTAAAGTAGAGAAGTTTGTATAGATAAAGTTTTGGAAAACATAAGAGTTTATATTAGAAAATAATGGGTTCGAAGGTTAATTTAAATTATATAATATTTTGGAAGCTAATTTGAAATTTTAGAATGTTAAGTAGTTATTTATAAATCAAAACTAATATAATTTATTTAATAGAAGATTTTTAAAGGAAGAATAGTTTTGATTTAAATTTTTGTTAGACAAATTTATTAAAAGAAAAACTAGGTTGAAATAAAATCATTGAATAATTAAAATTACCAAATGGAAATTGGTTATTCGATTTAATTCGAATATTAACGAATTGTGTAAATGTTTATACAAGGTTCAAAAATCTTGAAGAAATGACTGGAATGGAAATTGGATTGCAAATTAAAAGCTAAGGTGAGATTTTCTCACTCAAAATTGAAAAGTGGAATTTCCAGTTATTGTTTGTTTGCTATTTGATGTGATATTAGATATAATAGGATATATCTATATATATAGCAATATATACATATTGGCATATGTATATATTGGATTGATGATTTCCCGCCTCGTATAGCGGATGAGACCCTATTGCGCCGTTAGTAAGCGGATTTATAAAAACCTATATACCGCGATAATTCCGTACTGGAGCGGAATTGGTATTGTGCTAACGTCTTTGGATGCAGGGAAACAGGTTGGAGGGATCCAACTGGACCCCTCATATTGATTGAATTTATTTCTACTGTGATGTGTTAATCTGTGAATGATTATTGATGTTATTAATCATATTGATGTCTGGAAATTGTTTGAAAGCTAAAATTTAGCTGAATGGATGTTTGATATCATTGGATTCCAAAAATAAATGAAATTGAATTTTTGAAATCAAAATAGAAATTTTTAAGTAAATAAATTTTTAGAAATTGAATAAATTCGAAGAAAGGAATTTTAAAGTATAAAAAAGTTAATTTTTTTATTCTTATCGAATTAATTCCAGAATCAAGTGAAAACGTTAAATAAATGAATTTCGTATAATAGTGATTTTAAATTGAAGAATTTAATTAAAATTTGGATTTCTAAATAGTTGGAAAAAGATAAAAGGGATTTATTTTCTTTAAGAGGAATTTGTTTAAAATGAAATAAGTTGGAAGTCCAATTATAAATTTAATTGGCAAATTGAAACAAGTTTAGAAAAAATCAATATAAAATGATTTGGGATGGGAAATTAATTTAGAAATGAATATTGAAATTGATTTGGTATTGAAGAAAAATTAGAAATCAATTTGAGATTTGATTTTGGGGTTAAAAGTGAATATTTGGGAATGTGGATTTAAAAATGGAAATGATGTTAAAATGGGTTTATTTACAGTTTGTAAAGTTTAAAAGAACGATTTCTTTTAAAATAAATAAATTATAAGTATTTAACTTATAATATGGATTTTTGATGTATACGTTGAGTTATAAAATTGAATGGGTCATTAAAGGAAATTTATAAAATCGAAGTTGTTATAGAATAGAAAATAGAATTTATAAACGTTGTTTTATAAATTCGAAATAGATTGAATTGGATAAATTAAATATAGAAGGACATTAAAGAAGATATATTCGCGATTTTAAATAGCGAATTTTTATTGAAATAAAATGTGTAGAAAAGACTGAAATGTGGTTAGTGAAGTATATTCACGATTTTGGACAATGAATATATTTTTAAGTAAAATGGATAGGGTTTTGGGAAAGCGATATTATGAAATGAAGTTAATTGTTTTAAAAGATGTTTTAAAACGTGGGAACTATCGAAATCATAGATTTCAACAATTATTGTTGAAATAGACGTTTTCGAGAGATATAAGGAAATGGTGGACTATAACACTGTTGTTATAGTAAATGATTTCCGGAAGGAAATGTTTTTATATAGTATTGGGATTTATACATCTATCTTAATTCTGAATCCCTATACTAGTGATTTTGAGTCGTCGTAACGATGTTTTACGTAACATTCGTTTTGACTCAAATAAAGGTGTTAAAAGAATATTTTCCTTAAAGAATGAAATTATACTTAATTTGATTTAAGTATATCGAATATTTTCAAATGTTGAAAATAAAAGATTTGTGAAACACTTATTATTAAATAAGTATGGAATGTTTTCCAAAACGAAATGAAATGTTTTTGAGAATTTATCTTCTTAAAGATAAATCGAAAGTGAATTTTTGAAATCAATTGGAAATCGAATATCAGTAGATATTCGAAAAATATAAATTCAATATGGAATTTATAAAGGAAATGAGAATTCGTTTAAAAAAAACGTTGATTTATTTTTAAAGTGTGGAAATTTTATATCTAGTAAAGATATTTTTGAAGATAAATAATTGGGAAAATTATTTGGAATCTGATGATGTTGCGCATCTTTATTGATAGTTAAATAACCGACTATCAATATTTACCTTTAGATAGGTATTTGTTGTGAATTGGATGAAATTGAATGCCACACTTATTTTTGAATAATCGCTCACTATTCGGGTTAGCCGGGAAAGGACCATGGGGTCGTATAACCCATTCCGAATATGTGATACGTCGTATGAATTGCATTCGAAGACCGGTGTTGAAGACCGGATATTTTTGAAAACGGAAGGATTACCGTCGAGTTACTCTACATCGGCTGATCTCCGATTTAGAGGTTTTATCACCCTTAGTGACGGGAAGTCCGGACGTGATTAGAAAATTATCCGGATGTGCAAGGGCTTCGTGAGAAGTGCCTTCGGTTCTGTTCGATCCCGGAACAGACTTGTATGGATTGTGTGTCTGACGTTACAATTTGAGATATAAAGCTGATTTCTTTCAAATACATTTCTGTTGGTGGCGGAGAATTTATTCTCTTAGCTTAACACCCTTCTCTGAGACGTACGAGCTCAGAGGTTATGTAATTGAAATTTATCAGCGATATATCCCAATTTGGTAACGTGGCATACTGAGTGTTGCTGTGAAATGATCAGTGTTTGATCATTTGTGATATGATCATTTGTTTGATCTTATATCTTTGTGATCATAGGTTGATCATTTTTGTTTGACCCGAAGCAGGGCTTTTTGTAGAAAGCGTAGCTTTGTGGACGAGACTTCGTCGAGCCTCACACCCCGGAAATGGTCGAAACAGGAAGGATGCGGCAAGGTTCTAGGGAGTAGCGCCCCTTAGTGTATGTCATTCCTTCTGGATAGAGGTGGTATCATGGTATGGAGCCCAGATACTTAACCTATGTGGTTGCTGCATTATTATCTATGTGGTTTGTTGGAAATCGGGGATCCTGGGGAAGATCGGTTACGATCGGGGGATGGCATACGCGTGTCAGTAGTTACCTATTTTTGCAGAGGTAACCCGGCCTTGTGTTGGCAGAGATCCGGTTAGGTTCTCGGGTCGTCTATTCCAGGGACGTACCCATCGTGGATAGGAAGTTCCTTAGCCTGACCATTTGTTGGAAATCCAAAGAAACAATACGAGCCTTGTACGGTTTTAGTTGTAGAACCTGCCATTTAATATGGTAGCTATAGCAAGCATACTATAATGGTACCTATGCTGGCTAAGATTGATATTCTATTTTCGAAATGTTTTCTACACTATGCACTAATAATAATATCAAAAAGAATTTGATTTTTGCGTAGTAAGCATCTTTGACTATCATAAGAAGAAATCTCCTCCAATTCTGCGTTTGCATTGTGTGTGTGGTGGGAGGTCTTATGGTAGTTTCATTTTCCAAAAGCATTGCGAATTTGTTTTATTTTCTTTGTGAAAGAATAACTGTTTTACGATCTCACACCAGTCACCATGACTGACTCGGAGTTTATTGTTCCCTTCTAAACTCTGGGTGCCCACAAATTTTCCACACGGGCAGCCTAGAGTTATGTTATCAGGATATTCTGGATATTCCGGAGCTTTGGAAGAAAGCTGGATGGCGAGACGTAGTATTTGTATCTGATATATTTATTCCGCTGTGTATTCTGTATGAGGACAAGTTTATATAACTGTCCATTGTTGTATATTGACTCTGATGATTGATGTATGTATAAACTGATATAGTTCTTTGTTTTAAAAGACTAGTGTTTATCTATTATATATTGTTCCGCTGCGATGTGTAAGATTCTGATATTGTTTTCTGTTCTGATGTTGTTCTGTTGTTCTTCTTTCTTCTTCTTCTCTTTTTCTTCTATCTTTTCTTCTTTTTCTTTATCTAAAACCCTCACTATTGGAGTTTCCGACACTCGATTTCTCGGCAGTCGATAAAGTGAGTATCGATGTCGAATTTTCGAAAGTCGAAAATTTCGGTATGTGACAGCGTGGTATCAGAGCATATGGTTAGGCGACAACCCTGCTCTGTTGGGTGTTACTCATTAGAGATAGAGTCAGTAGTACTCTAGAATGAGTTGAGTGTAATAATAGATATGAGCGCGTATTTGTTAGTTAATATAAAATTGTTTTGTATTGTGATGATTGGTTTATTGAGTGGTATATGAACCTTCGTCGGCACAGTCTTGCAAAACTGTATCGAAGGGGTTTCTAAACACTTGAATAGAACAATTCGGCACAGTATTGTTTTAAAATAGGGTGAATGAAATAATTTTACCCAAAACTATTTTCGTATAGAAAAGAAATGATTTTCTATGGATTACTATAGTATATGGTTGCATGGATGTTAGGAAAGTGATAGTGTTGAAATGTTATCATTATATGAAACTGAATAAGAAACTGAAATCGTTACTCCAAAGTTAAGAAATTAATTCACATACGAATGAAATTTAAGAATGTAAATTATAAATGTAATTTGTAATTTAAAACGGAATTCCAGAGAAGTATTTGGAAATGTTTTGAGAAGAATTTGAAATTTTTGAGATTTGGGAAGTTTAAATTCTTTTTGGAGTTGAAAATGAATTTCGAAGGTTTTGGAAAGTATTTTAGAGAGATGAAAGCTCTAAACTCTTTTAGGTCGCTGGAAAATAATCCTGATGATGATGGCCACATCATTAGAATTCATTTTCGGGTTTCCAAAAGAGGGATTGCTGTCAAATTATTTTAAATGGAAGTTGTTTGGAAATTTGGATTTTTGTTTTAGAAAATTCAAAAGATAAATTTGAATTGTTTTCAAAATGGTTTTGAAAGGTTGAAAAGACTCTGGAATATTGTATAAGAATATTTATGGAATATGATTGAATTGATAACTTATACAAATAGAAATTGTTAATGTAAATTATGTAATTGTGATTGGAATTAAAGTTCATTAACAAATGAAATCTATGAATGTGAATTGAAAGTATAAGGAAATAAATTCATATATGAACAAAAATTATGAATATGAATTGTAAATATGATTTATAAATGAAAATAGAATTCCAAGAATGATAATTGAAAATAAAATTCCTTAATGAAATGGAATTGTGAATGTGAATGTATAAATGATTGTATAAATCAAGATGTAGATAAGTTGATAACTTGTAGAATATTTGAAATCTGATTGGAATGAAATTCAAAATTGAAGATAAATTGAACTCAAATGTGAAATTGAATTCAAATAAAATTTGAAATGTAAAATTGAAGATAATGGATATAACTTCAATAGTGAACTAAAGATGATATAAGTAGTTTATGTCGAAATTTTGTAATAGAATTTGCAAAATGGTTTGAATATATGTAACTAGATATTATGGCTAGTAGGATATACAGGTATAAAGGAATTGGAATTGAATTGCAAAGATAAATTTGAATTGCTCGACAAAAGGTACGTATTTGAATTTGAATATGAGATTTGATGACTTATTTCTCTAGCCGTTTGGCTTTTTCTTTTTCTTTTTGAAATCTGAGAGTCCGTAGGGACGTTTTGTAGTCGTGCCGTATTAGCCGCGCAAAGGAGACGCTGGCGAAATTTTTCGGAAATTTAGGGCGTTAGAAAAATTTTGGGAAAATTTGAAAGTTTAAAATTTGAATTTGAATTTGAATTTGAATTTTGAAGTAAACAATGATGTTTTGAAACTTAAAATTGAAGTTGGAAATTTAGTTGAATTGATAACGAATCTTTAGTAGAGAGATTTGTTTTGAAAATTTGATAAAACTATTGAATGTTGAAAGATAGTAGACGAGTTAAGGACCATTTTTCCTAACTTGTAATTTCGAGGAAGAAATTCTTTTAAGGAGGGAAGTCTGTAACGACCCAGAATTTCGAACAAATTAAATTGAAAATATTTAATTGATTTTAAATATTTGAACGATGATTTAATTTGAATCCCCGATTTAAACTTGAATTTGACGATTAAATTATAAAATTTAATCTATTGTAAGTTGAATAAAAATTTGTATCTTCAATTTTAGGTTGAAGAAAAATATTTCAGAAGCTTTTAAAATTCGTATTGATAATATTGAAGATAACAGAAGCTTCAGAATTGAGTTCCAAAACGATTAGTTCAGTTTTGAATTTAAATCGTTCGAATCGATATTTAAAAATAGTGTTCCGGGGCGCAGTCTCGGAATTCGACGAAACCAGTCTCATTGGATCCGTAATCATTTATTATTACCGGATTTCAATTTTCGTATTTTTCGGAGCTAATACGTAACTGTACGAAGAATAAACGCGTTAAAATAAAATGAGATTCGATTTAGAAATTTAAACTTATATTTATTAATATCACACGTTGTCTTCCCTTTTATCACGCCGAGCATCACGAGACTATCGTGATAACCATACCCCTCTCTGATAAATTCCCTCTCCCTCATTCCTCTCAGATTCAAATCAGACGAAAAAGAAAAAAAATAATGGCCGAAGCCTCTCAAAAGAAAAAAAAACGAACAAAGATTTGAATCAGTTAAACATCGAAACTCTTTCTCCTTCCCACGTTCTTCAGTTTATATAAACGAGAGCAGTTCGTATTTATTACTCGTCCCAATTCGAAATCGAACTCCTTTTCGTTCGAACAAAAACATCTCGTTCAAGTAAAAACCTTTTCAATCCCTGGAAACTCAAATCGATCCATCACGCGACCGCATCGCGTTGCCCTATCTACGATTCGCTGTGAACGGGAAGGTCGAAGTCGCGAAAGACGAGGAAGGTGGCATGGTGTTGGCAGTCGAAATCGTGGGGGGGTTAAGCGAAGACGAGTAGCAGGTCTGGAGAAGGCTGCGGGGATTCGCGAAGCATCTGTCGAAGTCGAGCGACATGGTGGCGTGCTCGATTCAAGATGGGAACGCGGTAGCCGAGGCAAGTGGTGGCGTTATTAGTTGGGTTCGTCGTGATCGTTTTGGGCAGAAGCTGATAGGGGTTCGATAGGCGGGCGATTGGAAGGCGGTGGCATCGACGACCGCATTCGATGTCAGTGCGCTAGGGCGTAGTCGAGCAGTTCTTGGTGACTGGAAGCTTTTATCTAGGGTTTTGTCGAAGGTTAGGCACTAAGGTATCGAGTATTTTTGTTGTTTATTTTTCTCTGCGGATCCAACTTTGATTTGATCAATAAGTTTATAAGTAAAATATATAGGTATATATGTTAGAGGAATATATTAATACGTACAGTTCAGTTCAAAAGCTGTATGAATATTTGCACTGTAAAGTAGAGAAGTTTGTATAGATAAAGTTTTGGAAAACATAAGAGTTTATATTAGAAAATAATGGGTTCGAAGGTTAATTTAAATTATATAATATTTTGGAAGCTAATTTGAAATTTTAGAATGTTAAGTAGTTATTTATAAATCAAAACTAATATAATTTATTTAATAGAAGATTTTTAAAGGAAGAATAGTTTTGATTTAAATTTTTGTTAGACAAATTTATTAAAAGAAAAACTAGGTTGAAATAAAATCATTGAATAATTAAAATTACCAAATGGAAATTGGTTATTCGATTTAATTCGAATATTAACGAATTGTGTAAATGTTTATACAAGGTTCAAAAATCTTGAAGAAATGACTGGAATGGAAATTGGATTGCAAATTAAAAGCTAAGGTGAGATTTTCTCACTCAAAATTGAAAAGTGGAATTTCCAGTTATTGTTTGTTTGCTATTTGATGTGATATTAGATATAATAGGATATATCTATATATATAGCAATATATACATATTGGCATATGTATATATTGGATTGATGATTTCCCGCCTCGTATAGCGGATGAGACCCTATTGCGCCGTTAGTAAGCGGATTTATAAAAACCTATATACCGCGATAATTCCGTACTAGAGCGGAATTGGTATTGTGCTAACGTCTTTGGATGCAGGGAAACAGGTTGGAGGGATCCAACTGGACCCCTCATATTGATTGAATTTATTTCTACTGTGATGTGTTAATCTGTGAATGATTATTGATGTTATTAATCATATTGATGTCTGGAAATTGTTTGAAAGCTAAAATTTAGCTGAATGGATGTTTGATATCATTGGATTCCAAAAATAAATGAAATTGAATTTTTGAACTCAAAATAGAAATTTTTAAGTAAATAAATTTTTAGAAATTGAATAAATTCGAAGAAAGGAATTTTAAAGTATAAAAAAGTTAATTTTTTTATTCTTATCGAATTAATTCCAGAATCAAGTGAAAACGTTAAATAAATGAATTTCGTATAATAGTGATTTTAAATTGAAGAATTTAATTAAAATTTGGATTTCTAAATAGTTGGAAAAAGATAAAAGGGATTTATTTTCTTTAAGAGGAATTTGTTTAAAATGAAATAAGTTGGAAGTCCAATTATAAATTTAATTGGCAAATTGAAACAAGTTTAGAAAAAATCAATATAAAATGATTTGGGATGGGAAATTAATTTAGAAATGAATATTGAAATTGATTTGGTATTGAAGAAAAATTAGAAATCAATTTGAGATTTGATTTTGGGGTTAAAAGTGAATATTTAGGAATGTGGATTTAAAAATGGAAATGATGTTAAAATGGGTTTATTTACAGTTTGTAAAGTTTAAAAGAACGATTTCTTTTAAAATAAATAAATTATAAGTATTTAACTTATAATATGGATTTTTGATGTATACGTTGAGTTATAAAATTGAATGGGTCATTAAAGGAAATTTATAAAATCGAAGTTGTTATAGAATAGAAAATAGAATTTATAAACGTTGTTTTATAAATTCGAAATAGATTGAATTGGATAAATTAAATATAGAAGGACATTAAAGAAGATATATTCGCGATTTTAAATAGCGAATTTTTATTGAAATAAAATGTGTAGAAAAGACTGAAATGTGGTTAGTGAAGTATATTCACGATTTTGGACAATGAATATATTTTTAAGTAAAATGGATAGGGTTTTGGGAAAGCGATATTATGAAATGAAGTTAATTGTTTTAAAAGATGTTTTAAAACGTGGGAACTATCGAAATCATAGATTTCAACAATTATTGTTGAAATAGACGTTTTCGAGAGATCTAAGGAAATGGTGGACTATAACACTGTTGTTATAGTAAATGATTTCCGGAAGGAAATGTTTTTATATAGTATTGGGATTTATACATCTATCTTAATTCTGAATCCCTATACTAGTGATTTTGAGTCGTCGTAACGATGTTTTACGTAACATTCGTTTTGACTCAAATAAAGGTGTTAAAAGAATATTTTCCTTAAAGAATGAAATTATACTTAATTTGATTTAAGTATATCGAATATTTTCAAATGTTGAAAATAAAAGATTTGTGAAACACTTATTATTAAATAAGTATGGAATGTTTTCCAAAACGAAATGAAATGTTTTTGAGAATTTATCTTCTTAAAGATAAATCGAAAGTGAATTTTTGAAATCAATTGGAAATCGAATATCAGTAGATATTCGAAAAATATAAATTCAATATGGAATTTATAAAGGAAATGAGAATTCGTTTAAAAAAAAACGTTGATTTATTTTTAAAGTGTGGAAATTTTATATCTAGTAAAGATATTTTTGAAGATAAATAATTGGGAAAATTATTTGGAATCTGATGATGTTGCGCATCTTTATTGATAGTTAAATAACCGACTATCAATATTTACCTTTAGATAGGTATTTGTTGTGAATTGGATGAAATTGAATGCCACACTTATTTTTGAATAATCGCTCACTATTCGGGTTAGCCGGGAAAGGACCATGGGGTCGTATAACCCATTTCGAATATGTGATACGTCGTATGAATTGCATTCGAAGACCGGTGTTGAAGACCGGATATTTTTGAAAACGGAAGGATTACCGTCGAGTTACTCTACATCGGCTGATCTCCGATTTAGAGGTTTTATCACCCTTAGTGACGGGAAGTCCGGACGTGATTAGAAAATTATCCGGATGTGCAAGGGCTTCGTGAGAAGTGCCTTCGGTTCTGTTCGATCCCGGAACAGACTTGTATGGATTGTGTGTCTGACGTTACAATTTGAGATATAAAGCTGATTTCTTTCAAATACATTTCTGTTGGTGGCGGAGAATTTATTCTCTTAGCTTAACACCCTTCTCTGAGACGTACGAGCTCAGAGGTTATGTAATTGAAATTTATCAGCGATATATCCCAATTTGGTAACGTGGCATACTGAGTGTTGCTGTGAAATGATTAGTGTTTGATCATTTGTGATATGATCATTTGTTTGATCTTATATCTTTGTGATCATAGGTTGATCATTTTTGTTTGACCCGAAGCAGGGCTTTTTGTAGAAAGCGTAGCTTTGTGGACGAGACTTCGTCGAGCCTCACACCCCGGAAATGGTCGAAACAGGAAGGATGCGGCAAGGTTCTAGGGAGTAGCGCCCCTTAGTGTATGTCATTCCTTCTGGATAGAGGTGGTATCATGGTATGGAGCCCAGATACTTAACCTATGTGGTTGCTGCATTATTATCTATGTGGTTTGTTGGAAATCGGGGATCCTGGGGAAGATCGGTTACGATCGGGGGATGGCATACGCGTGTCAGTAGTTACCTATTTTTGCAGAGGTAACCCGGCCTTGTGTTGGCAGAGATCCGGTTAGGTTCTCGGGTCGTCTATTCCAGGGACGTACCCATCGTGGATAGGAAGTTCCTTAGCCTGACCATTTGTTGGAAATCCAAAGAAACAATACGAGCCTTGTACGGTTTTAGTTGTAGAACCTGCCATTTAATATGGTAGCTATAGCAAGCATACTATAATGGTACCTATGCTGGCTAAGATTGATATTCTATTTTCGAAATGTTTTCTACACTATGCACTAATAATAATATCAAAAAGAATTTGATTTTTGCGTAGTAAGCATCTTTGACTATCATAAGAAGAAATCTCCTCCAATTCTGCGTTTGCATTGTGTGTGTGGTGGGAGGTCTTATGGTAGTTTCATTTTCCAAAAGAATTGCGAATTTGTTTTATTTTCTTTGTGAAAGAATAACTGTTTTACGATCTCACACCAGTCACCATGACTGACTCGGAGTTTATTGTTCCCTTCTAAACTCTGGGTGCCCACAAATTTTCCACACGGGCAGCCTAGAGTTATGTTATCAGGATATTCTGGATATTCCGGAGCTTTGGAAGCAAGCTGGATGGCGAGACGTAGTATTTGTATCTGATATATTTATTCCGCTGTGTATTCTGTATGAGGACAAGTTTATATAACTGTCCATTGTTGTATATTGACTCTGATGATTGATGTATGTATAAACTGATATAGTTCTTTGTTTTAAAAGACTAGTGTTTATCTATTATATATTGTTCCGCTGCGATGTGTAAGATTCTGATATTGTTTTCTGTTCTGATGTTGTTCTGTTGTTCTTCTTTCTTCTTCTTCTCTTTTTCTTCTATCTTTTCTTCTTTTTCTTTATCTAAAACCCTCACTATTGGAGTTTCCGACACTCGATTTCTCGGCAGTCGATAAAGTGAGTATCGATGTCGAATTTTCGAAAGTCGAAAATTTCAGTATGTGACAATGATATTCGAATTCTGGAAGGGCTTCGCGTTGACATTGGCAGTGGAGGCCGATAGAGCATTCGTGATGGCGATCGACAGTGAAAGGTGAGATTTTTCTGGAGTAGATATATATATCTATATTGTTTTTGTATATGGATATACGTATATATATAGATAATGGTAATATGAATACATATAGATGTACAGAAATGAAGACAGTAAGGTATATTGTTTTATTTTTATTTTTGATTTATATATATATATAAGCAGTTTTTAATTAATATATATATATATATAATATGGATATTTCAAGAAAAAAATATGTATGTAATTTCCATTTATAAATCTATAAAAGAAAACGGGTTTAAAATTTAATTATTAGTTTAAATTGAACTTTTGATTAATTAAGTATAGCGAATGGAAATTTATTTATGCGATTTGTCCAAATATTATATAAAATAAAGATTGGAATTTATAAAGAATAGTTTTGAATTTAATTTTTGTTAAAAACAATTTACAAAAAAAAATGAAATTTAGTTTTGCAATAAAATATAAAATATCTCTGTTACGAGTTAAAAAGGAATTTTGGAAATAAGGGAAATTTGATTTTTAAATTAAATAATAAAGTCATTAGTTTGGAATTAAAATTTATTAATTGATTGTTGGGTGAATTCGAATATTAATAAATTTATAAATTATTTGTACAAGGTTTAAAAATGGAAGAAAACAAACTGAGATGGAAATGGATTGCAAATTAAAAGCTAAGGTGAGATCTTCTCACTCAAATGAAAGTGGATTTTCTTTTACAGTTATTGATTGTTTGATTGACTGTTTGGATTGTGATATTAGATATTTTAGGATATATCTATATATATAGCAATATATACATATTGGCATATGTATATATTGGATTGATTGATTTCCCGCCTCGTATAGCGGATGAGACCCTATTGCGCCGTTAGTAAGCGGATTTTTATAAAACCAATATATCGCGATATTCCACCTCGAAGTGGAATTGGTATTGTGCTAACATCTGTGGATGCAGGGAAACATGTTGGAGGGATCCAACTGGATCCCTCAACTGTATTTATTTATTTACAGATATTGATATATATTCTGTTCTCATATGATGATATATGATGTTTGATGTGTGATGGACTAATTGGTGCGTTGCATCATTGGATTCAAACTTTTGAAGTTTTAAAAAAATAACGATTTTTACATTAAAAAGGATTTTGAAGTGATTTTTGGAAAGTATACGATTTATTAAATTTTTGAATTTATTTATCTTAAATAAATAAATGTTATAAATTTAAAGTTATGGAAATTATAATGTTTGTGAAATATAACCAAAAGATGATTTTTGAAATAAATAGTTAAGTAATTTATAAAATAGTTTAAATTTGGATTTTTGAATTATAAAAAACGATGTATGTAAAAGATGTACCAAATTGATATTTATCAATTAAAATTATTGGAATTTAAAACGAGTTTTATAAATTGTGAAGATAGAAAATTTATGGAATTATAAATTGTGAAGATAGAAAATTTATAGAATTATAAATTGTGAAGATATGAAGTTTATAGATTTATAAAGTGTGAAGTTATATAATGAATGAAATTTTAGAATAAAAGATTTATAAGAAGTTTACTTATAAATCGGATTTTTGCCTTTAAATGGAATATTTATCGAATTGATTTTTAAAGGAGATTTATAAATCAAAGTTGTTAGAAAATAGAAATAGGATTTATAAACGTTGTTTTATAAATTCGAAATCAATTGGATTTGATAAAGTAAATATAGGAGATTATCAAAGAAGATATATTCGCGATTTTGGATAGCGAATTATTATTGAAATAAAATGTGTAGAAAATAGTGAAATGTAATTAGCGAAGTATATTCACGATTTTGGATAGTGAATATATCGTTAAGTAAAATGGATAGTTTTGGAAAAGTGACATTGAAAATGAAGTTAAACATTTTAAAGATGTTTTTAAAATGTATTATGATATCGAATACATAGATTTCAACATTTTTATTGTTGAAATAGACGTTTTCGAGGAATAAGGAAATGATGGACTATAACACTGTTGTTATAGTAAATAATTTCCGAAAGGAAATGTTTTGATGTAGTATTGGGATTTATATATCTATCTAAATCCGAATCCCTATACTAGTGATTTCGAGTCGTCGTAACGATGTTTTACGCAACATTCGTTTTGACTCAAATAGATGTTAAAATTAATGATTTCCTTAAAAGAATGAATATATACTTAATATTGATTTAAGTATATCGAATATTTTCAAATGTTGAAAATAAATAGATTTGTGAAATACTTATTTTTAAATAAGTATGGAAATGCTTTTCCAATATGAAATGAAACGTTTTGAGATTTTATCTTCTTAAAGATAAATTGAAAATGAATATTGGAATCGATTTGAAAATCGTATATCAGTAGATATTTTGAAAGATATAAATTCACTATGGAGTTTATAAAGGAAATGGAAACTGTTTAGAAAAATAAATATTGATTTATTTTTAAAGTGTGGAAATTTTATATCTAGTAAAGATATTTGGAAGATAAAATTATTTGGAAAATTATTTGGAATCTGATGATGTTGCGCATCTTTATTGATAGTTAAATAACCGACTATCAATAATTACCTTGAATGGTATTTGTTGTGAATTGGATGAATTTGAATGCCACACTTATTTTTGAATAAGCTCTCACTATTCGGGTTAGCCGGGAAAGGACCATGGGGTCGTATAACCCATTCCGAATATGTGATACGTCGTTATGAATTGCATTCGAAGACCGGTGTTGAAGACCGGATATTTTTGAAAACGGAAGGATTACCGTCGAGTTACTCTACATCGGCTGATCTCCGGTTTAGAGGTTTTATCACCCTTAGTGACGGGAAGTCCCGACGTGATTGAAAATTATCCGGATGTGCAAGGGCTTCGTGAGAAGTGCCTTCGGTTCTGCTCGATCCCGGAACAGACTTGTATGGATTGTATGTCTGACGTTACAATTTGAGATATAAAGCTGATTTCTTTCAAATACATTCCTGTTGGTGGCGGAGAATTTATTCTCTTAGCTTAACACCCTTCTCTGAGACGTACGAGCTCAGAGGTTATGTAGTTGAAATTTATCAACGATATATCCCAATTTGGTAACGTGGCATACTAAGTGTTGCTGTGAAATGATCAGTGTTTGATCATTTGCGATATGATCATTTGTTTGATCTTATATCTTTGTGATCATAGGTTGATCATTTTGTTTGACCCGAAGCATAGCTTTGTAGAAAGCGTAGCTTTGTGGACGAGACTTCATCGAGCCTCACACCCCGGAAATGGTCGAAACAGGAAGAATGCAGCAAGGTTCTAGGGAGTAGCGCCCCTTAGTGTATGTCATTCCTTCTGGATAAAGGTGGTATCATGGTATGGAGCCCATATACTTAACCTCTGTGGTTGCTGCAAATTTATTACTTTGTGGTTGTTGGAAATCGGGGATCATCGGGAAGATCGGTGACGATCGGGGGATGGCATACGCGTGTCTGTAGTTACCTATTTTTGCAGAGGTAACCCGGCCTTGTGTTGGCAGAGATCCGGTTAGGTTCTCGGGTCGTCTATTCCAGGGACGTACCCATCGTGGATAGGAAGTTCCTTAGCCTGACCATTTGTTGGAAATCCAAAGAAACAATACGAGCCTTGTACGGTTTTAGTTGTAGAACCTGCCATTTAATATGGTAGCTATAGTAAGCATACTATAATGGTACCTATGTCGGCTAAGATTAATATTCTACTTTCGAAATGTTTTCTACACTATG
Source organism: Allium fistulosum (assembly GCA_030737815.1). NCBI lineage: Eukaryota > Viridiplantae > Streptophyta > Magnoliopsida > Asparagales > Amaryllidaceae > Allium > Allium fistulosum. Next base: position 268,779,831 of record CM060902.1, on the reverse strand, counting down.
CACTAATAATAATATAAAAAAAAGAATTTGATTTTTGCGTAGTAAGCATCTTTGACTATCATAAGAAGAAATCTCCTCCAAGTCTGCGTTTGCATTGTGTGTGTGGTGGGAGGTCTTATGGTAGTTTCATTTTCCAAAAGCATTGCGAATTGACTTTAAAATTCTCTGCTATTTATTTTAAAGATAAACTGTTTTACGATCTCACACCAGTCACCATGACTGACTCGGAGTTTATTGTTCCTTTCTAAACTCTGGGTGCCCACCAATTTCCACACGGGCAGTCTAGAGTTAGATTATCAGGATATTCTGGATATTCTGGAGCTTTGGAAGCAAGCTGGATGGCGAGACGTAGTATTTGTATCTGATAGTATTTATTCCGCTGTGTATTCTGTATGAGGACAAGTTTATATAACTGTCCATTGTTGTATATTGACTCTGATTGATGTATGTATAAACTGATATAGTTCTTTGTTTTAAAAGACTAATAATTATCTATTATATATTGTTCCGCTACGATGTGTAAGATTCTGATATTGTTTTCTGTTCTGATGTTGTTCTGTGTTGTTCTTCTTTCTCTTTTTCTCTTCTTCTTTTACGCTTTTCTTCTTCTACTACTTTTTCTTTTTCCTTAAACCCTCACTATTGGAGTTTCCGGCACTCGATTGCTCGGCAGTCGATAAAGTGAGTATCGATGTCGAATTTTCGAAAGTCGAAAATCCCGTACGTGACAGCATGGTATCAGAGCATATGGTTAAGCGACAACCCTGCTCTGTTGGGTGTTACTCATTAGAGATAGAGTCAGCAGTACTCTAGAATGAGTTGAGTGTAATAATAGATACGAGTGCGTATTTGTTAGTGAATATAAAATTGTTTTATATTGTGATGATTGGTTTGTTGAGTGGTATATGGATTCTGGTCGGTATTGTCCGTACAACTCTATCGATAGGGATCTCTAAACACTTGTATAGAACAATTCGGCACAATATTGTTTTAAATAGGGTAAATGAGATAATTTTGCCCAAAACTATTTTTGTATAGAAAAGAAATGATTTTCTATGAATTATCATAATATATGGTTACATGGTTGTTAGGAAAGTGATAATATTGAAATGTTATCATTATTATATGAAATTGAATAAGAAATTGAAATCATAACTCCGAAGTTAAGAAATGGATTCATATATAAATGAAATTTGAGAATATAAATTATAAATGTGAATTGTAATTTAAAACGGAATTCCAGGGAAGTTTTGGAAATGTTTTGAAAAGAATTTGAAAATTTTGGAGATTTGGAAGTTTAAATCTTTTTGATTTGAAAATGGATTTCGAAGGTTTTGAAAAGTATTCTAGGGAGATGAAAGCTCTAAACTCTTTTCGGTCGCTGGAAAATAACTTCGATGATGACCGCGGCATCATTGATGTTCATTTTCGGGTTTCCAAAAGAGGAATTGCTGCCAAATTATTTTAAATGGAAATTGTTTGGAAAATTTGGGTTTTGTTTTGGAAATTCAAAGGATAATTTGAACTGTTTTCAAAATGGCTTTGAAAGGTTGAAAAGACTCTGGAATACTATATAAAAATATTTATGAAATATTATGAAATTGATAACTTATAAAATATTGAGATCTGATTGGAATGAAATTCAAATTGAAATAAAAGAAATTGTGAACAAATAAATAAATTTGCAATGGCAAATGCGAGAAAATAAAATTGAATGTTAAAATTCATTTCGAATTTGTGGGCAATAAATTGAAGTGAATAATTATAAATGAAGATAAAATTGGAATTCAAACTAAATGTTGAAACCGAATTTGAATAAAGAGAATTGGATTTGTGATGAATTAGTAATTGAAACCAAGTTAAAATAGTGCAGTTGTGAATTAAAGAAAGCTGATAAAATTCAATATTCAGAAGTTGAACTGAATCCAAATTAGATTGGGATTGTGAATTGAATTCAAATGAAATTCGAAATGTAAAAAAATTGAATATGTAACTTCAATAGCGAATTTAAAGAGGATATAAGAAGTATATATTGAAATTTTGTAATCGACTTTGCAAAATAGTTTGAAGGCTGTAACTAGATATAATGGCTAGTAGATATACAGGTGTAAAGGAATTGGGATTTTAATTTTGAAGAGAATTTGAATTGCTCGACAAAAGGTATGTATTTGAATTTCAAATATGAGATTTGATGACTTATTTCTCTAGCCGCTTGGCTTTTTCTTTTTCTTTTTCAAATCTGAGAGTCCGTAGGGACGTTTTGTAGTCGTACCGTATTAGCCGCGCAAAGGAGACGCTGGCGAAATTTTTCGAAAATATCGGGTGTTAGAAAATTTTTGAGAAATTTTGAAAGTTTAAATTTGAATTTGAATTTAAATTTGAGTTGTTAAGGAAAACAATGATGTTTGAAAATTATGAAAATGTTTAGAAAGTTAGTTGAATTGATAACGAATCCTTAGTAGAAAGATTTGTTTTGAAAATTTGATAAAACTATTGAATTGTGAAAAATAGTAGACGAGTTAAGGACCATTCTTCCTAACTTGTAATTTCGGGACGAAATTCTTTTAAGGGGGGAAGTCTGTAACGACCCAGAATTTTGAACGAATTAAATTGAAAATATTTAATTAATTTTAAATATTTGAACGATGATTTAATTTGAATCCCGAATATAACTTTGAATTTGGCGATTAAAATTATAAAATTTAATCTATTGATAGTCGAATAAAAATTTGAATCTTCAATTTTAAACTGAAGAAAAATATTTCTAAAGCTTTTAAAATTTATATTGATGATACTGAAGATAATAGAAGCTTCAGAATCGAATTTGAAGATGATTTGTTCAGTTTTGAAATTAAATCGTTCGAATCGATATTTAAAAAAATAACCGTCCAAGGCGCAGTCTCAGAATTCGACGAAACCAGTTCCATTGGGTCCGTAATATTGTATTATTAACGGGTTTCAAATTTCGTAGCGTTTGGAGTTGATATGCGAGCACACGATAGGTAAACGCATTGAAATTTAAATTGAATTCAGTTTAAATTTAAATTTGAATTAAGTCAAAATTGAGCATGTCGTCTTCCCTGTGTTTACGCCTTAAAACACGCCGAGAATCAATAATTTATCGTGCAACCCATGCCTCCTCTCGATTTTTAATATTCCTTCCCCACTCAGAAATCAGTTCAAAGAAAAACTTTAAATGGCCGCGAGTTCTCTTCTCGTATTTCTTCCCGTTCCTCCTTTTCAAAATCACGGAAGAATTCGTGCCTATCTTCAAAATCCTTAGCTGAAGCCTCGTTTTAAAATCCCTAAATCGCGTTCCCTCTCCTCCGTATAACAATAAAACCAAATGGCCAAAGCTTCAATCAATTAACGCCCCGAAGAAGCTTCGCAAGGCCAGTCATTGGCGAAGGTATCGATCGCGAGCGGCGGTCGCGTGGTCTCGTATCGGGCTACTCATGAGTGTCGAAGCATGAGTCGTTGAGGGAAGAACGACGAAAAGAAGCGCGGCAGGAAGGATCGTCACATCGACGTCGTGACAGAGTCGACAGTGTATGGCATAAGGCGGCGAGCCATTCCCGCACTCCAGCGTGTTGTCGTAGCCGCGATTTTGGGTGTGCGATCTGGAAATGGTTGGAGGCCGATTGAAATCAAAGTCGAACTCAGGCTGCGGCGATTCGTGATGGTCTCGCGTGAAGGCAGGGAAGTGGATCGCGATTTTTGGCGATGGATGTTCGTGATGATATTCGAATTCTGGAAGGGCTTCGCGTTGACATTGGCAGTGGAGGCCGATAGAGCATTCGTGATGGCGATCGACAGTGAAAGGTGAGATTTTTCTGGAGTAGATATATATATATCTATATTGTTTTTGTATATGGATATACGTATATATATAGATAATGGTAATATGAATACATATAGATGTACAGAAAAGAAGACAGTAAGGTATATTGTTTTATTTTTATTTTTGATTTATATATATATATAAGCAGTTTTTAATTAATATATATATATAATATGGATATTTCAAGAAAAAAATATGTATGTAATTTCAATTTATAAATCTATAAAAGAAAACGGGTTTAAAATTTAATTATTAGTTTAAATTGAACTTTTGGTTAATTAAGTATAGCGAATGGAAATTTATTTATGCGATTTGTCCAAATATTATATAAAATAAAGATTGGAATTTATAAAGAATAGTTTTGAATTTAATTTTTGTTAAAAACAATTTACAAAAAAAAAATGAAATTTAGTTTTGCAATAAAATATAAAATATCTCTATTACGAGTAAAAAAGGAATTTTGGAAATAAGGGAAATTTGATTTTTAAATTAAATAATAAAGTCATTAGTTTGGAATTAAAATTTATTAATTGATTGTTGGGTGAATTCGAATATTAATAAATTTATAAATTATTTGTACAAGGTTTAAAAATGGAAGAAAACAAACTGAGATGGAAATGGATTGCAAATTAAAAGCTAAGGTGAGATCTTCTCACTCAAATGAAAGTGGATTTTCTTTTACAGTTATTGATTGTTTGATTGACTGTTTGGATTGTGATATTAGATATTTTAGGATATATCTATATATATAGCAATATATACATATTGGCATATGTATATATTGGATTGATTGATTTCCCGCCTCGTATAGCGGATGAGACCCTATTGCGCCGTTAGTAAGCGGATTTTTATAAAACCTATATACCGCGATATTCCACCTCGAAGTGGAATTGGTATTGTGCTAACATCTGTGGATGCAGGGAAACAGGTTGGAGGGATCCAACTGGATTCCTCAACTGTATTTATTTATTTACAGATATTGATATATATTCTGTTCTCATATGATGATATATGATGTTTGATGTGTGATGGACTAATTGGTGCGTTGCATCATTGGATTCAAACTTTTTAAGTTTTAAAAAAATAATGATTTTTACTTTAAAAAGGATTTTGAAGTGATTTTTGGAAAGTATACGATTTATTAAATTTTTGAATTTATTTATCTTAAATAAATAAATGTTATAAATTTAAAGTTATGGAAATTATAATGTTTGTGAAATATAACCAAAAGATGATTTTTGAAATAAATAGTTAAGTAATTTATAAAATAGTTTAAATTTGGATTTTTGAATTATAAAAAACGATGTATGTAAAAGATGTACCAAATTGATATTTATCAATTAAAATTATTGGAATTTAAAACGAGTTTTATAAATTGTGAAGATAGAAAATTTATGGAATTATAAATTGTGAAGATAGAAAATTTATAGAATTATAAATTGTGAAGATATGAAGTTTATAGATTTATAAAGTGTGAAGTTATATAATGAATGAATTTTAGAATAAAAGATTTATAAGAAGTTTACTTATAAATCGGATTTTTGCCTTTAAATGGAATATTTATCGAATTGATTTATAAAGGAGATTTATAAATCAAAGTTGTTAGAAAATAGAAATAGGATTTATAAACGTTGTTTTATAAATTCGAAATCAATTGGATTTGATAAAGTAAATATAGGAGATTATCAAAGATAATATATTCGCGATTTTGGATAGCGAATTATTATTGAAATAAAATGTGTAGAAAATAGTGAAATGTAATTAGCGAAGTATATTCACGATTTTGGATAGTGAATATATCGTTAAGTAAAATGGATAGTTTTGGAAAAGTGACATTGAAAATGAAGTTAAACATTTTAAAGATGTTTTTAAAATGTATTATGATATCGAATACATAGATTTCAACATTTTTATTGTTGAAATAGACGTTTTCGAGGAATAAGGAAATGATGGACTATAACACTGTTGTTATAGTAAATAATTTCCGAAAGGAAATGTTTTGATGTAGTATTGGGATTTATATATCTATCTAAATCCGAATCCCTATACTAGTGATTTCGAGTCGTCGTAACGATGTTTTACGCAACATCCGTTTTGACTCAAATAGATGTTAAAATTAATGATTTCCTTAAAAGAATGAATATATACTTAATATTGATTTAAGTATATCGAATATTTTCAAATGTTGAAAATAAATAGATTTGTGAAATACTTATTTTTAAATAAGTATGGAAATGCTTTTCCAATATGAAATGAAACGTTTTGAGATTTTATCTTCTTAAATATAAATTGAAAATGAATATTGGAATCGATTTGAAAATCGTATATCAGTAGATATTTTGAAAGATATAAATTCACTATGGAGTTTATAAAGGAAATGGAAACTGTTTAGAAAAATAAATATTGATTTATTTTTAAAGTGTGGAAATTTTATATCTAGTAAAGATATTTGGAAGATAAAATAATTTGGAAAATTATTTGGAATCTGATGATGTTGCGCATCTTTATTGATAGTTAAATAACCGACTATCAATAATTACCTTGAATGGTATCTGTTGTGAATTGGATGAATTTGAATGCCACACTTATTTTTGAATAAGCGCTCACTATTCGGGTTAGCCGGGAAAGGACCATGGGGTCGTATAACCCATTCCGAATATGTGATACGTCGTTATGAATTGCATTCGAAGACCGGTGTTGAAGACCGGATATTTTTGAAAACGGAAGGATTACCGTCGAGTTACTCTACATCGGCTGATCTCCGGTTTAGAGGTTTTATCACCCTTAGTGACGGGAAGTCCCGACGTGATTGAAAATTATCCAGATGTGCAAGGGCTTCGTGAGAAGTGCCTTCGGTTCTGTTCGATCCCGGAACAGACTTGTATGGATTGTATGTCTGACGTTACAATTTGAGATATAAAGCTGATTTCTTTCAAATACATTCCTGTTGGTGGCGGAGAATTTATTCTCTTAGCTTAACACCCTTCTCTGAGACGTACGAGCTCAGAGGTTATGTAGTTGAAATTTATCAGCGATATATCCCAATTTGGTAACGTGGCATACTAAGTGTTGCTGTGAAATGATCAGTGTTTGATCATTTGCGATATGATCATTTGTTTGATCTTATATCTTTGTGATCATAGGTTGATCATTTTGTTTGACCAGAAGCATAGCTTTGTAGAAAGCGTAGCTTTGTGGACGAGACTTCATCGAGCCTCACACCCCGGAAATGGTCGAAACAGGAAGAATGCAGCAAGGTTCTAGGGAGTAGCGCCCCTTAGTGTATGTCATTCCTTCTGGATAAAGGTGGTATCATGGTATGGAGCCCAGATACTTAACCTCTGTGGTTGCTGCAAATTTATTACTTTGTGGTTGTTGGAAATCGGGGATCCTCGGGAAGATCGGTGACGATCGGGGGATGGCATACGCGTGTCAGTAGTTACCTATTTTTGCAGAGGTAACCCGGCCTTGTGTTGGCAGAGATCCGGTTAGGTTCTCAGGTCGTCTATTCCAGGGACGTACCCATCGTGGATAGGAAGTTCCTTAGCCTGACCATTTGTTGGAAATCCAAAGAAACAATACGAGCCTTGTACGGTTTTAGTTGTAGAACCTGCCATTCAATATGGTAGCTATAGTAGGCATACTATAATGGTACCTATGTCGGCTAAGATTAATATTCTACTTTCGAAATGTTTTCTACACTATGCACTAATAATAATATAAAAAAAAAAGAATTTGATTTTTGCGTAGTAAGCATCTTTGACTATCATAAGAAGAAATCTCCTCCAAGTCTGCGTTTGCATTGTGTGTGTGGCGGGAGGTCTTATGGTAGTTTCATTTTCCAAAAGCATTGCGAATTGACTTTAAAATTCTCTGCTATTTATTTTAAAGATAAACTGTTTTACGATCTCACACCAGTCACCATGACTGACTCGGAGTTTATTGTTCCCTTCTAAACTCTGGGTGCCCACCAATTTCCACACGGGCAGTCTAGAGTTAGATTATCAGGATATTCTGGATATTCTGGAGCTTTGGAAGCAAGCTGGATGGCGAGACGTAGTATTTGTATCTGATAGTATTTATTCCGCTGTGTATTCTGTATGAGGACAAGTTTATATAACTGTCCATTGTTGTATATTGACTCTGATTGATGTATGTATAAACTGATATAGTTCTTTGTTTTAAAAGACTAATAATTATCTATTATATATTGTTCTGCTGCGATGTGTAAGATTCTGATATTGTTTTATGTTCTGATGTTGTTCTGTGTTGTTCTTCTTTCTCTTTTTCTCTTCTTCTTCTATGCTTTTCTTCTTCTTCTACTTTTTCTTTTTCCTTAAACCCTCACTATTGGAGTTTCCAGCACTCGATTGCTCGGCAGTCGATAAAGTGAGTATCGATGTCGAATTTTCGAAAGTCGAAAATCCCGTACGTGACATCACTTGTAAAAGTCAAGTGTGGTATTGTTGACTAAATAACCTATCTACAAAGAATAATACATTGCCATCATCCTAAGCCATCACAAAATAGACTTTTATCATATTATCCCTCCACCCTCTCTTCTGTGTAAACAGCTTCAAGTATTATTAATTTAACACTACACATGTAATGGCCTAGGGTTCAATATGCCTTGCTAGTGAACTACTAATTTGCCATATTTGATGCAACATTTTATAGTTTTCTAATCATATGATTTTATAAAAACAACATCTTATAACTTTTAAGATAAAAATAAATTTAATGTTTAGATTACCACGGAGAAAATCCTTTCTTGTCAAACTCAATTTCCTTGATCTATATTCATCATGGAATATGTTTTGTGGTTGGACGAATGATGTTTAAGTTAAAAAATGTTATACTTCAATAGCAAACCGGACTTCTTTTAGATTGAATATATTCCTACTATATAGTCTTATCATTTCGGGTGTCCAAGTTCAGTTAAGAACTCTATAACAAAAGGAGATTTTCAGTAATTGTAACGACCCGTATTTTTGATAATTAAAATTAATCAATTAAGCAAGACTTGGGAATTTAATATTGTGAGAAATTAAAATTTATGATTTATTAATGGAAAAAAATTATTAGAATATAATTTAATAATATTGATTGAATGTGATTGACATCTATTTTAATGTAATTCCAATCAATTATAATTGCAAAGGTTAATAAGGAATAAATTAAACATTCTATTAAAAGTAGAAATCATATGTTATTTAATTGAAATTGGTTAATATAGAATATGGAATCAGTTTTTGGTAAGTAATTTATAGCCCTTGGTTGTAAACAATAAGTTAATAGATATGAATTATTAATGTATAACAATTATTTTAATTATCATCTTATTATTTGATTAGTTTGAAATTAAATTGGAAATCAATGAAATTTAATGTAATTAAATATTCCAATAAATATGAGCAAAGACGTTAACTGTTGAGCGATGAGTGTAATAAAATGGAAAATTATGTTTAATTAACACATAAGTATTTGTTGATTTAATAATAAGAATTTAACTCAAAATAAAATAAATTATTTGGAATTTAAAATATAATAAACTGAGATTTTATTACTATTGTAATTTAATGTTGAAATTAATTTAATATTTAAGTATTGGATTTAACATGGAAATTTGTATTTTAAACGATTATTAATTCCTATTTAATCAAGAATGATGACAAAAAACTTTTAATTTAGAATTTAAAAATGATTAAATTGATTTTTAAAATAGATTGTTTTAATAAACGTGTAAAGTTAGTATTTTTTGGCATTGCCTCGGATTTCAACAAAACCAGTTTCATCGGATCCATAATAGTGAATTATTATAGGATTTCAAGTTTCGTAGCGATTGGACTTATCGTTTGATCTTGCAAGCTCGAAACGCGTAGAAATCAATTAAAGAAATTTAATTAAAATAATTTGACTATAAAAGCTAACTTCTATATACAATAGAGTTAGGGTTTGAAATTAGTTCCATTGAGTTTAAAAATATTGAAAACCTATATTTCGATATATAGAATGGCCTACTTTCGTTTCGGGAACGAAACGGGCTTTTCGGGCCTTTGTTATCATGTGGGCCCAATCGATCTATTCCATATATTCATGTTCCATCTTTGTCTATTTATATGTTGTTATAAACTCTAGCAGCTTTCTATTCTATTTTCTGTATGTACTTTTCAGAACCTATCCGCTTCTTCCTAATGATGAATATCCTAAACATAAATTCCAATTTCAATTTCAAATCAAAACCAAAAATTCAAACTGCTCCAATCCTTTCATATAATATATCATCGCGGAGCTCTCAACAAATGGAGTTAGCATATGGAATTCGTTTTTGCAATCGAATCACAGTTTGGCCAGAATTTGGTGAATTATTCTCGGCAGTTCATTCTAGGGTTTGGATTCAACGGTGGATCTTCGTCCAATCGACGATCGGAGGATACTGGAGTGTAGAGGGCGACGAGTGGAGTCGATCTATGGTCTCCGATCATTGCGTTGGTGCTCGTGATCTCTAGATGTGGGCATAGAAGGGGGCAGTGGCACTGGCCGATCGGCGACGGCAGAGGTGGTCGCGCGACCATGGTTAGGTACGGCGTGGCCTGGGGATGTCAGTGGTGTGGTCAGATCGAGTTCGATGCGCATGGCAGCGGCGTTGGATCATGGAAAGTGACAGTTGGGTGCTGCGTGCTTGGGTTCGTGAACGATAGGGTAGGAGATAATGGTATATTTACTTATTTACCCCTAGTTTATTTTAAATTTTAAAATTTCAATTTCAATTTTCTAACTCTTATAACTTTTGCATATGAATTCCTATTGACGCGCGGTTACTTCAATTAGGATCATATCGAAATTACGGACAATATGAAACTGGTTTGGTTGAATTTGGAGGCTGTTGGAATTTTGGACTTTTATTGGATTTTTAATCTGCTATAAATCAAAGGTGAGTGATTAAACCCACTCACGCAATACTAAATCCTCTTATGTTAGTTGAATTAACTTTATGAAGTGATAAGAATTTTATTGGTTGTTGTTTGGTAGTTTAAATTGACATTTAAATTAATTTGAATTTTATACTAAATCAAATTGATATTTAAATAAATAGTGGATTTAATTGCTAGTTAAACACCGATAACTGATAATTAGTAACTATTATGATATATTGGTTGATTTGGAGGTTGACTGTTATTGGATGCCTGTTGATTGATGTTGGATGTATGGTTGTTGATTTATTTGATATATTCATGTTATTACCCCATTTATTATTTAACATCCTATAAATTGTCATTTGAATTATTTCAAAAAACTAAGAAATAGGTTGAAATAATATATACCTATGTCATTTAATTTTTGGTTGAAATGATATATATCCATCCATGTAATGAAAATTGAATTAACTGATCACTTGGCCATAGGTTAGAAAATTATATACGAACAACAGATTGGTTAAATTAAATGGTTTCAAAATCTTGAATTGAAATTGGTTTTATGATATTGTTTTGAAGAAATAGAAAATTGGATTTATATGAATTAAATTATTTTCTAAATTCGAGCTTTGAAATGTTCAAATTGAAATTGTTTAAATGAAATTGTTTAAAGGATTTAATTTGGAATCTTAAGTCAAATTTGAGAAATGACATAATTTTATCGAAAGTGAATTATTTTAAAGGTTTAAACTTTAATTTAAACTTTGAATTTATTTTAATTAAAGTGGTTTAAATTGGTATTTCCAAGTTTGGATGTGAAATGAATATAAGCTAAATTATTTCAAAATGAGAAAACTTTCAGTCATTTGAATAGAACCGTTTAAAATTGAATTTGAAGTAAAATAGAAATTGTTTTGAATTGAGGTTGATTTACATTAAATTTTGAATACGAAGTTGACTTGAATTGGAAATTGAAATATTGATTTTGTTTTGATTTGGAACATGAGTTCACATTGTGGTGAAAGAAAGAAACGGTTTTAATATAAATTATTTTAATATAAATTATTTTAATATAAAACTATTTTAGTAATCAAATTATTTAATATGTAAACTATTCTAATTATCTATATTATTTTCAATATTAAAGCTATTTTATATTCCAACTATTTTCAATCTTTATAACTGTAACGACCCGGCTTTCTTTGCCCAGAAAGACGCATCGTTATGAAGAAAGAAAGGGATAGAAGAAGAAAAGAAAAGAAGAGAGAACAACAACACATCAGAAATCTCACAGCGGAACGAGAAATATATTATCACATAAGATATTACATAGTATCATATACATCAGAGTACACGATTTATACATCACAATATAGACAGTTATAAACTTCTGTCTATTATACAACACAACTACATAAATACGATACATCATACACAGCGGAAACTCTATATATCTACACGCTGAAGCCTCCTGCTCCACAGCTCCTCCAGAATTCGTCAAGACTAACCTGAATCCCCTTGACTACTCATACAAATTTGAGTACCCAAGAGTTTAATAAAACAGAAAATAAACACTTGGGTCAGACATGGGTCTGGTGTGAGTAAACGGTTAGATTGCTTAACTTTGAAAACCTTTGAAAACAAAAGTATCACGTAAGACTCCCCACAAATAAACATGGGTAAGTTTTTACCTTACGCTAACTAAAACATTTGATAGGAAATCCGATTGTATTATAATAGGGTCTAGGGTTTTCAAGTAAAATACAGAAATAGCTGAAATGCTTACATCTCACATTCCACATAGTTGGGCACAACTAATACGTACGGCACTTATTGGAGTTTGGATTCCATACAATGGCAGGGCTACTGGGGTACCGCCCGTCACAGTACGTGGCCTAGATCACCGTACCGAGGAGTACGCCCGCTCCCCTGCAACACAAAGCCGGAACCATCCCTTACTGGATAATCCCGAACAAGATAATCCCGTAGTTGGCGCGACCAACCACACACTAAGCCGAATAAAAGAAAAGGGACCTCTAGACAGGGATCTATCTTGCTCTCAGTGGGTGCTACCCACGAAGCCTTGCTGCACCTCCCCTGTTTTAGCCATTCCCGGTTGATGAGGCTTGAGGTTACGATTACCTTTAATCAGAACATATCACTTAGAATGCTCATCGTCCGCCTGACGATGTGCTGAAAGCATTCAATCCATACAAGTTCGTTCCGGGTTCGAACGAAACCGAAGGCATTATCTCGTTACACTCGTTTTGGAATCACCCTCAGAGTTAACGACAATAACCCTTGCACTCTGAATCTTCATCTTCACTTGAGATTCACGACCTATCGTTAATTTGGATCGATGTGGTATTCGGGTCTCCAGACCTGGAAATCCGGTATACGGAAACCCGATCCCGGTCTCATCGAAATCCAAAACGTATCCTTTAAGGCCAAGTTGTTTAAAGGTTTAAACAGTTAAACTTATTCAGGATGATATAAACAGATAGATAAATCATATTATCACAATTGATAATTCATATCAACATTCATCTCACAAAGCAGCATATATCATATATATATCAGAGATATTTAAATCATCCAATATCAACCAATCACCCAATATCAAACATCCAGTATTAATCAATTATCTAAACAGAATTGATTAACTCTAATCAATTTAATTAACCTTTAATTAAATTAATTACTATTCTTTAATTACTTGGATTATCATAATCCTGCTCACTATCATTAATTAATTACAACTTAATTAATTAAACATCTTAATGATCTTCCTTAATTAATCTTCCCTGATTAATTATACTTTAATTACATCAAGTAATTATCCTTAACCATATACAGTAATTAACTTTAAATTACTATCATTAATTACAATAATTAATGATCCTTCATTTGTTTTTTTTAATTAATTAATTAACTAAAATTAATTACACTCGATCCTCAATTAATTACAATTAATTAATCATACTTTAATTAATTACTTTCATTAATCAACCTTGATTAATTTTATTTTATATTAATCAATAATCCTCTAATTACTTCATTAATTAATTACCTTAATTAATTATATTAACCCTTAATTAATTAATTACTCATTTAATTATTTACCTTAGCAAATAATTAATCACATTATTAATTAACCTTAACTCTCTAATTAATTAATTACTCTTAATTAATTAATTAACTCTTTAATTAATAAAACCTTTAATTAATAACATTAAGTGATTAACCCTTAATCACTTCCATTTAATTTACTTCCATTAGTAATTATCCACTAATTACTTCCATAAGTAATTCTTCTTAATTTAATTACATTTAGTAATTATTCATTAATTACTTCACTAAATAATTACACTTAATAAGTAATTATCTTTAATTAATTAGACTAATTAATTAACCTAAAATTAATTACATTAATTAATTACTTAATTAATTAATCACTCAATCTCTAATTCATTTATTTATTAATTACATTCATTTCCACTAATTACTTCATTTAGTAATTATCCTTAATTACAAATAGTAATTAACCTTTAATTTAATTTATTGATTAATTATCCTTAATTAATCTCAACATAACTAATTAAGAATAAACTAGTATTTATATTAAATACTTACTCAAATCATTTACTTTATTAAAACCAAATTCAGAAATCAATTTTGAAATATAATTTATTTTAAACAAAATAGCTTAAACATTTAATTTTAATATACTTAAAATCTTTGAAAACCATTTCAAACATGTTTAATCAAATTAAACAATTATTTATTTAAAACTTGTTTTAAATACTTAAAAACTTGTCCATGCTTTAAATTTTAAATCTAAGATATGATTTGCTTTAAAATTTCAAAACTAGGTTACTTAAATAAAACAAACCGAGCCCACTTCATTTCTTCCCCGAGTCACTCGCGAGGAAACTCACGTACATCTCTACTTCGAGTCGACTAGCAAACATCACGAGACTTCCCCGAGTTGCTCCCTTCTTCCCCAAACACAAAAACTCCATATGCACAGATCAATCACCGTGTACGTGCACGATCATCCAACGCTACTCCGATCAACGTCGCTCCCTCCAGCACATCATCGGCTACCAGTCCAACACCCCTGACCACCCAGCTTCGACAATTTAACAACAGATCGAAATCGAGACATTCGACACCAAGGAACCCAAACCTATCGATGAAAACTTACTTCGCCGCCGACGATCAAGACGACTGGAACCACGACACTCAACCCAAAGCACCACCACATCGCCACGCTGCTATCTCCTGCCTCGCGATCCACTCCGATCTTCCCCAGCCTATGCCATTTCCTCGACAGCAACCACGATCGAAAACACACCAAAAACCCTACTTCAATCGAATTCGAACAATTCGTCCATAAGAAAAATTCAATTGTATTTTTCCCATGATCACAATCAATCAACCCTCCTCCATACCAAAAATCGTTCAACTCCAACATGCGGATCACCACTAATCGCCGATCAACCCAAATTCGAACAAACCCAAATTACGTTCGAATTTCCAAACTAAAATTTTTGATATGCATGCCTAAATTCATGATTTCCCAGTACGATTTCATATATATAATTCAACTTAGAATTTAGAGCAATTGATTTTTAACTTATATTTTAATTTCACTGTATTTTCTTCAATTCGAGGGAAATTTCAAATTATAAAATCCTAGAATTATTTTTAGATGATAATTTACATGATTACAAACAACCTTCATTTACAAATCAAAGTCCAGTTCGTATTCAAAATCAAGATATTGAAATTTTTCTCCGATTTGAAAACTGTTTATAAACACAGTAACAATCCTTTACTCTACAGGAAATTCAAAGCATTCAATTCAACATGCATTCAATTTAAAACAAATATTGCATATAACATTGTTATATCATCACAAAATCACGAAGAAATCTAAGATCAACTGTTTTTAAAATAATTTACTCACCTTTAAGTTAAAAAAGCAGAGAACAACAGAGCAGTGTTTTTCCAGGCTTTTGTTTTCAATTTGAATTTTTTAACTTGTATTTGATTTGTTTCTGACAATACTTTTGATTTTCTTTGTTAATGAAATCCTTTGCATGCCTCCAATTTGATGTTTTCCAATTGCTGTTGATTTACTTGTTGAGTTGCTTCATGCTTTGAAGATTGAAAAACTGATGGAGTTGTTTGATTTAGTTACTTGATCCCAGCTTGAAGATGAAATCAGGTTCTTGAATTTTGATTTTACTTTCTTTTGATTTTTGGTTTCAGATTTGATTTGTTTTTAGGTTTTAGTTAAGAAAAGAGAAGAAAGAGTTTAGGCAGGAAACGATTTTGAACTAAAAATGAAAACCAGATTTCTCTCTAAACTACAAAATTTATAAATTAAATTTTTAAATAAAAATAGTGTTGCCACTTGTATTTTTTATACATTAGACAAATGTCCAACTTGTTAAATTGGATTATACAAGGCTTCCACATGTTATTACCATATGTTAAGATATTAACACATGTCCTAAGTATTTTAAATAAATTTTTATTTAATTTAAATGTTAATATAAAGCTTTTATACTTAATTTACTAATTAATAAACACTTATCTTAGTATATATGTATATAAATTACTTTAGAGAAAATATTATAAAACCAATTATAATACAAACAAATTCTTATACATGTATTTTTATAACCTTTTAAATTTAAACACTTTAAAGAATACAAAATAAAACTTTATTTAAACTATCATATTTAAAACAAACAATTATCTTATATTTTGAAAACAAATGAATTAATCTTTAACTTTTGAAAAAAATATTAAATTTAAAACAAAGCTTAAATCACAATATATTCATACTATATATATTATTAATAGATTAAATTAAATTCATAACAATCCAAATTATAACATATACATATATATATATATTACAATTTGAAAATTCATCTTTTATTTAAAACAAAAGATATTTCCATTCATAATATATATCAAATATATATATTATAAATAGAATAAAATTTTATTAGCTTTGACAAACAAATCTTATCAATTTCCAGATTATAATTTATTAACCTTTAAAATATTAAATTAACCAATTTAAATTTAAATTATAAAGAAAATTATTAAATCAATTAAATTATCAATACTGATTATTAAATTTATATTGCCCAAAAACCCGGGATATCACATTCCTCCCCCCTTAAAATAATTTCGTCCCCGAAATTTAAAAGCAAAGATAATTTAATGACTCAGCAAAATTTAAATTTTAATTTCAAACAGCAACCATACATATCAATCATATTCTAACAATCATAGCAAACAATTTAATCAAACAAATTTAACTATCCAGACAAATTCTGGATAGAATTTCCTCGAGTTTCCCCAAGTATATATATATACCGGGATACTCGTTCTACAGGATCTTAACTAACTATCTACAATAGTCTAGAACTCCTTCCCATCTAATCCTACAAATCTGAACAAGATATCAGACTAAGCTCAAAATCATCCCAACTACCAAATCCTTCTGAACTGCTGATTTCATCTCTCGATGAATCATACACATATTCCTCAGAGATATGTGAAATAAAATGAATTCCAGTTATCCGAACTGGCCATTTAATCCTATAGATCAAAGAACTAATCCTCTTGGGAACATAGGAAAAATCTCATAATACTTCTGCAGCTCACTCTCCAATTTTTCCAAATCTTATATCTCCTTTGATTGGAGAAAACTTAAACAATATCCAAATTTCAACTTCAAATTCCAAATTCCATCCATTCTTAACTGTATAACTCTCCTGACGATCCTGAGTCACTTCATCCTTCCTGATCAGCTTAACTCTTGCTGATGCTTCCTGAATAATCTAGACCAACATCAAACCAAATTCCGGATCCTACTCAACAAAATGGTTCTTTCAAAAATATGCCGAAATCCAAAACACAACTCTACTCTACAAACATTAGAGAACTTCGAACTACCTCTCCTATCTGAAATAGTCAAAACAGTTGTACTTGACAACTTTACTTCCAAATCCCGAAAATTTCTTCATACTTAGAGATACACTTGAATTTCCTATAGAAATCCTCTACTCCAAGAAAATTGCAACTCCCGGTCGCTTCCACTCTAGAATAGCTGCTATCTTGCTTTCGCTGCACAACTCTGATCTGGAACAGATGAGAATGCCATTGGAGAAACTCGAGCACAAACTTGATCATCCACAGTTCACCAAACCATAAAATCTTAGTGAACCCTTCCATTTGGTCAGAAACATCTCGCAGAAACTTCTCCAGAAAAACTCGGTGTGATCAATCCCTCTCCAAAGAATTCTGAGCTGCTTCCCAAATTCTTCTCTCGGAGACATCCTTCTACTAAGCTGAACTTCCGGTAATTTCATGAATCAAGTTGATACGGAATCTCAATCTCCAATAATCCCAAGAAAATACTTAAACAATCGCAAGTCACTTTTGCGATCAGCTTGGCCTAATTTCCAAAGATAACTGTTCTCTCTTTACTAATCAGAACAGCTTATACTTATCTATCCAATCCATCGAAGAAATAGATCCACTCTGCTGCTTCTGAACTTCACTTCCAGAAAAACTGCTCATCCAGAAAACTTCCTGCCATCACAGAATACTCCGAGCTGCACTGCTGACACTGATGCCAAGGACTTCCTATTCCAAAGATCTTCGAGAAACTCGGACTCCAAACCAAACAGAAACACCATGCTGAACTCAGCCACAATACCGAAACATTCATACTTCCTTAATCTTGTTCCAAAGAAAACATCTTCAGGAACATCCATCGTCACTGTATCTCATCATACAGCTACTATTACCTGAGGTATCAAGGTACCATCACTCACTTCTGTTCAACCGACAGATCCAACTCTACTCATCCAAACTTCAGAGATAAACTCCGAACCATTACAGTTTCCTTCGGAGATCGATGAAATCCTTCACCACAGCAAAGCTTACTCGAGACGGTATTGGGTCTACAGTCTCGTCAGATATACTTCCAACCTCAACACTCAAATTCTAACTATTGGTAGTCGTGTTACTCACACTACCACCTTATCTACCTTTATAACTTATATTGGAAAACCCGAACAGGTAACCCAACAAATAGGTAGAAATATATATATATATATATTTAAAATGATACTTTTTATATAGAAATTATTTCTGGGTAAAATTATTTCATTTACCTCTTTTAAAACAATATTGTGTCCGTTGGCCTAGTTCAAGTGTTTAGAGATCCCTATCAATAACGTTAGCTACTCGTATTGACCAGAATCCATATACCACTCAACCGATCAATTAACACAATATAAAACCATTTTATATAACTAACAAATACGCTCTCTTA
Source organism: Allium fistulosum (assembly GCA_030737815.1). NCBI lineage: Eukaryota > Viridiplantae > Streptophyta > Magnoliopsida > Asparagales > Amaryllidaceae > Allium > Allium fistulosum. The sequence continues at coordinate 268,760,702 of CM060902.1, read as the reverse complement.
TATATATATACACTCGGACTCAAACAGGTTGCTACAGATCCTATTTCTAATGAACAATCCTTCCGAACCTAGGTATTCACTCTACCTAGCGTTCTGATATTCACTTAACCAAAAGCTTAGGCATTCGCTCAACCTATGCTCTGATACCACTGTAACGACCCGGCTTTCTTTGCCCAGAAAGACGCATCGTTATGAAGAAAGAAAGGGATAGAAGAAGAAAAGAAAAGAAGAGAGAACAACAACACATCAGAAATCTCACAGCGGAACGAGAAATATATTATCACATAAGATATTACATAGTATCATATACATCAGAGTACACGATTTATACATCACAATATAGACAGTTATAAACTTCTGTCTATTATACAACACAACTACATAAATACGATACATCATACACAGCGGAAACTCTATATATCTACACGCTGAAGCCTCCTGCTCCACAGCTCCTCCAGAATTCGTCAAGACTAACCTGAATCCCCTTGACTACTCATACAAATTTGAGTACCCAAGAGTTTAATAAAACAGAAAATAAACACTTGGGTCAGACATGGGTCTGGTGTGAGTAAACGGTTAGATTGCTTAACTTTGAAAACCTTTGAAAACAAAAGTATCACGTAAGACTCCCCACAAATAAACATGGGTAAGTTTTTACCTTACGCTAACTAAAACATTTGATAGGAAATCCGATTGTATTATAATAGGGTCTAGGGTTTTCAAGTAAAATACAGAAATAGCTGAAATGCTTACATCTCACATTCCACATAGTTGGGCACAACTAATACGTACGGCACTTATTGGAGTTTGGATTCCATACAATGGCAGGGCTACTGGGGTACCGCCCGTCACAGTACGTGGCCTAGATCACCGTACCGAGGAGTACGCCCGCTCCCCTGCAACACAAAGCCGGAACCATCCCTTACTGGATAATCCCGAACAAGATAATCCCGTAGTTGGCGCGACCAACCACACACTAAGCCGAATAAAAGAAAAGGGACCTCTAGACAGGGATCTATCTTGCTCTCAGTGGGTGCTACCCACGAAGCCTTGCTGCACCTCCCCAGTTTTAGCCATTCCCGGTTGATGAGGCTTGAGGTTACGATTACCTTTAATCAGAACATATCACTTAGAATGCTCATCGTCCGCCTGACGATGTGCTGAAAGCATTCAATCCATACAAGTTCGTTCCGGGTTCGAACGAAACCGAAGGCATTATCTCGTTACACTCGTTTTGGAATCACCCTCAGAGTTAACGACAATAACCCTTGCACTCTGAATCTTCATCTTCACTTGAGATTCACGACCTATCGTTAATTTGGATCGATGTGGTATTCGGGTCTCCAGACCTGGAAATCCGGTATACGGAAACCCGATCCCGGTCTCATCGAAATCCAAAACGTATCCTTTAAGGCCAAGTTGTTTAAAGGTTTAAACAGTTAAACTTATTCAGGATGATATAAACAGATAGATAAATCATATTATCACAATTGATAATTCATATCAACATTCATCTCACAAAGCAGCATATATCATATATATATCAGAGATATTTAAATCATCCAATATCAACCAATCACCCAATATCAAACATCCAGTATTAATCAATTATCTAAACAGAATTGATTAACTCTAATCAATTTAATTAACCTTTAATTAAATTAATTACTATTCTTTAATTACTTGGATTATCATAATCCTGCTCACTATCATTAATTAATTACAACTTAATTAATTAAACATCTTAATGATCTTCCTTAATTAATCTTCCCTGATTAATTATACTTTAATTACATCAAGTAATTATCCTTAACCATATACAGTAATTAACTTTAAATTACTATCATTAATTACAATAATTAATGATCCTTCATTTGTTTTTTTTAATTAATTAATTAACTAAAATTAATTACACTCGATCCTCAATTAATTACAATTAATTAATCATACTTTAATTAATTACTTTCATTAATCAACCTTGATTAATTTTATTTTATATTAATCAATAATCCTCTAATTACTTCATTAATTAATTACCTTAATTAATTATATTAACCCTTAATTAATTAATTACTCATTTAATTATTTACCTTAGCAAATAATTAATCACATTATTAATTAACCTTAACTCTCTAATTAATTAATTACTCTTAATTAATTAATTAACTCTTTAATTAATAAAACCTTTAATTAATAACATTAAGTGATTAACCCTTAATCAATTCCATTTAATTTACTTCCATTAGTAATTATCCACTAATTACTTCCATAAGTAATTCTTCTTAATTTAATTACATTTAGTAATTATTCATTAATTACTTCACTAAATAATTACACTTAATAAGTAATTATCTTTAATTAATTAGACTAATTAATTAACCTAAAATTAATTACATTAATTAATTACTTAATTAATTAATCACTCAATCTCTAATTCATTTATTTATTAATTACATTCATTTCCACTAATTACTTCATTTAGTAATTATCCTTAATTACAAATAGTAATTAACCTTTAATTTAATTTATTGATTAATTATCCTTAATTAATCTCAACATAACTAATTAAGAATAAACTAGTATTTATATTAAATACTTACTCAAATCATTTACTTTATTAAAACCAAATTCAGAAATCAATTTTGAAATATAATTTATTTTAAACAAAATAGCTTAAACATTTAATTTTAATATACTTAAAATCTTTGAAAACCATTTCAAACATGTTTAATCAAATTAAACAATTATTTATTTAAAACTTGTTTTAAATACTTAAAACCTTGTCCATGCTTTAAATTTTAAATCTAAGATATGATTTGCTTTAAAATTTCAAAACCAGGTTACTTAAATAAAACAAACCGAGCCCACTTCATTTCTTCCCCGAGTCACTCGCGAGGAAACTCACGTACATCTCTACTTCGAGTCGACTAGCAAACATCACGAGACTTCCCCGAGTTGCTCCCTTCTTCCCCAAACACAAAAACTCCATATGCACAGATCAATCACCGTGTACGTGCACGATCATCCAACGCTACTCCGATCAACGTCGCTCCCTCCAGCACATCATCGGCTACCAGTCCAACACCCCTGACCACCCAGCTTCGACAATTTAACAACAGATCGAAATCGAGACATTCGACACCAAGGAACCCAAACCTATCGATGAAAACTTACTTCGCCGCCGACGATCAAGACGACTGGAACCACGACACTCAACCCAAAGCACCACCACATCGCCACGCTGCTATCTCCTGCCTCGCGATCCACTCCGATCTTCCCCAGCCTATGCCATTTCCTCGACAGCAACCACGATCGAAAACACACCAAAAACCCTACTTCAATCGAATTCGAACAATTCGTCCATAAGAAAAATTCAATTGTATTTTTCCCATGATCACAATCAATCAACCCTCCTCCATACCAAAAATCGTTCAACTCCAACATGCGGATCACCACTAATCGCCGATCAACCCAAATTCGAACAAACCCAAATTACGTTCGAATTTCCAAACTAAAATTTTTGATATGCATGCCTAAATTCATGATTTCCCAGTACGATTTCATATATATAATTCAACTTAGAATTTAGAGCAATTGATTTTTAACTTATATTTTAATTTCACTGTATTTTCTTCAATTCGAGGGAAATTTCAAATTATAAAATCCTAGAATTATTTTTAGATGATAATTTACATGATTACAAACAACCTTCATTTACAAATCAAAGTCCAGTTCGTATTCAAAATCAAGATATTGAAATTTTTCTCCGATTTGAAAACTGTTTATAAACACAGTAACAATCCTTTACTCTACAGGAAATTCAAAGCATTCAATTCGACATGCATTCAATTTAAAACAAATATTGCATATAACATTGTTATATCATCACAAAATCACGAAGAAATCTAAGATCAACTGTTTTTAAAATAATTTACTCACCTTTAAGTTAAAAAAGCAGAGAACAACAGAGCAGTGTTTTTCCAGGCTTTTGTTTTCAATTTGAATTTTTGAACTTGTATTTGATTTGTTTCTGACAATACTTTTGATTTTCTTTGTTAATGAAATCCTTTGCATGCCTCCAATTTGATGTTTTCCAATTGCTGTTGATTTACTTGTTGAGTTGCTTCATGCTTTGAAGATTGAAAAACTGATGGAGTTGTTTGATTTAGTTACTTGATCCCAGCTTGAAGATGAAATCAGGTTCTTGAATTTTGATTTTACTTTCTTTTGATTTTTGGTTTCAGATTTGATTTGTTTTTAGGTTTTAGTTAAGAAAAGAGAAGAAAGAGTTTAGGCAGGAAACGATTTTGAACTAAAAATGAAAACCAGATTTCTCTCTAAACTACAAAATTTATAAATTAAATTTTTAAATAAAAATAGTGTTGCCACTTGTATTTTTTATACATTAGACAAATGTCCAACTTGTTAAATTGGATTATACAAGGCTTCCACATGTTATTACCATATGTTAAGATATTAACACATGTCCTAAGTATTTTAAATAAATTTTTATTTAATTTAAATGTTAATATAAAGCTTTTATACTTAATTTACTAATTAATAAACACTTATCTTAGTATATATGTATATAAATTACTTTAGAGAAAATATTATAAAACCAATTATAATACAAACAAATTCTTATACATGTATTTTTATAACCTTTTAAATTTAAACACTTTAAAGAATACAAAATAAAACTTTATTTAAACTATCATATTTAAAACAAACAATTATCTTATATTTTGAAAACAAATGAATTAATCTTTAACTTTTGAAAAAAATATTAAATTTAAAACAAAGCTTAAATCACAATATATTCATACTATATATATTATTAATAGATTAAATTAAATTCATAACAATCCAAATTATAACATATACATATATATATATATTACAATTTGAAAATTCATCTTTTATTTAAAACAAAAGATATTTCCATTCACAATATATATCAAATATATATATTATAAATAGAATAAAATTTTATTAGCTTTGACAAACAAATCTTATCAATTTCCAGATTATAATTTATTAACCTTTAAAATATTAAATTAACCAATTTAAATTTAAATTATAAAGAAAATTATTAAATCAATTAAATTATCAATACTGATTATTAAATTTATATTGCCCAAAAACCCGAGATATCACAATAACTATTTTAACAAGTATGGTGGCACGTCCGTTGGACGTGTGCAAAGAAGGAAGTGACGTATTTTGTCTTTGTTACAATTATGATATTTTGAGAGATTATAGTAATGTTTTCGTTAATTACGGGAAAAAAGAGGAAGAGGATATTACAAATAAACAGAAATAAGGTGTTGTAAGAAAGACGATAGGTAACCCGATAATGATGAAGCACCTTTGTAGGAGTTCTTTGGTACGTTCGATGCACGTGCACGTGTGCAGGAGGAATTGGTATTATGAAACATTGTTTGTTAGTTTTTTTTTGTCAGTTGACGAAATGACATTGTATTGGATGTTTCATTTTTATGTGCGTATATGCGCAAATCATTTTTTTACATTAATGTTGGTATTTTGTATGGAAAAGGAGAGTTATATGATATATACAATAGTTATGGCTTCGCCATTCAAAATTTAGCATCATCCAAAAAGCCGAGCATTTCAAGAAATGATTTCATAAGGAATTATATTGTACATGCATTGATCATTAGTTGACAATTCAGATAGTCAAGTCTGATTCAGTGAGGAACGCTATTTGTACATGCATTGATCTTAAGTTGATGATTTAAAGCTAGCAGCTTCTTTTGTTGCGGATTGGTCTTCGGAGAACTTTTATATTTGGATTAGTAAGATTGAGCACTGCGGGTCTTTTATATTGTACTATTGACGTGTGGATTTTCAAAATTTGGGAAGTCTACCGCAGTCATTCTGGTTCAGCAAAGTTAAGTGCAAGGTTTAGGTAGGCATGATACTTATAAAGATCAGTATGCCCTACATTGGCTGAATGGTTAAACTTGTTTCTACCCATTAAGTATTGAGAAATTAATCTTGTGACATGTAAGAGTTGTACCAAGCATCATGTACTTGGACCATTATAGTACAGGATCAGACTATTATCATATTATAACCTATAAAACAAAAAGTAAAACTCATCATTGTTTAAGATATAAAATGATACCTGGAGAGGAAGAAAACTCTTAGCGTCAATGTCAAATAAAAGTGTTTAACATATAAAGTATGCATGCATGTACTCTGCACGTGATCGAAAAAAGTGTGCGCGAAAGTAAGTTGGCAGCGGGATAGGTTCGGTAGTATAGAGGGGGAATTATATATGTGTGAAGTTAGAAGTTGCGTTGTAGCAGCAAAAGTGTAGTAATCTGGTATGCTGGAATGCAGTGGGGTTGAAATTAGTAGACGAAATGTTTGTTGGTTGACGTAGTAGGAGGAGATCAGGTCAGCATATTTTTTGTGTTTGAGAATGTGTTATTTAGATGCAGTTGAAGCCATATTTGTATATAGAGAAATTTTCTTTTCCACCATAGTAATTGCACTTCCTACGTACTCTCTTCCTCGTAGACCGTCATTTCTTTTTTAACTATAAAACTGTTTAATGCTAGTATGTAGATTTAAAATTTTCTTTGAGGGTAATTTCGTTATGAAAATTTGTAAGACATCCCATTTTTTGAGCGATTGAGTTAGAGTAATATCGTTATAAAGTGTGTAGATTGGCTCAAAAAATTGACATGAATCATTACAAAAGACGTAAAATTCAAGATGTATCAAATACTTCTTATGAGGTTCATAATCCTATTATGTGAAAAAAGTTCAAGTAGTTGCACTGCCTTATCTTTGATCTATTACTTCATTAGTGAAGTATTTTGCAGAAGTAGATGAACTATTTGAAATTACTCCAGTAAAGTAAAATCAAGTTCAAGTAGATTGTAATAATTGTATATAATCTTCTTAAACACTAATTCATTTCACAATTTCAGTCAAATAATAACAGTTCCAAGCATTAATTTATATATCTTTCGAAAATAAACGACAGATTTAATTGGTAATGAAATCATAATTATGGTTACGTTAGGAACATATTAAAGTAAATAAATTACAATTTCTCACAAACTTTAACTGCAAGAACATCGAAATAATCAATTTCTTGGTGCAAATAAGTAGACATTGTCAATCAAAGTACAACATAAATTTAACATGGTGTAAATTATGAAGATGATCTGGCAGTTTCTTTCAGGAAAGTATATTCTCTCAAAAGCATAAATTTCAGAAAAATGGAAACATAATATATATTCAGTGCAGTATGGCTTCTAGGATAAGATATGAAAATAGAAACTGTCCATAATGCACTGCTTTCTTTTGTAGTACAATAAACATTTTGCAAATTGGGAAAAGGAGATAACATATAAAAATTTATGGATAAATGATAAGGCGCAGCTCTGATCTTGGAACTCTTCCGTTCATAGCTGAATTTCTCCGAGTACTACCATTTATATCTTCATCACACATCAGTAATTAAATATTAGTGGTTATATACACACACACACACATATATATATATATATATGTATATATGTATATATATATATACATATATATATATATATATATATATATATATATGCATTTGTGAACACAACAAAAATACAAAATAAAATTCATGTATTTGGGCACATACACATACAGCAGTAAAAAAACCAATCTTACTTTTCAGGTAGCTTGACATGCTCCATACATTACATAACAAAGCTCGACTTTAGTTCTTAAAACAAAAAACTGCTGATATATGGGTACAAATATGATATGGTGATATGTATTCATAAGTTAATATGTATTTGTATTGTATTATTCTATAACAATATCCAATAAATGCATTACCATGAAAGAAAGAAAATTTTATGTGAATGAGTTTGTTTTCCACATGTTAACATATCCAAAACGTTTATAACTAACACGGTCATTCTAAAATTTTAACTTTATGAGCCATAAATCTTAATCAAACCTAAAACGTAGAACTTTATTATATAACTAAGTGGTGTTTACATAGGAACTTGCTCCTGCATTTAAATAAAATAAAATTGGAATTAAATGAAAATAATGAGAGACATAAAAAAACCCAAACCTGGAGCAAAATCAATTGTCACAAAGCTTGCTTCTACACTTAAATAAGAGGAGGTCGAAATTAAATGAATACATTAAGAGACATCACAAAAAATAACCCCACACACACAACAAAATTAGCTGCCACATGGACAATCACTAATTATAGCCATTTTTATTAAACAATGAAATTTCAAGTAATTGTGAATGGGTTTGTGTGTCATGGGGTGTCATCCTTCAGTTGAAAAAAAAATACAAACAGAGAAGATATAACAAACTGAAAAGACTTAAAATCAAGATCAAAAGGAAAAAGAACAAAGCTTTATATAAATTGAAGTTGAAATTGCTGATTAGAGAACAATAACCTTCCTTAATCCCACTCGTCGTCATGACCGACCACTGCAGAACCAATATCCAAAAGAGGAATAGCGAGTCATAATCTCTAGTTAGATCGCAATAACATCCCTTGCATCTTCACGTTTAACTGCTGGTAGTACCAATAATCCAAAGAAAAAATCAATAGAAATCGATTTTTTTTAAATATCAGTAGGAAGGAAGATAAATGGGGATTATAGTGTTCGATTGTAGTTTCTAATAATAGATGAGAACATGGACAGTTCAATTCCACTATCTTATTTCCAAATGATTGAAATGACCATAAAAACTGTTATTTATGTATAAATATTAGTGGTTATATATACATATATATATATATGTATATATATGTATATATACATATATAGGTATATGTATATATGTATATGTATATATACGTATGTATATGTATATATGCATTTGTGAACACAACAAAAATACAAAATAAAATTCACGTATTTGGGCACATACACATACAGCAGTAAAAAAACCAATCTTACTTTTCAGGTAGCTTGACATGCTCCATACATCACATAACAAAGCTCGACTTTAGTTCTTAAAACAAAAAACTGTTGATATATGGGTACAAATATGATATGGTGATATGTATTCATAAGTTAATATGTATTTGTATTGTATTATTCTATAACAATATCCAATAAATGCATTACCATGAAAGAAAGAAAATTTTATGTGAATGAGTTTGTTTTCCACATGTTAACATATCCAAAACATTTATAATTAACACGGTCATTCTAAAATTTTAACTTTATGAGCCATAAATCTTAATCAAACCTAAAACGTAGAACTTTATTATATAACTAAGTGGTGTTTACATAGGAACTTGCTCCTGCATTTAAATAAAATAAAATTGGAATTAAATGAACATAATGAGAGACGTAAAAAAACCCAAACCTGGAGCAAAATCAATTGTCACAAAGCTTGCTTCTGCACTTAAATAAGAGGAGGTCGAAATTAAATGAATACAATAAGAGACATCACAAAAAATAACCCCACACACATAGCAAAATCAGCTGCCACATGGACAATCACTAATTATAGCCATTTTTATTAAACAATCAAATTTCAAGTAATTGTGAATGGGTTTGTGTGTCATGGGGTGTCATCCTTCTGTTGAAAAAAAAATTACAAACAGAAAAGATATAACAAATTGAAAAGACTTAAAATCAAGATCAGAAGGAAAAAGAACAAAGCTTTATATAAATTGAAGTTGAAATCGCTGATTGGAGAACAATAACCTTCCTTAATCCCACTCGTCGTCATGACCGACCACTGCAGAACCAATATCCAAAAGAGGAATAGCGAGTCATAATCTCTAGTTAGATCGCAATAACATCCCTTGCATCTACACGTTTAACTGCTGGTAGTACCAATACTCCAAAGAAAAAATCAATAGGAAATCGATTTTTTTTAAATATCAGTAGGAAGGAAGATAAATGGGGATTATAGTGTTCGATTGTAGTTTCTAATAATAGATGAGAACATGGACAGTTCAATTCCACTATCTTATTTCCAAATGATTGAAATGACCATAAAAAACTGTTATTTGGTTTGCACAAAAGGTCCCTATTTCTGATGTTGTTACAAGAAAAGTCCCTATAGAAATAAGTATGTAAATTAGGTCCCTGTTTTTTTAAATCAGAAAGTGCAAATTAGCTTGCGCTTTCTGAAAATTTCAAAATTTTCAAAATCAGAAAGCGCAAACTAGCTTGCTCTTTTGCTATAGAAAGCGCAAGTTACCTTGCGCTTTTCAAAATTTCAAAATTTTCAACAATTTCAAAAAAAAATTCAAAATTAGAAAGCGCAAACTAGCTTGCGCTTTCCTGATAGAAAGTGCAAGATAACTTGCGCTTTTCAAAATTTTGAAAATTTCGAAAAAGATTTCAGAAACAAAAAAGTGCAAGTTACCTTGCATTTTCTGTCAGATAAGTGCAAGGCACCTTGAGTTTTTTATTTTTCAAAAATAGGGACCAAATTTACATATTTATTTCTGCAGGGACTTCTCTTATAACAACATCAAAAACAGGGACCTGTGACTCTTTTCTTGTATGTAAAAATTGAAAATAGGAGAAACTAAAAATGTGACGACCCGGCTTTCCACTCCCGGAAAATCGCATCGACAGTAAGAAAGAAAGGGGTGAGAAGTAGAAAAGAAAAGAAGAGAAAAGAAAACAAACACAAATACTCACAGCGGAAACGAACAAAATATATCATATCACATAAATATTACATAGTATCATATACAACACTTATCAGAGTTACACAGATTACACATCATATACTAGACAGTTATAAACATCTATCTAGTAATTACAACTCAATACAAAACAAAGATCTAAAGAAGATCAACACAGCGGAAACTACTATCTATATCTACAACGCTGAAGCCTCCTGCTCCATTGCTCCTCCACAATTCGTCAAGGCTAACCTGAATCCCTTGGCTACTCGTAAAAATTTGAGTACCCAAGAGTTTATAAAACAGAAATAAACAACTTGGGTCAGACATGAGTCTGGTGTGAGTAACAGGTTAAACTTGTTTAACTTCAAAACCTTTTTGAAAGAAAAGGTATCACGTAAGACTCCCCACAAATAAACATGGGTAAGTTTTTACCTTACGCTAACCAAAACATTTGATAGGAAATTCGATTGTATTATAATAAGGTCTAGGATTTTCAAATAAATATGAAATAGCTGAAATTGTTACATTATTAAATTCCAGCATACTAGCCAACAAAGTGGGTTATACAATCAAGTCCGTTATCACTTATTGGAAATTGGATTCCATACAATGGCAGGGCTACCGGGGTACCGCCCGTCACAGTACGTGGCCTAGATCACCGTACCGAGGATCACTCCCAATCCCCTGCAACACAAGGTCGGAACATCCCTTACTGGATAATTCCCGCACAAGATACCTCACGGTTGGGATCAGCAACCGCACCACTAAGTCGAAAATAGAAAGGGACATCTAGACAGAGGTAACCTTGTCCTACTTGGGTGCTACCCACTAACCTTGCTGCACCTCCCCTGTTTTAGCCATTCCCGGTTTGTGAGGCTTGAGGTCACGATTACCTTTAAAAAGAACACATCTATCTTAGAATGCTCATCGTCCACCTGACGATGTGCTGAAAGCATTCAATCCATACAAGTTCGTTCCGGGTTCGAACGAAACCGAAGGCATTATCTCGTTACACTCATTTTTGGAATCACCCTCAGAGTTAACGACAATAACCCTTGCACTTTGAATCTTCATCTTCACTTGATTCACGACCTATCGTTAATTTGGATCGATGTGGTATTCGGGTCTCCAGACCTGGAAATCCGGTATACGAAAACCCGATCCCGGTCTCATCGAAATCCAAAGCGTATCTTTTAAGGCCTAGTTGTTTTAAAGTTTAAAACAATTTAATTCATTATCTTTATACACAAAGAAAGATAATTCACAACAGATAATCAACATTATCAGATAATCCATATAATTCAACTAACATCCATATCATACAGCATATATCTCATCAGAGATATCAATCAATGCCAAGTATTCAATACTATCACTCATTCATAAGTAATGATTTATATCATCTTAAATTAATTTAAATTGAATTAAATTAATTACTTCATTTTATAAATCCTTCTTACTTAACCATTAATTAATTACAATCAATTAATTAATTATCCTCTAATAATTCATTTCAATTAATCATCTTGATTAATTATCTTTTGATTACATTCAAGTAATTTATTCTCAATTAATTACTTAAATTAATTATCCTTAACCACTTATTGTAATTAACCTTTAATTACTTCATTAATTAATTTACTAAAATTAATTAACTTAATCAACTATAATTAATTACATTAATCCTTAATTAATTACATTGATTAATTACTTCATTTATTAATTATTACTTAATTAACCAATCTTAATTACATCATTAATTATATTAATTAATGATCCTTAATTACAACTTAATCATTAATTACTCAATTAAATTAATTACATTAAGTAATTAATCTTTAATTAAACAACATTTATTAATCACCTTGATTAATCTTCAATCAGTAATTAATTACCCTTAATTACTTTCATTAACTAAATTAATTACTCCTTAATTAATTTCTTAATTAATCCCTTGATTAATTATTCAAAGTAATTAACTCAAATTACTTCTATTAATAAAATCATTTATTCAACTAATTACTTCCAGTAATTATCATATTATTTACTTCCCTAAATAATCTTACCTTAATAATTACATTAAGTAATTATTATCAAATCATCTCTTGATTATTCTAAATTAATTAAACTTAATTAATTAATTTAACTAAATCAAATTAACTTCAATTAATTACAATAAGTAATTAATTCTTAATCACTTCCATTAAGTAATTCCATTTAAAACAAATTCTATAATTGATTATCTTTAAATTAATTAATCTAATTAATTATTAATATTAATCACATTAATTAATTATTTAATAATCCATAGTTAATGACTTTCATTAACAATTATTTAATTATTTTTCTTAAGTAATTAACTTAGATTAATTATTATTAATTCTAAATTAATAAATCTTAATAACCAATTAATTAATCTCTAATTATTTAATTAATTAAGTGTTAACCATAACTTAATTAATATTTAATTACTTATTAATTAATTCCTAACCATTAATTAATACTCTAACTTATAATCCCTAACTACAAATTAATCATCCCTAATTAATTAATCTTAAATAAATTAGTTTAATCCTTTAATTACCTATTTAATTAATCCATATGATTAATTAATCAAATTAAATTAATTATCTATTAAATCTCCAAATAAATTAAATAAACACAAGTCTTTAATTATTTTAAGATAAACTTTATTCTTATTGATAAACAAGTTATCATTTATCATTCATATTTGAAACATCCCTTACAAATCTACTTCTAAAATTTCATTTTAAATTCTGTATTTAAAATGAATACCAAATTATTTTTAACTAAGTTTTTAAAACCAATTTAAAAAAAACTTTTACTTATTAAAATTCTTATATTTTCTAAGAAGTTTTTAAAAGAACTTAAATCAAATTTCTTCTTAGATTTAAAACATTTAAACATATCTACATTTAAACCTATTTAAACATTTAAATTCATAAAACTATTTATCTAATATTAAAGTTTAAAACTAAACTTGTCTTCATATATCAAACTTTGATTTACTGATTAACTATTGCTTCAAAATTTAAATTAGATTTAAATTTCAAACTGACAGGTATAAAACCTGACAACACTAAAACTACTCGAGCCCACTTCTAAATCACTTCGAGTCGTAACCCAAAATTACCCGAGTCTTCCCCGCAAAAACCCTCAAAAATCTCGAGTCCTTCCTGCCACTTGAGTCCAACCTTCCAGCTCCAACTACTTCGAGTCACACATCAAAATCCCCGAGACTCCCACGAACAAAACCCGAGACTTACATTGCCTTCTCCAGTAAAACAGACTTCACCCAGATACATCCTCGATCTCGTGCACGTGCACGGTCACCGCCGCCAACTCCGATCATCGACGACATCTTCCATCAGTCCACGTTCATCCACCTACTAGAAAACGACCATCCTATCTTCGATTCATACTCGAATTCAAATTCGAGCATTCATCCCACCTGGAACAAGAAACCATCACCACTGACCAAACCTGGCAACATCGCTCGTTCACCAACCTCCGATCATCTGACATCTAGCAACTCCGGCCATACTTTCATCCACGACCAAACTTCCATCTGCCAAATCCTCGTTCAACTCGATCGACCACAGATCCCATTTCGATCATCTTCCCCTAACCCAGTAAAACTAGGTTTAAAAATTTCAAACCTAAATCATTTCTGCCTCAATGTCTAATTCGATTTCCAGTCATTTTTCCTAGTATCCTTGATCATTACACTACCACTACTGAAGATTTCAAACTCCCAATTCCACTGAGATAATCAAAATTACCAAAAACTCATTTTTAACTTAAGTCAGAACTGCACCTATAATACTAAACTAAAAACTATGACATTAATGCTAAAAATCATATTATCATTTATGTTTTCCATTTATAAATCTGGATTTATGAATTACCTAGTTTAAATTTCCACTTATATATATATATACTGATTTGTTTATTTTTTCCAGAGAAATTTCATATTCATTTTAAACTACATCACCCTTAAACTTTAGTTTTAAAAGGAAACAAATAAATTTTGTTCAAAGCCTAAGTTCTAATAGAGATTAGAGAAGGAGAAAATAAATTTTGAATCAAAACTAGAGCTTGAAACTGTGAACAGGGGAATTACAAATATCAACCATGCATACAAAATGTTATTCACAGGAAAACAAAACAGAGAAGTACAGGCAATAACATATCAAACCATACATGCATTTAAAACCATACATATTACAGAGAATTCAACATTCCAAACATGATTATCACAAGAAAATCAAACAACTATATTTACTTAAGTTAGTTAAGATCAAAGTTGTTACTCACCTGTTCAAAGATGAAACAGAGGCAGGCTTTTAAATTTTGCAAAGCTTTTGAAATTTTTAAACTTGAATGCCCTTAGCTTCTTTGAATCTACATGCATGCTTGTTTTCATTTTGAAGAATTTCGAAATCCAAAGCTTTGATTTAAAATTGCATGCTTGCTTTCAGTTTTGAGAAGAATGAATGCAGACAGTTTTGAACTGAGTTGTTTCCAGACTTGAGAAGAATGCAGGTAGACTTTAAAATGATTCCAGATTGAAAAATGAAGATGTTTGCAGGCCTTAGTTTTTGATTTGGGAACTTGATTACAGATTGGAGAAAAATGCAGTGGCTTTGTTTTGATTTTTGGATTGAGGAATGGTTACTTATCTTTGATTTGGTTTGAGGAAATGTTTACTGATCTCAGTTTGAAGCATTTGATTTCTGATTTGTTTCAGATTTGAATTAGAGGAAAGATCTGAATTCTCTTGGTTTTGAGAAAGAAATTAGAAAGAATGAATTGAAGAAATGCAAATGTTTTATATAAGTAAATTTATGATTTTATAAAATAAAAGAAAATGAAAATAATTAAGGACACTTGTCCTATACATTTGTTACTTAAATTACACATGTTTTACAAAGGCTTTAGATAAATGACACTTGTCTTTTAAGTATTTACTCATATTTATTTATTTAAAATTATTTAAAAACCCTTTTCTTATTTATCTAAACACTTATCTATATATATTACTTTTTAAAGAGAAACAAAAGCTAATTATATTTATAAATAAAAGTTTATACAAATATTATAAAATCCAAAACAATTTAAATATATATTCTTTTGAATTTCAAAACTTTAAATTCAAGTTTAAATAAAATTAAATCCTAAGATTCAATTTAAAAGTCAAGTTATATATATTTACATACACTATTTATTCCATTTAAAATAACAATTCCTTTTAGCATTAAAATTCATACATATTAAAAATAATACATTATACTTATTATTTGAAAATAACATATTTTATAATTTAAACAAGAGATTATATTATCAAGAAATATTGAAAAAGAAATAAAACAAACCATTTTTGTAAATCTTATTTATTTAAACTTAAGTTAAAAATATCTTAAACCAATTAAATATTTTCTTAAAGTATTTTAAAACTATAAAATTACTTATTTCAATATCTTTGAAAAGTCCAGATTAAATTAAATATAAATTTCCAATTTACCAAAGCTTCTATTTACAATATATATAAATAAATATATATATATATATATATATATATATATATATCCAAATAGAAAATATCTTATTAACTTTTAAAAGATAAAATCATCAATTAATACTAATTTAATCAGATTATTAAATTAAATTCAAATCTTATTATCAAAGATTATCCATATCAATTTAATTATTCAACAGATTATTAAATTGATATTGTTAAAATTTCCGGGATATTACATTCCTCCCCCCTTAAAATAATTTCGTCCCCGAAATTTAAACAAAGGTAATTTAATAATCTTATTAAAGATTTAAATTTAAAACATAAGCATATTCTATCATTCATATGCTAGCAACCATAGCAAACAATTCATCCAATCAATCAAATTTAACTATCCAGACAAAATTCTAGATAAAATTCCTCGAGTTTCCCCAAGTATATATATATACCGGGATACTCGCTCTACAAACAATCTAAACAACTAAGCTATAGATCTCCTACTCATCTAGATCTACAGAACTAAACAGAATATCAGACTACAGACGAGTCTGACTCAATAACCAAACTTCCCAAAACTGCAGATTCCAAAACCAAAGATAGATCAAACACGTACTCCCTCAGAGATACGTAAAACACAATGAATTCCAGTTATCCAAACTGACAATTCAATTCAGAAGACCAAATACTTATCCAAATCAGAACACAGACGAGATCCAAACACAACTCTACTTCACAACATCAGTAGATTCCAAACTTACTTCTCCCATCCAGAGATACACTCCAAACTGCTTTCGCTGCTCAACTCTGATCTGAGGTAGAACACAAGCACAGACTGGACAACTCACTTCTAGAAATAAGGTTCACTGATCCATAAATAAAACTCAGATATTCCAGCAAAACTTGAGCTGCTTCACCAACTCCATCTCTAGGAAACATCCTTCCACTAGACTGAACCACCGGTATCACTCCTGGAATCCAGTCGATAAGAAAACTCAACCTTCAGATGCGGACAAACTTCTGACTTCTCTGGAGACATCCAGAAAAACTCTGACAACCCAAGAGAACACTCAGACAATCGCAAGTCACTTTTGCGATCAACCCAACCTAATTCCAAAGAAAACTGTCCTCTCTTTACTAATCAGAACAGCTTACACTTATTTATCCAATTTATCGAAGAAATGGATCCACTCTGCTGCTTCTAAACTTCACTTCCAGAAAAACTGCTCATCCAGAAAACTTCCTGCCATCACAGAATACTCCGAGCTGCACTGCTGATAATGATGCCAAGGACTTCCTATTCCAAAGATCTTCGAGAAACTCGAACTCCAAACCAAACAGAAACACCGTGCTGAACTCAGCCACAACACTGAAACAGACACACTTCCTTAAACTTGTTCCAAAGAAAACATCTTCAGGAACATCCATCGTCACTGTATCTCATCATACAGCTACTATTACCTGAGGTATCAAGATATCATCACTCACTTCTGCCTCATCGACAGATCCAACTCTACTCATCCACACTTCAAAGATAAAATCCGAACCATTACAGTTTCCTTCGGAGATCGATGAAATCCTTCACCACAGCAAAGCTTACTCGAGACAGTATTAGGTCTACAGTCTCGACAGATACACTTCCAACCTCAACATTCAAACTCCAACCATTGGTAGTCGTGTTTCACACACCACCACCCTATCTACCTTTATATCCTATATTGGAAAACCTGTACGGGTAACCCAACAGATAGGTAGAATATATATATATAGTTATATAAAAATTACAAATACGCTCTCTCACGATAGACACCACTCCAGAGCTTAGGTATTCACTCAACCTAATGCTCTGATACCACGTGTGACGACCCGGCTTTCCACTCCCGGAAAATCGCATCGACAGTAAGAAAGAAAGGGGTGAGAAGTAGAAAAGAAAAGAAGAGAAAAGAAAACAAACACAAATACTCACAGCGGAAACGAACAAAATATATCATATCACATAAATATTACATAGTATCATATACAACACTTATCAGAGTTACACAGATTACACATCATATACTAGACAGTTATAAACATCTATCTAGTAATTACAACTCAATACAAAACAAAGATCTAAACAAGATCAACACAGCGGAAACTACTATCTATATCTACAACGCTGAAGCCTCCTACTCCATTGCTCCTCCACAATTCGTCAAGGCTAACCTGAATCCCTTGGCTACTCGTAAAAATTTGAGTACCCAAGAGTTTATAAAACAGAAATAAACAACTTGGGTCAGACATGAGTCTGGTGTGAGTAACAGGTTAAACTTGTTTAACTTCAAAACCTTTTTGAAAGAAAAGGTATCACGTAAGACTCCCCACAAATAAACATGGGTAAGTTTTTACCTTACGCTAACCAAAACATTTGATAGGAAATTCGATTGTATTATAATAGGGTCTAGGGTTTTCAAATAAATATGAAATAGCTGAAATTGTTACATTATTAAATTCCAGCATACTAGCCAACAAAGTGGGTTATACAATCAAGTCCGTTATCACTTATTGGAAATTGGATTCCATACAATGGCAGGGCTACCGGGGTACCGCCCGTCACAGTACGTGGCCTAGATCACCGTACCGAGGATCACTCCCAATCCCCTGCAACACAAGGTCGGAACATCCCTTACTGGATAATTCCCGCACAAGATACCTCACGGTTGGGATCAGCAACCGCACCACTAAGTCGAAAATAGAAAGGGACATCTAGACAGAGGTAACCTTGTCCTACTTGGGTGCTACCCACTAACCTTGCTGCACCTCCCCTGTTTTAGCCATTCCCGGTTTGTGAGGCTTGAGGTCACGATTACCTTTAAAAAGAACACATCTATCTTAGAATGCTCATCGTCCACCTGACGATGTGCTGAAAGCATTCAATCCATACAAGTTCGTTCCGGGTTCGAACGAAACCGAAGGCATTATCTCGTTACACTCATTTTTGGAATCACCCTCAGAGTTAACGACAATAACCCTTGCACTCTGAATCTTCATCTTCACTTGATTCACGACCTATCGTTAATTTGGATCGATGTGGTATTCGGGTCTCCAGACCTGGAAATCCGGTATACGGAAACCCGATCCCGGTCTCATCGAAATCCAAAGCGTATCTTTTAAGGCCAAGTTGTTTTAAAGTTTAAAACAATTTAATTCATTATCTTTATACACAAAGAAAGATAATTCACAACAGATAATCAACATTATCAGATAATCCATATAATTCAACTAACATCCATATCATACAGCATATATCTCATCAGAGATATCAATCAATGCCAAGTATTCAATACTATCACTCATTCATAAGTAATGATTTATATCATCTTAAATTAATTTAAATTGAATTAAATTAATTACTTCATTTTATAAATCCTTCTTACTTAACCATTAATTAATTACAATCAATTAATTAATTATCCTCTAATAATTCATTTCAATTAATCATCTTGATTAATTATCTTTTGATTACATTCAAGTAATTTATTCTCAATTAATTACTTAAATTAATTATCCTTAACCACTTATTGTAATTAACCTTTAATTACTTCATTAATTAATTTACTAAAATTAATTAACTTAATCAACTATAATTAATTACATTAATCCTTAATTAATTACATTGATTAATTACTTCATTTATTAATTATTACTTAATTAACCAATCTTAATTACATCATTAATTATATTAATTAATGATCCTTAATTACAACTTAATCATTAATTACTCAATTAAATTAATTACATTAAGTAATTAATCTTTAATTAAACAACATTTATTAATCACCTTGATTAATCTTCAATCAGTAATTAATTACCCTTAATTACTTTCATTAACTAAATTAATTACTCCTTAATTAATTTCTTAATTAATCCCTTGATTAATTATTCAAAGTAATTAACTCAAATTACTTCTATTAATACAATCATTTATTCAACTAATTACTTCCAGTAATTATCATATTATTTACTTCCCTAAATAATCTTACCTTAATAATTACATTAAGTAATTATTATCAAATCATCTCTTGATTATTCTAAATTAATTAAACTTAATTAATTAATTTAACTAAATCAAATTAACTTCAATTAATTACAATAATGTAATATCCCGGAAATTTTAACAATATCAATTTAATAATCTGTTGAATAATTAAATTGATATGGATAATCTTTGATAATAAGATTTGAATTTAATTTAATAATCTGATTAAATTAGTATTAATTGGTAAATTTTATCTTTTAAAAGTTAATAAGATATTTTCTATTTGAATATATATATTTATTTATATATATTGTAAATAGAAGTTTTGGTAAATTGGAAATTTATATTTAATTTAATCTGGACTTTTCAAAGATATTTAAATAAGTAATTTTATAGTTTTAAAATACTTTAAGAAAATATTTAATTGGTTTAAGATATTTTTACTTAAGCTTAAAATAAGTAAGATTAACAAAAATGGTTTGTTTTATTTCTTTTTAAAATATCACTTGATAATATAATCTTATATAAACTATTTAAAATCAAATATGTTAATTTCAAATAATAAGTATAATGTATTATTTTTAATATGTATGGATTTTAAAGATGTTGGAATTGTTATTTAATTGAATAAATAGTTATATATGTATATATATATATAACTTAATTTTTTTTAAATTGAATCTTATGATTTAATTTAATTTGAACTTGAATTTAAGCTTTGAAATTCAAAAGAATATATATTTAAATTGTTTTGGATTTTATAATATTTGTATAGACTTTTATTTATAAATATAATTAGCTTTTGTTTCTCTTTAATATATATAGATAAGTGTTTAAATAAATAAGAAAAGGCTTTTTAAATAATTTTAAAATAAATAGAATTATGAGTAATTACTTAAAGGACATGTGTCATTTATCTAAAGCTTTGTAAAAACATGTGTAATTAAATAAACAAATGTATAGGACAAGTGTCCTTATTTATTTTCAATTTCTTTTATTTTATAAAATCAAAAATATACATGTATATAAACAATTGCATTTCTTCATTTCATTCTTCTAATCTTCTCATTTTTTCAAAAACCAAGAGGAACTCAAAATTTCTTTCTCTAATACAAATCTGAAGCAAAATCAGATCTGTAATCTAAACTCCTCTCAAAACCACAATTTCAATTCATTTTTCAAAGCCTGTAACAAACCTTTCTCTAATACAAAATCTGAAAATCAGTAATCTAAACTCCTCAAACCAAAAACAAAATTCAAAGATCCTATAATCTCATTCTTCAAATTCAAGAGAAATCAATCCCTGTAATCTCATTTTTAAATACCAAAACAAAGCTCTGTTGCATTCATTTGCAATCTGGAATCAACTTAAAACCAGCCTGCATGTTCTTTAATCTGGAAGAAATTCTGGAATCATTTTAAAGCTAGTGCATTTTCTTCTGTCTGAAATCAAAAGCAAGAAAACTAGATCTAAAGCAACACATCTCAACAAGCATGTATGCAGTTTTAAAAGCAAAAGCAATTCATAGTTTCAGTTTTCAAAACCAAGCATTTCCAGTTCTCTGTTCAACAAAAACAGTGAGTAACATTCTTACTTAAATTAACTTAAGAATTTATGATGCATGTTTAAATTCTGTGATAAATAGTGTTTGGATGTGAATGTTTGTTTATATGTATGTGTTTGAGAATTGCTTTGTGAAATTATGTAAGTGTGCATATCTGTAGTTATTAAACACCTCAGGTCATAGTTCAACCCTCTGCTTTGAAAACTGTAAATATGAGATACTTTTGTTTAATGGATATGACTTAAGTTTTAAGTAGACTTGTGGTGTATGTCTGGAATGTGTTGTTATGATTGTTTAAGGTTCTGGAAAACATTTGAGTATGTTCAGATAAGCTATTGTGATCACCTCTGTTTAAAACTTTAGAGATTTAAAACTTAGATTTAACTCAAATCTCTTCTCACTCAAATCTTCTGTAGGCTTAAGTGTTTTAAACAAAGTGTTGTTTAAAACTAAACCAAGCTTTAAATACATTTGCAAGAATTTAGATAGAAACACTGTCTGGAAGAAGAAATCACAGAGGAACTTGAAAAGTGTTAAAAACCAAATATGGAAATTTGTTGATACAATCATATATCTGAAATAGTAGATGAAAGTTAGGATTTTTAAGATCAAGTTCACAATTTTTAATGTAGTAGTGAATGGGTTATTTGGGTTCGTCTAGAAAGCATGTTTTCGAGCATTTCCGATGATCACGTGGTCAAGGGTGGTCGGGCTTGTGAGAGGTAATGGAGGAGCCTATGGGGATGACTGGAAAATTGGTCGTAGATGGTCATGACTATGGTGGGGGAAATGGTTGGTGTTCGAAGTTTTTAACCCTAGTTTTACTGCGACTAGAAGAAGTGATCAATTCGACAAGTATAATTGATCGAGTGACTTGGGGTTTTGGTTTTTAGAGGAGGAGGGGTTGTCGAAGGCATCGCTGGAGTTTCAAAGGTGATGGTGGCCGGAGATGGGAGGAATCGCCGTTGACAGGTTTTGGTGGGAGTTCGATTTTCTGTTCCAGGTTTGGGATAGCAGGCTCGTTTTTGCTTTCGAATTCGTTTTGACAATCAGATGAGCGTGGAATGGTACGGAGATGATTGTCGATGTGGGAAGATCACCGGAGGTGGCTGGCGATAGTCGGAGAGTGGTGCACGTGCACGGTGACATCGAGATATCTGGTGAGTCTGGGATTTTAACAGTGAGGCTACTCGAGTTTTCCTTGGTTTTGCTCGTGAGTGTCTCGGGTAATTTAGGGTTGTGACTCGAAGCAGATTAGGTCGGACTCGAGTATTTTTGTGTTGACAGGTTATAACTGTCTGGTTTTTAAAATTTTAAACTGATGTTAAATTTGTAAAGGAAATTTTAAACAAGAATTTAAATCAAAATTTAACTACATAGATTCAAGTTAGTTTTGAATCTTAAAGATTTGAAATAAATAAGTTTATAAATTTATATATTTTAAATAGGTTTTAATTGGTAGTTAGATTTAATTAAATGTTTAAAAATAAAAGGGAAATTGGTTTAAACTCTTCTTAAATTCTTTTATAAGGGATAAGATTTTTAATAAGTAAAAGTTTTTAAATTGGTTTTAAAAACTTTGTTAAAAATAAATTGATATTCATTTTAAATACAGAATTTAAAATGAAATTTAAAGTAGATTTGAAATGAATGTCTCAAATATAAATTGTAAATGATAACTTGTTTATCAATAAGAATAAAGTTTATCTTAAAATAATTAAAGACTTGTGTTTATTTAATTTATTAGGAGATTTAATAGATAATTAAATTATTTTATTAATTAATCATTTGGATTAATTAAATAGGTAATTAAAGGTTTAAACTAATTTATTTAGGATTAAGATAAATTAATTAGGGATGATTAATTTGTTGTTAAGAATTATAAATTAGAATATTAATTAATGATTAGGAATTAATTAATAAGTAATCAAAAATTAATTAAGTTAGAGTTAATACTTAATTAATTTAGTAATTAGAGATTAATAAATTGGTTATTAAGATTTATTAATTTAGAATTAATAATAATTAATATAAGTTAATTACTTAAGGAAAGTAATTAAATAATAGTTAATGAGGTCATTAACTATGGGTTATTAAATAATTAATTAATAGGATTAATTTTAATAGTTAATTAGATTAATTAATTTTAAGAATAACCAATTATAGAATTTGTTTAAATGTAATTACTTATTGGAAGTAATTAAGAGTTAATTACTTATTGTAATTAATTGAAGTTAATTTGATTTGTTAAATTAATTAATTAAGTTTAATTAATTTAGAATAATCAAGAGATGATTTGATAATAATTACTTAATGTAATTATTAAGGAAAGATTGTTTAGGGAGGTAAATAATAAGATAATTACTGGAAGTAATTAGTTGAATAAATGATGTTATTAATAGAAGTAATTTGAGTTAATTACTTTAAATAATTAATCAAGAGATTAGTTAAGGAATTAATTAAGAAGTAATTAATTTAGTTAGTGAAAGTAATTAAGGGTAGTTAATTACTGATTGAAGATTAATCAAGGTGATTAATAAATGTTATTTAATTTAAAGTTAATTACTTAATGTAATTAATTTAATTAAAGTAATTAATAATTAATTTGTAATTAAGGATCATTAATTAATATAATTAATGATGTAATTAAGATTGATTAATTAAGTATAATTAATAAATGAAGTGATTAATTAATATAATTAATTAAGGTTTAATATAATTAATTATAGTGATTAATTTAATTAATTATAGTTAATTAATTAATAAAGTAATTAAAGGTTAATTACTATAAGTGATTAAGGTTAATTAATTTGAGTAATTAATTAAAGATAAATTACTTAAGGGTAATTAAAAGATAATTAATCAAAGATGATTAATTGAAAAAGGTAATTAGAGGATAATTAATTAATTTGTAATTAATTAATGTTTAAGTAAGAAGGATTTATAAAATAAAAGTAATTAATTTAATTAACTTTAAATTAATTAGAGATGATATAGATCATTACTTATGGATGGATGATAATACTGAATGCTTTGCATTTGATTGATATCTCTGATGAGATATATGCTATGTGGTATGGATGTTTAGTTGAATTGTGATAATGGATTATCTGATGATATTGATAATGTTGATTATCTATTGTGAATTATCTTTCTAAGTGTATAAAGATAATTGAATTAAATTGTTTTAACCTTTAAAACAACTTGGCCTTAAAAGATACGTTTTGGATTTCGATGAGACCGGGATCGGGTTTCCGTATACCGGATTTCCAGGTCTGGAGACCCGAATACCACATCGATCCAAATTTACGTTAGGTCGTGAAATCCAAATGGAGCAAGTGAAGATGAAGATTCAGAGTGCAAGGGTTATTGTCGTTAACTCTGAGGGTGATTCCAATACGAGTGTAACGAGATAATGCCTTCGGTTTCGTTCGAACCCGGAACGAACTTGTATGGATTGAATGCTTTCAGAACATCGTCAGGTGGACGATGAGCATTCTAAGATAGATGTGTTCTATTTTTAAGGTAATCGTGACCTCAAGCCTCACAAACCGGGAATGGCTAAAACAGGGGAGGTGCAGCAAGGTTAGTGGGTAGCACCCAAGTAGGACAAGATTATCTCTGTCTAGAGGTCCCTTCTTATTATTATTCGGCTGTGTGGGCAGTTGTGAGCTCCAACTGCTGGGATATCTTGTGCGGGAATTATCCAGTAAGGGATGTTCCGACCTTGTGTTGCAGGGGATTGGGAGTGATCCTCGGTACGGTGATCTAGGCCACGTACTGTGACGGGCGGTACCCCGGTAGCCCTGCCATTGATGGAATCCAAACTCCAATAAGTGCCGTACGTTTTAGTTGTGCCCAACTATGTTGGAACGTGAGATGTAAGCATTCCAGCTATTTCATATTTATTTGAAAACCCTAGACCTATTATAATACAATCGAATTTCCTATCAAATGTTTTGGTTAGCGTAAGGTAAAAACTTACCCATATTTATTGGTGGGAAGTCTTACGTGATACTTTTTCTTTCAAAAGGTTTTGAAGTTAAACAAGTTTAACCTGTTACTCACACCAGACCCATGTCTGACCCAAGTTGTTTATTTCTGTTTTATAAACTCTTGGGTACTCAAATTTTTACGAGTAGCCAAGGGATTCAGGTGTAGCTTTGACGAGTAATCTGGAGGAGCAATGGAGCAGGAGGCT
This sequence comes from Allium fistulosum, assembly GCA_030737815.1. Lineage (NCBI taxonomy): Eukaryota > Viridiplantae > Streptophyta > Magnoliopsida > Asparagales > Amaryllidaceae > Allium > Allium fistulosum. Next base: position 268,734,725 of record CM060902.1, on the reverse strand, counting down.
TCGGCGTTGTAGATATAGATAGTAGTTTTCCGCTGTGTTGATCTTTGTATTGATCTGTATTGTGTTGAGATGTAACAACTAGACAGATGTTCATAACTGTCTAGTATGTGATGTGTAATCTGTGTAACTCTGATAGATGATGTATATGATACTATGTAATATTTATGTGATATATTATATTTCGTTTCGTTTCCGCTGTGAGTATCTGTTGTTGTTTTCTTTTCTCTTCTTCTCTTTTCTATTTCTCACCCCTTTCTTTCTTACTGTCGATGCGATTTTCCGGGAGTGGAAAGTCGGGTCGTCACACGTGGTATCAGAGCTTAGGTTGAGCGAATGCCTAAGCTATTGGTTGAGTGAATACCAAGCTCTAGAGTGGTATCTATCGTGAGAGAGCGTATTTGTAATTTTTATATAACTATATATATATTCTACCTATATTGTTGGGTTACCCGTACAGGTTCTCCAATATAAGATATAAAGGTAGATAGGGTAGTAGTGTATGAAACACGACTACCAATGGTTGGAATTAAGGTTGGAAGTGTATTTATCGAGACTATAGACCCAATACTGTCTCGAGTAAGTTTTGCTGTGATGAAGGATTTCATCGAATCTCTGAAGGAAACCTGTTAAGGTTCAGAGTTTATCTGTAAAGTTGGATGAGTAGAGTTTGGATCTATCGGTTGAACAGAAGCAAGTGATGGTATCTTGATACCTCAGGTAATAGTAGCTGTGTGATGAGATGCAGTGACGATGGATGTTCCCGAAGATGTTTTCTTTGGAACGAGTTTAAGGAAGTGTGAATGTTTCGGTGTTGTGGCTGAGTCCAGCATGGTGTTTCTGTTTGGTTTGGAGTTCGAGTTTCTCAAAGATTTTGGATAGAAAGTCCTTGGCATCAGTATCAGCAGTGCAGCTCGGAGTGTTCTGTGTTGGCAGGAAGTTTTCTGATGAGCAGTTTTTTCTGAAGGTGAAGTTCAGAAGCAGCAGAGTGGATCCATTTCTTCGATGGATTGGATAATTAAGTTGAACTGTTCTGATTGGTAAAGAGAGGACAGTTTTCTTTGGAATTAAGCTGGGTTGATCGCAAAAGTAACTTGCGATTGCTGAGTGTTCTCTTGGGTTATTGAAGATTTTCTGGATGTCTCCAGAGAAGTCAGAAGTTTGTCCGCATCTGAAGGTGAGTTTTCTTATCGACTGGATTCCAGGAGTGATACCGGTGGTTCAGTCTAGTGGAAGGATGTTTCCTAGAGATGGAGTTGGTGAAGCAGCTCAAGTTTTGCTGGAGTATCTGAGTTGTATTTATGGATTAGTGAACCTTATTTCTAGAAGTGAGTTGTCCAGTCTGTGCTTGTGTCCTACCTCATATCGGAGTTGAGCAGCGAAAGCAGTTTGGAGTGTATCTCTGGATAGGAGAAGTAAGTTTGGAATCTACTGAAGTTGTGAAGTAGAGTTATGTGTGGATCTCGTCTGTGTTCTGATTTGGATAAGTAATTGGTCTACTTGGTTGAATTGTCAGTTTGGATAACTGGAATTCATTGTGTTGTACGTATCTCTGAGGGAGTACGTATTTGATCTATCTTTGGATTTGGAATCTGCAGTTCTGGAAGCTTGGTAGTTGAGTCAGACTCGTCTGTAGTCTAATATTCTGTTTAGTTCTGTAGATCTAGATGTATAGGAGATCTATAGCTTAGTAGTTTAGATTGTTTGTAGAGCGAGTATCCCGGTATATATATATACTTGGGGAAACTCGAGAAATTTTATCTAGAATTTAGTCTAGATAGTTAGAACTGTTTGATTGGATGATTTGGTTGCTATGGTTGTTAGCATATGGATGATAGTATATGCTTGTGTTTTGAATTTAAATCTTTAATAAGATTATTAAATTACCTTTGTTTAAATTTCGGGGACGAAATTATTTTAAGGGGGGAGGAATGTAATATCCCGGAAATTTTAACAATATCAATTTAATAATCTGTTGAATAATTAAATTGATATGGATAATCTTTGATAATAAGATTTGAATTTAATTTAATAATCTGATTAAATTAGTATTAATTGGTAAATTTTATCTTTTAAAAGTTAATAAGATATTTTCTATTTGAATATATATATTTATTTATATATATTGTAAATAGAAGTTTTGGTAAATTGGAAATTTATATTTAATTTAATCTGGACTTTTCAAAGATATTTAAATAAGTAATTTTATAGTTTTAAAATACTTTAAGAAAATATTTAATTGGTTTAAGATATTTTTACTTAAGCTTAAAATAAGTAAGATTAACAAAAATGGTTTGTTTTATTTCTTTTTAAAATATCACTTGATAATATAATCTTATATAAACTATTTAAAATCAAATATGTTAATTTCAAATAATAAGTATAATGTATTATTTTTAATATGTATGGATTTTAAAGATGTTGGAATTGTTATTTAATTGAATAAATAGTTATATATGTATATATATATATAACTTAATTTTTTTTAAATTGAATCTTATGATTTAATTTAATTTGAACTTGAATTTAAGCTTTGAAATTCAAAAGAATATATATTTAAATTGTTTTGGATTTTATAATATTTGTATAGACTTTTATTTATAAATATAATTAGCTTTTGTTTCTCTTTAATATATATAGATAAGTGTTTAAATAAATAAGAAAAGGCTTTTTAAATAATTTTAAAATAAATAGAATTATGAGTAATTACTTAAAGGACATGTGTCATTTATCTAAAGCTTTGTAAAAACATGTGTAATTAAATAAACAAATGTATAGGACAAGTGTCCTTATTTATTTTCAATTTCTTTTATTTTATAAAATCAAAAATATACATGTATATAAACAATTGCATTTCTTCATTTCATTCTTCTAATCTTCTCATTTTTTCAAAAACCAAGAGGAACTCAAAATTTCTTTCTCTAATACAAATCTGAAGCAAAATCAGATCTGTAATCTAAACTCCTCTCAAAACCACAATTTCAATTCATTTTTCAAAGCCTGTAACAAACCTTTCTCTAATACAAAATCTGAAAATCAGTAATCTAAACTCCTCAAACCAAAAACAAAATTCAAAGATCCTATAATCTCATTCTTCAAATTCAAGAGAAATCAATCCCTGTAATCTCATTTTTAAATACCAAAACAAAGCTCTGTTGCATTCATTTGCAATCTGGAATCAACTTAAAACCAGCCTGCATGTTCTTTAATCTGGAAGAAATTCTGGAATCATTTTAAAGCTAGTGCATTTTCTTCTGTCTGAAATCAAAAGCAAGAAAACTAGATCTAAAGCAACACATCTCAACAAGCATGTATGCAGTTTTAAAAGCAAAAGCAATTCATAGTTTCAGTTTTCAAAACCAAGCATTTCCAGTTCTCTGTTCAACAAAAACAGTGAGTAACATTCTTACTTAAATTAACTTAAGAATTTATGATGCATGTTTAAATTCTGTGATAAATAGTGTTTGGATGTGAATGTTTGTTTATATGTATGTGTTTGAGAATTGCTTTGTGAAATTATGTAAGTGTGCATATCTGTAGTTATTAAACACCTCAGGTCATAGTTCAACCCTCTGCTTTGAAAACTGTAAATATGAGATACTTTTGTTTAATGGATATGACTTAAGTTTTAAGTAGACTTGTGGTGTATGTCTGGAATGTGTTGTTATGATTGTTTAAGGTTCTGGAAAACATTTGAGTATGTTCAGATAAGCTATTGTGATCACCTCTGTTTAAAACTTTAGAGATTTAAAACTTAGATTTAACTCAAATCTCTTCTCACTCAAATCTTCTGTAGGCTTAAGTGTTTTAAACAAAGTGTTGTTTAAAACTAAACCAAGCTTTAAATACATTTGCAAGAATTTAGATAGAAACACTGTCTGGAAGAAGAAATCACAGAGGAACTTGAAAAGTGTTAAAAACCAAATATGGAAATTTGTTGATACAATCATATATCTGAAATAGTAGATGAAAGTTAGGATTTTTAAGATCAAGTTCACAATTTTTAATGTAGTAGTGAATGGGTTATTTGGGTTCGTCTAGAAAGCATGTTTTCGAGCATTTCCGATGATCACGTGGTCAAGGGTGGTCGGGCTTGTGAGAGGTAATGGAGGAGCCTATGGGGATGACTGGAAAATTGGTCGTAGATGGTCATGACTATGGTGGGGGAAATGGTTGGTGTTCGAAGTTTTTAACCCTAGTTTTACTGCGACTAGAAGAAGTGATCAATTCGACAAGTATAATTGATCGAGTGACTTGGGGTTTTGGTTTTTAGAGGAGGAGGGGTTGTCGAAGGCATCGCTGGAGTTTCAAAGGTGATGGTGGCCGGAGATGGGAGGAATCGCCGTTGACAGGTTTTGGTGGGAGTTCGATTTTCTGTTCCAGGTTTGGGATAGCAGGCTCGTTTTTTCTTTCGAATTCGTTTTGACAATCAGATGAGCATGGAATGGTACGGAGATGATTGTCGATGTGGGAAGATCACCGGAGGTGGCTGGCGATAGTCGGAGAGTGGTGCACGTGCACGGTGACATCGAGATATCTGGTGAGTCTGGGATTTTAACAGTGAGGCTACTCGAGTTTTCCTTGGTTTTGCTCGTGAGTGTCTCGGGTAATTTAGGGTTGTGACTCGAAGCAGATTAGGTCGGACTCGAGTATTTTTGTGTTGACAGGTTATAACTGTCTGGTTTTTAAAATTTTAAACTGATGTTAAATTTGTAAAGGAAATTTTAAACAAGAATTTAAATCAAAATTTAACTACATAGATTCAAGTTAGTTTTGAATCTTAAAGATTTGAAATAAATAAGTTTATAAATTTATATATTTTAAATAGGTTTTAATTGGTAGTTAGATTTAATTAAATGTTTAAAAATAAAAGGGAAATTGGTTTAAACTCTTCTTAAATTCTTTTATAAGGGATAAGATTTTTAATAAGTAAAAGTTTTTAAATTGGTTTTAAAAACTTTGTTAAAAATAAATTGATATTCATTTTAAATACAGAATTTAAAATGAAATTTAAAGTAGATTTGAAATGAATGTCTCAAATATAAATTGTAAATGATAACTTGTTTATCAATAAGAATAAAGTTTATCTTAAAATAATTAAAGACTTGTGTTTATTTAATTTATTAGGAGATTTAATAGATAATTAAATTATTTTATTAATTAATCATTTGGATTAATTAAATAGGTAATTAAAGGTTTAAACTAATTTATTTAGGATTAAGATAAATTAATTAGGGATGATTAATTTGTTGTTAAGAATTATAAATTAGAATATTAATTAATGATTAGGAATTAATTAATAAGTAATCAAAAATTAATTAAGTTAGAGTTAATACTTAATTAATTTAGTAATTAGAGATTAATAAATTGGTTATTAAGATTTATTAATTTAGAATTAATAATAATTAATATAAGTTAATTACTTAAGGAAAGTAATTAAATAATAGTTAATGAGGTCATTAACTATGGGTTATTAAATAATTAATTAATAGGATTAATTTTAATAGTTAATTAGATTAATTAATTTTAAGAATAACCAATTATAGAATTTGTTTAAATGTAATTACTTATTGGAAGTAATTAAGAGTTAATTACTTATTGTAATTAATTGAAGTTAATTTGATTTGTTAAATTAATTAATTAAGTTTAATTAATTTAGAATAATCAAGAGATGATTTGATAATAATTACTTAATGTAATTATTAAGGAAAGATTGTTTAGGGAGGTAAATAATAAGATAATTACTGGAAGTAATTAGTTGAATAAATGATGTTATTAATAGAAGTAATTTGAGTTAATTACTTTAAATAATTAATCAAGAGATTAGTTAAGGAATTAATTAAGAAGTAATTAATTTAGTTAGTGAAAGTAATTAAGGGTAGTTAATTACTGATTGAAGATTAATCAAGGTGATTAATAAATGTTATTTAATTTAAAGTTAATTACTTAATGTAATTAATTTAATTAAAGTAATTAATAATTAATTTGTAATTAAGGATCATTAATTAATATAATTAATGATGTAATTAAGATTGATTAATTAAGTATAATTAATAAATGAAGTGATTAATTAATATAATTAATTAAGGTTTAATATAATTAATTATAGTGATTAATTTAATTAATTATAGTTAATTAATTAATAAAGTAATTAAAGGTTAATTACTATAAGTGATTAAGGTTAATTAATTTGAGTAATTAATTAAAGATAAATTACTTAAGGGTAATTAAAAGATAATTAATCAAAGATGATTAATTGAAAAAGGTAATTAGAGGATAATTAATTAATTTGTAATTAATTAATGTTTAAGTAAGAAGGATTTATAAAATAAAAGTAATTAATTTAATTAACTTTAAATTAATTAGAGATGATATAGATCATTACTTATGGATGGATGATAATACTGAATGCTTTGCATTTGATTGATATCTCTGATGAGATATATGCTATGTGGTATGGATGTTTAGTTGAATTGTGATAATGGATTATCTGATGATATTGATAATGTTGATTATCTATTGTGAATTATCTTTCTAAGTGTATAAAGATAATTGAATTAAATTGTTTTAACCTTTAAAACAACTTGGCCTTAAAAGATACGTTTTGGATTTCGATGAGACCGGGATCGGGTTTCCGTATACCGGATTTCCAGGTCTGGAGACCCGAATACCACATCGATCCAAATTTACGTTAGGTCGTGAAATCCAAATGGAGCAAGTGAAGATGAAGATTCAGAGTGCAAGGGTTATTGTCGTTAACTCTGAGGGTGATTCCAATACGAGTGTAACGAGATAATGCCTTCGGTTTCGTTCGAACCCGGAACGAACTTGTATGGATTGAATGCTTTCAGAACATCGTCAGGTGGACGATGAGCATTCTAAGATAGATGTGTTCTATTTTTAAGGTAATCGTGACCTCAAGCCTCACAAACCGGGAATGGCTAAAACAGGGGAGGTGCAGCAAGGTTAGTGGGTAGCACCCAAGTAGGACAAGATTATCTCTGTCTAGAGGTCCCTTCTTATTATTATTCGGCTGTGTGGGCAGTTGTGAGCTCCAACTGCTGGGATATCTTGTGCGGGAATTATCCAGTAAGGGATGTTCCGACCTTGTGTTGCAGGGGATTGGGAGTGATCCTCGGTACGGTGATCTAGGCCACGTACTGTGACGGGCGGTACCCCGGTAGCCCTGCCATTGATGGAATCCAAACTCCAATAAGTGCCGTACGTTTTAGTTGTGCCCAACTATGTTGGAACGTGAGATGTAAGCATTCCAGCTATTTCATATTTATTTGAAAACCCTAGACCTATTATAATACAATCGAATTTCCTATCAAATGTTTTGGTTAGCGTAAGGTAAAAACTTACCCATATTTATTGGTGGGAAGTCTTACGTGATACTTTTTCTTTCAAAAGGTTTTGAAGTTAAACAAGTTTAACCTGTTACTCACACCAGACCCATGTCTGACCCAAGTTGTTTATTTCTGTTTTATAAACTCTTGGGTACTCAAATTTTTACGAGTAGCCAAGGGATTCAGGTGTAGCTTTGACGAGTAATCTGGAGGAGCAATGGAGCAGGAGGCTTCGGCGTTGTAGATATAGATAGTAGTTTTCCGCTGTGTTGATCTTTGTATTGATCTGTATTGTGTTGAGATGTAACAACTAGACAGATGTTCATAACTGTCTAGTATGTGATGTGTAATCTGTGTAACTCTGATAGATGATGTATATGATACTATGTAATATTTATGTGATATATTATATTTCGTTTCGTTTCCGCTGTGAGTATCTGTTGTTGTTTTCTTTTCTCTTCTTCTCTTTTCTATTTCTCACCCCTTTCTTTCTTACTGTCGATGCGATTTTCCGGGAGTGGAAAGTCGGGTCGTCACAAATAAGTAATTAATTCTTAATCACTTCCATTAAGTAATTCCATTTAAAACAAATTCTATAATTGATTATCTTTAAATTAATTAATCTAATTAATTATTAATATTAATCACATTAATTAATTATTTAATAATCCATAGTTAATGACTTTCATTAACAATTATTTAATTATTTTTCTTAAGTAATTAACTTAGATTAATTATTATTAATTCTAAATTAATAAATCTTAATAACCAATTAATTAATCTCCAATTATTTAATTAATTAAGTGTTAACCATAACTTAATTAATATTTAATTACTTATTAATTAATTCCTAACCATTAATTAATACTCTAACTTATAATCCCTAACTACAAATTAATCATCCCTAATTAATTAATCTTAAATAAATTAGTTTAATCCTTTAATTACCTATTTAATTAATCCATATGATTAATTAATCAAATTAAATTAATTATCTATTAAATCTCCAAATAAATTAAATAAACACAAGTCTTTAATTATTTTAAGATAAACTTTATTCTTATTGATAAACAAGTTATCATTTATCATTCATATTTGAAACATCCCTTACAAATCTACTTCTAAAATTTCATTTTAAATTCTGTATTTAAAATGAATACCAATTTATTTTTAACTAAGTTTTTAAAACCAATTTAAAAAAAACTTTTACTTATTAAAATTCTTATATTTTCTAAGAAGTTTTTAAAAGAACTTAAATCAAATTTCTTCTTAGATTTAAAACATTTAAACATATCTACATTTAAACCTATTTAAACATTTAAATTCATAAAACTATTTATCTAATATTAAAGTTTAAAACTAAACTTGTCTTCATATATCAAACTTTGATTTACTGATTAACTATTGCTTCAAAATTTAAATTAGATTTAAATTTCAAACTGACAGGTATAAAACCTGACAACACTAAAACTACTCAAGCCCACTTCTAAATCACTTCGAGTCGTAACCCAAAATTACCCGAGTCTTCCCCGCAAAAACCCTCAAAAATCTCGAGTCCTTCCTGCCACTTGAGTCCAACCTTCCAGCTCCAACTACTTCGAGTCACACATCAAAATCCCCGAGACTCCCACGAACAAAACCCGAGACTTACATTGCCTTCTCCAGTAAAACAGACTTCACCCAGATACATCCTCGATCTCGTGCACGTGCACGGTCACCGGCGCCAACTCCGATCATCGACGACATCTTCCATCAGTCCACGTTCATCCACCTACTAGAAAACGACCATCCTATCTTCGATTCATACTCGAATTCAAATTCGAGCATTCATCCCACCTGGAACAAGAAACCATCACCACTGACCAAACCTGGCAACATCGCTCGTTCTCCAACCTCCGATCATCTGACATCTAGCAACTCCGGCCATACTTTCATCCACAACCAAACTTCCATCTGCCAAATCCTCGTTCAACTCGATCGACCACAGATCCCATTTCGATCATCTTCCCCTAACCCAGTAAAACTAGGTTTAAAAATTTCAAACCTAAATCATTTCTGCCTCAATGTCTAATTCGATTTCCAGTCATTTTTCCTAGTATCCTTGATCATTACACTACCACTACTGAAGATTTCAAACTCCCAATTCCACTGAGATAATCAAAATTACCAAAAACTCATTTTTAACTTAAGTCAGAACTGCACCTATAATACTAAACTAAAAACTATGATATTAATGCTAAAAATCATATTATCATTTATGTTTTCCATTTATAAATCTGGATTTATGAATTACCTAGTTTAAATTTCCACTTATATATATATATATATACTGATTTGTTTTTTTTTCCAGAGAAATTTCATATTCATTTTAAACTACATCACCCTTAAACTTTAGTTTTAAAAGGAAACAAATAAATTTTGTTCAAAGCCTAAGTTCTAATAGAGATTAGAGAAGGAGAAAATAAATTTTGAATCAAAACTAGAGCTTGAAACTGTGAACAGGGGAATTACAAATATCAACCATGCATACAAAATGTTATTCACAGGAAAACAAAACAGAGAAGTACAGGCAATAACATATCAAACCATACATGCATTTAAAACCATACATATTACAGAGAATCCAACATTCCAAACATGATTATCACAAGAAAATCAAACAACTATATTTACTTAAGTTAGTTAAGATCAAAGTTGTTACTCACCTGTTCAAAGATGAAACAGAGGCAGGCTTTTAAATTTTGCAAAGCTTTGAAATTTTTAAACTTGAATGCCCTTAGCTTCTTTGAATCTACATGCATGCTTGTTTTCATTTTGAAGAATTTCGAAATCCAAAGCTTTGATTTAAAATTGCATGCTTGCTTTCAGTTTTGAGAAGAATGAATGCAGACAGTTTTGAACTGAGTTGTTTCCAGACTTGAGAAGAATGCAGGTAGACTTTAAAATGATTCCAGATTGAAAAATGAAGATGTTTGCAGGCCTTAGTTTTTGATTTGGGAACTTGATTACAGATTGGAGAAAAATGCAGTGGCTTTGTTTTGATTTTTGGATTGAGGAATGGTTACATATCTTTGATTTGGTTTGAGGAAATGTTTACTGATCTCAGTTTGAAGCATTTGATTTCTGATTTGTTTCAGATTTGAATTAGAGGAAAGATCTGAATTCTCTTGGTTTTGAGAAAGAAATTAGAAAGAATGAATTGAAGAAATGCAAATGTTTTATATAAGTAAATTTATGATTTTATAAAATAAAAGAAAATGAAAATAATTAAGGACACTTGTCCTATACATTTGTTACTTAAATTACACATGTTTTACAAAGGCTTTAGATAAATGACACTTGTCTTTTAAGTATTTACTCATATTTATTTATTTAAAATTATTTAAAAACCCTTTTCTTATTTATCTAAACACTTATCTATATATATTACTTTTTAAAGAGAAACAAAAGCTAATTATATTTATAAATAAAAGTTTATACAAATATTATAAAATCCAAAACAATTTAAATATATATTCTTTTGAATTTCAAAACTTTAAATTCAAGTTTAAATAAAATTAAATCCTAAGATTCAATTTAAAAGTCAAGTTATATATATTTACATACACTATTTATTCCATTTAAAATAACAATTCCTTTTAGCATTAAAATTCATACATATTAAAAATAATACATTATACTTATTATTTGAAAATAACATATTTTATAATTTAAACAAGAGATTATATTATCAAGAAATATTGAAAAAGAAATAAAACAAACCATTTTTGTAAATCTTATTTATTTAAACTTAAGTTAAAAATATCTTAAACCAATTAAATATTTTCTTAAAGTATTTTAAAACTATAAAATTACTTATTTAAATATCTTTGAAAAGTCCAGATTAAATTAAATATAAATTTCCAATTTACCAAAGCTTCTATTTACAATATATATATAAATAAATATATATATATATATATCCAAATAGAAAATATCTTATTAACTTTTAAAAGATAAAATCATCAATTAATACTAATTTAATCAGATTATTAAATTAAATTCAAATCTTATTATCAAAGATTATCCATATCAATTTAATTATTCAACAGATTATTAAATTGATATTGTTAAAATTTCCGGGATATTACAAAAAAAGTAAAGGACATAAAAATTCTATGTTTGAGCACTGTCCATCAATCCTAAGAACTAATCCCAAAATATAATGAAAAGCAAAAGTTTGATTCACCAAAAATGAGATAAAATTTTGATCGACACCCTAATGGACACATGATATACAGAGAAAGAACCAAAATTGAATGCTATATCTAAAGCTAAAACAAAATCAAATCTTAAAATTGGTGAATTTTATAGTAAACGATATCAAAAAGGAAAAAAATTTACCTTAGAAGTGAGCAATTGCTAGATTTCACGATGGATGCAGCTCATCAATTTATCATTCAATCTTTTAACTCTTTTGCCATGTAATAGTAAAACGATCATTATATCATTTGCCTTGTAACTCTTTCCATCTGAAAACATACATGGGAATCTTTTGATGCAATGAATGAGATAATGAGGGTGAAATATGAAATGACGCTGAAAGTTTGAAATCGAAATTATATTCTGTTATTTTTATATGATACGCTGAAAGTATACTTTAAGAAAACATGTGATAAGAGGATTTTTACCAAAATGTAAGCAAAAAAGAAACCAATGAAAGAGAACTATAACTATCAAAAAGTAGCAACAAAAGGCAACCTGAAAAGCTGCCAAAAACAGCACCATTATAAGAAGGAAATTGAAGATGGTTTCATGAAGATAAGAATTAAAATCTATAGTCTTGGCAGAAATACCTGAGCTCTTTACAAAATCATAACAATCCTGACATTATATTAAGACTATTGAACTTCTGACAATAATATAATGAATGTGATTGAATCTTTAATTAAACAGAGGAACTATTGAACTATTTGCATTATAGCAAGCAAAATGAGACATGTAAGATTTAATGGAGATGCCCGAATAAAATACTAATAGGGGAAATAAATCGCAGAATTGTCCCACATGGTATTTTAAATGGAACATACTACAAAAATTTTACTATAAGAAATCATTTTTTAATTTGTACATAAATCTATTCAACTAATATCCAAAAATCTATGCAAGCAGTCATTCAACAACTCTCAGATTAAAGTATTTGAATGTGATGATTTAACCATAATTCAAATCCTTATGTAATATATGCCAAACTAATAGCTAATAATTATAATTTTAACAGCACTTACAACTGCTGTTTAACCTCAAATTCAAACAGCATAGTTCTCTTCTCAGAAAGACCCTTCTTTGATTACTCCAGAGTAATTACACCGTTATCAAAGTCCATGCTTTTGAACATATTCTATAACCCTCGAATTTCTTCTTCTGATAAACAACCTGAAATTAGTGAATGATTCAACTTCATCGAGTTATGATTAAAAAAAATTCTCAATGTTTGTTAAGCTTTACAGGGTGAAATTACAGCCCAACATATTCTAAAGCAAATTCCAAGTTTATTAAAACAATATTTTGACTATATGGGAACTTTAACCAACATAGTATCCATGTGTTATGAAATTATAATTTACTTTAAGGTCAGACCACAATTGCAAGAAAATAAAACACATGCATCGTCTGTACCACAATCACAAATGCATTAGTCACTAATATACGTGGAAAACATAATAAGCTTCCTATAGGCTAAAGGACACATCCGATGAGAAATATTAAAGTCAAATCACATACATAGGGTGTGTGGGTGCATAAGCTAAATAAAAATTAGTATGTGATATTTATAGTTAAAACCGATACCCACCCTGATATGAACTAACTTAATGATGCCACCATTTTAGGTTGGAAATAAAATGGGAATTCCAAGGCTTTAACAGTGGACAAATTAAGAGTGGTTGTCCTTAAACTTTACGTGTTAGTCACATTAAATAATCTAAACTGAAGATGACAAAAGTTAAAAAGATTAAAACAATGAGTAACATTGTTTATATACCACAAAAAGGAGACATGTTAAACTGTCAGAACCTAATTTAACCTAATCTAGTTTTTGATACAATTGCAATTATGTTGCCAAAAACTTTTTTGCTTCTTGGTTAAAATAAACAGCGTTTTTAAGAATAAGAACAAAGTACAACAACCATAAACAACACCCAAATCCTTTTTGTGTTCTGCCTTGGCTCGTTCTCAATAAACAAAGGCAAAATGAAAAACTAAAAATCACAAATAGGGTTTTTCCCCAAGCATCAAATTACTGTTCGAACAGTAATTTGACAAAACCCTATTTTGTAAACGTCGAAGGCGTGTTTAAAACCGAAGAAACCAAATCAGTAAAGTACGGTTTAGATCTTAGCTTGAGAAATAAATGTACGAAAAGAGTGAAAAAGGTTAGAGCTTACCTGGACAAACAAAGGCTGCCGGTTGCTACAGCTTCGAACAGTAATTGGACAGCAAATTGCTGTCGGTGGACGTCGTCGGTATGGGATAACTGGTCCATTGTTGGGCGACCACGACTGGGAGGTTTGACAAAGATTGCAACATCGAAGGCATGTTTAAAACCGAAGAAACCAAATCAATAAAGTACGGGTTAGATCTTAGCTTGAGAAATAAATGTACGAAAAGAGGGAAAAAGGTTAGAGCTTACCTGTACAAACAAAGGCTGCCGTTTGCTACAGCTTCGAACAGTAATTGGACAGCAAGTTGCTGTCGGTGGGCGTCGTCGGTATGGGATAACTGGTCCATTGATGGGCGACCACGACTGGGAGGACAGGGAGGAGTATGTGGTGGTGGAAAACAGTTGACATTTTTAGTCGTGAGAGAAGAAAGGGGAAGGAAATGGGAAAAGAGAAAGAAAAGGAGAAGAGAAATGGAAGAGGTAGGGTACGTGTGGACAGTGAATGTGGGAAACGTGGGTAGGCGGTCGGTAAAAGACGGAGGTATCCTTCGGTAGGGATTTGTTTCTATTCTGAACGGGGGACAATTTAGGGATTGGATAAAAGGCTTCACTTTGACCGGTTGACCAGGGTTTTTCTTTATAGTATAGATTATTCCAAACTATTTTTCAACATTAACACTATTCTAATTACCTAAACAATTTTTCAATATTAAAACTATTTCTAATTATCCAAACTATTTTCAATATTCAAACTGTTTAAGAGTGGGAATTATTTAGAGTTGAATCACTGATTTAAATACGAATATTTAAAGGTATGTCCTATTTTGAATTCAAAATGATTTTTGAAGCAAATTTGATATTTTGATATGGTATATAACTTGTTCTTGAAATTTAAAAGAACCAACCGGTGTCAAAAATGGCGTTCGATTGTTAAAGAGACCAGGGCTGAATATTGGCATACTTTTTGTCAATACCGAAACCATTTTAACAGCCATGTACGTGGTGGATGATCCAGAATGAAGTGGTTGGATTGGTGAACGTTTGCTGGATTTGAAGAAAAAGAACGATGATGGATGACCCCGACGCTCGTGTCGGTTTGAAATGACTAACATACATTAGAACTTTTAGTTCTGACTCGAGTGTTTTGTCTTTTCATTACACTCAGGCCAACCTGAGCATTTCAATGTTTTGAAGACATTATTTTTGGAGGACGAAGACGGAGTTGGTATATTATATTATTAGTATTATTCCGCTGCATCATTTTGGTATGTTTGTTGATTGTACTCTGATTATGTTTTGAAAAAAATGTGTAATCATTGTATATTGTAAAATAGCTTCATGAACTGTTTATTTGATTATTATATTCTTTTTCATTCCACCGTGAGATTCTATGTTTTACTTTCCTTCTTTTCTCTTATTTTCTTATTTACCCCATTGATAATCTACACTTTTGAATGATTTGAGTTAGACGTGTGTGGTTTATTATTGATTTAAACCGTCCAAAAAGGTGGGTCGTCATAGTTGGTATCAGAGCTTTGGTTTAGAGATACCTTAGCCAGTTAGGGATTTAACTCATTAGGGATAGGGTTAGTAATATCCTAGAATGAGTCTGAGTGTATATATATATGAGAAAGTGTATTTGTCATTGCTATATAAAAATGTTTTTGTATTATGTTAATTTATTCTGTTGAGTATTTATGAATTCCGGTCGGTACATAGGATGCCATGGCATTGATAGAGATTTCTAAACACTTTAACAGGGTAGACCAACACAATATTGTTTTATAAATAGGTAAATGAAATAATTTTACCTAGTATTATATTTTGTGTTTAAAAGGATAATCTTTCATAGATTGATATTGTTATTTTTGTTGTGTTGGTTGTTAGGAAATGATAATATTTGATTGTTGTCATTTATTGTTGGTTAGTTAAGATTCTTAAAACTATTGACTATTGTATGTTATAAGGAAAATTTTGTAAATATGGTTAATAAATTATGATTTACAAATTAAACAAACTTAAATTGGAAATTTGAGAACTTAAACCGGTGTTTGAATTTGTTTTTCAAAGATTTTGGAAAAAATATTATTAGTATTATTTCGAAGTATTTTTAGATAGAAATATTTTCAATAAGATTGAAAGAAATGTTCTAAAAAAAGAAATTAAAAAAGGAAGTAAATTTTGTATTTCTCTCTTCTATCGCTGGAAAATAATTTCAATGATGACAGCCGCATCATTGACATTCATTTTCGAGTCTCAAAGTGGGGGACGCCACTTAGTAGCTTTGCTATGCATTTGGTTCGATAAACATATTTGATTTAAAATTTCTAAATATGTTTGATATATATAAAAAATAAGAGTGTATATATATTATTTCAATATGATTTGAAATGGAACCCAGTATCCGGTTCTTAAGTTTCCTATTAATTAGTGATTTTCAATTACTGAAATGAAATAAAATTTTCCACGATGTAAATGGTCGAAACTTCCAAAATGTTTAAGCCAAGTGGTTAATGAAAAATATAAAGAAGGAAGTTTTGAAACTTGTAAATTAAAAGATAATGGGATATCCAACAAGTAAAAACTTGAGTAATAATAATGTTTCAATAATGAAATTATGTTTAAAGAAACATTTATAAACAAAGAATTAAGATGTATAAGAAATGTTATATACTCTAGTTAATTTTTTTAAATGCTTAATAATTAAATTGAATAGTAAAAATAGAATACAATTTAAATAAATGGTTATAAACTTAAGAAAATGTTGAAATGATTCATAAATAGATTTAACATTAAAAGAAATACTATGGTGAAAATAAATGTGAATTAAAAAGTAGAAAAACTTAAGTATGAAATGATTCATTAATGAATATTAATAATAAATGGAAATCAAGTATATAAGTAAAATAAATGTGAATTAAAATGTAATGAAATGTATGTAATACTTTAAGAATGGATTCATTGATGATTTCAAATATTGAATGGGAAATAAATTATGTAAGTAAGTGAATATAAATTTATAAAAAGATGATCTTGTAAGAATGAATGAGAATTAAAATAAAGTAAAAGTAAATGATGTGAAAAGAAACCAATAGAATAAACTTAAATAATATTTAAAATTCTATGTTGTTGGATTACGGAAAGTTTGGGAAATGGTACTTAAAATCATTGAGGTTGTATGAATAATCTATTAAGTAATTATCGAAGGCAGTTGTAACGGCCCGCAAATCCGTACCGCTTTGAGCTGGCAAAATTCCACAACAATTCACCTAAAAGTGGAACAAAAGTACGAGTCTTCAGGTTAAAGAAGAAAGAGGTAGAAGAAGAAGAAGAAGAAAAACAACATCAGAATCTCACAATCGCAGCGGAAAAAAATACAATATATATCACAGCTTTAAATACAAAGAATCTGTACTGTCATATATACATACCATTATCAGAGTACATCAATCAATCATTACTGGAACAACTTAATACTTGTCCATACACAGCGGAAATAATAGTCAAATACGGAAGTACGCTCTGTCATCCAGCTCGTCTCTTGAGCTCCATAGCTTTTAACCTGATCCTGTATAACTCGGTTTGACCCAAGCATCATATAAACAACACCCGAGTCAGTCTGGAAAACCAGCGTGAGAAAATCACACTCAAATGGATTATTTTATTTTCTTTGAAAATCCTTTGAAACAAAGGTATCTCGTAAGACCAGGCCACGAATAAATATGCCGGGTTTTTACCTTACGATAACCAAAACATTTTTTTATCAAATTCGTCTGATATTATAATAGTGTCTATTGAAAGTAAAACAGAATCTAGCTGAAATGCTTGCATCTCACGTTTCAGCAATAGTTGGGCACAATCAAAACCGTACAGGCACTTATTGGAGATTGTATTCCATACAATGGCAGGGCTACTGGGCTACCGCCCGTCATAGTACCTGGCCTAGATCAGAGTATCGAGGATCACGCCCGACTCCCTGCAACACAAGACCAGAGCTACCCCTTACTGGATAGTCCGAGTAAGATCACCCCATGGTTGGCACGACCAACCGCCACACAGCCGAAATAAAAAGGGACATCTAGACAAGGATGACCTCACCCTAATGGGTGCTACCCACATAGCCTTGCTGCACCTCCCATGTTTTAGCCATTCCCAGTTGATGAGGTTTGAAGCTATGCGTTACCTGTAACGACCGTGATTTTATTACCGTCCTAATAAATGTTTTTAAAATCGGTAACGACCGTAATTTTTAAATTACTGTCGGAGCGAATAATTTAAATAGAAATTTTGAATTGAAATTTGGAAATTTAAAAATGTTGCAAAGTCAGTTGATATTATCAGTGGTGCACATTGAAATTTTTTGTAAGAATGCAAATCATTTTCTATTTAGTGGGAATTAGCCATTGCTGTTGTTTCGTTGCATTCACGTGAGCAAAGGTGGAACAATTTTTTAGGACCTTGCAGCCACCAAAGTTTTAAAGGCAAAAGTTGAACATTTTCTCTTTGCTGTCATCATAACATTATAGGCAGCCAGTACCTTATCTCCCTCTAGAGCATGTTTTCATTAAATGCATTTGTACCAAACTCTTCCAACACACTTCATTTTGACTAGTTCACAATATTAGAAAAAAGGAACACTACAACATGACTTTGCTCATTTCTCAGAAGCTCGGTGAAGCTTTAATGGTGTTTTAAATATACTTGCTTCCTTTAATCTCAGTTGCTGGTTCTGTTGAAGCAAAGTTGAGGTGAGTGAAAACTCACAATTCTAATTTAAAAGCTAGGGTTGCAACTTAGTTAGTAAAATTGTTTACGTTTGTAGACCAGACAATATTCACGTATGCAATATTTGTGATTTGCCATTTTCTCGCGTGCATGTAATAGACGGGGCTAGAGTCAGGGGTAATATCTTTGATTTCTTAATATCCACATGGTGAATGATCCGAACGTTGCATGTAGGTTCCACCTCACTATTAGAGGCGACCAATACAAAGTTAACAACAAAGACTATAAAATTTAGAAGTGCCAAGTTCTAAAAATTTGAGCTAATGCCACCCAATTCTGGTTTCAATTCGGACTTACGTCAATTGGACCTCACTGATCTTATTCTAAAGACCAACCCTCTGTATTTTGTGTCAACAACCCAAGCAAAAGAGAAGAGTATAGACCTATCTCTTATTGCAGTGTGATGTACAAAATTATTCACTAATATTTATGTAGGAGAACGTTATTTATCCTCCCTGACTTAATATTTCATAGTCGAAGTGAACACATATTATATGTATTAGGATTCGTCTAAGAGCATTCTTGTACACACAAAAGCTTACCCAGGTCATTCTTTTTTTTTGTCTACTTCATTTCTCATTGAAGCTGAGACACGCGTGGAGCTTGTGACATGGGATCGAAGTAGTTGTGGACAATTTTCACAGTAATTCACTTGATTCGATAATATTGGATTAGCAGAACGGGGCTTATACTCTAGTCTCACCTTTATTCATTGTTATGTAACCATTGCCAGTTTGTCGAGAAAATTATGCATGAATTTCTCAAAAGCACTTTCCTGTAGTTTCGTATAAAGCTAAAAAAAACAAGAAGAAAGAATGTGTCAGTGCGTGTGCATAGAAATATAGCCCCAGGTCTTGTACGTGTATTGCAAATTTGGTATGTACATATTTAATACACCTGTACTACTATTTCCTGGTCACTTAATTCATTTTGCTTATTTCAATCAGTTCATGCATGAAATATTGCCAGGCCTTATGTATATTTTGAACGTGAGCACCTATTGTAGCTCCTCTAGGACGTGTCAGCACGTATATATTTTTGCATTTGTACATACACATAGCACATGCGGCCAAGAGTTACCCAAAAGTGTATATATTTGCATTGTCTGTTAGAACATTTTATATCCAGATTGCATGCATATTGAAGTAAGGCCATGTTGCATTGTTTTAAAGTCCATCTGTGTGTGTATTCAATTATACACGAAAGTGAGCAAAATCACCTTATTTTTACTTTATATTGGTGCATAGACCATGTCCAGATTGATGTTAATGTTGCCCATTGCATTTTGGGTAAAATGTTTTAAAAGTGTACGCTGTGATAGTGCAAAATATTTCGATGAAAATATAGTGGCGCAGTCCACTATTTAATTTACGTAGAACCGGTGTTACGTTTTAAAACGTATTTGGTTGCCGTTATTTTTATAACGGAATTTTTACGCCGGTATTATATTTTTGAAGCGTGTTGTTTTGATGACATTTTTGAAGAATAAAAATTACTCTTATTTTGACTTTAGTAACCGTCAAATTTTAAAGTGAATTTTTAAGCGGTTATCCGACAACGCTGATTTGATATCCGTTTTTACGGTGTTTTGTGAAGCGCAATTTCCTCGTCGAAATTGCTATAGTTGTTGATGTTTTACTCACGTGTTTAAAAATCGTTTTAAAATAAAATTGTTTCCAAAAATTTTACAGTTTGCGCTTTCAAAAGAATGAGGAAGCGAATTAAACGATTCAGCAAAATTAAGGACTATGAACCCTCACTTTTACTGATTCGCTTAATTCCGGACTTGTCCGTTTGAGAACGTAAAATGTTATTTATTTAAAATACACAATTTTGCACTTTCAAGGAAACGATGAAGAGATTTAAACGATTTAGCAAAAGTGCGGAGTATGGAACCACACTTTTACTATTTCGGTTAATTCCGGACTCGTTAATTGAAACATCTGCTGTTTGATGATTCTGATGATTTTGTTGGGCTTTCGAGCCACTCTGCTGGACCTTCGGGTCATCTGATGGACCTTCGGGTCAATTACCAGTACTAGGCCTTCGGGTCACTCTGCGGACCTTCGGGTCATCTGATGGGCGCCAAAAATGTATAGTACTTGGTAGGCTTCGGCCATCTGAGATGCACGTGCGGCGTAGCTAAAACTCGCCATCTGCTGGGATCGATCCATCTTTTATGCTGACTTTTCTAGTTATCTTGTTTTGATTTCTAGATTTTGTGACTGCTGATTTTCTAGTTATCTATTTTGATTTCTAGATTTTGTGAATTGCTGCTTTGAATTCAATTATGAATTTGGAAGTTGAGTTTGTGTATAATCTCATCTGAGATTATAAATTTGCGTATGGCTGTTTTAAATTCAATTGTGAATTTGAAAACTGATTTTGATGGAGTTTAAATTGAGATTTCTTCATTTAAACTATGCTGATTATTTATGCTGTATAGTCTCATTCGAGACTATAATTATTTGTTTAAGTGTTGTTTATCATTCACTTATTTCTAAGAATAAATTAGACTGATCCGTTTATTATTTTCTTTTAAATAATACTCGGGTCAGACCGAGTCATTTCAGGGTAGTCTCTATCTCTGATTCAGTTGCAGCTTCAGCTTTTGGGATTTCGCATCATCTTTTGTCTAGACTTCGAGGAGTTCTTTTGGTTATTGACTATCGTCTTATGTATGTATTAATGGATATGTATATGTATATGTATCGGTTCTTGTGAACTATCGATTGATGTAGCATGTATTCCAGACTAGTCTTCCGCTATATATCTGATATTTCTGTTCTGATATGATTATACTACATGTGTTATTGTTATTATGAGTTGTTCTGGATTTTTCTTAAGCCACCGTAGTTTCGTTTTAGATTTGGATTGAATATATATCTTTGGGAGTAATTTACACAACTCTTATCGATGTAATCAATACTCGTCTAAGGCATAACTTACGGATGGTCGCTTCTAACAAGCCTTATTCTTCGCAATAGCAGACGTTATTCCTTATAATAACCTTTGTTATTGTGAGCATAGAGGTGGGGCGTCACAGTTGGTATCAGAGCCAGGTTCAGAACAAATTATAATAAACACAGAACAGAAACAGAATGGAATACGTGTTACAATTATTCGAGGATTTTGTTCGTGCCTTTCCTAATCTATTCCTTCGTTGTTTTTAAACTTTTATCCTCTCTAACAAGTTGGAATATGTCTAAGAATATATCTCATATTTCCGTAGTATTCCATTTGTTAAATTCCTTATTAATCTTGGTTGTAGTTTCCTTGGGTTAAAACAAGGAAAGTCCTCTGTTTTCGATTATCCTACTGCTCCTAAGGGTTCCAAAAATCTAGGAAGCTTAATGTTGCTTAAGCTTCTGGTTATTCTTTCAGCCCAAAGGTATTCCTTCTTTTATTTTGGAAGGTTATATTTTATTTCGTGGCCGTTCTATTAGAGTTCTTTTCGATACGGGTGCATCGTATTCATTCGTATCGAAGGAGCTTGTTGATGTTATTTCTTTGGATGTTGTTACTCTTTGCGACCCTTTTTAGGATTGTGAATCCTATTGGTGGATCCGCTACACTTGGTTTGTTGTGTGTTGATGTTGAGATTATTCTTTGTGGCTTTTCCTTCATGTGAATCTGCATGTTATGGATCATCTTTATTTTGATATGATTTTGGGTATGGATTTGCTCGTCCGTTATGAAGTTCAATCCTATGTCCCGAAAGAATTTTATATCTCAAGCATCCCGATGCTATCGAGTAGTTATCTATTATATTTCGAAGTATGGACTGTACTTCGAAAGCTATCATTTCTTCCTTCGAATCGGAGGATATCATAACTAATATTCCAGTTGTTTGTGATTTTTTCTGATGTCTTCGAGCCTATTTCTAGTTGCCGTTGAATAGGGCAATTGAGTTCCGTATTGATCTTATCTCTGGTGCTCATCCTATCAGTCGTCCTCCCACGAGGATGTTTGCTAAGGAAAATGAGGAACTCAAGCAACAATTATCTGAATTGGGAGCCAAACGATTTATTCGTTCTAGCTCATCTCCTCGGGGCGCCGCCGTTGTCTTCGTTAAGAAGCCAGATGGTGCTCTTAGGCTTTGCATCGATTATCGCAAGCTTAATGAGCTCACTAACAAATATAGGTATCCATTACCTAGGATCGACGACAGGTTCGATTAGTTAAGTGACGCTAAGCTCTTCTCCCAACTCGACCTTACTACCGGTTTTCATCAGTTACGAATGGCGGAAGATAGCATTCCACTTACCGCATTCCGCACTCGTTGTGATTCTTAGAAATGACTTATTATGTCATTCGGTTTGTCCAGCTTATTTCATCCATTTTATGAATCGAGTATTCTACGAATATCTCGATGACTCCATTTGTGTCTTTATTAATTTTGGATGAGAATGTAAAATTAAAATTTTGCAAATCTTTTTCGTAAGATTTATTTACAAGTATAATTGGATTTGTGTTTATCGTATAGAAGATGATTTTGTGATTGTATTGCCCATTGAGTGCTTTAAGAATTCTGGTCGATGCGCTTGATCAACGTTATCGATAGGAATCTCCTAAACGCTTTGATGAGACAATTTGACACAATAAATTGACCTATAAAAAGTAAATTTTTCTAGAAAATGATTTCGTAAGGACAATTGAAATTTTTGGAAGTTTTATCTTTTCAGGAAAGAAGGTTATTTGAAAGAACACTTTTTCGATACTCTTATCCTTGTGATTCTCGAAGGGAACCAAGACTTCATTATATGTACCAATACTAGCCGTATTGGTTTCAGTGCTATTCTCATGCGAAAAGATAGTAGTTGCCTATGCTTCTAGACAACTAAAGCCTAACGAGATTTGTTATGCTACCCATGATTTGGAGTTAGCCGCTATAGTCTTTGCTCTAAAGATTTGGCGACATTTTTTTTATTGGACGAGCGTTTTGTTCTCTTCACTAAGCACAAATCTCTGAAGTATCTATTCCCTCAGAAAGAACTTAATTTGAGGCTACAGAGTTGGCTCGAATTTCTTGCTTCATATGATTCTGATATTCTGTATACCCCTGGTAAGGGTAATCGAGTTGCTGATGCGCTTAGTCGCAAGCAGCAAGTTGTTATTTCCATGATGCTAGCAGAGTGGAATATTTTGGAAGCTTTATCTCTTTGCGATATTAGAGACCGTCCTTCAGTTTCTGATTCTTCCGTGCTTTTATTTAGCATGGAAGCTCGTCCTAATTTGTTGGATCGTGTTGCCGATGCCCAGAAGCAAGATCCAGATCTTGCTTATCTTTTTCAGAGTTGTAAATTGGAATCCCGAAGTGATGATCTGAAGGATTTCGATATTGATATTCATGGTTGTATTCGGAAGAAGGGTAGATTGATCGTGCCTGATATTTCTAATCTTAGAAATGACATTCTTGAGGACTGTCATCGTTCTAAGTATACTATCCATCCAGGCAGTAGCAAGATGTATGCTGATATGAAACTCTTATACTATTGGGAAGGTATGAAGCGTGATATTGCAAGTTATGTAAGTCGTTGCATGACTTGTCAACTTGTTAAAGCAGAACATCAACGTCCCAGTGGTCTTTTGCAGCCTCTTGAGATTTCATTATGGAAATGGGATCAGATTTCCATGGACTTCATTGATGGTCTACCTCGTTCGAGGTCGGGCCATACTAGTATTTGGGTGATTGTTGACCGATTGACTAAATCAGCCCATTTTATTCCTATCAAGTCCAATCGGACTGCTCCTTTGTTGGCTAAGCTGTTTATTAAGGAAGTCGTTCGACTTCATGGTGTGCCTAGTTCTATTGTTAGTGACAGAGATCCGCTTTTCACTAGTGGTTTCTGGCGGAGTCTTCAGAAAGCTATGGGCACTAAGCTCAATCTCAGTACAGCTTATCATCCACAGTCTGACGGTCAGACTGAAAGGGTGAATCAAGTTTTGGAAGATCTCCTTCGAGCTTGCATTCTTGATTTTGGTGGTAGTTGGGAAGACCACTTATCTCTTGTTGAGTTCTCTTACAACAACAGTTTTCAATCCAGTATCGGTATGGCTCCTTTCGAGGCTTTTTACGGAAGGCCGTGCCGATCACCATCTTGTTGATTGAAATCGGGGGAAAAGTTAGTTCTCGGCCCCGATTATATTCGTGATTCTTCGAAGAGGATTGATAATATACGACAGAGAATGAAATAGGCTCAGAATAGGCAGAAATCTTATGCCGATCATCGTAGAAAGCCTTTGGAATTTTCTGTTGGCGATCTCGTATTTATTCGTGTTTCCCCGATGAAGGGTGTGGTGCGTTTTAGTCACTCCGGGAAATTAGCTCCTCAATATGTTGGACCGTTTCCTATTACGGAATGCATTGGTCTAGTTGCTTATCGTGTATTGCTACCTGTTCAGTTTTCGGGAATTCATGACGTATTTCATGTGTCCCAGCTTCGTCGAGCCTTCGAGATTCAGATTCTATTATTGATCCTCCTATGTTGCAAGATCTTGAGATCTCACCCGACTTGTCTATTGTGCAAAATCCTATTCGTGTGCTAACTACGAAGGTGAAACGCCTTCGGAACAAAGAAGTTCCGCTCGTGAAGATTCAATGGTTCACAAACCCCAAAGATTGCACTTGGGAAACCAGAGAATTCATCGAGCGTTCTTATCCCGGTTTTCTCTCCCCTTCGGGTGGAGGTGAGCATTCGTATATATCTTTCCTTTTTAATCTTTGATTTGATAAATTGTTGTGTTATTGACTACTTCTAGTATGAAAATTGCGGGGACACAATTTTTATAAGGAGGGGAGTCTGTAACGACCGTGATTTTATTACCGTCGTAATAAATGTTTTTAAAATCGGTAACGACCGTAATTTTTAAATTACTGTCGGAGCGAATAATTTAAATAGAAATTTTGAATTGAAATTTGGAAATTTAAAAATGTTGCAAAGTCAGTTGATATTATCAGTGGTGCACATTGAAATTTTTTGTAAGAATGCAAATCATTTTCTATTTAGTGGGAATTAGCCATTGCTGTTGTTTCGTTGCATTCACGTGAGCAAAGGTGGAACAATTTCTTAGGACCTTGCAGCCACCAAAGTTTTAAAGGCAAAAGTTGAACATTTTCTCTTTGCTGTCATCATAACATTATAGGCAGCCAGTACCTTATCTCCCTCTAGAGCATGTTTGCATTAAATGCATTTGTACCAAACTCTTCCAACACACTTCATTTTGACTAGTTCACAATATTAGAAAAAAGGAACACTACAACATGACTTTGCTCATTTCTCAGAAGCTCGGTGAAGCTTTAATGGTGTTTTAAATATACTTGCTTCCTTTAATCTCAGTTGCTGGTTCTGTTGAAGCAAAGTTGAGGTGAGTGAAAACTCACAATTCTAATTTAAAAGCTAGGGTTGCAACTTAGTTAGTAAAATTGTTTACGTTTGTAGACCAGACAATATTCACGTATGCAATATTTGTGATTTCCCATTTTCTCGCGTGCGTGTAATAGACGGGGCTAGAGTCAGGGGTAATATCTTTGATTTCTTAATATCCACATGGTGAATGATCCGAACGTTGCATGTAGGTTCCACCTCACTATTAGAGGCGACCAATACAAAGTTAACAACAAAGACTATAAAATTTAGAAGTGCCAAGTTCTAAAAATTTGAGCTAATGCCACCCAATTCTAGTTTCAATTCGGACTTACGTCAATTGGACCTCACTGATCTTATTCTAAAGACCAACCCTCTGTATTTTGTGTCAACAACCCAAGCAAAAGAGAAGAGTATAGACCTATCTCTTATTGCAGTGTGATGTACAAAATTATTCACTAATATTTATGTAGGAGAACGTTATTTATCCTCCCTGACTTAATATTTCATAGTCGAAGTGAACACATATTATATGTATTAGGATTCGTCTAAGAGCATTCTTGTACACACAAAAGCTTACCCAGGTCATTCTTTTTTTTTTGTCTACTTCATTTCTCATTGAAGCTGAGACACGCGTGGAGCTTGTGACATGGGATCGAAGTAGTTGTGGACAATTTTCACAGTAATTCACTTGATTCGATAATATTGGATTAGCAGAACGGGGCTTATACTCTAGTCTCACCTTTATTCATTGTTATGTAACCATTGCCAGTTTGTCGAGAAAATTATGCATGAATTTCTCAAAAGCACTTTCCTGTAGTTTCGTATAAAGCTAAAAAAAACAAGAAGAAAGAATGTGTCAGTGCGTGTGCATAGAAATATAGCCCCAGGTCTTGTACGTGTATTGCAAATTTGGTATGTACATATTTAATACACCTGTACTACTATTTCCTGGTCACTTAATTCATTTTGCTTATTTCAATCAGTTCATGCATGAAATATTGCCAGGCCTTATGTATATTTTGAACGTGAGCACCTATTGTAGCTCCTCTAGGACGTGTCAGCACGTATATATTTTTGCATTTGTACATACACATAGCACATGCGGCCAAGAGTTACCCAAAAGTGTATATATTTGCATTGTCTGTTAGAACATTTTATATCCAGATTGCATGCATATTGAAGTAAGGCCATGTTGCATTGTTTTAAAGTCCATCTGTGTGTGTATTCAATTATACACGAAAGTGAGCAAAATCACCTTATTTTTACTTTATATTGGTGCATAGACCATGTCCAGATTGATGTTAATGTTGCCCATTGCATTTTGGGTAAAATGTTTTAAAAGTGTACGCTGTGATAGTGCAAAATATTTCGATGAAAATATAGTGGCGCAGTCCACTATTTAATTTACGTAGAACCGGTGTTACGTTTTAAAACGTATTTGGTTGCCGTTATTTTTATAACGGAATTTTTACGCCGGTATTATATTTTTGAAGCGTGTTTTTTGATGACATTTTTGAAGAATAAAAATTACTCTTATTTTGACTTTAGTAACCGTCAAATTTTAAAGTGAATTTTTAAGCGGTTATCCGACAACGCTGATTTGATATCCGTTTTTACGGTGTTTTGTGAAGCGCAATTTCCTCGTCGAAATTGCTATAGTTGTTGCTGTTTTACTCACGTGTTTAAAAATCGTTTTAAAATAAAATTGTTTCCAAAAATTTTACAGTTTGCGCTTTCAAAAGAATGAGGAAGCGAATTAAACGATTCAGCAAAATTAAGGACTATGAACCCTCACTTTTACTGATTCTCTTAATTCCGGACTTGTCCGTTTGAGAACGTAAAATGTTATTTATTTAAAATACACAATTTTGCACTTTCAAGGAAACGAAGAAGATATTTAAACGATTTAGCAAAAGTGCGGAGTATGGAACCACACTTTTACTATTTCGGTTAATTCCGGACTCGTTAATTGAAACATCTGCTGTTTGATGATTCTGATGATTTTGTTGGGCTTTCGAGCCACTCTGCTGGACCTTCGGGTCATCTGATGGACCTTCGGGTCAATTACCAGTACTAGGCCTTCGGGTCACTCTGCGGACCTTCGGGTCATCTGATGGGCGCCAAAAATGTATAGTACTTGGTAGGCTTCGGCCATCTGAGATGCACGTGCGGCGTAGCTAAAACTCGCCATCTGCTGGGATCGATCCATCTTTTATGCTGACTTTTCTAGTTATCTTGTTTTGATTTCTAGATTTTGTGACTACTGATTTTCTAGTTATCTATTTTGATTTCTAGATTTTGTGAATTGCTGCTTTGAATTCAATTATGAATTTGGAAGTTGAGTTTGTGTATAATCTCATCTGAGATTATAAATTTGCGTATGGCTGTTTTAAATTCAATTGTGAATTTGAAAACTGATTTTGATGGAGTTTAAATTGAGATTTCTTCATTTAAACTATGCTGATTATTTATGCTGTATAGTCTCATTCGAGACTATAATTATTTGTTTAAGTGTTGTTTATCATTCACTTATTTCTAAGAATAAATTAGACTGATCCTTTTATTATTTTCTTTTAAATAATACTCGGGTCAGACCGAGTCATTTCAGGGTAGTCTCTATCTCTGATTCAGTTGCAGCTTCAGCTTTTGGGATTTCGCATCATCTTTTGTCTAGACTTCGAGGAGTTCTTTTGGTTATTGACTATCGTCTTATGTATGTATTAATGGATATGTATATGTATATGTATCGGTTCTTGTGAACTATCGATTGATGTAGCATGTATTCCAGACTAGTCTTCCGCTATATATCTGATATTTCTGTTCTGATATGATTATACTACATGTGTTATTGTTATTATGAGTTGTTCTGGATTTTTCTTAAGCCACCGTAGTTTCGTTTTAGATTTGGATTGAATATATATCTTTGGGAGTAATTTACACAACTCCTATCGATGTAATCAATACTCGTCTAAGGCATAACTTACGGATGGTCGCTTCTAACAAGCCTTATTCTTCGCAATAGCAGACGTTATTCCTTATAATAACCTTTGTTATTGTGAGCATAGAGGTGGGGCGTCACATTACCTTTTTAGAACACATTTCACTTAGAATGCTCATCGTCCTTCTGACGATGTTCTGAAGCATTCGTCCATATAAGTTGCCTTGGGTCTGGACAAACCGAATCACCATCTTCATCATCTTCACAGTCTTCATTCGTTATCGTTCAAACCGGATCGAAGTGGTTTTCGGATAATTAAACCCGATCCTGGTCTCTTCGAAACGATCAACGCATTGGCCAATATTGATAGTCGGTTATTTAACTATCAAATAATCATCCACAAGCAACCATTAAGTCTTAAATAATTTTCCTCAAATTATTTACCTCAAAATATCTACTTAAGATATTATCTTCATATTTTAACACCTTGAAATTAGATTCAATTTCCTTTACTTCTCGTGGAACCATTTAAGTCTTTGCCAATCACTTATAATATTTTCCTACCTTATTAGTTTCTCAAAACTTGGAAAATATTTCTTTATCTCCTATTTCTTTCTTCAAAAATCATTTACAATTTCATTTGTAAATTTTTCAAACTTATTTCGCATGAATCCTATAAATCTCAGGATTCCTTAGTTAATTCCCGTTTATATTTCCAAAGCCATTTAGCTTATTAATAATTCAGGTTTCACTCCTACTCTCCTCACCTCGAAATTCACTTATCCTATACTTGGGATTTTATTCAAGTTCCCATAACCTTCTGTAGAATCTTTCCTTAAAAATCTTATTCAAATTTAATAAACTTGCTTTCCTTCTCAAAAGGATTTATAATTGGATTTTCAAAACGTTTAAAAATATATATGCAAGTAAAAATAATGGTTTATTTTCAAAATATGGTTTAAGGTAACTCTAAATATAAATATTAAAATCATATACAGTTACTAAAAAATTTACAAACCTGATTTAAAAATCTAGAATTTATATTGAAAAAAGGAAAGACTGAATATACCTCTCTGCCTAATCTTGAACTCAGGCTACTATCACGACCAAAACCTAAATCGCCTCAATCAAGCTCGAACGCTCCAGTCCCCCGTCTCGCCCTACTCGAAAACTCCACTAACTTTGCCAACGACCTCATCCTTATCGCGCTGCCTCGATCCCTTTTTGCCTGCACCCACGTTTGATCGCGTCGACGTCCTCTTTTTTTTTCTTTTTTTTAAGCTGTGAAGATTTGAATACGAAGAGATGTCAATATGTAAAAAGGGGAAAAACACTTGGATTCCTTTTCAGATGAATCGATTGGTTTTTGAACGAATTTGAAATTGAAGTGGATTTGAATACTTTTTTTTGAGTGCCAAGTTCGTTTTAATCTGAAGATGAGGTAATGTCGCGTTTCAAATTGAAGGGGAGAATGCTACGTGACTTCCACAGATTTTGATTGGGATTTGAACTGAGGAGAAAGAAGGAAGCTACGTGATTTAACGAAGTGAAAGAGATGAATGGTGGCGTATCTCAGAAGGTTAGCTATCGTGATATTGAAATGAAAGGAAAAAGTTATGAAGTGAAATAATTTCGGTTGAAGGTGACCAGGATATAAATATATATCTTTAAATTAAATTCAAATCGTCTCGAAAACGTAGCTAAAAATCTCGATCTCCTATCGGGGCATGCCACTAGGCGTTTATAATGTTATACCCCTATTCCGAACGTAATGGAAAAGGTTTCGAGTCCTAATTTGATCGTATGGAGAAGATAGCTTTTTGGACCCAGTTATTATATTGAAATCGAAATAAATTTCAGCGCGTTTATGTACCGTTCTACCATACGATAACTCCAAACTCTACGAAATTGGGAATCCGATAATAATACAATATTACGGATCCAATGAAACTGGTTTCGTCGAATTCCGAGACTGTGCCTCGGAAGGCTAATTTAAATGTTAATTTAAACGATATATTTTTAAAACTGAACAAATCACTTCTAAATTCAATTTTAAAAGTTGCATTGTCTTCTACATTATTAATATAAATTTCACAAGCCTTCAAATTATTATTAACATGCTTAAAACCCAAGTTTAAATATTTTACTCAATTTCCACTTATTTAAATTCAAAAGTTGAATTATCCAATAAACCGTTATATACAAATTCTAGATCCATTTTATCAAATAAACCCAAAATTTCCATATTCAAAACCAGTTTATAATTCAATTTCAATATTTAAAACCATTTAAATATTCCAAATTGAATGTTGAAAAATCCGAGTCGTTTCATTCCTCCCCCTTTTAAAAGAATTTCGTCCCCGAAATTACTAAGGTAGAAGAATGCCCAAACCCATTAACTTAATCAAACCCACTTAGTGAAAATCTCATATTCGCTTTTTCTAAACTTTAGTTCCAACTAAACAATTAGTTTCGACCAAAACAATTTGTCTTCAATCCCATTTCCAAAATCCTTTTATTTCAACTCCAATTTGAAATCGTTTCGTCGTTAGCAAAAATATTTTCCAAAAATTTTCTAACTCCCAAAATTTTCGAAAATTTTTGGCAGAGTCTCCTTTGTTCGGAGGAGCTTTTGCAATTTTACAAGAGATATAAATATATATAGATCGACCCACACGGTCGGAAAAACAAAAAAACAAAGCAATATTTCATATTTCCTAGCTTTTATTGCGTAGGCGTACCTCTATTTAGCATTTTTAAGCAAGCGGCTTATTTATTTAGCAATTAGCGCAACCAAAATCCAACCAAACGGCCCCCAGGTACCTGTACTTACTCAATTTAAACATGTAAGTACGAAATATGTGCAATTTATAACATTTCTCTTATTTACACAACTACAACACATCAATTCTAAAAGCAATGCACACTAAACAATTTCCATAAGCAATTTATACGGTTTCAAAACTAATTCAATTGCTTTCACTAGCTTTTCTTACCATTGCATTAAATTCAAGTGATTTACAACACACTTACTTATCTTCAATTCATTTTTAAGTCCAAACAACTCATATTCACCTCAATTGATTCCAAAATCAATTTTATTGGCTTCTATTAATCCATGGAATTTTTATACAATCTCGTTTACGTCAAACGACAATTTATTTCTATGCAATTCGACGATATTCAGGTAAATAAATAATTACTTAAGCTTATATACATTTTAAATTGATTCCAACTCAATTTATATCTAATCTGTCCCATTTCTAATTTATTCACTTGCATTTCAATTCACTTACGCATTGGTTTCATTTAAAACCATTTCATTAAGCTTGACAACATTCTATGCTTATATTAATAATCATTTCCCAAATTAATTTAACCCAAGCTTTTATTTAATGGACTTTCATTATTACTTGAAGCCAAGCTTCTAATTAATTTTAAACCTGAGTTAATTTACTTCAAGTTATTACAACTCCATAACTCAAGTTTATTTTCCTTGTAAACAATTTCCATTTTTAATTTGATTCTCATCCAATCAAATTCCATTTAATTCAAATAGCCCACCCTCTTAATCCATTTTAATTTCAATTCCATTCTCACCTCGTTAAAATAATATCCATGGCCATATTTAACTCATTTATACTCGAATTGGATTTTAATTGCAATTCAAATCATCTCTATTTTAATCCAATTCCATAACAACTTTAATTCATGTTTAATTTACTTACAATTCCAAGTTGAATTTCTATTTATAACTCGGGTTTCATTTCCAAACCCCATCATTATCTCAAATTTCAACTTTTATTTATCCAATTTAGGTTCCATTTCCATATTCATTAAATAATTAATTATCCAATTAATTAACTTCCAATTTACAATTCAATATTTGATTTTTATCTTCAAAAATCACTTTATTAATTTACTTGAATTCCTATTTTATAATTCAAGATTGGATTTTTATTTCATTCACCAAAATATCAAACAATTCTATTTTGGGTTTTCTTTCACTCTTTTAATTTATAAGTCACACACTTATCTATATTCACACATCCATCCATTTACAATCAATCCCATTCACATTCTACTTTTAATTTGGGATTATATATTTTTACTTAGCCAAGTATATATTTTATTTCAATGCTTTTAACCTTTATGGGCTATTTTCAATTCATTCACCCTAATACAATTCTTATTCAACTTACTTTTAAATTAAGAATTTATTTCCACTCAATATTATCTATAATCCAACTGAATTTTATTTCAATTCAATTTTATTTAACTTAGCTTCAGTTAAATCATACTATTCTCTTTAATCCACCCAATTCACTTGTATTTAAATTAAGTAAGGACTTATTTTCACTTAATATCATATATATCTCAATTCATTTCTTTTCGATTTCAACTTAATTCTTACTTTCCCATTCAATCGAAACCATTCACCATTTATAAGTTTATAACTTAGCTCCTGATGATCTCTAAGTTATTTAAATAAGGATTTCAGGATTTGTAACCACCCGGCTTTTGTTTTCAAATCATTTTGAAATCACTAATATCTTAAAATCACACTTTTCAAATTTTTAAACCAATCCTGTTTTTTATTCCCAACAAATTTCCTTTGAAATTTCAAAAACAAAACTTGTTTTTATGAACAAATCAATTTTGGCAGCAATCCGTCACTTAGAAACTCGAAAATGAATACTGCTGAAGTGGTCGTCATCCTCAGAATTATTTTCCAGCGACTGAAGTGAGTTCATTGCTGCATCCCTTCCAAAAATCCATTTAAACCCATTTTCTTTCAGAAATTCCTCAAAAATAATAATATTATTCTCCTTTCAAAATACTTTGGAAAACACTTCCAAAATTTCCAGGATTTAAATTTCCAAATTTAATTTGAATCCAATTTTAACTATAATCCATTGGTATAATTTAAGTTCATACAAATTTTCATTTGACTATACAAGCCATTCTTTTTTTTATTTGATTAAAATCTTATCATCCAAACATTCCAATTATATAATTTCAGAAAATTATATCTTTTATATCAAAAATATATTTTTGGGTAAAATTATTTCATTCACTATTTTCGAAACAATATTGTGTCGAATTGTTCTATTCAAGTGTTTAGAAACCCCTTCGATCCAGTTGTACAGACTGTGCCGATGAAGGTTCATATGCCACTCAATAAATCAATCAACACAATATAAAACCATTTTTATTCACTAACAAATACGCGCTCATATCTATTAATACGCTCAAACTCATTCTAGAGTACTACAGACTCTATCTCTAATGAGTAATCCCCACCAGAGCCAAGGTTCTCGTTTAACCTTTCAACTCTGATATAAAGGCCCGCAAATCCGTACCCCTTTGAGCTGGAAAAATTTCACAACAATTCAGCTCAAAGTGGAACACAAGTACGAGTCTTCGGGTTA
The DNA here is from genome assembly GCA_030737815.1 of Allium fistulosum. Lineage (NCBI taxonomy): Eukaryota > Viridiplantae > Streptophyta > Magnoliopsida > Asparagales > Amaryllidaceae > Allium > Allium fistulosum. The sequence goes on along the minus strand of CM060902.1, from coordinate 268,700,433 downwards.
AAGAAGAAAGAGGTAGAAGAAGAAGAAGAAAAACAACATCAGAATCTCACAATCGCAGTGGAACAAAATACAATATATATCACAGCTTTAAATACAAAGAATCTGTACTCTCATATATAAATACCATTATCAGAGTACATCAATCAATTATTACTGGAACAACTTAATACTTGTCCATACACAGCGGAAATAATAGAGAAATACGGAAGAACGCTCTATCATCCAGCTCGTCTCCTGAGCTCCATAGCTTTTAACCTGATCCTGTATTACTCGGTCTGACCCGAGCATCATATAAACAACACCCGAGTCAGTCAGGAAAACTAGCATGAGAAAATCACACTCAAATGGATTATTTTATTTTCTTTGAAAATCCTTTGAAACAAAGGTATCTCGTAAGACCACGCCACGAATAAATATGTCGAGTTTTTACCTTACGATAACCAAAATATTTTTTTATCAAATTCGTCTTATATTATAATAGTGTCTATTGAAAGTAAAATAGAATCTAGCTGAAATGCTTGCATCTCACGTTTCAGCAATAGTTGGGCACAATCAAAACCGTACAGGCGCTTATTGGAGATTGGATTCCATACAATGGCAGGGCTACTAGGGTACTGCCCATCACAGTACCTGGCCTAGATCAGAGTACCGAGGATCACGCCCGACCCCCTGCAACACAAGACCGAAGCTACCCCTTACTGGATAGTCCGAGTAAGATCACCCCACGGTTAACGCGACCAACCGCCACACAGCCGAAATAAAAAGGGACATCTAGACAGGGATGACCTCACCCTAATGGGTGCTACCAACATAGCCTTGTTGCACCTCCCCTGTTTTAGCCATTCCCGGTTGATGAGGCTTGAAGCTATGCGTTACCTTTTTAGAACACATTTCACTTAGAATGCTCATCGTCCTCCTGACGATGTTCTGAAGCATTCGTCCATACAAGTTGCCCTGGGTCTGGACAAACCGAATCACCGTCTTCATCATCTTCACGGTCTTCATTCGTTATCGTTCAAACTGAATCGAAGTGGTTTTCAGATAATTAAACCCGATCCCGGTCTCTTCGAAACGATCAATGCATTGGCCAATATTGATAGTCGGTTATTTAACTATCAAATAATCATCCACAAGCAACCATTAAGTCTTAAATAATTTTCCTCAAATTATTTATCTCAAAATATCTACTTAAGATATTATCTTCATATTTCAACACCTTGAAATTAGATTCAATTTCCTTTACTTCTCGTGGAACCATTTAAGTCTTTGCCAATCACTTATAATATTTTCCTACCTCATTAGTTTCTCAAAACTTGGAAAATATTTCTTTATCTCCTATTTCTTTCTTCAAAAATCATTTACAATTTCATTTGTAAATTTTTCAAACTTATTTCGCATGAATCCTATAAATCTCAGGATTCCATAGTTAATTCCCGTTTATATTTCCAAAGCCATTTAGCTTATTAAAAATTTAGGTTTCACTCCTCCTCTCCTTGTGAATTTTATTTCACCTCGAAATTCACTTATCCTATACTTGGGATTTTATTCAAGTTCCCATAACCCTCAATAGAATCTTTCCTTAAAAATCTTATTCAAATTTAATACACTTGCTTTCCTTCTCAAGAGGATTTATAATTGGATTTTCAAAACGTTTAAAAATATATATGCAAGTAAAAATAATGGTTTATTTTCAAAATATGGTTTAAGGTAACTCTAAATATAAATATTAAAATCATTAATAAATTTACAAAGCTGATTTAGAAATCAAGAATTTATTATAATAAATACTAAGCATTAAAAATAACTATTCCGGAATATTCTATATCCAGATAATAGTTTATAAAAATTATATAGTATAGTAATTAAAAGTATTCCCTTTAAAATAAATTTATATTTTTAGAAAACCCAATATTCACCCATAAATTCCTCTTGATTCCTGTCTCAACGATCATATTCTCATTTCTCACTTTCGGAAATATTCTACTATTTCCTTTCAAACAAATTTTCATAACTCAATATAAGTCCTCACCATGACTTATCTCTTTACATATCCACTGATATTTCCCCATCTCATTTATAAACCCCGTTTATAAATTTATAAACTCCCATGAGTTTTCCATTTATTTATAAAAACAATTTTATTCAAAAATTCCATCTTTAATATTTTATTCCTCAAATAAATTCCATATTGTTCCTTAATAAAATCCCATTTCATTCCTTAATAAAATTCTCTTTTTATTTTTTAATAAAAATTTTCTTTACTTCAAATCCACTCATCGATTCCAATATTTCTTCGAGTCTATAATTTAAAATTTTCCCAAATCTCAACTTTAACAAATTTAAGTATAACCCAAGTAATAAATATACTTTTATTTTACTTAATTCTCAAATAGAAGTAAATCCAAATTCTCAATAAATCATTTTAACTTCCTTCAATTAAATTATTTATGGTATTTAAAAATACCAAATTTCAACTTCCATGTTATTTAACACTTAATAATTCAATTCACATACAAATCCATATCAATTCATCCATCCTGCCATATAACAACATATATATGATCAATAAATATTTTGAGGAATCCTGTTGGATCCCTCCAACCCATTTCCCTGCATCCATGGATGTTAGCACAATACCAATTCCACTTCGAGGTGGAATATCGCGGTATATGGGATTTATATAATATCATCCGCTATTATGCGGCGCATAGGGTCTCATCCGCTATATAATGCGGGAAATCAATCACTCCAATATATATTACTATATATATAATATCATCCAACAAATAATTATTTAATTCATCCAAGCACATCCAATGATTTAAATTTAATCATTTAAATTAAACAAGGCATCCATATGAGTGAGAAAATCTCACCTTTGCTTTTAAGTTGCAATCCGATCTGCCTCGACTTGGGTTTCCCGATTTAAGACCTTTCATAACAATTTATGATTTATTAACATTTAAGATAATCGGATAATTTATTTCCATTAAATAGATTAATCAACTAGTAATTTAATTTTAAACTAATAATTTAACTTAAACTAATTTTCCGTTAATAAATTAATTTTAGTAACTAAAAAAATTAAATAAGTTTACTAAATAAATTAATCACCTTAATAAATTATTCTTAACATAACCTAGTAAATTGTATTTTATTTTTCTTCATTTTCAAACTGCATATAAAAATAATCTATATAGGTTTTAAAAAATCTAATTTTCTATATAAACTTTCAAACATTTAAAATTCCTGTTTTTCTTTCAAATCTTACAAATATACATATATCTTTTACTGTTTATCCACATACATGTATATATAAATTTTCTGAGTACTAATATATATATATATACTAACTAAAAAAAATAAGGCTTATTTAAAATTAAACAGTAAGATTTTAAATGTGTAGGTATATATATATATATAGATTTATACTTATATTATTTTTTTCCTTTTTTGGCTTTCTGTTTAACATAGATATATAATATTAAATTTATATTGAAAAAGGAAAAGACTGAATATACCTCTCTGCCTAATCTCGAACTCAGGCTACTATCACGACCAAAATCTAAATCACCTCAATCAAGCTCGAACGCTCCAGTCCCCCGTCTCGCCCTACTCGAAAACTCCACTAACTTTGTCAATGACCTCATCCTTATCGTGCTGCCTCGATCTCTCTTTGCTTGCACCGCGTTTGATCAAGTCGACCCCCTCTTTTTTTTATTAAGCTGTGAAGATTTGAATATGAAGAGATGTCGATATGTAAAAAGGGGAAAAACACTCGGCTTCCTTTTTCAGATGAATCGATTGGGTTTTGAATGAATTTGAAATTGAAGTGGATTTGAATTCTTTTTTTTTTGAGTGCCGAGTTCGTTTTAATCTGAAGATGAGGTAATGTCGCGTTTCAAATTGAAGGGGAGAATGCTACCGACTTCCACGGATTTTGATTGGGATTTGAACTGAGGAGAAAGAAGGAAGCTACATGATTTAACAAAGTGAAAGAGATGAATGGTGGCGTATCTCAGAATGTTAGCTACCGTGATATTGAAATGAAAGGAAAAAGTTACGAAGTGAAATAATTTCGGTTGAAGGTGACCAGGATATAAATATATATCTTTAAATTAAATTCAAATCATCTCGAAAACGTAGCTAAAAATCTCGATCTCCTATCGGGGCATGCCACTAGGCGTTTATAATGTTATACCCCTATTCCGAACGCAATGGAAAAGGTTTCGAGTCCTAATTCGATCGTATGGAGAAGATAGCTTTTTGGACCCAGTTATTATATTGAAATCGAAATAAATTTCAGCGCGTTTATATACCGTTCTACCACATGATAACTCCAAACTCTACGAAATTGAGAATCCGATAATAATACAATATTACGGATCCAATGAAACTGGTTTCGTCGAATTCTGAAACTATGCCTCGGAAGGCTATTTTAAATGTCAATTTAAACGATATATTTTTAAAGTTGAACAGATCACTTCTAAATTCAATTTTAAAAGTTGCATTGTCTTCTGCATTATTAATATAAATTTCACAAGCCTTCAAATTATTCTTAACATGCTTAAAACCCAAGTTTAAATATTTTACTCAATTTCCACTTATTTAAATTCAAAAGTTGAATTATCCAATAAACCGTTATATACAAATTCTAGATCCATTTTATCAAATAAACCCAAAATTTCCATATTCAAAACCAGTTTATAATTCAATTTCAATATTTAAAACCATTTAAATATTCCAAATTGAATGTTGAAAAATCCGAGTCGTTACATTCCTCCCCCTTTTAAAAGAATTTCGTCCCCGAAATTACTAAGGTAGAAGAATGCCCAAACCCATTAACTTAATCAAACCCACTTAGTGAAAATCTCATATTCGCTTTTTCTAAACTTTAGTTCCAACTAAACAATTAGTTTCGACCAAAACAATTTGTCTTCAATCCCATTTCCAAAATCCTTTTATTTCAACTCCAATTTGAAATCGTTTCGTCGTTAGCAAAAATATTTTCCAAAAATTTTCTAACTCCCAAAATTTTCGAAAATTTTTGGCAGAGTCTCCTTTTTTCGGAGGAGCTTTTGCAATTTTACAAGAGATATAAATATATATAGATCGACCCACACGGTCGGAAAAACAAAAAAACAAAGCAATATTTCATATTTCCAAGCTTTTATTGCGTAGGCGTACCTCTATTTAGCATTTTTAAGCAAGCGGATTATTTATTTAGCAATTAGCGCAACCAAAATCCAGCCAAACGGCCCCTTGGTACCTGTACTTACTCAATTTAAACATGTAAGTACGAAATATGTGCAATTTATAACATTTCTCTTATTTAAACAACTACAACACATCAATTCTAAAAGCAATGCACACTAAACAATTTCCATAAGCAATTTATACGGTTTCAAAACTAATTCAATTGCTTTCACTTGCTTTTCTTACCATTGCATTAAATTCAAGTGATTTACAACACACTTACTTATCTTCAATTCATTTTTAAGTCCAAACAACTCATATTCACCTCAATTGATTCCAAAATCAATTTTATTGGCTTCTATTAATCCATGGAATTTTTATACAATCTCGTTTACGTCAAACGACAATTTATTTCTATGCAATTCGACGATATTCAGGTGAATAAATAATTACTTAAGCTTATATACATTTTAAATTGATTCCAACTCAATTTATATCTAATCTGTCCCATTTCTAATTTATTCACTTGCATTTCAATTCACTTACGCATTGGTTTCATTTAAAACCATTTCATTAAGCTTGACAACATTCCATGCTTATATTAATAATCATTTCCCAAATTAATTTAACCCAAGCTTTTATTTAATGGACTTTCATTCTTACTTGAAGCCAAGCTTCTAATTAATTTTAAACCTGAGTTAATTTACTTCAAGTTATTACAACTCCATAACTCAAGTTTATTTTCCTTGTAAACAATTTCCATTTTTAATTTGATTCTCATCCAATCAAATTCCATTTAATTCAAATAGCCCACCCTCTTAATCCATTTTAATTTCAATTCCATTCTCACCTCGTTAAAATAATATCCATGGCCATATTTAACTCATTTATACTCGAATTGGATTTTAATTGCAATTCAAATCATCTCTATTTTAATCCAATTCCATAACAACATTAATTCATGTTTAATTTACTTACAATTCCAAGTTGAATTTCTATTTATAACTCGGGTTTCATTTCCAAACCCCATCATTATCTCAAATTTCAACTTTTATTTATCCAATTTAGGTTCCATTTCCATATTCATTAAATAATTAATTATCCAATTAATTAACTTCCAATTTACAATTCAATATTTGATTTTTATCTTCAAAAATCACTTTATTACTTTACTTGAATTCCTATTTTATAATTCAAGATTGGATTTTTATTTTATTCACCAAAATATCAAACAATTCTATTTTGGTTTTTCTTTCACTCTTTTAATTTATAAGTCACACACTTATCTATATTCACACATCCATCCATTTACAATCAATCCCATTCACATTCTACTTTTAATTCGGGATTATATATTTTTACTTAGCCAAGTATATATTTTATTTCAATGCTTTTAACCTTTATGGGCTATTTTCAATTCATTCACCCCAATACAATTCTTATTCAACTTACTTTTAAAGTAAGAATTTATTTCCACTCAGTATTATCTATAATCCAACTGAATTTTATTTCAATTCAATTTTACTTAACTTAACTTCAGTTAAATCATACTATTCTCTTTAATCCACCCAATTCACTTGTATTTAAATTAAGTAAGGACTTATTTTCACTTAATATCATATATATCTCAATTCATTTCTTTTCGATTTCAACTTAATTCTTACTTTCCCATTCAATCGAAACCATTCACCATTTATAAGTTTATAACTTAGCTCCTGATGATCTCTAAGTTATTTAAATAAGGATTTCAGGATTTGTATCCACCCGGCTTTTGTTTTCAAATCATTTTGAAATCACTAATATCTTAAAATCACACTTTTCAAATTTTTATACCAATCCTGTTTTTTATTCCCAACAAATTTCCTTTGAAATTTCAAAAACAAAACTTGTTTTTCTGAACAAATCAATTTTGGCAGCAATCCGTCACTTAGAAACTCGAAAATGAATACTGCTGAAGTGGCCGTCATCCTCAGAATTATTTTCCAGCGACTGAAGTGAATTCATTGCTGCATCCCTTCCAAAAATCCATTTAAACCCATTTTCTTTCAGAAATTCCTCAAAAATAATAATATTATTCTCCTTTCAAAATACTTTGGAAAACACTTCCAAAATTTTCGGGATTTAAATTTCCAAATTTAATTTGAATCCAATTTTAACTATAATCCATTGGTATAATTTAAGTTCATACAAATTTTCATTTGACTATACAAGCCATTCTTTTTTTTATTTGATTAAAATCTTATCATCCAAACATTCTAATTATATAATTTCAGAAAATTATATCTTTTATATCAAAAATATATTTTTGGGTAAAATTATTTCACTCACTATTTTCGAAACAATATTGTGTCGAATTGTTCTATTCAAGTGTTTAGAAACCCCTTCGATCCAGTTGTACAGACTGTACCGATGAAGGTTCGTATGCCACTCAATAAATCAATCAACACAATATAAAACCATTTTTATTCACTAACAAATACGCGCTCATACCTATTAATACGCTCAAACTCATTTTAGAGTACTACGGACTCTATCTCTAATGAGTAATCCCCACCAGAGCCAAGGTTCTCGTTTAACCTTTCAGCTCTGATACCAAGTGTAAAGGCCCGCAAATCCTTTGAGCTGGAAATATTTCACAACAATTCATCTCAAAGTGGAACAAAAGTACGAGTCTTCGGGTTAAAGAAGAAAGAGGTAGAAGAAGAAGAAGAAAAACAACATCAGAATCTCACAATCGCAGTGGAACAAAATACAATATTTATCACAGCTTTAAATACAAAGAATTTGTACTGTCATATATACATACCATTATCAGAGTACATCAATCAATTATTACTGGAACAACTTAATACTTGTCCATACACATCGGAAATAATAGTGAAATACGGAAGTACGCTCTGTCATCCAGCTCGTCTCCTGAGCTCCACAGCATTTAACCTGATCCTGTATTACTCGGTCTGACCCGAGCATCATATAAACAACACCCGAGTCAGTCAGGAAAACCAGCATGAGAAAATCACACTCAAATGGATTATTTTATTTTCTTTGAAAATCCTTTGAAACAAAGGTATCTCGTAAGACCACGCCACGAATAAATATGCCGAGTTTTTACCTTACGATAACCAAAATATTTTTTTATCAAATTCGTCTTATATTATAATAGTGTCTATTGAAAGTAAAATAGAATCTAGCTGAAATGCTTGCATCTCACGTTTCAGCAATAGTTGGGCACAATCAAAACCGTACAGGCGCTTATTGGAGATTGGATTCCATACAATGGCAGGGCTACTGGGGTACTGCCCATCACAGTACCTGGCCTAGATCAGAGTACCGAGGATCACGCCCGACCCCCTGCAACACAAGACCGGAGCTACCCCTTACTGGATAGTCCGAGTAAGATCACCCCACGGTTAACGCGACCAACCGCCACACAGCCGAAATAAAAAGGGACATCTAGACAGGGATGACCTCACCCTAATGGGTGCTACCCACATAGCCTTGTTGCACCTCCCCTGTTTTAGCCATTCCCGGTTGATGAGGCTTGAAGCTATAAGTTACCTTTTTAGAACACATTTCACTTAGAATGCTCATCGTCCTCCTGACGATGTTCTGAAGCATTCGTCCATACAAGTTGCCCTGGGTCTGGACAAACCGAATCACCGTCTTCATCATCTTCACGGTCTTCATTCGTTATCGTTCAAACTGAATCGAAGTGGTTTTCGGATAATTAAACCCGATCCCGGTCTCTTCGAAACGATCAATGCATTGGCCAATATGGATAGTCGGTTATTTAACTATCAAATAATCATCCACAAGCAACCATTAAGTCTTAAATAATTTTCCTCAAATTATTTATCTCAAAATATCTACTTAAGATATTATCTTCATATTTCAACACCTTGAAATTAGATTCAATTTCCTTTACTTCTCGTGGAACCATTTAAGTCTTTGCCAATCACTTATAATATTTTCCTACCTCATTAGTTTCTCAAAACTTGGAAAATATTTCTTTATCTCCTATTTCTTTCTTCAAAAATCATTTACAATTTCATTTGTAAATTTTTCAAATTATTTCGCATGAATCCTATAAATCTCAGGATTCCATAGTTAATTCCGGTTTATATTTCCAAAGCCATTTAGCTTATTAAAAATTCAGGTTTCACTCCTGCTCTCCTTGTGAATTTTATTTCACCTCGAAATTCACTTATCCTATACTTGGGATTTTATTCAAGTTCCCATAACCCTCAATAGAATCTTTCCTTAAAAAGCTTATTCAAATTTAATACACTTGCTTTACTTCTCAAGAGGATTTATAATTGGATTTTCAAAACGTTTAAAAATATATATGCAAGTAAAAATAATGGTTTATTTTCAAAATATGGTTTAAGGTAACTCTAAATATAAATATTAAAATCATATCCAGTTATTAATAAATTTACAAAGCTGATTTAGAAATCTAGAATTTATTATAATAAATACTAAGCATTAAAAATAACTATTCCAGAATATTCTATATCCAGATAATAGTTTATAAAAATTATATAGTATAGTAATTTAAAAGTATTCCCTTTAAAATAAATTTATATTTTTAGAAAACAAAATATTCACCCATAAATTCCTCTTGATTCCTGTCTCAACGATCATATTCTCATTTCTCACTTTCGGAAATATTCTACTATTTCCTTTCAAACAAATTTTTATAACTCAATATAAGTCCTCACCATGACTTATCTCTTTACATATCCACTGATATTTCCCCATCTCATTTATAAACCCCGTTTATAAATTTATAAACTCCCATGAGTTTTCCATTTATTTATAAAAACAATTTTATTCAAAAATTCCATCTTTAATATTTTATTCCTCAAATAAATTCCATATTGTTCCTTAATAAAATCCCATTTCATTCCTTAATAAAATTCTCTTTTTATTTCTTATAAAAATTTTCTTTACTTCAAATCCACTCATCGATTCCAATATTTCTTCGAGTCTATAATTTAAAATTTTCCCAAATCTCAACTTTAACAAATTTAAGTATAACCCAAGTAATAAATATACTTTTATTTTACTTAATTCTCAAATAGAAGTAAATCCAAATTCTCAATAAATCATTTTAACTTCCTTCAATTAAATTATTTATGGTATTTAAAAATACCAAATTTCAACTTCCATGTTATTTAACACTTAATAATTCAATTCACATACAAATCCATATCAATTCATCCATCCTGCCATATAACAACATATATATGATCAATAAATATTTTAAGGAATCATGTTGGATCCCTCCAACCCATTTCCCTGCATCCACGGATGTTAGCACAATACCAATTCCACTTCGAGGTGGAATATCGCGGTATATGGGATTTATATAATATCATCCGCTATTATGCGGCGCATAGGGTCTCATCCGCTATATAATGCGGGAAATCAATCACTCCAATATATATTACTATATATATAATATCATCCAACAAATAATTATTTAATTCATCCAAGCACATCCAATGATTTAAATTTAATCATTTAAATTAAACAAGGCATCCATATGAGTGAGAAAATCTCACCTTTGCTTTTAAGTTGCAATCCGATCTGTCTCGACTTGGGTTTCCCGATTTAATACCTTTTATGACAATTTATGATTTATTAACATTTAAGATAATCGGATAATTTATTTCCATTAAATAGATTTAATCAACTAGTAATTTAATTTTAAACTAATAATTTAACTTAAACTAATTTTCCGTTAATAAATTAATTTTAGTAACTAAAAAAATTAAATAAGTTTACTAAATAAATTAATCACCTTAATAAATTATTCTTAACATAACCCAGTAAATTGTATTTTATTTTTCTTCATTTTCAAACTGCATATAAAAATAATCTATATAGGTTTTAAAAAATCTAATTTTCTATATAAACTTTCAAACATTTAAAATTCCTGTTTTTCTTTCAAATCTTACAAATATACATATATCTTTTATTGTTTATCCACATACATGTATATATAAATTTTCTGAGTACATATATATATATATACTAACTAAATAAATAAGGCTTATTTAAAATTAAACAGTAAGATTTTAAATGTGTAGGTATATATATATAGATTTATACTTATATCATTTTTTTCCTTTTTCTGCTTTCTGTTTAACATAGATATATAATATTAAATTTATATTGAAAAAGGAAAAGACTGAATATACCTCTCTGCCTAATCTCGAACTCAGGCTACTATCACGACCAAAATCTAAATCACCTCAATCAATGTAACGACCCAGAATTTTTGATAATTAAAATTCGAGTATTTAATTGATTTCAAATATTAATAAGTAGAATTAATAAGTCGGATAATTTAAAATTCGCATATTGAGTTTAATTGGATAATTAAATCAATAATTTAATAGTGAAATTCCAGAATTTATTGAAATCTGGATTGAAAGTGATTGAAAATGATTTGTAAAATCTTATTTAATCATACTGGAGTTATAGAGATGTTACAGGACTTTTAAAACTGAATTTAAAGTTAATCTGTGAAAATCGAATATTTTAATATTTAATTATCGACGGTAAAAATAGTCAATTTTGGAACAGTCTCAGAATTGAACGAGACCAGTTTCATTGGATCCGTAATAGTTAGTTATTATCGGATTTCAATTTTCGTATCCATCGGAGTTGTCGTTTGACCGTGGCAGCTCGAAACGCATCGATATCGTTTTAATTTTAAATCGTCAAGTTAAAATAGTCATTTTTCGAACAGTGTCGGATTTCGACGAAACCAGTTTCATCGGATCCGTAATGTGATATTATTGCAGGATTTCAAATTTTGTAATTTTTGGATGTATCGTTTGTCCGGGGCAAACCAAAACGCCTCGAAATCGATTTAAATCGGTTTAATTTAAATTGATCGTTTTTCTCCGTATCTCGCACAGATGTTCGAATTAGCTTACGAAACCTGTTCCATTGCGTTCGGAACGTGGGTTAAACCCTAGAAACGTCAGCCGGCACGCTCGAATCGGAGTTCGAAAAAATTCGATGAATAGTAAATTAGGCAATTTTCTATAAAAGCACCTATTTTCTTTCATTTTGCAAAAGAGAAAACTAGGGTTTCAGCTTAAACCCTGGCCGCCTCTAATTCGTTCGAAGGCCAGAAATGATCGAACTTCTTCCATCAATTACTCCAAATCCACACATTTTTAGCAAAAATTATCAACTAATAAATTGTAGAGGACATTGCGATCTTGTTATCCAACGGTTATGATCGCGTTTGGGTCAGTGGATCAACGGCAATCATCATTTGAAGGCCAGTCGTTCGTCCTCGAGATGCACGCCATAGGGGCGACCGGAATTCGAGGCACTTGGCGCGGTGGTAGATGGAGGCGAGGGCTTTTGAACGGTGTCGATATGATGGAGTTTCGTCGATCTGGGGGGGTGCGGTTTTAAACCCTAGGCCGAAGGTGATGGGTTTGTTTCTCGCGTTAGAACCTGGGAGTAGCGAATAGAAGAAGGAGGGAAGAGGATGGATGCACGGTCACGATCTGGTAGTTTGAAATGCACGGCTGAGATGAAGAAGGTTGAAAATATTTTAAAAAAAGTTGTAAAATTTAATTTTATTTTAATTCGTATAAACTTCTAAACCCCATAACTTTGTCATACGAGGTTGAAAAATTACGAAACAAGTTGCGTTGTCTTCGTTTCGACGAGCACTACGCGATGCAACTGATTTGGAAGCGATTGGAGTCAGTGAAAATTTTGGATGAGATTAAACGTCTGTTTAATTTATTCGAAATAAAACGCTGGAATCAGAATTAAAATCACGGTGAGATCTTCTCACTCAAATTTGAATGTGGAATTATTTACAGTTATTGATTGATGATTGTCTGTTTGGATTGTTGATATTAGATATTATAGGATATATCTATATATATAGGAGTATATACATATTGGCATATGTATATATTGGATTGATGATTTCCCGCCTCGTATAGCGGATGAGACCCTATTGCGCCGTTAGTAAGCGGATTTATAAAAACCTATATACCGCGATAATTCCGTACTGGAGCGGAATTGGTATTGTGCTAACATCTGTGGATGCAGGGAAACAGGTTGGAGGGATCCAACTGGATTCCTCACCGTATTGATTATTTACAGATATTGATGTATATTCTGTTATCATATCGATATATGATATTGACTGTTGTGATGGACTAATTGATGCTGTTGCATCATCGGATCCAGTTTGGAAATGTAAAAATAACGACTTTTAATTTAAAAGGATTTTTAAAGTGATTTTGAAAATATACGTTTTATGGAATTTTTGAATCGATTTATAACGTAAAATTTTAAAGTTATAAAAGTTATAATTTTTAGTGAAATATAACCGATGTGTCGTTTTTGAAAATAAAAGTCGATTTATTTATAAAATGGTTTAAGTTGGGATTTTTGAATAACTATAAACGATTTGTATAAAAAGATTTATAAAATTGATATTTTATAAATCGAAATATCGGACTTATAAAACGAATTTTTATAAGTGTTAAAAAGAAGTATAAAAAGGATTTCATAAGTGAATGAAATAAATAGATTTATAACGTGAAGTTATAAAGTGAATAGATGTTGTAGAATAAACGATTTATAAGTAATTTACTTATAAATTTGACTTTTGCACTTAGATGGGATATAAATAGAAATTGCAAAATGAAATGATTTTGTAAGTTGAAATCGTTATAAAGTACAAATGTGATTTATAAATGTTGTTTTATAAATCCGAAATCACTTATTCTTATAAGTGAATTTTTGAAGTTAATAAAATGAGATTTATAAACCGGAGTTGTTATAGAAAATAGAAAATGGAATTTATAAACGTTGTTTTATAAATTCGGAAACCAATCGATTGAATTTGATAAATTAAATATAGAAGATTATCAAAGGAGATATATTCGCGATTTTGGATAGCGAATTATTATCGAAATAAAACGTGTAGAAAATAGTGAAATGTAAATAATAAAGTATATTCACGATTTTGGATAGTGAATATATTGTTAAGTAAAATGAACTTGTTTTGGGAAAGCGATATTACAGAAATGAAGTTAATTGTTTAAAAGATGTTTTAAAACGTGATAAGTATCGAATACATAGATTTCAACATTTATTGTTGAAATAGACGTTTTCGAGAAATAAGGAAATGGTGGACTATAACACTGTTGTTATAGTAAATGATTTCCGAAAGGAAATATTTTTATGTAGTATTGGGATTTATATATCTATTTTAATTTCGAATCCCTATACTAGTGATTTTGAGTCGTCGTAACGATGTTTTACGCAACATTCGTTTTGACTCAAATAAATGTGATTTAAGAATGATTTCCTTAAAGAATGAATATATACTTAATATTGATTTAAGTATATCGAATATTTTCTAAGTGTTGAAAATAAATAGTTTTGTGAATTACTTATTATTAAATAAGTATGGAAATGCTTTTCCAATATGAAATGAACTGTTTTGAGATTTTATCTTCAAAGATAAAATGAAAGGTGGAAATTGATTTGAATTTGTTTTCAAACGGTTAAGTGTGGAAATTTTATATCTTGTAAAGATATTTTTGAAGATAAAATAATTTGGGAAAATTATTTGGAATTTGATGATGTTGCGCATCTTTATTGATAGTTAAATAACCGACTATCAATAATTACCCTTAGATAGGTATTTGTTGTGAATTGGATGAATTTGAATGCCACACTTATTTTTGAATAAACGCTCACTATTCGGGTTAACCGGGAAAGGACCATGGGGTCGTATAACCCATTCCGAATATGTGATACGTCGTTATGAATCGCATTTGAAGACCGGTGTTGAAGACCGGATATTTTTGAAAACGGAAGGATTACCGTCGAGTTACTCTACATCGACTGATCTTCGATTTAGAGGTTTTTATCACCCTTAGTGACGGGAAGTCCGGACGTGATTAGAAAATTATCCGGAAATGCAAGGGCTTCGTGAGAAGTGCCTTCGGTTCTGTTCGATCCCGGAACAGACTTGTATGGATTGTGTGTCTGACGTTACAATTTGAGATATAAAGCTGATTTCTTTCAAATACATTTCTGTTGGTGGCGGAGAATTTATTCTCTTAGCTTAACACCCTTCTCTGAGACGTACGAGCTCAGAGGTTATGTAGTTGAAATTTATCAGCGATATATCCCAATTTGGTAACGTGGCATACTGAGTGTTGCTGTGAAATGATCGGTGTTTGATCATTTGTGATATGATCATTTGTTTGATCTTATATCTTTGTGATCATAGGTTGATCATTTTTGTTTGACCCGAAGCAGGGCTTTTTGAGAAAGCGTAGCTTTGTGGACGAGACTTCGTCGAGCCTCACACCCCGGAAATGGTCGAAACAGGACGAATGCAGCAAGGTTCTAGGGAGTAGCGCCCCTTAGTGTATGTCATTCCTTCTGGATAAAGGTGGTATCATGGCATGGAGCCCAGATACTTAACCTCTGTGGTTACTGCATTATTATTATCTATGTGGTTTGTTGCGAATCGGGGATCCTCGGGAAGATCGGTGACGATCGGGGGATGGCATACGCGTGTCAGTAGTTACCTATTTTTGCAGAGGTAACCCGGCCTTGTGTTGGCAGAGATCCGGTTAGGTTCTCGGGTCGTCTATTCCAGGGACGTACCCATCGTGGATAGGAAGTTCCTTAGCCTGACCATTTGTTGGAAATCCAAACTCCAATACGTGACTTGTACGGTATTAGTTGTAGAACCTGCCATTTACGTACGGTGGTCACCACTGTTTAGATGGTAGCTATAGTAGGCATACGATACTGGTCGTATGTTGGCTAAGATTAATATTATACTTTCGAAATGATTTCTACACTATGCACTAATAATAATATCAAAAAGAATTTGATTTTTCGTAGTAAGCATCTTTGACTATCATAAGAAGAAATCTCCTCCAATTCTGCGTTTGCATTGTGTGTGTGGTGGGAGGTCTTATGGTAGTTTCATTTTCCAAAAGCATTTCGAATTGACTTTAAAAATTATTTTGTCGTTATAAAGAATAACTGTTTTACGATCTGACACCAGTCACCATGACTGACTCGGAGTTTATTGTTCCCTTCTAAACTCTGGGTGCCCACCAATTTCCACACGGGCAGCCTAGAGTTATGTTATCAGGATATTCTGGATATTCTGGAGCTTTGGAAGCAAGCTGGATGGCGAGACGTAGTATTTGTATCTGATAGTATTTATTCCGCTGTGTATTCTGTATGAGGACAAGTTATATAACTGTCCATTGATGTGATGTATTGTATTGAGTTGTATATTGACTCTGATTGATGTATGTATAAAATGATATAGTTCTTTGTTTTTAAAAGATATTCATTTATCTATTATATATTGTTCCGCTGCGATATGTGAGATTCTGATATTGTTTTCTGTTCTGATGTGTTCTGTTGTTCTTCTTTCTTTTTCTTCTATCTTCTTCTTCTTCTACTTTTTTTCTTTCTTAAAACCATAACTTTTCGGGTTTCCGGCATTCGATTTCTCGGCAGTCGATAAAGTGAGTATCGATGTTGAATTTTCGAAAGTCGAAAATTTTCGGGACGTTACAAGTGGTATCAGAGCATATGGTTAAGCGACAACCCTGCTCTGTTGGGTGTTACTCATTAGAGATAGAGTCAGCAGTACTCTAGGATGAGTTTGAGTGTAATAATAGATACGAGTGCGTATTTGTTAGTGAATATAAAATTGTTTTATATTGTGATGATTGGTTTGTTGAGTGGTATATGGATTCTGGTCGGTATTGTCCGTACAACTCTATCGATAGGGATCTCTAAACACTTGAATAGAACAATTCGGCACAGTATTGTTTTAAGTAGGGTAAATGAGATAATTTTGCCCAAAACTATTTTTGTATAGAAAAGAAATGTTTTTCTATAAAGTACTATAGTATATGGTTGCATGGATGTTAGGAAATAATAATAGTAAATTGTTATCATTGAAATTGAATAAGAAATTGAAATCGTAACTCCAAAGTTAAGAGATGAATTCACATATAAATGGAATTTGAGAATGTAAATTATAAATGTGATTTATAATTTAAAACGGAATTCCAGAGAAGTATTTGGAAATGTTTTGAAAAGGATTTGAAAATTTTGGAGATTTGGAAAGTTTAAATCATTTTTGGAGTTGAAAATGAATTTCAAAGGTTTGAAAAGTATTTTAGAAAGATAAAGCTCTAAACTCTTTTCGGTCGCTGGAAAATAACTTCGATGATGACCGCGGCATCGTTGGTGTTCATTTTCGGGTTTCCAAAAGAGGAATTGCTACCAAATTGTTTTAAATGGAAGTTGTTTGAAAGATTGGGTTTTGTTTGGAAATTCAAAGGATAAATTTGAATTGTTTTCAAAATGGCTTTGAAATGTTGGTTAACTCTGGAAGGCTATATAAAGATATTTATGGGAATAATGAATAAGTGATAACTTATACAGATTAAATTTTGATAGAGTAAATTTAACTTAAAGGATGAAGTTAAGTTAAAATAAGTATAAGTGAATCAACTTAATGAAAGTAAATTGAATGTTGAGAAAATTCATTTCGAATTTGTAGAGTAAAGTATTGAAATAAAATTAGTAATGGAAACTAATTAAAGAAATGACAAATTAATATGGTTTGAGATGAATTAAAATTCGTATGAAATTGAAATCCAGTTTAATATGAGTGATTATAAACCAAAATAGTGAATTGAAAATAAATTTTGGGAATGAACGAAAGAATAAAACTGGAATTGAAACTGAATGTTGAAAACAAATTTGAATAAAGTGAATTACAATTTGTGATAAATTAGTAAATGAAACTAATTTAAAATGATGCAGTTGTGAATGAAAGATAATTGATAAAATTCAATATTCAAAAGTTAAATAGAATTCAAATCAAATTGGAATTGTGAATTGAATTCAAATGGAATTGAAATGAAAACTTGAATGGATATGAATATGTAACTTCAATAGTGAAGTAAAAATATATAAGCAGTTATATTGAAAATTTTGTAATTGAATGTACGAAATGGTTTGAATATATGCAACTAGATATTATGGCTAGTAGGATATACAGGTGTTATAAAGGAATTGGAATTTTAATTTCGAAGATAAATTTGAATGGCTCGACAAAAGGTAAGTATTTGAATTCGAATATGAGATTTGATGATTTCTCTCTAGCCGCTTGGCTTTTTCTTTTTCTTTTTGAAATCTGAGAGTCCGTAGGGACGTTTTGTAGTCGTACCGTATTAGCCGCGCAAAGGAGACGCTGGCGAAATTTTCTGAAAATTCGAGTGTTAGAAAATTTTTGAGAAATTTTGAAAGTTTAAAATTTGAATTTAA
Organism: Allium fistulosum; assembly: GCA_030737815.1. Taxonomy (NCBI): domain Eukaryota; kingdom Viridiplantae; phylum Streptophyta; class Magnoliopsida; order Asparagales; family Amaryllidaceae; genus Allium; species Allium fistulosum. The sequence goes on along the minus strand of CM060902.1, from coordinate 268,681,851 downwards.
ACTCGAATTTGAATTTGGAAGTAAAACAATGTTGTTTAAAACTTATAATTGAAGTTAGAAAGCTAGTTGAATGATAACGAATCTTTATTAGAAAGATTTGTTTTGAAAATTTGAGAAAATTATTTAAATTGTGAAAAATAGTAGACGAGCTAAGGACCTTTCTTCCTGACTTGTAATTTCGAGGACGAAATTCTTTTAAGGGGGGAAGTTTGTAACGACCCAGAATTTTTGATAATTAAAATTCGAGTATTTAATTGATTTCAAATATTAATAAGTAGAATTAATAAGTCGGATAATTTAAAATTCGCATATTGAGTTTAATTGGATAATTAAATCAATAATTTAATAGTGAAATTCCAGAATTTATTGAAATCTGGATTGAAAGTGATTGAAAATGATTTGTAAAATCTTATTTAATCATACTGGAGTTATAGAGATGTTACAGGACTTTTAAAACTGAATTTAAAGTTAATCTGTGAAAATCGAATATTTTAATATTTAATTATCGACGGTAAAAATAGTCAATTTTGGAACAGTCTCAGAATTGAACGAGACCAGTTTCATTGGATCCGTAATAGTTAGTTATTATCGGATTTCAATTTTCGTATCCATCGGAGTTGTCGTTTGACCGTGGCAGCTCGAAACGCATCGATATCGTTTTAATTTTAAATCGTCAAGTTAAAATAGTCATTTTTCGAACAGTGTCGGATTTCGACGAAACCAGTTTCATCGGATCCGTAATGTGATATTATTGCAGGATTTCAAATTTTGTAATTTTTGGATGTATCGTTTGTCCGGGGCAAACCAAAACGCCTCGAAATCGATTTAAATCGGTTTAATTTAAATTGATCGTTTTTCTCCGTATCTCGCACAGATGTTCGAATTAGCTTACGAAACCTGTTCCATTGCGTTCGGAACGTGGGTTAAACCCTAGAAACGTCAGCCGGCACGCTCGAATCGGAGTTCGAAAAAATTCGATGAATAGTAAATTAGGCAATTTTCTATAAAAGCACCTATTTTCTTTCATTTTGCAAAAGAGAAAACTAGGGTTTCAGCTTAAACCCTGGCCGCCTCTAATTCGTTCGAAGGCCAGAAATGATCGAACTTCTTCCATCAATTACTCCAAATCCACACATTTTTAGCAAAAATTATCAACTAATAAATTGTAGAGGACATTGCGATCTTGTTATCCAACGGTTATGATCGCGTTTGGGTCAGTGGATCAACGGCAATCATCATTTGAAGGCCAGTCGTTCGTCCTCGAGATGCACGCCATAGGGGCGACCGGAATTCGAGGCACTTGGCGCGGTGGTAGATGGAGGCGAGGGCTTTTGAACGGTGTCGATATGATGGAGTTTCGTCGATCTGGGGGGGTGCGGTTTTAAACCCTAGGCCGAAGGTGATGGGTTTGTTTCTCGCGTTAGAACCTGGGAGTAGCGAATAGAAGAAGGAGGGAAGAGGATGGATGCACGGTCACGATCTGGTAGTTTGAAATGCACGGCTGAGATGAAGAAGGTTGAAAATATTTTAAAAAAAGTTGTAAAATTTAATTTTATTTTAATTCGTATAAACTTCTAAACCCCATAACTTTGTCATACGAGGTTGAAAAATTACGAAACAAGTTGCGTTGTCTTCGTTTCGACGAGCACTACGCGATGCAACTGATTTGGAAGCGATTGGAGTCAGTGAAAATTTTGGATGAGATTAAACGTCTGTTTAATTTATTCGAAATAAAACGCTGGAATCAGAATTAAAATCACGGTGAGATCTTCTCACTCAAATTTGAATGTGGAATTATTTACAGTTATTGATTGATGATTGTCTGTTTGGATTGTTGATATTAGATATTATAGGATATATCTATATATATAGCAGTATATACATATTGGCATATGTATATATTGGATTGATGATTTCCCGCCTCGTATAGCGGATGAGACCCTATTGCGCCGTTAGTAAGCGGATTTATAAAAACCTATATACCGCGATAATTCCGTACTGGAGCGGAATTGGTATTGTGCTAACATCTGTGGATGCAGGGAAACAGGTTGGAGGGATCCAACTGGATTCCTCACCGTATTGATTATTTACAGATATTGATGTATATTCTGTTATCATATCGATATATGATATTGACTGTTGTGATGGACTAATTGATGTTGTTGCATCATCGGATCCAGTTTGGAAATGTAAAAATAACGACTTTTAATTTAAAAGGATTTTTAAAGTGATTTTGAAAATATACGTTTTATGGAATTTTTGAATCGATTTATAACGTAAAATTTTAAAGTTATAAAAGTTATAATTTTTAGTGAAATATAACCGATGTGTCGTTTTTGAAAATAAAAGTCGATTTATTTATAAAATGGTTTAAGTTGGGATTTTTGAATAACTATAAACGATTTGTATAAAAAGATTTATAAAATTGATATTTTATAAATCGAAATATCGGACTTATAAAACGAATTTTTATAAGTGTTAAAAAGAAGTATAAAAAGGATTTCATAAGTGAATGAAATAAATAGATTTATAACGTGAAGTTATAAAGTGAATAGATGTTGTAGAATAAACGATTTATAAGTAATTTACTTATAAATTTGACTTTTGCACTTAGATGGGATATAAATAGAAATTGCAAAATGAAATGATTTTGTAAGTTGAAATCGTTATAAAGTACAAATGTGATTTATAAACGTTGTTTTATAAATCCGAAATCACTTATTCTTATAAGTGAATTTTTGAAGTTAATAAAATGAGATTTATAAACCGGAGTTGTTATAGAAAATAGAAAATGGAATTTATAAACGTTGTTTTATAAATTCGGAAACCAATCGATTGAATTTGATAAATTAAATATAGAAGATTATCAAAGGAGATATATTCGCGATTTTGGATAGCGAATTATTATCGAAATAAAACGTGTAGAAAATAGTGAAATGTAAATAGTAAAGTATATTCACGATTTTGGATAGTGAATATATTGTTAAGTAAAATGAACTTGTTTTGGGAAAGCGATATTACAGAAATGAAGTTAATTGTTTAAAAGATGTTTTAAAACGTGATAAGTATCGAATACATAGATTTCAACATTTATTGTTGAAATAGACGTTTTCGAGAAATAAGGAAATGGTGGACTATAACACTGTTGTTATAGTAAATGATTTCCGAAAGGAAATATTTTTATGTAGTATTGGGATTTATATATCTATTTTAATTTCGAATCCCTATACTAGTGATTTTGAGTCGTCGTAACGATGTTTTACGCAACATTCGTTTTGACTCAAATAAATGTGATTTAAGAATGATTTCCTTAAAGAATGAATATATACTTAATATTGATTTAAGTATATCGAATATTTTCTAAGTGTTGAAAATAAATAGTTTTGTGAATTACTTATTATTAAATAAGTATGGAAATGCTTTTCCAATATGAAATGAACTGTTTTGAGATTTTATCTTCAAAGATAAAATGAAAGGTGGAAATTGATTTGAATTTGTTTTCAAACGGTTAAGTGTGGAAATTTTATATCTTGTAAAGATATTTTTGAAGATAAAATAATTTGGGAAAATTATTTGGAATTTGATGATGTTGCGCATCTTTATTGATAGTTAAATAACCGACTATCAATAATTACCCTTAGATAGGTATTTGTTGTGAATTGGATGAATTTGAATGCCACACTTATTTTTGAATAAACGCTCACTATTCGGGTTAACCGGGAAAGGACCATGGGGTCGTATAACCCATTCCGAATATGTGATACGTCGTTATGAATCGCATTTGAAGACCGGTGTTGAAGACCGGATATTTTTGAAAACGGAAGGATTACCGTCGAGTTACTCTACATCGACTGATCTTCGATTTAGAGGTTTTTATCACCCTTAGTGACGGGAAGTCCGGACGTGATTAGAAAATTATCCGGAAATGCAAGGGCTTCGTGAGAAGTGCCTTCGGTTCTGTTCGATCCCGGAACAGACTTGTATGGATTGTGTGTCTGACGTTACAATTTGAGATATAAAGCTGATTTCTTTCAAATACATTTCTGTTGGTGGCGGAGAATTTATTCTCTTAGCTTAACACCCTTCTCTGAGACGTACGAGCTCAGAGGTTATGTAGTTGAAATTTATCAGCGATATATCCCAATTTGGTAACGTGGCATACTGAGTGTTGCTGTGAAATGATCGGTGTTTGATCATTTGTGATATGATCATTTGTTTGATCTTATATCTTTGTGATCATAGGTTGATCATTTTTGTTTGACCCGAAGCAGGGCTTTTTGAGAAAGCGTAGCTTTGTGGACGAGACTTCGTCGAGCCTCACACCCCGGAAATGGTCGAAACAGGACGAATGCAGCAAGGTTCTAGGGAGTAGCGCCCCTTAGTGTATGTCATTCCTTCTGGATAAAGGTGGTATCATGGTATGGAGCCCAGATACTTAACCTCTGTGGTTGCTGCATTATTATTATCTATGTGGTTTGTTGCGAATCGGGGATCCTCGGGAAGATCGGTGACGATCGGGGGATGGCATACGCGTGTCAGTAGTTACCTATTTTTGCAGAGGTAACCCGGCCTTGTGTTGGCAGAGATCCGGTTAGGTTCTCGGGTCGTCTATTCCAGGGACGTACCCATCGTGGATAGGAAGTTCCTTAGCCTGACCATTTGTTGGAAATCCAAACTCCAATACGTGACTTGTACGGTATTAGTTGTAGAACCTGCCATTTACGTACGGTGGTCACCACTGTTTAGATGGTAGCTATAGTAGGCATACGATACTGGTCGTATGTTGGCTAAGATTAATATTATACTTTCGAAATGATTTCTACACTATGCACTAATAATAATATCAAAAAGAATTTGATTTTTCGTAGTAAGCATCTTTGACTATCATAAGAAGAAATCTCCTCCAATTCTGCGTTTGCATTGTGTGTGTGGTGGGAGGTCTTATGGTAGTTTCATTTTCCAAAAGCATTTCGAATTGACTTTAAAAATTATTTTGTCGTTATAAAGAATAACTGTTTTACGATCTGACACCAGTCACCATGACTGACTCGGAGTTTATTGTTCCCTTCTAAACTCTGGGTGCCCACCAATTTCCACACGGGCAGCCTAGAGTTATGTTATCAGGATATTCTGGATATTCTGGAGCTTTGGAAGCAAGCTGGATGGCGAGACGTAGTATTTGTATCTGATAGTATTTATTCCGCTGTGTATTCTGTATGAGGACAAGTTATATAACTGTCCATTGATGTGATGTATTGTATTGAGTTGTATATTGACTCTGATTGATGTATGTATAAAATGATATAGTTCTTTGTTTTTAAAAGATATTCATTTATCTATTATATATTGTTCCGCTGCGATATGTGAGATTCTGATATTGTTTTCTGTTCTGATGTGTTCTGTTGTTCTTCTTTCTTTTTCTTCTATCTTCTTCTTCTTCTACTTTTTTTCTTTCTTAAAACCATAACTTTTCGGGTTTCCGGCATTCGATTTCTCGGCAGTCGATAAAGTGAGTATCGATGTTGAATTTTCGAAAGTCGAAAATTTTCGGGACGTTACAATCAAGCTCGAACGCTCCAGTCCCCCGTCTCGCCCTACTCGAAAACTCCACTAACTTTGTCAATGACCTCATCCTTATCGTGATGCCTCGATCCCTCTTTGCTTGCACCGAGTTTGATCAAGTCGACCCCCTCTTTTTTTATTAAGCTGTGAAGATTTGAATACGAAGAGATGTCGATATGTAAAAAGGGGAAAAACACTCGGCTTCCTTTTTCAGATGAATCGATTGGTTTTTGAATGAATTTGAAATTGAAGTGGATTTGAATTCTTTTTTTTTAGTGCCGAGTTCGTTTTAATCTGAAGATGAGGTAATGTCGCGTTTCAAATTGAAGGGGAGAATGCTACCGACTTCCACAGATTTTGATTGGGATTTGAACTGAGGAGAAAGAAGGAAGCTACGTGATTTAACGAAGTGAAAGAGATGAATGGTGGCGTATCTCAGAAGGTTAGCTACAGTGATATTGAAATGAAAGGAAAAAGTTACGAAGTGAAATAATTTCGGCTGAAGGTGACCAGGATATAAATATATATCTTCAAATTAAATTCAAATCGTCTTGAAAACGTAGCTAAAAATCTCGATCTCCTATTGGGGCATGCCGCTAGGCGTTTATAATGTTATACCCCTATTCCGAACGCAATGGAAAAGGTTTTGAGTCCTAATTCGATCGTATGGAGAAGATAGCTTTTTGGCCCCAGTTATTATATTTAAATCGAAATAAATTTCAGCGCATTTATATACCATACTGCCACACGATAACTCCAAACTCTACGAAATTGGGAATCCGATAATAATACAATATTACGGATCTAATGAAACTGGTTTTGCGAATTTCGAGACTGTGCCTCGGAAGGCTATTTTAAATGTCAATTTAAACGATATATTTTTAAAACTGAACAGATCACTTCTAAATTCAATTTTAAAAGTTGCATTGTCTTCTGCATTATTAATATAAATTTAACAAGCCTTCAAATTATTCTTAACAGGCTTAAAACCCAAGTTTAAATATTTTACCCAATTTCCACTTATTTAAATTCAAAAGTTGAATTATCCAATAAACCGTTATATACAAATTCTAGATCCATTTTATCAAATAAACCCAAATTTTCCATATTCAAAACTAGTTTATAATTCAATTTCAATATTTAAAACCATTTAAATATTCCAAATTGAATGTTGAAAAATCCGGGTCGTTACAGCAGTTGAGGGTAAGGTACACTTAGTAGTTTATTTATAACCTTTGTACGGTGAAAAGTTTATAAACCTAGACAAACCATTGTTTTTGTTTGCTATGGATGTGTGATGGATTCTTTTGTTGCATATAATGGTTGTACTGCTTATGGTCGCATATGATTATTATATATTTTGCGTTGCTTGTACAATTGATTGAAACAACTAATATATTGTTCTTTTTACATAATTTTAACTCTTTTGGATTATGTAAGTAAGATACAGGTTTATTGAAGCAACAACAGTTGCTTTTGGTTTCATAAATAGAGTTCTGTTTACCCGACAAATAGGTATGTTTTCGGATTACAGTTTTTGTAGTGGTATTTTATCATTTCCCTTGGTTTGGGATGCTTTTTAATTAATATATGATATATATATATATATATGTAAGTATTAATATTGTTATTTTTTCGGACCTATCCGTGCAAAGGAGATGCTGCCGAAATTTTTCGTAAATTTAGGACTTAGAAATTTTTTGTGAAAGTGAAATTATTTTCAAAATTTTAATAGACTTAAATATGAAAATTAATTGTTTATAAATTGACTATTTAAAATAAATTATATCAAATTTCTTGATTCTTTCTTGTTCCTTTTTGGGGATGAAAATTTTTGAGTGGGGGGAGATTGTAACAACCCTTATTTTTGACAATTAAAAATATTCATTTAAATAAAACTTTGGAATTTAATATTGTGAGAATTAAAATTTATGATTTATTAATGGAAAAAAATTATTAGTTTATAATTTAATAATATTGATTGAATGTAATTGACATCTGTTTTAATGTAATTCCAATCAATTATAATTGCAAAGGTTAATAAGGAATAAATTAAACGATGTACTAAAAATAGAAATCATATGTTATTTAATTGAAATTAGTTAATACAGAATATGAAATAAGTTTTTGGTAAGTAATTTATAACCCTTGATCGTAAACAATAAGTTAATATATATGAATTATTAATGTATAAAAATTGTTTTAATTATCATCTTATTATTTGATCCGTTTGAAATTGAATTGGAAATCAATGAAATTTAATGTAATTAAATATTCCAATTGATATGAGCAAAGATGTTAATTATAGAGCGATGAGTGTAATAAAATGGAAACTTATGTTTAATTAACATATAAGGTATTTGTTGATTTAATAATAAGAATTTAAATAAAAATAAAAGAAAATATTTGGAATTTAAAATATAATAATCTGAGATATTATTACTATTGTAATTTAATGTTGAAATTAATGTAATATTTAAATATTGGATTTAACATGGAAAATTGTGTTTTAAAAGATTATCAATTCGTGTTTAATCAAGAATGATGATAGAAAATTTTTAACTTAGAATTTAAAAGTGATTAAATTGATTTTTAAAATAGGTTGTTTTAATTAAGTGGAAATTAGCCACAAGGGCCTCTTTAGCAAGTGGAATTAGTTTCTAGGACACACAACTGAAATAATTACTTTCAAGGACAAAACGTAAAATAATTAGTTTCTAAGGCCTAAAAACCTATGAAATTATGTCTTTGAAAGTAATTGGACTGCTGACTTTGTCCTTGAAAGTAATTATTCTGCTGACTTTGGCCTTGAAAGTAATTTCTTTGAACGTGTGTCCTAGAAACTAATTGGACTGCAAAGTTTTTCCTTCTGGTGAAATTCCCCTTTGGGTACTACCTCGGATTTCGACGAAACTAGTTTCATCGAATCCGTAATAGTGAATTATTATAGGTTTTCGTAGCTATCAGACTTATCGTTGGATCATGCGAGCTCAAAACGTGTAGAAATCAATTAAAGAAATTTAATTAAAATAATTTGATTTTAAAAGCTAACCTCTATATGCAATAGAATTAGGGTCTGAAATTAGTTCCATTTAGTTTTAAAATATTGAAAACCTATATTTCGATATATAGGATGACATAGTTTCATTTCGAGAACGAAACAGGCTTTTCGGGCCTTTGTTATCGTGTAGGCCCAATTGATATGTTCCATCCATTCATTTTCCGTCTTTGTGTATATATATATATATATATATATATATATATATGTTGTTATAAACCCTAGCAGCTTTCTATTCTATTTTCTATACGTAAGTTTCATAACCTATCTGCTTCTTCCTAATGGTGAATATCCTAAACCTAAATTCCAATTTAAAATCAAATCCAAAAGTTCAGATTGCTCCAATCCTAACATATAACATATCATCATGAAGCTCTCAACGAATTGAGTCAGCGCCTAGAATTTGTTTTTGGAATCGAGTCACGGTTTGGCCAGAAATTAGCGAATTATTCTCGGTCGTTCATTCTAGGGTTTGGATTCAATAGTGGATCTTCAATCAATCGACGATCGGTGGATACTGGAGTACAGAGGGCGATTTGTGGAGTCGATCTATGGTCTCAGATCATCGCATTGGTGCTCGTGTTCGCCAGATCTGGGCGTAGAAGGTGGCGGCGGTGCTGGCTGATTGGCGACTGCAGAGGTGGTCGTGCGACCATGGTGGGGTGCAGCGTGGCCTGGGGATGTCGGTGGTGTGATCATATCGGGGTTTCGATATGCGTGGCAGCGGCGTTAGGTCATGGAAGTTAGCAGCTAGATGCTGCGTGCTCGGGTTCATGGATGATGGGGTAGGAGATGATGGTATATTTACTTATTTACCCCTTGTTTATTTTTTATTTTAAATTTCAGTCTTGTAACTCGTATAACTTTTGCATACAAACTCCGATTGACGCGTGGTTTCTTCTATTGGGATCGTATCCAATTCCAAACAATATGAAACTAGTTTGGTTGAATTTGGAGACTGTTGGAATTTTGGGCTTTTAATTGATTTTTACTCGGCTATAAATTGCATGCTAAATCTTCTTATTTTATTTGAATTAACTTTAAGAAGTGATAAGAATTTTATTGGTTGTTGTTTGGTAGTTTAAATTGACATTTAAATTGATTTAAATTTTATATTGAATTAAATTGATATTTAAATTAATATTGAATTTTATTTCTAGTTAAACACTGATATGATATATTGGTTGATTTGGATGTTGATTATTATCATATGCCTATTGATTGACGTTGGATGTATGGTTGTTGATTTATTTGATATATTCCTATTATTACCCCATTTATTATTTAACATCCTATAAATTGTCATTTGAATCATTTCAAATAAACTAAGAAATGGGTTGAAATGATATTTATCTATGTCATTTAATTTTGGGTTGAAATGATATATATCCATCCATGTAATTAAAATTGAATTAACTGATCACTTGGCTATAGGGTAGAAAATTATATACGGACCACGGATTGGTTAAATTAAATGGTTTCAAAATCTTAAATTTAAATTGGTTTAAATGATATTGTTTTACAGAAATAGAAAATTGGATTTATATGAATTAAATTATTTTCTAAATTCGAGCTTTGAAATGTTGAAATTGAAATTGTTTAAATGAAATTGTTTAAAGGATTTAATATGGAATCTTAAGTCGAATTTGAGAAATGACTTAATTTTATCGAAAGTGAATTATTTTAAAGGTGTAAACTTTAAGTTAAACTTTGAATTTATTTTAATTAAATTGGTTTAAATTGGTATTTCCAAGTTTGAACATGAAATGGATTTAAGCTAAATTGTTTCAAAATGAGAAACTGAGTTGAAACTTTTAGTCATTTGAATGAAACCGTTTAAAATTGAATTTAAAGTAAAGTTGAAATCGTTTTGAATTGAGGCTGATTTACATTGAATTTTGAATATGAAGTTGACTTGAATAAATCAAAATATTGATTTCGTTGTGATTTGGAACGTGAGTTCAAATTGTGGTGAATGAAAGAAATAGTTTAATATAAACTAGAACCCTAACTAGCTTTTGCCACCGCCACTGTTGATCTTTACCGCCAGATCCTACTGCCCCCGACCTCAGCTACCTCTGCCATCACCCCGAGCCAAACCCTAGCACCAGAATCACCGCTTGCTTTGACCACTACCGATCTAGTAGATTGTTAACCCTGCTTAAATCACTACGAACCAAAAATTGAACTGTTTTCCTTCGATCCGAGGTTGGTGATGACGTGGTTATTGTATTGGTGGTGGTTGCTAATGAATTTGGGGCGGTCGATGAGAATGGTGAATGAAGTGGGTCGATTGCGATTTATTGGAGATAGATAGTGGATTCATGTCTTGCACTTGATGCATTCTACTATCTTCGTCCAATAAATCAAAATCGATTAGCGCATGGTCTCGATGGTTCTAACAAAGCGGTTTACTATAGACTTGATCATCTTAGATTAGTCTTACTATCACAAGCTTGGTGTACCTGAGAATAGAACAAGCTTTTCGTGCCGCTTTAGACAACGGATCCGTTATCGATCGCTAACCGATAACTGGTAAGTGTAGGAGGAATAACTTTAATGAATGATATGAAAATCTTTTTTCTTTTTCTACTACGTGTGAACTTTCTACACAGGATAGAGCATTCGTAGTGTTTAGGACATCAAGCCCATCTCAAATAGATAACACACTACACTTTCCACGGTCAACGATTGGAATCCAATGAGTTGACATAAGTCAATGTCTTTTCGTAATTCAGGCATTAAACATATGGGTATTTCTAGTTAAAAATAAGGTTACATGACCGTTTGGATATAAGTTCTGTTATGTAGAATGAAGAATTCATCCTCTCGACCTAAATCCAATGGAGGAAGACTGGTACTTTTAGATGCGGAATTGTCACTGGTTATGCCTTCGCAAATGATTCCAACAGTGCATACTTCTTCGGCACCATAAGCTCAATATGGTCAATTGGTGCCGATTGGCCCAGTCGTCAATCGAACTCCTTAGAACTTTAGAGTTTTACTTAACCCTCCGAAGAGAGCTTCTACTATCATTTCTACTAAAGTTCTGCAGAATATTTGTTTACAGCATTGCATTCCAGATGATGATGTGTGCCTCCCACTGAAAAAAGAGTTTACACTCACGCCGCCTCCAGGGTACACCGCCTACCATGGTACATGTGCTTGAATGGTGCAGTGCCCTCATTCAACCATTTCCTCAGAGACACACTTCTTAATTTGGGAATAGACCCATTTCAGATTCATCCCAAGGGTTATGCAATTTTGACTTGCCTTCATGTTTTGTTTATGCGGACATTCAACTGTGCCCCAAACTTTGATGAATTGAGATACTCCCTTTAATTCAAGAAGAGAGAGGAATGTACGTCTCTTGTGATTATTGAGGCTCGAAGAAATCGCAAAATCGTATTGCAACTCCAAAATAACTTATCCCAGTTCAAGACCCAATATTTCTTCGTTAGATGTCCAGAAGGATTTAATCATCTTTGGACGACAGTGGATAAGTTTTCTCTTCTCTTGTTGAGATCTATTATGATGGTGTGGGGTTTTAATAAACCGAATGCTTCTTACAGTTATTCCGAGGCCAAATAAAAATCCCACACTTGACCCTATCTTCCATACTCTGAAGGCCAAAGATGCTAGAGAGAAATCGATCAAAGTTTTACTGATGGACAGGAATTTGCATTGGTATGGACTTTTACATCCTAAGAGGTCTGTCGTTGCTGTTGAGTTTCCATCCCCTACCCATTCCAAAGTTGGAGCATGCTTTACTTCTTTATCGCACGATTTAGAAGACAACAGTCTACAAGGAGAAGAAGGTCCATCTTATGGATCAATTGATGAGATTTCTAAAGAAAAGGACATTACTATCAGAGCTATTAGTCCGAACAGGATGCTCCTGATCCCGAAGGAAGGGAAAGAGGAGTTCAAACAATAAGAAGGCAAGGCTGCGGTGATAGTAGAAAAAGAGGAAGGTGAAATTGACAGCGGATGTGACAGTGACCCCACCTCTAGCGGTGAGGAGTTTGATGCACATTCCAGCGAAGGAGATTTCAAATCATGTGATGAAACTTCGGGAATGAGTCCCATTCTCCTGGGTTCACCTCCTCAAGAGGTTATTACTAAAGATGCTCCCCTAGCAACTGAACGACTTCATGGTTCTCCACCTAAGGAAACCGATATCGACTTTGGGACTACAGTAACATTTATATGGACATTGCAGACTTATAGGGGATGATTTTTTGTCTAAGGGATTGACTTCTCACACCTGTCATGCTGTTTCTAGAATTAGCCTGACTCCCACTACAGTCACCTTCCGACCCAGTTTATGAAGTCCATTTAGGACGTCTACGACACGTTACATACTCCACTAGGGTCATTTATACTTATATATGCATTATTTGAGCTCATATTCTGCCACTAAAGTTACTTCATTTTTTTATATTAGGTACTATGGGAGGTTGTGGATTCAATGAAGATCTTGAAAAATTTACGGATTCACAACATGGGTCAAAAAGGACTTCAAGCCGCCACCATCCCTGAGAAATCGAGGAAGAATAGAGGAGGAGAAAAGATAGGGAAGCTAAAGCTCATCGTTTGGATGACAGGGACTGAGGCAGAGTTCATAGGGGTGGCTATGAGAAGAGGAAGACTCCCAGTGATCAGGAAGAGCCATCCAAAAAGTCGAAAGTAGATCATGATCCTCATCCTTCCAAGCACCATACATCTGCCCTGGCTCCAGTTTCTATCGGAATTGAGGTTCTGACTTCTAATATTCAGGTTGCTCCATCAACCGAGACTCTGTTAACTTATGTTGTGCCTACTTCTGGTTTTTCACACCCTCGCAAGAGGCATGCTTATATTCTCCTATCTAATCCACCTAAACTTGAAGCCGCATTCCCTAGTTGGTTCCTAAAGGGAGTTAAATTCGACCGTGACCTGCGTCCACTTCGTAAGGATTCTTATACAAATTATCTCCAGCGATTCAGAGCGACTTGGATCAAGCTAAAGGATGGGAGAAATTATATAAGCAGCTGGCGGACACAAACTGTAACAAATATCAAGAGATTCTTTCTTTCGAGTCAGAGAAAGATGATTACGAAAGGATGCTAACGAAACGTGATGCCAGAATTAATCAATTGACAAAAGAGAGATGCTTCCATTCGAGATAGTAAGAGCTTCGCTAGTTTGCTAAAGTAAAGGAGGCTCACGTAAAAATTGAAATCATGTTCAGAGATGAAATCAGCCTATGCGGATGAAGTCAGGTTGAAAAAGAAGCTTGAAACTCGAATTGAGATCATCGAAGCTCAAAAGAGAACCATTGCTGGTTATGATGAAACTATCGAAGCTCATAAGAAAATAATTGCTAATTATGCGAGGATGGTGGAATCCCGAGATAAGACCATCTAGAACTAGGCTCAAGTGATTGCTTCGCTTCGAGAAAAAGTTGCACAACTCGACATGGAAAAGACCAAAGTTGAAGTTGAGAAAGCCACCATGATGGTAGACTACTTAGAACTGCAATATATCTTCGAAAGAAGATGGAGAAGATGGATAACAACATCTTGAACTTCTACATTAACTTCCTATTGCATCAGGGCAGTATTGGTTATATGGGCCCCATATTCCCACATACTCTTGCTCTTGTTTGGGAAGAAGTCCTAGCCCATTTCTGAGAAGAGAGGAATGCGTACACTAAACAAGAATTGGTGGAAACCTATCTGAATGAAGAATCAAAGAGGGCTTTGGTAGAGGGTCGAGAGATTATTCCAGTTGAAAGGGAGCAAGAAGCTGCCGATGCTACCACAGATGCAGGTGCTAAAGCACCATCAGAGCCTTCATTTATAGGCCTGACAAATCGTCCAAGCAGCCTCATGACCAGACAAAAATCATTCCAGCTTCGACCGGTACTGCTTTGTTTTCCGCCTCTTCAGTAGCTATCTCTGAAGCCATGGAAAGTCATGAAACTTCGCCCAAGATTATGCAACCATCTAAAGAAGGAAATGATAGGGAGTATGAGGTTGAGATTCACAATCACACTTCTGATGCAGGTAACTTTCTTGTTTCTCCCAAGTTTGAGGACTTCCAGCTCACGCTACAAGAATAAGATGAATTGAATGCTTTTCTTTTTGATCTTATAGGTCCATCTTCTTTTCCTGTCGAACTGCCAGTTGCTCCAGTCCTGGGGCCTACTACTAATTCGATTGCTTCAATGCTTGTTTTTGTAGCTGGTTTGATCACCGCACCCGTGGTTAGCTCATAACTAGGACCGGAATCCGAGAAGATTGCTATCTTTCATGGCCTGGACGATCCCTTCGTATCTCTAGAGGGTTATTTAATAGTAGCTGACACTCGAGGGCAGACAAACCAAACTAGCTAGCTAGGTAAAACTGAGCAGCAAATGGTGGTAGTTAAGAAGGAAAAGGTAGAGGAGAAAAAGTCTTCGAGGAGCTCCCGCAAGTGCAAGACCAACGAAGTTCCGATGGGGCCAAAGAACAAGAAGAAGACATAGGCATGGAGCCTATAATCAATAACTCTGGTAGCGATACGATTCACAATGGGGATGCTAAGGGGAAGAAGAAACTTTCGACCAAAGGCGAGAATGGAAGTGGTGGCAAGAAGCACTGACGGACTCGAGTGATAGTGGAGCCAGATTTTGTAGCATTTTCATTTGTTCGATACGTATTTTGTACAAGTGCAGAGTCTGCACTTGTTACTTTTGTTGTTGTAGCATCTATACTTTTCCTTTTGTTGGCCGATGTTGTATGGATATGGCCCCCACATTTTGACTTGTGGAAATTAGCCACAAGGGCCTCTTTAGCAAGTGAAATTAGTTTCTAGGACACATAACTGAAATGATTACTTTCAAGGACAAAACGTAAAATAATTAGTTTCTAAGGCCTAAAAACCTATGAAATTATGTCTTTGAAAGTAATTGGACTGCTGATTTTGTCCTTGAAAGTAATTATTCTGCTGACTTTGGCCTTGAAAGTAATTTCTTTGAATGTATGTCCAAGAAACTAATTGGACTGCAAAGTTTGTCCTTCTGGTGAAATTCCCCTTTTGACTTTGTATAGAAAATGTTATGAGAAATGAAAAGATTAATGTTTCTACTACTATCTCTTATGTGTTCTTTCTTATTTATCACGCACTTAGTTTGATTTTATACCACTTCTGTATGTACATGACACGATTGCTTGTTCTGCAATTTCTATACTCCATATTTTCGTGTCGTGTTTTGTTGTATATGATACCTTTATTTTCATGATTTCACGCATTATGTATGTATTTTATCAGTTTTATAATTGATCTATTGTGATTGCCAAAATTCTTTGTTCAGCGTAACAGGATAGTGGAGTTGTTTTCCTTTCAATTAAGTATTAGTGCATGCACCCCTACTTCATGGGGTTGCTTATTCCGAACCATTGATAAATGACCGGTTGATCCGAGCGATTCCTCGGATGTCTATAGCCAAATTTATTTTGCGGTTCCAATCTTTGGGAACTCGTGACTCGAATGTCTCGACTCTAAAGATTTTGTCAACAAATGATCGGAATTCTTTTCCAATTTCTAGTTTTGTGACATTGCTTGACTCATGTCAATTCTTTTTGATAGTGGGAGTTGATCCTTGTTAATCCTGCAATAGAGAAGTTTATCGATGTTGTAGGACAATATCGGTACTTATAAAATCTTAACGGTTTGCTGATTATGCCGGAGCAACATCAAGTAGTGCTTATGCGGCTTACGAAATGCGCGGCTTGTAAAAGTGCACGGCTTACAAAATGCACGGCTTTTGAGAGCTTGGCTTATGAAATGCATGGCTTTTAAGATTGCATGACTTACAAAATGCACAGCTATTGAGAATGCGCTGCTTATGAAATGCGCGGCTCTTAAGAATGCACGGCTTACGAAATGCGCGACTTCTGATTTTACCCCAATTTACTTTCGTCGATTTGGCGAGTAGGCAAAGCATACTTGGGTGTACTTTCACTTTCCCAAGCAGCTAATGAATGATTTTGAGTCAGTTGACTTTCGTCGACTTGGCGAGTAATTTATATGAATATGGTTTTATTGGTTCAAGAAACTAGAGAGATTTCATTCGTAAAATAGAAGTAAAGCAAAATTTTCCTATTTACAATGCCCCCAGTGTAGCCAGGCGGCTTATTTGCAAAATTAGGAAATCATAGATGAAAACTAAATAAAGTAAAGCCAGAGCAAGCCGCTGTTCCAAGCATGGGGAATCTGAAGTCCATCGACTTTGGTCAGCTTAAAAGTGCCATCTCCGAGCTTTTGCCCAATTGAGTAAGGTTGTTCCCAGTTCGGTCCGAATTTTCCTATAGCTAGATAAATCCATTTCAAGACGACAGCTCACACTTCAGAAGTATGGTTGCGGACCTTGGAGTTGAAGTGCCGTGTTACCCTTCTCTATTGAGTCATAGTCCTTAGCTCTGCTTCCTCACATTTCTCGTCAATCAGATCAAGTGACTCGAGCAGGAGCTGCTCATTCTGCTTTTGATTGAAGTGCCATTTCTGATGAGAGGGAACTTCTAATTCGACTAGGATCATCGCTTTGGATCCGTATGCTAGGGCGAATGACGAGTGCCCAATTGCTGACTTATGCATCATCCGGTAAGCCCATAGTGCAAGTGGGAGCTCATCAACCCGGTTTCCTTTGCCTTTTGTAAATTCCCCTATCTGGAGGCCAAAAGCTAAGCGCTACAAATGTTGCAGTCATCCATAGTATTAACTTGTGGTGACAATATACGATAATACTAAGGGTATCCATACTATCAAAAGCCCTTGAATATGAACAAAATCACAGATTTATAAAAACAACATCTTGCTGATTACATTTCAAAACAATATCATATTCAAGTTACAAAAAACCCCAAAACGTTTCCCAAGCAATGATCGAACATAATTTACAATAACATGCCAAGAGCGATTAACCAGACATATCTTCCTATCCTGGCAAAATATCTCACCATCGTACTCACTTAACCAATCCATCCCAAGAATAATTTCGAACCCCACAAAATCAAACACATGAAAACTGCAAACAAAGGTATGACCTAATAGGTCAAACTCTAACTGGTCGCATCTCAACCATAGAGTTGCATACCCTCCTATTGGATTCACAACCCATAAGGAAGTAACTAAATATGTGGGTTCAAGGTTAAGCCTATCTATCAAACATCTAGATATAAAAGATGCGCTAGTATCAAATAGAACACTAACAGACATACCATGAATCTGAAGCGTACCTCCCAAAACTGCCTTTCCTTTCTCTTGACCCGTCGGCTTAGAAGCAGCAGGCTCCAATGCATACACTTTGCCCTTTCCATCCTTAGAGGGATTCTTGCACTGGTTCTTATAGTGGCTTTGCAGTTGAAGCACCAGATATTCCTCTTCCCGATCATCTCCTTAGCGTTCCAGAACGACCCTCATTCGTAAAATGCCCCCTTGTCGCACTTAAAACAAACCACCTCAGACTTTCCTCTCTTGGCTACTCCACCCTTCTGAGCACCCTTCTTATAGAAAAACTTCTGCTTCTGGCCCTACCCAACCTGGATCTCCTTATCCTTATTCTTCTCCTGACAAGCAAGCATCTCCTCGTGCCTCAAATCCATTTCTACAACCACATCACAAGGATCTCTAATATGCAATAAAGTAGCCTTGGCCAACTCAGACTTCAATCCCTTGATAAACTTTTTGTTCCTCTTCATTACTATATCAATAACGGCATAACCATATCGGCCCAACTCCTCAAACCTACTGGTGTACTCCAGAACAGTCATTTCCCCCTGTTCTAGCTCAGCAAACTTCCTAATCAAAACAGACTGTGCCATAACTGACATGAACCTCTCATGGACGCTCCTCTTGAACTCCGCCCATGTCATATTCTCCTCATCTAGTGCCATAGTCATACCATTCCACCAAAACAAAGTAGCTCCTTGAAGTTGTCTGGATTCCAACCTCCTCTTCTGCTTATCATTGATCCTCAATAACATCCTTTCGCAGTGCAACAACCAGTTCTCAAACTCAATGGCATCTTCTGTTCCAACAAACGGCTTCCCTCCGATCTTAGTGTAATCTCCACTCAACATAGCATAGTAATGGACAACTGGGACCTTCGGAACTCCTCCTTCCACTTCTGCAATAGCAATACCCGCTAGCACCATATTCACGAAGAACTGATACATAGCTTCCATTCCAACCGGTGGGTCACCAGCACCCACATTCTCTGTCTATGCCTGATCTTAGTTTCTCCTAGAATTAGGTTCGGTAAGCCCATCGGTGCTTCCCCTCCCTAGGTTAACACTTCCTCTTCTACCATCCATATCTGCATTCAAATCTCGTGAGATACAGAAGAATAATCTAACAAAGATAGGAGACTAGGGATAGAGCGTATACTTATATATAGCAAATATAAGTACGTTAGTATAACGTTATCCCATACCCCAATCTTATTCTACTTCCTTAGGATTTTGTTTTCAAAACCCATTTTTAGTTAAAGTTTGATACCAAGTTGTAACATCCCGTATCTGGAGGCCAAAAGCTAAGCGCTACATATGTTGCAGTCATCCATAGTATTAACTTCTGCTGACAAAATACGATAATGCTAATGGTGTCCATAATATCAGAAGCATTTGAATATGAACAAAGTCACAGATTTATAAAAACAACATCTTGCTGATTACATTTCAAAACAACATCATATCCAAGTTACAAAAATCCCCAAAACATTTCCCTGGCAATGATCAAATATAATTTACAGTAATATGCCAAGAGCGACAAATGACGATGTACCCTTTGTTGATCAAAGTAATATAGTCATATCTGACTTAATACACAGCAAAATCAAAAAAAAATCTGTACTCCTGAATAGCCATCCGTCAGCCACCTGCTCGTCTCCGGAAGCTTTATTTGCCAAAATTTCAAAAACCTGAAAACCTCAACCTTCAGCCTAATCAAATCAATTTTGACCACGCAAGAGTTTAAGGAGAAACAAAAACTTTGAGTTTGACATAAAGCCTTGTGTGAATAATATTGTTTATCTCTATTACTTTATGTTGAGTGAGACCATGCTGCTTAGCGAAACGGGTTTCCCCTTACCAACATTCCTTTAAACCATATCTTTAGCAAATCTTTTCCTGCAACCAAAACTGGTTGAAATCCGTAAAGCATCATTATGTAAACATACATATATATCAGGTAATAAATGAACTATCAGTTCATGCACTATAGTTTTGTTTGGCTAATTATTAACCATTGGCTGACTCGGGCCTACCAAACAACATATCAAAGTGTATCTAGCCTATGTTAGACACTCCTTTTCTTCTGGATGTTCTGTCCTTAACTATCTATTAAATACTTCTCTTCTGGACGGTCTGTCCTTAACTTATCATCTTCCAGGATCACCTGATCCTAATGGTTTTGCAGGCTCACCAATAACCTATATGTATACAAACATATATTCCTTTATGTATCGTATCCATAATTTTAGTCTTACTGTGACAAAGCCATACATACTGGAATTTTGGACTAAATTAGATGGGGCTAATAGCTAATTTATAGGGCACGACCCTATACTAGTCCCATTTGGTATCTAATATCTGAGTCATTTTACTTAGGGATATCTTCCCAAAATTTTCCTTAAAAACCTTTTCAAAATTATTTAAGACCTTTAAATCAAACTCAAACAAGGAAAATATATAATTTCTATGCTTTACTTAAAATCACCTTGCCATGTTATATATATATATATATAGTTTACTCAAATCTTAGTTGTTGAAAACATTTGACTTTTGGAAGTCCCTCTTCCAAAACCATTGAAAGTGCCTCTTTCGAAACCATTGAAAGTACCACTTTCGAAACCAAGTAAAACTCTTTCTTTTGTCTGGGCCGAAAGGCCAAAACCTTCTTTTTGAAACCATTCTCAAAACCATTTCGAAACCTTTTGAAATCCTTCCTTTCAAAAGCTTTAAAACCTTATACATCTTTCTTTTAAAACATTTTAAACATTGCCTTTCGAAACCCTTGTAAATCCTTTCATTTCAAAACCATTCGAAACCATCAACAAATTTCACCTTTCAACTCCTTCGAAACCTTTGGGGTGCCACCACTTTGAAACCTCTTTTAAAACCTTTCGAAAGCATTAAATATAAACCTTTCAAAAGCACTTGGGTTCAATTTAAAGCATATGGAAAACCCCTTTCGAAACCATTTTCATCTCTTTCGAAACCAATTTGGTTTATACTTCAACTGAACAAAAGGGTCATTAAAACATTTAAGTGGAAAGCCTACATTTCGAAAACATTTCCTAAGTAAAGAACTGATGGTGTAAAAACCATCCCTTTGAAAGCATTGGAGATGTGGGCAAATTTTAGAAAACAGGTAACCCTTCGAAACCCACTGGGTCGAAAGGTAAAAAGGCGGCAGCTAGATGTTTCGACTTAGTCGAAAGCATTTAGTTAAAAACAAAGGTGAAACCCAATCAAAACCATTTCTTTTTAAACCATTTGACCTAGTCGAAACCCAACCAAGTCGAAAGTATCTTTGTCGAAAGCAAGCAGGTGCATTTTCTTTAAAATCAAAGCAAAGCTTCAACCCTTTCGGAACCCCAAGGTTTCAACCCCATACCTTTCGGCCATATCCAATTCATTACGTACCACTTGCCTGATACCATATGCATTAGTTTCAACTGTATCGGAGGCGATAGTATGGAGGCGGAACCTGGTGCCGAAAGAGACGAAACAGTGAAAAACCTATTTATTTGTACTTTTAAACTATTTCTTTTGTACCTTACCTATCTTGTTTGTCTAAATCTGATTGGTTGCAATATTACTTTATCAAAGTGCTGCCATTTTCTAGAATTAACAAATTCAAATTATTTCCAAAAAGCCCCTTTCTCCTTTTAAAATATATAAAACATTTAAGTTTCATGCCTCAAATAATTTTATATACCTATCAAAACACTTAGGAAAAATCTGGAAATTTTTTAGAAAATCTCTTTTAATATGTTTTCCAACATATAAAAATTTCAGATCCAAATCTTTTATTATTTACCCGTAAATAAATAATAACCCAAAATATCAATTTCTTTGCTAGAAAATTCATATAAAATCGACATTAATTCCAAAATTTTTGAAAATTGAAATCCATCTCCAAAATATTATTTTTGATCTTCATAAAAATTCACAAGGCATACAGATGTAGTTTAATCGGTTTTTACCCTAAAACATATCATAAAATCAATATGAACATGTATAAATCATCAATAAGTATATATAAACATTCCATCACTCGAAAACATGGCAAATCATTGCAAATCAGTTCGAAATCATATTAAAACCGAAAACAATTCAAAACACAGATGTAAACATTATCCACCTTAGCCTTTGTGATTAAAGAGATTGAGATATGAAATAGATTTGATTTTTGCTTAAGCTTCTTCCTAGCTTTCTTCTTTTTCCCCCTTTTTCTTGTTAATGGTGGCCGACCTTGGTTTATAAAAAAATTGAAAATGAAATGAAATGGACGTGTAGGAGTACACATGGCTATGTTTAAGGGATATAGGAATGGCTCTTTCCTATTTTACCCCTCCCTTAATTTCTTTTAAACTATTCTTTAGTTCGTTGTTAAATAGCACGGCTGCACCTCTAATAAAATAAAATCTCAATCCCCTAATCAACACATTATTTTATTTAATTTATCTAATTAAATAACCTAAATAATGTTATCAAAAATATTGATTGTTACAACTTTCATCAGCCATTTCTTGATGGTGGACTTGATGATTTTGTTCATCGTCTCCGCTTCCCGCTTGCTTGAGGGTATGCCACTGCGGAGAAACTCATTTTGATGCGGAGACACTTGCGAAACTCCTTGAATCTTGTGCTTTTGAATTGAGTTCTGTTAGCTCTAATGATTTTCTATGGCACTCCAAACCTGCAAATAATATTTTTTGTGAAGAATTTAATTACTTTCTTGGTGGTAATAGCAGCCAGTGGTTCTGCTTCGTCCCATTTTGTGAAGTAATCAGCAACAATGATAGCATATTTGGCTCCTCCTTTAGTAATTAGAAGCACACCGATCAGGTCAATTTCCTATACCGCGAACGACCTTGCGCCAACCATTTGCGTAAGTTCTATGGATGGAGTTCTCTGTATTTTGGTGAACTTTTGGCATTGCACACATCACCTAGCATAGTTCGTTGCATCACGGTTGATGGATGGACAGAAGTAATCATATTGGAGGATCTTCTTTGTTAGAGTCTGGCCTACAATGTGGTTTCCACAATAGCCTTTATGGACTTCCTTGAGGATCCTTTTGGCTTTGCTGTTGGTTATACATCTGAGTAGGGGAGTAGAGAATTCCCTCCTATAAAGAGTTCCATCCTGTAAGATGAACAGTGGTGCCTTCCAAAGTAGCTTCCTTTGCTCGTTCTGATCCCTGGAGTGTGTACGTTTGATCAGGTAATCTTTGATCAACGTCATCCATGATTACACTTCCTCTATAGTTTCCATAATCTAATCAATATCCATATCATCTATGCTGGGTGATGTAATCGTTTAGACTGGAGCCGGTCCCATTGACTAAGTATCTCCAAAACTGGCTAGTTTGCCTAAGTGATCCGCTTGCATATTCCATTCCCTCAGATTGTGACTTAAAGTGTAGTACTCAATGTCCGGTAGCAATTCCCGTGCTTTTGATAGGTGGAGGGCGAGGTTGCCCCTTGTCTGGTACTCCCTTTTCACTTAGAAGATGACTAGCTGAGAATCGTTGTAGGTATGCACGACTTTGATTCCTAATTCTTTAACGATTTTTAATCCTGCCACCAAAGACTCGTATTCTACTTTATTGTTGATGGTAGGAAATTCTAGACTTAGAGCATAGTAAACAGATCGTCCTTCGAGGGTTTCGAATAATACCCCTGTACATGAACAGAATTCATTTGATGCACCATCAACAAACAACTTCCACCGTGGCACCATGTCTGAAGTGCTTTCTTCCTCACTGTCCCACTTGGTAAATTCGACGATGAAATCTGCCAGTGCATGTCCATTTGTAGCTCTTAGAGGTTGATAAGTGATTTCATATTGGTTTAACTCGATATTCCATTTTAGAAGTCGACATGATGTCTCTGGGAAATACATCACTTGCTTCAAGAGCTGATCCATCAACACCTTGATGGGATGAGCCTGGAAGTATGATCATAGCTTCCTCAACGTGATCGACAAGCAATAGGTGAGTTTTTCCAACTTTTGTTAATTCTTTTTAACTCCAGTGAACCACATACTGATCTAGAAGATGGGTTGCTGGACCCTAGCCTCTTTGTATACCAATGCTACACTCAGAGCATGGGTTGACACAGCAAGATAAATGAACAAATCTCCCTCATTTATCGGCTTGGATAAAACCGGTGTGATTTCCATATGATTGAGAAATTCTTCAAAGTCCATATAGTAGGCTTCGTTTCATTCGAAATTATTCTTTCCCTTCTTCAATGCATCAAAGAACTATTTGCATTTGTAACAACCTGAAATTTAAGCTATAATAATTAATTAATGAATTAATTAAATAATAAAAGAACTTTGTGAAATTATCAAAATTGAGCCACGGGAGTTGCATTATAGTGTCCGTAGTAATTTTCTTGTTAGTTTCCAAATACAGATTGTCAAAATCGGAGCTAAAACAAAGAAGTTACGGAAGAAAGAAGAAATCAGAAAATAAGAATATATATATATAGGGCTAAGTCGACCCTAGGGTCGTCCCTCCCATCAGCCAGGTCAACCTATAGGTCGACCTAACTCAAATGGGGGTCGCCACCCAGGTCGACCCGCATGCATTCTTGGATGAAGTTTCGTCCAGGTGAACGAATGACGTGTTTTTCGATTTTTACTCCATCTCATGCGTCTGTGCTTCCATCCAACGGTTTGCATCAAGCCTATGACATGGTTGCACCAGATTTAATCTTCAAATCCAACAGTCTGAGATCCACAAGTGACACTATAAATAAGAACCTAGGCATAGCTGTTTAGGGTAAGAGGAAGCAACAGATAGTGTGAGCCTAACGGTGGTTGTGCGTGCGGCCTCGGTGCGAGGAGATAAGTCGCTATTGAGTTCTAAAGCGCTAGCAGGTGTCTTTTTATTGTGGGACCCACGTTGAGGACTAGCTCATAGTGGCACAACAGAGATAGAAGGCCGATCAAAGGGTAGAATTAGGAATTCAGCCTAATTAAAGTAGGATTAGGAATTCAGTCTAATTAAAGTAGGATTAGGAATTCAGCCTAATTAAAGTAGGATTAGGAATTCAGCCTAATCAAAGCAGTAATCTAAGACAAGTGTAAACAATCGAAATAATCAAAGCAAGCAGCGTTTGATTCCAGCTTTATCTTTTCCTTTATTTCCTTTTTATACTAGAACTATTGGTAAGTCTATTATCTTTATCTCGCTTAAAAATAATAGTAGTTACTTCCACTCACCAGAATTTTAGTCTGACCCACTCCTCTATTTTCCCCTTTTCCCCATATAGGCCAGCAAAGGCAGGGATAGTAGATTTTGGACTCTTGGAGAGTTCAGTTGGGGAGATTTTTCTTCATGTATTCTACTTCTACTTTTTCCGTTTTTATTTCATTTTGATGTACTTGTACTTTTCTTTGAGAGGGATAGTTATTTTATATACTCTGATGTTATGACCGAGATAATATTTTGCACCAGACATGGATATTTGGTATTTTGAGACATATTAGGTTTTATGAAGTATTTATGAAGTTTGACTTTTAAATAAGTTAATGTTTTAAATGTTTCCGCTATTTTATTTAGTTTGTCTTGTGAATCTTAGTCTTTGTAAAGTTTTAGCTATACCTACAACGCATCACATCTTTTAGTGTGTCCTCTTTGGGTTAACTAAGGGGTGTGGGGTATTTCATTTGTTATCAGAGCCTAAGGTTACAGGATTCCTAAAAGTTGTTTTAAAAATAAAATATTTTTCCAAAAGTAACATATTTTTAAAGTAGCATATCTTCAAACTAGAAGTATTTTTCAGAAAGGAACTCTTATTTTAGAAATAGTTTTTCGAGTATAAAAGAGAGTTTTTATAAAAATCCCCTCAAAGTCCAGTCCAATCTTCTTTCGATTCCTTCGAGCCTAAATTATCTTTTCTTTGCATGGTATGGCTGATTGGTTCCGTAGAGCTACAATACCAGAGGTGCAAGGGCAAGCGCCCATTATAGCACCAGTAGGTGGAGATCCCTTTAATCCACCTACAGAGGCCAATTTTTCTAAGCTATGCAAGGACTTCGCTATTCTAGGAGGTAAAACGTTTTCTGGCATAAAGGATTTCGAGGAGGCACGAGCTAGGTTGGAAAATACGGGGCGAATGTTTAGACTATTAGGATTGGAGGACCGATAGAGTGTTCAGCCTGCATCTTTGCAGCTGGAGGGAGAGTCTAAAAAGTTTCCTAAGTCGGAGAATTCTAAGAAGCCGTGGTGGAAGAGTAAGAAGGAAAAGGACAAGAGGAAAGAAGGAGGACCTCAGAAGCGGATCAAGAAAAGCGGGAAATACAATAGCTGTGGACTGGTTGGTCATTACGCAAGGGACTATAAGAATAAGATGATGAAGGGAAGGTGTTATAGTTGTCGACAGCCGATCACCTTAGTAGAGTTTGTCCTTAGAGAACGGGGCAAAGAGTAGGCGCACCTATAGTGCAATTATAGGCTTTGGATGTAGCACCTTATAGCAATGGACCAATTAGAGGTAGGATAGTCCCTGTAGTAGGTTTGATCTCTATTTTTGATTTTCCCATTCAGACTCTTTTTGATTCTGGAGCATCACACTCTTTCATTTCAAGTCTTTTAGTTGATTGGTTGCACTTAGATATCTCCTTAGTAGTAGACCCCATAGTTGTTTCAAACCCCATAGGAGGTTCGCCACATTTATCTATGGTTTATAGGGGTTTGAAAATTTTTATCCTAGGCATAGAGTTTGACTGTGACGCCTATGTATTGGGATTTTCGGGGTATGGATGATTTTGGGAATGGATTGGCTTCCTATGTATGAAGCGATATTAGACTACGAGGGGAGAGTTGTTAGACTGGAGACATGCAGCAGTAGGACTCTCGAGGTTTCTTGCGACCCACAAGGGTCAGTCTTGTTGAGCTTCCTTTACTCCCTCGATTCATCATCAGTAGAGTTAGATTCAGTTCCAATAGTCAAAGATTTTCCAGACATCTTTGAGGAGGTTAGGGGACTACCCCCTAAGAGAGAGATCGATTTCATGATCTATTTGAATGGCAATGCTAAGCCAATGGCATTGCCCATGAGACATATGGCACCTAGGGAGAGGAAGGAGTTAAGTAAGAAGATTCATGAGCTATTGAAGAAAGGCTTCATCAGAAGGAGCATATCTGAGTGGGGAGCACCAGTCGTCTTTGCTACAAAGGCGGATGGTTCCCTTCGACTTTGCATAGACTATAGAGAGTTGAATAAGCTCACGAAGAAGAACCATTATCCACTTCCTAGGATAGATGATCTTTTCGATCAGTTGGTTGGTTCTTCAATATTTTCTCAGCTTGATTTAGCCACTGGAATTCATCAACTTAGAATCCCTGACGATAGCATCGATAAGACATCATTTAGGACACCTGATGGATTCTTTGAGTGGTTGGTTATGCGTTTGGGCTAATCAACGCCCCATCCTATTTTGTAGATTTGATGAGCCTTGTTTTTCGAGATGTCCTAAATAAGTTTGTAGTAATGTTCGTAGATGGCATTTTGGTGTTTTCCAAGAGTATGAAAGAGCAAGCTATTCATCTAGAGGAGGTTCTTCGTACACTCACGATCATCTATTGAAGGCAAAATTCTTGAATTGTCACTTTTAGCTTAAGAAAGTGTGTTTCTTGGGGCATAGAGAAGGTCAACAAATGGAAAGAGTTTGAGAAATGATTTCGTACATTGAGGTTCGAATGGTGAAAATCCAAAAAGTGGTAGGTAAAGACTAGGGATGTAAAATAGATTCAGTTAGAAATCCCATGTGTAGATAATTGCAAAAATTATAATTGTTTCAAATAAGTGGATTTAACGATAGTGCCTTAGAATAAATATAAGCATAAAAGAGGAATATAAATAAAAGACTTTAGTAAGGAAATGAGAGTATCAAAGTGTAGGAAGGGTACTCCTAGGGTAGTATGAAAGAAATCCACTTTATGTTTAGTCCAATAAAATGAAATTATTAGAATTGAAAAGTTGAAAAATATAATTGTCAATATTTTTGAGAAATTAAATATTGGGTTTTTGAAAAAAAGTGGTATGATATATAAATTGGTTTTTATATGATTTTATTAAAACTGAAATTCTTTTTGAAAAATTATAGGGCATATATAGCTCGCTAGTTTCTTTGTAGGTAAACAAAGATTTTTAAAGGTAAAAACCTAGAGTGTATTAAGTATCGAAAACGTAGGTTACAATATTTATTTTTGTAATAGATGTTTTCGTAGAAACTAAAAGAGGGCGTAGAATATAACACTATTGTTATAGTAGGTGACTTCCAGAAGAAATGTTTTTGCATAGTATTTGAGATTTATTAGTATTTATTTTAATTGAATCCATACACTAGTATTTTTGGGTTGTAGTGACGGTGTTTTACACAACATCTGTTTTAACCAAAATAAAAATGTGTTTTAAAGATAATTTCCAAGTATAGAAAAAAACGGTTTGTAAGTGCACTTATTATTTAAATAAGTATAAGGAAATGTTTTCTAGTTATGGATATATTAAAACAGTTTTGAAAATGAGTTTTTCTGAAAAGAAAACTGTAAGTTAAATATTAGGAAATTAATAAATTTCATAGAAATTGTCTATCGTAAGAGGATATAAACTAAACATACTTTAATCTATTAGAAGGAAAAGAACAATGGTGTAACAACCCGATATTTTGGACCATTCGCATCCATTATAAGTGTATAGGTAGACACTCATGCCGGAGTTGAATTGCTCAAAATACCGCGTTGTTAATTTAAATTTGGCAAAACTGAACATATACAGTAAATAATAATCACAGATCACAGACACAGAGTAATAAATGCAGCGGAAATAAAAGAGATAGTAGTTCATGAAGCTACTATATGAATATATAAAATACATCAGAGTTTACAACAGAAGAGAAATACAATACATCAGAGTTAAACCAGATACAACGGAAGAATAACACGATACATCAGATACAAATCAGAATACATCACTGGAATCATCGAATATCTGAAAGCTGGATAAATAGCTGGATCTCCAAGCGAAGCTCCAACTCCAAAGGTGAGTCTCGGAAGCTGAACCACTCAGTCTGACCCGAGCGTAAAGCAAAAACACAAGACACTCGAGTCAGGATTAACATTCTTATATTAATAAATCCAACTCAAGTGAAATAGCAATTGAAATACAAGTAACTTAAAGGATGTTTGGAATAACCATCCTTTAAGGATCCGTCAAACTATCTACTATGTAGTAGTGTACGATAAGTAGATAATGTCTATCAGTAATAATAACATATCAAAATAGCGTTAAGTCATGGCCCATTCCACCCTTAACACATTTTTATTCCCAAAAGCATATACAAGACCGTAGTTTCCCCAAAACCGGAAGTCACCAGAGGGCAATCCATATACTAAAGGTACAAATCAAAATCGTAGTGATCGCGTATAAATGGAATACAAGTATGACAAGGCACATGAGGCAATACCCAAGGTAGTGATACTACCGTTCGCCTGATCCGAACTGGTGAGAACGCAACGCCGCAGCGCCCGCAACACCGTGAAACAACACTCCCAAAATCAAGGGTGCACCAATCGACAACAAGTAATGTATAGTTCGAAGAAGTGGGTCCACTTGAGGTAGCAAATCCTCCATTGGCCCGGCACAGCTCCTGTTTTAGTCATTTCCAATTTGACACAAGTGTCAAGGCTATCCATTATCGTTCTCTTTCTTCAGTCATCACGTACATCATTCCAACCACTTCATTCTGGATCATCACTCCGCGTATAGTTATTAAAGTGGTTTTCGGTTTAGATAGAGAGTATATCCATAACCGAATTCCGGTCTCTTTAATAACTTCCGAAATTATTTCACCGATTGGTCATTTAATATATTTCAAAAACAAATCAAATTCAATTTCAATTTCAATTCGTAAATCAACATTTCGTTTGTCTTTCAAAACCACTTTCCAATAATTTACGTTTCAAAACTTCCAAATTACCATTTCAAAATCTTATAAATCAAATTTCAATCTTTATTCAAAACAATTCAAGTATTGATTCAAGTTCGTATATAAGTTTCATTTCGAAAACATTTAGATTAATTTAATTTAACATTCAAATCAAATTTAAATTCATTTATCGATTCCATTCAATATTCGTTAAGTTACTTTATCATTCAAAACAATTCTATTAAATTTCCAATTCATTAAATCCATTATTTAAATTCAACTTCATTATATCAAAACTTACAAATTGAATTAAATTAAATTCATCAAATCGAATTCTTTAAATTCCAAGACTTACATTAATTTCAATAAATCACATTTTATTTCTTGATAAAGAAATTCAATTTCACTTATTTACTTACTTAAATAATTTTCCAAAAACTTAATTAATAAAGAAATCTCAATTTCAATTTTTCTTCGAAGTAAATTTCACTTATTCAAAAAGTTCAATTTTACTTATTAAATAATTCAATTCAGTTTAATCATTAAATAATTCAATCTTGTTTAGTTATTAAATAATTCAAAACTTAATTATTAAATAATTTCAAAGTTTAATAATTTCAAACTTAATTATAATTTCAACTTAATTCAATCATTTCTCAAATTAAACAAAATTCTTTCATCAATTACATTGTTAATATTTTGTTTCAGATTATTAAATATTAACATTTTCCTTTCATTAAAATGCAAATTTCAACTTCATTTCAAAACTATATTCTTTATTCAAATAAAATCTTCGTTTATTTTTAAATCAAATTATTGACCAATCGGGTTTTTATTTAATTTTCTATCCTAGGTCAAAGTTCAATTTGGGTATTTATCATTTCAACCCGATTCCAATTCAATTCAAAATCAAAACAAAGTAAAGGGAACTTGCAGTGTGATAACTGGGATGGTGTCAAAGTAAATAAACAAGCAATAACAACAAATCAATATCAATCCAAAATCAATTCAAATAATCCCGAAATAACCGTATTAATTCGCATTGTTATTTGTACGAATTAATATAATTATTTCTAGAATCTACACTATCATTTCATGTAGATTAAAGATTATTACATTACGGTTTCACTTGTCATCTATTTACAATTTCATACATCATCAATACATTCAGTGGTTCAATATGTAATTAAACAAATCCTACGTGTCAATAAATTCAACAGTTAAAGGGATCATATTATACAAATGTCAGTTAATCAAATTTAACATTTAACTATCCTATACCAATTTCGATTGCATACTATTTATCACTTTAACATTAACAATTTAACGTCCAATATAAACATCAACAATCAATCAATTATCAGCCAAACTGTATTATCATCGCATAAAAATTTACAGATAATGGTGTCAGATGTCACAGGTGAACTGATACAGGTAATAGCATATACAACAGTGTAATTAACTAACAGCAGCATATTTCAATTGTCGTTTCAATTGAAATCAAATTTAATAAATAAAAGAACGTTAATCGTGAGTGAGTGCTCACCTTTCGAGGCTAGAGATGCACGAGAAGATGACATGGATACGCACACTGATATGGACATAGAGATTGAGTTACGAATCCAAGCAAAACAAATCGGCACGAATTCAACGATCAAAAGCTGATAACAGAAATTGATGAAATCAAATCAAAACATCCAACATAGCAACAAATAAAACATGTCTTGCGTCAAAGTTTAACAATATAATTCTATGTGCTACCGAGATCGAAATGGTCTGAAATTTGGTATGAATAAAGATCAAAACTTGTATTTTAAACTGCAAAAGATTCACTTGTTTTGGACAAGAGACGAGAAAAGTTACGATGTCACGAACATAGACTCAGGCCATGTTTGTAGCAGTGTAAAATAATTTCCAAGTACAAAAGAACAGCTGCATGGGTCTAACTTGCAGATCCTCGACCACTAATCAAACGATGTCGTATTTGGCTGAAATTTGACAGGCATAAACTAGGTAACTTTGACTTCTTTATAAAAATAAAATCAACCCATTCCGACGTAAGACAGAAGAGATACGATGCGTCAAACATGAACTCAGGTTGTGTTTGCAGCAGTGTAAAATAATTTCTAAGTACAAAAGAACAGCTGTCTGGGTCTAACTTCCAGATCCTCGACCACTAATCAAACGATGTCGGATTTGGCTGAAATTTGACAGGCATAAACTAGGTAACTTCGACTCCTTTTTAAAAATAAAATCAACCCATTCCGATAAAACATGAGTGAGATATGATATCGTGAAAATGATGTCTAACTGCTGTAAAAAAAAATTATAATAAAAAATTATAATAAAAAAAAAATAAAAAAAAAATCGACATAAACAATTCTTGTATAAACTTATCAGTAACGAAAAGTTTTAAAATCTATGTATAATATATTATATAACTTACATTTTACTATGTATATAAGTAACTATAAAATAGACTACAACAACCTATAATATGAAGCAACTATTATAACTATATATATGTATCTGTATAAGAGGAAAATAAGACTAGAGAACCCAAATCATAAATATATACACGCAGCAACATAATATGATATATATTACCATACTACATTTCAAGACGAAGCAAGCAACATAGAGGAGGAGGAGGAAATGAGCTCGGCCAGATCTGGATGGAGGGGCAAGGCGGATCGGTTCATGGTGGAAACCGAGGTGGTGACGTGGTTCAGGCGTGGGTGGGTCGGAGATGAAGCGGACGGCGAGGCTGTGGCGGAGATGCACGGGGAGATGGCTGCTCGAATGGACCTGGTCGGCAGTGGAAAGAGGGTGGATGACGTTCGGCTAAGGTCGGAGGGTCGGTTGGGAGAAGGAAGACATGGAGGGGAGTAGTTTATTGGGTTCGGTCCGTTAGTGAAGGGAAGGGGAGGCCGGAGGTGGTGGTGGTCGATGGTGGCCGCGTGGTGGGGTGTCGGTCGACGGAGTGGGTGATGTAGTTTGGTCGGAGATAGGAGGATCGGCTTTGGATTTGGAGGCTAAGGAAAAATGGTGGAGGCAAGAGAGTTCATGGAAGTTTTTGCAAAGGAAAGCTTTGTAAGAAATAATGTCTCTGTAAAGTAATGTTACTTAGGAAGAAGAGAGTATAGAGAGAAGTGTGGACCAGAGAATTAGTGAACCAAAAGTGAACAGACAAAAACGAAAATTATATCTGAGATTGGAAATAGTAAAGAGTGACGTATCGATTTCTGAAAATATTAAATGTTAGTTTCCATTCGTTTACAGGGTGGGACATTGAAAGTCACAAAAAAACAAAGACATAAACCGGTACCGATACGGAAGGTGTTACGCACAGTGCCACGAACACCGGACTCCGAATTTGACAATCGAATATACCGTAGAGATCAGCCCGACGAGACGATCAAAATGACATATAAATATCAGTGGTATGATTTAATTTATAAAATTCGAAATTTTTCTACTAGCGGAAAATGCAAGAAAAACGCTGAAAAATAAGATCGACGGAGCCAAAGATGTCCGAATTTGGAAGAACGACAAACTGACATCTTGTTCAGAAGATGCTTTAGAATTTTTCTATGTAAAAATATTTAGGTTTCGGAAACATTTTATTTTCATCGCTTTTTAACTGATTAAATTGAAGTAAATTTACGCGCGAAATAAATTTTCATATTTTCGGATGAAAATTTACCAGTTGCTATGTTTAACTAAATGTATTCCAAATATCAAATTTTTATTTCAAAATTTTATCGTTTAAAATTTCATAAAATTTCAACTGATTACGTTATTAAAACAGTTGAAATTTTACGGGTCGTTACACTCTCCCCCACTCAAAACTTTTCGTCCCCGAAAAGGAACGAGGTAGGAGAATAGAAACAACCAGAAAGAAAACAGATTTGAAATACAAAATAACCATTAATTTAAACCATATAAATTCAAATTTTAAATTAATTGATATTCAATAATTGATTTAATCCTTTTGATTTCACTAAAATCAATCTCAACTATTTCTAAATTCATTATCTTATTATCCAATTATCTTAAAATATTCAATTTCTAAAACCATAAATTTGAATAGTCTTTTATTATAATCATATTTTTCAGCAATTTTAAATTCTTCTTTATTTCAAATTATTGTTAAATTTATTCTACTTAATATTTGAACTGTTTTGAATAAAGGTTGAAATTGAACTATAAGATTTGGAAACTAAATATATTTAATCCATATAAATTAATTTAAACCATAAAAGTTTCGATTTAAATTAATTTACATCTACTAATTGCTTTTAAATTCAAGGTATTTTCATATGTTGATCAAATTTCAATTTTATTAATTCTTTCAAAACAAATTTATTTCATTGTTAACTGAGTTTACTTATTATCCTATCTAACTCTATTAACATCTTTATAATCAAAATTTAGTGTATAACATTTATTATAAACACTCAAATTTTATTTATAAATTCAATTTATATTGTATATTATCCAATTACATTTTAACTTATGAACAATTTAGGTAAGTTATTTTGAAATGCAATTTAGTACTATACAAATAAAATTTCCGATTCAATTATTTCAAGTTTTAATATTTTGTGATATCCCGGGAATTTGGACAGTATCAATTTAATAATCTGCATTGGAAATTAAATTGATTTGATAATTTGTTAATAAAAATTTGAATTAATTTAATAATCTAATTAAATAAAATATTTAATTAGTGATTTATCTTTTAAAAGTTTAATAAAATATTTTCTATTTATAATATATATGTATAATTGTATATATTGTAAATAGATGAGTTGGTTTGAATTTAACAAATGAAATTATGTTTTCAAATTTCATATATATATATTTGGTAATTTGGAAATTATGATTTAAATTAATATTAAGCTTTTCAAAGTTATTTAACAAATAACTATATGGTTTTAAAATACATAAAATAAATGTTTAATTGTTTAAATAGATTTAAGCTTAAGTTTAAATTTAAATAAAAGGTTTGTTTTATTTCTTTAAAAGTTATCTATATATATAAATAAGTATTTGTAAATTTATAAATTAAGTAAAAAGCTTTTAAATTTATATAATTGGTTTTATTTACATTTTCTTTAAAGTAATTTATATACATATATACATTTAGGTAAGTATTTTTAAATAGTAAACTAGTATAAAAGTTTTATTAACATTTTAAAATAAATAAAAATAAAATTATGTATTAAATACTTAAAAGACAAATGTCACCATATTAAAACTTAAATAAAACATGTGTAATGTAAATAGCTAATGTATATGACAAGTGTCATTTAATCTTGTTTTTCTTTTATTTTTATTTTTAGATAATTTCAGCCTTTATATAAACATACATCTCCATTTTCTTTTCTTTTCTAACCTCCTTTCTAAACAAAGAAATGAAGTAATCTCAGATCAACAAAACCTGAAAACAAATAGAATAAGAAACTCTTCAAAACAAAAATCAGTGAGTGTTACTCCTCAAAACAAAAATGTGAATCAAAAGCCTGCAAGTTCTCTTCAAATCAAAAGCCTGAACTCTTTTCTTCAATCTGGAAACAAAAATCAAAAGCATGCAATTTAAATCAAAACAGAGAAGCAGGATCATTTCAGCTTGCATGCAATTCTTTCCAACCTGAAATGCAGACAGAAGCAAGCAGAAATTCATCTGTAAATTCAAGTTTAAAGTTCAAGAGCAAATGGCAATGCAAATTTCCAGTTTTAAAACAGTTCAAGTTTTCAAATCAAAAGCAGGGGCACTCAAGTTTTAAAGATTTAAACGCTATTTCAAAAACAAAACAGGTGAGTAACTTAGATTTTAAAAACAGATAAATTTGATTTGTGTGGTAAAATATCTTAAATAAAATTGTGGTGCATGTTTGAAATTATGTATGCATGTTTGTTTTAGATCTAGTTACATGTATGTATGAATGAAGATACTATGTGTATGTTTGGTTGTATCAGTTGATCATCTCTGTTTAAAGTTCTCAGTTTAAAATTTAGATCTAAATTCCAATTCTTCCAACTAATCTCTGTTAGAATTAGGATTTCAAACAAAAGTTGTTTGGTAAATCATGAAGTAGAGTTTAAAATGTTAATCAAGTTAGAATAAAACTTGAATGTCTCTGGAAACTTAAGAAGAACAGAGTTAACTTAGAATAAAGAAAAATTCAAACATCCTAATTTATTAAGTCAGGTATATGATCTGAAACCTTAATCAAAGACTTGATTTTTAAAACTAAAGTCATGATTTTTAGAAAGAGAATGAAGGAGCAGTTTGAGATTTGAACAATTTTGTATTTTGAGTG
The DNA here is from genome assembly GCA_030737815.1 of Allium fistulosum. Lineage (NCBI taxonomy): Eukaryota > Viridiplantae > Streptophyta > Magnoliopsida > Asparagales > Amaryllidaceae > Allium > Allium fistulosum. Next base: position 268,645,705 of record CM060902.1, on the reverse strand, counting down.
ATTTAGATGATCTAAAGAGGACGGAATGGTCGGGTTTGTTCCTGGAAGTAGGGAAGTGATAGGAGAGTCAAGAAAAATTACCAGGAAGGCGAATTCATCATCATGGTAGTTGTGGTGGAAGATTGAAATCTGTAGCCCTAGTTTGGGTAGATTAGGTATATTTGATCGTCACGGTTCCTATGTTGGATCGTGTTCTACAGGACTTAGGGAAATGGAAGCGTGGACGTGGGTGAAGGTGCTGATCGATTTTCAGGCGATCTGATAATCGGAATCTCGAGAGCGATGTGGGATTCCAGGCTTTGGGTGGTTCGAAGGCTTTTGTTCCAGGCAAGTTGAATAGCTCGTTTTCGAATTCAAGCATGATCGTGGCTCTGGGGGGTCGAAATCCAGTGAGAAGATCGTCGCCAACTTGTAGGCGTCAGCAGCGATGGTCGGAGCATCGCAGATGAACTATGCACGTGCACGTATATGTTTGGGTATCTGTGTGTTTTGGGGAAGAAGAGACTCGAAGCGGTACTCGTGAATTCTAGGTGGAGACTCGAAGTAGCTCTCGTGGTTTTGAAGGGGTGTCTCGAGTTAGATGTTGTACAGGTTTTACCAGAGACCTGTTTCTAGTTTTTAAATTTTAAAATAAAATTTAAAAGCTAAGTTTAAATGAAAATGTATAGTTTAAATTAAGTTTAAATCTAGTTGTTTTCTGAAATTTAAGCTAAAAATCTCAGTTTTCAAATAAGATAATATTTTTTTAAAATTTGAATTTATTTAACTACTTTAAAAAGGGTTTGTAAATTTAATTTGAATTTGGTTAAAGTTAAATTTGTAATTCAAATTTAAATCTTTAATTTAAAATGAATTAAAAGAAAGATTTTAAGGTAAAATGTTTCAAGTCTTTTTGTTAATAATAATTAAAGTAGTTATAAAGGTTAATACTTTATTTTAAAGATTAATTAAGGTTTAATGATTTAGGATTCATTAAATTAATAAGGAAATTAAAGAGTAATTTAATAATTTAATTAATTAATGATTTAATGTTAATTAATTAAAATAATTAAGATTTTCAGTAAATTAATTAAGGGTTAATTAATTTGAAAGTAAGGATCATTTAATTAGATAAGTATAGATTATTAATAAATAATTAGGGATTAATTAATCAAGGGATTAAAGATTAATTAAATAATAAATTAAGTAATTAGAGATTTATTAATCGAGAATTAATTTATTTGTAATTAATAATGTTTGATTTAAGTTTAATTACTTAAATAAGGAATTGATAATTGATGAGAGATCATTAATTAGAGATTATTAAATAATTAATTAATGTGATTAATTTTGATAATCAATTAGATTAATTAGTATGAAATTGGTTAAGTGTAAATTACTTAATGGAAGTAATCAAAGTAATTAATTACTTAAGGTAATTAATTAGATAAATTTGATAAGTTTAATTTATTAATTAAATTAAGATAATCACTTGGTGATTGATAAGTAATTACTTAAATGTAATTAGTGAAGTGTAATTACTTAGGAAAGTAATTAAAGTTAATTAATGGATATAATTAACTAAAGATGATTTTAATAATGAAAGTAATTTGAGTTTAATTACTTTTGAATAATTAATCAAAGGATTAATTAAAGGATAATTAATTAAGGAGTAATTAATTTATGAAGTGGAGTAATTAAGGGAAGTTAATTACTAAATGAGATTAATCAAAGGTGATTAATAAATGTGACTAATTAATTATTAAATGTAATTAATTTAAATAAGATAATTAATTAAGAGTAATTAGGGATCATTAATTAATAAAATTAATGATGTAATTAAGAATTGATTAATTAAGATTAATAAATAAATAATAAGTGATTAAAGTAATTAATTAATTATAATTAATTAAGGAGTAATGTAATTAAGTACAGTTAATTTTTAGATGAAGTAATTAAAGATTAATTACTGAAATGGTTTAAGATAATTAATTTGTGAAATTAATTAAGTATTAATTACATAAAGTAATTAAAGGATTATTAATCAGGAATGATTAATTAAGATGGATACTTAGAGTAATGATTAATTAATTGGTTTAATTAATAATTAAGTAAGCAGGATTTATAGAATGAAGTAATTAGTTTAATTCACTTTAAATTAATTAGATGATATAAATCATTGCTTAAGGATGGATGAATGAGATTGAATGTATTTCATTGTTTGATATCTCTGATGAGATATGATTGATATATGATATGGATGTTTGGTTGAATTATAATGATAATGTGAATTATCTGTTTGGGATGATAATGTAGATTATCTATTGAATTATCTATCTTTGTGTATATAGATAAGAATTGAATTGTTTTAACCTTAAAACAACTTGGCCCTTAAAAGATACGTTTTGGATTTCGATGAGACCGGGATCGGGTTTCCGTATACCGGTATTCCAGGTCTGGAGACCCGAATACCACATCGATCCAAATTAACGATAGGTCGTGAATCTCAATTGAAGATGAAGATTCAAAGTGCAAGGGTTATTGTCGTTAACTCTAAGGGTGATTCCAAAACGAGTGTAACGAGATAATGCCTTCGGTTTCGTTCGAACCCGGAACGAACTTGTATGGATTGAATGCTTTCAGCACATCGTCAGGCGGACGATGAGCATTCTAAGTGATATGTTCTGATTAAAGGTAATCGTAACCTCAAGCCTCATCAACCGGGAATGGCTAAAACAGGGGAGGTGCAGCAAGGCTTCGTGGGTAGCACCCACTGAGAGCAAGATAGATCCCTGTCTAGAGGTCCCTTTTCTTTTATTCAGCTTAGTGTGTGGTTGGTCGTGCCAACTACGGGATTATCTTGTTCGGAATTATCCAGTAAGGGATGGTTCCGGCTTTGTGTTGCAGGGGAGCGGGCGTACTCCTCGGTACGGTGATCTAGGCCACGTACTGTGACGGGCGGTACCCCAGTAGCCTTGCCATTGTATGGAATCCAAACTCCAATAAGTGCCGTACGTATTAGATGTGCCCAACTATGTTGGAATGTGAGATGTAAGCATTTCAGCTATTTCTATATTTTACTTGAAAACCCTAGACCCTATTATAATAAAATCAGATTTCCTATCAAATGTTTTGGTTAGCGTAAGGTAAAAACTTACCCATGTTTATTTGTGGGAAGTCTTACGTGATACTTTTTCTTTCTAAAGGTTTTGAAGTTAAGCAAGTTTAACCTGTTACTCACACCAGACCCATGTCTGACCCAAGTGTTTATTTCTGTTTTATAAACTCTTGGGTACTCAAATTTTTACGAGTAGCCAAGGGATTCAGGTTTAGCCTTGACGAATATTCTGGAGGAGCAATGGAGCAGGAGGCTTCGGCGTTCGTAGATATAGTATTCCGCTGTGTTGATATCTGTGATAGTGTCGTGTCTTGTATTTGAGTTGTAATGTCTAGACAGATGTTTATAACTGTCTAGTAAGTGATGTATATGTTGTATAACTCTGATAAGTGTTGTATACTATGTAATAGTTTATGTTATTAATATAATTTATTCGTTCCGCTGTGAGATCGTTGTTGTTGTTTCTTTCTTTCTTCTCTTCTTTTCTATTTTCTACCCCTTTCTTTCTTCATAATGATCCGACTTTCTGTGGAGAAAAAGCCGGGTCGTCACATTTGGTATCAGAGCGAGGTTGAGCGAATGCCTAAGCTTTTGGTTAAGTGAATATCAGAACACTAGGTTGAGTGAATACCTAGGTTCGGAAGGATTGTTCATTAGAGATAGGATCTGTAGCAACCTGTTTGAGTCTGAGTATATATATATATACGAGAGCGCGTATTTGTTAGTTATATAAAATGGTTTTATATTGTGTTAATTGATCGGTTGAGTGGTATATGGATTCTGGTCAATACGAGTAGCTAACGTTATTGATAGGGATCTCTAAACACTTGACCAGGCCAACGGACACAATATTGTTTTAAAGAGGTAGATGAAATAATTCTACCCAGATATAATTTCTATATAAAAAGTATCATTTTAAATGTATATGGTATTAGTAATGATTGGTTGAGATGATAATAATTTATCATCTAGGATTAGGAGTCTGAGTGTTGAGGTTGGAAGTGTATCTGTCGAGACTGTAGACCTAATACCGTCTCGAGTGAACTTTGCAATTGTGAGGATTTCATCGATCTTTGAAGAAAACCTGTTAAGGTTTGGAGTTCATCTTTGAAGTTTGGATGGGTAGAGTTGGATCTGTCAGAGAACAGAAGCGAGTGATGGTATCTCAGGTAATAGTAGCTGTGTGATAAGATGCAGTGACCATGGATGTTCCCGAAGATGTTTTCTTTGGAACAAGTTAATGAAGTGTGTCTGTTTCGGTGTTGTGGCTGAGTTCAACATGGTGTTTCTGCTTTGTTTGGGTTCGAGTTTCTCGAAGAGCTTTGGTTAGGAAGTCTTTGGCATTGTGGCAGCGTTGTAGCTCGGAGTATTCTTGGATTGGCAGGAAGTTTTTCTGGCTGAGCAGTTTTTCTGAAGTGGAGTTCAGAAGCAGCAGAGTATATCCATTTCTTCGATGAATTGGATAGTTAAGTGTGAGCTGTTCTGATTGGTAAAGAGAGAACAGTTTTATTTGGAATTTGGCTGAGTTGATCGCAAAAGTGACTTGCGATTGCTGAGTATTCTCTTGAGTTATCTGAACTTTTTCTGGGATGTGTTGTCCAGTTTGTGCTTGTGTTCTTCATCAGCATTTTCATTCTACTCCAAGATCAGAGTGGTGCAGCGAAAGCAATTTGGCGAGTACATCTGTTTGTCTTTTCCAGATAGGAGAAGTTAGTTCGATCTTCTGATGTTTGTGAGTAGAGTTGTGTTTTAGATTATGGGTAGATCTTGAGAGGATCATTGGTTGAGTTATTTTTGGTCCTGATTGTTTCTAGAAGCATCAGCAAAGGTTGAGCTGATCAGGAAGGATCTGTAGACAGCCCAGGATCGTCTGAAGGATTTTGTGGATAAGAGACGGAGGAATTTGAAATTCGAAGTTGGAAACTTCATTGTTGTGAAGTTTTTCTCTGGTTAAAGGGAGCTATAAGATTGGGTAAGTCTGGGAAGTTAGCTCCGAGTTATTTTAGATCTTTTCTGTGATCTAATTTGGATAAGTACTTTGATATACAAGGTTGAATTGTCAGTTTGGATAACTGGAATTCATTGTGTTTTACGTATCTCTGAGGGAATACGTGTTTGATCTATCTCTGGTTTAGAACCAGCAGTTCAGGAGATTTGGTTGTTGAGTCAGACTCGTCTGTAGTCTGATATCTTGTTTAGTTCTATAGATCTTGATGAGTAGGAGCTCTATAGCTTAGTAGTATTGGTTGTTTGGATTGTTTGTAGAGCGAGTATCCCGGTATATATATATACTTGGGGAAACTCGAGGAAATTCTATTCAGAATTTTGGCTGGATAGTTAGAATTGTTTGTTTGGACGATTGGTTGCTATGATTGTTAGCATATGGATGATAATACATCCTTGTGATTTAAAAAGATTATTAAATTACCTTTGTTTAAATTTCGGGGACGAAATTATTTTAAGGGGGGAGGAATGTGATATCCCGGGAATTTGGACAGTATCAATTTAATAATCTGCATTGGAAATTAAATTGATTTGATAATTTGTTAATAAAAATTTGAATTAATTTAATAATCTAATTAAATAAAATATTTAATTAGTGATTTATATTTTAAAAGTTTAATAAAATATTTTCTATTTATAATATATATGTATAATTGTATATATTGTAAATAGATGAGTTGGTTTGAATTTAACAAATGAAATTATGTTTTCAAATTTCATATATATATATTTGGTAATTTGGAAATTATGATTTAAATTAATATTAAGCTTTTCAAAGTTATTTAACAAATAACTATATGGTTTTAAAATACATAAAATAAATGTTTAATTGTTTAAATAGATTTAAGCTTAAGTTTAAATTTAAATAAAAGGTTTGTTTTATTTCTTTAAAAGTTATCTATATATATAAATAAGTTTTTGTAAATTTATAAATTAAGTAAAAAGCTTTTAAATTTATATAATTGGTTTTATTTACATTTTCTTTAAAGTAATTTATATACATATATACATTTAGGTAAGTATTTTTAAATAGTAAACTAGTATAAAAGTTTTATTAACATTTTAAAATAAATAAAAATAAAATTATGTATTAAATACTTAAAAGACAAATGTCACCATATTAAAACTTAAATAAAACATGTGTAATGTAAATAGCTAATGTATATGACAAGTGTCATTTAATCTTGTTTTTCTTTTATTTTTATTTTTAGATAATTTCAGCCTTTATATAAACATACATCTCCATTTTCTTTTCTTTTCTAACCTCCTTTCTAAACAAAGAAATGAAGTAATCTCAGATCAACAAAACCTGAAAACAAATAGAATAAGAAACTCTTCAAAACAAAAATCAGTGAGTGTTACTCCTCAAAACAAAAATGTGAATCAAAAGCCTGCAAGTTCTCTTCAAATCAAAAGCCTGAACTCTTTTCTTCAATCTGGAAACAAAAATCAAAAGCATACAATTTAAATCAAAACAGAGAAGCAGGATCATTTCAGCTTGCATGCAATTCTTTCCAACCTGAAATGCAGACAGAAGCAAGCAGAAATTCATCTGTAAATTCAAGTTTAAAGTTCAAGAGCAAATGGCAATGCAAATTTCCAGTTTTAAAACAGTTCAAGTTTTCAAATCAAAAGCAGGGGCACTCAAGTTTTAAAGATTTAAACGCTATTTCAAAAACAAAACAGGTGAGTAACTTAGATTTTAAAAACAGATAAATTTGATTTGTGTGGTAAAATATCTGAAATAAAATTGTGGTGCATGTTTGAAATTATGTATGCATGTTTGTTTTAGATCTAGTTACATGTATGTATGAATGAAGATACTATGTGTATGTTTGGTTGTATCAGTTGATCATCTCTGTTTAAAGTTCTCAGTTTAAAATTTAGATCTAAATTCCAATTCTTCCAACTAATCTCTGTTAGAATTAGGATTTCAAACAAAAGTTGTTTGGTAAATCATGAAGTAGAGTTTAAAATGTTAATCAAGTTAGAATAAAACTTGAATGTCTCTGGAAACTTAAGAAGAACAGAGTTAACTTAGAATAAAGAAAAATTCAAACATCCTAATTTATTAAGTCAGGTATATGATCTGAAACCTTAATCAAAGACTTGATTTTTAAAACTAAAGTCATGATTTTTAGAAAGAGAATGAAGGAGCAGTTTGAGATTTGAACAATTTTGTATTTTGAGTGATTTAGATGATCTAAAGAGGACGGAATGGTCGGGTTTGTTCCTGGAAGTAGGGAAGTGATAGGAGAGTCAAGAAAAATTACCAGGAAGGCGAATTCATCATCATGGTAGTTGTGGTGGAAGATTGAAATCTGTAGCCCTAGTTTGGGTAGATTAGGTATATTTGATCGTCACGGTTCCTATGTTGGATCGTGTTCTACAGGACTTAGGGAAATGGAAGCGTGGACGTGGGTGAAGGTGCTGATCGATTTTCAGGCGATCTGATAATCGGAATCTCGAGAGCGATGTGGGATTCCAGGCTTTGGGTGGTTCGAAGGCTTTTGTTCCAGGCAAGTTGAATAGCTCGTTTTCGAATTCAAGCATGATCGTGGCTCTGGGGGGTCGAAATCCAGTGAGAAGATCGTCGCCGACTTGTAGGCGTCAGCAGCGATGGTCGGAGCATCGCAGATGAACTGTGCACGTGCACGTATATGTTTGGGTATCTGTGTGTTTTGGGGGAGAAGAGACTCGAAGCGGTACTCGTGAATTCTGGGTGGAGACTCGAAGTAGCTCTCGTGGTTTTGAAGGGGTGTCTCGAGTTAGATGTTGTACAGGTTTTACCAGAGACCTGTTTCTAGTTTTTAAATTTTAAAATAAAATTTAAAAGCTAAGTTTAAATGAAAATGTATAGTTTAAATTAAGTTTAAATCTAGTTGTTTTCTGAAATTTAAGCTAAAAATCTCAGTTTTCAAATAAGATAATATATTTTTAAAATTTGAATTTATTTAACTACTTTAAAAAGGGTTTGTAAATTTAATTTGAATTTGGTTAAAGTTAAATTTGTAATTCAAATTTAAATCTTTAATTTAAAATGAATTAAAAGAAAGATTTTAAGGTAAAATGTTTCAAGTCTTTTTGTTAATAATAATTAAAGTAGTTATAAAGGTTAATACTTTATTTTAAAGATTAATTAAGGTTTAATGATTTAGGATTCATTAAATTAATAAGGAAATTAAAGAGTAATTTAATAATTTAATTAATTAATGATTTAATGTTAATTAATTAAAATAATTAAGATTTTAAGTAAATTAATTAAGGGTTAATTAATTTGAAAGTAAGGATCATTTAATTAGATAAGTATAGATTATTAATAAATAATTAGGGATTAATTAATCAAGGGATTAAAGATTAATTAAATAATAAATTAAGTAATTAGAGATTTATTAATCGAGAATTAATTTATTTGTAATTAATAATGTTTGATTTAAGTTTAATTACTTAAATAAGGAATTGATAATTGATGAGAGATCATTAATTAGAGATTATTAAATAATTAATTAATGTGATTAATTTTGATAATCAATTAGATTAATTAGTATGAAATTGGTTAAGTGTAAATTACTTAATGGAAGTAATCAAAGTAATTAATTACTTAAGGTAATTAATTAGATAAATTTGATAAGTTTAATTTATTAATTAAATTAAGATAATCACTTGGTGATTGATAAGTAATTACTTAAATGTAATTAGTGAAGTGTAATTACTTAGGAAAGTAATTAAAGTTAATTAATGGATATAATTAACTAAAGATGATTTTAATAATGAAAGTAATTTAAGTTTAATTACTTTTGAATAATTAATCAAAGGATTAATTAAAGGATAATTAATTAAGGAGTAATTAATTTATGAAGTGGAGTAATTAAGGGAAGTTAATTACTAAATGAGATTAATCAAAGGTGATTAATAAATGTGACTAATTAATTATTAAATGTAATTAATTTAAATAAGATAATTAATTAAGAGTAATTAGGGATCATTAATTAATAAAATTAATGATGTAATTAAGAATTGATTAATTAAGATTAATAAATAAATAATAAGTGATTAAAGTAATTAATTAATTATAATTAATTAAGGAGTAATGTAATTAAGTACAGTTAATTTTTAGATGAAGTAATTAAAGATTAATTACTGAAATGGTTTAAGATAATTAATTTGTGAAATTAATTAAGTATTAATTACATAAAGTAATTAAAGGATTATTAATCAGGAATGATTAATTAAGATGGATACTTAGAGTAATGATTAATTAATTGGTTTAATTAATAATTAAGTAAGCAGGATTTATAGAATGAAGTAATTAGTTTAATTCACTTTAAATTAATTAGATGATATAAATCATTGCTTAAGGATGGATGAATGAGATTGAATGTATTTCATTGTTTGATATCTCTGATGAGATATGATTGATATATGATATGGATGTTTGGTTGAATTATAATGATAATGTGAATTATCTGTTTGGGATGATAATGTAGATTATCTATTGAATTATCTATCTTTGTGTATATAGATAAGAATTGAATTGTTTTAACCTTAAAACAACTTGGCCCTTAAAAGATACGTTTTGGATTTCGATGAGACCGGGATCGGGTTTCCGTATACCGGTATTCCAGGTCTGGAGACCCGAATACCACATCGATCCAAATTAACGATAGGTCGTGAATCTCAATTGAAGATGAAGATTCAGAGTGCAAGGGTTATTGTCGTTAACTCTGAGGGTGATTCCAAAACGAGTGTAACGAGATAATGCCTTCGGTTTCGTTCGAACCCGGAACGAACTTGTATGGATTGAATGCTTTCAGCACATCGTCAGGCGGACGATGAGCATTCTAAGTGATATGTTCTGATTAAAGGTAATCGTAACCTCAAGCCTCATCAACCGGGAATGGCTAAAACAGGGGAGGTGCAGCAAGGCTTCGTGGGTAGCACCCACTGAGAGCAAGATAGATCCCTGTCTAGAGGTCCCTTTTCTTTTATTCGGCTTAGTGTGTGGTTGGTCGCGCCAACTACGGGATTATCTTGTTCGGAATTATCCAGTAAGGGATGGTTCCGGCTTTGTGTTGCAGGGGAGCGGGCGTACTCCTCGGTACGGTGATCTAGGCCACGTACTGTGACGGGCGGTACCCCAGTAGCCTTGCCATTGTATGGAATCCAAACTCCAATAAGTGCCGTACGTATTAGATGTGCCCAACTATGTTGGAATGTGAGATGTAAGCATTTCAGCTATTTCTATATTTTACTTGAAAACCCTAGACCCTATTATAATAAAATCAGATTTCCTATCAAATGTTTTGGTTAGCGTAAGGTAAAAACTTACCCATGTTTATTTGTGGGAAGTCTTACGTGATACTTTTTCTTTCTAAAGGTTTTGAAGTTAAGCAAGTTTAACCTGTTACTCACACCAGACCCATGTCTGACCCAAGTGTTTATTTCTGTTTTATAAACTCTTGGGTACTCAAATTTTTACGAGTAGCCAAGGGATTCAGGTTTAGCCTTGACGAATATTCTGGAGGAGCAATGGAGCAGGAGGCTTCGGCGTTCGTAGATATAGTATTCCGCTGTGTTGATATCTGTGATAGTGTCTTGTCTTGTATTTGAGTTGTAATGTCTAGACAGATGTTTATAACTGTCTAGTAAGTGATGTATATGTTGTATAACTCTGATAAGTGTTGTATACTATGTAATAGTTTATGTTATTAATATAATTTATTCGTTCCGCTGTGAGATCGTTGTTGTTGTTTCTTTCTTTCTTCTCTTCTTTTCTATTTTCTACCCCTTTCTTTCTTCATAATGATCCGACTTTCTATGGAGAAAAAGCCGGGTCGTCACATATTTATTTCGAGTTTTGGTTTCATTTATAATTAAAATCATCCTTTAACCAAATTTAAGAATTTGATTTCCGATTAACTTTAAACAATTTAGAGATATATATAATATATTTATATCAAATCAAATTAAATTTTAAAATAAGATACTTATATATATATATATAAATCGAATTATACTGAAGAAATTCAAATAAAAAAAAATTCAAAACAAAACCGTAGCAAAGCTACAGAATAGTATCTCCACTTCGAAACTCGAAAATGAATGTCGATGATGCGGCCGCCATCACCGAAATTATTTTCCAGCGACAAAGAGAAGAGCACTGATTTCAACATTTTAAAAGTTCTTTGAAAACGATTTCTATTTGAAAATACTTCAATAATATACATTTAAAATTTTAAAACCCAAAGTTCGAAATCACCGGAAACTAATAAATTCCCAAATTTCTGAATTAAATTCATTTCAAATTCCAATCAATTTATAACCAAGTTTATAAATTCATTTATTTATATTATGCAATAGTCAATGGTTTACAAAACAATAAATGAAAATCAATATTATTATTTCAGACAACAAGTTCATTAACAATTTAATTTCAGAAAACTTATATTTATATATAATGTAATCATCCAAAACTATTTTGTTTACCAAATTTGAAAACAACATTTTTATATAAATTTACAAATACACTTCCTCGCTCGACGATACAAAAATGGATTCAAAGCAAGGATAGAGATTCAAGTTTGATTAATTCAATCAAAGAAAATTTTGATTTGAGAATACGTTTGAAACAGAAGATAAGATAATTCAATTACCACAATCGGAAGATGGATGAGTTTATTTATTCACTGGCAACCTTAACCGGGTCGTCCGTAACTTCAAGAATAAGATCGATGCTTAATTCTGAGGTAAATCAACACTCGATCTCAAAAGATGGAATTCAGGTATAGCAGGGGATAGATAGCATCGTAAACTGAGGATACAGAAATCTCTGGTAAATCAATGCCTATTGTAAAGGAGTTTCACCCCTTTACAAATCATTCGAAGATTGGCAAGACCGCCGATCTATTATAGATATCATTAAAATGGATTTATAGGGTGCTCCAGAATTGAAAGAAGACGAATAGTGACGGACATGAATGAATTTTGGAATCGAGGGGAACGTTCCAAAATTCAAAGGAATTGAGTTAAAAGGAAGAGATTGAAACTCGAATGAGAGCGATTCTGTAAATACATTTACCCTATATGTTAAGTTTTGCCTAGAGCTACCAAAGCTCTGATACCAACTGTAACAACCCGATATTTTGGACCATTCGCATCCATTATAAGTGTATAGGTATACACTCATGCCGGAGTTGAATTGCTCAAAATACCGCGTTGTTAATTGAAATTTGGCAAAACTGAACATATACAGTAAATAATAATCACAGATCACAGACACAGAGTAATAAATGCAGCGGAAATAAAAGAGATAGTAGTTCATGAAGCTACTATATGAATATATAAAATACATCAGAGTTTACAACAGAAGAGAAATACGATACATCAGAGTTAAACCAGATACAACGGAAGAGTAACACGATACATCGGATACAAATCAAAATACATCACTGGAATCATCGAATATCTGAAAGCTGGATAAATAGCTGGATCTCCAAGCGAAGCTCCAACTCCAAAGGTGAGTCTCGGAAGCTGAACCACTCAGTCTGACCCGAGCGTAAAGCAAAAACACAAGACACTCGAGTCAGGATTAACATTCTTATATTAATAAATCCAACTCCAGTGAAATAGCAATTGAAATACAAGTAACTTAAAGGATGTTTGGAATAACCATCCTTTAAGGATCCGTCAAACTATCTACTATGTAGTAGTGTACGATAAGTACATAATGTCTATCAGTAATAATAAGATATCAAAATAGCGTTAAGTCATGGCCCATTCCACCCTTAACACATTTTTATTCCCAAAAGCATATACACGACCGTAGTTTCCCCAAAACCGGAAGTCACCAGAGGGCAATCCATATACTAAAGGTACAAATCAAAATCGTAGTGATCGCGTATAAATGGAATACAAGTATGACAAGGCACATGAGGCAATAACCAAGGTAGTGATACTACCGTTCGCCTGATCCGGACTGGTGAGAACGCAACGCCGCAGCGCCCGCAACACCGTGAAACAACACTCCCAAAATCAAGGGTGCACCAATCGACAACAAGTAATGTATAGTTCGAAGAAGTGTGTCCACTTGAGGTAGCAAATCCTCCATTGGCCCGGCACAGCTCCTGTTTTAGTCATTTCCAATTTGACACAAGTGTCAAGGCTATCCATTATCGTTCTCTTTCTTCAGTCATCACGTACATCATTCCAACCACTTCATTCTGGATCATCACTCCGCGTATAGTTATTAAAGTGGTTTTCGATTTAGATAGAGAGTATATCCATAACCGAATTCCGGTCTCTTTAATAACTTCCGAAATTATTTCACCGATTGGTCATTTAATATATTTCAAAAACAAATCAAATTCAATTTCAATTTCAATTCGTAAATCAACATTTCGTTTGTCTTTCAAAATCACTTTCCAATAATTTACGTTTCAAAACTTCCAAATTACCATTTCAAAATATTATAAATCAAATTTCAATCTTTATTCAAAACAATTCAAGTATTGATTCAAGTTCGTATATAAGTTTCATTTCGAAAACATTTAGATTAATTTAATTTAACATTCAAATCAAATTTAAATTCATTTCTCGATTCCATTCAATATTCGTTAAGTTACTTTATCATTCAAAACAATTCTATTAAATTTCCAATTCATTAAATCCATTATTTAAATTCAAATTCATTATATCAAAACTTACAAATTGAATTAAATTAAATTCATCAAATCGAATTCTTTAAATTCCAAGTCTTACATTAATTTCAATAAATCGCATTTTATTTCTTGATAAAGAAATTCAATTTCACTTATTTACTTACTTAAATAATTTTCCAAAAACTTAATTAATAAAGAAATCTCAATTTCAATTTTTCTTCGAAGTAAATTTCACTTATTCAAAAAGTTCAATTTCACTTATTAAATAATTCAATTCAGTTTAATCATTAAATAATTCAATCTTGTTTAGTTATTAAATAATTCAAAACTTAATTATTAAATAATTTCAAAGTTTAATAATTTCAAACTTAATTATAATTTCAACTTAATTCAATCATTTCTCAAATTAAACAAAATTCTTTCATCAATTGCATTGTTAATATTTTGTTTCAGATTATTAAATATTAACATTTTCCTTTCATTAAAATGCAAATTTCAACTTCATTTCAAAACTATATTCTTTATTCAAATAAAATCTTCGTTTATTTGTAAATTAAATTATTGACCAATCGGGATTTTATTTAATTTTCTATCCTAGGTCAAAGTTCAATTTGGGTATTTATCATTTCAACCCGATTCCAATTCAATTCAAAATCAAAACAAAGTAAAGGGAACTTGCAGTGTGATAACTGGGATGGTGTCAAAGTAAATAAACAAGCAATAACAACAAATCAATATCAATCCAAAATCAATTCAAATAATCCCGAAATAACCGTATTAATTCGCATTGTTATTTCTACGAATTAATATAATTATTTCTAGAATCTACACTATCATTTCATGTAGATTAAAGATTATTACATTACGGTTTCACTTGTCATCTATTTACAATTTCATACATCATTAATACATTCAGTGGTTCAATATGTAATTAAACAAATCCTACGTGTCAATAAATTCAACAGTTAAAGGGATCATATTATACAAATGTCAGTTAATCAAATTTAACATTTAACTATCCTATACCAATTTCGATTGCATATTATTTATCACTTTAACATTAACAATTTAACGTCCAATATAAACATCAACAATCAATTAATTATCAGCCAAACTGTATTATCATCGCATAAAAATTTACAGATAATGGTGTCAGATGTCACAGGTGAACTGATACAGGTAATAGCATATACAACAGTGTAATTAACTAACAGCAGCATATTTCAATTGTCGTTTCAATTGAAATCAAATTTAATAAATAAAAGAACGTTAATCGTGAGTGAGTGCTCACCTTTCGAGGCTAGAGATGCACGAGAAGATGACATGGATACGCACACTGATACGGACATAGAGATTGAGTTACGAATCCAAGCAAAACAAATCGACACGAATTCAACGATCAAAAGCTGATAATAGAAATCGATGAAATCAAATCAAAACATTCAACATAGCAACAAATAAAACATGTCCTGCGTCAAAGTTTAACAATATAATTCTATGTGCTACCGAGATCGAAATGGTCTGAAATTTGGTATGAATAAAGATCAAAACTTGTATTTTAAACTGCAAAAGATTCACTTGTTTTGGACAAGAGACGAGAAAAGTTACGATGTCACGAACATAGACTCAGGCCATGTTTGTAGCAGTGTAAAATAATTTCTAAGTACAAAAGAACAGCTGCCTGAGTCTAACTTACAGATCCTCGACCACTAATCAAACGATGTCGGATTTGGCTGAAATTTGACAGGCATAAACTAGGTAACTTTGACTTCTTTTTAAAAATAAAATCAACCCATTCCGACGTAAGACAGAAGAGATACGATGCGTCAAACATGAACTCAGGTCGTGTTTGCAGCAGTGTAAAATAATTTCTAAGTACAAAAGAACAGCTGTCTGGGTCTAACTTCCAGATCCTCGACCACTAATCAAACGATGTCGGATTTGGCTGAAATTTGACAGACATAAACTAGGTAACTTCGACTCCTTTTTAAAAATAAAATCAACTCATTCCGATAAAACATGAGAGAGATGATATCGTGAACATGATGTCTAACTGCTGTAAAAAAAAATTTATAATAAAAAAAAAATTAAAAAAAAAATCGACATAAACAATTCTTGTATAAACTTATCAGTAACGAAAAGTTTTAAAATCTATGTATAATATATTATATAACTTACATTTTACTATGTATATAAGTAGCTATAAAATAGACTACAACAACCTATAATATGAAGCAACTATTATAACTATATATATGTGTATCTGTACAAGAGGAAAATAAGACTAGAGAACCCAAATCATAAATATATACACGCAGCAACATAATATGATATATATTACCATACTACATTTCAAGACGAAGCAAGCAACACAGAGGAGGAGGAGGAAATGAGCTCGGCCAGATCTGGATGGAGGGGCAAGGCGGATCGGTTCATGGTGGAAACCGAGATGGTGACGTGGTTCAGGCGTGGGTGGGTCGGAGATGAAGCGGACGGCGAGGCTGTGGCGGAGATGTACGGGGAGATGGCTGCTCGAATGGACCTGGTCGGCAGTGGAAAGAGGGTGGATGACGTTCGGCTAAGGTCGGAGGGTCGGTTGGGAAAAGGAAGACGTGGAGGGGAGGAGTTTATTGGGTTCGGTCCGTTAGTGAAGGGAAGGGGAGGCCGGAGGTGGTGGTGGTCGATGGTGGCCGCGTGGTGGGGTGTCGGTCGACGGAGTGGGTGATGTAGTTTGGCCGGAGATAGGAGGATCGGCTTTGGATTTGGAGGCTAAGGAAAAATGGTGGAGGCAAGAGAGTTCATGGAAGTTTTTGCAAAGGAAAGCTTTGTAAGAAATAATGTCTCTGTAAAGTAACGTTACTTGGGAAGAAGAGAGTATAGAGAGAAGTGTGGACCAGAGAATTAGTGAACCAAAAGTGAACAGACAAAAACGAAAATTATATCTGAGATTGGAAATAGTAAAGAGTGATGTATCGTTTTCTGAAAATATTAAATGATAGTTTCCATTCGTTTACAGGGTGGGACATTGAAAGTCACAAAAAAACAAAGACATAAACCGGTACCGATACGGAAGGTGTTACGCACAGTGCCACGAACACCGGACTCCGAATTTGACAATCGAATATACCGTAGAGATCAGCCCGACGAGACGATCAAAATGACATATAAATATCAGTGGTATGATTTAATTTATAAAATTCGAAATTTTTCTACTGGCGGAAAATGCAAGAAAAACGCTGAAAAATAAGATCGACGGAGCCAAAGATGTCCGAATTTGGAAGAATGACAAACTGACATCTTGTTCAGAAGATGGTTTAGAATTTTTCTATGTAAAAATATTTAGGTTTCGGAAACATTTTATTTTCATCGCTTTTTAACTGATTAAATTGAAGTAAATTTACGCGCGAAATAAACTTTCATATTTTCGGACGAAAATTTACCAGTTGCTATGTTTAACTAAATGCATTCCAAATATCAAATTTTTATTTCAAAATTTTATCGTTAAAAATTTCACAAAATTTCAACTGATTACGTTATTAAAACAGTTGAAATTTTACGGGTCGTTACAAATGGTATAATTTTCTATGAAACCAAATCACAAATAAAAATGTTTTGTGCAAGTTGTAAGGAATATGTGAAAGAGATATGCAAGGTATGGGAAGCACCATATTTTGTATAGCCTATTTCGAAAAATATAAAATAAGTTCCTTGTAATTTCACATAAACATGAAGTCCTCTTTTAAAGGATTCATAGAAGGTTTTAGCGTTAATAGTTTCTTAAGAAACTAGTTCCAATATATTAAGGTATAAAACCATTAGGTGTAAGGAGAAGTTTAATAATTAGAGACGGAGTTGGTTAGGAGAGATATTATAGAGGGCCTTTGTAGAAAGTCCCGATTGTAGTTAGGAACTCCTCCAAGGTTAAGTAATTGGAAAGTTAAGGAGTTTTTAATTAAATAATTGTTCTTTTCTGCTCCAGTTTTTGCAAAATGGAAAATCTATGAAAATAAAATGTTTTGAAAACATGTAAGAACATTTTAAAGATATTTTAAAGAAAAAATGTTTGGTGAAAAAGTAAATAAGTTATTAGAAGCGAAAAACTTAGTAACAGTTAAATTTAAAAATCCAAATTTTTATGGAAAACTGTAGAGGTCTTTAAAAGAAAAGGAGGAATAAGTTTTGAACTTAGAATTTGTAATTTTTCCCCTCTCGGTTTGGGGAATAATGTAAATTCAAAAAGGCTGCAAGGATGCAAGTCTAGAAAGATAAAATGTTAAGTAACCAAGCATCTTTGAATTTAAACTTGAAATTAACACTTTTACAAGCAATTTTTTTTGGGATTTGATGTTTTAAAAATTTAGAAGCCTTAGGCTTTCAAATAAAATGATAAATACCAAAACTAAACTTTCAAATGTGGAGTAGATAGGAATCATTTCCTAGGTGTGACGGAAAAAGTGTAAGGCGATGAAGGAGATAGCAGTGATTACTTTTAGAAGTAATAATAGAAGTTTCCGTAAAGTGTATAGAACACTTGTGAGAACCTAGGATTGTTGCTTCAAGTATGTAGATTATAGAAGAATAGTAAAGTGATATTAGTAAGATGGTAAGACACACATGGTTGAGGATGTATATTCTTGATTTTGGAGGAACTTGGGAGGAGCATCTTCCCTTAGTAGAGTTCGCTTATAATAATAGCTTTCGGACTAGCATTGGAATGGCATCTTTTGAAGCTCTTTATAGAAGACCGTGCAAGTCGCCTTAGTGTTGGTTAGAGTCTACAGAGAGATTGCTATTTGGTCCCGATATGGTTAGAGAGACTTCGGAGAAGATTGGTTTGATTAGGAAAGAATAAGTACCTCTTATCCAGATCTCTTTGATAATAAATTTTGAATTTCCTATTTCCATCTTTAGTTTTGAATAGGTTCTTTCCTTTATTATCGTTTGGGAGGGTGGAACTTAGGATTTAACCTATGGATGGTAGGATTTGATGTAAACATGTTATTAGAACATGTTATGTATGATGGATACTAGTGGTTGCAAGTGGTTGCTAGTGGATGCTAATAGACGCATACACTTACACTAGGCACTATTATCTCTTAAGGATCGACCTAACTAGGACACTAGAGCATATGCATATGGATGTGTGTGCATTTGCATTTTATTTTATTCCATGGTTGCTATAAATGGATGATTATCATATGATTGATGCATTTGGATGATGATTGTAGCACGCACGTAGAACTACCGGTTATCATTAGGAAATTTGCATTCATTTGGATACATAGCACGGACATGATTGCATAAAAAAGAGGTCGACTGAATCAGTAGACCGTCTAATCTTTTGCATTAGTTAGGGACATTGACACTACACTAATTGCATGTGCATCATAAACCGCTTTAGGAAAACTTAAGGACAATGGATGTAATGGATGATGGTTGAGTAGTTGGTTGTAAAACTTGGATGAAAATATTTATTTCATTCTTCTATCCTTAGAGATTTCAGGGACGAAATTCCTTAAGGAGGGGAGAATGTAACAACCCGAAATTTAAGCTATAATAATTAATTAACGAATTAATTAAATAATAAAATAAATTTGTGAAATTATCAGAATTGAGCCACGGGAGTTGCACCATTGTATCCATGGTAATTTTCTGGTCAATTTCCATATATAGATTGTCAAAATCAGAGCTAAAACGAAGAAGTTACGAAAGAAAGAAGAAATCGGAAAATAAGAATGAATATATATATATATATAGGGCTTGGTCGACCCTAGGGTCGACCCTCCCATCAGCTAAGTCGACCTATAGGTCAACCTAACTCAAATGGGGGTCGAAAACCAGGTCGACCCGCAAGCATTCTTGGACGAACTTTCGTCCAAGTGAACGAATGACGTGTTTTTTGATTTTTACTCCATCTCGTGTGTCCGTGCTTCCATTTGACGGTCCCTATCGAGCCTATGACGTGGTTGCACCAGATTTAATCTTCAAATCCAATGGTTTGAGATCCACAAGTGACACTATAAATAAGACCCTAGGCCTAGCTATTTTTCTCATTCAGATTTTCTCCATCTGGGTTCATTTCCTGAGGTTGGATCCTAAAATGAATATATTTCCGAGGAGAAGATCTTTTCAATTAAAATATTTTATACCCCTCAAGTGGATCTAGGAAGGCCAAGGAAAAGGGCTAAGGACCATAGGTGAGTGTTTAAGTAATTATTTTGTATTTTTAAGTAATTTAAAATAATAGAGTTTTCAACAGTTGTAGCTTTTCTACAATTTTCAGACCACTTTTATACAAGTAGTTTATAGTTAATTTTTAATGTTCTTTTCAGTCTATTTTATTTAGCTATTTATTCATTTATTTACAGTTATTTGCTGTCATTTACAGTTATTTGTATTTTATTTACATCCGTTTTGCGTTAGATTTCAGCCTGTAAATTTTAGTTCTTTTTATTCCTTTTACGTGAATAAATTAATAAAAAGTGGATAATTCGCTAATATGGACTAAATTTTAAGAACACTAAAATTACAGAAAATTGGACGTAAATAAGTAGAACTGTAATAAAAGAATATAGACTAAAATAGCCAAATTTCACATTTGCAAGCAAGTTATAACTAGTAGATTATAACTAGAAAGACAAGATACAAGAGAAATTATAACATAGGTTATAATTAAATAGAAAGAACAGAAAGAGGCTTATTTTAAAGACTTACACTAAGTTAATAAGAAAATATAAAAGAGATAATAGAAGAGGCATATTTAAAAGACTTAGAATAAGTTAATAAGCAAATAGAGCAGAATAAACAGAAGAGGCTTATGTAAAAGATTTATATTAAGTTCATAAGCAAAGATAGAAGTAGGGCCCATAACCAATAGAATTCTCTTTCAGACTAGGACTGATGGTCCCACAGTAGGCGAGGCTAGGCATAACCCTTTTAGACTAGGACTAATGGTCTCACAGTAGGTTAGGTGAGGCTGGGACACGCTTATGCTAACTAAAGTAACTAAGGGGCCAATAGATAGAAGTTCAAATCAAGGGATTTGGGCAAGGGGTGCAACTATATTTTGTTTGGTAGGACCCGAATCGGCAACATTCCCTTTCAGACTAGGACTGATGGTCTCACAACATACTTAGGTGAGGTTGGGCAGGACCCTTTCAGACTAGGACTGATGGTCTCACAACGGAGGAGGTGAGGCTAGGCACGCTTATGCTGTTTAGGGTAAGAGGGAGAAATAGATAGTGCGAGCCTAACGGTGGTCGTGCGTGCTGCCTCGGTGCGAGGAGATAAGTCGCTATTAAGTTCCAGAGCGCTAGGAAATGTCTTTTTGATGTGGGACCCACATTGGGGACTAGCTCACAGTGACACAACAGAGATAGAATACCAATCAATGGGTAGAATTAGGAATTCAGCCTAACTAAAGTAGGATTAGGAATTCAGCCTAATCAAAGCAGTAGTCTAAGACAAGTGAAAACAATCGAAATAATCAAAGCAAGCAGCGTTTTATTCCAGCTTTATCTTTATCAAAACAATCGAAAGGCATGACTCGATAACAATATAATCCAAGGTCGGTGGTGAAACTAGTATTCTCTTGATCGGGTTCATGCATCGTGATTTGGTTGTATTCCGAGTAGGCGTCCATAAACGATAGTAGCTTGTGGCCTATCATGGTATCAATAAGCTGATCCATCTTGGGCAATGGAAAGCTATCTATTTGGGCAGGCTTTGTTCAAATCTGAGTAGTCAATGCACCCGCCACTTCCCATTGGACTTTTTTTACCAAAACCAGATTTGATACCCATACGGGATAGGTTGCATCGTGGATGAAGCCATTTTCCAACAGCTTATGCACTTCTTCTCCTAGTGCAGCAGACAGTTTCGGTCCCAAGGTGAGCCTCTTATATCCTACTAGAGTGTATTTGGGATCGATACTAAGTGTATGACATGTTATCTTCGGCGATATCCCACACATATCGGAATGCATCCAAGCGAACACGTCCAGATTGGCATGGAAAAACTTGACTAATTCTTATCGCGTCTTGGTTTCAAGATGGAATCCTATTTTTTGTGCTCATGTCGGGTCATCCATGTCAACTGGGACAGGCACCGTAATCTCTACTGGTGCGGCCTGTTCCTCCCTTGAACTCTTTTTTCTAGAGTCTATAGCCTTATCAAATCGGATGTGGTCCCCAAGCCAAGGGCTATTCTGGAGTTGTTATGTTGATAGTACATGAATGTGGAGAATTTTCTCCACACTCCTCCCTTTTTCTTTCTTTCTTGTTTCACGCAATTCAGCGATGTAGCATTCCCTTGCAATACTCTGGTCTCCCTTTATCATTATGACTCCGCTTTCCATTGGGAATTCATAGCGATACACCATTGTGCCAAGATAATTTGGAAATTAGCAAGGGTTGGTCGTCCCAAGAATGCATTATAGGCCAACGTCTCGTCGATTATCACAAAGGTTTGGGTGAGAACCACTCTCCGATCTCCTATTCCGAGTTCAACAGGCAGATCGATTGTGCCAACTGGCTGTAGTGGATGACCGACGAATCCTTGGATTTTGGTTCGGCATGTAGAGACATCCTTCATGTTAAGATTCATTTAGTCGAACTTATGTCAAAACAGAGTGTTTACTACCTCTGGTATCAATCAACACCCGACGTACGACAACGAGTCTGATTCTTATCATCACCACCATTGGATCGAAAGTTGAAGCTTTTATTCTTTCACTATCCCAGTTTTGGAACATAATGTCATCATTGAGAATCCTCTGCTGTTTAGCGGGGGTCTTGTCTTCGATTGCAAAGCAAGTTTCCTTTGGAGCGTGTTTGAGTGAACTAGCATATCTTTCCATCTCACCCCATATTTTTTATGCCAAATGAGGACCTCCTAAAATGTTATTGATGATAAGTCTCTATTCAGCTTGTTTGGATCCCTCTTCGCTAGTTCCAGATTGATTTCCTTGGGTGTTAGGAGCATGAGTTCCGGTTGGCTGATCGGAATTGGAAGCTCTTCACATAACGTTGGAGTTTGTTTTCTCTAATCGGTTCTTCGATCACGTTCTTCAAATGGCGACACTCATTTGTGTTATGACCGTGGGTTTTCTGGAAGCAATAAAACTTACTCGACTTCCTTTGTTTCTCAGACTCTTCTTTTCGAGGTGGCTTTGGGTACTTTTTTGTTCCCTGAGTTGCCAGGTAAATATTCTCCAAGCTATCATTCAACGGAGTGTATTCTCCATGTTTCAGACCTTTGACTTTCTTTCTCCCTCCGTTGCCTTTGCTGGTGTTCTGGTCTTGGTTCTTTCTTTTGTGGTTCCCATGTTTTCCAGCAGTTACTTTAGAATTATTTCCATTTTGATTGACCCCACATTACTCTAAATTGATTCATTTGGTCGCATATCGGTATTTTTACCTTCTAACATATTTGCCTCTTCCAATATCAAGCATTGACCAGCCTTTCGATTGAATTCTTTCATGGTGGTCAATAGCTTCATTTTAATCCATCCACCAAAATCTGTCTCTGGATGGGTTGAGCGAACTAAAGCCATTAAAACCTTATCCTCATTTAGATTGTTCACTTCAGTGACGGCTGTGTTAAAGCGGTTCGTGAATGATTTTAGTGATTCATTAGGTCATTGGAAGTAACCAGATAGAGACACCACATACTTTGGCTGAACCATGTGCAGTCTAAATTTATCTAAGAACTTCCTGGCTAGCTCGTCAAAGGTTGAGATAGATCGTGGGGAGAGTCTGGTAAACCACATGGAGCCAACTCCTTCAAGATAGATGGGGAAAAATCTACAACGAACTGCATATGTTGTCCTTGTACCATCCATATTCCAAATGTACTTGTACAAGTGCTGTTGAGGGTCAGTAGTTCCATTGTAGGATGGCATAGCTGGTGGCATATTAATTTTCTTTGGGTACTCTTCCCTCAGGATACTATCTGTGAAGGCAGTTCGGTTTGGGGCAGAACACCAATCATCATCCTTTCTACCCTTGTTTTCTTCCATCAAGCATCTGACTATGTCCACAATGTATGCCTCACTTGTCCTTTCATTCGTAGGTCAGTTGTCAGTAGCTCCGCCAAGTGTTTAACTTTGCAAAAGGTCTTGATTGGCTAACTGAAGCATATGCTTTCCAATCTTTGGGTGAGTCATTCATGTAGTGGTACGTTGGCAGGCCGTTGGTCTTGCGGGTGGAGTTTGATCATTTGAGTTCAATCCACCTTCCTTAAGTTGCTCTCCTTCCTCAGAGTCAGTATCAGCTACTAGTATATCCTCCTGTGGAGTTCTCACTCCTAAGTTCAGGTTTGCAGTAAGTGTTTTTATAGTGGATGGAGTATTAGCATTTTCCACTATCGTGACGACTAGAGCTCCACCCACTACTTCATTTTGCTTCTGTTTTCTGTTTCTTCTACTTGAACCAGAAACAGAAGAAAGCTCTTGCTTCGTAGCAACCACGGCTTCGGGTGACGTTCTGAGGGGTAGTTAGTGATTGGAGCAGTAAGTGAGCATCTATCTTTTCCACAAGAGCCTTTCGATTATTTGCCGTTTTCTGCTTAATTTCATCAACCATCTAGTTCAATTCTCCCTTAGTCACAACTTCATGCTAAGTGGAGGATCCTAGCACTTGATCTCCAACATTAGCTCCAAGTTGCAGGTTGTTGGGGTTGTTGACTTCAACTTGCCGAGGGCTTGTTTCTTCTCCAACAATAGTAGCTCCTATGAATCTTCTTGAGGTAGTTCTCTTCCTCCCTGGTGTCATTGGTTTTCACCAACAAATCTTCCAAGTAGAATTTGATGATCTAACTTCTGGACCTATCCTATCCAAAGTGAAGAGCTAGATCTGAGCCTAGATTCATTTTTTTCAGTGAAAGCACCAAAATATTAATCCAAAAAATGGATCAACACCCTAGATTGATTGTGAAAGCACCGGCCCTGTTTATCAGAGCAAATAAAATAGAAAAGAAATATCAAAAGGGCAGAAATAGTAAATAGACAAGAGAATTTTATAGTGGTTCGGCTGTTAATGAAGCCTACGTCCACTTTATAATTTTTCTTATTAACCGATTGCTATTACAAGTTGAATTGGATTATAATATGATAGATTATCCTAAGTTAGATTAAGTCACAAGTACTTAAAGATGACTGGAGAATCATAGTCGCTCCTTGATGACTATTGTGTGGGAGAAGAAGAGTGAAGAATAATAGTGAAGAAAAATCTTTGCAGAATTCCAGTGCCAGTCCAGAAGATCTTATTTATGTTGCAGGTAGGGTTGTAGTTATATGCATAGAAAAGCAATTGGGCTAGGCCGCTTTGCCAAAAGCCTACACTCGATGATACAAAGGTACTTTGAAAATTTCATAATGATCTAACATAATCCTATGGATCCATAGGGCATGGATCACTAGTGATCCATGTACTTAAGGTATTTTTGGATTTCTTTTGGTATGCTCTCCTTGTCTTATATAGGTGCTCTCCATGTGATTTCGTAGCTAGTTGCCTTGTTTTGACGATGATACATACATGAGTTATATTGATCTATGACTAGAATCAGATGAGTCTTTGCTTCTCGAACTAGGCTGCTTGGAAAGCTATGAAACTTGGCAAACATATTTAGAAGAATCAATGAATCAAGATGCAAGAGGTTACGATGACTCGTGAAGCGTCCCTAAGTATCTCTACCGATCCATAGGTGATGGATCGTTAACGATCTATCTCCGTAGCTTATTTTTGGCTGATTTTCCTTGAGTGCTATTGGCTTGTTCTTTTTAATGATTTGTTCAATTTTCAAGTAATTCTGGCATAGTCTGGATGTTCTAACTCCTATTGAATTCTATTGGGTTAAAAACTCAGTTAACAACCTGACTGCACTTGCAATTGAACCGAAAGCTTCATTGTCTCATAGTTTCAAACTTAACTCTAGTAGTCTAATCGAAAATATTAACGTCCATAGCAGATATTTTCAAAGTTAATTTGTTACTCCACTTTTACAAGATTATAAGTTTAATTATCGATCTAACTTATGCACATATTATATGCCGGAACACATTCTATTGGCACTAAAATGTTTTTTTTTTCTTATTTCCATCTTCCCTTCTCCCAACGTTCCAGAATTCCCTTAAAGAGAGCGAGCCTTCTAAGCATATTAAGACTAACCAGTGTAATTATATACAGTTTATTTTAATTTTCATGTTTCAATCTAATAATCTGATTTTCTTGTGTAATTAAGACTAACCAGTATCTCACAGCTTTTGGTTATTTGCAATAAATGTAAACAATATCTAGAGTACGATTTTGGGATAAAAAAATTAAGGTTATGTTTTGTTTGAAAATTATGTTTTGCGTTTCAACGTTTGTATTTAAAATAAATGAAAATAATAATAATGGAAAATGATCACTTTGAAAAAAGATATTTTTTCTTATTTCCCGTGCTTTGGTAAATATCAAAAATTATATTCTTTCTACAAATTTTGTTTCAAGCCAAACACTTTTAAGTACAAAAAAAATAAACTTAATTTATGATTAAGAGGAATTTAAATCTATTGAATTACACAACAACGTAAACATCTTTTTCAACCAACAAATCAGACAGAACAAGTAAAATTATGATGAAAAAAAGGTAAAAAGAAATACAAAGGATTTTATAGTGCTTGGATCTCTAAAGATTTGTGTCGACTTGGATGTTTTACAGATGGTTTTTTTAATAATAGTTATAATACGTTTGATGTCACTTTTGGTGTCAGCGTGGACTACTAAAACCATCCATCAACAAATGTTATTAAATCTTAATATTACTTAAGAATATGATCTACCAAATATACTACTTTTACAAGTTCAAAACACTATTCTACAATATTGCATAATCTTAATATTACTTAAAAATAAGACCTAACAAATAAACATTCTTTATAGATTCCAAACGCTTCTCTATAAATATTACCAAAATTTAATATCATTTAAAAATATGATATAACAAATAAAATTCCTTTATAAATCGTTCTTTATTAATTAATTATAGAAATAAAAATTTAAATCAACAAAAAATGGTATTACAACTTAGATATAAAAATTTAAACTAAATACACATAATTTCAACGTAAAAATATGATTAAATATTTTTGCAAAATATTTTCTCTTGAATGTGTTAAACATACATAATTTGTGTTGGAAATAAACTTCTTTTTTAGGAAACGTTGATTATGTTGACAATTATAATCTTTGTATTTATGGAAATGCCAAAATTAAGAATGGAGAAAAATCTAGATTTATCAAATATGTAATTTGGAGAATTCTAGAAAATGCTTTGTCAAGAAAAATCTAGAAAATAGAAAATTGAATAAAAATCTAGAAAAGGAAAAGTCTAGAGAATATACTCCATCGTAAATTGAGATGTGCTCTCTCATTTGATGTAATAAAGCAAGTAAATGTAATCGCATGTAAGCAAAAAAAGAAAAGTTGAATAATAAATAAATTTTATTTCCACCTTACAAAATATTCATCTATCAATCTTCTTCTTCTTCTTATAGAAATTTCTCAATAGTGGTATCGAAGCTTGAAGATCGTCCTAAATTTCTAACTTTGGTATCAGAGCTAGGTTGATAGCAAGGAAGAATGACAAATGAATTGAGTTTCATAAAAATTCCCTTATTTAAAAAAGAGTATCATGATAATTGAAGAATTCACATGAAGGCGGTGCTTGAATCACAAGATGTGTGGGATATCGTAGAAAATGGGTATGAAGAATCCGGCGATGTCATCATTTTATCCCAAATTAAAAGGGATAATTTGAAGAGTTTGAAGAATAAGGATTTACAAGCCCTAGTCATCATTCATCAAAGTTTAGATGATGATATGTTTGAGAAGATAGCGAATGCTTCTATTAGTAAGAAAGCATGGGAGATTTTGGAGAATGCATTCATGGGAATTGATAAAATGAAGAAAATTCAATTACAAACTATGCGAGGTATGTTTGAATCTTTATTAATGAAATCATCAGAAACAATCGATGATTATTTTTCATGGGTTTTATCAATTTTAAATTAACTGAAAATCTATGGAGAAAAAATGGATAATTCTAGAATATTTAATAAAAATTTATGTTCATTGGATTCCAAATTTGACAACATAGTTGTAGCGGTTGCAGATTCTAAAAATTTAAAAACCATGAACGTTGGTTAACTTATGGAAATACTTCAAGTCTATGAAGAAAAATTAAATAAAAAAGTCGAAGAAGTGCCATTAGATCAAGCTCTTCAAATCAAACTCATGGCGGATAATGAAACATAATATATTAAAGAAGACATCTTAGCTGATAAGAAGGAAAAAAAGGAAAACAACATAATAAGAGAGAATATTGTGATGGAAGACGAAGAGAAAGCGAATATTGACATAGAGGAGAATGTTAGAGAAGATTTCCCAAAGATAACCAAAGAGAAAGTCATAAGGATTACAGGTGAAGAGCATACAAGAACCAATAAAGTGGAAAAGGATACTGCCAAGGAATTAAATATGAAAAAGAATGTAGAAGACGAATATAAAAAAGATAAAGTCAACAAAGATGATGCAAATGATATAAAGTGTGAAAGCGAAGAAGATGAAAATTAAAAAGCCGTGAATCAAGAAGAAGAAATTCAAGAACTTGAAAAAGATTTAAAGTATATGCAGAAATTTGAAGGAACGAAAATATAAAATATAAAAGAAGTAAAATAAGAAATGGTCGAAAAGGAAGTCAAAAGGCCCATCGATGAATTTCATGAAGGCGACAACAAAGTGGTGAGCAAAGATTATAGCATTTCTATTTCGAAATTTTTTATTTTTCAATCAATATTTTTTGAAATGTCATGCGAAAGTGAAATTTGGGAAGCATGGAAAGAAATTGGATGGATCAAAAATTGCAAGAGCGAAATTATAGAAGAATGCAAAGATAACATATATAGCTCATTTAAAATTTATGACACTAGAACAAAATGGATGTTAGAACACTTTCTTTTTGAAAAATTCTATTGTGATGCTGGAGGAAGAAATGAAAAGAGTAACACAAAGATGAATGGAATTACATCAAAGATATCGACGTTGGACAAGAAGATCAACACAGTGAAGAAAGTTTAGATAATATCTTCATTCCTACCGAAGCACGTAAAATATAAAGATTGAAAATTTTACCAAGAGTTACAAAATCAATTTTACGGGGGGATGTTGGAAATAAACTTGGTTTTTAGGAAAAGTTGATTATGTTGACAATTATAATCTTTGCATTTATGGAAATGAAAAAATTAAGAATGGAGAAAAATCTAGATTTACCAAATATGTAATTTGGAGAATTCTAGAAAATGCTTTGTCAAGAAAAATCTAGAAAATAGAAGACTGAAGAAAATTCTAGAAAAAGAAAAGTCTAGAGAATATACTCCATTATAAATTGAGATGTGCTCTCTCATTTGATGTATCCAAGCAAGTAAATGTAATCGTATGCAAGCATTAAAAGAAAAGTTAAATAATAAATAAAGTTTATTTCCTCCTTACAAAATATTCATCTCTCAATCTCCTTCTTCTTCTTATAGAAATTTCTCAACAGTGGTATCAGAGCTTGTAGATCGTCCTAAAATTTCCAATAATTTGTAGAAAGACAATTCACGTGCAAATCGCATGCCATCATCACGCATGAAGTACGTACTATAATGCTCATCTTAATAAATAAAATGATTGCAAAGTAAATAGATGGAAGTTGTAACTAAAATGATATCAAACTTTATTTTATAACATTATATCGCTATTGAAAAATGATCACCCAGAAAGTCTATCAATCTAGATCTTACAAATGGGAGATATATCATAGAAATATCTCTAAAGCCGTTCAAACTAAAATGTACCTGGGTCCACATTATTTTGAGAAAGACAAATTAAAATTGACAAAGTCTCATGGTAGGGAAGCCTGCATACGTAGCTCACTTGGACTTGACTCGCCAATGGGGAATTTTGTGGCAACCTACATATATAGCTTTTTTATGCCTTGGCTCGACGTTGGAAGTTTGTTCGAGCAACCTCAAAAAGTTTCTCATGGGTATATGTCTTGATGAAATTGACCTACATTAATGGTTAGTAGTGTATTTGGATCATCTCTAAGGTACTAGGGTGATTCAGGCACCTTGGTTGGGTTTCCACCTCATTCTAACTTCATAATAAGAATATTTTCTTTCAAATCATCCAACTTACTTTTCCAAGCTTCTATCTGATCTCTAATTACTTTGAGTACTTTAAGTTTTCCTTGTATTTCGATTGATAGATAATGGTGTGAAAATCGACCCATAAATTTCCACTCAAAGTGTGCTTTCGTGCATAGGGACATACTTTGTGACGATTCAACGTTAGTGTGAAATTGAACTCAACCTAGCTATCTAAACTAATTTTTCATTCAAATTATGTCATTTTGGAGGCAATCAGTATAAATTTTTGAGTAGTTATTTTATAGCATCTTTTTAGCTTGTCTAAATATAGCAAATACTTTAAGCATAGATTTCATAACCTCAATGGTACAAAACTCTTCCTATTTAATTTCTTGATCTGACTTGGTAAATTATCACTCATGGGAAATTGATTCACCATTGGCTGATGTGAACTCAGCACGATGGGACTTGGATCGGTCATAAAATCAAGTCTGGATAAAACCTAACTCCGTCCCTTTTGCATTAGCAATGACCCCTTTTTTATGCATCATAATGTTGTCGTAATTATTAATTCGACAAATTAATAAGATGAACAGGTAAATATTTAATAAGCCTTAGAAGATGAAATAATGCTGATTAATTAACTAAATGCGAGATAACTAATCTATTGCAGTAAGAAAAATATAAGAATGAATTGAGTGTTATGTGCATGGGATTTAATGAATAATCGAGCCTTGAGAATTTTCAACTAAGCCACTAAGAAAAAAGATACATAAATCCTACATCATCATTCATTATCTCAATTTGCATTCAATAAAAAGAAAGCTTAATTCGATGGCTTTTCACTAAATTTTCCCCTAAAGCCTCAAATTTCCATCTTTAGAAGAAGAAAAAGGCAACTTTGCGAAGGAGAAGGCTTTCAAAATTAAGTTATACATCTCACCAAGAATTAGTGTGTTATATAACATAATTTGAATTAAAATGTTATAAAATCCAAAATTAATTGTATATATGATTATTCAAAAGTTGACTTCGAAGTTGGGTCAGCATGGAATGTCAATAGATTGTTTATACGTAATTATAAAATGTCAAATGGTTGAGAAATAAGAGTATATCTCTTTGAAAATGCTGATTTTATGGTTAAAATCACTTGTGAGAGAATTATAAGGTTGAGTGTGATAGAGTTAAGCATGCTTCCTAGAGTAATTATGTGATTACATTATATAAATTAACTCTATATTGAATCTTGTTTGAAATAATTCCTCAAAGATTACAAGAGAAGTTTAGTTCCTAGCGTAATTAAAAGAAGTTGTTCGAAATAAAGTAAGATCTTGGTTTTATCTTCCACTATATATATTAGCCAAAAAAATTCACACACGATGATTCGATGATATCGGGTTTTATAACGACAAGGAAATGGATACAAATACATGGATTATCAAGTGTGAAACGGTACAAAAAATTTACGGAAAAAAGCTAATTATACCAATTTTATAGCCAATGTCGTGGATCAGTACCAATCCATGGTTTCTTCAATTCTCTGTGAAATTTTGATGTATTCTGGCTTTGGATCGTGGTCAAAGCTAAGATATGGACTAGTGATGGAGCGATGAAAAATATAGCACTAAATGAAGAAAGAAAGCAAAAGGAACAAGTTCATCGATTGATACCAATATGTTGTATCGATTGATACTGATTAATGGTGCAAAGTCAAAAATACCTCCAATATTTCTCCAACTTGTTTGTATATGGAAAACTGATACTTTGGATGAATTTTCAAGTAAGCGATCTTAACTTTAAAGCCCTAACTTATCCCTCTACGCCTATAAATACGATGGACATCAACCAAGAAAATGGATAAATAATTTTTCTCTAAGAGGATGTTCTACTGTTTCTATCTTAAATTTGGCCTTAATTATGACATTTCGATTATAATACCTTCTAGAAATTAGTGAAAAATGTGATTGTATTCATATAAAAGTGGATTTAGGCAAACGATGAACCATTGTAAATCCTTGTCTGATTTTTACTTGCTTTCCTCACATTCACCTCTATATTTTTCGTATTTTTTTATGTTTGCCACATCTAAATCTTATGTTTAACATATCGAACTCATAATCAACATGAACCATAAGATAAATCTACTATTATATATCAATCAGCGATCACATTCCAAATCCTTCGTTCTACATAGTCTCTTTGAGGATATTAGACCAAATTTGAAGCTAACATTTTTTTATGCTTTTAATTAGAGTATTAATCTTAGGCAAGATCTCTAAAGATACCTGGATTCGATATATGTCTATTTGGAGAACAGGTGAAATGGATCCTTAAAGGAATATGATAAAGAAATTTAGAGGGGATGCTAATGAAGAAGGAAGATATGGAGAGTTTAGTGCGAGTGGTAGATCGCACACGCAACCACCATAGGATTTTGTGTCTAGAGAAGAATTTGAAAGAATTGAGGTCAAAGTTCCAAAATTTTGATGCAACATTGGGATTGTTGATGGAGTTAAGGCAGTAATTTAAGTTGATGAGGCAAACCCCTCAAGGAGGAAATGCTAATGGAGAAGGTTCTCGTGCAAGAGATCATGAAAGAAGGATGAAATCATCGGTTAGATTTATAGAAGCTACAATATGAAGGAAAAATGAAAGTAGAGCCGAAGAAAAATAAAGTTTGGAAGAGTGCAACTACATCTGCAACTCCAGACACATTGATGGGGTGATTCTCGTCGATCGGTAATAATTGATTAATTATTGATGACAATTATCGTAGAGTTGCTAGAGGACAACAATAATAGCAAGAGACTATTCCTACACAAGTAGATCTAGGAACAACGTCAATGGATATGCTCTTAGACGAAAGCAATTCGAGGATGTAGCTAGAATAGGCAATGTAAAAAACGTGGAAGGCCAAGACGAATGGACTCCCATAGACAGGGAGACTTTGGCATTATGTTGCTAGCCATGAGTGCTCGAGTAGTGACCATTAAGGTCATTCATGCAACTAGGAACATAGTGATATGATTGATCACCACTGTTAAGTGGGTAAGGAAGGAAATGGTAACACAATTAACGAGATGATTAGGCAGTTACTTCAGCGAGAGAACCACGATGACGTGTGAGAAAGCGCCTATAGCCACAATTTATTTACTCTTGATATTAGAGGAGTACAATTCATTAAAGGTTTACTATGCCGGCACTGTCATTGTACAATAAATTGTTGTACCCTATGCAACATTTATTAAGATATTTGCTGGCATATGGATGGTACCTAGGCTGATGAGCACATGAAGTGTAGATGTTTTCCTTTGTTATTTGAGGGGGTAGCAAAAATGCGTTTCTAGAAGCTTGAGTCGGGTTCCATAAGTTCCTTCGAAAATAGACAAATAAAATTTTGACTTTATTTGATGTTCGCGCAGTTCAATCAAGGATGCAATTTTCATTAGCAAATGTTAACCGAAAAAAAGGAGGGTTTTTGAAAGATTTATTGAAGAGGTTCAACATCATGATGACAGAGAAAAAAAATTCAAAATACAGCTTGGTGTTGATGGTATTGGTTGGATGCATGAGCAATGACTTTGACATGGGATGTGGCTTACTATGAGCACAGATTGTTGTATTTGGTACTTGCAAACAAGCATGAGCATCATCAGAGATTGGTAGAAATCTAAGCTAATAGCGAAAAAAATAATAGGATAAGAATACTGACTATGGCTACTACCTTGTAATTAACGGTATTCCTTGGATAGCAGATTGCAACATCAGCATCGAGCATGAGAGAAAGAAGACTCTCCACCAATAAACCACATCCAGCTCCAGTGACCTGTTCTTCTAAATTCTATCCTGTAGATTGTAATGAGGAGCGAGTTAGAACAACATTCTAGTAACTGGAAAAAATATAAACTGTCAATAACATAAACCTATACCGATAGGTTTCCATTTAATTGTTATATCGATTTAGGTTAGCAATTCTAATCTAACCATGCATTGCACACACGATTACATACTTACCCCTTCCTAAAGAATGAAATAATAATGAAGACATATCAACCGTCCAATATTTCTAAACCTTTAGCCACTTAATAATTCTAAATATGAAGCGGGCTTCTACAATACTTTTAAAAGAGAAATAGGCAGACTCTGTCATTTACGACTTTTATTGAGGTAGACCCCGTCATTTAAGACCTATTCCTAAGGTGATTTCCTAACAATTTTGTCAATGGTCAGTGGGTATTAGCTACAAGACCTCTAACCACTATTTAAGGCTTCTGACATTTAATATCCAACTAATACTACATCTATCGTTGATAAAATCATAGTCATGGAATAAACAGTACCCAAGCCACTTAATACCTTTTTATTAGAAAATAGGCAGACTCTAGTCATTTAAGATGTTAACTAAGGTAGACCCCATCATTAAAGACCTATCTCTAAGATATGCTCCTAAATGGTACTATTATTATTTCAGCTTAGCAATGTAAGAGACTGTACCCAAGCCACTTAATACTTCCCAGTTGAAAATAGACAGACCCCGTCATTTAAGACCTACTTCCAGAAGCGTGCTCCTCAATGGTACTATCTGGCAGTCATTGCTTGGAAATCTCATTAGGGTACTTAATACTTCTTTTATAGGAAAGAGGAGGACTTTATAGTCACTTAAGACCCCAAACCTAAAGCAAAACCTTCCTGAGATATCCATACTAACTCATGAATTATAAATATGGTATCTCATTACATTACTTTTTTCGGTAGGGAGGAGGACCCTTGTAACGACTTGGATTTTCTGATCATTTGATTTGAATATTTAAATGGTTTTAAATGTTGGATTTGGAATGTGAATTGATTGTGAATATGAAGATTTTTCTTGTAATAGTAGAATGAAATTAAATTCCAAATATAGCGATTTATCGAAATATGGGAACGGTGAATAATGTGAAAATTGAGTTGAATTCGAATCAAAACGATTTCTAATGTGGATATAAATTCTATTTGAACTATAATTGAGTTAGTAAGTTTTTAAAACTGGAATTTCAAGTAATTTCGTCGATATTGGAAATCGTCGTTTTTATCGACGCGTTAAAATAGCGATCCGGGGCACAGTCTCAGAATTTGACTTAACCAGTTCCATTGGATTCGTAATAGTGTGGGATTATCGGATATCAAATTTTGTAGCATTTAGAGTTATTTTTTGGTCGTACGGGATAGAAACACGTTGAAATTAATATCGGAAATTTAATATAATAATTAGGTTCAAAAAGCTATCTTCCACATATGATTGAATTAGGTCTTGAAACTTGTTCTATTGCATTCAGAATAGGGGTATAACATTAGGAACGCCAGGCGGCACGCCTTGATAGGAGTTCGGGATTTTAAGTTACTAAACGAGAAATTTTGGAATTATATATTATTTTAAAAATTTAAAGTCAACCCTTACCCGTCGTTATTCTTTCACCTCAGCCACTCTAATCCCTGAACCAGCCGCCCCTTCACCATTTAAAATCGCATCATCATTTTTTCCCTTCTCAGTTCGAA
Source organism: Allium fistulosum (assembly GCA_030737815.1). Lineage (NCBI taxonomy): Eukaryota > Viridiplantae > Streptophyta > Magnoliopsida > Asparagales > Amaryllidaceae > Allium > Allium fistulosum. The sequence continues at coordinate 268,610,241 of CM060902.1, read as the reverse complement.
CCACGATATATATATATATATAAACAATTCACGCAATAAATCACAATGGAGGAGCGATGCTGGTGTACGAAGGGGGGAGGCTGTCGCTGCGGGTCTATGCTGGGACAGTTGGGGTTTCGGTGGCTGTGCAATTTGGGGTTCGTCGGCGTTGCAGTAGAGTGTGTTTTCTGGCGAGGAGGCGGAGTTTTGGAGCGGTGACGATGGACGAGGGTTGAGCGGCGGCGGGGCACATAAAAGGAGGGCGGGGTTTGGGCCAACAATGGAGGCGCGGTCGTTGGTCGATGATGGTTGAGTTCGTTCGATGCCTGGAATGTATACGCGAGGGATTAAAGGGCTAAACGAGGTAAATAATCTAATTTATGTAATTAAGGGAAAATGAATATCTACGAAATAAAATTGGTTTGGAGGTTTTTGGAGTCAGCTAGGATTTTAGATTAAATTGACCATCAGTACAATTTAGTTTTAAATTAGACGGTACAATTTAATCTAAAATCGGAACGGATTGCAAATAAAAGTCAAGGTGAGTAAATCTCACTCAATTTGGTTGACTGGTTTAATTCATAGCAAATAAAAATTAATTATTGGATGATTGGTTGAGTTAATATATTATTATCAGTTGAATATTATATTATACATGGTGGTATATATATATAGTAGTAGTTGGATATATTTCCGTTGATTGGAGCGGATGAAACACTATGCACCCCGCATAATAGCGGATGACCTTATATTACCGCGATATCCTGCCTCAAAGCAGGATTGGTATTTTATGTTATATTGCATCTATGGATGCAAGGAAACGGGTTGGAGGGATCCAACTGGATTCCTCAAATATAATGATTGTTTTCATATATAGTGATATATGATGTGATTGGATCATCTGTGATGGATTATTGTGTGATTTGATATATTGGATGCTATGGTAGCACTGGCCCTAATTTTCGTATTATAAATACCATAAATAATATTTTTGATTTTAAAAATGGAATTCAAAAGCGATTTAGGAAATGAAAATATTTATATTAATTTGGGATTAAATAAAAAGGAATTGATTTGGATAAAATAAATAAATTTGATTTTATATATTTATTTAGCTATTTCGTAAAATGGTTTCAAATAGAAAATTTAATTTGGGTATTTTTAAACAGTTGGTTTTAAATTAGGATTTATAGAATACGAAATGGAAGTCAAAATGGAGATTTGAAAGGTTTTGGAATATAATTCGGATTTATTAAGAAATAGATTTATAAATGGGATTTTAAATAGAAATTGATTTATAAATGGAGTTGTTTAATATGAATCTGTTATTAAGAGAGAAATGAGAGTTGAGTTTATAAATTTATAAACAATGTTTATAAATAAGGGGAAATGATTATCGGTTGATAAATTGGAAATATAAATTCATAGTGTGAATTTATATTGAGATATGGAAAATCGGTTTATGGAAAATAGTGGATTCTATTTTTGAAATGTGAGAATGGTTATGAAATTGAAACGTAATTGATGTGATGTGAATCGAGAGGGATTTATAAATTGAAATTGGTAATATTAGATTTTAAAAATAGATTTTGTCGAGAAATTAAGTTTGTTTTAAAAATGGGATTTTTATTTATAAAACTATATAGTTAAAGCTGTGTTAGTATTTAAATATTTCATAAAATGTATTTTTCAAATATCTAATATTGATTGAAATAAATTCTAGTTTTTATAATAAGCTTTGTAAATCGATTAACATTATTTACAAATGAATTGGAAATTACTTATTGTTGTTATTTAAAAGGGGTTTGATATTTTAATAATTACTTAAATGGTTTGCTAATTTATTACTATTCTTTAAAAATTCTTATTTTATAATATAGAGTTTTGGAAATTGATTGAAGTTATTTGTAAATACTCTTGAGATTTGTAAATTGGGTTTTATTTAATGGATGTGATTTTATAAGAGAAAATCCTATAATGGAATTTAGGAAGCTTGAGAAATTTTCCAAAATGTTTAGATACGAGAACTTCGAAAATGAATCTGAATTCATAAAAGAAGTTATGAATTGTTAGTGGGAATTTTAAATAAGTATAATCTGTTTTGGAAATGGTAAAAGGAATTTATTAATAATTCTGGAAATTTAGGAGGTAAGTTATGAAATATTCCCTAAGTATTGATATTAGAAATGATTTCGGAAAATAGACTTATAATATTTTCTTAAGTGTTGAAATGAATGGTTTTGGAAATATTTTAGCGACAAAAGGATTTATATAGAGATATTTTTCTAAGTAATGGATTATAAATCAAATTTGGAAATATTTCACTAAGTGTTGAAGTAAAGATATGATTTTAAAATATCATGTTATGCATATAAGTATTTGGAATTGTTTTCAAGTATTGAATTACTGGAAGAGATTGGGATAGATATCTTCGTAAAGATATTTTGAAGTAAATGTTTTTTTAAAAGATTTAAATATGGGCCTAGTGACTGCCTGTGTGTAATTTGATAGTTAAATAACCGATTGTCAAATCTGGCCAAATTCGATAATCGTTTCGAAGAGACCGGGATTGGATTTAATTATCCGAAAACCACTTCGATTCGATTTGAGCTTTACGAATTGTGAAACCTTGAGGATAATGAAGACGGTGATCTTTGAAGAGATTGGTTTGTTAAAACCCAGAACAACATGTATGGATGAATGCTATCATTGCATTGTTGCCTGGAAGGCAGTGATTAGCATTCCAAGTGGGATTGCTATTCAGAAGGTAAAACGTAGCCTCGAACCTCAACAACCGGGAAATGACAAAAATTGGGCATGCAGTAGGGCCAAGTGGGTAGCACCCAAGTATGGTATGGTCATCCCAAATCTAGATCGGTTACTATCTATTCTTGTATGCTTCGGGGCCCAAGCAGGGTGATCATATTCGGTACTACTAGTCAAGTGGTAGGCTAGTCCTGTGTGGCAGGGGTACAAGATGTTCTTGTCAGACCTTGGTGTATTTATCTAGAGATGTACCTTCGGAAGGTAGTTCCTTACCCTGCCATATTATGGAATCTAATCTCCACTATGAGCTTATATGGTTTTTAGTTGTATGCTAAATATGTTGAAACGTGAGATGTAAGCATTTCATCTATTTTATAGTTTATTTTCTATAGACACTATTATAATATCAGATGATTTTGATATAAAATGTTTTGGTTATCGTAAGGTAAAAACCCGTCGTATTTATGTGTGGCGTGGTCTTACGAGATATATTTTTTTCAAGGATTTTGATAACAATAATAATTCAAATTTGAGTGTGTTTTCTCACGCTGGTTTTCCAGACTGACTCGGATATTATTTTATTATAATGCTTGGGTCAGACCGAGTATTACAAATTTGGGTTTGGATGCTATGGAGCTCAGGAGACGAGTTGGAGGAGTTTCAGGCCTATTACACGTACTTGGTTATTTTTCGCTGTGTATGTTAAACTGTATATTCAATACATGTGAGGACAAGTATTTATAACTGTCCAAATTGCTATGTTGACTGTTGTACTCTGATGATTGTATGTGTATTAACAATTATAGTTTCTTTTTATATAAAGATCCGTATTTATCTATTATATATTGTTCCGTTGCGATTTGTGAGATTTTATGTGTTGTTTTCTATTTCTCCTTCTTTCTTTCTTCTCAACCTCTCTTTTCTTTTCCACGACTTTCTGTCATTCTGTACTTTTTGGGTCGGACATGTGTGGTTTATTGTCGACTCAAAGGGTACGGATTTGTGGGTCGTCACACTTGGTATCAAGGCTTAGGTTGAGTGGATACCTAGGCTTTGGTGGGGATTACTCATTAGAGATAAGGTCAGTAGTACCCTAGAATGAGTTGAGTGTAATATAGATATGAGCACGTATTTTTTAGTGAATATAAATTGTTTTATATTATGTTGACTTATCGATTGAGTGTTTATGAATTATGGTCGGTATTATCTGGACAACTATATCGATAGGGGTTTCTAAGCTCTGAACAAGTTAAATCAACATAGTATTGTTTTAAAGTGGGTAGATGAAATAATTTTACCCAAAATATATTTTGATATAAAAGAAATAATTTTCTGAAATTAATATAATATATTAGTGTGTTGGTTGTTATTATTATAATCTAAACAAAATTATAAAAATTAGAAATGGTTTATCCAATTAAATTAAGTTGGTATAAGTATGGAATTATGCATATAGGTAAAAACTAAAAATGGATTCATACCAGGATTTGGAAATTTAAATCCGGAGATTTTTGGAAATGTTTTCCAAGGCGTTTTGAAATTAATGATGTTGACGTTATTTTTAGAATAGTAAATGTTTTAAATTGGATTTAAAAATGGATTTTCGAAGTGAAAAAGCACTGAACTAACTACAGTCGCTGGAAAATAATCCTGGTGATGACTGCGCAGCATCATCAATATTCATTTTTGAGTTTCTAAGTGATGGATGGCTATTGTAGTTATTTGGCTTCAGAAATTATTTTGGTAAAATCAAGTTTGATTTAAAAATTCCAAAAGTGTGGTTTGATATACAAAAAAGAGCTCTATAGATATATGATTTCAAAGTGATTTGAAATAGATATTGGGTGTTTGAATTTTGGAATCCTTATTTAAATGTTTTAGAAAATATCAGGAAATAAGTTTTGAACTTATAAGTTGAGAATCCTAATAATAAGGAGAGAAAGTGTGAAACTGAAGTTTGAAATTGAAATTTAACTTGAGTAAGTTAAATGAATAAAATGAATTGAATTTAACTTAAAATAAGTTAAATAAAGTTGAATTGGATTGGAAATGATATCAAATTGAAGTGAATATAATTTTGAATAGTATAGTGGTTATATAACTATAAGTTATAATTATTGAATGGAATGAACTCCAACATGGAATTTATGAAATTGTGAATAATAAGTTGTATAACTTAAAAACATGAGGAAACGAAAAGTGGAATCCAAGTTTGGATGGTTAAATATTTTGTTTGAAAGAAGTGAAAATCTGAATTTGAATTACAAAAAATGAAGTTAACTCAGGTCAAGTTAAATGAGATGATTTTTGAATTGAACTTAACTTAAGTTAAGTAAAATGGAAGTAAACTAATTAGATAAATTAATTTATGGATTGGATATTGAAATATAAATTGGTTTTTGCAAAATGGGGCATGAGTTATAAATAAATTCAACTTAGTGATAAGAATGGAAATTCAACCTAAGTGTGAACAAATTAAATATGGTTTAAAGGATTGATTGATAAAATTTGGATTTTAACTAAGTGTAAATGAATTAAATTATGTTTAGGAGTATTGCTTGATTTAAATCAAGTAGGAATTTAAGTCATAAGCTGAATATGAACTTAAGTAATGGTATGAATGTTTATAATAAACCTTAAGTGATAATTTTTAGAAATGGTTTATTATTGAATTAACATGGAATGAAATGTCGGTCAATATAAAATGGATTGTTTGTAATTTATTTGAAATTGGATAAGTGGAATATAAATTGAATGTGGATTAAAAAAATTAATAAACTGATTAACAAAAAAATTAATAAATTGATTTAGAATTAATTTAAAACAACTATAAGCTTAAGTGGTTATTTTATTAAATGAATATCACTGAATTTGCATGGTAAATTTTTTTCATTTGACGTAAACGGAAGTAAAAAAAATTTGTGAATCAATGGAAGGTTATAGAAATTGATTTAGAATCAACTGGGATTGGACATGAATATGAAATGAATATAAATGGATTGTTTGTGAATCACTTGGAATTGAATAAAATGGCATGTAAATCGATTGAATGAATAATCGAATGTTGGAACCTTGTGGTTATTGATAAATTCATGCTATAACATGTTTGGTTATGGAATTTATGTGATTAACTAGTTAAATGAATGAAAGTGATTAAATTTCATATATTTGGTACTTACTGTTTGTACCAAAATTGGGCACAACACTCTTCGGATGTGTTTGAAGAGATAAAATGAAGAAATTAAATGTAAAATAAGGCAGATCTAACAAACAGACCAATCAACAGATAAGAAAATGCATAGAAGCACACGAATTTAGAGTGGTTCGGCGTATTGCCTACGTCCACTATGAAATGATAGATGTTTATTGAATTTCACTCTCTTTTTATAAGAGATTACAACAATACAACTGAAGTTTAATAATGATTTCGGCAGAGTATCAGCGTAGAGAAGCCAAAAGTCCATTTTCTGCATGTCCAGGGTCACTATTTATAGGTATAGGCAGCAAATATCTCGCCCAGATCTCGGAGGACTTCTTCTCTCACGTGGGTGGGCCCACGGGATCGAGTTCAGGTGATTTCGACTCGATTTAAGAGCGATATTAATTGAGTTCGTATCGATCAATAATTGGTCCTTTTAGGCTGGGATCGATCAGGTATATTCTTGATGTTATAGGCAAGCTCCTGTGAAAATTTGGTGGCATTTGGACTTGTAGATCTTGAGATATGATCGATGCAAGTTTGAGTCTTCAATGTGCATCTAAACATCGTATCGATCCCATTCGTGACGCTCCTCCTCGTATCGATGTTGGACACATGATGGCCAATGAAATGGCGCTATTTTCTAGGATCGGTCCTCTTTTTGTACCGAGTGACCAGTCTCTTAGTTAATCACGCCTTTTCGTATCGACCTTGGACGTCGCCTTTCGTATCGATGGGGTGCAATGTGCTTCGTATCGGTACCCGATGGTGGACTTCATATCGATATGTGGCAGGTCGATACGAAGTACGTAGAAGTTAAACCGATACGAGACAACGGTTGTTATGGGAACGAAAGTGGTAAACCCGATGGATACGAAGAATGGTGGCTCCTGGATGGATACGAATGTAGCGTTTCCCTTGGGTACGAACGAGATTGTGGCTTGGCTTCGGTTATGACATGAATGGACACGAAGTGAAGGCCCCTGATGGATACAAATGGAGTGGACACGGAGGAGGTGGTAGCTGACTCTGATGGGTACGAACTCAACGCTTTCTCCATGGATACGAAACAGTGTTGGATACGAATTGTAGATATTTTCTAAGTGAATCTTAACAGATCCATATCTTGAGCATACGAACTCCGATTGACTTGAAATTTACAATGTTGGCTTTCATAGCTTTGCTTGTCGTGTCATATCGATTGTAGCTCAACCTGGACTTGGGCAAAATTTACCAGTATCCATAGTGAACCTATGTACAACCGATCTCCAGGACGAACTGTTCTTGGTTTCTAGTCAAGTTCTTGGTGTCACGGCCTTGCTAAAAGGTAGGATACCGTTTGCCCCCCAAAGTACGTCTTGTGTGAACATGACGTGCTTTGAAAAGCTGCAATCTTCATTCTGAAAAAGTTCTATCTGATTCGCTGAGTAGTTATTGTCTTTTCTTCAAAAGATGTAACCTTTGATTTATGTCCAATAAAATAAATGCTGAACTATTGACTGCCAATGATTATGCAGTGCATCGTTGTAACAGAGTGTTGAGTGTCAGCAATTTGTTATTCACTGTTGTAATTGTCACCAGGTGAGCATTCAACTTCTGTGAATTTTGAAAATTGAATATTAGTCCGTTATACATGCACGTATGTTAACCTGACTCTCGCAATGTTTGCACATTCACGGGTCATCAAGTTTTTTTTTGTTATCGAGTTTTGTATCGATCTTGTCCTAGATCGATGTCAAATTCGGGTTATAACAACGTTCGATGGTTGTTTTAAGTCCTTCCTTCGTATCGATCCTCTCATGGATCGATCTAAGATGTTGGAATGTATGCTTCGAATCGATGGATATCGACATGAAATGGGTAGTCCCTAGGAATGCTTCATATCGATGGAGTTGAGTGGCTCAAATACGATCATGTAGTGACTTTATCGATGGGCTTCACATAGACGGATACGAAGTTGATGGCTGGTCACTGATGGACACAAAATGTACAAGTGTTAACTCATGGGATAGCTTCGCAAAGGATATGCCATTTCTCATTCCTCTGTTTAAGAGGGATGCCTTGTTGTAGAGAATCTTTGATAGGAGTCATCCGTGACTCCTTTTCTGGCTCCGTCTCTAAGATCTAATCGATCTTCATCCGTCAATGCTTGGAATAATAAGTATTTCAACTGGGACAAAGTTACATGTTGTGCATCCCCGGAACTAGCTAGCTTGGCTAGTGACTCGGCTTTTTCATTTTGTTCTCCAAGGATGTGTGTAATGGTGTAATACTCGAAGTCGGCTAATAGCTCTTGGACCCAACTAAGATAAGGAGCAAGACGTTGCCCCCTAGTCAGATAATCTTCCATGACTTGGCATACCACTAACTAGAAATCTCATAAGATATGTAAAGCTTCCACTCTCAGTTTTTGTTTGCAAGTTCGAGCATGCCGACTAAGGCTTTATACTTAGCATCGTCATTTGTTGCAGGGAAGTTGAGTTTGAGAGCGTAGCAGATCGATCGTTCCTCAGGAGTCATTAACGCAACTTCGACGTTAGAAAGCCGATTATCGTAAGTTCCATCTATGTATGTTCTCCATCGGTTGGATGGTTCTCCACTGTTCTTCGGATAAGCGTCTAATGCGGTGAATTCAGATATGAAGTATGCTAATGTTTAACCATGGATAGCTCTCTGAGGGAGATAAGTGATATCAAATTGGCTTAGCTCGATATTCCATTTGATTAACCTTCCAGACATCTAAGGTTGCCATAGGACCTACCATAATGGCTGGTCGGTCAGACGTTAACGGGGTGAGCTTGTCAATAGCTGGCTTTCATCATATACTAGTCTTTGGATTCGTTTCTCTTCACTTAGCAATGTGATGATTATGGTGTGTGTTGACACGGCCCAATTGATGTATAAATCTTCAAGACCCAAAGGCTTAGGTAAAATAGGAGGTCTCTTTAAGTGATCTATCAGAGCTGGAATTGCATCAACACAGTTGTTAGTTCGTTCAAAATTTCTCTTCCCTCTCTTGGTCAGGTGGAAGAAGAGAATACACTTGTAGATGGCCCTAGAGTTGAATTAGCTTAGGACGGTAATCTTCTGACTTAGGCTCTGTACCTGCTTGGTTATCCTCAGTACATGGATGTCTCTAATTGTTGGAATTTTTTGGAAATTAGCCTCAATTCCATAAGAATTGATGATGAAACCCAAGAACTTTTCTGATGCAACGCTGAAAGAGCGTTTCAAAGGATCGAGTTTCGTTCTACATTCTTTGCAGAGCACTGAATATCTCTAACAAGTCATCAATGTGCTCGTTTGATAGTCATGATTTCACCAGCATATTAACCACATATACTTTCATCAATCGGCTGATCTGATTTTTGAATGATCTGTTAATCGTCCTTTGGTAAGTAGCATGTTATCCCACCTTTTGGCAAAGCTGAGATTCCCAAAAATTAATTGAAATCAATAATAACCAGCCATGAATATTAAATATGAATTGCAGGATAATCATGGATATCGATGAATTTTGTCCGAGTCCGGGTCGGGCTGCAATTGACAAGGCATGGCAAGAAAATCTATGGAAGCCAGCGTTTCAGATTTCAGGTTAATCGGAGTTCGTATGAATGAGATATGATCGATCCAAGTTAGATACAAGGTGTTGTTCGAATCCATCAGAAAACCAAGGTGATGACCTGTTCGAATTGATCAGATTCGTATCCATCAGAGAGGCATCGTCAAGTTCGAATCCATTGGAGCTTGGCAACTTCGAATCGATCATCTTCGAATCGATCAGGCACGGGTCAATCCGCAGGCATGAAGCTCGAGTCCATCTATTCGTATCCATCACCACACCTTGGTTCATATCCATGGGCTTCGTATCGATCGGAATGGTTCAGGCCTTCGTACCCATGAACCTCGTATCGATTGACCGATGATTAGTTCGAATCGATGAACGAGGCGTTCGTTCGAATCCATTAGGAAGCTTTAGCTCGTATCTATCACAAACCGTATCCATTGAATGGGTCTCCACCGATATGAGCTAAGCTGCCAATCTCGATTCAAACTAGACGTTGAAAGTTGATACGAGATATACAAAGTTGATTGATTCAAACTAGATAACAATACTTGATACAAACGAGGCGAAATCCATGGATACAAATCGGTCAATACGCCACTAAAATCGGATTGACCCAGGAAACTCGCTCCATATCACTCCACGTCATGGCACGCGCACGTGCTCCGATCGAGTCGAATAGGGGGATACGAGACATGGATTCGAAAGCAGTAGGCTATGAAAAACATGACCTTGAATCGATCATATCTTCTAAACCACAGATCCAAATGCAACGAAATTTTCACAGTAGCTTGCACCCAAGGTAAAGAATGTCCCTGCCAAGTTTCAGCTCGATTGGAGCACTTTCTGATCGATATGAAGTTGTTTCGAATCGATCCCAGATGGAGTCGAAACTTGGTGGGACCGGGCGCGTGGGCCCACTCACATGCCTGAAAAAGTCTCCCGAAGTTTGGACGCGATCTCATCCTCCTATGCATATAAATAGCCCCCTGAAGCCTGTAGAAAAGGGATCTTTTGGCTGACGAACGTCCAGACTCTGCCGGATTCAATTCTACTTCTTTCCATTGCCATTATACTCGAATTCATTCATTGTATCTGCTGTAGTCATCTGTAATCAGCGAAGAACATCAATAAAAGATAAAAATCATTGAAGTGGACGTAGGCCGGAGATAGCCGAACCACTATAAATCTCGTGTTCTTGTGATTTATTTCTGGATTGTTGTTTATTGCTAGCTTAGATCTGAGATTTGTGTCTGAATATTGCTAATTTGTATTCATACACTTGTGCTTTCACAATACTTGGGGTTTGTGACCATTTTTGGCGCAAACACTTTGGTGCTTTCACTGTGAACAACTAGCATCCGCTACGCAAGATTTGAAGTTCAGATTTGAAAGCTTGAAGATTTGAAAGACAATGACTCGGCAAATAAGTAAAAGGCAAAGGGCTGAGAGAAGCCAACAAGGAGGAAGTCAAGAGGCATCCTCTGGTGTTGGAGAAGAACCAGCTTCGATCTACATCACTAGAGACGAAATGGAGACCATGACCAATCTGATTCACGAAAGAATAATGAAGAGACAACAGGAGATGCTGCATAATTTCTTTGAGCAGATGAGAACTACAGGAATAAAAAACTTAGGACCAGCTACAGCGGCTGTTAATGTGGAACAAGGAGCCAGGATTGCGGGAACCAATGAAGGTCAGGTTCAAGGTCAGAATGCAGCTCCAGAAGTCAATCAACAAGGACTTGGGGGAAGATCCTCAGGATCTGATGATGGAAGGCCTACAGACGGAGCTCAATAAGCTGGAGCCAACGCTGATGCTAACGGGCCACACGAAGAGTACGTACCAGAATACCCTTTAAGACCAAGAGGGAAACCCTAGGATGGAGATGAAAAGATAGCTGGATTAGTGCGACGACTCATGAGAGGAGGACTGTCTAGCAGAGGGTTGGAAGAAGTTAGTCGAAGTCCGTTCACTCCGAATATCAGGAATGCAAGGAACCCTCCAAAGTTCAAACTACCAACGCTGGATCCGTATGACGGGAAGTCGGATCCGACCATGCATATTACCAAATACATTAGACACATGGAAGTACTGGGAGCATCCGAGGAAGTGATGGCACGATGTTTCCCTTTATTTTAGTCAGACTTGGCTGCACTTTGGTTCAGGCAATTAAAGAATGGATCGATCAGGACATGGGGCGAGCTTGTAGATTGCTTCATGGAACAATTCAGGGTCCATGTGACAAGACCCAAGAGTGTGATGACTTTGGCTTCGATAAAGCAAAGGATCGAAGAGTCCATAAAAGGTTTCCTGCTGCGATTCAATGCAACGGTGGCTTCTGTAGATCGCTCGGATCCATCGATGATTTTGATGGCGGCGGTGGCAGGAGTTGGAGAAGGCACAGAATTCAAAGATTCATTGACAAGAGATCCACCACAAGATCTTGGAGAATTTTACCATGAAGCTGAGAAATTCATTCGATTAGAAGAATCACGAGCCAAGAGGCAGGAAATAAATGCTGCACAAGGCAAAGGAACCGCCAGGGAACAGTCCAGGACAGACAAAGGAAAGAGAAAGCAGGATGACGCACATGATGGTCCCAATAAACGGTAGAAATTCCGAGAGCCTAGATTCAGGAAATACACAGATCTGACGGCAAGCCTAGAAAGAATTTACACTGAAACTCGGGGGCAACTCCCCTATCGAAAACCACCAAGGAGAGATCCCACGGAGCGGGAACGCAGGACTGGAAAATACTGCCTATTCCATGAGCTGGATGGGCACACAACCGATGAATGCCGCCACCTAAGGGATGAGGTGGAAGAACATGCCAGGAGTGGTAGATTGCCACAATATACCAGAGAACGGATAGCGACAGTGAGACCTGAACAACCACCGCCTCCACCTAACAGGAATGATCCTGGATCGGGATCACGACTCATCATCAACTGATTCTGATGGCAAGGGCCTAGTCCAAGATTTGGACTCTGGTCGATTAGTTCTCTTAGATTTGATTTCCATGATAAAACGGCTATCCCACTTACTCATGTATGGGAACCGGAGAGATCCCTAGGCATGCTCTAAGACGGAAATAGACCACTCCGCCCGGAGAGGCATTGTCTTCTTTTTCCTGGTGTTTGAGATTGAACATCTAGGATTTGAATTTAATAAAGGAACATTTATTGAAATAAACCTTTGGCCGGAGAGTTAAAGGATAAACATTAAATATCAATATAAAGATGATCGCTTTATCATCCTACCCGGAGAGGCAGGGTCCGGAGTGCAAGAAGTGAGTTGCTTCGCCGGAGAGCGACAGGATCGACTCACTTAAGCATCGTTTCCTATTCACCGGAGAGTGATTGCATCGGGATTCGATAAGAGCCCGGAGAGGCTGTGATCGGCCGACGATTCAGGTCAAGACATCGCTTAATGTTCAGATACAGTGAACCGAAGTGCAAGAAGTGGGTCGCTTCGCCGGAGAGTGACAGGGTCGACCCACTTAACGTTGTTTCCCCTTAACTGGAGAGTGACAGGATGGGATCTAGCATGAGCCCGGAGAGGCTACGATCGGTCTAGAACGACCAAGACATCGCTTTACGCCCTAACTGGGGCCAGAGTGCAAGGAATAGAAAGCAACGACGTAGTGCAATAGGATCTTTCTATTCGATCGCTAAGTCTGGAGAGACCGTAGAATCTCATTCTTAACTTCCACTGGAAGAAATTGATAACAATTCAGCTTCGATCAGCCATGAACTCGATTGAAAATATCATAAGATTCGAATAAAACCTGAGCTCACTACATTCGACTTGAAACTGATCAAAACACACCTTTTACCAAAAGGCATGTTTTGGGGGGGCAAAGTGTTATCCCACCTTTTGGCAAAGCTGAGATTCCCAAAAATTAACTGAAATCAATAATAACCAACCATGAATATTAAATATGCATTGCAGGATAATCATGGATATCGATGAATTTTGTCCGAGTCCGGGTCGGGCTGCAATTGACAAGGCATGGCAAGAAAAGCTATGGAAGCCAGCGTTTCAGATTTCAGGTTAATCGGAGTTCGTATGAATGAGATATGATCGATCCAAGTTAGATACAAGGTGTTGTTCGAATCCATCAGAAAACCAAGGTGACGACCTATTCGAATCGATCAGATTCGTATCCATCAGAGAGGCATCGTCAAGTTCGAATCCATTGGAGCTTGGCAACTTCGAATCGATCATCTTCGAATCGATCAGGCACGGGTCAATCCGCAGGCATGAAGCTCGAGTCCATCTGTTCATATCCATCACCACACCTTGGTTCATATCCATGGGCTTCGTATCGATCGGAATGGTTCAGGCCTTCGTACCCATGAACCTCGTATCGATTGACCGATGATTAGTTCGAATCGATGAACGAGGCGTTCGTTCGAATCCATTAAGAAGCTTTAGCTCGTATCTATCACAAACCGTATCCATTAAATGGGTCTCCACCGATATGAGCTAAGCTGCCAATCTCGATTCAAACTAGACGTTGAAAGTTGATACGAGATATACGAAGTTGATTGATTCAAACTAGATAACAATACTTGATACAAACGAGGCGAAATCCATGGATACAAATCGGTCAATACGCCACTAAAATCGGATTGACCCAGGAAACTCGCTCCATATCACTCCACGTCATGGCACGCGCACGTGCTCCGATCGAGTCGAACAGGGGGATACGAGACATGGATTCGAAAGCAGTAGGCTACGAAAAACATGACCTTGAATCGATCATATCTCCTAAACCACAGATCCAAATGCAACGAAATTTTCACAGTAGCTTGCACCCAAGGTAAAGAATGTCCCTGCCAAGTTTCAGCTCGATTGGAGCACTTTCTGATCGATACGAAGTTGTTTCGAATCGATCCCAGATGGAGTCAAAACTTGGTGGGACCGGGCGCGTGGGCCCACTCACGTGCTTAAAAAGTCTCCCGAAGTTTGGGCGCGATCTCAGCCTCTTATGCCTATAAATAGCCCCCTGAAGCCTGCAGAAAAGGGATCTTTTGGCTGACGAACGTCCAGACTCTGCCAGATTCAATTCTACTTCTTTCCATTGCCGTTATACTCGAATTCATTGTATCTGCTGTAGTCATCTGTAATCAGCGAAGAACATCAATAAAAGATAAAAATCATTGAAGTGGACGTAGGCCGGAGATAGCCGAACCACTATAAATCTCGTGTTCTTGTGATTTATTTCTGGATTGTTGTTTATTGCTAGCTTAGATCTAAGATTTGTGTCTGAATATTGCTGATTTGTATTCATACACTGGTGCTTTCACAATACTTAGGGTTTGTGACCATTTTTGGCACAAACATAGCATATGCGTTCTTAAGTTTGAATCTGGGGATTGCAGCATAGCGCTATAGGCCTAGGTCAGTTACAAAACTGTTGTATTCCTGGTTTGGGACGTGCTTCAGTATCTGATTGTATCTGGAGTTTTGTGTCAGTGGAAGTAAGTAATTCATGTTCGATGGTCGAGTCCACTAGTTGGTTGATTCTTGGAAGTGGAAGACTGTGTTTCTTCATGCCTCATGCAAATCTGAGTGGTCGACGTACGTCCACCACTCTCCATTTGGTTTTCTCATAAGTAAAGGATTGGATACCCATTTTGGGTAAAGGAACCCATCGGTTTTGAGAAGATTCGCCTCCTCTTTGAGTGCAGCAGATCTCTTCAGACCCACATCACGTCATTTTTTATTCACCGAGACATGCCTCGGGTCGACATTTAATGCAGGGTTCTTCATGGCTAGTGATAGTCCATATATATACATGAAATTGAGTCCAAGCGAACATATCAAATTCACCTGGAGCAAAGCAGTTAACTCTTTCATCATCATTGCGCTAAGTTGTGATCTGATATACAATACTCGTGATGGGTTGTAGGTGCTTCATGTGCTTATTTGCAATGGTAAATGATCAGGCTGGTAGGGACGTTGAATCAAAGGATTAGTAGAACTTAGCCTTGTACGGCATGCTGCTACATAGCTAGATCCAGCTTTGAGATTGAATCTACTTGTGTTTCTGAGTGATGCACTTTTCATTCAATGTACTCGGGATCCATTGCTCGTTGTAAGGGTCAGAATAATGATCAGCTGCCATAAGTCTGGGCATTAATCCGATGATTCTATCCATAGGCATCCTTTCGAACGTAACCTTGAGATGTTATGAATGTAAGGCATGGGTCATAGGATCGAGTTGTCATAGTCAACTCTTGGATAATCACTTTTTTGCCTCTAGTCTTGGGTTGATGGACGTATTGTGCGAATGGTCGAGCCTGACCCCTGCAGCGTTTATACTGTAGTCCAAGCTATAAGTGCCAGAGTTGTTTGATGAACCATCATATTACATTCATCTTATTTGTCACGCGTGCCCCCAAGTTTGGGGAATACCTCAATAAGTGGCAAGGTAGATAATGTCTGCTTCAATTTCGCATTCCATCCCGTTGAACTATGGGATCGAGTTAACCGATGGAAGGCTGAGTCGTGCCTTATCCTGCATTGTGTCCTGGTTCTTTCTTCTAGGTAGAATACTTCATTGCCTCGCCAACATTCAAACATGAGCTAAGTTCTGGACGGTCAATGACTTTCACTTCGCTGCTTATGTCATCATACTCTGGGCAGAAACTGAAGAGTGAATCGTCCAGTCAGATCCAATGCAGGACTGATGCTTCCCTTGTCGAATCCAGGGCAAGAATCGGTGTGCAAACGTTTAGGTTGCAATTGTTTTGAATTTATCTTTTAGTTGGATCATGGTAAGAGTCAATGAATGAATGGCCACGTTACATTCATTTGGAGTTGGGCGATCAACCACGTCCATTTCGATTTACATTCTCCCGTCAGATCTAGGGATAAAGCCAGCTCAAATGCAGTCAGGTCATGCTCATCCGGTCTCATGCTCTTCCTGACGGATCGAAGGAAGGTGACGGAGGACGAATGGTCAAGTCATGGTCTTTCGTGGTTCATTTTTCTATCCATGCTTGGGTGATCGAAGGTATTTGATGGACGCTCGGGTCACATCGATTTGTAGTCGAAGAGGATCGATAGTGACCGTCGATTCAGCGACACGATGTAGAATGCTCGGACCTCATTACCTATCAATCCACTGGTATGATATGAAAGGTGCAGATCGATATTGCCCGTCGATCCGACGGTACGATATGATTAGTTGCCCGTAACTTCGGGCGTCATTCTGATTGGTTTGGCATTAAGGCCTCCTTGTAGTCGTTGCCTTAAGTTGTAAAGGACGCTAAGCTGGAGATGCAACAAGTCATATTTCTCTTCTTTCAGTGATTTGTACTTTTTCCCCCAGTCTTGGGTCAGTAGAGTTAGTTCGTGGATAGTCTAATTGTACCCGTAGTGAGTTTATACTCCTCATGTCGAGTTTAGGTCAGAGTTGGTGAATGAATGGTCGAGTCACATTCATTCGTTTGTCTATGCTTGTAGCCGCACCTTGGGGATCAAAGTAAGTTGAAGGGCCGTTAATCACACCTATTTGATGTTTATACCCCTGTCCGCATTTTGGGGACTAAGAGTTTTAGCAGAAAATGGTCGGACCGCATTTTCCTCGACTAATCTCTCTGGCACTGGTTAAGGGAAAAAGTCGAAGTGTGGTCGGTCACATTACAACAACTTTAATTTAATGCTTCTCCCACTGAACTGTAGGAAGGAATTGATTGGCGGATGGTTGGGTTACATCCGTCAATGTTGCACGCACAACCCGTTGGATCATAGGCGAGAGTTAGCAGATGAACGGTCGTGTCATGTTCATTTGCGGTAGGATGGGTAGTCGCATCCATTTAGAATAGGACGTGCACCTAGGTCCGTTTTGCGAATCTGCGTCTCCCTATCGAATCAAGGAAGAAATTTGGTCTTGTTGGGTTGGAGTGCATCCCTATAAAATTATGTTATGGGTCCCATGCCAGGGACAAGAGTTGATGCATGGACGGTTGTGTCGTGCCCGCTTAGTGCTAAATGGTCGGATCGCATTCGATTTTTTGTGATAAGTGTGCCCCATGTCAGGGGAAGAGTTGGAAAGCAGACGGTCGAACCACATCCACTTTTTGTACTATAGAACTTGCTGAGGAATCAAAGTTGGTAGATGGACAGTCGAATCGCATCCCTTATGTTATTTATATTCCAATCCATGCTTTGAGGATCGGAGTTGGTTGATGGGTGGTCGGTCACACCCACTTGGTGTTTATAATCCATCTCGTGCTCTCAGTACCAAAGTTCGTTGATGGGTATACTCTAGTCTGCACTCTAGCAATCAAGAGTTAGTTAATGTTTATACTCCAGTTCGCACTCTGGGAATCTGGAGTTAGTTGATGGGTGGTCAGTCACATCCATTTGGTATTTTAGGATTATGTCCGCACTCCGGGGACTTAAGTTGTTTTACGGGTGGTCAGTCACACCCGTTTTGATGTTTATATTCCAGTTCGCACTCCGAGAATCTGGAGTTAGTTGATGGGTGGTTAGTTACACCCATTTGGTATTTTAGGATTATGTCCGCACTTCGAGGACTTAAGTTGCTTTACGGGTGATCGGTCAGATGTTTATAATCCAGTTCGCACTCCGGGAATCTGGAGTTGGTTGATGGGTGGTCAGTCACATCTGTTTAGGCTTTAGGATTTTGTTCACACTTTGGGAACAAGAAGTTGATCAGGTACGTGGACGGTCGTATCACATCCACCCTGAGTAGGCAAGCGAAGTCGTTAGATGGACGGATCCACCCTCCTCGAGCTTGTAAATATGAAAGGAGAGGTCGTTAGATGGACAGATCCATCCTCCTCGGGTTTAGGTTAAACACAGGTGAAGTCGTTAGGTGGACGGATCCACCCTCCTTGAGCCCACGTTCGTAAATTTATGCTCCAGTTCGCACTCTGGGAGTCGGAGTTAGTTAGAGGATTGTCGTGTATCCATCCCTTTTGGCTGCAGTGTGATGGCTTGTCCTTGAGCTCGGGGTTCCACTTAGTGAGTGATCAATGGGATCCTGATTACTTTCCACTTATCTGCAATCAACGAAGGATGAGATTTAGTTTATGAACGGTCGGATCACGTCCGTGTGCATTTGGATTCCACTTTTGCCAAGCCTAAGGAGTAAGATTAGTGTTCTGGCAACCTTTGAGCTCAAGCAGAGGACAACATGGTCGAACTACATCAACTTTGAGTTGTGTATTTTCCCTTAAGTCAGGTGCAAAAATTGGAGAGCAGACGGTCGAGTCATGTCCACTTTATACTTTGTGTTCTTCCGATCAAGCTGAGGAAGAGAGTTGAAATGATAGCTCATGTTGGTTAGCGAGTAGGCAGTCAGTCATTGATGACTTTAAATTGAGGGTTGGCCCCTGATGAAGTCGGTTTAAGGCATGATTGTTTTGCCGAATCACAGATGCAAACTGGAGAGTGAATGGTCAAATCATACCCACTTTAAACATGGTTCTCAAATAACCCCAAGTGTCTAATGTAGGATTGGATGCATGGACGGTCACGTCACGTCCACCCTTGGTGTGATTCCGATTTTACTAGGCATCAGAAGAAGCATAAGTATTTTGGCGAGCTTTAAGTACGAGATAGAGAGAGCATTGTTGGGACATATAACTCCAAGTCTTTCTGAGATCTCCTAATTAAATTGCATAGGCGGATGAGTGGATGGTTGGTTGCATCCACTTTGTACTGGAGTCCTGACCTTGTCGGTCTCTTCTGCTTTGATGCCCTACCCCCAAGTCAGGGGCATATAGTAGCCGATCAATGGTTGAATCATGCTCGTCATAATGATACCTCAATGAATTGATCATAGTCCGCAGAGGTTGTTTGGCGCCAACCCTTGAGTACTCGGTTACCAGCACCATTTGCAAGTAGTTTAATTCAAGTCGGTCATACTTCACAACATAAATGAAATTGAAATAGAAATAATTCAAAAGAGATCAGATCAAATCTCATTGATAAGTGAAGTAGCACCATATGCTCGCTATTGCACTTCGGTCCAGCCCTTCTTAGTTAGAAGTTTAACGTAAGTGGTTCAGTTTAATCAAAGTTCTTGATCGATAAGGGTCGGGGGTTCCCTGCCCACCATTTTATAGGGCTTGCACATATTGTCGAAGCTTTTCTTTCCGAAGCAGCCTTATGGCGCTGGCGTCCACGGTAGCCATCTAAGGAAGAGGAGCTTCCCGATTTAGAGTATGGAGTAGGTTTCCTCCTTATCTTGCCACATTGATCCTTCATTTGGTTCATCAACTCAATATTGGACATGATATGTTGGTGTAGTTGATAGCGGCTATCCGCCTGTTCTCTTATCAAATTCTAGAAATAAGCTTTTGTGATAAATTCATTTATGAGTGTTGGCAGCAACTGGCTATGGATTTTGATCAATTCGTTGGCTTCCAGCTTCTTTATTCCCTTCAGCAATTCGAGAAGTAGAACTGGTATGTCTAACCATGGTTGACAGTCTTCTTTGAAGAATGGGGGAAGACATCTGCATTTGATAGCATTCATCACTCTTGGTGGAATCCATGCGCCATTCTCACTTCGTAAGGTAGTGTCGGAGGTTGTATTCCCATAGTACACCGACATGGTCATCATGTTGAATTTTCACTAGAAATTTTGTATGTAGAACAGTTTCAATGAATGGGTCTCAACTGGGAACGATACTCCAATCTTCATGGTCAAGTCCATTTTCTAGCTATGTGGCCTTGTAACACTGGTGAATAATGTATGCACGATTGCCCAACATTCGATTGGTTGGTAATGCCGATTGGATGGTGAGTTGGTTAAGATGGACTCATAGATTGGTGATTATTTCTAATTTTCACCCAGATATGAGGCCCATATAAGGTAGTAAGGAAGTCATCTTAAGGTTGTATGCCATGCTTCTAGTCGTATGGACATGGTATGATTAAGATGCGGGCAATTGAAGATGGTTCAATGGTGACCAGCTATGCTTTGAGTTGGTAGAGTAGACAGTGTAGGGCAGTCGTCATATTAGCCATCGTACCATAGTTGTCAATTTAGGAGTTTAAAAACTGGTCAATTGGGGGAAGTTGCAGTACACCTTAGAAGTATGATATATTAACCAACTCTAGTTCTTGGCGTATTAGCTAGGTTCTCCAGCCTCTGGGAGCACCGGTTGAGTAGTATTCCTTTACCCAATCCTTGATTGCAATTCAGCATTTGCTGCCGTAATCCCCTATGTCTCGTTCAATCATGGAACGATCAGGAGTGTGGATGGAATGTTTCAACATTAATTTGAGCTTTGAATCCACTATGCGGGTGCTCTGCGCTGCGGCTAGTGTTTGGAAATTTGGGTCGTACCTGAATGTTTTTTTTGAAATTTTGTAACGTTCTCAGCAATGTTTGAACGATACAAATGTTGGTGAAATTGAACGACCCGAAAAGTGGACACTTGGATCGGTACGAAATGCACACAACTGGATCGATATGAAGTGGTATCTAAGGATCGATATGAAATGCACACAACTGGATCAATACGAGGTGGTATTTGATTATCGATACGAATTGGACGCAGCTGGATCGATACGAAGTGTATTTGAGTATAGATATGAATTGGATGCAGCTGGATCGATACAAAGTGTATCAAAGTATCGATACGAATTGGATGCAGCTAGATCGGTACGAAGTGTATCTGAGTATCGATACGAATTGGATGCAGCTGGATCGATACGAAGTGTATCAAGTATCGATACGAATTGGATGCAGCTGGATCGATATGAAGTGTATCTAAGTATCGATATGAATTGGATGCAGCTGGATTGGTACGAAGATATGGATACGAAAAACATGATATTTTCATGGATACAAAAATATGGATACGTGATATTTTCATGGATATGAAAATATGGATACGAAAATCTTCATATTTTCTGGATACGAAAATATAGATACGAAAATCATCATATTTTCTGGATACGAAAATGAAGAAAGTAAATATAAAATGACGCAAATCTAACAAACACACTAATCAACATATAAGAAAATGCACAGAAACACACGAATTTAGAGTGGTTCGGCGTATTGCCTACGTCCACTATGAAATGACTGATATTTATTGAATTTCACTCGCTGTTTACAAGAGATTACAACAGTACAACTGAAGTTTAAAAATGATTTCGGCAGAGTATCAGCGTAGAGAAGCCAAAAGTCCATTTTATGTATGTCCGGGGTCACTATTTATAGGTGTAGGCAGCAAATATCTCGCCTAGATCTCGGAGGACTTCTTCCTTCGCATGGGTGGGCCCACTTGATCGAGTTCAGGTGATTTCGACTCGATTTAAGAGGGATACGAATTGAGTTCGTATCAATCAATAATTGGTCCTTTCAGGCAAGGATCGATCAGGTACATTCTTGACGTTGTAGGCAAGCTCCTATGAAAATTTAGTGGCATTTGGACTTGTAGATCTTGAGATATGATCAATGCAAGTTTGAATCTTCAATGTGCAGCTAAACATCGTATCGATCCCATTCGTGATGCTCCTCCTCATATCGATGCTGGACACATGATGGCCAATGACATGGCGTTATTTTCTAGGATCGGTCCTCTTTTTGTGCCAAGTGACCGAGTCTCTTAGTTAATCACGCCTTTTCGTATCGATCTTGCACATCGCCTTTCGTATCGATCTTTTAGTAGGGTATGGTCATCCCAAATCTAGATCAGTTACTTTCTATTCTTATATGCTTCGGACCCCAAGCGGGGTGATCATATTCGGTACTACTAGTCAAGTGGTAGGCCAGTCCTGTGTGGCAGGGGTACAAGATGTTCTTGTCAGACCCCGGTGCATGTATCTAGAGATGTACCTTCGGAAGGTAGTTCCTTACCCTATCATAGTATAGAATCCAATCTCCACTATGAGCCTGTACGGTTTTTAGTTGTATACCCCAAATATGCTGAAACGTGAGATACAAGCATTTTAGCTATTTTATAGTTTATTTTCTATAGACACTATTACAATATAAGACGATTTTGATATAAAATGTTTTGGTTATCTTAAGGTAAAAACCCATCATATTTATGTGTGGCGTGGTCTTACAAGATAACTTTGTTTTTCAAAGGATTGTAATAACAATAATAATTCAAATTTGAGTGTGTTTTCTCACGATGGTTTTCTAGACTGACTCGGGTGTTATTTATTATAATGCTCGGGTCGGACCGAGTATTACAGGTTCAGGTTAGGATGTTATGGAGCTCAGAAGACGAGCTGGAGGAGTTTCAAGCGTATTACACATACTTGGTTATTTTCCACTATGTATGTTAAACCGTATATTCAGTACATGTAAGGACAAGTATGTATAACTGTCCAAATTGCTTTGTTGACTGTTGTACTTTGATGACTGTATGTGTATTAACAGTTACAGTTTCTTTTTGTATAAAGATCTCTATTTATCTATTATATATTGTTCTGCTGCGATTTGTGAGATTCTATGTGTTGTTTTCTGTTTCTCCTTCTTTATTTCTTCTCAACCTCTCTCTTCTTTTCCATGACCTTCCGTCATTCTGTAATTTTTGGGTCGGACATGTGTGGCTTATTATCGACTCAAAGGTTACGGATTTGCGGGTTATCACAACCCTTCGGCCACTTAAGACCTCAACACTGAAGTAAATCTTTCTTAGAGACATCCTTATTTATTCATTTGGAATCCCACTAGGTTACTTAATACTTCCATTTAGGAGATGGCGGACCATTCAAGCACTTAAGACCTCAAAAACCAGAAGCGAACCCCTATGGAGATATCCCTCATCGCTTCTAATTCCCAATTTGGACCATTTGATACTTTCCAATTAAGAAGCAATTCCAATCTATCACGTCGTCATGGGTCATTTGATTAGTGATATCTCACATCAGTAATAAGTACACCCGACTGGTAGCAGCCTCAAAGTGAATGGCAGTCTTCCTTCGACTGACTCTACTGACCTAGTATCACTAACCCACCAAGTCCAATTAACCATCGTAAGTCTTTATTTATATTATCTTAGGTATTCATTGGAATTAGCTTATTAATTCTCTTTTTGTTTAAGGAATTAAGATTTACCTTAAATATTTATCTACCCATAAATCCTCGCTTAATGCTTATAGATGTCAGTTTGTCCATAAAATCCTAACGAACATTTCCTAAGACATTTATGCATGATTACTGATTTCAAATTAGTAACCTTCTATATATATTCCATTATTATCATTCCCACTACTCAATTACAATATTAATTTATTGCAACTCCCTCACCATTTATTGGAGTTACAACCATTTAAATTCTTTTCTACTCACTCTCAGCTTAAATTTACTCCACAATGCCTAAACACTCGAGTGAGCAAGTGACAATATGGAAAGTGAGTCCTTGGGGTACTAATTCCCTGATTGACCATATGGAGCATCAAAATTAGAGCCCAGTTGAGGGCCACCTCGCCAATTATAACATAGGCGGCCTTCCGCATTGAGGTGTATATCTGGTCAAGGCTCCTCATCTTCGGAATGATATCATGCTGAATGATGCGCATGACGAGATAGGCCACCGATCATAAATTGTCGTTCCTCCAATCACCGATATTCCTAGAAAAGATCTGCTGTAGAATCTCAGGATCAAATATCTCAGTCTCGTTCAAATCTACGACCACTACAGATACCTCCAAGATCCAAGTGAGATCATCATCTGACATCTCAATCCAGCTCCCTTCACCTTGGACTCAATGTAGCCGTTGCCATCATCAAAATTCTGCGCTATCTGTGCATTCAAAAGATGGACGCAGCGCAGGTATCCCGCTCATAAGTCTCGAAGTGGAGGAACGGTGCGAGTCCTGCCATAGAGAAAAGCTCTTCAAGACAGAGAGCGGCGGAATCACTGAACTTCACCGGTCGTCCATGAAGGAAATCAAAGTCCACCATTCCAAGATAGGTGGCAATCTTCCGCTCGCTCCGGTATAGCCAAGCGACTTCTTGTGGAGTGAGGAAAGGATGACAAGAAGAAGAGCCGCCGGTATGTGGCAGTGCCTTATGTTGAGAGGCGGTTGGAAACGGGAGAAAAGGGTGAGTAGCGGTGGGGCAAGATCTGACGTACAAGAATTTTGGCGTCGATTGGTGGAGGAATGAAGGAGAGAGGCTTTGGTTTAGCCGAGGAAGGGGGAGGTGGAATTGGGTTCAGCTAGAAAAATTGAAGAGTAGGAAGAGAGTGAGGGTGTGCGGGGGCTGAAGGTATGGAAGCAAATTATAGTCGCGTTACAAGTTCAGGTTCGGCCCAAATCCACTTAACGGTCGACCGATAGCCCATTCTTAGGCACAGCTTGAACCTTGACTCAATAGGTTTGGTTAAATTAATCAATATTCTAATGACCATTACGCACACCATCTTTAGCTTAACCGATCCAGAAAAATTCTGTCTTCCACACAACAGTATCTAACTTACTCTGTTGACCCTTCCTAGCAAGATTGTAACAGCCTCAACCAAACTGTTGTGACCAACAACACTTTCGAAAACCCGAAAATATTCCAGTTGTTATTTCGTGCCTACTTCACACTGAAATATTTCTTCAAATAGCCAGTGGGTTTAACAACACTTCAAACTACATACCCCAACAAAATTGAATTTCATTCCTATTTTGTTCGTACCTTAAAGTGAGAAAATATAAAAACTATCAATTTTATAAATCAAAAAATCACCGAGCTAAGTATATGCTCATTTATACTTGTTTCTAAATAACAAAAACCATTTCATACCAAACTTCCCTTAAAAGTATAACTTATATATATATATATATATATATTAGGATTTAAAGAATTAATCTTTTATAAACCAAAACTTATTAACACGACCAACCTAGTGTTATACGTATTTCTTTGAAAACTAAAATTTCAAAACTTTCCAAAATAAAATTTTCAAAATAAATCCTTAGGAAAAGAACCCTTTGAAAACCCTTTATCAAAAATCTAAGGCATTTCCAAAATATACTTTATAAAAAATTTCTCACAGGTTTTAGACTAAGGAATTGACATTGATTATTCAAATAAAAATCTGGTTTTCCATCAAAGAGGTGATCAATGAATGCACCCTAGCGAAGACTTGCTTCTGGACAATTGCGGCATACATAATCTAATTTTCCATTCATCTGGAATAATAGTGTGTTCCCAACTGGAACTCAAACACAAAATCAAAAGGTGGCTAGAATCTCAACCATCAAGTTGAACACGTCCAATCTCCAAGATTCAGCCATATGTCATATTCATGCTCTTCATCAACAGTGCTTTACACACCACCAGCAATCCATGGGGTACTTCAAAGTCGGCGCGAAAATCTTAGCTCTAAGATATTTCCAACTTACGATTTTTTTGCCCATTCCTTTGGAGTGGAACTACAACTACTTCTATAGTCGGAACTCTTAGAATCTAGCATAAAAATATAATATTACTAGATAGGACACTATTAATACATTCTCTCAGTTTATCCTAATCTCTCTGATCTACTAATCTGGCTCTAATAAAAAATGTAACAACCAAAGGCCACCCCTAAAAGGTCGTGGCTAAAAAAAGTTTACCCCAGACTTCGTTGTTTTATGGCCAGCCTTTCAACTATCAACCAACCCACATTGCCGAGGCGTGTAGGTGTAAGAGACAAAGCTTCGCCACCATTCATAATCCAAGAAACCCTATCACGTAAGCATAAAAATGCCAACAAGGTCTAGTAAATGGAAAAAAAACTATAAACTGTCCATAACATAAAATTATACCGATATGTTTCCATTTAATTGTTATATCCATTTAGGCTACCAGTTCTAATCTAACCTTGCATTGCACAAACGATTACATACGTGTCCCTTCTCAAGGTACGAAATACTAATGAAGCCATCTCAACCACCTAATACTTCCAAACCTATTAGCCACTTAATACTTCTAAATATGAAGCGAGCTTCTATAATGCTTTTAAAAGAGAAATAGGTAGATTCTGTCATTTATGACCTTAATTGAGATGGACCCCGTCATTTAAGACCTATTCCCAAGGTGGTTTCCTAACAATGTTGTCAATGGTCAGTGGGTCCTAGCTACAAGACCTTTAACCACTATTTAAGGCTCCTGACATTTAATGTCCAAATTTTACCGCATTTATCATCGAGAAAATCATAGGTATGTAATAAACAGTACCCAAGCCACTTAATACCTTTTTATTAGAAAATAGGCAGACTCTGGTCATTTAAGACCTTAACTAACGTAGACTCCATCGTTCAAGACCTATCCCCATGGTGTGGTCCTAAATGGTACTATTATTATTTCAGCTTTAGCAATGTATGAGACTGTACCCAAGCCACTTAATACTTCCCGATTGAAAATAGGCTTACCCCGTCATTTAAGACCTGCTTCCAAAAGCGTGCTCCTCAACGATACTCTCTAGCTATCTTTGCTTGTAAATCTCATTGGGCTACTTAATACTTCGTTTATAGGAAAGAGGAAAACTTTATAGTCACTTAAGACCCCAAACCTAAAGTGAACCCTTCCTGAGATATCACCTCTCACCCTTTAATTATAAATATGGCATCTCATTAGGTTACTTCTTTCGGTAGGGAGGCAGACCCTTCAAGCACTTAAGACCTCAACACTAAAGTAAACCCTTTTTAGAGACATCCTTATTTATTCATTTGGAATCTAACTAGAATACTTAATACTTCCATTTAGAAGAGAGGCGGACCCTTCGGCCACTTAACACCTCAAACCAGAAGAGAATCCCTATAGAGATATATCTCACTGCTCCTAATTCCAAATTTGGACCATTTGATACTTTCCAATTAATAAAGCAAGCCCACTCTCTCATGTCATCATCGGTCGTTGGATTAGTGATATCTCACATCTGTAGTATGCACACCCAACTGTTGGAAGCCTCAAAGTGAAGGGCAGTCTTCTATCGAGTGACTTTACTGACCTTGCATCACTAACCCACCAAGTCCAATTAACCATCCTAAGTCTTTATTTATATTATCTTAGGTTGATGTTGGACTTAGCTTACTACTTCCCTTTTTATTTAAGGCAATAAGATTTACTTTAAATATTTATCTACCCATAAATCCCCGCATAATGCTCATAAATGTCATTTTGTCCATAAAATCTTAACTACATTTCATAAGACATTTATGCATGATTAATAATTTCAAATTAGTAACCTTTTATATCTATTCCATTTTATCAGTCCCACTAATCCATTTACCCAATTAATTTATTGCAACTCTCACATTTATTACCATTTATTGAAGTTACAACCTTTTAAATTCTTTTCTCATTAGTTAGTTATCCTAAACGTGAATATTACATGCAAGCATCGTTATTAGCTTTTTATTTAGTTATTATAAGCATAGTGATTACGTACAAATATTTACTTTTATCAAATATGTTCTAGTTATATCTTAACTAGAATATACTTTTCCTTGTTAAATTGTTGGAATCGTATCTAAAAAGATCATCTGCTGTAATTTCCATAAATTAGTTTAAAACAAAATATTTAACTTTAAAATATAAAAGGTTGCATTAATTGAAATTACAAGGAATGATCATTTCTTTTTATTACTGAAATAGATAGTGTAAACTACAATGAATTCATACTTTACACATCTCTTTTTATTTGTATATATTCCTTGTTAGATCAAACGCTGCATCTTTCTATAATGGAAAGAAATCAAACTAATTTACAAATATTAAACGGATCTAAATTCCAACAATTCCAAATATAGAAAAGTTTATATTCTAACAAGATTGGGGTAATAATCCAAATTTATAACATTATTATACAACCTATTTCAGATCTAGAATAAATTTCATTTGAATCAATATTCTAAAGTCATACTTTTTGGACTGATCTCTAGACCAGGTTGTATACAATACTAAATCAATTCATAAACAAGAAAATATAGGCAATATTTATTGTATCCAGATCGTATTCAATTCGTTGCCTACAATTCATATACAACTATCAAATTAGGCATAACAATCAAATAAACACCAACACGATTATTTTCATATTATAACATTTACAAAAATTCCCACTCACTTTTTAAAAGCAATCCAAATCTCCAGATTTGAAGTAGAACCTTTGATTCGTCTCCAAATCCTTTTTAATCCAAGAGATATGTATAAAAAGGTATATACATACATTAGAATTACAGATATGAGAAGAGATTTGGAATTGGAAGAGAAAATAGATACAAATATATAAATTATCTCAAATACACATATGGTTGATTCTCTTCTCTTCTCATTTTTATTACATTTCTACTCTTCTTCGATTTATATTAATATAGATACAAATACCTTATCTTTTATAATTTAAAAAGAAATTGGAGAAGAAGAAATAGCAGAGTTCGCTACTGACTTTATAAAAATATGAGAAGAGAATGGAGGGTTAGGCCTGAATTTATAGGCGCTAGAATCAACCAGAACCATTCGATCGAAATAGATTAAATCCAGGCCATTGCGGCCTAGGTCTATTGGAGCCGCCAAGTCACCACCGGTCGACCGCTCTTGGGTGACCGGTCGACCACTGGGGTTCGACCGTCCCCAATGATGGGTCAGTCTGTGGGCTCGGGTAATTAATATAAAAACAATAATTATTTCTTATTTAATTATTTTCATTTCGAATTCATTTTTCGTCCATAAACTTCTTCGTTTGGACTCCGACCGCAAAACTCTAAATATAAATGTTGATTAAAATTTTGCCACGGATGCAATGTTATGATTTTTGTGGTCAAATTCCATTCGAAGCCTATTTAATTAACTAACTAACTAAATAACTAACGCCAAATTACAGGATGTTACACTCTAGGAAAGCAATATCATGGGATGGATGAAATTATTGTTTTCATAAAAAAATGTCAATAGGATAGAAGTCTCAACTTTCGACCCAATGATTATAATGACCAAGGTTAGGCATGCTATAGTTCATCAAGTGCTAATTGACAAAGGAAACTTGGTGAACATCTTGTTCAAACATGCTTTTAGAGAAATGAGATTGGATGAGAAGGATTTTGGTCTTCCTTCCTTTAGTGATTTATTAGGGAGGCAGCATCTTTGATAAGACATATTAATCTAACAGTTCAGATAGGAGATAAACCTCGTAGGGTTGTGTGGGTAGAGAAATCTTTGATCGATGGCTTTTTAGCATATAACATATTTTTGGTCCGATCGACTTTAGGTGATTCAAGGATTGATTTAGCTTCCTAATGCTTAACTATGAAGTTCCCAATTGATAGCAAAGTTGGAGTAGTTCTAGCAAACAAAAATAAATGAAGGGCATGCTATGTGGTAGAGCTTAGCGTAGCCCGATGTAAAGAAAAAAAACCAAACATGTAAAGAAGTCTCACTATACCGAAATTAGAAAACTCATAGCAATAATAACTTAGTTATCAACTTAAGTCTAACAATAACAAGTATGAAGCAAATAACCTGCGAAAGAGTCAAATGAGGTGAGGGCTAGACAAGTGAGCTAACAAACATAATTCAGATAGATGATCCCCCACAAAATTAGTTAAAATTGGGTCCTAGCTTGGTCTGAAGCTGAAAAGGGAACTTTCTAAGTTTTTGAGAGCTAATCATGTCATGTAGACATGGACTCATTCTGATATTCGTGGGATATCGCCTAAAGATGCATGTTATACACTGAATAACAACCCAAATGTATTCCCTCTGAAGTAGAAAAGGTGTAGCATGGATCTAGAAAGATTTGTTGTATTAAAGGAAGAATAGGTAAGTTTTTGACTAGAAACATCATCTATGAATCACACTATATAGATTGGGGTAGTTAGGAAGCCAAATATAAAGGGGTAAATGTGCATCGGTTGTTTGGACTTAGACAACGCATGCCAGAGGACTTATTTCCACTTCCATGGTAGACCAACTTGTATATGGAACAACAATACATGAATTACTTTCATCTATACATGCTTAATCTGGCTATAATAATACTACAATGCACATTCCGGATCATTAGCACATTAGTCTTAACATATATTTGGTGTTATAATGCTATAAGTCCATGCCGTTTGTTTGAGGATTGTTGGAGCTACTTTCATGTAATTGATTAATAAAACAGTTATGGAAAAGATCAGATGCAAAATGAATGTTTACTTGGATGGTATGCTGTTGAAATCAAAGAAATTAGTAGTACATGTGGCGTACCTATCAAAGATATTTGAGGTACTTTGTAAATATGGAAAGAAGCTGAATCCTTTGAAGTGTTCTTCCCGAGTACTGTTAGGGAAGTTTTTTGGGCTCATCATGAACTCTAAGGTACTAAACTGAATTCAAAGCATATTGAAGCATTAAAACAAGTAAAAGCCTTAAGACCAAGGAGGGGAACGTAGAGCTTGAATCGCAAGGTTGCCACTTTGAGTAGGTTCATCTCAATGGCAACCGATCAGTGTATACCATTCTTTGAACCGCTTAAGAAGGAAAATAGGAAGTTTTGATGGATAGACCAGTGTGAAGTTGCTTTTCTACAATTAGTTAAACGTCTACAGAAACCCATGTTCATTCGAAATCTTCAAAAGGAGAATATTTGTACATCTATTTAGCTATGTCATCTGATGCATTAAGTGCAACATTAGTGCCCGAGGAGGAAAAATACCAAAGGTTGGTATATTATTTTAGTAAGACATTCGCAGACATGGAAAATTTAATCCTAAATTGGAGAAGTTAATTGATTTCTTATTCATTGCATCAAGGAAATTACGACCCTATTTCTAAGCCCATCCAACAAAGGTATTAACTAATCAACCCTTTATCCAGGTTTTGCATCATCCCAAGACATCAGGACGATTACTAAAGTGGAATATTGAGATTATTCAATATAAAAATATATATCATCCAAGGAAGGCAATTCGAGAAAAGCGCTAACAAATTACATTGTTGAATTCACTATATTGGATGATGAAAAAGAGGAAGGTGGTTAAACTGTCGTAATGGCAGTTATATGTGGATGATGCAACCAATGACCATGATCCTAGAGCAAGGGCAGTCTTAGTAAGTCCAAAAGATAAGTGGGAGCGTTATGCTTAAAAATCTATGTTGGCAAAGAAGTAGACTACAAGGCATTAATAGCGGGACCCAAAATAGAGAAGGAGTTGCGACTACGATCATTTTAAAATTCAGTCACTCCCAATTGCGAGTAAGTTAAGTGAAAAGAAAATTTCAAGCTAAGGGTACATAACTCACCCCTTACTTGTCGAAGGTATTGAAACCACTCTATGAGCTTGAGCATTACATGATTAAACATATTCCCCAAGAGGAGAAGGCAAATGTAGATTCTTTAGCTAAGTTAGTGATTTCCGTCGACTATTAGGAATTGTACCGGTTGAGGTGTTGTTTGCTATAAGAATTCAAGATGTGGACATTATAATAAAGGTCAAAGGAATTCAAGATGTGGACATTATAATGAAGGTGAAATAAATTATTTAGAGATTATTTGATGAAAGAAGTCTTCCAAGAAGCAAAATTGAAGCATGGAATCATGTTATATCATATAGGATGTCATATTATGTCGAACAGGATTCTCGCCCCCTTGTTGTAATGTGTTGATAAGGATAAAATGAAGAAAATTCTTGAGGATGTTCATCAAAGAATCTATGGATATCACTCTTGAGAACCAAATTTTGTGAAAAAGGCACGATGCAATGGATAATTCTAGCCTACTATCAATAGTGATGCAATGGAATTTCCAAGAGATGCGGTAGATGTTAGAGATTTACGAAGATACCAAGAGCCACATCCAATGAGCTTATGTATATAGTCGCACCTGCCTATTTATGGTAAGGGAATCAACGTCATTGTAGTGGTACTAATGGCTTATGGAGGAGAAAAATATGCAATTTTTGTAATTGATTATTTCACTAAGCGGGTTAAGGCAGAGCCATTGTAACACCCCGTAATTTGATGTTAATTATTTAATTAGTTAGTTAATTAATTAGACACAAAAAATAGAATTTGTGCAAACGATGGAATATGACCATGAAACTTGCATCATCGTGTTATTGGCAAAGTTTCGAGCAACTTTCAATTTGGAGTTTTGTGATCGGAGTCCAAATGAAGAAGTTACGGACGAAAAACGAATTTGGAACAAAAAAATTAAATAAGAAAAATTAACATTTTTAATTAATTAGTTGGGCACACAGGTCGTCTTGCATATTGGAGTGGTCAACTAGGGACAGTCGACCCCTAAGAAGGAGGCAGTCGACCGTTTCATTCATGGAGGCTCCAGTAAACCTAAGCCATATATGGTCCGGATTTAGTATTTTAAATCGAACGGTTCTGTTTGATTCTAGCGCCTATAAATTCAAGTCGAACCCTCCCTTCTCTTCTCATTTTTTATGGAGGTAGTAGCCAAGCTCTGCCATTTCTTCTTCTCCACATTCTTTCTAAATTATAAAGATAAGGTATTCTATCTATATTCATTCAAACTAGAGAAGAATAGAAATCTAATAAAAAGGAGAAGAGAAGAGAATCAACCATACGCTTACTTGAGGTAATTTATATATTTATACATATTTATATCTATTTTCTCTCCCAATCCCAAATCTCTTCTCAGATCTATTATTCTAATGTATGTATATACCCTTCTATACATATTTCATGGATTAAAAAGCATTTGAAGATGAATCAAAGGTTCTACTTCAGATCTGGAGAATTGGATCGCTTTTAAAAGGTGAGTGGGAAATTTTATAGATTGTTATAATATGATAATTATCCCGTTGGTGTTTATTTGATTTTTATGCCTAATTGGACAATTATATATGAGTTATAGGCAACGAATTGAATATGATCTAAATATAATAAGTATCGTCTACATATTCTTGTTTATGAATTGGTTTAGCATTGTTTACAGCCTGATTTGGAAATCCGTCCCAAAAGTACAAATTTAGAATATTGATTTGAATGAAATTTATTCTAGATCTGAAATAGGTTGTATAATAATGTTATGAATTTGGATTATTACTCTAATCTTGTTAGGATATAAACTTTCATATGTTTGGAATTGTTGGAATTTTGACCCGCTCAATATTTGTAAATTAGTTTAATTTCTTTTCCTTTAGAAAGATATGGTGTTTGATCTAACAAGGAATAGATCCACATAGAAAGAGAAAGAGATATGTAAAATATTAATTTGTTGTAGTTTACACTGTCTATTTTGGTAATAAAAAGAAATGATTATTCCTTATAATTTCAAACGATGTAATCTTTTTTATTTTAAAGTTAAATATTTTGTTTTGGACTAATTTATAGAAATTACAACGGATAATCTTTTAGATACGATTCCAACAATCGAACACATAATAGAATATTCCAATCAAGGTATATAACTAGAATACATTTGATAAAAGTAAATATTTGTACGTAGTTAACTACACTTGTAATAATTATAAAAACTAATAACGATGCTTACACGTAATATTCGCATTTAGGATAATTAATTAATGAGAAAATAATTTAAAAGATTGTAACTCCAATAAGTGGTAATAAATATGGAAGTTGCAATAATTTGGTAGGATAAATGATTAATGGGACTGATAAAAATGGAATAGATGTAAAAGGCTACTAATTTCAAATTAGTAATCGTATGTAAATGTCTTAGGAAATGTCCTTTAGGATTTTATGGACAAATTGACATTTATGAGCATTAAATGGGGATTTATGGGTAGATAAATATTTAAGGTAAATCTTATTGCACTTAAATAGAAAGGAAATTAGTAAGCTAAGTCCAATGTCTCCTAAGATAATATAAATAAAGACTTAGGATGGTTAATTGGACTTAGTGCGTTTGGATTGGAGGTCAGTAGAGTTACTCGATGGAAGACTACCCTTCACTTTGAGGCTACCAGTAGTCGGGTGTACTTACTACTAATGTGAGATATCACTAATCCTAGGGCCCATGACGACATGAGAGATTGGGTTTCTTTCTTAATCGGAAAGTATTAAATGGTCCAAATTTGAAATTAGGAGCGGTGAGGGATATCTCCATAGGGGTTCGCTTGTAGTTTGAGGTCTTAAGTTGCTGAAGGGTCTGCCTCTCTCCTAAATGGAAGTATTAAGTAACCTAGTGAGATTCCAAATAAATAAATAAATAAGGATGTCTCTAAAAAGGATTTACTTCAGTGTTGAGGTCTTAAGTGGATGAAGGGTCCTCCTCTCTACCAAAATAATTAACCTAATGAGATGCCATATTTATAATTAAGTGTGATAGTGGATATCTTTGGAAGGATTCACTTCAGGTTTGGGGTCTTAAGTGACTGTAGTGTCCTCCTCTTTCCTATAAAAGTAGTATTAAGTAGCCCAATGAGATTTCCAAGCAATAATAGCTGGATAGTACCATAGAGGAGCACACCTCTGGAAATAAGTCTTAAATGATGGGGTCCACCTTAATTAAGGTCTTAAATGACTAGAGTTTGCCTACTTTCCACTTGGAAGTAGTAAGTGGCTTGTGTACAGTCTCTTACATTGCTAAAGCCGTAATAACAATAGTACTATTTAGGAGCATGCCTTGGGTATAGGTCTTAAATGATATGATCTGCCTTAGTTAAGATCTTACATGACCAAGGTCTGCCTATTTTCCACTTGAGTTATTAAGTGGCTTGGGTATTATTTATTAAATGGCTATAATTTAATTGACGATAGATGTGGTAATAGTTGGACATTAAATTTCTGAAGCCTTAAATAGTGGTTAAAGGTGTCGTAGCTAGGACCCACTGACCATTGACAACATTGTTAGGAAACCACATTGGAAATAAGTCTTAATTTATGAGGTCTACCTTAATTAAGGTATTAAATAACAGAGTCAAACTATTTCTCTTTTAAAAGTATTATAGAAGCCCACTTTATTTTTAGAAGTATTAAGTGGCAAATGGGTTTGGAAGTATTGGGTGGTTGATAATGCTTCATTAATATTTCATACCTTAGGAAGGGGTAAGTAAATAATTGTGTATGTTATGCAAGGTTAGATTAAAATTGCAGACTTTAATGGACTTAACAATTAAATCGAAACCAATCAGTATAAGTTTATGTTATTAGCAGTTTATATTTTCTAGTCACCAGAATGTTGTTTTGACCCCTCCTTATTACAAACCCACGGGATAGATTTAGAGGAACAAATCATTGAAGCTGGATGTGCTTTGTTGTTGGAGAAGTCTTCTTTCTCTAATGTTAGATGCTTATGTGACAATCTGCTATCCAAGTAATACCATTATTTCCAAGGTAGTAGTCATGGTCAGTATTCTTAGCATATTATTATTTTCGTTATGAGTTTAGATTTCTATCAATCTCTGATAATGTTCATGCTTATATGTAGGTGCCAAATCCAACGATCTTTGCTTTGATGGACTTGGATTTCCATTTTTGTTGAAATTTGGACCCATTAAGTAGAGGGTTGTTACATTTGTTATCAAAACCTAGGTTAGTAGATCAGAAGGATTAGGATAAGCTGGGACAACGTATTCGTACTATCTAGCAATATTATATTTTTACGCTAGATTCTAAGAGTTTCGACTATAGAAGTAGTTGCAGTTCCACTCCAAAAGAATGGGAAAAGCAACTATGAGTTGGAAATATCTTAGAGCTAAAATTTCCATGCCAATTTCGAAGTACACCACGAAGTGCTGGTGATGCGTAAAGCGCTATTGATGAAGAGCATGAGTACGACATATGGCAGAATCTCGAAGACTAGAGGTGTTCAACTTGCTGGTCGAGATTCTAGCTACCTTGTGATTTTGGATTTTGAGTTCTAGTCGGAGACAGACAATTATTCTAGATGGATGGAAATTTAAAGCCTGTATGTCGCAATTTTCTGAAAGTAAGTTTTTGATAGGGTTCATTCATTGATCGCCTCTTTGATGGCAACCCGGATTTTTATTTGAATAATTAATGTCAATTCTTTGGTCTAAATTCTGTGAGAGAATTTTATAAAGTATATTTTGGAAATGCCTTAGATTTTGAGAAAGGGGTTTTCAAAGGTTTGCTTTTCCCAAAGACTTATTTTGGAAATTTTGTTTCGGGAAAGTTTTGAAATTTTAATTTTCAAAGAAAAACGTTGTTGGTCGTGTTGAGAAATTTCTGGTTTATAAAAGATTAATTTTGTAAATCCATAAATATTCATATGTATATATCAGTAAAGGCCTGATATTGATTTTTGGCAAGAAAATATTTTTCCATTGGCAAATTTGTGTTTTAAAAAGGTTTTTGTAAACCCCAGAATATTTATATATATAAGTTTGACTTTTAAGGGATGTTTTGGTATGACGTAGTCTCTATTATTTGGAAACAAGTATAAATGGGCATATATTTAGCTCAGTGATTTTTTAATTTATAAAATCGGGGGTTTTATATTTTCTCTCTTTAAGGTATAGACAGAATAGGAAAGACATTTAATTTTATTGGGGTATGTAGTTTGAAGTGTTGTTGTACCCACCAGCTATTGGAAGAAATATTTCTGTGCGACGTAGGCAGAAAATAGCAGATGGAATATTATCGGGTTTTTGGGATTGTTGATGGTCGCAATAGTTTTTTTAGGACTAATGTGAATTGCTGGAGCATGGTTCAGGACTAGGCGGTAGGCTTTGACACCACCGTGATGAGGACGGGAATTTTTCGGATCGTTTCGAATTGAAGGAGACAGCGCGAAAAGATTATTATTATTTAATCTGACCCTAATTGGGTCTAGGTCCAATTAATGCCCAAGGCCCGTCTAACGGTTGACAACCTAGTGGTAAACCTAGAGAGGTCTACCAGTTAATGAGTTTTGGCACAACTTGAACCTGAAACAGGACTATAAAAGTCGCATCCGAATTTCCCCAGTTGGCTTCTTTCGTTCATCCTTCCTTAACAAGACAAACACAATCTCCATCTTCATCCTCATCCAAGTATTAGCCTCTTTCTTCCATTCCTCCCCTAGGCGATATCGTTTTTTCCAAGGAATAGTAGCTTCGCCATCCTCTCGTGCTGGTTTTGAATGT
This sequence comes from Allium fistulosum, assembly GCA_030737815.1. NCBI lineage: Eukaryota > Viridiplantae > Streptophyta > Magnoliopsida > Asparagales > Amaryllidaceae > Allium > Allium fistulosum. The sequence continues at coordinate 268,572,730 of CM060902.1, read as the reverse complement.
TAGATCTCGCCCCATCACCACTCCAGATCTAAACCATATTTCCTCCCTCTGATCACTTCTTAGTCCAAGACAACTTTTCACACTACTGGTTATTCCTCGCACTATTATCGCCTCAACCCTCAAGAGGCCACTTGGCTGGACTAGAATGAGCAGAAAGTTTCGCCACTTATGGGCTGGAAGAGCTATTTATCGCGATAGGATTTGTACCGATCCTTTGCTTTGAGACCTTTGAGCGGAAATGTTACTCATTCTGCATCTGCCTTTTCGATGTCCTATTGGCATAGAATTTCGATGGAGGCAATAGTTTGATTCGTTCATAAGTGAAGGATTTCTTGATTTAACTGTCTAATGGAGATCTCACTGAGATTTTGGAGGTCTCTGCGAAGGACGTAGACTTGGATGATTTTGAAGTGACCGACTTGAAGATTTTGTAGCA